>CAWUFW010001519.1:0-2771687 GCA_963921515.1 Calotriton arnoldi
TGGCTACACTGACTTGACCAGCATACACAGAATTCCTTCCTTTCAGTGAGCTTCCCTGTGAGGTGGTCTTCTAGTGGTGGGTAAATATCTGGGAGTATTTGTTGGTTCTATTTGTGCCACTGCCTTGCTGTATTTGTTGTTAGGTTTGTAGATGTCATGACACAGTTACATATCACTATGGGATGGCAGGTATTGTGTTTGTCTGACTAGCATTCACATCTTGGGATGGATATCTTTTGGTTGGTGTGTATTTGCTAAGTGTGCATGGTTTGCCTATCCCCTTGACTGTGATGTGTGTGTGTAGTCACACCATATTTTGTATATTAGTTGTGTACTCACCAGGCTCTGGGATGTCTGTTAGTCCGTATACGCTCACTGGTGGTAGGATGGCCCGCACCTTCTCCTCCCAGGGCCTGAGGTATACTGGTTTTGCAGGAGGGTCACTGCCGGTGTGCTGGCTGAGGAGGTAGTCCTTTTGAGTAGGTCCCTGACCCTCCTGCGCACATCATACCACCTGTTCTGGATGTCTTCCTTTGTGCGCAAACATGGTGATTGTGCGTTGACCCTGTCGACAATCCTCGCCCACATCTTGGTTTTCTGCGACATGGGGGTCTGTTGTACCAATGTACCAAACAACTGTGGCTCTACCCTCAGGATCTCGTCTACCAGGACTTCCAATTCACAATCTAGGAACTTATGGTTCTTCTTTGGGGGCATGGTGATGGGTGGTGGTGGTGATTGATGTGTGTGTGTGTGTGTGCAAGTGGGGGTGTGTGAGTGTAGGTTTAGCTGGGTGTGTGTGAGGGTGCTATTTGTAGGTGTGGTAATGGTGTGTGGCTTGTGTGATGTATGAGCTGTGAGTGTGTCTGTGGTTGCTGTGTGATGGTGTTCTGTCTGGCAGGTCAGTGGAATTTGCAAGGGATCATGGTCGGGATTTGTGGCCTTTATGTAGGTGGAGTTGGAGGTGTGTCCTTGTTCCATTTTTTTCCTCCCTGTATTTATTGGCTTAGTGGTTGCTTGTTTGGCCCTTTTTTAAAAAAAAATTTCCTTGGTGTTTTTGGTGCATGTAGGAGTCGTTCTTGTGTCCGAGTAGGACGCTGCAGTTGTCTGGTGCGATCTTGTCCGACTCGTTCCCGCTGTGTGTCAGCTAGGTTTCATATGCGGCGTACGAGTCGGTCGCGTAGTATTGGGTTGCTTCGGCTGGGTTTTGTATGCGTGTCGGTCGTACGGCTTGTGCTCCGGGCGAGTCGGTCGTGTTTTGCATGCACAGCATCGTACTACGCGGGTCGGAGTTCGCGGGTACGTTTCGTTCGGGTTCAATCCGAGTGCGTGTCGGTCGGTTCGTTTTGCGTGATTTCCCGGCCGGATGCTTTGTTACCGTCCGGCTCGGTCGGTCGTTTTGTATTCCGTCCGAGTCTGTCGGATTTCACATGCATTTCATCGTACTACCCGGGTCGTGCGGCGCCGGTCCGAGTCGGTCGGACTAAATTCCCGTACGGAGTCGGTCGGTACGTTTTCCGGCCCGAATCGGAATCGGCCCCTTAGTGTCAGTTCCTATGTGGGGAAAAAAACACCCTCTAACATGTCCCTGTCTGGTCCCCGGTGCTGCTGGCACAGGCAGTGACACATTGCAACCCACATCCCTGAGCCGGCCGTTGTGCATCACTGCAGCAGCAGCCAGTTAATGCATCCTCAGTGGGTGATCTGAGGACATGACCTGAGAATGGACTGCAGAGCATCAAGACAGGGTTAGGAGATCAAGGGGTGTGTGTGTCTTCTCTGGTGCTGGGGAGGGGGTGTCTGCTTAATGGCACCCAGTGCCTGACATCATTACTCAACCCATTGCTGGTGCTTGTCACATTTACCATACCTCATTCTTTAAAACAGAGAAATGGTGGTGAACGCTGAACCATCATCAAAGCCAAGACAGCAGCAAGAAAAGCAGAGATTTTCTTTCAAGACACAATTGGAACAAGGACCCTGAATGTGTGTGACATTTGTGAATGGAGAGGTGCAGGTGGACATTCGATGACATCATGACCTGATAAAGGTGGCTATGCTGCCTATTACTGTTTTGTAAAGTTGTGCTGTTCTGTCAGCTTTGCCCTTTACTGAGACATGCAAACCTGCATTGGCGCCTTGCCATGTCAAATACACATGAAAAGTTCCATTACAAGACAGCTGCTATCATATGCACATGCATGCATGTCAGCCATTTTGGAATGGTTTGGCTTTGCCAATGCTTGTGATGCAATTCAACAACTGCTGACGAACCCAAATCTAAAAGTGCTGCTGCCACACAGTACTGAGGGGCACCTGATGGCAGCACGTCCACGTCCTCCACTGGGAGGATTTCTGGATGGAACTGAGATAGTGATGCACGGTTTAAGGGCATGACAGTGGAAGGGTACACACAAAACTGATTAACCCCTTCGCTGCTAGGCCTTTCCCCCCCCTGTGCTAAGCCTTTTTTGGGCTATTTGGGGTTGTTCGCGCTTAGGCCCCTGTAACTTTTTGACCACATAAGGTATCCACGCCAAATTTGCGTCCTTTTTTTCCAACATCATGGGGATTCTAAAGGTACCCAGGGTTTGTGGATTCCCCTGGAGGGGACCCAGAAATTAGCCAAAATACAGCTAAATTTTGGGTTTTTGGGGAAAAATGGGAAAAAAGGGCTCCAGATGAAAGCGTCTGGATTTTTCCCTGCAAATGGTATCAAAAAAGGGGTTGTGGTGCTGAAATCACCACCTTCCCAGCTTTTAGGGACAAGCAGACTTTTGTCAGAAAACCAAAATTTTGTACACAGTTTTGGCATTTTTCTGGGACATAGCCTATTTTTGCTATTTTTTGTGCTTTCAACCTCCTTCCAGTTAATGGTAGAAATGGGTATGAAAGCAATAATGGATCCTGGAAAGTTATACATTTTAGAAACATAGACAAAATTCTGAATTCAGCAATGGGTCATTAGTGTAGATCCTTCAAGGTTTCTTTATAGAAACTAACAGTTAAATATAGGAAAAATTGAAAATTAGTTGAAAAAAACAGCATTTGTGCCAACGTTTTCACCTGTAACTTTTTCTAATTATGACAGCTGTTTGAAAGCAATATACCGTTACATCCGCGGGACCTTTCTGGTTGTGGCGATATATAGGTCTTGTAGGTTCACTAGGAGCCCGACGAACCCAGAGCCAATAACTGAGCAGCGACTTGCAATGATTTTTTATTATATACCGGGTATATAGCAATTAATCTGGGAAAATTTATACATGGAAAAATCGGTATGAAAGACACCTATGTATTTCTGAAATGGGAACAAAATATAGAGTTTAGAAACAGTAGATATTTGCACATTTCCGAAATTGGGAATAGCCATACTAGCATGAGAATTATAGGACATTTTTCAAAATGACTTTGTTTTTACACATTGTCTTTCATTTGGAAGGCAGAAATGCATCGAGAAACAATAGGTAATAACAGTTGTTCTACAATTCTGTGTTACCCTAAGTCTCCTAATAAAAATGGTACCTCACTTGTGTGGGTAGGCCTTGTGCCCACAACAGGAAACGGCTCAAAATGTAACGTGGACACACCACATTTTCACAATGAAATATTACCCCTTTTTTGCAAAGTGCCTAGCTGTAGTTTTTGAACCCTAGCTCTGCCGGCACCTAGGGAAACCTAGCAAACCTATACATTTTTGAAAACTAGACACCAAGGGGAATCCAGGATGGGGTGACTTTACTGGCTCTCACCAGGCTCTGTTACCCAGAATCCCTTGCAAACCGTACAAATTATCAAAAAAAAAACATTTTCCTCACATTTCTGTGGTGCAAAGTTCTGGAATCTGCGTGGATCCACAGAATTCTATGCACCCCGCGTTCCCCAAAGTCTTCCGAGAAAAATGGTAACTCACTTGTGTGGGTAGGGCTAGTGCCCGCGACAGGAAACGGCCCAAAACGCAAGGTGGACACACCACATTTTCACAGTGAAAAATGACCCTTTTTTTGCAAAGTGCCTAGCTGTAGTTTTTGAACCCTAGCTCCGCCAACACCTAGGGAAACCTAGCAAACCTATACATTTTTGAAAACTAGACACCCAGGGAAATCCAGGATGGGGTGACTTGACTGGCTCTCACCAGGTTCTGTTACCCAGAATCCCTTGCAAACCTAAACAATTGTCAAAAAAACACATTTTCCTCACATTTCTGTGGTGCAAAGTTCTGGAATCTGCGTGGTTCCACAAAATTACACACGCCCTGTGTTCCCCAAAGTCTTCCGAGAAAAATGGTACCTCACTCGTGTGGGTAGGCCTAGTGCCCGCGACAGGAAACGGCCCAAAACGCAACGTGGACACATCACATTTTCACAGTGAAAAATGACCCTTTTTTTGCAAAGTGCCTAGCTGTAGTTTTTGAACCCTAGCTCCGCCGGCACCTAGGGAAACCTAGCAAACCTATACATTTTTGAAAACTAGACACCCAGGGGAATCCAGGATGGGGTGACTTGACTGGCTCTCACCAGGTTCTGTTACCCAGAATCCCTTGCAAACCGTAAAAATTGTCAAAAAAAACAAATTTTCCTCACATTTCTGTGGTGCAAAGTTCTGGAATCTGCGTGGATCCACAAAATTCTACCCACCCCGCGTTCCCCAAAGTCTTCAGAGAAAAATGGTACCTCACTTGTGTGGGTAGGCCTAGTGCCCGCGACAGGAAACGGCCCAAAACGTATTGAGGCGACATCAAAATTGCCTATCACAAAACGACCTGGTTTTGCAAGGGGGTCACCTGGGTTTTGGCCCGTGCTCGGTGGCCAGCTAGGAAACCTACCAAACCACACATTTCTGAAAACTAGACACCCGGGGGATTCCAGGGAGGTATGGCTTGCATGGATCCCCCAACGTTTTCTTACGCAGAATCCCCTGCAAACCTCAAATTTAGCTGAAAAAATCACTTTTGCCACACATTTTTGTGTGGGAAAGTTTTGGCATCACCGGGCTGACACAAATTTCCTATCACCCAGTGTTCCCCTGGGTCTCCCGATAAAAATGGTGCCTCACTCGTGTGGGAGGCCCAAGTAGCCGCGACAGGCAAGGGCCCAAAACATAGTGAGGCGACATCAAAATTGCCTATCACAAAACAACCTGGTTTTGCAAGGGGGGTCACCTGGGTTTTTGGCCCCGTGCTCGGCGGCCAGCTAGGGAAACCTACCAAACCGACACATTTCTGAAAACTAGACACCCGGGGGATTCCAGGGAGGTATGGCTTGCATGGATCCCCTAACATTTTCTTACCCAGAATCCCCTGCAAACCTCAAATTTGGCTGAAAACATCACTTTTTCCACATATTTTTGTGTGGGAAAGTTGTGGCATCACCGGGCTGACACAAATTTCCTACCACCCAGTGTTCCCCCGGGTCTCCTGATAAAAATGGTGCCTCACTCGTGTGGGAGGCCCAAGTACCCGCGACAGGCAAGGGCCCAAAACGTAGTGAGGCAACATCAAAATTGCCTATCACAAAACAACCTTGTTTTGCAAGGGGGGTCACCTGGGTTTTTGGCCCCGTGCTCGGCGGCCAGCTAGGGAAACCTACCAAACCCAAACATTTCTGAAAACTAGACACCCGGGGGACTCCAGGGAGGTATGGCTTGCGTGGATCCCGTAACGTTTTCTTACCCAGAATCCCATGCAAACCTCAAATGTGGCTGAAAAAATCACTTTTTCCACACATTTTTTTGTGGGAAAGTTGTGGCATCACCGGGCTGACACAAATTTCCTACCACCCAGTGTTCCCCCAGGTCTCCCGATAAAAATGGTGCCTCACTCGTGTGGGAGGCCCAAGTACCCGCGACAGGCAAGGGCCAAAAACATAGTGAGGCGACATCAAAATTGCCTATCACAAAACAACCTGGTTTTGCAGGGGGGTTCACCTGGGTTTTTGGCCCCGTGCTCGGCGGCCAGCTGGGGAAACCTACCAAACCCACACATTTCTGAAAACTAGACACCCGGGGGATTCCAGGGAGGTATGGCTTGCGTGGATCCCGTAACGTTTTCTTACCCAGAATCCCATGCAAACCTCAAATGTGGCTGAAAAAATCAATTTTTCCACACATTTTTTTGTGGGAAAGTTGTGGCATCACCGGGCTGACACAAATTTCCTACCACCCAGTGTTCCCCCGGGTCTCCCGATAAAAATGGTGCCTCACTCGTGTGGGAGGCCCAAGTACCCGCGACAGGCAAGGGCCCAAAACGTAGTGAGGCGACATCAAAATTGCCTCGACTTCGGAAGAAAAACCTTGCCTGCCGCTGCAAAGACTCTACCACCGTGGTGTGCGGTCTCATACTGCCACTGTGAGGACTCTAGGAACCCCAGAGGACCTCCAGCACTTCACAAATCACCAAAGAGCTCCCTTGGAGTAGAGTCCAGCCTACGGACTTGCAGCTCCCCAGCCTGACTGACGATGCAGCTGCCCAGGAAGAGGAACTGATGCTCTGGAAGGTCAACTCAGTCTCCCCACTGAGTGTGAAGACACCAGGGCTTACCGGAGCCGTGCTGTACCAATCCCTGGGGTACCGGACCACTTGCGACCAACATCTACCTAGAGAGTCCACTCCAGACTCCAACTGCCCAGGAAGTAAGGACCTTTCAAGGGGCATCGGAACCCCTGAGAACCACTTTGTGGGTGACCCAGCTGTCTGAAAATCGTCCCTGCAACCTCCTTGCCCCTGACTGCGAAGACCATCTTGACTCACAGAGCCCGGCAGTCCAACCTGCTCTGCACCCAGCCCGCTCGGCCTGGGTACTGACGACCCAGCTGTGCTCCCATGCTCCTGTTGCCCTGGTGACCTGAGCCCCTATTTGGGAGCCCTCGGACTTGAATACAAGTCCGTTTGTGCGGCCAGTTTTTAGGTGGCCCCCCTTCCTCGTAGAGCACCAGCTACCAATGCCTCAAGCACTCTGCTCCCGGTGGAATCTGGAACTCTCCCGACGATCTGCTGGTGGAGTATTGGACCTTGGCTTGCTGCCGCCCTAACTTTCGAAGGTGAACCCCTAGAAACGACTGTACAATTGTATATGCATTTTTTATTTTTCCTCCATAGGGAATAATTGGGTGTAATTCCGCACAATATTGAACCTTTTTTCCGAACTTCAAAAATTAGTAAGAAATTAATTATTTACCTGTGAACAAAGGGGCATATTACCAAGGATTTGCGATAATTATCGCAAAGCGCGCTTAGCGCTGTTTTTTTTATCGCCGGCTATCGCTGGATTTCATCGCTGAGATAACGCGTTATTATCAACGCTTATCTCCAAGGCGATAAAAAATCCAGCGATAGCGGCGAAACCCAGCAATAGCGCGAGAAATCCAGCGATAAATTCACTGCGCTAATGAAAAGCTTGCTAATAGGCAGGTGAGGGCTTAACCTTACAATCCACCTCCCATTGACAACAATGGTTAAGTCAAGTTTTTAGCAGGTGTTAAATTCCAGCGCTAATCGCGGTTAGCGTGACTTTTTTTATCGCTTTGCGGTTCTGGGGCCGCGTTGATAATAGGGCGAAGTTGTGTCTGCGAGCGTTTCCATGACGTGTTAGTCAGGAACGCCTACTTTGCATGTCATTAGCGATATACATCGCTGACATGCAAAGCGGCACCAAAACGGTCGCTTTCGCCATAAAGCTGTCGCTAACAGCTGTTAGCGACAGCTTGCTAATTGGGCGATAGAAATATCGCCGCTTTAGCGGCAAAAAGTGCAGCTAAAGCGGCGATACCGCCCTTGCTAATATGCCCCAAAGTTCTTTGTCTGAAAAATTATATAAAAATAAGTATTATTTTTGCAAATTCGTCTCGTATTTATTCTTGAGTATATGTCTCATTTATTGCCTCTGTGAGTATAACAAATGCTTAGCTCTACCCTCTGATAAGCCTAACTGCTCGCTCACACTACCACAAATACATTTTCCCTGGATACTAATAAGAAACTCACTGGACTCTCTACACAGTGTACTTCGCAAAAGTGACGCAGTGAAATCTACAAGATTTCATTGCGCCACTTCTACGACGCTACTGCGTCAAAACCTTATGTCTGCTTGAAGCAGGCGTAAGGAGTGACACAGCACAATAGGTATAGGCCTTCCTGAGCAGTGCTGGAGTTGCGTCGTGCTTGCGACACAACTCCAGCAATGCGTTGCCTTTACGCCAACAGATGCATCCCGCATCTGTCAATCCTTGCGCCACTGTGCACCGCATTGTAAATGCGACGCATCCATGGTGGCACAAGGGTTGTTTTGCGTGACGCAATTTAACTGACGCATCTCTGCGAATATGCAGAGATGCGTCAGTTCTCGTAAATCTGCCCCAGAGTGTTTAAAGAAGCTATTAAGTAAAGGATGCAGTTGCATTTGGGCAGAGAGCCAACAAAGATGTTTTGTTGATAACAGAATGAGATTTGGTACAGCTCTGAGATTGGTTCCTTTTGACACCGAGCTCAAGACAGTATTTTCTGTGGATGCTAGTGCAGTTGGAATAGGGTCTGTATTATCCCAGGTTCATAGTGGCGGTGACGGGTGAGAAGACTGTGGCTTTCCCTTCTCCTTCATGGACCCATACTGAGAGGAACTATGCGGCTATCGAGAGAGAGACGTTAGCTGCAGCCTGGGGAGCAGAGTGTAATAGGACCTACATCTGGGGCCTTCAAATAACACTTCACACACTTCATAAAACATTGACAGTACCGTAAGCTTTGAGTCACCACATGACACACAACCAGCTGTGTAATCTTGGTACGCAGTGCTCAATTCATGAGGCATTTTTTCGTCCTATGTTGACCTTGCTCGCTGTTCCTGCTGCCCAAAGCTGAGCACGGCGGCCACTGCAGACCACTTGTAGACACAGCACAGAAGGGCAAGATGACGGCTGCGACACGGTGCAATGGGACCTTAAACGTGGTGAGGCCTCCCTGAAGGCCGCGGGAACTGCGTCAGCTGGAGCCCCTGACAGCAGCCTGTGCCACCCCGGAGAATCCTGCAGCTGCCCGGCACTGGCGCCCTTCGCTCTGGCCTGCAGTGGCGGGGCGCCCGCTGGATCCGTCCACCAAGGGGGCCTGCAAGTGACACATGATTTTGTCTCTGAGCCCTGCTTGAGATTGCGGTGCACTGCTGGAACTCGGAGGGTGCTTCCCGTCTCCTGCGTGAGAGCGAGGGCGTGGGCAACCCTACCCTACCCTACCCGGCACTATATGGGCAGAGGCGCAACTAGAGCCACATTTCGGGGGGGGGAGGGGGGTCTACTAAAAATTTCGGGTGCGGCTGTATAAGATGGACGCCAGACCAGCCAGCCCACAGCAGCTCAAAAACTGTGTGTGTGCCGGGAAGCTGTCCCAGCCCTGGGCTGACACACACAACGGGGGGACTGAAGCCCTTTGAGCCCTATGGGCGTTACACGCCTGGTCATGGGACAGTGGAGCCTGTGGCCACGAGACAGGTGATCAGGGCATTGTGGCGGGCAGCTCAGCAGAGACTCTACTCCTTCTGCTCTACCTCTGTTGCGGGAGCACGCCCCAGCACTTTACCTTTTCTGCTCTTGGTGGAGTGGAGCCTCGCGGCACCAAGAGTGGGATACACAGGGAGTCATTCTTGTTTGCAGAGGGGGCAGGACCACAGGCACCAGTATCCCTTGCGGCACTAGAGCCACCAGCACACACACCAGCGCCCGGGGGTGCCCCATCTGCCGCGGACTAGGCTGGGCTGGGTCACCCCTCTTACCTATCCGCTTCGCAACTGTGACTGAGGTGACTTTCTGTGAGGTAAGACATGGGGAAGAGGAAATCTACAATGCCTGTTCCCAAAGAACGCCCTTTAACCGCCACAATCACTAGCTTTCTCACCACTGCCATAGGGGCAATTAATAGTGGAATTGATTGTGTGGACGAAAGATTAGGGGCCATGAAGAAGGCTTTGCAAACTAGTCCTCTGGGGGGGGGAGCCAAGACTTCACTATCATCATGCCCGGCTGCAAGTAAAACAATCCCCTCTTGACTACTCTTAATAGTATTGACATTTCATTGAAGGCCCATGCTGGTTCAAATTTAGGGGGTAGGTCGACATTGCCCATAAACCAGAAGTCAGGATCACAAACCTATCCGCCTGCTCAAAAACATGAAAAATGTCATCTTTTTCACGAGGGCGGTCATCAGGACACTAGCCCTGCCACCGATTCAAGTGTTTCAAATAGAATCACCAGGGATTTGAGGCAGGGCTTAAGTAAAAGGTACCAGAATGATCATGGGCTTAATACCTCAGGGAATCACAAGATAATTTGTCCCGAGCAACATCGAGAGAGATCCAGCCACATAAGAGTCCTTTAGCCTCCGTCAGAAGCAGCTCCCCTGGTGATAATCTTGAAGAACGTCCCACCCATATATCAGGTGAGGGAGGAGAATACCCAGCCACTGAAAAACAAAGTGGGACACTGGGTAATGAGAGCATTAAATTGGGACAATTGTGAAGGCTTCTTTAGGAGCATAAACAACGTGGACAGAGTATCATGGGTCGGTTCGCAACCAAAGAATGATTGTGGTGACTGCATTGTTGTCAACTTTAGAAATATGCACATGGTAGGCTCTCTACTGGAAAGACTCCCCGTATATAGGCCTGCAAGCGATAACATAATGGCGGTACCCTTGGGCTATTTCTATAATCCAGACTTTCAAACTATTCCTATGCCCATCCATGCAGGTTGTAGTGTCCCTCACTCTTATCCCATTTCAACCTCTGATATTAGCTGTTGAATTAATTGTGTTGTAGCCTTTCCTACACTTAATTATGATCAAAATGTTTTCGGGTGTTTATTTTGGAATGTAGCAGGCCTCTTAAGTAAGGTGAAAAAGGCAGAATGGCTTGACCTTATAATATTGTGTACCTTCAAGAAACCTGGATGCAGGACATGGTGCACATTGATGGGTTTGTGTCAATTTTTTTACCCGCTGGTAAATCCTTGGGGGGGTCATCATAAAGGTGGTTTGCTCACCTTAATAGCAACAACTTTAGGCGACAAGATTTGTAGCACATATTTGGTCTCACCGCATTTTCAATTTATTAACATTATATATGAATGCAACGTAACATTGGTCATTGTCAACTTCTATCACAACAACTTTGTCCTAGCCGATACTGATACAGCAGCAGGTCTCGAATACTCCCTTAGTGAACACTTATCAGATATTAACACAGACTACATTGTCTGTATTTTAATCACAGACTTTGGAGCACATGCATCAAAGCTTTTTGCGATCGCAAACGGTGCGATTTGCAAAAATCGGCTGTTTGCGATCGCAAAATGGGCTTTTGCGGTGCATCAAACAATTTGGCATGCGCAATTTCGGTAATCGCAATATTTTGTGCTTTCCCAAATTGCGATTGCATTTAAGGAATCTCAATTTGCGATTCCTCAAATGCAATGCAAGAAGCACTTTCAAATAGCGATTTCGCTATTTGGGGCCGCAATTTACCGTGAAATAAAACAAAACAGTATTTTGCAAAAACTTTGAAAAATGCACTAAAGTGCATTTTTCAAAGTTTCATGTCACACACACACATGCCCTTGGGGCATGTGTGTGCATAACATGGGTGCATAGTATACTTTCAGGGGTGCAACAGGGTGTCCTTTTGACACCCTTGCACCCTTGAAATTGCATGCGCAATTTGCGAGTACCAATTGGGACTCGCAATTTGCGCATGCAATTTCCCATTCCTTCCTATGGGCCGCTAGGCCCATAGGAAGGAATGGGAAGCCATTCCTTAATTGCGACTCGCAATTAAGGAATGTATAGGAATCGCTATTTTTATAGCGATTCCTACATGCATAGGCTTCTGCGATTCCTTAATAATCGCAATTAGGAACATGCAAAATCCTACCTTGATGCATGTGCCTGCTTGTCCACTATCCAAAATGTCAGTTTGTAGTCTGGTGGGAGAGGTTACTGAAGGGAAATATCACTTTGACCATAACCCCTGTGGGTGTGTTTTTAACTCTATTTTATCTAAATTCTCCCTTTGTTTGACAAAGGATCTTATTACACAACCGGCACAGGAGCAGGTCACATTCACAGGTAGAGGCAAAGATAGTCTTATAGATTGTATTGCCCTATCAGAGCTTTATAAACCGAAAGCAGTAGGATTCTCTATTTTAAAAATAAGTTACAGCGATCATTTTCTTTTATCCTTAACTTTTAATACACAGGCTGAGAATTGCTGCCCAAAGCTCACTTTACACCCAATAATGTATCATAAAAATAAGGGTCTTATGCACAAATGGGCCACTGTCAATCCTGATATTATTTAGAGAAACTATTGGAAAAAAATAGAGCCCACATTTTAGCTTGCTTAGAGAGTGACACAAATCCCAATACCAGAACTGGACACGGTCAAGGCAGTGGGGCTCGAAAAGAGGAAAGACTTTAGGCGGCGCTACCGCCCCTACGATCGGCGGAACTACCAGCAGAGGGTTCAAACCCCTCATTGGTCAACACAGCAGCACCAAGGGAGATCCCAGTCCAATCAGCGACGTCCAGGCAGAGGACGAGGAGGCTCCTCCAGGCAGTCTGCACCAGCTGCCAAGCAGCAGCAACAGCAGAAACAGTGAGTGCTTGCTTCCCCTGACCCCGTTACCCACTCCGGTGGGGGGAAGCATTCGTATGTTTCTAGAAGAGTGGACCAAAATTACACTGGACAAGTGGGTTCTAAACATCGTAAGGAACGGATACTCCATCCGGTTCAAGTCTCCTCCACCTTCTATTCCTCCCCGTAAAATAGAGCCCACATTTTAGCTTGCTTAGAGAGTGACACAAATCCCAATAGCATGCTGGAAGCTTTTGAAGGAATTTCTCAAACAATAAACGAACTACTACAAAACGATAGAAAGCCAAAAGCAAAAAGACCATATAGATGGTCTAATGGCGATGGCTCGCAGACTCATGGCAATCTCATTAGGGTTTTGAAACAAAATCCAAGGGACACGGAGCTGGTGAGCCTATGTAGGATTAAATATAAGGGGGTACGCTTGGCCCGTAAGGTAACTATTAGACAAGAGGCATTGGATAAATTACATGAAGCCTCTTTTGGAAAATCATTAACGCCTCCTATTTCCAAGATAGCCATAACAGCTGTATTGATTGCATTATTCCCCGGCACAGATGGGTGGATCACTTTTCTGGGCTATATGGGGATCATAGGGAGCATATTCTCTCTAGCTCATGAACAGAACCCGATGACAACCATATTGGACAGAGCGCCTTTAATTTGTTACCTCCCACTAATCAGGAAGTGGAAAAGGCCTTAAACCCGACCATTAGGAAGAAAGCCTCTGGCCCAGATGGGGCCCCAGCCAATCTCTTTTTGGCAAACCAGGAGCTGAGGTTACCAGTGCTCACTAATATTCTAGGCTGTGTTGCCAAGAAGGGCCCACTAAAATCCTGGTCCAATGTGGCCATAGTACCTATTTTTAAAAAGGGTGACAGGTCAAACCCTAAATGTTATCGTCCGATCTCATTGATCGACTTTACATGTAAATTAATGGGCTGAGTTTTACTTGATCGCCTCGAAGCTTGGGTATCTGATAGAGGGAAATTCTCAGATATCCGATATGGTTTTAGGAGAGGCCTGGGCACTGTGGAGCAGTGTCTTAATTTTCACCTGGTCATAAGCAAGTAGACGCTAGTAAATAATGGTCCCCTCTATTTAGGATTTATGGACCTAACATCTGCGTTTGACTGGGTGGAGAGGGAAACTCTGGCAAAAAATGTTGGATATGGGCATTGATACTACTCTAGTCGACGTTCTAGCTCAAATGCATCAAGATGTGACGGGGAGAGTAAGATATGGGGCTGAAGGCGAATTAACCGCACCTATCAAAATGCGGAGGGGGGTAAGACAAGGATGCGTCCTGGTCCCCTTTTTTTGTTTTATTTGTATATTAACAATTTGTAGACTTATCTTACTCGGGTGTGTTGATGTCCCAAGGGCTGGATCCAGAAGCCTCTCTGCCCTGCTTTATGCAGATGACTGTGTTCTGCTATCTAGAACTGGCATGGGCCCGCAAATGCTTTTAAACAGATTTAACGATTTTATGAGAGACTTCGGCTTAAAAACAAATACAGCTAAGTCACATGTGTGGTGGCTGGGAAATCTTGTTCATCTTTAAAGCCTTGCTTGTGGACAATGAAAAACTGCAATATGTTCCTACTTTCTCTTATCTAGGTGTTCAATTTGACCAAAAAGGTTCCCGGCACCATCTTATAGAAGTCAAAAAAAGATGTTTTCTTCAAACCCATAGGTGTACAAAGAAATAGGGCTCTAAAACAATTGATGCACTTATTAACATCTATGTTGCGCGTTGTTGCTCCACTATTACGCACAGTGCAGGGGTATTGGTTCCTTGTAATATTTCATCCCTGTAGATCACAGAAAACATCTTTCTCAGAAGGCTTCTGGCAGTTCCTCCTAGTCTTTCAGCTATAATATTCCATATGGAATAAGGAATTATTCCTTTATCACATTGTATACCAATGTATGCTTTGGCGGTCTATTTGGACCAAAGAGGAACCCGTACTTAACCGAGCAATAATACAGGATTGTTTATGCCTTGAACATATGCACAAAATACCTTGGCTTAGCTATGTTTGAAAGCAGATTGAACTATTGGGCAGAGTAGATTTCTTCCTCAAAACCGGAACTTGGTGCAACCCTTCCACAAATTCAGTTAAAACGAGACCTCCTAACCCTATTAATATGTTACTCTTTTTCTTCTTTTGCCAGCCTAATGGATACTAAATATTAGAAAATGTAGGCCAGGGCTTCATTATCTCCAACTGCTCAATACTGAATATATATGCAAAATGGTATATAAATTCATTGCTACTGCTGTGAGAATGAGGAGTATCGTAGGTAAATGATTATATTGTTCGGATGTTGGCTATTCTTTGTAGAGGTTTTATCCTTCTATGGACTTTTTATTTTTACTCTGCACTGATTGTCCCAGACAGTTTTACAATGGCAATTTTTACGAACTCAACCCAGTATATTTATCGAGATCTATTTATATGTGAAGATGTTACTGAGATTGTATATAACGGCTAAAATTACTGGAATTTTTTATCAATGTCAGCTTTTAAATGTGCCCTGTTTTATTGTGCAAAAAGAACAATTGATGGACAGAATGCAGACCAATGCAGGAACAGTCCAGCCCGAACTGCCAGGCCAGGTCCTCCCTGGACTGGAAACAAGCATCCTAGGACCGGTTTCGGGCTTTCAGCCCTCATCAGCCAGGATAGCTTGATTCCAGTGGCATGGAGAGCACGGGACCCACGTCTGGGCATAACCCTCCCACTCGAGGTGACAAATGCAATTTGAAGAATAAACTTGATTACCTGATTGTGTTTGAGTTACTGGTGGGTTTTTTGATTTAGGCATAGGTCATTTTATGATTATAATTGGGCAAGGGAGATTGATCTGTTGATGATTTTTTAATGAATTGTTTTTATGTTGTGAATTCTTTTATGGTTTTTATTAACTGAATAAAGATCGATTGACTGACAACACATTGATGAAGATACTTTCACCTGGGGGAAGCAAGAAAAGGTTTGGCAAGGTTAGCTTGTTTAGCAGCTTGTCTTCAAGAATATCAATATGGAATTGAACATATTCTGAATTGGCGCAATGCCTAAGTGGATTGACGCTCTCGTTTGCCATTACGATGGAAAGATGTGGCCAGAGAGGTGTGGAAGCCCTAGCCACACAATGGGTAGTGGCCAGTGTGTGAGGTAACTGAATGCAGCTATGTCTAAGGAGGAATGGTACCAAGGTATAAATAAAAATACTCATTCTTAGAGGGTATTTGAATTTAAAAGGGAGTCAAAGGGAAAGTTCTGATCCTATTTCGGTTCGGCCGTAGGTCAAAATAGTGGATGAGTTATCTGTGGTCTAAGATAAAACCATAATGAGAAGTTATATGTTTATTCCTCCTGTGGGTCTTAGGATGAAATTGTTTAGGCTGCCACATGAAGGTCACTTAGGCCAGACCTTAACCAAGAAAAGGTTGAGTGACATTTTTGGTTGCTGGGTATGGATAATGATGTTCCCGTGTGGGTTGAAAGGTGTGGATTGAAAGGAGGGTGAGAAAGAGTGAGAGTGGTGAAACAAGCGGTCATGGGGGAGATATCTGATCTAGGCAAGGCTTGGCAGTGTGTGTATGGACTTTATTGGGCCTTGAGGAGCTGTAAGAGGAGAGTTCAGATTTGCACTGTTCATGGTAGATATCCACCCCAATTTTTTTGTGGTGAAATTTCAATATGAAGTCACCACTAGGAACACCATTAAAGTACTGAAGGAAGTTTTCAAAGAGGAGGGTAATCTTCTAAACTAATTACAGACAATAGTACACAATAGACATCTGATGGAATGAAAAGTTATTTGCAGTTTTGTGGTATTCTCTATTCACGAACATCTTTGTAGAACCCACAGGTCAATTGCATAGTAGAAAGGTCCATTAGTGAGAAGGAGTCATGTGAGATTAACGGTAAGTGATCTGGTTTGGAGCTTATTGCACAACTAAATATAATGTTACAAATGAGTTTTCCTTTGACATGATGAGAGGTAGGAAAGTTAGTATCAAGTTCTGACCTGCATGGATGAAAGCGTTGTTGTGCGTGGAAAGTTCTGAACCTACTGAAAGGAGAGAATGTGTGAGCGGAGGCAAGGTGGGGGACTGGGTAAAAGTGAGATCGGGTCGCACAGAAAGAGAATTGTTGAAGTTTCGGGGTCCATATGGGCTCAAGGAAGTTCATAGATATTTTGTAGTTATGGAAAATGGTGAACAGTGGAACCTGAGTAGAGTGGCCTTATACTGCAAGGAAAGTGGAAAGAGAGTTGAGGAAGAGAAGGGTTGTAGTAGTTTTATGAAGATGGATGACAGGGAGTGTAGGAAGGTAGGATCCTTCTAGCATGGTTACCCCCACTTTTTGCATGGTGTCAGTGCGTTTTTGACCAGTCTGACTGGGATCCTGCTAATCAGGACCCCAGTCACTCTGCTTCCTCAATAAATTTGACTATGGTAAGTACTTCTGTACCTCCACAATTGGCTACTGGTGTACCCCTATAAGTGCTTGGTATATGGTATTAAGGTACCCAGGGAATAGGTACACCAGGGTTCTCCCATGGGCTACAGCATGTATTATGCCACCCATGGGAGACCACTCAAACTGTGACTACAGTCCTGCCATTGCAGCCTGTGTGAGATGGTACTTGCACCACTTACATCAGATATAAGTTTCCTTATATCTGAGGTCACTACACTTAAAACCTATGTCCCCCCAAGGCAGGCCTTTCAATCCTAAAGGCAGCGTGCTAGGTTGTAAGTGTAAGGGTGCCCTGCATGAGCAGGAGAGCCCCTACAAACCCGGGAGCCGAGTCTCCAGGCTTTGTAAGTGCGGTCAGCCATTCTGATACATATAGTGGTCAGGCGTCATTACGCGATGGCTAACTATATAGTGGCTGTGCCAAACCTTGGCATGTTTGATATCAAACATGTTGGACTCATACCCCAACACCGTTACCGGTGTTGGAGGTATGATTCGCACTGGGGGGGCCTCCGGGAAGCCCCCAGTAATCTCGGCAACAGCCTTCCAGGGTCTGCCAGCAAACTAGTGCTGCTTGTGACCGATGACACGATTTTGCCCTCCTGCTGCTGAGTTGAGCTCAAGCAGGGGAAAGTAGAACAATAGGTTTCCTGTCACAGGGAGGTGTGACCACCTCCCAGACAGGGTCTAGTGTATTGAGCTAGAGTGGGGGCGCTTGCCAGCACCTCCAGACTGCTTTGAGGGGCACATTTGGTGCCCTCCTTGCATAATCTAGTTAGAACCAGTTCTGGGAGCCCTTGGCTCCTGCTCTGGCGTGAAACTGGACAACGGACATGGGAGTATCCTCCCCTCTGTCCAGCCCCTCCCCTGGGAGGGAACCCTGAGTCATCCGAATCCCTTTTTTACGGTATAAACGGGCTTACCTGTGGGTGGGTCTTCAGATTCGTCGTGGGACAAGACTCAAGTCTGAAACAACATCACTCTTCAACTGTCTGGACACTTGAAATTTGCGGGACTTTGCCTTGAACCGAGACTGCGTCTCGTTGTTATGCAAGTCATCTTCATCGTCTGTGTCTGTGCTTCTTCCAGGATCTTTAACAGACCTGTGTGCATCAAGGACACCCAAAGTCATGTCCCTTGGAGTGAAAGAGTCACTCCCCTCCATCTGCAGGCACTGCAGCGAAGCCAACTGATCTGCTGCTCCTGGCGTCCCACGGACTTTGAAAGGCTCAGCAACACAGGTAGCGATTCTGCAACTCCCTCGAGGCCTGACCTGTCCTCTCTGCAATTTTGTGGCCAGTACCCCTCGTCGGAACCACTGGTACCGAACCCCTGTGCACCATGTCAGCCTGCAATTGCCAAGGCTCGCTGGCTCTGAACTCTAGAGATCTTCAGGCTACAAGAAGCTCCAGCCTCCGGTATCTCTTCATGCCAAGATCTTCGTCCTCACTGCATCCTCTGCACCGTGGACCTTCATCTTTGGAGAGCTGCTCGAGGTCCTCTTGCGACTCCTGTACCTTCAGCTTGTGGGTCCTCATAAGGATCTTCTCCTGCTTCAGTGGGCTCCCCTGCTTGCTCGGGCCTGCTCTGGCTCCTGCACTTGGTGAGTCCCTTGGACCTTGCTGGCCCCAACGTTGCTCCTTCATCATTTTTGACATCTGTTGCTGCTGCCAAGGCTTGTTGATGCTCCTGCTGGACACCGACCCCCTAGTTCTCGACTTCCAATGTGGGACAGTTAGTGAGCGGCTCCTGGTCTTGCTCAGCATTACCTGATCCTCAAAGCTGCATCGACAAGGTCACCGTCATCACTCCTGCATCTTCCGTCATCGGTTGGCATTGTTCTTCCGTGCCTCCTGGTCACCTCCGAGTGGCATAGACTCTGTCCCCTCTGCTTGCAGGTTCTCCTCTTCAAAACTCCACCCTTGGATTCCACTGGACTCTTGCACAGTTTACGCCAGCAGCATCTTTACTGAAGTCCTCAATTGTGGTCTACAGCAGTTTCCAACAACACTTCGCACCTATGCACCCGGCTTCCCTGGTGTAAGTATCCTGGTTTCTGGGGTATCCACGGGTGGGGTGGCTCTCCAATCTTCTGTATTCCAAAGGGTTTCTTCAGGGTCCACTGGGAAGGGTCCTTCTTCTTCAAAACTGCAACCGCCACTTTCCCGCTGACTTCTATTGAGTATGTGGCTGTGTTTCCACTCTGCACACAGCCTCCATGGGGTTCCTGTGTACTTACCTCGGGTGGTTCCTGAAGTCCCCAGCTCTTCTGAGTTCCCTGGTCCAACTCCCGACTATGGTTGCAGTTCGTATTCTACTTTCTTAGTATATGGTTTGGTCACCGCCGGAAACCACTGTGTATTGTGTTTACTCACCTGTTTACAATTGAAGTATTATGTGTATTTGTGTTGATATCTCCAGGTAGAAGATATACCAATATGTTAGTGAGTGTTCTATAATATATAGACATATTTTGATATATACACTGTGTATTTTTTTCTTTTTAACCTACACTACATGATTAGATCTGGTAAAAAACGCTGCTTAACACTCCTTCTGGTCTACGCCTGTAGGCTGCTCTCCGCAGCTACCACTTAGAGAGCTTTCCATGGTTATCTAAGACCACTGAAATCATCAAAAGGGTTGTCTGGATCAGTGCAAGGTGCTTCACTTACATAAGCGTGCACCATATACTAAGTCAGTCTCGCAGAGGAAGGTCCTGGGAAGATCCAATGTAGGAGAGAATTCTTTCACTGTGAGATGAGTGTAGCAGGGGGGGAGGTGCCAATAGGAGGCCTGTTGTGCCTGAAAGCAGAAATGAAAGCGACTCAAGATTGGGAGGTTGGGAGCAGTTGGAGACACGCAAATTACGCACACCACCTGTGTGTTTGCATGAGTACGTAAGATTCGTTTTTCTAAGTGCACTGAATTTACTCTCTTCTACAATGCTGCAATGCTGTTTTCGTGTTGTGTTTTATGGTTGCAATTAGTCGTATCTTTAAGGGGAGGGGGTGTTTTATACCTTTAGGCTTGGCTGCATCTCCCAAGCTTGCACATGTTGTGCTCCAGTGCTCTGTCACTAGGTTCTGCTGCATGTGTGGGGATCCACCAGCAGTCAGTGGTCCACTGGCTGGCAAGGGAGCACCATGCCTTGGTTATCCTCAGCCATAAAGTTATCTTTATTCTTCTGCTGAGTCTCCCCTCATCATGAACCCTTCCTGGTGTGGTCGTTCTTGCTCCAGTAGTTCTCTCTCTGCCTGAGGGACAGTGCTAAGGGGGTTTTAAATGTTTGGCTCACCTTCTGAGAACACTTTTCATAAGGATGCGAAAATCTCAGCAGATGAAATCTCTCAAAAACACATAAATCACTACTTGTGTGAAACAATCTGAGGGCTGAGTCACTGAGTATGTCCAGGGCCTGAGGTGTTGGGAATGACACACGAAGTGATGAATGATGTCTCATTACTCACACTAATTTGTAATCACGGCACTCAAAGACGCCCACATAGTTTGAAAAAAGTGGTTAAGATCCTGGTTTCGCAGGTTGGGTTTTAAAAAGTACCAAAAAATGTTCTAAACTTTGTTATTAGGTAAAACATGTGTATGACTACCCTCTGCTTTCCCTACATTTGTCATATTATTTTGTCACCAGATTCTTGGGGTGTGCGAAATCTGAATAATTTGGTTTTGTGTAATTACGTGAAATCTCGGGATGATGACACAAAATTACGTGTAAGCACATGAAATGCAGATCCGTAATTTAGGGCTAAATTTGAGTGTGAAATGTGTCCTCCAAACAAACATTGATGGTAGGACATGTTTTGCAGTAAACACCAGCACAAAAACAGAAGTTCCACTCTGGCTGTTCCTGCTCTTATTGCCTCTCAGTGTAACATTTTCATAATGGATAATAATTATGCAAAGTGCCATATTGGCATAATTTCAGAAATTGCACAGAACAAGTGAAATGCAAAATTCCAGAGATTTTAGCATAGTTTAAGTATTGCCCAGGCCACTTTGTAGCTCAGGCTAAGCTAGAGAGCTGATGTGATGAACATCACTCAGAGCCTGGGTTTTTGTGTCACTTGTCTTCAGCAATAGAATGCTTTAGGTCACTTTCCTTCAGCCACTAGCTTCTTTGGGTCACTTCTCTTCAGCCACAAGATTCTTTGGGTCACTTCTCTTCAGCCACAAGATTCTTTGGGTCACTTCTCTTCAGCCACACGCTTCTTTGGGTCATTTGCCTTCAGCCACACGCTTCTTTGGGTCAGTCGCCTTCAGCCACAAGCTTCTTTGGGTCAGGTCTCTTCAGCCACAAGATTCTTTGGGTCACTTCTCTTCAGCCACTAGCTTCTTTGGGTCAGGTCTCTTCAGCCACAAGATTCTTTCGGTCACTTCTCTTCAGCCACTAGCTTCTTTGGGTCAGGTCTCTTCAGCCACAAGATTCTTTGGGTCACTTCTCTTCAGCCACAAGATTCTTTGGGTCACTTCTCTTCAGCCACACACTTCTTTGGGTCATTTGCCTTCAGCCACACGCTTCTTTGGGTCAGTCGCCTTCAGCCACAAGCTTCTTTGGGTCAGGTCTCTTCAGCCACAAGATTCTTTGGGTCACTTCTCTTCAGCCACTAGCTTCTTTGGGTCACTTCTCTTCAACCACAAGCTTCTTTGGGTCACTTCTCTTCAGCCACTAGCTTCTTTGGGTCACTTCTCTTCAGCCACAAGCTTCTTTGGGTCAGGTCTCTTCAGCCACAAGATTCTTTGGGTCAGGTCTCATCAGCCACAAGATTCTTTGGGTCACTTCTCTTCAGCCACTAGCTTCTTTGGGTCACTTCTCTTCAGCCACAAGCTTCTTTGGGTCACTTCTCTTCAGCCACAAGCTTCTTTGGGTCACTTCTCTTCAGCCACAAGCTTCTTTGGGTCAGGTCTCTTCAGCCACTAGCTTCTTTGGGTCAGTTCTCTTCAGCCACAAGCTTCTTTGGGTCATTTGCCTTCAGCCACACGCTTCTTTGGGTCAGTCGCCTTCAGTCACAAGCTTCTTTGGGTCATTTGCCTTCAGCCACAAGCTTCTTTGGGTCAGTCGCCTTCAGCCACAAGCTTCTTTGGGTCAGTCGCCTTCAGCCACAAGCTTCTTTGGGATAGGTCTCTTCAGCCACTAGCTTCTTTGGGTCAGTTCTCTTCAGCCACATGCTTCTTTGGGTCAGTCGCCTTCAGCCACAAGCTTCTTTGGGTCATGCAAACCTTGCTTCTGCCGTTGTTGCCACTGATTTCTATTCCAAGCCTTTCTAGGAAAGACTGCACATCCCTCCTTTTCAGGCGGGGGCTTATTCTGTGTCTGAGTAAAAGGTGCAATTCCCAGATTATTGCGCCCCAAGGATTTATATACGTACGCAATAATCTTTGGCAATTCACATTGTTTATCCACGTCAGCCACTGCCTCTAAGCGCTGATGCACCTGTAAGATAACCGCTTCCCCTTTGACTTTAGCAAGAATCATGTAGGAGACAATGGAAAACATGCCCACTAATCTCATCCCCAATTCCAGGGCAGCCTCCGCCCTGTGTTCATCTTGAACCTTTTTAAGAACTGTCGGAAGCACAGTCATGAAGGCGGTGCCAAGCCACAGCGAATAAACCGCCACAAACACCTTCCCCCAAGTGGTGCAATCAGCCAGATTGGGAATAAGGCCTTTTTGTAAGCTCATTGTGGGTATCCTGTGTTTATCCACAGGAGAAGTGTGTGGAAAAACAGCTTTGAGTTTCTCACATTTTTCGACCAACCAGAAAGGTAAATCATCCCTATTTTGAGGACGCTTCCCCATCACTGAATTAATCATGATAGGACTAATAACCACGCCACCACCATTACCAGGTAGCTGAGCGGCACCAGCCGGAGCAGACGGTATATTACGAGACATATATTGAATGACACTTCTGTGTATATGAATTAAAGATGTGTGTAATATGCATAGCTCTGCGTTTGTAACACCAAGATAATTTGGATGAGGTGTAAATCCCGTCAAAAAGGGCCATGTGACCCCGTCGACCGATAAAGGGCCGAGACAGACCACTGAAGAGAGGGTGCCATTAAACCAAAATATGGTATGCTCCCAAGCTGACAACGGAACTTCAAGTAAACAATATGGACGGTAAATTTGTGGAACTGCACCACGTTCATATTCATGAAAGAAATTATTGTTTCCATCAACAGCTGGAAACTTAACCCAGGAGTAAAAAACTTCGAAGCGGAAAGCAGCGTTCGCCTCCATTACAAATATAAAATCCGCTCCCGCAACCGGGACACTATGTTGAGTCAAATGAGCAGTAACCGCGGCTCGGTTAGGCGCAGTAATGTTAATCGCTGTTATAAACACTGTAATGTAAGCAAGGAAAACGGTAGCGCAACACAGGGTCAAGAACATATAAAACTAAACCTTTTAAAATTCAAGCTTGAAAAAGCTATAAAAACTCAAATACAGGGGGCAAAACCCCTCGCACCATGGACGTCTCTGAAACTGGTGAGAGGGTATTGTGGACAAGCATGAGCGCTACTCAGGGGTCTCGTGAATAAGTACCAGACCAAACGTTGGGCGCCATGTTGCAGGGTTTCTGCACATACACAGAACTATGCGCAGGATTATGGGACCTCGGTGTATAGGGACTGAGCCTTCCTACCGCTTTAGTGCCCACGAGCCCAGGACCGACTAGCTATGGTGTCTCACCCTCTTTCCTACTCACTCAGTCCCTATACACCGAGAAGCAAATAATTAGACACCCCAGAACACAACACTCCCGGATCTCTCAGGAATCGCTGTAACAAGACACACCTTTTCGCTCACACTCTCGTACCTGTCCACAATAAGATCTGACCGAGACACGAATATAGTTTAAAATGTTTACTTTAACTATCGTGCTCTAACATGCAGTTTACGTGCCACAACAAGCAGAAAAATGCATAACACGAATATAGTTAGCATAGCAGCTAGTCCATGAAGGGAGATGTCATCATAAAAGACAATGGAGAAAAGACTATAGTGCCTAACCTCCCCCCCCCTTGCTAAGAAGAAGTATTATTATATAATAGAAGATCTCTGGGCTTTGTCAGCAGACCCCATACCTTAGACTATAGTTGGTATTTCTACATCGTAGGTGCTGTCTCACTCTTCTCCCTGGAAAGGTCCCTCTCCAAGTGTGTGTTACCTAAACATGTATCCCCATAATATCAAAGTGCGAGTCTCCAGCAGCAGCTGCATTAGTATGTTTTGTCTAGGTGCTAGGGCCTGACCAGAACAGAATAATAAGGGACATTGTTTATCGACCTTACTCACAATGTTCAGACTAAACTCCAGGAACAGGCAGAGAACGAACACAGCAGAGAGTTCTCATGTGAAAGGCATAAACAGAGTCTTGCAAAAATAAAGCCATGTAGTAACGTGCGCAAAATCTGCATCATGGCTGCAGGGCTCGTGCTAACTTAGTGATGTCGACAATGTCCCCATCGGCCACGTGACACCTGCTACAGAACTGAAAAACACAAAATTTAATTAAACTAAATTTCATAACTACTAAAATTTAACTAATATAGTAAGAAACATAAACAAAGTGTTTTGAAGACACCGCTCCTGATAGTCTGGTTAAAAGTAACCTTTCTTCCTAATCATCGCTATAAAGTTTCAGCACTGAAGTATTTTTTATTAATTTCCCGCACTAAAAACAAAAATTGTGATTGAATCTGATTGTGTTTTTTACCTCAAATCCTCACCGCACTCTCGTCGTGAAGCCACAGAGTAACAGCCCGTATTGCTATTGATCAGACTAATCTTAGCCAATCAGGTGGGGAGAGGGGCAGAGTTAGTGGCACTCCGAAGGCTTGAAATTGATGCCGGCAGCGCGGTCGCGCATCGGACGCGCCGCTGGTGCTCCAATAGCACAATGGTATGTGTACTTTTGTATAGACCACCTACAGCGATGCCAGAATTCCCCAAAGCACTTGAAATAGCATTGCGTCCCTGACCGTGGACCATGCTAAAGTCCTGGTCATTGGAGACATGAACTACTGGGCAAATGAGGTGGAAGAGGGAAAGGGCGCTAAGGAATTGACTGAGTCCCTACAAAGTCTGAATCTCACACAACATATCCAAGTACCCACGCATATCAAAGGACACACACTCAACCAAGTTTGGACTATTAATCTCACTCCTCAGAATCTAGAAAATCACCCTTGCCTATGGTCAGATCATTATACAATTAGTTTCACTTTGAGTGATATCACACTGCCCAAAACTATGCCCCATCAAAAAGGCCCATACAGAAATTAGAACCATATTAATATGGAATCCCTATGTGATACCCTGAGTCTTGAGTTACCCACAAGTCTGGACAATATAGACAACCTTGAGAGAGAAATTTCCAACTGGCAACTGAATGCCATTAACACTCATGCTCTTCAACAGTCTCAAAGCTCTCGTATTAGACGGCATGAAGCATTCAAATGGTTTACTGCCGACCTAAAATCCACTTAACTTAGAACACGTCAGGCCGAAAGGAAATAGTGAATAGAATCCAGAGAACAATATAATCTGAGCCTGATGGCCTACAAAAAAGCCATCTTGGAGACAAAAATCATTTTTTACTAACAAAGTATTAAACTCAAATAATAAGAAAAAGGACATCTTCAATACAGTAAGGGAGCTATCAACCCTGATCGAGTGACCCCCCCCTACCACCACCACACAGAAACTATGCAATGACTTAAATTCCTTTTTTGTAGATAAAATCAAGAAAATTCAAGAATCCATAGATTCCAACCACAAGGATGTGGAAGAATCTTCAGGAAACCTCAATCCCGTCCTTATGGTCACTTTCTCCTGTCTAAATATAGAACACCTCATAGAACTCCTTAATAAAGTAAAATCAGGCTCCCCTAAAGAGGCCTGTCCCCCTCATATACAAAAACTCATTTTTACAGCATTCCCAGAGACTATAGTCTCCTTACTGAATCTATCCTTGACCCAAGGGACTGTGCCCTCAGCCTTCAAAGAAGCGGTGATTATCCCTCTTAAAAAAAAACAAGGTGTTGACCCTCATAAGCTGGATAATTATAGGCCTATATCCCTTCCTCCCTTTCAGGCTAAACTATTAGAGACACATGTAGCCAAACTTCTTAGCAGCTTCATAAAAGGAACCTATTTCTTCGACCCCCATCAGGTAGGCTTTCGACCTTCCCACTCCACCGAATCTATTATTCTATCCATCATGGATGACCTAAAAGGAAAGTCTGATGAGGACTGCACTCAGGCCTTGATCCTCTTGGACCTGTCTGCAGCCTTCGATACCGTCAACCATGACATTTTGATGGAACGTATTGCTGCAGCAGGTCTCAGAGGTGCTGCCCTAAATTGGTTCAAATCCTTTTTACAGGACCGGAAGCATTCAGTGTGGCTTTCGCCCTACAAATCTGCCATCGTTAACATGATCTGTGGAGTCCCGCAGGGCTCCTCCTTGTTCCCGTACCTTTTCAATGTCTATATTCGCCCCCTCATATTCATGCTTTGTCAGATGGGGGTAAAGATCTATAACTATGCTGTTGTATTCCGCTTTAGGTGTCCGTATATAGGTTTTCCTGAAACATGTCCTTATATAGGCACAATTCGCATTGCCCTTAAATAGGCATAAGATCCCAGTCCTTATTTAGGCATTAGCCATGCACTCCAAATACAGGCATGGTCACCGACATCCGTCCACCCTAACGTCACAACGAGTTCTTAGAAACCAAACCCTAAGCCCAGCACAGGATTATTGATTTCTCCAAGACCTCATCTATTATGCATGAACCACTATTCCTTAAGGGTTCATTCCTGACGTCTTCCTCTGTCCGACTTCACGTCAATGCTAACATTCCAAGGCACCTACCAGGTATAAATATACCTTCCCTTGCCCAAGCAAGTTAGAGGAGACCTCGACTTCAGAGGAGCCCGTATCCCGGCCTGTCGCACTGAGAAGAGACGCTGTCATCCCTGCTTGCAGAGAATCCAGCTTCCAGTGTTCTGACTCCCTTCGCGGGGTGTTAGAGTTCGAGTCCAGAAAGAGATTCCCACCTCTCTCATTCTCAAGGTATGGAGCTGAATAGAACCTAGAGGGACTCTTGGCATACTAGACTTAACATACTCTTAGTATACCATACTAGAGAATACTCCACCTACTTCTTACCTTGCCCTACACCTAGGCTAGGTTAGGTACACTGGGGTAGAACTAGTTAGAGAAGCATCGTATGAGTACTCACATTTTTAGCTCATGTTATTTATGTATGTGAATATATGCTAAAAGATAATGCTAGCGCAGTATTTTTCTTTCTACTGCTTACGCTGTACATTATATATCTTGCATACTGTCTTGTGATCATAACAGCTCATATCTCTTACACGAGAAACAAGACTGTTCAATAAATCCTTTTTATTGAAACGCCCGTCTATTCTTTCTGTGTAACTCTGAAGAAACTAAGCATGCACGATTAGCTGAGTGAAACTGTTATCTATTGTTTCCACGATTCTGAGAATGTTCCGATTCTAAAGGGAAACAAAGTTGTCATGTTTATGCGGTTGCCAGAAACTACTCCCTTCTTGTTTACAAGGAGTTTCTAGTGGCCTCTGAGTTAGCTGGCACAAAGTAATTAAGTTTAATATACTCGATAGGGACATACTGACCTCAGTCCTATGTCGAATCTATAGGGTATATTATTCCAATGCGCAGAGCCTATTAGGGAAATAGGAACTACACTACAATGCTGACAATATGCAGCTGATCATTTCCATCGATGACTCAACAAACTCCAAGGAGTTTCTCAGGAAAATCATGTTGTTCATCAGGAATTGGCTGAACAAAAATCTATTAAAATTTAATTCTGAAAAAACTGAAATCATCATCCCTAACAATAAATTATCTCACTGGACTCCTGACCATTGGCCTCCGGAGCTAGGTCCTGCACCTATTCCCAAGAACACGATTAAGAGTCTAGGCATACAAATCAACGCAGATCTTTCCATGAGCTCGCAGATCTGTTCGGTTACTTCTGCCTGCTTTTTCCAACTACGGAAATTGCGAAAAATTAGAAGGTTTTTCAGCAGAGAGGACAGCATTCAAATCATCATTGCCTTGATTCTATCAAAAATTGAATATGTGAATGCAATTTATCTAGGCCTTTCGTGCAACCAGAAATACTGTCTGCAGCTGATATAAAATCAAGCCGCTAGAATCATCTACCAACAAGGCAGCCAATGCCATGTCAAGCCGCTGCTGAAGGAGCTCCACTGGCTTCCAGTGGAGCATCGCTCCATGTTCAAAACAGGATGTATCCTGTTCAAAGCCATACATGGCACAGGTCCCAAGTACATATCCTCTAGAATTCACAGATACTCTCCACAGCGTACCCTAAGATCTATGCATATGAATCTACTGGTGGTTCCTAGATTCAGATGCAAACGGACAGGAGGGTTGCGTTTATCAATACAGGGACCCCAGTCTGGAACTCTCTGCCCACCATTTTGAGGCAAGAAACAGACCACATGCGCTTTAGAAAAAAGCTGAAGGCCTGGCTCTTTACCCAAGCTTACAGCTAGACACAGGCTTTCTAAATTGGTGACTTCAATAACCCAGCGCCAAGAGACCTGATGGTGTATGTGCGCTTTAGAAATTTTCAATAACATAACATAACAACATAACAATAATTAAACAAAAAAATGATGTCATATACATTTAAAATATATACTAAAAAAGCATAACAATAATTAAAAAACGATATTTTTAACAACTATATTTTTGCAATCGATATTCCTCGATATTCTGTCTCATTACCGTGCCTGTCTGTTTGAGTGTGGGCTGTGGGAGGTCTGCCTGTCTATGTGAGTGTGGGCTTGTAGTGCTAGAGGCACTCTTATGGCTTGACACCGTGTGATGACCTTTGACTACCAACATTTTAATTGACTTTGGTGATTTACTTTACCCTTGCATGATTGTATGACATCCTGCATATGCCTTTTTCCCTTGAAGATTTAATCTTGCAGTCTTACAGTGGGAACTGTCACAGGATAGAACAACCTTGCCAAGACCAGAACATGTGGGATGTGCATGAGAGAGAGAGAGAGGTGTGTGGAATGTACTTTTTGGTCTCGAAGTGCAGTGTTATGAGCAGTGGCGCTCAAATGTGCATTATGTTGTACACTGAGAGATGAAGTGTGTGATGCTATAGGAAGTGGTGCACAAATGTGCATTGTGTTGTACATTGGGAAGTATTATCAAGTTCTTACTATTGGCTTTGACATGGCCTCATGTCATCCTGAATTCTGACTCTGCCTTGCTTGAGATTTTTTGCATTCACAGATAGGCCCCCAGAGTGTTTGCAAGTTGTTTGGGTTAATCAGGTTCAAGGTTGCTTTGTTTTGAAGAGATTGTTGAATGTACCCTGGAAGGCTTTCGTAAACTTCGTTAAGATAAAGGCTGGAACATGTGAGAATGAAGAGGGAACGTGGGAACTCCTTTTGCGCTGGAATGCTTGCATGGAAGGTGGCCAATTCCATTAAGTTTCCTTGGTGCAGAGGGAAAGACTCTCGAACCTTCTAGTGTGTTTTGAGACTATAAAGCTGAGGGTTGTTGACTTAGAAACGGGGATTTTGGAATCCGAATGGGGGCGGACACGTCTATTTCGATACAGTGGAACCCTGGTTGCTGAGGCTCTTAACCCCGACTGTGAATCCCCTCGTCAGGAGTGGGCTAAGATGCAGTGTTTGCACCAGGTGAAGTGTTTGAGTTTTGATTATTGCCATTGTGATGTGTGGCCAGTAGCTATGATCTTTTGAGGTGTTTTCTTTGTGATGTGTGAGTGAGTCTGAGTGCACATCCAAAGTAATCATTTGATGTATTTAGTGTATATATCTTTCTGATTTCTTGCAGTACGTCCAGTACTATTTTCTGCTTGTTTATTCATTATTATTATTCATGCATTTAACAGTTACATTTGCCAAGTGTGTTATTATTGCTTGCATATAAATATCTATATATACATTTGAATGCTATTAATTTGACATTTGGGAAAGCCTTTCTGTTAGAGAGCATTGCATAAATAAAACCTCAAGCCTCATTCTAAAAAGAGAGTCTCTGATGTGTTTCATTTTATAAAGTGAACCCCCTTTTCTAGGTGTTGTTGGGTTTTATGTCTTCTGCTTTGTCGTGTTTGGGCCATCATGTGGGAGTGGTATTTTTGAGGGCGGAGCAAGACATTTTGGCGTCACTTGCATGATTTATGAAAAATGCAATTTTAAAAGGGAAAAATGTTCTCTAAAATGTCCATGTGTTGCAGATTCCCAGATCCCAACTGAGTTATTTGAGTGGGAAGTTGCCTATAATGCATGTTTAACAGATGAGGGGCAAACACAGATTTATAAATGTGTACATGATTTTTCTCTTAAAAAGGGAAAAGTACTTGGTATTTCAGACAGAAAAAGTGGTGTTATTTTGAGTGCATTTCTCAGAATGCATCAAAAATGTGGGCAGTTGGAAAAGGAACGTAATGAGCTAGAAAAGAAAGATAGTTGAAGTTCAGTTTGAAAATAAATCTTTGAAAAGAGAGTTGAAAATGTATCAAGCACCGAAGCCGTTTATTTTGCCAGGCTGTTTAGATAGCCAGAGTGATTCATTCGTGAAAAATGTAGATGCAGAGAAGCTGCCGGTTAATTTACAGTGCTCACTGGAGGTTTTAATTAATTCTTTTGAGGACGTTCCTCTGCCAGAAATGAATGGTATTTTGGTTGAATTAAAAGCTTCTGAAGTTACGTTGAACCGAGAAAATGTAAACGTGCATGAAGATAAACAAACCAGCCTGTTAGAACTAGCGATGGTTGGTTGCAGTTATAAATCAGACTGGTCAGGGAATGACAAACCTTGCTTTACATGGAGAGACGTTATGAAAAATGCAATTTTAAAACATGAGTTTGAATGGGAAGAGGAGCAGCAATGTGCTTTTGAATCTGCAAAAAAGATTATGCAATGTGTTCCAAATGTGTGGCCAATACAGAAAGGAGACATTGAGTTACATGTGACAGTTCAGGGGCAGTGTGCCACTTTGAGTATGTGCAAAAAACAGGTAAAGAAGAGGGTGCTCTTAGACTTCTGGACTGAAACATTTTTCAAATGCTGGAGAATGTTTTGCTTGCACTGTGTTAGACACAGGGCAAACGCAATTGTGTGTGTGTTTTTATGCTCTGATAGATACAGGGCAGACACTGTTGATTTTGAGTTGTGTCCTGGTAGATACAGGGCAGACACGGTTGATTTTGAGTTGTGTCCTGATAGATACAGGGTAGACACAGTTGATTTTGAGTTGTGCTCTGTTAGATACAGGGCAGACACAGTTGCTTTGGTGTTGCGCTGTGACAAACACAGGGCAGATACAGGTGCTTTTGTGTTTTTGCGCACTGACAGACACTGGGCAGATGACAATAAGGCATAATGTGATTTTGAGTTTTGAAATTTCTTTAATGGAATGGCTGATAATTTTCCTTGAGTTATACAAAACAGGTAATGCACAAGAAGCAAATGTGATCAAATGGTTCACACAGACAGAAACTGCAGTTTTGCAGGTCCCAGTAGAAAGTCCAGGGGTGGTGTTTGAGGTGCCTGAGACACAGGATTCCCCAGTGAAGTGGCAAATGTTACTGCAAAGCGCAGCCACTGTGTATCATGTAGATGCTCATTGTCCTATTTATTCACTACACAGAACCTTTAATTCCCTTACAGATGAAAAGGCTATAATCTTGGAGGCAGAGGTGGTGACGCATGGTTGTGATTTGGTGTGCATGACTAAGTGCGAGCACCTAGGAGAGAAAGACACTACTAACAGGTGGGTAGCGAATGAAGGGATTCATATTCCCCCCTGACTTACTTAGAACTGTGATTCCTATGTGTCAGTATGCACAGCGCAGACCATCCCACAGATGGTGAAGGGCCAGTTGAAGAAAGGAAAATCACCAGCGCAGATAGGGCAGATGGAGTGCCTTGGGCTCATGCCAAATGATCAAGGGTGTACGTGTTCAGCAGTGTGTGGAGAGATAGTCAGGAAGGGGACTGCCCCAGCCCTTCTTACTGAGCAAGGAGAAGGAGAGTTTCACTCCAATACTATGAATTCAGAGGCCATAGTGTGGGTAGAATTCTCAGATAATTCCGCAGAGCCAGCAGAGAACCGGTGCAGGCAGGAATGATAATATTGTGCCATGAGACCCAAAACAGAAAAATGAGAACATGCGCTTTTTGAAAAATATTTTTTGCAAGAAGAGTGATGCTTGTTTCTTTTTCAGATCATACTGCGACGTGTAGGTGTACCTAATGTCCCTGTCCTGCGTGTGGGTGCCTTTGTCAGAGTGGGCCCGTGAGTTTGTGGGACCCCCCCCAACTCTGGAGTGATCACCGGTCGGTGCAAACCGACATCGTTGCTGAAATCCTTTGGCTGCATCACCAAAATGGACTTATCTAGCCAGTGATAATGAACTGATGTTGTGAACATGAAGTAAAATGCTTAAAAAACATAATTTCAAAGAAAGAGATTGTTGACTTTTCACACAGGAGGATATTTTCATTCAATCTAGAAAGTTACCGGAGAAGATGCTGTTCAGTTTAAAGATGAAGATAATTTTGAAGTTCCTTTTTTCAGCAAAATATATAAGTTTGGCTGCTTCAATAGTAGACGTTCCAGAACTAGCCATTTATAACATTAGGAGCATTTTTTTATTTTTATTTTGCAGAGTTTTATATAGCGCGAACTTGACCCGAATCGGGTATCAGAGCGCTTTACATAGCACCAGTTACGTTACATTAGGACACACATTCATTTTTGTTTAGGCACGGGGAGATTAAGTGATTTGCCCAGAATCACAGGATGTTCAGCGTCATTGCCGAGACTCGAACCCAGTTCCCCAGATGCGAGGTCGGACGCCCTAGCCGTTAGGCCAACTCAATAATGAGTTCCTTCATTTTGTGTATTCATCATATATTTATTCTTAACACTGAGCTATTATGAGATATGCATGAGCTTTTTAAATGATTATGTTACATGCATTTATAATGTCACTGTTCTAATGTGTGCTTCATTATTATTCGTGTTTTCAGGTGAGAAGTTCATTTTTTGATATATGTATGTTATGATAGTCAAAGGTCATGAGGTGGAATGTAGCGCTAGCTCATGGGTACTCACAAACTTTTTCTCGGGGGCCAAAAGTACAGTCTGGTTTGTGGCCGAGGGCAGTACCGATGAGCCTGCGGATGGGGACGGGAGGGGCGGGCGGGGGCGATGGGGGCATGGCTACTAAAGTAAAAACAAATCTTCAGTGTACAGGGCAGGAATGCAAGGGCCCTGACTGTACGGTGCATGAGGCTGGTATGGTCACAGAGCTGTGGTGTATGGGGCAGGGATGTCAATGCCCTGTGCTGTACGGTTCATGAGGCACCGATGGTCGCTGAGATGTAGTGTATGGGGCAGGGGTGCAGGAGCAGTGTGCTGTATGAGGCACTGATGCATCACAGAGCTGTAGTGTACGAGCAGGGGTGCGAGGGCACTATACCGTGCATGCGATACGGCACAGATGAGTCCAGGGGCTGCACATTTAACTAGGTATAGATCGGAAGCAGCACTGCATGTGGCAGGGATATTAAAGCCCTGGATCTGCACCTTTGAGAAAAACAATGAAAACTTGTTTTTTCAAGCAAGATTAATCTAGGTCGGTTAATCTTACATGTAAGAGTCCACTCTTGCTAGTTCGGGGATGCCCTTTGAGTTGCTGGTCGAGTTGTATAAATATAGGTCCATTCATTTCATTAATTCATTCATGGTTGCCCCCAATCTACAGCTGGGATGGGAATCAATTATTAGTCAATTCCGCCCTAACTAGGGCACAAGTCACTGGGTCACACTTGGACGCATTCCTACTCATTGTGTAAAGCGGGAACTCAGTGACGCTACAGACACATTGCATATAATCACACTGAATGTCACTGAGCATCTGGGATCCCTCCGTGAACGCCATGCTCCGCACCCGCACCACATCTCTGAGAGACCTGTTTGAAGAACAAGGCAGTATCACAGCATGCTTCATACAGTAACTAGGAATGTTTACAGAGGCCCGTCAGCTCTAAGGAGAGGCTTGTAGCTTAAAATTCAGGTGTCTTGTTCAGAAGGCATTATCCTTACATGTGCCCATTGGGAGGTGAAGGAGGGAGAACTCTTGGACAGGAATAGCGTGGTAACATGGATAAAAAGCACGCCTTTACCTTGGGAGTCTTCAAAACTTACACAGATTGGTGCTGCTGAAAAGGCACTGATATGACTGACTGATGTTGCTGACGGATCGCCTTTGTGGCTGTGACTACAGCTGTTTGGTTACTGAGGTTGAAGATCTGCACCACAGCAGTAGTTTCCCCCCGCAGTGGCTGGTGCTGATGTCTATGCTGGACTGGAAAGGAAAGCCAGCAACCTGCATGCCAGGCACACAACGCCCATATGGCCTAGAGGGCTTCAGCCCCCCGCCCCACCGTTGTGTGTGTCAGCCCGGGCTGAGACAGCTTCCCGGGCAAACACACAGACAGTTTTTGAGCTGCCAGCCGCACCCGAGTACTTCACAGGTCGTTAAAAGACCATTCACTTGTTAACGAGGCTTTATTGTATTTTCACCCCTTCTTAGAGCCCCTGCATCTCACGTCACTGAGCAAGAAGGGGAGGGGGCACATGTGAGGAGGCGAACCACTAATTTCATGAGCATGCTCCTTTGATTGCCTTTTTTTTTTTACCATGAATGTGGTCCCATGGAATGAACAACAGGCAGAACAATGGCTGCTGACTGCGTCTGCTGTTGTTTTCCACACGGGGGCCGCATCTAAAGGTCTGCCGGGCCGCAAGTGGCCCGCGGGCCGTACTTTGAGTACCTAGGTGCTAGAGGCACTCTTGTGGTCTGACACCATGTTATGACCTTGGACTACCATCATTTTAATTGACTTTGGTGTTTTACTTTACCCTAGCATGAATGTATGAGATTCTTCATATGCCTTTTTCCCTTGAAGATTTAATCTTGCAGTCTTACAGTGGGAGCTGTCACAAAATAGAACAGCCTTGCCAAGATCAGAACGTGTGGGATGTGCATTTGAAAGCATGCGAGAGAGAGAGGTGTGGAATGTACTTTTTGGTCTCAAAGTGCAGTGTTATGAGCAGTGGCGCTCAAATGAGCATTATGTTGTACACTGAGAGATGAAGTGTGTGATGCTATAGGCAGTGGTGCACAAATGTGCATTGTGTTGTACATTGGGAAGTATTATGAAGTTCTTACTATTGGCTTTGACATGGCCTCATGTCATCCTGAATTCTGACTCTGCCTTTCTTGAGCTTTTTTGCATGCACAGACAGGCCCCCAGAGTGTTTGCAAGTTGTTTGGGTTAAACACTTTCAAGGTTGCTTTGTTTTGAAGAGATTGTTGAATGTACCCTGGAAGGCTTTCGTAAGCTTCGTTAAGATAAAGACTGGAACATGTGAGAATGTAGAGGGAACGTGGGAACTCCTTTTGCACTGGAATGCTTGCATGGAAGGTGGCCAATTCCAGTAAGTTTCCTTGGTGCAGAGGGAAAGACTCTCGAACCTGGCTGTGTGAGTGTGGACTCTGCGAGGTCTCTCAGTCTGTCATGCTGAAAGCACACAGCTTCATATTGGAGACATCTTGGGTCACCCAAGAATCCAACCCAAAGCAAATGTCTTCATACCTATCCCTCTCTCCATCTCATCACGTCTGTCTAATGAGCCTAGCCTCACCTTTTCTCTGATACTGAATTAAACCCCTTCAAATGCCCCTGAATTTAACCCCTTCAAATAGTGAGAGAAAGTAGGTCTGTCTGTTTGTGTTTACATTCTCTGATGACTGGTTTGGGGAGGCACGTTGCCAGATCACTGGAAGATGGGAGAACGAGTCTCCTGTTTAAGAGCACGATTGTGCATCAAATCACCACCAGGTGAAAGAATGAGTGATCCTTTCCTGTCTGAGTGCTCATTCATGCACCAGATTACCTACAGGTGGGAGAATAGGTGGTCTCCTGACTGAGCACACACTCATGCACCAGACCACCAGCAGGCGGGAGAATGAGTGGTCTCCTGTGTGAGTGCACACTCATGCACCGGATCACCGGCAGGCAAGAGAATAAGTGATCTCCTGTCTGAAGGCGCAATCGTGCACCAGATCACCAGCAGGAGGGAGAACGAGTGGTCTCTTGTCTGAACGCGCAATCATGCACCAGATCATTGGCAGGAGGGAGAACGAGTGTTCTCTTGTCTGATCGCACACTCATGCACCAGATCACCGGCAGGTGGGATAATGAGTGGTCTCCTGTCCAGGACTTGGAGAACACATGGCATTGCATGGGCTCCACAAACCTCGGCTCAAAATATCAGCAACTACATAAGCGCTGAATAGTTCTGGGTGTGATTTGTAGGTTTTTGGAGCTTAAAGCACATTTTCAACCTCATCGAACAATCCATGCCAGAGAAGAGGGTCAAGCAGGCTCAAGTTCCTGTTGGGGGTGTTAAAGTGTTTTTATTAATTAGCAAAAAAATGCCTAATTCAGATAAGTTTAAGTTAGCATGACTACGCCGCAGACAGCTTGCATTGACATCTATTAATAATTGCAGAAAGAAATGTGCATTTTTATTTGATGTGAACAAGCTTTTCCACATATGTGTCCTTTTCCATTTCACTAAATCAGCAAATTAGAAGCCTAATCCATGGCCTCTGTATGAATAAATAGTATTAAGCTGTGATCTTCTCGAGGAAGCCATGTCCAGGATATTGCTGTCTTTGTAACTTTCATGAGCTTTTTCTCAAGCCTTTCCTAGGAACCATTAATTAGTTGAACTATCTATTTTATTTCTGTACTACATAAATGTATGTCATTTCCTTAATTTGCTATGCACACCTCATTCATTAGATTGCAGTAGAAGTAGGTGTTTTAGATGCATCTTATTTCATGTATTTTATTCGTTGGACTATTCATTAGCTTACTAGAATGATACATTGCTCGTTCAACCCTCTTATGTCACATCTCACCACTGAGTGTGTGGCTTTTGTTCCTAGAATCCTATAAAAGTTGATATTTTTTGGATACCTGTCAGACTTTTTGCATATCTTTGCCTTTCTAACTGTGCAGACTCTACGCTAGTCTGTCATTTGATTTATACTTAGGGCCTGATTACCATCTTGGCGGATGCGATACTCCGTCACAAATGTGACTGAAATCCCATCTGCTGTATTACAAGTTCCATAGGATAGAATGGTTTTGTAATACGGCAGACAAGATATCCGTCACGTTTGTGATGGAGCATTTCATCCGCCAAGATCATAATCAAGGTTCATAGGGGCTCATTACGATGGCGGGCAGACACCAGTCCGCCCGCCATCATTGCGGTGCTGGGACCGCCCGCCAGACGTGCGGCGGTCCCACCACACATATTAGGATGCGCCCGCCATACTGGCGGGCGCATCCTGGGCCCTTAACATTGGGGACGGTGTTGCTGCATGCAGCACCATTCGCAATGTCAAATTGGCATGCACTGCATTTCCCTGCACTGCGTGGCAGGGACCACGCGGTACCTGCCACTCAGTGCAGGGAAATGCAGGGGGGTACCATGGGTACCTCCCCAGTGCAGCGACACCCCCCCCAAACAAGGGGGGTCCACAACGGGCCCCCAATCCCTGCCAGCCTTTCCTATACCCACATCCTAATTCCGTGAACGGTGCCTGCTAGGCACCGCCACCATTTTAGGGGCCCTGCACCGTCCACCAGTCAATCGGTACGATTGCCTTTGGCGGTGAAGCGACGGACGGACTTTGCGTCCGCCGCGGTACCCACCACCATCCTAATTGGGCGGTGGGTAATACACTTGGTGATGGCGGAAGGACCGCCACCGCCGGCCCCGCGGAGGCGGTCCTTACGCCATCATAATGACCCCCATAGTCTTTTCTGGTTCTTCTTTGGTGGCAGACTCTATGTTGATCCTCTTGCTTAACCATAATTAGTCATTCCTGCTTGTTTTCTTTGAAGGTAGACTTCATGTTGATCCTCTCATATTATTAGATTTTGATTTACTATTGAGACATTGGTTGCTATTAATTAAATAACCACTTATTGCCTTCTGTACTGATCTTCAATTTAAATAAACCCACTAGGTTTAACTTGGAACTCTGCCTCACGTACGTTTATTTGATTGGCTTGGACTCATTCTTATGAAGGCTCAGACAGTCTCCATCCAACGTTTTGAAACTCTTAATTATTTTAATTAGAGGTGAGCAGGACTAAGAAGACCTTTTATCAGGAGAGTCAAGTAGGCGTGTCTCCCTTTAAGATAACAGGTAAAAAGGTCTTTCACCTCCACTGTGATTACATGCTGCCACCATTGCCTGTCCCTTTCAGCCTGGTAAGAATACAGTAGTCACTCTCAGAAGTAGGGGTGCACATCCTCTGCGCTCTCAAGCTGTTACATGGCAGCTAATCAGGGAACACACAAAGTTGTTGTGTTTATTGGGGGAAAATAAATCCACCAGAGTCATGCAGTGGGTATTTCTGTCCAACCCCCTCTGAATGTGAAGGGAGAGGTACAGGACCCGAGAGGGGGCAATTAGCCCTCACTGCTTAGCATCAAGTGAGGGGACACTAGGCTTGCACAGCTGAAAGTGAGGAGAGGGGGTGAGGGCCCTGGAGGGGGAACTTATCCCCCACTATTTAGCCTCAGGAGAGGGAATGGTGGGCATCACATAGGGAAGTGATAAGAGGGAAGAAGGAATACAGGTCCCTTACAGCTGAGAGTGAGATGATGGGACACTGGGCTCTCACAGTTGAGAGTGACAAGAGGGCCACTAGGCCCTCACAGTTTGGAGTGAGATGAGGGGACACTGGGCTGTTACAGCTGAGAGTGAGGTGAGGGGTTACATGGCCCTCACAGCTGAGTGAGGTGAGGGGATACAGTGCCCTCACAGCTGAGAGTGAGGTGAGGGGATTCAGGGCCCTCACAGCTGAGAGTGAGATGAGTGGGTACAGGGCCATCACAGCTGAGAGTGAGATGAGGGGGTACAGGGACCTCACAGCTGAGAGTGAGGTGAGTGGGTACAGGGCCCTCACAGCTGAGAGTGAGTTGAGGGGGTACAGTGCCCTCACAGCTGAGAGTGAGTTGAGGGGGTACAGGGACCTCACAGCTGAGAGTGTGGTGAGTGGGTACAGGGCCCTCACAGCTGAGAGCGAGTTGAGGGGTTACAGGGACCTCACAGCTGAGAATGAGGTGAGGGTATACAGGGCCCTCAGAGCTGAGAATGAGTTGAGGAGTTGAGGGAGTACAGGGACCTCACAGCTGAGAGTGAGGTGAGTGGATACAGGGCCCTCATAGCTGAGAGTGAGGAGATGGGACACTGGGTACTCACAGCAGAGAGTGAGGTGAGGCGATGCTAGACCCTTGCAGCTGGGAGTGAGAAGAATGGACATTGAGTCCTAACAGCCAAGAGAGAGGAGATGGGACACTGGCCATTTAGCGGTGAGAGTGATGAGAGAGGATACGGGGTCCTCACAGCTGAGAGTGAGGTGATGGAGTAGAGCAAGGCCCTCACAGCTGAAAGTGATGAGAGTGGCCATTGAGCACTGACAGCTGAGAGTGAGGTGAGGGGATACAGGGCCTTCACAGCTGAAAGTGATGAGAGGGTCCATTGAGCACTGACAGCTGAGAGTGAGGTGAGGTGAGGGGATACTGGGTTCTCACAGCTGAGAGTGAGGTGAGGGGATACTGGCCCTCACAGCTGAGAGTGAGGAGAGGGGACATTGGGCTCTCACAGGTGAGAGTGAGGAGAGGGGACATTGGGCTCTCACAGGTGAGAGTGAGGTGAGGGGATATTAAACCCTCACAGTTGGGAGTGAGGAGAGGGGTCACTGGGCCCCCACAGCTCAGAATGCAGACGGCGCGATGGATGACAGCACGTGCGGCGTTGCCCACAGACCTGGACTTGACCCTGCTGACTGCCAGGTGAGGCCTGGGTCAGTGAATTCATCACTGGCCCGGAAGCAGTGAGGTGAGCATTATCCTGAGACACTGGGGGGACACTCCCATCCCAATAAAAGTCTAATTAGGGTTTGAGGCTCAGTATTTGTTTCATCACAGCTTCTGCAGTATCTAAGCCAAATTCACCCAGGAATGTGAGGGCAGCTCTGGCTCAGTGACAGAGAGTGACGGAAGCAGACAACTACTCAATGACCAGTCCAGGAAACGTGAGGGACACCCACTTTATTGTCCATGGACAGGTATAAAGGCTGCGGTGTGCAGGGGATGGACACAATCTCTCTGTAAAGTACCCTGACGCACTGTGTGACCTGAGACATCTCCAAGCAAAACTCAGCATGGCACCAGCATGGAAGGGACCCCGCTGTGCCCTCAGGCTCTTGGCACTATTTCTGGCCCTCTACATCCAGATAGCAGGTAAGAGACTTCAGAGTTGGAGCGAGGTAAGTGGTAAAGAAACCAGCTGTATGAAGAGGCAAGCCCTTAAGGATAGTGAATGAACTGAGAAGAGCAATCTTAGACTGACTGTCTGACGGTGAGAGCCCCATGGGGTGAGATATACTGACTGTGCAGCAGTGAGAGTGTTGTGAGGTCAGACATACTCAGTGTGTTACAGTGAGTGCTGCAGGGTTAGATATACTGACTGTTTAACAGTGAGAGTGCTGCAAGTTTGCATGTCCAATGAGAGCGCTGAGGGATTAAAGTGAGAGTGCTGCAAGGCTACATATGCTACAAGAGCGCTGAGATATTATAGCGAGAGTGCTATGGGGTTACTTGTGCTACGAGCTCACTGAGGGATTAGAGTGAGAGTGCTGTGGGGTTACTTGTGCTATGAGAGCACTGAAGGATTAGAGCGCGAGTGCTGCGGGGTTACATGTGCTACGAGAGGGCTGAGGGATTAGAGTGAGATTGCTGTGGGGGTTACATGTGCTACAAGAGGGCTGAGGGATTAGAGCGCGAGTGCTGAAGGGCTACATCTGCTACGAGAGGGCTGAGGGATTAGAGTGAGAGTGCTGTGGGGTTACATGTGTTATGAGAGTGCTGAGGGATTAGACTCAGAATGCTGTGGGGTCACATGTGCTACCAGAGCGCTGACTGATTAGAGCAAGAGTGCTGCAGATTTACATGTGCTACGAGAGGGCTGAGGGATTAGAGTGAGAGTGCTGTGGGGTTTCATTTGCTACAGGAGCACTGAGGGATTAGAGTGAGGTTGCTGCAGGATTACATGTGCTACGACAGTACTGAGGGATTGGAGCAAGAGTGCTGTGGAGTTACATGTGCTATGAGAGCACTGACGGATTAGAGTGAGAGTGCTGTGGCATTACATTTGGTATGAGAGCGCTGAGGGATTAGAGTGAGGTTGCTGCAGGGTTACATGTGTAACAAGAGCACTGAGAGATTAGAGTGAGATTGCTGGGGGTTACTTGTGCTACGAGCTCACTGAGGGATTAGAGTGAAAGTGCTGTGTGGTTACATGTGCTACAAGAGCGCTGACGGACTAGAGTGAGGTTGCTATGGGGTTATATGTGCTACAAGAGCATTGAGGGATTAGAGTGAGAGTGCTGTGAGGTTACATGTGCTACGAGAGCGCTGAGGGATAAGAGTGAGACTGCTGTTGGGTTACATGTGCTACAAGAGCATTAAGGGATTAGAGTGAGGGTGCTATGGGGTTACATGTGCTACGAGAGTGCTGATGTATTAAAGTGAGAGTGCTGTGGGATTACATGTGCTACGAGATCGCTGACGGATTAAAGTGAGAGTGCTGTGGGGTTACGTGTGCTATGAGAGCGCTGAAGGATTAGAGTGAGAGTTCTGTGGGGTTACATGTGCTATGAGAGCGCTGATGGATTTGAATGAGGTTACTGCGGGGTTACATGTGCTACAAGAGCGCTGAGGAATTACAGTGTGAGTGCTGCATGGTAACATGTGCTACGAGAATGCTAAGGGATTAGAGTGAGAGTGCTGTGGGCTACATCACATGTACTACAAGAGTGCTGAGGGATTAGAGTGAGAGTGCTGTGGGGGTACATGTGCTACTAGAGGGCTGAGGGATTAAAGTGAGAGTGCTGCGGGGATACATGTGCTACGAGAGCGCGTAGGGATTAGACGGGATGGTACAGCCCTGGTGAATGGCTGGCTTTGGGCTCTGGGGTACAGACTGATGATGGAACCCACTGACTCCTTCACTAACATGCTCTCCCTTTCTCTGTTACAGATTGCCAGACTACTGACTCCAGCACTATAAGTACGGTAGCAGTCTGCAGGGCTTATATGCCTCTCCTATGCTGTCTCTTCTTCATCATTCTATCTAACCATGTGTCTCTGTGCTTGTGAATGTCCGTGTGTTTGTGTATGTCCTTGTGTGCACCTGCGCATGTGCAGTTACTCTTTCCAGTTGTCCCCCTATAATTGCACATCTCTCTCTCTCTCATTCTTACTCTCTCACTCTTGCTCTCACTCTCACTCTCACTCACTCTCTCTCTCTCACTTGCTCTCACTCTTACGCTCTCACTCTTGCTCTCACTCTCACTCTCACTCACTCTCTCTCTCTCTCTCTCACTCTCTCACTCTTACTCTCTCACTCTTGCTCTCACTCTCACTCACTTTCTCTCTCCCTCTAACTGTTGCTTTCACTCTCTCTCTCGCACTCTCTCTCTAACTCTCACTTTCATTCTCTCTCTCACACATTCTCACTTTCTCTTTCACTCTCACTCTCTCTAACTCTCACTTTCACTCTCTCTCACTCTCACTCATTCTCTCGCTCCCTCTCTCACTTTCTCTCCCTCATTCCCTCAATCTCACTCTCTCATCCTCTCTCTCTCATTCTCACTCTCTCTCTCTATCCCTCTCTTTTCTCTCTCACACACTCTCACTCTGACTCTCATGCTTGCTATCTCTGCATTACATCTCCTCTCTTTTCTTTTTCTGTCTCTTTAGTTTCCTGTCTCTCATGGTCTCCAATGCGCTCTCTCTCTCTTCCTCTCTCTCTCTCACTCTTCTCACTCACTCTCTCTCATTCTCACTGTCTCTTTTTCTCTTTCTGTGTTTCCGCGTTTCTCATCATCTCTCTGTCTCTAGGTACAGCATTTCATCTCTCACTTTCTATCTTTAACTTACATCTGCTCTCTTTTCCTCTGTCTCTTTATTCCCGTCTCTCGTGGTCGCTTTTGCTTTCTCTCTCTCTTTCTCTCTCTCTCTCTCTCTCTCTCTCTACCGTTAATGATTGTAACAAAGCCCATAGGTGTGTCTTCTTACATTGAATATGTTGTGTGTTGAAGATAGATATAATGTTTTTATATGGGGCCATTCAGAGCCCGGCAGAGCGGGGAGTTGCCATAAATCGGGCGTTCAACGCCAACCTTGCTGTTCCCGCCCTCAGTGAGACCTACGGGTCTGCCCATCCCTTTAGGGGCTTCTTTGGGGCTTCGTGGTACAGGGTACTTCTCTTTGTTATTCCAGCTTAATATTGACTTCAGAAAATCCTACTAGCAGACTATCATGGGTAAAATACAGAGGCTTAAATGATCAACCAGTGTCCTGGATCATGTGGCTGTGACATGTTAGAAGCATGATGTTTCAAAAGTCTACATGCAACATACAATCTTTTCTTTAGAAGGCTTTGTTCAGTGAAGCGATGCTCACTCAGGTGTTCTTTAAAGGGCTCTGTTCCGTGAAACTCAATCAGGAGTTCTTTAAAGGGCTCTGTTCAGTGAAGCGATGCTCATTCAGGTGTTCTTTAAATGGCTCTGTTCTGTGAAGCGATGCTCACTCCGGTGTGCTTTAAATGACTCTGTTCTGTGAAGCTCACTTCGGTGTTCTTTAGAGAGCTCTGTTCTGTGCAGCAATGCTCACTGCGGTGTCCTTTATAGGGCTCTGTTCAGTGAAGCGATGCTCACTCAGGTGTTCTTTAAAGGGCTCTGTTCCGTGAAGCGATGCTCTCTCAGGTGTTCTTTAAAGGGCTCTGTTCTGTGAAGCAATGCTCACTCAGGTGTTCTTTAAAGAGCTCTGTTCTGTGAAGCTCACTTCAGTGTTTTTAGAGAGCTTTGTTCTGTGAAGCGATGCTCACTCGGGTGTTCTTTAAAGGGCTCTGTTCCATGAAACTCAATCAGGTGTTCTTTAAAGGGCTCTGTTCTGTGAAGCGATGCTCACTCCGGTGTGCTTTAAAGGACTCTGTTCTGTGAAGCTCACTTCGGTGTTCTTTAGAGAGCTCTGTTCTGTGTAGCGATGCTCACTGCGGTGTCCTTTATAGGGCTCTGTTCTGTGAAGCAATGCTCACTCAGGTGTTCTTTAAAGGGCTCTGTTCTGTGAAGCGATGCTCACTCAGGTGTTCTTTAAAGGGCTCTGTTCTGTGAAGCTCACTCAAGTGTTCTTTAAAGAGCTATGTTCTGTGAAGCTCACTCAGGTGTTCTTTACAGGGCTCTGTTCTGTGAAGCTCACTCGGTTGTTCTTTAAAGGGCTCTGTTCTGTGAAGCGATGCTCACTCAGGGGTTCTTTAAAGGGTTCTGTTCTGTGAAGCGATGCTCACTCGGGTGTTCTTTAAAGGGCTCTGTTCTGTGAAGCTATGCTCACTCAGGTGTCCTTTAAAGGGCTCTGTTCTGTGAAGCGATGCTCACTTAGGTGTTCTTTAAAGAGCTCTGCTCTGTGAAGCTCACTTCAGTGTTTTTTAGAGAGCTCTGTTCCGTGAAGCGGTGCTCACGCAGGTGTCCTTTATAGGGCTCTGTTCTGTGAAGCGATGCTCTCTCAGGTGTTCTTTAAAGCGCCCTGTTCTGTGAAGCTCACTTCTGTGTTTTTAGAGAGCTTTGTTCTGTGAAGCGATGCTCACTCAGGTGTTCTTTAAAGGGCTCTGTTCTGTGAAACTCAATCATGTGTTCTTTAAAGGGCTCTGTTCTGTGAAGCGAACTTCAGTGTTTTTTAGAGAGCTCTGTTCCGTGAAGCGGTGCTCACGCAGGTGTCCTTTATAGGGCTCTGTTCTGTGAAGCGATGCTCACTCAGGTGTTCTTTAAAGAGCTCTGTTCTGTGAAGCTCACTTCAGTGTTTTTAGAGAGCTTTGTTCTGTGAGCGATGCTCACTCAGGTGTTCTTTAAAGGGCTCTGTTCCGTGAAACTCAATCAGGTGTTCTTTAAAGGGCTCTGTTCTGTGAAGCAATGCTCACTCAGGTGTTCTTTAAAGAGCTCTGTTTTGTGAAGCGATGCTCACTCAGGTGTTCTTTAAAGAGCTCTGTTTTGTGAAGCGATGCTCACTCAGGTGTTCTTTAAAGAGCTCTGGTTTGTGAAGCGATGCTCACTCAGGTGTTCCTTAAAGGGTATTCATGTGTGTTAAGTGCAGCATTACTATATTGTTACTAGCAAAGTGCCTATAAGGACAGCTAAGGAGAGCTTTAATAGTATTAATATCCATGTGTCTTAACGGCAGCGTTAACATATTGTTATTATCAATGGGTCTTTAAGGAAAGCTTTAATATTTTTAATATCAAAGTGTCTTTAAGGGCAGCCTTGACATATTGTTATTATCAATGGGTCTTTAAGGAAAGCTTTAATATTTTTAATATCAAAGTGTCTTTAAGGGCAGCCTTGACATATTGTTATCAAATGGTCTTTAAGGAAAGCTTTAATATTTTTAATATCAAAGTGTCTTTAAGGGCAGCCTTGACATATTGTTATTATCAAAGGGTCTTTACGGAAAGCTTTAATATTTTTAATATCAAAGTGTCTTTAAGGGCAGCCTTGACATATTGTTATCAAAGGGTCTTTAAGGAAAGCTTTAATATTTTTAATATCAAAGTGTCTTTAAGGGCAGCCTTGACATATTGTTATTATCAAAGGGTCTTTAAGGAAAGCTTTAATATTTTTAATATCAAAGTGTCTTTAAGGTCAGCCTTGACATATTGTTATTATCAAAGGGTCTTTAAGGAAAGCTTTAATATTTTTAATATCAAAGTGTCTTTAAGGGCAGCCTTGACATATTGTTATTATCAATGGGTCTTTAAGGAAAGCTTTAATATTTTTAATATCAAAGTGTCTTTAAGGGCAGCCTTGACATATTGTTATTATCAAAGGGTCTTTAAGGACCGCATTGATTTATATATCCATGTGTCTTGAAGGACAGCATTAATAATATTCCTATCTATGTGTCTCTAAGGTCAACAGCGATGCTATTAATATCCCGTTGTTCCTAAGGTCAACATTAGTATTAGTATTACTCTTATCCGCGTGCCTCTAAGGGCAGGCTTGATATTATTACCACCCAGTTACCACTAAGGGCAGCATTATTATTTTTGCTAACCAGGTACTTCCAAGGGTAGCAATAATATTATTGCTACCCAAGTAGTTGTAAGGGCAGCATTCAAATGATACTATCCACATGTTCGCAAGGGTTGCATTAACAGTATTAGTTTCAAGGTGTCTCTTAGGGCAGCATCGCTAACTCCTGTTTAACTGTTCTGCTCAGACTCAACATCATTGACTACCCTGACAACGACCACACCGACAACATCAACCACTGACACCACCCCGAGGGAGGATAGGGGTCTGGAGGACTGGGCAATCGCCCTCATCGTGCTCTATGTCCTGACCCTGGCAGCTTCTCTGTTCATGTGCATCTGGGTGAGTACCAGTGTGGCTGTTAAAGGGTTAATGATCCTTAGTGGCTTGAGTATTAGCTGGGGCTGGGAAGGGGTTAATGCTCCCCTCTATTCTCTCAGCGAGTACTAGTGTGAGTGGGAAGGGGTTAATGAGCCCTACTGCCCTCTGGGTAACAGTGGGGTTGAGAAGGGGCTAAAGACCCCTACTGCCCTCTGGGTAACAGTAGGGTTGAGAAGGGTTAGTGGTCATTACTGCCCTCTGCACGGGTAGCAATGGGGTTGGAGATAGTTAATGATCATTACTGCCCTCTGGGCGAGTACTAGTGGGGTTGAGAAGGGACTAAAGATCCCTTTTGCCCTCTGAGTAACAGTGGGGTAGGGAAGGGTTAATGATCATTACTGCCCTCTGCGTGAGTAGCAGTGGGGTTAAAAAGGGCTGATGATCATTACGTCCCTCTGGGTAACAGTGGGGTTGGCAAGGCACCAATGATCCCTACTGCCCTCTGGCTGAGTAACAGTGAGGCTGGGAAGAGTTAATGATTCCTGCTACCCTCTGGGCGAGTACTGGTGTGTTTGAGAAGGGGCTAATGATCCCTACTGCCCTCTGAGTAACAGTGGGGTAGGGAAGGGTTAATGATCATTACTGCCCTCTGCGTGAGTAGCAGGGGGTTAAAAAGGGCTAATGAGCATTACTGCCCTCTGGGTAACAGTGGGGTTGGCAAGGCACCAATGATCCCTACTGCCCTCTGGCTGAGTAACAGTGGGGCTGGGAAGGGTTAATGATTCCTGCTACCCTCTGGGCGAGTACTGGTGTGTTTGAGAAGGGGCTAATGATCCCTACTGCTCTTTGGCTGAGTAACTGTGGGGGTTGGGAAGGAAGTTGATGATTCATACTGCCCTCAGGGTGAATACTAGTAGAGGTATGTGAAGCATTTATGGACCCTACCGACGTCTGAGTAACAGTGAGCGATGGGCAGCGGATAATGATCCTACTGCCCTCTGGATGAGTAATAGTGTGTTTGGGAAGGGAGTAATGATTCCTACTGCTCTTTGGGTGAGTAACAGTGGGGGCTAGGGAGGGGTAGTGATTCCTACTGCTCTCTGGGTGAGTAACAGTGGGGGCTAGGGAGGGGTAGTGATTCCTACTGCTCTCTGGGCGAGTAACAGTGGGGGCTAGGGAGGGGTAGTGATTCCTACTGCCCTCCGGGTGAGTAAAGTGGGGGCTAGGGAGGGGTAGTGATTCCTACTGCCCTCCGGGTGAGTAACAGTGGGGGCTAGGGAGGGGTAGTGATTCCTACTGCCCTCCGGGTGAGTAACAGTGGGGGCTAGGGAGGGGTAATGATTCCTACTGCTCTCTGGGGGAGTAACAGTGGGTGCTAGGGAGGGGTAGTGATTCCTACTGCCCTCTGGGTGAGTAACAGTGGGGGCTAGGGAGGGTAGTGATTCCTACTGCTCTCTGGGTGAGTAACAGTGGGGGCTAGGGAGGGGTAATGATGCCCACTGCCCTCTGAGTGAGTAATAGTGGGTGCTAGGGAGGGGTAGTGATTCCTACTGCTCTCTGGGTGAGTAACAGTGGGGGCTAGGGAGGGGTAGTGATTCCTACTGCCCTCCGGGTGAGTAACAGTGGGGGCTAGGGAGGGGTAATGATTCCTACTGCTCTCTGGGTGAGTAACAGTGGGTGCTAGGGAGGGGTAATGATTTCTACTGCCCTCCGGGTGAGTAACTGTTGGGGCTAGGGAGGGGTAATGATTCCTACTGCCCTCCGGGTGAGTAACAGTGGGGGCTAGGGAAGGGTAGTGATTCCTACTGCTCTCTGGGTGAGTAACAGTGGGGGCTAGGGAGGGGTAGTGATTCCTACTGCCCTCCGGGTGAGTAACAGTGGGGGTTAGGGAGGGGTAATGATTCCTACTGCTCTCTGGGTGAGTAACAGTGGGTGCTAGGGAGGGGTAATGATTCCTACTGCCCTCTGGGTGAGTAACAGTGGGGGCTAGGGAGGGGTAATGATTCCTACTGCCCTCTGGGTGAGTAACAGTGGGGGCTAGGGAGGGGTAATGATTCCTACTGCTCTCTGGAGTAAGTAACAGTGGGTGCTAGGGAGGGGTAGTGATTCCTACTGCCCTCTGGGTGAGTAACAGTGGGGGCTAGGGAGGGTAGTGATTCCTACTGCCCTCTGGGTGAGTAACAGTGGGTGCTAGGGAAGGGTAGTGATTCCTACTGCCCTCCGGGTGAGTAACAGTGGGGGCTAGGGAGGGGTAGTGATTCCTACTGCCCTCTGGGTGAGTAACAGTGGGGGCTAGGGAGGGGTAGTGATTCCTACTGCTCTCTGGGTGAGTAACAGTGGGGGCTAGGGAGGGGTAATGATGCCCACTGCCCTCTGAGTGAGTAATAGTGGGTGCTAGGGAGGGGTAGTGATTCCTACTGCCCTCCGGGTGAGTAACAGTGGGGGCTAGGGAGGGGTAATGATTCCTACTGCTCTCTGGGTGAGTAACAGTGGGTGCTCGGGAGGGGTAATGATTCCTACTGCCCTCCGGGTGAGTAACAGTGGGGGCTAGGGAGGGGTAATGATTCCTACTGCCCTCCGGGTGAGTAACAGTGGGGGCTAGGGAAGGGTAGTGATTCCTACTGCTCTCTGGGTAACAGTGGGGGCTAGGGAGGGGTAGTGATTCCTACTGCCCTCCGGGTGAGTAACAGTGGGGGCTAGGGAGGGGTAATGATTCCTACTGCTCTCTGGGTGAGTAACAGTGGGTGCTAGGGAGGGGTAATAATTCCTACTGCCCTCTGGTGAGTAACAGTGGGGGCTAGGGAGGGGTAATGATTCCTACTGCCCTCTGGGTGAGTAACAGTGGGGGCTAGGGAGGGGTAATGATTCCTACTGCTCTCTGGGTGAGTAACAGTGGGTGCTAGGGAGGGGTAGTGATTCCTACTGCCCTCTGGGTGAGTAACAGTGGGGGCTAGGGAGGGGTAGTGATTCCTACTGCCCTCTGGGTGAGTAACAGTGGGTGCTAGGGAAGGGTAGTGATTCCTACTGCCCTCTGGGTGAGTAACAGTGGGGGCTAGGGAGGGGTAGTGATTCCTACTGCCCTCTGGGTGAGTAACAGTGGGGGCTAGGGAGGGGTAGTGATTCCTACTGCTCTCTGGGTGAGTAACAGTGGGGGCTAGGGAGGGGTAATGATTCCTACTGCTCTCTGGGTGAGTAACAGTGGGTGCTAGGGAGGGGTAGTGATTCCTACTGCCCTCTGGGTGAGTAACAGTGGGGGCTGGTAAGTCCTTGATGATGCCCTTTCGCTGGAGTTATAGAAAGAGTTTGAGGAACCCTGCTGCCCTTTTAGTAAGTAGCAGTCGACACTGGGAAGGGGATGACGATTCCTACTGCCCACTACTTGAGTACAAGTGGTGGATGGGAAAGGGGTAATGATTCCTACTGCTCTCTGGCTGAGGATCAGTGAGGGCTAGGAAGGGGTAAATGATGCCTACTGCCCTCTGAGTGAGTAATAGTGGGTGCTAGGGAGGGGTAGTGATTCCTACTGCCCTCTGGGTGAATATCTGAGGGAGTATAAGGAGTCAATGATCCCTAGCACACTCTGAGGTTCACCACAAGGACTGGGGAGGGGTAATGATTCCTGCTGCTCTCTGGGTGAATTTAAGAGGGGGGGGGGGTCAATGATCCTTCTTGAATGCCAGTGGATTTGAGATGAGACTAGTTACCCCTACACAGGTGCTAGGGGCAGTGCTTAGAATACTGGCTCCATCAAGCCCTGGGCTAATTTTCAGAACTAAACTAATGTTAAAATCCAATTTCCAAATCCCAAATGGGGCTTGAAGACATTTCAAGTCCATTCTCAGACATAACCCCATCTTGAGCCAAGCCCAAGCTTGACCTTTTACCAGTTTATATGATTGTGTTTCAAGCCTCCTATTGGCCGCTTGCCGTTAGGGCGTCCCACCATGGATAGCGCCTAGGGTGTCCCACCATGGATAGCGCCTGGAGGCACCATATATGGGCAGAAATTGTGCTCCCTGACTGCAGCTCTCCCACAGCTCCAATGGTTTCCACCTTAGTCTGGGGAAGCATTATCCTCTCCTAGGGAGGACCAGGGCAGAAGGTTGACGTCACGCTGAGCCTTCTCTGAGGCCCAGAGATGCCAGCATCCTTCCAGGCACCTGTAGAGGGACGGCCTGTGCTTCAAAGCAGCTGTGGCTGCCGTCCAATGGAGAAGGGTGCTGCATCACCCACTAGAGTAGGTGCATCACCCGCTAGAGTAGGTGCATCATCCGCTAGAGTAGATGCATCACCCATCACCCGCTAGAGTAGGTGCATCATCCGCTAGAGTAGATGCATCACCCATCACCCGCTAGAGTAGGTGCATCATCCGCTAGAGTAGATGCATCACCCATCACCCGCTAGAGTAGGTGCATCACCCACTAGAGTAGGTGCATCACCCACTAGAGTAGGTGCATCACCCGCTAGAGTAGGTGCATCACTCGCTAGAGTAGGTGCATCACCCGCTGGAGTAGGTGCATCACCCGCTAGAGTAGGTGCATCACCCGCTAGAGGAGGTGCTGAGCGGGGAGGGAATCTACCTGAGACCCAGGCCTAGGGAAAGGCCCAGCTCTAGTGCAGACCTCACCACAGAAACAATACGGAAAGGGATGTGAGTGCAGTGGCCATCCGTGATTGGCGGGTGGGCCCCTGAGGTCACAGAATGAAACCATCCTCAGCTCAGCCTCCTCTCCTCTTACTCGTTGACTTTATGCTTGTCTTTGTCCATCTACCTTGAGCTACCTTTTGGCTATGTTTGCGCTATAGAAATACCATATACATACATACGGACACTGTCCAAAACACTACTGGAGCCCACAAGATGGAAGCGGCCTCAATGGGCAAAAAAATGAATCTCTCCTGAGGTTTACAAGATTCCAGAGGCACCTGGGAAGAGAAGAAGGTTTACAGCCTTGCAGCCAGTTGTCTCTCTCTCTCTTCATCTCTGTTCCTCGCCCTCACTCTCTTTGTTTGTCTCTGTCTTTCTGTTCCTCTCTGTCTCTCTCTCTCTCTCTCTCTCGCTCTCTCTCTCTCTCTTCCTATTATCCATCTCTCTCTCTCTCTCTCTCTCTTTCCCTACAATCCATCTTTCTCTCTCTCTCTCTTTCTACCTCTCTCTCTTCCTATCATCCATCTCTCTCTCTCTCTCTCTTCGATCATCCACCTCTCTTTCTCTCTCTCCATCTTTCTCTCTCTCTCGCTTCCTATTATCCATCTCTCTCTCTCTCTCTCTCTTTCCCTACAATCCATCTTTCTCTCTCTCTCTCTTTCTACCTCTCTCTCTCTTCCTATCATCCATCTCTCTCTCTCTCTCTCTCTTCGATCATCCACCTCTCTTTCTCTCTCTCCATCTTTCTCTCTCTCTCTCTCTCGCTTCCTATCATCCATCTCTCTCTCTCTCTCTCTCTCTCCCAATCATCCATCTCTCTCTCTCTCCATCTCTCTTTCTCTCTCACCCTCTCTACCTTGCTGTCTCGCTGACACTGTTTCTTTCTCTTTCTCCATCTCTGTCTCTCTGTTTTTCTCTCTCACTGTTGCTCTCTATCCGTCTTTGTCTGTTTTTTGTTTCTATCTCTCTCCTGTTTCTCTTTGTCTTTCTATCTCTATGTTTTTGTCTCTCTCCGCTTCTCTGTATCCCCATATGTCTCTTTCTCTCTCCTTTCCCACACTCTTTATTTCTCTCTCTGTCTTTCTATATCTCTCTCTCTCTAATTCTATCTCTCTCTCTCTCTCTCTCTCTCTCTCTCCCCCTCTCTCTTTCTCTCTCTCTCTCTCTCTCTTTCTCTCTCCCTATCTTTCTCTCTCCCTATCTCTATCTCCCTCTCTCTTTTTCTCTCTCTCTGTCTCTCCCTTTCTCTCTCTCTCTTTCTCGGCCATCCCTCAGCAACAAAGTTAGCATCTGTTACTGGGCTGGGACTGGACTCTACATTACAGTGATCTCTGGCTTTACAATATCCCTCAGGTCCCGGGGAACTAACTCCTCATGCGGGTGCACTGGGCGCCAACTGGTCTTACCTACCAAGGTAGGCACCATATCTAGATAGAAGGTCTCTGGCCGGGCCCCCCAGTGAGTAAGAAGGGACTTGTAGCCGATGGGTTTGTACTAGGGGTGGGCGGAATTTGCGTAGTCGCGCTACGCAAAGCTCCGCGAAATGGTAAAAAATCTCCGCGAACACGCAAAAGTTCCGCGAGACACGCGGATTGCTTGTTCCGCCCGTTCGCGATGCTTTTTCCTGTTCGCGAACGCTGTTTGCGTGCTCGGGAGAAATATCTCGCGAACACGCATTTTGAAAGCGCGAACAAGCAAAAATTCCGCGAAGCCGCGGATCGCGGAATTTTTGGTAATTTCGCGTTTTCCGCGGAACGCGAAATTACCCAAATTCCGCAAATTCCGCGAGCGGAACGGAATTTACTGCCCAGGCCTAGTTTGTACTCACTAGGGGTGGGCGGCAGGGCCGGACTGGGAACAGAAACCGGCCCTGGCAAACTGCTCAGCCGGCCCCCCCTGGGGTGAGGGGGAGTGCAGCCGAGCAGTTTGCGAGGGCCGGTTTCGGCCGATTTTGTTACAGGGGGCCGATATTGCCGACCCCCGGTAACAAAAACGGCCCCCAGGGGCCCAAAACCGGCCCCCACCCTAGCGGCCCACCGGGGAAACGCCCGGTGCCCGCTATGGCCAGTCCGGCCCTGGTGGGCGGCAATTCGTGGAATTTGATTTGATAATTGGAGTGACAAAAAATATGTGAGATTATGCAGAATTCTGCTAATGGGCAGAAATACACACGTTGCTGGGATTTAGCGCCGGGAGTGCACTCTGCGCTGAAAAGTCAGTGCAATCAGCGCCTCGTGGCGCCAGAGGGCGCAGCTACTCGAGTTGATTTTGCTGCCACTTTAGTAGATTTTCTACTAGAACGGCAGCCTTCTGACCACGAATGGTCAGGAAGATTTCACCGACTGCCCTCCTAGCGACCGGAAATCACGCTCGGGGATGCCAGATCTCGCTCGCGCTTGCCAACTCACTGTCCTCGAGCCATCCGCCACGCCTTGTTTGGTAGAATTTGGTCAGAACTCTGCGTTACAAGAGTATGGCGGGGTCACCAGAATTCTGTCGTTTCCGCCGGCAGAATGATTGTTTCAACAAACCCTAGTGCTCACACCTGCTCGTGCCCACGGGGTAGGACAGCAGAGGCGCGTGCGTGAGTGAGCCTGCATGTGTCTCCTTATGCTCGCTTGTGTGCTCTCTAAACCTGTGCACTATGGTGCATGTTTCCAGGCCTACCGTCATTAGATTTAAGATATTTCAGTGCCCTCCCTTCTCCCACCAGGAGGCTGCAGTCCGTGTGGGGGCCCAGATGTGCTCAGACATGGCACCGGTTCCTTGTGTGTGTGCTCTGTCCCCTCAACCCCTCCTGCCCCCAGCCTGACACACAGAGCTCTCTGCTGACTCCTTTTCTTTGACTTGATTTTCAGGGTTTCCGCTCCAGGTTTTGGACACGGATTGAAGACATGTAGGGAGCGGCGCCCCCATGATATGTTCCGTGAAGTACCTTTTACTGAAGAATGGATGATAACAAGAGCCTGCTGTAAAGGGCGCAGGACACTGATTTAATAGAGCAGCATTCTACACCAGGACACAATGGCCACCGATAAACAAGCTTTGCCACTTTGCATCATGGACTAAAGATGTGGATTACATAAAATGCAGATGCCACAGGACCCCTGCCACGGTGTGGGCTGCTGAAAGAGTGGCTATTAGGAGTCACTGATGGCCCATCCACCGTTTGCCGCACCCTCTGTACCTCTCCTGTATCCTGCTACCAGAGCATTAAACATGTAGTGCTTACAGTGCCCTGTGCCCTGCACCCCAACTACACCCAGGTTATGACCAAGGAACTGCTGTCATCAACAATGCCCCACAATATCCCTGCATGTCCCCCTGCTCCCCATGTGTACCCAGCAGCTACCACTGCACTGGTGTCATCAACAATGTCCACACCATCCCCGCGTGTCCCCCTCTATCCTATATGCGCCCGGCAGCTGACCACTTCACCAGTGCCATCAACGATGTCCCACACCATGCTGGCGTGTGACCCTGCACCTACCTGCACTTGGCAGCTGCCCACTGCACTGGTATCATCAACGATGCCCCACACCGTCCCCGCGTGTCCCCCTCCATCCTATATGCGCCCGGCAGCTGACCACTTCACCGGTGCCATCAACGATGTCCCACACCATGCCGATGTGTGACCCTGCACCTGGCAGCTAACCACTGCACTCATGTTATCCAAGACATCACACTCCACATGCCCCCTGCATTTCAACCTCACACTGCTTGCAAACACCTCTCCATGACCCTCTTGGATCTGAGCCATGAAGGAGCCAACATCTCCTCAATACTTCCTTGCATGGGCTAACCCCCAGCACAAGCCTCCACCCTCTTCAGCTCTAGATTTCATATTAAGTTATAATGTGCACATTGTAAGTACTTGGAGTGTGATGTTGTTAATATTTAAGATTAACTTATTTTGTTTGTACTGAAGTGACATTTAACACAACATATAATGGAGTTTGGTTCTCAGTATTTATGACAATTGAGAATTCCAGCCCATTTTCTGGTGGCTTGAGATATTTATGTTATGAATGATAAATGAATGTCAATAAAATGATTTTACCTCAAGTGGTGTTGTTTCATCTTTGACAGATGAAGGGTCCGCGGCCAAGGGTCAGTGGCCGAGGGTCAGCGGCTGAGGGTCTGTGGCCAAGGGTCAGCAGCCGAGGGTCAGTGGCTGAGGGTCAGTGGCCAAGGGTCAGTGGCCGAGGGTCAGTGGCCGAGGGCCAGCGGCTGAGGGTCAGTGGCCAAGAGTCAGTGGCCGAGGGTCAGTGGCCGAGGGCCAGCAGCTGAGGGTCAGTGGCCGAGGGCCAGCGGCTGAGGGTTAGTGGCTGAGGATCAGTGGCCGAGGGTCAGTTGCTGAGGGCCAGCAGCTGAGGGTCAGTGGCCAAGCGTAGCTCACGTGTGATGGGAACAAACAATGCTTGTGGGGTGACCACTACTTCAATGCTGAGTGCATGCGTCCATTTCTGAGTTGTATGATTGTGTACCCGGGTACTGCTGTTGTAGTGTGCGCAGAACTGTATTGTGAGAACTTTTCTACTATTTGCAAGCACTTGTGAGCTACTGTAGGGTTTCACGGCTCATTCGAATAATCCATCTGTCTACCCTATGGTAACAGTTTCGAATCCGAAGGACCCGCTCATCCTTTTATCCTTCAGGGTCAATGAAAGGAGTATCACTGAGTTTGATAACAATGAACATACGTGACTGTACTCTGTGCGTGAGTGTAGGCAAATAGCAGTGCTGTCCAGGGTGTGTGTGCACCAGTATGCCATGCAGATGAATGTGCACTGCAGTGTTGAGTGCTTGCTCGTATGTGCGTAGTATGTACTGCTTGTAAGTTACAGTGTTTCGATTATATTTGTGAGGAATTTTGCTCCTTTATTTTCATTGAGCGTGTGTACTCTTCAGTATTGTTTGTGTGCAATGCCATAGTGTGTATATGTGTATGTGCCTGAACTACTGCCTCGTGTATATGTATTGGATGTGTATTTGTGTGTCACTGTCTGCTCCTGTACATGTCTCTTTAGTGTGTATCACTGCATTCTGTGTTTCCGGCATGCTGTACCTGCCCCTAAGTTGTGAGACTTAGTGGTGCATAATGAAACCTCACCAATTGCCATAGGATATAATGGGATTTATATTTAGGTGGACAGGATATCCATCGTCGTTGTGACAGAGAAACCCTGAATCATCCGATTTTGGGTACAGCAAAGTGCACTGTGTTTTTTAGTTATCTCAAAACTAGCTTATGGTAAAGAGGTGAGTTTCAGTGCTGTACCCGAATATGAGACCTTTCGGGCTATACCTGTGTTCCTTTACGTACGCATGAACATAATCTTCAAAATGAGCTGTAATGAGCTTCATGCTTTGGGCCACCACGCCAGGCGAGTACATTGCTCTGCTTCCCCAGCAGGCAGATGAAAGACCTAAACACAATAAGCCCGTCCAAGAGAGATTAAGGTTCCTGGGGAGTGGAAAGGGATGGAGATGAAATCTCATCAGGTTCTCTTCTTCATATATTTACGAGGAGGATCTCCCCACATAGAGGGGAGAGGTAGACCTTTGTCTGGAGTCATCTCAGGAGGTTTCTCTGAAAGTTGAGGTAGGAGAGGCCAGGCTTGGACAGACAGAGCTACTAGACTCAGGTGTGTGCTTCTATGTTGGAGGCAGTTATTTTATTGAAACCTCCTGGAGTGCAACAAAGAGGTGGCTCAGCAGGAGGCTGGGTCCTGTAAGTGACATAAGGGGGTAAAGAGATGATATAGGACCACAAGGAAAGGCGGGAGCCCCACACATCAAAAGACACTCCACCGCTCTAATTAAACCCTCACACCACCTCTGAAGGCTAAGAGGACAGTGAAGACTGAAAGAAGGAACAGCCTCATATAATGCACCCCGTCTCCTCTGGACTTGTATGGACTCTCTCCAGGGCTAGTTGTACCATCTGTTGTCTCTCTTTTGGGGCCAATAGATGGTGTACATGCTGGGCCTGAAGGAGGGTTGTCCCCTGAACTTCTGTGGATTGGTCCCATTCTTAGGTGCCCTTGGAGCAGCAACTACAGACACTTGCAGGACACACAGACACCCTGCGAGCAGCAGAAGGCCTGAGTGTCTGGGGAGTAGTCTGTTATACAGAACATTGTGGTGCTGCCTCCGCTGTGCCAGAGGCTGCAGAAAGGCATCAGGAATCCACTCAATTCTGGGAGTCGTGCGGTTCCAGGAACATCCCTCTGGAGGCAGGAGCAGGCCACCAGGACCTCAAAACAGTAAATCTGGTTCAGACTGGACCAATGGGGCCCAAGATGTAGAAATAAGGATGTAGCTGCTCATTCACAGTGTATGCTGAGCTTTAGATCATTGAACCGGCCCTCCCCAGGGTGCCCCGGGAGGGGCGGAAGCATACTCGCTCTATTTCAAGACATTGTCTCCCTTCTAGAGGTGGTGGAACCTGTGGAGGTTTCTGAGCAACCGCAGGAAGAACAGGGAATCCCCCCCTTTCCCAGGGGAGCTCCTGGGTCACATCATCTTGAGGTAGGGGTCTTCCATGGGCAGCAGGGGAACCCCTGCCTTCTGCCTTGCTTCCTGTGCCCAACAAGCAAGCATCAAAGGGGAGCACAGGCAGGTGGGCAGACAAGAGAGGGCCAGCTTCATCACATGGCACACGGAGGGATGTGTTGTGTGGGCGATGATCCGGTCTACACTGAGTGGGCCTGAGACCACCATGGAGTTCCTGCCAGTAAATACACTGATGCCCTGTGGAGGGGCAGGGACCCCGCTTTCCATTCACCCTTTCACCATATTCTCAATATGATTTTGGTTGACTATGGCTAAGCTCCTATCAAGTATTCCTCCCTTCTCTCCTCCTTTAGACCTTGTGGTACCCAATCCCTGCCTTTTGTCTTTACCATGGCTGAAGTACATCTTATGTCTATCTGTCTTTATCAAACATGATCTTCAATAATAATTATGGGAGGACATAACTCATGCAATTGCCTCAGAATGACTCCTAATTGCTAAGTCTGGGGGCGATGAACTCCGCTCCGCTTGCGGAGTTTGTGGAGTTTTCCGAACTCCGCATTACGCAGAGCTCGCAGAGTTCCGAGAAACTCTGCTTCACGTAGCAGAGCAGAGTTTTTTTCCTCGCTCTCGTTAGTCAATGTCAAGTTGGCGAGCGAGGAAAATCCCCCTCGGTTCGAGATTTTTCCTCATTCGCGATCGTCAATATCAAGTTGGTGAGCACGAGCGTGGAAAATCAACCTCCTGGCGAGATTTCTCAACGCGGGCAGTCAGATTTCTCATTGCGAGTGGTTGCGTATGCTCGCGACCGCTCATGTTGAGAAACCGTCCGTTCGCGTTGAGAAGCCTGCCGCTCGAGTAAAAATCTACCCGAGCGGCAGAAAGGAAGCAGCGCCCGCTTGCGCTGTGCATGGTGCCATTTGCGATGATTGCACAGTGCGGACAAACACCTGGCACTGAAAATCACCACAAACTGCATTTATCTAATGCACTCCACTGCTCGCAGAGCTCCGCGTAGCGCGGCAGAGTTTATTTTGCACTTCGCGGAACTCCTCGAACTCCGCCCAGGCTTACTAATTACTCATAATTACACAAGGAGTGTAATCCAGCATTTAGCACAATTTTCTTACACTAAATACGCCTTTGTGTCCAAAATGAACCCGCGGATGCATTGTGCGCTAAATGCTAAAGGACACGCACAGCAGCAGCCGGCAGCCGCTCGTGCCAAGTTTACTGCTGCAGTCCTCCTGCATTGGGATTTTTGCCCCAAGTTACTCTTAATTACTCAGCCAGGTGTAATTGAATATTTTCAGTAATTTCGCAAACATCACAAGAGTAATGTGGAATTACCAAAATTACTCCTTTTACTCGAGCATAATTAAAATTTCACCCAGGTATAAAAATTATAAAATCTTTTTCTGGCACTCCTATTATTATAACTTTATGCCTCATTTCTAGTTATATTTCTACCTGTGCTTGAACGTTAATTACTTGCACTCTTGTAAATAATTCCTAACAACTGTAAAGCCCTGTCCGCCGAGTCTGCACTCTATGAAGCGACCAAAAAATGATTAACAGAAGCAAACCCTTAGCTTACAACTGTTATATAAGGTCTCCATCATCCCCAACGGAGAACATAAACATATCTTTCTGCTTCACCTCAACGTTCATTAGTACTCATAACTCATGTAATTTATTTGAGTGTTATATAGCACTGGCTAGACCCAAGGGTATCAAAGCACTTTACATGTTTTGAGAATCAGCTCACAAGAAGTACATACCGAAAGTCAAGTGGGTTAAAAACAGTCAGACAGAAAAAAAATATATATATACATATATATTGGAAAATAGAGCAATAATGTAGTCCACAGTAGAGATAGAGTAGTACATACAATCCAGCAATTGGGTAAAGGGGGTGGGGACAGATTGGAGCATGTATTGTCAATTAGTCAGGGGACCCCCCGATGGAAAACTGTCAAGGAGGGTCAAGTCAAATGTCTCAATGTCAAAATTCAACAGGAGCTATCTTAACAGCTCTAGAGGGAAGCCTGGTGTGAGCCCACCTTTAGTGGTGATGTTCACCATAGATGGACCCCAAAAAGCCATATCAGGATGTTTTGGAAAGGGGTGCATGGACCAACACATTTTCTTCTTCACTGTCTCCCCAGAAGAATCTGCAGCTAAATCTCAGTGTCGGATGTGATCCTTGATGTGATGTCAGGTGCTCAGATTCTAGCTGTATCCGCTTGGGGATGTCTCCTTCAAGGAGCTTGGAGATTCACTCTCAGATCCCTCAGAAAGGCCAGTAATAATTCATACGTCATGATCTCTCGCCTAACTTTCGAGCACAGGGGCTCATCCTTGCTGTGTGTTTGTTGTGGGCCCCCAAAACTCAAGGGCATCACTACTCTTCAAATATATCACACTGACAACTGTGTAGTAACATTTTAATTGAATGCCACTGACCTCCCAGTTGTGCTGTCAGTCAGTGGCTGAGTGAGATGAACTGCCTCAAAGTGCAGACACAAAGTTTACTGCCCTTCCATTGGCTCTTGCTAGAGTGAAATGGGGTGTCTTTCTGATAGCACCCCAACCACATGGCCATATTGTATGTGCTCATCCTGAGAGACTGGGAATAACAATGATCCATAATCTTTAATAAATGGCCCACGGTATCAGTCCACCATCGACTGATGTCCACTGAGGGTAAGAGCAGCTCACCAATGAAAACAGTTCATTATCAGGTGGGTCTTAACTTTGTGGGAAAAGGTACCTACCCCAGGCTCCATTGCTGAATGAATGTCCTAGTTTTCCTCCAGTGCACACGCTTTCCTGAGCATGACACGTGTGGGATCTCTGTAGACACAGCGAATGCAAAGCGATGAAACATGCCTTGGACCCTTATCTACAGGCCACGAGGGATCTCACGATAAAGAGACACTTTGGCTAGCGAGACAATGATTAGCTGTGTAATATGTGAAGTGAAATGTTGAACACTTTACACCCTGTGGGTGTAATGAGAGACCAGAGGATTATAGCTGTCTCCAGCACCAAGAGATAAACAAGAAGCTGCTTATCTGCCCTACAGCTCTCAACTGCTCACCTTTCTTCTGACTTTTTGTAAACTATGTGACACTTATCACATCGCAAACCAGCCCCGCCCGTCCTACTGGCACTTGTAACTTCTGCTCAAGGTGTCAGCCCCAGCCCATCTTACAACAGAATAGTATTGAAGACTGGGACGAACCTTGAGGGACTCCACAGGTGAAGATAGCGTTTCCAGACAGGAAGGACTCAAATGTTACTTCCTGTTTGGGGGACTTCAGTAAGTGCGCATACCCAGGCAGGCTGGTTCATTTAACAGCACTTCCTGTTTGTGAGGCTTCAGTGAGGCCATGGTCCACGGCAGGCTGGTTCCTCTAACATGACTTCCTGTTTGTGAGGCTTCAGTGAGGCCATGGTCCAAGGCAGGCTGGTTCCTGTAACATCACTTCCTGTTTGCAAGGCTTCAGTGAGGCCGTGGTCCAAGACGGGCTAGCTCCTCTAACATCACTTCCTGTTTGCGAGGCTTCAGTGAGGCCATGGTCCAAGGCAGGCTGGTTCCTCTAACATCACTTCCTGGTTGGGAGGCTTCAGTAAGTGCGCATACCCAGGCAGGCTGGTTCCTCCAACAACACTTCCTGTTGTGAGGCTTTAGTAAGGGCGTGACTCGAGGCAGGAGGCTGGTTCCTCCAACATCACATCCTGTTTGTGAGGCTTCAGTGAGGCCATGGTCCAAGGCAGGCTGGTTCCTGTAACATCACTTCCTGTTTGCGAGGCTTCAGTGAGGCCGTGGTCCAAGGCGGGTTGGCTGATCTAACATCACTTCCTGTTTGCGAGGCTTCAGTGAGGCCATGGTCCAAGGCGGGCTGGTTCCTCTAATATCACTTCCTGGTTGGGAGGCTTCAGTTAGTGCGCATAAACAGGCAGGCTGGTTCCTCCAACAACACTTCCTGTTGTGAGGCTTTAGTAAGGGCGTGACCCGAGGTAGGAGGCTGGTTCCTCCAACATCACATCCTGTTTGTGAGGCTTCAGTGAGGCCATGGTCCAAAGCAGGCTGGTTCCTCTAACATGACTTCCTGTTTGTGAGGCTTCAGTGAGGCCATGGTCCAAGGCAGGCTGGTTCCTCTAACATGACTTCCTGTTTGTGAGGCTTCAGTGAGGCCATGGTCCAAGGCGGGCTGGTCCCTTCAACATCGCTTCCTGTTTGTGAGGCTTCAGTGAGGGCACGGTACAAGGCAGGCCGGTTCCTCCAATGGCACTTCCTGTTGTGAGGCTTTAGTAAGGGCGTGACCCGAGGCAGGAGGCCGGTTCCTCCAACAGCTCTTCTTGTTTGTGAGGGTTCAGTGAGGCCGTGGTCCAAGGCGGGCTGGTTCCTCTAACATCACTTCCTGTTTGTGAGACTTCAGTAAGTGCGCATACCCAGGCAGGCTGGTTCATTTAACAGCACTTCCTGTTTGTGAGGCTTCAGTCAGGTCATGGTCCAAGGCCCAAGGCAGGCTGGTTCCTCCTATTGCAGGAAGCAAAAAGCAGGTTACAAACCCTCCAGCAGCCCGGTGTGTGATCGAGGTGGTGGATTCCATGACAGGACCGGAGGCTCCGATTATGCTTCTCAATCTTTACTGCTCAATTTTACAGCAGCCAATCAAAAACAGTAAACATGGAAAAAACACTACATTTCCCATGAGGCTTTGAACCATGCCTCTATGAACCACCAATCAACAGTGTCCAGTATATACAAAAAAGAGAGGCACCATTTTTATGCCTCTTTCTCTGCTGCTCCACAGTCAAGATAAGTGCCTCTCTATTTTGTATATGCCAATTGTTCACATATTGCATGTTCGGTTGTTTTAATTTATTACAATGTTTTACTGTTGTACATACTGACGTGTCCGGTGACTTGCCACAACGCTGTCAGCTTTGAAACTTTCACTGGAGTCGCCGATCGGCGTTTTGCGCCTGTTCGCGCTCTCAGACTGCGTAACGGTCCCTTTTTCTCCCGTTTAGTTTCCGGTGCGTGTTGCGCCCTCCCTTGATACCCGTTTTTAAAACCCTTGTCCAGAAAATCTTTTCCACGGCCTCCCACCGTTGCGGTTCTCGCGCTCCTCGTGCAACAGCACAGGCTTGACCCCTCCCGGGAGCGAGGTCGCTTGCTTAGCCCATTTGGGCTACACATGCGTTTTTCCTCTACGGAAGCCTGCCTACGCGTCTCTTTGTACATGGGCAGCTTCCAGATCGCTGGAGCTGCCTTCCCCGGGCAGCAACAACAGGGGATTTGCATAGGAAGTGAGCCGGTACCTGGCCTCCCCCTTTTGAAGTTCTTTTTTCTCATGAGTGATAACTTAAAAAATAAGTAAAAAATAACTCTCTTGTGACATGTCTGATTAAGAGACTTATGAACAGGATTTGGCCCTGAAGAAGATGAAGACTATTTTTACGATGTAATCCATTATTGACAAAACTGTGCAGAAAAAGTTAGACAAGGCTTTCTCCACAGCTCTCCTGCCCATTTCCCAATGCTTGGACAAGCTGGTTGGGCGTACTTCACCCCCCTCCTTCCGCCCCTCCTCCACCCACTCCCTCTTCTCCTTCTGCACCTTCATGGCCAAATGTAAAAGCCATTGCGAAAGTGACCGAAGGGGTGATCCCAGATCATGCTTACAGTGTGGGCCCCCTTGCTCCCTCTACCCCTCTGTACCACTGATCCCGTCCCCCCACTGATACTGACACAGATTCTTCCTCCTCTCACGAATCCCAACATCGCAAACGCTCTAAGAAACGCAAACATTCGATTTACCCCTCTACTCAGTCCCCTTTCACATTTGACCCTTCAAGCATTGTACACCCCAGGTCCTCGGACTGGTCCCCTGCCCCAGCAGTGGCGGAGTACATGCTGCTTAACCTGCGCAAAAGCTTCAACAAAGAGGTCCGATCTCTGCTTCGCTACGAATGCCCTCACCCAGATCTCCCTCACAAAACTGCCCTCACACCAGATATCAACACATCAATGCAAACTTTCCTAAAGAAATATAATAAGTACCCCAAAAACGTTTTGACAGAGCTATAAGAACTTGTCAGGACAAACTCCTTGATGTTGCTGGGCCCACTGGCATAACGAAACTTGAGGGGGCACCCATCCAAGGTACGCGAAGAGGCCCCCTCTGGACTAAATCGGGAGTTCTCCAGCCCGAGTACTGTGCTGAGGGGGCCCCCTGGAGCTTGGGGGACCCCCACACTGCAGGGGATGTGGGGCCTGAGTTACGCCACTGGCTGGGCCCCTAGATAAGATTTTTGATTTGGCCCTCCAAGCCCAAGGAACAGGTGCGGCTATCCACCCAGAAGTGTTCAATGGGAAATGGATCCCATGGGATCTGAATTGAAAGATGTTCTTAATTTCATCTCAGAATGTGCTGAATCTGGATTATGTTACAGGTCAGTGAATAATTTTAGGTCAGCGCTATCAGCTGGACGCAACCTGATAGATGGCAAACCAGTGGGTGTCCACCCTGTATTACGTAAACCCTTGAAAGGAATCAGACTGGCTCGGCCTCTGAGACCTACATACTCTCAGTTATGGGATGTTACAAATGTGTTATCCTTACTGGAGTCTTGGCCTGAAAATAAAGATGTGACGTTGAAACAACTTTCAGCTAAATTGACCGTGCTTCTATGTTTGATTTCTTGCTGAAGAGTGTCGGATGTACGTGCTTTAGATCTAGCAGGTAGGTTGCGTTCTCCGAATGGTGTCTCTTTCATTATATCTAAACGAACAAAGACTATGTCACGCTCCAATGATTATCCTGCTTCTCCTCACAATGACAAACTTTGTGTAGTAAAATGTTTAAAGGTTTATGAGGAATGTACCTTGGCACACAGATCAGATCCTTCGGGCCCCTTACTTCCGGCATTCTAGAAGCCTTTCCGCCCTGTGTCTGCCGCTACCTTGGCATGTTGGGTTCGTTGGGTCATGTCTGAAGCTGGGATTGACATTTCTGTGAATGGAGCTCATTCTAGAGGTGCCTCGGCCTCCAAAGCCTTCGTGATGAGCTCTAGATTAGAGGATATTCTCAGAGCTGCTGATTGGTCGTCTGATTCCATGTTTAAGATCTTTTATTACAACCGATTGTGCATGCTTCCTCTTTGGTTGTTGGTGACCTTTGAACCAGCATAATCGGAGCCTCCGGTCCTCTCATAGAATAGAAACGTTTCTAGCATATTGCGACAAGGATTTTAGATTCTATTAAGGATACGGATGCAAGGACTATCCCATCCGTTGGGACAGGTAAGATTTATATAGCTAGACTGTCATGATTTCATATGACCGTTGTTTGTCATTGCTGTCCCTCCCCCTTTTTTTGTTCATGATTAATGATACCTCAGACTCAAACTTATTTTTTGATTTCAGGAGCGGATTCAAAACAAAGGGGCTCATTACGATGGAGGAAAAATATCCACCGCCGGGTCAGCGGTGGCGATCGTTCCGCCATCGTCATGAGATTTACCCCCCGCCACATTATGATGGCGGTGGGTATCGCAGTGGACGGAAAGTCCGTCCGCCGCTTTTCCGCTGGTAGCAATCGTCACGATTGCCTGGCAGAGCGGTCAGCATGCTCACAATGGCGGCGGAGCCTAGCAGGCTCCGCCGGCACAATTATGATGCCGGGGGAAGCCAGCCTTTCCGTGGCGGTTGAACCGCCATTGAAAGGCTGACTGCGAATGTCTTCAGGGGCCCATTGCGGGCCCCCCTTGTGTTGGGGGGAGGTGTGGGTGCACTGGGGGGGTACCCATGGTACCCCCCTACATTTCACTGCACCAAGTGGCAGGCACAGTGTAGTGCCTGCCACGTAGTGCAGTGAAATGCACAACATGCTCTTTTTAACATTGCGGCAGTGCTGCTGTCAGCAGCCACCGCCGCAATGTTAAAGGTGCGGAATCCGACCGCAGCGGTGGCGGTCCCATCATAATTGTATATGCAGGACCGCAGCACGCATGGCGGTCGGACCCAATCACCGCTACGCCCGCCATCGTAATGAGCCCCAAAGTTAAGTCTCATGGCTTGGCTGTGCCTACTTTGGATGCTCATGGACGCTGCATCAGTGGAAGTTGCTTTCCTTTTCGACTTCTTTTCCCTTGAGTACTACTCTCCGTTGAGAGTTGGAACTGTACGCTGTTCTCGTTTGGACTTGTTTCATAAGACTGCTTATTCGCAAAGAAAGAGGCAGAAAGATGGTGCCGCTCTATTTTGTATGTGCTGGTCATTGTTGATTCATGGTTGATAGAGGTGTGGTTCAAAGCCTCTGTGTCCTTAATAGAATCTGAAATTCTTGTTGCAATATGCTAGAAATGTTTGTAGTGTAACCAGCACTCACTCCTGGCCCTGATCAGGTGCCGCAAGCAGTTCCTTCCTCCTACTCTACAGTGAAGTCGGAAGCCAGACGAGAGGTCTTGTGGGTACTGACATTCCCCCCTTCCCGCCCCCCCAGGGAAGCCTGTCAGTGAAAGTGCAAGTGTCCGTGAAACAGGACAGGACGCTCTGCCATTTCCTGCTCCACACAAGGGCTCCAAGCGGTGCCGGCAGCCGGAGTCGGATTAAAGGGATTAGCAGCTCTCTGTCTCCTTGTGGTAGTAAACTACTTGTTACTGTCTGTACATTCCTAAATGCAAGTTAATTTAATAAAAACTCGTACGAGGTGCCTCTTTCATGTAAAGGAACCTCTGCTTCACTTGTGCAGAGCACAGAGCTGCTCCCGGCAGTGAGCTGTGATGTCTTGAAAGGCAACTCTACTCTCTGCCATTCATTATATGTATATTTTTTTTTGTTTGTTTTTTTGTTGCAGATTTATATAGCGCGAACTTGGCCCTAGAGCACTGATGAGCTGCACATCAGCAGTAGATTACATTGCACCGGACAAGATATATATTTTTTTCTAGGCACGAGTGAGTCCCAGCACTTAATTTCTAAAAGAATATATTCCGGGCCCAAAGCTCTGTTTAGAAGCCAGCAGCCACCACTGTTAAATGTCAGTGGGCTGAATACATAGACTATCCAATTTTGAATCCACCTCGGGCCTCTTTACTCCACCACCAGACCCACCTGCCCCTTTCTCTCACTCTTGCTGGTTCCTGCTTTTTCCTCTTGTAACAATTTCCCGTCTTTCTCTTCCTCAATCTTTCCACTTTGTTTGTTTTCCCGCTCTTGCTCTAGGGAAATGTCCACGAGAATGAGTGTAGGTGGCCCCAACCGGCAACCACCGGCTCAAATTAAGCACTGACAAGGACATTAGGTGATTTACCCAGAATCACAGGACGTTGAGGCCGCGCTAGGACTCAAACCTTTTTCCCTAATTGCAAAATCTGCATCTTTGGTTGTAGCCTCAACTCCGCCCCAGGTGTTGGAGGGAGGTGCGCATGTGGAATGATAGTTCTGCAAATCTTTGATGTCTTCTAGAAGGAAAGAATCAAAATTTGAGAGAGTCAGGGTGCATCTTCTCAGAGTCAAACCTTCTACCTCAGAGCAAGCAATCACCATCATGAGAAAGCTTCTCTATTATGGAGGGTGATGCAAAAGCGACCCCTCACTAGTATCCCCCAAGAAGAATGCTGCCGGACTATGACACAAAACCCCAAAGGAATGAAACAGAGAGGAGGAGCCTCAGCACCCTGGACTCCCACCTCCGGACCAGACTGGATCCACCTTTCAGAGGCCAGCAGAGCGACCTCTAGTTTGGGAAAGATCTGAAAAGTGCTCATTTCATTCATGTGGACACACTGCTGGGCTTATTTATGAGAGGCTTGCACCACCAGAGTGTCACTTTTTTTAACGCTCCGGTGGCGCAAGCCTCTCAATCATATCTATGAGGCGACGCAAAGCCACCCTGTGTGGCTGTGCATGGCCTCGTAGATATGGAGTAAGACGAAGCTGCACAAGTCGCTGCGCCGCCTTACTCTGCATCAGGGAGGAGTTCCTTGGGCGTTGCATGGGTTTTCCCACGCAACACCCACGGATTTTGATGCTGCCCAGATATAGTTAATCAAGTAAACCTGGGGATGTGCCAAAGCCTTACGCCTCACCAGAGCAGGTGCAACGGGAGAACTGGATTTATTTCTCCTTGTTTTTTCCTCTTTCCCTGTGTGCTGCATTCTGTAGCACACATGGAGAGAGGAAGACGTCTCTCGGGATTGTTTTTGTGCAGGAAGGTTCCCCTTGTTGCACCAAAAGAATCCTGCCAACAACACACACACCCTTGCATCATGATGCAAGATGCCTACGTTGACACTAGGCTGCAAGTTGTGCACCAGTGCAGGGGGAAAGGACAGGAATGCACCGTATTGCATAAATACGGTGCATTCCTGCCCTTTGACATTGGCAAACGGCAGCGCAGTAAGCCCTACGCCAAATTGAAGGGGCAGGAATGCACTGTATTTACAAAAAATAGTGCATTCCTGTCCTTTCTGCCTGTGCCGGCACACAATTTGGGGCCTAACGTCAATGTAGGCACCCTTGCACCATGGTGCAAAGGTGTCTGCATTGCTGGCAGGATTGTTTTTGTGCAGGAAGGGACACTTTTTTCTGCACAAAAACAATCCTGAGAGCGTTAGTGTTTAGGGCTAAGGGTCGGTGCTAGGGCTGAGGGCTGGTGTTTAGGGCTGGTGTCTAGGGTTTAGGTTTAGCGTTTAGAATGCAGCACACATAGAAAGAGGAAAAAACGAGGAGAAATAAAGAGATTTCTGCTTGTTACGCCTCCCTGGGGAGGCGTACAGTTTTGATGCATTCCCAGGTGTACAGATTATGGTAAATCTAGGAATGCATCAAAACCCGTGGGTGTTGGCTGGAACGCCCACCGCAAGGACCATGGAACGCCCACCGCAGGGCCCATGGAACGCCCACCGCAAGGACCATGGAACGCCCACCGCAGGGCGCATGGAACACCCACCGCAGGGCCCATGGAACGCCCACCGCAGGGCCCATGGAACGCCCACCGCAGAGCCCATGGAACGCCCACCGCAAGGACCATGGAACGCCCACCGCAGGGCCCATGGAACGCCCACCGCAAGGCCCAAGGAACGCCCACCGCAAGGCCCATGGCACGCCCACAGCAGGGCCCATGGAACGCCCACCGCAGGGCCCATGGAACGCCCACCGCAGGGCCCATGGAACGCCCACCGCAAGGACCATGGAACGCCCACCGCAAGGACCATGGAACGCCCACCGCAAGGCCCATGGAACGCCCACCGCAGGGCCCATGGAACGCCCACCGCAGGGCCCATGGAACGCCCACCGCAGGGCCCATGGAACGCCCACCGCAGGGCCCATGGAACGCCCACCGCAAGGACCATGGAACGCCCACCGCAGGGCCCATGGAACGCCCACCGCAAGGACCATGGAACGCCCACTGCAAGGCCCATGGCACGCCCACAGCAGGGCCCATGGAACGCCCACCGCAGGGCCCATGGAACGCCCACCGCAGGGCCCATGGAACGCCCACCGCAAGGACCATGGAACGCCCACCGCAAGGACCATGGAACGCCCACCGCAAGGCCCATGGAACGCCCACCGCAGGGCCCATGGAACACCCACCGCAGGGCCCATGGAACGCCCACCGCAGGGCCCATGGAACGCCCACCGCAAGGACCATGGAACGCCCACCGCAGGGCCCATGGAACGCCCACCGCAGGGCCCATGGAATGCCTCCCTGACACAGTGTAAGGCAGTGTAAGGGAGGGCAGCGACTTGCGCTGCATTACACCATATCTAGGAGGCCATGAAAAACTACGCAAAGTGGCTTTGTATGGCCTTGTAGATATGAGTCTGCACTCTGCGCCGCTGGAGTGTCATAAAAAGTGATGCACCTGCGGCGCACGGGTCTTGTAAATAAGCCCCTAAGTTTCTCTGGTGTGATTGCTGTGTGGCGCTTTGTCACATTTCCAGCCCCTTTACCTCCTGGACGGAGCCGTGATGGCTCACTTTTGTCACTCTTGAGAGACAAGTTTACAGAAATGAATAATTATGGGCCTGATTAGGATGGCGGTGAGACGGCCACCGACAGGCTGTCAGTGGCGGTCTCACCACCCTCTGAACCATTTTTGCCGCCCTCGACTATAAGATGGCGTTCGGAGGGGTGGCGGTCAGAAAGACCGACCGCCATGCATCCGACGGGCTCCTTGTGCGGCGGAGGGAGTTATAGTCCCTACCATGGTGGCATCGCCGTGGAGATTACAATGTCCCTTTCCGCCGGCCTTTTCATGGCGGTTAACCTGCCATGAAAAGGCTGGTGGAAAGGGACGTTGGGGGCCTGTAGAGGGCCGCCCTTCCCTCCTGAGCTCCGATGTGGGCACTGGGGGGCACCTATATCCTTGCACCATGTGGCATGCTCTGCATGGTGCCTGCCACGTAGTGCAGGGATATATAAAGTGACCCCTTTTAGTATTGCGGCATGTGCTGCAGCCAGCAGCACCTGCCGCAATACAAAAGATAGTCATTGCAACCGCCGTGGTGGCGGTCGCATCATAATGCCTGTTACGGGACAGCAGACAGCCTGTCGGGCAGTCCCGATTTTCGATAGGGTGGTGGGTAGACGTAAGTCTGCCCGCCATCATAATCAGCCCCTATGGAATGGAATAGTCTTTAGCTTTGAACCACCAGGAGTAAATACCAGTGTCCATTGGTGGCAAATACCAGTATCCATTGGTGATAAATACCAGTATCCACCAGGAGTAAATACCAGTATCCATCAGAAGTAAATACCAGTATCCACCAGTGGTAAATACTAGAATTCACCAGGGGTAAATACCAGTATTCAGCAGGAGTAAATACCAGTGTCCATTGGTGGCAAATACCAGTATCCATTGGTGATAAATACCAGTATCCACCAGGAGTAAATACCAGTATCCATCAGAAGTAAATACCAGTATCCACCAGTGGTAAATACCAGAATTCACCAGGGGTAAATACCAGTATCCAGCAGGAGTAAATTCAAGTATCCACCAGGGGGAAATACCAGTATCCACCAGGGATAAATACCAGTAACCATTGGTGGCAAATACCACTGCCCACCAGGGGTAAATACCAGTATCTACTAGTGGTATATCCCAGTATCCCCCAATGGGTTATTCCAGTATCCACCAGGGGTAAGTACCAGTATCCACTGGTGGTAAATGCCAGTATCCACCAGGGGTAAATACCAGTATCTATTAGGGATATATACCAGTATCCACCAATAGTAAATACCAGTATCCACTAGGGGTAAATACCAGGATCCACCGGTGGTAAATACCAGTATCCCCTAGGGGTAAATACCAGTATCCACCAGGGGTAAACACCAGTATCCATCGATGGTAAATTACAGTATCCACCAGGGGTAAATACCAGTATCCATCAGGGGTAAATAACAGTATCCACCAGGGGTAAACACCAGTATCTACCAGGGGTAAATACTAGTATCCATCAGAGGTAAATACCAGTATCCACTGATAGTAAATACCAGTATCAACCAGGGGTAAATGCCAGTATCTACCGGTGGTAAATACCAGAATACACCAGGGGTAAATTCCAGTATCCATCAGTGATAAATACCAGTATCCACCAGGAGTAAATACCAGTATCCACCTGTGTAAATACCAGTATCCATCAGAAGTAAATACCAGTATCCACCAGTGGTAAATACCAAAATTCCCCAGTGGTAAATACCAGTATCCACCATGGGTAAATACCAGTAACCATAGGTAGCAAATACCACTATCCACCGGTGGTAAATACCAGCATCTAGCCAAAGTAAAAACCAGTAACCACCAGGGGTAAATACCAGTGTCCATTGGTGGAAAATACCAGAATCCAGCAGGGGTAAATTCCAGGATCGACCCAGGGTAAATACCAGTGTCCATTGGTGGAAAATACCAGAATCCAGCAGGGGTAATTTCCAGAATCAACCAAGGGTAAATACCAGTATCCACCAGGGGTAAACACCAGTATCCAACAAGGGTAAATACCAATGTCCATCGGTGGAAAATGCCAGAATCCACCAGAGGTAAATACTAGTATACATCGGTGGTAAATACCAGAATTCACCAGGGGTGAGTACCAGTATCCACTAGGGGTATATACCAGTATCCTCCGGTGGTAAATGCCAGTATACACCAGGGGTAAATACCAGTATCCACTAGGGGTATATACCAGTATCCGCCGATGGTAAATACCAGTATCCACTAGGGGTAAATACCAGTATCCACTAATGGTAAATACCTGTATCAACTAGGGGTAGATACCAGTATGCACCATGGGTAAATACCAGTATCCACCAGTGGTAAATACCAGTATCCACCCGGAGTGAATACCAATATCCACCTGTGATATATACCAGTATCTACCAGTGGTAAATACTAGGCCTGGGCGGTAAAATCCGCTCCGCTCGCGGAATTTACGGAATTTTGGCAATTCTGCTCAGAATTGCCAAAAATTCAGCGATCTGCGGCGCAGCAGAATTTTTTCCTTGTTCACGCTTTCAAAATGCATGTTCGCGCACGCGGCAGCGACTTACCGGGATCCCTGTGTTGGCCGACGAGTTTTCCTATCCGGCCGCGCGAACACGTCATTCGGACGCACCATCGGACATCCGCGTTCGCGAACAGGAAACACGCATCGCGAACGGGCGGGACAAGTGAAACAAGATGGCTGCGCCAATTGGCGACCGCATGGGCAAGTTCGTGAGATATTTCCCCCCGAGCACGCAAACAGTGTCCCCGAACAGGAAAAACGCATCGCGAACAGGCGGAACAAGCAATTCCGCGTGCTCGCGGAATTCTGCGTAGCTCGCGGAGATTTTTTACATCTTCACAGAACTTTGCGTAACGCGACTACGCAAATTCCGCCCACCCCTAGTAAATACCATAATTCACCAGGGGTAAATACCAGAATCCAGCAGGGGTAAATTCAAGCATCCACCAGGGGTTAATACCAGTATCCACCAGGGGTAAATACCAGTAACCATAGGTAGCAAATACCACTATCCATGGGTGGTAAATACCAGCATCTATCAGAAGTAAATACGAATGTCCATCGGTGGAAAATGCCAGAATCCACCAAAGGTAAATACCAGTATCCATTGGTGGTAAATACCAGAATCCACCAGGGGTGAATGCCAGTATCCACTAGGGGTATATACCAGTATCCATCGGTGGTAAATGCCAGAATCCACCAGGGGTAAATACCAGTATCCACTAGGGGTATATACCAGTATCCACCGATGGAAAATACCAGTATCCACTAGGGGTAAATACCAGTATCCACTTGTGGCAAATACCTGTATTAACTAGGGGTAGATACCAGTATCCACGAGGGGTAAATACCAGTATTCATCAATGCTAAATACCAGTATCCACCAGGGGAAAATATCAGTATCCACCAGGGGTAAATATCAGTATCCACCAGGGTTAAATGCCAGTATCCTCTGGTGGTAAATACCAGTATCCACCAGGGGTAAATGCCAGTATCCTCTGGTGGTAAATACTAGAATCCACCAGGGGTAAATACCAGTATCCACCAGGTCGTAAATAAAAGTATCCACCAGTGGTTAATACCCGCATTCAATGGTGGTCATTACCAGAATCCACCAGGGGTAAATACCAGTATCCACTTGTGTAAATACCAGTATCTACCAGGGGTAAATACCAGTATCCATTGGTGATAAATACTAGTATGCACCAGTGGTAAATACCAGTATAGGGTGAAAACTTGAGGGAGTTACCCTAATGCTCAGAAAAGGGACAGGTATGTGAAAAGCAAGAACAATAATTCCCTTTTCATAAATAAAGAAGCAACATGTGTGTATGTAATAACACAGCAAACCTTATAGAAGACTTCTGTGATATGATGTGTACAAAACTATGCAAAGAAGAAAGTCTTAAATGTACAGAAAAACTGAAAAATATCCAGGTTACTGAATTAAGGTCAATCGTACTGAATGGACTCAAAAACCGGCTTTAAAGTAAAACTCAAAAGGAACCAAATATACAAATATATTGTGGTTAAAAGCAATATACTAGCAGAATATGTCCTTTAGGACGGGGCAGGTTCCCAATAATTGGAAATACGCTATGGTGGTCCCTTTGCTGAAGAAATCATCTTTGGATCCCGCACACCCTGAAAATTTGAGACCGATCTCTGTGCTCCCTTATGTAGCAAAAATTGCAGAGAAACATCTTAATGGACAACTGTCTATGTTTCTGGAAGAGAGACGGGTTCTCCATGATACCCAGTCTGGCTTTAGGCCACTCCATAGCACCGAGTCGGCCCTTCTCCTGGCAGCAGAAGTGCTGAGAATTGCTGTCGATGAGGGAAGGACTACTGCTATGATTCTTCTGGACCTGAGTGCTGCGTTCGACACGGTGTCCCACTGCCTCCTGCTTGAGAGGCTGCGGGAGGCCGGTGTCGATGGCAGCACCTGGGAATGGATGAAAAACTTCTTGCAGAACAGATCTTTCCAGGTTCTGCAACACCCATATTAGTCCAGAGTCTGTCCTTTGTCGCAGGGGGTGCCACAGGGTTCGGCTCTCAGCCCCACCCTGTTTAATATCTATATGCGCCCTCTGGCGGATATTGTTTTGAGGCATGGGATCAAGCTGGTGTCATATGCTGATGACACTCAGCTGGTTGTGACTCTGGAGCAAAATGAATCTGGAATGGCTTCTGATTTTAAGGTCTGCTTGGGGGAGCTTTCGGACTGGATGAGATACAGCTGCCTTCAGCTGAATGCAGGGAAGACAGAGGTGATGGTTGTTGGAAAACAGCCCTCTCTCTGGTCACATCATTGGTGGCCTGTGGAACTTGAGCCTACCCCGGCACCGAAAGCAAAGGTGAAGGATCTGGGAGTATGGTTTGATGAAAATCTGTCCTTCTCTGAGCAAATTACCACTGTGGCCGGAGCCTGCTTTGGCAATCTTAAAATGCTACGCAAAATTCTGGACCTTCTCCCCCTTGATGCTAAAAGAACTATTGTACAGGCTCTTGTTACATCTCACCTTGATTACTGCAATATTCTGTATTTAGGGGTGACAGCTAGAACTTTGAACCTCTTGCAGAAGGTCCAAAATGCTGCAGCCCGGCTGATCTTGAACATCCCTAGGCGGGTTTCGGTGGGGGAAGCTTTGAAGAAACTTCATTGGCTCCCAATTCAGGCCAGAGTCACTTTCAAGGCCTTATGCTTTGGTCACAGGATCCTTAGTCAGAAGGGGCCGCGCTTCCTGCTCCCCCTTCTTACAGCTTATCGGCCCGCACGGGATCTGAGATCGCTTGGCTCTGCCAGGGTGATTGTGCCCAGGGTGCGGAAGGTTCGAGCTGGAGGGAGATCTTTTGGCTTCCTGGCTGCTAAGGCATGGAATGACCTCCTATGGATCTTAGGACCTGCGAGTCGGAGTCTCTGTTCCGGAAAAACCTAAAAACGTGGCTTTTCCGACTTCCGTCTGGTGGACGGAAGTAATATTTCTGCTTTTTATTATTCTGTCAGTCTTATGCGCAGGAAGGCTGCTAGGTCTGGATTGTTGCGGGGTTTTCATTGATGTTCTAGTGCGGGGACACTCCGTTGGAGTAACCAGGCGCCTTACAAGCTAGCTAATAATAATAATAATATTAAAAACTCATAAAAATTCAAAAACAACTGTTGAAGCGGCATTTCGTTGAATAGTAAATGATTCGTCACTTTCATCAGGAAGAGATTTCTGCTTGTTACGCCTCCCCTGGGGAGGCGTACAGTTTTGATGCATTCCCTGGTTTACAGATTATGGTAAATCTAGGAATGCATCAAAACCCGTGGGTGTTGGCTGAAGCGCCCACCGCAAGGACCATGGAACGCCCACCGCAGGGCCCATGGAACGCCCACCGCAGGGCCCATGGAACACCCAACGCAAAGACCATGGAACGCCCACCGCAGGGCCCATGGAACGCCCACCGCAGGGCTCATGGAACGCCCACCGCAGGGCCCATGGAACGCCCACTGCAGGGCCCATTGAACGCCCACCGCAAGGACCATGGAACGCCCATCGCAGGGCCCATGGAACCCCCACCGCAAGGACCATGGAACGCCCACCGCAAGGCCCATGGAACACCCACCGCAGGGCCCATGGAACGCCCACCGCAGGGCCCATGGAACGCCCATCACAGGGCCCATGGAACGCCCACCGCAGGGCCCATGGAACACCGACCGCAGGGACCATGGAACGCCCACCGCAGTGCCCATGGAACGCCACCGCAGGGCCCATGGAACGCCCACCGCAGGGCCCATGAAACGCCCACCGCAAGGACCATGGAACGCCCACCGCAAGGCCCATGGAACGCCCACCGCAGGGCCCATGGAACGCCCACCGCAAGTACCATGGAACGCCCACCGCAAGGACCATGGAACGCCCACTGCAAGGACCATGGAACGCCCACCGCAAGGACCATGGAACACCAACCGCAAGGCCCATGGAACACCCACCGCAGGGCCCATGGAACGCCCACCGCAGGGCCCATGGAACGCCCACCGCAGTGCCCATGGAACACCGACCGCAGGGCCCATGGAACACCCACCGCAGGGACCATGGAACGCCCACCGCAGGGCCCATGGAACGCCCACCGCAGGGCCCATGGAACGCCCACCGCAGGGACCATGGAACGCCCACCGTAGGGCTCATGGAACGCCTACTGCAGGGCCCATGGAACGCCCACCGCAGGGCCCATGGAACGCCCACCGCAGGGCCCATGGAATGCCTCCCTGACACAGTGTAAGGCAGTGTAAGGGAGGGCAGCGACTTGCGCTGCATTGCTTTACACCATATCTAGGAGGCCATGAAAAACTACGCAAAGTGGCTTTGTATGGCCTTGTAGATATGAGTCTGCACTCTGCGCCTCTGGAGTGTTATAAAAAGTGATGCACCTGCGGCGCACGGGTCTTGTAAATAAGCCCCTAAGTTTCTCCGGTGTGATTGCTGTGTGGCGCTTTGTTACATTTCCAGCCCCTTTACCTCCTGGACGGAGCCGTGATGGCTCACTTTTGTCACTCTTGAGAGACAAGTTTACAGAAATGAATAATTATGGGCCTGATTAGGATGGCGGTGAGACGGCCACCGACAGGCTGTCAGTGGCGGTCTCACCACCCTCTGAACCATTTTTACCGCCCGCGTCTATAAGATGGCGGTCGGAGGGGTGGCGGTCAGAAAGACCGACCGCCATGCATCCGACGGGCTCCTTCTGCGGCGGAGGGAGTTATAGTCCCTACCATGGTGGCATCGCCGTGGAGATTAGGATGTCCCTTTCCGCCGGCCTTTTCATGGCGGTTAACCTGCCATGAAAAGGCTGGTGGAAAGGGACGTTGGGGGCCTGTAGAGGGCCGCCCTTCCCTCCTGAGCTCCAATGTGGGCACTGGGGGGCACCTATATCCTTGCACCATGTGGCATGCTCCGCATGGTGCCTGCCACGTAGTGCAGGGATATATAAAGTGACCCCTTTTAGTATTGCGGCATGTGCTGCAGCCAGCAGCACCTGCCGCAATACAAAAGATAGTCATTGCGACCGCCGTGGTGGCGGTCGCATCATAATGCCTGTTACGGGACAGTCGACAGCCTGTCGGGCAGTCCCGATATTCGATAGGGTGGTGGGTAGTCGTAAGTCTGCCCGCCATCATAATCAGCCCCTATGGAATGGAATAGTCTTTAGCTTTGAACCACCAGGAGTAAATACCAGTGTTCATTGGTGGCAAATACCAGTATCCATTGGTGATAAATACCAGTATCCACCAGGAGTAAATACCAGTGTCCATTGGTGGCAAATACCAGTATCCATTGGTGATAAATACCAGTATCCACCAGGAGTAAATACCAGTATCCATCAGAAGTAAATACCAGTATCCACCAGTGGTAATACCAGTGGTAATACCAGAATTCACCAGGGGTAAATACCAGTATCCAGCGGGGGTAAATTCAAGTATCCACCAGTGGGAAATACCAGTATCCGCCAGGGATAAATACCAGTAACCATTGGTGGCAAATACCACTGCCCACCAGGGGTAAATACCAGTATCTACTAGTGGTATATCCCAGTATCCACCAATGGGTTATTCCAGTATCCACCAGGGGTAAGTACCAGTATCCACTGGTTGTAAATGCCAGTATCCACAAGGGGTAAATACCAGTATCTATTAGGGATATATACCAGTATCCACCAATGGTAAATACAAGTATCCACTAGGGGTAAATACCAGGATCCACCTGTGGTAAATACCAGTATCCCCTAGGGGTAAATACCAGTATCCACCAGGGGTAAATACCAGTATCCATTGATGGTAAATTACAGTATCCACCAGGGGTAAATACCAGTATCCACCAGGGGTAAACACCAGTATCTACCAGGGGTAAATACTAGTATACATCAGAGCTAATTACCAGTATCCACTGGTGGTAAATACCAGTATTAACCAGGGGTAAATGCCAGTATCTACCAGTGGTAAATACCAGAATACACCAGGGGTAAATTCCAGTATCCATCAGTGATAAATACCAGTATCCACCAGGAGTAAATACCAGTATCCACCTGTGTAAATACCAGTATCCATCAGAAGTAAATACCAGTATCCACCAGTGGTAAATACCAAAATTCCCCAGTGGTAAATACCAGTATCCACCATGGGTAAATACCAGTAACCATAGGTAGCAAATACCACTATCCACCGGTGGTAAATACCAGCATCTATCCGAAGTAAAAACCAGTAACCACCAGGGGTAAATACCAGTGTCCATTGGTGGAAAATACCAGAATCCAGCAGGGGTAATTTCCAGAATCAACCAAGGGTAAATACCAGAATCCACCAGGGGTAAACACCAGTATCCAACAAAGGTAAATACGAATGTCCATCGGTGGAAAATGCCAGAATCCACCAGAGGTAAATACCAGTATCCATCGGTGGTAAATACCAGAATCCACCAGGGGTGAGTACCAGTATCCACTAGGGGTATATACCAGTATCCTCCGGTGGTAAATGCCAGTATACACCAGGGATAAATACCAGTATCCACTAGGGGTATATACCAGTATCCGCCAATGGTAAATACCAGTATCCACTAGGGGTAAATACCAGTATCCACTAGTGGTAAATACCTGTATCAACTAGGGGTAGATACCAGTATGCACCAGGGGTAAATACCAGTATCCATTATGGGTAAATACCAGTATCCACCAGTGGCAAATACCAGTATCCACCCGGAGTGAATACCAGTATCCATCTGTGGTATATACCAGTATCCATCAGGAGCAAATACCAGTATCTACCAGTGGTAAATACTAGGCCTGGACGGTAAAATCCACTCCGCTCGTGGAATTTGCGGAATTTTGGCAATTTCGCGTTCCGCGGAGAACGCGGAATTGCCGAAAATACCGCGATCTGCAGCGTAGCAGAATTTTTTCCTTGTTCGCGCTTTCAAAATGCGTGTTCGCGCACACGGTAGCGACTTACCGGGATCCCTGCGTTCGCCGACGAGTTTTCCTATCCGGCCGCATGATCCCGCGAGAGTGTGCGATCGTGAACACGTCATTCGGACGCGCCATCGGACATCCGCGTTCGCGAACAGGAAACACGCATCACGAACGGGCGGGACAAGTGAAACAAGATGGCCGCGCCAATTGGCGACTGCATGGGCAAGTTCGCGAGCTATTTCCCCCCGAGCACGCAAACAGCGTCCCCGTACAGGAAAAACGCATCGCGAACGGGCGGAACAAGCAATTCCGTGTGCTCGCGGAATTCTGAGTAGCTCGAAGAGATTTTTTACATCTTCACGGAACTTTGCGTAACGCGACTACGCAAATTCCGCCCACTCCTAGTAAATACCATAATTCACCAGGGGTAAATACCAGAATCCAGCAGGGGTAGATTCAAGCATCCACCAGGGGTTAATACCAGTATCCACCAGGGGTAAATACCAGTAACCATAGGTAGCAAATACCACTATCCACGGGTGGTAAATACCAGCATCTATCAGAAGTAAATACGAATGTCCATCGGTGGAAAATGCCAGAATCCACCAGAGGTAAATACCAGTATCCATCGGTGGTAAATACCAGAATAAACCAGGGGTGAATGCCAGTATCCACTAGGGGTATATACCAGTATCCACCGGTTGTAAATGCCAGTATCCACCAGGGGTAAATACCAGTATCCACTAGGGGTATATACCAGTATCCACCGATGGAAAATACCAGTATCCACTAGGGGTAAATACCAGTATCAACTTGTGGCAAATACCTTTATTAACTAGGGGTAGATACCAGTATCCACCAGGGCTAAATACCAGTATCCATCAATGCTAAATACCAGTATCCACCAGGGGAAAATATCAGTATCCACCAGGGGTAAATATCAGTATCCACCACGGGTAAATGCCAGTATCCATCAGAGGTCAATACCAGTATCCACCGGTGGTAAATACTATTATCCACCAGGGTTAAATGCCAGTATCCACCGGTGGTAAATACCAGTATCCACCAGGGGTAAATGCCAGTATCCTCTGGTGGTAAATACTAGAATCCACGAGGGGTAAATACCAGTATCCACCAGGTCGTAAATAACAGTATCCACCAGGGGTTAATACCAGCATCCAATGGTGGTAAATACCAGAATCCACCAGGGGTGAGTACCAGTATCCACTAGGGGTATATACCAGTATCCTCCGGTGGTAAATGCCAGTATACACCAGGGATAAATACCAGTATCCACCAGGAGTAAATATCAGTATCCACCAAGGGTAAATGCCAGTATCCATCAGGTCGTAAATAACAGTATCCACCAGGGGTTAATACCAGCATCCAATGGTGGTCATTACCAGAATCCACCAGGGGTAAATACCAGTATCCACTTGTGTAAATACCAGTATCTACCAGGGGTAAATACCAGTATCCATTGGTGATAAATACCAGTATGCACCAGTGGTAAATACCAGTATAGGGTGAAAACTTGAGGGAGTTACCCTAATGCTCAGAAAAGGGACAGGTATGTGAAAAGCAAGAACAATAATTCCCTTTTCATAAATAAAGAAGCAACATGTGTGTATGTAATAACACAGCAAACCTTATAGAAGACTTCTGTGATATGATGTGTACAAAACTATGCAAAGAAGAAAGTCTTAAATGTACAGAAAAACTGAAAAATATCCAGGTTACTGAATTAAGGTCAATCGTACTGAATGGACTCAAAAACCGGCTTTAAAGTAAAACTCAATAGGAACCAAATATACAAATATATTGTGGTTAAAAGCAATATACCATCAGAATATGTCCTTTAGAACGGGGCAGGTTCCCAATAATTGGAAACACGCTATGGTGGTCCCTTTGCTGAAGAAATCATCTTTGGATCCCGCACTCCCTGAAAATTTGAGACCGATCTCTGTGCTCCCTTATGTAGCAAAACTTGCAGAGAAACATCTTAATGGACAACTGTCTATGTTTCTGGAAGAGAGACGGGTTCTCCATGATACCCAGTCTGGCTTTAGGCCACTCCATAGCACCGAGTCGGCCCTTCTCCTGGCAGCAGAAGTGCTGAGAATTGCTGTCGATGAGGGAAGGACTACTGCTATGATCCTTCCGGACCTGAGTGCTGCGTTCGACACGGTGTCCCACTGCCTCCTGCTTGAGAGGCTGCGGGAGGCCGGTGTCGATGGCAGCACCTGGGAATGGATGAAAAACTTCTTGCAGAACAGATCTTTCCAGGTTCTGCAACACCCATATAAGTCCAGAGTCTGACCTTTGTCGCAGGGGGTGCAACAGGGTTCGGCTCTCAGCCCCACCCTGTTTAATATCTATATGAGCCCTCTGGCGGATATTGTTTTGAGGGATGGGATCAAGCTGGTGTCATATGCTGATGACACTCAGCTGGTTGTGACTCTGGAGCAAAATGAATCTGGAATGGCATCTGATTTTAAGGTCTGCTTGGGGGAGCTTTCGGACTGGATGAGATACAGCTGCCTTCAGCTGAATGCAGGGAAGACAGAGGTGATGGTTGTTGGAAAACAGCCCTCTCTCTGGTCACAGCATTGGTGGCCTGTGGAACTTGGGCCTACCCCGGCACCGAAAGCAAAGGTGAAGAATCTGGGAGTATGGTTTGATGAAAATCTGTCCTTCTCTGAGCAAATTACCACTGTGGCCGGAGCCTGCTTTGGCAATCTTAAAATGCTACTCAAAATTCTGGACCTTCTCCCCCTTGATGCTAAAAGAACTATTGTACAGGCTCTTGTTACATCTCGCCTTGATTACTTCAATATTCTGTATTTAGGGGTGACAGCTAGAACTTTGAACCTCTTGCAGAAGGTCCAAAATGCTGCAGCCCGGCTGATCTTGATCATCCCTAGGCGGGTTTTGGTGGGGGAAGCTTTGAAGAAACTTAATTGGCTCCCAATTCAGGCCAGAGTCACTTTCAAGGCCTTATGCTTTGGTCACAGGATCCTTAGTCAGAAGGGGCCGCGCTTCTGCTCCCCCTTCTTACAGCTTATTGGCCCGCACGGGATCTGAGATCGCTTGGCTCTGCCAGGGTGATTGTGCCCAGGGTGCGGAAGGTTCGAGCTGGAGGGAGATCTTTTGGCTTCCTGGCTGCTAAGGCATGGAATGACCTCCCTATGGATCTTAGGACCTGCGAGTCGGAGTCTCTTCCGGAAAAACCTAAAAACTTGGCTTTTCCGACTTCCGTCTGGTGGACGGAAGTAATATTTCTGCTTTTTATTATTCTGTCAGTCTTATGCGCAGGAAGGCTGCTAGGTCAGGGGCGTAACAAACACCCCCGCAGCCCCCGCGGTGCGGGGGGGCCCCCAGTCTTCAGTACATGAAGGGGGCCCCCTCAGCTCATCGGTAGAGAGCTGTTTGTCTCTTGCTCTAAAGCAGCTGCTGCAGTCTGCAGCCTGCTCTGAGCTCCTCGCGCTGCTGACCTAGGACTGAAGAGAAACAATGTAACAAGTTACATTGTTTCTCTTCAGTCAGAGCCACGAGCCAGGCCCGGAACAAGGATGGGGGTGGGGGCCCCCAGAGAGAGCATTGTGAATCTCAGGGTCGCTGGGGACACTGGGACATGCAGGCTGTGCATTCATCCTTTGCCTACTGCAGGGCCGGACCCTGCCTGCCTGGACCGTCCTCCTGCTGCTGCTCTGGGCAGGGGTGGTGGGGCCAGCAGCAAAGAGGTAAGAGTGGACAGGAGCAGGCGAGAAGGGTGCCTGCCAACCCAATCTATTTTTGTGGGGAATAACGAAGTTTCTCCAGTTTTGCTAACAACTCATTGTTTTGTTGTTGTTGTTGTATATTAAGACGAAAAACATATAATCAAGGTGTGCAGTCCAGGTATCCAGCGTAGAGAGAGAGTGGAGAGAGAGAGTGGAGAGAGAGAGAGCGTAGAGAGAGAGTGGAGAGAGAGAGAGTGGAGAGAGAGAGAGCGTAGAGAGAGAGAGGAGAGAGAGAGAGCGTAGAGAGAGAGAGAGAGAGTGGAGAGAGAGAGTGGAGAGAGAGTGGAGAGAGAGACAGTGGAGAGAGAGACAGTGGAGAGAGAGACAGTGTAGAGAGACAGTGGAGAGAGAGAGTAGAGAGAGAGCGTAGAGAGAGACAGTGGAGAGAGAGAGACAGTGGAGAGAGAGAGAGTGGAGCGAGAGAGCGTAGAGAGAGAGCGTAGAGAGAGTGGAGAGAGAGAGAGCGTAGAGAGAGAGTGGAGAGAGAGAGAGAGTGGAGAGAGAGAGAGCCAGTGGAGAGAGAGTGGAGAGAGAGAGAGCGTAGAGAGAGAGTGGAGAGAGAGAGACAGTGGAGAGAGAAAGTGGAGAGAGTGGAGAGAGAGAGCGTAGAGAGAGAGAGTGGAGAGAGAGTGGAGAGAGAGAGACAGTGGAGAGAGAGTGGAGAGAGACAGTGGGGAGAGAGAGAGAGAGCGTAGAGAGAGACAGTGGAGAGAGAGAGAGAGAGAGAGAGAGTGGAGAGAGAGAGCATGGAGAGAGAGAGTGAAGAGAGAGAGAGAGCGTAGAGAGAGAGAGAGAGAGAGTGGAGAGAGAGAGACAGTGGAGAGAGAGAGGAGAGAGTGGAGAGAGCGTAGAGAGAGAGTGGAGAAAGAGAGACAGTGGAGAGAGTGGAGAGAGAGAGTAGAGAGAGCGTAGAGGGAGACAGTGGAGAGAGAGAGACAGTGGAGAGAAAGAGTGGAGAGAGAGCATAGAGAGAGTGGAGAGAGAGAGTGGAGAGAGAGCGCGTAGAGAGAGTGGAGAGAGAGCGTAGAGAGAGACAGTGGAGAGAGAGAGAGACAGTGGAGAGAGAGACAGTGGAGAGAGAGAGACAGTGGAGAGAGAGTGGAGAGAGTGGAGAGAGAGAGAGAGAGAGTAGAGAGAGAGCGTAGAGAGAGACAGTGGAGAGAGAGTGGAGAGAGAGAGCATAGAGAGAGACAGTGGAGAGAGAGAGAGACAGTGGAGAGAGAGACAGTGGAGAGAGAGTGGAGAGAGAGAGAGTGGAGAGAGAGAGTGGAGAGAGCATAGAGAGAGAGAGTGGAGAGAGAGAGAGTGGAGAGAGAGTGGAGAGAGAGAGAGTGTGGAGAGAGAGTGGAGAGAGAGAGAGAGAGTGGAGAGAGAGAGAGAGTGGAGAGAGAGAGAGTGGAGAGAGAGAGAGTGGAGAGAGCGTAGAGAGAGAGTGGAGAGAGAGACAGTAGAGAGAGAGACAATGGAGAGAGAGTGGAGAGAGAGAGAGTGGAGAGAGAGAGTGGAGAGAGCATAGAGAGAGAGAGTGGAGAGAGAGAGAGTGGAGAGAGAGTGGAGAGAGAGAGAGTGTGAGAGAGAGTGGAGAGAGAGAGAGAGAGGAGAGAGAGAGAGAGAGGGAGAGAGAGAGAGTGGAGAGAGAAAGTGGAGAGAGCGTAGAGAGAGAGTGGAGAGAGAGACAGTAGAGAGAGAGACAATGGAGAGAGAGTGGAGAGAGAGAGAGAGTGGAGAGAGAGTGGAGAGAGAGTGGAGAGAGAGCGAGAGAGTGGAGAGAGAGAGAGGGAGAGAGAGCGGAGAGAGAGAGAGCGGAGAGAGAGAGCGGAGAGAGAGAGAGTGGAGAGAGAAAGAGAGTGGAGAGAGAGAGTGAGAGAGAGAGAGAGAGAGAGAGAGAGAGAGAGTGAGAGAGAGAGAGAGAGTGAGAGAGAGAGAGTGGAGAGAGCGTAGAGAGAGAGTGGAGAGAGAGACAGTAGAGAGAGAGACAATGGAGAGAGAGTGGAGAGAGAGAGAGAGAGTGGAGAGAGAGTGGAGAGAGAGTGGAGAGAGAGCGAGAGAGTGGAGAGAGAGAGAGTGGAGAGAGAGCGGAGAGAGAGAGAGCGGAGAGAGAGAGCGGAGAGAGAGACAGTGGAGAGAGAAAGAGAGTGGAGAGAGAGAGTGGAGAGAGAGAGAGTGGAGAGAGAGTTGAGAGAGAGTGGAGAGAGTGGGGAGGAGAGATAGAGAGTGGAGAGAGAGAGAGACTGGAGAGAGAGAGAGAGACTGGAGAGAGAGAGAGAGTAGAGAGAGAGAGTGGAGAGAGAGAGAGAGTGGAGAGAGGGAGAGCGTGGAGACAGAGCGTAGACAGAGAGCTTTGAGAGAGAGAGAGCTTTTAGAGAGAGAGAGAGCTTTTAGAGAGAGAGAGAGCGTAGAGAGAAAGAGTGGAGAGAGAGAGAGAGAGAGAGAGAGGGGAGAGGGAGACCGTGGAGAGAGAAAGATGGGGGAGAGAGAGAGAGAGAGAGAGAGAGTGGAGAGACAGTGGAGAGAGAGTGGAGAGAGAGAGTGGAGAGAGCGTAGTGAGAGAGAGTGGAGAGAGAGAGTGGAGAGAGAGTGGAGGGAGAGAGAGAGTGGAGAGAGAGAGTGGAGAGAGAGAGAGTGGAGAGAGAGAGAGCATAGAGAGAGAGAGTGTAAAGAGAGTGGAGAGAGAAAGAGAGTGGAGAGAGAGAGAGAAAGTGGAGAGAGTGGAGAGAGAGAGACAGTGGAGAGAGACAGTGGAGAGAGTAGAGAGAGAGAGTAGAGAGAGAGTGAATAAAGAGAGTGGAGAGAGAGAGCGTAGAGAGAGAGTGGAGAGAGAGAGCGTAGAGAGAGAGAAAGAGAGTGGAGAGAGTAGAGAGAGAGTGGAGAGAGAGAGGAGAGACCGAGTGGAGAGAGAGTAGAAAGAGAGACTGACTGACTGAGCGACTCAGATACTGACTGACTAAGAGACTGACTGACTGAGAGACTGACTGACAGAGAGAGAGAGACAGATTGAGAGAGAGACTGACTGACTGACTGAGGTAGAGAGAGACTGACTGACTGAGAGAGAGAGACTGACAGAGAGAGAGACTGACAGAGAGAGAGACTGACTGACTGCGAGAGAGACTGACTGACTGAGAGACTGACTGACTGAGAGACTGACTGACTGAGAGACTGACAGAGAGAGAGACTGACAGAGAGAGAGAGAGACTGACTGAGAGAGAGAGACTGACTGAGAGAGAGAGACTGACTGACAGAGAGAGAGACTGACTGACTGAGGTAGAGAGAGAGACTGACTGACAGAGAGAGTCTGACAGAGAGAGACTGACAGAGAGACAGAGAGAAAGAGACTGATAGAGAGAGAGAGAGAGACAGAGACAGATTGAGAGAGAGAGAGAGAGAGAGAGACTGACTGAGGTAGAGAAAGACTGACTGACAGAGAGAGAGACTGATTGACAGAGAGAGACTGACAGAGAGAGACTGACAGAGAGAGACTGTCAGAGAGAGACTGATTGACTGCGAGAGAGACTGAGAGACTGACAGAGAGAGAGAGACTGACAGAGAGAGAGAGAGACTGACTGACTGACAGAGACTGATTGACTGACAGAGACTGACTGACAGAGAGAGAGAGACTGACTGACAGAGAGAGACTGAATGACAGAGAGACTGACTGAGAGAGAGAGAGACTGACAGAGAGAGAGACTGACAGAGAGACTGACTGATTGAGAGAGACTGACAGAGAGAGAGAGACTGACTGAGAGAGAGACTGACAGAGAGACTGACTGGCAGAGAGAGAGAGAGACTGACTGACTGAGAGACTGACAGAGAGAGAGACTGACTGAGAAAGAGAGAGAGAGAAACTGACAGAGCGAGACTGACAGAGAGAGAGACTGGCTGAGAGAGAGACTGGCTGACAGAGAGAGACTGACTCAGAGAGAGAGATACTGACTGACAGAGAGAGACTGACAGAGAGAGTGTCTGAGAGAGACTGACAGAAAGAGAGAGACTGACTGACTAACTGAGAGAGACTGACTGACTGGGAGAGACTGACTGAGAGAGAAACTGACTGAGAGAGACTGACTGACTGAGAGAGATTGAATGACAGAGAGAGACACTGACTGACTGACTGACAGAGAGACAGAGAGAGAGAGAGACTGATGGAATTGGGATCAAAGTGTGTATGAAGCAATGCAATGCCTCAAGATTGCTATTGTCTGGCGCGGAGAATGGGAGGGGGGCCCCCTCCATGTAGTTTGCAGGGGGGCCCCCTCAAGTTTCGTTACGCCACTGTGCTAGGTCTAGATTGTTGCGGGGTTTTCATTGATGTTCTAGTGCGGGGACACTCCGTTGGAGTAACCAGGCGCTTTACAAGCTAGCCAATAATAATATTAAAAACTCATAAAAATTAAAAAACAACTGTTGAAGCGGCGTTTCGTTGAATAGTAAATGATTCGTCACCTTCATCAGGACAAGTATTATCTAGACATCACTATGAGAGAAAAATATATATATTAAGATCCAAATAGTCTATTCCATTGTCAAAAAAATATCATTTTACAGTCAGCTAGTGGGTCGTAATATACGACATATAAACAGTCTAAACATCATTAACAAAATACATCCCAATAGGTTATGCCGATTATACATGAATAGCCTATAACTCAAAGTTTGCTATAAAGGAATGGAAACAGGTTTAACCAACCAAAATCATAAGAGGTATGAATGATAACATACCAATCAGAAATAGGCACATGTAGGGCAGAAGGACTGTCACCTAACGTGTAGAGTAACGTTACACGAATCAGAGCCTGCCAATAGGTTTCTTCGACAGAGGAAGTCCCAGGAAAAAGATCTACAAGAATTACATGCGTGGTTACACTGTATCAAATGGCATAAGTTCTGAATGTAGATCTGTAAAGATACATAGATACTACCTACTATGGTTAATCCTGAAAACATCGTAAATGTTGATCGAAATGAATAACTGAAGTACCTATAGAGGTTAGGACTCGATGGCCTTAAAGAACCATTAGATAAAAAAGGATATATTAAAAAAATGTAAAGCCTCGTCTTAAAGGCAAAGCCTTGAAGTAGGAAGAAATCTCACCTTCAATTAAGTAGCCCAGGCAATATTTGAATCTATTTGCCAATTGAAAGATGCAGAGATAAGCAAGGCATGTAAAGAGTGCTCCTCGGCTCAAGGCACCTATGGATAATGAAGGTACTGTGAGTCTGATATAAAACAATCTTTTGGGGATAAAATATCTGGTAGGTATGCCATCTGACCTTCATGACACACAAGTAGGTTTTAATAAATATCAACCTCTCCAATGTCTTCAATCATCTCAATTGATTGAAAAAGGATGCGAGTTATAATTGAGCTCTATAACAAATATAAAAAGGCAGAATATAAGATTTCACCAGTCTGTGGGCCTCTATGTAGGTGCCCAATCAATTCAAAAGTAAACAAATAAAACAAATATCCCTTTACATAACTAAAATGCACAACTACAAATCTAGTCAGGGCACTAAATGGTACAAACGACCAATAATTAGCCGTTTTGTATCAAAAAAGCAACAAAAAACAAAATTAGGTCAAACTGCACAAACCTCTAGTTGAAATATGCAGCCTCCTAACTTGGTCCTGGACGGACGTATTTATGGAATAACTTAACCAACACGAAAAAGGGCATAACCTCACTTACCCCTCTGGTGAAAGCGACTGTTCGTATCGCTGCCCGTTTCTTGTATGTAAATCGACTGATTGTTCCCGCCTACTAACAAAGGTAATTTATACCCGAAGGTGAAACCATAGACAGCCCAAAGCGGAGATATCGCGGCGGTCATCTTAGAAGTATAGATGGACGTTGCCAGCACATAATATATAGTTATCACGCTTCTGCAACATACCTTGGCGGTCATCTTTATAATATGTTCTAAAACTGAAACTGAACAGGCTAAATACTAAACCCCAAATTCAAATTGAAAACGAATCAGAATATCTTGGCGGCCATATAGATGATAAAATATCCAGTTATATACAAATGCGGGGAAATCGCAGCGGCCATCTTGTAGATATAGATGGAGGTTACGAGCACGCACTGTATGGCTATCTACCTACTGCAGCATAATTTGGCGGCCATCTTGGTGATGTATAATAAAACTTTACGGGCTGATTGCTGGACCCAAAAAGCAGATCAAAAACGTATATCTTGGTGACCAAATAAATGATATAAAGTGCCACGATCAGATAAAAATAGCTCAAGATTTAAGAACAATCTCCTGGCTGATAAATAACCGTCATGTCGTGGTATACATATGAAACACAGCGAACTCGCTAGCTCTTGCATTCATTGACTCCAGCCACAAAAATCTTCACACTCAGTGAACTAAAAGTAGACAACAACATTAAAGGTAGATAACAGTATTTCTGTAACTCACATGTATCTAAAATAAGACAAAATATAGAGTATGGCCTATAAAAATGGGACATGATTATAATTCACAGAATACAAAAAACAAGTATCATATGAGAATGGTCTCAACTATAAACCAATACTCAAAGTCTATGATCCCCACCGACTATTACAATCATGTAGCTCTTGGAGATGCACCTGTGCACCAGGGAGAGGTACAGAGACCTGAGAGGATTGTGGCAGCTTTCTCAGCAAACCCCAGATGAATTTCGTTTTTTCTCTACTGATGAAGGATAAAATCCAGAAACACATGTGTCTAGAGATTAACAGCACTAACCTGCACCAACTTTGGTGAAACACTCTGAAAAATTTCAAGTAAGCATTTATATTGAACTGCATTTACCAGGATGCAAAGGGGCGAACTGTGCTGGGAGGTGAAGCAGTGTGCTCCCATCCCCCTTCTGTTTAAGATGCAAATAGTCTATTCCATTATCTTAAAAATATCATTTTACAGTCAGCTAGTGGGTCGTAATATACGACATATAAACAATCTAAACATCATTAACAAAATACATCCCAATAGGTTATGCCGATTATACATGAATGGCCTATAACTCAAAGTTTGTTATAAAGGAATGGAAACAGGTTTAACCAACCAAAATCATAAGAGGTATGAATGATAACATACAAATCAGAAATAGGCACATGTAGGGCAGAAGGACTGTCACCTAACGTGTAGAGTAACGTTACACGAATCAGAGTCTGCCAATAGCTTTCTTCGACAGAGAAAGTCCCAGGAAAAAGATCTACAAGAAATACGTGCATGGTTACACTGTATCAAATGGCATAAGTTCTGAATGTAGATCTGTAAAGATACATAGATACTACCTACTATGGTTAATCCTGAAACGATCGTAAATGTTGATCGAAAGGAATAACTGAAGTACCTATAGAGGTTAGGACTCGATGGCCTTAAAGAACCTATAGATAAAAAAGGATATATTAAAAAAACATAAAGCCTCGTCTTAAAGGCAAAGCCTTGAAGTAGGAAGAAATCTCACCTTCAATTAAGTAGCCCAGGCAATATTTGAATCTATTTGCCAATTGAAACAAGCAGAGAAAAGCAAGGCATGTAACGAGTGCTCCTCGGCTCAAGGCACCTATGGATAATGAAGGTACTGTGAGTCTGATATAAAACAATCTTTTGGGGATAAAACTTCTGGTAGGTATGCCATCTCACCTTCATGACACACAAGTAGGTTTTAATAAATATCAACCTCTCCAATGTCTTCAATCGTCTCAATTGATTGAAAAAGGATGCGAGTTATAATTGAGCTCTATAACAAATATAAAAAGGCAGAATATAAGATTTCGCCAGTCTGTGGGCCTCTATGTAGGTGCCCAATCAATTCAAAAGTGCACAAATAAAACAAATATCCCTTTACATAACTAAAATGCACAACTACAAATCTAGTCAGGGCACTAAATGGTACAAACGACCAATAATTAGCGGTTTTGTATCAAAAAAGCAACAAAAAACAAAATTATGTCAAACTGCACAAGCTGCTAGTTGAAATATGCAGCCTCCTAACTTGGTCCTGGACGGACGAATTTATGGAATAACTTAACCAACACGAAAGAGGGCATAACCTCACTTACCCCTCTGGTGAAAGCGACCGTTCGTATCGCTGCCCGTTTCTTGTATGTAAATCAACTGATTGTTCCCGCCTACTAACGAAGTTAATTTATACCTGAAGGTAAAACCATAGACAGCCCAACGCGGAGATATCGCGGCGGCCATCTAAGAAGTATAGATGGACGTTGCTAGCACATAATATACAGTTATCACGCTTCTGCAACATACCTTGGCGGTCATCTTTATAATATGTCCTAAAACTGAAACTGAACGGGCTAAATACTAAACCCCAAATTCAAATTGAAAACGAATCAGAATATCTTGGCGGCCATATAGATGATAAAATATCCAGTTATATACAAATGCGGGGAAATCGCAGCGGCCATCTTGTAGATATAGATGGAGGTTACTAGCACGCACTGTATGGCTATCTACCTACTGCAGCATAATTTGGCGGCCATCTTGGTGATGTATATTAAAACTGTACGGGCTGATTGCTGGACCCAAAAAGCAGATCAAAAACGTATATCTTGGTGACCAAATAAATGATATAAAGTGCCACGATCAGATAAAAATAGCTCAAGATTTAAGAACAATCTCCTGGTTGATAAATAACCGTCATGTCGTGGTATACATATGAAACACAGCGAACTCGCTAGCTCTTGCATTCATTGACTCCAGCCACAAAAATCTTCACACTCAGTGAACTAAAAGTAGATAACAATATTAAAGGTAGATAACAGTATTTCTGTAACTCACATGTATCTAAAATAAGACCAAATATAGAGTATGTCCTATAAAAATGGGACATGATTATAATTCACAGAATACAAAAAACAAGTATCATATGAGAATGGTCTTAACTATAAACCAATACTCAAAGTGTATGATCGCTACCGACTATTACAATCCAGTAGCTATCCACCTTAATTACTGGAGCCAGTTGGCTGGAGTATCGGAAATGTAAATTTCATAATTCCTCCTAACTAGTCTAATACGAAGTGTTCAGAAAGATCCCTATTTCTTAATAGTAACTATAAGAAACAAGTCAAAAGAGGCAGGCTATGAGAAAACAGAGGACTCAAGAACCTAGAAGATGTTAAATAATTCTTTCCCACTCGTCTCTGCTGTTTAGCCCACTCTTATAGGTCTTAAGTTTTGACATATAGAATTGTTCTCTTCTTTTCCTTTTTGTAACTATGTCTCCACCTCTTATGCTTGTCTGTATCGCCTCTGCTATACACCATTTTAGATCATCCAACGTATGTTTTGTTTCTGTCCAATGGTCCACTAAAGGAGCATTTTTACGTTTGGTGCGGATGGCTGATTTATGTTCATTCAATCTTGTTCTTATTTCTCTAGAAGTTTCGCCTATGTAACCTTTATTGCAAGGGCACATGATTAAGTAGATAACATTCTTTGTGCGGCAATTTACTACATTTTTAAGATGGTGAGTGATGCCATCATATTTCACAGTGGGACCTTTTATTACATTGGAACAGTTGTTACATGATCCACAAGGAAAATGTCCTTTAAGGCACGAACCATCAATTATACTACATTGTTTTACTTCCTTGTTTGTCCTATAGGTATGACCCAAACAATTTCTTATAGTTCTATTTCTTCTGTATGAAAAAATAGGTCTTTCTAATCTAGTTACATTGTTACCATTCAAAAGATGCCAGTTCCTATTAATAAGATTTTTAATTTTATGGCTCAAGTTTGTAAAATTAGTAACACATGTGATTTGCTTTTTTGGGTAGCCTCTGTCAGTGAATTTTTTAATCAACGTATTTGCATGAAATTAAAAATCAGCTAGATCTGTACAATTCCAACGTATCCTCTGGAATTGGCCAAAGGGAATATTATCTTTTTGGCTCAAGGGATGATTACTTCCGTAATGTAACATAGTGTTACGATCCGTTGGTTTTGTGTACAGCTCAACTGCCAAAGCACCGTTATTGTCCTTAATTTTTATGTCTAAAAACTTGCAAATATTGTTGTCAACTGATGAGGTAAACTTTAAATTTTCATCACCTAAGTTTAACCATTCAATGAATAAATCAAGAGACTTTTTTGATCCATACCAAGTGAAAAAACGTCATCAATGTATCGTGACCAATGACTCACGTTTTCATAAAATGGGGCTAATTCATTAAAAATATGTTTGTCTTCAAAGGACGAAACATAAAGACATGCTAGGCTGGGAGCACATGTGGCTCCCATTCTGGTCCCTTTCATTTGACGAAAAAACATGTAATTAAACAGGAAAATGTTATTCTTGAGAATAATCTCAACACACGCAACAATAAATGCTGAATGCAGAGAAAGTTCATCTTCTTCACCTAAAAGAAGGCCCTTTACCATACGAATAGTACCGTCTTGCGGTGTATTTGGGTAAAGGCCCTCAATGTCTAATGATACTAACCACTGTCTTTCAGCATCAAAGGCAATATGTTCCACTTTATGGATCATATCGGTTGTGTCTTTGACATATGCCCTTTGTGTAATCACTAAGGGTTGCAGAAATGTATCGACATACTTACTCAGAGGTTCTGTTAAGGAGTCTATGCTAGACACAATCGGACGCATAGGTGGGTCATTGATATTTGTATGCACCTTTGGAAGCCCATACATAGCTGGTATGATGGGATTCTCATTAAGCAAGAAAGCATACTCTTCATGACAAATTATGCTGTCTTCTTTGGCTAACCTAAGCATATTTCCTATTTGTCCACTAAGGTCTTTCCATTCCTCTACGTGTGATTTTCTGTAGTGGGAATCATTGTTCAATAGAATATTCATTCTCCTATCATAGTCGGAGGTATCAAGGATTACAATGCTGCCTCCTTTATCGCCAGGTTTTATGGTGATTTCTTTGCACTGTTCTAAGTTATGGAGCGCAGTACGCTGCTGGTAGGAAAGATTATTATTCACCCAGGTTTTCTTATCTAGAAGATCTTCGATCCCTTTTTCTATCACTCTTTCAAAGGTCTCTATTTCCTTAATGACCATCTGTCTGGATGGGGTCCACGTGGATTTGGGTTTCAGTCCTGATTTGTTTTCTGAGGGCAGTTTGTCTTTACCTTCAAAGAAACAATTTAGTCTAATTTTTCTAAAAAGCTCCTCAAGTCTCTTTCTAAATTGAATTTGTCTTTTTCTAAAACCATACTTTCATCTTGTGTTAAATTTCTGGAGGATAAATTTATAATAGGGGCTTTGTTTTGTCCTTCCAGTCTTTCTGGCTTCTTGTTTTCATATACATCCGTTTTTGCCCTTGATTCTGGGGATAGAACCCTCCCTTCCTCGTCCCCTGCCTCTGTTGGTTGCTGTGGCCATAGTTTTTCTGGAGTTGTTCTAAAAAAGTTAGGTTACCTCTGCTCGATCCAGGAGCTGATTCTCTCTCTTTACCTAACCGTATATTTTAAACCGTATCATTATCTGAACCTGAACTGCTATAGGATGTGTCTGAAAAAGTCACCTGTTTTTTTGAAGAATTTCTCCTATTAGATTGCCAATTTTTCCTATTTGGATATTTTACCTATGGTTTATCATAATAGTCTTTTTGTAGATATGGATATGCAAATTCAATATTATATTTACTCACATCTTTTCTAAACTTATTACTTTTTTTGTTAAGTAAATATTCCTTATATCCATTTAGTTCTATTTGTATTTCATCCAATTTTCTTTTTGCATCTTCTAAAGAGGTGTTTTCTTTCAATTTTGTTTCCATTTCATCTGTTTCTCTTTTTTCTATTATCAAGACTTCATGAGCTGTTTCTATTATTAATAGCATCCAGTCACGGCTGCACCTGTTGGCTATGAACGTCCAATTTTCTATAACTTTCTCATTCTCAATAAACAAACCGGGTTCATTTTTAACTTTTAACCCTTTAGGAATGATACCTTTTTTACAATATTCTATTAAAAAATCTGCGCGTAATTCTGTTCTAATTACCTTCTTTTTCATATTCCAAAGGTTTCTCCACTGCTCTTCATCGCTATTACTCATGGTGATTTTGTTAATGTTTTTAGAAGTACCATTAATTATTTTATTAATCTAGTCTTCTGAGAAACCAAAAGTATTTAACGTGTCCATCTTAATTGGACCACACAATATCCTTCCAGATATAGATATATACTGGTATATAGAATTTAAGAATATAAGACGTAGGATAAATCACTACAAAAGCTACAAAAAGATCCCCAGCTGACAAGCTGTGCTAGAAGAATGTGAAAACTTGAGGGAGTTACTCTAATACTCAGAAAAGGGACGGGTACGTGAAAAGCAAGAACAATAATTCCCTTTTCATAAATAAAGAAGCAACATGTGTGTATGTAATAACACAGCAAACCTTATAGAAGACTTCTGTGCCATGATGTGTACAAAACTGTGCCAAGAAAAAAGATACTTAAAGGTACAGAAAAACTGAAAAACATCCAGGTTACTGAATTAAGGACAATGGTACTTAATGGACTCAAAAACTGTCTTTAAAGTAAAACTCAATAGGAACCAAATATACAAATATATTGTGGTTAAAAACAATATACTTGCAGAATATTAAAAACACATAATAATTATAAAACAACTGTCGACACGGCATTTCGGTGAATAGTAAATGATTCATCACCTTCATCAGGACAAGTATTATCTAGACATCACTATGAGAGAAAAATATATATATTAAGATCCAAATAGTCTATTCCATTTTCTTAAAAATATCATTTTACAGTCAGCTAGTGGGTCGTAATATACGACATATAAACAATCTAAACATCATTAACAAAATACATCCCAATAGGTTATGCCGGTTATACATGAATGGCCTATAACTCAAAGTTTGTTATAAAGGAATGGAAACAGGTTTAACCAACCAAAATCATAAGAGGTATGAATGATAACATACAAATCAGAAATAGGCACATGTAGGGCAGAAGGACTGTCACCTACCGTGTAGAGTAACGTTACACAAATCAGAGCCTGACAATAGCTTTCTTCGACAGAGGAAGTCCCAGGAAAAAGATCTACAAGACATACGTGCGTGGTTACACTGTATCAAATGGCATAAGTTCTGAATGTAGATCTGTAAAGATACATAGATACTACCTACGATGGTTAATCCTGAAAAGATCGTAAATGTTGATCGAAATGAATAACTGAAGTACCTCTAGAGGTTAGGACTCGATGGCCTTAAAGAACCTATAGATAAAAAAGGATATATTAAAAAAACATAAAGCCTCATCTTAAAGGCAAAGCCTTGAAGCAGGAAGAAATCTCACCTTCAATTAAGTAGCCCAGGCAATATTTGAATCTATTTGCCAATTGAAACAAGCAGAGAAAAGCAAGGCATGCAACGAGTGCTCCTCGGCTCAAGGCACCTATGGATAATGAAGGTACTGTGAGTCTAATATAAAACAATCTTTTGGGGATAAAATATCTGGTAGGTATGCCATCTCACCTTCATGACACACAAGTAAGTTTTAATAAATATCAACCTCTCCAATGTCTTCAATTGTCTCAATTGATTCAAAAAGGATGCGACTTATAATTGAGCTCTATAACAAATATAAAAAGGCAGAATATAAGATTTTGCCAGTCTGTGGGCCTCTATTTAGGTGCCCAATCAATTCAAAAGTGCACAAATAAAACAAATATCCCTTTACATAACTAAAATGCACAACTACAAATCTAGTCAGGGCACTAAATGGTACAAACAACCAATAATGAGCTGTTTTGTATCAAAAAAGCATCAAAAAAGCAACAAAAACCAAAATTAGGTCAAAATGCACAAATTGCTATTTGAAATATGCAGCCTCCTAACTTGGTCGTGGACGGACGTATTTATGGAATAACTGAACCAACACGAGAGAGGACATAACCTCACTTACCCCTCTGGTGAAAGCGACCGTTCGTATCGCTGCCCGTTTCTTGTATGTAAATCGACTAAATGTGCCCGCCTACTAACAAAGTTAATTTATACCCGAAGGTGAAACCATAGACAGCCCAAAGCGGAGATATCGCGGTGGCCATCTTAGAAGTATAGATGGACGTTGCCAGCACATAATATATAGTTATCACGCTTCTGCAACATACCTTGGCGGTCATCTTTATAATATGTTCTAAAACTGAAACTGAACGGGCTAAATACTAAACCCCAAATTCAAATTGAAAATGAATCAGAATATCTTGGCGGCCATATAGATGATAAAATATCCAGTTATATACAAATGCGGGGAAATCGCAGCGGCCATCTTGTAGATATAGATGGACGTTACTAGCATGCACTGTATGGCTATCTACCTACTGCAGCATAATTTGGCGGCCAACTAGGTGATGTATATTAAAACTGTACGGGCTGATTGCTGGACCCAAAAAGCAGATCAAAAACGTATATCTTGGTGACCAAATAAATGATATAAAGTGCCACGATCAGATAAAAATAGCTCAAGATTTAAGAACAATCTCCTGGTTGATAAATAACCGTCATGTCGTGGTATACATATGAAACACAGCGAACTCGCTAGCTCTTGCATTCATTGACTACAGCCACAAAAATCTTCACACTCAGTGAACTAAAAGTAGATAACAATATTAAAGGTAGATAACAGTATTTCTGTAACTCACATGTATCTAAAATAAGACCAAATATAGAGTATGTCCTATAAAAATGGGACATGATTATAATTCACAGAATACAAAAAACAAGTATCATATGAGAAGGGTCTTAACAATAAACCAATACTCAAAGTGTATGATCGCCACCGACTATTACAATCCTGTAGCTATCCACCTTAATTACTGGAGCCAGTTGGCTGGAGTATCGGAAATGTAAATTTCATAATTCCTCCTAACTAGTCTAATACGAAGTGTTCAGAAAGATCCCTATTTCTTAATAGTAACTATAGGAAACAAGTCAAAAGAGACAGGATATGAGAAAACAGAGGACTCAAGAACATAGAAGATGTTAAATAATTCTTTCCCACTCGTCTCTGCTGTTTAGCCCACTCTTATAGGTCTTAAGTTTTGACATATAGAATTGTTCTCTTCTTTTCCATTTTGTAACAATGTCTCCACCTCTTATGCTTGTCTGTATCGCCTCTACTATACACCATTTTAGATCATCCAACGTATGTTTTGTTTCTGTCCAATGGTCCACTAAAGGAGCATTTTTACGTTTGGTGCGGATGGCTGATTTATGTTCATTCAATCTTGTTCTTATTTCTCTAGAAGTTTCGCCTATGTAACCTTTATTGCAAGGGCACATGATTAAGTAGATAACATTCTTTGTGCGGCAATTTACTACATTTTTAAGATGGTGAGTGATGCCATCATATTTCACAGTGGGATCTTTTATTACATTGGAACAGTTGTTACATGATCCACAAGGAAAATGTCCTTTAAGGCACGAACCATCAATTATACTACATTGTTTCACTTCCTTGTTTGTCCTATAGGTATGACCCAAACAATTTCTTATAGTTCTATTTCTTCTGTATGAAAAAATAGGTCTTTCTAATCTAGTTACATTGTTACCATTCAAAAGATGCCAGTTCCTATTAATAAGATTTTTAATTTTATGGCTCAAGTTTGTAAAATTAGTAACACATGTGATTTGCTTTTTTGGGTAGCCTCTGTCAGTGAATTTTTTAATCAACGTATTTGCATGAAATTAAAAATCAGCTAGATCTGTACAATTCCGACGTATCCTCTGGAATTGGCCAAAGGGAATATTATCTTTTTGGCTCAAGGGATGATTACTTTCGTAATGTACATAGTGTTACGATCCGTTTGTTTTGTGTACAGCTCAACTGCCAAAGGACTGTTATTGTCCTTAATTTTTATGTCTAAAAACTTGCAAATATTGCTGTCAACTGATGAGGTAAACTTTAAATTTTCATCACCTAAGTTTAACCATTCAATGAATAAATGAAGAGACTTTTTTGATCCATAACAAGTGAAAAAACGTCACCAATGTATCGTGACCAATGACTCACGTGTTCATAAAATGGGGCTAATTCATTAAAAATATGTTTGTCTTCAAAGGACGAAACATAAAGACATGCTAGGCTGGGAGCACATGTGGCTCCCATGCTGGTCCCTTTGATTTGACGAAAAACATGTCATTAAACAGGAAAATGTTATTCTTGAGAATAATCTCAACACACGCAACAATAAACGATGAATGCGGAGAAAGTTCATCTTCTTCACCTAAAAGAAGGCCCTTTACCATACGAATAGTATCGTCTTGCGGTGTATTTGTGTAAAGGGCCTCACTGTCTAATGTTACTAACCACTGTCTTTCAGCATCAAAGGCAATATGTTCCACTTTATGGATCATATCGGTCGTGTCTTTGACATATGCCCTTTGTGTAATCACTAAAGGTTGCAGAAATTTATCGACATACTTACTCAGAGGTTCTGTTAAGGAGTCTATGCTAGACACAATCGGACGCATAGGTGGGTCATTGATATTTTTATGCACCTTTGGAAGCCCATACATAGCTGGTATGATGGGATTCTCATTAAGCAAGAAAGCATACTCTTCATGACAAATTATTCTGTCTTCTTTGGCTAACCTAAGCATTTTTCGCATTTGTCCACTAAGGTCTTTCCATTCCTCTCTGTTAGATTTTCTGTAGTGGGAATCATTGTTCAATAGAATATTCATTCTCCTATCATAGTCGGAGGTATCAAGGATTACAATGCTGCCTCCTTTATCGCCAGGTTTTATGGTGATTTCTTTGAACTGTTCTAAGTTATGGAGTGCAGTACGCTGCTGGTAGGAAAGATTATTTCTTATCTAGAAGATCTTCGATCCCTTTTTCTATCACTCTTTCAAAGGTCTCTATTTCCTTAATGACCATCTGTCTGGATGGGGTCCACGTGGATTTGGGTTTCAGTCCTGATTTGTTTTCTGAGGGCAGTTTGTCTTTACCTTCAAAGAAACGATTTAGTCTAATTTTTCTAAAAAGCTCCTCAAGTCTCTTTCTAAATTGAATTTGTCAACAGGGGAAGAAATAGCAAAACCTAGACCTTTTTCTAAAACCATACTTTCATCTTGTGTTAAATTTCTGGAGGATAAATTTATAATAGGGGCTTTGTTTTGTCCTTCCAGTCTTTCTGGCTTCTTGTTTTCATATACATCCGTTTTTGCCCTTGATTCTGGGGATAGAACCCTACCCTTCCTCGTCCCCTGCCTCTGTTGGTTGCTGTGGCCATAGTTTATCTGGAGTTGTTCTAAAAAGTTAGGTTATCTCTGCTCGATCCAGGAGCTGATTCTCTCTCTTTACCTAACCGTATATTTTAAACCGTATCATTATCTGAACCTGAACTGCTATAGGATGTGTCTGAAAAAGTCACCTGTTTTTTTGAGAAATTTCTCCTATTAGATTGCCAATTTTTCCTATTTGGATATTTTACCTATGGTTTATCATAATAGTCTTTTTGTAGATATGGATATGCAAATTCAATATTATATTTACTCACATCTTTTCTAAACTTATTACTTTTTTTTGTTAAGTAAATATTCCTTATATCCATTTAGGTCTTTTTGTATTTCATCCAATTTTCTTTTTGCATCTTCTAAAGAGGTATTTTCTTTCAATTTTGTTTCCATTTCATCTGTTTCTCTTTTTTCTATTATCAAGACTTCATGAGCTGTTTCTATTATTAATAGCATCCAGTCACGGCTGCACCTGTTGGCTATGAACGTCCAATTTTCTATAACTTTCTCATTCTCAATAAACAAACCGGGTTCATTTTTAACTTTTAACCCTTTAGGAATGATACATTTTTTACAATATTCTATTAAAAAATCTGCGTGTAATTCTGTTCTAATTACCTTCTTTTTCATATTCCAAAGGTTTCTCCACTGCTCTTCATCGCTATTACTCATGGTGATTTTGTTAATGTTTTTAGAAGTACCATTAATTATTTTATTAATCTAGTCTTCTGAGAAACCAAAAGTATTTAACGTGTCCATCTTAATTGGACCACACAATATCCTTCCAGATATAGATATATACTGGTATATAGAATTTAAGAATATAAGACGTAGGATAAATCACTACAAAAGCTACAAAAAGATCCCCAGCTGACAAGCTGTGCTAGAAGAATGTGAAAACTTGAGGGAGTTACCCTAATACTCAGAAAAGGGACAGGTACGTGAAAAGCAAGAACAATAATTCCCTTTTCATAAATAAAGAAGCAACATGTGTGTATGTAATAACACGGCAAATCTTATAGAAGACTTCTGTGATATGATGTGTACAAAACTATGCGAAGAAAAAAGATTCTTAAATGTACAGAAAAACTGAAAAACATCCAGGTTACTGAATTAAGGTCAATCGTACTTAATGGACTCAAAAACCGTCTTTAAAGTAAAACTCAATAGGAACCAAATATACAAATATATTGTGGTTAAAAACAATATACTTGCAGAATATTAAAAACACATAATAATTATAAAACAACTGTCGACACGGCATTTCGGTGAATAGTAAATGATTCATCACCTTCATCAGGACAAGTATTATCTAGACATCACTATGAGAGAAAAATATATATATTAAGATCCAAATAGTCTATTCCATTTTCTTAAAAATATCATTTTACAGTCAGCTAGTGGGTCGTAATATACGACATATAAACAATCTAAACATCATTAACAAAATACATCCCAATAGGTTATGCCGGTTATACATGAATGGCCTATAACTTAAAGTTTGTTATAAAGGAATGGAAACAGGTTTAACCAACCAAAATCATAAGAGGTATGAATGATAACATACAAATCAGAAATAGGCACATGTAGGGCAGAAGGACTGTCACCTACCGTGTAGAGTAACGTTACACAAATCAGAGCCTGACAATAGCTTTCTTCGACAGAGGAAGTCCCAGGAAAAAGATCTACAAGACATACGTGCGTGGTTACACTGTATCAAATGGCATAAGTTCTGAATGTAGATCTGTAAAGATACATAGATACTACCTACGATGGTTAATCCTGAAAAGATCGTAAATGTTGATCGAAATGAATAACTGAAGTACCTTTAGAGGTTAGGACTCGATGGCCTTAAAGAACCTATAGATAAAAAAGGATATATTAAAAAAACATAAAGCCTCATCTTAAAGGCAAAGCCTTGAAGCAGGAAGAAATCTCACCTTCAATTAAGTAGCCCAGGCAATATTTGAATCTATTTGCCAATTGAAACAAGCAGAGAAAAGCAAGGCATGCAACGAGTGCTCCTCGGCTCAAGGCACCTATGGATAATGAAGGTACTGTGAGTCTAATATAAAACAATCTTTTGGGGATAAAATATCTGGTAGGTATGCCATCTCACCTTCATGACACACAAGTAAGTTTTAATAAATATCAACCTCTCCAATGTCTTCAATTGTCTCAATTGATTCAAAAAGGATGCGAGTTATAATTGAGCTCTATAACAAATATAAAAAGGCAGAATATAAGATTTTGCCAGTCTGTGGGCCTCTATTTAGGTGCCCAATCAATTCAAAAGTGCACAAATAAAACAAATATCCCTTTACATAACTAAAATGCACAACTACAAATCTAGTCAGGGCACTAAATGGTACAAACAACCAATAATGAGCTGTTTTGTATCAAAAAAGCATCAAAAAAGCAACAAAAACCAAAATTAGGTCAAAATGCACAAATTGCTATTTGAAATATGCAGCCTCCTAACTTGGTCGTGGACGGACGTATTTATGGAATAACTGAACCAACACGAGAGAGGACATAACCTCACTTACCCCTCTGGTGAAAGCGACCGTTCGTATCGCTGCCCGTTTCTTGTATGTAAATCGACTAAATGTGCCCGCCTACTAACAAAGTTAATTTATACCCGAAGGTGAAACCATAGACAGCCCAAAGCGGAGATATCGCGGTGGCCATCTTAGAAGTATAGATGGACGTTGCCAGCACATAATATATAGTTATCACGCTTCTGCAACATACCTTGGCGGTCATCTTTATAATATGTTCTAAAACTGAAACTGAACGGGCTAAATACTAAACCCCAAATTCAAATTGAAAATGAATCAGAATATCTTGGCGGCCATATAGATGATAAAATATCCAGTTATATACAAATGCGGGGAAATCGCAGCGGCCATCTTGTAGATATAGATGGACGTTACTAGCACGCACTGTATGGCTATCTACCTACTGCAGCATAATTTGGCGGCCATCTTGGTGATGTATATTAAAACTGTACGGGCTGATTGCTGGACCCAAAAAGCAGATCAAAAACGTATATCTTGGTGACCAAATAAATGATATAAAGTGCCACGATCAGATAAAAATAGCTCAAGATTTAAGAACAATCTCCTGGTTGATAAATAACCGTCATGTCGTGGTATACATATGAAAAGCAACTCGCTAGCTCTTGCATTCATTGACTCCAGCCACAAAAATCTTCACACTCAGTGAACTAAAAGTAGATAACAATATTAAAGGTAGATAACAGTATTTCTGTAACTCACATGTATCTAAAATAAGACCAAATATAGAGTATGTCCTATAAAAATGGGACATGATTATAATTCACAGAATACAAAAACAAGTATCATATGAGAAGGGTCTTAACAATAAACCAATACTCAAAGTGTATGATCGCCACCGACTATTACAATCCTGTAGCTATCCACCTTAATTACTGGAGCCAGTTGGCTGGAGTATCGGAAATGTAAATTCCATAATTCCTCCTAACTAGTCTAATACGAAGTGTTCAGAAAGATCCCTATTTCTTAATAGTAACTATAGGAAACAAGTCAAAAGAGACAGGCTATGAGAAAACAGAGGACTCAAGAACATAGAAGATGTTAAATAATTCTTTCCCACTCGTCTCTGCTGTTTAGCCCACTCTTATAGGTCTTAAGTTTTGACATATAGAATTGTTCTCTTCTTTTCCTTTTTGTAACAATGTCTCCACCTCTTATGCTTGTCTGTATCGCCTCTACTATACACCATTTTAGATCATCCAACGTATGTTTCATTTCTGTCCAATGGTCCACTAAAGGAGCATTTTTACGTTTGGTGCGGATGGCTGATTTATGTTCATTCAATCTTGTTCTTATTTCTCTAGAAGTTTCGCCTATGTAACCTTTATTGCAAGGGCACATGATTAAGTAGATAACATTCTTTGTGCGGCAATTTACTACATTTTTAAGATGGTGAGTGATGCCATCATATTTCACAGTGGGATCTTTTATTACATTGGAACAGTTGTTACATGATCCACAAGGAAAATGTCCTTTAAGGCACGAACCATCATTTATACTACATTGTTTCACTTCCTTGTTTGTCCTATAGGTATGACCCAAACAATTTCTTATAGTTCTATTTCTTCTGTATGAAAAAATAGGTCTTTCTAATCTAGTTACATTGTTACCATTCAAAAGATGCCAGTTCCTATTAATAAGATTTTTAATTTTATGGCTCAAGTTTGTAAAATTAGTAACACATGTGATTTGCTTTTTTTGGGTAGCCTCTGTCAGTGAATTTTTTAAGCAACGTATTTGCATGAAATTAAAAATCAGCTAGATCTGTACAATTCCGACGTATCCTCTGGAATTGGCCAAAGGGAATATTATCTTTTTGGCTCAAGGGATGATTACTTTCGTAATGTACATAGTGTTACGATCCGTTTGTTTTGTGTACAGCTCAACTGCCAAAGCACTGTTATTGTCCTTAATTTTTATGTCTAAAAACTTGCAAATATTGCTGTCAACTGATGAGGTAAACTTTAAATTTTCATCACCTAAGTTTAACCATTCAATGAATAAATGAAGAGACTTTTTTGATCCATAACAAGTGAAAAAACGTCACCAATGTATCGTGACCAATGACTCACGTGTTCATAAAATGGGGCTAATTCATTAAAAATATGTTTGTCTTCAAAGGACGAAACATAAAGACATGCTAGGCTGGGAGCACATGTGGCTCCCATGCTGGTCCCTTTGATTTGACGAAAAAACATGTCATTAAACAGGAAAATGTTATTCTTGAGAATAATCTCAACACACGCAACAATAAACGATGAATGCGGAGAAAGTTCATCTTCTTCACCTAAAAGAAGGCCCTTTACCATACGAATAGTATCGTCTTGCGGTATATTTGTGTAAAGGGCCTCACTGTCTAATGTTACTAACCACTGTCTTTCAGCATCAAAGGCAATATGTTCCACTTTATGGATCATATCGGTCGTGTCTTTGACATATGCCCTTTGTGTAATCACTAAAGGTTGCAGAAATTTATCGACATACTTACTCAGAGGTTCTGTTAAGGAGTCTATGCTAGACACAATCGGACGCATAGGTGGGTCATTGATATTTTTATGCACCTTTGGAAGCCCATACATAGCTGGTATGATGGGATTCTCATTAAGCAAGAAAGCATACTCTTCATGACAAATTATTCTGTCTTCTTTGGCTAACCTAAGCATTTTTCGCATTTGTCCACTAAGGTCTTTCCATTCCTCTCTGTTAGATTTTCTGTAGTGGGAATCATTGTTCAATAGAATATTCATTCTCCTATCCTAGTCGGAGGTATCAAGGATTACAATGCTGCCTCCTTTATCGCCAGGTTTTATGGTGATTTCTTTGAACTGTTCTAAGTTATGGAGTGCAGTACGCTGCTGGTAGGAAAGATTATTTCTTATCTAGAAGATCTTCGATCCCTTTTTCTATCACTCTTTCAAAGGTCTCTATTTCCTTAATGACCATCTGTCTGGATGGGGTCCACGTGGATTTGGGTTTCAGTCCTGATTTGTTTTCTGAGGGCAGTTTGTCTTTACCTTCAAAGAAACGATTTAGTCTAATTTTTCTAAAAAGCTCCTCAAGTCTCTTTCTAAATTGAATTTGTCAACAGGGGAAGAAATAGCAAAACCTAGACCTTTTTCTAAAACCATACTTTCATCTTGTGTTAAATTTCTGGAGGATAAATTTATAATAGGGGCTTTGTTTTGTCCTTCCAGTCTTTCTGGCTTCTTGTTTTCATATACATCCGTTTTTGCCCTTGATTCTGGGGATAGAACCCTACCCTTCCTCGTCCCCTGCCTCTGTTGGTTGCTGTGGCCATAGTTTATCTAAAAAAGTTAGGTTATCTCTGCTCGATCCAGGAGCTGATTCTCTCTCTTTACCTAACCGTATATTTTAAACCGTATCATTATCTGAACCTGAACTGCTATAGGATGTGTCTGAAAAAGTCACCTGTTTTTTTGAGAAATTTCTCCTATTAGATTGCCAATTTTTCCTATTTGGATATTTTACCTATGGTTTATCATAATAGTCTTTTTGTAGATATGGATATGCAAATTCAATATTATATTTACTCACATCTTTTCTAAACTTATTACTTTTTTTTGTTAAGTAAATATTCCTTATATCCATTTAGGTCTTTTTGTATTTCATCCAATTTTCTTTTTGCATCTTCTAAAGAGGTATTTTCTTTCAATTTTGTTTCCATTTCATCTGTTTCTCTTTTTTCTATTATCAAGACTTCATGAGCTGTTTCTATTATTAATAGCATCCAGTCACGGCTGCACCTGTTGGCTATGAACGTCCAATTTTCTATAACTTTCTCATTCTCAATAAACAAACCGGGTTCATTTTTAACTTTTAACCCTTTAGGAATGATACATTTTTTACAATATTCTATTAAAAAATCTGCGTGTAATTCTGTTCTAATTACCTTCTTTTTCATATTCCAAAGGTTTCTCCACTGCTCTTCATCGCTATTACTCATGGTGATTTTGTTAATGTTTTTAGAAGTACCATTAATTATTTTATTAATCTAGTCTTCTGAGAAACCAAAAGTATTTAACGTGTCCATCTTAATTGGACCACACAATATCCTTCCAGATATAGATATATACTGGTATATAGAATTTAAGAATATAAGACGTAGGATAAATCACTACAAAAGCTACAAAAAGATCCCCAGCTGACAAGCTGTGCTAGAAGAATGTGAAAACTTGAGGGAGTTACCCTAATACTCAGAAAAGGGACAGGTACGTGAAAAGCAAGAACAATAATTCCCTTTTCATAAATAAAGAAGCAACATGTGTGTATGTAATAACACGGCAAATCTTATAGAAGACTTCTGTGATATGATGTGTACAAAACTATGCGAAGAAAAAAGATTCTTAAATGTACAGAAAAACTGAAAAACATCCAGGTTACTGAATTAAGGTCAATCGTACTTAATGGACTCAAAAACCGTCTTTAAAGTAAAACTCAATAGGAACCAAATATACAAATATATTGTGGTTAAAAACAATATACTTGCAGAATATTAAAAACACATAATAATTATAAAACAACTGTCGACACGGCATTTCGGTGAATAGTAAATGATTCATCACCTTCATCAGGACAAGTATTATCTAGACATCACTATGAGAGAAAAATATATATATTAAGATCCAAATAGTCTATTCCATTTTCTTAAAAATATCATTTTACAGTCAGCTAGTGGGTCGTAATATACGACATATAAACAATCTAAACATCATTAACAAAATACATCCCAATAGGTTATGCCGGTTATACATGAATGGCCTATAACTTAAAGTTTGTTATAAAGGAATGGAAACAGGTTTAACCAACCAAAATCATAAGAGGTATGAATGATAACATACAAATCAGAAATAGGCACATGTAGGGCAGAAGGACTGTCACCTACCGTGTAGAGTAACGTTACACAAATCAGAGCCTGACAATAGCTTTCTTCGACAGAGGAAGTCCCAGGAAAAAGATCTACAAGACATACGTGCGTGGTTACACTGTATCAAATGGCATAAGTTCTGAATGTAGATCTGTAAAGATACATAGATACTACCTACGATGGTTAATCCTGAAAAGATCGTAAATGTTGATCGAAATGAATAACTGAAGTACCTTTAGAGGTTAGGACTCGATGGCCTTAAAGAACCTATAGATAAAAAAGGATATATTAAAAAAACATAAAGCCTCATCTTAAAGGCAAAGCCTTGAAGCAGGAAGAAATCTCACCTTCAATTAAGTAGCCCAGGCAATATTTGAATCTATTTGCCAATTGAAACAAGCAGAGAAAAGCAAGGCATGCAACGAGTGCTCCTCGGCTCAAGGCACCTATGGATAATGAAGGTACTGTGAGTCTAATATAAAACAATCTTTTGGGGATAAAATATCTGGTAGGTATGCCATCTCACCTTCATGACACACAAGTAAGTTTTAATAAATATCAACCTCTCCAATGTCTTCAATTGTCTCAATTGATTCAAAAGGATGCGAGTTATAATTGAGCTCTATAACAAATATAAAAAGGCAGAATATAAGATTTTGCCAGTCTGTGGGCCTCTATTTAGGTGCCCAATCAATTCAAAAGTGCACAAATAAAACAAATATCCCTTTAGATAACTAAAATGCACAACTACAAATCTAGTCAGGGCACTAAATGGTACAAACAACCAATAATGAGCTGTTTTGTATCAAAAAAGCATCAAAAAAGCAACAAAAACCAAAATTAGGTCAAAATGCTCAAATTGCTATTTGAAATATGCAGCCTCCTAACTTGGTCGTGGACGGACGTATTTATGGAATAACTGAACCAACACGAGAGAGGACATAACCTCACTTACCCCTCTGGTGAAAGCGACCGTTCGTATCGCTGCCCGTTTCTTGTATGTAAATCGACTAAATGTGCCCGCCTACTAACAAAGTTAATTTATACCCGAAGGTGAAACCATAGACAGCCCAATGCGGAGATATCGCGGTGGCCATCTTAGAAGTATAGATGGACGTTGCCAGCACATAATATATAGTTATCACGCTTCTGCAACATACCTTGGCGGTCATCTTTATAATATGTTCTAAAACTGAAACTGAACGGGCTAAATACTAAACCCCAAATTCAAATTGAAAATGAATCAGAATATCTTGGCGGCCATATAGATGATAAAATATCCAGTTATATACAAATGCGGGGAAATCGCAGCGGCCATCTTGTAGATATAGATGGACGTTACTAGCACGCACTGTATGGCTATCTACCTACTGCAGCATAATTTGGCGGCCATCTTGGTGATGTATATTAAAACTGTACGGGCTGATTGCTGGACCCAAAAAGCAGATCAAAAACGTATATCTTGGTGACCAAATAAATGATATAAAGTGCCACGATCAGATAAAAATAGCTCAAGATTTAAGAACAATCTCCTGGTTGATAAATAACCGTCATGTCGTGGTATACATATGAAACTCGCTAGCTCTTGCATTCATTGACTCCAGCCACAAAAATCTTCACACTCAGTGAACTAAAAGTAGATAACAATATTAAAGGTAGATAACAGTATTTCTGTAACTCACATGTATCTAAAATAAGACCAAATATAGAGTATGTCCTATAAAAATGGGACATGATTATAATTCACAGAATACAAAAAACAAGTATCATATGAGAAGGGTCTTAACAATAAACCAATACTCAAAGTGTATGATCGCCACCGACTATTACAATCCTGTAGCTATCCACCTTAATTACTGGAGCCAGTTGGCTGGAGTATCGGAAATGTAAATTCCATAATTCCTCCTAACTAGTCTAATACGAAGTGTTCAGAAAGATCCCTATTTCTTAATAGTAACTATAGGAAACAAGTCAAAAGAGACAGGCTATGAGAAAACAGAGGACTCAAGAACATAGAAGATGTTAAATAATTCTTTCCCACTCGTCTCTGCTGTTTAGCCCACTCTTATAGGTCTTAAGTTTTGACATATAGAATTGTTCTCTTCTTTTCCTTTTTGTAACAATGTCTCCACCTCTTATGCTTGTCTGTATCGCCTCTACTATACACCATTTTAGATCATCCAACGTATGTTTTATTTCTGTCCAATGGTCCACTAAAGGAGCATTTTTACGTTTGGTGCGGATGGCTGATTTATGTTCATTCAATCTTGTTCTTATTTCTCTAGAAGTTTCGCCTATGTAACCTTTATTGCAAGGGCACATGATTAAGTAGATAACATTCTTTGTGCGGCAATTTACTACATTTTTAAGATGGTGAGTGATGCCATCATATTTCACAGTGGGATCTTTTATTACATTGGAACAGTTGTTACATGATCCACAAGGAAAATGTCCTTTAAGGCACGAACCATCATTTATACTACATTGTTTCACTTCCTTGTTTGTCCTATAGGTATGACCCAAACAATTTCTTATAGTTCTATTTCTTCTGTATGAAAAAATAGGTCTTTCTAATCTAGTTACATTGTTACCATTCAAAAGATGCCAGTTCCTATTAATAAGATTTTTAATTTTATGGCTCAAGTTTGTAAAATTAGTAACACATGTGATTTGCTTTTTTGGGTAGCCTCTGTCAGTGAATTTTTAAGCAACGTATTTGCATGAAATTAAAAATCAGCTAGATCTGTACAATTCCGACGTATCCTCTGGAATTGGCCAAAGGGAATATTATCTTTTTGGCTCAAGGGATGATTACTTTCGTAATGTACATAGTGTTACGATCCGTTTGTTTTGTGTACAGCTCAACTGCCAAAGCACTGTTATTGTCCTTAATTTTTATGTCTAAAAACTTGCAAATATTGCTGTCAACTGATGAGGTAAACTTTAAATTTTCATCACCTAAGTTTAACCATTCAATGAATAAATGAAGAGACTTTTTTGATCCATAACAAGTGAAAAAACGTCACCAATGTATCGTGACCAATGACTCACGTGTTCATAAAATGGGGCTAATTCATTAAAAATATGTTTGTCTTCAAAGGACGAAACATAAAGACATGCTAGGCTGGGAGCACATGTGGCTCCCATGCTGGTCCCTTTGATTTGACGAAAAAACATGTCATTAAACAGGAAAATGTTATTCTTGAGAATAATCTCAACACACGCAACAATAAACGATGAATGCGGAGAAAGTTCATCTTCTTCACCTAAAAGAAGGCCCTTTACCATACGAATAGTATCGTCTTGCGGTATATTTGTGTAAAGGGCCTCACTGTCTAATGTTACTAACCACTGTCTTTCAGCATCAAAGGCAATATGTTCCACTTTATGGATCATATCGGTCGTGTCTTTGACATATGCCCTTTGTGTAATCACTAAAGGTTGCAGAAATTTATCGACATACTTACTCAGAGGTTCTGTTAAGGAGTCTATGCTAGACACAATCGGACGCATAGGTGGGTCATTGATATTTTTATGCACCTTTGGAAGCCCATACATAGCTGGTATGATGGGATTCTCATTAAGCAAGAAAGCATACTCTTCATGACAAATTATTCTGTCTTCTTTGGCTAACCTAAGCATTTTTCGCATTTGTCCACTAAGGTCTTTCCATTCCTCTCTGTTAGATTTTCTGTAGTGGGAATCATTGTTCAATAGAATATTCATTCTCCTATCCTAGTCGGAGGTATCAAGGATTACAATGCTGCCTCCTTTATCGCCAGGTTTTATGGTGATTTCTTTGAACTGTTCTAAGTTATGGAGTGCAGTACGCTGCTGGTAGGAAAGATTATTTCTTATCTAGAAGATCTTCGATCCCTTTTTCTATCACTCTTTCAAAGGTCTCTATTTCCTTAATGACCATCTGTCTGGATGGGGTCCACGTGGATTTGGGTTTCAGTCCTGATTTGTTTTCTGAGGGCAGTTTGTCTTTACCTTCAAAGAAACGATTTAGTCTAATTTTTCTAAAAAAGCTCCTCAAGTCTCTTTCTAAATTGAATTTGTCAACAGGGGAAGAAATAGCAAAACCTAGACCTTTTTCTAAAACCATACTTTCATCTTGTGTTAAATTTCTGGAGGATAAATTTATAATAGGGGCTTTGTTTTGTCCTTCCAGTCTTTCTGGCTTCTTGTTTTCATATACATCCGTTTTTGCCCTTGATTCTGGGGATAGAACCCTACCCTTCCTCGTCCCCTGCCTCTGTTGGTTGCTGTGGCCATAGTTTATCTAAAAAAGTTAGGTTATCTCTGCTCGATCCAGGAGCTGATTCTCTCTCTTTACCTAACCGTATATTTTAAACCGTATCATTATCTGAACCTGAACTGCTATAGGATGTGTCTGAAAAAGTCACCTGTTTTTTTGAGAAATTTCTCCTATTAGATTGCCAATTTTTCCTATTTGGATATTTTACCTATGGTTTATCATAATAGTCTTTTTGTAGATATGGATATGCAAATTCAATATTATATTTACTCACATCTTTTCTAAACTTATTACTTTTTTTTGTTAAGTAAATATTCCTTATATCCATTTAGGTCTTTTTGTATTTCATCCAATTTTCTTTTTGCATCTTCTAAAGAGGTATTTTCTTTCAATTTTGTTTCCATTTCATCTGTTTCTCTTTTTTCTATTATCAAGACTTCATGAGCTGTTTCTATTATTAATAGCATCCAGTCACGGCTGCACCTGTTGGCTATGAACGTCCAATTTTCTATAACTTTCTCATTCTCAATAAACAAACCGGGTTCATTTTTAACTTTTAACCCTTTAGGAATGATACATTTTTTACAATATTCTATTAAAAAATCTGCGTGTAATTCTGTTCTAATTACCTTCTTTTTCATATTCCAAAGGTTTCTCCACTGCTCTTCATCGCTATTACTCATGGTGATTTTGTTAATGTTTTTAGAAGTACCATTAATTATTTTATTAATCTAGTCTTCTGAGAAACCAAAAGTATTTAACGTGTCCATCTTAATTGGACCACACAATATCCTTCCAGATATAGATATATACTGGTATATAGAATTTAAGAATATAAGACGTAGGATAAATCACTACAAAAGCTAAAAAGATCCCCAGCTGACAAGCTGTGCTAGAAGAATGTGAAAACTTGAGGGAGTTACCCTAATACTCAGAAAAGGGACAGGTACGTGAAAAGCAAGAACAATAATTCCCTTTTCATAAATAAAGAAGCAACATGTGTGTATGTAATAACACAGCAAATCTTATAGAAGACTTCTGTGATATGATGTGTACAAAACTATGCGAAGAAAAAAGATTCTTAAATGTACAGAAAAACTGAAAAACATCCAGGTTACTGAATTAAGGTCAATCGTACTTAATGGACTCAAAAACCGTCTTTAAAGTAAAACTCAATAGGACCCAAATATACAAATATATTGTGGTTAAAAACAATATACTTGCAGAATATTAAAAACACATAATAATTATAAAACAACTGTCGACACGGCATTTCGGTGAATAGTAAATGATTCATCACCTTCATCAGGACAAGTATTATCTAGACATCACTATGAGAGAAAAATATATATATTAAGATCCAAATAGTCTATTCCATTTTCTTAAAATATCATTTTACAGTCAGCTAGTGGGTCGTAATATACGACATATAAACAATCTAAACATCATTAACAAAATACATCCCAATAGGTTATGCCGGTTATACATGAATAGCCTATAACTCAAAGTTTGTTATAAAGGAATGGAAACAGGTTTAACCAACCAAAATCATAAGAGGTATGAATGATAACATACAAATCAGAAATAGGCACATGTAGGGCAGAAGGACTGTCACCTAACGTGTAGAGTAACGTTACACAAATCAGAGCCTGACAATAGCTTTCTTCGACAGAGGAAGTCCCAGGAAAAAGATCTACAAGACATACGTGCGTGGTTACACTGTATCAAATGGCATAAGTTCTGAATGTAGATCTGTAAAGATACATAGATACTACCTACGATGGTTAATCCTGAAAAGATCGTAAATGTTGATCGAAATGAATAACTGAAGTACCTTTAGAGGTTAGGACTCGATGGCCTTAAAGAACCTATAGATAAAAAGGATATATTAAAAAAACATAAAGCCTCATCTTAAAGGCAAAGCCTTGAAGCAGGAAGAAATCTCACCTTCAATTAAGTAGCCCAGGCAATATTTGAATCTATTTGCCAATTGAAACAAGCAGAGAAAAGCAAGGCATGCAACGAGTGCTCCTCGGCTCAAGGCACCTACGGATAATGAAGGTACTGTTAGTCTAATATAAAACAATCTTTTGGGGATAAAATATCTGGTAGGTATGCCATCTCACCTTCATGACACACAAGTAAGTTTTAATAAATATCAACCTCTCCAATGTCTTCAATTGTCTCAATTGATTCAAAAAGGATGCGAGTTATAATTGAGCTCTATAACAAATATAAAAAGGCAGAATATAAGATTTTGCCAGTCTGTGGGCCTCTATTTAGGTGCCCAATCAATTCAAAAGTGCACAAATAAAACAAATATCCCTTTACATAACTAAAATGCACAACTACAAATCTAGTCAGGGCACTAAATGGTACAAACGACCAATAATGAGCTGTTTTGTATCAAAAAAGCATCAAAAAAGCAACAAAAACCAAAATTAGGTCAAAATGCACAAATTGCTATTTGAAATATGCAGCCTCCTAACTTGGTCGTGGACGGACGTATTTATGGAATAACTGAACCAACACGAGAGAGGACATAACCTCACTTACCCCTCTGGTGAAAGCGACCGTTAGTATTGCTGCCCGTTTCTTGTATGTAAATCGACTAAATGTGCCCGCCTACTAACAAAGTTAATTTATACCCGAAGGTGAAACCATAGACAGCCCAAAGCGGAGATATCGCGGTGGCCATCTTAGAAGTATAGATGGACGTTGCCAGCACATAATATATAGTTATCACGCTTCTGCAACATACCTTGGCGGTCATCTTTATAATATGTTCTAAAACTGAAACTGAACGGGCTAAATACTAAACCCCAAATTCAAATTGAAAATGAATCAGAATATCTTGGCGGCCATATAGATGATAAAATATCCAGTTATATCCAAATGCGGGGAAATCGCAGCGGCCATCTTGTAGATATAGATGGACGTTACTAGCACGCACTGTATGGCTATCTACCTGCTACGACATAATTTGGCGGTGATCTTGGTGATGTATATTAAAACTGTGCGGGCTGATTGCTGGACCCAAAAAGCAGAGCAAAAACGTATATCTTGGTGACCAAATAAATGATATCCCTATTTCTTAACACTTCGTATTAGACTAATTAGGAGGAATTATGGAATTTACATTTCCGATACTCCAGCCAACTGGCTCCAGTAATTAAGGTGGATAGCTACAGGATTGTAATAGTCGGTGGCGATCATACACTTTGAGTATTGGTTTATAGTTAAGACCATTCTCATATGATACTTGTTTTTTGGTATTCTGTGAATTATAATCATGTCCCATTTTTCTAGGACATACTCTATATTTGGTCTTATTTTAGATACATGTGAGCTACAGAAATACTGTTATCTACCTTTAATATTGTTATCTACTTTTAGTTCACTGGGTGCGAAGATTTTTGTGGCTAGAGTCAATGAATGCAAGAGCTAGCGAGTTCGCTGTGTTTCATATGTATACCACGACATGACGGTTATTTATCAGCCAGGAGATTGTTCTTAAATCTTGAGCTATTTTATCTGATCGTGCCACTTTATATCATTTATTTGGTCGCCAAGATATACGTTTTTGATCTGCTTTTTGGCTCCAGCAATCAGTCCGTACAGTTTTAATATACATCACCAAGATGGCCGCCAAATTATGGTGCAGTAGGTAGATAGCCATACTGTGCGTGCTAGTAACGTCCATCTATATCCACAAGATGGCCGCTGCGATTTCCCCGCATTTGGATATAACTGGATATTTTATCATCTATATGGCCGCCAAGATATTCTGATTCATTTTCAATTTGAATTTGGGGTTTAGTATTTAGCCGGTTCAGTTTCAGTTTTAGGACATATTATAAAGATGACCGCCAAGGTATGTTGCAGAAGCGTGATAACTGTATATTATGTGCTAGCAACGTCCATCTATACTCCTTAGATGGCGGCCGCGATATCTCCGCGTTGGGCTGTCTATGGTTTTACCTTCGGGTATAAATTAACTTCGTTAGTAGGCGGTTTACATACAAGAAACGGGCAGCGATGCGAACGGTCGCTTTCACCAGAGGGGTAAGTGAGGTTATGTCCTCTCTCGTGTTGGTTCAGTTATTCCATAAATACGTCCGTCCAGCACCAAGTTAGGAGGCTGCATATTTCAACTAGCGGTTTGTGCAGTTTTACATAATTTTGATTTTTGTTGCTTTTTTGATGCTTTTTTGATACAAAACGGCTCATTATTGGTCGTTTGTACCATTTAGTGCCCTGACTAGATTTATAGCTGTGCATTTTAGTGATGTAAAGGGATATTTGTTTTATTTGTGTACTTTTGAAATGATTGGGCACCTAAATAGAGGCCCACAGACTGGCGACATCTTATACTCTGCCTTTTTATATTTGTTATAGAGCTCAATTATAACTCGCATCCTTTTTTAATCAATTGAGACGATTGAAGACATCGGAGAGGTTGATATTTATTAAAAACTGCTTCTGTGTCATGAAGGTGAGATGGCATACCTACCAGATATTTTATCCCCAAAAGATTGTTTTATATCAGACTCACAGTACCTTCATTATCCATAGGTGCCTTGAGCCGAGGAGCACTCGTTACATGCCTTGCTTATCTCTGCATCTTTCAATTGGCAAATAGATTCAAATATTGCCTGGGCTACTTAATTGAAGGTGAGATTTCTTCCTACTTCAAGGCTTTGCCTTTAAGACGGGGCTTTACGTTTTTTTAATATATCCTTTTTTATCTATGGGTTCTTTAAGGCCATCGAGTCCTAACCTCTATAGGTTCAGTTCAGTTCAGTAACTTCAGTTATTCATTTCGATCAGAATTTACGATCTTTTCAGAATTAACCATAGTAGGTAGTATCTATGTATCTTTACAGATCTACATTCAGAACTTATGCCATTTGATACAGTGTAACCACGCACGTATTTCTTGCAGGTCTTTTTCCTTGGACTTTCTCTGTCGAAGAAAGCTTTTGGCAGGCTCTGATTCGTGTAACGTTACTCTACACGTTAGGTGACAGTCCTTCTGCCCTACATGTGCCTATTTCTGATAGGTATGTTATCATTCAGACTTCTTATAATTTTGGTTGGTTAAACCTGTTTCCATTCCTTTATAGCAAACTTTGAGTTATAGGCCCTTCATGTATAATCGGCATAACCTATTGGGATGTATTTTGTTAATGATGTTTAGACTGTTTATATGTCGTATATTACGACCCACTAGCTGACTGTAAAATGATATTTTTAAGACAATGGAATAAACTATTTGGATCTTAATATATATATTTTTCTCTCATAGTGATGTCTAGATAATACTTGTCCTGAAGAAGGTGATCCAGCGCGAGGTCAATACCTGATCAGGGATCAATACTCAATTCATACATCTACAATGGCCCGTACACATTCACCCAGAATCCCTGATGCGCTGGTGTCAATTTGTTTCATTCAACGCTTTTCTCCTCTTTGAATCAATATAAAGAGTTTTAAATGCCGATCAATTTAATTAATCAACTTTCCTTCTATTTGGTCGATGGACCAATTAGTTGAATAGTTGATGATAATGATTATCATACCTTATTTAACCCTATAGTTGACCTAATAACCACAGACACTTGCTAAAGTTAGATAGCTTTATCTTAATAAATTGCAGTTTGCTCAAATGCATTCAGTCACAAATGTAAATAATGACACCACGAAGGGAGAGATACACATCAACAGCATAAATGAAATACAAACTCATCAGACTAACTCAATGACATTATGCATAGTTATGGATAGTTTAAGAGACAGAAGTTTCAGCAAAATGATATGCAAAAACTGAATATACCTGACGGAAAAGATAGATGAAGAGACAAAGGTTTCATCTAAATAATACTTTCAATGAGTCAAACGGAGTGGATAGGTGGAGAGACAAAAGATTTCAGGAATAAAATCCATTTGTAACAAATCGTACAAATGAAAACAGAGACTGAAATACAAACCTATTGGTTTGTAGAAAATCACCCCTTTGGCCTCAGTGATGATGGGGCTTCCCCGAAATAGGATCAGGGAACAAAGTCTAAAGGACAGGATCAGGACAGGACTGGTACAGCTAGGCCTCTCTGGAAACCGACGGACAGTGACGCATCTCCCCTCTTTCTCTCCTGCCAGCCTAAGCGTAAACCACACCCCTAAAGGCACCCCAATTATACCCAAAAACTAACATGACCATCCCACAATTCTTGCAAACTTTCATAAACTCGCAAAGGGATTGGTAGGCTTTGGGGGTGGCGTTGTCACACCACTGTGACTTCACCTTTAATTCAACTAAAGCATTGTTCTTTATTAGTTCCCAGGGTTTGGGTCTTAGTCCGTTCTCACGTTTACTTTGTATGCTACAAATTTTAACATTTCCATTCATTCTTTAACATCATCCGCAGAATGAATCTCCGGTCCCACGCCTGGGCACTTCATTTGGCAGTCGTTCGACACTCTGGCCTTCAACCTTTTCATGTCATCTGCGGTGCAAGGCACATTCTGTTTTGCCTCTGACAGAGCGGACTCACTCCTCGAATCTCCCCTCCCACTTTAGCCAAGTTTAGGAAGATGGCTGTTTCATCCAGCACGCTAAAGTAAATAAAAATGAACATTTATTCATTATGTGATAATGAAACCATCACTGTTTACCTCCCACCTTGTGCTATTCCTTGTTAAAGTTACCTGGCATAAGCTTTCGCAAAACAGCATTATTTATTATTCCAAGGCAAGATGCAACATGCAAAATTACTGATGCGCAGGCGGCCTAGTTGCGCGACATTTCTCGTTTCTTTCAAACACAACAGTTATTACAATATTATTTATTCACGTGTTAGTTCAAGCATGCGCAGAGCAATTCCCTTGTGTTCATGTTGGGTGTATGTTAGTTTTTCTACTACTACTTACTGTCAGTCCGTATTATGGGGGTACTTAATTCGAGCAGGTTTCATTTTGCAAAACCCTGCTCCATCAATTCCCCCCTCTAATGACTTTTAGGAGCCATCATAAAATACCTACCATACCAAGTGCCATCTTTATTCATTTTTAAAACTCTGTATTCTACTCTCTTTTTATGGCACCCTCATCTAAATCTTTCATCATATCGTAGTATTTTCCTTTATGTCTTCTAATTCTATCTCTTCTCTTTTTCTCTTTCTTGATTTTCGTTCACTTTTCTTTTCTGTCACTTCTCTTTTTCCACTCCTACACTTACAACACTTATAGGTTGTTATTATTACTAAGACTACTATAGCTATAGAAACAATCGGCATCATTATTTTCCCTAATAAAGTACTCCCAAAGGTAGAAAACCATTTACTCACAGAGGAGAAACCCTTACCAAGTTTCTCCCAAACACCATCAACTTCCAGTTGGGTCAAGTCCTCATGTAATTTCGCAATATTCTTGATATATCCCTCTATTCCTTTACTTTTATCAGGAATGTAGGTACAGCAATGTTGGATTTTCAACATGCCACAGACTCCACCCTCTTTTGCCAGTAAAATATCAAGGGCAAGTCGATTTTGCAAAACCATTGATCTGATCGCAACCATTTCAGTTTCAATCATCAAAAATCCACCAGCAGTATCTGTTGATAAACGATCAACCACTGTGGACAATTTTCAAATTTTGTGCGAATTTAGGACAACTCCAACTGAGGGTATCAGTGCACCAAATATGTCACAGACTATTTCAGAAAAACTCACTCTTCTACTGGGTGTTAGTCCGTGTTTCACTTCGTTTAGTTGATTATTATTTCGGTCCATGTGGTATACCTTCGGAAAGACGATAGCAAAATAACAACTTCCATACCAATGTGCAGGCAATCTAGAGTATGCCTTTCTTACCACACACATAATAGACTCCTGGAAAGACAGGATCAGTTCCACCTTTCAATCCCCAAACTCCAGTAATTTGGAAAGTATGCTCACACTCACTACTACCAATAAAGTAATTGTTATAATTAGTCTTCGTTCTAAGCAGACATATTTTCCCCTTCTGGGCCCAGTCCAGGGACATTGCAGCGTATGTCTCGCCTTTCTCATAATCTCCTTCTCTAAAAGCCCACGGGGGTACCCGTGACTTCTGTTCAGCAGCCTTCCTTTGGAGACTTTCTCTTCTACCCTCTACCATTTCTATAAAAATGTTCTCTTCCACCCTTAAGCTACAGGTTAAGTTATTCCTATAAGCATATTCTACATCTAAAGTTTTAGTGATATGGAAGAACTCTCCCATATATTGTGCATTTTTCCCACTTAAAACCTTATTTAATTCTTTAATTACCGGTATTTCTGAAAATACTAAATCTATATTAGAGTAATCGTATTCCAGTTTACCCGTTACATAGAAGAGACTGGTTAGGACACTGCAAGACACACCATATGTTAAAAGGTAAGTGGTGATAGGTCACCCCTTCTGAGACAGACGAAGGTAATTGCATGCACACATAACAGTCACTTACGTTCATATTCTCGACATACTCATACAATAACTTGGTGAACACATTTAACGAGAAATCACTAATTGATTTATCATGATGGAGAATACTTCCATCCAATGGTTCTAGTTTAGTATTAGGTGTTTCATTAGTGACATCACTCATTCTTTCTCTTGTTACATCCTTGGTATTATTTCTGTCATTAGTTACCATTAGAATGGGTACAAGGACAGTTAGTAATATCCACATGAATGTCAACATCAAGACACTACATAAGCTTTAATATATCTATGTTTTAGACTAGATTTTGGACGTCAGTCACTTCTGTTTTAGCAATTTTGTATCCTAAATAAAAAATAAAAATCTATCTAATCCTACGAATGCTAATAAAAATTCAGGACAAAAAGAATATCAGTGCAATCTTACACCTACTGGCTTTCTTCTTTACCCCCTTCTTTTATTTATTTTCTTTTGGTCTTCTGAGTCATTCAGTTTTTCTTTAGTTAGCGAATTTCCACCATCTTCTAATTCTCAAATGTTCTTTAAGGTGGCCTCAAATTGCTTTCATCAACTTTCTCGGTGTCAGAATTGTCTATTTCTTCACTCGGATCAGAACCTTCAATTTCCTCCAGAATTACATAGGTCTATTCTGGTGCCTTGTATTTTCAACTTGGAATTTTCACTCTCCTGGTTTTTCTTACTAATTCTTCTCCTGACTCTTCTTGTTCTGTTTGACTTGAGACCTCATTACTTTGTTCTGGTCTTCTTCTTGACCTTCTTTTCACTAAGGTGTATTTCAGTCTTTTCACCCCACCTGGCCAATTATCACCTTTTCTTGGTTTCTTGGTTTGGCCTAATTTTTCTCCTTCTGTGTCTGGTTCATAAGTTCTTTTATTTGGCCTTTCTTTAAGTTGTTCTTCCTGATTTCCAACAACTTCTGGGTCTGCTCTCTCAACAGTAACTTCTCTTTCGACTGTGAAGTCACCTCCTTCTGGTTCAACAGCAGTTTCACTGGTTTCTTGTTCAGCTGTGAACTCACTTGGCTCTTGACTGGCAGTGAACTCACTTTCGTCTGGCACAACAGCAGCCTTTTGAGACCTAGTATCTGGTGTCCACTTTACTTGACTTGTGCTCGGCTGTGAATCTGTCACTCTAGATTCATCAGCTTCACACACTTCAACCACTGGTTTTTGTTCTTCTCTTACCAGTTGCTGTTCTTCTTGCCGTTCAAGTGGACCTAGGGCTCGTTTGGTATGGCTTGCATGTATCCAATTTGTCAAACCACCACACTTCACTGCCGTTGTCGTCACCAGTATGACTTGATAGGGTCCGTGCCACCTGGGTTCTAAACATGAATTCCTTATGTGCTTCTCGACATAGACCCATTCGCCTGGATTACGATCATGAGCTTGTTTTGGCTGTGTCGTAGTGGTATCTTCTCCAACCTGGTGAGACACAGAACGTACCAGGTCAGCCAATCCTCTGCAATAATCGAGTACCAGATCATCAGATATACTCATCAATTTGTTGGCTGGTATGTATGCTTGTCTCATTGCTCTTCCCATGAGGATCTCATGTGGACTCAATCCCGTCTTTTTGTCAGGAATGCTTCTTAGACTCATCAGTACAAGGGGTAAAGCGTCAGGCCATTTCAGTGATGTGGATGCACACACCTTCCCTAATCTCGATTTTATGGTGCCATTGAGTTGCTTAACCACTCCAGATGCTTCGGGTCGATAGGCACAATGCAGCTTCTGCTCAATTTTAAATGCTGCACAAATAAGCCGAATTATCTCATTATTGAAATGTATTCCTCTATCTGTTTCTAAAGTGACTGGAATCCCAAATCTAGGAATTAGTTCCATCAAAAGTAGTTTAGCTACAGTGAGGCTGTCATTTCTTCTTGTGGGATAGGCTTCCACCCAGCGAGAGAACAAGCAGACAATGACTAGTACATACTTCAACCCATTACATGGGGGAAGTTCAATAAAATCAAGTTGGAGTCGGGTTAACGGTCCTCCTGCTCTCCCAATTCATCCCCAACTTACAACTGTCTTTCTCCCTGGATTTTGCTGCTGACAGGTGACACACCTCTGGCAGAGACACTGTGCAATGACCCTGAACTTTGGGTTGTACCATGACTGCTTATAGAGCCTGATCATTGCATCTCTTCCGACATGTGCAATCCCATCGTAAACCCTGGCCATGTGTGAAAGTAATGAATCTGGTAACACTGGTCTCCCATCATGATAGACCCATAGTTCATCTTCTGCTCTTTTGCTACAGCCTGTTCTGTTCCATCTTTCCTTTTCCTCATCACTTGCTTCTTCCTGCATCTGTCTAACTTCTTCCCAAGTTTCAAATGTTGCTGTAAACAAAAGATGGCAATCAGTATTTCCTCTTTCAATTGATCTGTTTAAAGCCATTAAATTTTGTGCACAGAAACGTGCAATTTGGTCAGCATATCTGTTGCCCTTAGTCACATAATCATCTCCTGATTTATGTGCGGCACATTTGACCACTGCGATTCTTTTGGGTAGTTGTAAAGCATCCAATAATTCCTTTACAGTTTTGCCATTACGGATAGAAGAACCTGAAGAAGTCAGAAATCCCTTTTGCATCCTTAGCTGCCCAAAATCATGGACAACCCCAAGTCATATTGGCTATCAGTGAATATGGTTACTTTCAGACTTTTGGAAATTTTGCACGCTCTAATTAGAGCTATCAGCTCTGCGATTTGGGCAGAATTTACCCCCTTTAGACAGGATGCTTCAAGAACTCCTTCTATGGTACAAACAGCATAGGCAGTACATAGTTCACCTTTCCCATTTCTCAGACATGACCCATCCACAAATATCTCACAATCTGATTCTTCCAACGGAGCATCCTCTATGTCTGGCCTAGGTTTGGTGCACAGTTCTGTCACATCCAAACAGTCATGATCAGCTTCCTCCCTTACTTCTTCACAGCGAGAGTTTGGCAACAGGGTTGCCGGGTTCACAGTAGTGCACCTTACCACAGTCACATTCAAAGGCTTCCATACTTTCATCATCCAGAACATTCGGATTCTTCACATCCTTCCGTGTTAGCCTCTGTAGAGGTTTTGCAATCAGTGAGAAACCACTGATCCATTGCCTGCAATATCCAACCATTCCCAAAAACATTCGCACTTCCTTTTGTGTCGTGGGTGGACTCATCTGTCTGATCACCTTTATTCTTTCTGGGGTCACTTTTCTAACTCCTTTCTCTATTTTGTGTCCTAGGTACTGGACTCCGTGTTTACAAAATTTTAGCTTTGCTGGGGACACTTTGTGTCCTCCTTCTGCTAAATGGTTCAATAGGGCAACTGTGTCCGTTACACATGCCTCTCGTGTCTTTGATGCCACCAGTAGGTCATCAATGTATTGGACAAAAACCGAATTTCCTGGCATAACTAGAGTATCCAGACATTTTTTCAAGATCTGGTTGAAGATTGAGGGACTCTCTGTATACCCTTGAGGAACTCAGCACCATGCCAAGACACGGTCTCCGAACCGGAATGCAAACAAATATTGGCTTTCCGGATGCAAAGGAATTGAAACAAATGCTTGGCACAAGTCAATAACTGTGTACCATTCAGCATCACAGGGGATCTGATAAAGAATCACGGCCGGATTTGGTACTACTGGACAACAGGGTACTACAATTTTATTAATTTTGCGCAAATCCTGCACTATTCTGTATTTCCCACTGGGCTTTTTAATACCTATGATAGGCGAATTACAAGGACTGCTCATTATTTCTTTTAAAATTCCTTGTTCAATCATTTGGTCAATCACAGGAGCAACTCCTGCAATTACTTCCGGGCTCATTTTGTACTGTGGTTTGTTTGGGTATACAGCACCATCCTTAACTGAAATCTGGATTGGGTCTAAGTACGTCATTAAACCAAATTCTTTTCCTGAAAAATCCCACACATCTGATCTCACTGCACTTTTCAATTTTTCAGGCAAACTCTCTTCTGTGAGAAGTGAATATAATTCATCCACTTCTGTCCCTTGCTTCGCTAGCATCATTTTAAATACGACATCCTCATCAGGTGTCTGAAATGCAATACCATCTGGCATACAATAGATGGTGCAATTCATTTTGCATAACAAATCTCTGCCCAAGAGATTTACTGGACTCGAGTCACATACCACAAACTGATGCATGTCTTTGAAGTTACCAATGTGAACTTCAATTGGATTTGTAACTGGCGTTCTAATATGCTTATTCGAGACTCCTACAACTTGGATAGTTTCTCCCGAGAGGGGAAGGTTTGGAATTTCTGCTGCTCTCACAGTAGAACGGGTAGCACCAGTGTCCACTAAAAATGTGATGTCATTCCCTTCCACCTTTCCATCAACAAATGGACCTGACTGATCTACCGCCAAGGATGTGCCAAGTACACACTCCTCCTCCACCCACTGGCACCGTCATTGAGATGAGTCTGAATCATTCTCATTACACTGCAACCAATATTGTGGAGCCAATTATACAGTTTGATTCTTACCTATCTGGTCACCTCCGTGATATGCAGTGCTCACATTGAACCTCTGCATCTGAGCATTCGCATTATTTAGCATGGGAGCTTGTTGCACCTGTAACTGTTGAGTAACTATCTGCTGCTATGGTTGCTGATTTACACCCACCTCATTCTGCATCTGTGGAATTAAATTTTGATTACCCCCATTAATTTTTTTAGCAGATCTACACTCGTTCTTCCAATGTCCAAGCTTTCGGCACGCATGACAAGGAAATTTCTTCATAGCTTCCTCTTTATTCATCCTTCCTCTTCCTTTCCCTGTACCATTATTTTGTCCATTTAGATTCTGGCCACCCATCTGATTACCAGTTTGAGAGCTATTATTCGCCTCTTGCTGCTCTGCCACTTTCACCTGAGCCCACATAATTTTTTCTTTTAACTTTTTATGTCTTGATTCAATGTCATCACTACAATACTTGGCATACCTCAGGATTTCATCTATCGTTTTGCTTTGCCAGCAAATTAAATGCTGCTGAATCATATTACTAATCTCGGGTTTCAATCCAAACACAAAACGATACACGAAATGTCCCATATCTTTGTCTCTGATATTTTCAAGTCCACTATACTGTTTAAATTCCTGCAACAACCTTTCATAGTAGGCATGTACCGACTCTTTTGGTTCCTGGGTTGTTCTGTCAATTTTAACCCAGTCTGTTTCCTTTGGGGAAATTTTCCCTTTCAGAAACGTGATTGCTTGATTATACTTTTTCATCACCTCATCTGATGGTGCACCTGTTTTAGCGTCTCTAGGATATTCATCTTTTGGCCAATCAACAGTAATCTGTCCATAAATCTGCTGGAACAACAATCTCAAACAATCCATCTAAATCCTTTAACAAAACCTTCGAGACCTTCACAAACCTTTCTACTTGTTTATACCATTCAACCGGTTTCTCTCTCAACCTAGGAAAATCATTCATGAAAGACAATATGTCCTGTCGGGACCATGGCACATGAACATATCCACCACCGGGTACTTCTCTCATCGGACACACCCTTTCAGCCTGTTCCGTCTCTTTTAACGGAAACATAGATGTTCCTTTACTAGCTGCTTCTTCTTTCTTTTTCGCCCATCTAATTTTCCAACGATCTACATCTCCCCATTTCTTCAGAATGTTCATCAATTATTTAATCTGTAATCTTTTTCCAGATGCATTTAAACTCTCTAAATCTTTATCAGTGAAAGCCAATCTATATGACTTCTGCAACACTTTTGATTTTTCTATGTCTACTCCATACTCACTAGCAGCTTCCGTTATTTTCTCATGTAAATTCTTTGCTCTCCAAGTAATACTTTTACACAGAAACAGCAATTCATCATCTTGATAAGTGCCTAACCTATCTGGACTTACTGTTCCAATAATCATCTCTTCCAAATCTACTTTTAATTGACTCACATTAATACTCTGTGGTTGTGGTTTCGGTTTTGTCATTTCCTTTATCCAATTATTGAATTCTTCTGGTGAATTCTTCTGGTGAAGGACCTGCTGAACTCCCTGCTATTGGAGTGACATTCGGCCCTATTCTCCTTGGATCTAATTGTATACCTCTTTGAGGGGTCTATGTTCACATACTGGAAGATCTAACAATGTGGTATTCTGATCAATTTGACTATTCTCATTCAATGCCGTCATTACTCCACCTCTGCTCCCACTACTTGGAACTGTTAATGAATGTACTTTTGGCAAATTCTGTCTTTCCCCATATAAGGGAACTACGGGACCAATTGTCACTGGTACTGTCAGTGCTTCCGCATTCAGGCTTAACTGATTTATTTTCTGAACCTGCTCTAGTCTTGCCTTGTTCAACAAATTTGTTTCATTTTCTCTCACTACTCTAGCTCTTTCGGTAGCCTGGGGAGTTAGTGGGGTTCCCATCTGTGGCGCACTCAGGGTTATTTCTCCTGAATTTTCTTCATAAGGCGGAGGTCTTTTAGTCATCATATCCTCCAACAGATCATAATCTTCAGAATTATTCGGGTCATCTCTAAAACTAGAAGTCTCTATATTCTTGTTTTTCTCTTTGTATTTTCGTCCTGTCTGTTCATCAGCAACTAAAACTGGTTAAAACCCTTCAGCTACTACATTTCTCCTCCATCTTTTCAATTTTTCTACCCTGCTTTCAAAAGGATAACCATGTCTCCAACTCCTGTATCTTCCATTACCTCCTCTGTATTTCTCTCTTTCAAACGCCTCCACTTCCCATTCTTCCAATGCTTCGTACTGCGTCAATCTAGGATTTGGTTCTAGTGCATTCATTCGGTATCTCAGATTCTGCAATATCCTTACATTGAATGTACCATGTTGTGGAAAAGCTATGACACCATATTCCTTTGTATAATCAACCCAATTCTCTAACCACATATACGTATGGTATCCTCGCTCCACCATCATGTAAGAAGCAGGCGTTTTCGGGGGCGGAATCGGAATTCCCTCTCTAGTCACAATCGGTTTGTCCTTATTGAAAAAATTCTTTATTTTCTTTAACAGCTTCATTTTCTAATCCTTTACACTAGTGTACCTCACTAAAAATAAACAAACAAACTTTCCGTAATTCTATGTGTTCTATTTATCAGTTCTCGTCCTTTACCAGCGTGACTCACACCAAACAACCAATTAGAGCACTGCTACGTAAGCAAGGTCTCAACCTATGCTATCGCGACTCACACCAACTAACTAATCAGAGCTCGAGTCACACCCGCTACCTGACCAATGCCAGCGCGGCCTTTTCTGACATCAGTATTACTCCTTCTACTGACCCTCCCTTCACAAAATAATACGGCAATGTTTTCTTTATCAAAATTTTCTGTTAGTTACAACACAAAAACAATGCTACCTTGTCTGTTCCTCTAAATAAAGAAATAGTTTTCACCTTTTCTGAGAGTTTCCTTCACTACGGGTCCTAATAACGACCAGCGTTATTTTACTCTTCACACAAGCTCCGAGAGGATCTATTACTCCTCTAGGGATAAGACCAAGATTTCACAAGAGGACTTTTTGGCATGAAAAGGGGTCTTGTTACTCTCCTGGGGATAAGGCTAGAGTTTCAGAAGTGGACCCTTTGCTATTTCAGTCACTCCACTTATATACGAAATTTCCCTAGTATAACACCTACAGCCCTCCGTAGCTTTTAGGTATTATTACAACAGACAAAGTACTTCTGCAGTGTGGCTTCGTTACCACACTCTTCTTCTGCCTGCTTCAGGCTAAATTCCATTCCCGGGATTCCTCAGGTATCTCCGTACCAGAACTTTCAGACAACATAAAACGGGACACTAATTTTCCATATTATATGTTATAACATGGAAAATTAGTGTCCCGTTTTATGTTGTCTGAAATCATATAATCAATAATCAATAATCATTACCAAACTAATCAATAATTAAACCGTCCTCTGCTACCAAGAAACTGATCCAGCGCGAGGTCAATACCTGATCAGGGATCAATACTCAATTCATACATCTACAATGGCCCGTACACATTCACCCAGAATCCCTGATGCGCTGGAGTCAATTTGTTTCATTCAACGCTTTTCTCCTCTTTGAATCAATGTAATGAGTTTTAAATACCTATCAATTTAATTAATCAACTTTCCTTCTATTTGGTCGATGGACCAATTAGTTGAATAGTTGATGATAATGATTATCATACCTTAATTAACCCTACAGTTGACTAAATAACCACAGACACTTGGTAAAGTTAGATAGCTTTATCTTAATAAATTGCAGTTTGCTCAAATGCATTCAGTCACAAATATAAATAATGACACCACAAAGGGAGAGATACACATCAACAGCATAAATGAAATACAAACTCATCAGACTAACTCAATGACATTATGCATGAAGGAGTAGATAGTTTAAGAGACAGAAGTTTCAGCAAAATGATATGCAAAAACTGAATATACCTGACGGAAAAGATAGATGAAGAGACAAAGGTTTCATCTAAATAATACTTTCAATGAGTCAAACGGAGTGGATAGGTGGAGAGACAAAAGATTTCAGGAATAAAATCCATTTGCAACAAATCGTACAAATGAAAACACAGACTGAAATACAAACCTATTGGTTTGTAGAAAATCACCCCTTTGGCCTCAGTGATGATGGGGGTTCCCCGAAATAGGATCAGGGAACAAAGTCTAAAGGACAGGATCAGGACAGGACTGGTACAGCTAGGCCTCTCTGGAAACCGACGGACAGTGACGCATCTCCCCTCTTTCTCTCCTGCCAGCCTAAGCGTAAACCACGCCCCTAAAGGCACCCCAATTATACACAAAAACTAACATGACCATCCCACAATTGTTGCAAACTTTCATAAACTCGCAAAGGGATTGGTAGGCTTTGGGGGTGGCATTGTCACACCACTGTGACTTCACCTTTAATTCAACTAAAGCATTGTTCTTTATTAGTTCCCAGGGTTTGGGTCTTAGTCCGTTCTCACGTTTACTTTGTATGCTACAAATTTTAACATTTCCATTCATTCTTTAACATCATCCGCAGAATGAATCTCCGGTCCCACGCCTGGGCACTTCATTTGGCAGTCGTTCGACACTCTGGCCTTCAACCTTTTCATGTCATCTGCGGTGCAAGGCACATTCTGTTTTGCCTCTGACAGAGCGGACTCACTCCTCGAATCTCCCCTCCCACTTTAGCCAAGTTTAGGAAGATGGCTGTTTCATCCAGCACGCTAAAGTAAATAAAAATGAACATTTATTCATTATGTGATAATGAAACCATCACTGTTTACCTCCCACCTTGTGCTATTCCTTGTTAAAGTTACCTGGCATAAGCTTTCGCAAAACAGCATTATTTATTATTCCAAGGCAAGATGCAACATGCAAAATTACTGATGCGCAGGCGGCCTAGTTGCGCGACATTTCTCGTTTCTTTCAAACACAACAGTTATTACAATATTATTTATTCACGTGTTAGTTCAAGCATGCGCAGAGCAATTCCCTTGTGTTCATGTTGGGTGTATGTTAGTTTTTCTACAACTACTTACTGTCAGTCCGTATTATGGGGGTTCTTAATTCGAGCAGGTTTCATTTTGCGAAACCCTGCTCCATCAAAGGTGATGAATCATTTACTGTTCACCGAAACGCAGCGTCGAAAGGTGTTTTATAATTTTTATGAGTTTTTAATATTCTGCAAGTATATTGTTTTTAACCACAATATATTTGTATATTTGGTTCCTATTGAGTTTTACTTTAAAGACAGTTTTTGAGTCCATTAAGTACCATTGTCCTTAATTCAGTAACCTGGATGTTTTTCATTTTTTCTGTACATTTAAGAATCTTTTTTCTTCACATAGTTTTGTACACATCATATCACAGAAGTCTTCTATAAGGTTTGCCGTGTTTTTACATACTCAAATGTTGATTCTTTATTCATTTACCAGTGATATATACCAGTATCCACTAGGGGTAGATACCAGTATCAATCAGTGGTAAATACCAGTATCCACCAGAAGTAAATAACAGTATCCATCAGTGGTAAATACCTGTATCCACCAGGGGTAGATACCAGTATCAATCAGTGGTAAGTACCTGTATCCACCAGGGGTAGATACCAGTATCAATCAGTGGTAAATACCAGTACCCACTTGGGGTAAATACCAGTATTCACCAGTGGCAAAAGCCAGTATCCACCAGGGGTAAATACCAGTATCCACCAGGTTGAAATACCAGTATCCACTGGTGGTAAATACCAGAATCCACCAGGGGTAAATACCAGTATTCACCAGTGGTAAAAGCCAGTATCCACCAGGGATAAATACCAGTATCCACCAGTGGTAAAAGCCAGTATCCACCAGGGGTAAATACCAGTATCCACCAGGTTGAAATACCAGTATCCACTGGTGGTAAATACCAGTATCCACTGGTGGTAAATACCTCTAACCACCAGGGGTAAATACCAGTATCCCCTAGGGGTAAATACCAGTATTCACCAGTGGTAAAAGCCAGTATCCACCAGGGGTAAATACCAGTATTCACCAGTGGTAAAAGCCAGTATCCACCAGGGATAAATACCAGTATCCACCAGTGGTAAAAGCCAGTATCCACCAGGGGTAAATACCAGTATCCACCAGGGGTAAATACCAGTATCAATCAGTGGTAAAATCCAGTATCCACCAGGGGTAGATACCAGTATCAATCAGTGGTAAATACCAGTACCCACTTGGGGTAAATACCAGTATTCACCAGTGGTAAAAGCCAGTATCCACCAGGGATAAATACCAGTATCCACCAGTGGTAAAAGCCAGAATCCACCAGGGGTAAATACCAGTATCCACCAGGGGTAAATACCAGTATCAATCAGTGGTAAAAGCTAGTATCCACCAGGGTTAAAAGCCAGTATCCACCAGGGGTAAATACCAGTATCCACCAGGGGTAAATACCAGTATTCACCAGTGGTAAAAGCCAGTATCCACCAGGGATAAATACCAGTATCCACCAGTGGTAAAAGCCAGTATCCACCAGGGGTAAATACCAGTATCAATCAGTGGTAAATACCAGTACCCACCAGGGGTAAATACCAGTATCAATCAGTGGTAAATACCAGTATCCACTGGTGGTAAATACCTCTAACCACCAGGGGTAAATACCAGTATCCACCAGGGGTAAAAGCCAGTATCCACCAGATTGAAATACCAGTTTCCACCAGGGATACTGCCCGGAAGCAACTTGCCGCCCCAGGGCCCAATGAAAAGGTCTTGCAATCTAGTTATGCCTTTCATCATAACATAAAGTATTGATGGGGGGGGGGGGGATAAGCAGCCTCAGAATAGGCAGTGAGTGCCAGAAAAGTCCTTGACAGACCCCTAAGAGGATGGTGATGTCACTGGGGTGGGCAGACCATAGACCCAGATGTGGCAGACATTTACCTGGCTAGAAAGGTACTGTGGCTCTTGGGCAGTCACTTTTTAAAGTTAATTATTTGCTCTCTTTTGGTCAAGATTGGAAGTATTTATAATAGATCTAATGACTGCCAGGAAAAGCTGAACTGGATATTACCTGGCGGAGGAGGGGCACTGCCTACTCCGGTGGTGCCCAGCTTGCTCTGACAGAAGTATTGTTCTTATACCTTTTTATCTATTTATGTCTTTTCCTATTTAACACATTTACATTGCCGGCCAGGAGAGTGGGGGTCACTACGCAACAGTGAGTTTAGTGAACATATAGCTAGAAAATAACATAATACAATAGTGTGATAATAACAATGAGAGAACACATATTAATTGTAGTATAGTGTCGATAGAAAGGAACAATTGTACAGCAAAAACAATATACATTGGAAAGAACAGAAATAAAATGGAGATGTAGACAAAGCATGAAGTAGTGTTCTGGGGGCTGAGATTCTGCATTGTCACAGTTCACAAGTATTCTCTGCACCTTAGTGCAAGAACTCAACAGAAGCTGGGGTAGCTTGCACCAAGCTGACATTTCACAAATAAACAAGCATTGACAGAGCTGTTATGTCTCAAAAGTGAAACTTATTGTCTTTGTCAATGCTTTTGTATTCTCCTAGGACGCCACAGCAAAGGTGTGCGCGTCTGGGGCATCCGTCATTTAATGCATTCCCTTAATTTAGCAAACCCCACTCAAAGATGGCCACTGTGTGTGCGACATCTACGATGGTCATCTTTGACTGTAGAAGATTTCAGTATAAGCAAATACATTCAAAGATAGCCGTCTTGAATGCATACATAGCTTCTGTGGCCATCTTTGAATGTATTTTGTGATATTTTATGAAACCCTATCCAATGATGGCTACCAAAGATGTGCATCAAACACAAAAACAATGATGGAAGAATGCTTGCAATAAGTCTAACCAATAGCAGTACCTCGGGTAGCGGTTTAAATTATTTTTCTATTACTCACCATGCCACCTCAGTTTCGACCCAGAAATATGCAAAGGAGCCTTGATCCTGCTTCTCATGAGAACAGTCCATCATGGACTGCCAGGCCAGGTACTCACTGAACTAGACACGAGCATCCTGGGACTGGTTTCACCATGATAAGGTCTCATTAGCCAGCTATAACTTAAGGCCTGATTAGGATAGGGGTCAGACTGCCACTGACAAGCCATCCGTGGCGGACCTACCACCATCCAGCATAGTGCCCCGACCACCGCATTGTAATGCGGTCGGTCCAACCGCTGTGGCCGGAGGGACTGGCCGACGCATCCGACAGACTCAAAGAGCCCGTCGGGCCATCGGTCGGATCGTATTCCCTACAATAGGGGTAGTGCCTGCGCAGGCAATGCCGTAGGGATTACGATGTACCTTTCTGTCAACTTTTCCATGGTGGTCGACTGCCATGGAAAGACTGTCAGGAAGGGACTTTGGGGGCCCCTAGCAGGGCCCCCATCCCCCATGGGTCTCCGCTAAGAGGCCCGGAGGGCACCTGTGGTGCCCCTCAAACATCCGGTGCCTGGCACACCGGGCATGGATGTTTCAAAGCATCCCCTTTTCCACAGCGGCTTCCCTTTTCTGGGCAGCAGCACAATCCGCAATGGAAAAAGGGATGTTTCCGACTACCTACACGGCGGTCACATCTTAATTTGGCATGTGGAACCGCCGACTACATGTCGATCGGTTTCCAACCCGCTGTGATGGCGGTTGGACGCTCATCCAGCCACCACCGTAATTAGGCCCTTGGTTCCAGTGGCACAGTGATCACAGGACCCACGTCTGGTCATACCCTTGTCACTTATGGCAGTACATCAAACACACAAAAGGTGATGGGAGGAATGCTTGCAATTTGTCTAGGCAATGGTAATCACGTGGAGTAACATCCCAACCCATCCACAGCAGCTTTCTATGAAGATATAAGATATATATATATTAAAGAAATGATATTAAAAGACGTCCCAGGTGGATGCAAGCACATCGACAGCAGCCATGTTTGTATGAGATTTTCTTCAAATATAACAAAATGCCTTGAAAGATGCCTGAAAACACTCAGACTCATGCACATGCCTGGGTGGCCATCTTGAAATGGGCATGAAAACTTTAAAAGATGGGCAACCGCCAGCAGTGTGGCGGACAGCCCTCAATGTGTGGCGAGGCTGAGGAGGGAATAGGACCATTGGGTGGGAGGGGTGACAAACGTGGTCAAGAAAGAGAGTGCAGTGAGGTGGAGGGGAGCAGAGATAGAGAGAAAAAGGAGAGAAAATAGTTCCTCATATGCACTGCAATGCAAGGTCTGACATTAGCAATAGAAGTAGTGGCGTAACGAAACTTGAGGAGGCCCCCCTACAAAGTACATAGGGGGCCCCCACCCCCTTGGACCCAGTCAGGAGCTCTCACACCAGGGGCTTGCCCCACCCGTGCACAATGCCAGAGGGGGCCCCATGGAGCTCGTGGCCCCCCGCCCGCACCATGAGGAATACGGGGGCTAATGCTACGCCACTGAATAGAAGGATTCATCATCAAATCAAAAGGCATCTTGATGTAACAAACACAAGAAGAGCGAGGAGCGCCATCAAATCAGGAGCAGGAAAGCGAGACAGACAGCAAAGCCATCCAATCACGTTCAAGGCGTTGATCCAAAGCCAACTCTAAATAAATGGCGTCTATTGGAAACAACAGATCTGCCACAGATAGCTAACGCTGTCAGTAGCTGAGACCTAGAAGTGAAACTGTGGAGTATTTCTGTCAGTTTAGGGTGGAGCACTCTAGCAGTCCAGCAGATGTATGAAGTCTCACACACCTAATGAGACAGCAATGCGACAGCAGCGTGACAGTGAAGAGGAAACACCCCTGTGGCTGGTCCACAATATGACTGGGACTTTTAGGAAGAAATGGCTGAAAGTGGCTGATTCGAAGACTCAGTCTCTGTTCTGTTGGTAGATCAGGTGTTGTCCAGTTTGAGGTGTTTCTGGAACAACATTTGGTGCATCCATTGAACACACAGGAGCATGCCTAGTAAACCTCTGCCTTGTGACCATGTGTGACGTGATGGTTACACCAGAGGTCAGGGCCGGACTGGCCGTACCGGGCATTGGGCATTTCCATGGGAGGCTGGAAGGGTGGGAGCGGTTTTGGAGTGGTGGGGGCTGGTTTTGTTATTGGGGGGGTCCCGGTTGTGCCGCGGTGCTGCAATATTTGCCCCAGCAGCAAAAGCAGCAGTGCGTCACACTTGCGCCCTCCTCCTCCCCAGGGGCTGGTTCGACAGAACTGCCAGGACTGCTTTGAGTTCCCAGTTTGCCCTGCCAGAGGTGCTCTGTGCATAGCTCTCTGACTAGTGGTACCTGGAGTAAGGTGCATCCCCATTAATCACCTTCCCTGGCACCACCTCCAAGAGGGGTAATGCAGACCTCTGAGGAAGGGAGAGGTGAGAGAGACTCAGATGGCCCTTTGCCCTGCACAGGCTGACGGTGACTTCTGAACTCCTGGTTAAGTCTCCATCACATCTTTCAGCTTTTCCTGATACTTTCAACAGCAAGCTCTACTGTGTCTTCTCTGGGAGGTTGATGGCATTTGAAAAGCAGGAGGTTCTCTTCTTGGGGCCTCCCTGATCTCTCAGTGACTCTGTCTGAAGCAGGTATAACATACTGTAATAAACAATCACTGGAGCACCACAGATGCCGTCTTACCAGCCTGGCAGCATTTTACTCAATTACTCAACATCGAGAAAGAGTGTGACGTCACTCACTGATGCCGATGGGCATTTGTTGCGCTTTATACATTTTGCTCATATCATATGACTCATTCTCATGGGGTTATTCCCTTGGGATCCACTCCTGGTTTTGCATGGTTCTCTGCTCAAGGCTTGATCCATGAACCCCGTGTGTCTGGAGGTCTCCCTGCGAATGGATCACTGGTGCACTAAGATCTCTGGGTCAGACCTTGCCAATGTGATCCTCACGTGGGAGATCACATACCTTTCCCAGCGGTACCACAGATCTTTGGCTTTGGGGACATAGGAATTGTTTGTCGGATAGGGGACACTACCGCAGGAACACGGCTACTGTGCCGGGATTAGAGGGGTTTATCACAGCCCTCGTCTTTCTACATCAGTGACACGACCCTTACGGGAATTCTTTTATTTCACAATTCACTCCCTAGCCACATGAAGTGGGATACACGTATAATTGACAGAGAACACACTACTTCCATCTTCTACTAGTGCTATCGACTATTTAATTGACCGGTGACTGATGCAAAATAGATGGTCCCCCATTTTCGATTAAGCTAATAACAGGGTTTCTTTCACATATCGGACAATCCAAATTTACTTGGAGCAACTACTTCAGACGTAAAAGCCTTGAAAAAATTACTTTCGTAACGAAACACGTGTCGGCTGTTTCCATCAGGCTGTTTCCATCATTTACAACAGGGAGGCTGCATGAACAGGACCTCCGAGGGACAATTAGTGAAAATAACACTTTTGTAAAAACAATATATAAAAACGATATATGCCTTTGCTTTTGGATTGCACCTTTTATATTGGGTTTTTATGATTGGAATATATCACTGTTAGCTGCTATTAAATACAATTTTGCAAAAAGGTATCTGTTGGATTGTTTTCCTGTGAGCAGCCAAACTGTCGATGAACTGTAAACTGTTTACACTATTCAAAATAGTGACATATAAATTTCGAGAGTGCCGAGGTACAGTTGTTTTGTTAAGACTAGCACGGGAGTCCTTTGGCACTTCTGTGTGGTGACATCCATGGTAGTGGGGTGTTTTGTGTTTTGTTACCTCGAGTGGCACCAATACTGATATTCGGTTACAGACAAGTTCGGATAATACATTGTTTGAGATTGATGTGCTACTCTGTATACCACCACTACCCCCTCTTGCTTTTTGTACATGGGATGTCATACTTTGGCCAAGGTACCCCCACCCTTCAATTTCCACAGCCCCCCCACCCGGCTTGTCCTTTCCCTGTGGTGAAGAGCTGTGAAGGTTTCGGAGAGCGTGAAGGCTCGCTGGCTCCCTAAATGATATCCTTTTTGGTGGCTTCCAGGTTTACCGTCTTTGGAGACATGGCTACCATCTCTCACACTACCTCATGCCTTTAGGGATCCAAGGTGGCACAGGCTTCTAAGACAGCAGTAGCACGCTTGTAACCTTGAAGATTCCATCTGGCCACGAGGACACCTACATCACGGGGACATTCAAATGTTTGACGTGCCAGTTTTCAGATTTACACCCATGAAGACCCAGTACCACACGTGAGGCAGAAAATTACACTTGCCCAGCCATTCCACAGTTGCCAGTTGACGAATATTTCTTGGTAGGCTCTTTCAATCACTAGGAGTCCTGAAGAAGAGAGCTGTTGTCTTAACACTGACAAGGAACCACACGAAGAATGCATAAGTCCCACCACCCTCAGGGGCATACTTATTAAAGAGTTGGGTCGTCCTTGCGCCACGCGATGGGGCACAAAAGCAACACAACTCTTAAGTTAGATTTATCAAGCCATAGAAGGCCACCTTGCGTGGCTTGATAAATCTAGAGTAACACAACGCAGTGCAAATCACTGCGTTGCATTACTCTGCGCCAGGGAGGTGTTCCATCCATGGAGCGTAGGTGTTCCCACGCATCCACTCATAGATTTTGGCTCATTTCCAAATTTACCATTACTGGTAGACTTGAGAACTAGTCAAAATGCTACACCTCCCGATGTGAGGCGTAATGAGGAGAACTATCTTTATTTCTCCCTCTTCCTTCCTGCCGCAGAGGGTTGTTTTTTGTGCAGGAAAGTGTCCCTTACAACACAGACACCCTTGCACTATGGTGCAAGGCCGCCTGCGTTGGTTCTAGGCAGCCCAATGTTCGCCAACGCAGGGAAAAGACAGGAATGTACCATATTATGGTAAATACTGTTCATTCTTCCCTTTTTTCGCAGTGCAGAACAGCAAGGTGACTTTCTGCAATGCGTGATTTTTTCATAAATATGCCTCAAAGGATCTAACCCAGTGGGAGAAGTTACCTAGACTTTTCATTAGACAGAGTCTCAGGTGCCTACACCACCTCAGTTGCTTTAACACAACTCACACTGAAAGTGTTGCCAGCCTGGACACTGGGCAGCCCTCTCGCAGCGTCGCATCAGCTCCTTGGCTGGGTCAGTTGCACATTGCTACGGGCGGAAGTCACATTGCCTGGGACTGTAGATTTCATTTCAAGACCGGAGGCTACCGTTATGCATTTACCTTTTAATTGCCAATCCTGCAGCACCTTTAAAGAACTTTAGAACAATACAACACACCCTACAACCAGATCACATACACCATAAGTAGTACATGCACATAACGTTTCTCCTCTTTTAAATGCTGCTCCTGAGGAGATAAGTATACCTTTTGCTTCACTGTATTTACACGGTTTGATACGATTTTGTTAGAAATATTTTAAGTTAAGTAGTGTTGTTAATAGTAATAAGTTTAAGTAAGCTTCTAACTTATAGAAGCGTGCTTTCTTTAGAGGTATTTGATAAACATTCATTTATAGGGAAAGTTTATGTAAGGTGCACTTTTGAAAATATGTAAACCAGTATAGGAGCATGGCCGTTGTAGTTAGGTCTACATGCCTTATATTTTACTGTTTTACACTAACAAGAGTAGAGACTTAGCAGTTAACTAGGCAGGCGTGGGAGTTGTCTTTTAAAATAGCAAAACGGAAACCTAGGCACACATAAATGTTAAGTTAACACAGTATGTAAAAGTAAGTGCTACAGTACAAAATACATAAAACGGAAAGGAAATCTCTTCAAAGATGTCGATTAAAATTCAGCCTTTTAATTTTTTCTTAAGTTTCTTTGATAGGTAGAAAAACAAGCCGACACGTGTTTCGTCGCGTGTGGAAATTACTTCCGCGACTTCCTCAGGGCTGAATACAAATGAAGAGTATTCGGATTGTCGCTCAGCCGGTGATAATTCCAACCCGGCTGGGCAAAAAAACCAGTCAGGGATAAGTCTGTTCGTTCTGGAACGTATCAAAACTGCGGTAATGTCAAGTATCCCGCATACAAAGGGTAAATTGTGACAGTATTTCTTAAAGATTGAGGATCATCACATCAGGTCACGGTGGACCAACTGCGTATCGAGATGCCGTGAGGGGGTGAAAAACTGGAACAAGTACTTCCAGCGTTGTATTAGATCTCAAGGCGGGTGGGCCCGGGGAGCCCCTCTGGCGGATCACTGCGTTAAAATAGACCCGTGTTGCTGCTGTGTGTAACACAGGCACAGGAGGTGCGAGCTGGTGTTTGTCTCTCTTTCTTGAGACACGTTCTGAGCTCGCGTCCTCACGCAGACGGGTGGTTGCCTCTCTCGTCCTGCCGGTGAAAGAGGTAGCAGGCGCGTAGTTAGTTCACGCGCATTGAGTAGAAGGCTCAAAAGAGCCATTTCGGCTGCCGTAGTCTCGCGAGATTGCGGCAGCCATGTTAGTTTGGGAATAGTATCATAGGCTATTTTGGATTATATGAGAGCGCGTTTTTTAATTGACAGTTAATCTGAAAAACACTGAGGTACAGAGAAATTGTGCTGGTTGGAGTCGCCAGTGAGAATATTGAGAGGGTGTCAGGATTCGATATTTTAGGCAGTTACAAGATAGAAATTTAGCTTGGAATTTAGCTAGTTTTTGTGAAATAAGGATGGATGCTGAACAAGGTCCCAGTGCGGGTTTATCAAATGAAAACATAAATGAGGAGGTAATTAAAAAGAATATAGAACAAGAAATGAGAGTACAGGTGAGGAAAATATTAGACAACATTTTGTCAGAAAAAAAGAGGAAAGAAAGAGAATCTGGTGAAGAATATTTTTCACTATCTGAGGATGAGGAGAGAAGAGTAAGAGGTGGAAAAAGATTGAAAAAGACAAAACACATAGAGGAAGTGGAGTTAAGGAAAGGTAGTAAAGGTGGATCAAAGTCCACGAGCAAGAAAGGAGTCAAAAGCAGCACAAAGAGAAAAGGGGTCCTTGGAGGCACGCAAGGAAGTAGTGTCCATAGTAACACAATGGATGAGGAGTTTAATAACTGTGGAATGAGATCACCTGCATGTGAGAGCAGGGATGAGGATGAATATATTTAGGATATTTCCCACAAAAATGATTTTGATGAGGAATTTGTAGAAAATATAGGAACTAATACAAAAGAGGTCCTGGAGAATCCCTTGGGTGAGGAGATGTTTTCGTCTTTTATCATCAGACACCCGAGAAGTGGTGATTGGCGGCCGATGGAGCATGTGAGCAAATTTATTAAGGAATGGATAAGGAGACCCTTAGAAAAGGAAGTTTGTAGGGTGCTGAAAGCTGAATGTTCAAGACCTGTAATAGAGGAGAAGGTTTGCATTACTCCAAATTTGGACCCAGAAATAATAAGCTTTTTGTTTAGAATGGGAAGGGACCCTAGGAAAGGGTGAGAGCGTTTCTTGAAACAATGCCAGGATAAAGTGTTGGATATTCTGGGTCCATTAGGTAGAATATTCGATATGGCTGAAAAGGCTCATATCAATGAGAGTGAAGTGGATTTGGAATTATTGAGAGGATGGAGCCAGAGGGCTATTATTCTATTAGGAAATGCCAATGCTGGATTGATGGCAGGACGCAGAAAAGCTATTCTGATGAAAATAAGTCCCAAGTTGGGCGATATGTCTGAGAAGGAACCCAGTGACAACGCAAAGGGTTTACTGTTTGGTGAAGGTCTAGTGAAAGTCTTAGGAAATATGTTTCAAGCTTTATGGCTTTGGACAAAGCCCAGGTTAATATGAGAAAAGTATTTGGGACTGGAGTTTTTGGAAGGGCCAGTAGATGGGGACTTTCGACTGGCTGGGGGATATAAAGGTCCCCGTACAATAGCCAGTATCGTGGATACAGCAGAGGATACCAGCCAGGAACAAGTTTCTATCCGAATTTAGGAAGAGGTGTTCGTACAGGAAGAGGTAGAGGAACTAGGCATCGTTTCCAAGGATCACAAGGTGAGTACGGAGAATGTATCTGGATTTACCCTAGAAAAGGTCGGGGGACATTTCAGAGCTTATGAAAAGGAATGGGAAAAGATCACACGAGATCCATGGATCATCAAGACTATTCAAGATCTAGAAATAGACTTTGTAGAGGTTTCTCAGCCGCTAAAAGAGCACAGGGAATAGTGTTTATCAAGGGAGAAGATGATGATTGTAGATGCAGAGATAGAGAGTATGCTTCAGAAAGGAGCAATTGTTCAAGTAGAGGAATGTGCAAGAGGATTTATAAGCACTTTGTTTTTGGTGCAGAAAAAAGATAAAGGTTGGAGACTGGTTATGAACCAGAGAGATCTAAAAAAATATGTAGTTTACAGGCATTTCAAAATGGAAGGGATTCATTGTCTAAGGGATACGTTGCAAAGGGAGAATTGGTTAGTAAAACTGGATTTGAAAGACGCTTATTTTACAATTCCAATGGAGAAGAACAGTCAGAGATTTTTGAAGTTCCGATGGCGGGGAAGATTATTTAAATTTTTGTGCATGCCTTTTGGTCTGTCTTCCGCTCCATGGTGCTTCACAAAGATCATGAGAACTGTTATGGGCCATCTAAGAGAAAGGGGCATAAGACTCACAGTTTATTTGGTATCTTGATTATGTCCCAGGACATAGAGCAGTTAAGGGAAGATTTGTTGACAGTAAAGTTTCTGCTGGAAAGGTTGTTTTTTTCAGAAATGTACAGAAGTCTATTTTTGTTCCGAAGAAGTAGATGGAGTTTATGGGATTCGGGATAGATACAATGCAAGTAAAGTTGCAACTTCCAGAGAAGAAGATAAAGAAGATAAAAAAGGAGATTTGTCAGGTTTTAAAGAAAGAATATCTTACTTTGAGGGATTTAGCACGCATGGTAGGCTTGTTGTCGTCTTCAATTCAAGCAATCTTTCCAGGTCCATTGCATTATCGTGCTTTGCAAAGAGTAAAGGGGGAAGCCCCGAGGAAAGGATTATGGTATGGGGACAGAGAATATCTGAATCAAGAGGCACAAGAGGAATTGAACTGGTGGTTACAAAATTTGGAAGCATGGAATGGACGGGCGATTTTTGGCTGTGTTCCAGACTTTGTTTTAGAGACGGATGCATGCTTGAAAGGATGGGGAGCCCGCTTGGGAGAGATTCAGACAGGTGGTTTATGGTCGGCGGAAGAAAAGAGGAGTCATATAAACTGTTTGGAATTGAGAGCAAGTCTTTACGCTGTGAAGAGTTTCAGAGGAGTACTGAAAGGGAAGAATTTAATGATCAAGATGGACAATATATTCAACCGTTTAGGGGGGAGCAGATCTCGTCAGTTGTCGGATTTAGCCAAAGAATTTTGGTGTTTTTGTATGGAACACAAGATTGTGGTGAAAGCAGAGTATTTGCCGGGGGAAGGAACGCGGTGGCAGACTGGAATTCAAGGATCATCAAGGATTTCAGCGATTGGAAGCTGGATCCGCCATGCTTCAGAAGGATAGAGGAAGAGTGGGGTCCACTGGAGTCTGACCTGTTTGCGAGCAGATTGACTTGCCAGACTCAGCGTTATTACAGTTGGAAGCCAGATCCGAGTGCATGCGCAGTGGATGCCTTTCAACAATCATGGAAAGGAATGAGAGCTTATGCTTTTCCCCCTTTTGCGATGATTCAGAGAGTATTGTTGAAAGTGAGGATGGAGAGTGGCCAGTTAGTTGAGGTGACATGGTTTTGGGTGTCTCAGGTTTGGTTCCCTTCATTAATGGTGCTGGCTTGTGCGATACCCTTCTTGATTCCGGCGAGAGAAGGTCTGTTAATGAATGGAAAAGGAGAAGAACATCCTTGGTTCAGGACAGGGTGCTGACCCTTCTTGTTTGGAAGGTGTCGGGAGAGCTGAGTGTTTCAGAGGACTTTCGAGCAAAGCTATTGAAATGCTCAAGGAATCTTGGGCACCAGGAACAAGAAGAAGATACAAGGGAGTTTGGAGAATATGGAGTGGTTGGTGCATGGAAAGGAACTTGGATCCCGTGCAGGCTCCTATAGTGGAAGTTGTTAATTTCGTGGTGGAATTGTTGGAGAAAGGGCTGAGTTACAGAACATTAAATTGTTACAGCTCAGCTGTTTCGGCAGGTCATGTTTTTGTAGACGGTAGGTCAGTGGGTAGGAATGCCGTAGTGTGTAGAATTTTAAAAAGCAGGAGACTAAGGAGACCTCCTAGGGCTAGGTATGAGGTCCTATGGGATGTGAATTTGATGCTGACTTTATTTGAGTCATGGCCTGCAAATAGATATTTAGACTTGAAAAGACTTACGATGAAGTTGCGTTCCTTGCTCTGTTTGATTTCTTGCAGGAGAGCGTCTGAGGTGAAGGCTTTGGAGTTAACAATGGATTTTATGTACCAGATGGTGCGCATTTTGAAATTTGGAAAAGGACTAAAACTGTGTCTACTTATGTTTTTTATCCAAAATTGGATGAATGTAGGAGATTATGAGTCGTTGAGTGTTTGAAAGAATATGAAAAGAGAGTGGAGGAGACCAGGAGCGATGGTGTGAACCAGGTTTTGATTTCTTGTGTTAAACCATTTAAGGCAGCGATGCAACTATTGCAAGATGGGTGAAAAGGGCAATGGAGCCGGCGGGCATTGATATTAAGGAGCTTAAGGCACGTTCGATAAGAGGAGCGATGGCAAGCAAGGCTTATTGTTCAGGAGGAAGGTTGGAGGAGATTATGAAAGCAGCAGATTGGGCTAATGCAGGAACGTTTGTAAAACATTATTTTAGACCAGTTAAAAATTTTGCAAATGAGGTGTTGAAGGGCTTTCAACATGCATAATTTTAGCCTCCGTTCTTGAAATGAAATGGCGATTCTCTAATTAACATACAGAGAAAATCTTGTTTTCATTAAAGACAACGGAGGCTCACATTATCCCACCCTCCTCACCCTATGTTTACGATAAAAAAAAGGTAAGGGTTTAACAGGAGGTGATTTATTGTGAATTTTATAACTGTCTGATGTTTGGTGAGGTTTTGTGAATTTGCAATTTTTGCTCGGAATGGAAGAGTTCATTGGTCATGCTGTGTTTTTATTGTAGAGTCTTTGCAGTGAAGGAGGACGAGGAGAAGATATCGAAAGACACATGGATCTTGGAGGATAAGAAGTTTACACTAAAGAAAAGAATCGACGCATTTTAAAGAGGAGGAATGATATGTGCATGGACTACTTGTGGTGTATGTGATCTGGCTCTAGGGTGTGTTGTATTGTTCTAAAGTTCTTCAAAGGTGCTGCAGGAGTGGCAATTAAAAGGTAAATGCATAATGTTAGCCTTCATGTCTTTAATGAAAGCTTGATTCTCTGTTGATTTTATTTGGAGAATCGCCATTTTCGATGAGTGCCACCATCAGGCAGTAGGACGGCACTGCCCCGGGAATGAACAGGTTCTTCCTGCTTCACACCTAAACACTATAATCATTTGTGGGGCAGATCCATGCGCCCATAAATACTAGCGACGTCTAGTTCATGTGGTGTTTATTTTTACCTGCTCTACATTTCGACATGTAATAAACTTGAACTCTTATTAAATTCAACAATGACGTGTCTTGTAAACAATTAACTGTGCCTTACTGTACCTGCATCCAAGCCCCTGCCAGCCTCCTGCTGTGGACCATGACAGCTCGGCCACCGCTACCACCAGGGAGTCGAGGGCGCGGAGGCGGGGCTCGGGTCATCACAAGTGACCACAGCCAAGGTTCAGCGGAAGAAACAGCAGAACCAATCAACAGCGCTGTCTCATGATGGGCCGCGCTGGGCAGTGCACAGAAACCTTGCTCACTCTTTCCGTGCTGTACTGTCTGAGAATAAAGCACTAACTCAAAGAAATATCCGGGTAAATGAATCCACTCTACGTCCTCCAGGCTTATAAATCAGGTGCTCGTCTCTGCGCCAGAAAAGCCCATCATGATACAGCCCCAGGAATCTCTGCTTCCCTACTACTGCCGACCGTTCCCTCCTACTGCCGACCGTTCCCTCCTACTGCAGACCTACCCTACTACTGTCTGTCTGTCTTTCCTACTACTGTTGACCTTACCCTACTGCTGTCTGTCTTCCCTACTACTGTCTGTACTGTCTGTCTTCCCTATTACTGCATACTGTTCCCTACTACTGCAGACCTACCCTACTACTGCCGACCGTTCCCTAGTACTGCAGAACTACCCTACTACTGTCTGTCTTCCCTACTACTGTCTGTACTGTCTGTCTTCCCTACTACTGCCGACTGTTCCCTACTACTGCAAACCTACCCTACTACTGTCTGTCTTCCCTACTACTGTCTGTCTTTCCTACTACTGCTGACCTTACCCTGATGGAGCAAGAACTCACAAATGAGACTTGCTCGGAAGCAATCCTCTCACAGTATTAATTATTAATCTTTGTAATGTTCGTACTAACAAATGCACACACAAATACAAGTAGAAGGAAGCTTGCCTATGTGTTTATCCTAACAAATAACGCTTGTCTAATCTAAAATGGCCGCTAAAGCGCGGCAATTTCTTTGCGCATGTGTCAACCATATCACATGGTGTGACGTCTTTCTTTGCTTGGAGGGAAATCCTTGCTTCTGCGCAGTGTGTATTAAAATGGCTGCTTAATGGTTTCACGTGCTACAGCTTGCTTACATGTTGCAATTAAACTGTGGTATCCTAACGCTATTTATGCGGGATAGAATTTATAATTAAATGGGAATAGAGTAGAAAGAGTGGGTATACAGTGAAACAATTTATTTGTGATTTTAATATTTTCTTCTTTGACTTTTATTAGTTCGTAAATGGGCCTGGGTTGGTTGAACTGAAAACTCGAGAGACAATGGTTCTGCGCATGCGCCTTGCGAGGCTGCCCAGAAGAGAGGATGAAGTCAACCTGGACGTCGTCCAAGGCCATGACCTGATGGCCAACAACTACTGTACCCACAATGTGCCTACCGAAAAGAAACAATTTATATAAACATTGTAATAAACTTTGTCGTGAGACGGGTGGGAAATAAAGCAAATGTATTAATTGTGATGGGCGGTATTTTAAAACAATGGGCTTAAAGAAATTGAATTAAATCAATATGGTGTGAGGATCAACCCCCTGTCCCCGTCCAATCAGAAGTAGTGGGCCCATAATTCTGCAACATTAAGGGGAGGTACATGGGCGTAGAAGGGTATAATAGATATAGTATTAGCTAATTAGAGGGAGTTCAGTGTGAGAGAGTTCGGGAGTTCGAGGAGTTCGAGGTTAGAGATCCATGCAGACTGAACCGCTGTCCAGAGAGGTCCTGAGGTGGGGGCGGCGGAGTCCATTAGAAGGAAGACACGGGAGAAGTCGAGGAGAAGCGAAGTATCAGAGAGGGGAACGACGCAGGCGTTGTTGATAGAGAGGTCACCGGTCCTGTCCTGAACCTGGAGGAGGTCTTTGCTCTTCATCCTTCCTGGGTCCTATCTTTCCAACTCCTTGGGGTTTGGTTCTCGCACTTTTAGGTAAATATAAATGCAAACCTTAGTTGCGCTGCTGTCTCTATCTTCTTCTTTCTGAGGAACCATCGTTGATCGATAATTGATTATTATGCTTCATCCTTGATATACGATTAAGTATCATGTGACTCTGTAATTTACTCTGCTAAATCTTTAGATAAGCATTTTAAAACTTCCTGACTCAGTGATTATTTCAGGATTATGATTTGCAAGGAATGTCACTCATTTTAAACTTCCCAATTAATAAGGGGTCCATTGGTAAGTCATTACTCTTCAATCAGAAAAGTAATTGGTAGCAGGGATTTGATAAAAGAGTACAACTGACCCACCAGCGGAAATTGCTAGCGTAGTATGAATGTATGGGCCCAAGTGAGTATTTGGTGTATGAATGCTTGTTGCTAGTAACCCGCTGGATCAGTTTTCTGGCTAGCAGACGATGGTTTTGGTTATACTTTATTAATTGGGTAATGAGAATTTTATATTTATGAACTAACATCCGTGTGTTTAAAGTTTGTTTTATGTTGTCTAGAAAATTCCCGGGGAAAGAATAGCAGATGGTAAGTGGAAGCCATACTGCAGTGAGGTTATCTGTCAGGCAGAAATAGTACTGAAAAGTTAAGTAGGGCTATCAGTACTTGTTAGGGACTCTATGCGTGTGAGTAATAGCAAAAGGAATATGCTGGTAAAAATTTGATGTTATATCACCTAGAAAGGGTAACATTGAAGAAGTAGCAGTTATTTCTGAAGCTTACGTGAAGAGTAAACGGAAGAGTTTTACTCGTAATGTATGTTTAGTAAACGGAAAAGTTTTACTAAGTGTGAGACGAAACTATCTTTTCCAAATTTATAGAAACTGGCACGATAGCGAATGTTTTATGTTGTTACTGAATTTTAATAAAAGTATAGAGAAAAAAAAGTTTTGCGTACGATTTTGTAAAGGGAGGGTCAGCTGCCGGAGAGGTAGTTGACGTCACAAAACGCCGCGCTGGGATTGGTTGGAACAGCGGGCATGGAAAGACTCTTGTAAAGGAGGGGTCAGTAGTCAGGAGTAGTATTGACGTCACACTTGTCGCGCTGGGATTGGTCGAAACAGCGAAGGACAGAAAAGCGCAGATTGTAAAGGAGAGGACGCCAGAAAAGACGTCACTGAAAGGCCGCGCTAGGATTGGTTCAGAGACAAATGTTAGCTGGAATTTAATTGGTTATCAGCATAGAAATCGAAATCTTAGTGGACAGTGAAAATTATATGTTGAAACGCGATCCAACTTTAATAGGAACTCGTCCAGACAGGAGATTCCTAGGGTTTGCAGAATATAATTCGATACATAGATATTTACCCAAAATGTATGGAGAAAAGAGAAAAATGACATTTCTACAAAAGATTAAGAATTATTTTAATAAAGGATAGACCAATCAAAACTAGAGAAGGAATTATCATTCCACCAGCTAAAACGCCCGCTTCATTCATGATGATGGAGAGAGGTTATCATACTTGCGTATGGTTAGAAAATTGGATAGAATATACCAAAAATGATGGAATATTAGCATTTCCCGAAAATGGTACTTTCAATGGGAGAATTCTTCAAAATTTGAGATTGAGGATGAATGACTTAGAACCCAGACCAAGATTAACTCAATACGAAGCCTTAGAACAGTGGGAAACCGAGGCATTCGAACGTGACCGATCCAGGAGTAATAGGGGCTATAGGGGATTTTTCCCTAGATACCAAAATGAATCAAGGGACGGTCAGATGAAACAGTGGAGAAGAGCGATGCTTACAGAGGGTTTATTTCCAATATTAATGGCAGAAGAATCGTCAGGGAATAAATGCACAGAAAAGACAAAACACTTGACTAGATTTGGAGATTCTGAAGATGAATTTATGGAAGAAATATTAAAGAACCCGCCACCATATCAGGAAGGGACAAGTGGATGCACCCCAAGTGCACCACTATTAAAGACACCATTGGTACCGCAAGTATTGCATAATCCCCCAGTTAGTAGGGTACTTCATGATAAGGAAAAGGAAGCAATAGATAAAAACAGAGCAGATTTAATACAGAAAATAACACAATTGAGTGTCCATCCTGATTCGCTGACCATACCTGTAACAATTGGTCCAGTGGTTCCCTTATATGGTGACAAAGTAAGTTATCCGAAACCATTAGCAATGCCTACATCTGTAGAAATTCCAAAACCAGATCCTGTAATAATTGATGATCAATTTAGTGATTGTGAATCTATGGTATCCTTAATGGATTTGCCTATTCGAGGATCTATAAATAGTACTCCTAGAAGAATAACACCTGGTTGTTCCAAAGATGTAAACATAGTAACCTCATCAGGAACCAAAAGTGCCACAGTAGTTACACCAGAAGACTTAGAAAGGTGGGCACAAGGATCAGACAAACAGAGTTCACCTCCAAAGATCATGGACATTTACAAATTAAAGGTTGAATTAGAAGAAATGATAGCAGGAAATGTAGGAGTAGATCGTCTAAATACTTACGATGAAGAAGAGCTATTATTTGTATGCAGAAGCATCACTAGAAATGTAAAAATATTTCATGAAAAATTATCAGATTTGGCTTTACAGATGGGAATTGAAATAGGGAAGTCAAAGGTGTTACAGAAACCCTATAGAGCAGATTTTTCTGACAAAGATTTAGAAAACATGAATGCCTCTGGTCGAAAATTACAAGTAAAGGAATTAATGACAGTTTTACAGAAATGGGGAGACCTAGATAAATGGAAAATTAGATGGACAAAGAAAAAGGAAGAGGCACGATATAGTAGAACCACTTCTGAATATTTAATGAAGGAAACAGGGAAAGCAGATCAAATGTACCCGATGGGAGAAGTTCCAGGAGGAGGATATGTACATGTCCCATGGAGCAGACAGGATATTTTGTCATTTACGAATGATTTTCCAAAGTTGAGAGAAAAACCAATTGAATGGTACAAGCAAGTTGAGAGGTTTGTGAAAGTGTCAAAGGTATTGTTGAAGGACTTAGATGGACTGTTCGACATAGTGGTACCTGCCGATTTATGGACAGATTGTAAAATCACAGTTGATTGGCCAAGTGAAGAGTATCCTAGAGATCCAAAGACAGGTGCCCCGTCAAGTGATGTAATGAAAAAGTATCAGCAGGTAATAACTTACCTGAAAGGGAAAATACCACCAAAAGAAACAGATTGGGTGAAAATAGACAGAACTACCCAAGAAGCCAGTGAATCGGTACATGCCTATTATGAACGTTTATTGCAGGTATTCAAACAGTATAGTGGATTTGAGGACATAGGAGATAAAAACATGAGTCAGTTTGTTTACCGATTTGTTTATGGATTAAAACCAGAGATTTGTCAGATGATTAAGCAGCACATGTTGTGCTGGCAAGGGAAACCGATTGATGAGATTTTGAAATATGCGAAATATTGTGGAGATGACATTGAGGATAGGCACAAGAAACTGCAAGAGAAAGTGATGTGGGCTCAGGTAAAAATGGCTGAGCGACAGGGAATTAATTTGGATAATCCAAGTGATAATCAGGGAAAAGATTCTGGAACGAATGGTGACACTGGGAATGGAGGAAAAGTGAGAGGACGAATGAGCAGAGAAGAGGCTAAAAAGAAGTTTCCTTGTCATGGGTGCGGAAAATTGGGGCATTGGAAGGATGAATGTAAAAAGATGCGGAATAATAATGGCCCAAATCAAAATTTAAATCCACAGACGCAGAATGACTCACAGCAGGGTGTAAATCCTCAGAGTCAGTTGCCACCTGCACCTATACAGGGTAATGTAAGCAGAGCAAAGCACGGTACAGACGTCGGATATCAAGGAGGAAGTGGTAAGAATGAGTATGTAACCTCACAATTTCTTTTACAGGACGACTTTTGTCCATATAATCAATGACGGTGCCTAGGAGAGGGGAAGAAGGAGTGCGTACTTGGTGCATCCTTACCGGTAGATCAGTCAGGTCCATATGTTGAAGGGAATGTGAAAGGTAATGATATTACTTTCCTTTTGGACACTGGCGCTACCAGGTCTACTGTGAGAACAGCAGACATCCCAGACCTTCCTCTCTCTGGAGAAGCTATCCAAGTTGTGGGTGTAGCTAATCGAAAGATTAGAACACCTCTTACCGAACCAATGGAAGTAAAAATTGGAAATTTTAGAGAAATGCATCAGTTTGTAGTGTGTGATTCCAGTCCAGTAAATTTATTGGGACGAGATTTGTTGTGTAAAATGAACTGCACAATTTTCTGCACGCCGGATGGTGTTGCAATTCAGACCCCGGATGAAGACCATGTATATAAAATTATGATTGCAAAGCAAGGTACAGAAGTAGATGAGATGTTCTCTTTGATAACAAAAGACGAGTTGCCAGAAGAATTAAAAACTACAGTAAATTCCATAGTATGGGATTTCACGGGAAAAGAAGTAGGACTTATGGCCAAAATAGACCCAGTTAAAATTACTGTAAAGGAAGGTGCAATTTTCCCAAATACCAGACAGTACAAAATGAGTGCCGAAGTAAAAGCAGGAGTCATTGAAGAAATTAACAGAATGGTAAAACAAGGCATACTAAAAGAAGTAATGAGTAGCCCTTGTAATTCACCAATAATGGGTTTGAAGAAACCTAGTGGAAAGTATAGGATTGTTCAAGATTTGCGAAAAATAAATAAAATTGTGGAACCTTGTTGTCCTATAGTGCCAAATCCTGCAGTAATTCTATACCAAATTCCTTGGAGTGCAGGATGGTTTACCGTGATTGATTTATGTCAAGCATTCTTTTCAATACCATTGCACCCAGATAGTCAGTATCTTTTTTCATTTAAATTTGAGAACAAAGTCTATGTATGGAATCGTGTTCCTCAGGGGTACACGGAAAGTCCTTCCATCTTTAATCAGATATTGAAAAAGTGCCTAGAGAGACTAGTGATGCCAGGAAGCTCAGTCTTAGTACAATATATAGATGATTTACTGGTGGCATCTAACACCAGAGAGGACTGTGTTGTTGACTCCATTGCATTATTAAATCATTTAGCTGAAGAAGGGCATAAAGTTTCACCTGAAAAGTTGCAGTTTTGTACAACAGCAGTTAAGTATCTAGGACACCAAATTGAGAGGGGAAAAAGAAGGATAACCTCTGAAAAAGTAAAATGAATCAAGAAAATGCAAATGCCTGTCTCCCAACGAGAAGTGAGAATGTTCCTTGGAATAGTGGGTTATTGTCGTCAATGGATACTAGGGTTTTCTCTGCTAGCAAAGCCATTAATTCAAATGACGAAAAAGAAGGCAAAGGACCCAGTTGAGTGGGATGATGAGAGCGTAGGAGCCTTTGTAAAATTGAGAAATGCTTTGTGTGCAGCACCTGCCCTAGGCATGCCTGATTATAAAAGAAAATTCGCATTATTCTGTCATGAAAGAGAAAATTGTGCACTTTCAGTCCTAACCCAGAGACATGGTTTGGACAGATGTCCTATAGCATATTTTTCTGCTACATTGGACCCAGTGGCAGCCGCATTCCCAGGCTGCTTAAAAGCAGTAGCGGCTACATGTTTGAGCATTGAACAAAGTGAATCAATTGTAATGGGACATCCTGTCAAAGTGTTTGTTCCCCATTCAGTTGTGATTCTGTTGATAAGAACCCGAACTCAGCATCTTACTCCTAGTCGGCTGACTAAATATGAAAGAATAATACTAGGTGCTGAAAATGTGACTATTGTAAGGTGCACAATAGTAAATCCTGCTACCTTACTACCAGACCCATATCATGAGGAAGTTAAAGATGATGAAGAGGAACATGATTGTTTACAAGTCACAGAATTGTGCACAAAACCACGTCCTGACATACAGGAACTACCCCTCAGGGAACCAGACAGGGAGCTGTTTGTTGATGGTTCGTGCCAAAGGCATGAAGATGGTAAACTAACTGCAGCATATGCAGTATGTGAATTAACTGGAATAGTCGAAGCATCCTATTTACCAGGAGTAAAATCTGCACAAGTAGCTGAATTAATTTCTTTGATAAAAGCCTGCAAAATTGGGAAGAACCAGAAAGTAACTATATTTACAGATAGCCAATATGGTTACGGGGTTGTGCATGATTTTGGCCAATTATGGATGCAGAGGGATTTCATGACTTCTTCAGGATCCCCCATTAAAAATGGACAGTTCGTAAAAGAACTATTGGAAGCAATACAATCACCAAAAGAATTGGCTGTGGTGAAATGTGCTGCACACCAGTCAGGAGATGACTGGGTGGTAGTCGGTAACAGATATGCAGATTTGGTGGCTCAACACTGTGCCAAACACAGGTTGTCAGTTAATAAAAGGGTTGAAAGAATGGGAATCAGCTGCCAACTTATGCTGTATGCACCTCCTGAAACATGGAATGATGTGAAAAGACTACAAGATGATGCTGATGAGAGTGAAAGAAATGCATGGATTAAAATGGGATGTTCTCAAAGGTCAGACGACGATGTATGGATTTATGCCGATGGCAGACCAGTCATGCCCGACTGTTTGATTTCACCAATGGCCAGAATGTATCATGGAGACACACATGTAGGGAGAGATGCAATGATTAGGCTCTTCAGACAAAATTGGTACAATCCAAGGTTTAGGGCTGTAGCAGAGAGTCTTTGCCAGAGATGTCTAACTTGCCAAATGCATAAACCAGGAAGAAAAACAATAATTGGGTTTGGAAAAATCGGAAAGGCAGAGGGTCCATTTGTGAGATTGCAGCTAGATTTCATTCAGTTACCACCATGTAGAGGACTGAAATATGTACTTGTCATAGTGTGTCTGTTTTCAAAGTGGGTGGAGGCTTACCCTACCAGGAGGAATGACAGTATTACGGTCGCAAAGTTGTTGCTACGAGAACTCATTCCTAGATTTGGTTTCCCAGTAACTTTGGAATCAGATAGAGGAGGGCACTTCAACAATGATGTGATTAGAATAATCTGTGAAGCATTCCAAATTGAACAAAAATTGCACTGTGCATATCGTCCAGAGGCTTCTGGAGTGGTTGAACAAATGAATGGCACAATAAAATCCAGACTGGCAAAAAATGTGTGCATCAACATCGTTAGATTGGCCGGACGCATTGCCACTTGTTTTGATGGGACTCAGAAGCATTCCTGATAGAAATACCGGATTGAGTCCACACGAAATAATCATGGGAAGAGCAATGAGACAAGCACATGTTCCTACAAATAAACTGCTGAATATAACTGATGATATGGTTCTGGATTATTGCAAAGGATTGGCTGACCTAGTGCGTTCTGTCTCTCACCAGGTTGGGGAAGACGCAGTCTCCAGGCAGCCAGAACAAGAACATGATCTGAATCCCGGTGACTGGGTGGTTGTGAAGCATCACACCAGAGAAACGTGTCTATCACCCAGGTGGGGCGAACCTTGTCAGGTCAATCTAGTTACGAACACAGCAGTGAAATGTGCAGGATTTCCTAATTGGATTCATGTAAGCCACACCAAAAGGGTACCAGACCCTGAAGAAGAAAATCCTCAGACAGCATCAATAATTGAGGAAGCTGAAGGTTGCTCAGCTGAAGAATCTCAGGTTCGAGATTCAAGGGAAGCTGAAGAAGAACAACCGAGCACAAGTCAGGATTGGATACCGGTGGTGGAAATATCTGAAGTCTATAACAGAACAAGAAGTCAAGCAAATTTAGAAGAAATTGAAGAAGATCAGATAGGTGAAGAAGAAGCAGCTCAGGAAGAAGAAGAAGAAACAATAAGAGAACCTGAGCAGGATCAGATAGGGAGAGGAAATTGGGCTCAAATCAACAACGAACCAACAAAATTTGAGCAGGGACAGACAGGTCTAGAAGAACGCGGTCAGGCTGCAGAAGTACAAAGTGCAATAAGCCCTGATCAGAATCAGTTAGATCTAGGAAAATACATTCAAACAGAAGATCTCGAGAATATCGAGCATGAAGACGTAGATCCTGAACAAGGTCAGTTATTGGAAACTCACAGTGGAACAACTGAAAAGAAACCAATAAGACCTGAAAAGGAACAAATAGAAGAAACTGAAATTGAAGAGAACAAAACTGTGCCACAACCTGAAAATAAAAGAATTTCTGAAGAAGAAATAAAAAGCAAAGAGACAGTGCAAACAAAGAAGGTCAGAAAAGGTGATCGTTGGCCTAGTGTAATTAAAAGAGTAAAATACCACATAACAACCAGAAGTGAAGATCCAGAACAAGTAAATGAAGTGACAAGCCTAACGGGACAAACCAGTGGAATCGAAAAACGAAGAAGCAAAAGACTGAAACTTGTGAACAACAAATTTAAAGGTCCCGATTGGACTTATATCATCCTTGAAGACTACGAGAGCTCAGAGTCAAGTGAAAGTGGTGACGAAGGAACAAGTACGGAACTGACTTATGAGAAAGAAATAAAACCACCTTGATAACGTAAAGAGACTTGAAATTACGATAAGAAGAGAAATCTTCCTTGTCAAAAATGCCTGACGATAGAGTTTCTGGGAGACCAAAACAGAAATGTTGTAAAAGATGCTGTGCTATATGCATATGTAATCTGGTAGTGGTGCTTATAGTATGGTTAGTTGTGATCGTAGCAATTCCTTACCTTATGATAATGGATAAAAAGATTAACAACGAAACGAAGGAAAGGACAGATAACTTGAAAGGTAATAGAGTAGAACTAAAGGCAGAAGATGAACCAGAACTTCATCATGAAGTAACAGATAACGACACTAGTTTGAATGTTTTCACAAAATTATTGTTTCAATATGTAGATACCATGGAAGTTAGTAATTGTTATGTCTGTATGAAATTACCTGAATCAGTAGCAGAAGGGTTAACATATCATCACTTGCCATTAACTTATGGCATATCATGTAGTGTATTGGCTAGTTTATTTTATAGAACAGGGCGACTTCAGTATTATTATTCAAATATAGATGTGATATTTTCTGAGGTTCCTATTCGAAAGAATATGAATCCAGTGCTTAGTAGTAAAGATGCACAGTTTATGGGAGAATTTTTCTTAACAATGAAATCAATAGACATAACACATGCACATAGAAGCAATCTAACATGTTCATTACATGAAGAAGAAAAGATATTTTTGAATTTAGTGGAGAATAGAAGACAAGATTTCCAAAGGAAAGCTTCTGAGCATAAGGCTCATCTTCCACCTTGGGCTGAGAAAGAGGGTAGTTACACACCTGGCAAGGCTCAAGCTGCTATGGCTCTGGATTTTGTAAAAACAGGGAAAATTTGTCTACATAGGTTAAAGACTGATTATAACAATGTTTTCATCGGTACCAGTGAATGTGAACATAATTTCTTAATTCTTGGAGGTTGGGGACTAAAAGGAGGAACGGATTCAGTTTTTCCTGGAATCTATTATGTGTGTGGGAATAAGGCTTACTTTAGGCTTCCTGCACGGTGGTATGGAAGTTGTTATTTTGGGATAGTATTTCCAAAAATATACCACGTAAAAAAGAAACACTAGGAGCAATGAAAATAGTAGTGAATGAACACGTAGTAAAAGAGCTAGTTTTTCTGAAATTGTAGGTGATATATTCGGTGCATTAATACCTTCAATGGGAATAATTCTGAACTCTAGGAAAATATGTAAATTATCTACAGTGGTTGATCGATTATCAACAGACACTGCTGGAGGATTTCTGATGATTAATGCAGAAATGGTTGCGATTAGATCTATGGTTATGCAAAATCGACTTGCTCTTGATATAATACTGGCAAAAGAGGGCGGAGTCTGTAAATTATTGAAGACGAAACACTGTTGCACTTACATACCTGATAAAAGTGCAGAAATTGGAACATATATACAGAATATAACTAAACTTGAGAAGGAACTAAAACCACTGGAAGTTGATAGTGTATGGGAAAGATTGACCAATAGTATTACGTCAATTGGTACCTGGTTTGCTAATGTAGGGAAAGGACTTATAGGTCAAATATTAGTACCCTTAGCGGGGATAGCAATAATAGTACTATCAATAATAATATGGTGCAAATGTTGTAGAAAAAATGAATTGTATAATGTGACAGGAAAAGGAAAGAAGAGAAAGTTTGACGAAATTGAACTAGAAGATTTGAGGAGTGAATTATACAAGAAACTGAAAGGAGATGTGAAAAATAGAAAGTGTAAAAATGAAGCTGAGACAATTATATGCTAAAAGTTAGTATTTTGATGGCTCAGAAACGCCATCAGAGAGGGGATTGATGGAGCAAGAACTCACAAATGAGACTTGCTCAGGAGCAATCCTCTCACAGTATTATTAATCTTTGTAATGTTCGTACTAACAAATGCACACACAAATACAAGTAGAAGGAAGCTTGCCTATGTGTTTATACTAACAAATAACGCTTGTCTAATCTAAAATGGCCGCTAAAGCGCGGGAATTTCTTTGCGCATGTGTCAACCATATCACATGGTGTGACGTCTTTCTTTGCTTGGAGGGAAATCCTTGCTTCTGCGCAGTGTGTATTAAAATGGCTGCTTAATGTTTTCACGTGCTACAGCTTGCTCTCATGTTGCAATTAAACTGTGGTATCCTAACGCTATTAATGCGGGATAGAATTTATAATTAAATGGGAATAGAGTAGAAAGAGTGGGTATACAGTGAAACAATTTATTTGTGATTTTAATATTTTCTTCTTTGACTTTTATTAGTTCGTAAATGGGCCTGGGTTGGTTGAACTGAAAACTCGAGAGACAATGGTTCTGCGCATGCGCCTTGCGAGGCTGCCCAGAAGAGAGGATGAAGTCAACCTGGACGTCGTCCAAGGCCTTGACCTGATGGCCAACAACTACTGTACCCACGATGTGCCTACCGAAAAGAAACAATTTATATAAACATTGTAATAAACTTTGTCGTGAGACGGGTGGGAAATAAAGTAAATGTATTAATTGTGATGGGCGGTATTTTAAAACAATGGGCTTAAATAAATATGGTGTGAGGATCAACCCCCTGTCCCCGTCCAATCAGAAGTAGTGGGCTCATAATTCTGCAACATTAAGGGGAGGTACATGGGCGTAGAAGGGTATAATAGATATAGTATTAGCTAATTAGAGGGAGTTCAGTGTGAGAGAGAGTTCGGGGAGTTCGAGGAGTTCGAGGTTCGAGATCCATGCAGACTGAACCACTGTCCAGAGAGGTCCTGAGGTGGGGGCGGCGGAGTCCATTAGAAAGTAGACAAGGGAGAAGTCGAGGAGAAGCGAAGTATCAGAGAGGGGAACGACGCAGGCGTCGTTGATAGAGAGGTCACCGGTCCTGTCCTGAACCTGGAGGAGGTCTTTGCTCTTCATCCTTCCTGGGTCCTATCTTTCCAACTCCTTGGCCAAGGGGTTTGGTTCTCGCACTTTTAGGTAAATATAAATGCAAACCTTAGTTGTGCTGCTGTCTCTATCTTCTTCTTTCTGAGGAACCGTCATTGATCGATAATTGATTATTATGCTTCATCCTTGATATACGATTAAGTATCATGTGACTCTGTAATTTACTCTGCTAAATCTTTAGATAAGCATTTTAAAACTTCCTGACTCAGTGATTATTTCAGGATTATGATTTGCAAGGAATGTCACTCATTTTAAACTTCCCAATTAATAAGGGGTCCATTGGTAAGTCATTACTCTTCAATCAGAAAAGTAATTGGTAGCAGGGATTTGATAAAAAGAGTACAACTGACCCACCAGCGGAATTTGCTAGCGTAGTATGAATGTATGGGCCCAAGTGAGTATTTGGTGTATGAATGCTTGTTGCTAGTAACCCGCTGGATCAACCCTACTACTGTCTGCCTTCCCTACTACTGTCTGTACTGTCTGTCTTCCCTATTACTGCCGACTGTTCCCTACTACTGCAGACCTACCCTACTACTGCCGACCGTTCCCTAGTACTGCAGAACTACCCTACTACTGTCTGTCTTCCCTACTACTGTCTGTACTGTCTGTCTTCCCTACTACTGCCGACTGTTCCCTACTACTGCAGACCTGCCCTACTACTGTCTATCTTCCCTACTACTGCTGACCTCTTCCCACTACTTCTGACCGTTCCCTACTACTGCAGACTTTTCCCTACTATTGTCTTTCTTCCCTACTACTGTTGACAGTTCCCTACTGCTGCTGACCTTTCCCTACTACTGCTGGCCTTACCCTACTACTCTCTGTCATTCCTATTACTGCCTGTCTTTCCTACTACCGCTGACCTTTCCATACTACTGTCTGTCTGCCCTACTACTGCTGACTGTTCCCTACTGCTGCTGACCTTCCCTACTACTGCTGGCCTTACCCTACTACTGCTGGCCTTACCCTACTACTCTCTGTCTTTCCTACTACTGCCTGTCTTTCCTACTACCGCTGACCTTTCCCTACTACTGTCTGTCTGCCCTACTACTGCTGACCTCTTCCTACTACTTCTGACCATTCCCTACTGCTGCTGACCTTTCCCTACTACTGTTGGCCTTACCCTACTACTGCTGGCCTTACCCTACTACTGCTGGCCTTACCCTACTACTGTCTGTCTGCCCTACTACTGCTGACCTCTTCCTACTACTTCTGACCATTCCCTACTACTTCTGACCTTTCCCTACTACTGCTGGCCTTATCCTACTACCGCTGACCTTTCCCTCCTACTGTCTGTCTGCCCTACTACTGCTGACCGTTCCCTACTGCTGCTGACCTTCCCTACTACTGCTGGCCTTACCCTACTACTGCTGGCCTTACCCTACTACTGCTGACCTTTCCCTCCTACTGTCTGTCTGCCCTACTACTGCTGACCGTTCCCTACTGCTGCTGACCTTCCCTACTACTGCTGGCCTTACCCTACTGCTGTTGGCCTTACCCTACTACTGCTGGCCTTACCCTACTACTGTTGGCCTTACCCTACTACTGCTGGCCTTTCCCTACTACTGTTGGCCTTACCCTACTACTGCTGGCCTTACCCTGCTACTGCTGGCCTTACCCTATTACTGTTGGCCTTACCCTACCTCTGCTGACCTTCCCTACTACTGCTGGCCTTACCCTACTACTGCTGGCCTTACCCTGCTACTGCTGGCCTTACCCTACTACTGTTGGCCTTACCCTACCTCTGCTGACCTTCCCTACTACTGCTGGCCTTACCCTACTACTGCTGGCCTTACCCTACTACTCTGTCTTTCCTACTACTGCCTGTCTTTCCTACTACCGCTGACCTTCCCCTACTACTGTTTGTCTTTTCCACTACTGCCGACCTGTCCCTACTACTGTCTGTCTTCCCTACCACTGCTGACCGTTCCCTACTACTGTCTGTCTACTGCAGACCTTTCCCTCTCGTCCCTAGATATCCAGTGATTATTAACACCCTACAGTCTCGTTTCAAGACCCATATCAGAGGCAAAGGTTTTAACCGTTCTAGCGCAATCAGGTGTCTGACCACACGCTCCATATGTAGGAGCTTTAAAGCAGTTATGATATGGAAAATTCGAGACACGACCTGTGGAAAAAACGTAGGATTTGAAATAAATGGATTTCACATGTGAATGCTGGAGAGACATATGTGCAAGAATGCTGATGAGATGAGTGTTTGGAACTGAGGGACGTGTTATGATGGTGCAAGGGCAGGTGACACATTTGAGATTTTCAGACATTCCCAGAGGCAGCGCAGGCTGAAGCAGAGGATGGTGGGTGAGACCCCACCAATGATCCCAAGTGACCAGGAGAGGACAGGAAGGGGGTGGGCAGATCAAAATAAACAATAAGACTAAAAGGCCAATGAAGGGAAGTGACCTGGCCGAGGACAGGAAGTGAATAAAACTATGGGTAAGAAACAAGAACATAACATGATTATAGAGAGAACAAAAATAGATGGTCCAAGGTTGGGAAGTCAGCAGATATGTGGAGAAGAACTAGCCATGCTCACAGGAAGTAACAGTACCCGAGCACAGGAAGCGAGTGTTCTAGAAACAGGAAGCAAACAACTGTACTAGCAACAGTAAGTGAATAGCGTGAAGACTGCTAGAGAACAGATCTATGGACAAGAACTGGCATGCTCACAGGAAGTAACCATACGTAAGGACAGGAAGAGACTATTCTGTAAACAGGAAGTGACAGTATTAGCAACAGTTAGTGATTAGCGTAAAGACTGCTAGAGAACAGATCAATGGACAAGAACTGCCATGCTCACAGGAAGTAACCATACGTAAGGACAGGAAGAGACTATTCTGTAAACAGGAAGTGACAGTATTAGCAACAGTAAGTGAATAGCGTGAAGACTGCTAGAGAACAGATCTATGGACAAGAACTGGCATGCTCACAGGAAGTAACCATACGTAAGGACAGGAAGAGACTATTCTGTAAACAGGAAGTGACAGTATTAGCAACAGTAAGTGAATAGCGTGAAGACTGCTAGAGAACAGATCTATGGACAAGAACTGGCATGCTCACAGGAAGTAACCATACGTAAGGACAGGAAGAGACTATTCTGTAAACAGGAAGTGACAGTATTAGCAACAGTTAGTGATTAGCGTAAAGACTGCTAGAGAACAGATCAATGGACAAGAACTGCCATGCTCACAGGAAGTAACCATACGTAAGGACAGGAAGAGACTATTCTGTAAACAGGAAGTGACAGTATTAGCAACAGTAAGTGAATAGCGTGAAGACTGCTAGAGAACAGATCTATGGACAAGAACTGGCATGCTCACAGGAAGTAACCATACGTAAGGACAGGAAGAGACTATTCTGTAAACAGGAAGTGACAGTATTAGCAACAGTTAGTGATTAGCGTAAAGACTGCTAGAGAACAGATCAATGGACAAGAACTGCCATGCTCACAGGAAGTAGCAGTACCAGAGGACTGGAAGTGACTACTCTGTAAACAGGAAGTGATAGTATTAGCAACAGGTAGTGATTACCCTGGAGACTGTTATAGAACAGATCAATGGACAAGAACTACTACTATGCTCACAGGAAGTAACCATCCCTGAGGACAGGAAGTGACTATTCTGTAAACAGGAAGTGCCAGTATCAGCAGCAGTTAGTAATTAGGATGAAGATTGCTAGAGAACAGATCCATGGACAAGAACTGCCACACTCACAGGAAGTAACTATACTTAATGACAGGACGTGACTGTTCTGGGAACAGGAAGTGACTGAAACAAGAAGTGATTTGCCTGAAAACAAACAGTTAACAGGATAGAGAACAAGAAATGTCCCAGTTCATAGGACGTGACAATATTTTATTTATTTATGTGTTGGTGAGGAGCGCCTGGGCCTCGTGTGCACCAAAGGAAGAAGCGAGACTCAGACGCGAAGTGTGCATGTCGTGGTGCAGCCAGGGCGTTGGTGAGGAGCGCCTGGACATCGTGTGCACCAACTGAAGAAGTGAGTCTCGGACGCGCAAGGGTGCGTGTTGTGGTGCAGCCCGGGTGTTGGTGAAGAGCGCCTGGACATCGTGTGCACCGGGAGAAGAGGCGAGGCTTGAACGCGCAGGGTGCGTGTGGAGGTGCAAGCGGAGCGTTGGTGAAGAGCGCCGGATCGTCGTGAGCACCGGAGAAGAGGCGAGTCTCGGACGCGCGGTGTGCGTGTCAAAGTGCAACCGGAGGTGCTGGTGAGGAGTGCCTGGTGAGGGTGTGCACCGAATTGAAGTGAAGTCTCCACAGTGCTGAGGGCGGGTCTCGGTGTGGACTGAGAACGCCGGAGTGAGGGCCAAGTCATTGGGGCCCTCGGAGTCAATCAGCAGCGGCCCGGACCGGCAGCCACAGAAGAGCTGAACCGCCGGCCCGAGTCCGCCACAACCCGTGACAGAGTTCTGGATCAAGGCCCAAGTCGCTGACGTCGGGGAGGAGAGTGGGATCGCGCACCCCCAGGCAACGTGGATCAACACCTGGGGTGGGGTGCGGGCCCGGAGGGACACTCTCTCACCCTCCTGCTTCCGTCAGCTGCGCGAGCCGTTGCTTCGGCTCGGATCCCGGCCCGTGCTGACCCAAGACGGGGCAGTACTGAGGCCGGAGTGGGAAGCAGTACTTTCTGTGTCATCATTTGATCCATAACGGGGGCACTGTTAACGGAGGACGTAAAACTGTTGTATTACACTTTGCATTATTGCTGCTAACGAACTATCGAACTGTCGTATGACGCCTGACCTCATTTGTGCCTGACGAACTTTATGCTTGGTGCGCTACGCACTGCGTTAGTTCTCCCTTGCATATTACCTGATTGTAACGTGGCGCATTGCATGATTTCTTCAGTGCACAGTATCTGAGTATAACGTGGCACAGTGTATTATTTCTTCATTGCACTGCACAGGATTGTAGCGTGACGCATTGCTTTGTTTCTCCCTGGTACAGGGCATGCTGGTGGTGATACGCATTGCATTATTCCTTCAATTGCAACGTAGATGATTGTGGCGCTACGTATGGCATTGTTTCTCTGTTGCACAGTATAAGAGAACATTGTTACACATTGCAGTATTGTTTCCTTTTGCAACGTGTGTTATTCTAGCAATACGACTTGCCTAACCTTTTGGGGAACGGTTAGAAAAGAGCTTAACTGTTGGTTACAAGCGGTGGTTGGGATTAGAACCTACCAACCCACCGGAAAGAATACTACCCATTCTTATATGTTGGTTTTGTATCGTGTGGTCGTATCGTATATCTTCTTGTATAAAGATTATACTCTTTTTATCAATACTCGTGTGGAGTCTATTTGTGATGACATCATGGGGTTACTGTGAGCGCGGTTGCACATACTGTACACTCGTGCCTTGGAGATAAGCCTGGCTGCTCGTGCCAAGCTACTAAGGGGGTGAGCAGGGCTATCTCAGACGGTGTCCTTACTTAGCCTAACGTTGAAGCGAGGGGTCGGGGACGCACGCCTCCAGCATTTTGTGGCCGCGGTCCGCGACAGGGACCTCCACTTCCAACAAATCATGGCCAGCATGAATAGGAGCAACAAACAGGGTTTCTCCGCCTGGGAGTGAACCTCTCCTTTTGTTCTGGTGAATCACATTAATTTACAAGAGCCACTAGATTAACTCTAACCTTGGGTCGGGTAGTAAGCGCTATATAAATACAATTACAATTACAAATGATCTCGGCGATCAGTAGAGACGTTTTAATCCCAGCATCCCCATTTGACTAAATTGTGCGATCTTCGTCAAGTCACTTTATCGGCTTCTTTCATTTTAGGAGCGCTTAGAAAAAGGTTAACTCCGAGTATTGAGCAATACATGAAAAAATGTACATGAAAATGTCTTTGTTTATCCATTGCAGGCCTGTTCAAGTAAGATCAGCGGCCATTTTTGAATGGTTGCACCTTATTTTAATGGTATTGCCATTGTATGCACTTGAGGTCATTCTAATTACGTTGCCATATGGAAACATGCACATTATGCACACACTTGTTGGGGGGTACGTTAAGCCACAGTAGGCCTGTTCTGAGACTTCTTTGTTTTGGGGATAAAGCAAACTATTTCCGCTAACTTAGCTTTCACGTCCACTTCAGGACCAGCGCGGTTAGTAAGGGTTTATAGGATCCTGTGTGCTCTTGTTTTCTATTGTCTCTAAGATGTTTAGTCCATATGCACACGCTGAGACTGTCTCTTTTACGATCTTGAATACCACATGCTTAGTTTAATTCTCGGCTGCCCGTTCTCTGCGCTGTCGGACTCGAAGTCCACGTGCTATTAAGGGAGTCCTAATACCTCTTAATCGCTGTTTGTTGACAGCCTCCAAAGCAATATGGTTTCTGTTGTTGTCGCTCTCTTTTACATTAATGTTTGCGATAAGGAATTGGAGGTGCCATCTGAGTAGGTAGCTGCTGCAGGCAAGTGCTTTGCTGGCCACTCGGCCATTCTTGCTAGGCACATGTGAGCAGGTTCAATAGTTTATAACTTTCTGCTGTTCACTAGGTTTTACCTTGTTCCATCTGCAGCTGAACTAGTAAAGGGTTTGCCCATTGCGTTGCTGTTGGCGCCAGAGCACATTACAGGGTAAAACGGGCATGGTCTTTGCTATGCTGAAAACACTTAGAATACAGTGAAAACACCTACATACACTAGGATACACTAAGGGTTGGGGTACCCCTGTGATTGGCATGACCTACCCTATAAGCCCCTAGTACATAATAGGGCAGGAGGATTGAAACTACCTATCAGTCCCTAGTATATAGTAGGGCATGGCAGTTTACAGGCCAGCAGCCTTCTGCACTTGCATGTGTGCACTGCTGAAGCCTGAGGTCATGGGTTCCATGACTGCTTTTAAAAAGTAAATTGTGCCCAAACTCGACTTTGGTGTTTGGGGCACTTAAAATGGATAACCTACAATGTTTTGGCATATTAGGAACCCCCAGGGTCTTCCCTAGGTGTCCCAGGGGTGGGGGGTCAGGTATTTATAAGGTGGACCCTTATAAAATAAGTTTTATATGCCCTGGGTTAAGTGAAATTTCATATTTCACTCCCCACATTGTGATAAAGTGCTGCCCAAATTCGACTTTGATGCTAGGAGCTCTGGGGAGGGAGGATCTGCAATATTTCTACAGATTCAGAACCCCTAAAATGTCCCCTAGGTGTTCCATGGGGTGGGGGTTCTGTAGATATAGGTGGAGTACTTATAAAATATGTTTTTATAAGGCCTGGTGCTGGAAAAATGGCCCAAGTAATTTTTCCCATTGCAAATCCCATGCCACATAGGTTAACATGGCAAGAAGTTATTAACTAATAACTCCTGACAGGAGAATGCTAGAACTTCCATTCAAAAACTTCCCAGAATGGTAGTGATAAGTCCAACAATATCATATTGTTGAATTTCTCCTAATATGTACATACAAGAAGTTATAGGACTTTCTTGTTTGTAAGTCCAGATTCAGCCTTCCAGTGGTCTGTCCTTATTGGTCAGAGTTAAGTGGATTAGCCAGGCTGCCTTGAAGAGGTGATAAAGAGCCCCGGGGGGTCAACCAGCTCTGCTGGGAGGGCAGTGTGCTGCTACACAGGAATGCCAGAGCAGGGGGAGGAGTCGTAAACCATGGTCTTCAAAGAGGAGAGGAGGCCTCAGTGTCATTTACAACTCTAAACGTTTCACCTCAGCCAGAGCTAGGCTTATGGAAGGAATGCACAGATGCAGGGGGGAGAGTCTATGGAAAGTAGCCATCCTAGGGGTGTGTTTAGCCAGCTCTTACCTCTCTGGTGGAAAATCAGCCATTACGAATTTGGTGCACTCTGGGACAAAATGATGCCACACTATACAGGATGTGGTCATAACCTTGGGGAGTTGCCCTGCTCCCATTGGTCAGCAGTGACCTCCTGCTTGACCCAGAGAACTTGGAATAAGTATCTGAGAGGGGCAGAGTCTCTCAGATCTGCTGCTTGAAACTTAAGAAAGCAAGACGTTGCCATGCTGAGAAGTTGGGGTGCAAATTCTAAGGCCTGCCCTCTGAAGACTGCACCAGCTGAAACTACAGCCCTGTGGATTACCTTGCTGTAAAAGAACTAAAGAGTGGACTCCCTGTAAGCTACAGGTTAACAGAGCTCACCTGGAACATCACCATTGAAAGAATCTATTGACTACGTGTCTTCACTACTGAACATAACTAATATACACCCTCGCAAGGGAATTTGATTGTGCCTTGGGGGATTCACCCCATTTTCTTGGGTTGGACTATCATTCAGTATTATTTATGCTCATGATCTGAGAGCGATACCCCGGGAGCACATCTGAAAGCAAAAATTCCTTTACACATCCAACACCAACTGAGAGGCTGTGCACAAGCTACCCCACCTCTGATTAGTGGCCTTATTGCCAGTGGCAGACCTACATTTGCCCCTACCAATAATCCAATTTCCAACAAATATGTTTTAACATAGCATTACCCCTCATGGGTCCTCCTCGTCCCAGTCCTTACAAAGTGAGGCAGTCCTGCCTCCAGCCAGCCACTCAAAACGCTACAAAACCAAAAGTCAAAGGTCATATAAACCCCTCCCTCCCACCCACCGCCATGCCTGTTTTTTTCTTGCTCCGACGGCACTTCTCTTTTGGGGTGCGTGCTGGCGCTTCTTCAGCCTATGCTTCACAGGTCCTTTCTGAGGATTTGGGTACCTGTTTGACTGTTTTCCGGGTCAGGGGGATCTCGCTCCTGTCTTGGCGCAGATGGAGGTATTGACTTGGTTTCTGTCTGCTGTACTTTTGTTGCCCTGTGGGCCCTCTCCTCGGCTGCTGGGGTGGTGGTGGCTGGTAGGGGGTCTCTATGGACCGCGCTTTGGTGCCTTGACGATGCTCAGACACCTTGGTCCTTAGCCTGCCTTTTGTGGATCCCGGGCCTTTTTGGCTTACTTCAAAGACGGTTGGTGCGGGGGACCTTGTCTTTTTTCCATGATCTGGTGTTTACGGGTACTCTGTCTTCTTCTCGGCCCTTTCGTGGTCGGGCCAGTGGTCGGGGGGGCTACGTTCCATTTGGTTCCTGACCTCTGCAGCGCCTGCGGCTGCCCCTGGTTGTTGGTCGATTAGTGTTATGCCCTGGTGGAGTCACCGTGGCCTGGTGGTTATGGTTGCAGTCTCTTCCTCGAGAGGTTAAGTGTTCCAGTCCTGGTGATTCACTGGTTGTGGGTTCCTGTCTCCATTGTTGGCGCTGTTGCTATTTTGGGGGCTCGGCTCCGTTGTTCCTGGTTCGTTTTTCCGGTCTGTTTCCGACTGGTGGGGCCTGTCGGTCATCGATCTTGGTTACCGGACTCCGTTCTGGGGCCGTCCCCCTTTGGACTGTTTTTGAGATTACCCCGTTGTCCATAGGCCCCGTGATGCGATCTGCCATGTTCTCTGGCGTTGGCCTGTTTTTGTCACGGGGCACTGTTGTGTTGGTTCCGGTGGCGGTGCGGGACCTGGGGTTCTGTTCCTCTCTGTTCCTGGTCCCGGCGCCCGTTGCTTCCTTACGCTCGATTCTGAGTCCCCGGGCTTTGTACAGCTTGGTGCGGCTGGGTCATTTTTGGATGATCCCCTTGCAGTCCGTCGTTCCCCTCATTGTGGTGGGCAATTTTTGGCTTCCCTGGATTTGGAAGGTGCCTGTTTTCCCGTTCCCGTCCGGGTCAGGTCAGCGGTTCCTGCGGTTTGGGGCGGACAGGTTCCATTGCCAGTTTCTGGTGTTGCCTTTTCGGCCTCTCTACTGCTCCCCGGGTTTTTCCACTGTGTAGGCTCCTGCTGTGGGGGGTTTGCTGAGTCTGGGTTTCCCTGTGTTTCCCTATGTTGCTTTTGTCTGGTTTCTGCTTCCACCCTCCTTGAGGCTCTTCTGGCGATGGTGGTGTCGATGGCCTTGTTCCAGGTTCAGGGGTTTATGTTGGTTCTGACCTTTCTCATCTGGTTCCTGTTCAGGGACTTTGGTTTATCGGAGGCCTGTTCGACACTTTGCAGGGGGCTGTTCTCTCACTCCGGTTCGGTTCTCTACCCTATTGACTCTTCTGCGGGTCCTGCTGGGTCGCCCTTCTGCCCCGGCTCGGGGTTGGTTGCAGGTCCGGGGGTTGGTGGCTGCCACCACAGCTGTGGTTCCTTGGGCTCGCCGGCGCCTCCGGTCCTTGGTGTTTCTTCTGTTGACTCGTTGGGACCCTTCCCATGCAGGTTGCGTGGCTCTGGTTCCTCTCTCCCCTGTTCTGGTTCTTTCTTTGGCCTGGTGGCTTTGCTCTCCTGACCTGGTGTAGGGGGTGCGTTATCTGCTTCCTTCTCTCCTCTTGTTGGCCTCGGACGCCTGTCCTTGGGGTGGGGGGGCCTCATTGGGGTCCTTGGTGGCCGACGAGTCTGTTGGTTCATACCAGCTTTCTGGTGGCTTGTTACTTGCGCCTTCATGGGGGGTCTGGGTGCATGTCTCTGTGCCTGCTGACTTCCGTGATTTGTGTCTGGGCGAACTCTCGTCTGTTGGCATTGAGGGCTGTTTGTGTTCAGGGGCATCTGAATTTTCATTCGGGCGGCTTGGGCCACTTCCTCCCATCCTCTGTTTTGTGCCGTCTGTCTGTTCCTCTGTTCCGGGACCTTTGTCTTCAGATCGAGACTCTCTAGATCGGTCTTTTTGCTTCCCCTCACGACGCTCTTCTCCCCCGGTTTTTGTTCCGTGGTGGTCTGTCCTCAGGCTTGGGGGTTGCTCTCTCGTTTCCTTGGTCTTCGGGCTTTCTGTATGCCTTACCTCCTGTTTCTCTCCTCCCGAGGGTGCTGCAGCGGATTTGGGGGGTGAAGGTGTCTGTGCTGTTTGTTTCTTCTTTTTGGCCTCGCTGCCTTTGGTTTCCGCTCCTGCTGCTGCTGGCGGGGGGCTGGTTTGGCCGGCTTCCCTTGACTCCGGCTCCGCTTCTGTGTCCGCACCTGTCTTTGCCACTTGCATCTGACGGCCTGGCTCTTGGGCGGCTGTCGTTGGCGTCTTTGGGCTGTTTCTTCTGTGGTGGCCTGTGGCATTCAGTTGTCGCGTCGGCCTTCAATGCTTAAGAACTATGGAGCTCTTTTGGCTCCTGGTGCTCTTCTCTTGGTCTGGATCCGTGTTTGAGATCCGGCTTCTATTCTTGTCTTTCTCCGTGATGGGTTTTTGATGGACCTTTCCCCTTCCGCCTTGTCTGGTCGTTGGGCTGCCATTCAGGCTTGCCGGGGTCCCGGGGCATCTTTGGAGGTAGTTGCTCGTTTGGTGAGTCGGCTTCTTCGGAGGTTTAGGCTTCGTCGTCCGGTCTCTCCTCTGATCGTGCCTTTTGGGTTTTGCCTACTGTTTTGCGGGGTCTGCAGTTGCCCCCTTTTGAGCCCTTGTTGGAGGCGGACTTGTTGTGGTTGTCCGCTAAGGTGGCTTTTTTGCTGGCCATCACCTCCGCTCGCCGGTTGGGTGAGTTGGGTGCCTTGCTTGTTTCTTTCCCTTACTTGCAGTTCCTGCAGGATCAGGTTGTTTTGCGGCTTGATCCGGCTTTTCTGCCTAAGGTTTCTTCCAGTTTTCATTTGCAGCAGGAGGTGATACTTCCTGATTTGCCTGCGGAGGGGGATTCCCTTGTTCCTTCTTCTTTGGCTGTTCGTAGGGCTCTTCAGATTTACCTGCAGCGTTTAGTTGGGTTTCATCTTTCTCCTGCCCTATTTGTCTCCTGTGGGGGTGTCGCTAAGGGGAGGAGGGTGTCCACCTCCACGATCGACTGATGGGTGCGTTTGGCGGTCTGTCGGTCCTATCAGTCTGTGGATCTGCCTCCTCCGTCTCAGGTGCAGGGTCGTTCAATGCGTTCTGTGTCCGCTTCCTGGGCTGAGGCGGCGGGGGTCTCTGTCCGGGAGATTTGTAGTGCGGCCACTTGGCAATCCCATCACACATTTGTTCGTCATTATCGACTTGATGTTTTACATGCCTCTGTTGACAGTTTTGCTTTTGGCGTTCTGAACGCTGCTGTTCGTTGATCATTTGTTTGATTGAAAGTTTTGTACTTTTTGCATGGATCCCTGGTGTCCTGTGTTTTTTCTTCCTGGTTCTCTGCTTGTGAGTTCCTCACTTTGTAAGGACTGGGACGAGGAGGACCCGTGAGGGGGTAATGTCTTGTTACTTACCGGTAATCTTCATTACCCCGATTAGGGTCCTTCTCATCCCAGTCCTCTTCCCTCCCTCCCTCCCGCTGTGTTTGTGTCTGGGCCTTGTTGATAACAGGCATGGCGATGGGTGGGAGGGGTTTATATGACCTTTGACTTTTGGTTTTGTAGTGTTTTGATTGGCTGGCTGGAGGCAGGACTGCCTCACTTTGTAAGGACTGGGACGAGGAGGACCCTAATCGGGGTAATAAAGATTACTGGTAAGTAACAAGACATTCCTGGCTTTGCACAGATGGGTAGCTAATGATATTAAGTGCAGATGGTATTATTTTGATGCCGCTTCCACTTTCGATGTTCGCCCATACAAGGAGGTTTGGTTTGCCAGTGACTGCTGTATGTTCTGTTGCGTGCGTGGAATCCTTGAGTGAGCAACTAATGCATTTGTAGTGCTATACATAATGTACTGCTCTCACGTAGGTGTTTTAAACTCTTAAACGATCCCAAACCACCCCTGCCACCTGTGCTGCATGGCTAAACACTTACAAGGTCCCAAAGGCGAGACCTATTGGCTATGCCAATGCTTGTTTTTTATTGGTTATTAAGACACAGTTGTACAAAATGGGAACAGCGTAGCAAAGGAAGGAATATACAACATAATCGGTACAGCAATGTAGAGGGTGGGGGAGAGGGGGTGGGGGTGGGTTGGCAAGGATCGGGGAAGGGACATAGGGGGAAGGGTGGGTGCAGCAATGAAAGAAAACATATTATCAACAGAAACAGTATATTGAGCCAGTCAACTCGACGTTGGGCGCCGGACCCCCTACAATGGGAGCAAGGTAGTAAACAGCGAACAGACTCCCTGTTAACAGCGGTGGTAGAGTCCATGGGCCGTGGGTCCCTGAGATGAGGAGGGGAGAGAATGCGAGTGTGAAAAATCCTCTGTGCGGTGAAGGAAGCAAAAGGGATGGGGGGCAGAAAGCCAGTCACCCAGGCAGTGGTGTGAAGGAGATCACAAGTCTTGGTCTGTAGTGTTGAGAATATAAAGAGAGGAAGCAGGGTGCACTGTTGGTGCAAGAGGGGTCTCATGGGTCGGTCTGTATGTGTGGTTGCGGGTGTATGGGGCAGCTGCCCATACTGGGGAGGGGGGGTGCGTCTGCCTACAAGTCCAGTGGGGAAGGGTGAGGGAGAGGGGTTGGCGAGGGGGAGGGGAAAGAGCATCATCAGAGGGGGTGGGGTGGCGAGGGCAGGGGAAGGGGGCAGATGGTGGAGGGGAAAGGAGGAAGAAAGGAGGAGGAAGAAGTGTGTATGGGGGAGGGAAGGGGGAAGGGGAAAAAGGGGGTGACATGGCGGTGTAATGAGGGCCGGGGTGTCTGGCGGGGGGAATGGGGCCTGGATACCTTGATACCCCATGTTTGCTGTAAGCGGGATTTTCGGCTGATGGCCGCGGAGGAGGGCGCAAGAGACCAATAGCCCGGCTAAACGGTGGGCTGTGCGCGACATTACGTATGGGCAGAGAAGAAAGAGGGGGGAGGGTAGCGAAGGCATGAACCCCTTCAGGGGGTGTCTTGCAGGAAGGGGGCCCACGTCTGCGAACATGCCTCTGCTTGGTCCTGCAAGCCATAGATAACGTGCTCATGTGACGCTGTCTGGATCATCACTACCGTCCAGTCCTCCAGCGAGGGGGGTATAAATGACCTCCACTGGCAGAGGATGCAGAGCTTGGCCGTGGACAGTGCCATGTGGAGAAGGCGGTGTTGTGGGCGAGAGCAGTCCAGAGATTCTCTAGTGTGGTGCAGGAGGATAACAGGTGGGCGAGGGGAAGGCGGAGAGGCATGGAGGCTCCCAAGGTGTCTCCAACATAGGACCAGAAGGGTCGGATAGAGGGGCAGTCGCAGAGAATGTGGGTGAGATCGCAATGGGTTCCCAGGCATCTCCAACACTTCAAGTGGGGTAGGAGGCCGGCCCTCTGCAGCTATGTCGTGGTCCAGTACTACTCATAGAGGGTCTTAAAAAGGCAGTTTTAACCAGGTTTCCCAGGCTCCTCTGTCCAAGGTTTCCAGCACATCAGCCCATTCCTCCTCTTCAATGGTGATCTGCAGACGGTCCTGCCACTTATTACGGAGGATACGAGTTCTAAAGCTGAAGCAAGCTTAAATTTGAAGCCAATTCAGTTCTTCCAGTGTGGGTAAGATGTGATCATATTTTTTGGTTCCTGTGACCATTCTGGCAGCTGCATTGAGAGTAGTTCTAAGGGGTGCAAAGTGGGGTTTCACAGAGCCTGTGAGGGTGGCATTCCCGTAGTAGATAGCACCATTGCTTGTGTGGCAGTTTTGAGGTCGTTGGACAGTAGGTAGGGTTTGATTTTGTGCAGAAGTTTCAGGTTGTAGAAGGCGCTCTTTGCACGGTTTTTTATATGGTTTTTCATGTTCAGTTTGGGGTCTAATATGATTCCTAGAGATTTGACAGAGTTGGCTAGGGTAAGTTTGCAGTTAAGAGCATCTATGGAGTTTAGCTATTCCCGTATTTGGGGGGATTTACATTTCTTTGATATGAGTAGAATCTGTCTGAACTTGGCTGAGGTTTATGTGGTTGCAAGACAGCCAGTATTAAGCTTCTTTTATGGTGGCATTTAGTCGGTGTATATCGTCTAGTGAGGAGATTTCCAAGTAGAGCTGGGTGTCATCCGCATATAGATGGAAGGGGATGTTTGTTTGGTTGAGCATGAGGGTAGATATTGAACAGTGTAGGCGGGAGGACAGAGCCTTGGGGACACCCCGGGAGATTGTCATTGTGTCAGAGGTCAGATTGCTTATTTTTATTTCTTGAGAGTGTTTTTGTAGAAAAGATGTGAACCAGAGTAGGACCACTCCCTCCGCACCGATCCTGTTTTGGAGGGCATCCAAGGGAAGCTTGTGGTTGACCATGTCAAATGCCGCAGATAGGTCTAGGAGCATGAGCAGGCAGCATCGGTCTGTGTCCAGGGATGTTTGAAGGTCATCCATGATGTTCAGAATAGCTGTTTCTGTGCTGCAGCCCTTTTTGAACCAGATTGAAGAGGGTCCAGGAGATTGTAGTGGTTGATGTGTTGGTTTAGTTGTGAGAGAACACATCTTTCTAGGGTTTGACTAGGAAGGGGAGGTTGGAGACCGGTCTGAAGTTGTTGAGGTCGTGGCCATGACCTGACCATGAGGCGCGGTAGGGAGCAGACCCTAGGGCTACCAATGCCCAGGCTCATAAAAGGCAACATTATCCATACATGCCCTATAGGGGAGCACTTAATAGGAAGATCTACATATACAAATCAACAATTTTCTCCCATTTATTTGCTTTGGAGTGCAGCAGGAAGCCTTAAGTAGATTGAGGCTAAGGTGCTGTAGGAGAGTAGGATCTGCTTCACATGGGTACCCCCACTTTTTGCTGATGCTTCACTGTTTTTCGACATTAGTCTGGCTGGGGCCCTGCTAATCAGAACCCCAGCCTAGCTGCTTCCTCTCTAAAATGGTTTCCCTGTGCCTTAGGCACATCACTGATTGGAATCTGGAGTGCCCTTATAAGTCCCTAGTATATGGTATACTATGTACCAAGGGCATAGGTACCTCAGAGGCCTACCAGGGGCTGCAGCATGTATTATGCCACCCCTGGAAGGCCATCCAAACTGACACCACAGGTCTGCTACTGCAGCCTGGGTAAGGTGGTGCATGCACCCCTTACTGTGATATAGGTTACCTATATCACTAAATACATACACACATATAAACCTATAAGTCACTCCTATGGCAGGCCTTATCAATCCTGAAGGCAGAGTGCGTGGTTCCTATGTGAGAGGGTGCCCCTGCATGAGCAGGGCCCCTATGCAGCGTTCGGAGACCCTTCTCTGATGCTGTTTGTACTGCAGCCTGACCATATACTCTTAAGCGCATTATAACCTCGCGTTAAATGCTAACTTTGGAATGGCTGCACCTAAACATGTCGTGTTTGGTGTCAAACATCTTGGAATACTACCCCCACCAATTCTGGTGGCGGGGGTAGCATTCCACCCTTCTAGAGGGAGAGACATGTTAACCCTGGCCTGGCCGGTAACTTCTTTCTAAAGCCTGGCATCACAAAATGGATGCTACTGCCACAGACACAAGTCTGGCCTCCTGCTGCTGGACGAAACTCTGGCAGGGGAGGCCTGGACAATAGGTTTCCTGTCCCAGGGAGGTGTGACCACCTCCCCAGACAGGATAATGTGTATTGGGGCTGGGCGGGAGCACTTTCGGGTGCTTTGAAGTCCTGCACTGGGGGCACACTTGGTGTCCCTGTGCATACCCCAGTTCAAACCGGATTAGGGGCTTGTAGCCCCTGCTTTGGCGCGAACTGGACAAAGGGAAAGGGGTGTAGCCACCCCTCTGCCCTGACCCACCCATAGGTGGGGCCACAGAGTAGTCCAACCCCTAAACTTGGTATAAGTATAGGAACCCAGTCCTTAGGACTTTAGATTATCCCTGGACGAAACTCTGAAACAGAATCCTGGACCTTCGACGCTCTACTAAAGACTAGAGGACAGAAGAATCTCCCTTGGGGTCAAGGAGTGACTCCCCTGCTTGGCAGGCACCAAAGAAGCAATTGTCCGGTCTGCATCGCCTAAGCTCCCGTCGGACGCCGAAGTCTTTGCATCACCAGAGGTGGATTTCCACACTTCCCCGAGGCTGCCCTGAGTCCCCAGCAAAGCTGAGGCCCGTAGCTGTCGTGGGTAATGTGGAACCGTGACCCCTGGACACCGCATGCATTTGCTAGTGCATCCTCTTCTAGGCCTTCCACGAAGTCGTGCTTTGGGCTCCGAGTAGCCCTAGCCTCCAGCACCAACTGCACCGAAGATCACTGGCCTCCACTCCACGAGTGTCCTGGGAGCCAGATCCACGTGCAACATCTTGAGGCTCCTTCGCGGTCGCTAGCCCGTTGGCTAGTAGCCCTTCACGAAGGCCAATCCTTTTCTTCTTGGGCTCTTTGGTTGCTCCAGGCTTGCCCTCACTTACCCTTGCTGGGTGAGTTCCTCAGACCTTGCTGATCTGCACCATCGACGATCTTCATCTTCACCAAGACTTGCCGTTGCCAAGGCTTGTTGGGTCCAATCCGGTCACTGACACCTCAGCACTCGACAGACATCGTGTACCAGCCCGAATCCTGCTCCTGGTTGCCGACAACGCCTCCTGGACCTCGTGGCTGAAGAGTCAAGATGACCGTCAACGCACTTGAAGCAAGCGACATCGCCTTCCTGGTCACTGGCTAGTGACCCAGACTCTGTCCCCTCTGCTTTCAGGTTCTTCAGATCTCCGATCCACTCTTGGATCCACCCGGACACTTTCCACTTGGCCGCCAGCAGCACTTTGCAGCAGATCGCCATTCAAATCGACGACGAAACCCGACCCCGAAAGGCACCTATGCACCCGGCTTCCCTGGGTGAGGTAACACGAGTACTCCGGTGCTCCCGTGGGTAGAGACTCTAGAACGACCTAGTTCTCAAAGGGTTTGCTCCAAGTCCTCCTTTAAGTGTCCCTCTTCTTTAATTTCCTGATCGCGACTTTCTCCATAGAAGTTAACGGCGTATCGCGGTTGTGTATTTACACTGCACGCGTCCCCCGTAGGTCCCCTGTGTCACTACCTTGGGTGGTTCCTTGTGGTCCAAGCACTTCTAGAGGCTCTAGGCCTAGTGTCTAGTTCAGTTTTGGTTCTTATACCACTTTATTGGTATATGGTTTGGTAGGTCCCTAGGGCCCAAACGTGTATTTGTGCTATTACTGTGTTTAAATAACTTATAACTTGTGTACTTCGAACTCTAGCCTCATAAAGAGACTAGAGGGGTGTGTTTAGCAATAAATACATATATTTTGAATATATACCTGGTGTGGTGCTCTTTCATTTGGTCACTCAAGAGATTATAGACTGGTAAAACAAGCTGCTTTACATTCCTTCAAGACTTAGCCTGAAGGCTGCTCTCCATAGCTACCACTAGGATAGCTTTCAATAAGGTTGTTTTTAACCTATCTCCAATGGACTGGTGCAAGGTGCCCACTATAATTAGTGGACAGCATATGCCAGGCCAACTTCTCACATTGGTGTGCAGCGTGTGGGATTCCAGCTTGCTATTGTTTTACCAGATAATCTCAATTGAATTGATCAACTGAAAACCACTAAAGGTACCCAAGGTACATATAATTTAAGCTTAGAATACAGTAAGTTCTACTGAACTTAGAGTTGTGTGTTAAGGGATAGCACACCCTTTCTACAACTCAAGAGAGTTTAGTAGGCCACACTAGAGTAGGTAGTGCATACACCACACCTCACTAGTGATGTCTTCAAAGCCAGGACCCAGTGAGTCCTTGCCAGAAGCCCATGGGCTTCTCCCCTCCAAGTATGATACACTCCCATTCTTGGATTTGAGAGCATTATGTAACTTGAGGAAATTGAAGACAGGACAAAGTCCCACCACCCAACATCTTAGGGAGATGTTGGAAGCTTATGATCTCAGTAAGCCCTTGGGGACTGAAGGGGTAGGAGCTGAGGGTGGGGCAGAAGATGAGGGTGGGGCCAGGGGTAGCAATACCCCCAGCCCCCCCTCTGAAACTGGCCAGGAGGGTGACAATGACCCTGACCTGGATACCCCAATCCCTCCTGTGGACGATGAAGAGGAAGATCAGAATGATCCCCACTTTGTCCCCCCAGGAAGGATTATGAGTGTGCCCAGAAAGTCTAGGTCTCCTTCTCAGGAGTCTAACCACTCTGGCACCTCAATAGGGACCTCTGTCTCATCTCATAGGAGGGAATCCTCTCATGAGAGGAGAAAGAGGCTGGTTCAATATGAGGAAGCTCAGCTTGAACTCAGAAAACAGCAACTGGCTATAGACAGGGAGTCCCTAGATCTCTTCAAAGAGAGAAGAAAGTTGGGACTAGAGTCCCATGGTGGCAGCCATGTCCCTAGAGATAGGGAAAGGTCCTATGACCATAGGAACCTGAGCAAGATTGTCCCTCCTACCAGAGTGGGGATGACATCCACAAGTGGATAACTGCTCTAGAGAGGGCCTGTAAAGTACAGAAGGTCCCTCAAGAGCAGTGGGCAGCAATCTTGTGGCTCTCCTTTGCAGACAAAGGTAGAGATAAGCTCCTCACTGTTAGAGAGGAGGATGCTGATAATTACAAGGTCTTGAAGAGTGCTCTTATTGATGGGTTTGGCCTAACCACTGAACAGTACAGGTTGAAGTTCAGAGATACCCAAAAAGCACAGACTCAAGACTGGGTAGACTATGTGGATTGTTCTGCTAAGGCTCTGGAAGGCTGGTTGATGGGCAGTAAGGTGTGTGACTTCTCAGGATTGTACAATCTGATAATGAGGGAGCAGATTCTTAATAACTGTCAAAATCAGCTGTTGCATCAATACCTGGTGGACTCTGATCTGACCTCTCCCCAAGAATTGGGAAAGAAGGCAGACAAATGGGTCAGAACCAGGGTGAAGCAGAAGGTACAGAACCAAGGTGGGGACCCTAAGAAGCAAGATGCTAAGAACTCTGAAAAGGGTGGGGAGAAGGGTAAAGATCAAAAGTCTTCACCAGGCCCCCAAAAATCTTCTTCAGGTGGGGATTCACAGTCTACAAAAGGGAAAGGCCAAAGAAAACCATGGTGCAAGGTCTGTAAGCAAAAGACCCACTGGACCAGTGATTGCACCAAGTCCAAAGACTCAAGTCCAGCACCCACCAATGCCCCTAAGGCACCTGTTCCCCCTAGTACAGTTACAGTTGGTGGGAGTGCTCCAGCCAAGGGTTTAGTAGGGTTCACCCTGGGTAATGAGTTGGGCTCTGACCTACTCAGAGAACTAACTCAGGCTGTGTTAGTCTGTGATGGAGGCATGGATGTGCCCTCCTCTGTGAGTCCCAGTAATCTGGGCAAGTACAGACAACAGCCTTTAATCAATGGACGAGAGGCTTTGGCATTTAGGGACACAGGGGCAAGTGTCACAATGGTGACACAAGACCTTGTGAATCCTGGGCAAGTTATACTTGGTGAGATGTACCAAGTGACCAATGCTAGCAACGTCAGAACAGACCATACTCTGGCAGTTGTTAACTTCTCCTGGGGAGGGGTAACTGGCCTTAAGAAGGTTGTGGTGAGTGCAAACCTACCAGTCGAATGCTTGCTTGGCAATGACTTAGAGACTTCTGCTTGGGCAGAAGTGGAGCTCAGGACCCATGCAGAAATGCTGGGGATCCCTGCAGATGTGTTTACTGTGACCAGGTCACAAGCCAAAATGTCTAGCACTGAACAGGCCTTGGATTCTGGAATAATGGACCAAGTGCCTTCCAAGAGGAGGAGTAGTAGGGTTAAGGCAGTGCCTTCCCCTTGGCTCAGCAGGAAGATCAGTCCCTTGAGGGGGATGATCTCAGTCCTGAGGAAGGAACTGTCCCAGAGGAACTTGAACCTGACCAGGTTGAGTTCTTGGGGACAGGGGGACCTTCCAGGGCAGATCTGAGCCAGGAGCAGCAGAGCTGCCCCTCCCTTGAACCCCTCAGACAGCAAGCTGCTGCTGAGGCTGCTGGGAAAGCTAGTGGTCCCCATACAGTGTATTGGGATGATGGACTCCTGTACTCAGAGTGTAGAGACCCCAAGCCTGGTGCTACCAGGAGGTTGGTTATACCTCTAAAGTTCAGGGGCTTCCTATTGACCCTAGCCCATGATATTCCCTTGGCAGGTCACCTGGGCCAGAACAAGACTTGGGACAGAATTGTCCCTCACTTTCACTGGCCCCACATGTCTGAAGACACCAAGGAGTTTTGTCGCTCCTGTGTAACCTGCCAGGCCAGTGGCAAGGCAGGTGGCACTACAAAGGCCCCCTGATACCACTACCTGTGATGGGGGTGCCCTTTGAAAGGGTAGGGATTGACATTGTTGGTCCCATGGATCCCCAAACAGCATCTGGGCACAGGTTTATCCTGGTGGTAGTGGATCATGCCACCAGGTACCCAGAAGCTATTCCCCTCAGGACCACTACAGCACCTGTGGTGGCAAGGGCCCTCCTGGGAATTTTCTCAAGAGTGGGCTTTCCTAAGGAGGTAGAATCAGACAGGGGTGCTAACTTCATGTCTGGGTACTTAAAAGCAATGTGGAAGGAGTGTGGAGTGACGTATAAGTTCACCACACCCTATCACCCACAATGCAATGGTTTAGTTGAGAGATTCAACAAAACCTTGAAGGGCATGATTAAAGGGCTCCCAGAAAAGCTTAGGCGAAGATGGGACATACTCTTGCCCTGCCTTTTATTTGCATATAGGGAGGTGCCTCAGAAGGGGGTTGGTTACAGCCCTTTTGAACTTCTGTTTGGCCACCCTGTCAGGGGTCCACTGTGCTTGGTGAAGGAAGGATGGGAGTTACCTCTCAAGCCCCCAAAGCAAGACATAGTGGACTATGTACTTGGTCTCCGCTCCCGGATGGCTGAGTATATGAAAAAGGCAACCAAAAACCTTGAGGCTAGCCAGGAACTTCAAAAGGCCTGGCATGACCAAAAGGCTGTTCTGACTGTTTACCTGCCAGGACAGAAGGTGTGGGTGTTGGAGCCAGTGGCCCCAGCAGCTCTCCAAGACAAATGGAGTGGACCCCACACTATTGTTGAGCAGAAGGGTGAGGTTACCTACTTAGTAGACCTAGGAACACCCAGGAGTCCCCACAGGGTTCTCCATGTCAACAGGTTAAAACCATATGTGGACAGGGCAGACATGGGCTTGCTCATGGCTACTGATGAAGGGCAGGAGGAAGAGAGTGACCCACTCCCTGACCTGCTCTCACAGAACCCTGACGATGGGTCAGTAGATGGTGTAGCCTTGGCAGGCAGCCTCACTACCCAGCAACAAACTGATTGTAGACAGGTGCTCAATCAGTTTAGACACATGTTTTCACTGACACCCAGTCAGACCACCTGGTGCACTCATGAAGTGGACACTGGGGACAGTCTGCCTATTAAAAATAAGATTTATAGGCAACCTGACCATGTCAGGGACTGTATCAGGACTGAAGTCCAGAAAATGTTGGAATTGGGAGTTATTGAACCCTCAGATAGCCCTTGGGCTAGTCCAGTGGTCCTTGTGCCAAAACCTCACACCAGTGGTGGAAAAAGAGAGATGAGGTTTTGTGTGGACTACAGGGGTCTCAATGCAGTCACTAGGACTGATGCCCATCCAATACCAAGGGCAGATGAGCTCATAGATACTTTGGCCTCAGCCAAATATCTCAGCACATTTGACTTGACAGCTGGCTACTGGCAGATCAGACTAGCTGATACTGCAAAGCCCAAAACAGCATTCTCAACCCCTAGTGGGCATTATCAGTTTGTGGTGATGCCCTTTGGTCTGAAGAATGCACCTGCCACTTTCCAGAGGTTGGTGAATACAGTTCTCACAGGTCTGGAAGCCTATACTGCAGCATATCTAGATGATATTGCTGTCTTTAGCTCCACCTGGGAGGATCACCTGGTCCACCTCAGGAATGTTTTACAGGCCCTGCAAAAGGCAGGCCTGACTATCAAGGCCACTAAGTGCCAGATAGGGCAGAGTCAGGTTGTGTACCTGGGCCACCTTGTGGGTGGAGGCCAGGTTCAACCTTTGCAGAGCAAGATCCAGACTATCATGGACTGGACTGCTCCAACTACCCAGACTCAGGTGAGAGCCTTCTTAGGCCTGACTGGGTACTATAGGAGATTTGTCAAGGGGTATGGATCAATAGTGACACCCTTGAATGACTTAACTTCTAAGAAAATGCCCAAAAAGGTTCAGTGGACAGCTAGCTGTCAAAAGGCATTTGATGACCTGAAGCAGGCCATGTGCACTGCTCCAATTCTGCAGAGTCCTGATTACTCCAAGAAGTTCATTGTTCAAACTGATGCATCTGAATTGGGGGTAGGGGCTGTACTGTCACAATTGAATGAAGAAGGTCAGGATCAGCCAGTAGCTTTCATTAGCAGAAGGCTGACCCCTAGAGAGAAACGTTGGTCAACCATAGAGAGGGAGGCCTTTGCTGTGGTCTGGGCTCTGAAGAAGTTGAGGCCATACTTGTTTGGTACCCACTTCCTGGTTCAGACAGACCATAAGCCCCTCTTATGGCTAAAACAAATGAAGGGTGAAAACCCCAAACTGCTTAGGTGGTCCATTTCCCTACAGGGGATGGACTTCACAGTGGAACATAGACCTGGGAGTAACCATGCCAATGCAGATGGACTCTCTAGGTACTTCCACTTAGAACATGAAGACTTAACTGGGCAAGGTTAGTTTAATGTCCCTACGTTTGGGGGGGGTTGTGTAGGAGAGTAGGATCTGCTTCACATTGGTACCCCCACTTTTTGCTGATGCTTCACTGTTTTTCGACATTAGTCTGGCTGGGGCCCTGCTAATCAGAACCCCAGCCTAGCTGCTTCCTCTCTAAAATGGTTTCCCTGTGCCTTAGGCACATCACTGATTGGAATCTGGAGTGCCCTTATAAGTCCCTAGTATATGGTATACTATGTACCAAGGGCATAGGTACCTCAGAGGCCTACCAGGGGCTGCAGCATGTATTATGCCACCCCTGGAAGGCCATCCAAACTGACACCACAGGTCTGCTACTGCAGCCTGGGTAAGGTGGTGCATGCACCCCTTACTGTGATATAGGTTACCTATATCACTAAATACATACACACATATAAACCTATAAGTCACTCCTATGGCAGGCCTTATCAATCCTGAAGGCAGAGTGCGTGGTTCCTATGTGAGAGGGTGCCCCTGCATGAGCAGGGCCCCTCTGCAGCGTTCGGAGACCCTTCTCTGATGCTGTTTGTACTGCAGCCTGACCATATACTCTTAAGCGCATTATAACCTCGCGTTAAATGCTAACTTTGGAATGGCTGCACCTAAACATGTCGTGTTTGGTGTCAAACATCTTGGAATACTACCCCCCGCCAATTCTGGCAGTGGGGGTAGCATTCCACCCTTCTAGAGGGAGAGACATGTTAACCCTGGCCTGGCCGGTAACTTCTTTCTAAAGCCTGGCATCACAAAATGGATGCTACTGCCACAGACACAAGTCTGGCCTCCTGCTGCTGGACGAAACTCCGGCAGGGGAGGCCTGGACAATAGGTTTCCTGTCCCAGGGAGGTGTGACCACCTCCCCAGACAGGATAATGTGTATTGGGGCTGGGCAGGAGCACTTTCGGGTGCTTTGAAGTCCTGCACTGGGGGCACACTTGGTGTCCCTGTGCATACCCCAGTTCAAACCGGATCAGGGTCTTGCAGCCCCTGCTTTGGCGCGAACTGGACAAAGGGAAAGGGGTGTAGCCACCCCTCTGCCCTGACCCACCCATAGGTGGGGCCACAGAGTAGTCCAACCCCTAAACTTGGTATAAGTATAGGAACCCAGTCCTTAGGACTTTAGATTATCCCTGGACGAAACTGTGAAACAGAATCCTGGACCTTCGACGCTCTACTAAAGACTAGAGGACAGAAGAATCTCCCTTGGGGTCAAGGAGTGACTCCCCTGCTTGGCAGGCACCAAAGAAGCAATTGTCCGGTCTGCATCGCCTAAGCTCCCGTCGGATGCTGAAGTCTTTGCATCACCAGAGGTGGATTTCCAGACTTCCCCGAGGCTGCCCTGAGTCCCCAGCAAAGCTGAGGCCCGTAGCTATTGTGGGTAACGTGGAACCGTGACCCCTGGACACTGCACGCATTTGCTAGTGCATCCTCTTCTGGGCCTCCCACGAAGTCGTGCTTTGGGCTCCGAGTAGCCCTAGCCTCCAGCACCAACTGCACCGAAGATCACTGGCTTTCACTCCACGAGTGTCCTGGGAGCCAGATCCACGTGCGACGTCTCGAGGCTCCTTCGCGGTCGCTAGCCCGTTGGATAGTAGCCCTTCACGAAGGCCAATCCTTTTCTCCTTGGGGTCCCTGGTTGCTCCAGGCTTGCCCTCACTTACCCTTGCTGGGTGAGTTCCTCAGACCTTGCTGGTCTGCACCATCGACGATCTTCATCTTCACCGAGACTTGCCGTTGCCAAGGCTTGTTGGGTCCAATCTGGTCGCCGACACCTCAGCACTCGACAGACATTGTGTACCGGCCCGAATCCTGCTCGTAGTCACCGACAACGCCTCCTGGACCTCGTTGCTGAAGAGTCAAGATGACTGTCAACGCACTTGAAGCAAGCGACATCGGTGGGCATCTGTCCATCGCCTTCCTGGTCACTGGTCACCCAGACTCTGTCCCCTCTGCTTTCAGGTTCTTCAGATCTCCGATCCACTCTTGGATCCACCCGGACACTTTCCACTTGGCCGCCAGCAGCACTTTGCAGCAGATCGCCATTCAAATCGACGACGAAACCCGACCCCGAAAGGCACCTATGCACCCGGCTTCCCTGGGTGAGGTAACACGAGTACTCCGGTGCTCCCGTGGGTAGAGACTCTAGAACGACCTAGTTCTCAATGGGTTTGCTCCAAGTCCTCCTTTAAGTGTCCCTCTTCTTTAATTTCCTGATCGCGACTTTCTCCATAGAAGTTAACGGCGTATCGCGGTTGTGTATTTACACTGCACGCGTCCCCCGTGGGTCCCCTGTGTCACTACCTTGGGTGGTTCCTTGTGGTCCAAGCACTTCTAGAGGCTCTAGGCCTAGTGTCTAGTTCAGTCGTGGTTCTTATACCACTTTATTGGTATATGGTTTGGTACGCCCCTAGGGCCCAAACGTGTATTTGTGCTATTACTGTGTTTAAATAACTTATAACTTGTGTACTTCGAACTCTAGCCTCATAAAGAGACTAGAGGGGTGTGTTTAGCAATAAATACATATATTTTGAATATATACCTGGTGTGGTGCTCTTTCATTTGGTCACTCAAGAAATTATAGACTGGTAAAACAAGCTGCTTTACATTCCTTCAAGACTTAGCCTGACGGCTGCTCTCCATAGCTACCACTAGGATAGCTTTCAATAAGGTTGTCTTTAACCTATCTCCAATAAGGGGTTGTTTGGACTGGTGCAAGGTGCCCACTATAATTAGTGGACAGCATATGCCAGGCCAACTTCTCACAGGTGCCATCATTTTTAGCTTAAAGAAATTCGAGTCTTCTGCCTAAACCAGGCATGGTCTCTATTGTCTCATCACAGCAAGTGACAAGATTGAAGAGAGGAAGTGGGTGGTCCCAGGGGCAGGAAGTGGTCAGAAACAAAGAAATCATCATGATCCAAGTACAGGAAAAACTAGACATTGACATATTGTCACTGTAAAATGTGAGACTTGTCCTTGTCACCTCCCTCTCTGGACATCAGCCACAGTGTGAGAAGTTATGCTTGCATGAGAGAATAAGGAAACCACTGCAGAGACTTGATTGGCCTCGTAACAGGCGTTGCTGTAATATTGCTGAATATTTATAATGAATAAAGTACACATTTTCATAAATTGCATATGCAACCAATTAAAAATCATCAGCAACTATCAGACACTTTTAAGCACATGAATTCATTAATATGAAACCACTTCATGGGAACCCACCAGGAAGCTGTGATCCCCCATCATAAATGGTAATACTTCACAACAACTAGATGGGTTACAAGGTCTGCAAGTTTAAAGCTGACAAAACATGAGATGCGCCCACAAAGCGGGTCATCTGACCATGGTGTGAACAGCTTTCAAGGCTAAAAGATGTGGTCAGCCCACTGACAGGAAGGGGTAAGGCTCTGGGAACAGCACACTGACAGGAAGAGGTAAGGCTCTGCGACCAGCCTGCTGACTGGAAGAGGTAAGGCTCTGGGACCAGCCACCTGACAGGAAGAGGTAAGGCTCTGCGACCAGCCTGCTGACTGGAAGAGGTAAGTGTGAAGAAGTTCAGGGAAGCAGGATGGTAGAGATAGGATCTTCTTTATTTAGATAGAGGTATAACCGCGTCCTAGCCACAGGGCAGCCAGCAGCAACTTACTCCCAGCACTAGGCAACCAAAGCAAACCATTGTAACATTTTAGATTCAGAAGGTAAACAATTCTCAGTCAAAGGAGCTCACAGATAGAAAGTAATGAGAGGGCAATTACCACACACCTTCCCCCCCAACACAAAATATAACATGAAGAATATCTAAAAGGTATAATCGTATCAAAATATAACTGAGTGGTTACATTCACTTCAAAACATAGCTGAGTATTTTCTGCGGAGTTTTACAAGTGTGAGTGCTCCTACGCAGAGGAGAAACTTCTTTGGGTGAAACAGGTTTTTTATTTTTGTCAGGAGGAACACAAGCACGTACAGGAGAAATCCTATTCAAATTCCAAATACGGCCATCATCAAGTTTAACCGCATTGAGAAATAGTTTGATCACAGTTTGGGGAGAGGAGAATTTAGCACTACCACACTTCTGGGGAAAACGTACCCTCACATGATCACCCACACTTACTACAGTGCGAGATACCGCATGCCTGGTATCGAAGGTGACTTTTCTCTTAGCTGACTTGAGATCTTGACGGGCACGCCATTCAGTGTCCACACTATTGTCATCACTAGCACCCTTCCCTCTCATCCAAGTTTGAAACATATAGGTGTTGGGAGTACGCCCTCTAAACAACTCAAATGGAACTTTTTCAGTAATGGAATGTGGGGTTAAGCGGTATACCATAACACGCTCAACTATGGAAGCTTTGCAGTCACGGTTTTGTTCTTTTGCCAGTTGAATAGCTTCTTTCAGAACACGGTTGAATCTCTCTACCATTCCATTGCATTCTGGGTGATAGAGAGAACAACGCTTGTGTTCAATACCTTTGCTGGTCAAGAAATCCTCCATCTCTCTTGATACCAGCTGTACACCATTATCTGTCAGGAGGGATTCAGGAAGACCCTCTCTGCAAAAAATGTTCTCTAAGAACTTTATAACATCCTTAGTTTCTATACTCTGTGTGACTTTGATCTCCGGCCATCTAGAGTACATGTCAATTAACACAAGAACATAAAATTGACCCGTCTTGGAGATGACAGGGCCCAACAGATCTAAGGCAATGTGTTGCCAACAACGTTTAGAAGCCTCTCGTATAATCATTGGCTGGACCCTAGTTTTGCAAACCTTATCAGAGGCATTACACTCCATGCAGTCTCTCACCATGCGTTCTACTTGCATAACAATTCGAGGCCACCAGAAATGTAAACGAACCCTCTCCTTGGTTTTGGATATGCCTTGATGTCCCAGATGAGCTAAACGAACAATTTTCTGTCTGAGGGAAGTTGGAGGAACAAGGCGCGTTCCCCTCCAAAGCAAATTATCATTCACTGAAAGTTCATTCTTAACATTCCAGAACTTCCTAACACCTTCAGTCAAACTTCTGATACCGGTCCATCCATCTGACACCAATCTACATACATTGAGTAAATCCTGGTCAATTTTCATGGAGTCTCTCCATTCTGACTCCGAAACGACTCCTTCAACCACTTCACATACTTTGAAGTCATCAACTTCCCAGGTATCCTCAGGGTCAAGAGAGATCTCGCCAGATTGCTCAGGAACTAGACGAGAAAGACAGTCTGCCACTTTGTTGTTAACACCCGGAATGTAATTGACAACAAAGTCGAAGTCCTGAAGTGCTATGACCCACTTACATATACGAGAGGAAACAGCATCTAATGACATTTTACAGAATAGATCTTTTAGAGGCTTGTGATCTGAATGGACAACAAAAGAGGAACCCCAGAGAAACTTCTTGAGCTTTTTTATTGCCCAGAAAATGCACAAGGCCTCTTTTTCGATTACTGAATATTGAAGCTCTGGACCAACAAGAGCTCTTGAAAGAAATAGAATGGTTTCTTCCCTGCCATCCCTAATTTGTTTAAGCACAGCACCTAAACCTCGTGAACTGGCATCAGTGACAAGAATGGAGCTAGCAGAAGAATCAAAGCTCTGTAAAGAGGGGGCAGAACAAAGGGCCTTCTTTACTCCCTCAAACTCCAACTGACACTGAGCAGTCCAAGAGAATTTCACACCTTTCTTTAAGAGAGTTCTAAGCTCACAGGTACGACAGGCAAACCGTGGAACAAACTTATTGTAGTACTCCGCCATACCCAGGAAGGTTACTAGTTCGTCCCTGGACTGTGGAACAGGAAGTTCTTCAATGGTCCTCACAAGACGATCTCAGGGCCTAACTCCCTCACTGGTCAAACGGTGACCTAAATAATCAATTTCAGATAGATTAAACTTGCACTTATCCTCACGCAAAGTTAGACCTCTCTTACTGAAACGTTCAAGCACAGATCTCAATCTTGCATCGTGTTCGCTCTGAGACGAGCCATGAATCAAAACATCGTCCTGGTATATCTTTACTCCCTCAACCCCACTCAGCACGTCTTCCATGACTCTCTGAAAAACTGACACAGCAGAGATCAAGCCAAAGGGAAGGCGTGTGAATTTGTATGTACCATAAGGAGTTATGAAGGCAGTTAGATCCATGGACTGCTCATCAATTTTGACCTGATGGTACGCCGCACGAAGATCTAAAGTAGAGAAGATGCGTGCATTCCCAAGCTGGGCTAACATTTCAGTTATGTTAGGGAGAGGGAACCTGTCGGCAACAACGGCACGGTTGAGAGCACAAAGGTCCACACATAAGCGAACCTCACCGGAGGCCTTGCGTGCTAAAACCACCGGGGCTAACCATTCGCTGGCCTCTGTTTCAACTATGATACCTTCTTTCTTTAGTTTCTCAAGCTCAATGAGCATAGACTCTTTCATAGCCAAAGGTACACTGCGTACTTTACATGTGATGGGTTGAGAATCAGGCTTAAGAATAATCTTGTGCGTGTACCCTGAAAGACAACCTAACTTCTCGCAAAAGACATTCTTAAATTCAGAACACAAACTACATCTAGAATCACTCACAATAGAAATGAGATTATTCTTCAAATCACTCTCACTAGAAATAACATTTGTACAACACTCACTAGGGACACGTATGGAAGGAACAGATTGAGAAGAGATGTCCCTGAGGACAATGCAAGGATCACCGCCAGGTATTAAGTATACACCTAGATCAGCCTGGTGAAACCAGCTAATTATGCTGTCACCCTTGCAGGAAATATATATCTTCCCCGCAGTCAACCTGCCTTTGTATTCAATATTGCCTATGAAGTAGCCAAACAACTTTATCGGTTGACCACCATAGGCTAAAGGTTTTATGTCCGGCTTGTAAGTTTTTACTTTCCCATGCAGTTTCAAGTCAAAAAACTCTTTGGGAATGAGAGAAATCTTTGCCCCTGAGTCGAAGAGCATCTTGATGTTGCAGTCATTCACTAGGACCACGTCAAAAGGACCTTTGCTCTTGTTTTTACCCGTTGGTGTAATTACCTCCCCACAGTGTAGATTATTTTCATTAGAGTCAAAGTCGCTATCACTCTCAAGCAAAACTTCTTTAACACGCCTGCTGGACCTATTCTTCTTAGCTCTACAGGCTTTGGATAGATGTCCAACTCTCTAACAGTTTTTGCATTTTGAAGTGAGAGCAGGACATGATTTGTCATTAGCTAGATGACCTAACATATCACATCGGTAGCATCTTATAATTGTGTTACCCTTAAATTGAGAATTTGAAGAGTGAGTAATTTGAGTAGGCTCACATTGTTTCCAAATCGGCTTTGATGGTTTTTTAGTAACACTGTGAACGTTTTCTTCTAACACACCATTTTCTTTTTTAATGACCTCTACACAGGCCAGAGAGTGTTCGATTCTTTTAGCTATTGCGACAACCTCATCAAGTTGTGGATCATCCTTCTGCCAAAGATCATCTTTAATTTTCTCAACAGAGCAGCCCAGCATAAATTGATCACGTATGCGTTCTTCAAGAGAACTATCAAATTTGCATGTGGCACCTAATTTACGCAGGGCAGTGATGTAAGTTTCGACAGACTCATCACTTTTTTGTACCCGTTTACCAAAATGGTAACGTTCGAGAATGGTGCTAACCTTAGGGAGATAATGCTTATCAAGTTTTTTAAGACAGATTTCAAATTCATTGAGGTTCCCTGACTCTTCATCAGTTAGGTTCGGAAGATGTTCAAACACTTCTTGTCCTTCGGAACCTAAACAGTGCAAAAGTAATGCAGACTTTCTTTCAGCACTCAGAGATACTCCGCAAACCCTTGCATAGTTTAGGAAAACTTTTTTCCATTTCGACCAACGCAAATTAGGATCCCCAGGGTTAGATAGAAAAAACGGAGGAGGAGTTACATTTTGCATGGTGTATCAAAATAAGTAAGTAAGTGTTCAGGGTATATTGTTCGTATTTGAGATCAATGTAATAAAACCTTGAATGTACAGTAAGAAGCTGATTGGATGAAAGCTTCCAGTGTAGAGAGGAAGTAGTAAAAGATCCAAGAAATGGAGTAAGAGCTGTGAGTATCAGCGTTGAACAACAGTCGACACTCAACAGGAACTTTTATCAGCATAGAGCAACTTTTGACACACGACTCGTACGTAGAAATGCTGTGTGTGTCAGCGTGAAGGAACAGTTTCAAGAAACACCAGTAATCACAGCTGACACACGAAACTAAGGCAGGAGTGCTGTGTGTGTCAGCGTGAATGCGGCGTTGCTGGCAATTGGCTGTAAAACTAAGTAAGAGAGAAAATTGCTGTGCGCATCAGCGCACCGTAGAAACAGCTGCGCGCAACAGCGCGATGTTGGAAATGGATCGCGATGAAATTGCTGTGCGCATCAGCGCACCGAAGAAACAGCTGTGCGCGTCAGCGCGATGTCGGAAATGCGTCGCCTAGCAACCCTAAGACGCTGGGGAGCGTGGAAGGACGTGACTAGTTGGTTGCCAGGAGACCAGACGCTTGGGATCGACGGTGGACGCGATGAGGAATCAATGCGTCATCATGTAGAGGAAGGGAGGATTCAATAATGGCGTTCAGCGCGAGCAGACAAGGCGCGAGCACGCATTCAAACAATGCTCGTGAAACGCCTATGAGACGGGCCGGCTCAGCGTCCCAGGCATAAATCACGGCAAAGACAAAGTTTCACCAAGGAGCGAGGCGAAAATGGTAAAGAGATGAGTCTCAGCCGGGCAGGCCGAGAGATGCAGTGAGGACACGCAAGAGGGTAGGCAAGTCTCTCTCTCTCAGTGAGGGAAGCGGCTTAAAAATTGTAAATAAAGCGCAGACAGTACCTTGTTTGAAGGAATACAGTTGTGTTAGGACGCTGTAGAAGAGCAGAAAAGGCAGGAGTCCTTAAGAACATTGAAAGCGAAGATCAACAGTGAACTTCTTGATGTATGTTTCTTGATGTATGTAGAGATGACAATCTTGTTAGACGAAGTTTGCTCATCCCACGCTCGTCGCCAGTGTGAAGAAGTTCAGGGAAGCAGGATGGTAGAGATAGGATCTTCTTTATTTAGATAGAGGTATAACAGCGTCCTAGCCACAGGGCAGCCAGCAGCAACTGACTCCCAGCACTAGGCAACCAAAGCAAACCATTGTAACATTCTAGATTCAGAAGGTAAACAATTCTCAGTCAAAGGAGCTCACAGATAGAAAGTAATGAGAGGGCAATTACCACAGTAAGGCTCTGGGACCAGCCCCCTGACAGGAAGAGGTAAGGCTCTGCGACCAGCCTGCTGACTGGAAGAAGTAAGACTCAGGGACCTGCCCGCTGACTGGAAGATGTAATGCTCTGGGGCCAGCAAACTGACAGGAAGAAGTAAGGCTATGTGACCAGCCCCCTGACAGGAAGATGTAAGGCTCTGGTACTAGCACGCTGATGGGAAGAGGTAAGGGTCTGGGACCAGCCCGCTGACAGGAAGAGGTAAGGCTCTGGGACCAGCACACTGACAGGAAGAGGTAAGACTATGCGACCAGCCCACTGACAGGAAGAGGTAAGACTATGGGACCAGCCTGCTGACAGGAAGAGGTAAGGCTCTGGGACCAGCCCGCTGACAGGAAGAGGTAAGGCTAGGGGACCAGTCCGCTGACTGGAAGAAGTAATACTCTGGGACCAGCACACTGACAGGAAGAGGTAAGGCTCTGAGAACAGCCCGCTGACTGGAAGAGGTAAGGCTCTGGGACCAGCCTGCTGGCAAGAAGAGGTAAGGCTCTGGGACCAGCTCCCTGACAGGAAGATGTAAGGCTCTGGGACCAGCCTGCTGACAGGAAGAGGTAAGGCTCTGGGACTAGCACGCTGACGGGAAGAGGTAAGGCTCTAGGACGATCCCACTAACAGGAAGAGGTAAGGCTCTGGGGCCAGCCCGCTGACTGGAAGAGGTAAGGCTCTGGGACCAGCATACTTACTGGAAGAGGTAAGGCTCTGGGACCAGCCCGCTGACAGGAAGAGGTAAGGCTAGGGGACCTGGTCGCTAAAAGGAAGAGGTAAGTGTTAAAGATGCACGGCACACAGAATGTAGTGAATATTGGCTCTAATAGAAGTAGTTACGGCACCACCAGATACAACGCCTGCTCACGCCCGTAGTCATTCATCAACTGCCCTCCATTGTCACGGCACAGACCTGACCACTCTAGAACAGAATGAGCAGTCTGTGCCGGAACAAAAGCTACATACATTAACACAACACATCTTCCTCCTTTAATAAAACAAAACAAAAAAAAATAACACAAAAATAAATGGGGAAGCTGAAAATAATCTTTTGCCTTATTAGATAAAAACTGCACCCCATTGTCAGTGATGATGCGTATAGGCAACCCCTCTTCCTTAAAAACTTAATCCCCAAAAAATAACACTGCATCAATGTCTACTCTCTCCACAACTTATATGACAGGCTATTTGGAAAACACATCAATAGCAGCTGCAATATATTTGCCCTTGGAACCAACTGGCCCCATAATGTCCATAGCAATAGTTTCCCAAGGACCATTAGGAATAGTATGCTCTCCCATATTGGTCCTCAATGTTTTTAATGATTTGTCTTCATTTGCACAACTAACACAATTTCTAACCGTGCGTTCTACCAACATATCTAATCCTGGCCACCAAAAGATTTTCTTCATCGACTTTTTAGTTCTAACAATACCACTGTGTCCCTCATGACCATACATAACTATAGTGCCTCCCAGCCCTACAGGAGGAACAGCTCTATCACCTCTCCCAACAGTATCCTTATCAAAAGACAATTCTTTCCTCATTTCCCAAAAACTCCTTACTTGAGGACAAATGTGAATGAATGAATGAATTAATATTAGCCTTATAAAGCGCGAACTTTGCCCAGAGGCATCAATGCGCTGTGGAAAGGGCCACCAGACGAGAATACATAAAAAGGCTCACAGTGATAGGTTGGTGAAGAGCCAAGTCTTCAGGGCCTTACGGAAGAGGGAGTGAGACTCCAGTCCAGACATTGGGGAAGGAAGGGATTTCCAGAGCCTAGCCGAAGCACCGGAGAAGGCTCTACCCCCCCCCCCCCCATCTGCCTCTCTTAAACCTGGGAACTACCAGCAGATTTTTACAGGCAGATCTTAACTGCTTAGCAGGAGCATATCTTCGAAAGAGCCTTTTAATGCCTTCCGAACCTAGGTTATAAAAAGCCTTGTGAGTGAGACAGAGGGCTTTAAACAGGATTCTCCGGCCAAGGGGGAGCCAATGCAGCTTACTAATAGTAGCCGAGACTGAATGGTGTTTGGGAAGGCCCATTGTAGGAGAGTAGGATCTGCTTCTTATAGTTACCCCCACTTTTTTGCTGATGTATCACTGTTTTCGACTTAGACTGGCTGGGATCCTGCTATCCAGGACCCCAGCCTAGCTGCTTTCTCCTTTAAATTGATTGTATGTACTTTAGGTACACCCCAGATTGGATACTGGGGTACCCTTATAAGTCCCTAGTATATGGTACACCATGTACCCAGGGCATAGGTACCCCAGAGGCCTCCCAGGGGCTACAGCATGTATTATGCCACCCCTGAAAGACCATTCAAAATTATACCACAGGTCTGCTACTGCAGCCTGTGTAAGATGGTGCATGTACCCCTTACTTAGATATAGGTTCACTATATCTATTCTAAATCACTGCACATAAAAACCTATCAGTCACCCCTATGGCAGGCCTTATCAATCCTGAAGGCAGGGTGCTGGGTTTTGTGTGAGAGGGTGCCCCTGCATGAGCAGAGCCCCTCTGCAGCCTTCGGAACCTATTTTCCGGGGTTATTTGTGATGCAGCCAACCATATATATTTAAGTGCATTATAACCTCGCGGTAAATGCTAACTTTAAAACGGCTGCTTAGAAACATGTCGTGTTTGGTGTCAAACACCTTGGAATCATAACTGGTGTGGGAGGTATGATTCCTCCCTTGTAGTACCACTACTATGGGGCACCGGTCTACCCGGTACCAGCTTTCTCGACCTGGGCAGCACAAAATGGATGCTGCCAGCCACAGACACGAGTCTGCCCTCCTGCTGCTGAGCCAAGCTCGAGCAGAGGAAGGCCAGACAATAGGTTTCCTGTCACAGGGAGGTGTGACCACCTCCCAGACAGGCTTTAGTGTATTGGGGCTGGGTGGGTGCACTCTTAGAGTGCCAGAAAGTCTGCACTGGGGACACATTTGGTGTCCCTGTGCATAGTCCAGCTCAAACCGGTTGCAGGAGCCATTTGCTTCTGCTCTGGCGCGAAACTGGACAAAGGACATGGGTGTAGCCACCCCTCTGTCCTGACCCTCCCATAGGTGGGTCCCCAGAGTTTGTCCCACCCCTTCCTTGGGTATAAAGTAGGAACCCTGACTACAGGACTGTAGATTTTACCTGGACTAAACTCTGCTACAGAAACCAAGTACTTCGACGATCTACACTACGCTGGATGACTGAAGAATCTCCCTTGGAGTAAAGGAGTTACTCCCCTGCAGCAGCAGGCACCAAAACGCATCTGACCGGTTTGCACCTCCCGAGCTCCTGAGGACTCCAAAGATTTCTGCAACACAGGAGGTGGGTTCACGAGCGTCCCTGAGGTTGATCTGACCTCTCAGCAATTCTGACACCAGTATCCCTTGTGGGAACCGTGCAACCCGAACCCCTGTGCACTGTGTACTTTGCAGCAGCATATGCTTTTTGGCGACCCCTGAGGCTGTGCTTTGGGCTACGTGTAGTCCTGACCCCGAACAGTATTTCCACTGAAGATTTCCGGCCTACACTCCACGAGTGTTCCGTGGGCTGGTATTTCGTGATTCAGCTTGAGGTCCCTTTGCGATCCCTGGTCCGTTGGCCTGCGGGTCCCTGTGAAGGTAACTTTGACTTTCCTTGGGCTTTCCTGGTTGCTCCAGACGTGCCCTGACTCTCCATAGCTTGGAGAGTCCCCAGGACCTTGCTGGTCCTCACCGTGACTTGTTTCCTCTGCCCGCGTGGGTTGCAGTTGCCAAGGCTTGTTGGCGTTCAATCCTGACACTGACCCCCCAGGCTTATTTGTTGAGGGACGTCACGATTGGAATACGGCGCTTCGCGCCAAAACTAGGGAGGCTTATCATAGCTCTTGAAGTCATAATAAAGCCTTCAAGATCTTCACTTGAATCTGGTATATCCTACAAACCTACGCTAAACATACGAAACAGGAGTGACACTTATTTGCGAATATTGCCATATTAGACTCCTTACATAGACTATTACGAGAAGACATCTTATACAAATGGATCTTTTCTGAAAGATCGATCTACTTTCAGGCGGCTGACGTTCATTAATTGTCCCTCAATATCCGACATACATGGTACAGGTGATCCCTGTGTCCATGGGAGCGTTACCTACTATTTGGACTGTCGTTTGTGGATTTTTGAAGCCTTGAAAAAGTTACTAACGTAACGAAACACATGTCGGCTGTTTCCATCTAAGACAACGTAGTAAAGGCTATATGAACAGGACCTCCGGGAAATCATAAATATAAAATAACATCTGTAACTGTTGATTATTATTATTTTTTATTTTTTTATTATTACTTATGTTGTAAAATATGAGATCACCACAATTAGCAATGAAATATTATCAGTAGATTAAAAAACATTTTTTACTGCTCAAAATTGACTTGTTGGATCATTGGCCCGTGAATTGATATATAGATTTCTATACCGACTGGTTACACTATTCGACTGTAGTGTTTTATAAACTTGAAGAGTGCCTAGGTAAATTTGTGTTATTTGAACTGACCCCCCAGCACTCGACATCCTTCGTGGAACAGCTCACCTCCGGACTTTGGTTGTCATCGACATCTCCTGGTCCCCGTGGCTGCAGAGTCAAGCATCCAATCTTCTCACCTGAAGCACCCGACATCGGTGGGCATTCGTCCACTAAGCCCCTGGTCACCTGACGTGACACAGACTCTGTCCCCTCTGCTTTCAGGTTCTTCTCACCTTGGATCCAGGCTTGGATTCCACCGGACACTTTTCATCTTCCCGGCAGCAGTACTTCTTCGCAACACGCCATTGAAAACGAAATAGGGTTTCGGACACCACTTGACCCCTATGCACCCGGCTCCTCTGGGATAGGTAACACAGGTACCTCGGTACTCACAAGGGTGCTGGCCTTAGAACCTTCTATGTTCCAAAGGGTTTGCTTGAAGTCCTCTCCGAAGTGTCCTTAAACTGTAATTTTCCAACCGCGACTTTCCCATAGAGTTGTACGGAGCTCGCGTCTGTGTTCACACACTGCACCCGTCCCCCGTGGGTCCCCTGTGTCACTACTTTGGGTGGTTCCTTGGGGTCCCAGCAATTCTCCGTGCTGTAGGCACTGTGTCTAGTTAAGTCATGGTTGTTATACCACTTTCTTAGTATATGGTTCGATCTCCCCCTGGAGCCCGCTGTGTATTGTGCTATTTACTGTCATTCTATTGATTTAATATTGTGTACCTTGTGCTCTAATCTCATAAAGAGGTTAGTAGAGAGTGTTTAGTAATAAATACATATATTTTATATATCTCTTGTGTGGTTCTCCTTTCATTTGGTCATTCAGGAGGTTCTGATCTGGTAAAACAAGCTGCTTTACATTCCTTCGAGACTTAGCCTGAAGGCTGCTCTCCACAGCTACCACTAGGATAGCTTTCTATAAAGGTTGTCTTTAACCTAATCATCAATAACGGTCGTTTGGACTGGTGCAAGGTGCCCACTTTAATTAGTGGACAGCATATACCAGGCCAACTTCTCACACCCATCACCAACCTGGCTGCTGCGTTCTGCACCAAATGTAGGCGATGAACAAGTCCCTTGTTGATACCCAGGTAAAGGGCATTACAATAGTCCAGTCTGGACAACACGAGGGAAACAACTGTCTGCTTTCGGGAGGAAAAAGAAAGGAATTGAGAGATCTTCCTGAGAATCCTGATGGTTCCAAAGCAGGTGGACACCGTTCTACTAATCTGGGGGCCCAGGAAAAGGGAATTGTCAACTATAATGCTGAGATTTTTTGCTATGGACCCTAGGCGAGGGCAAGGGCCAAGCGTGTCAGGCCACCAGGCATTGGACCAGATATCCTGTTGGTTTCCGAAGATCGAAACCTCAGTTTTGTCTCCGTTAAGTCTGAGATAGTTCTCCACCATCCAAGAGGACACTGCCTGCATACAGTTTTTAAAATTAGTTGCCGATGCTTCTATGCTGTGTAGTGTGGATTGTGGCCTCATTGTCAACATTGCTAAGTTAGCTTAGGCCTAGCTGCCATGATGCCTTCTTTGCACACGTTACTCTCTGACTTTGTTTTTCCAGACTCTGCTTGTGCCCATTCAGCATTAGAACTGTCTGCCTTTCTGCCTTTCACCTTTTCTCATGTCCTCTGTAGGGTTCGTCTGCACACAATGTACAAGGTCGAAAAACAACGTCCCTTGTTATTGCTGTTCTGGTCAGCCCCTCGCACTTAGACATAACATGGAATACAGCTGCACAGGGAAAATTTCATGTGCTTTTAATATTGTGATCTCCCTGTTGGTGGCACTTGGAGAACAACCTTTCCAGGGAGAAGAGCTGTGCTTGTCTGATGATGTAAACCTTGCATCTAGATCTTGAGGTATGGGGGTCCCCCGGACAAAGCCCAGAGGTCTTCTATTTTTATAATAAACTAGTTCCTAGCACGGGGAGGGTGGCAAGGCCTTTTAGTCCTATATCCACTGTCTTCACAAAATGCTGTCCCCGTTTGTATTCAATGGAATTGTAACCATGCTTACTGTTTTAACTTTATGCATTATGCTGCTAGTACTGGCACGTATACTGTGTCTCTTCCTACGCACGTTGTGGACAAGTATGAGTGAATAATGAAAGAGTGTTCTTGCTCCGCGATTCCTGAAAGAATCCGTGTTCTGGGATGTCTAATCATTGGTAGCTTCGCTGTAGTACGGAGAACGAATCTGACACTATAGCTAGTCGGATTGGGATTTTGGGTACTAAGGGGTATGGTTGGTACACCACTATACACCGAGGTCCTGTTTTCCTGCGCATAGTTCTGTATATGTGCAGAATCCCCGCAACATGGCGCCACCAATGTGGTGGGCTTCTTATCTGCGAGACGCTTGAGTAGTACTTGTGCTTGTCCACAACTTCCTTCACTACTGTTTCCGGAAACATTTGTGAGGGTGTAGCCTCCTATATTGATGTTTTTATAGGTTTATTCAAGCTTGAAGTTATTAAAAGGTGTTCTCATTAAAATTAACCCTATATTGCGCTGCCAAGCACTAGGTTGTTTTTCGTTCTTGGTCTTCATGGCTGTGGATATAAATATCCCGGCACATAGCCGCGCTGCGCTCCGAGCTCATTTGACAGCGAATGGAGTGCCTGACGCTGGGGTGGCCCTCATCTTTGCGGTCCAAGCTGATCCGGCTTACCACTTTGAGGTGTTTTACTCATGGGTCACTTTTCCGGCAGTGGAAGGAGCTGACAATTTGTTCCACACATATGCAGCCACCGCCCTTCCTAATGTTTACCGGCCTTATCAGGCTCTTGAAGTACCACTCACGGCGTGGCAACACCGTGTTTGGTTTAATGGCGCCCTCCCACATCCGGTCACCCCGATTCGTTTAGGCCCCTTATCGATAGATGGGGCCACTTGGCCTGTTTTGGCCAGGTATACCCCTCATCCACGTCATTTAGCGGTTCCGATCGATGAACTGCGCTTGTTGCATGCATCTTTAATCCGTGTGCACAGAGCTTTAGTACAATATGTTACAGGCAATGTCCAGATGGCCCCTCCTGGAGTTGCGGCGCATCCGGCTGGACATGGCGGCATGACCATAAGTCCCGTCAAGGTTAATTCGGTGATGGGCAAGCGCCCACAAAATAAGGATGATTTGCCTTATTGGCTTGCAGAAAAATTTGACCAGCTGGAGGCGGTGTTTCCAAATACCTCTCCTGTGGAAAAACACAGGATTCTGACTATTAGTTTGCCAAAAGACTTGATTCCCGAGTTGACAGAATGCAACAACTGGGGCAAGGTATTCGCAGCAGTGTATGCAAAATGTTTCGGCACTCCATCCATGACGGTCCTCCCTACCGTAATTAAGCGGGTGCAAGATGAGCATGGCCCTGAAGCGGCTGTGGAACTGGGGATGAGACTGGTGGGAGTGTTCGATGTAGTGGCTGATCTAATCCTTGCGAATGTTAAGGGTGATGCAGTCAACTTTCAAGTCGCTAATGTTTGGCTTTGGTCCCAGAGCCGGACCGGCCTTGCGAATTACCAAAAATTATTGCACAGGCTTATAAAACCATTGGCCGCAATAGTTTGGGGGTTAAGCCTTTTGCTAAAACGCAAGCTCAAACACAACAACAACAAAAATCTCAGTCTGATAAAGACGAGAAACCGTTCTTTTCTAAAAAGACCTGGAAATTGAAGAAACAGGGCAAGCAACAATCAAAACCAGGATCGCGTGCAGCGTCACCGGTTTCCGTGTCTTTTGAACGCACTTATGATTTGCGCGACCGAGCGAGAATTAAATCTCCTGATAGATTTCAGGTTCCTGACCAGCGTTCTCCCCGTTTCTCGCCTGCACCATCGACCTCACAGGCTGGTGGAGGAGATCGCCAGTTTAGAGGCCGGGGTCGTGACGCCCCACAGGGACGAGACCAACCTCGACAACCTGGCAGAGGGAAACAAGAAGAATTTCCCCGTCCTCGCCCGCAGTTTCAGAAGAAAAAAGTTGCCGCTTTAACAGCGAGATATGCCACAGACGGTGAGAACGAGACTCCTGAATTGGACGTGGGCAGTGGCACTGCTAGACAGCGCCGCGGAAGTTACCATAGTGCGGGAGGCACTACGTCCTCATGTGGAGGTGACAGCAACTGACACTTTCATTACTGTCGAGACAGCGGACACCCGAGTGGCACCCCCTGACAGACTATTTAATATTGTCCTGTAAATTGAAGGTGACATTGAGCGGGTTATTAAAGGGATTTTTTGGGAAAATCTGACCTCTTCTTATGACATTTTGCTGGCGGAGGCAGATTGGCCGCCCCCATTCGTACTTGCTGCACATAGAGGGGAGGAGGTAATCCTTCCAAGCTTTTCTCGTTATGTCCCCAAGGACAAAGCGGAGGCTCTTGCAGCTGAATGGGCTGAGGCCCAGGCCCCGGCACTGTACCGTAATCACGTGGGCTGGGATGAGGATTCACCATCCCATGATATACCATTGCGGTCTTTGCCACAGCCTCAAGCCCAATATCCCCTCCGGCGGGAAGCTAAGGGTCCCGTTTCCGACATTCTAACACAGTTAGAATATCAAGGAGTAATTGAGACATGCGTGTCACCAATGAATAATCCCCTTTTCGCGGTTTCTAAACCAGATGGGTCGTTCCGCTTGGTATTGGACTACCGGCATTTGAACTCCCATTGCCGAACCTTTGCGGTGCAGAATACCCATAGTTCTGTGCTCGTAGACAGTCTTGTTCGTAAAAAATATAAAACGACACTTGACCTTTCCAATGGATTTTACACTCACAATCTGTCCCCGGACTGCGGCCAATGGACCGCGTTCACTTCCGGTGGTAAACAATTCAAATTTCGGTGTTTACCAATGGGCTACAAGAACAGCCCGGGGGTCTTCGCCGCCCGTGTTGTCTCTTTGTTGGACGGCATAGACCCAGATGCGTATTCGTATGTGGATGATATATATCTGACGGATGACGACCTATGGCCGCATCTTTCCCGAGTAGACCGCATTATTCTTGAGTTCGCGGTCTTAGGATACAAATTTAATTTTGCCAAATCGCACATCGCAGAATATACTGTGTTGTTTTTGGGCTATGAGCTCAACAATGAAGGTAGGGGCTTAGCTCCCCACTTCCTGGAGAAGTGCGCACTTTTGCGCCCTCCAACAACTCTGAAAAAACTTCAGTCTTTGCTGGGATTTTTGAACTTCGGGCGCACTTACATTCCTGAATATGCCCAGCGTATCAAACCTCTTTATGCCTTGATACAACCGACCTTTTCGAAGTCATGCTGGCTTCCGGAACATTAACTTATTCTGCAATCTTTGCAGTCTGATTTACTTGAATCTAAGTTCTAGTTGACACGTGATAACCACACGAACTTGGTGATCAGAATTGTGCCAGGGGCTGTAGGTTTCACGTACTTGATGTTTAACGAAGGTGACACAGTACCTATTGCCTACAAGTCACATCTTTACACTTCGGCTGAGTTGCGCTTTTCCACTGTGGAGAAAGTTTTGACTGCAGTGCAAATGGCGATTCTTAAGGAACGCGCACTGGCACAGGGAAAACGCATCTTGGTTGTCACCCCCTATCCTGCCCTTGAGGCAGTGACAAAGGCAAGTGTACCAAACTCTAAGGCTTTGCACCCCCGTTGGATACAATGGGCTACTTCTTTGACATCTCCGGATGTCACTTTTATCTTTGATTCCTCTCTTCAGACACAGGAGTTCTTACAGTATGAATTTGTTCATCCTCCTCCTCTGTCTTTGCTGCCGCTTGAGGAGTACAAATGTATCATTTACACCGATGGTTCGGCGCAACCGGCCACGGGTTCTAAGCATGCGTACTCAGCAGCATGTGCTATTGTGGCAGGTCACATGGTGAACGTTGAGTTCAAATCGAGTGTTGTGCACACGCAGGCACTCGGAGACAGTACCGCACAATTGGCCGAGCTGCGTTCTTTGGTGCTCGCCCTTGAGTTTGCAGACCCGCAGGTCACTACACTTATTGTATGCGATTCTTACTACTGTGTCCAGGCTTTTAATGACAACTTATTCTTTTGGTCGCAAAACGACTATAGAGATTCTAAAGGCAGCACAATTAAGCATAAAATGCTTTGGGTTCGAGTGGCGGATCTTAAACAACGTCTGCCTCTCACACAAGTGATTCACACTCTTGGCCACCAGCGTGTCGGCGCACACGCGGTCGGTAACAGTTTGGCAGATGAAGCTGCCAAATCAACAGTAGCCACGTGCTCAGTAGCAGCCGTTACAAGATCCATGACAAAAATAGATAATGAGATTTTGCCAGCTATTGCTGCAACAAAGGAAGGTACTAATTACCCACAGGGATTCCCTTCCAAGTACTTTTATCACTTAAGTCCTGACCAGGTGCCTTATGTAAGAATTCCAGACATTGGTGATCGGCTGATTCCCAACGCGGACCGCAGAAATTCTTTGATAACAGCCGCACACGAAGGCTTGGCTTCGGCCCACGCTGGTGTGTCTGCAACTGTTTCAATCTTGCAGCAGCGTTATTGGTGGCGTGGTTTATATAAACAAACCCGTACTTATGTCCTTTCTTGTGACATTTGTCAACAGATTAAGCCCTCTACGGTTACACGTCCGCCACAAACACAGCTCTGCATTTCTAATAAACCTTTTGGTTGTATATACCTTGATCACTGCGGTTCATTTTCTTCTGACACTGCATATAAATATATCTTAGTTGCAGTTGGTTTGTGCACATGTTTCATCTGGGTGTGGCCACAACGCAGTGCTGACGCTCGAAATGTCATCAGGGATTTGCGTGTCTTTGTGGGAATTTTTGCCTGTAGCACCTTCCATTCCGACCAAGGTCCAGCGTTCGCTTCTAAGGCGTACAAGGACGCGATGGGGTCTATGGGGGTGCTGATGCAATTTTCGTCTCCATATAGGCCTGAGGGCAACTCAATTGTGGAGCGAATTAACCGTGACTTAAAGCAATCCTTGACAGCTAGAGTCTTGGGTATTGGCAGGAACTGGCTTGCCCACTTGTATGGCGTGCAACGTGCACTTAATAATCTCCCTAGAAGATCTCTGGGTGGGCGGACCCCATACGAAATGCTCTTTGGCATACAGATGTTTGTGCCAGACCTTGATGGTCTAGACTTGGCGGTGACTGCCGCAATCTTTGACGTAGATAATCATTCTACTATGTTGCAGGACTTACAAGAGACCCGTGACAGACTTGCAAACGAACACTTACCTTCAGCCACTGACGCTGCGTTGCAGATTCCGGTTGCAGGCTGGCTTCCAAAGATTGGAGATCTGGTCCGAGAGAAGGTGGAGAACAAAAAAGAATTTGGCCCCTCTTATCGTGCACCGGTTCCAGTCCTTGGCTTGAAGGGTACTCGTACAGTCATCTTACCACCGCTTCCTGGTCGCAAGGACAACAGATACATCTCAGTGGACAATGTCAAGCTACAACATCTGGCCGATCCTGAATAGTGTAACACCAGCGGTATCATGTCCGGCAATTTCAAGAAATCATGGCCCTCCTGTATCCACAGGCGCTGATGTTTCCCTTGGGATGGTAGCTTTGCCAGATCGCCTGCTCAATCTCCCGGCTTCCTCCTGCAACGAGGAAACCGAGTATGTATACCCCGCAAGTGAGTCCGTGGCTCATTTACCTACAACACCACTGGGCCCAACACGTTTTTCTTTTGATTCGTCTTCCACCTCTTCACTTATCCCGACCAAATTCAGTATTTTTGTATCCTGGTTCAGAGACAATTTTTTGGTCCCTCCGTGGACATACATCTGGTTGATGCTATTCCTGATTTTTCTATTCATGTCCATTGGCTTTGTGACAGTTTTTTTCTTGCTCATCAATGGCCACTACTTGCCGGAACGCGCTGAAGTGAACTCTGTTGCTGGAACTTTGGCTCTGCATTCTTCTTCACACATCATGAAGCGTGATCACACATTTGTGAACATTTCCGCCTTTCCAGTTGCAGATGGCATCGTGTGGGATGCAGTGAATTTCCAAATCCATGGACCTACAGAAATTATTAATGTACCCAGTGTGCTTCGTGTTTCCATGGGTGATGTGGTACAAAGGAATATTCATTCAGATGATTAGGATGTGCATGCCATTGAATCGTTATTTTCTGATTTAAAATATTATGCTGCTTTTAATGCTGAGGATTTGTACTTGAATTCTGCTAATTATGCAGATTTATATTGTTATCAGCATTACGGTAACCATTTTCTGCATAAACCCAGTACACTTCGAGGTCGTTTCAATTATACCCAGTGGGAACATTGCCCGACCCCTCTGCAAGGTAGCTCCCAAACACTTAAAAATAAATTTACTTAATTTACAGACTTTGATAGATCACACCCAGGGTCCTACTATTTTAAATTGAATGTTTCTTCGGATCAAAAAGTTATGTTGACCCACACCAAATTGCTGTATTCCAGTTCCTTTATGGACGCATTAGCTGTGGGTGGCTATGAGCACTGGAAGAACACCATTGACTTAAAATCAATTTGGGGCACTAAATCTTGGCAGGTACGCGGTACAGAAGCTTTGCACCGTGCTTGCCTTATCCCTACCCAAATATTGTTTTTAAATAGTACTATATATCAAACAACTTGTTTGGATTTGGCTACTTCCAAACAAATGAATGCACCTTCCATTCCTGTGTTGTCTTCCTGGCCAAATAGGAGCTTGCATTTAAATATTTCCCTTGAAAGTTTGCAAGCTTTGTTCCAAAATAATTCCTTTAATTTCTCTGCTATTGATCAGTCAGCCTGGTTGGCATGGCCCATAGCATCTAACGCCTGCCATCTGCGTTTTTATAACTCTACTCCTGGTTACAAACAGGATAGGCCAGACCCAAGGTTTTCTGACTCGCGTACAGTTCCGACATATTCTGTTGGTAAATTATGTAAACAGTGGTTGCAGCACTCTACATTAGTTTCCGTAAAACAACATTTATCCCTCCTATCAGGCAACATTGATCTGTCCGACTTTGTTCTAGGGCCGTGCGGTCCTAGACCTAAAAGATTTGTTTATGCGACCTACAATGAACTCTGGAAGCTTTCACAAATTGAAGCTGCTTCCCGTTTACGGGACATAGATCAAGCAAATCTAGAAAAAGTGCTCGCTGTTGTTGACAATAGTATTAACACCCTGTCTTCCCGCATTTACACATTGGAGAATATTGTTTCGTCTGTTGTTGATATTGTACAAGATGATGTGTCTGTGTTATATCATGGTCAGAATCAATTGCGTTCAGTAATGCAGTTTGCATAGACTTTGCAAACACTGAAAATGGGTAAAGTTCCATGGCATTTTTTAAACACGTCTGCCTTGTTCTTGCCGTTTAATTTAACTGAGAAACAGCAATTTATGTCCATGAAAGATGCAACATACACTCTCTTACATATCAAAAAAATAGAGCCTTTACCATTCTCTGTGGCGGAGACTGACTGTGCAGTGTGGCTGGTTCACGGGGTTATAACTTTGCCTTTTTCTTTATTTGAATTCAGTTCATGCATGAAACATTATCCTGTAGGCCGTTTTCAGCCTTTAGGCAGTGCCTTTTTACATGAACTTTGGTCCCTACCTTTCACATACAGAGGTATTTCTCACAGGGGAGTCTTGCGATTCTACAGTGGGTCATTCCCTAATTTGTAAAAACATTAAATTGCACGGGGCTTGTAATGTTTCTGCTCCGAATCTTGCTTGTATTTTAAAGGGCATTCCGGCACCTGTTATATCACCTACTTTCACTGTGCTTGCTAATGGTAGCTATCTGCTTTTAAATAATCAGGACTGCTGTGGGATGCAGGCAGGCATCCTCTACATTGTAACAGTTTCACACCGCGTTGTGTGCTGCAAACATGTGCTTTTTCCACCCCCGCGTGGGATGCTAGATAGTTCCGTTTGGCCTTACATACCTACTTTGAAGGCAGATTTCAATAGATTGAGCAGAATAAAAGCGCTATTATTTAACCAGGAGGTTATGCTCACTTCTGCACGGGAGACCTTCGTCCTCCAGGTGGCTAGTACCCACAGTGAGATACAGGCCCTTTTGAACACAAACCTCCCCCAACATTTCGGTGAACTGATCCCCCGTATATTTAATGCATCTAATACCGAAGATCTTGTGCACCTTTTTTAAGTTGTGGGCTCCGGCCTTTTAACCTCCTTTCAGACTATATTTGGTGTAATTCCGGCTTTTATTCATTCTATTTTTCCAGCGTCTTTGGAGGCTTCCCATTGATCCTCGCATTAATTGCTGGGATATTGCTTATATTTTGCCTGTTGCGCAATGGCTGCACTTCCTGGGGGTCTATAGGACCCGCCGTGGCTGCGGATGCTCCGTGAACGCATGATTGACAGCTTCGGCATCCTGCCACTGGTGACTCTCAGCGTGTCTTATGGACTTCCTTATCCCTTTGTGTATTTCACTTGCGTGCAACCTGTGATGTCCTGTTTAAGGTGTCCATTCTCTTGGTCCTTGGATATTTGCCTCTCCAATACGTCTTGTTCGGACCCGGATTTCGACCAGTTGATGGGCCCCTTAGTGGCCCATGAATGGGAATGTTCCGGGGCTGGATTAATGACGCGTGCGGCTGCGCTTAGAGTCTTGGCGCAATGGGATATCTGGGCGGCTGCTCAGCATCTCCTACAACGAAGTTATATTGAGGATCACGCAAGTTGTCCCGCAATGCTGATCACTGCTCCCTATTGTGAGGAACATGAATGCAGTTTTGATTTGTTGAACTGGATGGCGTCTCTTTTTTCAAACGATGGCAATGATGTCTTTCTGGAAGGTGTTGCAGTTTTCTGCACATACACTCTGATGGATTGAGGACATTGCCTTTCAACGAACTGCATTACTGGATTTTTTTTTTCTCTTTGAGTGCCCTATTTTCTGGCCCTATCTAGAATTTTTTTTATCCCCCAAAAATTTTTTTCCCCATTCCCTAGCCTTCAAAGGGACATTTCCCACAAATAGACGTTTACATTCTGCTCCATCTATTCGAATTCTGTTTTCGTCCTATGTCTTGCCCTATGGACTGACCAGGGGAGGGTGTAGTGTGGATTGTGGCCTCATTGTCGACATTGCTAAGTTAGCTTAGGCCTAGCTGCCATGATGCCTTCTTTGCACAAGTTACTCTCTGACTTTGTTTTTCCAGACTCTGCTTGTGCCCATTCAGCATTAGAACTGTCTGCCTTTTTGCCTTTCACCTTTTCTCATGTCCTCTGTGGGGTTCGTCTGCACACAATGTACAAGGTCGAAAAACAACGTCCCTTGTTATTGCTGTTCTGGTCAGCCCCTCGCACTTAGACATAACATGGAATACAGCTGCACAGGGAGAAATTCATGTCCTTTTAATATTGTGATCTCCCTGTTGGTGGAACTTGGAGAACAACCTTTCCAGGGAGAAGAGCTGTGCTTGTCTGATGATGTAAACCTTGCATCTAGATCTTGAGGTATGGGGGTCCCCCGGACAAAGCCCAGAGGTCTTCTATTTTTATAATAAACTAGTTCCTAGCACGGGGAAGGTGGCAAGGCCTTTTAGTCCTATATCCACTGTCTTCACAAAATGCTGTCCCCGTTTGTATTCTATGGAATTGTAACCATGCTTACTGTTTTAACTTTATGCATTATGCTGCTAGTACTGGCACGTATACTGTGTCTCTTCCTACGCACGTTGTGGACAAGTATGAGTGAATAATGAAAGAGTGTTCTTGCTCCCGCGATTCCTGAAAGAGTCCGTGTTCTGGGATGTCTAATCATTGGTAGCTTCGCTGTAGTACGGAGAACGAATCTGACACTATAGCTAGTCGGATTGGGATTTTGGGTACTAAGGGGTATGGTTGGTACACCACTATACACCGAGGTCCTGTTTTCCTGCGCATAGTTCTGTATATGTGCAGAATCCCAGCAACAGCTGTTAGTAATAGACACTATAATTTGGGTGTCAACAGCATAGGACAGCACCTCCAGTCCAAAGGATCTTACGACCCTGGCTAGAGGGGCAACATAAATGTTAAAAAGAGTCGGACTCAATGAGGAGCCCTGAGGGACTCCACAGAACAACTGATTGGGACCTGAGTAAAATTGGTCCATCCTAACTATCTGTGACCGGTCAGTAAGGAATGAAGTAAGCAGTTTCAGAGCAACACCTCTAACCCCCATTTCCTTAAGCCTGCACAGCAGCCTCGATGGAGATATGGTATCGAAGGCCGCCGTCAGGTCCAGAAGGATCAGTAGTGTGGTATGACCAGCGTCAACCTGACCTCGGATGTTGTTAATTACAGAGGTTAACGCCGTCTCAGTACTGTGATCACTTCTGAAACCATGCTGCGAGCCATCGAGCCTTACGGATAATGGGGCGACCCCCAATACCCAGGTTCTGAGCGAGCCATCGAGCAGCTGATGTTTCTCCAGGTAGGAACTGAGGTGAGAGTTTAGATGTTTCTCCAGGATTTTTGCTGGGACAGGTAATAGAGAGATGGGGCAATAATTTTTTAACTCAGCAGGATCTAAGGAAGATTTCTTTAAAAGAAGTTTAACCACCGCAGTTTTCCATGAGGCAGGGTACTGCCCAGATGAGATAACTGCATTAAGTATTGAGGTAACGTGAGGTACAATACCCTCCCTTCCTAATTTCAAAATCTTCAAAGGGCAGGCCTCCAGCGGGGAACCAGACTTGATTCCACTTAGCAGACAATCCGTATCCTCTTGTAATAGAGGGGGGAAGGTAAGTAGATCTTCTGCCTTCACGGGGTTACGGGGAAATTCAAGTAGAGGAGGGGCGTGGGAGGACCTACTTTAATGGCCTGGGAATTGAGAAGCTCCAAGGAGGAATATATTTCTGTGATCTTGGTTCGGAAAAAGCTCGCCATTCTATCACAGAGGTACCTGGGAGGTATCAATGTGAGCCGGGGCTGAAGGGACAGAAAGGGACTTAATTACAATGAAAAGTTCCCTTGAAGACCTCAAGGATTCTGTCACCTTGGAGTAGAATGATACTTTTTCCTCAGTGATGGCACTTTTATATTCCCTTAGTCTTAGTTTGTGCAGATCTCTTTCGGCAGGATTGAGATCTAAGCGCCAAATGTGCTTCTTGGAAGACCAACCCTCAACAATACTTCTCTGTAGCTCCTGCAAAATTTTGTCTTTCAAATATTCTTCACTCCAAACTTCTTTTTTTAGTAGGCATAGCACCTTCATCATGTACTAAGGCGATATGAAAATCGTCCCATTCATTATGAACATTCTCCTTCCAAGGTAACGGTAGTCTGGACAAAAAAATCAGCTGCCACATCACATCATCCTTGCCTGGAACATACACTACTTTATAGATAAAGTCCGGTGTTGTCATAGACATTCTAGCTATTCCTGCAGAAGCCTTGTTCATCCCTTTGGTGGTAAGTAACCGTACTAATGGTTTGTGATCACTTCTAATTTCACACTGTCTGCCCCAAATAAAAGCCCTAAAATATTCCAGGGCCCAGACGCAAGCCAAAGTCTCCCTCTCAATGGTGGAACACTTCTCCTCAGTGGGAGACAGTCCCATTGAAGCATACGCTATGATGGATTCACCACCCTTTTCAAGTTTTTGTGCTAGCACGGCTCCCAAAGCTTTGTAACTGGCATCCGTCGTGACGACACAAATAAGCTGAGGATCAAATCTGCTCAGAGCAGCCGCTCCAACAATTGCTAACTTCACATCCTGGAACTCTCTTTCACACTCAGCATCCCACACAAACTTATTCTTGTTTATTAATAATTGCCTAATATGGAAAGTTCTGCACAACAAATTCTGTATGTATTTGGCGTAAAATTCAGTTAAACCCAAGAACGACCTCACATCATCCATGGAACTCGGGGATGGCGCTAAGCGAATGGCCTCAACAAGATCAGGTGTGGGTTTGATTCCGCCCTCACAAAGTACATGTCCCAAATATGCAACTGAGATGACACCAAATTTGCCTTTCCAGTGTTTCACAGTTAAACCATTGTTGCGGGGATTCTGCACATACACAGAACTATGCGCAGGAAAACAGGACCTCGGTGTATAGGGGCTGAGCCTTCCTACCACCTTAGTACCCAAAATCCCCAAACCGACTAGCTATAGTGCATCATTCATTCTCCGATCACGAAGCTACAAATGATTAGACAACCCAGAACACAACACTCCCGACTCTCTCAGGAATCGCGGTAGCAAGATATACCCTTTCGCTCACACACTCGTACTTGTCCACAATAAGAATTGTCAGAGTCACGGTTATAGTTCAAAATGTTTATTTTAACTATCGTGCTCTATAATGCAGTACACGGGACACCACCAGCAGCGAAATGCATAAAATTAAACAGTTAGCATTGTTACAATTCCATAGAATATAAAGGGGGATGTCATCATATACAGACAGAGGAAAATGGACTATAGGGCCTAACTACCCTCCCCTTGGTAAGGTGAAGTTTATAATATAAAGGAAGATCTCTGGGCTTTGTCAGCAGACCCCATACCTTAGTGCCTAGATGGAAGTTTTACATCATAGGAACAGCATAGCTCTTCTCCCTGGAAAGGTCCCTCTCCAAGTGTGTGAACACCATGCGTCCCCGTAATATTAAAGCACGAGTTTCCAGTAGGTGCTAGGGACTGACCAGAACAGAATAACAAGGGGCATTGTTTATCGACCTTGCACATCGTGTTCAGACTAAACTCCAGGAAGAGGCAGAGAACGCCGAAAGCAGACCGTTCTCATATGAAAGGCACAAACAAAGTCTTGCAAAATAAAGTCATGTAGTAACGTGCGCAAAAGCGGCATCATGGCAGCAGAGCTCATGCTAACTTAGCAATATCGACAATGACCCTAACGGCCATATAACACCATTTTCACGCAATCTTCCCAAAACCTTCTCCAAAGTATCATCATGCTCCGCTCTGTTGCTACCAAAAACAAGAATATCATCCTGGAAGCAAACAGCATTCTTACAATCCCCAAAAATATCATGCACAATACGTTGAAATACCGCTGATGCTGAGGCGAGTCCAAACAGCATCCTCTTAAATTGAAAACAGCCAAACGGTGTAATGAAAGCAGTATAACTTTTACAACTATTGTGCAGTACGATCTGGTGGTAGGCAGCCGACAGATCAATGCATGAGAAAAATGTGGCACCATTGCCAACATTTCAGTGATACGTGATAAAGGGAATGGATCAATGACAATGTTATTGATAAGGTGAACCAAGTCGATGCACAATCGGATATTGCCAATAGCACGCCTTGTGACCACAATGGGAGACACCCACTCTGAAGATTTGATTTTCTCAATGATGTCATCCTGGACCAATTATTTTAGTTCCTTTTCCACCTCAACCCTCACCACTGTAGGAATGTTCCTTGCTTTATACATTTTAGGACATGCATTTTCTTTTAAGATAATCCTATGTTTAAAATTGACTAGTTCCCCAATGCCATCTCTAAATACCTCAGTAATTTTTTTAGCATATCTCTACCATTGCCATTGCACTCACCAACCACCATGACAGGGTCAGGACTGTTCGGGTTTAGTATAATGTCGAGTTTACCCTGCTCAAACCAACCGAAAACTGAGGGTCCTTGTTTGGACACATACAACTTAGCCACACATTCACGGTTCTTAAACCTAAATACAAGTCTGCTGAAACCAATTATTTCTAATTCTCTCTCCTGAATACCCCTCTGGATTAATATAAGGCAACTCTAATTTAGCTCCCAATCTTTCTAGGAACTTGGATGTCCACACATTCTCATTAACTATGGAGTAGGGAGGCCCAGAGTCGGCATACATTTGTACTTCCACTCCCCCAATTGTCATGTCAGAAATAGGCTTCTTTTTAATCATCTGAAATCAATGTTTAAAATAACTGGTGAAGTATCTTTGATGTTTAGCACGAATGTACTGTTTTCACATGTGTCTTTGTTCTCAAGTTCTCCTTCGCTATAATCTATAAACACACTTCACTCTATTGTTTTTGCCCTTAGTGCACACCTTCGCAAAGTGTCCAATGACACCACACACAGCACACTTTTGCCTAATAGCAGGGAAACGTTTGTTGTTAGCAAGATGAAACTTACTGTCTCACCTGTAACATCTAGACTTATCCCTCTTAACGTCAACAATACCTGATCCCGGATCAAATCTTCCTGTAGCCCTCCAAACTTACAATCTAAAGACAACGTTCTTAACCCAGAAACATAACTGTCTAGTGATTCATCAGTGCCTTGCTTCGTCTGAAAGGATATTTACCTTAAAATGCCAATGCAAATCTTTGGTGAAAAGAAACGGTCTAAATCAGAAATTGCTGCACATTCACCAACTCTTGGCATTTCATTAAACGCTTCAAGTCCCTCAGGCCCCACAGAAGGTAAAAAAAAATCATTTTTTCTGCACAGCTGTCATTTTTCCTTGCACATCCAAAGTCTTGATATAGTTAAAAAAATAAGCCTTCCTTTCTGGCCACTTCATACATGGTGAACCACCTGCTGGCCAAAAACATTGAGGAGGTGCTAAAGTGTAGCTCTGCACACACTTTGCTGCAATACAAAAAAATGTATAGTGCTTGGATTGTAAAATTGCACTCCTTGTGTGGAATGGAATTACGTAGAAAGAGTAGACAAGGGAATTGTTTGCTAATTGAATCACAAGCATCCAGACTTCACCCTTGAGAAGTCAGAACACGATCCTTTTGCATTGTTCACGTGTACTCCACAATAACCGGTGTATCCAAACACTCCCAACAGCACAAAAGATGAAAATCTCTCGTACCCTCCGGGTAAATAAATATCCGTAATGCAAACGCAACTCAATTGTAGAAGAAACTGATCCCAAGAGGAGCGAGGTGAGCCCTCACAGTGCACAAAGACAGTGAGAAATTGTCAGAGACGTACAGGAGCGTACAAAGATGGCTGCACATAATTCGCGCAAAGACCTGATACGTCGCGTGGACGAGCCAGAGAGACGCGCAGAGGCTCGAGTGTCCGTAGCCTTCCACTGCGTTCCGGGCCACAGTGCAGTGAAGAATCCGGGGCAAGAATCCTCAGGGCGAGTGATTCAGTAAGAGTCCAGTAATGTTCAAATAATGCCGGTGTTGTATTGCCTTATGCTTCTTTTAGAATTGTATATATGTAATGTTGTTTGAGCATGCTAGAATGTTGAGTGGGTGGTGTTCGATATTGGAGAGCGTCTACGGTTGTCCTGGAGGACAGTTGTCACCCTGGCTCTCACCTGTTCCCTATTGCTGTTCTTGCAATAAAACCTTCTGTACTTCAACTACGACATCGTCCTTCCGTCATTACAATTGGCGACGATTAGAGAACACACGCGGAGCAAGATTCAAAGACTTTCATCATTTTTTTTTTAAAGTTCTTGTTTTAAAAAAAAATATATATATTTAACGGAACTTCAGCATAACTATTGTACTGTTGCGGCAACTCCTGGAGCTCTAGAAGCAACAGAGCACTACTCTACGGACGGAACAGCGATGGATCAACCTTAGGAATCTGGTAATTAGACTTACCCTGCATGGCTGGAGACCGTTAGTGGCGGCATGTTTTGAGTTGGTGACAGCGTTCGGATGCGCGCACTTCCCCTTGCTCTTTCTGTGGAACTGGGAGTGTGCGTGCGCAAGTGTGCACAGCGTCATCACGGAAGGTCGCGCAATGTGACCTTGCGTAAAGCGGCCATCTTGAGTAAGCACTTTACCTTCACAGCGAGGTCGGAGAAATGACTCGCTGCAGCGTGTAGTGAAGAGGGAGTTTTTCTGCGCTTCCTTCCATCGTTCAACGATTAAAATTAGGGAAACAGGTGAGGCGGTCGGGGCGCGACTGCATCTTTATTATTACTTTGTATGAAACGTTTTTACTTCGTGCAATTTTTCGAGTGGAATCTCTTCTAATATTGGGAAGTTGTCACTACAACTTATGGAACAGGGTGATCAAGAGTGTCGGATTTCTACACAAGTCATGGCACAGCAAAGTTTTACTGTAAGTGCCCCACATGCATTTTGGGCAACAGGTTCTCAGCCCACCATGAAGTGGGTGGAATGGAGAGATTATTTTATTAACTACATAGAGGCCGTTGACGAAATGGGTAAAATGAAACCTGATCAAAAGAAAAGATTATTGCTCCATTCACTTGGCCCAATTGGTCTAAAAACGTTTTATCGGATGGGTAAAACCACGCCTAGTGAAAATGACAATGTTTTTGATTTAGCTTTAAAAGACCTAGATAAGTACTTTGCGCCAAAAGTGTGTATGGGGGTAATACGATACAAATTCTTTCAGAGGAAACAAAAGCAGAGTGAACCTGTGGATGAATGGATTGATGATCGCAAGAAGTTGGCAATTGATTGTAAGTTTGGTGACTTACACGATGACTTAATACGTGATCAACTTGTTATGCACAGTAACAATGCCACAATTCAGGACCGTCTGTGGGTTAGCGGTGACGCACCTTTGGAAAATGTCTTGGCTATTTTACGCAAGGCGGAATTATCCGGAAGGTGCGCAAATGAAGTCCGAGAGCATGGGAAGGAATCTGGAACAGTCTGCAAAGTACAAAGTGTCAACAGAGAGCATTTTCCGCAAACTTGTGGTCGTGGTCAAAACCGTTATCAAAGGAACTCATGGTCAGAGAAGAAGATGGAAGATATAAAATGTTATCGCTGTGGGAGCAGAGAACATTTAGCCTTCAGTAAATTCTGTCCTGCCATCAAAAAAAAATGTGGTGTGTGCGGCCTTATCGGCCATTTAAGCAAAATGTGTAGAAGGAAGGGCAGCAACATCAAGTGTGTATGGGATGAGGATGGTGGAAACACTGATGTGGAAAATAGTAATGACAGTGACTGTGTAAAAAATTTGCTGGGGAATTTTGTCATTAATATTAGTGATAACTCAATGGAGGGTAAACCCATTTGTGAGATATCCTTAGGCGGGGTGAGTATAAATATTTTTGCTGACTCAGGCTCGCCATACACTATTGTCAATGAAAATGTATGGAGAGACAAATTTGTTAAGAAAATCGGACCAGAGTTGTTTTCCTCAGACGTCAACCCTGTGAGTTTCACAGGCGAAAAGATAAATATGCTAGGTTTTAGGTGGCTTAAGTTTTTATTCAAGGGCAGAACATCTAGAGGGAAGTTATATGTAGCAAAGTTTGGTCCTTCTGTTCTGGGTTGGCGGGATCAGAAAAATCTTCATATCATTTTGGATCCCAATGGTGAAGAGAAAGTGCTTGTTATTGATGACACCAGTAAATTAGAGGGGGAGTTAGCCAGCAAATTTGCAGATGTTTTTAAAAAAAAATTGGGAGCGCTTAAGGGGTTTGAGCATAGGATTGTTCTTAAGAAGGAGGCAGAACCCAAAATCCATAAGGCTAGGCCTATTCCTTTACTGATAAGAGAGGAGGTTGTTAAAGAAATCGAAGGTCTAAAAGATAGAGGAGTCATTGAAGAAGTCGAAAGTTCTGAGTGGATTTCTCCGGTGGTGGTAGCCCGGAAGAGCAATGGCAAGATTCGTTTATGCATAGACTTGCGCCACCTGAATAATCATATAGTCATCGACAAGTTTCCCTTACCGCGAATTAACGAAATAGTGTCATCTCTTAATGGGGCAAGCTGGTTTTCAACCATAGATTTGTCAGCGGCATACCACCAGGTTGTACTCACACCTGAATCTAGGAAATTCACGGCGTTCATTACACCTTTCGGCTGCTACCAATTTAAGCACATGCCTTTCGGGCTCGCTTCGGCAGCGGCTGTTTTTCAACGCCTTATGCATAAGCTTTTTAGCAAGATGTTGGGTGTATGCTTCTTCCAAGACGACATTTTGATTGCTGCCAAGAACAGAGTGGAACATGACCGTATTTTGAATGATGTTTTGTGTGTTTTGCAGGATGTAGGATTGACCGTTGAACTTAGCAAATGTAAATTTGCACAAAGGAGTGTGTCCTATTTGGGTCACGTCATCTGTGAGGAAGGAGTGAAACCTAAACCTTCATTGATCAACGCCATCATGGGGGCGGGGACCCCTAACAACAAAGAGGAGATAAGGTCTTTCCTTGGTATGGCTGAGTACTGTGCCAAATTCATTCCTAACTTTGCCAGTAAGGTGCACAACATACGTTCCTTGCTCAGGAAGAATGTTAAATTTGAATGGTCCAAAGATTGTGAGTCTGAATTTGTTGTGATTAAGGGTGAATTACAGAAGGTGTCTGCTTTGAGTAGCTTTGATCCCAATTCGGAATGTTTCATAACCACTGATGCAAGCGATAAAGGATTGGGTGCCGTTCTTTCTCAAAAAGGTAATGATGGCTCGGAAAAGATAATACTTTTTGAGTCAAGAGCATTGTCACCCACTGAGAGTAGGTACCCGATTATAGAGAGAGAGGCACTTGCTTGTGCCTGGGCTTTAGAACATTTTCGTGCCTTTGTTTGGGATAAGCCGATTGTCATTCGAACTGACCATCGTCCCTTGGTGAGGATTTTGACCACTGAAGGTAGTATTGGAGCCTCAGCCAGATTGGCTAGAATTTCGATGAGGATGAAAGAATTTGTGTACAAGATTGTTTACGTGCCAGGTAGGGATAACGTAGTTGCTGATTGTTTGTCTATATTTCCTCTTCCCTTAGAGGATTGTGTAGATGACCCTTGGGGCAATTATAGTATTGCCTTCATTCAGGATTCTGGTACCCCTGCCATTTCCAAGATGGAGTGGCTGGAGGAACAGAACAAAGATAAAGTGTTACAGATGGTGATAGAGTACATATGCAAGGGGTGGCCTAGGAAAGATAATATCACGGATGAGTTGAGACCGTTTTGGGAGGTGAGAATGGAGTTGTCTGTGGATAGAGATTTGGTTTTGAGAAGTGATAGGGTAATTCCATCTAAAGCTGTACGGAATAAGGTGTTGTGTCTATGCCATGAAGGTCATTTTGGTGTAATAAGAACAAAGCTGGTGGTTAAGGGCATTTTCTGGTGGCCGAAAGTTGATTCAGAGGTGGAGAGATTCGTTAGGGAATGTACTGTTTGCAATTCAGCAGATAAATCTTTAAAAAAGCTGAGACCTCCCATGTGCGAGGGCATAATTCCCAGCCTTCCTTGGGAGATAGTTGCAGTGGATATTTTTGGACCTGTTGGTGAGGAAAAGGAGTTTGGTTTGGTGTCCATTGATTTATTTTCAAAGTGGCCTGTTGTCAAAATAGTGGAAAGTGTGAATACTGGCACTGTTTTAAAGTTCCTGGATAAGTTGTTTGTAAGAGAAGGATTACCAGCTTGTATTGTAAGTGATAACGGAGTGCAGTTTACTTCTAAGGAGGCTAAACTTTATTTTGAGAGGTGTGGGATCAAACACAGAACTACTTCCCTGTATAACCCAAGTGGGAATGGCATTGTGGAGCGATTTAACAGGGTTATTAAGGGTGTAATACAGGCTGCTGTAAATAAACAGTTGGATTGGAAACTTGAAATCAACAAAGCTGTTTGGACTTACAGAGTGACTACACATGCCTCCACAGGGTGGTCTCCTTTTGTTATTATGAGGGGTAGGAAACCCAGGTGCAAATTTAGTCCTGGTTGGTTAGTAAAAGGTGGAGTGCAGGAATGGTCTCCTGAGGATGTAAAAAAATTTAGTTCAAATCCATGAGGCGAGTAAGGTGTATTATGACAAGAGCCGGGGTACCAAGGCAACTAGTGTGGAAGTAGGAGATTGGGTCCGCATTAAAAAACCTGGTAAGGTTTCCAAGGGTTTGAGTCAGTTTGAGGCACCTCAAGAGGTGGTGGAAGTGTTCAACAATGCAGTGAAATTAAAGGATGGTAAGGTATGGAACCTAAAAAGAGTCGCTTTTGATCTCAACCCAGAACATGGCGCACATGTTGGGGGTGTTCACCCTATGGTAATGCTTTTAATTCCGATTGGGTTGAAGATTATTTTCATTCCAGTACAGTCCAATCTAGTATGTCTTCTGATGGGTGTGTCGGTACCGAGTGTGTTGAGAGCAACCAAAGTTCCTTGGATGAGGCAAGTATGATTCAGGGAGAGTTGCATCATCCTGCCATTCCAGCTGACACCATTCCAGCTGAGGGTACCAACACCAATGAGCTGGAGGAGTGTGAACCCTCTCTGTGCAGTGGAGAGGAAGAGGTCATCGGAAAAAGGAAGAGAGCTCTTCCGGGATGGTTAAAGGATTATGTAGTGTGATCCTTAGTTCTTCGCTTACATTTATTGTATTGGTTATTGTATTAAGTTTCCTTTTGGTTTATTTCCTTGTCTATTGTAAGGGGGGGGGATGTGTTGTATTGCCTTATGCTTCTTTTAGAATTGTATATATGTAATGTTGTTTGAGCATGCTAGAATGTTGAGTGGGTGGTGTTCGATATTGGAGAGCGTCTACGGTTGTCCTGGAGGACAGTTGTCACCCTGGCTCTCACCTGTTCCCTATTGCTGTTCTTGCAATAAAACCTTCTTTACTTCAACTACGACATCGTCCTTCCGTCATTACAGCCGGGCGGTCTTAACTCCAATGCGAATACCCCCAAACTTTTAGAAACACCAGCAGCGTGCCAAAGGGTACACAACAGCGTAAGCACAGGTGCGGGTGAGCAGGATGGTTTGGTATTTACGAATAAACCAAATAAATAAACTCCGCACACACGAAGGTCCATACGGTGGTGCCAATCCCGTGAACATCACCATATTGTTAAACATGCACGGCACACAGGATGTAGTGAATATTGGCTTTAATAGAATCAGCTACAGCACCACTGGATACAACACCTGCTCATGCCTGTAGTCATCCATCAACTGCCCTGCGTTGTCACGGCATGGACCTGACCGCTCTGGAACAGGATGCGCAGTCCTTGCCGGAACAAAAGCTACATACATTAACATAACAGTAAGGCTCTGGGACGAGCCCGCTGACAGCAAGATATAAGACTCTGGGACCAGCTCGCTGACTGGAAGAGGTAAGGATCTGAGACCAGCCTGCTGATGGGAAAAGGTAAGGCTTTGGGACCAGCCCACTGACGGGAAGAAGTAATGCTATGGGACCAGCCCACCAACAGGAAGAGGTAAGGCTCTGGGACCAGCCCACTGACAGGAAGAGGTAAGGCTCTGGGACCAGCCCGCTGACAGGAAGAGGTAAGGCTCTGGGACCAGCTCGCTGACAGGAAGAGGTAAGGCTCTGGGACCAGCTCGCTGACAGGAAGAGGTAAGGCTCTGGGACCAGCCCACTGACTGGAAGAAGTAAGGCTATGGGACCAGCGCACTGACGGGAAGAGGTAAGGCTCTGGGACAGCCCACTGACAGGAAGAGGTAAGGCTCTGGGACCAGCCCACTGACTGGAAGAAGTAAGGCTATGGGACCAGCGCACTGACGGGAAGAGGTAAGGCTCTGGGACAGCCCACTGACAGGAAGAGGTAAGGCTCTGGGACCAGGCCAATGACAGGAAGAGGTAAGGCTCTGGGACCAGCCCGCTGACTGGAAGAAGTAAGGCTATGGGACCAGCGCACTGACAGGAAGAGGTAAGGCTCTGGGACCAGCTCGCTGACAGGAAGAGGTAAGGCTCTGGGAACAGCCCACTGACTGGAAGAAGTAAGGCTCTGAGACCAGCCCGCTGACAGGAAGAGGTAAGGCTCTGAGACCAGCCCGCTGACAGGAAGAGGTAAGGCTCTTGGACTTGCCTGCTGAGAGGAAGAGGCAAGGCTCTGGGACTGGAAGTGAACACATCATAAAACTAATGAAACTCTCATAAATAAGTAATGAACCATGGAGGACAGGAAGTAACCAGGCACAGAGTCACATGGGAAATCTCAAGGGCAGGAAGTAAATACACTTTGGAAGTGTCCAGACTCTCACCGCATAGGTGAGCAGACATCCAACAAGAAACAAGAAAGAGCGATAGTTCCTTCACCCTGGGGGATCTTTGTGTCGTTTAAGAGTTATATCTTCAGACTGTTCAAGCTCATCCTTTAAGAAGTAACAGAGGCAGGTGTTATTCACTAGACTTTTCTATCAAAACCTGAGACAAATAATTCCTTGTGGTACTCTTGTAGGTTTCTATCTCAGCTAGCAGGACTGCCCCCATCTTATAAGCTGGTATATGTCAGAGCAGAGGAAATGCCAAGCCTTGGAGGCCCCAGAACCATCCCACTCAAGTGGGAGGTCCAGATGCTCTCCTGTCGCTTGAGGTGGAGCCCAGGAAGGCCTCCCCATGAAGGACGGCTGGTTGCTGCTGCCCCTGAAGGATGAGGGGTGGTGGGAACACAGGAACAGGAGCCCCAAGGCCACGGAAGCCCTGGACATGCTCATCCCATTGAGTCAATTCAACACAATGTGGGAGGAAGTGAAATGACTTCACTCACCCTTTCAACCCCACCAATCCCCATACCATCAACGCCTTCACTCACAACCCTCAGTAGGGCGCCGGAAGACAGGCGAGGAGTGTAAAATAGAGAATGAAAAGTAGCTCTTAAAGCTCTGTGTAGTGTCCTCGTTCTGCCTCAGAATGTAGCTTACTGTTCCTAGGCTACATGGTCTGGAATGTGGAACTGAGATTCCTGGAGAATGTAAGCAACTTGTCAGTTGATAGTTGCAGGGCTTGTATGATGGATGGGGTTATTTGTACTCTACTTAATAAAACTACATCTTAATCTACTCAACGCTGCCGATCTCTCCTTTACACTCTGTTTACATTCTGTTCCTCGCACTGAGACCAGGAGTAGCATGACTTCCTCGAAGGGTACCAAAGAACAAGCTAGGGGTAGCATCTGCTACTCACAGTCACTCGTAAGAAACTTGAAGTGGCATCTGCTACTCCCAATCACTCATAACAAGCCAGGGGTAGCATCTGCTACTCACAGTCACTCATAACAAGCCCTTGGTAGCACCTGCTACTCACAGTCACTCATAACAAGCCAGGGATAGCATCTGGTACTCACAGCACAGTCACTCGTAACAAGCCAAGGGTAGCACATGCTACTCACAGTCACTCATAACAAGCCATGGGTAGCACCTGCTACTCAAAGTCACTCATAACAAGTCAGGTGTAGCATCTGCTACTCAGTCACTCATAACAAGCCATGGGTAGCACCTGCTACTCAAAGTCACTCATAACAACCCCGTGGTAGCACCTGCTACTCACAGTCACTCATAACAAGCCATGGGTAGCATCTGCTACTCACAGTTACTCATAACAAGCCATGGGTAGCATCTGCTACTCACAGTCACTCATAAGAAGCCAGGTGTAGCACCTGCTATACAGAGTCACTCATAAGAAGCCAGGGGTAGCATCTTCTGCTCAGAGTCACTCAAAGCAAGTCAGGGGTAGCACCAGCTACTCACAGTCATTCATAAAAGGCCTGGGGTAGTATCTGCTACTCACAGTCACTCATAACAAGCCAGGGGTAGCATCTGCTACGCACAGTCACTCATAACAAACCTGGGGTATCCTCTGCTACTCACAGTCACTCATAACAAGCTAGGTGCAGCATCTGCTGCTCAGAATCACTCATACCAAGCCATGGGTAGCATCTGCTACTCAGAGTCACTCATAGCAAGCCAGGGATATTATCTGCTACTCGATATCATTCATAGCAAATCAGGGGTATCACTGGCTACTCACAATCACTCATAACAAGCCAGGAGTTGTATCGCTGCTCACAGTCCCTCGTAACAAGCCATGGGTAGTATCTGCTGCTCACAGCCACTCATAACAAGTCAAGGGTAGTATCTGCTGCTCACAGTCCTTCATAACAAGCCATGCCTGCCTCCACGCGCAGCGGACGCGCTAGAGGCAACTAGGATCTAGCACCAGAACATTTGGTCTCCTTAATAGTGAGTGGAACGCCTAGTAAAGGGTTCCCTGCACATCAGAATCGTTTTAAGCATTTCTGCTTTTTTTAAATTGACTATTTTATTCGTTTTAAACTCTGTTTACTTGCACAATATCTCGCTTACCTGCACATTGCACTTTGCCCCCACTGCGTCTTCCCTGGTCCACCACGGATTGTTCCGTTTGTGTGGAGGGAATTGGATGCAAACCGGAAGTGTCCTACTCCCGGCAGGAAGCACCACTGCGGTTAGCAGTCTAGCTGCCCAACCGGCATCATAAAAACAGATGCCTGCCTCCATACGCAGCGGGCGCGCCGAAGGCGCGCCTAAGGTAAGCTTGTCTGCGCCCGTCCGCGCCCGACCGGGCCCAGGTGCCAGAAACGCTGCCCCTCACACCTCAGAAAGATCACCCCCTCTTACATACTCACGGGATAAGCTTCTGAAACTGGCGGACAAACAAAAACTAAATACTTGCTGCATAAAGACTTCCCTAGTGAAGGTTGAAGGACCTTTTACTTGCCCTGACTGTAAATGGGGTATTCGGGATGTTCACACCCTGCCCATAGAGGTAGCTATTAACCACAAGTATAGCAACTCGACCCTAAACTGTATCTATTTTAACTCTAGATCACTCCCCAAACATAGCACAGAGATTTGGGATACACTAAACGACTTGAGCCCAGATTTGGCTTTTGTTACCGAAACCTGGCTCGACGATAATAATTCCCCGGACATTGTCTCCGCCCTACCACCCGGATATAAAAGACTAAAACAGAACAGGAAAGACAAGAGAGCCATTCTTTTTAAATAACATCTCTCCTGCACTCCTAACATAGTTACCCAAGTAGGCTCCCATGAGATCCTAGCCTTTTCAGTCTCGAAGGGGGACCATGTACTACTAGGAGGGGCAGTCATTTACAATCCTCCTGGTCATTATTCAGGATTAAGCACTAATCTACTCACTCAACTGTTCCCCCTCTGCCTAAAACAGAATCAGTTCCTAGTTATAGGCGATTTTAAACTCCATTATGAAAATGCCACTAACCCAGGTGTGAAACACCTGGAAAATGATATGGACATAATGCAATTAACTCAAATGATCTCTGAACCAACCCACGTGGCTGGACACACCTTGGATCTAATGTTCTCCAATATAACGACTATTAACATTCATGAGATTAAACCACTTTCCTGGACAGACCATTTCCTAATCTCCTTCTCCCTAGCCTTACCAAACAAACCATCTAAAGTTGAAACTACATTTCAACCAAGGAAAAGAGCTTGGAATGTAATCACTCAGGAAACATTCACTACGCATTTCACTCATCCCGACCTAGACACACCCCATTCTTCCTCAGTTAGCACATCAGCTGCCCACTTACAGCAAAAGATTGAGAAGTCGCTTGAAAAATGTGCCCCTGAACTTAATAGCAAACCGGCTCCAAATTCCCGATCCGAAAGATGGTACACTCCTGAACTAAAACTAAAAAAAAGAAAATGTCGAACCTTGGAGCACAAATGGAGACTGTCAAAGGACAGCATAGATAGACAAAATTACTTAGTTGAATTGAAAAACTACCACCATGCCATAAAAAATGCTAAAACAAAATACTATACTAGAAGGATCAAGGATAATGGTAGCTCATCCAAGGAACTGTACAAAGTTATTCGCGAACTTTGTAATCCCACCAGCTTATCACAAACCATGGCTCCCACAACAGAGAACTGTGAGCTAATTAACAATTTCTTCACCGACAAAGTGTCAAAAATCTACGCGTCTTTCGATAATCCACAGGAAGACGCTCAAACTGTCTGGGAAAACCTGGCACCTCACCCCTCTGCAAAATTTCACCTTGACACCCTGACCCCTTTTTCAGAGGAAGAGGTGGCCAAAGCCATGGCTGAGGTCAAGGCAGGATCTCCACTTGATCCCTGCCCGCATTTAGTTTTTACTAGATTAGTGTCAGTCTTAAGCCCCCACGTCACCAAACTCCTCAACCAATCTCTGGAGCAAGCCTCTTTCCCAGACATATGGAAGAAAACAGTAGTTTTTCCACTTTTAAAGAAAGCGGGACTTGGCATATATGACCCAGCTAACTATCGCCCAATTTCTCAGTTGCCTTACTTGTCCAAGGTTTTGGAGCGCTTAGTTAACAAACAACTCACCACCTTCCTAGAATCTAACAACTTATTTGACCCTTCACAGACCGGCTGTAGGGCCAATAACAGTACCGAGGCCACCCTACTAGCTGTGTCTGACAATATTAGGTCACTAGTTGATCAAGGCAGAGCCATAGCATTGATTCTACTAGAGCTCACTGCGGCTTTTGATACCGTATCACACACTAAACTACTTCAAATTGTACATAAAAAAGGGATTTGCTCGAAAGCCCTGTCATGGTTCGCTTCTTTTCTGAAAGATCGGACCCAAACAATCCAAATGGGATCTTGTACATCAAGTTCAAAAAGCATCGAATACGGAGTCCCGCAGGGAGCCACCTTGAGCCCTACCCTCTTCAATGCATAAGTATCATCTTTGGCGGATATCAGCAGAAAATGGGGTTTTGACATCTGTTCATACGCCGATGATACCCAATTAGTGATTCCCTTGATAAATAGATTGACCAATACAGAGGCTAAGAACAACCTAATAAACTGTCTCACTGAACTCGCAGGCTGGATGTCCCAGCACTGTCTAAAACTAAACGCCGGGAAGTCTGAAATTCTGCTCTTCGGGGGTGCCCAGGCGATTTGGGACAATAGTTGGTGGCCCCAGGCACTAGGCACCGCTCCAGAATCAAAACGTGCGGCAAAAAATCTGGGAATCATTTTTGATGACACCCTATCTATGCAGGACCAAGTACGCACATTGTGAGGAAAAGCCTTTTCCACACTAAAACTGTTCAGACGACTCTTTCCTTGGATCCCATTAAACTGCAGACAAACAGTAACACAAGCTCTGCTCTTAAGCAGACTGGACTACGGTAGCGCCCTTCATGTTGGCATGGCCGACTATCTTTTCTCTAGACTCCAGGTGGTCCAGAACGCCGCTGCTAAATTAATATGTAATAAAAGAAAATACAGCTCAGCGTCACACTGCTTGAAGGAACTACATTGGCTACCAGTCCGCCAGAGAGCCAGTTTTAAGCTCCTTTGTTTTGCGCATAAATCCTTGCATAAAAAAGGGCCACACATCTTGCAAGATAAGCTACAATTCCATGTCCCTTCGCGCAATCTGAGAACGCGTCATCTGGCTCTCGCCTCAGTCAAACGCACTTCCAAAGTCAGGATGGGCGATCGGTCCTTTTCCAAATCAGCTGCGGTCCTTTGGAATAACCTACCCACTGATCTTCGCCTGACAGATGATTACTTTTTGTTCAGGAAAAAATTAAAAACCACCCTGTTTCCTAGATGCTGATCCTATTCAACTGACCAATTTGCACTGCACTAAAACCCGTCCTAAGCGCCGTGATGTCCCTCGGGATGATTGATGCGCTCTATAAATACCAATAAATACAAACACAAATACAAAAATGGGTAGCACCTGTTACTCAGAGTCACCCATAACAACCCAGGGGTATTATCTGCTACTCGATATCACCCATAGCAAATCAAGGGTAGCATCTGCTGCTCACAGTCACTCATAACAAGTTAAGGATAGTATTTGCTACTCACAATGACTCATAACAAGTCAAGGGTAGTATATGCTGCTCACAGTCCTTCATAACAGGCCAGTGGTAGTTTCTGCTACACACAGTCACAGCCAAGGGTGCGAAGAGTTTGCGCTGGACCCTCACAATCGGGAGTGTAGAAAGGGGGCCCTCAAAGTCAAGAGTGAAAACACACTGGAACCTCACAGATGAATGTGAGGAGGCACTGGACATTCACAGCCGAGAATGTAGAGACACTCGACCCTCACAGCTGAGAGTGAAGATAGGGGACACTGGGTCCTCACAACTGAGATTCATAAGATGGAAAACTGGACCCTCACAGCTGAGAGTGAGGAGCCATTGGACCTTCACAGCTGAAAGTGAGGAGAAGGGACGCAGGACCATCACATATGAGATTGAGGAGAGAAGACACTGAACCGTCAAAGTTGAGGGTGAAAAGATGTACACCGGGACCTCACATCTCAGCGTTAGAAGAAAGGACACTGGAACGTCACAGCTGAGAGTGAGGTGAGGGAATACTGGATCCTCACAGCTGAGAGTGACACCAGGGGGTGCTGGGCAGCCACAGCTGAAACTGAGGTGAGGAGACATCGGTCCCTTACAGCTTAGAGTGAGCAGAAGGGAGACTGAAAATTCACAGCTGTCAGTGACGAGAGGGGTCTCTGAACCTTCACAGCTAAGAGTGAAGTGAGGGGGCACGAAGTCCCCACAGCAGACAGTGAGAGGATGGGACACTGAGCCCCACAGAGAGTGGGTTGAGGGAATACGGGCCCTCACAGCTGAGATTGACGAGACGACACACTGAACACTCACAGCTGAGCATGAGATGAGGGGACACTGGGCCCTCACAGGTAAGAGAGAGGAGATGGAACACTGGGCCTTTACAGCTGAGAGTGAGTAGAGGGGACACTGGGCTCTCACAGCTGAGAGTGAGATGAGGGGCACTGTTCCCCCACAACTGAGAGAGGTCACTGAACCCTTACATCTGAGAGTGAGATGAGGGTACACTGGTCACTCACAGCTGAGAGTGTGTTTAGGAGTCAGTGGGCCCTCACAGCTGAGAGTGAGTCAAGGGGACACTGGGCTCTCACAGCTGGGAGTGAGATGAGGGGACACTGGTCCCTTACAGCTGAGTGTGAGATGAAGGGACAATGCTCCTCAACAGATGAGAGTGAGATGAGGGGACACTGGGCTCTCACAGCTGAGAGTGAGTCAAGGGGACACTGGGCTGCCACAGCTGAGAGTGAGATGAGGGGACACTGGGCCCTCACAGCTTAGAGTGAGATAAGGGGACACTGGGATCTCACAGCTGAGAGTGACAAGAGGGTCCACTGGGCCCTCACACCTTAGAGTGAGATAAGGGGACACTGGGATCTCACAGCTGAGAGTGAGATGAGGGGACACTGGGCCCTCACACCTTAGAGTGAGATAAGGGGACACTGGGATCTCACAACTGAGAGTGAGATGATGGGACACTGGGATCTCACAGCTGAGAGTGAGATGAGGGGACACTGGGATCTCACAGCTGAGAGTGAGGTGAAGGGGTACAGGGCCCTCACAGCTGAGAGTGAGGTGAAGGGATACAGGGCCCTCACAGCTGAGAGTGAGTTGAGGGGGTACAGGGATCTCGCAGCTGAGAGTGAGGTGAGGGTGTACTGGACCCCCACAGCTGAGAGTGAGATGAAGGGGTACAGGGCCCTCACAGCATAGAGTGAGATGAAGGGGACACTGGGCCCTCACACCTGAGAGTGAGATGAAGGGGACACTGGGCCCTCACAGCTTAGAGTGAGATGAAGGGGAAACTGGGCCCTCACAGCTGAGAGTGAGGTGAGGGGATACAGGGCCCATACAGATGAGAGTGAGATGAAGGGGTACAGGGCCCTCACAGCTGAGAGAGAGGTGAGGGGATACAGGGCCCATACAGCTGAGAGTGAGATGAAGGGGTACAGGGCCCTCACAGCTGAGAGTGAGGTGAGGGGGACCCTGGGCCCTCATAGCTGAGAATGCGATGAAGGGGACACTGGTCCCTCACAGCTGAGAGTGAGATGAAGGGGACACTGGGCCCTCACAGCTTGGAGTGAGATGAAGGGGACACTGGGCCCTCACAGCTTAGAGTGAGAAGAAGGGGACACTGGTCCCTCACAGCTGAGAGTGAGATGAAGGGGACACTGGTCCCTCACAGCTGAGAGTGAGATGAAGGGGACACTGGGCCCTCACAGCTTAGAGTGAGATGAAGGGAACACTGGGCCCTCACAGTTGAGAGTGAGGCGAAGGGATACAGGGCCCTTACAGCTGAGAGTAAGATGAAGGGGTACAGGGCCGTCACAGCTGAGAGTGAGGTGAGGGGATACAGGGCCCATACAGCTGAGAGTGAGATCAAGGGGTACAGGGCCCATACAGCTGAGAGTGAGATGAAGGGGGCCCTGGGCCCTCACAGCTGAGAGTGAGATGAAGGGGACACTGGGCCCTCACAGCTTAGAGTGAGATGAAGGGGACACTGGGCCCTCACAGCTTAGAGTGAGATGAAGGGGACACTGGGTCATCACAGCACAGCTTAGAGTGAGATGAAGGGGGCACTGGGCCCTCACAGCTTAGAGTGAGATGAAGGGGACACTGGGCCCTCACAGCTTAGAGTGAGTTGAGGGGACACTGGGCCCTCACAGCTGAGAGTGAGATGAGGGGACACTGGGCCCTCACAACTTAGAATGAGATGAGGGGATACTGGGCCCTCGCAGCTTAGAGTGAGTCAAGGGGACACTGGGATCTCACAGCTGAGAGTGAGATGAGGGGACACTGGGATCTTACAGCTGAGAGTGAGATGAGGGGATACAGGGCCCTCACAGCTTAGAGTGAGATGAAGGGGACACTGGGCCCTCACAGCTTAGAGTGAGATGAAGAGGACACTGGGCCCTCACAGCTTAGAGTGAGATGAAGGGGTACATGGCCCTCACAGCTGAGAGTGAGATGAGGGAACACTGGGCCCTCACAGCTGAGAGTGAGTCAAGTGGAAACTGGGCTCTCACAGCTGGGAGTGAGATGAGGGGACACTGGTCCCTCACAGCTGAGTGTGAGATGAGGGGACAGTGGGCCCTCACAGCTTAGAGTGAGATGAAGGGGACACTGGTCCCTCACCGCTGAGTGTGAGATGAGGGGACAATGCTCCTTAACAGATGAGAGTGAGATGAGGGGACACTGGGCTCTCACAGCTGAGAGTGAGTCAAGAAGATACTGGGCTGCCACAGCTAAGAGTGAGATGAGGGGACACTAGGCCCTCACAGCTTAGAGTGAGATGAGGGGACACTGGGATCTCACAGCTGAGAGTGACAAGAGGGTCCACTGGGCCCTCACACCTTAGAGTGAGATAAGGGGACACTGGGATTTCACAGCTGAGAGTGAGATGAGGGGACATTGGGCTGTCACAGCTGCGAGTGAGATGAGGGGTCACTGGGCCCTCACAGCTGAGAGTGAGATGAAGGAATGAATGAATGAAGGAACATTTCTAAAGCGCATGGTTACCCGAAGGCATCCCAGCGCTGCGACATCAGTAATGCTGTAAGACGATCAAAGAAAAAGAGAGGTTTTCAAAAGTTTCCTGAACTTGAAGTGGTTAGGTTCAGACCATAAGTGGAGGGGAAGACTATTCCATAGCCCGGCTGCATTGTATGTAAACAGTCTGCCTCCACTCCGAGAGCGTTTAATCTTGGGAACTACAATAAGGCCTTTATTCGCCGATCTAAGGGGTCTGTTAGGACAGTAGGGTTGAATCCATGAGCGAATCAGAAGAGAGCCATTCTCAGAAAGTGCTTTGTGTACAATGCACATAGCTTTGAATTGAATTCTCCGACAGACAGGAAGCCAGTGCAGAAAAGTAAGAGCGGGTTTAGCCGAGGTACATCTTGGCATATGACACTGGGCCCTCACAACTTAGAATGAGATGAGGGGATACTGGGCCCTCGCAGCTTAGAGTGAGTCAAGGGGACACTGGGATCTCACAGCTGAGAGTGAGATGAGGGGACACTGGGATCTTACAGCTGAGAGTGAGATGAGGGGATACAGGGCCTCACAGCTTAGAGTGAGATGAAGGGGACACTGGGCCCTCACAGCTTAGAGTGAGATGAAGAGGACACTGGGCCCTCACAGCTTAGAGTGAGATGAAGGGGTACATGGCCCTCACAGCTGAGAGTGAGATGAGGGAACACTGGGCCCTCACAGCTGAGAGTGAGTCAAGGGGAAACTGGGCTCTCACAGCTGGGAGTGAGATGAGGGGACACTGGTCCCTCACAGCTGAGTGTGAGATGAGGGGACAGTGGGCCCTCACAGCTTAGAGTGAGATGAAGGGGACACTGGGCCCTCACAGCTGAGAGTGAGTCACAGGGACACTGGCTCTTACAGCTGGGAGTGAGAGGAGGGGACACTGGTCCCTCACCGCTGAGTGTGAGATGAGGGGACAATGCTCCTCAACAGATGAGAGTGAGATGAGGGGACACTGGGCTCTCACAGCTGAGAGTGAGTCAAGAAGATACTGGGCTGCCACAGCTAAGAGTGAGATGAGGGGACACTAGGCCCTCACAGCTTAGAGTGAGATGAGGGGACACTGGGATCTCACAGCTGAGAGTGACAAGAGGGTCCACTGGGCCCTCACACCTTAGAGTGAGATAAGGGGACACTGGGATTTCACAGCTGAGAGTGAGATGAGGGGACATTGGGCTGTCACAGCTGAGAGTGAGATGAGGGGTCACTGGGCCCTCACAGCTGAGAGTGAGATGAAGGAATGAATGAATGAAGGAACATTTCTAAAGCGCATGGTTACCCGAAGGCATCCCAGCGCTGCGACATCAGTAATGCTGTAAGACGATCAAAGAAAAAGAGAGGTTTTCAAAAGTTTCCTGAACTTGAAGTGGTTAGGTTCAGACCATAAGTGGAGGGGAAGACTATTCCATAGCCCGGCTGCATTGTATGTAAACAGTCTGCCTCCACTCCGAGAGCGTTTAATCTTGGGAACTACAATAAGGCCTTTATTCGCCGATCTAAGGGGTCTGTTAGGACAGTAGGGTTGAATCCATGAGCGAATCAGAAGAGAGCCATTCTCAGAAAGTGCTTTGTGTACAATGCACATAGCTTTGAATTGAATTCTCCGACAGACAGGAAGCCAGTGCAGAAAAGTAAGAGCGGGTTTAGCCGAGGTACATCTTGGCATATTTAGCAACATGCGCGCCGCACAGTTCTGCACTGTTTGAAGTCTTTTAGTAGTAGATTGCGGGGCTCCCAAATAGATAGCATTAGCATAGTCCAGCCGTGAGAGAATAAGAGCTTGGACCAGCAGTCGTCTGGCAATGAAAGGTAGTAAAGGAAGAATCCTCCGAACCATTCTTAAAAGGCCGTAGCAACACGCCGCTACTTTGCGTGATTGTTCATTGAAGTTTAGATTTGAATCAAGCCAAACTCCTAGGCTTTTAATTTGCCGCTTAGGAACAGGGGGAGGGCCTAGGCAGCTGGGCCAAAAGGAATCAATGTTTAGGGGGGCAGACTTCCCCAAAAGCATAAGTTCAGTCTTTGCTCCATTGAGTTTTAAAAATGAATTATTCATCCAATGAAAAACCTTCTCAAGACAGGCAGCTAGATTGTGGCCTTGTTGGAATTGTTGAATCAGAGAAACAATCAATTGAGTATCGTCAGCGTATGTGACAATCTGTATGTCAAAAGGGTATACTGTTTCTGCCAATGACCGCAGGTATATATTGAACATGGTGGGGCTAAGGGAAGATCCCTGAGGCACCCCACATGTCAAAGGTATTTGTTTAGAGGAAGATTCTTCTTCAAAGACTGTAAAGACCCTATTTTGCAGGAAGGATTGAAGCCATTTTAGTGCTAATCCGGCCACTCCAGCTTCCCTAAGTCTTTGGATCATCAAATGATGGTTTACCGTGTCGAAGGCTGCGCTAAGATCTAATAAAATCAAAGCAGCGCAGCCTCCGGCATCAAGAATCTTCCTGGTTTCTTCCACCACGGCAATGAGGGTGGGCCCCCACAGCTGAGAGTTGAGATGAGGGGATACAGAGCCCTCACAGCTGAGAGTGAGATGAGGGGACACTGGGATCTCACAGCTGAGAGTAAGATGAGGGGACAGTGGGATCTCACAGCTGAGAGTGAGATGAGGGGACACTGGGCCCTCACAGCTGAGAGTGAGGTGAAGGGGACACTGGGATCTCACAGCTTAGAGTGAGATGAGGGGGCAATGGGTCCTCACAACTTAGAGTGAGATAAGGGGACACTGGGATCTCACTGCTGAGAGTGACAAGAGGGTCCACTGGGCCCTCACACCTTAGAGTGAGATGAGGGGACACTGGGATCTCACAGCTTAGAGTGAGATGAGGGGACACTGGGCTGTCACAACTGAGAGTGAGATGAGGGGACACTGGGCTCTCACAGCTGAGAGTGAGATGAGGGGACACTGGGCTCTCACAGCTGAGAGTAAGATGAGGGGACACTGGGATCTCACAGCTGAGTGAGATGAGGGGACACTGGGATCTCACAGCTGAGAGTAAGATGAGGGGACACTGGGATCTCACAGCTGAGACTGAGATGAGGGGACACTGGGATCTCACAGCTGAGAGTGAGATGAGGGGACACTGGGATCTCACAGTTGAGAATGAAATGAGTGGACACTGGGCCCTCACAGCTTAGAGTGAGAAGAGGGTACAATGCTCCCACACAGCTGAGAGTGAGATGAGGGGACACTGGGATCTCACAGCTGAGAGTGAGATGAGGGGACCCTGGGATCTCACAGCTGAGAGTGAGATGAGGGGACACTGGGCCCTCACAGCTGAGAGTGAGATGAGGGGACACTGGGCTGTCACAGCTGAGAGTGAGATGAGGGGACACTGGGATCTCACAGCTGAGAGTGAGATGAGGGGACACTGGGATCTCACAGCTGAGAGTGAGATGAGGGGACACTGGGATCTCACAGCTGAGAGTGAGATGAAGGAGACACTGGGATCTCACAGCTGAGAGTGAGATGAGGTGACACTGGGATCTCACAGCTGAGAGTGAGATGAGGGGACACTGGGCTCTCACAGCTTAGAGTGAGATGAGGGGATACAGGGCCCTCACAGCTGAGAGTGACGTGAAGGGGAGACTGGGTTCTCACAGCTGAGACTGAGATGAGGGGACACTGGGCCCTCACAGCTGAGAGTGAGATGAGGGGACACTGGGATCTCGCAGCTTAGAGTGAGTCAAGGGGACACTGGTCCCTCACAGCTGAGAGTGAGATGAGGGGACACTGGGCCCTCTCATCTTAGAGTGAGGTGAAGGGGACTCTGGGCCCTCACAGCTGAGAGTGAGGTGAAGGGGACACTGGGCCCTCACAGCTGAGAGTGAGATGAGGGGACACTGGGATCTCACAGCTGAGAGTGAGATGAGGGGACACTGGGATCTCACAGCTGAGAGTGAGATGAGGCGACACTGGGCCCTCACAGCTTAGAGTGAGATGAAGAGGACACTGGGCCCTCAAAGCTTAGAGTGGGATGAGGGGGCACTGGGCCCTCACAGCTGAGAGTGAGATGAGGGGACACTGGGCTGTCACAGCTGAGAGTGAGTTGAGGGGACACTGGGATCTCACAGCTGAGTGTGAGATGAGGGGACACTGGGATCTCACAGCTGAGAGTGAGATGAGGGGACACTGGGATCTCACAGCTGAGAGTGAGATGGGGGACACTGGGATTTCACAGCTGAGAGTGAAATGAAGGGGACACTGGGATCTCACAGCTGAGAGTGAGATGAGGGGACACTGGGATCTCAAAGCTGAGAGTGAGTTGAGGGGATACAGGGCCCTCACAGCTGAGAGTGAGGTGAAGGGGACACTGGGATCTCACAGCTGAGAGTGAGATGAGGGGACACTGGGATCTCACAGCTGAGAGTGAGTCAAGGGGACACTGGGATCTCACAGCTTAGAGTGAGATGAGGGGACACTGGGTCCTCACAACATAGAGTGAGATGAGGGGACACTGGGATCTCACAACTGAGAGTGAGATGAGGGCATACAGGGCCCTCACAGCTTAGAGTGAGATGAGGGGACACTGGGCTCTCACAGCTGAGAGTGAGATGAGGGGACAATGGTCCCTCACAGCTTAGAGTGAGATGAGGGGACACTGGACTCTCACAGCTTAGAGTGAGATGAGGGGACACTGGTCCCTCACAGCTTAGAGTAAGATGAGGGGACACTGGGCTCTCACAGCTTAGAGTGAGATGAGGGGACACTGGGCCCTCACAGCACAGCTTAGAGTGAGAAGAATGGGACACTGGGCCCTCACAGCTTAGAGTGAGATGAGGGGACACTGGGCCCTCACAGCTTAGAGTGAGATGAAGGGGACACTGGGATCTCACAGCTGAGAGAGACAAGAGGGGCCACTGGGCCCTCACAGCTTAGAGTGAGATGAAGGGGACACTGGGCTGTCACAGTTAGAGTGAGAAGAGGGGACACTAGGCCCTCACAGCTTAGAGTGAGATAAGGGGACACTGGGCCCTCACAGCTGATAATGAGATGAAGGGGATACTGGGCTGTCACAGCCTAGAGTGAGATGAGGGGACACTGGACCCTCACAGCTTAGAGTGAGATGAGGGGACACTGGGCCCTCACAGCACAGCTTAGAGTGAGATGAAGGGGACACTGGGCTCTCACAGCTTAGAGTGAGATGAAGGGGACACTGGGCTGTCACAGCTTAGAGTGAGATGAGGGGACACTGGGATCTCACAGCTTAGAGTGAGTCAAGGGGACACTGGTCCCTCACAGCTGAGAGTGAGATGAAGGGGATACTGGGCTGTCACAGCTTAGAGTGAGATGAGGGGACACTGGGCCCTCACAGCTTAGAGTGAGATGAGGGGACACTGGACTCTCACAGCTTAGAGTGAGATGAGGGGACACTGGTCCCTCACAGCTTAGAGTAAGATGAGGGGACACTGGGCTCTCACAGCTTAGAGTGAGATGAGGGGACACTGGGCCCTCACAGCACAGCTTAGAGTGAGAAGAATGGGACACTGGGCCCTCACAGCTTAGAGTGAGATGAGGGGACACTGGGCCCTCACAGCTTAGAGTGAGATGAAGGGGACACTGGGATCTCACAGCTGAGAGAGACAAGAGGGGCCACTGGGCCCTCACAGCTTAGAGTGAGATGAAGGGGACACTGGGCTGTCACAGTTAGAGTGAGAAGAGGGGACACTAGGCCCTCACAGCTTAGAGTGAGATAAGGGGACACTGGGCCCTCACAGCTGATAATGAGATGAAGGGGATACTGGGCTGTCACAGCCTAGAGTGAGATGAGGGGACACTGGACCCTCACAGCTTAGAGTGAGATGAGGGGACACTGGGCCCTCACAGCACAGCTTAGAGTGAGATGAAGGGGACACTGGGCTCTCACAGCTTAGAGTGAGATGAAGGGGACACTGGGCTGTCACAGCTTAGAGTGAGATGAGGGGACACTGGGATCTCACAGCTTAGAGTGAGTCAAGGGGACACTGGTCCCTCACAGCTGAGAGTGAGATGAAGGGGATACTGGGCTGTCACAGCTTAGAGTGAGATGAGGGGACACTGGGCCCTCACAGCTTAGAGTGAGATGAGGGGACACTGGGCCCTCACAGCACAGCTTAGAGTGAGATGAAGGGGACACTGGGCCCTCACAGCTTGGAGTGAGATGAAGGGGACACTGGGCCCTCACAGCTTAGAGTGAGATGAGGGGACACTGGGCCCTCACAGCTTAGACTGAGGTGAAGGGGACACTGGGCCCTCACAGCAGAGAGTGAGGTGAAGGGGATACTGGGCCCTCACAGCTGAGAGTGAGATGAGGGGACACTGGGATCTCACAGCTGAGAGTGAGATGAGGGGACACTGGGATCTCACAGCTGAGAGTGAGATGAGGGGACAATGGGCCCTCACAGCTTAGAGTGAGATGAAGGGGACACTGGGCCCTCACAGCTTAGAGTGAGATGAGGGGTTACTGGGCCCTCACAGCTGAGAGTGAGATGAGGGGACACTGGGACCTCACAGCTTAGAGTGAGGTGAAGGGGACACTGGGCCCTCACAGCAGAGAGTGAGGTGAAGGGGACACAGGGCCCTCACAGCTGAGAGTGAGATGAGGGGACACTGGGATCTCACAGCTGATAGTGAGATAAGGGGATACAGAGCCCTCACAGCTGAGAGTGAGATGAGGGGACAGTGGGATCTTACAGCTGAGAGTGAGGTGAAGGGGACACTGGGATCTCACAGCTTAGAGTGAGATGAGGGGACACTGGGTCCTCACAAGTTAGAGTGAGATAAGGGGACCCTGGGATCTCACTGCTGAGAGTGACAAGAGGGTCCACTGGGCCCTCACACCTTAGAGTGAGATGAGGGGAAACTGGGATCTAACAGCTTAGAGTGAGATGAGGGGATACTGGGCTGTCACAGCTGAGAGTGAGATGAGGGGGCACTGGGCTCTCACAGCTGAGAGTGAGATGAGGGGACACTGGGCTCTCACAGCTGAGAGTGAGATGAGGGGACACTGGGCTCTCACAGCTTAGAGTGAGATGAGGGGACACTGGGATCTCATAGCTGAGAGTGAGATGAGGGGACACTGGGATCTCACAGCTGAGAGTTAAATGAGGGGACACTGGGCCCTCACAGCTTAGAGTGAGATGAGGGTACAATGCTCCCACACAGCTGAGAGTGAGATGAGGGGACACTGGGATCTCAGAGCTGAGAGTGAGATGAGGGGACACTGGGATCTCACAGCTGAGAGTGAGATGAGGGGACACTGGGCTGTCACAGCTGAGAGTGAGATGAGGGGACACTGGGATCTCTCAGCTGAGAGAGAGATGAGGGGACACTGGGATCTCACAGCTGAGAGTGAGATGAGGGGACACTGGGATCTCACAGCTGAGAGTGAGATAAAGGAGACACTGGGATCTCACAGCTGAGAGTGAGATGAGGGGACACTGGGATCTCACAGCTGAGAGTGAGATGAGGGGACACGGGGATCTCACAGCTGAGAGTGAGTTAAGGAGATACAGGGCCCTCACAGCTGGAAGTGAGATGAGGGGACACTGGGCCCTCATAGCTTAGAGTGAGATGAAGGGGACACTGGGCCCTCACAGCTTAGAGTGAGATGAGTGGTTACTGGGCCCTCACAGCTGAGAGTGAGATGAGGGGACACTGGGATCTCACAGCTGAGAGTGAGATGAGGGGACACTGGGCTCTCACAGCTTAGAGTGAGATGAGGGGATACAGGGCCCTCACAGCTGAGAGTGACGTGAAGGGGAGACTGGGTTCTCACAGCTGAGATTGAGATGAGGGGACACTAGGCCCTCACAGCTGAGAGTGAGATGAGGGGACACTGGGATCTCGCAGCTTAGAGCGAGTCAAGGGGACACTGGTCCCTCACAGCTGAGAGTGAGATGAGGGGACACTGGGCCCTCTCATCTTAGAGTGAGGTGAAGGGGACTCTGGGCCCTCACAGCTGAGAGTGAGGTGAAGGGGACACTGGGCCCTCACAGCTGAGAGTGAGATGAGGGGACACTGGGATCTCACAGCTGAGAGTGAGATGAGGGGACACTGGGATCTCACAGCTGAGAGTGAGATGAGGGGACACTGGGCCCTCACAGCTTAGAGTGAGATGAAGGGGACACTGGGCCCTCAAAGCTTAGAGTGGGATGAGGGGGCACTGGGCCCTCACAGCTGAGAGTCAGATGAGGGGACACTGGGCTGTCACAGCTGAGAGTGAGTTGAGGGGACACTGGGATCTCACAGCTGAGAGTGAGATGAGGGGACACTGGGATCTCACAGCTGAGAGTGAGATGAGGGGACACTGGGATCTCACAGCTGAGAGTGAGATGGGGGACACTGGGATCTCACAGCTGAGAGTGAGATGAAGGGGACACTGGGATCTCACAGCTGAGAGTGAGATGAGGGGACACTGGGATCTCACAGCTGAGAGTGAGATGAGGGGACACTGGGATCTCAAAGCTGAGAGTGAGTTGAGGGGATACAGGGCCCTCACAGCTGAGAGTGAGGTGAAGGGGACACTGGGATCTCACAGCTGAGAGTGAGATGAGGGGACACTGGGATCTCACAGCTGAGAGTGAGCCAAGGGGACACTGGGATCTCACAGCTTAGAGTGAGATGAGGGGACACTGGGTCCTCACAACATAGAGTGAGATGAGGGGACACTGGGATCTCACAACTGAGAGTGAGATGAGGGCATACAGGGCCCTCACAGCTTAGAGTGAGATGAGGGGACACTGGGCTCTCACAGCTGCGAGTGAGATGAGGGGACAATGGTCCCTCACAGCTTAGAGTGAGATGAGGGGACACTGGACTCTCACAGGTTAGAGTGAGATGAGGGGACACTGGTCCCTCACAGCTTAGAGTAAGATGAGGGGACACTGGGCTCTCACAGCTTAGAGTGAGATGAGGGGACACTGGGCCCTCACAGCACAGCTTAGAGTGAGAAGAATGGGACACTGGGCCCTCCCAGCTTAGAGTGAGATGAGGGGACACTGGGCCCTCACAGCTTAGAGTGAGATGAAGGGGACACTGGGATCTCACAGCTGAGAGAGACAAGAGGGGCCACTGGGCCCTCACAGCTTAGAGTGAGATGAAGGGAACACTGGGCTGTCACAGCTTAGAGTGAGAAGAGGGGACACTAGGCCCTCACAGCTTAGAGTGAGATGAGGGGACACTGGGCCCTCACAGATGAGAATGAGATGAAGGGGATACTGGGCTGTCACATCCTAGAGTGAGATGAGGGGACACTGGACCCTCACAGCTTAGTGTGAGATGAGGGGACACTGGGCCCTCACAGCACAGCTTAGAGTGAGATGAAGGGGACACTGGGCCCTCACAGCTTGGAGTGAGATGAAGGGGACACTGGGCCCTCACAGCTTAGAGTGAGATGAGGGGATACTGGGCCCTCACAGCTTAGAGTGAGGTGAAGGGGACACTGGGCCCTCACAGCAGAGAGTGAGGTGAAGGGGATACTGGGCCCTCACAGCTGAGAGTGAGATGAGGGGATACTGGGATCTCACAGCTGAGAGTGAGATGAAGGGGACACTGGGCCCTCACAGCAGAGAGTGAGGTGAAGGGGACACAGGGCCCTCACAGCTGAGAGTGAGATGAGGGGACACTGGGATCTCACAGCTGAGAGTGAGATAAGGGGATACAGAGCCCTCACAGCTGAGAGTGAGATGAGGGGACAGTGGGATCTTACAGCTGAGAGTAAGATGAGGGGACACTGGGATCTCACAGCTGAGAGTGAGATGAGGGGACACTGGGATCTCACAGCTGAGAGTGAGATGAGGGGACACTGGGATCTCACAGCTGAGAGTGAGATGAGGGAACACTGGGCCCTCACAGCTGAGAGTCAGGTGAAGGGGACACTGGGATCTCACAGCTTAGAGTGAGATGAGGGGACACTGGGTCCTCACAAGTTAGAGTGAGATAAGGGGACAATGGGATCTCACTGCTGAGAGTGACAAGAGGGTCCACTGGGCCCTCACACCTTAGAGTGAGATGAGGGGAAACTGGGATCTAACAGCTTAGAGTGAGATGAGGGGATACTGGGCTGTCACAGCTGAGAGTGAGATGAGGGGACACTGGGCTCTCACAGCTGAGAGTGAGATGAGGGGACACTGGGCTCTCACAGCTTAGAGTGAGATGAGGGGACACTGGGATCTCATAGCTGAGAGTGAGATGAGGGGACACTGGGATCTCACAGCTGAGAGTGAAATGAGGGGACACTGGGCCCTCACAGCTTAGAGTGAGATGAGGGTACAATGCTCCCACACAGCTCATAGTGAGATGAGGGGACACTGGGATCTCAGAGCTGAGAGTGAGATGAGGGGACACTGGGATCTCACAGCTGAGAGTGAGATGAGGGGACACTGGGCTGTCACAGCTGAGAGTGAGATGAGGGGACACTGGGATCTCTCAGCTGAGAGAGAGATGAGGGGACACTGGGATCTCACAGCTGAGAGTGAGATGAGGGGACACTGGGATCTCACAGCTGAGAGTGAGATAAAGGAGACACTGGGATCTCACAGCTGAGAGTGAGATGAGGGGACACTGGGATCTCACAGCTGAGAGTGAGATGAGGGGACACTGGGATCTCACAGCTGAGAGTGAGTTAAGGAGATACAGGGCCCTCACAGCTGGAAGTGAGGTGAAGGGGACACTGGGATCTCACAGCTGAGAGTGAGATGAGGGGACACTGGGCCCTCACAGCTTAGAGTGAGATGAAGGGGACACTGGGCCCTCACAGCGTAGAGTGAGATAAGGGGTTACTTTGCCCTCACAGCTGAGAGTGAGATGAGGGGACACTGGGCCCTAACAGCTTAGAGTGAGGTGAAGGGGACACTGGGCCCTCACAGCTGAGAGTGAGGTGAAGGGGACACAGGGCCCTCACAGCTGAGAGTGAGATGAGGGGACACTGGGATCTCACAGCTGAGAGTGACATAAGGGGATACAGAGCCCTCACAACTGAGAGTGAGATGAGGGGACAGTGGGATCTACCAGCTGAGAGTAAGATGAGGGGACACTGGGATCTCACAGCTGAGAGTGAGATGAGGGGACACTGGGATCTCACAGCTGAGAGTGAGATGAGGGGACACTGGGATCTCACAGCTGAGAGTGAGATAAGGGGACACTGGGCCCTCACAGCTGAGAGTGAGGTGAAGGGGACACTGGGATCTCACAGCTTAGAGTGAGATGAGGGGACATTGGGTCCTCACAACTTAGAGTGAGATAAGGGGACACTGGGATCTCACTGCTGAGCGTGACAAGAGGGTCCACTGGGCCCTCACACCTTAGAGTGAGATGAAGGAGACACAGGGCCCTCACAGCTGAGAGTGAGATGAGGGGACACTGGGATCTCACAGCTGATAGTGAGATAAGGGGATACAGAGCCCTCACAGCTGAGAGTGAGATGAGGGGACAGTGGGATCTTACAGCTGAGAGTGAGATGAGGGGACACTGGGATCTCACAGCTGAGAGTGAGATGAGGGGACACTGGGCACTCACAGCAGAGAGTGAGGTGAAGGGGACACTGGGATCTCACAGCTTAGAGTGAGATGAGGGGACACTGGGTCCTCACAAGTTAGAGTGAGATAAGGGGACCCTGGGATCTCACTGCTGAGAGTGACAAGAGGGTCCACTGGGCCCTCACACCTTAGAGTGAGATGAGGGGAAACTGGGATCTAACAGCTTAGAGTGAGATGAGGGGATACTGGGCTGTCACAGCTGAGAGTGAGATGAGGGGACACTGGGCTCTCACAGCTGAGAGTGAGATGAGGGGACACTGGGCTCTCACAGCTTAGAGTGAGATGAGGGGACACTGGGATCTCATAGCTGAGAGTGAGATGAGGGGACACTGGGATCTCACAGCTGAGAGTGAAATGAGGGGACACTGGGCCCTCACAGCTTAGAGTGAGATGAGGGTACAATGCTCCCACACAGCTGAGAGTGAGATGAGGGGACACTGGGATCTCAGAGCTGAGAGTGAGATGAGGGGACACTGGGATCTCACAGCTGAGAGTGAGATGAGGGGACACTGGGCTGTCACAGCTGAGAGTGAGATGAGGGGACACTGGGATCTCTCAGCTGAGAGAGAGATGAGGGGACACTGGGATCTCACAGCTGAGAGTGAGATGAGGGGACACTGGGATCTCACAGCTGAGAGTGAGATAAAGGAGACACTGGGATCTCACAGCTGAGAGTGAGATGAGGGGACACTGGGATCTCACAGCTGAGAGTGAGATGAGGGGACACTGGGATCTCACAGCTGAGAGTGAGTTAAGGAGATACAGGGCCCTCACAGCTGGAAGTGAGATGAGGGGACACTGGGCCCTCATAGCTTAGAGTGAGATGAAGGGGACACTGGGCCCTCACAGCTTAGAGTGAGATGAGTGGTTACTGGGCCCTCACAGCTGAGAGTGAGATGAGGGGACACTGGGATCTCACAGCTGAGAGTGAGATGAGGGGACACTGGGCTCTCACAGCTTAGAGTGAGATGAGGGGATACAGGGCCCTCACAGCTGAGAGTGACGTGAAGGGGAGACTGGGTTCTCACAGCTGAGATTGAGATGAGGGGACACTAGGCCCTCACAGCTGAGAGTGAGATGAGGGGACACTGGGATCTCGCAGCTTAGAGCGAGTCAAGGGGACACTGGTCCCTCACAGCTGAGAGTGAGATGAGGGGACACTGGGCCCTCTCATCTTAGAGTGAGGTGAAGGGGACTCTGGGCCCTCACAGCTGAGAGTGAGGTGAAGAGGACACTGGGCCCTCACAGCTGAGAGTGAGATGAGGGGACACTGGGATCTCACAGCTGAGAGTGAGATGAGGGGACACTGGGATCTCACAGCTGAGAGTGAGATGAGGGGACACTGGGCCCTCACAGCTTAGAGTGAGATGAAGGGGACACTGGGCCCTCAAAGCTTAGAGTGGGATGAGGGGGCACTGGGCCCTCACAGCTGAGAGTCAGATGAGGGGACACTGGGCTGTCACAGCTGAGAGTGAGTTGAGGGGACACTGGGATCTCACAGCTGAGAGTGAGATGAGGGGACACTGGGATCTCACAGCTGAGAGTGAGTTGAGGGGACACTGGGATCTCACAGCTGAGAGTGAGATGGGGGACACTGGGATCTCACAGCTGAGAGTGAGATGAAGGGGACACTGGGATCTCACAGCTGAGAGTGAGATGAGGGGACACTGGGATCTCACAGCTGAGAGTGAGATGAGGGGACACTGGGATCTAAAAGCTGAGAGTGAGTTGAGGGGATACAGGGCCCTCACAGCTGAGAGTGAGGTGAAGGGGACACTGGGATCTCACAGCTGAGAGTGAGATGAGGGGACACTGGGATCTCACAGCTGAGAGTGAGCCAAGGGGACACTGGGATCTCACAGCTTAGAGTGAGATGAGGGGACACTGGGTCCTCACAACATAGAGTGAGATGAGGGGACACTGGGATCTCACAACTGAGAGTGAGATGAGGGCATACAGGGCCCTCACAGCTTAGAGTGAGATGAGGGGACACTGGGCTCTCACAGCTGCGAGTGAGATGAGGGGACAATGGTCCCTCACAGCTTAGAGTGAGATGAGGGGACACTGGACTCTCACAGGTTAGAGTGAGATGAGGGGACACTGGTCCCTCACAGCTTAGAGTAAGATGAGGGGACACTGGGCTCTCACAGCTTAGAGTGAGATGAGGGGACACTGGGCCCTCACAGCACAGCTTAGAGTGAGAAGAATGGGACACTGGGCCCTCCCAGCTTAGAGTGAGATGAGGGGACACTGGGCCCTCACAGCTTAGAGTGAGATGAAGGGAACACTGGGATCTCACAGCTGAGAGAGACAAGAGGGGCCACTGGGCCCTCACAGCTTAGAGTGAGATGAAGGGAACACTGGGCTGTCACAGCTTAGAGTGAGAAGAGGGGACACTAGGCCCTCACAGCTTAGAGTGAGATGAGGGGACACTGGGCCCTCACAGATGAGAATGAGATGAAGGGGATACTGGGCTGTCACATCCTAGAGTGAGATGAGGGGACACTGGACCCTAACAGCTTAGTGTGAGATGAGGGGACACTGGGCCCTCACAGCACAGCTTAGAGTGAGATGAAGGGGACACTGGGCCCTCACAGCTTGGAGTGAGATGAAGGGGACACTGGGCCCTCACAGCTTAGAGTGAGATGAGGGGATACTGGGCCCTCACAGCTTAGAGTGAGGTGAAGGGGACACTGGGCCCTCACAGCAGAGAGTGAGGTGAAGGGGATACTGGGCCCTCACAGCTGAGAGTGAGATGAGGGGATACTGGGATCTCACAGCTGAGAGTGAGATGAAGGGGACACTGGGCCCTCACAGCAGAGAGTGAGGTGAAGGGGACACAGGGCCCTCACAGCTGAGAGTGAGATGAGGGGACACTGGGATCTCACAGCTGAGAGTGAGATAAGGGGATACAGAGCCCTCACAGCTGAGAGTGAGATGAGGGGACAGTGGGATCTTACAGCTGAGAGTAAGATGAGGGGACACTGGGATCTCACAGCTGAGAGTGAGATGAGGGGACACTGGGATCTCACAGCTGAGAGTGAGATGAGGGGACACTGGGATCTCACAGCTGAGAGTGAGATGAGGGGACACTGGGCCCTCACAGCTGAGAGTCAGGTGAAGGGGACACTGGGATCTCACAGCTTAGAGTGAGATGAGGGGACACTGGGTCCTCACAAGTTAGAGTGAGATAAGGGGACAATGGGATCTCACTGCTGAGAGTGACAAGAGGGTCCACTGGGCCCTCACACCTTAGAGTGAGATGAGGGGAAACTGGGATCTAACAGCTTAGAGTGAGATGAGGGGATACTGGGCTGTCACAGCTGAGAGTGAGATGAGGGGACACTGGGCTCTCACAGCTGAGAGTGAGATGAGGGGACACTGGGCTCTCACAGCTTAGAGTGAGATGAGGGGACACTGGGCCCTCACAGCTTAGAGTGAGATGAGGGTACAATGCTCCCACACAGCTCATAGTGAGATGAGGGGACACTGGGATCTCAGAGCTGAGAGTGAGATGAGGGGACACTGGGATCTCACAGCTGAGAGTGAGATAAGGGGACACTGGGCTGTCACAGCTGAGAGTGAGATGAGGGGACACTGGGATCTCTCAGCTGAGAGAGAGATGAGGGGACACTGGGATCTCACAGCTGAGAGTGAGATGAGGGGACACTGGGATCTCACAGCTGAGAGTGAGATAAAGGAGACACTGGGATCTCACAGCTGAGAGTGAGATGAGGGGACACTGGGATCTCACAGGTGAGAGTGAGATGAGGGGACACTGGGATCTCACAGCTGAGAGTGAGTTAAGGAGATACAGGGCCCTCACAGCTGGAAGTGAGGTGAAGGGGACACTGGGATCTCACAGCTGAGAGTGAGATGAGGGGACACTGGGCCCTCACAGCTTAGAGTGAGATGAAGGGGACACTGGGCCCTCACAGCGTAGAGTGAGATGAGGGGTTACTTTGCCCTCACAGCTGAGAGTGAGATGAGGGGACACTGGGCCCTAACAGCTTAGAGTGAGGTGAAGGTGACACTGGGCCCTCACAGCTGAGAGTGAGGTGAAGGGGACACAGGGCCCTCACAGCTGAGAGTGAGATGAGGGGACACTGGGATCTCACAGCTGAGAGTGACATAAGGGGATACAGAGCCGTCTCAACTGAGAGTGAGATGAGGGGACAGTGGGATCTACCAGCTGAGAGTAAGATGAGGGGACACTGGGATCTCACAGCTGAGAGTGAGATGAGGGGACACTGGGATCTCACAGCTGAGAGTGAGATGAGGGGACACTGGGATCTCACAGCTGAGAGTGAGATAAGGGGACACTGGGCCCTCACAGCTGAGAGTGAGGTGAAGGGGACACTGAGATCTCACAGCTTAGAGTGAGATAAGGGGACACTGGGATCTCACTGCTGAGCGTGACAAGAGGGTCCACTGGGCCCTCACACCTTAGAGTGAGATGAGGGGACACTGGGATCTAACAGCTTAGAGTGAGATGAGGGGATACTGGGCTGTCGCAGCTGAGAGTGAGATGAGGGGACACTGGGCTGTCACAGCTGAGAGTGAGATGAGGGGACACTGGGCTCACACAGCTTAGAGTGAGATGAGGGGACACTGGGATCTCACAGCTGAGAGTGAGATGAGGGGACACTGGGATCTCACAGCTGAGAGTGAAATGAGGGGACACTGGGCCCTCACAGCTTAGAGTGAGATGAGGGTACAATGCTCCCACACAGCTGAGAGTGAGATGAGGGGACACTGGGATTTCAGAGCTGAGAGTGAGATGAGGGGACACTGGGATCTCACAGCTGAGAGTGAGATGAGGGGACACTGGGCTGTCACAGCTGAGAGTGAGATGAGGGGACACTGGGATCTCTCAGCTGAGAGAGAGATGAGGGGACACTGGGATCTCACAGCTGAGAGTGAGATGAGGGGACACTGGGATCTCACTGCTGAGAGTGATATGAGGAGACACTGGGATCTCACAGCTGAGAGTGAGATGAGGGGACACTGGGATCTCACAGCTGAGAGTGAGTTAAGGAGATACAGGGCCCTCACAGCTGGAAGTGAGGTGAAGGGGACACTGGGATCTCACAGCTGAGAGTGAGATGAGGGGACACTGGGATCTCACTGCTGAGAGTGAGATGAGGGGACACTGGGTCCTCACAACTTAGAGTGAGGTGAAGGGACACTGGGCCCTCACAGCTGAGAGTGAGATGAAGGGGACACTGGACCCTCACAGCTTAGAGTGAGATGAGTGGACACTGGGCTCTCACAGCTTAGAGTGAGATGAGGGGATACAGGGCCCTCACAGCTTAGAGTGAGGTGAAGGGGACACTGGGTTCTCACAGCTGAGATTGAGATGAGGGGACACTGGGCCCTCACAGCTTAGAGTGAGATGAGGGGACACTGGGATCTTGCAGCTTAGAGCGAGTCAAGGAGACACTGGTCCCTCACAGCTGAGAGTGAGATGAGGGGATACAGGGCCCTCACAGCTTAGAGTGAGGTGAAGGGGACACTGGGCCCTCACAGCTGAGAGTGAGGTGAAGGGGACACTGGGCCTCTCACAGCTGAGAGTGACATGAGGGGACACTGGGATCTCACAGCTGAGAGTGAGTTGAGGGGACACTGGGATCTCACAGCTGAGAGTGAGATGAGGGGACACTGGGCCCTCACAGCTTAGAGTGAGATGAAGGGGACACTGGGCCCTCACAGCTTAGAGTGAGATGAGGGGGCACTGGGCCCTCACAGCTGAGAGTGAGATGAGGGGACACTGGGCTGTCACAGCTGAGAGTAAGATGAGTGGACACTGGGATCTCACAGCTGAGAGTGAGATGAGGGGACACTGGGATCTCACAGCTGAGAGTGAGATGAGGGGATACAGGGCCCATACAGCTGAGAGTGAGATGAGGGGACACTGGGATCTCACAGCTGAGAGTGAGTTGAGGGGATACAGGGCCCTCACAGCTGAGAGTGAGGTGAAGGGGATACTGGGATCTCACAGCTGAGAGTGAGATGAGGGGACACTGGGATTTCACAGCTGAGAGTGAGTCAAGGGGACACTGGGATCTCACAGCTTAGAGTGAGATGAGGGGACACTGGGTCCTCACAACATAGAGTGAGATGAGGGGACACTGGGATCTCACAATTGAGAGTGAGATGAGAGGATACAGGGCCCTCACAGCTTAGAGTGAGATGAGCGGACACTGGGCTCTCACAGCTGAGAGTGAGATGAGGGGACACGGGTCCCTCACAGCTTAGAGTGAGATGAGGGGACACTGGGCTCTCACAGCTTAGAGTGAGATGAGGGGACACTGGTCCCTCACAGCTTAGAGTAAGATGAGGGGACACTGGGCTCTCACAGCTTAGAGTGAGATGAGGGGACACTGGGCCCTCACAGCACAGCTTAGAGTGAGAAGAATGGGACACTGGGCCCTCACAGCTTAGAGTGAGATGAGGGGACACTGGGCCCTCACAGTTTAGAGTGAGATGAAGGGGACACTGGGATCTCACAGATGAGAGTGACAAGAGGGGCCACTGGGCCCTAACAGCTTAGAGTGAGATGAAGGGGATACTGGGCTTTCACAGTTTAGAGTGAGATGAGGGGACACTGGGCCCTCACAGCACAGCTTAGAGTGAGATGAGGGGACACTGGGCCCTCACAGCACAGCTTAGAGTGAGATGAAGGGAACACTGGGCCCTCACAGCTTAGAGTGAGATGAAGGGGACACTGGGCTGTCACAGCTTAGAGTGAGATGAGGGGACACTGGCATCTCACACCTCAGAGTGAGTCAAGGGGACACTGGTCCCTCACAGCTGAGAGTGAGATGAAGGGGATACTGGGCTGTCACAGCTTAGAGTGAGATGAGGGGACACTGGGCCCTCATAGCTTGGAGTGAGATGAGGGGACACTGGGCTCACAGTACAGCTTAGAGTAAGATGAAGGGGACACTGGGCCCTCACAGCTTAGAGTGAGATGAAGGGGACACTGGGCCCTCACAGCTTAGAGTGAGATGAGGGGACACTGGGCCCTCACAGCTTAGAGTGAGGTGAAGGGGACACTGGGCCCTCACAGCAGAGAGTGAGGTGAAGGGGACACTGGGCCCTCACAGCTGAGAGTGAAATGAGGGGACACTATGATCTCACAGCTTAGAGTGAGATGAAGGGGACACTGGGCCCTCACAGCTTAGAGTGAGATGAGGGGGCACTGAGCCCTCACAGCGGAGACTGAGATGAGGGGACACTGGGCCCTCACAGCTTAGAGTGAGGTGAAGGGGACACTGGGCCCTCACATCAGAGTGAGGTGAAGGGGACACTGGGCCCTCACAGCTGAGAGTGAGATGAGGGGACACTGGGATCTCACAGCTGAGAGTGAGATGAGGGGAAACCGGGATCTCACAGCTGAGAGTGAGATGATGGGACACTGGGATCTCACAGCTGAGAGTGAGATGAGGGGACACTGGGCCCTCACAGCTGATAGTGAGATAAGGGGACACTGGGCCCTCACAGCTGAGAGTGAGATGAGGGGACACTGGGATCTCACAGCTGAGAGTGAGATGAGGGGACACTGGGACCTGACAGCTGAGAGTGAGATGAGGGGACACTGGGCCCTCACAGCTGAGAGTGAGATGAGGGGACACTGGGATCTCACAGCTGAGAGTGAGATGAGGGGACACTGGGATCTCACAGCTGAGAGTGAGATGAGGGGACACTGGGCCCTCACAGCTGATAGTGAGATGAGGGGACACTGGGCCCTCACAGCTGAGAGTGAGATGAGGGGACACTGGGATTTCACAGCTGAGAGTGAGATGAGGGGACACTGGGATCTCACAGCTGAGAGTGAGATGAGGGGACACTGGGCCCTCACAGCACAGCTTAGAGTGAGAAGAATGGGACACTGGGCCCTCACAGCTTAGAGTGAGATGAGCGGACACTGGGCTCTCACAGCTTAGAGTGAGATGAGGGGACACGGGTCCCTCACAGCTTAGAGTGAGATGAGGGGACACTGGGCTCTCACAGCTTAGAGTGAGATGAGGGGACACTGGTCCCTCACAGCTTAGAGTAAGATGAGGGGACACTGGGCTCTCACAGCTTAGAGTGAGATGAGGGGACACTGGGCCCTCACAGCACAGCTTAGAGTGAGAAGAATGGGACACTGGGCCCTCACAGCTTAGAGTGAGATGAGGGGACACTGGGCCCTCACAGTTTAGAGTGAGATGAAGGGGACACTGGGATCTCACAGATGAGAGTGACAAGAGGGGCCACTGGGCCCTAACAGCTTAGAGTGAGATGAAGGGGATACTGGGCTGTCACAGTTTAGAGTGAGATGAGGGGACACTGGGCCCTCACAGCACAGCTTAGAGTTAGACGAGGGGACACTGGGCCCTCACAGCACAGCTTAGAGTGAGATGAAGGGAACACTGGGCCCTCACAGCTTAGAGTGAGATGAAGGGGACACTGGGCTGTCACAGCTTAGAGTGAGATGAGGGGACACTGGCATCTCACACCTCAGAGTGAGTCAAGGGGACACTGGTCCCTCACAGCTGAGAGTGAGATGAAGGGGATACTGGGCTGTCACAGCTTAGAGTGAGATGAGGGGACACTGGGCCCTCATAGCTTGGAGTGAGATGAGGGGACACTGGGCTCACAGTACAGCTTAGAGTAAGATGAAGGGGACACTGGGCCCTCACAGCTTAGAGTGAGATGAAGGGGACACTGGGCCCTCACAGCTTAGAGTGAGATGAGGGGACACTGGGCCCTCACAGCTTAGAGTGAGGTGAAGGGGACACTGGGCCCTCACAGCAGAGAGTGAGGTGAAGGGGACACTGGGCCCTCACAGCTGAGAGTGAAATGAGGGGACACTATGATCTCACAGCTTAGAGTGAGATGAAGGGGACACTGGGCCCTCACAGCTTAGAGTGAGATGAGGGGCACTGAGCCCTCACAGCTGAGACTGAGATGAGGGGACACTGGGCCCTCACAGCTTAGAGTGAGGTGAAGGGGACACTGGGCCCTCACATCAGAGTGAGGTGAAGGGGACACTGGGCCCTCACAGCTGAGAGTGAGATGAGGGGACACTGGGATCTCACAGCTGAGAGTGAGATGAGGGAAACCGGGATCTCACAGCTGAGAGTGAGATGATGGGACACTGGGATCTCACAGCTGAGAGTGAGATGAGGGGACACTGGGCCCTCACAGCTGATAGTGAGATAAGGGGACACTGGGCCCTCACAGCTGAGAGTGAGATGAGGGGACACTGGGATCTCACAGCTGAGAATGAGATGAGGGGACACTGGGCCCTGACAGCTGAGAGTGAGATGAGGGGACACTGGGCCCTCACAGCTGAGAGTGAGATGAGGGGACACTGGGATCTCACAGCTGAGAGTGAGATGAGGGGACACTGGGATCTCACAGCTGAGAGTGAGATGAGGGGACACTGGGCCCTCACAGCTGATAGTGAGATGAGGGGACACTGGGCCCTCACAGCTGAGAGTGAGATGAGGGGACACTGGGATTTCACAGCTGAGAGTGAGATGAGGGGACACTGGGATCTCACAGCTGAGAGTGAGATGAGGGGACACTGGGCCCTCACAGCTGAGAGTGAGATGAGGGGACACTGATCTGTCACAGCTGAGAGTGAGATGATGGGACACTGGGATCTCACAGCTGAGAGTGAGATGAGGGGACACTGGGATCTCACAGCTGAGAGTGAGATGAGGGGACACTGGGATCTCACAGCTGAGAGTGAGATGAGGGGACGCTGGGATCTCACAGCTGAGAGTGAGATGAGGGGACGCTGGGATCTCACAGCTGAGAGTGAGTTGAGGGGACACTGGGATCTCACAGCTGAGAGTGAGTCAAGGTGACACTGGGCTCTCACAGCTTAGATTGAGATGAGGGGACACTGGGTCCTCACAACTTAGAGTGAGATGAGGGGACACTGGGATCTAACAGCTGACAGTGAGATGAGGGGACACTGGGATCTCACAGCTGAGAGTGAGTCAAGGTGACACTGGGCTCTCACAGCTTAGATTGAGATGAGGGGACACTGGGTCCTCACAACTTAGAGTGAGAAGAGGGGACACTGGGATCTGACAGCTGAGAGTGAGATGAGGGGATACAGGGCCCTCACAGCTTAGAGTGAGATGAGGGGACACTGGGCTCTCACAGCTGAGAGTGAGATGAGGGGTCACTGGTCCCTCACAGCTTAGACTGAGATGAGTGGACACTGGGCTCTCACAGCTTAGAGTGAGATGAGGGGATACAGGGCCCTCACAGCTGAGAGTGAGATGAGGGGACACTGGGATCTCACAGCTGAGAGTGAGATGAGGGGACACTGGTCCCTCACAGCTTAGGGTGAGATGAGTGGACACTGGGCCCTCACAGTTTAGAGTGAGATGAAGGGGACACTGGGATCTCACAGATGAGAGTGACAAGAGGGGCCACTGGGCCCTAACAGCTTAGAGTGAGATGAAGGGGATACTGGGCTTTCACAGTTTAGAGTGAGATGAGGGGACACTGGGCCCTCACAGCACAGCTTAGAGTGAGATGAGGGGACACTGGGCCCTCACAGCACAGCTTAGAGTGAGATGAAGGGAACACTGGGCCCTCACAGCTTAGAGTGAGATGAAGGGGACACTGGGCTGTCACAGCTTAGAGTGAGATGAGGGGACACTGGCATCTCACACCTCAGAGTGAGTCAAGGGGACACTGGTCCCTCACAGCTGAGAGTGAGATGAAGGGGATACTGGGCTGTCACAGCTTAGAGTGAGATGAGGGGACACTGGGCCCTCATAGCTTGGAGTGAGATGAGGGGACACTGGGCTCACAGTACAGCTTAGAGTAAGATGAAGGGGACACTGGGCCCTCACAGCTTAGAGTGAGATGAAGGGGACACTGGGCCCTCACAGCTTAGAGTGAGATGAGGGGACACTGGGCCCTCACAGCTTAGAGTGAGGTGAAGGGGACACTGGGCCCTCACAGCAGAGAGTGAGGTGAAGGGGACACTGGGCCCTCACAGCTGAGAGTGAAATGAGGGGACACTATGATCTCACAGCTTAGAGTGAGATGAAGGGAACACTGGGCCCTCACAGCTTAGAGTGAGATGAGGGGGCACTGAGCCCTCACAGCGGAGACTGAAATGAGGGGACACTGGGCCCTCACAGCTTAGAGTGAGGTGAAGGGGACACTGGGCCCTCACATCAGAGTGAGGTGAAGGGGACACTGGGCCCTCACAGCTGAGAGTGAGATGAGGGGACACTGGGATCTCACAGCTGAGAGTGAGATGAGGGGAAACCGGGATCTCACAGCTGAGAGTGAGATGATGGGACACTGGGATCTCACAGCTGAGAGTGAGATGAGGGGACACTGGGCCCTCACAGCTGATAGTGAGATAAGGGGACACTGGGCCCTCACAGCTGAGAGTGAGATGAGGGGACACTGGGATCTCACAGCTGAGAGTGAGATGAGGGGACACTGGGACCTGACAGCTGAGAGTGAGATGAGGGGACACTGGGCCCTCACAGCTGAGAGTGAGATGAGGGGACACTGGGATCTCACAGCTGAGAGTGAGATGAGGGGACACTGGGATCTCACAGCTGAGAGTGAGATGAGGGGACACTGGGCCCTCACAGCTGATAGTGAGATGAGGGGACACTGGGCCCTCACAGCTGAGAGTGAGATGAGGGGACACTGGGATTTCACAGCTGAGAGTGAGATGAGGGGACACTGGGATCTCACAGCTGAGAGTGAGATGAGGGGACACTGGGCCCTCACAGCTGAGAGTGAGATGAGGGGACACTGATCTGTCACAGCTGAGAGTGAGATGATGGGACACTGGGATCTCACAGCTGAGAGTGAGATGAGGGGACACTGGGATCTCACAGCTGAGAGTGAGATGAGGGGACACTGGGATCTCACAGCTGAGAGTGAGATGAGGGGACACTGGGCCCTCACAGCACAGCTTAGAGTGAGAAGAATGGGACACTGGGCCCTCACAGCTTAGAGTGAGATGAGCGGACACTGGGCTCTCACAGCTGAGAGTGAGATGAGGGGACACGGGTCCCTCACAGCTTAGAGTGAGATGAGGGGACACTGGGCTTTCACAGCTTAGAGTGAGATGAGGGGACACTGGTCCCTCACAGCTTAGAGTAAGATGAGGGGACACTGGGCTCTCACAGCTTAGAGTGAGATGAGGGGACACTGGGCCCTCACAGCACAGCTTAGAGTGAGAAGAATGGGACACTGGGCCCTCACAGCTTAGAGTGAGATGAGGGGACACTGGGCCCTCACAGTTTAGAGTGAGATGAAGGGGACACTGGGATCTCACAGATGAGAGTGACAAGAGGGGCCACTGGGCCCTAACAGCTAAGAGTGAGATGAAGGGGATACTGGGCTGTCACAGTTTAGAGTGAGATGAGGGGACACTGGGCCCTCACAGCACAGCTTAGAGTGAGATGAGGGGACACTGGGCCCTCACAGCACAGCTTAGAGTGAGATGAAGGGAACACTGGGCCCTCACAGCTTAGAGTGAGATGAAGGGGACACTGGGCTGTCACAGCTTAGAGTGAGATGAGGGGACACTGGCATCTCACACCTCAGAGTGAGTCAAGGGGACACTGGTCCCTCACAGCTGAGAGTGAGATGAAGGGGATACTGGGCTGTCACAGCTTAGAGTGAGATGAGGGGACACTGGGCCCTCATAGCTTGGAGTGAGATGAGGGGACACTGGGCTCACAGTACAGCTTAGAGTAAGATGAAGGGGACACTGGGCCCTCACAGCTTAGAGTGAGATGAAGGGGACACTGGGCCCTCACAGCTTAGAGTGAGATGAGGGGACACTGGGCCCTCACAGCTTAGAGTGAGGTGAAGGGGACACTGGGCCCTCACAGCAGAGAGTGAGGTGAAGGGGACACTGGGCCCTCACAGCTGAGAGTGAAATGAGGGGACACTATGATCTCACAGCTTAGAGTGAGATGAAGGGGACACTGGGCCCTCACAGATTAGAGTGAGATGAGGGGGCACTGAGCCCTCACAGCTGAGACTGAGATGAGGGGACACTGGGCCCTCACAGCTTAGAGTGAGGTGAAGGGGACACTGGGCCCTCACATCAGAGTGAGGTGAAGGGGACACTGGGCCCTCACAGCTGAGAGTGAGATGAGGGGACACTGGGATCTCACAGCTGAGAGTGAGATGAGGGGAAACCGGGATCTCACAGCTGAGAGTGAGATGATGGGACACTGGGATCTCACAGCTGAGAGTGAGATGAGGGGACACTGGGCCCTCACAGTGATAGTGAGATAAGGGGACACTGGGCCCTCACAGCTGAGAGTGAGATGAGGGGACACTGGGATCTCACAGCTGAGAGTGAGATGAGGGGACACTGGGCCCTCACAGCTGAGAGTGAGATGAGGGGACACTGGGATCTCACAGCTGAGAGTGAGATGAGGGGACACTGGGATCTCACAGCTGAGAGTGAGATGAGGGGACATTGGGCCCTCACAGCTGATAGTGAGATGAGGGGACACTGGGCCCTCACAGCTGAGAGTGAGATGAGGGGACACTGGGATTTCACAGCTGAGAGTGAGATGAGGGGACACTGGGATCTCACAGCTGAGAGTGAGATGAGGGGACACTGGGCCCTCACAGCTGAGAGTGAGATGAGGGGACACTGAGCTGTCACAGCTGAGAGTGAGATGATGGGACACTGGGATCTCACAGCTGAGAGTGAGATGAGGGGACACTGGGATCTCACAGCTGAGAGTGAGATGAGGGGACACTGGGATCTCACAGCTGAGAGTGAGATGAGGGGACGCTGGGATCTCACAGCTGAGAGTGAGTTGAGGGGACACTGGGATCTCACAGCTGAGAGTGAGTCAAGGTGACACTGGGCTCTCACAGCTTAGATTGAGATGAGGGGACACTGGGTCCTCACAACTTAGAGTGAGATGAGGGGACACTGGGATCTAACAGCTGACAGTGAGATGAGGGGACACTGGGATCTCACAGCTGAGAGTGAGTCAAGGTGACACTGGGCTCTCACAGCTTAGATTGAGATGAGGGGACACTGGGTCCTCACAACTTAGAGTGAGAAGAGGGGACACTGGGATCTGACAGCTGAGAGTGAGATGAGGGGATACAGGGCCCTCACAGCTTAGAGTGAGATGAGGGGACACTGGGCTCTCACAGCTGAGAGTGAGATGAGGGGTCACTGGTCCCTCACAGCTTAGACTGAGATGAGTGGACACTGGGCTCTCACAGCTTAGAGTGAGATGAGGGGATACAGGGCCCTCACAGCTGAGAGTGAGATGAGGGGACACTGGGATCTCACAGCTGAGAGTGAGATGAGGGGACACTGGTCCCTCACAGCTTAGAGTGAGATGAGTGGACACTGGGCTCACACAGCTTACAGTGAGATGAGGGGACACTGGTCCCTCACAGTTTAGAGTGAGATGAGGGGACACTGGGCTCTCACAGCTTAGAGTGAGATGAGGGGACACTGGGCTCTCACAGCTTAGAGTGAGATGAGGGGACACTGGGCCCTCACAGCACAGCTTAGAGTGAGATGAAGGGGACACTGGGCCCTCACAGCTTAGAGTGAGATGAGGGGACACTAGGCCCTCACAGCTTAGAGTGAGATGAAGGGGACACTGGGCTGTCATAGCTTAGAGTTAGATGAGGGGATACAGGGCCCTCACAGCTTAGAGTGAGATGAGGGGACACTGGGCTCTCACAGCTGAGAGTGAGATGAGGGGTCACTGGTCCCTCACAGCTTAGACTGAGATGAGGGGACACTGGGCTCTCAAAGCTTAGAGTGAGATGAGGGGATACTGGGATCTCACAGCTTAGAGTGAGATGAGGGGATGCAGGGCCCTCACAGCTGAGAGTGAGATGAGGGGACACTGGGCTCTCACAGCTGAGAGTGAGATGAGGGTACACTGGTCCCTCACAGCTTAGAGTGAGATGAGTGGACACTGGGCTCACACAGCTTAGAGTGAGATGATGGGACACTGGTCCCTCACAGCTTAGAGTGAGATGAGGGGACACTGGGCTCTCACAGCTTAGAGTGAGATGAGGGGACACTGGGCTCTCAGGGACACTGGGCCCTCACAGCACAGCTTAGAGTGAGATGAGGGGACACTGGGCTCTCACAGCTGAGAGTGAGGTGAAGGTGACACTGGGCCCTCCCAGCTGAGAGTGTGATGATGGGACACTGGGATCTCACAGCTGAGAGTGAGATGAGGGGACACTGGGATCTCACAGTTGAGAGTGGGATGAGGGGACACTGATCCCTCACATTTTAAAATGAGATGAAGGGGACACTGGGCTGTCATAGCTTAGAGTTAGATGAGGGGATACAGGGCCCTCACAGCTTAGAGTGAGATGAGGGGACACTGGGCTCTCACAGCTGAGAGTGAGATGAGGGGTCATCTGGTCCCTCACAGCTTAGACTGAGATGAGGGGACACTGGGCTCTCAAAGCTTAGAGTGAGATGAGGGGATACTGGGATCTCACAGCTTAGAGTGAGATGAGGCGATGCAGGGCCCTCACAGCTGAGAGTGAGATGAGGGGACACTGGGCTCTCACAGCTGAGAGTGAGATGAGGGTACACTGGTCCCTCACAGCTTAGAGTGAGATGAGTGGACACTGGGCTCACACAGCTTAGAGTGAGATGAGGGGACACTGGTCCCTCACAGCTTAGAGTGAGATGAGGGGACACTGGGCTCTCACAGCTTAGAGTGAGATGAGGGGACACTGGGCTCTCAGGGACACTGGGCCCTCACAGCACAGCTTAGAGTGAGATGAGGGGACACTGGGCCCTCACAGCACAGCTTAGAGTGAGATGAGGGGACACTGGGCTCTCACAGCTGAGAGTGAGGTGAAGGTGACACTGGGCCCTCACAGCTGAGAGTGTGATGATGGGACACTGGGATCTCACAGCTGAGAGTGAGATGAGGGGACACTGGGATCTCACAGCTGAGAGTGGGATGAGGGGACACTGATCCCTCACATTTTAAAATGAGATGAAGGGGACACTGGGCCCTCACAGCTTAGAGTGAGATGAGGGGGCACTGGGCCCTCACAGCTGAGAGTGAGATGAGGGGACACTGGGTCCTCACAGCTGAGAGTGAGATAAGGGGACACTGGGATCTCAGAGCTGAGAGTGAGTTGAGGGGACACCGGGCCCTCACAGCTGAGAGTGAGAGGAAGGGGTACACGGCCCTCACATCTTAGAGTGAGTCAAGGGGACACTGGTCCCTCACAGCTGAGAGTGAGATGAGGGGACACTGGCCCCTCACAGCTTAGTGTGAGGTGAAGGGGACACTGGGCTGTCACAGCTGAGAGTGAGATGAGGGGACACTGGGCCCTCACAGCTGAGAGTGGGATGAGGGGACACTGAGCCCTAACATTTTAAAATGAGATGAAGAGGACACTGGGCCCTCACATCTTAGAGTGAGATGAGGGGGCACTGGGCCCTCACAGCTGAGAGTGAGATGAGGGGACACTGGGTCCTCACAGCTGAGAGTGAGATAAGGGGACACTGGGATCTCAGAGCTGAGAGTGAGTTGAGGGGACACCGGGCCCTCACAGCTGAGAGTGAGAGGAAGGGGTACACGGCCCTCACATCTTAGAGTGAGTCAAGGGGACACTGGTCCCTCACAGCTGAGAGTGAGATGAGGGGACACTGGGCCCTCACAGCTTAGAGTGAGGTGAAGGGGACACTGGGCTTTCACAGCTGAGAGTGAGATGAGGGGACACTGGGCCCTCACAGCTGAGAGTGAGATGAGGGGACTCTGGGCTGTCACAGCTGAGAGTGAGATGAGGGGACACTGGGCCCTCACAGCTGAGAGTGAGATGAGGCGACATTGGGCCCTCACAACTGAGAGTGAGATGAGGGGACACTGGGATCTCACAGCTGAGAGTGAGATGAAGGGGCACAGGGCCCTCACAGCTGAGAGTGAGGTGAGGGGACACTGGGATCTCACAGCTGAGAGTGAGATGAAAGGGTACACGGCCCTCACAGCTTAAAGTGACAAGGGGACACTGGTCCCTCACAGCTGAGAGTGAGATGAGGGGACACTGGGCCCTCACAGCTTAGAGTGAGATGAAGGGGTACATGGCCCTCACAGCTGAGAGTGAGGAGATGGTACACTGGCCTTTTAGTGCTGAGAGTGATGAGACGGGATACGGGGTCCTCACAGCTGAGAGTGAGGTGATGGAGTACAGCAAGGCCTTCACAGCTGAAAGTGATAAGAGGGTCCATTGGCCACTGACAGCTGAGAGTGAGGTGAGGGGATACTGGGTTCTCACAGCTGAGAGGGAGGTGAGGGGATATTGGGTTCTCACAGCTGAGAGGGAGGTGAGGGGATATTGGGTTCTCACAGCTGAGAGTGAGGTGAGGGGATACTGGGTTCTCACAGCTGAGAGGGATGTGAGGGGATATGGGGTCCTCACGGCTGAGATTGAGGTGATGGAGTACAGCAAGGCTCTCACAGCTAAAAGTGATGAGAGTGGCCATTCGGCACTGACAGCTGAGAGTGAGGTGAGGGGATTCTGAACCCTTACAGCTGGGAGTGAGAAGAGGGGTCACTGAGCCCTCACAGCTGAGAGTGAGATGAAAGGGACATTGCTCCCTCACAGCTGAGAATGCAGACAGGGCGCAATGGATGACAGCACGTGTGGCATTGCCCACAGACCTGGACTTGACCCTGCTGACTGTCAGGTGAGGCCTGGGTCAGTGGATTCGTCACTGGCCTGGAAGCAGTGAGGTGAGCATTATCCTGAGACACTGGGGGGACACTCCCATCCCAATAAAAGCCTAATTAAAGTTTATGGATAAGCACTTATTTCGTCACAGCTTCTGCAGTATCTAACCGGAATTCACCCAGGAATGTGAGGGCAGTTCTGGCGCAGTGACAGAGAGTGACAAGAGCAGACAACTACTCAATGACCAGTCCAGGAAACGTGAGGGACACCCACTTTACTGTCCACGGACAGGTATAAAGGCTGCGGTGTGCAGGGGATGGACACAACCTCTCTCTAAGGTACCCCGACGCACTGTGTGACCTGAGACATCTCCAAGCAAAACTCAGCATGGCACCAGCATGGAAGGGACCCCGCTGCGCCCTCAGGCTCCTGGCACTATTCCTGGCTGTGTACCTCCAGACAGCAGGTAAGAGACCTCAGAGACGGAGGAGGTTAAGGGGCGCAGAAATCAGCTGTCGGAACAGTAAAGCCCTTAAGAATAGTGACTGAACTGAGAAGAACAGCCTTAGACTGACTGTCTGATGGTGAGAGCCCGATGGAGTCAGATATATTGACTGTGGAGCAGCGAGAGTGTTGTGAGGTCAGCTGCAGTTTTACGTAACCATATGTCACTTTTTAGGACACACCAGTGGCGCAATGTGTCGCAGCATATTTACAAGGCCACATAAATCCACTTTACGTGGCTTTTCATGGCCTTGTAAATATGTGCCCAGGGGCGTTCCCTGGGTGTTGCTGTGGGTGTTCCCACGCAGCAGCCGTGGAATCTGAAGCATTCCCAGCTTTACGAGGAATCGTAACCCCGGGAATGTGTCCGATTCTAATGCCACCTCAGGGGTGGCAACGAGGAAAATTATCCTTATTTCTCCTCGTTTGTTCCTCTTTCTATGTGTGCTGAATTCTGCCAGTGGCAGTAAGAGTTCTCTGAAGTTTGATATACAAGGTATTTGACAGTGATAGATATACTCAGTGTGCAAAAGTGAGAGCTCTCTTGAGATGTTTACACATGCTGTGTGACAGTGAGAGTGCTGCAATGTCACACATACTCAGTGTGCCACAGTGAGAGCTCTCCAGAGTTGGATATACTGACAGCGTGACAGTGAGAGCCCTGCAGTGTTAGACATACTCAGTGTGCCACCGTGAGAGCTCTCCAGAGTTGGATATACTGACAGCGTGACAGTGAGAGCCCTGCAGAGTTAGACATACTCAGTGCGCCACAGTGAGAGCTCTCCAGAGTTGGATATACTGACAGCGTGACAGTGAGAGCCCTGCAGTGTTAGACATACTCAGTGTACCACAGTGAGAGCTCTCCTGAGTTGGATATACTGTGAGACTGTTAGAGTACTGCAGTGTTAGATATACTCAGCGTGCAGTGGTGAGAGCTCTCCAGAGTTTGATATACAAACTGTGTGACAGTGACAGCGCTGCAGAGATAGATATACTCAGTGTGTGACAGTCAAAGCTCTCTGAAGATTTATATACAAACAGTGTGACAGGGAGAGTGATCTAGTGCTAGATATACTCAGTGTGTGACAGTGAGAGCACTTCTGAGACAGTTATACTCAGTGTACCACAGTGAGAGCTCTCCTGAGTTGGATATACTGTGAGACTGTTAGAGTGCTGCAGTGTTAGATATACTCAGCGTGCAGTGGTGAGAGCTCTCCAGAGTTTGATATACAAACTGTGTGACAGTGAAAGCACTGTAGGGATAGATATAATCAGTGTGTGACAGTCAAAGCTCTCTGAAGATTTATATACAAACAGTGTGACAGGGAGAGTGATCTAGTGCTAGATATAGTCAGTGTGTGACAGTGAGAGCACTTCTGAGACAGTTATACTCAGTGTACCACAGTGAGAGCTCTCCTGAGTTGGATATACTTTGAGACTGTTAGAGTGCTGCAGTGTTAGATATACTCAGCGTGCAACGTGCAGTGGTGAGAGCTCTCCAGAGTTTGATATACAAACTGTGTGACAGTGAAAGCACTGTAGGGATAGATATAATCAGTGTGTGACAGTGAAAGCTCTCTGAAGGTTGATATACAAACAGTGAGACAGTGAGAGTGATCCTGCATTAGATATATTGCCCGAATAGCACTGAAAGTGCCCCAGTGCTAGGGGTGCAGTCAGGTTGAGGACCTCCGGTTGGTGCTGGGATTGTGGTTGTGGACAGGGTTTAGGGTCACAGGTTGGAGAGACTGGGAGGCGGGGAAGTGTAGCATTGAGGTGAGGGTTTGGAGTTTCATCTGAGTGAAAGTCTATAGTATAGGGGTCTTTTGTGGGGTTAGTGTCATGCTCAAGGTTAGGGTAGGGTGGTGCAAGTTAGCCCTAGGTTTGTGGCTGTTAACTGATCATGGCTAGAGGAATGGTTGTGGTTGAAGTAAGGGCCAAGTTGGAGACAGTATTATGGTTGGGATCAGGAGCACAGTCTGACTGAGGGTTTAGGCAGACCTTGGGTTTGGTGGGGTTTAGGGTTAGAAGCGGTGTCCAGCTGAGATGTTCACTCACATGAACGATGATTGGTTTTGGTCAGTAGTAGACTTGGACTTATTGGTTTTGTGATAGTGAGTGTAAAACTCGTACATGCAGCCCAGAAAGAGTGGTCATGAGGGAACATTTGGATGAAGGGTTTGGGTAAATGTTGGGTTCATGGTTAGCTTTCATTGGTCTTGTGCCTCTTGTTCGGAATGGAGCTAAGAGTACCATCGGTGTGAGGTGTTAGGGTTTGGTGTCAGTCGTTAGGGTTTCACTATGGATGAAGACTGGAGCAGTGTGGGAAGGGGTGAGAAGTGCAGGAGCTGGTCATGCATTTTTAGGGTGCAGTCTGGATTACAGGTTAGTGTTGGGTCCTGTGATGCACATACAGTATGAATGTGAAACAGGGTGGATGTGAGTCCCGCCCCGTGAGATCTTTACTGATAAACTCTCTCTTCCTCTGTTACAGATTGCCAGATTACTTTTCCCAGCATTACAGGTACAGTAGCAGTCTTCAGCCATACCCTATGTCTCTCTATTGCTGTTTGTGTGTCTATGTGTGAATATGTACGTGTGCACGTATATATGTATGTGTGTATGTATCTATACATATGAGCGTGTGTATAGTATGTATATATGGGCTTCTGTCAAAATAAATACTAGAAATTCACTGAAAAATCAAAGGTTAAAATAACGTTAGAGTGAGGAATTGTAATTATAACTGACTTTACATTAAAAATAAAAATTAAATTCACTGAGAAATGCAAAGGTTAAAGGGATGTTATAGTTGGGTGAAAATGCCAGTTTAAACAAAGCGTTTTAAACTAAAAAACGACTCAAATTCACCAGTTATGGTTATCTCAAGTAACTATAGCTCATGCAGTAAAGTAACTATAACTCGTGCCCCTGGCAGGCACAGTGTTGGCATCAATAATGACATTTCAGATGTTGCACTGATGTTATCAATGATGTCATAGAACATCTCATGAGTAAGTGACAGTGCATGGAGAGGGCGCCAGTTATAGTTACTTTCCTTCATGAGTTCCCGTGTCCTGAAATGGCAGCCGCAACTTATCTCTTCATGTTGTGGCCAACCAATAAGAGCGTGAGCTCCTGCTGGACTCACAGGAGCCTCTCGCTCACACGGAAGTGCACTGGTCGACGGGAAAAAAAAACCTCAACCAATCAGATGGCTCCATTTGTCAATTTGTGAGACCACTGGGATCTCACGAGATTCTAGCGAACCCAACCGTCCAGATATACAAATATTTTTGAACTGCAATTTCTCGAAAACGAATAAACAGATTCACACACAATCACAAAAAGCTCGCTTTCTGCACCAAGGTCTAGCTTCCCGTTAAATTTAGTGTAATTCCGTTCAGACATTTTTGCGCTATCGCATTCCAAAAAGTGTATGGAAAATGCATGGGGATTTGGGATTTTGGGATCCCCCTTTTTCTCGGCCACCACTTCATGGATCACCCTGAAACTGTCCACGAAGAAACTAAGTAAAAAAACAAGCACTTTTTTGGGTTAAGTTTTGTTAAGATTTGTCAAACGGCGCCAAAGCTATTAGCAATTCATTCAAAGCATTTCCTATAGAAACACAATCCTAGCTATAACTACCCAGTGTATATATGGTATATATGCAGCTTTGCCAAGTGTAACACACTATTTATTGCCACCGTTGGGTGTCATGACTCAGGAGATATGAAGCCTTGAGTGGGTCCAGATGCCCCTCCTCTTCCTGGCCTCTCTGCTCATACATGATTTACACTACAGTTTGTTTCATGCCGTAGTTTGTTTCATGTTTATTTGTGCATTAAAAAATGATTGAGGATGCAGATGGCTGAAGTTGTGCAGTAAGTGAAAATCACATGGAGAGGTCTTGTGACTGTTAGAAGAGTGATTTCCGTGTGTGAGGTGATTGTTCCATACAACATGTGAGGCAATAAGCAGTGTTTTCTCATGTTGTTTTTGCTCTACAGAATGTGAACTTTGCTCTGTGGTAACACGTGTGCATTTATTAGCACAGTTTCTCTAAATAATGTGCTATTGGGACACATTTATTTTCACTGACATGACATAAATGTATAGATGACATGTTCGATTGCTTTATTGCACAAAAACTGATGTCAAATCTGGGAAATATTTTCAATATTCTATGGATATGACATTATTCCAGTGAAATATGAATGTTGTCCAATTAGGGATGAGTCATAATGTCTTGTCATTAGCTCATTAACCTCTAAGTAGCAGAGTCCATATAAACAAAACCAGCCTCAAACCGCTCCCCTAAAGTCACCATTCGCCTTTTCTAATCAGCATTATCTTGATGAAAAGGAATCCAACTCTGAACAGTCTAACTGCAATCAGTGCCCATTGTTAGCTGTATCTCGCAGGGAACAGTTTCAACAATCTCTGGATTGACATGGAATGTGTTTTAACAAACTTAAGCAGGGCCACACCTTAGCTAAATATTTTAATACAGACAACCAAATAGTATAATACTGTATTTCAATTACTCTTTCAATAAAGAGTTGTCTGTTTAAAAAAATATCATTTTCAGGATAACTGCACTAAGTCAAGATGTAATAATAAAAGATCATAATGGGTGAGGTGTGAGCTGGTTCTACCGTGCCAGCTCAGAGCTCAGCATTGTGCTGTATGATAGCTCCAGAACCCCCAAGGGCAATAAAGGAGTGTATTTCATGGCACCATTATGGATTTGTGTAAATATAACTCTTGCATCACCGGGCACGTGCTCTTGAGGTCCTGCTGTCTTTTTGTGTCACTTTGTGGTGCCACAGAGTGTCGTCTGATTTCATATTCTCAGGAAATGGGCTGTTGATCCAGCAATGGCCATCGTCTGGCCCCAAACATCTTTCAACCAAGAACAGGCGATTGGTCTTTTCTTATTCAGCCCCTAACTGGTGGAACTGTAGCCCCACCATCCGTCTTATCCAATCACATTCTTCGTTCATTGCAACCTTAACAAACGGGCTCTTCTCATTGACTGGTTTGTTTTTGCTGAACTGTGTTATTCGGTCATTTCTGACAAGCACCAAGATATCTCATATGGAGTCACCATGTGCTTTTCAAATATACATTCATTCATTCTAGAGCCAAGACCTATTGGCTTTGCCAATGCTTGTTCTTTAATGGACCTGTCCGCCCTATTTTCATTCATTGCACACTGACATGGCTGCCTGGGCAGTGCCCTTTATTTCGCCTTCTTTGAGGAGTAAAGTTGGGTTCAAACTATTATCCCAAAGAATGCCAAGAAATGGTGTAAAGACCCCTTTACAGGGAGGTGGGGGGGGGGGAGGGGCGGGTACTAATACTTTATATTTTACAAAAAGAGAACGAACGGTCCACATTAAAAATGGGACATTATACACTGCTCACTCTGCTGTGGGTGTTTCACCCATACACCCCCCCCCCCACCCCAAGAGGGCGCCATGCAATGGTCTCTGCACCGGAAGGCTCCTAACTCTTGGGTCTCTGTCGGGGGCAGTGTTAATGGAACTCAGCGGCCTGTAACTCACACTACAGGCTACTGACCCTACAAATGTGCCTTTTCTGGGTATTGCCCCGTGAGCCGCACACTTTTACCCTATAGAAGATGGCTGAGGGGATAAAAAGATGGGCAAAGCCGCTGATGCTGGCTGTGATCTTGTAAACTTTGTTAACTGCCTGGAACCCCTTGGAGGACGATTGTTATGTGGGCAGGATTATTACTACTTACTCCTCCTCTCTAAAAGCAGCATTAATATTATTACTACCTAAGTGTGCCTAAGAGCTGCATTAAGGTCTCTAAAGTCAGCATTAATATGATTACTGCCCACATGCCTCTAAAAGCAGCATTACTATTAATACTATCCATGTGTGTCCATCAGCAGCAGCATTAATATTAATATTATCCCTGTGTGTCCATGAGCAGCCTTAATATTAATACTATCCCTGTGTGTCCATGAGCAGCAGTAATATTAATACTATCCCTGTGTGTCCATGAGCAGCATTAATATTAATACTATCAATGTATGTCTATAAGCAGCAGCATTAATATTAATATTATCCCTGTGTGTCCATGAGAGGCATTAATATTAATACTATCCATGTGTGTCCATCAGCAGCAATAATATTAATACTATCCATGTGTGTCTATAAACAGCAGCATTAATATTAATGCTTTCCCTGCTCGTCCATGAGCAGCATTAATATTAATACTATCCCTGCTTGTCCATGAGCAGCATTAATATTAATACTGTCCTTGTGTGTCCATGAGCAGCCTTAATATTAATACTATCCCTGTGTGTCCATGAGAAGCATTAATATTAATACAATCCATGTGTGTCTATAAGCAGCAGCATTAATATTAATACTATCCATGTGTGTCTATGAGCAGCATTAATATTAATACTATCCCTGCTCGTCCATGAGCAGCATTAATATTAATACTATCCATGTGTGTCTATGAGCAGCATTAATATTAATACTATCCCTGATCGTCCATGAGCAGCATTAATATTAATACTATCCATGTGTGTCTATGAGCAGCATTAATATTAATACTATCCTTGCTTGTCCATGAGCAGCATTAATATTAATACTATCCATGTGTGTCCATGAGAAGCATTAATAATAATACTATCCATGCGTGTCCATGAGCAGCGTTAATAATATTACTATCCCTGTGCGTCTATGAGCAGTAGCATTAATATTAATACTATCCCCGTGTGTTCATGAGCAGATTTAATATTAATACTATCCATGTGTGTCCATGAGCAGCGTTAATATTAATACTATCCATGTGTGTCCATGAGCAGCTTTAATATTAACACTATCCATGTGTGTCCATCAGGAGCAGTAATATTAATGCTATCCATGTGTGTCCATGAGCAACATTAATATTAATACTATCCATGTGTGTCCATCAGCAGCAATAATATTAATAATATCCATGTGTCTATAAACAGCAGCATTAATATTAATACTATCCCTGCTCGTCCATGAGCAGCATTAATATTAATAATATCCCTGCTTGTCCATGAGCAGCATTAATGTTAATACTATCCTTGTGTGTCCATGAGCAGCATTAATATTAATACTATCCCTGTGTGTCCATGAGAAGCATTAATATTAATACAATCCATGTGTGTCTATAAGCAGCAGCATTAATATTAATACTATCCATGTGTGTCTATGAGCAGCATTAATATTAATACTATCCCTGCTCGTCCATGAGCAGCATTAATATTAATACTATCCATGTGTGTCTATGAGCAGCATTAATATTAATACTATTCCTGCTTGTCCATGAGCAGCATTAATATTAAAACTATCCATGTGTGTCTATGAGCAGCATTAATATTAATACTATCCCTGCTTGTCCATGGGTAGCATTAATAATAATACTGTACATGCGTGTCCATGAGCAGCATTAATAATAATACTATCCCCTTGCGTCTATGAGCAGTAGCATTAATACTATCCCTGTGTGTACATGAGCAGCTTTAATATTAATACTATCCATGTGTGTCCATGAGCAGCTTTAATATTAATACTATCCATGTGTGTCCATCAGGAGCAGTAATATTAATACTATCCCTGTGTGTCCATGAGCAGCATTAATATTAATAGTATCCATGTGTGTCCATCAGCAGCATTAATATTAATACTACCCCTGTGTGTCTATGAGCAGTAGCATAAATATTAATAGTATTCATGTGTGTCTATAAACAGCACCATTAATATTAATACTATCCATGTGTGTCTATGAGCAGCAATAATATTAATACTATCCCTGTGCATCTATGAGCAGTAGCATTAATATTAATACTATCCCTGTGTGTCTATAAACAGCAGCATCAATATTAATACTATCCATGTGTGTCTATGAGCAGCATTAATAGTAATAATATCCATGTGTGTCCATGAGCAGCAGTAATATTAATACTATCCATGTGTGTCCAAGAGTAGCATTAATATTAATACTATCCATGTGTCTATCAGCAGCATTAATATTAATGCTATCCATGTGTGTCCATGAGCAGCATTAATATTAATACTATCCATGTGTGTCTATGAGCAGCAGTAATATTAATACTATCCATGTGTGTCAATGAGCAGCATTAATATTAATACTATCCATGTGTGTCCATGAGCAGCATTAATATTAATACTATCAATATGTGCCCATCAGCAGGAATAATATTAATACTATCCATGTGTGTCTATTAGCAGCATTAATATTAATACTATCCATGTGTGTCTATGAGCAGCAGTAATATTAATACTATCCATGTGTGTCAATGAGCAGCATTAATATTAATACTATCCATGTGTGTCCATGAGCAGCATTAATATTAATACTATCAATATGTGCCCATCAGCAGGAATAATATTAATACTATCCATGTGTGTCCATGAGCAGCATTAATATTAATACTATCCATGTGTGTCAATGAGCAGCATTAATATTAATACTATCCCTGCTCGTCCATGAGCAGCATTAATATTAATACTATCCATGTGTGTCTATTAGCAGTAGCATTAATATTAATACTATACATGTGTGTCCATGACAGCCTTAATATTATTACTATCCCTGTTTGTCTATGAGCAGCATTAATATTAATACTATCCATGTGTGTCCATCAGCAGCAGCATTAATATTAATACTATCCATACGTGTCCATGAGCTGCATTAATAATACTATCCCTGTGTGTCCATGAGCAGGATTAATATTAATACTATCCCTGTGTGTCCATGAGAAGCATTAATATTAATACAATCCATGTGTGTCTATAAGCAGCAGCATTAATATTAATACTATCCATGTGTGTCTATGAGCAGCATTAATATTAATACTATCCCTGCTCGTCCATGAGCAGCATTAATATTAATACTATCCATGTGTGTCTATGAGCAGCATTAATATTAATACTATTCCTGCTTGTCCATGAGCAGCATTAATATTAATACTATCCATGGGTGTCTATGAGCAGCATTAATATTAATACTATCCCTGCTTGTCCATGGGTAGCATTAATAATAATACTGTCCATGAGTGTCCATGAGCAGCATTAATAATAATACTATCCCCTTGCGTCTATGAGCAGTAGCATTAATACTATCCCTGTGTGTACATGAGCAGCTTTAATATTAATACTATCCATGTGTGTCCATGAGCAGCTTTAATATTAATACTATCCATGTGTGTCCATCAGGAGCAGTAATATTAATACTATCCCTGTGTGTCCATGAGCAGCATTAATATTAATAGTATCCATGTGTGTCCATCAGCAGCATTAATATTAATACTACCCCTGTGTGTCTATGAGCAGTAGCATAAATATTAATAGTATTCATGTGTGTCTATAAACAGCACCATTAATATTAATACTATCCATGTGTGTCTATGAGCAGCATTAATAGTAATAATATCCATGTGTGTCCATGAGCAGCAGTAATATTAATACTATCCATGTGTGTCTATCAGCAGCATTAATATTAATACTATCCATGTGTGTCCATGAGCAGCATTAATATTAATACTATCCATGTGTGTCTATGAGCAGCAGTAATATTAATACTATCCATGTGTGTCAATGAGCAGCATTAATATTAATACTATCCATGTGTGTCCATGAGCAGCATTAATATTAATACTATCAATATGTGCCCATCAGCAGGAATAATATTAATACTATCCATGTGTGTCTATTAGCAGCATTAATATTAATGCTATCCATGTGTGTCTATGAGCAGCAGTAATATTAATACTATCCATGTGTGTCAATGAGCAGCATTAATATTAATACTATCCATGTGTGTCCATGAGCAGCATTAATATTAATACTATCAATATGTGCCCATCAGCAGGAATAATATTAATACTATCCATGTGTGTCCATGAGCAACATTAATATTAATACTATCCATGTGTGTCAATGAGCAGCAGTAATGTTAATACTATCCATGTGTGACCGTCAGCAGCATTAATATTAATACTATCCCTGCTCGTCCATGAGCAGCATTAATATTAATACTATCCATGTGTGTCTATTAGCAGTAGCATTAATATTAATACTATACATGTGTGTCCATGACAGCCTTAATATTATTACTATCCCTGTTTGTCTATGAGCAGCATTAATATTAATACTATCCATGTGTGTCCATCAGCAGCAGCATTAATATTAATACTATCCATACGTGTCCATGAGCTGCATTAATAATACTATCCCTGTGTGTCCATGAGCAGGATTAATATTAATACTATCCCTGTGTGTCCATGAGTAGCATTAATATTAATACTATCCATGTGTGTCTATAAGCAGCAGCATTAATATTAATACTACCCATGTGTGTCTATAAGCAGCGTTAATTTTATGACTACCTAAGTATCCCTAAGGGACCTCTTAATAAAATTACTACTTACATACCTCAAACGTCACCATTAATATGAGCACTGCCCACCTGTCTCTAAAATCAGCATTATTATTAATACTATCCCTGTGTGTCCATGAGAAGCATTAATATTAATACAATCCATGTGTGTCTATAAGCAGCAGCATTAATATTAATACTATCCATGTGTGTCTATGAGCAGCATTAATATTAATACTATACCTGCTCGTCCATGAGCAGCATTAATATTAATACTATCCATGTGTGTCTATGGAGTGGAGAAGTGTGGCTCAATGGTTAGAGCGGCAGACCCTGATGCAGAGATCTGGCCCGGGACCAGGGTTCAATTCCCACCTCGGTGGGTCTTGGGCTCAATTTCCTCGGACCTGATAATTCTCGCCGTGGTGCCTATTCTAATCATGGGTGCAACTCTGGGCAATAGCTTGCTTAATCTCCACAACGGCCCCAACAGCGCTGGGATGCCTGGCTTCACCCTGGGGGTGCCCAGGAGTGGACATTTCACAGGGAAAAGCCAGGAAGGGTTCCACAGCGGTATGCGTACAGCGCCTGGACACCCCTTTGGGGGTATGGGTGCGCTTTACAAGTACAAATTTCATTCATTTCATTTCATTCATATGAGCAGCATTAATATTAATACTATCCCTGCTTGTCCTTGAGCAGCATTATTATTAATACTATCCATGTGTGTCTATGAGCAGCATTAATATTATTACTACCTTGGTGTCCCTGAGGGCCACATTAATGTCATTACTATCCGCATATGAGTACCACGTGTCTCCAGATAGTTTTACTATCCAAGTGAGTCCATGAGCAGTATTAATAATATTACTACAAATGAGTATTTCAGTGCAGCGTTGACTAACTCCTTTTTTACCCTCGTTCTCCTCAGCATCAGCAACCACTCGGACGGCATCTAGCACCTTCACCACCCGGAGAAGGCATCAAGAACTGAGGGACTGGCAAATCGCTCTCATCGTGCTGGCTGCCCTGACCCTGTTTGCTGTTCTGACCATGTGCCTCTGGGTGAGTAAAAGTGGCTGGGAGGGGCTAATTATTCCTACTGCCCTGCGTTTTATTACATACTGCCCTTCGGATGAGTACCACTGAAGCTGTGAATGAGTTAATGATCCCTCTACCCCCCTACTGTCAGCATTGTTGGGTATACTAACTGTATGGCTATGACAGCACTGATAGTTCAGATACAGTGACTGACACAGTGAGACCTCTGCAGTATTAGACACACTGACTGTCACAGTGAGACCTCTGCAGTATTAGACACACTGACTGTCACAGTGAGACCTCTGCAGTATTAGACATACTGACTGTCACAGTGAGACCTCTGCAGTATTAGACACACTGACTGTCACAGTGAGACCTCTGCAGTTTTAGACACACTGACTGTCACAGTGAGACCTCTGCAGTATTAGACACACTGACTGTCACAGTGAGACCTCTGCAGTATTAGACACACTGACTGTCACAGTGAGACCTCTGCAGTATTAGACACACTGACTGTCACAGTGAGACCTCTGCAGTATTAGACACACTGACTGTCACAGTGAGACCTCTGCAGTTTTAGACACACTGACTGTCACAGTGAGACCTCTGCAGTATTAGACACACTGTCACAGTGAGACTACTGCAGAATTTGACACACTGTGTGACAGTGAGAGCTCTGTGGGGTTGGATATATTGACTGACAGTGAGAGAACTGCGATGGTAGATATATTGACTGACCATGAGAGTGCCTCAGAGTTAGATATATTGACTGACAGTGAGAGTGCTGCAGGGTGAGATATTTTGACTGACAGCGAGGTTAGATATACTGACTGACAGCGAGAACGCTGCAAGGGTAGATATACTGACTGACAGTGAGAGCGCTGTGAGTTAGATATATTGACTGACAGTGAGAGCGCTGCGGGGTTAGAGATATTGCCTGACAGCGAGAGCACTGCGAGGTTAGATATACTGACTGACAGCGAGAACGCTGCAAGGGTAGATATACTGACTGACAGTGAGAGCGCTGTGAGTTAGATATATTGACTGACAGTGAGAGCGCTGCGGGGTTAGATATATTGACTGACAGTGAGAGCGCTGCAGGGTTAGATATATTGACTGACAGTGAGAGCACTGAAAGGTTAGATATATTGACTGACAGTGAGAGCACTGCGAGGTGAGATATACTGACTGACAGTGAGAGGGCTGTGAGGGTATATATACTGACTGACAGTGAGAGCTCTGTGAGTTAGATATATTGATATTCAGAGTGCAGTGGAGTTAGTTATTCTGGCGCCATCTTGTCATAAACACTTCTAACCTGCCTGGGTAGGGTGAGGTTGAGATCAGTCCATTACTGGAGGGGTGGAGGTGGGAAGGAAGAGGCCATTGGGCTCATTTCACCAGAGCTCAGGCCATTCACATCAGGCCTGTCTAACTGCCCTGCCCTGCCCTCCCCCACTAGGAGTCACAGCTGCTGTGCAACCACAGGAGTAAGTTTCACAGCTCTGGGCTGACTTTAGATATGAGACCAGCCCCCTCTGCCCACGCGCGCTTGGAAGGCGAGGCTCTTTTCTACAACCACAAAGAAGTACGGTAGCTGTACTTATGTACGTGACTCTGATCCTAACTAGGATCATCGGCAAAGAGCGGTCCCGAATAGGTTACGTAGCACGATGTACCTTTTGGTGTACGTGTGACAATAAAGGACACCGTCCACTCCTTGACCAGGAAGCCGGTATCCCTTAAAGTTTAGGACTCATCTGACCTGCATCTGAAACTCAGGTAGTACTCAACTAAGTGTATAAGTATAAATCTCGGCGACATCTCCGTAATGCAGTTAGGGATCCTCGGCCCTGAAGAATGCCCCAGACCCATTATGGCTACAGAGTAGGGCAGAAACATGTTGACGTAACAGAGAGATGGTCTGAGCCATTGCTGTCAACCCAGCAACTCACGTCGGTTTTTAGATATGCCTGCAGCCCCCTATGAATAAAGGTGTTGCACCGGGGAACTACAAGGCATTTTTAACTTTCTGATCTGGACCCCTCTTTTATCCAGTAGCTTTTAACTAAGAACTCTCTCCTGACCCAAGTCCAACAGGTGGTTGAGTCCTCCCTGGTGGCACTGTCCTACCAGAGTGGGGAGAGGTCGCCGATGATGAAGCATGTCACAAATATGTAAGTGAGGCCTCCTCATCCATAAGGATGGACTTCTCTAGGCCCCTGGACAGTAATTCTGTATCATCCATGTAGGACTTTGACTTGTTTTCCCAGTTAGGATCAGAGTCACGTACATTAGTACAGCTCCCGCACTTCTTTGTGGTTGTGGCGTTTCTCAGGAGGACGTGGGGCACTCTTGCCTCCTCCTCTCCCCTTCTATGATAAGGGAGGCTCTTTGCTAACCCTTTTACATCTTTCTTTTCCAGGCCATCATCAGTAAGTACAGGTCGCAGAGATGTCAGGACGTTGGTCCCAGGTGCTGAGCCCTTGAAGATATGGAGAACAGGTGACCCTCATGGACAACTCATCCCGTGCCACCCTGTCTGTGCCACTTCTGAAGAGTGCCTCAACCTTATGGGTGGGCCAAACTACATCATTTATTTCACAAGTCAAGCTACATGTATTACCAGAATCATGCTTGGGTGGCAATCTGCATGAAAACGTACAGGCAATAACTACTGGAAACTTGGGCTAGTGGCATGAACCTGGATGGCTTCGAAACCTCAACTCTCACCCAATGCCAAGGCTCTCGGATTCAAACCTGGACACTCTTTACACTCTCAAGGCACACAATAGATAAGACAACCTGGTAGCTTGACCCGCAGTATATTGACTGATACTCAATCTGTGTTGACCAGAGGTGTTCATGTTATGATTGATAAATTATTGGTGTCAATAAAGAATCATTAATTTACCCCATGTGAATTTGTTTGGTCTGTGGCAGGTGGGTGGGTCTGTGGTGGGCTCGTATGATCTGTAAACATCACAATTTTATAACACTACTTTCAGCAATGAATACTCTTGGTTTCCTACATGGCTGACCCACAGGATACTTTAGTGACCTCCAGGGGACTTTAGTGACCCACAGGATACTTTAGTGACCTCCAGGGGACTTTAGTGACCTCCAGGGGACTTTAGTGACTCACAGGATACTTTAGTGACCTCCAGGGGACTTTAGTGACCTCCAGGAGACTTTAGCGACCTAGAGTGTACTTTGGTGACCTCCAGGGGACTTTAGTGAACTCCAAGGGACTTTAGTGACCCACAGGGGACTTTAGTGACCTCAAGGGGACGTTAGTGACCCACAGGATACTTTAGTGACCTCCAGGGGACTTTAGTGACCTCCAGGGGACTTTAGTGACCCACAGGATACTTTAGTGACCTCCAGGGGACGTTAGTGACCTACAGGGGACTTTAGTGACCCACAGGATACTTTAGCGACCTCCAGGGGACTTTAGTGACCTCCAGGGGACTTTAGTGAGCCACAGGATACTTTAGCGACCTCCAGGGGACTTTAGTGACCTCCAGGGGACCCTAGTGACCCACAGGATACTTTAGTGACCTCCAGGGGACTTTAGTGACCTCCAGGGGACTTTAGTGACCCACAGGGGACTTTAGTGACCTCCAGGGGACTTTAGTGACCCACAGGGGACTTTAGTGATATTACTTCACCTAGGAATGCCCACCAGACTAGCCTCTGGGGTCAGGAGTAAGTCTCTCATACTTGTGGCTGCTTGGGCTGAGGGCTACAGGGCTGATTTAGAGATTGGAGTACGGTATTTACTCCGTCAGGGCGACTGAATCAAATAATCCATCGCCATGGAGTAGGCACACTCTATATTTGCAATTGTTCGCCGGGCGTGCGGCCAACTCAAATCACTGACGGCAACTGCAGTGACTCATTAAATTAGAAATCAATTAAACCAGAGCTATAGTTTTGTGGGAGGCTGGGAAGGACAGAGCTCTTCACGATTCTGGGTAAATTAAGCACGTTGAAAAATTGGAACCTCAAATACAGTAACAGCCCCTTGCGATGAGTGTGACAAGTGATGCTCACTTAGTTTTGGGGTGAGGATGCCCTTAATTGAATATCTATTGAACGTTAACCTATTATGAAGATGAATGAACGAATTAGTACATATCTATTGCGCTCACGACATACAACTACAGTCCTCTGAAGGTGAGTCATTGGCGAGATTAAGGAAATTATAATCTTTATCAACATCGAACACATTGGTTTCACCAAGTCTATCTAAAGTGAAAAGGTGGGAGGCGGAGCTACGCCAGGCTCAAGAAGGCAGGCTGAATTTGCAGCTCTGTCCAACCCCGCTATCCGCAGCCGACCCAGATGCCATCACAATGGTGCCACAGTGCGGGAATAGAGGGTGTATGTGCCCCCAGCCCCCTCAGAGGACGTTTCGGATCTGCCGTCAAACCCAGAGGAGCTGCAGCAGAGCAGACACTGATGCACTCAGTCAATAATGAAGTAAGCGGGGTTGGGCGGCAGAGCAGTATTGGCGTTTCTGCAACCGCCTCTCGTCATGGCCCTCGATGGGTGTGCTACCATCCCCCCCACCCCGCCCAAGTGGCTACACTGGAAGGCTCAAGCAAGAGTACTAGAACTGTGACCGCGACCACAGCACACGCGTGGGTCTCTACAGGTGGAGGGCCTTACCCAAACAAGCACAGTGTCTCACGGCCACCACGGCCGCTCGCCTACCTGATAGGATGAAGATCAACGGGAAACATCCAGATTCTTGAAGGCCCCACTTTACACTACTCCCTTACATAGAATAGATCCCAACCATCCTAAACTTCTCCCCCACCTCCCCTCTCAGAGAGACTAAATCTAGGACACAAAGCTCACTAAAGGGGTTCTAAGTAGGGTGGCCACCAGGCATGGAGGCAAATTCTGAACAGTACTGTAAAAATAATTGAGGACAAAGGGTCAAAATTCAGGACAAAAGATCAATTTTAGGAACACATCCAGGGAGAGGCCACACCCCACTACTTTATCTGTGCATTTATTTACTGTGTCCAACTCAGCTCTATTTGTTCACTATGGTCTTTACATTACTGCCTCTTTTTATGCTACATTCAGGTGGGACATTATGTGGCCGATTACGATGTCGGTCTGAAACTTTCCGCCTGACACCGTCTCGGAATCGGGACCGACCGAATCGCGGTCAGTGATTCTGCCCGACCGATTACGATGCGACCGAACAGTCAAATTCCCATTGTTTCCTATGGGAGCCTGCGTTCCGCCCAACAACCGGCTGTAACACAGGCTCCTTTGGGGAAATGAGGGGTGTGCGGAAAACGCTGCACCCTGTTGCAGGCACCCCATGGTGCCTGCAAAACAGTGCATGGTGTTACAGGGGGGTCCCTTAGGTACCCCCTCGGCCACCAACCAGAGGCCTCAGGATGAAGGGAGCCCAGCTAGGGGCCCCCAAAGTCACTTTCCGACAGCCTTTTCATGTCGGACAGGCCGACTCAGAAAGGCTGTTGGAAATCGACATCATAATCCCAAGGTCCGAAATGCTGTCCATAGGGGTGTACGATGCAGTTCCGACCGACACGGATACTCCGAGAGCAGGTCGGAACCGATTCAGAATTGCCGCATGGTTTACCTTCCACCCGCAAACATCGTAATCGGTCGGTCGGAATGTAAACCGACCGAGTCGGTCGGAAGGGTTCCGACACGGTTGAGGAGAATCCAACTGTCGGTCGGAACCTTTCCGACCGACATTGTAATCGGCCCCTATGTCTGTATTCAGTAGTAAATTAATGCTCTTGAGTACGGTGTCAAGGGCATCACCCCTACCCAAATCTATCCAATATTTCTTGAAGAGAAAGCAACAGCAACATTTTGATAAAGTTTCTAAACATTTTAAGACCTATGGCAAACAGCTTGGGAAACACTAAGGTAAGTGACGCACTGCTAGTTTACACAGGTTGAACAAAAACATCCGTCTCACCTCAACCTCCTGTGAACGTTAAACCTAAAACAAAATAATGAGGCAGAGCAGATGGTGTAGGCGACAGTCTCACACCTAATGTCAGGATGTGAGGTGCCCTCAACTTGTCTGTAGTCTCACAGCACTAGATTGTGCCTCCAGGACTATACATTTATCACAGAACTGTGAGACTCTGGACCACCAATCAAAGAGAATTAAGGAGAAAGATGAAATCGATGGAAGATCCACAACAAATGATTCATAGGGTTGTTGCTAAGAACTGGGCGAGAAGAGAAGAACAATTTCTAAAATCAGACAAGATGGGCCCACCATGAGTATCAGAAAGTATTGTGCACCTGGGATTTGTATCAACAGAGAGGAGAGAAGCAGAAGAGGCGCTGTCAAGTGGTTGAACAAGCAGCACCCACCACCCTGGCAAACTCTGCTGGTGCAATGGTCCTCTGGCCGTGCTTGTGATGGGTGAGTAGGGTCCAGACCCCTTGGAAGGTTGTGCTGGGCAATTGCGCACTCTGTCCATGTCTTAAAATTATTCTGCATTTGCGCCATGGCCAAGCTAGTGACCCGGCTCATCCCTAAGTGCCAAAGTACATGCAGAATCTTCAAAATATTTGGGATGTAAATTACACAAGCAGAACGTAAGGACACGATGAAGTGCTTGAAATGTAACAAATGTTTCTTCACATATGATAGTGTTTTTCTCTTTATATACAATTAGACCAAGATTGAACTGGGAATCAGTCACCTTTCGATACCCAGGGATAAGTATCTGCCCTTCCCCCACTGATTTGCTGGATGGAAATCTGGGCAGAGCGGCACGGTCCCTCCGAGCCCAGTTTGCTTTTTGGTCTTCTCTTCCGCTTTCAGTAATGGACTGCGTGATACTAGTGAAGATGGTGGTGCAACCCAGGTCATTGTATTATTTTGCAAACCTTTCCCTGCTCATCTCTCTTTCCTTCTTCAGGCACGTCCCATGTCTGAATTGGGAGCAACGGCACCATCGGTTGGCTCTTTTCACTCTAAAGCTAACCGTGACTTAGGTCGCCATTATTTAGCTGCACAGCTCCAATGGGTGTCTCGCTGGCTGTCTGGCGGCCCCCTGCATGAGACGGGACTTTACGCATAAAGACTTTAAGGAGGGCTTACTGCACAACTCATTGTTTCCTACTGACCATTCTACCTAGCCCCACCCGGGGTTATCCCACCCGGCCAGGGCCGGACCGGGAACCGAAACCGGCCCTAGCAAACTGCTCGGCTGGCCCCCCTGGGGGGGCTGAGGGGGTGCGGCCGAGCTGTTTGTAAGGGCCGGTTTCGGCTGATTTTGTTACCGGGGGCCGATATTGCAGGCCCCTGGTAACAAATACGGCCCCCCAGGGGCCCAAAACCGCCCCCCACCCTGGCAGGCCACCGGGGAAACGCCCGGTGCCCGCTACGGCCAGTACGGCCCTGCACCCGGCTTTGTCTTACCTTAACAGAATCCGTAAACTCACGAACACAAAGAAACCTTACACTCCTGCAATACCTGTGCTAGGCCTCCCCACTCACACAGGTTGGCTTCGCTCAGGGCAACCCCATCAGTGGCATGATACCGGCCTCTCAAAATTGGGCAATTTGTTTGTTGACAGCATGCTAATAGATTTCCAAACCTTTATGGCAGACTAGAAACTTCACCCTTGTAAATTCCTTACTTACGAACACCTTAAATAATCCTTTGATACCATATTTCATGCCCACCACCTATCACCAACCCCACACGAGGTGTATCAGATGCTCTGCACCATAGGGACTGCTGGAACCTTAATGCAAAAACGAGCAGAGCTTTCATGGTGCTTCTGCTTGTCTCTTTCAATCTACCCAGGATGTGGCGTAACAGCCTGAGCTACCGACTTCAGAGCTGGGAGAACCAGGTTCGAGTCTCAGCGTCGGCTCAACATCCTGTGATTCTGGACAAATCACTTCATCTCCCTGTGCCTACAATCCAGCACCATGAGACCCTCACGGGTGATTTGCCACGCTTACAAATCCTGGATTTACTTAATCTCCCCATGCCTATAAACAAAGGATGTGACCTTGTGTAATGAAAGTGGCGCTCAGGTAAAGTGCTCCAATACCTTTGCGTCGAGTTCAAGTATATTAAAACTGCAGAAAAATGCACAGAGAAGTAGAACCAAAGCCTGAACATAAGGAAAGACAAACACATACTCAAAGTTAAATTAGAAACCTGGATAAATCGCAGCTTCCCCGCTTAAACTGAGTGATTTTAGGAAAATATTTTACTTCGCCAAAACTCTTTTTTCTTGATTAATGCATATGAAATCCCTTTTAAATATGAGTTCAGAATATCAGTTGTATAAAAACCTATTGCATTTGATTTAATAGACTATAGTGTGATACATGAATGTTAATGCTTCATGTTAAAGAAATACACGTATAAGAGCTGCACTTGTGCACGGGCACTAAGATCCGAGCCTGACCCCTGGCTCGGCTCTCCTTGTTAACTTGTTGGCTCGCTCACCTCAAAGCTATTCATGCAGTGGCTGAAGTGCATAAAAAAATGTATGGATGCTGCCATGGAAACGGGGTCAGTGAGCGCCGAGGCGGAATCAAAGACGTGGCTAAAAAGAACAAAATATTCTGTAACTATGTTGTTGATCTTTCACCATCAAGTAGCTACATATAAAATAACGCACTCCTTAACTGAAAAATAGATGAAAGTTAAACTAGTCAGTGGGAAATGCACTATTTTATGATATGAAACCTCTATTGGTTAATGCGATCACTACAGATGTCTATGTGTGCAACCTGAGACCCTTAGAATTGAATCCTGTTCGGTGCAGCAGGGAAAAGTGATGTGTATTTTAAGTGCTAGGAGGTTCCTTAAAGCACTGTGAATGTTTACGTCATTATTTTAGAGTGCATTACTCACAGTATAATCTAGGCTGCCACAAAATGCACATATACATTTATATTAAAGATAAAAAGTGCTTCCAAAGTATATATTTCAGTAATATACAGATTATACCTAGTGCAAACATGCAATATAACTGTCCATTTAAAGCACGCACTCCACAGCTCAGCTTGGAACACCCTTACAATACCTCTCAAAAAGAGACACTATCTTTGACTTCGGAAGCTGCAAGTGACTCCATCAATTAACGCCTAGACGGGCTCCAGGGCAGTCTTTACACTTGCCAATTAACCAATTGCACACCAGTCCGTTTGTTTGGGTAAGCAAACACCCAAAAGGCTTGTTTCTTTTTCTCTGTCTGCACCCCCCCCTCTGGAACACAGCACAGCAGACTCACACCCTTCCACTTGAGCTGAGGGATCTCGATTGTATCTTTTGTTATATAGCTGAAGGGCTAAAATTACAGACAAATGCCAATCATTAAGACATCAATCACGGACAACAGACATTAGGACCGATTTACGGACAGTCCATGAAAATTACGGATGGGTGGTCACCCGAGCTGGAAGAGGGAAGACCCCGCTGTGGACCACGCACTGAGATGTCCCTTCGGTGTCGCCAGGAGTCACCTCTGCGACCCCTGGCTTCTCCTTTGAGGCTCCTAGCACTATCCTTGCGACCCGTGGCTCAGATCTCATCAGGACCACAGATTGAAGGAGGCTCTGTATGTTTTCTTTGCATTGTCCCAGCCCCTTGCTGCTGTTCTTTTTCCTTTCGCTTTCCAGGTGCATTTCATTGTTAATTTTTGTAGCGTCCACATGTGAGACACTTACAAAATAAAAATACAACATCTGCAATATAAATGTGAAAACTGACCCAGGTAAGAGAGTCTTCAGCAATCCCATTAGATGGAGCATCAAGGCTTTCGAACCATTCATGTTTCAAAGGTCTAGGGGGAGCTGACAGAACAGTCCATACAGCCTATTCGGGTATTCCAGCATTGTTTCATGCAAAACCAAACATGACTGCACTCATATGTATTTAGAGCATTTTGCAAATAGTATTTCTCTGTCATTTCCATAAAGGAGCAGACAGCGATAAGAACAGTCACCTCTCTCCTACCCAGCCCTATATATCACTAACATGAACCGGCTATATGCATGCGAGGATATTGCTTTGTTTGATTCCATCTGTGAAGGATTTGAGATCTGTTGCACACCATTCACTGGAAGTTCCCTTTAATGTTTACAGGGGGCAGTGTGCTGACCACTGCACAATACAAAGTGCACTTCAGAGACAAAGAACATCTAGTGCCCTTTTCCGTAATGTCCCCAAGGAGAAAGATTGGATGATGTCACTTCATGTGATGTCGTTGAGGCCTAAGGTAATGCAAGTTCACTTACTGTGATGTCATTGGTGGTCATGTGACCTTCAGCCACCCCTGGCATTTTGGTGACTTGACATGCATGTCCGGGCTCTTATCCCTATCTGTTGACTTGTGAGAACGGCGGCTTCTCGAATACATTTGTGCTTCCACTTGTGAGGTCTAACCCTGGAGCAGCCCCATGTGCATGCGCTTCCTCCTGACCTCCCAACCCATAACTACAAAGCCCTAAATCTTCATACATGAGGACACAACCATATATAAAGGACATATGGGACATACAGGCATGGACCCTGCTCACATGACTCAGTGCAGTGGAACCCATGAAGCACCCAGGAACAGCCTAGTCAGATATGCAAAAGTATTATACACCAGTGACTCTGGCCAGACGTTGACAACTCATCCCTCATACAAGCTGCCTGGATCACCCATTACTACTGTAAGCTATAAGTGAAGACTAAAAATGCCCCGATAGCTGCTCTTCTCTGAAGTGGTTTCAGGGAGAGGGAAAGGCAGATATGACACAATGGTTGAGGCAAGTATGGACAGAAGGAAATATCTCTGATTAAAACTATGGTGGATACTGTACAAGAAGACACCAAGCCCCCCACCTATAAAGTCAGATCACTTAGGAGAGAGCTGGCCACCTTTCAGTTGGGGCTAGTCACTACTTAATGGAAAATGAAAGCCATAGAGGTGTGGCACAGTGGCCAGAGTAGTTGACTCCGGAGCGCAGGGCTCATGGTCCAATCCCTGGCGTCAGCTCAGCATCATGTGACTCTGGGCAATATCTCACTCAATCTCCCCGACGGCCTCCAGGACCTTGAAACCCTTGAGGGGTGATATGTTCACTCTCTACACATAGGAATTAATTAATTAATAGAATCTCATCTTGAACACTTGGACAGCCGCCCTGACATTGGCCAGGAATTGTGGAGGTTATGTCGAGGGACCATTGACCTGGAAGTCAGGAGCCGCAGAAATAATGTCTGTTTATCAGGCATTCCAGAGGAACTGTGTTAGACCTGTCAGCTTTTGGCTGGTCTTCCCCCAAACGTTTTGCCTACTACTCTCCTATTTTTTCCTGAATTTGTTCTTGTTGACCTTAGAACTCTGTGCGCTTTACCACTGCTAACCAGTGCTAAAGTGCTTGTGCTCACTCCCTAAAACATGGTAAAATTGGCTTAACCCCAACTGGCATATTTAATTTACTTATAAGTCTCTAGTAATGTGGCATATCATATCTCCAGGGCTGGGCAAATAAATGCTACTAGTTGACCTGCAGCACTTCGTGTGCCACCCACTTAAGTAGCCTCTTAAAACATGTCTCAGGTCTGCCATTGCAGGCTGTATGCAGTTTTAAACTGCCAATTCGACTTGCTTAAATAAACTTTTGCCAAGCCTGAAACTTCCTTTCTAATACATATAAGTCACGCCTAGGGTAGGCCCTAAAAAGCCCATAGGGTAGGGTGAATTGTATTTAAAAAGTTTATAGTGTATTTTTAAGTTTTACATGTCCTGATAGCGAAAAACTCACAAATCTGTTCTTCACTGCTGAGAGACCTACCTCTCCCAGATGATAACATTGGGTTACCCCAGTACATTTAATAAGTGATAAATTTGTTTAGGAGCAGGTAGTTATGTCATGTTTGGTGTCTACAGAGTAGTAATTACAAATCCTCTTTAAGGGTAAAGTGGGATATTAAGTCACAATTCTGAAAATGCTACTTTTAGAAAGTTTACATTTTCTTGTCCAAACCATTTGGTGCCTGCATCCTGTTTCCTTGGTCACGTGATTAGGTGTATTCCTCCCATACAGCACACAATATAGAGAGACTGAGTGTTGGCATGATGGGCCATCCAAGGCAGATTGGAGGGGCGGAGCTTCCCACAGCCCTACATACACTTCAAAGACACTGCCTCACTTCACACTAGTCTATTGTGCCTGCAGACAGACTAGAACCAGGGCAGAGAGGCACAAGATTCCAGGCACTTCTTTTGGGGGGAAATTCCAGAACTTTCATCTATTTTAAAGTGTAGCACCAGGTATATAAAAAGGGCTCTCAGACCTACCCTTGAGTTCACTTCTGGACCTGTGGGAGGACTCTCAGAAGACTGCCCTGCTACCTTTGGCCTGCTGTGTACTTCAGACGACTGGCCTGCTGCACCAAGATGACTACCCTGCTGCATGAGACCTGCTTTTCTGCTTGAACTCAAGACTTCCAGAGTGACTCTTAGAGCTAGTTGGCGGGCCTCCTGATCAGAGCCTCTGGGACAGAAAATATTCCAACCATCTTGAACCCGCCACTGGACCCAGCTCAGGTGAGTGCTGACAGTCCAAGTGGTGCCTGTCTAGTCCTGGACGCCTGGCAGTGGTGCTAAATGTGCCCAGATAGCCCAGATACAAAACTTGGGGCATAGAAAAAATTCTGCCAAAATGTGCTCTGAGAACCGAGAGGAGACAGGGACCTATCCGTTTGTCAATCTGCCCAAGGTGCATCACTGCCAGACTGACTTCGCAGCAGCTCCCACTACGTTCTTCTCCACAGTACCAAATCATGTTCAGCAGCTCCTCGGAAAGGGGTTATCCTGCCTCGTGTAGCCTTTGTCAGCTACAGCCTGCAGCTTCATCCCGCTGAAGATTTTCGACTTCCAAAAAAGAGACTAAGGGCCACTTGCATCAAGATTTTTTCCGGTCGCAAACGGGCCGATTCGCATAAAAAAAGGCCTTTTCCGATGCATCAAAGGCCTTGAATTTGCAATTTGCGATTCCCTAAATGCGATGCAAGTAGCATTTCAAAAATGTGATTTTGCATTTAGGAATCGTAAATTACCATCAACTTCGAGTTGATGGTAATTTGCAAATCCTTTGAAAAATGCACAAAAGTGCATTTTTCAAAGTGACATGTGGCGCACGCACATGCCCTTAGGAGATGTGTGTGCGCCACATGTGCACACTTACCTTTTTGGGGTGCATCAGGGGGACCTTAGGTCCTCTAGCACCCTTGGAATTGCATTCACAATTTGCGATTACCAATTTGGTAATCGCAAATTGCAAATGCGCTTGCCTATAGGCCCATAGGAATGAATGGGAATGCATTCCCTAATAGCGAATTACAATTCGCGATTCGGTATTAGGGAATGAGTAGGAATCGCAATTTATTTTGCGATTCCTACATGCATAAGGAATTGCGATTCCTAATCAGTGATTCCTTAAAAATCGCTATTTAGGAATTGCAATTCCTCATGTTAATGCATGTGGCCCTCAGTCCGAATATAGAAATCTTCACCGCAACTTCTGCAGCGGTTCTCCAATGATGATGCCTTCGCCTCGGACACTGCCGGATGCCTTGCCCCGCTAAATCTTACATTCTCAGATATTTTTCTTCTAACATTGTTTTACAGTCTGAAGGTAAGCGGAGGCCAGGATCAGCCCACTTCGTGTATCAGAACTGCTCTCGATTGCAGTCAGCTATAACTTAAGACTTGGTCTTGCGTGACTAGTGTTCGTATTGTTTACACTTAAAAATGTTTAAAATTCATAACTCCTGTCGTGCTGATTGGATTTTGTGTGGTTTTGGTGTCCAAAGATTTATTAAAGTGCACTCTATTTTCAAAAATTGGTGTTGGATTTTGTTGTATTTATACTTTGTTACTGTTTAACTGCTGCATAAATACTATGCACATTGCCTCTAAGTTACACCTGACTGCTTTTTGTACAGAGCTACTAGAAGGTTGGGCGCAGGTTAATTTAGAGATGTTTTGTGGTTCACCCTGACAAAGATTGTGGTTGTTGCTTATGTAGAGTTTACCCACCTCAATCAACAACCCCAATTTCACACAAACCGGAAATGAACACAATATATGCCTTTCACTCCACCCTCCTAAAAAAAAGAAATGTAAATACGTATTTATAAAGCGCAAACTACTCACCCTTACGGGTCTCAAGGCGCTGGGGGCCGTCGTGGAAATTAAGTGAGTTATTGCCCAGAGTCACATGGTGCTGAGCTGAGCTGCCGCCGGAGCCGGGAATCGAACCGTAAGGCATGTGATCCGAAGTCAGCTGCCCTGGCCGCTGCACCACACCTCTCTCCTACTGGACATGACCAAGATGACTTTTGACCTGCACTGGGATTTCAAAGGGCACATAGAATATGCTCAAGATCCTCTTGAACATCCTCCAATTCTTCCAGACCAATCATCGCATGGTTTCTGTACCATGACCCAGCTCGAATAATAATAGAAGTCTGCCAGAAACCGGGTCGATCACTCCAATGTGGCATGCAGCGCATCTATGTGTTGGTGATTATATCCCAAAAGAAAGAAACTCTTGGAGGTCTGGCTCACACTTTGCAAAATAGATATTCGGTTTGGATTACTGAAGCCTAACAGGATGCTATTGACAACAAAGGGAAACAGAAGGAATTCAATGAACTAGAGGACCTTGAACAATGACCACGGAGAGCACCACCCCGTTCATTGAACATCTGCACTTCAAGCTACAAATCTCCAAAACCTTCGCCCTGATTGGAACTATCGTCTACCCATCACCAGGACCACAAGGTACCTTCATCAGTCTCATCACTGACTTCATCACCACCCTCATCATTAACCCCAAGGCCTCAGTACTCCTCGGTGACCTCAACTTCGACCTCACCGAAAGAATCGACCCGTGCTCCACAGCTCTCCTTGAAATCCTGAACAGCATTGGGTTAACCCAGCTCATCACAGACCCAGCTCACATCGCCAGACACATGCTGAACCCCATCTTCACCACCAGTGACAGCATCAAGTACAACTCAACCTCACTCCTCACATGGACTGAGCACTCCATTAAAGACTTGCAAGTCAACACACCACAAACCAACACACCCACCAATGTCAGCCTACCCAGCTGCAGCTGGGGTAAAATCTCAGAAGCAGACTGGCTCAACGCCCTTCACGGGATCAGCCCAGCCTCACGGATAGCCTCAATGAGGACATCATCAATTTCAACAAGAGGATCAAGAACTGTGCAGACTGCTTCACACCCATGACACCCAACAAGCAAAGAATAACAAATAAGTAGGCCAGCTGGCTCACAGAGAACCTTTGAGACTCCACACAACACTGCAAACAGCTATAAAGAAAATGGAGAGCCATCCACAAAACCACCAACAGAACCACCTGCAAAACTGCGCTCAGACGCTACCACCAGCAACTGAGAGACACCATGAAAAGAGCACTAGCTAAACATATCAAAGGGAGCTCCAGCAGCTGCAAAGGAATATTCTTGATCATCAAGGACTTCACCACAGCCACGGCCTCTGTCACAGCATCATCTCCTCCCAAGAACTCTGCGATGACATATACAATTTCTTCCACAGCAAAAGCACGAACATCTACAGCAACTTTGCAAACGAACCAGACCCTAACACTCTAATCACCAACCTGTCCACCACTAATCAAGATGGCCACCTGACCAGATGGAAAACTTTTACCAAAGAATAAACAGTGACCATCATGCAGGCCATCCACTCAGGTGCCCCAAAAGATACTTGCCCCCACCAAGTATACAACTTTGGCACATCGTCAGTCAGCACTGCCCTCATCTACATCATCAACACCTCCACCACCTTCTGGAAGACTGGAAACACGCAGCAGTTAACATCCTCCTCAAAAAACCTTCAGTCGACCTAAGCCAAGTGAGCAACTTCTGTACCATCTCTCTGCTTCCCTTATCAAGAAAGTGTGATAGAGAAGGTCATCAACAAGCAACCCACAAGCCACCTCGAGCTACACCACCTACTGGACAACACTCAGCCAGGATTAAGAAAGAACCACAGCACTGAAACAGCACTCATCACAACCACTGACAACTTCAGGACCATTCTGGACAGAGCAGAAACAGCAACCCTCATCCTGATCGACCTCTCTACATCAATTGACACAGTCTCCCACAACACACTCATCAGAAGACTCCATGAGATCGTCATCCAAGGACCCACTGGGACTGCTCCTTCCTCATGGGAAGAACCAATGCCAAAATGCCACGCTTCACTTCGGAGACCAATAACCTGATCTGCAGAGTCACGCAGGGATCGTTTCTCCGCCCAACCGTGTAAACGTCAACAATGCACTGCTGGCCAACATCATCTGATCCCAAGGCATCCCCATCATCTCCTATGCCAACCACACCCAACTCATCCTCTCCCTGATGGACAAGACAACCACCACCAGAACCACCTTCACTAACTGCATGACCATGGAGCAGAATGGAAGAGAACTAACTGCCCGAAGCTCAACTCCCACAAGACTGAAGTTCTGGTCTTCGGAAACAAGACCTCCCCATGGGACACCCCTTGGTTGCTGACAGTACTAGGACCAACACCAACACCCACGACCATGCCAGAAATCTAGGGATCATCATGGATGACAACATGATGGCACAAGTCAATGCAGTGAGCGCCACCTGCTTCCACATCCTTCAAATGCTATGAAAGATCTTCAAGTGGCTGCCACAGAGCACCAGACGAACTGTCACACAAGCACTCATCACAAGCAGACTGGAATAAAGCAATGTGCTCTATGGTGGAATCTCCAAGCACCTCCTACACAGGCTTCAGACCATTCAGAAAGCAACTGCGAGGCTCATACTTAACCTCCAGCGCTGCAACTTCATCTCACCTCACCCTAGAGAGATCCACTGGCTCCCCATTCACAAACACAGCCAATTCAAACTCCCCATGCACACCCACAAAGACCTTCACAACATTGGACCAGCATACCTGAACAGCCGCATACACTTTCACCAGCCTGCCAGACACCTACGCTCAGCTTCACTCACACACTCCCCCCCACATTCACAAAAGCAGAACAGGATTTCAATCATTCTCTTACATCACACCCAAAGCATGGAACGACCTCCCTCAACACATCAGAGCCCCCTCCACACGTCTTGTGGTCTTGAGTTCCACAAGAAGCTGAAGACCTGGCTCTTTGAATAACTCCATGGGAACCATACGCCCACACATCTGCTCAGGTGCCTGGATACCCTCATGGTTGATTAGTGCACTGTACAAATCAACATCACATCACATAACAACAATTCTTAGATATGCTGCCACAACCAGACATGAAACCAAAGCATGACGTTCAGCAGAGGAAACACTGCAACAAAATGCGATGGAACCGGGTCAGGATAGTGAATGTTTGCACCCTACATTCAACAAGGACGAAACCGAGTGACAGCAGTGGCTAGTAAATGGGCAACCTGGCAAGGAAGAAACAATGGACCTTTAAGCAAGGACAGGAACAAATGTAGGTCCGCACTCAAAGCCTGAGGCTCGAGATCTTGCAGAGGAAAATCAACCTTTGCACGCCACCAGAGCACGAGTCGAGGGTACACGCGTGTAGACAGCGTCTATCCACTCTTTTCATAGGGTCGACACAGTCTATCATGCCAAGAAATTGGCCCCGACAGAAATGTGCTGAACTCGTCCCGGCGTCACTTTCAGACACCAGGACACATTCAGAAGCGCCTGCACGTTGTCCGCTTTCATTCCGAGCAGCAACGTGCATGAGGGGAGGGTCTTTGTATTTATAAATTCCATCTGGGCCCAAAACAAAGGCAGAAGTTTCGGGGCCGTCAGGCCTCCTTTTGTTGGAGTATCCTAGCTGAGAATTCCCTGGAGCCTCACACCTAAATGCAAATGCAATGGAGGGGAAGCAAAGGCTTGCAGCTTGTTATTAATTCAAAAAGTAGTTAAGAGAGGCATACTTTTGACTTTGTTCAGTCCCTGTTTATTAGTGCATGCACTGTAAGAATGCCAGATGTGCTGGTGTTTACACAAATAATTTATATATCACTATTTTATTTTAATTCTCACCCGGGGGCAGGGTGTCAGAGCACTTTACATCACTCGTACACATTATACATTGACAATAAATCATATGTGGGTAAATCAATATAAATGATGTATTACAAAAGACAGCGAGGGTTACAAGGTGTAGGAGTCACATGTCCTTCATAGCTCACTGTACTATATTAGAAGGATTACAATTTATGAACTCCAAGTAACAAAAGGATCTCTGTCTTAAAAGCAGCAACCAATTTACCTATCTGCATAAAATAAAAATCTGTCATCTACGTGTTACATAATTTGCTTTGCAGGAGACATATTAACCCCCTATGCTACTTTGATTTAAAACTAGGACTAGACAACAGACAGATCTCTTCAGCAAATATGTTAACCTCCCAAGTTATCTTTCCATTATTATTATTCCCTGAGATTTTCTGAAGATTGTAGAAAGATCCCTACAGCAAGTTCCTTAACCCCATAAAATGTTTTTAAATGCAGACTATGCTAACAATTGAGCAGAATAGATTTACTGCCATATTTCTTCTTGTTGCCAATTTCTTCCTGGCAGAGTTAAAAAAAAGAATTTATAAGTTGAGGTCTATATTTTGTGTGGGCGGCATTACATTATTGGCACAACCCCGACACGAAATCACATTCTCTAAATCTTGTAAAGCGCTCAAATGCACTCAAAATAGACCTGCTAAATATATGTGTGAGGTCTTCAGATCTGATGTCACTTCTTGTGATGTCACTTCCTGTAAGGTCATGGGTCACTTGCCATGATGTCACTTACATACTGCCTAACTTAGTAAGTCCCCCCACTTCTTTTTTTTAGGACTTGTGCCCTGCATGTCACATATGCTACGTTTGCCTCTGCGTCAGAGCGTTGGAGGAGGAGCGTCCATCTGCATTTGAAGCCACCATGGGCTGTGAACCAAGACTATCTGTACATGAGCCTCTGGGACTTTAGTCACATGGGCCTCAAGGCGCACTGCCCACTGCCTCATTCTACTGCCTTTCCTTCTTCTTCCCGATTGGCTCATCCAAGCCACAACTCTCTCACCCAGTCCATTATGATACAGTACTGCCCTAGCTAGTCATAAAAAGCTCCTGAAATGTTTTGGTTCTGTAGTGCATTTTGTACCCTACTGGGAAGGATGAGCGGGCCGAGGAGCCTGACGCATCCTTCTGGCCCAAGTTGTGTTTAGATAGTTGATCAATAAGTTGCTTGTTCCGGGAATAGGACCACCCCTTTCCATTCTCATTGACCTTACCTAGGGAAGGGATAGAGAGACAGCCCTACAATCTAGGCCTCATACCCCCTGCTCCACAGACACCAATGACCCCTACAGTATCCGCACATCAGCTGTCTGACACTTGCATTCTGCTCCCTTCTTCCTCCCAGCACTGACTTGGCTACTTGGTTTTCTTCTTCCATTGGGTGGACATTGCTCCCCCCGCCCCTTACTCATGATCCCCCTAGCCAATGTAACACCTTAGGTGCAGCAGTGTCGTAGGGATTCTGCACACACAGAGCTATGCACAGGATAATAGGACCTCGGAATATAGTGGTGAGCCAACCATAGACCTTAGCACCTAAAACCCCAACCCAACTAGCTTAGCGTCCCATTAGCAACAATGTACCAATGACTGGACAACCCAGAACACGGTATCTCTCTCTCAGGACTCGCAGAGGCAAGAACACTCTTTCGTCACTCACTCGTACCTGTCCACAATGTGCGTAAGAAGAGACACAGTATAGGTTAAAATGTTTATTTCAACTTACGTGCTCTAAGATACAGTACACGTGTCAGTACTATTAGCATAATGCATAGAAATAATATAATCAGCATGGTTACAACTCCATAGAATACAAACGGGGAAAGCATGTCATACAGCAGTGGATATATGTCTAAATAACATTACCACCCTCCCCGTGCTGGAAGCTAGTTTATTATAAAAATAGAAGACCTCTGGGCTTTGACCAGCGAACCCCCATACCTCAGTCTCTAGATGCAAAACTACATCAGCAGACAATCACAGCTCTTCTCCCTGGAAAGGTTTTCTCCAAGTGTCTCTAGTGCGGGCTAACCGCAATATTAAAAGCACACAAATTTCTCCATGGCAGCTGTACATAGTGTTATGTCTAGGTGCGAGGGACTGGCCAAATCAGCAAGAACAAGAAGACGCTGTTATTCGACCTTGTACATGTTGTGCAGTCTGAGCCCAAATCGAACAAGAGAAAAGGTGAGAGACAGAAAATGCAGACAGCACTAAAATAACTTGGCAAGAGCAGAGGTCGATAGAACAGCGGCTCAGAGTAACGTGTGCAAAGAAAAGCAGCATGGCAGCCAGGCCTAAGACAACATAGCAAGGCAGGCCAGGGGGCCACAAACCACAAGACACCCTCCCCTGGACAGTCCACCGGCCAAGACAACAAAGGACGAAGACAGAGTTCAAAAGGACTGAGCAGAACAGAAACGACCGGTGTGGGCGTTGTGTAAACAAAAATATTCGAGGGGGGGAAAAATAGTCACCCAGCACAGCAGTGCGCAGAGAGCGAAGGCCGAGTCAATCCACCAGGGTGTAAGTGCAGAAAAACGCCACACCTTCCAAGAGGACATCATGGGAATCGTCAAAAAACATAGACGCCGTCCAGTCCAAAAGATCAAAAGAGCAGGAATGTTCCTCAGAGGAGGGAGCATCCAAAAGCAATGCGGGACAGCTTGCGTGATATTCAATATAACTTTGTTGTAGGAGATTCTGAGCAGCTGCCCAGATATCCCATTGTGCCAAGATCCCCAGTGCAGCCGCACGCGTCATACAGCCATCAACGGAACAGTCCTGTTCATGGGCCTCTAAGGGACCCACCAACTGAACAAAATCCGGAACAGACAACGACGAATTGGAGAGGCAATAATCCATGGTCCAGGTGAAAGGACAGCGGATGCAAGACATCACAGGTTGCACGCAAGTGAAATACGCAAAGCGAAAAGAAAAGGTATATGACACACTCATTGTCGCCAACGGCAGAACGCCGAAACCAGCCAGGATTCGCTCACGGAGCAGCTGGAGGCGTTCAGGATCGAGAAGGGCCCATCGGGGAGCAGCCATTGCGCAGAAAACAGACCAACAGCAGGACACCAGCCGCTAAGGCGAGGATCAATGGGAAGCCGCCAAAGACGCTGGAAAAAATAGAATGAATGAACGCCGGTATCACACCAAAAATAGTTTGGAAGGTGGAGACCAGGCCAGACCCCACAACCTTAAAAAAGTGCACCAGACCCTCAGTGTTTGATGCGTTAAAAATACGATGAATTAACTCCCCGAAATGTTGGGGGAGGTTAGTGTTCAAAAGGGCCTGTATTTCACTGTGGGTACTTGCCACCTGGAGAATGAATGTCTCCCGGGCGGATGTGAGCATAACCTCCTCGTTCAATAATAGCGCCTTTATTCTGCTCAATTTATTGAAATCTGCTTCCATGGTAGGAATGGAAGGCCAAATTGAGTTATCAACGATGTCGTGAGGGGGAGGAAAGAGCACATTCTTGCAGCAGACAACTCTGTGCGAAACCGTGACAATATACGGAATGCCGGCCTGCAGGCCACAACAGTTTTCGTTATTTAAAAGCAAATAGCTGCCATTAGCAAGCAAAGTAAAGGTAGGAGAAATAGCAGGAGCGGGAATACCCTTCAGCACACAAGCAAGATTCGGAGCGGAAACGCTACAAGAACCGTGCAGCTTAATATGTTTACAAATAAGCGAATGACCTACAGTGGAATCGCATGACTCCCCCATGAGAAAAACTTCCTTGCCGTCTCTAAGGCATTTATACATGAAAGGCAAGGACCAGAGTTCATGCAGGAAAGCACTACCCAAGGGCTGGTAACGGCCCACAGGATAATGTTTCATGCACGAGCTAAATTCAAACAAGGAAAAAGGTAAAGCGATAACCCCATGAACTAGCCACACAGCAGAATCTAGTTCCGCCACGGAGAATGGTAGAGGATCCACTTTCTCGATATGTAACAGAGTGTAAGTCGCATCTTTCATGGACATGAACTGTTGTTTATCAGTTAAATTAAAAGGCAGAAATAAGGCAGTGGTGTTCAAAAAATGCCAAGGAACTTTACCTAACTTAAGAGTCTGCAAAGTCCACGCAAACTGCATAACTGAACGCAATTGATTTTGGCCATGGTACAATACAGAAACATCATCTTGTACAATATCAACAACAGAGGACACAATATTCTCTAATGTGTAAATGCGGGAAGACTGGGTATTAATACTATTGTCAACAACAGCAAGCACCTTTTCCAAATTAGCTTGGTCTATTTCCCGAAGACGGGAAGCAGCTTCCATTTGCGACAACTTCCAGAGTTCATTATAAGCCTCGTAAATGAATCTCTTTGGTCGGGGACCGCGAGGTCCCAAAACAAAGTCGGACAGATCAATATTGCCAGATAGGAGGGACAAATGTTGTTTAACAGAGTCCAGGGACGAATGTTGCAGCCACTGTTTACATAATTTACCAACAGAATATGTGGTGACAGTACGGGAGTCAGAAAACCTCGGATCAGGCCTATCCTGCTTGTAGCCAGGAACTGAGTCGTGAAAACGCAGTTGGCATGCATTAGATGATATGGGCCATACTAACCAGGGTGACTGAACCAGTGCAGAAACATTAAACGAATTGCTCTGAAACAGAGCCTGCAAAGTCGCAAGGGACATATTAAAACGCAAGCTATCATTGGGAGTGCTCGACAAGGACGGAATGGAGGGCGAGTTTAATTGTTTAGTGGTAGCTAAACCCCAACACGTAGTCTGATAGATGGAAGCATTCAGAAACATAATTTGGGCCGGGATCAGGCAAGCACGGTGCAAGGCCTCGGTGCCCTGCACCTGCCAGGGCTTTGAGCCCCAGATTGATTTTTGGAGAAAACCTTTCCAGGGAGAAGAGCTGTCGATTGTCTGCTGATGTAGCTTTGCACCTAGAGACTGAGGTATGAGGTTCGCTAGTCAAAGAACCCAGAAGTACTGCTATTTGGTATGGGTCAACCTGAGCTTCTAGCACGTGGATGGCGGTAATGTTAATGTAGACATATATCCACTGACTCTATGAGATGCTTTCCCGATTGTATTGCAATGCAGTTGTAACCATAGCTGATTATATTATTTCTAAGCATTATGCTGGTAGTACTGACACGTGTACTGTACCTTAGAGCACGTAAGTTGGAGCAAACATTTTAACCCATACTGGGTATATGCTACAGAGCTACGTTGTGTACAGGTACGAGTGTAGTGGACGAAAAGTGTTCTTGCCCTCAAGTGCTGAGATAGCAGATACCATAATCTGGCGTAGCTCGCAGAATTCATATGGTACATCGTCTGCATTAATAGGACGCATAAGCTAGTTGGGTTGGAGTCTTAGCAAGCTAAGGCTTCAACGGCATGGCACATCCACTATCGTCAGAATGTCATATTATCTTGTGCACTAGCATCTACCCGTGCAGAATCCCTACGGATATTGGGCACATTAATAATTTCTGTCGGTCCATGGATTTGAAAGTTTACCGCATCCCATACGATGCCATCAGCAACTGGAAACGCTGAAATGTTCACAAATGTGTGGTCACGCTTCATGATGTGAGAGGAGGAGTGGGGAGCCAAAGTTCCTGCAACACTGTTCACAGCAGAGCGTTCAGGTAAATAGTGACCATTTATGAGTAGAAAAAACACTGTGACAAAGCCAATGGACATGAACAAAAAAATCAAGAAAAGCATGGAAAATTGTCTCTAAACCAGGATACAAAAATGCTGAACTTGGACGGGACAAATGAAGAGGTGGAATCCGAGTCAAAGGAAAAACGTGTCGGGCTCAGTGGCGTGGTTGGTTGGTGTGCCACCGACTCAGTTGCGGGATAGGTATACTCGTCCTCGTCGATGCAGGGGGAGACATGGGGTTCGAATATATTTTCAGGCAAATCAACCATCTCAATTGCAACATCTGTGTCCGTTCGGGCAGGTTGGCCACGAACATGTCCGGTAAATGGCAGGACAAGAGACCGCTGGTGTAACACTATTCAAGATCAGCCAGATGTTGTAGCTTGACATTGTCCACTGAGATGTATCTGTTCTCCTTGCGACCAGGAAGCGGTGGTAAGATAACTGTACGTGTTCCCTTCAAGCCCAGGACTGGAACCGGTGCACGATAAGAGGGGCTGAATTCTTTCTTGTTCTCCACCTTCTCTCGTACCAGGTCACCAATCTTCGGAAGCCAGCCGGCAACCGGAATCTGCAACGCAGGGTCTGTGGCTGAAGGTAAATGTGCAATTGCAAGTGTGTCTCGGGCTTCTTGTAAGTCCTGTAACATAGTAGAATGGTTATCTACATCAAACTTGGCGGATTGCGCCGCCACGTCTGGACCATCAAGGTCAGGCACAAACATTCGTATGCCAAAGAGCATTTCGTAAGGGGTCCGCCCTCCCAGAGGTCTTCTAGGGAGATTATTAAGTGCACGCTGTACGGTATACAAGTGGGCCAGCCACTTCCTGCCAGTACCTAGAACTCTAGCTGTCAAGGATTGTTTTAAGTCACGGTTCATTCGTTCAACGATAGAGTTGCCCTCAGGCCTATACGGAGACGAAAATTTCACCCGCACCCCCAATGAACCCATTGCGTCCTTGTAAGCCTTAGAGGCAAACGCCGGACCTTGGTCAGAATGGAAGGTGCCGCATGCGAAAATTCCCACAAAGACACGCAAATCCCTGATGACATTTCGAGCGTCAGCACTTCTTTGTGGCCAGACCCAGATGAACCGTGTGCACGAGTCCACTGCCACTAAGATATATTTATAGGCAGTGTCTGAAGAAAATGGACCGCAGTGATCCAGGTAAACACACCCAAAGGGTCTGTTAGAAATGCAGAGCGAGGTCTGTGGTGGTCGTGTAACCGTGGAAGGCTTAATCTGTTGACAAACGTCACAAGAAAGCACATAAGTACGGGTGTCTTTATATAAACCACGCCACCAGTAACGCTGCTGCAAGATGGAAACCGTCGCTGACACACCAGCATGAGCCGAAGCCATACCTTCGTGTGCAGCTGTTATCAAGGAAAACCTGCGGTCCGCGTTGGGGATCAGCCGATCACCAACGTTTGGTATTGTTACATAAGGAGCCTGTTCGGGACCTAACTGATAAGAATATTTGGAAGGAAAACCCCTAGGGTAATTAGTACCTTCCTTTGTCGCAGCAATAGCTGCCAAAATGTCGGTGTCAATTTTAGACATGGATCTAGTAACTGCTGCTACTGAACACGTGACTACTGCAGATCTGGCAGCTTCATCTGCCAGACTGTTACCAACAGCGTGTGCGCCCACCCGCTGATGGCCTAGGGTGTGAACCACCTGTGTGAGTGGCAGACGTTGTTGTAATTCTGCCACTCGAACCCAAAGCATTTTATGCTTGATTGTGCTGCCTTTAGCGTCTCTATAGTCGTTTTGCGACCAAAAGAACAGATTGTCATTGTAAGATTGAACACAGTAGTAAGAATCGCACACTATGAGAGTGGTCACATCAGGATTTACGAACTCAAGCGCAAGCACCAATGCGCGCAGTTCGGCCAATTGTGCGGTACTGTCCGCGAGTGTCTGAGTATGCACTACAGTGGATTTGAACTCTCCGTTCACAAAGGTACCTGCCACAATAGCACATGCGGCTGAATAGGCATGCTTGGACCCCGTGGCCGGTTGTGCCGAACCATCGGTGTAGATCACACAGTCGTAATCCTCAAGCGGCAGTATAGACAGAGGAGGAGGATGAGCGAATTCATACTGTAGAAACTCCTGAGTCTGAAGGGAAGAATCGAAAATGAAAGAGACATCCGGAGATGTCAAAGATGTTGCCCATTGTATCCAACGGGGGTGCAAAGCTTTAGAGTTCGGTACACTTGCCTTTGTCACTGCCTCCAGTGCAGGATAGGGTGTTACCACCAGAATGCGCTTCCCCTGTGCCAGTGCGCGCTCCTTTAGGATCGCCATTTGCACTGCTGTTAGAACTTTCTCCACAGACGAAAAGCGCAATTCTGCGGAAGTGTACAGATGTGACTTGTGTGCTATGGGTACTGTGTCACCTTCGTTAAAGGTTAAGTACTTGAAACCCACTGCCCCTGGAATTATTCTAATCACCAGGTTTGTGTGGTTATCACGTGTCAGAAGGTATTTAGACTCAAGAAGGTCTGTCTGCAAAGACTGCAGAATGGAGGTATGCTCCGGAAGCCAACAAGACCTCGAAAAAGTAGGTTGTATCAAGGCATATAGTGGCTTTATACGCTGGGCGTATTCGGGAATATAAGTACGCCCGAAGTTCAGAAAACCCAGCAAAGACTGAAGCTTCTTCAGAGTAGAAGGAGAGCACAGAAGTGCACATTTTTCTAGGAAGTGGGGGGCTAAGCCCTTACCTTCATTGTTGAGCTCGTAGCCCAAGAACAAAACGGTAAATTCAGCAATATGAGATTTTGCAAAGTTAAATTTGTAACCTTGTACCGCAAATTCAAGAATAATGCGGTCTACTCGGGACAGATGCGGGAATAATTCGTCGTCCGTCAGATAAATGTCTTCGACGTACGAACATGCATCTTGATCAATGCCGTCTAACAAAGAGACAACACGGGCGGCGAATACGCCTGGACTGTTCTTATAGCCCATAGGTAAACGCCTAAATTTGAATAATTTGCCACCGGAAGTAAAAGCGCTCCATTGGCTACTCTCCGTGGCTAAGTTGTGCGTGTAGAATCCATTTGAAAGGTCAAGTGTTGTTTTGTATTTTTTACGCACAAGACTGTCTACAAGCGCAGAACTATGTGTATTTTGCACCGCAAAGGTCCGACAATGAGAGTTCAAATGCCGGTAATCCAAAACTAAGCGGTACGATCCATCGGGTTTAGAAACCGCGAAAAGGGGATTGTTCATAGGTGATACGCAGGTTTCGATTACTCCCTGATATTCCAACTGAGTCAGAATTTCAGAAACGGGGCATTTGGCCTCACGTTTTATGGGATATTGGGGTTGTGGCTGCGGTAGTGACCGCAAAGGTATTTCATGGGGGGGAGATTCCTCATCCCAACCCACGTGGTTGCGGTATAACGCAGGAGCCAGGGACACAGCCCATTCAGCTGCTAGAGCCTCCGCTTTGTCCTTTGGGACATGTCGAGCAAAGCTCGGAAGGATTACCTCCTCCCCTTTGCGTGCAGCAAGAACGAATGGGGGTAGCCAATCCACCTCCGCTAACAAAATGTCGTAGGAAGAAGTTAGATTTTCCCAAAAAATCCCTTTAATTATACGCTGTATATCACCTTCGATTTGAATGACAATATTATAAAGTCTGTCAGGGGGTGCCACTCTGGTGTCAGCTGTCTCGACAGTAATGAATGTTTCAGTCGCTGTCGCCTCCATATGAGGACGGAGCGCCTCCCGCACTATGGTAACTTCCGCGGCGCTGTCTAGGAGGGTTACTGCCCACGTCCAATTCAGGAGTCTCGTTCTCACCGTATGTGGCATATTTCGCTGTTACAGCGGCAACTTTCTTCTTCTGAAATTGCGGTCGAGAACGTTGAAAGTCTTCTGCTTTCCCTCTGACTTGTTGTCGAGGTTGGTCTCTTCCCTGGGGAGCCTCGCGGCCCCTTCCTCTATCTTGCCGTTCTCCTCCACCGGCCTGTGAAGACGTCTGTGCCTGTGAAGAACGAGGAGAACGCGTGTCAGGGACTTGAAACCTATCTGGTGATTTAATTCTCGCCCTATCGCGTAAATCATAAGTGCGTTCAGAAGAGACTGAAACCGGGGATGCGCCTCTCGACCCCGGCTTCTTTTGTTGCTTACCCTGTTTTTTCTGCCTCCAGCTCTTTTTAGTGAAGACTGGTCTCTCATCTTTCTCAGATTGAGGTTTGGATTGTTGTTGTTGTTGCGATTGTGTTTGCTGTTTACAAAAGGCTTGTTGCCCAGGCTATTTCTACCAATAGTTTTGTAAGCCTGGGTAATAATTTTCGGTAATTCGCGAGGCTTGTCCAATTCTGGGACCAAAGCCAAAGCATTCGCTACTTGAAAGTTCACTGCATCGCCCTTGACATTCGCAAGGATCAGTTAAGCTACTACGTTAAACACTCCCACCAGTCTCATCCCTAATTCCACAGCCGCTTCAGGGCCATGTTCATCTTGTACTTTTTTAATTACCGAGGGGAGAACTGTCATGGAAGGAGTACCAAAACACTTGGAATATACTGCTGCGAACACCTTACCCCCGTTGTCGCATGCTGTCAACTCGGGAATTAAGTCTTTTGGCAAACTAATCATAAGAATGCGGTGTTTATCCACCGGGGTTGTATGTGGAAAAACTGCCTCCAACTGGTCACATTTTTCTGCAAGCCAATAAGGAAAATCATCCTTATTCTGTGGACGTTTGCCCATCACCGAGTTCACCATGACAGGACTTATGGTCACTCCGCTTGCAGCAGCTGGTTGGCCGGCAACTCCAGGAGCGGCTCCATGGATGCTGCCTGTAACATATCGCACTAAGGCTCGATGCACTCGCACCAAAGCCGAATACATGTTGCGTAGTTCCGCGACTGGTATATTCATATAACGCGGATGTGGGGTGTACCCGGCCAAAACAGGCCAAGTGGCCCCCTCAATAGATAAGGGGCCTAAACGAACCGTGGTAGTCGGTTGTGGGAGGGCGCCATCAAACCAAACACAGTGCTGCCAAGCCGTGAGCGGTACTTCAAGATTAGTATAAGGTCGATAGACAGCAGGAACAACAGTGGGCTCATATTCATGGAACAGATTATCGTTCGCATCCACCGCCGGAAAAGTGATCCAAGAGTAAAACACCTCGAAGTGGAAAGCCGGGTCGGCTTGAACCACAAAGACTAGGTCGACTCCTGTATCTGGCACTCCATACACCCGTAAGTGATCCCGGAGTGCTGTGCGGCTATGCGCCGCTATGGCTATACCCGCCATTACGAACGGGCTAATTCGACAACCTAACAGTAGGCAGCACAATAAAGGGTTTTAATCTAGAAACCTTTTTTAATAACTTCAAGCTTGAAAGAACTTACAAAAACTTCAATATAGGAGGTATCACCGTCACACACGCTTCCGGAAGCGTACGTGAGGGGGTTGTGGACAAGCACAAGTACTACTCAAGCGTCTCGCAGATAAGCTGCCCCACACGTTGATCGCGCCATGTCGTAGGGATTCTGCACACACAGAGCTATGCACAGGATAATAGTACCTCGGAATATAGTGGTGAGCCAACCATAGACCTTAGCACCCAAAACCCCAACCCAACTAGCTTAGCGTCCCATTAGCAACAATGTACCAATGATTGGACAACCCAGAACACGGTATCTCTCTCTCAGGACTCGCAGAGGCAAGAACACTCTTTCGTCACTCACTCGTACCTGTCCACAATGTGCGTAAGAAGAGACACAGTATAGGTTAAAATGTTTATTTCAACTTACGTGCTCTAAGATACAGTACACGTGTCAGTACTATTAGCATAATGCATAGAAATAATATAATCAGCATGGTTACAACTCCATAGAATACAAACGGGGAAAGCATGTCATACAGCAGTGGATATATGTCTAAATAACATTACCACCCTCCCCGTGCTGGAAGCTAGTTTATTATAAAAATAGAAGACCTCTGGGCTTTGACCAGCGAACCCCCATACCTCAGTCTCTAGATGCAAAACTACATCAGCAGACAATCACAGCTCTTCTCCCTGGAAAGGTTTTCTCCAAGTGTCTCTAGTGCGGGCTAACCGCAATATTAAAAGCACACAAATTTCTCCATGGTAGCTGTACATAGTGTTATGTCTAGGTGCGAGGGACTGGCCAAATCAGCAAGAACAAGAAGACGCTGTTATTCGACCTTGTACATGTTGTGCAGTCTGAGCCCAAATCGAACAAAAGAAAAGGTGAGAGACAGAAAATGCAGACAGCACTAAAATAACTTGGCAAGAGCAGAGGTCGATAGAACAACGGCTCAGAGTAACGTGTGCAAAGAAAAGCAGCATGGCAGCCAGGCCTAAGACAACATAGCATGGCAGGCCAGAAGGCCATAAACCACAAGACAGCAGTAGTGATCCTGTGGGACAGTATAAAGTGGAGACAGAACTACAGACACTCCATAAGGACCATTGCACACAGGACACCACTCACTATATCTTCTCTTAACGCCAACATTTGCCATGCACTAGAATTGATTTCTTTCTCACATTCAAAGCAACACTCACTGCATTTTCAGACTGTTCCACCCTAGAGGGAGAAACATCAGATCATGCCCTGCCAACATTACAACTAGACCTCGGACATGTTACACCTTCAACAAAAAAAGGCAGAATGTGCACCTCCAGGTACCATCAGCTGGCAACGCCAAGAGCAACTCTGCACTTACATGGATCAATCAATCAACCTGGATTTGTAAAGTATGGCTAATCACCCATGAGGGTATCCAGGCGCTGAGGGCACTGCTGCAGCAATGCTCACTTGAACAGCCAGGTCTTGAGTCCTTTTATGAATTCCAGCAGAGAGGATGAGGGCTGTAGGTAGAGTGGAAAGTTGTTCCAAGACTTGGCAGTGAGGTAGGAGAAGGAGCAACCTCCACTGTTGCTGCGGCGGATGTGGGGGGTGTGGACAAGGCAGAGAGAGGCAGAGCGCTGGCGTCCAGAAGGAAGGAAGGTGGAAGTTCAGGCGGTGGTTGATGGACGCTGGTGCATGGTCATGGAGCACTTTTAAGGCATGCGTGAGCATCTTGAAGTGAGATATCTTTTGAATGGGGAGCCAGTGGAACCTCTTGAGGTGGGGATGATGTGCCTCTGCTTGGGGAAGTCTTGCATGATTCTGGCTGCTGAGTTCTGTAGTTTCTTGAGGAGGTGAAAATGGTGATTTCTATGTAGCGTGTGTTGCCGTAATCCAGTCGGCTGGTGAGCAGGGCTTGTGTGAATGTGCACCTGGTGTCGATGGGGAGCCACGTGATAATCTGCCATGGCATGCAGACTGTGAGGAAGCAAGTGGACGAGACTGCATTAATCTGTCTTTTCATGCTGAGTTTGCTGTCCAGGATGATGCCAAGCTTGCGGGGTGGTAGGTCAGATTGGGTGAGGGTCTTAGCTCGTGGGGCCACCAGGCGTCGTTCAATGTGGAAGTGTTGTTCCCGAAGATCAGATGGACACTATTAGGAACTCTGTCTCCTCGTAGCCCCTATTGTGGCCTGCGGGAAAAGTCACATTATGAGATAGCATGATAAGAGACACTTCCCCCCGCAAACGCAGACACATGTTCTACAAGAGCAGATGGAGAAGGACATAAAACAACTTACACATCTCTGTAACACACAACCATCACTAGAGACAAGACGAGACCTGGAACGAAGGAAGCTTGACCTAAACCCTCTTCTGCCAAAGTGGAACATGCATCAACAGACCTGGAATGTAGGAAGCTTGACCTAACCCCCTCCTACCAAAGCAGAACATGCATCAACAGATGTGGAACATAGGAAGCTTGACCTAAACCCTCTCCTACCAAAGTGGAACATGCACCGACAGACTTGGAACATAGGGAGCTTGACCTCAACCCTCTCCTACCAAAGCAGAACATGCATCGACAGAACTGAAACGTAGGAAGCTTGACCTAAACCCTCTCCTACCAAAGCGGAACATGCATCAACAGACTTGGAATGTAGGAAGCTTGACAAAACCCTCTCCTACCAAAGCGGAACATGCATCGACAGACTTGGAATGCAGGAAGCTTGACCTAACCCCTCTCCTATTAAAGCGGAACAAGCATCGTCAGACTTGGAACGTAGGAAGCTTGACCTAAACCCTCTGCTACCAAAGCGGAACATGCATCGACAGACCTGGAATGTAGGAAGCTTGACCTAAACCCTCTCCTACCAAAGCAGAACATGCATCGACAGACCTAGAATGTAGGAAGCTTGACCTAAACCCTCTCCTACCAAAGTGGAACATGCATCGACAGACCTGGAATGTAGGAAGCTTGACCTAACCCCTCTCCTACCAAAGCGGAACATGCATTGACAGACTTGGAACGTAGGAATCTTGGCCTAAACCCTCTCCTACCAAAGTGGAACATGCATCGACAGACTTGGAATGAAGGGAGCTTGACCTAAACCCTCACCTACCAAAGCGGAACATGCATCGACAGACTTCGAACATAGGAAGCTTGACCTAAACCCTCTCCTACCAAAGCGGAACACTCATCGACAAACCTGGAACATAGGCAGCTTGACCTAACCCCTCTCCTACCAAAGCAGAACACACATCAACAGACCTGGCACAAAGGAAGTTTGACCTAAAACCCTATTTACTACCAAAGTGGAACATGCATCAACACGCCTGCAATGGCGTCACCATGAGCGGAGAAGGCACAACTCTTCTTATACTCAGCTCAAACAACCAGAATCCCAGACATCCATTCCTGCCATATATGACAGTACAAAAACATTAGCTACACATCTATGGACATTGTAAATGCTTTATCAATAACTCTACACTGCAGACTTGAAAAATACACTAACCACGGAGGCAGACCTTCTCATAGGAGTCCGACTGCCAGGGCGCTCTGAAGAGGGCAAAGTTTTGATGAAGGGTTGACCACATTGAAGCTGTGATATCTGAAGGGTCCACACAATCACCTTTAAAATACACAGACTCCCAGCATGGCACCTGTGTGGAAGGGTCCACACAAACACCTTAAAAATAAAGCGATGCCTCCCCCACGGGGCTGCTGTGTAGAAGGAATTCATCCAAAACAGACTCCTCCCCAGCGGGGCTTCTGTGTAGAGGGATCCACACAAACACCTTTAAAATACACAGACTCCCAGCAGGGCTCCTTTGTGGAAGGATCCACACAAACACCTTTAAAATACACAGACTCCCAGCAGGGCTCCTTTGTGGAAGGATCCACAAAAACACCTTTAAAATACACAGACTCCCAGCAGGGCTCCTTTGTGGAAGTGGTCCAAACAGACTCTGTTAAAATACACAGACGCCTCTTCAGCATGGCTCCTGTGCAGAAGGGTCCACACAGACTCCTTAAAAATATACAGGCTCCAACACCTTTAAAATACGCAGACTCCTCCTTAGCAGGACAGCTGTGTAGATGAGTCCATACAAACATTTTTAAATTACACAGACTCCTTTCCAGCAGTAGCCTGTGTGGAAAGGTCCACACAAACGCTTTTAAAATCCACAGACTCCTCCCATCAGGGCTCCTGTACAGAAGGGTCCACACAGATTCCTTAAAAATACACAGACTCTTCCCCAGCAGGGCTCATTTGTGGAAGGTTCCACACAAACACCTTTAAAATATATAAACTCCTCCCAGCGGGGGTCCTGTGTGGAAGAGTCCACACAAACGCTTTTATAATACACAGGCACTTGCCCCGCATGACTCCTGTGTAGCAGGTTTCAATCAAACACCTTTAAAATACACAGACTCCTCCCCAGCGAGGCTTCTGTGTAGAATGGTTCACACAAACACCTTAAAAATACACAGACTCCCAGCAGAGCTCCTTTGTGGAAGGGACCACACAGCCTCTGTTAAAATACACAGACTCCTCCCCAGCATGGCTCCTGTGTTGAAAGGTCCACACAAACACCTTTAAAATACACAGACTCCCAGCATGCCTCCTGTGCGGAAGGGTCCACACAAACACCTTAAAAATAAAGCGATGCCTTCCCCACGGGGCTGCTGTGTGGAAGGGGTTCATCCAAACTCCTTTAAAATACACAGACCCCTCCAGGTGGACTCCTGTGTGAAAGGGGTCCACACAAACACCTTTAAAATACACAGACTCCCAGCAGTGCTCCTTTGTGGAAGTGGTCCACACGCACTCCGTTAAAATACACAGACGCCTCTTCAGCATGGCTCCTGTGCGAAAGGGTCCACACAGACTCCTTAAAAATATACAGGCTCCAACACCTTTAAAATACGCTCTCCCTAGCAGGACAGCTGTGTAGATGGGTCCACACAAACACCTTTAAATTACACAGACTCCTTTCCAGCAGTAGCCTGTGTGGAAAGGTCCACACAAACGCTTTTAAAATCCACAGACTCCTCCCATCAGGGCTCCTGTACAGAAGGGTCCACACAGATTCCTTAAAAATACACAGACTCTTCCTCAGCAAGGCTCATTTGTGGAAGGTTCCACACAAACACCTTTAAAATATATAAACTCCTCTCAGCGGGGGTCTTGTGTAGAAGAGTCCACACAAACGCTTTTATAATACACATGCACTTGCCCTGCATGACTCCTGTGTAGCAGGTTTCAATCAAACACCTTTAAAATACACAGACTCCTCCCCAGTGGGGCTTCTGTGTGGAAAGGTCCACACAAACACCTTTAAAGTACACAGACTCCCGGCAGAGCTCCTTTGTGGAAGGGTCCACACAGCCTCTGTTAAAATACACAGACTCCTCCCCAGCGGGGCTTCTGTGTGGAAAGGTCTACACAAACACCTTTAAAATAAAAATACACAGACTCCCAGCAGGGCTCCTTTGTGAAGGGTCCACACAGCCTCTGTTAAAATACACAGACTCCTCCCCAACATGGCTCCTGTGTGGAAGCGTTCACACAAACACCTTTAAAATAAAAGTACACAGACTCCCAGCAGGGCTCCTTTGGGGAAGTGGTCCACACAGACTCCTTAAAAATATACAGACTCCTCCCATCAGGGCTCCTGTGTGGAAGGGTCCACATAGACTCCTTAAAAATATGCAGACTCCTCCCTAGCATGGCTACTGTGCGGAAGGGTCCACACAAACGCCTTTAAAATACACAGACTCTTCCCCAGCAGGGCTCTAGTGTGGAAGGTTCCACACAAACACCTTTTAAAATATATAAACTCCTCCCAGCGGGGGTCCTGTGTGGAAGAGTCCACATAAACGCTTTAATAATAAACACACTCACTTGCCCCGCATGACTCCTGTGTAGCAGGTTTCACTCAAACACCTTTAAAATACGCAGACTCCTCCCCAGCGGGGCTGTAGTGTGGAAGGTTCCACACAAATACCTTTTAAAACATACAAACTTCTCCCAGCGGGGGTCCTCTGTGGAAGAGTCCACAAAACGCTTTAATAATAAACACACTCACTTACCCCGCATGACTCCTGTGTAGCAGGTTTCACTCAAAGACCTTTAAAATACGCAGACTCCTCCCTAGTGGGACAGCTGTGTAGATGGGTCCATGCAAATGTCTTTAAAATACATAGACTCATGCCCAGCGGGGCTCCTGTGTGGAAGGGTCCACACAAACACCTTTAAAATACACACACACCTTCCCCATGGGGCTCCTCTGTGGAAGGGTCCACACAAACCAGCAGTGGCTCCTATGCACACAAACACTGTTTATTATCGTTTTATTTTGGCTATCGGAGTCGAGGCTTGGGAGCGGGGGCAGAGATGACAGACTGGTGGAGTGTTTTGCACTGTAATTAGTGCACATGACGGTTCTCAGGACGGCCAAACCGTCATGCGCACTGAAGCTCTCTCCAATCCCAGCTGTGTTGCTGGGTTGGAGAGAGCAGTCCCAGGCTCCCTTAGTACCTGGGAGCGCAAATCATCGGCCTCAGACCAATCCCGATGCTGCTTTTATGTAGCCTCAGTATTGGCCGCAGGGAATTCTGGGAGCCTGTGCCTGCAGTTCCCGGAGCCAGATCGGAGCGTCGGAGGCAGATCAGAGCGTGAATGCAGATACGTTTGTTTTAATTTTAATTTTGTGGCTGACCCCCGTTCGTCCTTTCTCCCGCCTCGCCACTTTGCCCAGATACCGGCCGCCACTGACACAAACGCACTGGCGGCTTTGGCCTATAACTCGGGTTCAGGGCTCTTGACAACTGGTGTAGCACACAGCAGCGGTCTATAAATATATATTATGTTTGTTTCTTCTGATTGTATAGAAAAGACTGAAAAATCAACTCTACTGGTGGAAAAAATGGAGAGAGAATGGAATGTTATTCTTGATAATTCCTCAATAAAAAGAGAAAGCAGAGGATATTAATGTATATTGAGAGGTCACCCTCAGGTGTGCACTGCAGACAACCTGTCTTTCAGATAATAAATGATGCTGCTACCCTATTGTGTGAGGGGCCGATGAAGAAACCACATCTGAGATGTGGTGGTGAAACTGAAACACAATTAGTATTGAATATTTGAAGTGACCTAGAGGACGCATGCGTGGTAAACCTATCTAGAGTCATGGTGAAAATCGAGAGGAATTCACAGGATATCGTGGCCGTGTGAAAATAGGCGAAAAATCATGTGCAAGCCTGAGTGTAAGAAACACAATGAGGAATTGTTTTACTCATTGTGTTAACTGCTAAATCGAGTGCTGTCTTTTGTGCCCGGTGGTAACACGGAAGACTGATGTCCACATCTGGCCGTTTATTCGCTCTTGTGATGTTGATGACGAAAATTCAATAATGTATTAAAAAAAGAGTGGAAAGGGGAGGTCCAAGAGTAACAATCAATGAAAAAGGGGGAAAAGTAAATAAAATAAGAGAGGCACACAAAAGTCTACATTTGACGTTTTGGTGAAAGACCTAACAAGAATTGCCAAAGCCAATAGGTATCACCTATGTGAGAGCTGTTTGTTTTTCCAATGTCTTTGAGCCAGGCTTCTCCAGCGAGTAGCTCGTAAGCTACTCGTAAGTAGCTCTCCTGTGTTCGGCCCAGCCTACTAAATTAGAAGCTTTTGTTTGGTTGAACTCATACATTTATACCAAAATCGAAAAGTGTGTATTTAAGACGGAAATGTGTGTATTTTCAGAACTCATGAGCGGATGTTAGGGGAGATGTATTACTAATAATAACTTGTTTCAAGGGGCATTGCAGCTGTTACTGTTCTGTCTTATCCATGTAGAGGCGGTCACATTGACAAAGCATTGTTGACATTGGTGCTGGGAACCGTGCCTGGCACACTCACATTGCTAGTGATCCTGCTCATGGGGGCCACTAATGTAAACTTGTCTGACGTGGTCAGTAGTAAAACTCTAATAATATTAGAGCGCGGGATGATTTTCATTGAACATAAGTAGCTCATACAACAGAAAAGGTTGGAGACCCCTGCTTTGAGCCATGCATTACCCACAGCGCGCTGCACTCCTCTTCACCCTCCTATCTAAGTGCGAAACTGAAAATCTTTGGAGCAAATAGGGGCTTCAGAAATGCCCAACCCTGCTCCTGGAACCGCCCCACCTTCAGTGGAGAATGGTACATGAGACCGTCATTCTCTGGTGGCCACAAGAATCCGGAACGCCGAACCTTCCTTCCTCCCTTTGCCAAACAATCTGTATAGCCACCTTCAACAAGAACCTCAAGCTCCTCCTGTTTGACAGATACCTGGGTTAATCACCCATGACCATATCTAAGTACTCTATCCAGGAGGCGAGTTACCTTCAATGTATGCCTCCACCATCTTAATCAATGCTTGAACCATGTACGTCTCTGTCCAATGGCTGAATTTCTCCTCGTCGCGGCTTCTGATGCAAATGTCTGAACGTAATAATTGTAACTGTAACTTGTTGTACCCTTGTATCATGCTATTGTTGTAAAGTGCTCTGATGCCTTCAGGCCATATCCGTGCTAAATGAAATAAAAAATAAAAAAATGTTGTACAACAACGTGGCTGCTGTGCAGCATGGTTAAAAGATAGAAAAAAAAGCGATATAACGCCGTGACCACTGGCCACATCATATCGCTATTTTTTTTCTTAGGTAGGGTAGGGGTAGGCAACACAGACAATTGGAGGGAGGGTGGTTAGGTCAACACAGACAACGAGATGGCAAAAAAAGTGCTATGATGTAGTCAGCACTCTCACAGGGAGTGGACTGGGGACAGCACAGATAGCGAAAGAGTGATGCATGAGAGGGAATAAGCAACACTGACACAGGAAGTCGGGAGGAAATAAGCAACACGGACAAAAGGAGAGTGGGGTGGGAGGGAATAAGCAACACGGAAACAGGAAGTTGGGTGGAAATAAGCAACACGGCCAAAGGGAGAGTGGAGTGGGAAGGAATAAGCAACACGGATACAGGAAGTCGGGAGGAAATAAGCAACACAGCCAATGGGAGGGAGTGGTGGGAGGGAATAAGCAACACGGACACAGGTGGTCGGGAGGAAATAAGCAACACGGCCAATGGGAGAGTAGGAAGGGAGCAAATAAGCAACACGGACAAAAGGAGAGTGGGGTGGGAGAGAATAAGCAACATGGACAACGAGAGGTTGGAGGGTGGGAAGGAAGAAGCAACATGGACAAAAGGAGAGTTGGGTGGGAGGGAATAAGCAGCATGGACAATGAGAGGTTGGTGTGTGGGAAGGAAGAAGCAACACAGAAAACGGCAGAGTGGGGTGGGAGGGAATAAGCAACATGGACAACGAGAGATTGGTGGGTGGGAAGGAAGAAGCAACACGGACAAAAGGAAAGTGGTGTGGGAGGGAATAAGCAACAATGGCAAAAGCGCACTGTGAGTGACGAAGCACCACTGGCAATAAAAAACAACATGATGAGAAGAAGAAAAAAAGGAAAAGAGCACCTCAATCACAGTGCGACCAGTGAAAGAACACTAAACAAGATGAAGCAATCGGTACTTGGTCCATGCCCCACCCAAAGGAAGAGGAAGTGAAGCCAGCACATGTTGCCCAATTAGGAGGCAGCAAGTAAGAGTGACAATGAAGCCAACGAATGGTAAGTGATGGGCGGACTCCAAGCCCCTTGTAGAAAACACTATCTCTCTTAAGCGAGCGCACGTGGGCTAGCACATGCGCTGTTGCTACCTATTAAAAAAGGATTTGTAAAAATGTACCCAAGGTAAGGACAAATTAAAGTGAAAATAAAGAACAAGGACTCCCAAGTTGACAAACATGATCATTCTGTGGAAATTTCTGTTGATGGTTTCAAGTCCAAGAAATAAATTCTAGTGGATCTAAGTTAAAATCTTAATGATGAGGCATCCCCAGCACCCCAACACTCTGTAATGACAGGAAACTGCTCCAGGTAAGCAAACTACTTCTTCATGAGTGCAATTACAGATGTCTGTAAATCAGGCTGGCTGTTACCCGCCCAGTGTCTGTCAGATTACAGATCCACTGGCACAGGAGTTTGAAATGTTTAGGTTTCCCTGGCCTAGGAAGGAGTGGGGTCAAATTTAAGCATGCCAAGGGAATCAGTGGAGAGAATTCATAGAGCCCTTGTCTGTAAGAGTCTGAAGCTGACAATCCTCGAGATGTCCTCCCTATGCTGGGCCGTAAACTGGCAGTGGTGCTGGTCTCTAAAGTGGCAGTGGTGCTGGGCTCTAAAGTGGCAGTAGTGCTGGGCTCTAAAGTGGCAGTAGTGCTGGTCTCTGAAGTGGCATTGGTGCTGGGCTCAGAAGTGGCAGTGGTGCTGAGCTCTAAAGAGGCAGTAGTAATGGTCTCTAAAGTGGCAGTGGTGCTGGTCTCTAAAGTGGAAGTGGTGCTGGCTCCGAAGTGGCAGTAGTGCTGGTCTCTTAAGTGGCAGTGGTGCTGGGCTCTAAAGTGGCTGTAGTGCTGGTCTCTAAAGTGGAAGTGGTGTTTGGCTCTAAAGTGGCTGTAGTGCTGGTCTCTAAAGTGGTAGTTTTGCTGATCTCTAAAGTGGCAGTGGTGCTGGGCTCTGAAGTGACAGTAGTGCTGGTTTCTAAAGTGGGAGTGGTGCTGGTCTCTAAAGTGGCAGTGGTGCTGGGCTCTGAAGTGGCAGTAGTGCTGGTCTCTAAAGTGGCAGTAGTGCTGGTCTCTAAAGTGGCAGTAGTGCTGGTCTCTAAAGTGGCAGTGGTGATGGTCTCTAAAGTGGCAGTGGTGATGGTCTCTAAAGTGGCAGTGGTGCTGGGCTCTAGAGTGGCAGTAGTGCTGGGCTCTAAAGTGGGAGTAGTGCTGTTCTCTGAAGTGGCAGTGGTGCTGGGCTCTGAAGTGGCAGTAGTGCTGGGCTCTAAAGTAGCAGTAGTGCTGGTCTCTAAAGTGACAGTTGTGCTGGCTCCGAAGTGGCAGTAGTGCTGGTCTCTAAAGTGGCAGTGGTGCTGGGCTCTAAAGTGGCTGTGGTGCTGGGCCTCTAAAGTGGCAGTGGTGCTGGGCTCTAAAGTGGCTGTAGTGCTGGTCTCTAAAGTGGCAGTGGTGCTGGGCTCTAAAGTGGCTGTAGTGCTGGTCTCTAAAGTGGCAGTAGTGATGGTCTCTAAAGTGACAGTGGTGCTGGGCTCTGAAGTGACAGTAGTGCTGGTCTCTAAAGTGGCAGTGGTGCTGGGCTCTGAAGTGGCAGTAGTGCTGGGCTCAGAAGTGGCAGTAGTGCTGGGCTCTAAAGTGGCAGTAGTACTGGGCTCTGAAGTGGCAGTGGTGAAGAGCTCTAAAGAGGCAGTAGTGCTGGTCTCTAAAGTGGCAGTGGTGCTGGGTTCTAAAGTGGCAGTGGTGCTGGTCTCTGAAGTGGCATTGGTGCTGGGCTCAGAAGTGGCAGTAGTGCTGGTCTCTAAAGTGGCAGTAGTGCTGGTCTCTAACGTGGCAGTGGTGATGGTCTCTAAAGTGGCAGTGGTGATGGGCTCTAAAGTGGCAGTAGTGCTGGGCTCTAAAGTGGGAGTAGTGCTGTTCTCTGAAGTGGCAGTGGTGCTGGGCTCTGAAGTGGCAGTAGTGCTGGGCTCTAAAGTGGCAGTAGTGCTGGTCTCTGAAGTGGCATTGATGCTGGGCTCAGAAGTGTCAGTAGTGCTGGGCTCAGAAGTGTCAGTAGTGCTGGGCTCTAAAGTGGCAGTGGTACTGGGCTCTAAAGTGGCTGTGGTGCTGGGCTCTGAAGTGACAGTAGTGCTGGTTTCTAAAATGGGAGTGGTGCTGGTCTCTAAAGTGGCAGTGGTGCTGGGCTCTGAAGTGGCAGTAGTGCTGGTCTCTAAAGTGGCAGTAGTGCTGGTCTCTAAAGTGGCAGTAGTGCTGGTCTCTAAAGTGGCAGTGGTGATGGTCTCTAAAGTGGCAGTGGTGCTGGGCTCTAAAGTGGCAGTAGTGCTGGGCTCTAAAGTGCGAGTAGTGCTGTTCTCTGAAGTGGCAGTGGTGCTGGGCTCTGAAGTGGCAGTAGTGCTGGGCTCTAAAGTAGCAGTAGTGCTGGTCTCTAAAGTGACAGTTGTGCTGGCTCCGAAGTGGCAGTAGTGCTGGTCTCTAAAGTGGCAGTGGTGCTGGGCTCTAAAGTGGCTGTGGTGCTGGGCTCTAAAGTGGCAGTGGTGCTGGGCTCTAAAGTGGCTGTAGTGCTGGTCTCTAAAGTGGCAGTGGTGCTGGGCTCTAAAGTGGCTGTAGTGCTGGTCTCTAAAGTGGCAGTAGTGATGGTCTCTAAAGTGACAGTGGTGCTGGGCTCTGAAGTGACAGTAGTGCTGGTCTCTAAAGTGGCAGTGGTGCTGGGCTCTGAAGTGACAGTAGTGCTGGTCTCTAAAGTGGCAGTGGTGCTGGGCTCTGAAGTGGCAGTAGTGCTGGGCTCAGAAGTGGCAGTAGTGCTGGGCTCTAAAGTGGCAGTAGTACTGGGCTCTGAAGTGGCAGTGGTGAAGAGCTCTAAAGAGGCAGTAGTGCTGGTCTCTAAAGTGGCAGTGGTGCTGGGTTCTAAAGTGGCAGTGGTGCTGGTCTCTGAAGTGGCATTGGTGCTGGGCTCAGAAGTGGCAGTAGTGCTGGTCCCTAAAGTGGCAGTAGTGCTGGTCTCTAACGTGGCAGTGGTGATGGTCTCTAAATTGGCAGTGGTGCTGGGCTCTAAAGTGGGAGTAGTGCTGTTCTCTAACGTGGCAGTGGTGATGGTCTCTAAAGTGGCAGTAGTGCTGGGCTCTAAAGTGGGAGTAGTGCTGTTCTCTGAAGTGGCAGTGGTGCTGGACTCTGAAGTGGCAGTAGTGCTGGGCTCTAAAGTGGCAGTAGTGCTGGTCTCTGAAGTGGCATTGATGCTGGGCTCAGAAGTGTCAGTAGTGCTGGGCTCTAAAGTGGCAGTAGTACTGGGCTCTGAAGTGGCAGTGGTGTTGAGCTCTAAAGAGGCAGTAGTGCTGGTCTCTAAAGTGGCAGTGGTACTGGGCTCTAAAGTGGCTGTGGTGCTGGGCTCTAAAGTGGCAGTGGTGCTCGGCTCTAAAGTGGCTGTGGTGCTGGTCTCTAAAGTGGCAGTGGTGCTGGGCTCTAAAGTGGCTGTAGTGCTGGTCTCTAAAGTGGCAGTAGTGCTGGTCTCTAAAGTGCCAGTGGTGCTGGGCTCTGAAGTGACAGTAGTGCTTGTCTCTAAAGTGGCAGTGGTGCTGGGCTCTGAAGTGACAGTAGTGCTGGTCTCTAAAGTGGCAGTGGTGCTGGGCTCTGAAGTGGCAGTAGTGCTGGGCTCTAAAGTGGCAGTAGTGCTGGTCTCTGAAGGGGCATTGGTGCTGGGCTCAGAAGTGGCAGTAGTACTGGGCTCTGAAGTGGCAGTGGTGCTGAGCTCTAAAGTGGCAGTAGTGCTGGTCTCTAAAGTGGCAGTGATGCTGGTCTCTAAAGTGGCAGTGGTGCTGGCTCCGAAGTGAAAGTAGTGCTGGTCTCTAAAGTGGCAGTGGTGCTGGGCTCTGAAGTGACAGTACTGCTGGTCTCTAAAGTGGGTTTGGTGCTGGTCTCTAAAGTGGCAGTGGTGCTGGGCTCTAAAGTGGCAGTGGTGCTTGGCTCTGAAGTGGCAGTAGTGCTGGGCTGTAAAGTGGCAGTAGTGCTGGTCTCTAAAGTGGCAGTAATGCTGGGCTCTAAAGTGGGAGTGGGAGTGGTGCTGGTCTCTAAAGTGGCAGTGGTGCTGGTCTCTAAAGTGGCAGTGGTGCTGGGCTCTGAAGTGTCAGTAGTGCTGGTCTCTAAAGTGGGAGTGGTGCTGGTCTCTAAAGTGGCAGTGGTGCTGAGCTCAAAAGTGGCAGAAGAGCTGGGCTTTGAAGGGGCAGTAGAGCTGGGCTCTAAAGTGGCAGTAGTGCTGGGCTCTAAAGTGTCAGTGGTGCTGGGCTCTGAAGTGGCAGTAGTGCTGGGCTCTAAAGTGGCAGCAGTGTTGGTTTCTAAAGTGGCAGTGGTGCTATCTCTAAAGTGGCAGTGGTGCTGAGCTCTAAAGTGGCAGTGGTGCTGATCTCTAAAGTGGCAGAGGTGCTGAGCTCTAAAGTGGCAGTAGTGCTGGGTTCTAAAGTAGTAGTAGTGCTGGGCTCTGAAGTGGCAGTAGTGCTGGGCTCTGAAGTACCAGTAGTGCTGGGCTCCAAAGTGTCAGTAGTGCTGGGCTCTGAAATGGCAGTGGTGCTCATCTCTAAATGGTGCAGCGCAGTGCTCCCACTGACTATATTCAGACGTTATGTGATGATAACAGCATTCTGAAGCGCAGTGCCCCCAGTGACTACAGTCAGGCATTATGCAATGATAACAGCATGGTGCAGCGCAGTGCTCCCACTCAGTACAGTCAGGCGTTATACGATGATAACAGCATGGTGCAGCGCAGTGCTCCCACTCTGTACAGTCCTGCATTATATGATGATAACATCATGATGAAGCGCAGTGACTCCACTGAGTACAGTCAGGCGTTATGCGATAACAGCATGGTGCAGCACAGTGCTCCCACTGAGTACAGTCAGGCATTATGCAATGATAACAGCATGGTGCAGCGCAGTGCTCCCACTCAGTACAGTCAGGCATTATGCAATGATAACAGCATGGTGCAGCGCAGTGCTCCCACTCAGTACAGTCAGGCATTATGCAATGATACCGCATGATGAAGTGCAGTGCTCACACTAGTCAGGCGTTATACGATGGTAACAGCATGGTGCAGCGCAGTGCTCCCACTCAGTACAGTCAGGCGTTATATGATGATAACATTATGATGAAGCGCAGTGCTCATACTGAGTATAGTCAGGCATTATGCACTGACAACAGCATGGTGCAGCGCGGTGCTCCCACTGAGTACAGTCAGGCGTTATGCACTGACAACAGCATGGTGCAGCGCAGTGCTCACACTGAGTAGAGTCAGGCATTATGCACTGACAACAGCATGGTGCAGCGCAGTGCTCACACTGAGTACAGGCACTATACGATGATAACAGCATGGTGCAGCGCAGTGCTCACACTGAGTAGAGTCAGGCATTATGCACTGACAACAGCATGGTGCAGCGCGGTGCTCCCACTGAGTACAGTCAGGCGTTATACAATGATAACAGCATGGTGCAGCTCAGTGCTTCCACTTAGTAGTCAGGCATTATACGATAACAGCATGGTGCAGGGCAGTGCTCCCACTGAGTATAGTCAGACATTATACGATGATAACAGCATGGTGCAGCGCAGTGCTCCCTCTAAGTACAGTCAGGCATTATATGATGATAACAGCATGGTGCAGCGCAGTGCTCCCTCTAAGTACAGTCAGGCGTTATACGATGGTAACAGCATGGTGCAGCGCAGTGCTCCCTCTAAGTACAGTCAGGCATTATACGATGATAACGGCATGGTGCAGCGCAGTGCTCCCTCTAAGTACAGTCAGGCATTATATGATGATAACAGCATGGTGCAGCGCAGTGCTCCCTCTAAGTACAGTCAGGCATTATACGATGATAACAGCATGGTGCAGCGCAGTGCTCACACTGAGTACAGTCAGGCATTATACGATGATAACAGCATGGTGCAGCGCAGTGCTCCCTCTAAGTACAGTCAGGCATTATACGATGATAACAGCATGGTGCAGCGCAGTGCTCACACTGAGTACAGTCAGGCACTATACGATGATAACAGCATAGTGAAGCGCAGTGCTCACACTGAATACAGTCAGGCATTATACGATGATAACAGCATGGTGCAGCGCAGTGCTCACACCGAATACAGTCAGGCGTTATACGATGATAACATCATGGTGCAGCGCAGTGCTCCCACTGAGTACAGTCAGGCGTTATGCAATGATAACAGCATGGTGCAGCGCGGTGCTCCCACTGAGTACAGTCAGGCGTTATACGATGATAACAGTATGGTGCAGCGCGGTGCTCCCACTGAGTATAGTCAGACATTATATGATGATAACAGCATGGTGCAGTGCAGTGCTCACACTGAGTACAGTCAGGCATTATACGATGATAACAGCATGGTGCAGCGCAGTGCTCACACTGAATACAGTCAGGCATTATACGATGATAACAGCATGGTGCAGCACAGTGCTCACACTGAGTACAGTCAGGCACTATACGATGATAACAGCATAGTGAAGCGCAGTGCTCACACTGAGTACAGTCAGGCATTATACGATGATAACAGCATGGTGCAGCACAGTGCTCACACTGAGTACAGTCAGGCACTATACGATGATAACAGCATAGTGAAGCGCAGTGCTCACACCGAATACAGTCAGGCATTATACGATGATAACATCATGGTGCAGCGCAGTGCTCACACTGAGTACAGTCAGGCATTATACGATGATAACAGCATGGTGCAGTGCAGTGCTCACACTGAGTACAGTCAGGCATTATATGATGATAACAGCATGGTGCAGTGCAGTGCTCACACTGAGTACAGTCAGGCATTATACGATGATAACAGCATGGTGCAGCGCAGTGCTCACACTGAGTACAGTCAGGCACTATACGATGATAACAGCATAGTGAAGCACAGTGCTCACACCGAATACAGTCAGGCATTATACGATGATAACATCATGGTGCAGCGCAGTGCTCACACCGAATAAAGTCAGGCGTTATACGATTATAACAGCATGGTGGAGCGCAGTGACACCACTGATTACAGTCAGGCGTTATGCGATGATAACAGCATGGTGCAGCGCAGTGCTCCCACTGAGTACAGTCAGGCATTATGCAATGATACAGCATGATGAAGTGCAGTGCTCACACTAGTCAGGCGTTATACGATGGTAACAGCATGGTGCAGCGCAGTGCTCCCACTCAGTACAGTCAGGCGTTATATGATGATAACATTATGATAAAGCGCAGTGACTCCACTGAGTAGAGTCAGGCATTATGCACTGACAACAGCATGGTGCAGCGCGGTGCTCCCACTGAGTACAGTCAGTCGTTATGCACTGACAACAGCATGGTGCAGCGCAGTGCTCACACTGACTAGAGTCAGGCATTATGCACTGACAACAGCATGGTGCAGCGCGGTGCTCCCACTGAGTACAGTCAGGCGTTATACAATGATAACAGCATGGTGCAGCTCAGTGCTTCCACTTAGTAGTCAGGCATTATACGATAACAGCATGGTGCAGCGCAGTGCTCCCACTGAGTATAGTCAGACATTATATGATGATAACAGCATGGTGCAGCGCAGTGCTCCCACTGAGTATAGTCAGACATTATATGATGATAACAGCATGGTGCAGCGCAGTGCTCTCTCTAAGTACAGTCAGGCATTATACGATGATAACAGCATGGTGCAGTGCAGTGCTCACACTGAGTACAGTCAGGCATTATACGATTATAACAGCATGGTGCAGGGCAGTGCTCACACCGAATACAGTCAGGCGTTATACGATGATAACATCATGGTGCAGCGCAGTGCTCACACCGAATACAGTCAGGCGTTATACGATGATAACAGCATGGTGCAGCGCAGTGCTCACACCGAATACAGTCAGGCGTTATACGATGATAACATCATGGTGCAGCGCAGTGCTCACACCGAATACAGTCAGGCGTTATACGATGATAACATCATGGTGCAGTGCAGTGCTCACACCGAATACAGTCAGGCGTTATACGATTATAACAGCATGGTGGAGCGCAGTGACACCACTGATTACAGTCAGGCGTTATGCGATGATAACAGCATGGTGCAGCGCAGTGCTCCCACTGAGTACAGTCAGGCATTATGCAATGATACAGCATGATGAAGTGCAGTGCTCACACTAGTCAGGCGTTATACGATGGTAACTGCATGGTGCAGCGCAGTGCTCCCACTCAGTACAGTCAGGCGTTATGCACGGACAACAGCATGGTGCAGCGCGGTGCTCCCACTGAGTACAGTCAGGCGTTATGCACTGACAACAGCATGGTGCAGCGCAGTGCTCACACTGACTAGAGTCAGGCATTATGCACTGACAACAGCATGGTGCAGCGCGGTGCTCCCACTGAGTACAGTCAGGCGTTATACAATGATAACAGCATGGTGCAGCTCAGTGCTTCCACTTAGTAGTCAGGCATTATACGATAACAGCATGGTGCAGCGCAGTGCTCCCACTGAGTATAGTCAGACATTATATGATGATAACAGCATGGTGCAGCGCAGTGCTCCCACTGAGTATAGTCAGACATTATATGATGATAACAGCATGGTGCAGCGCAGTGCTCTCTCTAAGTACAGTCAGGCATTATACGATGATAACAGCATGGTGCAGTGCAGTGCTCACACTGAGTACAGTCAGGCATTATACGATGATAACAGCATGGTGCAGCGCAGTGCTCACACTGAGTACAGTCAGGCACTATACGATGATAACAGCATAGTGAAGCGCAGTGCTCACACTGAATACAGTCAGGCGATATACGATGATAACAGCATGGTGCAGCGCAGTGCTCACACCGAATACAGTCAGGCGATATACGATTATAACAGCATGGTGCAGCGCAGTGCTCACACCGAATACAGTCAGGCGTTATACGATGATAACATCATGGTGCAGCGCAGTGCTCACACCGAATACAGTCAGGCGTTATACGATGATAACATCATGGTGCAGCGCAGTGCTCACACCGAATACAGTCAGGCGTTATACGATGATAACAGCATGGTGCAGCGCAGTGCTCACACCGAATACAGTCAGGCATTATACGATGATAACAGCATGGTGCAGCGCAGTGCTCACACCGAATACAGTCAGGCGTTATACGATGATAACATCATGGTGCAGCGCAGTGCTCACACCGAATACAGTCAGGCGTTATACGATGATAACATCATGGTGCAGCGCAGTGCTCACACCGAATACAGTCAGGCGTTATACGCTGATAAAATCATGGTGCAGCGCAGTGCTCACACCGAATACAGTCAGGCGTTATACGATTATAACAGCATGGTGCAGCGCAGTGCTCACACCGAATACAGTCAGGCGTTATACGATGATAACAGCATGGTGCAGCGCAGTGCTCACACTGAACACAGTCAGGCGTTACACGATTATAACCTCATGGTGCAGCGCAGTGCTCCCACTGAGTATAGTCAGGCATTATACTATGATAACAGCATGGTGCAGCGCAGTGCTCACACTGAATACAGTCAGGCGTTATACGATGATAACAGCATGGTGCAGCGCAGTGCTCCCACTGAGTATAGTCAGGCGTTATACGATGATAACAGCATGGTGCAGCGCAGTGCTCCCACTGAGTATAGTCAGGCATTATATGATGATAACAGCATGGTGCAGCGCAGTGCTCCCACTGAGTATAGTCAGGCATTATACGATGATAACAGCATGGTGCAGCGCAGTGCTCCCACTGAGTACAGTCAGGCGTTATATGATGATAACAGCATGGTGCAGCGCAATGCTCCCACTGAGAATAGTCAGGCGTTATACGATGATAACAGCATGGTGCAGCGCAGTGCTCCCACTGAGTATAGTCAGGCATTATACGATTATAACAGCATGGTGCAGCGCAGTGCTCACACTGAGTACAGTCAGGCATTATACGATGATAACAGCATGATGAAGCGCAGTGCTCACACTGAGTACAGTCAGGCATTATACAATGATAACATCATGGTGCAGCGCAGTGCTCACACTGAGTATAGTCAGGCATTATACGATGATAACAGCATGATGAAGCGCAGTGACTCCACTGAGTATAGTCAGGCATTATACGATTATAACAGCATGGTGCAGCACAGTGCTCACACTGAATACAGTCAGGCGTTATACAATTATAACAGCATGGTGCAGCGCAGTGCTCACACCGAATACAGTCAGGCGTTATACGATTATAACAGCATGGTGCAGCGCAGTGCTCACACTGAACACAGTCAGGCGTTATACGATTATAACAGCATGGTGCGGTGCAGTGCTCCCACTGAGTATAGTCAGGCATTATACGATGATAACAGCATGGTGCAGCGCAGTGCTCCCACTGAGTATAGTCAGGCGTTATACGATGAAAACAGCATGGTGCAGCGCAATGCTCCCACTGAGTATAGTCAGGCATTATACGATTATAACAGCATGGTGCAGCGCAGTGCTCACACTGAGTACAGTCAGGCATTATATGATGATAACAGCATGGTGCAGCGCAGTGCTCACACCGAATACAGTCAGGCGTTATACGATGATAACCTCATGGTGCAGCACAGTGCTCACACTGAATACAGTCAGGCGTTATACGATTATAACAGCATGGTGCAGGGCAGTGCTCACACTGAATACAGTCAGGCATTATACGATGATAACCTCATGGTGCAGCGCAGTGCTCACACTGAGTACAGTCAGGCATTATACAATGATAACAGCATGGTGCAGCGCAGTGCTCCCACAGAATACAGTCAGGCATTATATGATGATAACAGCATGGTGCAGCGCAGTGCTCCCACAGAATACAGTCAGGCATTATATGATGATAACCGCATGGTGCAGCGCAGTGCTCACACTGAATACAGTCAGGCCTTATACGATTATAACAGCATGGTGCCGCGAAGTGCTCCCACTGAGTATAGTCAGGCGTTATACGATTATAACAGCATGGTGCAGCGCAGTGCTCACACTGAATACAGTCAGGCGATCCTGAAAGGTGTGATTACTTTTATGCTGTCTGTAATGGAAACGACTGGTCTGCTGGATGAAATGCTTGACTGCCACGTATTTTCTCCTGCAACCAGTCACCGACAGCGGGCATCCATCGCTGTTGGGATGGGAATCTCTCTTGCATGGTATATGGGCGCCTCCTCTTGTCCTGAGTAACTAATTGCATGGCTATTTGGTTCTGTCAATCTAGCGCTTGCACAGAGGCCTTACGCTGTCTGTTACTATGTGAGAAACAGGGCTTGTCTTAGGACCTGGAAGAGTGCATCACCTGTACCCTAATAGTGCACAAAGACCTCTTTTCCTTTTCCTGGATACAGCGCTTAAAGTGGTGGTGACAGCTTCTGGTGTTTTCGTAGATTAAAAAGGTGACCATGTTTTTTTATCTCGGTTACCCAGAGTATGCCCTACCGACCCCTTGTGTAAGGTGCCGCTGCCACATGTATGCACAGAACCTCACGCTGACATCCTGGGGCATATTCACAAAGAAATGGCTCAGTGTGGCGCTGCAAGCAATTTAACAGCGACATGCTGCATAATTAAAAAAAGCACAGGGATGCGCCGCATTCACAACAATATGGGGGCAGATTTAGAAGAACTGGTGCATGCCTGCCTATTAGCAGGGATGCGCCAGTTAAATTGCGACACAGAACAAAACCCTTGCGCCACCATGGATGCGCCGCATTTACAATACGGCGCACCGTGGCGCAAGGATAGACAGATGCGTGACGCATCTTGTCGGCGTAAGGGCATCGCATTGCTGGAGTCGTGTCGCAAGTACGACGCAACTCCAGCAATGGTTAGGAATGCCTATTCCTAACATAACGCAGCATGCGTCACTCCTTACGCCTCCTTCAAGCAGGCGCAAGGTTTTGACGCAGTGGCGTCGTAAAAGTGACTCAGTGAGATCTTGTAGATTTCACTGCATCACTTTTACGAGGCTTTCCTGCGTGGGAATGCCCACCCTGCATACATTATACCTGACGCAGGTATAATGTAGCGCAGGGCTTTACAACGTGACGCATCTCCCTAGATGCGTCACGTTGTAAATATGTTGCAACGTGGCGCATTGTTTACAACGCCGCTGTGTCACAGAAGTGACGCAACAGCGGCGTAAAGTTGTCACAAGGGGCTTGTAAATGTAAATCCGTATTTGTAAAGCGCAAACTACTCACCCTTACGGGTCTCAAGGCGCTGGGGGCCGTCGTGGAAATTAAGTGAGCTATTGCCCAGAGTCACATGGTGCTGAGCTGAGCTGCCGCCGGAGCCGGGGATCGAACCGTGAACCCTGTGCTCCGAAGTCAGCTGCCCTGGCCGCTGCACCACACCTCTCCACTAAATCTGCCCCATGGTGTACCCCTGTGTTTTCCCTTGCGCTGATGCTTAAAATAGCTACATAGTGCCAACATAGACACTCATGCGCCATTGTGCAAGGGTGCCTGCGTTGCAGGGATGATTCCCTGTAACTCAGGCACTCTTGCACCATGGTGCAAGGGTGTCTGTGTTGGAGGGATGATTCCCTGTAACTCAGGCACTCTTGCACCATTGTGCAAGGGTGTCTGTGTTGGAGGGATGATTCCCTGTAACTCAGGCACTCTTGCACCATGGTGCAAGGGTGTCTGCGTTGCAGGGATGATTCCCTGTAACTCAGGCACTCTTGCACCATGGTGCAAGGGTGTCTGCGTTGGAGGGATGATTCCCTGTAACTCAGGCACTCTTGCACCATGGTGCAAGGGTGTCTGTGTTGCAGGGATGATTGTTTATGTCGGGGGTTGTGGGTGGATGATGCCGGGGTTCACGCGCAATGGGACAGGACCTAATTCAGTTGTTGGCACGTACCTGTCAAGTGGCTACACACAAGAGCCACCAAATTAAGAGAAATTGTTTTGGGCATGAGTAAGTAAGTAAGTAAGTAAAATGCATTTATAGAGCGCAAGAATGCCGAGGCATCTTGGCGCTAAAAATGAGACAGGTTTGTGTCTGATATATACATACAGCAGTAACTTGCGTAAGAAATCCCTAAGTCCGATGTACTTTTTAAAGCATAATGGGCCAGATGTACGACCGTGGAAATAGCGCCTCGCAAATTGCGAGTTTTTTACGACTCGCAATTTGCGAGGCGCTATTTCCAATGTACAACAGTGTTTTACACACTGTTAGCGATTTCCAATGGGGTCGCAAATAGAGAGGCTCATGAATATTAATGAGCCTCTCGCAATTTGCGACCCCATTGGGAATGGCAGGCCCTCCCAGGTATGGTGGCCTGCTGGGCTCAGCAGACCACCATGTCTGGGACTGCTTTTAAATAAAGCAGCTTTTTTTTTTAAATTGCAGCCCATTTTCCTTAAAGGAAAACGGGCTGCATTTAAAAAAGAAAAAAATTAAACGTTTTCGTTTCATTTTTTAAGGGCAGGTAGTGGTCCCTGGGACCACTGCCTGCTCTTAAAAAATATTTCCCCCGCATTTGCCAAGGGAATGGGGTCCCCAGGGGACCCCTTCCCTTTTGCGACCCCATTACCACCCTCTTGAAGAGGGTGGTAATTTGCGAGTGTTTTGCACCCGCAATTGCGGATGCAAAACATTGTTACATAGGGTTGCGCTCGCTATTAAGAAGGGAACGCCCCTTCCTAATAGCAAGTCGCAAAACCCTGTTTTGCGAGTCGCAAAAAATTGCGACTCGCAAAATAGGGTTTGTACATTCCCCATGCTGTTTTTGCATGCGCAAACGGGTTCGCAAACCCTTTTGCGCATGCAAAAATGGTCATACATCTGGCCCAACATGCTGTATTTATTTTATGCCAGAAATACAGGCAACCAAAGAACAGCCGACACGTCTTTCACCCGAACGGCCGGCAGGCCAAGGGCTTTCTCAAGGCACAGCGTCTTGTTAGTGGTCATGTATTTGTCGTGGTTTGTATCTGTACGAGATACGGGAATGGTCTCTGCGGTTAGGGAGAAGGGTGCTGTGCAGGAAGGGGCACCTTCAATGATAAACAATCACTAAAGGCGATTTGCTCCTTCTGTGTGCGCTGCAGAATGCAGTACACACAGAAAGAGCAAAAACGAGGAGAAATAAACGTATTTCTCCTCGTTGCAACATTGTAACATCTGCTTTTCAGTGGAATTTACAGATCCTTGTAAATCTGGGGCAGCATCAAGAATCAATGGGCGTTGCGGTGGTACGCCCACAGCAACACCCATTGCACGCCCCTTTCACGCAGAAACTGGCGTCAGGGGGTACGATACATACAAAGCATCATTAAGCCACGCAAAGTGGCTTAACACTGCTTTGTAAATATGGAACAGGGCATTGTGCCACCGGGGCGTCCTAAAAAGTGGCCCTCCGGTGGCGCGGTGCCCTTGTAAATATGCCCCCCATGTGTATGCTGAGTGTGTGTTCGCAAATAGCACATGTGCGGTAGTAGGCCTCTGAGTACCGAAGCCAGCGGGACCCACCAGTCTGTCGCCGACCACTTCACTGGGGTAAATAATGATACTTTATCGACAACAACAGTTTATCAACCAGGACCAGGTCTCCCGGCTTGTGCTATTTATCTTTCAGACATTTCTGTCTGTATTTATCCATGTTTACATTTTTGCTGATTCTATCTGTGTTTATCCATATTTATTCCACATTTATTAAACTATTAAATGGACCCCCACAGTTGGATGCATGATTGGTTTCAGTGATATAAGAAGCCACATATAATTCACCACTCATTCTCAATCTACTCACATGACATATGCATTTTAGCACACACTTGTGCACATCTGCACTCATTTAATGCTCTGTAGTAAAACCTGTCACTTAAGTGTTGTTAACGCCCTTGTGTGTCTGCCTTCGCATTTATTTGCCTAGTTGTCATGTCTGACAGCATCAAAATTCACTTGCAACGAGACAGATTTTCAGTTTTTCCATATCTAAAAATAAATAAAGACAGAGAAATAGGTGTTTTTCTCTATATATGTACCTCTAATAATCTGTGAAAATGGAAAACTGGGAGCCTTTATAATAATACAAAAATCCCTGTATAACAGTCTACAGATAACTGGGGCCCACCTCAGACCACCCATCTCTCACAGACCACACAGCTTCACATGGGTTCATTAATGATTCTTTATTAACACCACCAGTTTATCAATCATAACATAAGCATCTCTGGGTAACGCACAATGTTCAAAAGTCGGGACAACACAAACAAAATATGTTATTTACAAAAGAAAAAAACACATTCAGACCTTCTGTGGGCAGTGGCGGCTCGCATAGGGCGTGCTGCGGGGCGGTGAGGCAAGGCGGGGGAGGGGCAGGGTGGGGGGGTAGTAAACTCGGACATACGACGGAACAGAGGAAAGTAATTATTATGTTCCTCCGTTCCGTCGTATGTCCGAGTTTACTACCCCCCCCCACCCTGCCCCTCCCCGCCCCGCCTCCCCCCCCGCCCCCCGCAGCACGCCCTACGCGAGCCGCCACTGTCTGTGGGGCACACAGAATACTGTTTTCGTTTTTTAACATTTTTTAACGCTGAGGCTTTTCGTGTGCTATTTACTTCTGGATAAATAGTTCTAAAGGAAAATGTGCTGTAGGGCCTGTGAGACTGCATGTGCCTCCTGTCCACTACCAATGCTCACACCATGCTTCTGGGAGCTATATGGTAAATCACACTTAGGGCCTCATTTATGGGATTTTGGCGTAGGGCAGCACCGCAAGTCTTCTGGCTGGACTGGCCTACGCCAACGCGAAATGGCAGGAATGCACTGTTTTTATGAAGTGCGGAGCATTCCTGTCCTTTACCCGTGCGCTGGCGCACACAATATGGTGCCTAGCGCCAACGCAGGCACCCTTCCACCATTTTGTAACTGAGCCTCCGTTGCAGGCAGGATTGTTTTTCTGCAGAAAAGGAAACCCTGCACAAAAACAATCCCTCGTGTGTGTTTTCATGCAGATTGCCACCCACGCACAATTCTGGTAATACATCCAGATTTACTTGTGAAATAAATAATGTAGTATGGCCCACCCCTAATGCCGTGGCACTCCTCAAGAGTGGCACAGACAGGGTGGCAAGGCATTAGTTGTCCATGAGGTTCTCCTGTTCTCCACATCTTCAAGGGCTCAGCACCTGGGACCAACGTCCTGACATCTCTGCGACCTCCACTTGCAGCAGATGGCCTGGAAATGAATGATGTAAAAGGGTTAGCAAACAGTCTCGACATCCAAGCGTGTCACAGGGCAGGATGGGCAGAGGGGGGTGGTCCAGGAGTGGCCCTCCCCTCCCCACCAGGAGTTACAGTCACTGTCCAACCATAGGAGTTGGTTTCACAGCTCTGGGCTGACTTTAGATATGAGACCAGCCCAGGAGCAGCGCATGCAGGTAAGAGCGGTGGTTTAACTGGTCGTCTGTCGACTCCCTCCCCACCCCGCCCCACCGCTCTTACCTGCATGGGCTGCTCCTGGGCTGGTCTCATATCTAAAGTCAGCCCAGAGCTGTGAAACCTATTCCTGTGGTTCCACAGCAGCTGTGACTCCTAGTGGGGGAGGGCAGGGCAGTGCAGTTAGACAGGCTAAACCTGGTGTGAATGGCCTGAGCTCTGGTGAAATGATCCCAATGGCCTCTCCCTTCCCACCCCCACCCCTCCAGTAAAGGACTGATCTCAACCTCACCCTACCCAGGCAGGGTAGAACTGTTTATGACAAGTTGGCGCCAGAATAACTAACTCCACAGCACTCTCACTGTCAGTCAGTATATCTACCCTTGCAGCACTCTCACTGTCAGTAAATATATATCCAACCTCGCAGGACTCTGACTGTCAGTCAATATATCTACCCTCACAGGACTCTCAGTGTCAGTCAAGATATCTAACTTCGCAGCGCTCTCACTGTCATTCAGTATATCTCAGCTTACATCGCTCTCACTGCCATTCAATATATCTAACCCCACAGCACTCTCACTGTCAGTCAATATATCTCACCTCGCAGTGCTCTCATTGTCAGTCAATATATCTCACCTCGCAGTGCTCTCATTGTCAGTCAATATATCTAACCCCACAGCACTCTCACTGTCAGTCAATATATCTCACCTCGCAGTGCTCTCATTGTCAGTCAATATATCTAACCTCGCAGCACTCTCACTGTCAGTCAGTATATATACCCTTGCAGGGCTCTCACTGTCAGTCAGTATATATACCCTTGCAGGGCTCTCACTGTCAGTCAGTATATATACCCTTGCAGGGCTCTCACTGTCAGTCAGTATATATACCCTTGCAGGGCTCTCACTGTCAGTAAATAAATCTACCCTTGCAGGGCTCTCACTGTCAGTAAATAAATCTACCCTCGCAGTGCTCTCACTGTCAGTAAATAAATCTACCCTTACAGCGCTCTCACTGTCAGTAAATAAATCTACCCTTGCAGCGCTCTCACTGTCAGTAAATAAATCTAACCTTGCAGCGCTCTCACTGTCAGTAAATAAATCTCACCTCGCTGCGCTCTCGCTGTCAGTCAGAATATCTCACCTCGCTGCGCTCTCACTGTCAGTCAGAATATCTCACCTCGCTGCGCTCTCATTGTCAGTCAATATATCTAACCTCGCAGCACTCTCACTGTCAGTCAGTATATATACCCTTGCAGGGCTCTCACTGTCAGTCAGTATATATACCCTTGCAGGGCTCTCATTGTCAGTCAGTATATATACCCTTGCAGGGCTCTCACTGTCAGTCAGTATATATACCCTTGCAGGGCTCTCACTGTCAGTCAGTATATATACCCTTGCAGGGCTCTCATTGTCAGTCAGTATATATACCCTTGCAGGGCTCTCACTGTCAGTAAATAAATCTACCCTTACAGCGCTCTCACTGTCAGTAAATAAATCTACCCTCGCAGTGCTCTCACTGTCAGTAAATAAATCTACCCTTACAGCGCTCTCACTGTCAGTAAATAAATCTACCCTTGCAGCGCTCTCACTGTCAGTAAATAAATCTAACCTTGCAGCGCTCTCACTGTCAGTAAATAAATCTCACCTCGCTGCGCTCTCGCTGTCAGTCAGAATATCTCACCTCGCTGCGCTCTTGCTGTCAGTCCCTATATCTAATCTTGTAGCGCTCTCGCTGTCAGTTACTTTATCTAACTGCACAGCACTCTCACTGTCACACAGTTTAGCTAACTGAAGGAAGTTCTCACTATCATACAGTGTCTGTAATACTACAGTAGTTTCACTGTGACAGTCAGTGTATCTGAACTATCAGTGCTGTCCCTCTTACACAGTCAGTATATCTAACAATGCTGTCACTAAGGGGGGCAGAGGGATCATTAACTCATTCACAGCTTCAGTGGTACTCACGCAAGGGGCACATGGATCATGAACCCCTTCGCAGACACTACTACTCACCCAGATGCACATGGTCAGAACAGCTGCCAGGGTCAGGGCAGCCAGCACGATGAGGGCGATTTGCCAGTCCCTCAGTTCTTGATGCCTTATCCGGGTGGTGAAGGAGCTGGATGCCGTCCGGGTGGTCGCTGAGTCTGAGGAGAACGAGGGTAAAAAAGGAGTTAGTCAACGCTGGACTTAAACACTCATTTGTAATAATAATATTGTTGCTGCTCATAGACTCACTTTGATAGTAAATATACCTGGAGACACGTGGTACTCATAATAATACTGCTGACTTCAGAGATATGTGGTAAGTAGTCTTAATAATAGGGCCCTTAGGGACACTAAGGTAGTAATAATATTAATGCTGCTCAAGGACACACATGGATAGTATTAATATTAATGCTGCTCATGGACACACATGGATAGTATTAATATTAATGCTACTGCTCATAGACACACAGGGATAGTATTAATATTAAGGCTGCCCATAGACACACATGGATAGTATTAATATTAATGCTGCTCATGGACACACATGGATAGTATTAATATTAATGCTGCTCATGGACACACATGGATAGTATTAATATTAATGCTGCTCATGGACACACATGGATAGTATTAATATTAATGCTGCCCACGGACACACATGGATAGTATTAATATTAATGCTGCTCATGGACACACATGGATAGTATTAATATTAATGCTGCTGATGGACACAGATTGATAGCATAAATATTAGTGCTTCTGATGGGCACACATTGATAGTATTAATATTAATATTAATGCTGCTCATTGACACATGAATGCTATTAATATTAATGCTACTGCTCATAGACACACAGGGATAGTATTAATATTAATGCTGCTCATAGACAGACAAGGATAGTATTAATATTAAGGCTGCCCATAGACACACAGGGATAGTATTAATATTAATGCTGCTGAGGGACACACAGGGATAGTATTAATATTAATGCTGCTGCTGATAAACACACATGGATAGTATTAATATTACTGCTGCTCATAGACACATGGATAGCATTAATATTACTGCTGCCCATAGACACACAGGGATAATATTAACATTATTGCTGCTAATGGACACACATGGATAGTATTAATATTAATGCTGCTCATGGACACACAGGGATAGTATTAATATTAATGCTGCTCATGGACACACAGGGATAGTATTAATATTAATGCTGCTCATGGACACAGGGATAGTATTTATATTAATGCTGCTGATGGACACACAGGGATAGTATTTATATTAATGCTGCTAATGGACACACATGGATAGTATTAATATTAATACTGGCCATGGACACACATGGATAGTATTAATATTAATGCTGCTCATAGACACACAAGGATAGTATTAATATTAATGCTGCTCATGGACACCCAGGGATAGTATTTATATTAATGCTGCTGATGGACACACAGGGATAGTATTTATATTAATGCTGCTGATGGACACACATGAATAGTATTATTATTACTGCTGCTCATGAACACACAGGGATAGTATTTATATTAATGATGCTCATAGACACACAGGGTTAGTGCTAATATTACTGCTCCTGGTGGATACACGTGGATAGTATTAATAGTAATGCTGCTCATAGACAGACAAGGATAGTATTAATATTATTGCTGCTGATGGACAAACAGGGATAGTATTAATATTAATACTGCTCATGGACACACATGGATAGTATTATTATTACTGCTGCTCATGGACACACATGGATAGTATTAATATTAATGCTGCTCACAGACACACATGGATAGTATTAATATTACTGCTGCTCATGGACACACATGGATAGTATTAATGTTAATGCTGCTCATGGACACACATGGATGGTATTAATATTACTGCTGCTCATGGACACACAGAGATAGTATTAATATTAATTCTGCTTATAGACAGACAAGGATAGTATTAATATTACTGCTGCTCACGGACGCACATGGATAGTAATAATATTAATGCTGCTCATGGACACACATGGATAGTATTAATATTACTGCTGCTCATGGACACAGAGGGATAGTATTAATATTAATGCTGCTCACAGACACACATGGATAGTATTAATATTACTGCTGCTCATGGACACACATGGATAGTATTAATGTTAATGCTGCTCATGGACACACATGGATGGTATTAATATTACTGATGCTGATAGACAGACAAGGATAGTATTTATATCACTGCTGCTCACGGACACACATGGATAGTATTAATATCAATGCTACTCATAGACAGATAAGGATAGTATTAATATTACTGCTGCTCACGGACACACATGGATAGTATTAATATTACTGCTGCTCATGGACACACAGGGATAGTATTAATATTAATGCTGCTCATAGACAGACAAGGATAGTATTAATATTACTGCTCACGGACACACATGGATAGTATTAATATTAATGCTGCTCATGGACACACAGGGATAGTATTAATATTAATGCTGCTCATGGACACACATGGATAGTATTAATATTAATACTGGCCATGGACACACAGGGATAGTATTAATAGTACTGCTGCTCATGGACACACAGGGATAGTATTAATATTACTGCTGCTCATGGACACACATGGATAGTATTAATAGTAATGCTGCTTTTAGAGATGTGGGCAGTAATCATATTAATGCTGACTTTAGAGACCTTAATGCAGCTCTTAGGCACAGTTAGGTAGTAATAATATTAATGCTGCTCTTAGAGAGGAGGAGTAAGTAGTAATAATGCTGCCCACATAACAATCGTCCTCCAAGGGGTTCCAGGCAGGTAGCAACGTTTACAAGATCACAGTCAGAATCAGCGGCTTTGCCCATCTTTTTAACCCCTCAGCCAACTTCTACAGGATTAAAGTGTGCGGCTCACAGCGCAACACCCAGAAAAGGCACATTTGTAGGGTCAGTAGCCTGTAGTGTGAGTTACAGGCCGCTGAGCTCCATTAACACTGCCCCCGACAGAGACCCAAGAGTTAGGAGCCTTCCAGTGCAGAGACCATTGCATGGCGCCCTCTTGGGGTGGAGGTGGGGTGTGTATGGGTGAAATACCCCCAGCAGAGTGAGCACTGTATATTGTCCTATTTTTAATGTGGACCGTTTGTTCTCTTTTTGTAAAATATAAAGTATTAGTACCCGCACCTCCCCCCCCCCACCTCCCTGTAAAGGGGTCTTTACACCATTTCTTGGTATTCTTTGGGATAATGGTTTGAACCCAACTTTACTCCTCAAAAAAGGTCAAAGAAAGGGCACTGTCCAGGATATCCTGTCAAAGAAGTGTGCAATTAATGGAAATTGGGCAAACAGGACTGTTAAAGAACAAGCATTGGCAAAGCCAATAGGCCTTGGCTCTAAAATGAATGAATGTATATTTAAAAAGCACATAGTGACTCCATATGAGATATCTTGGTGCTTGTCAGAAATGACCCAATACCACAGTTTAGCAAAAACAAACAGCCAATGAGAAGAGCCCGGTTGTTAAGGCTGCAATGAACGAAGAATGTGATTGAATAAGACGGATGGTGGGGCTACAGTTCCACCATTTAGGAGCTGAATAAGAAAAGACCAATCGCCTGTTCTTGATTGAAAGATGTTTGGGGGCCAGACGATGGCCATTGCTGGATCAACAGCCCACGCATGAGAATATGAAATCAGACGACACTCTGTGGCACCACAAAGTGGCACAAAACGACAGCAGGACCTCAAGAGCACGTGCCCGGTGATGCAAGAGTTATATTCGCACAAATCCATAATGGTGCCATGAAATACACTCCTTTATTGCCCTTGGGGGTTCTGGAGCTATCATACAGCACAATGCTGAGCTCTGAGCTGGCACGGTAGAACCAGCTCACACCTCACCCATTATGTACTTTTAATATTACATCTTGACTTAGTGCAGTTATCCTGAAAATGATATTTTTTTAAACAGACAACTCTTTATTGAAAGAGTAATTGAAATACAGTATTATACTATTAAGCTAATGTAAGGCCCTGCTTTAGTTTGTTAAAACACATTCCATGTCAATCCAGAGATTGTTGAAACTGTTCCCTGCGAGATACAACTAACAATGGGCACTGATTGCAGTTAGACTGTTCAGAGTTGGATTCCTTTTCATCAAGATAATGCTGATTAGAAAAGGCGAATGGTGACTTTAGAGGAGCGGTTTGAGGCTGGCTTTGTTTATATGGACTCTGCTACTTAGAGGTTAATGAGCTAATGACGAGACATTATGACTCATCCCTAAATTGGACAAAAATCATATTTCACTGGAATAATGTTATATCGATATAATATTGAAAATATTTCCCAGATTTGACATCATTTTTTGTGCAATAAAGCAATCGAACATGTCATCTATACATTTATGTCATGTCAGTGAAAATAAATGTGTCCCAATAGCACATTATTTAGAGAAACTGTGCTAATAAATGCACACGTGTTACCACAGAGCAAAGTTCACATTCTGTAGAGCAAAAACAACATGAGAAAACACTGCTTATTGCCTCACATGTTGTATGGAACAATCACCTCACACACGGAAATCACTCTTCTAACAGTCACAAGACCTCTCCATGTGATTTTCACTTACTGCACAACTTCAGCCATCTGCATCCTCAATCATTTTTTAATGCACAAATAAACATGAAATAAACTACGGCATGAAACAAACTGTAGTGTAAACCATGTATGAGCAGAGAGGCCAGGAAGAGGAGGGGCATCTGGACCCACTCAAGGCTTCATATCTCCTGAGTCATGACACCCAACGGTGGCAATAAATAGTGTGTTACACTTGGCAAAGCTGCATATATACCATATATACACTGGGTAGTTATAGTTAGGATTGTGTTTCTATAGGAAATGCTTTTAATGAATTGCTAATAGCTTTGGCGCCGTTTGACAAATCTTAACAAAACTTAACCCAAAAAAGTGCTTGTTTTTTTACTTAGTTTCTTCATGGACAGTTTCAGGGTGATACATTAGGTTTTGGCCGAGAAAAAAGGGGGAGCCCAAATCCCCATGCATTTTCCATAGACTTTTTGGAATGCGATAGCGCAAAAAATGTCTGAAAGGAATTAAGCTAAATTTAACGGGAAGCTAGACCTTGGTGCAGAAAGCGAGCTTTTTGTGATTGTGTGTGAATCTGTTTATTCGTTTTCGAGAAATTGCAGTTCAAAAATATTTGTATATCTGGACGGTTGGGTTCTCTAGAATCTCGTGAGATCCCAGTGGTCTCGCAAATTGAAAAATGGAGCCGTCTGATTGGTTGAGGTTTTTTTTCCCCGTCGACCAGTGCACTTCCGTGTGAGCGAGAGGCTCTTGTGAGTCCAGCAGGAGCTCACGCTCTGATTGGTTTGCCACAACATGAAGAGATAAGTTGCGGCTGCCATTTCAGGACACGGGAACTCATGCAGGAAAGTAACTATAACTGGCGCCCTCTCCATGCACTGTCACTCACTCATGAGATGTTCTATGACATCATTGATAACATCACTGCAACATCTGAAATGTCATTATTGATGACAACACTGTGCCTGCCAGGGGCACGAGTTATAGTTACTTGAGATAACTATAACTGGTGAATTTGAGTCGTTTTTTAGTTTAAAACGCTTTGTTTAAACTGGCATTTTCACCTAACTATAACGTCCCTTTAACCTTTGCTTTTCTCAGTGAATTTCTAATTTTTTTAATGTAAAGTCAGTTATAATTACAATTCCTCACTATGACGTTATTTTAACCTTTAATTTTTCAGTGACTTTCTAGGATTTATTTTAACAGAAGCCCATATATACATACTATACACACGCTCATATGTATAGATACATACACACATACATATGTACGTGCACACGTACATATTCACACATAGACACACAAACAGCAATAGAGAGACATAGGGTATGGCTGAAGACTGCTACTGTACCTGTAATGCTGGGAAAAGTAATCTGGCAATCTGTAACAGAGGAAGAGAGAGTTTATTAGTAAAGATCTCACAGGGCGGGACTCACATCCACCCTGTTTCACATTCATACTATATGTGCATCACAGGACCCAACACTAACCTGTAATCCAGACTGCACCCTAAAAATGCATGACCAGCTCCTGCACTTCTCACCCCTTCCCACACTGCTCCAGTCTTCATCCATAGTGAAACCCTAACGACTGACACCAAACCCTAACATCTCACGCAGATGGTACTCTTAGCTCCATTCCGAACAAGAGGCACAAGACCACTGAAAGCTAACCATGAACCCAACATTTACCCAAACCCTTCATCCAAATGTTCCCTCGACTCTAGTCATCACCACTCTTTCTGGGCTACATGTACGAGTTTTACACTCACTATCACAAAACCAATAAGTCCAAGTCTGCTACTGACCAAAACCAATCATCGTTCATGTGAGTGAACATCTCAGATGGACACCACTTAAAACCCTAAACCCCACCAAACCCAAGGTCTGCCTAAACCCTCAGTCAGACTGTGCTCCTGATCCCAATCATAACTCTGCCTCCAACCAGACCCTTACTTCAAGCATAACCATTCCTCTAGCCGTGATCCGTTAACAACCACAAACCAAGGGCTAACTTCCACCACCCTACCCTAACCTTGAGCATGACACTAACCCCACAAAGGACCCCTAAACTATAGACTTTCACTCAGATGAAACTCCAAACCCTCACCTCAATGCTACACTTCCCCATCTCCCAGGATCTCCAACCTGTAACCCTAAACCCTGTCCACAACCACAATCCCAACACCAACCGGAAGTCCTCACCCTTGCTGTACTGCTGACATCAGGGCACTTTCACTGTTACGCAGTCAATATATCCAACACCGGATCACTCTCACTGTCACACTGTTTGTATATCAAACCTCAGAGAGCGCTCACTATCACACACTGAGTATATCTAACACTGATGCCCGCTCACTGTAATGAATCACTATATCCAACTCTAGAGACCTCTTACTGCAGCACACTGAGTATATCTAACACTGCAGCACTCTCACTGTCACACACTGAGTATATCTAACACTGCAGCACTCTCAGTGTCGCACACTGAGTATATCTAACACTGCAGCACTCTCAGTGTCACACAGCTTGTATATCACCCTCCAGAGAGCTCTCAATGTCGCACACTGAGTATATCTAACACTGCAGCACTCTCAGTGTCACACAGCTTGTATATCACCCTCCAGAGAGCTCTCAATGTCGCACACTGAGTATATCTAACACTGCAGCGCTCTCACTGTCCCACAGGTTGTATATCACCCTCCAGAGAGCTCTCAATGTCGCACACTGAGTATATCTCTCACTTCAGCGCTCTCTCTGTTCCACAGATTGAATATCAACTTCCAGAGAACTCTCACCATCGCACACTGAGTATATCTATCAGTGAAGCGCTCTCACTGTCCCACAGGTTGTATATCAACTTCCAGAGAACTCTCACCATCGCACACTGAGTATATCTATCAGTGCAGCGCTCTCACTGTCCCACAGGTTGTATATCAACTTCCCAGTGGCGTAACGAAACCTGAGGGGGCCCCTGAACTTCCAGAGAACTCTCACCATCGCACACTGAGTATATCTATCAGTGCAGCGCTCTCACTGTCCCACAGGTTGTATATCAACTTCCAGAGAACTCTCACCATCGCACACTGAGTATATCTATCAGTGCAGCGCTCTCACTGTCCCACAGGTTGTATATCAACTTCCCAGTGGCGTAACGAAACCTGAGGGGGCCCCTGAACTTCCAGAGAACTCTCACCATCGCACACTGAGTATATCTATCAGTGCAGTGCTCTCACTGTCCCACAGGTTGTATATCAACTTCCAGAGAACTCTCACCATCGCACACTGAGTATATCTATCAGTGCAGCGCTCTCACTGTCCCACAGGTTGTATATCAACTTCCCAGTGGCGTAACGAAACCTGAGGGGGCCCCTGAACTTCCAGAGAACTCTCACCATCGTACACTGAGTATATCTATCAGTGCAGCGCTCTCCCTGTCCCACAGGTTGTATATCAACTTCCCAGTGGCGTAACGAAACCTGAGGGGGCCCCTGAACTTCCAGAGAACTCTCACCATCGCACACTGAGTATATCTAACACTGCAGCATTCTCACTGTCACGCAGTCAGTATATCCAACTCTTGAGAAGTCTCACTGTCACACACTGAGTATGTGTAACATTGCAGCACTCTCACTGTCACACAGCTTGTATATCAAACTCCATGGAGCTCTCACTGTCACACACTGAGTATATCTAACACTAGAGCACACTCATTGTCATAGAGTCACTATATCCAACTCTGGAGAGCTCTTACAGCTGCACACTGAGTATATATAACACTGCAGCACTCTCACTGTCACGCAGTCAGTATATCAACCTCCAGAGAGCTCTCACTGTCGCACACTGAGTATATCTAACACTGCAGCGCTCTCACTGTCACACACTGACTGCATCTAATGCTGCAGCACTCTCAGTGTCACACAGCTTGTATATCACCCTCCAGAGAGCTCTCACTGTCGCACATCTTGTATATCACCCTCCAGAGAGCTTTCAGTGTCGCACACTGACTGCATCTAACACTGCAGCACTCTCAGTGTCACACAGCTTGTATATCGCCCTCCAGAGAGCACTCACTGTTGCACACTGAGTATATCTAACACTGCAGTGCACTCACTGCCTCACAGCTTGTATATCATCCTCCAGGGAGCTCTCACTGTTGCATACTGAGAATATCTAACACTGCAGCGCCCTCAAGGTCACACATCTTGTATATCAACCTCCAGAGAGGTCTTACTGCCGCACACTGAGTAAATCTATCACGGCAGCACTCTCACTGTTGCAAATCTTGTATACCAATCTCCAGAGAGCTTTCACTGCCGCACACTGAGTATGTCTAACACTGCAGGGCTTTCACTGTCAACTGCCACATAGTCAGTATATCTAACCCCACAGTGCTCCCACTGTCACATACTCAGTATGTCTGACTTCACAACACTCTCGCTGCTGCACAGTCAGCATATCTCACCCCATGAGGCTCTCACCCTCAGACAGTCAGTCTAAGATTGCTGTTCTCAGTTCATGCACTATCCTTAAGGGTTGCCTCTTCATACAGCTGATATCTCCGCTCCTTACCCCGCTCTAACTCTAAAGTCTCTTACCTGCTGTCTGGATGTACAGGGCCAGGAATAGTGCCAGGAGCCTGAGGGCGCAGCGGGGTCCCTTCCATGCTGGTGCCATGCTGAGTTTTGCTTGGAGATGTCTCAGGTCACACAGTGCGTCGGGGTACCTTAGAGAGAGGTTGTGTCCATCCCCTGCACACCACAGCCTTTATACCTGTCCGTGGACAGTAAAGTGGGTGTCCCTCACGTTTCCTGGACTGGTCATTGAGTAGTTGTCTGCTCTTGTCACTCTCTGTCACTGCGCCAGAGCTGCCCTCACATTCCTGGGTGAATTTGGCTTAGATACTACAGAAGCTGTGACGAAACAAGTGCTTATACATAAACTTTAATTAGACTTTTATTGGGATGGGAGTGTCACCCCAGTGTCTCAGGATAATGCTCACCTCACTGCTTCCAGGCCAGTGACGAATCCACTGACCCAGGCCTCACCTGGCAGTCAGCAGGGTCAAGTCCAGGTCTGTGGGCAACACCGCACGTGCTGTCATCCATTGCGCCCTGTCTGCATTCTCAGCTGTGGGGACTCAGTGGGCCATCTCTCCGCTCTCAGCTGTTGGAGACCAGTGTTCCCTCATCTCACTCTCAGCTGTGAGGGCACACTGTCCCCTTCATCTCACTCTCAGCTGTGAGAGCCCACTGTCCCCTTCATCTGACTCTAAGCTGTGCTGTGAGGGCCCAGTGTCCCCTCATCTCACTCTCAGCTGTGAGGGCCCACTGTCCCCTTCATCTCACTCTCAGCTGTGAGGCCCCAGTGTCCCATGATCTCACTCTCATCTGTGAGAGCCAAGTGACCCCTCATCTCACTCTCACCTGTGAGGGCTCAGTGGGCCCTCTCTCCACTCTTACTTGTGAGGGTCCAGTGTTCTATCTCCTCACTCTCAGCTGTGAGAGCCCAGTGTCCCCTCATCTCACTCTCATCTGTGAGAGCCCAGTGAACCCTTAACTCTCTCTCAGCTGTGAGCATTCAGTGTCACATCTCCTCACTCTCAGTTGCGACGGTCCAGTAGTCCCTCACCTCACTCTCAGTTCAGAGGGTCCAGTTTCTCCTCACTCTCTCCTGTGAGGGTCCAGTGTCTCATCACTTTCAGCTGTGAGGGTCCAGTGTCTCATTACTCTCTCCTGTGAGGGTCCAGAGTCTCATCACTTTAAGCTGTGAGTGTCCAGTGTCTCATCACTTTCAGCTGTGAGGGTCCAGTGTCTCATCACTCTCCTCTGTGAAGGTCCAGTGTCTCCTCACTCTCGGCTGCGAGGGTCCAGTGTCTCCTCAATCTCGGCTACGAGGGTCCAGTGTCTCATCACTCTCAGCTGTGAGGGTCCAGTGTCTCTTCACTCTCCTCTGTGATGGTCCAGTGTCTCCTCACTCTCGGCTGCGAGGGTCCAGTGTCTCCTCACTATCGACTTTGTGGGTCCAGTGTCTCATCACTCTCAGGTGTGATGGTGCAGTGTCCATTCTCCGCCCTCTCGACTGTGAGGGTTCAGTGTCTCTTCACTCTTGGCTATGAGGGTCCAGTATTCCTTCTCCACACTCTTGTCTGTGAGGGCCAAATGTAGCCACACTCTTGGCTGTGAAGGTCCAGTATCTCCTCACTCTAAGCTGTGAGGGTCCAGTGTCTCATTACTCTCTCCTGTGAGGGTCCAGTGTCTCATCATTCTCAGCTGTGAGGGTCCAGTGTCTCAACACTCTAAGCTGTGAGGGTCCAGTGTCTCATCACTCTCAGCTGTGAGGGTCCAGTGTCTCATTACTCTCCTCTGTGAAGGTCCAGTGTCTCCTCACTCTCGGCTGCGAGGGTTCAGTGTATCCTCAATCTCGGCTGCAAGGGTCCAGTGTCTCATCACTCTCAGCTGTGAAGGTCCAGTGTCTCTTCACTCTCATCTGTGAAGGTCCAGTGTCTCCTCACTCATGGCTGCGAGGGTCCAGTGTCTCTTCACTCTCCTCTGTGAAGGTGCAGTGTCACCTCACTCTCTGTTGTGAGGGTCCAGTGTCCCTTCTCCACACTCTTAAATGTGAGGGTTCAGTGTCTCCTCACTCTTGACTGTGACGGTCCAGTGTCTCCTCACTCTCAGCTGTGGGGGTCCAGTGTCTTCTCGCTCGTGGCTGTGAGGGTCCAGTGTCCCTTCTCCACACTGTCGACTGCGACAGTCCAGGGTCTCCTCACTCTCTGTTGTGAGGGTCCAGTGGCTCCTCTCTCACAACTGTGTGGGTCCAGTGTCCCTTCTCCACACTCTTGACTGTGAGAGTCCAGTGTCTCCTCACTCTCTGCTGTGAGGGTCCAGTGTCTCATCACTCTCAGCTGTGAGGGTCCAGTGCCCCTTCTCCACCCTCTTGGCTGTGAAGTTCCAGTATGCCCTCACCTCACCCTCAGTTCAGAGGGTGCAGTATCTACTCACTCTCCGTTATGAGAGTCCAATGTCTTCTCACTCTTGGCTGTGAGGGTCCAGAATGCCCTCACCTCACCCTCAGTTCAGAGGGTGCAGTATCTACTCACTCTCCGTTATGATGGTCCAGTGTCCCTTCTCCACACTCTTGGATGTGAGGGACCAGTGTCTCTTCATTCTCTATTGTGACGGTCCAATGTCCCTTCTCCACACTCTTAAATGTGAGGGTCCAGTGTCTCATCACTCTCTTGACTATGAGGTTCCAGTATCCCTTCTCCACACTCTCAACTGTAAGGGTCCAGTGTCTCCTCACTCTCGGCTGTGAGAGTCCAGTGTCTCCTCACTCTTGGCTGTGAGGGTCCAGTGTCTCATCACTCTCAGCTGCGAGGGTCCAGTTTCTCCTCACTCTCGGCTGTGAGGGTCCAGTGTCCCGGCTCCACACTCTCGACTGTAAGGGTCCAGTGTCATCTCACACTCGGCTGTGAGAGTCCAGTGTCTCCTCTCTCACAGCTGTGAGGGTCCAGTGTCCCTTCTCCACACTCTTGACTGTAAGGGTCCAGTGTCTCCTCACTCTCTGCTGTGAGGGTCCAGTGTCCATTCTCCACACTCTTCACTGTGAGGGTCCAGTATCTCCTCACTCTCGACTGTGAGGGTCCAGTGTCTCCTCACTCTCTGTTGTGAGGGTCCAGTGTCTCCTCTCTCACAGCTGTGAGGGTCCAGTGTCCCTTCTCAACACTCTTGACTGTGAGGGTCCAGTGTCTCCTCACTCTCTGCTGTGAGGGTCCAGTGTCCCTTCTCCACACTCTCTGCTGTGAGGGTGTTGTGTCTCCTCACTCTCAGCTGTGGGGGTCCAGTGTCTTCTCGCTCGCGGCTGTGAGGGTCCAGTGTCCCTTCTCCACACCCTCGACTTTGAGGGTCCAGGGTCTCCTCACTCTCTGTTGTGAGGGTCCAGTGTCTCCTCTCTCACAGCTGTGAGGGTCCAGTGTCCCTTCTCCACACTCTTGGCTGTGAGGGTCCAGTGTCTCATCACTCTCGGCTGTGAGGATCCATTGCTCCTTCTCCACCCTCTTGGCTTTGAGGGTCCAATGTCTCCTCACTCTTGGCTTTTAGGGTCCAGTATGCACTCACCTCACCCAAAGTTCTGAGGGTGCAGTATCTACTCACTCTCCGTTATGAGGGTCCAGTGTCTCCTTACTCTTGGCTGCGAGTGTTCCGTGCCCCATCCCCAAACTCTTACCTGTGATCGTCCGGTGCCCCCTGTCTATCCTCACTCTCGACTGTGAGGCTTCAGTGTGTGTTCACTCTCAGATGTGAGGGTCCAGTGTCTTCTTGCTATCTGTTGTGAGAGTCCAGTGTCCCTTCTCCACGCTCTTGACTGTGAGGGTCAAATGTCTCCTCACCGTCAGCTGTGAGGGTCCAGTGTCCCTCCTCCACACTCTTGGATGTGAGGGTCCAGTGTCTCATCACTCTCGGATGTGAGGGTCCAGTGTCACCTCACCCTCGGCTGTGAGGGCCCAGTGTCTTCACGCTCTCGGCTGTGAGGGTCCAGTTCTCCTCATTCTCGGCTGTGAGGGTCCAGTGTCCCTTCTTCACACTCTCGACTGTGGGAGTCCAGTGTCTCCTCTCTCTTGATTGTGGGGTCCAGTGTCTCCTCTCTCTCGGCTGTGAGAGTCCAGTGTCCCTTCTCCACACTCTCAAATGTGAGAGTCCAGTGTCTCATCACTCTCAGATGTGAGGGTCCAGTGTCTCTTCACTCTCATCTGTGAAGGTCCAGTGTCTCCTCACTCACAGCTCTGAGGGTCCAGTTTCTCATCAATCTCTGCTGTGAGGGTCCAGTGTCCCTTCTCCACACTCTTGGATGTGAGGGTCCAGTGTCTCTTCACTCTCATCTGTGAAGGTCCAGTGTTGCCTCACTCTCAGCTGTGAGGGTCCAGTGTCTCATCACTCTTGGCTGCAAGGGTCCAGTGTCTCCTCACTCTCGGCTGTGAGGGTCCAGTGTCTCCTCGCTCTCGGCTGTGAGGGTCCAGTGTCCCTTCACTCTCGGATGTGAGTGTAGGAGAGTAGGATCTGCTTCTTATAGTTACCCCCACTTTTTGCTGATGTATCACTGTTTTCGACTTAGACTGGCTGGGATCCTGCTATCCAGGACCCCAGCCTAGCTGCTTTCTCCCTAAATTGATTGCATGTACTTTAGGTACACTCCAGATTGGATACTGGGGTGCCCTTATAAGTCCCTAGTATATGGTACACCATGTACCCAGGGCATAGGTACCCCAGAGGCCTGCCAGGGGCTTCAGCATGTATTATGCCACCCCTGAGAGACCATTCAAACTGACACCACAGGTCTGCTACTGCAGCCTGTGTAAGGTGGTGCATGCACCCCTTACTTAGATATAGGTTCACTATATCTATTCTAAATCACTGCACATAAAAACCTATCAGTCACCCCTATGGCAGGCCTTATCAATCCTGAAGGCAGGGTGCTGGGTTTTGTGTGAGAGGGTGCCCTGCATGAGCAGAGCCCCTCTACAGCCTTCGGAATCTATTCTCCTGGGTTGTCTGTGATGCAGCCAACCATATATACTTAAGTGCATTATAACCTCGCGGTAAATGCTAACTTTAAAACGGCTGCTTAGAAACATGTTGTGTTTGGTGTCAAACACCTTGGAATCATACCTCCACACCAGTAACTGGTGCGGGAGGTATGATTCCTCCCTTGTAGTACCACTACTATGGGGCACCGGTCTACCCGGTACCAGCTTTCTCGACCTGGGCATCACAAAATGGATGCTGCCAGCCACAGACACGAGTCTGCCCTCCTGCTGCTGAGCCAAGCTCGAGCAGGGGAAGGCCTGACAATAGGTTTCCTGTCACAGGGAGGTGTGACCAGCTCCCAGACAGGCTTTAGTGTATTGGGGCTGGGTGGGGGCACTCTTAGAGTGCCAGAAAGTCTGCACTGGGGGCACATTTGGTGTCCCCGTGCATAGTCCAGCTCCAACCGGTTGCAGGAGCCATTTGCTCCTGCTCTGGCGCGAAACTGGACAAAGGACATGGGTGTAGCCACCCCTCTGTCCTGACCCTCCCAAAGGTGGGTCCCCAGAGTTTGTCCCACCCCTTCCTTGGGTATAAAGTAGGAACCCTGACTACAGGACATTAGATTTTACCTGGACTAAACTCTGCTACAGAAACCAAGTACCTTCGACAATCTACACTACGCTGGATGACTGAAGAATCTCCCTTGGAGTAAAGGAGTTACTCCCCTGCAGCAGCAGGCACCGAAATGCAACTGACCGGTTGCATCTCCAGAGCTCCTGCGGACTCTGAAGATTTCTGCAACACAGGAGGTGGGTTTCCTAAGGTTCCCGAGGTCGATCTACCCTCTCAGTGATTCTGAGACTAGTATCCCTCGTGGGGGCCGTGCAACCCGTACCCCTGTGCACCGCGTCATTTTGCAAGTGCACCCACTTCACAACGATTTCTGAAGCTGTGCATTGGACCACATGTGGTCCCCACTCCGAGCAGCATTCACACCGAAGATTGCTGGCCTCCACTCCACGAGTGCTCTGTGGGCCCGTACTTCGTGTTTGCGCTTGATGTCCCTTTGCGATCCCTGGTCCGTTGACCTGTGGGTCCTAACAAGGGTCACTCTTCTAATTGTTGAGCTTCCCTGGTTGCTCCAGACGTGCCCTGACTCTCCATTGCTTGGAGAGTCCCCAGGACCTTGCTGGTCCTCACCGTAGCTGTTTCCTCTGCCTGCGTGGGCTGCCGTTGCCAAGGCTTGTTGGTGCTCCAGCCGGACACTGACCCCTCAGTCATCGACATCCTCCATGGGACAGCTCACCTCCGGACTTTGGTCATCATCGACGTCTCCTGGTCCCCGTGGCTGCAGAGTCAAGCATCCTATCTTTGCACCTGAGGCACCCGACATCGGTGGGCATTCAACTGCTCCGCTCCTGGTCACATGAAGTGACCCAGACTTTGTCCCCTCTGCTTTCAGGTTCTTCTCACCTCGGATCCAGGCTTGGATTCCACCGGACACTTTTCTTATCCACGGCAGCAGCACTTCTTCGCATCGCGCCATTGAAAACGACGAGGGTTTCCGACACCACTTGACCCCTATGCACCCGGCTCCTCTGGGATAGGTAACACGGGTACCACGGTACTCACAAGGGTGCTGGCCTTAGAACCTTCTATGTTCCAAAGGGTTTGCTTGAAGTCCTCTCTGAAGTGTCCTTAACTTGTAATTTTCCAACCGCGACTTTCCCATAGATTTGTACGGAGCTCGCGTCTGTGTTCACACACTGCACCCGTCCTCCGTGGGTCCCCTGTGTCACTACTTTGGGTGGTTCCTGGGGGTCCCAGCGATTCTACGTGCTCTAGGCACTGTGTCTAGTGAAGTCGTGGTTGTTATACCACTTACTTAGTATATGGTTCGGTCTCCCCCTGGAGCCCGCTGGGTATTGTGCTATTTACTGTCGTTCTATTGATTTAATATTGTGTACTGTGTGCTCTAATCTCATAAAGAGGTTAGTAGAGAGTGTTTAGTAATAAATACATATATTTTATATATCTCTTGTGTGGTTCTCCTTTCATTTGGTCATTCAGGAGGTTCTGATCTGGTAAAACAAGCTGCTTTACATTCCTTCGAGACTTAGCCTGAAGGCTGCTCTCCACAGCTACCACTAGGATAGCTTTCTATAAAGGTTGTCTTTAACCTAATCATCATAAGGGTCGTTTGGACTGGTGCAAGGTGCCCACTTTAATTAGTGGACAGCATATACCAGGCCAACTTCCCACAGTGAGGGTCCAGTGTCTCTTCACTCTCGACTGTGAAGGTCCAGTATCTTCTCACTCTCGACTGTGAAGGTCCAGTGTCTCCTCACTCTTGACTGTGAAGGTTCAGTGTCTCCTCACTCTTGGCTGTGACGGTCCAGTATGCCCTCACCTCACCCTCAGTACAGAGGGTGCAGTATCTACTTACTCTCAGTTATGAGGGTACAGTGTCCCCTTACTCTTGGCTGTGAGTGTTCCGTGCCCCATCCCCAAACTTTTAACTGTGATAGTCTGGTGCCCCCTCTCTCTCCTCACTCTTGTCTGTGAGGCTTCAGTGTGTCTTCACTCTTGGCTGGTGGGGTCCAGCGTCTCCTCACTCTCGGCTGCGAGGGTCCAGTGCATCCTCACTCTCTGCTGGGATGGTCCAGGATCTCCTCACTCTCGTCTCCGAGGATCCAATGTCTCCTCAATCTCGACTGTGAGGGTCCAGTGTCTCCTCACTCTCTGCTGGGAGCGTCCAGGGTCTCCTCACTCTCGGCTGTGAGGGTCCAGTGTCTCATCACTCTTGACTGTGAGGGACAGTGTCTCCTCACTTTTGACTATGAGGGTCCAGGGTCTCCTCACTCTCAGCTGTGAGGGTCCAATGTCTCCTCACTCTCGGCAGTAAGGGTCCAGTGTCCCTTCTCCACAATCTTGGCTATGATGGCCCAGTGTCTCCTCACACTCATCTGTGAGGGTCCAGTTTCTCCTCACTCTCGGCTGTGATGGTCCAGTGTCCCTTCTCCACACTCTCGACTGTAAGGGTCCAGTGTCTCCTCACACTCGGCTGTGAGAGTCCAGTGTGTAGGAGAGTAGGATCTGCCTCTTATGGTTACCCCCACTTTTTGCTGATGCTTTACTGTATTTTGACTTTAGTCTGGCTGGGGCCCTGCTATTCAGGTCCCCAGCCTAGCTGCTTCCTCTCTAAATGGATTCCAAGTACCTTAGGTACTTCTCTGATTGGATTCTGGGGTGCCCTTATAAGTCCCTAGTATATGGTATACTATGTACCCAGGGCATAGGTACCCCAGGGGCCTACCAGGGGCTGAAGCATGTATTGTGCCACCCCTGGAAGGCCCTCCAAAATGACACCACAGGTCTGCTACTGCAGCCTGAGTAAGGTGGTGCATGCACCCCTTACAGTGGTATAGGCTACCTATATCACTACCATTGCACACACATATAAACCTATAAGTCACTCCTATGGCAGGCCTTGACAATCCTGAAGGCAGAGTGCTTGGTTTTTATGTGAGAGGGTGCCCCTGCATGAGCAGAGCCCCTCTGCAGCATTCGGAGTACCTCCTCTGATGCTGTTTGTGGTGCAGCCTGACCATATACTCTTAAGTGCATTATAACCTCGCGTTAAATGCTAACTTTGGGATGGCTGCACGGAAACATGTCGTGTTTGGTGTCAAACATCTTGGAATACTACCCCCCCCGCCAGTTCTGGCGGCGGGGGTAGCATTCCACCCTTCTAGAGGGAGAGACATGTACCAACCGGCATACCCGGTATTAACTTTACAGAGCCCTGGCATCACAAAATGGATGCTGCAGCCACAGACACGAGTCTGGCCTCCTGCTGCTGACCGAAACTCCGGCAGGGGAGGCCTGGACAATAGGTTTCCTGTTGCAGGGAGGTGTAACCACCTCCCAGACAGGCTGATGTGTATTGGGGCTGGGTGGGTGCACTCTCAGAGTGCTTTGAAGTCCAGCACTGGGGGCACATTTGGTGTCCCTGTGCATACCCCAGTTCAAACCGGCTCAGGGGCTTCCAGCCCCTGCTCTGGCGCGAAACTGGACAAAGGGAATGGGTGTAACCACCCCTCTTCCCTGACCCTCCCATAGGTGGGTCCCCAGAGAATGTCCAACCCCCTAACTTAGTATAAGTATGGGACCCCAGTCCTTAGGACTTTAGATTACCCTGGACGAAACTCTGAAGCCGAATCCTGGACCTTCGACGCTCTACTTCAAGATTAGAGGACTGAAGAATCTCCCTTGGGGTCAAGGAGTGACTCCCCTGCTTGGCAGGCACCTAAGAAGCAATTGTCCGGTCTGCATCGCTGAAGCTCCCGCCGGACGCCGAAGTCTTTGCAACACCAGAGGTGGATTTCCAGACTTCCCCGAGGCTACCCTGAGTCCCCAGCGAAGCTGAGGCCCGTGGCTATCGTGGGTAACGTGGAACCGTGACCCCTGGGCACCGAGAACATTTGCAAGCGCATCCTCTTCCTGGTCTTCCACGAAGTTGTGCTTTGGGCTCCGAGTAGCCCCCGCCTCCAGCACCGACTGCACCAAAGATCACTGGCCTCCACTCCACGAGTGTCCCGTAAGCCAGCTCCAAGTGCGTCCACTCGAGGCTCCTTCGCGGTCGCTAGTCCGTTGGCTAGTGGGCCCTCCCGAAGGCAACTCTTCTTCTGCTTGGGCTTTCCTGGTTGCTCCAGACGTGCCCTGACTTACCCTCGCTGGGTGAGTCCCCCAGACCTTGCTGGTCTGCATCGCCGTCCTTTCTTCATTTCCACGAGACTTGCCGTTGCCAAGGCTTGTTGGGTCCAATCCGGTCGCCGACACCTCAGCAAGCGACAGACGTCGTGGGACAGCTCGAATCCAGCTCCTGGTCATTGTCGACACCTCCTGGACCTCGTGGCTGAAGAGTCAAGACGACCGTCAACCTACCTGAAGCACCCGACACCGGTGGGCATCTGCTCATCGCCTTCCTGGTCACTGGCTAGTGACCCAGACTATGTCCCTTCTGCTTTCAGGTTCTTCAGATCTTCGATCCACCTTTGGATCCACCCGAACACTTTCGACTTGGTCGCCAGCAGCACTTTGCAGCAGATCGCCATTGAAAACGACGACGAAACCCGACTCCGAAAGACACCTATGCACCCGGCTCCCCTTGGTGAGGTAACTCGAGTACTCCGGTGCTCCCGTGGGTATTGACTCTAGAACAGCCTAGTTCTAAAGGGGTTTGCTCCAAGTCCTCCTACAAGTGTCCTTTTTCTTTAAAACTCCAACCGCGACATTCCCCATAGAAGTCAACGGCGGCTTGCGGCTGTGTTCTCACACTGCACGCGTCCCCCGTGGGTCCCCTGTGTCACTACCTTGGGTGGTTCCTTGTGGTCCAAGCATTTCTACAGGCTCTAGGCCTTGTGTCTAGCTCAGTCGTGGTTCTTATACCACTTTATTGGTATATGGTTTGGTACGCCCCTAGGGCCCAAACGTGTATTTGTGCTATTACTGTTGATATTCGACTTGTAAAGTATGTACTTTGAACTCTAGCCTCATAAAGAGACTAGAGGGGTGTGTTTAAGACTAAATACATATATTTTAAATATATACCTGGTGTGGTCCTCTTTCATTTGGTCACTCAAGAGATTATAGACTGGTAAAACAAGCTGCTTTACATTCCTTCAAGACTTAGCCTGAAGGCTGCTCTCCATAGCTACCACTAGGATAGCTTTCAATAAAGGTTGTCTTTAACCTATCTCCAATTTGGGGTTGTTTGGACTGGTACAGGGTGCCCACTATAATTAGTGGACAGCATATACCAGGCCAACTTCTCACATTGGTGTGCAGCGTGTGGGATTCCAGCTTGCTATTGTTTTACCAGATAATCTCAATTGAATTGATCAACTGAAAACCACTAAGGGTACCTTAGGTACATATAAATACAAGCTTAGTATACAGTAAGTTCTACTGAACTTAGAGTTGTGTGTTAAGGGATAGCACACCCTTTCTACAACTCAAGAGAGTTTAGTAGGCCACACTAGAGTAGGTAGTGCATACACCACACCTCACTAGTAATGTCTTCAGGGCCAGGAATCAGTAGGTCGCTGCCAGGAACCAGTGGGCTCCTGCCATCCAAATATGACAACCTCCCATTCGTGGAATTGAGAGAGTTGTGCAAGATTAGGAAGCTGAAGACAGGCAAAAGTGCCAACACCCAACGTCTCATGGAGATGCTACTGCTGGATGATCTCAGAAGACCCATAGGGCCTGAAGTGGTAGGCAGAGAGGGTGGGGCAGAAGATGAGAGAGGGGCCAGGGATGAAGATGCCCAGGACCTGACCTCTGAAACTGGCCAGGGGGATGACAATGATCCTGACCTGGACAATGCAGCTACTCCTGAGGATGAGGAGGAGGCCCAGAGTGACCTTTGTCCCCCCAGGAAGAGTTGTGAGTGTGCCCAGAAGGTCTAGATTAGGCCTGGGCGGTAAATTACGTTCCGCTCGCGGAATTTGCGGAATTTGGGTAATTTCGCATTCCGCGGAGAACGCGGAATTACCAAAAATTCCACGATCCGCGGCTTCGCGGAATTTTTTGCTTGTTCGCGCTTTCAAAATGCGTGTTCGCGAGATATTTCTCCCCGAGCACGCAAACAGCGTTCGCGAACAGGAAAAAAGCATCGCGAACGGGCGGAACAAGCAATTCCGCGTGTTCGCGGAACTTTTGCGTGCTCGCGGAGATTTTTTACCATTTCGCGGAGCTTTGCGTAGCGCGACTACGCAAATTCCGCCCACCCCTAGTCTAGATCTCCTTCTCAGGAGTCTAACCACTCTGACACCTCAATAGGGACCTCTCTCTCTTCTAATAGGAGGGAATCCTCTCATGAGAGGAGAAAGAGACTGCTTCAGTATGAACAAGCCCAGCTTGAGCTCAGAAAACAGCAGTTGGCTATAGACAGGGAGTCCCTAGATCTCTATAGACAGAGAAAAAAGATGGGACTAGAGTCCCATGGTGGCAGCAATTTCCCCAGAGATAGGGAAAGGTCTCATGACCATAGAAACCTGAGCAAGATTGTCCCTCCCTACCAGAGTGGGGATGACATCCAGAAATGGATTTCTGCACTGGAGAGGGCCTGTAAAGTACAGAGGGTCCCTCAGGAGCAGTGGGCAGCAATCTTGTGGCTCTCCTTTGCAGACAAAGGTAGAGATAAGCTCCTCACTGTTAGAGAAGAGGATGCTGACAATTACAAAGTCTTGAAGAGTGCTCTGATTGATGGGTTTGGCCTAACAACTGAACAATACAGGTTAAAGTTCAGAGATACCCAAAAGCACAGACTCAAGACTGGGTGGACTTTGTTGATTGTTCTTCTAAGGCTCTGGAAGGTTGGTTGATGGGCAGTAAGGTATGTGACTTCACAGGATTGTACAATCTTATCATGAGGGAGCAGATTCTTAATAACTGTCAAAATCAGTTGTTGCATCAGTACCTGGTGGACTCTGATCTGACCTCTCCCCAAGAATTGGGAAAGAAGGCAGACAAATGGGTCAGAACCAGGGTGAGGCAGATGGTACAGAACCAAGGTGGTGACCCTAAGAAGCAAGATTCTAAAAACTCTGATAAGGGTGGGGAGAAGGGTAAAGACCAGAAGTCTTCACAAGGCCCCCAAAAATCTTCTTCAGGTGGGGATTCACAGTCTAACAAGGGAAAAGGCCAAAAGAAACCATGGTGCAAAGTCTGTAAGCAAAAGACACACTGGACCAGTGATTGCACCAAGTCCAAAGACTCTATTCCAGCCCCCACCAATGCCCCTAAGGCACCTGCTCCCCCTAGTGCAGTTACAATTGGTGGTGGGAGTACACAGGCCAAGGGTTTAGTAGGGTTGACCCTGGGTAATGAGATGAGCTCTGGCCTAGTCAGAGAACTCACTCAGGCTGTCCTAGTCTGTGATGGAGGCATGGATGTGACCTCCTCTGTGAGTCCCAGTAATCTGGGCAAGTACAGGCAACAGCCCTTAATAAATGGAAAAGAGGCTTTGGCATTTAGGGACACAGGAGCAAGTGTCACCATGGTGACACAAGATCTTGTGGATCCTGGGCAGATTATACTTGGTGAGATGTACCAAGTGACCAATGCTAGCAATGTCAGAACAGACCATACTCTGGCAGTTGTTAACTTCTCCTGGGGAGGGGTAACTGGCCTTAAGAAGGTTGTGGTAAGTGCAGACCTACCAGTTGAATGCTTGCTTGGCAATGATCTTGAAACTTCAGCTTGGGCAGAAGTGGAGCTCAGGACCCATGCAGAAATGCTGGGCATCCCTGCAGATGTGTTTGCTGTGACCAGGTCACAGAGCAAAATGTCTAACACTGAACAGGCCTTGGATCCTGGAACAATGGACCAAGTGCCATCCAAGAGAAGGAGTAGTAGGGTTAAGGCAGTGCCTTCCCCCTTGGCTCAGGAGGAAGATCAGTCTCTTGAGGGGATGATCTCAGTCCTGAGGAAGGAACTGTCCCAGAGGAGCTTGAGCCTGACCAGGTTGAGTTCTTGGGGACAGGGGGCCCTTCCAGGGCAGATCTGAGCCAGGAGCAGCAGAGCTGCCCCTCTCTTGAACCCCTCAGACAGCAGGCTGCTACTGAGGCTGCTGGGAATGCTAGTGGTCCCCATAAAGTGTATTGGGATGATGGACTCTTGTACTCAGAGTGTAGAGACCCCAAGCCTGGTGCCACCAGGAGGTTGGTTATACATCTGCAGTTCAGGGGCTTCCTATTGACCCTAGCCCATGATATTCCTTTAGCAGGTCACCTGGGCCAGAATAAGACTTGGGAGAGAATTGTCCCTCACTTTCACTGGCCCCACATGTCTGAAGACACCAAGGAGTTTTGTCGCTCCTGTGTAACCTGCCAGGCCAGTGGCAAGGCAGGTGGCACTACAAAGGCCCCGCTGATACCACTACCTGTGGTGGGGGTACCCTTTGAAAGGGTGGGGATTGACATTGTTGGTCCCATGGATCCCCAAACAGCATCTGGGCACAGGTTTATCCTGGTGGTGGTGGATCATGCCACCAGGTACCCAGAGGCTATTCCCCTTAGGACCACTACAGCACCTGTAGTGGCAAGAGCCCTCCTGGGAATTTTCTCAAGAGTGGGCTTCCCTAAGGAGGTTGTATCAGACAGGGGTGCAAACTTTATGTCTGGATACTTGAAAGCAATGTGGAAGGAGTGTGGAGTGACTTACAAGTTACACCACACCCTATCACCCACAATGCAATGGTTTAGTTGAGAGATTTAACAAAACCTTGAAGGGCATGATTAAAGGGCTCCCAGAGAAGCTTAGGCGAAGATGGGACATACTCTTGCCCTGCCTTTTATTTGCATACAGGGAGGTGCCTCAAAAGGGGGTTGGCTACAGCCCTTTTGAACTTTTGTTTGGTCACCCTGTCAGGGGTCCATTGTGCCTGGTGAAGGAAGGATGGGAGTTACCTCTCAAGCCCCCAAAGCTTGAGTGCCGGAGCATGGTGCCGGAGACTAGCGCTGCCTCCCTGCACCGGCCTCCGCGCCCTGCCTCGCTCAGCCATCTGCTGAAATTAAAATCATCAATGACCTCAAACACCCCCTAAACCCCCCGCGCTATCTGCTGAAATTGAAATCAATGACCTCCCTCCTCCACCCCCCCGCGCCGCGGCAAAACTTGCAGAGGGAAACTGTCCTAACCGAGAGGCGAGCCATTCACTTAATCACCTGCACAAGTTGGGTGCATGCGTGCTCCCGATTCATGCCATATCTGTTCCAGTGACAACGAAAATGAAATGTGTCCTGAGGAACAACGCTAGACTTCTCGTCAATGAGGTAACGTGGTGTGAAGAGTTGGTTTACACTTCGCTTACACGAAAAGTGCTAACATGGGCTGTGCGCGTCGTAAACACAGAAGCTGCAGTGTCCTTACTGAGCTGCATCCATAAAAAAAAGTTATTATTAGAAAGACGAAAAGCGTGATCGGCGTCCACTGCAGACCTCTTCCCCTCACTGCTGAAGATATGGTCTTAAGAGGCGTGCTTTCCTGAATTAAGTTGGAACAAAATGCGTTCCGTGAATATTTAAAGAAATGTTTATTCAGGAAATACTGATGCGGGGACGGGATTACATTGGCATCGAGGTGCTGTTTGCGCAGTTTGAAAAGTACTGTGAAATACAGCTGCATATTAATTTAAAGTAAGTGTTTGCCTGGGATTATGTAAAGCGCACTGATACCCATAGGGTCTTGTGACAGTGCGCTCTATAGAAAGCGGCAAAGATAAATGTGTAACTTCTAGACAACTTCAGAAGAATGCTAAACTTAAACACCACGAGGCCTGCTGCACTAGATAGCCGGAGGCCTGCTGAGCAGTGAAAGCATAAAACTGGAGCTAACAGCCAGAGACGGGGTCTTGTTCATGCAGAGTCTGAGCAATGGGGTTGATGCCAAATCTGAGGCGGGCTGCACACAGAGTTTGAGGCCTGGGAGCACTGTATGCAGACTGAAGCTTTCTACACACAGACGTCCAGCCGCATGTTCTTGTTGGCCGAGTCTGAGAGATGAGGCCTGAGGCATGCTATTTAAGAAGGTCTGCTGCACACAGCTATACCATGCACACAGACGCAAGCCTCCTGCACCCATACAGCATAGCGCACAGCTACACTGTGCACACAGACACAAACCTCCTGCACCCATATAGCATAGCACACAGCTACACTGTGCACAAAGACACAAGCCTCCTGCACCCATACAGCATAGCTACACTGTGCACACAGACGCAAGCCTTCTGCATGCACATAGCATCGCACACAGCTACATTGTGCACAGAGGTGCAAGCCTCCTGCATGCATACAGCATTGTGCACAGCAACAGTGTGCGCACAGACGCAAGCCTACTGCACCCATACAGCCCCGAGCACAGCTACACTGTACACACTGATGCAAGCCTCCGGCACCCATACAGCATCGCGCACCGCTACACTGTGCACACAGACGCAAGCCTCCTGCATACACACAGCACCACACGGCTGCAGACTCTGTGGTGCCCGCTGCCACACACAGAACGAACCTGCAGTCTATCATTCACAGACAGTAAGGCCTGCTGCCAAAAAGGCAGTGCAATAACTGCTGGACAGTTTGAGGCCTTCTGCACACAGGGCCGAGACCTGATGCCTGCAGTGCTCCGAGTCAGGCAGAGATCAAGGGCACACCAAACTCAACGGTCACTAGTCTGTCTGCACAGCTGTGTCACTCATTTAATTTAATTTTAGAGGAGGGTGTTGGTGTAAGTTCTGATATTTATATGTTTCCCTTGCCTTTTATCGCTTGATTTTGCTCGCGAGAAAGTGTCACTCATAGTTGTTTAATGTCACTCATAATTACACTGAAATTATGAAAATGTCACACATAGCAATCTAAAACCTTGGCAGCTATGCGACGACTGTATGACAGTGCGCAGCGCACTGACCAGTGACTCATTATGCGGACGGGCAGGACACAGTGACTGCCCCCCGGCTCGCAGCACGCCTCTGAGTCCCCGCTTCCTCAATCTGACCTCACTTCCTTCCAGGACGTGAGGTGAGGTCACAACCCCGCCCCCCCGGCGCCACAGCCACTAATCAAGCAACCATTGAGGGCAGGCCCCGCCCGGATGTCTCGGTATTGGATACAGCACTGCCTCCGCCCGGGGAGGTCAGGGAATTTCAACTGGCGGCAGGCTATAGATACATTTGTAGCAGCTATGTGCACAAGATTATGTTACTGACTGAGCCTTTGCTGGTGGCAGCGCCCGGGCCGGCAAGTCTGCAGGGAGCAGCTGAGCCGGCGCAGGCACAGGCGCGCGCTCTAGCAGCCTGGCGGTGCCAATTACTTCAGCGCTGGTACAAGAGTCAGTGGCATTAAAATGCGTGACAACGCATTTCAGTGCAGTGATGCGGAACACCACACTGAAATGCGTTAGAGTCACGCCTGATGCGTGATACTTGGCAGGCCTGAATGTGGCATGCTGCACTGAGCCGCTTGATATATGTCTAGTTGATTATATTGCATTTATTTTGGTATTATGTGGACTGTATGACGAACAGCTTCTTGTTTCTGTTTCATTTTGTAGAACATATTAAGTGACCCCTGATGAAGGGTCAGACATTGACCTGAAATGCATTGGGTTTATAACCATGTCATGGATTGGATCTAATGGGTCATTATGGATTCACGTATACGCATTTAAATACATTGAATGAATATTAAAATTTGAAAGCTCAACTACAACCTGGATTAAAGTGATTGAATGTTTTGAAGATGCAACTTAAGAACAGGTGATAACACCGTGTGTGTTATTTGAATTGTGCTCCTACCGGCAGTAAGGGTGGTCCCTCTTGCACACTTATTAGTCTTGACTCGTTGACGCCATTGGACAGGGCGCATTGGTAGTGAAGCACTATTGCTAAGACTAAAACCATTATTGAACTTGAGTGCACGTTGGCAACCTCGTTGTCTTCTCACATACAGGCATGGACCCTGCTCACGTGACTCAGTGCAGTGGAACCCATGATGCACCCAGGAACAGCCAGTCAGATATGCAAAAGTATTATACACCAGTGACTCTGGCCAGACGTTGACAACTCATCCCTCATACAAGCTGCCTGGATCACCCATTACTATTGAAAGCTATAAGTTCAGACTAAAAATGCCCCGATAACTGCTCTTCTCTGAAGCGGTTTCAGGGAGAGGGAAAGGCAGATATGACACAATGGTTGAGGCAAGTATGGACAGAAGGAAATATCTCTGTTTAAAACTATGGTGGATACTGTACAAGAAGACAGAAGCCCCCACCTATAAAGTCAGATCACTTAGGAGAGAGCTGGCCACCTTTCAGTTGGGGCTAGTCACTACTTTATGGAAAATGAAAGCCATAGAGGTGTGGCACAGTGGCCAGAGTAGTTGACTCCGGAGCACAGGGCTCATGGTCCAATCCCTGGCGTCGGCTCAGCATCATGTGACTCTGGGCAATATCTCACTCAATCTCCCCGATGGCCTCCAGGACCTTGAAACCCTTGAGGGGTGATATGTTCACTCTCTACAAATAGGAATTATTTAATTAATAGAATCTCATCTTGAACACTTGGACAGCCACCCTGACATTGGCCAGGAATTGTGGAGGTTATGTCGAGGGACCATTGACCTGGAAGACAGGAGCCGCAGAAATAATGTCTGTTTATCAGGCATTCCAGAGTAACTGTGTTAGACCTGCCAGCTTTTGGCTGGTCTTCCCCCAAACGTTTTGCCTACTACCCTCCTATTTTTTCCTGAATTTGTTTTTGTTGACCTTAGAACTCTGTGCACTTTACCACTGCTAACCAGTGCTAAAGTGCTTGTGCTCACTGCCTAAAACATGGTAAAATTGGCTTAACCCCAACTGGCATATTTAATTTACTTATAAGTCTCTAGTAATGTGGCATATCATATCTCCAGGGCTGGGCAAATAAATGCTACTAGTGGACCTGCAGCTCTTCGTGTGCCACCCACTTAAGTAGCCTCTTAAAACATGTCTCAGGTCTGCCATTGCAGGCTGTATGCAGTTTTAAACTGCCAATTCGACTTGGTAAAATAAACTTTTGCCAAGCCTGAAGCTCCCTTTCTAATACATATAAGTCACACCTAGGGTAGGCCCTAAAAAGCCCAGAGGGTAGGGTGAATTGAATTTAAAAAGTTGATAGTGTAGTTTTAAGTTTTACATGTCCTGATAGCGAAAAACTCACAAATCTGTTCTTCACTGCTGAGAGACCTACCTCTCCCAGATGATAACATTGGGTTACCCCAGTACATTTAATAAGTGATAAATTTGTTTAGGAGCAGGTAGTTATCTCATGTTTGGTGTCTACAGAGTAGTCATTAAAAATTCTATTTAAGGGTAAAGTCGGATATTAAGTCACAATTCTGAAAATGCTACTTTTAGAAAGTTTACATTTTCTTGTCCAAGCCATTTGGTGCCTGCAGCCTGTTTCCTTGGTCACATGTTAGGTGTATTCCTCCCATACAGCACATATAGAGAGACTGAGTGTTGGCAGGATGGGCCATCCAAGGCAGATTGGAGGGGCGGAGCTTCCCACAGCCCTACATACACTTCAAAGACACTGCCTCAGTTCACACACAAAGAACTTCACACTAGTCTATTGTGCCTGCAGACAGACTAAAACCAAGGCAGAGCGGCACAAGATTCCAGGCACTTCTTTTGGGGGGGAAATTCCAGAATTTTCTTCTATTTTAAAGTGTAGCACCAGGTATATAAAAAGGGCTCTCAGACCTACCCTTGAGTTCACTTCTGGACTTGTGGAGGACTCTCCGAAGACTGCCCTGCTGCCTTTGGCCTGCTGTGTACTTCAGAGGACTGGCCTGCTGCACCAAGATGACTACCCTTCTGCTTGAGACCTGCTTTTCTGCTTGAACTCAAGACTTCCAGAATGACTCTGAGAGCTAGTTGGCGGGCCTCCTGATCAGAGCCTCTGGGGCAGAAAAAACTCCAACCATCTTGAACCCGCCACTGGACCCAGCTCAGGTGAGTACTGACAGTCCAAGTGGTGCCTGTCCGGTCTTGGACCCCTGGCAGTGGTGCTAAATGTGCCCAGATACAAAACTTGGGACTTAGAAAAAATTAAGCCAAAATGTGCTCTGAGAACCAAGAGGAGACCGGGACCTATCTGTTTGTCAATCTGCCCAAGGTGCATCACTGTCAGACTGACTTCGCGGCAGCTCCCACTACGTTCTTCTCCACAGTACCAAATCCTGTTATGCAGCTCCTCGGAAAGGGGTTATCCTGCCTCGTGTAGCCTTTGTCAGCTACAGCCTGCAGCTTCATCCCGCTGAAGATTTTCGACTTCCAAAAAAGAGACTAAGGGCCACTTTCATCAAGCTTTTTTCCGGTCGCAAACGGGCCGATTCGCATAAAAAAAGGCCTTTTCCGATGCATCAAAGGCCTTCAATTTGCGATTCCCTAAATGCGATGCAAGTAGCATTTCAAAAATGTGATTTTGCATATAGGAATCGTAAATTACCATCAACTTCAAGTTGATGGTAATTTGCAAATCCTTTGAAAAATGCACAAAAGTGCATTTTTCAAAGTGACATGTGGCGCACGCACATCATGTGTGTGCGCCACATGTGCACACTTACCTTTTTGGGGGGTGCATCAGGGAGACCTTAGCACCCTTGGAATTGCATTCACAATTTGCAATTACCAATTTGGTAATCGCAAATTGCAAATGCGATTGCCTATAGGGCCATAGGAATGAATGGGAATGCATTCCCTAATAGCGAATTACAATTCGCGATTCGCTATTAGGGAATGAGTAGGAATCGCAATTTATTTTGCACTGGGATTTCAAAGGGCACATAGAATATGCTCAAGATCCTCTTGAACATCCTCCAATTCTTCCAGACCAATCATCGCATGGTTTCTGTACCATGACCCAGCTCGAATAATAATAGAAGTCTGCCAGAAACCGGGTCGATCACTCCAATGTGGCATGCAGTGCATCTATGTGTTGGTGATTATATCCCAAAAGAAAGAAACTCTTGGAGGTTTGGCTCACACTTTGCAAAATAGATATTCGGTTTGGATTACTGAAGCCTAACAGGATGCTATTGACAACCAAAGGGAAACAGAAGGAATTCAATGAACTAGAGGACCTTGAACAATGACCACGGAGAGCACCACCCCGTTCATTGAACATCTGCACTTCAAGCTACAAATCTCCAAAACCTTCGCCCTGATTGGAACCATCGTCTACCCATCACTAGGACCACAAGCTTCCTTCATCAGCCTCATCACTGACTTCATCACCGCCCTCATCATTGACTCCAAGGCCTCAATACTCCTCGGTGACCTCAACTTCGACCTCACCGACAGAATCGACCCATGCTCCACAGCTCTCCTTGAAATCCTGAACAGCATTGGGTTAACCCAGCTCACCACAGACCCAGCTCACATCGCCAGACACATGCTGAACCCCATCTTCACCACCAGCGACAGCATCAAGTAAAACTCAACCTCACTCCTCACATGGACTGAGCACTCCATTAAAGACTTGCAAATCAACACACCACAAACCAACACACCCACCAATGTCAGCCTACCCAGCTGCAGCTGGGGTAAAATCTCAAGCAGACTGGCTCAACGCCCTTCATGGGATCAGCCCAACCTCACGGACAGCTTCAACGAGGACATCATCAATTTCAGCAAGAGGATCAAGAACTGTGCAGACTGCTTCACACCCATGACACCCAACAAGCAAAGAAGAACAAATAAGTAGGCCAGCTGGCTCACAGAGAACCTTTGAGACTCCACACAACACTGCAAACAGCTATAAAGAAAATGGAGAGCCATCCACAAAACCACCAACAGAACCACCTGCAAAACTGCGCTCAGACGCTACCACCAGCAACTGAGAGACACCATGAAAAGAGCACTAGCTAAACATATCAAAGGGAGCTCCAGCAGCTGCAAAGGAATATTCTTGATCATCAAGGACTTCACTACAGCCACGGCCTCTGTCACAGCATCACCTCCTCCCAAGAACTCTGCGATGACATATACAATTTCTTCCACAGCAAAATCGCGAACATCTACAGCAACTTTGCAAACAAACCAGACCCTAACACTCTAATCACCAACCTGTCCACCACTAATCAAGATGGCCACCAGATGGAAAACTTTTACCAAAGAATAAACAGTGACCATCATGCAGGCCATCCACTCAGGTGCCCCAAAAGATAATTGCCCCCACCAAGTATACAACTTTGGCACATCGTCAGTCAGCACTGCCCTCACCTACATCATCAACACCTCCACCACCTTCTGGAAGACTGGAAACACGCAGCAGTTAACATCCTCCTCAAAAAACCTTCAGTCGACCTAAGCCAAGTGAGCAACTTCTGTCCCATCTCTCTGCTTCCCTTATCCAGCAAGTGTGAAAGAGAAGGTCATAAACAAGCAACCCACAAGCCACCTCGAGCTACACCACTTACTGGACAACACTCAGTCAGGATTAAGAAAGAACCACAGCACTGAAACAGCACTCATCACAACCACTGACAACTTCAGGACCATTCTGGACAGAGCAGAAACAGCAACCCTCATCCTGCTCGACCTCTCTGCGTCAATTGACACAGTCTCCCACAACACACTCATCAGAAGACTCCATGAGATTGTCATCCAAGGACCCACTGGGACTGCTCCTTCCTCATGGGAAGAACTCATGCCAAAATGCCACGCTTCACTTCGGAGACCAAGAACCTGATCTGCAGAGTCCCGCAGGGATCGTTTCTCTGCCCAACCGTGTAAACGTCAACAATGCACTGCTGGCCAACATCATCTGATCCCAAGGCATCCCCATCATCTCCTATGCCAACCACACCCAACTCATCCTCTCCCTGATGGACAAGACAACCACCACCAGAACCACCTTCACTAACTGCATGGCCATGGAGCAGAATGGAAGAGAACTAACTGCCTGAAGCTCAAATCCTGCAAGACTGAAGTTCTGGTCTTCGGAAACAAGACCTCCCCATGGGACACCCCTTGGTTGCTGACAGAACTAGGACCAACACCAACACCCACGACCATGCCAGAAATCTAGGGATCATCAAGGATGAAAACATGGTTTCCTCCCACCCTGGGGCGAATTCTCGTCGTCCTGATTCTTTGGCCCCCGTCTCTCCCACTGGAAGGTGGTGGAGCCGGTCGCAGTGTGGCCGTTGCCTCGATTGAGCTGCAGTCGCGGCTGAGAGGAGCTGGTAGATCTCCCCGCCTGCCTTCTGGGCTCGTCCTTGGTTCTTGGCGTCCCGCCAGGTGGGGCTCGGAGGATTGGAGGTCGGAGCTCCTGTCGCTAGCCACCAGCCAGGGATGGTGAGAGACGGATGACGATTTCTGTGGCGGAGATCGCATCCGGGCCGGGGGAGCGGCATTTTGGGTCTTCTGGCTTCTACCTCGGGACAGCGCCATGCCGTCTCTCTGTCGGACTCTGCAGCCCATCCCTCTCTCTCAGGGCTCTGTCAGCGCGAGGCCGCCTGCATGCATCAGAGCAGATTGCGTGCTCTAGGTTGAGTTCTGGAGTTTTTCCCGCGAGCTGGTGACTTGCGCGTGGGTCTGCGAGGCTCCTGCTGGCATAGCCATGGAGGGTGGGTTTCTGTGACTGTTTGTGTACTTTGGCATCCGCGCTGCTTGTGCAATGGACTTGCTGGACGCACTGACGCTTCGCCTTCCTAGGTCTGTTCTGGTTCAGGTGGATTTGGGCCAATGTGATCGTGGAGTGTGTTTTGTGAAGAGACAGTGGTCTGGTCTTTGGGGATACACGGGCAGCAGAAGCAGAGGGTAATTGTATGGAGAATCACTGCTAAAATGGCCACCGGGTGATGAGCTCCGGTCGGGAGCACCTCGACTGGGGATGGCCTTTGGCATCAGTCCCGGGAATTTTCCCCTCCCTTCCCCCACATACACCTTCTGGGATTGTTTGACTGCTTTCCGGCGTTTCCTCCAACCCAAAGTGAATTTTCGTCGTCCTGCTTTTTCAACCTCCGTCTCTTCCGCTGGACGCTTGTGGAACCAATTTCAATATGGCCGTTGCCTCGGTTGAGCTGCCTTTGCAGCTGAGAGGAGATGAGCTGGCGGATCTCCCCGCCGGCCGCCACCTACCTTCCGGGCTCATCCTCTGTTGCTTGGCATTCCCTTCAGTCCCGCTCCATTGCCAAAGGTGATTCGAAGCAGTGAGTAAATCCGGCACTGGTTGATGCGACTTCGTGACTGTGAGAAGTTGGCCTGGTATATGCTGTTCACTAATTAAAGTGGACACCTTGCACCAGGGCAAATCGACTCTTATGGTAGATAGGTTTAAGACAACCTTTTAAAGAAAGCTATCCTAGTGGTAGCTGTGGAGAGCAGCCTTCAGGCTAAGTCTCGGAGGAATGTAAAGCAGCTTGTTTTACCATATAATCTCTTGAATCACCAAATGAAAAGACACCACACAGGTATATATATCAAATATATATGTATTTATTTCTAAATAACTCTCTACTAATCTCTTTATGAGATTAGAAGACAAACATATGCACAAATCAACGTTTCACAATAAGTTAAGCACAAAATATGGCTGGGGCCCTAGGGGCGTACCAGACCATATACTAAGTAAGAGACTTAGGGACCACGACTTGCAGGGAGACAAGGCCTAGGGCCTTCAGAAGTGCTGGGGCCTCACGAAACCACCCAAGGCAGGTAAGTAAAGGACCCACGGGGGACGCGTGCAGTGTGGATACACAGGCGCGGATCGCCGTTGACTTCAATGGGGCAAGTCGCGGTTGGAAATAAAGAGTTTTAGGATACTTCGGGAGAACCTACAAGCAAGTCACTTACAGGGTAAGTAGTTCTAGGGCCCACACCCACAGGAGCACCGTAGTGCTGGAGTTACCTCACCCAGGGAAGCCGGGTGCACAGGTGTCCTTTGGTGTCGGGTCGCGGCGTCGTTTTCAATGGCGAACAAAGAAGACTTGCTGCTTGCGGTGAGCTGAAGAAGTGTCCGGTGGAATCCAAGCCTGGATTCTGAAGAAGGATGACCTGAAAGCAGAGGGGACAGTGTTCAAAGTCACTTGGCAGTGACCCGGGGCAAGGAAGATGGATGCCCACCGTCGTCGGTCGCTTCAGGTCGGTTGCGGGTGCCTTGACTCTTCAGCCACGTGGTCCAGGAGGCGTCAACGACGACCAGGAGCTGGATTCGGTGTGTCCCTCGACGTCTGCAGCTGACTGCGGTGTCGGCAACTCGATCGGAGCCAACAAGCCTTGGCAGCCGCAAGTCTCGGGGAGATGGAGAAAAGTCGATGGCGCAGACCAGCAAGGTCTGTGGAACTCACCCAGCGAGGGTAAGTCAGGGCAGGCCTGGAGCAACCAGGGGAGCCCTTTGGTTTCTTTAAGAAGTCTTCTGGGGACCCACAAGCCAGCGGGCAAGGGATCGCAAAGACACCTTGGGCGGAATCACTCAACAGGGGCCCACGGTCACTCGGGACGGTGTAGGCCTCTGATCTTCGGAGGGATTCCTGCTGGAGGTTGGGACCACACGTGGTCCAAAGCACAAGTTCGTAGAACGTTGTGAAGGGGTTGCACTCGACAATAGTGCACGGTACCCAGGGGTCGCGGTTCCTCGTTACTCGTGGGGTCCACTTGCCTCAGCTTCGCTGGGGACTCACGATGGCCTGGGAGACGTCAGGAAATCCACTTCTTGGGCTGCAGGGACTTCGGACTCCGGCGGGAGCGGCGTAGTTTGCGACCGTCGTTGTCGTTTTTGGTGCCTGCCAAGCAGGGGAGTCACTCCTTGACTCCAAGGGAGATTCTTCTGTCTTCCAAAGGTAGTGGAACGTCGAAGGGCCAGGATTCTTCTGTAGAGCGTCGTCCAGGGGTTATCTGCTTTGCAATGGCAAGGTTCCCCCTCTTATACTAACAAGAGGGGATGGACTAGCTCTATGACCCCACCTATGGGAGGGTCAAGGGAGGGGTGGCTACACCCACTTCCCTTTGTCCAGTTTCGCGCCAGAGCAGGGGCAGGTAGCCCCTGAGCTGGTTTGAACTGGCATATGCACAGAGGAGCCTTCTGCTCCCCCAGTGCAGGACTTCAAAGCACTCTAAGAGTGCACCCACCCAGCCCCAATATACTAAACCCTGTCTGGAAGGTGGTTACACCTCCCTGTGACAGGATGCCTATTGTTGGGCTTCCTCCACTGTGAGTTTCGGTCATCAGCAGGAGGGCAGCCCAGTGTCTGTGACTGGTGGCATCCATTTTGTGATGCCAGGGCTCTTTAGGATTCTACCGCGTTTCCACAGCAGGTACATGTCTTATCCCTCTAGAAGGGTGGAATGCTACCCCCGCCGCCAAGATTGGCGGGGGTAGTATTCCAAGATGTTTGACACCAAACACGACATGTTTTGATGCAGCCATTCCAAAGTTAGCATTTACCGCGAGGATATAATGCCCTTAAGAGTATATGGTTTAACCGCATCCACAAACAGCACCAGAGAATGGACTCTGAGAACTGCAGAGGGGCCCTGCTCATGCAGAGGCACCCCCTCACATAGAAGCCAAGCACCCTGCCCTCAGGATTGATAGGGCCTGCCTTAGGGGTGACTGATAGGTTTATATGTGTGTGCAGGAGAGATATAGGAAACCTATATCTCAGTGAGGGGTGCTAGCACCACCTCACCCAGGCTGCAGTAGCAGGCCTGTGGTGTCAGATTTAGACTGCTTCCCAGGGGTGGCATAACATATGCTGCAGCCCCTGGGAGGCCTGTGAAGTACCTATGCCCTTGGTACCTAAGGTACCATATACTAGGGACTCATAAGGCACCACAGTATCCAATCACTAGTGCACCTAGAGTGCACTCCATGTCGTTAGAGAGAACAGAGAGGCTGGGGCCCTGATTGGCAGGGACCCAGCCAGACTATAGCCAGAAACCAGTGCTAACATCAGAAAAAAAGTGGGGGCAACATAAGAGGCAGATCCTACTCTCCTACACAACCCCCCAAACGCAGGGACACTAAACTAACCTTGACCAGTTGAGTCTTCGTGTTCAAAGTGGAAATACATTGAGAGTCCATCTGCATTGGCATGTTGGGTCCCAGGCCTATGTTCCACTGTATAGTCCATCCCCTGTAGGGAAATGGACCACCTCAAAAGTTTTGGGTTTTCACCTTTCATCTGCTTTAGCCATAGGAGGGGCTTGTGGTCAGTCTGAACTATGAAGTGAGTGCCAAACAAGTATGGCCTCAGCTTCTTCAGGGCCCAAACCACAGCAAAGGCCTCCCTCTCTATAGCTGACCAACGTTTCTCTCTAGGGGTCAGCCTTCTGCTAATAAAAGCTACTGGCTGGTCTTGACCTTCATCATTCAGTTGAGACAGTACAGCTCCCACACCCAGCTCAGAAGCATCTGTTTGGACAATGAACTTTTTGGTGTAGTCTGGACTCTGTAAGATGGGGGCAGTGCACATGGCCTGCTTTAGGTCTTCAAATGCCTTTTGACAGCTAGCTGTCCACTGAACCTTTTTTGGCATTTTCTTAGAGGTAAGATCATTCAAGGGGGTCACTATAGATCCATATCCCTTGACAAACCTCCTATAGTACCCAGTCAGGCCTAAGAAGGCTCTCACCTGTGTCTGGGTGGTAGGAGCAACCCATTCCATTATGCTTTGGATTTTGCTCTGTAAAGGCTGAACCTGGCCTCCACCTACAAGGTGGCCCAGGTACACAATTCTGCCCTATCTGGCACTTGGTGGCCTTGATAGTGAGGCCTGCTTTCTGCAGGGCCTCCAAAACCTTTCTGAGGTGGACCAGGTGATCCTGCCAGGAGGAACTAAAGACAGCAATATCATCTAGATAAGCTGAGCAATAAGTTTCCATCCCTGCCAGAACTTTATTCACCAACCTCTGAAAAGTGGCAGGTGCATTTTTCAATCCAAAGGGCATCACCACAAAGTGGTAGTGCCCACCAGGGGTCGAAAATGCTGTTTTGGCTTTTGCATCATCAGCTAATCTGATTTGCCAGTAGCCAGCTGTTAGGTCAAAGGTGCTTAGATACTTGGCTGAGGCCAAAGTATCAATCAGCTCATCTGCCCTTGGTATGGGATAGGCATCAGTCCTAGTGACTGCATTGAGGCCTCTGTAGTCTACACAAAACCTCATTTCTTTCTTACCACCCTGGGTATGAGGCTTGGGTACCAGGACTACTGGGCTAGCCCAAGGGCTATCTGAAGGCTCAATCACGCCTAACTCCAACATTTTCTGGACTTCAGTCCTGATACAGTCCCTGACATGGTCAGGTTGCCTGTAGATTTTATTCTTGACAGGCAGACTGTCTCCAGTGTCCACCTCATGGGTGCACCAGGAAGTCTGACTAGGGGTCAGGCTAAACATATGTCTAAACTGTTGCAGAACTTGTCTGCACTCAGTTTGCTGATGGTCAGTGAGGCTGCTTGCCAAAGCAACACCATCTACTGACCCATCATCAGGGTTCTGAGAGAGCAGGTCAGGGAGAGGGTCACTCTCCTCCTCCTGGTCCTCATCAGTTGCCATGAGCAAGCCCATGTCAGCCCTGTCAACATATGGCTTTAATCTGTTGACATGAAGCACCCTTAGGGGGCTCCTGGGAGTTCCAAGATTCACCAGATAGGTGACTTCTCCCTTCTGTTCAACTATTGTATGGGGGCCACTCCATTTGTCCTGGAGGGCTGCTGGGGCCACAGGCTCCAACACCCACACTTTCTGTCCTGGCTGGTATACAGTCAGCACAGCTTTTTGGTCATGCCAAGCTTTTTGTAATTCTTGGCTGGCCTCCAGGTTTTTGGTTGCCTTTTTCATGTACTCTGCCATCCGGGAGCGGAGACCAAGTACATAGTCCATCACATCTTGTTTGGGGGGCTTGAGAGGTAACTCCCAGCCCTCTTTTACCAAACATAGTGGACCTCTCACAGGATGCCCAAACAGAAGCTCAAATGGGCTGTAGCCAACCCCCTTCTGTGGAACCTCTCTGTATGCAAACAAAAGGCAAGGAAGAAGAAGGTCCCATTTCCGCCTAAGCTTCTCTGGGAGTCCCTTAATCATTCCTTTCAAGGTCTTGTTGAAGCGTTCAACTAAACCATTGCATTGTGGGTGATAGGGGGTGGTGAACTTATAAGTTACACCACACTCCTTCCACATTGCTTTCAGATATCCTGACATGAAGTTGGTATCTCTGTCAGAAATGACCTCCTTTGGGAAACCCACTCTGGAGAAAACTCCAATCAATCAATCAATCAATCACGGCATTTATAGAGCGCGCTACTCACCCGGGAGGGTCTCAAGGCGCTGGGGGAGGGGTAGAGTTACTGCTCGAACAGCCAGGTCTTGAGCTGCTTCCTGAAGGCGAGATGGTCCTGGGTTCGCCGAAGGTGAGTGGGGAGGGAGTTCCAGGTCTTGGCCGCCAGGTAGGAGAAGGATCTTCCTCCGGCGGCTGGTTCTGCGGATCGCGTGGTACGGTGGCGAGGGCGTGGCTGGTTGATCGTAGCTGGCGTGTGGGCGTGTAGAAGGACATGCGGTCGTTGAGGTACTTTGGGCCCAGGTCGTGGAGGGCCTTGTGTGCGTGGGTGAGGAGTCTGAACGTGATTCTCTTGCTGACGGGGAGCCAGTGCAGGTCTTTCAGGTGTACGGTGATGTGGCTGTGTCGGGGGATGTCCAGGATGAGTCGTGCGGAGGCGTTCTGGATGCGCTGGAGTCTCTTCTGAAGTTTGGCTGTGGTTCCGGCGTAGAGGGTGTTCCCATAGTCCAGTCGGCTGGTGACGAGTGCCTGGGTGACGGTCTTCCTGGTTTCAGTGGGGATCCATCTGAAGATCTTGCGGAGCATGCGCAGGGTGTTGAAGCATGAAGATGAGACGGCGTTGACTTGTCTGGTCATCGACAGGGAGGAGTCCAGGATGAAGCCCAGGTTGCGTGCGTGGTCCGTTGGCTTGGGTGCGGTGCCCAGGGCCGGGGGCCACCAGGAGTCGTCCCAGGCGGAGGGTGATGAGCCCAGGAGGGCTCTTGCCACCACAGGGGCTGTGGTGGTCCTCAGGGGAATTGCCTCTGGGTACCTGGTGGCATGATCCACTACCACCAGGATAAATCTGTGCCCAGATGCAGTCTGAGGGTCAAGGGGACCAACAATGTCAATCCCTACCCTTTCAAAGGGTACCCCCACCACAGGTAGTGGTATCAGGGGGCCTTTGTTGTGCCACCTGCCTTACCACTGGCTTGGCAAGTGACACAGGAGCGACAAAACTCCTTTGTGTCCTCTGACATATGTGGCCAATGAAAATGTGGAACAAGCCTGTCCCAGGTCTTGTTTTGGCCCAAGTGTCCTGCCAAAGGGATATCATGTGCTAAGGTCAAGAGGAACCCCTAAACTTCTGAGGTATTACCAACCTCCTGGTGGCTCCAGGGGCTGGGTCTCTACCCTCAGAATATAGGAGTCCCTCATCCCAATAAACTTTATGGGACCCACTAGCACTCCCAGCAGCCTCAGCAGCAGCCTGCTGTCTGAGGGGTTCAAGAGAGGGGCAGCACTGTTGCTCCTTGCTCAGATCTTCCCTAGAAGGGCCCCTGCCCCCAAGAACTCAACCTGGTCAGGTTCAAGTCCCTCTGGGGCAGTTCCTTCTTCAGGTTCTGCTTCACCTCCCTCTGGAAGTGAATCCTTGATCTGAGACAGAGGGAAGGCACTGCCTTAACCCTACTGCTCCTCCTCTTGGGAAGCATCTGGTCCATTGTTCCAGGATCCAGAGCTGGTTCAGTGTCATGCATTCTTGCTTGTGACCTGGTCACAGCAAATACCTCTGCAGGGATGCCCAACATCTCAGCATGAGTCCATAACTCTACTTCAGACCAGGCTGAAGTCTCTAGATCATTGCCCAATAGACATTCTACAGGGAGGTCTGCACTGACTACAACCTTCTTGAGGCCAGTTACCCCTCCCCAGGAGAAATTCACAACTGCCAGACTATGGTTGGTCTGGACATTGCTTGCATTGGTCACCTGGTACATTTCACCCAGGATGATCTGTCCAGGGTCCACTAGGTCCTCTGCCACCATGGTGACACTAGCACCTGTGTCCCTAAATGCCAAAGCCTGTTTGCCATTTATCAAAGGCTGCTGTTTGTACTTGCCCAGATTACTGGGGCTTACTAGGAAGGACATATCAATGTTTCCCTCACAAATCAGCATTGCCTGAGTGGTCACTCTGACTAGGTCAGAATCCACTCCAGAACCCAGGGTCAACCCTACTACACCCTTATTCTGCGTACCACCTCCACCAGTAGCTGAGCTAGGGGGCACAGTTGCCTTAGGGGCAGGAGTGGTGGTGGTTTGGTCTTTGGACTTGGTACAATCAGAAGTCCAGTGCCCTTTCTGTTTACAGAATTTGCACCAGGGCTTCTTTGGCCTTTTCCCTTGTTGGACTGTGACTCCCCACCAGATGCAGATTTTTGGGGCCCTTGTGAAGACTTCTGGTCTTTTGACTTATCCCCACCTTTCTCAGAGCCTTTAGGATCTTGCTTCTTAGTGTCACCCCCTTGGTTCTGGGTTTTCTGCCTCACCCTGGTTCTGACCCATTTGTCTGCCTTCTTTCCCAATTCTTGGGGAGAGGTCAGATCAGAGTCCACCAGGTACTGATGCAACAACTGGTTCTGGCAATTATTTAGGATCTGTTCTCTCATCATCAGATTATACAATCCCTTGAAATCAGTAACCCTACTGCCAACCAGCCAACCCTCTAGAGCCTTGGTTGCACAATCAACAAAGTCAGTCCAGTCCTGAGTCTGTGCCTTCTGGGTATCTCTGAACTTCAACCTGTACTGCTCAGTGGTTAAGCCAAACCCATCTATCAGTGCACTCTTCAGGACCTCATAATCATCAGCATCCTCCTCTCTAACAGTGAGGAGCTTGTCTCTTCCTTTATCTGAAAAGGAGAGCCACAAGATTGCTGCCCACTGCTTTTGGGGGACCTGCTGTACTCTACAGGCCCTCTCCATAGCAGTTATCCACTTGTGGATATCATCCCCACTCTGGTAGGGAGGAACAACCTTGCTCAGGTTCCTATGGTCAGGAATATATTCTCTGCCTCTAGGGACACTGTTGCTGCCACCAGGGGGTTCTAACCCCTCTTTTCTAGAAGCTCTCTGGATCTCCAGGGCTTCCCTATCCAGTGCCAACTGCTTGGTTCTGAGGGCCACTCTGGCTTCCTCATACTGGAGCAGTTTGCACCTTCTCTCAGAGGAGGTCTCTCTTAAGGAAAAGTATGAGCTCCTCTGCTGGACAAATTCTCTGCCAGAGTGATAAGAGTGGTCAGATTCCCTGGAAGGGGATCTGTGCCTCTCCTCCTCTCTGTCAGTTCTCTTAGGGAGAATTCCTCTGTCCTTTTCAGGCCCCTTGGAGCCTGGCCCTTCAATCACAGAGTCTTGGTCATTCTGATTTTCATCATCTGACCCAGATACTATGACTGACCCACCCACTGATTCAAACCCTTTAGCTCCTAGAGCCAATCTAAGGTCATCTGCTGTCAGCAGATCTATCAGGTGGAGTGTTGAGGGACTCTGTCCTAGTCTCAGGTGTCTGTCAACACACATGGCTCTCAAGTCAGAGAAAGCCATGTCCTTATACTGAGGCTGAGTGGATCCACTGGGTCCACCCTTTAAGGACATTCTAGTGTTGTGCAGTGTTGTACTACCTACACTAGTTTGTGGCCTACTGATCCTAGCTTGAGCTGTGGAAAGGGTGTGCTATCCCTTGGCACACAGCTCTAAGTTCAGTAGAACTTATTGATACTAAGCTTGACTTTATATGTACCTTGAGTACCTATAATGGTTTTCAGTTAGTAATTCAAATAGAGATTTTCTGGTAAAACAATGGCAAGCTGGAATCCCACACGCTGCCCACCAATGTGAGAAGTTGGCCTGGTATATGCTGTTCACTAATTAAAGTGGACACCTTGCACCAGGGCAAATCGACTCTTATGGTAGATAGGTTTAAGACAACCTTTTAAAGAAAGCTATCCTAGTGGTAGCTGTGGAGAGCAGCCTTCAGGCTAAGTCTCGGAGGAATGTAAAGCAGCTTGTTTTACCATATAATCTCTTGAATCACCAAATGAAAAGACACCACACAGGTATATATATCAAATATATATGTATTTATTTCTAAATAACTCTCTACTAATCTCTTTATGAGATTAGAAGACAAACATATGCACAAATCAACGTTTCACAATAAGTTAAGCACAAAATATGGCTGGGGCCCTAGGGGCGTACCAGACCATATACTAAGTAAGAGACTTAGGGACAACGACTTGCAGGGAGACAAGGCCTAGGGCCTTCAGAAGTGCTGGGGCCTCACGAAACCACCCAAGGCAGGTAAGTAAAGGACCCACGGGGGACGCGTGCAGTGTGGATACACAGGCGCGGATCGCCGTTGACTTCAATGGGGCAAGTCGCGGTTGGAAATAAAGAGTTTTAGGATACTTCGGGAGAACCTACAAGCAAGTCACTTACAGGGTAAGTAGTTCTAGGGCCCACACCCACAGGAGCACCGTAGTGCTGGAGTTACCTCACCCAGGGAAGCCGGGTGCACAGGTGTCCTTTGGTGTCGGGTCGCGGCGTCGTTTTCAATGGCGAACAAAGAAGACTTGCTGCTTGCGGGAGCTGAAGAAGTGTCCGGTGGAATCCAAGCCTGGATTCTGAAGAAGGATGACCTGAAAGCAGAGGGGACAGTGTTCAAAGTCACTTGGCAGTGACCCGGGGCAAGGAAGATGGATGCCCACCGTCGTCGGTCGCTTCAGGTCGGTTGCGGGTGCCTTGACTCTTCAGCCACGTGGTCCAGGAGGCGTCGACGACGACCAGGAGCTGGATTCGGTGTGTCCCTCGACGTCTGCAGCTGACTGCGGTGTCGGCAACTCGATCGGAGCCAACAAGCCTTGGCAGCCGCAAGTCTCGGGGAGATGGAGAAAAGTCGATGGCGCAGACCAGCAAGGTCTGTGGAACTCACCCAGCGAGGGTAAGTCAGGGCAGGCCTGGAGCAACCAGGGGAGCCCTTTGGTTTCTTTAAGAAGTCTTCTGGGGACCCACAAGCCAGCGGGCAAGGGATCGCGAAGACACCTCGGGCGGAATCACTCAACAGGGGCCCACGGTCACTCGGGACGGTGTAGGCCTCTGATCTTCGGAGGGATTCCTGCTGGAGGTCGGGACCACACGTGGTCCAAAGCACAAGTTCGTAGAACGTTGTGAAGGGGTTGCACTCGACAATAGTGCACGGTACCCAGGGGTCGCGGTTCCTCGTTACTCGTGGGGTCCACTTGCCTCAGCTTCGCTGGGGACTCACGATGGCCTGGGAGAGGTCAGGAAATCCACTTCTTGGGCTGCAGGGACTTCGGACTCCGGCAGGAGCGGCGTAGTTTGCGACCGTCGTTGTCGTTTTTGGTGCCTGCCAAGCAGGGGAGTCACTCCTTGACTCCAAGGGAGATTCTTCTGTCTTCCAAAGGTAGTGGAACGTCGAAGGGCCAGGATTCTTCTGTAGAGTGTCGTCCAGGGGTTATCTGCTTTGCAATGGCAAGGTTCCCCCTCTTATACTAACAAGAGGGGATGGACTAGCTCTATGACCCCACCTATGGGAGGGTCAAGGGAGGGGGTGGCTACACCCACTTCCCTTTGTCCAGTTTCGCGCCAGAGCAGGGGCAGGTAGCCCCTGAGCTGGTTTGAACTGGCATATGCACAGAGGAGCCTTCTGCTCCCCCAGTGCAGGACTTCAAAGCACTCTAAGAGTGCACCCACCCAGCCCCAATACACTAAACCCTGTCTGGAAGGTGGTTACACCTCCCTGTGACAGGATGCCTATTGTTGGGCTTCCTCCACTGTGAGTTTCGGTCATCAGCAGGAGGGCAGCCCAGTGTCTGTGACTGGTGGCATCCATTTTGTGATGCCAGGGCTCTTTAGGATTCTACCGCGTTTCCACAGCAGGTACATGTCTTATCCCTCTAGAAGGGTGGAATGCTACCCCCGCCGCCAAGATTGGCGGGGGGTAGTATTCCAAGATGTTTGACACCAAACACGACATGTTTTGATGCAGCCATTCCAAAGTTAGCATTTACCGCGAGGATATAATGCACTTAAGAGTATATGGTTTAACCGCATCCACAAACAGCACCAGAGAATGGACTCTGAGAACTGCAGAGGGGCCCTGCTCATGCAGAGGCACCCCCTCACATAGAAGCCAAGCACCCTGCCCTCAGGATTGATAGGGCCTGCCTTAGGGGTGACTGATAGGTTTATATGTGTGTGCAGGAGAGATATAGGAAACCTATATCTCAGTGAGGGGTGCTAGCACCACCTCACCCAGGCTGCAGTAGCAGGCCTGTGGTGTCAGATTTAGACTGCTTCCCAGGGGTGGCATAACACATGCTGCAGCCCCTGGGAGGCCTGTGAAGTACCTATGCCCTTGGTACCTAAGGTACCATATACTAGGGACTCATAAGGCACCACAGTATCCAATCACTAGTGCACCTAGAGTGCACTCCATGTCGTTAGAGAGAACAGAGAGGCTGGGGCCCTGATTGGCAGGGACCCAGCCAGACTATAGCCAGAAACCAGTGCTAACATCAGAAAAAAGTGGGGGCAACATAAGAGGCAGATCCTACTCTCCTACACAACCCCCCCAAACGTAGGGACACTAAACTAACCTTGACCAGTTGAGTCTTCGTGTTCAAAGTGGAAATACCTTGAGAGTCCATCTGCATTGGCATGTTGGGTCCCAGGCCTATGTTCCACTGTATAGTCCATCCCCTGTAGGGAAATGGACCACCTCAAAAGTTTTGGGTTTTCACCTTTCATCTGCTTTAGCCATAGGAGGGGCTTGTGGTCAGTCTGAACTATGAAGTGAGTGCCAAACAAGTATGGCCTCAGCTTCTTCAGGGCCCAAACCACAGCAAAGGCCTCCCTCTCTATAGCTGACCAACGTTTCTCTCTAGGGGTCAGCCTTCTGCTAATAAAAGCTACTGGCTGGTCTTGACCTTCATCATGCAGTTGAGACAGTACAGCTCCCACACCCAGCTCAGAAGCATCTGTTTGGACAATGAACTTGTTGGTGTAGTCTGGACTCTGTAAGATGGGGGCAGTGCACATGGCCTGCTTTAGGTCTTCAAATGCCTTTTGACGGCTAGCTGTCCACTGAACCTTTTTTGGCATTTTCTTAGAGGTAAGATCATTCAAGGGGGTCACTATAGATCCATATCCCTTGACAAACCTCCTATAGTACCCAGTCAGTCCTAAGAAGGCTCTCACCTGTGTCTGGGTGGTAGGAGCAACCCATTCCATTATGGTTTGGATTTTGCTCTGTAAAGGCTGAACCTGGCCTCCACCTACAAGGTGGCCCAGGTACACAACCTGACTCTGCACTATCTGGCACTTGGTGGCCTTGATAGTGAGGCCTGCTTTCTGCAGGGCCTCCAAAACATTTCTGAGGTGGACCAGGTGATCCTGCCAGGAGGAACTAAAGACAGCAATATCATCTAGATAAGCTGAGCAATAAGTTTCCATCCCTGCCAGAACTTTATTCACCAACCTCTGAAAAGTGGCAGGTGCATTTTTCAATCCAAAGGGCATCACCACAAAGTGGTAGTGCCCACCAGGAGTCGAAAATGCTGTTTTGGCTTTTGCATCATCAGCTAATCTGATTTGCCAGTAGCCAGCTGTTAGGTCAAAGGTGCTTAGATACTTGGCTGAGGCCAAAGTATCAATCAGCTCATCTGCCCTTGGTATGGGATAGGCATCAGTCCTAGTGACTGCATTGAGGCCTCTGTAGTCTACACAAAACCTCATTTCTTTCTTACCACCCTGGGTATGAGGCTTGGGTACCAGGACTACTGGGCTAGCCCAAGGGCTATCTGAAGGCTCAATCACGCCTAACTCCAACATTTTCTGGACTTCAGTCCTGATACAGTCCCTGACATGGTCAGGTTGCCTGTAGATTTTATTCTTGACAGGCAGACTGTCTCCAGTGTCCACCTCATGGGTGCACCAGGAAGTCTGACTAGGGGTCAGGCTAAACATATGTCTAAACTGTTGCAGAACTTGTCTGCACTCAGTTTGCTGATGGTCAGTGAGGCTGCTTGCCAAAGCAACACCATCTACTGACCCATCATCAGGGTTCTGAGAGAGCAGGTCAGGGAGAGGGTCACTCTCCTCCTCCTGGTCCTCATCAGTTGCCATGAGCAAGCCCATGTCAGCCCTGTCAACATATGGCTTTAATCTGTTGACATGAAGCACCCTTAGGGGGCTCCTGGGAGTTCCAAGATTCACCAGATAGGTGACTTCTCCCTTCTGTTCAACTATTGTATGGGGGCCACTCCATTTGTCCTGGAGGGCTGCTGGGGCCACAGGCTCCAACACCCACACTTTCTGTCCTGGCTGGTATACAGTCAGCACAGCTTTTGGTCATGCCAAGCTTTTTGTAATTCTTGGCTGGCCTCCAGGTTTTGGTTGCCTTTTTCATGTACTCTGCCATCCGGGAGCGGAGACCAAGTACATAGTCCATCACATCTTGTTTGGGGGGCTTGAGAGGTAACTCCCAGCCCTCTTTTACCAAACATAGTGGACCTCTCACAGGATGCCCAAACAGAAGCTCAAATGGGCTGTAGCCAACCCCCTTCTGTGGAACCTCTCTGTATGCAAACAAAAGGCAAGGAAGAAGAAGGTCCCATTTCCGCCTAAGCTTCTCTGGGAGTCCCTTAATCATTCCTTTCAAGGTCTTGTTGAAGCGTTCAACTAAACCATTGCATTGTGGGTGATAGGGGGTGGTGAACTTATAAGTTACACCACACTCCTTCCACATTGCTTTCAGATATCCTGACATGAAGTTGGTATCTCTGTCAGAAATGACCTCCTTTGGGAAACCCACTCTGGAGAAAACTCCAATGAGGGCTCTTGCCACCACAGGGGCTGTGGTGGTCCTCAGAGGAATTGCCTCTGGGTACCTGGTGGCATGATCCACTACCACCAGGATAAATCTGTGCCCAGATGCAGTCTGAGGGTCAAGGGGACCAACAATGTCAATCCCTACCCTTTCAAAGGGTACCCCCACCACAGGTAGTGGTATCAGGGGGCCTTTGTTGTGCCACCTGCCTTACCACTGGCTTGGCAAGTGACACAGGAGCGACAAAACTCCTTTGTGTCCTCTGACATATGTGGCCAATGAAAATGTGGAACAAGCCTGTCCCAGGTCTTGTTTTGGCCCAAGTGTCCTGCCAAAGGGATATCATGTGCTAAGGTCAAGAGGAACCCCTAAACTTCTGAGGTATTACCAACCTCCTGGTGGCTCCAGGGGCTGGGTCTCTACCCTCAGAATATAGGAGTCCCTCATCCCAATAAACTTTATGGGACCCACTAGCACTCCCAGCAGCCTCAGCAGCAGCCTGCTGTCTGAGGGGTTCAAGAGAGGGGCAGCACTGTTGCTCCTTGCTCAGATCTTCCCTGGAAGGGCCCCCTGCCCCCAAGAACTCAACCTGGTCAGGTTCAAGTCCCTCTGGGGCAGTTCCTTCTTCAGGTTCTGCTTCACCTCCCTCTGGAAGTGAATCCTTGATCTGAGACAGAGGGGAAGGCACTGCCTTAACCCTACTGCTCCTCCTCTTGGGAAGCATCTGGTCCATTGTTCCAGGATCCAGAGCTGGTTCAGTGTCATGCATTCTTGCTTGTGACCTGGTCACAGCAAATACCTCTGCAGGGATGCCCAACATCTCAGCATGAGTCCATAACTCTACTTCAGACCAGGCTGAAGTCTCTAGATCATTGCCCAATAGACATTCTACAGGGAGGTCTGCACTGACTACAACCTTCTTGAGGCCAGTTACCCCTCCCCAGGAGAAATTCACAACTGCCAGACTATGGTTGGTCTGGACATTGCTTGCATTGGTCACCTGGTACATTTCACCCAGGATGATCTGTCCAGGGTCCACTAGGTCCTCTGCCACCATGGTGACACTAGCACCTGTGTCCCTAAATGCCAAAGCCTGTTTGCCATTTATCAAAGGCTGCTGTTTGTACTTGCCCAGATTACTGGGGCTTACTAGGAAGGACATATCAATGTTTCCCTCACAAATCAGCATTGCCTGAGTGGTCACTCTGACTAGGTCAGAATCCACTCCAGAACCCAGGGTCAACCCTACTACACCCTTATTCTGCGTACCACCTCCACCAGTAGCTGAGCTAGTGGGCACAGTTGCCTTAGGGGCAGGAGTGGTGGTGGTTTGGTCTTTGGACTTGGTACAATCAGAAGTCCAGTGCCCTTTCTGTTTACAGAATTTGCACCAGGGCTTCTTTTGGCCTTCTCCCTTGTTGGACTGTGACTCCCCACCAGATGCAGATTTTTGGGGCCCTTGTGAAGACTTCTGGTCTTTTGACTTATCCCCACCTTTCTCAGAGCCTTTAGGATCTTGCTTCTTAGTGTCACCCCCTTGGTTCTGGGTTTTCTGCCTCACCCTGGTTCTGACCCATTTGTCTGCCTTCTTTCCCAATTCTTGGGGAGAGGTCAGATCAGAGTCCACCAGGTACTGATGCAACAACTGGTTCTGGCAATTATTTAGGATCTGTTCTCTCATCATCAGATTATACAATCCCTTGAAATCAGTAACCCTACTGCCAACCAGCCAACCCTCTAGAGCCTTGGTTGCACAATCAACAAAGTCAGTCCAGTCCTGAGTCTGTGCCTTCTGGGTATCTCTGAACTTCAACCTGTACTGCTCAGTGGTTAAGCCAAACCCATCTATCAGTGCACTCTTCAGGACCTCATAATCATCAGCATCCTCCTCTCTAACAGTGAGGAGCTTGTCTCTTCCTTTATCTGAAAAGGAGAGCCACAAGATTGCTGCCCACTGCTTTTGGGGGACCTGCTGTACTCTACAGGCCCTCTCCATAGCAGTTATCCACTTGTGGATATCATCCCCACTCTGGTAGGGAGGAACAACCTTGCTCAGGTTCCTATGGTCAGGAATATATTCTCTGCCTCTAGGGACACTGTTGCTGCCACCAGGGGGTTCTAACCCCTCTTTTCTAGAAGCTCTCTGGATCTCCAGGGCTTCCCTATCCAGTGCCAACTGCTTGGTTCTGAGGGCCACTCTGGCTTCCTCATACTGGAGCAGTTTGCACCTTCTCTCAGAGGAGGTCTCTCTTAAGGAAAAGTATGAGCTCCTCTGCTGGACAAATTCTCTGCCAGAGTGATAAGAGTGGTCAGATTCCCTGGAAGGGGATCTGTGCCTCTCCTCCTCTCTGTCAGTTCTCTTAGGGAGAATTCCTCTGTCCTTTTCAGGCCCCTTGGAGCCTGGCCCTTCAATCACAGAGTCTTGGTCATTCTGATTTTCATCATCTGACCCAGATACTATGACTGACCCACCCACTGATTCAAACCCTTTAGCTCCTAGAGCCAATCTAAGGTCATCTGCTGTCAGCAGATCTATCAGGTGGAGTGTTGAGGGACTCTGTCCTAGTCTCAGGTGTCTGTCAACACACATGGCTCTCAAGTCAGAGAAAGCCATGTCCTTGTACTGAGGCTGAGTGGATCCACTGGGTCCACCCTTTAAGGACATTCTAGTGTTGTGCAGTGTTGTACTACCTACACTAGTTTGTGGCCTACTGATCCTAGCTTGAGCTGTGGAAAGGGTGTGCTATCCCTTGGCACACAGCTCTAAGTTCAGTAGAACTTATTGATACTAAGCTTGACTTTATATGTACCTTGAGTACCTATAATGGTTTTCAGTTAGTAATTCAAATAGAGATTTTCTGGTAAAACAATGGCAAGCTGGAATCCCACACGCTGCCCACCAATGTGAGAAGTTGGCCTGGTATATGCTGTTCACTAATTAAAGTGGACACCTTGCACCAGGGCAAATCGACTCTTATGGTAAATAGGTTTAAGACAACCTTTTAAAGAAAGCTATCCTAGTGGTAGCTGTGGAGAGCAGCCTTCAGGCTAAGTCTCGGAGGAATGTAAAGCAGCTTGTTTTACCATATAATCTCTTGAATCACCAAATGAAAAGACACCACACAGGTATATATATCAAATATATATGTATTTATTTCTAAATAACTCTCTACTAATCTCTTTATGAGATTAGAAGACAAACATATGCACAAATCAACGTTTCACAATAAGTTAAGCACAAAATATGGCTGGGGCCCTAGGGGCGTACCAGACCATATACTAAGTAAGGGACTTAGGGACCACGACTTGCAGGGAGACAAGGCCTAGGGCCTTCAGAAGTGCTGGGGCCTCACGAAACCACCCAAGGCAGGTAAGTAAAGGACCCACGGGGGACGCGTGCAGTGTGGATACACAGGCGCGGATCGCCGTTGACTTCAATGGGGCAAGTCGCGGTTGGAAATAAAGAGTTTTAGGATACTTCGGGAGAACCTACAAGCAAGTCACTTACAGGGCAAGTAGTTCTAGGGCCCACACCCACAGGAGCACCGTAGTGCTGGAGTTACCTCACCCAGGGAAGCCGGGTGCACAGGTGTCCTTTGGTGTCGGGTCGCGGCGTCGTTTTCAATGGCGAACAAAGAAGACTTGCTGCTTGCGGGAGCTGAAGAAGTGTCCGGTGGAATCCAAGCCTGGATTCTGAAGAAGGATGACCTGAAAGCAGAGGGGACAGTGTTCAAAGTCACTTGGCAGTGACCCGGGGCAAGGAAGATGGATGCCCACCGTCGTCGGTCGCTTCAGGTCGGTTGCGGGTGCCTTGACTCTTCAGCCACGTGGTCCAGGAGGCGTTGACGACGACCAGGAGCTGGATTCGGTGTGTCCCTCGACGTCTGCAGCTGACTGCGGTGTCGGCAACTCGATCGGAGCCAACAAGCCTTGGCAGCCGCAAGTCTCGGGGAGATGGAGAAAAGTCGATGGCGCAGACCAGCAAGGTCTGTGGAACTCACCCAGCGAGGGTAAGTCAGGGCAGGCCTGGAGCAACCAGGGGAGCCCTTTGGTTTCTTTAAGAAGTCTTCTGGGGACCCACAAGCCAGCGGGCAAGGGATCGCGAAGACACCTCGGGCGGAATCACTCAACAGGGGCCCACGGTCACTCGGGACGGTGTAGGCCTCTGATCTTCGGAGGGATTCTTGCTGGAGGTCGGGACCACACGTGGTCCAAAGCACAAGTTCGTAGAACGTTGTGAAGGGGTTGCACTCGACAATAGTGCACGGTACCCAGGGGTCGCGGTTCCTCGTTACTCGTGGGGTCCACTTGCCTCAGCTTCGCTGGGGACTCACGATGGCCTGGGAGAGGTCAGGAAATCCACTTCTTGGGCTGCAGGGACTTCGGACTCCGGCGGGAGCGGCGTAGTTTGCGACCGTCGTTGTCGTTTTGGTGCCTGCCAAGCAGGGGAGTCACTCCTTGACTCCAAGGGAGATTCTTCTGTCTTCCAAAGGTAGTGGAACGTCGAAGGGCCAGGATTCTTCTGTAGAGCGTCGTCCAGGGGTTATCTGCTTTGCAATGGCAAGGTTCCCCCTCTTATACTAACAAGAGGGGATGGACTAGCTCTATGACCCCACCTATGGGAGGGTCAAGGGAGGGGGTGGCTACACCCACTTCCCTTTGTCCAGTTTCGCGCCAGAGCAGGGGCAGGTAGCCCCTGAGCTGGTTTGAACTGGCATATGCACAGAGGAGCCTTCTGCTCCCCCAGTGCAGGACTTCAAAGCACTCTAAGAGTGCACCCACCCAGCCCCAATACACTAAACCCTGTCTGGAAGGTGGTTACACCTCCCTGTGACAGGATGCCTATTGTTGGGCTTCCTCCACTGTGAGTTTCGGTCATCAGCAGGAGGGCAGCCCAGTGTCTGTGACTGGTGGCATCCATTTTGTGATGCCAGGGCTCTTTAGGATTCTACCGCGTTTCCACAGCAGGTACATGTCTTATCCCTCTAGAAGGGTGGAATGCTACCCCCGCCGCCAATATTGGCGGGGGGGGGGTAGTATTCCAAGATGTTTGACACCAAACACGACATGTTTTGATGCAGCCATTCCAAAGTTAGCATTTACCGCGAGGATATAATGCCCTTAAGAGTATATGGTTTAACCGCATCCACAAACAGCACCAGAGAATGGACTCTGAGAACTGCAGAGGGGCCCTGCTCATGCAGAGGCACCCCCTCACATAGAAGCCAAGCACCCTGCCCTCAGGATTGATAGGGCCTGCCTTAGGGGTGACTGATAGGTTTATATGTGTGTGCAGGAGAGATATAGGAAACCTATATCTCAGTGAGGGGTGCTAGCACCACCTCACCCAGGCTGCAGTAGCAGGCCTGTGGTGTCAGATTTAGACTGCTTCCCAGGGGTGGCATAACATATGCTGCAGCCCCTGGGAGGCCTGTGAAGTACCTATGCCCTTGGTACCTAAGGTACCATATACTAGGGACTCATAAGGCACCACAGTATCCAATCACTAGTGCACCTAGAGTGCACTCCATGTCGTTTAGAGAGAACAGAGAGGCTGGGGCCCTGATTGGCAGGGACCCAGCCAGACTATAGCCAGAAACCAGTGCTAACATCAGAAAAAAAGTGGGGGCAACATAAGAGGCAGATCCTACTCTCCTACAGTGACCCCTACCAGTTTGTGGCCTTGTTAACTCGGACTTTTGTGGGCCCCCTGATGTACTATCTACCATTGCCGGTCTTTCAGTTACTATCTGTTTTTCCAGCCCATTGACTCTACCCCCATATCCCCACTACCTTCTATGCTCTATTGGGACTTGTTTCTTTTTTCTGTGTTATGCTATGCTCTTGTAACTAATGTAACTATGCAATTACTGTTTTCATGTAAAGTGCTCTAATACCTCCGGGTCTAGCCTGCGCTTTATAAAACTTTTCAATTGTAACTGATGTAACTTTAACGCAACATTCCTCTGATAAAGCGCTCTGATACCTCCGGGTCTAGCCAGCGCTCTATAAACTTTTCAAATTATATCAAATCAATACTTTCTTTCCTGAACGCTGAGACCTGTGCAACATGGCTGATGCCCGGTGGAGCTGCTAGACAGCTAAAGAGGAGATTGGCCCTGGTTTTCCCCCTTGACCATCACCTACCCAGCCGGACATCGGTCACAGTTCCTCCTCGTCTCCCTCCTTCGATTTCTCGCAACATTGTTTTGTTTACTGTACCCTACCTTACTCTTGTAAATGATGTAACCTGTAACGCAACGATCCTAAATGTAAAGCGCTCTGATACCCTCTGGGGTCTAGTTCGCGCTATATAAAACTTTATAAGTAAATAAATAAATAAACATGACGGCACAAGTCAACACAGTGAGCGCCACCTGCTTCCACATCCTTCAAATGCTATGAAAGATCTTCAAGTGGCTGCCACAGAGCACCAGACGAACTGTCACACAAGCACTCATCACAAGCAGACTGGAATAAAGCAATGTGCTCTATGGTGGAATCTCCAAGCAGCTCCTACACAGGCTTCAGACCATTCAGAAAGCAACTGCGAGTCTTATACTTAACCTCCAGTGCTGCAACTTCATCTCACCTCACCCTAGAGAGCTCCACTGGGTCCCCATTCACAAACACAGCCAATTAAAACTCCCCATGCACACCCACAAAGACCTTCACAACATTGGACCAGCATACCTGAACAGCCGCATACACTTTCACCAACCTGCCAGACACCTACACTCAGCTTCACTCACACACTCCCCCCCCACATTCACAAAAGCAGAACAGGATTTCAATCATTCTCTTACATCACACCCAAAGCATGGAACAACCTCCCTCAACACATCAGAGCCTCCTCCACACGTCTTGTGGTCTTGAGTTCCACAAGAAGCTGAAGACCTGGCTCTTCGAATAACTCCATGGGGACCAGAAGCCCACACATCTGCTCAGGCGCCTGGATACCCTCATGGTTGATTAGTGCACTCTACAAATCAACATCACATCACATAACAACAATTCTTAGATGTGCTGCCACAACCAGACATGAAACCAAAGCATGACGTTCAGCAGAGGAAACACTGCAACAAAATGCGATGGAACCGAGTCAGGATAGTGAATGCTTGCACCCTACATTCAACAAGGACGAAACCGGGTGACAGCAGTGACTAGTAAATGGGCAACCTGGCAAGGAAGAAACAATGGACCTTTATGCAAGGACAGGAACAAATGTAGGTCCGCACTCAAAGCCTGAGGCTCGAGATCTTGCAGAGGACAATGAACCATTGCATGCCACCAGAGCACGAGTCTAGGGTACACGCGTGTAGACAGCGTCTATCCACTCTTTTCATAGGGTCGACACAGTCTATCGTGCCAAGAAATTGGACCCGACAGAAATGTGCTGAACTCGTCCCAGCGTCACTTTCAGACACCAGGACACATTCAGAAGTGCCTGCACGTTGCTTTCTTTCCGAGCAGCAACGTGCAGGAGGGGAGGGGGCTTTGTAATTATACATTCCATCTGGGCCCAAAACAAAGGCCGAAGTTTAGTGGCCATCAGGCCTCCTTTTGTTGGAGTATCCTAGCTGAGAATTCCCTGGAGCCTCACACCTAAATGCAAATGCAATGGAGGGGAAGCAAAGGCGCGAGCTTGTTATTAATTCAAAAAGCAGTTAAGAGAGGCATACTTTTGACTTTGTTCAGTCCCTGTTTATTAGTTCATGCACTGTAAGAATGTCAGATGTGCTGGTTTGCCACAGTATTTACACAAATAACAATTTATAAATCACTATTTTATTTTATTTCTTTTATAACAATTCTCACCCGGGTGCAGGGTGTCAGAGCACTTTACATCACTCGTACACATTATACATTGACAATAAATCATGTGTGTAAATCAATATAATGGATGTATTACATAAGACAGTGAGGGTTACAAGGTGTAGGAGTCACATGTCCTTCATAGCTCACTGTACTATATTAGAAGGATTACAATTTATGAGCTGCAAGTAACAAAAGGATCTCTGTCTTAAAAGCAGTAACCAACTTACCTAACTGCATAAAATAAAAATCTGTCATCTACATGTTACATAATTTGCTTTGCAGGAGATATAATAATAACCCCCTATGCTACTTTGATTTAAAACTAGGACTAGACAACAGACAGATCTCCTCAGCAAATATGTTAACCTCCTGAGTTATCTTTCCATTATTATTATACCCTGATATTTTCTGAAGATTGTAGAAAGATCCCTACAGCAAGTTCCTTAACCCCATAAGATATTTTTAAATGCAGACTTTGCTAACAATTGAGCAGAATAGATTTAATGCCATATTTCTTCTTGTTGCCAATTTCTTCCTGGCAGAGTTATAAAAAAGAATTTATAAGTTGAGGTCTATATTTTGTGTGGGCGGCATTACATTATTGGCACAACCCCGACACAAAATCACATTCTCTAAATCTTGTAAAGCGCTCAAATGCACTCAAAATAGACCTGCTAAATATATGTGTGAGGTCTTCAGATCTGATGTCACTTCTTGTGATGTCACTTCCTGTAAGGTCATGGGTTGTGAACTTGTGATGTCACATCCTGGGAAGCCATGTGCAATGTCAAGCGCTGTGATGTCACACGCTGTAATGCCACTTGCCATGATGTCACTTACAAACTGCCCAACTTACATGGATCAATCAATCAATCTGGATTTGTAAAGTATGGCTAATCACCCATGAGGGTATCCAGGTGCTGAGGGCACTGCTGCAGCGATGCTCACTTGAACAGCCAGGTCTTGAGTCCTTTTATGAATTCCAGCAGAGAGGATGAGGGCTGTAGGTAGAGTGGAAAGTAATTCCAAGACTTGGCAGTGAGGTAGGAGAAGGAGCAACCTCCACTGTTGCTGCAGCGGATGTGGGGGGTGTGGACAAGGAAGAGAGGCAGAGCGCTGGCGTCCAGAAGGAAGGCAGGTGGAAGTTCAGGCGGTGGTTGATGGACAATGGTGCCTGGTAATGGAGCGCTTTGAAGGCATGCGTGAGCATCTTGAAGTGAAATATCTTTTGAATGGGGAGCCAGTGGAACTTCTTAAGGTGGGGATGATGTGGGTCTGCTTGGGGAGTTCCTGCATGATTCTGGCTGCTGAGTTCTGTAGTTTCTTGAGGAGGTGCAAATGGTGATTCCTATGTAGAGTGTGTTGCCGTAATCCAGTCGGCTGGTGACCAGGGCATGTGTGAATGTGCACCTGGTGTCGATGGGGAGCCACGTGATAATCTGCCATGGCATGCAGACTGTGAGGAAGCAAGTGGACGAGACTGCATTGATCTGTCTTTTCATGGTGAGTTTGCTGTCCAGGATGATGCCAAGCTTGCGGGGTGGTAGGTCAGATTGGGTGAGGGTCTTAGCTCGTGGGGCCACCAGGCGTCGTTCAATGTGGAAGTGTTGTTCCCGAAGATCAGATGGACACTATTAGGAACTCTGTCTCCTCGTAGCCCCTATTGTGGCCTGCGGGCAAAGTCACATTATGAGATAACATGATAAGAGACACTTCCCCCCGCAAACGCAGACACATGTTCTACAAGAGCAGATGGAGAAGGACATAAAACAACTTACACATCTCTGTAACACACAACCATCACTAGAGACAAGACGAGACCTGGAACGAAGGATGCTTGACCTAAACCCTTTTCTGCCAAAGTGGAACATGCATCAACAGACCTGGAATGTAGGAAGCTTGACCTAACCCCCTCCTACCAAAGCGGAACATGCATCAACAGATGTGGAACATAGGAAGCCTGACAAAACCCTCTCCTATCAAAGCGGAACATGCATCGACAGACTTGGAATGTAGGAAGCTTGACCTAACCCCTCTCCTATCAAAGCGGAACATGCATCGACAGACTTGGAACGTAGGAAGCTTGACCTAAACCCTCTGCTACCAAAGCGGAACATGCATCGACAGACCTGGAATGTAGGAAGCTTGACCTAAACCCTCTCCTACCAAAGCGGAACATGCATCGACAGACCTGGAATGTAGGAAGCTTGACCTAAACCCTCTCCTACCAAAGCGGAACATGCATCGACAGACCTGGAACCTAGGAAGCTTGACCTAAACCCTCTCCTACCAAAGCGGAACATGCATTGACAGACTTGGAACGTAGGAAGCTTGACCTAAACCCTCTCCTACCAAAGCGGAACATGCATCGACAGACTTGGATCGTAGGAAGCTTGACCTAAACCCTCTCCTACCAAAGCGGAACATGCATCAACAGATTCGGAACGTAGGAAGCTTGACCTAACCCCTCTCCTACGAAAGCGGAACATGCATCGACAGACCTGGAACGTATGAAGCTTGACCTAACCCCTCTCCTACCAAAGTGGAACATGCATCGACAGACCTGGAACGTTGGAAGCTTGACCTAGCCCCTCTCCTACCAAAGCGGAACACGAATCGACAGACCTGAAACGTAGGAAGCTTGACCTAACCCCTCTCCTACCAAAGCGGAACATGCATCAACAGACTTGGAACGTAGGAATCTTGACCTAAACCCTCTCCTACCAAAGTGGAACATGCATCGACAGACTTGGAACATAGGAAGCTTGACCTAAACCCTCTCCTACCAAAGCGGAACACTCATCGACAGACCTGGAACATAGGAAGCTTGACCTAAACCCTCTCCTACCAAAGCGGAACACTCATCGACAGACCTGGAACATAGGAAGCTTGACCTAACCCCTCTCCTACCAAAGCAGAACACACATCAACAGACCTGGCACAAAGGAAGTTTGACCTAAAACCCTATTTACTACCAAAGTGGAACATGCATCAACACGCCTGCAAAGGCGTCACCATGAGCGGAGAAGGCACAACTCTTCTTGTACTCAGCTCAAACAACCAGAATCCCAGACATCCATTCCTGCCACATATGACAGTACAAAAACATTAGCTACACATCTATGGACATTGTAAATGCTTTATCAATAACTCTACACTGCAGACTTGAAAAATACACTAACCACGGAGGCAGACCTTCTCATAGGAGTCCGAGTGCCAGGGCGCTCTGAAGAGGGCAAAGCTTTGATGAAGGGTGGACCACATTGAAGCTGTGATATCTGAACTGCCCTTTAACAAAGCACCAGGAGTCGAGGGTCTACCATGAGAATTTGATAAAATTGTGAATTCCAAATCAAGAATGTTCTATACGACACCTGTGAAGGGGAGAACGCGGGTAGAATGATACCTGAATTTAACAAAGCAGTCACCACACTTCTCCCAAAACCAGGAGACCCCCTCCAATGCACCAATTACTGATGGATTTCACTTATAATCTCAGATAGAAACTCTTAGTGAAAATACTGTCAACAGGATGGGGAAGGTACGGAGTCCCCCAGGCATAGTTTCTCAGCCCGACCCTGTTCACCGTCTACAATACACTGCCGCCAACATCATCCAATCCCAAGGCATCACCATCATCTCCTACGCCAATGACAGACACCTGATCCTCTCCCTGACAGACAAGACAACCACCTTCAAAGTGGTCTTTGTCTCCAGAAGAAATTCTAGAAACCAACTACGCTCTTGGCCAGTGTCTTGTGGCAAGCCAAGCATTGCCCAGATGACACTGTGGCCCTCTCTCTAGACGCCAAGATGGAGTTTGACAGGGTTGAATGAGGTTTCCTATTATGGACACTGGAAAGAGCAGGTATAGGCCAAGAACTTATAACTAAAGTAAAATTACTACATGCAGAGACCACACCACAAATAGACTACTTCAGCTTCATGACGAACTAATTTCCCATCTCTAAGAGCGCGCAACAAAGCTGCCTTCTCTCGTCATGCTCCTTCTACCAACTTTAGAGCCATTGGTGGTTGTGATATGTGAGTAGACGACATTGCAGAGATACCCTCTACTGATGGCCAATCTAAAATCATGTTTTAGGCCAATGACACTATGTTAGCCATGAAGAAACCACCTACATCCATACTTCCATTACTATTGATAATTGACAGGTTTTCAATGTTCTCAGGTTACAAGATAAAATGGGGCAACAGTGAGATGCTTCTATTGCCCTGGTACAAAACAGCCATTCAGCAGGAAATCATGGCTTCACATGACTAGTTATTCTGCAAACGGAGCAAGAAGGTGATTTGTTTTCACTGGTTTTCGCTGAAATTATCACTGTGGGGAGAGTTCAGGTTATAAAAGTTGGCTGTTGGCTTCCAGTACCACAACATACTATTAATGAGTTCAACCTCAACAATAAAAATATTGTCTCGGCCAAATAAAAAAGACCTCAATCCACACGTTCAAAAATGCAAGCCGACATGGCCTCAGATGGCCTGAGACCACCGGACATCACCTAGAGGACCAATTGTCTTAATTAGACTAATTTCTGCCTGATTGCAGAGAACCCCCTTTGTGGATGACTACGGTAAAGACAAGCATAGGTAACTTGCCGAGCCTTCAAGGCCTTTACGAGCTTAAGGGCCATATCTCTATGGGGAGTTCCGTTGCACTCGCACCACGCGGCATGGCGCAAGTGTGAAGCAAGTCCAAAATGAGATTTACGAAACCCTGAGTAGCTTCATGAATCTGGAGTAACGCAACGTAGAGCAAATCACTGCGCTGCGTTACTCTGCCCTGAGAAGGCATTCTATGGGCACCGCGTGGGTGTTCCCATGCAACCCCCATGGTTTGTGATGCATCCCAGATTTACCAAAAGTAGCAGACCTGCAAAATCCCCAAAAAGATAGGCCTTCCCAGGAGAGACCTAACGAGAAGAAATATCTTTATTTCTACTTATTGCTTCCTCTTTCTATGTGTGCTGCATTTTGTAGCACACATAGATAGAGGAATATACCTCTCAGGATTGTTTTTGTGCAAGAAGGTGCCCCTACCTGCACAAAAAAAATCCTGCATGCAACACAGGCTCCCTTTCACCATGGTGCAAGGATGCCTGTGTTGGCTCTAGGCAGCCAAAATGGTGCCAGCGTGGGAACAAAGGCATGAAAGTGCCACATTCTTTTAACTACGGTGCATTCCTGCCCTTTCCCCGTAACGCAGTGCAGAAAGGTGACTTGCTGTGCTGTGTGATGTTACTTTGTCATAAATATGGCCCAAATTCAAACATACTCCGAATCTACTCCCCACCATAACAGCCACAATAGATTCTTGGACAATTCAACACGTACACCTTTAAAATACACAGACTCCTTTCCAGCGTTGCTCCTGTGTGGAAGGGTCCAGACAAACACCTATAAAATCCACAGACTCTTCCCAGCGGGGCTCCTGTGCAGAATAGTCCACACAAACACCTATAAAATACACAGACTCCTCCCAGCGGGGCTCCTGTGCAGAAAGGTCCACACAAACATCTATAAAATACACAGACTCATCCCAGCGGGGCTCCTGTGCAGAAGGGTCCACATAAACACCTTTAAAATACACAGACCCCTCCAGGGGGCACCTGTGTGAAAGGGGTCCACGCTGACACCTTTAAAGTACTCAGACTCCCAGCAGGGTTCCTTTGTGGAAGGGGTCCGCACAGACTCTGTTAAAATACACAGACTCCTCCCCAGCGGGGCTTCTGTGTGGAGGGATCCACACAAACGCCTTTAAAATACACAGACTTCTTCTGAGCGGGGTTCCTGTGTGAAAGGGCCCACACAATCACCTTTAAAATACTCAGACTCCCAGCATGGCTCCTGTGCGGAAGGGTGCACACAAACACCTTAAAAATAAAGCGATGCCTTCCCCACGGGGCTACTGTGTGGAAGGGGTTTATCCAAACTCCTCTAAAATACACAGGGGCCGATTCACAGAACCAATCTGAGATAAAATCCTAAACTTACTACTTTTGGTATTCACAGAAGACATTTAGTAGTATCCTAACTTTACTACTACTAAATGCCTTCTGTGAATACCGAAAGTCGTAAATTTAGAATTTTGTCTCAGTTTAGTAGCTGTAAAGTTAGGAGTCCTAACTTTACTGCTACTAAATGCCTTCTGTGAATACCAAAAGTAGTAAGTTTAGGATTTTATCTCAGATTAGTCCTGTGAATCGGCCCCACAGACGCCTCCAGGTGGGCTCCTGTGTAAAAGGGGTCTATGCTGACACCTTTAAGATACATAGACTCCTCCCCAGTGGTGTTCCTGTGAGGAATGGTCCACACAAACGCCTTTAAAATACTCACTCATGCCCAGCGGGTCTCCTGTGTGGAAGGATCCACACAAACACCTTTAAAATACACAAACTCCCAGCAGGGCTCCTTTGTGGAAGTGGTCCACACGCACTCCGTTAAAATACACAGACGCCTCTTCAGCATGGCTCCTGTGCGAAAGGGTCCACACAGACTCCTTAAAAATATACAGACTCCAACACCTTACGCAGACTCCTCCCAAGCAGGACAGCTGTGTAGATGGGCCCACACAAACACCTTTAAAATACAGACTCCTTTCCAGCAGTATCCTGTGTGGAAAGGTCCACACTAACGCTTTTAAAATCCACAGAGTCCTCCCATCAGGGCTCCTGTACAGAATGGTCCACACAGACTCCTTAAAAATTCACAGACTCTTCCCCAGCAGGGCTCATTTTGTGGAAGGTTCCACACAAACACCTTTAAAATATATAAACTCCCAGCAGGGGTCCTGTGTGGAAGAGTCCACACAAACGCTTTTATAATACACAGGCACTTGCCCTGCATGACTCCTATGTAGCAGGTTTCAATCAAACACCTTTAAAATACACAGACTCCTCCCCAGCGAGGCTTCTGTGTGGAAAGGTCCACACAAACACCTTTAAAATACACAGACTCCCAGCAGAGCTCCTTTGTGGAAGGGTCCACACAGACTCCGTTAAAATACACAGACTCCTCCCCAGCGGGGTTTCTGTGTGGAAATGTCTACACAAACACCTTTAAAATACACAGACTCCCAGCAGAGCTCCTTTGTGGAAGTGGTCCAAAAAGACTCCTTAAAAATATACAGACTCCTCCCATCAGGGCTCCTGTGTGGAAGGTTCCACATAAAGTCCTTAAAAATATGCAGACTCCTCCCCAGCACGGCTCCTGTGCGGAAGGGTCCACACAAACGCCTTTAAAATACACAGACTCCCAGCAGGGTTCCTTTTTGGAAGGGTCCACACAGACTCCGTTAAAATACACAGACTCCTCCCCAGCGGGGTTTCTGTGTGGAAATGTCTACACAAACACCTTTAAAATACACAGACTCCCAGCAGAGCTCCTTTGTGGAAGTGGTCCAAAAAGACTCCTTAAAAATATACAGACTCCTCCCATCAGGGCTCCTGTGTGGAAGGTTCCACACAGAGTCCTTAAAAATATGCAGACTCCTCCCCAGCACGGCTCCTGTGCGGAAGGGTCCACACAGACTCCGTTAAAATACACAGACTCCTCCCCAGCGGGGCTTCTGTTTGGAAATGTCTACACAAACACCTTTAAAATACACAGACTCCCAGCAGGGCTCCTTTGTGGAAGGGTCCACACAGCCTCTGTTAAAATACACAGACTCCTCCCCAGCATGGCTCCTGTTTGGAAAGGTCCACACAAACACCTTTAAAATAAAAATACACAGACTCCCAGCAGAGCTCCTTTGTGGAAGTGGTCCAAACAGACTCCTTAAAAATATACAGACTCCTCCCCAGCACGGCTCTTGTGCGGAAGGGTCCACACAAACGCCTTTAAAATACACAGACTCTTCCCCAGCGGGGCTCTAGTGTGGAAGGTTCCACACAAACACCTTTTAAAACATACAAACTCCTCCCAGCGGGGGTCCTGTGTGGAAGAGTCCACACAAACGTTTTAATAATAAACACACTCACTTGCCCCGCATGACTCCTGTGTAGCAGGTTTCACTCAAACACCTTTAAAATACGCAGACTCCTCCCTAGCGGGACAGCTGTGTAGATGGGTTCATGCAAATGTCTTTAAAATACATAGACTCATGCCCAGCGGGGCTCCTGAGTGGAAGGGTCCACACAAACACCTTTAACATACACAGACACCTTCCCCATGGGGCTCCTCTGTGGAAGGGACCACACAAACCAGCGGCGGCTCCAACGCACACAAACGCTAGTTTATTATCGTTTTATTTTGGCTATCGGAGCCGAGGCTTGGGAGCGAGGGCAGAGATGACAGACTGGTGGAGGAGTGTTTTGCACTGTAATTAGTGCACATGACGGTTCTCAGGACGGCCAAACCGTCATGCGCACTGAAGCTCTCTCCAATCCCAGCTGTGGTGCTGGGTTGGAGAGAGCAGTCACAGGCTCCCTTAGTACCTGGGAGCGCAAATCATCGGCGCTCAGGCCAATCCCGATGCTGCTTTCATGTAGCGTCAGGATTGGCCGCAGCGAATTCTGGGAGCCTGTGCCTGCAGTTCCCGGAGCCAGATCGGAGCGTCGGAGGCAGATGAGAGCGTGAATGCAGATACGTTTTTTTAAATTTTAATTTTAATTTTGTTCCCCACCCCCGGTTCTTCCCTTCTCCCGCCCCGGCACTTTGCCCAGATACCGGCCGCCACTGACACAAATACACTGGCGGCTTTGCCCTACAACTCGGGTTCAGGGCTCTTGACAACTGGTGTAGCACACAGCAGCAGTCTATAAATATATATTATGTTTGTTTCTTCTGATTGTATAGGAAAGACTGAAAAATCAACTCTACTGGTGGAAAAAATGGAGAGAGAATGGACTGTTATTCTTGATAATTCCTCAATAAAAAGAGAAAGCAGAGGATATTAATGTATATTGAGAGGTCACCCTCAGGTGTGCACTGCAGACAACCTGTCTTTCAGATAATAAATGATGCTGCTACCCTATTGTGTAAGGGGCCGATGAAGAAACCACATCTGAGATGTGGTGGTGAAACTGAAACACAATTAATATTGAATATTTGAAGTGATCTAGAGGACGCATGCGTGGTAAACCTATCTAGAGTCATGGTGAAAATCGAGAGGAATTCACAGGATATCGTGGCCGTGTGAAAATAGGCGAAAAATCATGTGCAAGCCTGAGTGTAAGAAACACAATGAGGAATTGTTTTGCTCATTGTGTTAACTGCTAAATCGAGTGCTGTCTTTTGTGCCCGGTGGTAACACGGAAGACTGATGTCCACATCTGGCCGTTCATTCGCTCTTGTGATGTTGATGACGAAAATTCAATAATGTATTAAAAAAAGTGAAAAGGGGAGGTCCAAGAGTAACAATCAATGAAAAAGGGGGAAAAGTAAATAATAAGAGAGGCGCACAAAAGACTACATTTGACGTTTTGGTGAAAGACCTAACAAGAATTGCCAAAGCCAATAGGTATCACCTATGTGAGAGCTGTTTGTTTTTCCAATGTCTGTGAGCCAGGCTTCTCCAGCGAGTAGCTCGTAAGGTACTCGTAAGTAGCTCTCCTGTGTTCGGCCCAGCCTACTAAATTAGAAGCTTTTCTTTGGTTGAACTCGTACTTTTATACCAAAATCGAAAAGTGTGTATTTAAGACGGAAATGTGTGTATTTTCAGAACTCATGAGCGATGTTAGGGGAGATGTATTACTAATAATAACTTGTTTCAAGGGGCATTGCAGCTGTAACTGTTCTGTATTACCCATGTAGAGGCGGTCACATTGACAAAGCATTGTTGACATTGGTGCTGGGAACCGTGCCTGGCACACTCACATTGCTAGTAATCCTGCACATGGGGGCCACTAATGTAAACTTGTCTGACGTGGTCAGTAGTAAAACTCTAATAATATTAGAGCGTGGGATGATTTTCATTGAACATAAGTAGCTCATACTACAGAAAAGGTTGGAGACCCCTGCTTTGAGCCATGCATTACCCACAGCGCGCTGCACTCCTCTTCACCCTCCTATCTAAGTGCGAAACTGAAAATCTTTGGAGCAAATAGGGGCTTCAGAAATGCCCAACCCTGCTCCTGGAACCGCCCCACCTTCAGTGGAGAATGGTACATGAGCCCGTCATTCTCTGGTGGCCACAAGAATCCGGAACGCCGAACCTTCCTTCCTCCCTTTGCCAAACAATCTGTATAGCCACCTTCAACAAGGACCTCAAGCTCCTCCTGTTTGACAAACACCTGGGTTAATCACCCATGACCATATCTAAGTACTCTATCCAGGAGGCGAGTTACCTTCAATGTATGCCTCCACCATCTTAATCAATGCTTGAACCATGTACGTCTCTGTCCAACGGCTGAATTTCTCCTCGTCGCGGCTTCTGATGCAAATGTCTGAACGTAATCATTGTAACTGTAACTTGTTGTACCCTTGTATCATGCTATTGTTGTAAAGTGCTCTGATGCCTTCAGGCCATATCCGTGCTATATGAAATAAAAAATAAAAATGTTGTACAACAACGTGGCTGCTGTGCAGCATGGTTAAAAGATAGAAAAAAAAGCGATATGACGCCGTGACCACTGGCCGCATCATATCGCTATTTTTTTTCTTAGGGAGGGTAGGGGTGTGCAACACAGACAATTGAAGGGAGGGTGGTTAGGTCAACACAGACGAGATGGCAAAAAAAGTGTTATGATGTAGTCAGCACTCTCACATGGAGTGGACTGGGGACAGCACAGATAGCGAAAGAGTGATGGATGGGAGGGAATAAGCAACACTGACACAGGAAGTCGGGAGGAAATAAGCAACACAGGCAAAAGGAGAGTGGGGTGGGAGGGAATAAGCAACACGGAAACAGGAAGTTGGGAGGAAATAAGCAACACGGCCAAAGGGAGAGTGGGGTGGGAGGGAATAAGCAACACGGATACAGGAAGTCGTGAGAAAATAAGCAACACGGCCAATGGGATGGAGTGGTGGGAGGGAATAAGCAACACGGACACAGGTGGTCGGGAGGAAATAAGCAACACGGCCAATGGGAGAGTGGGAAGGGAGCAAATAAGCAACACGGACAAAAGGAGAGTGGGGTGGGAGGAAATAAGGAACATGGACAACGAGAGGTTGGAGGGTGGGAAGGAAGAAGCAACACGGACAAAAGGAGAGTGGGGTGGGAGGGAATAAGCAGCATGGACAATGAGAGGTTTGTGGGTGAGAGGGAAGAAGCAACACAGAAAACGGGAGAGTGGGGTGGGAGGGAATAAGCAACATGGACAACGAGAGGTTGGTGTGTGGGAAGGAAGAAGCAACACAGAAAACGGGAGAGTGGGGTGGGAGGGAATAAGCAACATTGACAACGAGAGGTTGGAGGGTGGGAAGGAAGAAGCAACATGGACAAAAGGAGAGTGGGGTGGGAGGGAATAAGCAGCATGGACAACGAGAGGTTGGAGGGTGGGAAAGAAGAAGCAACACAGACAAAAGGAGAGTGGGGTGGGAGGGAATAAGCAGCATGGACAACGAGAAGTTGGAGGGTGAGAGGGAAGAAGCAACACGGACAAAAGGAGAGTGGGGGAGGGAATAAGCAACATGGACAACGAGAGGTTGGTGTGTGGGAAGGAAGAAGCAACACAGAAAACGGGAGAGTGGGGTGGGAGGGAATAAGCAACATGGACAACAAGAGGTTGGAGGGTGGGAAGGAAGAAGCAACACGGACAAAAGGAGAGTGGGGTGGGAGGGAATAAGCAGCATGGACAATGAGAGGTTGGTGGGTGAGAGGGAAGAAGCAACACGGACAAAATGAGAGTGGGGTGGGAGGGAATAAGCAACATGGACAACGAGAGGTTGGTGTGTGGGAAGGAGAAGCAACACGGACAAAAGGAGAGTGGGGTGGGAGGGAATAAGCAGCATGGACAATGAGAGGTTGGTGTGTGGGAAGGAAGAAGCTACACAGAAAACGGGAGAGTGGGGTGGGAGGGAATAAGCAACATGGACAACAAGAGGTTGGAGGGTGGGAAGGGAGGGAATAAGCAGCATGGACAATGAGAGGTTGGTGGGTGAGAGGGAAGAAGCAACACGGACAAAAGGACAGTGGGGTGGGAGGGAATAAGCAACATGGACAACGAGAGGTTGGTGTGTGGGAAGGAAGAAGCAACACGGACAAAAGGAGAGTGGGGTGGGAGGGAATAAGCAGCATGGACAATGAGAGGTTGGTGTGTGGGAAGGAAGAAGCAACACAGAAAACGGGAGAGTGGGGTGGGAGGGAATAAGCAACATGGACAACAAGAGGTTGGAGGGTGAGAGGGAAGAAGCAACATGGACAAAAGGAGAGTGGGGTGGGAGGGAATAAGCAGCATGGACAACGAGAGGTTGGTGGGTGAGAGGGAAGAAGCAACATGGACAAAAGGAGAGTGGGGGGAGGGAATAAGCAACATGGACAACAAGAGGTTGGTGTGTGGGAAGGAAGAAGCAACACAGAAAACGGGAGAGTGGGGGAGGGAATAAGCAACATGGACAACGAGAGATTGGTGTGTGGGAAGGAAGAAGCAACAAGGACAAAAGGAGAGTGGGGTGGGAGGGAATAAGCAACATGGACAACGAGAGGTTGGTGTGTGGGAAGGAAGAAGCAACACGGACAAAAGGAGAGTGGGGTGGGAGGGAATAAGCAGCATGGACAATGAGAGGTTGGTGTGTGGGATGGAAGAAGCAACACAGAAAACGGGAGAGTGGGGTGGGAGGGAATAAGCAACATGGACAACAAGAGGTTGGAGGGTGGGAAAGAAGAAGCAACACAGACAAAAGGAGAGTGGGGTGGGAGGGAATAAGCAGCATGGACAACGAGAGGTTGGAGGGTGGGAAGGGAGGGAATAAGCAGCATGGACAATGAGAGCTTGGAGGGTAGGAAGGAAGAAGCAACACGGACAAAAGGAGAGTGGGGGGAGGGAATAAGCAGCATGGACAACGAGAGGTTGGTGCATGAGAAAGAAGAAGCAACACGGACAAAAGGAGAGTGGTGTGGGAGGGAATAAGCAACAATGGCAAAAGGGCACTGTGAGTGACGAAGCACCACTGGCAATAAAAAACAATATGATGAGAAGAAGAAAAAAAGAAAAAGAGCACCTCAATCACAGTGCGACCAGTGAAAGAACACTAAACAAGATGAAGCAATCGGTACTTGGTCCATGCCCCACCCAAAGGAAGAGGAAGTGAAGCCAGCACATGTTGCCCGATTAGGAGGCAGCAAGTAAGAGTGACAATGAAGCCAAAAAATGGTAAACGGTGGGCGGACTCCAAGCCCCTTGTAGAAAACAATATCTCTCTAAAGCGAGCGCACGTGGGCTTGCACATGCGCTGTTGCTACCTTTAAAAAAGGATTTGTAAAAATGTACCCAAGGTAAGGACAAATTAAAGTGAAAATAAAGAACAAGAACTCCCAAGTTGACAAACATGATCATTCTGTGGAAATTTCTGTTGATGGTTTCAAGTCCAAGAAATAAATTCTAGTGGATCTAAGTTAAAATCTTAATGATGAGGCATCCCCAGCACACCAACACTCTGTAATGACAGGAAACTGCTCCAGGTAAGCAAACTACTTCTACATGAATGCAATTACAGATGTCTGTAACTCAGGCTGGCTGTTACCCGCCCAGTGTCTGTCAGATTACAGATCCACTGGCACAGGAGTTTGAAATGTTTAGGTTTCCCTGCCCTAGGAAGGAGTGGGGTCAAATTTAAGCATGCCAAGGGAATCAGTGGAGAGAATTCATAGAGCCCTTGTCTGTAAGAGTCTGAAGCTGACAATCCTCGAGATGTCCTCCCTATGCTGGGCCGTAAACTGGCAGTGGTGCTGGTCTCTAAAGTGGCAGTGGTGCTAGGCTCTGAAGCGGCAGTAGTGATGGTCTCTGAAGTGGCAGTGGTGCTGGGCTCTAAAGTGGCAGTGGTGCTGGGCTCTAAAGTGGCAGTGGTGCTGGGCTCTAAAGTGGCAGTGGTGCTGGGCTCTAAAGTGGCAGTGGTGCTGGGCTCTAAAGTGGCAGTGGTGCTGGGCTCTAAAGTGGCAGTGGTGCTGGGCTCTAAAGTGGCAGTGGTGCTGGGCTCTAAAGTGGCAGTGGTGCTGGGCTCTAAAGTGGCAGTGGTGCTGGGCTCTAAAGTGGCAGTGGTGCTGGGCTCTAAAGTGGCAGTGGTGCTGGGCTCTAAAGTGGCAGTGGTGCTGGGCTCTAAAGTGGCAGTGGTGCTGGGCTCTAAAGTGGCAGAGGTGCTGGGCTCTAAAGTGGCAGTGGTGCTGGGCTCTAAAGTGGCAGTGGTGCTGGGCTCTAAAGTGGCAGTGGTGCTGGGCTCTAAAGTGGCAGTGGTGCTGGGCTCTAAAGTGGCAGTGGTGCTGGGCTCTAAAGTGGCAGTGGTGCTGGGCTCTAAAGTGGCAGTGGTGCTGGGCTCTAAAGTGGCAGTGGTGCTGGGCTCTAAAGTGGCAGTGGTGCTGGGCTCTAAAGTGGCAGTAGTGCTGGGCTCTGAAGTGGCAGTAGTGCTGGGCTCTGAAGTGGCATTGGTGCTAGGCTCTAAAGCGGCAGTAGTGATGGTCTCTGAAGCGGCAGTAGTGATGGTCTCTGAAGCGGCAGTGGTGCTGGGCTCTGAAGTGGCAGTGGTGCTGGGCTCTGAAGTGGCAGTGGTGCTGGGCTCTGAAGCGGCAGTAGTGCTGGGCTCTGAAGCGGCAGTAGTGCTGGGCTCTGAAGCGGCAGTAGTGCTGGGCTCTGAAGCGGCAGTAGTGCTGGGCTCTGAAGCGGCAGTAGTGCTGGGCTCTGAAGCGGCAGTAGTGCTGGGCTCTGAAGCGGCAGTAGTGCTGGGCTCTGAAGCGGCAGTAGTGCTGGGCTCTGAAGCGGCAGTAGTGCTGGGCTCTGAAGCGGCAGTAGTGCTGGGCTCTGAAGCGGCAGTAGTGCTGGGCTCTGAAGCGGCAGTAGTGCTGGGCTCTGAAGCGGCAGTAGTGCTGGGCTCTGAAGCGGCAGTAGTGCTGGGCTCTGAAGCGGCAGTAGTGCTGGGCTCTGAAGCGGCAGTAGTGCTGGGCTCTGAAGCGGCAGTAGTGCTGGGCTCTGAAGCGGCAGTAGTGCTGGGCTCTGAAGCGGCAGTAGTGCTGGGCTCTGAAGCGGCAGTAGTGCTGGGCTCTGAAGCGGCAGTAGTGCTGGGCTCTGAAGCGGCAGTAGTGCTGGGCTCTGAAGCGGCAGTAGTGCTGGGCTCTGAAGCGGCAGTAGTGCTGGGCTCTGAAGCGGCAGTAGTGCTGGGCTCTGAAGCGGCAGTAGTGCTGGGCTCTGAAGCGGCAGTAGTGCTGGGCTCTGAAGCGGCAGTAGTGCTGGGCTCTGAAGCGGCAGTAGTGCTGGGCTCTGAAGCGGCAGTAGTGCTGGGCTCTGAAGTGGCAGTAGTGCTGGGCTCTGAAGTGGCAGTAGTGCTGGTCTCTGAAGTGGCAGTGGTGCTAGGCTTTGAAGTGGCAGTAGTGCTGGTCTCTAAAGTGGCAGTGGTGCTGGGCTCTAAAGTGGCTGTAGTGCTGGTCTCTAAAGTGGCAGTTTTGCTGGTCTCTAAAGTGGCAGTGGTGCTAGGCTTTGAAGTGGCAGTAGTGCTGGTCTCTAAAGTGGCAGTAGTGCTGGTCTCTAAAGTGGCAGTGGTGATGGTCTCTAAAGTGGCAGTGGTGATGGTCTCTAAAGTGGCAGTGGTGATGGTCTCTAAAGTGGCAGTAGTGCTGGGCTCTAAAGTGGGAGTAGTGCTGTTCTCTGAAGTGACAGTGGTGCTGGGCTCTGAAGTGGCAGTAGTGCTGGGCTCTAAAGTAGCAGTAGTGCTGGTCTCTGAAGAGGAATTGATGCTGGGCTCAGAAGTGGCAGTACTGCTGGGCTCGAAAGTGGCAGTGGTGCTGAGCTCTAAAGAGGCAGTAGTGCTGGTCTCTAAAGTGGCAGTGGTGCTGGCTCCGAAGTGGCAGTAGTGCTGGTCTCTAAAGTGGCAGTGGTGGTGGGCTCTAAAGTGGCTGTGGTGGTGGGCTCTAAAGTGGCAGTGGTGGTGGGCTCTAAAGTGGCAGTGGTGGTGGGCTCTAAAGTGGCTGTAGTGCTGGTCTCTAAAGTGGCAGTAGTGATGGTCTCTAAAATGGCAGTGGTGCTGGGCTCTGAAGTGACAGTAGTGATGGTCTCTAAAGTGGCAGTGGTGCTGGGCTCTGAAGTGACAGTAGTGCTGGTCTCTAAAGTGGTAGTGGTGCTGGGCTCTGAAGTGGCAGTAGTGCTGGGCTCAGAAGTGGCATAGTGCTGGGCTCTAAAGTGGCAGTAGTACTGGGCTCTGAAGTGGCAGTGGTGCTGAGCTCTAAAGAGGCAGTGGTGCTGGTCTCTAAAGTGGCAGTGGTGATGGTCTCTAAAGTGGCAGTGGTGCTGGGCTCTAAAGTGGCAGTAGTGCTGGGCTCTAAAGTGGCAGTAGTGCTGGGCTCTAAAGTGGGAGTGGTGCTGTTCTCTGAAGTGGCAGTGGTGCTGGGCTCTGAAGTGGCAATGATGCTGGGCTCAGAAGTGGCAATGATGCTGGGCTCAGAAGTGGCAATGATGCTGGGCTCAGAAGTGGCAGTAGTGCTGGGCTCTAAAGTGGCAGTAGTACTGGGCTCTAAAGTGGCAGTAGTACTGGGCTCTAAAGTGGCAGTAGTACTGGGCTCTAAAGTGGCAGTAGTACTGGGCTCTAAAGTGGCAGTAGTGCTGGTCTCTAAAGTGGCAGTTGTGCTGGCTCCGAAGTGGCAGTGGTGCTGGGCTCTAAAGTGGCAGTGGTGCTGGGCTCTAAAGTGGCTGTGGTGCTGGGCTCTAAAGTGGCTGTGGTGCTGGGCTCTAAAGTGGCTGTGGTGCTGGGCTCTAAAGTGGCTGTGGTGCTGGGCTCTAAAGTGGCAGTGGTTCTGGGCTCTGAAGTGGCAGTGGTGCTGGGCTCTGAAGTGGCAGTAGTGCTGGGCTCTAAAGTAGCAGTAGTGCTGGTCTCTGAAGTGGAATTGATGCTGGGCTCAGAAGTGGCAGTACTGCTGGGCTCGAAAGTGGCAGTGGTGCTGAGCTCTAAAGAGGCAGTAGTGCTGGTCTCTAAAGTGGCAGTGGTGCTGGTCTCTAAAGTGGCAGTGGTGCTGGTCTCTAAAGTGGCAGTGGTGCTGGTCTCTAAAGTGGCAGTTGTGCTGGCTCCGAAGTGGCAGTAGTGCTGGTCTCTAAAGTGGCAGTAGTGCTGGTCTCTAAAGTGGCAGTGGTGCTGGGCTCTAAAGTGGCTGTGGTGGCGCGCTCTAAAGTGGCAGTGGTGCTGGGCTCTAAAGTGGCTGTAGTGCTTGTCTCTAAAGTGGCAGTGGTGCTGGGCTCTAAAGTGGCTGTAGTGCTGGGCTCTAAAGTGGCAGTAGTGATGCTCTCTAAAGTGGCAGTGGTGCTGGGCTCTGAAGTGACAGTAGTGAGAGGTGTGGTGCAGCGGCCAGGGCAGCTGACTTCGGAGCACAGGGTTCACGGTTCGATCCCCGGCTCCGGCGGCAGCTCAGCTCAGCACCATGTGACTCTGGGCAATAGCTCACTTAATTTCCACTCCAGCCCCCAGCGCCTTGAGACCCGTAAGGGTGAGTAGCTGCGCTATATAAAAACGGACTTATATTATATTATTATTATAGTGATGGTCTCTAAAGTGGCAGTGGTGCTGGGCTCTGAAGTGGCAGTAATACTGGGCTCTGAAGTGGCATAGTGCTGAGCTCTAAAGAGGCAGTAGTGCTGGTCTCTAAAGTGGCAGTAGTGCTGGTCTCTAAAGTGGCAGTAGTGCTGGTCTCTAAAGTGGCAGTAGTGCTGGTCTCTAAAGTGGCAGTAGTGCTGGTCTCTAATGTGGCAGTGGTGATGGTCTCTAAAGTGGCAGTGGAGCTGGGCTCTAAAGTGGGAGTAGTGCTGTTCTCTGAAGTGGCAGTGGTGCTGGGCTCTGAAGTGGCAGTAGTGCCCGGCTCTAAAGTGGCAGTAGTGCTGGTCTCTGAAGTGGCATTGATGCTGGGCTCAGAAGTGGCAGTAGTGCTGGGCTCTAAAGTGGCAGTAGTGCTGGGCTCTAAAGTGGCAGTAGTGCTGGGCTCTAAAGTGGCAGTAGTGCTGGGCTCTAAAGTGGCAGTTGTGCTGGCTCCGAAGTGGCAGTTGTGCTGGCTCCGAAGTGGCAGTTGTGCTGGGCTCTAAAGTGGCAGTGGTGCTCGGCTCTAAAGTGGCAGTGGTGCTGGGCTCTAAAGTGGCTGTAGTGCTGGTCTCTAAAGTGGCTGTAGTGCTGGTCTCTAAAGTGGCAGTAGTGCTGGTCTCTAAAGTGGCAGTAGTGCTGGTCTCTAAAGTGGCAGTGGTGCTGGTCTCTAAAGTGGCAGTGGTGCTCGGCTCTAAAGTGGCAGTGGTGCTGGGCTCTAAAGTGGCTGTAGTGCTGGTCTCTAAAGTGGCAGTAGTGCTGGTCTCTAAAGTGGCAGTAGTGCTGGTCTCTAAAGTGGCAGTAGTGCTGGTCTCTAAAGTGGCAGTGGTGCTGGTCTCTAAAGTGGCAGTGGTGCTGGTCTCTAAAGTGGCAGTGGTGCTGGGCTCTGAAGTGACAGTAGTGCTGGTCTCTAAAGTGGCAGTGGTTCTGGGCTCTGAAGTGGCAGTAGTGCTGGGCTCAGAAGTGGCAGTAGTGCTAGGCTCTAAAGTGGCAGTAGTACTAGGCTCTGAAGTGGCAGTGGTGCTGAGCTCTAAAGTGGCAGTGGTGCTGGGCTCTGAAGTGGCAGTAGTGCTGGTCTCTAAAGTGGCAGTAGTGATGGTCTCTGAAGTGACATTGGTGCTGGGATCAGAAGTGGCAGTAGTGCTGGTCTCTAAAGTGGCAGTAGTGATGGTCTCTGAAGTGACATTGGTGCTGGGATCAGAAGTGGCAGTTGTGCTGGGCTCTAAAGAGGCAGTAGTACTGGGCTCTGAAGTGGCAGTGGTGCTGGGCTCTAAAGTGGCTGTAGTGCTGGTCTCTAAAGTGGCAGTGGTGCTGGTCTCTAAAGTGGCAGTGGTGCTGGTCTCTAAAGTGGCAGTGGTGCTGGTCTCTAAAGTGGCTGTAGTGCTGGTCTCTAAAGTGGCAGTGGTGCTGGGCTCTAAAGTGGCAGTGGTGCTGAGCTCTAAAGTGGCAGTGGTGCTGAGCTCTAAAGTGGCAGTAGTGCTGGTCTCTGATGTGGCAGTAGTGCTGGTCTCTGATGTGGCATTGGTGCTGGGCTGTAAAGTGGCAGTAGTGCTGGTCTCTAAAGTGGCAGTGGTGCTGGTCTCTAAAGTGGCAGTGGTGCTGGTCTCTAAAGTGGCAGTGGTGCTGGTCTCTAAAGTGGCAGTGGTGCTGGGCTCTAAAGTGGCAGTGGTGCTGGGCTCTGAAGTGGCAGAAGAGCTGGGCTTTGAAGTGGCAGTAGTGCTGGGCTCTAAAGTGGCAGTAGTGCTGGGCTCTAAAGTGGCAGTAGTGCTGGGCTCTAAAGTGGCAGTGGTGCTGGGCTCTAAAGTGGCAGTGGTGCTGGGCTCTAAAGTGGCAGTGGTGCTGGGCTCTAAAGTGGCAGTGGTGCTGGTCCCTGAAGTGACACTGGTGCTGGTCTCTAAAGTGGCAGTGGTGCTGAGCTCTAACGTGGCAGTAGAGCTGGGCTCTGAAGTGGCAGTAGTGCTGGGCTCTAAAGTGGCATTGGTATTGGGATCTAAAGTGGCAGCAGTGTTGGTTTCTAAAGTGGCAGTGGTGCTATCTCTAAAGTGGCAGTGGTGCTGAGCTCTAAAGTGGCAGTGGTGCTGAGCTCTAAAGTGGCAGAGGTGCTGAGCTCTAAAGTGGCAGAGGTGCTGAGCTCTAAAGTGGCAGTAGTGCTGGGCTCTAAAGTAGTAGTAGTGCTGGGCTCTGAAGTACCAGTAGTGCTGGGCTCCAAAGTACCAGTAGTGCTGGGCTCCAAAGTGTCAGTAGTGCTGGGCTCCAAAGTGTCAGTAGTGCTGGGCTCCAAAGTGTCAGTAGTGCTGGGCTCCAAAGTGTCAGTAGTGCTGGGCTCTGAAGTGGCAGAGGTGCTGAGCTCTAAAGTAGTAGTAGTGCTGGGCTCTGAAGTGGCAGTAGTGCTGGGCTCTGAAGTGGCAGTAGTGCTGGGCTCTGAAGTGGCAGTAGTGCTGGGCTCTGAAGTGGCAGTAGTGCTGGGCTCTGAAGTGGCAGTAGTGCTGGGCTCTGAAGTGGCAGTAGTGCTGGGCTCTGAAGTGGCAGTAGTGCTGGGCTCTGAAGTACCAGTAGTGCTGGGCTCTGAAGTGGCAGTAGTGCTGGGCTCTGAAGTACCAGTAGTGCTGGGCTCCAAAGTGTCAGTAGTGCTGGGCTCTGAAGTGGCAGTAGTGCTGGGCTCTAAAGTGGCAGTAGTGCTGGGCTCTTAAGTGGCAGTAGTGCTGGTCCCTGAAGTGACACTGGTGCTGGTCTCTAAAGTGGCAGTGGTGCTGAGCTCTAACGTGGCAGTAGAGCTGGGCTCTGAAGTGGCAGTAGTGCTGGGCTCTAAAGTGGCATTGGTATTGGGATCTAAAGTGGCAGCAGTGTTGGTTTCTAAAGTGGCAGTGGTGCTATCTCTAAAGTGGCAGTGGTGCTGAGCTCTAAAGTGGCAGTGGTGCTGAGCTCTAAAGTGGCAGAGGTGCTGAGCTCTAAAGTGGCAGTAGTGCTGGGCTCTAAAGTAGTAGTAGTGCTGGGCTCTGAAGTGGCAGTAGTGCTGGGCTCTGAAGTGGCAGTAGTGCTGGGCTCTGAAGTACCAGTAGTGCTGGGCTCCAAAGTGTCAGTAGTCCTGGGCTCTGAAGTGGCAGTGGTGCTCATCTCTAAATGGTGCAGCGCAGTGCTCCCACTGACTATATTCAGACGTTATGTGATGATAACAGCATTCTGAAGCGCAGTGCCCCCAGTGACTACAGTCAGGCATTATGCAATGATAACAGCATGGTGCAGCTCAGTGCTTCCACTTAGTAGTCAGGCATTATACGATAACAGCATGGTGCAGCGCAGTGCTCCCACTGAGTACAGTCAGGCATTATATGATTATAACAGCATGGTGCAGCGCAGTGCTCACACCGAATACAGTCAGGCGTTATACGATTATAACAGCATGGTGCCGCGCAGTGCTCACACCGAATACAGTCAGGCATTATACGATGATAACAGCATGGTGCAGCGCAGTGCTCACACTGAGTACAGTCAGGCGTTATACGATTATAACAGCATGGTGCCGCGCAGTGCTCACACCGAATACAGTCAGGCATTATACGATGATAACAGCATGGTGCAGCGCAGTGCTCACACTGAGTACAGTCAGGCATTATACGATGATAACATCATGGTGCAGCGCAGTGCTCACACCGAATACAGTCAGGCGTTATACGATGATAACCTCATGGTGCAGCGCAGTGCTCACACCGAATACAGTCAGGTGTTATACGATTATAACAGCATGGTGCAGCGCAGTGCTCACACTGAGTACAGTCAGGCGTTATACAATAACAGCATGGTGCAGCGCAGTGCTCACACCGAATAGTCAGGCGTTATACGATGATAACAGCATGGTGCAGCGCAGTGCTCACACTGAGTACAGTCAGGCGTTATACAATGATAACAGCATGGTGCAGCGCAGTGCTCACACCGAATACAGTCAGGCGTTATACGATAACCTCATGGTGCAGCGCAGTGCTCACACCGAATACAGTCAGGTGTTATACGATTATAACAGCATGGTGCAGCACAGTGCTCACACTGAGTTCAGTCAGGCATTATACGATGATAACAGCATGGTGCAGCGCAGTGCTCACACCGAATACAGTCAGGCGTTATACGATTATAACAGCATGGTGCAGGGCAGTGCTCACACCGAATACAGTCAGGCGTTATACGATTATAACAGCATGGTGCAGCACAGTGCTCACACTGAGTTCAGTCAGGCATTATACGATGATAACATCATGGTGCAGCGCAGTGCTCACACCGAATACAGTCAGGCGTTATACGATGATAACATCATGGTGCAGCGCAGTGCTCCCACAGAATACAGTCAGGCATTATATGATGATAACCGCATGGTGCAGCGCAGTGCTCACACTGAATACAGTCAGGCGTTATACGATTATAACAGCATGGTGCAGCGCAGTGCTCCCACAGAATACAGTCAGGCATTATACGATGATAACAGCATGGTGCCGCGAAGTGCTCCCACTGAGTATAGTCAGGCGTTATACGATTATAACAGCATGGTGCAGCGCAGTGCTCACACTGAATACAGTCAGGCGTGCCTGAAAGGTGTGATTACTTTTATGCTGTCTGTAATGGAAACGACTGGTCTGCTGGATGAAATGCTTGACTGCCACGTATTTTCTCCTGCAACCAGTCACCGACAGTGGGCATCCTTCGCTGTTGGGATGGGAATCTCTCTTGCATGGTATTTGGGCGCATCCTCTTGTCCTGAGTGACTAATTGCATGGCTATTTGGTTCTGTCAATCTAGCGCTTGCACAGAGGCCTTACGCTGTCTGTTACTATGTGAGAAACAGGGCTTGTCTTAGGACCTGGAAGAGTGCATCACCTGTACCCTAATAGTGCACAAAGACCTCTTTTCCTTTTCCTGGATATAGCGCTTAAAGTGGTGGTGACAGCTTCTGGTGTTTTCGTAGATTAAAAAGGTGACCATGTTTTTTTATCTCGGTTACCCAGAGTATGCCCTACCGACCCCTTGTGTAAGGTGCCGCTGCCACATGTATGCACAGAACCTCACGCTGACATCCTGGGGCATATTCACAAAGAAATGGCTCAGTGTGGCGCTGCAAGCAATTTAACAGCGACATGCTGCATAATTAAAAAAAGCACAGGGATGCGCCGCATTCACAACAATATGGGGGCAGATTTACAAGAACTGGCGCATTCCTGCCTATTAGCAGGGATGCGCCAGTTAAATTGCGACACGGAACAAAACCCTTGCGCCACCATGGATGCACCGCATTTACAATTCGGCGCACCGTGGCGCCAGGATAGACAGATGCGTGACGCATCTTGTCGGCGTAAGGGCAGCGCATTGCTGGAGTCGTGTCGCAAGTACGACGCAACTCCAGCAATGGTTAGGAATGCCTATTCCTAACATGCTGCGTCACTCCTTACGCCTCCTTCAAGCAGGCGCAAGGTTTTGACGCAGTGGCGTCGTAAAAGTGACTCAGTGAGATCTTGTAGATTTCACTGCATCACTTTTACGAGGCTTTCCTGCGTGGGAATGCCCACCCTGCATACATTATACCTGACGCAGGTATAATGTAGCGCAGGGCTTTACAACGTGACGCATCTCCCTAGATGCGTCACGTTGTAAATATGTTGCAACGTGGCGCATTGTTTACGACGCCGCTGTGTCACAGAAGTGACGCAACGGCGGCGTAAAGTTGTCGCAAGGGGCTTGTAAATCTGCCCCATTGTGTACCCCTGTGTTTACCCTTGCGCTGATGCTTAAAATAGCTACCTAGTGCAAACATAGACACCCATGCGCCATTGTGCAAGGGTGCCTGCGTTGGGTGTCTGTGTTGCAGGGATGATTCCCTGTAACTCAGGCACTCTTGCACCATGGTGCAAGGGTGTCTGTGTTGCAGGGATGATTGTTTATGTCGGGGGTTGTGGGTGGATGATGCCGGGGTTCACGCGCAATGGGACAGGACCTCATTCAGTTGTTGGCACGTACCTGTCAAATGGCTACACACAAGAGCCACCAAATTAAGAGAAATTGTTTTGGGCATAAGTATGTAAGTAAGTAAAATGCATTTATAGAGCGCAAGAATGCCGAGGCATCTTGGCGCTAAAAATGAGACAGGTTTGTGCCTGATATATACATACAGCAGTAACTTGCGTAAGAAATCCCTAAGTCCGATGTACTTTTTAAAGCATAATGGGCCAGATGTACGACCGTGGAAATAGCGCCTCGCAAATTGCGAGTTTTTGCGACTCGCAATTTGCGAGGCGAAATTTCAATGTACAACAGTGTTTTACACACTGTTAGCGATTCCCAATGGGGTCGCAAATAGAGAGGCTCATAAATATTAATGAGCCTCTCGCAATTTGCGACCCCATTGGGAATGGCAGGCCCTCCCAGGTATGGTAGCCTGCTGGGCTCAGCAGACCACCATGTCTGGGACTGCTTTTAAATAAAGCAGCTTTTTTTTAAAAATGCATCTCATTTTCCTTAAAGGAAAACGGGCTGCATTTAAAAAAGAAAAAAATTAAACGTTTTAGTTTCATTTTTTAAGAGCAGGTAGTGGTCCCTGGGACCACTGCCTGCCCTTAAAAAATATTTCCCCCGCATTTGCCAAGGGGACCCCTTCCCTTTTGCGACCCTATTACCACCCTCTTGAAGAGGGTGGTAATTTGCGAGTGTTTTGCGCCCGCAATTGCGGATGCAAAACATTCTTACATAGGGTTGCGCTCGCTATTAAGAAGGGAACGCCCCTTCCTAATAGCGAGTCGCAAAACTCTGTTTTGCGAGTCGCAAAAAATTGCGACTCGCAAAATAGGGTTTGTACATTCCCCATGCTGTTTTTGCATGCGCAAACGGGTTCGCAAACCCTTTTGCGCATGCAAAAATGGTCATACATCTGGCCCAACATGCTGTATTTATTTCATGCCAGAAATACAGGCAACCAAAGAACAGCCGACACGTCTTTCACCTGAACGGCCGGCAGGCCAAGGGCTTTCTCAAGGCACAGCGTCTTGTTAGTGGTCATGTATTTGTCGTGGTTTGTATCTGTACGAGATACGGGAATGGTCTCTGCGGTTAGGGAGAAGGGTGCTGTGCAGGAAGGGGCACCTTTAATAATAAACAATCACTAAAGGCGATTTGCTCCTTCTGTGTGCGCTGCAGAATGCAGTACACACAGAAAGAGCAAAAACGAGGAGAAATAAACGTATTTCTCCTCGTTGCGCCATTGTAACATCTGCTTTTCAGTGGAATTTACAGATCCTTGTAAATCTGGGGCAGCATCAAGAATCAATGGGCGTTGCGGTGGAACGCCCACAGCAACACCCATTGCACGCCCCTTTCACGCAGAAACCTGCGTCAGGGGGTACGATACATACAAAGCATCATTAAGCCACGCAAAGTGGCTTAGCACTGCTTTGTAAATATGGAACAGGGCATTGTGCCACCGGGGCGACCTAAAAAGTGGCCCTCCGGTGGCGCGGTGCCCTTGTAAATATGCCCCCCATGTGTATGCTGAGTGTGTGTTCGCAAATAGCACATGTGCGGTAGTAGGCCTCTGAGTACCGAAGCCAGCGGGACCCACCAGTCTGTCGCCGACCACTTCACTGGGGTAAATAATGATACTTTATCGACAACAACAGTTTATCAACCAGGACCAGGTCTCCCGGCTTATGATATTTATTTTTCAGACATTTCTGTCTGTAATTATCCATGTTTACATTTTTGCTGATTCTATCTGTGTTTATCCATATTTATTCCACATTTATTAAACTATTAAATAGACCCCCACAGTTGGATGCATGATTGGTTTCAGTGATATAAGAAGCCACATATAATTCACCACTCATTCTCAATCTACTCACATGACATATGCATTTTAGCACACACTTGTGCACATCTGCACTCATTTAATGCTCTGTAGTAAAACCTGTCACTTAAGTGTTGTTAACGCCCTTGTGTGTCAGCCTTCGCATTTATTTGCCTAGTTGTCATGTCTGACAGCATCAAAATTCACTTGCAACGAGACAAATTTTCTGTTTTTCCATATCTAAAAATAAATAAAGACAGAGAAAAAGGTGGTTTTCTCTATATATGTACCTCTAATAATCTGTGAAAATGGAAAACTGGGAGCGTTTATAATAATCCAAACATCTCTGCATAACAGTCTACAGATAACTGGGGCCCACCTCAGACCACCCATCTCTCACAGACCACACAGCTTCACATGGGTTCATTAATGATTCTTTATTAACACCACCAGTTTATCAATCATAACATAAGCATCTCTGGGTAACGCACAATCTTCAAATGTCGGGCCAACACAAACAAAATATGTTATTTACAAAAGAAAAAAACACATTCAGACCTTCTGTGGGCAGTGGCGGCTCGCATAGGGCGTGCTGCGGGCCGGTGAGGCAAGGCGGGGGAGGGGCAGGGTGGGGGTAGTAAACTCGGACATACGACGGAACAGAGGAAAGTAATTATTATGTTCCTCCGTTCCGTCGTATGTCCGAGCTTACTACCCCCCACCCTGCCCCTCCCCTCCCGCCTCACCCCCCGCAGCACGCCCTACGCGAGCCGCCACCGTCTGTGGGGCACACAGAATACTGTTTTCGCTTTTTAACATTTTTTAATGCTGAGGCTTTTCGTGTGTTATTTACTTCTGGATAACTAGTTCTAAAGGTAAATGTGCTGTAGGGCCTGTGAGACTAGATGTGCCTCCTGTCCACTACCAATGCTCACACTATGCTTCTGGGAGCTATATGGTAAATCACACTTAGGGCCTCATTTATGGGATTTTGGCGTAGGGCAGCACCGCAAGTCTTCTGGCTGCACTTCCCTACGATAACGTGAAAAGGCAGGAATGCACTGTTTTTATGAAGTGCGGAGCATTACTGTCATTTACCCGTGCGCTGGCGCACACAATATGCCTAGCGCCAACGCAGGCACCCTTCCACCATTTTGTAACTGAGCCTCCGTTGCAGGCAGGATTGTTTTTCTGCAGAAAAGGAAACCCTGCACAAAAACAATCCCTCGTGTGTGTTTTCATGCAGATTGCCACGCACGCACAATTCTGGTAATACAGGCACTTTTACTTGTGAAATAAATAATATAGTATGGCCCACCCCATATGCCGTGGCACTCCTCAAGAGTGGCACAGACAGGGTGGCAAGGCATTAGTTGTCCATGAGGTTGTCCTGTTCTCCACATCTTCAAGGGCTCAGCACCTGGGACCAACGTCCTGACATCTCTGCGACCTCCACTTGCAGCAGATGGCCTGGAAATGAATGATGTAAAAGGGTTAGCAAACAGTCTCGACATCCAAGCGTGTCACAGGGCAGGATGGGCAGAGGGGGGTGGTCCAGGAGTGGCCCTCCCCTCCCCACCAGGAGTTACAGTCACTGTCCAACCATAGGAGTTGGTTTCACAGCTCTGGGCTGACTTTAGATATGAGACCAGCCCAGGAGCAGCCCATGCAGGTAAGAGCGGTGGTTTAACTTGTCGTCTGTCGACTCCCTCCCCAACCCGTCTCACCGCTCTTACCTGCATGGGCTGCTCCTGGGCTGGTCTCATATCTAAAGTCAGCCCAGAGCTGTGAAACCTATTCCTGTGGTTCCACAGCAGCTGTGACTCCTAGTGGGGGAGGGCAGGGCAGTGCAGTTAGACAGGCTAAACCTGGTGTGAATGGCCTGAGCTCTGGTGAAATTAGCCCAATGGCCTCTCCCTTCCCACCCCCACCCTTCCAGTAATGGACTGATCTCAACCTCACCCTACCCAGGCAGGGTAGAACTGTTTATGACAAGTTGGCGCCAGAATAACTAACTCCACAGCACTCTCACTGTCAGTCAGTATATCTACCCTTGCAGCACTCTCACTGTCAGTCAATATATATCCAACCTCGCAGGACTCTGACTGTCAGTCAATATATCTAACTTCACAGCGCTCTCACTGTCAGTCAATATATCTCACCTCGCAGCACTCTCACTGTCAGTCAATATATCTCACCTCGCAGCACTCTCACTGTCAGTCAATATATATACCCTTGCAGGGCTCTCACTGTCAGTCATTATATATACCCTTGCAGGGCTCTCACTGTCAGTCAGTATATATACTCTTGCAGGGCTCTCACTGTCAGTCAGTATATATACCCTTGCAGGGCTCTCACTGTCAGTCATTATATATACCCTTGCAGGGCTCTCACTGTCAGTCAGTATATATACTCTTGCAGGGCTCTCACTGTCAGTCAGTATATATACCCTTGCAGGGCTCTCACTGTCAGTAAATAAATCTACCCTTACAGCGCTCTCACTGTCAGTAAATAAATCTACCCTCGCAGTGCTCTCACTGTCAGTAAATAAATCTACCCTTGCAGCGCTCTCACTGTCAGTAAATAAATCTAACCTTGCAGCGCTCTCACTGTCAGTAAATAAATCTACCCTTGCAGCGCTCTCACTGTCAGTAAATAAATCTACCCTTGCGGCGATCTCACTGTCAGTAAATAAATCTAACCTTGCAGCGCTCTCACTGTCAGTAAATAAATCTCACCTCGCTGCGCTCTCGCTGTCAGTCAGAATATCTCACCTCGCTGCCCTCTTGCTGTCAGTCCCTATATCTAATCTTGTAGCGCTCTCGCTGTCAGTTACTTTATCTAACTGCACAGCACTCTCACTGTCACACAGTTTAGCTAAGTGAAGGAAGTTCTCACTATCATACAGTGTCTGTAATACTACAGTAGTTTCACTGTGACAGTCAGTGTATCTGAACTATCAGTGCTGTCCCTCTTACACAGTTAGTATATCTAACAATGCTGTCACTAAGGGGGGCAGAGGGATCATTAACTCATTCACAGCTTCAGTGGTACTCACGCAAGGGGCACATGGATCATGAACCCCTTCGCAGACACTACTACTCACCCAGATGCACATGGTCAGAACAGCAAACAGGGTCAGGGCAGCCAGCACGATGAGGGCGATTTGCCAGTCCCTCAGTTCTTGATGCCTTCCCCAGGTGGTGAAGGTGCTAGATGCCGTCCGGGTGGTCGCTGTGTCTGAGGAGAACGAGAGTAAAAAAGGAGTTAGCCAACACTGGACTTAAACACTCATTTGTAATAATAATATTGTTGCTGCTCATAGACTCACTTCGATAGTAAATATACCTGGAGACATGTGGTACTCATAATAATACTGCTGACTTCAGAGATATGTGGTAAGTAGTCTTAATAATAGGGCCCTTAGGGACACTAAGGTAGTAATAATATTAATGCTGCTCAAGGACACACATGGATAGTATTAATATTAATGCTGCTCATGGACACACATGGATAGTATTAATATTAATGCTGCTCATGGACACACATGGATAGTATTAATATTAATGCTGCTGATGGGCACAGATTGATAGCATAAATATTAGTGCTTCTGATGGGCACACATTGATAGTATTAATATTAATATTAATGCTGCTCATTGACACATGAATGCTATTAATATTAATGCTACTGCTCATAGACACACAGGGATAGTATTAATATTAATGCTGCTCATAGACACAGGGATAGTATTAATATTAATGCTGCTGAGGGACACACAGGGATAGTATTAATATTAATGCTGCTGCTGATAAACACACATGGATAGTATTAATATTACTGCTGCTCATAGACACACATGGATAGCATTAATATTACTGCTGCCCATAGACACACGGGGATAATATTAACATTATTGCTGCTAATGGACACACATGGATAGTATTAATATTAATGCTGCTCATGGACACAGGGATAGTATTAATATTAATGCTGCTCATGGACACACAGGGATAGTATTTATATTAATGCTGCTGATGGACACACAGGGATAGTATTTATATTAATGCTGCTAATGGACACACATGGATAGTATTAATACTGGCCATGGACACACATGGATAGTATTAATGTTAATGCTGCTCACGGACGCACATGGATAGTAATAATATTAATGCTGCTCATGGACACACATGGATAGTATTAATATTACTGCTGCTCATGGACACACATGGATAGTATTAATGTTAATGCTGCTCATGGACACACATGGATGGTATTAATATTACTGATGCTGGTAGACAGACAAGGATAGTATTTATATCACTGCTGCTCACGGACACACATGGATAGTAATAATATTACTGCTGCTCATGGACACACAGGGATAGTATTAATATTAATGCTACTCATAGACAGATAAGGATAGTATTAATATTACTGCTGCTCACGGACACACATGGATAGTATTAATATTACTGCTGCTCATGGACACACAGGGATAGTATTAATATTAATGCTGCTCATGGACACACAGGGATAGTATTTATATTACTGCTGCTCATGGACACACATGGATAGTATTTATATTAATGCTGCTGATGGACACACAGGGATAGTATTTATATTAATGCTGCTCATGGACACACATGGATAGTATTATTATTACTGCTGCTCATGGACGCACAGGGATAGTATTAATATTAATGCTGCTCACAGACACACATGGATAGTATTAATATTACTGCTGCTCATGGACACACATGGATAGTATTAATGTTAATGCTGCTCATGGACACACATGGATGGTATTAATATTACTGCTGCTCATGGACACACAGAGATAGTATTAATATTAATTCTGCTTACAGACAGACAAGGATAGTATTAATATTACTGCTGCTCACGGACGCACATGGATAGTATTAATATTAATGCTGCTCATGGACACACATGGATAGTATTTATATCACTGCTGCTCACGGACACACATGGATAGTAATAATATTACTGCTGCTCATGGACACACAGGGATAGTATTAATATTAATGCTACTCATAGACAGATAAGGATAGTATTAATATTACTGCTGCTCACGGACACACATGGATAGTATTAATATTACTGCTGCTCATGGACACACAGGGATAGTATTAATATTAATGCTGCTCATAGACAGACAAGGATAGTATTAATATTACTGCTCACGGACACACATGGATAGTATTAATATTAATGCTGCTCATGGACACACAGGGATAGTATTAATATTAATGCTGCTCATGGACACACATGGATAGTATTAATATTAATACTGGCCATGGACACACAGGGATAGTATTAATAGTACTACTGCTCATGGACACACAGGGATAGTATTAATATTACTGCTGCTCATGGACACACATGGATAGTATTAATAGTAATGCTGCTTTTAGAGACGTGGGCAGTAATCATATTAATGCTGACTTTAGTGACCTTAATGCAGCTCTTAGGCACAGTTAGGTAGTAATAATATTAATGCTGCTCTTAGAGAGGAGGAGTAAGTAGTAATAATGCTGCCCACATAACAATCGTCCTCCAAGGGGTTCCAGGCAGGTAGCAACGTTTACAAGATCACAGTCAGAATCAGCGGCTTTGCCCATCTTTTAACCCCTCAGCCAACTTCTACAGGATTAAAGTGTGCGGCTCACAGCGCAACGCCCAGAAAAGGCACATTTGTAGGGTCAGTAGCCTGTAGTGTGAGTTACAGGCCGCTGAGCTCCATTAACACTGCCCCCGACAGAGACCCAAGAGTTAGGAGCCTTCCGGTGCAGAGACCATTGCATGGCGCCCTCTTGGGGTGGAGGTGGGGGGTGTATGGGTGAAACACCCCCAGCAGAGTGAGCACTGTATATTGTCCTATTTTTAATATGGACCGTTTGTTCTCTTTTTGTAAAATATAAAGTATTAGTACCCGCCCCTCCCCCCCCACCTCCCTGTAAAGTGGTCTTTACACCATTTCTTGGTATTCTTTGGGATAATGGTTTGAACCCAACTTTACTCCTCAAAAAAGGTCAAAGAAAGGGCACTGTCCAGGATATCCTGTCAAAGAAGTGTGCAATTAATGGAAATTGGGCAAACAGGACTGTTAAAGAACAAGCATTGGCAAAGCCAATAGGCATTGGCTCTAAAATGAATGAATGTATATTTAAAAGCACATAGTGACTCCATATGAGATATCTTGGTGCTTGTCAGAAATGACCCAATACCACAGTTTAGCAAAAACAAACAGCCAATGAGAAGAGCCCGGTTGTTAAGGCTGCAATGAACGAAGAATGTGACTGAATAAGACGGATGGTGGGGCTACAGTTCCACCATTTAGGAGCTGAATAAGAAAAGACCAATCGCCTGTTCTTGATTGAAAGATGTTTGGGGCCAGACGATGGCCATTGCTGGATCAACAGCCCACGCATGAGAATATGAAATCAGACGACACTCTGTGGCATCACAAAGTGACACAAAACGACAGCAGGACCTCAAGAGCACGTGCCCGGTGATGCAAGAGTTATATTCGCACAAATCCATAATGGTGCCATGTAATACACTCCTTTATTGCCCTTGGGGGTTCTGGAGCTATCATACAGCACAATGCTGAGCTCTGAGCTGGCACGGTAGAACCAGCTCACACCTCACCCATTATGTACTTTTATTATTACATCTTGACTTAGTGCAGTTATCCTAAAAATTGTATTGTTTTTAAACAGACTACTCTTTATTGAAAGAGTAATTGAAATACAGTATTATACTATTAAGCTAATGTAAGGCCCTGCTTTAGTTTGTTAAAACACATTCCATGTCAATCCAGAGATTGTTGAAACTGTTCCCTGCGAGATACAGCTAACAATGGGCACTGATTGCAGTTAGACTGTTCAGGGTTGGATTCCTTTTCATCAAGATAATGCTGATTAAAAAAGGCGAATTGTGACTTTAGAGGAGCGGTTTGAGGCTGGTTTTGTTTATATGGACTCTGCTACTTAGAGGTTAATGAGCTAATGACGAGACATTATGACTCATCCCTAATTGGACAAAATTCATATTTCACTGGAATAATGTTATATCGATATAATATTGAAAATATTTCCCAGATTTGACATCATTTTTTGTGCAATAAAGCAATCGAACATGTCATCTATACATTTATGTCATGTCAGTGAAAACAAATGTGTCCCAATAGCACATTATTTAGAGAAACTGTGCTAATAAATGCACACGTGTTACCACAGAGCAAAGTTCACATTCTGTAGAGCAAAAACAACATGAGAAAACACTGCTTATTGCCTCACATGTTGTATGGAACAATCACCTCACACACGGAAATCACTCTTCTAACAGTCACAAGACCTCTCCATGTGATTTTCACTTACTGCACAACTTCAGCCATCTGCATCCTCAATCATTTTTTAATGCACAAATAAACATGAAATAAACTATGGCATGAAACAAACTGTAGTGTAAATCATGTATGAGCAGAGAGGCCAGGAAGAGGAGGGGCATCTGGACCCACTCAAGGCTTCATATCTCCTGAGTCATGACACCCAACAGTGGCAATAAATAGTGTGTTACACTTGGCAAAGCTGCATATATACCATATATACACTGGGTAGTTATAGCTAGGATTGTGTTTCTATAGGAAATGCTTTGAATGAATTGCTAATAGCTTTGGCGCCGTTTGACAAATCTTAACAAAACTTAACCCAAAAAGTGCTTGTTTTTTTACTTAGTTTCTTCATGGACAGTTTCAGGGTGATACATTAGGTTTTGGCCGAGAAAAAAGGGTGAGCCCAAATCCCCATGCATTTTCCATAGACTTTTTGGAATGCGATAGCGCAAAAAATGTCTGAAAGGAATTACGCTAAATTTAACAGGAAGCTAGACCTTGGTGCAGAAAGCGAGCTCTTTGTGATTTTGTGTGAATCTATTTATTCGTTTGAGAAATTATGGTTCAAAAATATTTGTATATCTGGACGGTTGGGTTCTCTAGAATCTCGTGAGATCCCAGTGGTCTCGCAAATTGAAAAATGGAGCCGTCTGATTGGTTGAGGTTTTTTTTTCCCGTCGACCAGTGCACTTCCGTGTGAGCGAGAGGCTCCTGTGAGTCCGGAAGCTCACGTTCTGATTGGTTGGCCACAACATGAAGAGATAAGTTGTGGCTGCCATTTCAGGACACGGGAACTCATGCAGGAAAGTAACTATAACTGGCGCCCTCTCCATGCACTGTCACTCACTCATGAGATGTTCTATGACATCATTGATAACATCACTGCAACATCTGAAATGTCATTATTGATGACAACACTGTGCCTGCCAGGGGCACGAGTTATAGTTACTTGAGATAACTATAACTGGTGAATTTCAGTCGTTTTTAGTTGAAAACGCTTTGTTTAAACTGGCATTTTCACCCAACTATAACGTCCCTTTAACCTTAGCTTCTCTCAGTGAATTTCTATTTTTTTAATGTAAAGTCAGTTATAATTACAATTCCTCACTCTAACGTTATTTTAACCTTTGATTTTTCAGTGAATTTCTAGGATTTATTTTGACAGAAGCCCATATATACATACTATACACACGCTCATATGTATAGATATATACACACATACATATGTACGTGCACACGTACATATTCACACATAGACACACAAACAGCAATAGAGAGACATAGGGTATGGCTGAAGACTGCTACTGTACCTGTAATGCTGGGAAAAGTAATCTGGCAATCTGTAACAGAGGAAGAGAGAGTTTATCAGTAAAGATCTCACGGGGCGGGACTCACATCCACTCTGTTTCACATTCATACTATATGTGCATCACAGGACCCAACACTAACCTGTAATCCAGACTGCACCCTAAAAATGCATAACCAGCTCCTGCACTTCTCACCCCTTCCACACTGCTCCAGTCTTCATCCATAGTGAAACCCTAACGACTGACACCAAACCCTAACATCTCACGCAGATGGTACTCTTAGCTCCATTCCGAACAAGAGGCACAAGCCCACTGAAAGCTAACCATGAACCCAACATTTACCCAAACCCTTCATCCAAATGTTCCCTCGACTCTAGTCATCACCACTCTTTCTGGGCTGCATGTACGAGTTTTACACTCACTATCACAAAACCAATAAGTCCAAGTCTACTAATGACCAAAACCAATCATCGTTCATGTGAGTGAACATCTCAGCTGGACACCACTTAAAACCCTAAACCCCACCAAACCCAAGGTCTGCCTAATCCCCCAGTCAGACTGTGCTCCTGATCCCAACCATAATACTGCCTCCAACCTGACCCTCACTTCAACCATAACCATTCCTCTAGCCGTGATCCGTTAACAACCACAAACCTAGGGCTAACTTTCACTACCCTACCCTAACCTTGAGCATGACACTAACCCCACAAAATACCCCTAAACTATAGACTTTCACTCAGATGAAACTCCAAACCCTCACCTCAATGATACACTTCCCCGCCTCCCAGTCTCTCCAACCTGTAACCCTAAACCCTGTCCACAACCACAAACCCAGCACCAACCGGAGGTCCTCACCCTGACTGCACCCCTAGCACTGGGGCACTTTCACTGCTACTCGGGCAATATATCTAAGGCAGGATCACTCTCACTGTCACACTGTTTGTATTTCAACCTTCAGAGAGCTTTCACTGTCACACACTGATTATATCTATCCCTACAGTGCTTTCACTGTCACACAGTTTGTATATCAAACTCTGGAGAGCTCTCACCACTGCACGCTGAGTATATCTAACACTGCAGCACTCTAACAGTCTCACAGTATATCCAACTCAGGACAGCTCTCACTGTGGTACACTGAGTATAACTGTCTCAGAAGTGCTCTCACTGTCACACACTGAGTATATCTAGCACTAGATCACTCTCCCTGTCACACTGTTTGTATATCAAACCTCAGAGAGCGCTCACTATCACACAATGAGTATATCTAACACTGATGCCCGCTCACTGTAATTAATCACTATATCCAACTCTAGAGACCTCTTACTGCAGCACACTGAGTATATCTAACACTGCAGCACTCTCAGTGTCACACAGCTTGTATATCACCCTCCAGAGAGCTCTCAATGTTGCACACTGAGTATATCTCTCACTTCAGCGCTCTCTCTGTTCCACAGATTGTATATCAACTTCCAGAGAACTCTCACCATCGCACACTGAGTATATCTATCAGTGCAGCGCTCTCACTGTCCCACAGGTTGTATATCACCCTCCAGAGAGCTCTCAATGTCGCACACTGAGTATATCTCTCACTTCAGCGCTCTCTCTGTTCCACAGGTTATATATCAACTTCCAGAGAACTCTCACCATCGCACACTGAGTATATCTATCAGTGCAGCGCTCTCACTGTCCCACAGGTTGTATATCAACTTCCAGAGAACTCTCACCATCATACACTGAGGATATCTAACACTGCAGCATTCTCACTGTCACGCAGTCAGTATATCCAACTCTTGAGAAGTCTCACTGTCACATACTGAGTATGTGTAACATTGCAGCACTCTCACTGTCACACAGCTTGTATATCAAACTCCATGGAGCTCTCACTGTCACACACTGAGTATAGCCAACACTAGAGCACACTCATTGTCATAGAGTCACTATATCCAACTCTGGAGAGCTCGTACAGCTGCACACTGAGTATATATAACACTGCAGCACTCTCACTGTCACGCAGTCAGTATATCAACCTCCAGAGAGCTCTCACTGTTGCACACTAGGTATATCTATCATTGCAGCACTCTCACTGTTGCACATCTTGTATATCACCCTCCAGAGAGCTCTCAATTTCGCACACTGAGTATATCTAACACTGCAGCGCTCTCACTGTCACACACTGACTGCATCTAACACTGCAGCACTCTCAGTGTCACACAGCTTGTACATCACCCTCCAGAGAGCACTCACTGTTGCACACTGAGTATATCTAACACTGCAGTGCACTCACTGCCTCACAGCTTGTATATCACCCTCCAGGGAGCTCTCACTGTTGCATACTGAGTATATCTAACACTGCAGCGCCCTCAAGGTCACACAGCTTGTATATCAACATCCAGAGAGCTCTCACTGTCGCACACTGAGTATATCTAACACTGCAGCGCTCTCACTGTCACACACTGACTGCATCTAATGCTGCAGCACTCTCAGTGTCACACAGCTTGTAGATCACCCTCAAGAGAGCACTCACTGTTGCACACTGAGTATATCTAACACTGCAGTGCACTCACCGCCTCACAGCTTGTATATCAACCTCCAGAGAGGTCTTACTGCCGCACACTGAGTAAATCTATCACGGCAGCACTCTCACTGTTGCACATCTTGTATACCAATCTCCAGAGAGCTTTCACTGCCGCACACTGAGTATGTCTAACACTGCAGGGCTATCACTGTCAACTGCCACATAGTCAGTATATCTAACCCCACAGTGCTCCCACTGTCACATACTCACTCAGTATGTCTGACTTCACAACACTCTCGCTGCTGCACAGTCAGTATATCTCACCCCATGAGGCTCTCACCCTCAGACAGTCAGTCTAAGGTTGCTCTTCTCAATTCATTCACTATCCTTAAGGGCTTGCCTCTTCATACAGCTGATTTCTCCACCCCTTACCCCGCTCCAACTCTAAAGTCTCTTACCTGCTGTCTGGATGTACAGGGCCAGGAATAGTGCCAGGAGCCTGAGGGCGCAGCGGGGTCCCTTCCATGCTGGTGCCATGCTGAGTTTTGTTTGGCGATGTCTCAGGTCACACAGTGCGTCTGGGTACCTTAGAGAGAGGTTGTGTCCATCCCCTGCACACCACAGCCTTTATACCTGTCCGTGGACAGTAAAGTGGGTGTTCCTCACGTTTCATTGACTGGTCATTGAGTAGTTGTCGGCCCCTGTCACTCTGTCACTGAGCCAGAGCTGCCCTCACATTCCTGGGTGAATTTGGCTTAGATACTACAGAAGCTGTGACGAAACAAGTGCTTATACATAAACTTTAATTAGACTTTTATTGGGATGGGAGTGTCCCCCCAGTGCCTCAGGATAATGCTCACCTCACTGCTTCCAGGCCAGTGACGAATCCACTGACCCAGGCCTCACCTGGCAGTCAGCAGGGTTAAGTCCAGGTCTGTGGGCAACACCGCACGTGCTGTCATCCATTGCACCCTGTCTGCATTCTCAGCTATGGGGACTCAGTCGGCCATCTCTCCACTCTCAGCTGTGGGGGACCGGTGTCCCCTCATCTCACTCTCAGCTGTGAGGGCCCACTGTCCCCTTCATCTCACTCTAAGCTGTGCTGTGAGGGCCCAGTGTCCCCTCATCTCACTCTCAGCTGTGAGGGTCCACTGTCCCCTTCATCTCACTCTCAGCTGTGAGGCCCCAGTGTCCCATCATCTCACTCTCATCTGTGAGAGCCCAGTGACCCCTCATCTCACTCTCATCTGTGAGAGCCCAGTGACCCCTCATCTCACTCTCACCTGTGAGGGCTCAGTGGGCCCTCTCTCCACTCTTACTTGTGAGGGTCCAGTGTTCTATCTCCTCACTCTCAGCTGTGAGAGCCCAGTATCCCCTCATCTCACTCTCATCTGTGAGAGCCCAGTGAACCCTTAACTCACTCACAGCTGTGAGCATTCAGTGTCACATCTCCTCACTCTCAGTTGCGACGGTCCAGTAGTCCCTCACCTCACTCAGTTCAGAGGGTCCAGTTTCTCCTCACTCTCTCCTATGAGGGTCCAGTGTCTCATCACTTTCAGCTGTGAGGTTCCAGTGTCTCATTACTCTCTCCTGTGAGGGTCCAGTGTCTCATCACTCTAAGCTGTGAGGGTCCAGTGTCTCATCACTTTCAGCTGTGAGGGTCCAGTGTCTCCTCAATCTCGGCTACGAGGGTCCAGGGTCTCCTCAATCTCGGCTACGAGGGTCCAGGGTCTCATCACTCTCGGCTGCGAGTGTCCAGTGTCTCATCACTCTCAGCTGTGAGGGTCCAGTGTCTCTTCACTCTCAGCTGTGAGGGTCCAGTGTCTCCTCACTATCGACTGTGAGGGTCCAGTGTCTCATCACTCTCAGGTGTGATGGTGCAGTGTCCATTCTCCGCCCTCTCGACTGTGAGGGTTCAGTGTCTCTTCACTCTTGGCTATGAGGGTCCAGTATTCCTTCTCCACACTCTTGTCTGTGAGGGCCAAATGTAGCCACACTCTTGGCTGTGAGGGTCCAGTATCTCCTCACTCTAAGCTGTGAGGGTCCAGTGTCTCATTACTCTCTCCTGTGAGGGTCCAGTGTCTCATCATTCTCAGCTGTGAGGGTCCAGTGTCTCATCACGCTAAGCTGTGAGGGTCCAGTGTCTCATCACTCTCAGCTGTGAGGGTCCAGTGTCTCATTACTCTCCTCTGTGAAGGTCCAGTGTCTCCTCACTCTCGGCTGCGAGGGTTTAGTGTATCCTCAATCTCGGCTGCGAGGGTCCAGTGTCTCATCACTCTCAGCTGTGAAGGTCCAGTGTCTCCTCACTCCCGGCTGCGAGGGTCCAGTGTCGCTTCACTCTCCTCTGTGAAGGTGTAGTGTCGCCTCACTCTCTGTTGTGAGGGTCCAGTGTCCCTTCTCCACACTCTTAAATGTGAGGGTTCAGTGTCTCCTCACTTTTGACTGCGAGGGTACAGTGTCTCATCACTCTCAGCTGTGAGGGTCCAGTGTCTCATCACTCTCAGCTGTGAGGGTCCAGTGTCCCTTCTCCACACTCTTGACTGTGAGGGTCCAGTGTCTTCTCGCTCGTGGCTGTGAGAGTCCAGTGTCCCTTTTCCACACTGTCGACTGCGACGGTCCAGGGTCTCCTCACTCTCTGTTGTGAGAGTCCAGTGGCTCCTCTCTCACAACTGTGAGGGTCCAGTGTCCCTTCTCCACACTGTTGACTGTGAGAGTCCAGTGTCTCCTCACTCTCTGCTGTGAGGGTCCAGTGTCTCATCACTCTCGGCTGTGAGGGTCCAGTGCCCCTTCTCCACCCTCTTGGCTGTGAAGGTCCAGTATGCCCTCACCTCACCCTCAGTTCAGAGGGTGCAGTATCTACTCACTCGCCGTTATGAGAGTCCAATGTCTTCTCACTCTTGGCTGTGAGGGTCCAGAATGCCCTCACCTCATCCTCAGTTCAGAGGGTGCAGTATCTACTCACTCTCCGTTATGAGGGTCCAGTGTCCCTTCTCCACACTCTTGGATGTGAGGGTCCAGTGTCTCTTCATTCTCTGTTGTGAGGGTCCAATGTCCCTTCTCCACACTCTTAAATGTGAGGGTCCAGTGCCTCCTCACTCTTGGCTGCGAGGGTCCAGTGTCTCATCACTCTCTTGACTATGAGGTTCCAGTGTCCCTTCTCCACACTCTCAACTGTAAGGGTCCAGTGTCTCATCACTCTCAGCTGCGAAGGTCCAGTTTCTCCTCACTCTCGGCTGTGAGAGTCCAGTGTCTCCTCTCTCACAGCTGTGAGGGTCCAGTGTCCCTTCTCCACACTCTTGACTATGAGGGTCCAGTGTCTCCTTACTCTGGAGGCCTCACAGTCAGAGTTCCAGTCGATCGATTCCAGCCCAAACTATTTAAAAATAAAAATAATATAAATTGTACTAATTTAAAACCTCATAAGTAGCGCATCTCGAAAGGAATAGATACAATGTATACATAACCTCAATCATAAGTTAACATAAAATTCAAAGAGCTGGCGCGTGCCTTTAAATGAAAGTGAAAAGCAAAGAACCAGCGCGCACCTAAAAGGTTTCAATGCGTCTACTTTGGTGTCATAGATCACAATCCCATATTGGCATTCCTATCATCCTATCAATTTAAATACCTGGATGCACGATCTCAAAATGTGCGTGCACACAATATATCAAGAAGCCGGCGTGCACATCCGTATATTACATGAGGCGTGTTCAATATCTCGCACACGAACACCATGAATGCGTCCTTGTCGTCATCAAAATAGTATTGTCTTGACATACGCTCTGTCACACTCCAGAGAGGTCAACAGACTAATAGCACTACCCCGGCGCCATTCAAGGATTAACAACTATGCATACAAGGCTCGTGTGCCTGAAAATCGAATACCACGACGGCGGTATTACGGGGGAAGAGCAATTCGTATCATATAGCTTACCTACAGGGTCCCGGAGACGTAGAAGGCAGGTACGCCGCGCAAGGTGTAATTGGACGCCACCAGTTATCGTAAATTTAAAAGCACGCGGCAGTGTGGCGTTCGGACGGAAATGCGTCACGACTATAAGTGGATACCAAGATGCCGTAAAATACGGGCGCCATATTGGAATGGAAGAAATCCTAACTAAGGCCTACGATGCGACTTTTGTGTAGATATAAGAAAAGAAAAATAAATGAAATAATTAAACGAAGAAAAACTGAAAATCAAAAAAAAAATTAAGTGGTTTAAGCACTGTATCGAGACCGGGCACCCAACTAAAACGGACCCGATCTCCATATCACTGTGTGATGTGAAATCTGAACAGGCTCCATTACCCGAAAGATCAAAATCAACGGAAAAGTAGAATGCTTAGAACCATATTTCAATACCGTGCACCCGACTGAATCAGACACAAACTCCATTCCAATGTGGAATGTAGGCTCATAACAGGCTCCATTACCTCGAACGGGATCCATGGTTGATACACTGGTTTGTGGGTGCCATCTTAAAATGGCAAATCACTACACATAATGCATATAAATAAAGAGTGTAACCCCGCTTTGGGTCTAGTGCAACTGTCAATCTAACAATACAAAAATAAGAAAAAACAAAAGTATGAAATAAATCATAAGAAAGTCGGACAATAGCACACCATTTAGTTGGCAAGTAAACAAAAAAAGCAAAACATGTAGGTGAACTGCCTATCCACAGAAATTACACGGGACTAGTGATATACGCGTTCTTAATAGATGAGCCAGAACAGGCCACCACACAAAAAGATGTCAACGAGAAAGCACAAGTCACCAAATCATTACAATAAAGTAAAAAAAGGGGATGTATATAGCCATAGTTAGCATATTATATCGGCACATCATAGATGAGATGTTACTATTATAAAAAGATCAAAATGCAAAGCCATAGGCTGCTCTACCCACTTTAAAATTAGGAAATTACGCACTGACCAAAAACGAGGAAAAGGAGAATTAAGATGAGAAAAGAAAAAATGAGAAAGGAAAACAATAAACGCCATAATAAGAAGATATTTTGCAGCAAATTAATCCAAAAAATGATGGAATCCACATCAGCAGTTACATCCAGTTAAGTTACATGCATGCATCCCTACTCCAGTTCCACCTATTCATCTACGGTGTACTAGGATCAGATGACCTTATAAGAAATAATGCATTTCCCCGTCTGTGTTATGGCCGAGTGTAGTTGTCCGCAATCGACAAATCCACTTGGATTCGGCTTGCCTGAGTTGTAGTTCCTTATTGCCCCCTCTTTTCCTTATTGGGACATTGTCAATGCCGTGAAACCAAAATGTGGCATGCAGCGGAGTAGATATAAAAGTTTAGGAAACATTGTCATCTTTATGACATTTGCCCTTCCGATAATGGATAGATACAAATTATCCATTCTTTTTAAGTCGGCCCCTATCTTTTTAAGAAGAGGGTCCGAGTTAATGTCCCAGATAGCCCCAACATCCGCCGCAATGGTTATCCCTAAATACGTGGCTGCCTCCTTCCTCCGAGAATCCTGCCAGAGAATAGACATAGAGCAGACAATTTTTGTTTTGTCGGCATTTAACCCATAACCCGACTGCTTCCCAAATTCCCGGGCCAGAGTTTCAATCCTTCCTACTGCCACCTGTGGGTCAGGGGTGACTACTGCAATGTCGTCAGCATAAGCTAACACCTTGGTACTGTAACCCCTGACCACTACCGGCTGGATTGCCTGGTCATTTAGCAATGATCTAATCAGCGGATCTATGTATAACGCGAAAAGGATTGGGGAACAGGGGCATCCCTGCCTTGTACCACGGGCGATCTTATCCTTCCCCGACTCCCTCCCTCCCCATCAGCTGTATTTTTGCATATGATTGAACATACATAGCTCTAAGGGCAATTAAGATACGTGGGCCAAAGCCGTTTGATCTTAAATTCTGCCACAAGTTTGCCCATTCCACCTGATCGAACGCTTTCAGTGCGTCCAGCAATATCAAAGACATCTGTTGTCCCGAGACCTCCGCTATATTAAATAGTGAGATTACCCTTTGGATATGGTCTGTCGTTCCTCTGCCCGGGATGAAGCCATGTTGCCATGGGCTTACTAGAGAGGCAATTATCTTTGATAGCCTGAGCGCTAAGATCTTAGAATATAGTTTTTCATCAGTATTTATCAAAGAAATTGGCCTATAGGAGGCTGGATCTACTGCTACCTTTCCCTTCTTCAAGAATATAACTATATTGGTCTCCTGCCAGGAGTGGGGTGGGATTCCCTTCTGTTGTACAGCTAAAAACAGGTCTAATAAAAGAGGAGCTAATTCTCTGTGAAGAACTTTATAGATCTCCGTCGGTATCCCGTCAGGGCCCGCCGCCTTCCCTGAAGCCATCGACTGCAGTGCCTCGTTAACCTCCTCCATTGTAATATCTACCTCTAACTCCTGGATCAGGGGAGGCAATCCTTCCATTCTTGCATCTCTTAATATTGGGGCACTGAGCCTAGAGCAGGGGTATTCAAACTGTGGGGCGCGACCCCCAGGGGGGCCGTGGAGTGAATGGAAGGGGGTCGCGCATTCCTGGTCACACTTCTGCCCAAATGACTTCTGTCGTCTTCATTCTCCCCGAAGCAGGAGCGTGCTTCAGATTTAGAAGGTGACAGGTGTGCGGGATCAAAGAAGCTGATTGCGCGTCCTGTATATTCCTAACTTTCAGTGATAAAATGAATAACCCGCAATGACTTATTACCATCGATATTATATATCCATAATACCGAAGAGCTTTAACGTTATCAATCATCTCACATTATGCTACTAATTAGATACTTCCTCCAGGAAATGCCTTTCATTAATTGAAAAAATGAGTTTCACTGCCACACAAAGTGCAAGTGAAACATCACTCTTGGGTGCACAATTTACATTGTCGGAAGGTAACATATTCAATTCCTTTTAGTGAAACCAAAAATATGATCGCCCAATAAGGTTAGTGTGAGGCTGCAACTTGTGACGATTAACAATAGAGAGTATGGTATGAAAACGTACAAGATAATCTGCGAACACAGGATTCATTAAAATAGTTATTCGTGGCCTTAGGGATGAAAGATAAGTGCAATGGACTACAAGGGCTTCAGCCCCCCTCCTCCCCCGTCGTGTGTCTCAGCCCAGGCTGCTGCAGTGCAGCTCGAGCTGCTGTGGGCTCGGCTGGGCAGTGTCTGGAGTCTTATCTCCGGCATGCCCAGGTTTTTCACAGGTCTTTAAAGACCATTTGCATATTTACATACCTTTTGTAAACTGGTTACCAAGGCTTAGTTTTTTTCTAGTTTCAGTACCCCTGGGCCCCCACTCTGCCTATTCCTTACATTTGTATTTTACATTTACTGCCGTAGTGTGAGAATGCATTTCATGAAAAGGAATATAAAGTAGGGTCGCCAAAAGAAAAATGCCAGCCCTGTGTTGTTTAAAGAGCCTGCAAAGACCTCGTCTTGACAAAAAATAGAGTTATAAATAAAAAAATATGTATTAATTTGTTATGTGACTTTTCTGTCTTTGTTCCCTTTATTTATCAGTCATGGATCATTGAGGCAGCCCCAGAACACAATTAAAAGTGCTTTCTATTTATATTTGCTGTACTGGGGTGGGTGCTGAGCAGTGATTAATTTGTAATAAAACATTTGCAGGGCCCTCACCAGTAGGCCACTGCAACTTTAACCACCCACCCATTGCCTTGCCTGCGCGGCCAATGACAATACCTATGCAACTACCAATCATAACACTTGTACAAGTGTTATGGGAGAGGAGTTGGCCTAACGGCTACAGCATTCGTCCTCGAATCTGGGCAATGACGCTGACCATCCTGTGATTCTGGGCAAATCACTTAATCTCCCCGTGCCTAACCCAAAAAAAAATGAATGTGTCCTCATGTAATGCAACTGGTGCTATGTAAAGCGCTCTGAAACCCCATTCGGGTCAAGTTCGCGCTATATAAAACTCTGTAAAAAAAAAAAAAATGTGACTATTCAGACTATTTCAAGCCCCCAAAGCTATAAGAATGGCATGGGTGTCAGGAGTTTATCGTTTTTAATGTATATTGAATTAATAAACAGCTGTTCTGCTCATCTCTAAATTACACAGACAGAGCCACCATGTGGCAGACTGTCAAAGTGCCAGTGTGCACAATTAGGTGCCAGTGCGGAGCACCGGAAACCACTTGCTCAAATTAAGCACTGGTGCTGTGGTAACAGGGGAGAGGGACGTTGGTTCAAGAAGGTGTGGAGGAACAAAGGGGAGATGTGAAAGATGAATGGGGGACTGGATAGGTGTAAGATACAAATAGACACAAATTTGATTGGAGAGACTTGAGTTGAATGAGAAGTGCTGAGGGGCACAGGAGGTGACGGGGCCATAGAGGCCATGAGATAAATGCGAGAGACTGTTAGAGATGAGGGCAGTGAAAAGACAGAATGGCAGAAGGAGATTAAAGGTGAAGTGAGAGGTTGAATGGGGAGAGTTCAGAAATTGTAAAAAGGGGTGAAAGAAATGGCCTGCAAAGTGAGAGAGGGATCCGGGATTAGGAGAGGAGAGAGGGATGGAAGGGAGGGGGTGAGAGGAAAGCGGCATGGGTAAACTGCTTAACTCTGCACAAGACCGCAAGAGTTTTAAGGGACCCCTGCTGCTCCCTGCCAGGGCCAGGTGAGATTCTGTGGCAGCACGTATTCCTGCAGAGTAGAAGGCCCATCAAAAAGGTTAACTAGACATCTTTCGGATGTTAATTGCTGTATTTTGGTTATAAACTGGTACTGATGGGGTGAAATCTTTCCTCAGTGTTACTGTGTGTACAAAATGTCAAAATAATGAAGCAATGCTATCCCAAAATACGCGGCATCACATAACATTATTTACATTTTCTTCTCACACAATTTGGTCAAGCCTGTCACGTAATTTGGTCCTCACCTGCCTCATAATTCCAGTAGCCCTGCCTACAGGTTTAGAAATTTTTGTCAGGAGGGGGTCCTTACACCTGAAAATGTTGAAAGGGGGGTCTCGGCATCCTAAAGTTTGAAGACCTCTGGTCTAGAGCGATAAAAGTCAGCAAATATTTTTAAAATTTCTTGGGGTTCAGTAACTATTTTGCCGTCCTTCCCTTTTAGCCTTGAGATGTTATTTGCGACTGCCCTTTGTTTTAAACGAAGTGCCAGATGTTTCCCTGTCATTTCTCCATATTCATAATTATCCCGCACACAGGTTTGGAACCTTTCAGCAGCTATTTTACTAAACACCCCATTAATTTCAGCCTTAGTTCTGATTACTTTTAACTCAAGATTCGATTGCAGCTGAGTCTGTTTTTTCACTATAGCTGTCATATGCTCTCCCTCATAATTACTCAGCTCCTCCGTAAGTGCCAGTATTTCCTCTCGCTGTTTTTTTCTATGGAACCCCACAAAGCTGATTCTTTTCCCCCTAAGCCCTGCCTTAAACGCATCCCATACATTTTCTCTTGAAGTACTGTACCTATTGATATCATAAAACTGCGTGACCCATCCCCTAATATGTTCAACAAAACCTTCGGTAGCTAATAGCTTTCTACACTGGCATCTACTTATTGAGATCCCGGGCCTTAAGGACTGTGTTACTGATGTGCCTGCTATCACATACAGGAGGGGGACATCCTTGAAGAAACATCTATGTCCAAGCTATGTTACAATATCACAAACAAGTGGAACCTGGTTATCATGTAAACCCAAGGGTTTCTTTACCTGTGGGAGTTGTAACATCTGCCCCATGGAGAGGAACAGAACCAAGAATTTCTCTTAAAACAGTCCAAGAATGTACTCCATTAAGCAGTTTATTAATTGCAACACCTCCTATGTGGTGTATGTCCTGGGGTGTGAGTGCGGAATAATATATGTTGGAAGCACAACACGCTGCTTGAAAATGCGCATCCAGGAACATCGGAGAGCATTACTAAACAAGGACACTAGATATCCAATAACTGAACATTACAATATGGAACACAATGGAGATGCCACATTTTGGATTCACGGCATTGACAATGTCCCAATAAGGAAAAGAGGGGGCAATAAGGAACTACAACTCAGGCAAGCCGAATCCAAGTGGATTTGTCGATTGCGGACAACTACACTCGGCCATAACACAGACGGGGAAATGCATTATTTCTTATGAGGTCATCTGATCCTAGTACACCGTAGATGAATAGGTGGAACTGGAGTAGGGACGCATGCATGTAACTTAACTGGATGTAACTGCTGATGTGGATTCCATCATTTTTTGGATTAATTTGCTGCAAAATATCTTCTTATTATGGCGTTTATTGTTTTCCTTTCTCATTTTTTCTTTTCTCATCTTAATTCTTCTTTTCCTCGTTTTTGGTCAGTGCGTAATTACCTAATTTTAAAGTGGGTAGAGCAGCCTATGGCTTTGCATTTTGATCTTTTTATAATAGTAACATCTCATCTATGATGTGCCGATATAATATGCTGACTATGGCTATATACATTCCCTTTTTACTTTATTGTAATGATCTGGTGACTTGTGCTTTCTCGTTGACATCTTTTTGTGTGGTGGCCTGTTCTGGCTCATCTATTAAGAACACGTATATCACTAGTCCCGTGTAATTTCTGTGGATAGGAAGTTCACCTACATGTTTTGCTTTTTTTGTTTACTTGCCAACGAAATGGTGTGCTATTGTCCGACTTTCTTATGATTTATTTCATACTTTTGTTTTTTCTTATTTTTGTATTGTTAGATTGACAGTTGCACTAGACCCAAAGCGGGGTTACACTCTTTATTTATATGCATTATGTGTAGTGATTTGCCATTTTAAGATGGCACCCACAAACCAGTGTATCAACCATGGATCCCGTTCGAGGTAATGGAGCCTGTTATGAGCCTACATTCCACATTGGAATGGAGTTTGTGTCTGATTCAGTCGGGTGCACGGTACTGAAATATGGTTCTAAGCATTCTACTTTTCCGTTGATTTTGATCGTTCGGGTAATGCAGCCTGTTCAGATTTCACATCACACAGTGATATGGAGATCGGGTCCGTTTTTAGTTGGGTGCCCGGTCTTGATACAGTGCTTAAACCACTTATCTTTTTATTTTTTTATTTTCAGTTTTTCTTCGTTTAATTATTTCATTTATTTTTCTTTTCTTATATCTACACAAAAGTCGCATTGTAGGCCTTAGTTAGGATTTCTTCCATTCCAATATGGCGCCCGTATTTTACGGCATCTTGGTATCCACTTATAGTCGTGACGCATTTCCGTCCGAACGCCACACTGCCGCGTGCTTTTAAATTTACGATAACTGGTGGCGTCCAATTACACCTTGCGCGGCGTACCTGCCTTGTACGTCTCCGGGACCCTGTAGGTAAGCTATATGATACGAATTGCTCTTCCCCCGTAATACCGCCGTCGTGGTATTCGATTTTCAGGCACACGAGCCTTGTATGCATAGTTGTTAATCCTTGAATGGCGCCGGGGTAGTGCTATTAGTCTGTTGACCTCTCTGGAGTGTGACAGAGCGTATGTCAAGACTATACTATTTTGATGACGACAAGGACGCATTCATGGTGTTCGTGTGCGAGATATTGAACACGCCTCATGTAATATACAGATGTGCGCGCCGGCTTCTTGATATATTGTGTGCACGCACATTTTGAGATCGTGCATCCAGGTATTTAAATTGATAGGATGATAGGAATGCCAATATGGGATTGTGATCTATGACACCAAAGTAGACGCATTGAAACCTTTTAGGTGCGCGCTGGTTCTTTGCTTTTCACTTTCATTTAAAGGCACGCGCCAGCTCTTTGAATTTTATGTTAACTTATGATTGAGGTTATGTATACATTGTATCTATTCCTTTCGAGATGCGCTACTTATGAGGTTTTAAATTAGTACAATTTATATTATTTTTATTTTTAAATAGTTTGGGCTGGAATCGATCGACTGGAACTCCGACTGTGAGGCCTCCAGATGGGATTTCCTGTAATATATTGTCTGTATCACACAACGAAATGACCTTCTAAAACTACCGACAGAGGTGATTATATTTGACTCACAGCTTTCTGTCAAGGTGCTAGGCCCTCTGCCTCTGTACCTCCCTTTGGGGAGGTTGCAAATCATCATTGCCCATTTATATATAGTCTGCTATTAAGTGACTTTTGGGCTTTGACCTTTTAGAATGCTGTAACTGCTATCAATATTTTGGAACTCTTACTAAGGGGTTGCCAGTAGGGATTCAACTAATATCCCTCCGCGACTTGAATTCGATAGGACCACTGCCAATTACCAATATTGGTGAGAACCTTTGATTCTTAATTGTTTGCGAATTGTCGAGTGTCATTTGTTTGATAATTTCTTGGGTTTTCCCTTCATGCTCTACCTCCTCATTTATACAGATGTATCCTTCCGCCTTTCTCGAATTTGGACACAGCATTAAAATTTAATATGGCTCCGTAACAAGCCTGATAGGTTTTTGGTTCTTTGTGAGGATTTCCTTCCTCTTTTAATTTTTCCCCCTTTCCCTCTTGTTCTTCCAATCTCCCCTCAAACTCTTTTTACTATATTTCTACTTTTTTCCGAATATTTTTTTTTTTTATATATAAAGTTTTTGAATGAATAAAAAAATATATTTATGTATATAAGTGTATAGGTAATATGTTGTTTGTGGTATGTTGAATTTTGTTGTACTGAGGATTTGTGTATGTTGTGGTATTTTTTACATTGGTCATTTATATTTGTGTTTATATTAGGTTTTGGCTCATATCTCAGATTGCACGGTATTAGGTTCAAATAGTGTGGTGTCACAAGGATTTGCTTTAAATGTATGTTGTATATACATTTTTTATATATATGTTTATATATATATAATTTTTGTTATGTGTTTGGTGTTATTTGTATTTATACATGTGATGTAGTTTTTCATGTGTATTTGTGTGGTTTTTATTATATGTATTTGTGTATATTTATGTGCTGTTTTGTGTCAATTGTTTCAGCCCTGAAGAAGTTCTTTTGTAAAGAAGCGAAACGCGTTAATGTCTGACTGCATGCTTTATTATAAAGAATAAAAGAAACCTAAAGGACTTCCTTATTAACGTTTGGACTCCTTTTCCTGGTGCACCTTCCATTTTTGTAAAATTACCTGCCTAATATATGGACTACCTACTTGTGCAACCTGTTTGGACTGTAACTATCAAGCTTGAAGTATCAGGATATCAATGAATTGAACTTTAAGAATCTGGCAGCCCTCAGCCCCACCAGTGACCACAACACCGGTCGGCCCCAACCCGGGCGTGCCAGGTCCTACTGGACTTTCTAGTTTCCTGTCTGCTGTAACCCTGGAAGAGGTGTTCTTTTTGATGTACCTTGGGAGAGTGTTTACATCTAAAGGAGTTTCCCATCAGTTGAAGGAGTTTCCCTCTCTCTTTATGGGGAAGAGCGTTTGTGTTCCTGGCAATTGAAGAGGTATCCCTTTGCTGTTGAGCGTCTAGCCTCCAGAGCCTCCGTGTGGAAGTGTCACTGGCAAGTGTCCCCAGAGTTCTTATCGGGAAGAGCTGCTAGCCCCTGAGACCGATATGTGGGACTAGTCTCGATGTTCTTATTTATGCGCTAAGGAGCTTGCTTTGTTCCTGCCAAGAGGATCAATAACGTCAAGGCTTATGGTGGAGGTGTTTCCTCGCTCCGTGTTTAATGTGTATCTAAGGCGCAGCGGGGTTAATCCGCCTACTTGTGTCTCTTTGCCAACTTGCTGCAGAGTGGTGCGGTGCTTGCTGCTGCTTTGGTGAATATTTTATTTTCCCCTTTCATTTCTGACTTTTTTCTCAGCCTAGACCCTCGATCTCCGTGTCTCATATTTTGAAATCTTCAACTGGCAACCGTCACCTACCCGCGTTTGTTGGCTATAGCGCGAGCTCTTTCTTCGATAGCTCGCGGAGTGTCCTGCTGCTTCCACGCTATGCTGCCTGGGCGTGCCTAGAGCCTCCCGGCTCTCCGTCAGTCTGCGTGCCGCCATCTTGGTTGTGGTAAGGTTGAAGCCCCTTCCTTACGTGCAACCATCTTACAAGTGGGAAGCCGCGCCTGTAGTGTGCTGTCCTCATGACTAGCTTTGTTTTTGCTCCCCCGGTGAGAGCTTGGAGAGATTTGATTTTCGCAGCTGCAAATGTCTTGAAGATGCGACGCATCTATAAGCCCAGGGTTTTACAGTGGGCTCCGCTTCACCATCTAATCTCAGTGCAGTCCACTTTTTGTTGGTTGTGGTTTTCTACACCACAGGAAAGACTTATACACCCGAGAGAGGACGAGTACCTGCAAAGCATCGTAAGTTACTTGGGACTTGTGGGAGATTTTGGGTGAGGAGTCGCTCATCAAAGGGAAGCACCCGTTTTTCTCACTGTTACTGTAATTTTTAATGTTCAGTGCTTTACTCCTTGCTGTGTCCTGCATAAAGAGTGAACATTTTATTGTTGAGCTATTGTCAAATGTGAATGCTTAACTTGTGGTTTCCTTTTTGTTATTATTTTCTATGGCTTGTTTCGCGGAGTGCTTTCTTTGCTGTTTCTCTTCTGATCTGTTGAGATTTTATGCTGTGTCATATTCTTATACTTATGCAGTGCGTGGGTACTACTTTTTGAGTTTTGGATGGATGGTTGTGAGTGTTCTCTATTGTACATGGGAGCTTTTCTTATTCAGAGTATCTTTGCTATCCATATTGTATCGAGTGTTTGGGCCAAGTAGGGAGGCTCTTCCTCTTTGGGCCCTATGGGCCCTATTCACAGAACTAATCTTAGACAAAATCCTAAACTTACTACTTTTGGTATTCACAGAAGGCATTTAGTAGTAGTAAAGTTAGGATTTTGTCTTAAGTTTGACTTAAGACAAACTTAAGACAGACTTAAGACAGACTTAAGAAAGACTTAAGACAGACTTAAGACAGACTTAAGACAGACTTAAGACAAACTTAAGACAAAATCCTAACTTTACTACTACTAAATGCCTTCTGTGAATACCAAAAGTAGTAAGTTTAGGATTTTGTCTCAGATTAGTTCTGTGAATCGGGCCCTATGTTTTTAGATACACCGTTGTTTTGAATCTACATACTGTTCGTTTTGTATCTTGGTACACCCTATCTACCGGGTAAGGGTGAAGGGTAGAATTATTATTATTATTATTTTTTTGCCTTTTTACTGGTGTTTGGAGCTTGTTTTTTTCCCACCCTACCTATGGGGTGAGGGTTAAGGGCAGGGTTTAGCCAGATGATGTTTGTGAGGTCTGTGTTAGCCCTTGATGTTTCCTTGAAGTGTTTTTCTTTATCTTGGTGTGGAGCTTTGTTCCACACTCACCGCCCTTACTTTTGGGTTTGGGTGAAGGGCTGTGTTAAAGCCAGATTTGCAAAGACTGTACGTTTTTGCTAGTGTGTGCTGTTTTTCTATCACTACTTGTTTGGATGTAGCGTTGTGCTAGTGATTGGTGTTCTTTTCTGGGTTCGTGTGGACTTTTATTTCACACTTTCCACCCATTCTTTTGGTTTGGGTGAAGGGCAGCTTTGATGTCGTTTGTTTATCACTAGTCGTTGATGTTCTTATTTTTACTACGAGGATGGATGTGGAACTATGTTGTTCCTTTCTGGGTTTGTGTGGACTGTTATTCCACACTTTCCACCCATGCTTCGGGCTTGGGTGAAGGGCAGCTTTGATGTCGTTTGTTCCGTGTGGGGCGGTCTTCCACACTTTCTTATATTTTTTATTTTAGTTGTTGTTTTTGGATGGTTCTCTTCTACACCTTGTGGTTGGCACCTTATTTACTTTTCTCATGTTTGCCTGGCCAGCTAGCATCTTTTAGGTATCTGGGTTTGTTTGTGGTTTGTGGTGTGGTAGTGCATGGGTTTTGTTGTGGTAGAAAGGGAGATGGTGCATGAGTGTATTCTTCTTATAGCACTTGTGTTCCTTTTCCTCTCTCTGTTTCTCATTTCTTGTGCATGATATTTTCCACCTATTGTCTTCATGCTTATGTTTCAGATCGTTGCTATGTTGCTTATGTGTGGCAATGGTTCTGATATCTTTCTGTTGCATGCTTTCGCTCCTATGTCATCCTTTGCTTGCATCAGACGTCATTGTCATTCCATTTAGAGTTCTTTTGTGATTAATATAAAGAAAGGAGATGTGTTATACCTGCTGCTCAGCCAGTGTGACTGTGGTGAGAGAATGTTGGTGAGTGGAATGTTGGTGAGTGGAATGTTGGTGAGTGGAATGTTGGTGAGTAGAATGTTGGTGAGTGGAATGTTGGTGAGTGGAATGTTGGTGAGTGGAATGTTGGTGAGTGGAATGTTGGTGAGTGGAATGTTGGTGAGTGGAATGTTGGTGAGTGTGTGAGTCGGTTGGTGGATGGGCTGCGCAGCAGGAAGGCTGCTCCTGGTGGGGCTTCTCTTATTACCATCTTACCTAATAAGTCTACATAAGCAATCAACCTGGAACCGGACCCAATAGGGTAAATAGTAGCTACAGTTCTGCCGTGGTGCTACAACAGAGTATATATGCAGGCATAGGATACAAGGCAGTAATCAGGTGTACTCCTACTATGCGACCACTACTCTGAGTGTTTCTAGAGTGTGTGTAGGTGTGAATCCAAGAATCCCCCCAAGGGACGATCCAACCCCATTACCTGATGGGAAAGAGTGAAGGACCCCGTCTTGGTCACAATCTGGACACCCCTCTCAGGCCGCTGCGTGGTGAAGCCTCAGCCTGCAGGGACCCTCGGTGTCCGCTGAAGTGCCTCCCCTACTAATCTTATGGGATGTTCATTATTTCTAATAGAAAGCAGCCTTGCGATGTGCGTATAGATTAGTGATGTTATGGATATGTAGATAGCACTGCCCCCCCGTGGATGAAGATAGAACGACATTTGTACATACTGCGTAGAAGGGCCTTGTACACGATGTTCGAGGCATCGTGATAATGTTGTGCGAAGCTAGGTGTGTAAACAAAGAAGTTTCAGATGTACTGATCCAACATTGTTGTGCACACAAATATGTGCAAAAGGTCACAGCAGAAATGTTATTGTGAAAAATGGGACAATGTAAGAAGTGAGCCTCTTCGCTACATGGTCCTAACACAGGCACATAACAGCAGCATGTCCACAGCTGTCAGTACTGTACCAGCCTGTACATCTCAGTCAGTACTGCACCAGCTTTGAGACCTCAGTCAGCACTGCACCGCCCTAAGCACTGCAGTGAGCCCTGCACCACCCTAAACACTCCAGTCAGGATTGTACTGGCTTTGAGACCTCAGTCAGTGCTGCACCAGCCTCTACACCTCAGTCAGCACTGCACCGCCCTAAGCACTGCAGTGAGCCCTGCACCACCCTAAACACTCCAGTCAGGATTGTACTGGCTTTGAGACCTCAGTCAATGCTGCACCAGCCTCTACACCTCAGTCAGCACTGCACCGCCCTAAGCACTGCAGTGAGCCCTGCACCACCCTAAACACTCCAGTCAGGATTGTACTGGCTTTGAGACCTCAGTCAGTGCTGCACCAGCCTCTACACCTCAGTCAGCACTGCACCGCCCTAAGCACTGCAGTGAGCCCTGCACCACCCTAAACACTCCAGTCAGGATTGTACTGGCTTTGAGACCTCAGTCAGTGCTGCACCAGCCTCTACACCTCAGTCAGCACTGCACCGCCCTAAGCACTGCAGTGAGCCCTGCACCACCCTAAACACTCCAGTCAGGATTGTACTGGCTTTGAGACCTCAGTCAATGCTGCACCAGTCTGTCCACTGCAGTCAGTACTGCACCAGCTTTGAGACCTCAGTCAGTGCTGCACCAGCTTTGAGACCTCAGTCAGTGCTGCACCAGCCTCTACACCTCAGTCAGCACTGCACCGCCCTAAGCACTGCAGTGAGCCCTGACCCACCCTAAACACTCCAGTCAGGATTGTACTGGCTTTGAGACCTCAGTCAGTGCTGCACCAGCCTCTACACCTCAGTCAGCACTGCACCGCCCTAAGCACTGCAGTGAGCCCTGCACCACCCTAAACACTCCAGTCAGGATTGTACTGGCTTTGAGACCTCAGTCAATGCTGCACCAGTCTGTCCACTGCAGTCAGTACTGCACCAGCTTTGAGACCTCAGTCAGTGCTGCACCAGCTTTGAGACCTCAGTCAGTGCTGCACCAGCCTCTACACCTCAGTCAGCACTGCACCGCCCTAAGCACTGCAGTGAGCCCTGCACCACCCTAAACACTCCAGTCAGGATTGTACTGGCTTTGAGACCTCAGTCAATGCTGCACCAGTCTGTCCACTGCAGTCAGTACTGCATCAGCCTGTTGTACACCTCATTCAGTACTGCACTGGCTAGAGACTTCAGTTAGTACTGCACCGGCCTGAACACTTCATTCAGCACTGCACTGCCCCATACACTGCAGTCAGTACTGCACCAACTTTGAGACCTCAGTCAGGACTGCACCAGCCTCTCCGCTGCTGTCAGTACTTCACCAGCTTTGAGACCACAGTCAGTGCTCCACCAGCCTGTCCACTGGAGTCAGTGCTGCACCAGCCTGTCCGAGGCCGTCAGTACAGCACCAGCTTTGAGACCTCAGCCAGTGCCGCACCAGCCTGTACACCTCAGTCAGTACTGCCCTGGCTTGTGCACCTTTGTAAGCACTGCGCCAGCCTGTCCACTGCAGTCAGTGCTGCACCAGCCAGTACACCTCAGTTAGTACTGCCCCGGCTTGTGCACCTCTGTAAGCACTGCACCTGCCTGTCCACCGCAGTCAGTCCTGCACTAGCCTGTACACCTCAGTCAGTAATGCACTGCCTTTGAGACCCCAGTCAGGGCTGCACCTGTCTGTCCGCTGCCGTCAGTACTTCACCAGCTTTCAGACCTCAGTCAGTGCTGCACCGGCCTACCCACCTCAGTCAGTCCTGCCCCGGGTTGTGCACCTCTGTAAGCACTGCACCGGACCGCCCACCTCAGTCAGTCCTGCCCCGGGTTGTGCACATCTGTAAGCACTGCGCCGGCCTGCCCACCTCGGTCACTCCTGCCCCGGGTTGTGCACCTCTGTAAGCACTGCACCGACCTGCCCACCACAGTCAGTGCTGACCCGGCTTGTGCACATCTGTAAGCACTGCGCCGGCCGGCCCACCGCAGTCAGTCCTGCCCCGGCTTGTGCACATCTGTAAGCACTGCGCCGACCTGCCCACCGCAGTCAGTACTGCCCCGGCTTGTGCACCTCTGTAAGCACTGCTCCGGCCTGTCCACCGCAGTCAGTACTGCCCCGGGTTGCGTACCTTTGTAAGCACTGCGCCGACCTGTCCACCGCAGTCAGTACTACACCAGCCTGTACACCTCAGTCAGTGCTGCACCGGGTTGTGCACCTCTGTAAGCACTGCGCCGGCCTGCCCACCGCAGTCAGTACTGCACCAGCCTGTACACCTCAGTCAGTACTGCACCGGGTTGTGCACCTCTGTAAGCACTGCGCCGACCTGTCCACCGCAGTCAGTACTGCACCAGCCTGTACACCTCAGTCAGTACTGCACCGGGTTGTGCACCTCTGTAAGCACTGCGCCGGCCTGCCCACTGCAGTCAGTACTGCCTCGGGTTGTGCACCTTTGTAAGCACTGCGCCGACCTGTCCACCGCAGTTAGTACTGCACCGGGTTGTGCACCTCTGTAAGCACTGCGCCGACCTGTCCACCGCAGTCAGTACTGCACCGGGTTGTGCACATCTGTAAGCACTGCACCAGCCTGCCCACCTCAGTCCGTACTGCCCCGGGTTGTGCACCTTTGTAAGCACTGCGCCGACCTGTCCACCGCAGTCAGTGCTGCACCAGCCTGCCCAGCTCAGTCAGTACTGCCCCGGCTTGTGCACCTCTGTAAGCACTGCGCCGGCCTGTCCACCGCAGTCAGTACTGCACCAGCCTGTACACCTCAGTCAATACTGCCCCGGGTTGTACACCTCTGTAAGCACTGCGCCGGCCTGTCCACCGCAGTCAGTACTGCCACGGATTGTGCACCTCTGTAAGCACTGCGCCGGCCTGTCCACCGCAGTCAGTACTGCCCCGGGTTGTGCACCTCTGTAAGCACTGCGCCGACCTGTCCACCTCAGTCAGTACTGCCCCGGCTTGTGCACCTCTGTAAGCACTGCGCCGGCCTGTCCACCGCAGTCAGTACTGCCCCGGCTTGTGCACCTCTGTAAGCACTGCGCCGGCCTGTCCACCGCAGTCAGTACTGCACCAGCCTGTACACCTCAGTCAGTACTGCACCAGCCTGCCCACTGCAGTCAGTACTGCGCCGGCCTGTCCACCGCAGTCAGTACTGCCCCGGGCTGTGCACCTTTGTGAGCACTGCGCTGGCCTGTTCACCTCAGTCAGTCCTGCCCCGGGTTGTGCACCTCTGTAAGCACTGCACCGGCCTGCCCACCTCAGTCAGTACTGCCCCGGCTTGTGCACCTCTGTAAGCACTGCGCCGGCCTGTCCACCGCAGTCAGTACTGCCCCGGGTTGTGCACCTTTGTAAGCACTGCGCCAACCTGTCCACCGCAGTCAGTGCTGCACCAGCCTGTACACCGCAGTCAGTACTGCCCCGGCTTGTGCACCTCTGTAAGTACTGCGCCGGCCTGTCCACCTCAGTCAGTCCTGCCCCGGGTTGTGCACCTCTGTAAGCACTGCGCCGGCCTGCCCACCTCAGTCAGTACTGCCCCGGGTTGTACACCTCTGCAAGCACTGCGCCGGCCTGTCCACCTCAGTCAGTTCTGCCCCGGCTTGTGCACCTCTGTAATCACTGTGCCGGCCTGTCCACCTCAGTCAGTCCTGCCCCGGGTTGTGCACCTCTGTAAGCACTGCGCCGGCCTGCCCACCTCACTCAGTCCTGCCCCGGGTTGTGCACCTCTGTAAGCACTGCGCCGGCCAGTCCACCTCAGTCAGTACTGCCCCGGCTTGTGCACCTTTGTAAGCACTGCGCCTGCCTGCCCACTGCAGTCAGTGTTGCACCGGGTTGTGCACCTCTGTAAGCACTGCGCCGGCCTACCCACCGCAGTCAGTACTGCCCCGGCTTGTGCACCTCTGTAAGCACTGCGCCGGCCTGTCCACTGCAGTCAGTACTGCCCCGGGTTGTGCACCTCTGTAAGCACTGCGCCGGCCTGTCCACCGCAGTCAGTACTGCACCGGGTTGTGCACCTTTGTAAGCACTGCGCCGACCTGTCCACCGCAGTCAGTACTGCACCGAGCTGTGCACCTTTGCAAGCACTGCGCCGACCTGTCCACCGCAGTCAGCACTGCACCGAGTTGTGCACCTTTGCAAGCACTGCGCCGACCTGTCCACCGCAGTCGGTACTGCCCCGGGTTGTGCACCTTTGTAAGCACTGCGCCAGCCTGCCCACCTTAGTCAGTACTGCACCAAGTTGTGCACCTTTGTAAGCACTGCGCCAACCTGTCCACCGCAGTCAGTACTGCACCGGGTTGTGCACCTTTGTAAGCACTGCGCCGACCTGTCCACCGCAGTCAGTACTGCACCGAGTTGTGCACCTTTGTAAGCACTGCACCGACCTGTCCATCGCAGTCAGTACTGCACCGGGTTGTGCACCTTTGTAAGCACTGCGCCGACCTGTCCACCGCAGTCAGTACTGCCCCGGGTTGGGCACCTCTGTAAGCACTGCGCCGGCCTGCCCACCGCAGTCAGTACTGCCCCGGCTTGTGCACCTCTGTGAGCACTGCGCCGGCCTGTCCACCGCAGTCAGTACTGGCCCGGCTTGTGCACCTCTGTAAGCACTGCGCTGGCCTGCCCACCTCTGTAAGCACTGCGCCGGCCTGCCCACCTCAGTCAGTCCTGCCCCAGCTTGTGCACCTCTGTAAGCACTGCGCCGACCTGTCCATCGCAGTCAGTCCTGCCCCGGCTTGTGCACCTCAGTCAGTACTGCCCCGGCTTGTGCACCTCTGTAAGCACTGCGCCGGCCTGCCCTCCTCAGTCAGTCCTGCCCCGGGTTGTGCACCTCTGTAAGCACTGCGCCGACCTGCCCATCTCAGTCAGTCCTGCCCCGGCTTGTGCACCTCTGTAAGCACTGCGCCGGCCTGTCTACCGCAGTCAGTCCTGCCCCGGCTTGTGCACCTCTGTAAGCACTGCGCCGGCCTGTCCACTTCAGTCAGTCCTTCCCCGGGTTGTGCACCTCTGTAAGCACTGCGCCGACCTGTCCACCGCAGCCAGTGCTGCCCCGGGTTGTGCACCTTTGGAAGCACTGCGCCGGCCTGCCCACCTCAGTCAGTACTGCCACAGGTTGTGCACCTTTGTAAGCATTGCGCCGGCCTGCCCACCGCAGTCAGTACTGCCCCGGCTTGTGCACCTCTGTAAGCACTGCGCCAGCCTGCCCACCTCAGTCAGTCCTGCCCCGGGTTGTGCACCTTTATAAGCACTGCGCCGACCTGTCCACCGCAGTCAGTCCTGCCCCGGCTTGTGCACCTCTGTAAGCACTGCGCCGACCTGCCCACCGCAGTCAATACTGCCCCGGCTTGTGCACCTTTGTAAGCACTGTGCCGACCTGTCCACTGCAGTCAGTGCTGCACCGGGTTGTGCACCTTTGTAAGCACTGCGCCGACCTGTCCACCGCAGTCAGTACTTCCCCGGCTTGTGCACCTTTGTAAGCACTGCGCCGGCCTGCCCACCTCAGTCAGTACTGCCCCGGCTTGTGCACCTCTGTAAGCACTGCGCCGGCCTGCCCACCGCAGTCAGTCCTGCCCTGGCTTGTGCACCTCTGTAAGCACTGCGCCGACCTGCCCACCGCAGTCAGTCCTGCCCCGGGTTGTGCACCTCTGTAAGCACTGCGCCGACCTGTCCAACGCAGTCAGTGCTGCCCTGGGTTGTGCACCTTTGTAAGCACTGTGCCGGCCTGCCCACCTCAGTCAGTACTGGCCCGGGTTGTGCACCTCTGTAAGCACTGCGCTGGCCTGCCCACCGCAGTCAGTACTGGCCCGGCTTTTGCACCTCTGTAAGCACTGCGCCGGCCTGCCCACCTCAGTCAGTCCTGCCCCGGGTTGTGCACCTTTGTAAGCACTGCGCCGACCTGTCCACCGCAGTCAGTACTGCCCCGGCTTGTGGACCTCTGTAAGCACTGCGCCGACCTGCCCACCGCAGTCAATACTGCCCCGGCTTGTGCACCTTTGTAAGCACTGTGCCGACCTGTCCACCGCAGTCAGTGCTGCACCGGGTTGTGCACCTTTGTAAGCACTGCGCCGACCTGTCCACCGCAGTCAGTACTGCCCCGGGTTGTGCACCTCTGTAAGCACTGCGCCGGCCTGCCCACCGCAGTCAGTACTGCCCCGGGTTGTGCACCTTTGTAAGCACTGCACCGACCTGTCCACAGCAGTAAGTCCTGCCCCGGCTTGTGCACCTTTGTAAGCACTGCACCAGCCTGTCCACCTCAGTCAGTAGTGCCCCGGGTTGTGCACCTTTGTAAGCACTGCGCCAGCCTGTCCACAGCAGTAAGTCCTGCCCCGGCTTGTGCACCTTTGTAAGCACTGCGCCAGCCTGTCCACCGCAGTAAGTCCTGCCCCGGCTTGTGCACCTTTGTAAGCACTGCGCCGGCCTGTCCACCGCAGTCAGTACTGCAGCAGCCTGTCCACCTCAGTCAGTACTGCCCCGGGTTGTGCACCTTTGTAAGCACTGCGCCGGCCTGTCCACTGCAGTCAGTCCTGCCCCGGCTTGTGCACCTCTGTAAGCACTGCGCCGACCTGCCCACCGCAGTCAGTCCTGCCCCGGGTTGTGCACCTCTGTAAGCACTGCGCCGACCTGTCCAACGCAGTCAGTGCTGCCCTGGGTTGTGCACCTTTGTAAGCACTGTGCCGGCCTGCCCACCTCAGTCAGTACTGGCCCGGGTTGTGCACCTCTGTAAGCACTGCGCTGGCCTGCCCACCGCAGTCAGTACTGGCCCGGCTTGTGCACCTCTGTAAGCACTGCGCCGGCCTGTCCACCGCAGTAAGTCCTGCCCCGGCTTGTGCACCTTTGTAAGCACTGCGCCAGCCTGTCCACCGCAGTCAGTCCTGCTCCGGCTTGTGCACCTTTGTAAGCACTGCGCCAGCCTGTCCACCGCAGTCAGTCCTGCCCCGGCTTGTGCACCTTTGTAAGCACTGCGCCAGCCTGTCCACCGCAGTAAGTCCTGCCCCGGCTTGTGCACCTTTGTAAGCACTGCGCCGGCCTGTCCACCGCAGTCAGTACTGCAGCAGCCTGTCCACCTCAGTCAGTACTGCCCCGGGTTGTGCACCTTTGTAAGCACTGCGCTGGCCTGTCCACCGCAGTCAGTCCTGCCCCGGCTTGTGCACCTCTGTAAGCACTGCGCCGGCCTGTCCACCGCAGTCAGTCCTGCCCCGGCTTGTGCACCTCTGTAAGCACTGCGCCGACCTGCCCACCGCAGTCAGTCCTGCCCCGGGTTGTGCACCTCTGTAAGCACTGCGCCGACCTGTCCAACGCAGTCAGTGCTGCCCTGGGTTGTGCACCTTTGTAAGCACTGTGCCGGCCTGCCCACCTCAGTCAGTACTGGCCCGGGTTGTGCACCTCTGTAAGCACTGCGCTGGCCTGCCCACCGCAGTCAGTACTGGCCCGGCTTGTGCACCTCTGTAAGCACTGCGCCGGCCTGCCCACCTCAGTCAGTACTGGCCCGGCTTGTGCACCTCTGTAAGCACTGCGCCGGCCTGTCCACCGCAGTAAGTCCTGCCCCGGCTTGTGCACCTTTGTAAGCACTGCGCCAGCCTGTCCACAGCAGTCAGTCCTGCCCCGGCTTGTGCACCTTTGTAAGCACTGCGCCAGCCTGTCCACTGCAGTAAGTCTTGCCCCGGCTTGTGCACCTTTGTAAGCACTGCGCCGGCCTGTCCACCGCAGTCAGTCCTGCCCCAGCTTGTGCACCTCTGTAAGCACTGCGCCGGCCTGTCCACCGCAGTAAGTCCTGCCCCGGCTTGTGCACCTTTGTAAGCACTGCGCCGACCTGTCCACCTCAGTCAGTCCTTCCCCGGGTTGTGCACCTTTGTAAGCACTGCGCCAGCCTGTCCACAGCAGTAAGTCTTGCCCCGGCTTGTGCACCTCTGTAAGCACTGCGCCGGCCTGTCCACCTCAGTCAGTCCTTCCCCGGGTTGAGCACCTCTGTAAGCACTGCGCCGGCCTGTCCACCTCAGTCAGTCCTTCCCCGGGTTGTGCACCTCTGTAAGCACTGCGCCAGCCTGTCCACAGCAGTAAGTCTTGCCCCGGCTTGTGCACCTCTGTAAGCACTGCGCCGGCCTGTCCACCTCAGTCAGTCCTTCCCCGGGTTGTGCACCTTTGTAAGCACTGCGCCAGCCTGTACACAGCAGTAAGTCTTGCCCCGGCTTGTGCACCTCTGTAAGCACTGCGCCGGCCTGTCCACCTCAGTCAGTCCTTCCCCGGGTTGTGCACCTTTGTAAGCACTGCGCCAGCCTGTACACAGCAGTAAGTCCTGCCCCGGCTTGTGCACCTTTGTAAGCACTGCGCCAGCCTGTACACAGCAGTAAGTCTTGCCCCGGCTTGTGCACCTCTGTAAGCACTGCGCTGGCCTGTCCACATCAGTCAGTCCTTCCCCGGCTTGTGCACCTCTGTAAGCACTGCGCCGGCCTGTACACAGCAGTAAGTCTTGCCCCGGCTTGTGCACCTTTGTAAGCACTGCGCCAGCCTGTCCACAGCAGTAAGTCCTGCCCCGGCTTGTGCACCTTTGTAAGCACTGCACCAGCCTGTCCACCTCAGTCAGTACTGCCCCGGGTTGTGCACCTTTGTAAGCACTGCGCCAGCCTGTCCACAGCAGTAAGTCCTGCCCCGGCTTGTGCACCTTTGTAAGCACTGCGCCAGCCTGTCCACCGCAGTAAGTCCTGCCCCGGCTTGTGCACCTTTGTAAGCACTGCGCCGGCCTGTCCACCGCAGTCAGTACTGCAGCAGCCTGTCCACCTCAGTCAGTACTGCCCCGGGTTGTGCACCTTTGTAAGCACTGCGCCGGCCTGTCCACCACAGTCAGTCCTGCCCCGGCTTGTGCACCTCTGTAAGCACTGCGCCGACCTGCCCACCGCAGTCAGTCCTGCCCCGGGTAGTGCACCTCTGTAAGCACTGCGCCGACCTGTCCAACGCAGTCAGTGCTGCCCTGGGTTGTGCACCTTTGTAAGCACTGTGCCGGCCTGCCCACCTCAGTCAGTACTGGCCCGGGTTGTGCACCTCTGTAAGCACTGCGCCGGCCTGTCCACCGCAGTAAGTCCTGCCCCGGCTTGTGCACCTTTGTAAGCACTGCGCCAGCCTGTCCACCGCAGTCAGTCCTGCCCCGGCTTGTGCACCTTTGTAAGCACTGCGCCAGCCTGTCCACCGCAGTCAGTCCTGCCCCGGCTTGTGCACCTTTGTAAGCACTGCGCCAGCCTGTCCACCGCAGTAAGTCCTGCCCCGGCTTGTGCACCTTTGTAAGCACTGCGCCGGCCTGTCCACCGCAGTCAGTACTGCAGCAGCCTGTCCACCTCAGTCAGTACTGCCCCGGGTTGTGCACCTTTGTAAGCACTGCGCTGGCCTGTCCACCGCAGTCAGTCCTGCCCCGGCTTGTGCACCTCTGTAAGCACTGCGCCGGCCTGTCCACCGCAGTCAGTCCTGCCCCGGCTTGTGCACCTCTGTAAGCACTGCGCCGACCTGCCCACCGCAGTCAGTCCTGCCCCGGGTTGTGCACCTCTGTAAGCACTGCGCCGACCTGTGCAACGCAGTCGGTGCTGCCCTGGGTTGTGCACCTTTGTAAGCACTGTGCCGGCCTGCCCACCTCAGTCAGTACTGGCCCGGGTTGTGCACCTCTGTAAGCACTGCGCTGGCCTGCCCACCGCAGTCAGTACTGGCCCGGCTTGTGCACCTCTGTAAGCACTGCGCCGGCCTGCCCACCTCAGTCAGTACTGGCCCGGCTTGTGCACCTCTGTAAGCACTGCGCCGGCCTGTCCACCGCAGTAAGTCCTGCCCCGGCTTGTGCACCTTTGTAAGCACTGCGCCAGCCTGTCCACAGCAGTCAGTCCTGCCCCGGCTTGTGCACCTTTGTAAGCACTGCGCCAGCCTGTCCACTGCAGTAAGTCTTGCCCCGGCTTGTGCACCTTTGTAAGCACTGCGCCGGCCTGTCCACCGCAGTCAGTCCTGCCCCAGCTTGTGCACCTCTGTAAGCACTGCGCCGGCCTGTCCACCGCAGTAAGTCCTGCCCCGGCTTGTGCACCTTTGTAAGCACTGCGCCGACCTGTCCACCTCAGTCAGTCCTTCCCCGGGTTGTGCACCTTTGTAAGCACTGCGCCAGCCTGTCCACAGCAGTAAGTCTTGCCCCGGCTTGTGCACCTCTGTAAGCACTGCGCCGGCCTGTCCACCTCAGTCAGTCCTTCCCCGGGTTGTGCACCTCTGTAAGCACTGCGCCGGCCTGTCCACCTCAGTCAGTCCTTCCCCGGGTTGTGCACCTCTGTAAGCACTGCGCCAGCCTGTCCACAGCAGTAAGTCTTGCCCCGGCTTGTGCACCTCTGTAAGCACTGCGCCGGCCTGTCCACCTCAGTCAGTCCTTCCCCGGGTTGTGCACCTTTGTAAGCACTGCGCCAGCCTGTACACAGCAGTAAGTCTTGCCCCGGCTTGTGCACCTCTGTAAGCACTGCGCCGGCCTGTCCACCTCAGTCAGTCCTTCCCCGGGTTGTGCACCTTTGTAAGCACTGCACCAGCCTGTACACAGCAGTAAGTCCTGCCCCGGCTTGTGCACCTTTGTAAGCACTGCGCCAGCCTGTACACAGCAGTAAGTCTTGCCCCGGCTTGTGCACCTCTGTAAGCACTGCGCCGGCCTGTCCACATCAGTCAGTCCTTCCCCGGCTTGTGCACCTCTGTAAGCACTGCGCCGGCCTGTCCACCTCAGTCAGTACTGCCCCGGGTTGTGCACCTCTGTAAGCCCTGCGCCGACCTGCCCACCTCAGTCAGTCCTGCCCCGGCTTGTGCACCTTTGTAAGCACTGCGCCGGCCTGTCCACCTCAGTCAGTACTGCCCCGGCTTGTGCACCTTTGTAAGCACTGCGCCGGCCTGTCCACCGCAGTCAGTCCTGCCCCAGCTTGTGCACCTTTGTAAGCACTGCGCCGGCCTGTCCACCGCAGTCAGTCCTGCCCCAGCTTGTGCACCTTTGTAAGCACTGCGCCGGCCTGTCCACCTCAGTCAGTCCTGCCCCGGCTTGTGCACCTTTGTAAGCACTGCGCCGGCCTGTCCACCTCAGTCAGTCCTTCCCCGGGTTGTGCACCTCTGTAAGCACTGCGCCGGCCTGTCCACCTCAGTCAGTCCTTCCCCGGGTTGTGCACCTCTGTAAGCACTGCGCCAGCCTGTCCACAGCAGTAAGTCTTGCCCCGGCTTGTGCACCTCTGTAAGCACTGCGCCGGCCTGTCCACCTCAGTCAGTCCTTCCCCGGGTTGTGCACCTTTGTAATCACTGCGCCAGCCTGTACACAGCAGTAAGTCTTGCCCCGGCTTGTGCACCTCTGTAAGCACTGCGCCGGCCTGTCCACCTCAGTCAGTCCTTCCCCGGGTTGTGCACCTTTGTAAGCACTGCACCAGCCTGTACACAGCAGTAAGTCCTGCCCCGGCTTGTGCACCTTTGTAAGCACTGCGCCAGCCTGTACACAGCAGTAAGTCTTGCCCCGGCTTGTGCACCTCTGTAAGCACTGCGCCGGCCTGTCCACATCAGTCAGTCCTTCCCCGGCTTGTGCACCTCTGTAAGCACTGCGCCGGCCTGTCCACCTCAGTCAGTACCGCCCCGGGTTGTGCACCTCTGTAAGCACTGCGCCGGCCTGTCCACCTCAGTCAGTCCTTCCCCGGGTTGTGCACCTTTGTAAGCACTGCGCCAGCCTGTACACAGCAGTAAGTCCTGCCCCGGCTTGTGCACCTTTGTAAGCACTGCGCCAGCCTGTACACAGCAGTAAGTCTTGCCCCGGCTTGTGCACCTCTGTAAGCACTGCGCCGGCCTGTCCACATCAGTCAGTCCTTCCCCGGCTTGTGCACCTCTGTAAGCACTGCGCCGGCCTGTCCACCTCAGTCAGTACTGCCCCGGGTTGTGCACCACTGTAAGCACTGCGCCGGCCTGTCCACTGCAGTAAGTCTTGCCCCGGCTTGTGCACCTTTGTAAGCACTGCGCCGACCTGCCCACCTCAGTCAGTCCTGCCCCGGCTTGTGCACCTTTGTAAGCACTGCGCCGGCCTGTCCACCGCAGTCAGTCCTGCCCCAGCTTGTGCACCTTTGTAAGCACTGCGCCGGCCTGTCCACCTCAGTCAGTCCTGCCCCGGCTTGTGCACCTTTGTAAGCACTGCGCCGACCTGCCCACCGCAGTCAATACTGCCCCGGGTTGTGCACCTTTGTAAGCACTGCGCCGACCTGTCCACCGCAGTCAGTTCTGCCCCAGCTTGTGCACCTCTGTAGCACTGCGTCGGCCTGTCCACCGCAGTAAGTCCTGCCCCGGCTTGTGCACCTCTGTAGCACTGTGCCAGCCTGCCCACCGCAGTAAGTCCTGCCCCAGCTTGTGCACCTCTGTAGCACTGCGTCGGCCTGTCCACCGCAGTAGGTATGCCACTAGTGTGCACTGTGAAGCGGCTCATGCTGTGCGTGCAGCCAGCTCTGCGGTGGGCGGGTCCTCGAGATGGACAGGTCAGGACAGCACCCTCCTGGCCATGCCAGAGTCGTCACCCTCCCGAGCACAGCACTGCTGGTGAGGCACAAGGCGCACACTCTCTCTTTGATCACACTGCCTCAGGGCCACATACTTTTGAGGCATTAGCAGAACTTGTCCATATGTGAGCTGTCCGTCAATGTCTGCAGTTTACAGCAAGAACCAGCTGTGTACAGAGCTCAGGTGTGACCCTCGGCACAGGCGCAGGACAGACAGGTGTTTCTGTCAGACCCTCTCTACTATGTGCCGCTCTGCTCTCGCTCTCTTTTATTATCATCCATCTCTCTCTCTCTCTCTCTTTCTCTCTCTCTCCCTTCCTATCATCCATCTCTCTCTCTCTTCCTATCATCCATCTATCTCTCTTTCTCTCTTTCTCTCTCTCTTCTTATCATCCATCTCTCTCTCTTTCTTTCTCTCTCTCTCTTTCTCTCTCTCTCCCTTCCTATCATCCATCTCTCTCTCTCTTCCTATCATCCATCTCTCTCTCCCTCTCTCTTTCTCTATTCCTATCATCCATCTCTCTCTCTCTGTCTCTCTCTCTTCCTATCATCCATCTCTCTCTCTCTCTCTCTCTCTCTCTCTTCCTATCATCCATCTCTCTCTTTCTTTCTCTCTCTCTATTCCTATCATCCATCCATCTCTCTCTCTCTCTCTGTCTCTCTCTCTCTTCTTATCATCCATCTCTCTCTCTCTCTTCCTATCATCCATCTCTCTCTCTCTCTTCCTATCATCCATCTCTCTCTCTCTATCTCGCTCTCTCTCTTCCTGTCATCCACCTCTCTCTCTCCCTCTCTTCCTATCATCCATCTCTCTCCATCTCTCTCCATCTCGCTCTCTCTCTTCCTATCATCCATCTCTCCCTCTCTTTCTCTTTCTCTCTCTCTCCCTCTTGTTCCCTCTCTTTCTATCATCCATCTCTCTCTCTCTCTCTCTTCCTATCATCCATCTCTCTCTCTCTCTCTCCCTCCCTCTCGCTCTCTCTCTTCCTATCATCCATCCATCTCTCTCTCTCTCTCTCTTCCCCTCTCTCTCTCTCGTCATTGGCAGTTTCAACCAGGGTCTTTACCAAGGTAGTGGCTCCCCTTGTGGCTCTCCTTCACCTCATGGGGGTGTCTGTGGTTCCCTACCTGGACGACTGGCTTCTGCAGGCCCCCTCTGCCTTGGTGATGTCTCAGCAGCTGGATTTGACCATTCGTACACTAGAGAGCCATGGCTTTCTCCTGAATTTTCCAAAAGGCCATCTTCATCCTGCCACCCGGAGCTCTTTTATAGGGGCGAACTTCGATTCTGTTCTGGGCAAGGTGTTCCTACCTCCTTCCAGGATCCTACGTCTGCAGTCATTGTTGGGGACGCTGTTGTCTCGGCCTTCGGCTCACCTGCTCCAGTGTTTGGAGGTGCAGGGACACATGGCAGCCGCAAAGTTTACTGTTCCGTGGGCCAGGTTGCACCTTCACCCTTTGCTGTGGCATCTTCACAGCTTTGTTCCTATCCCTGTTCAGGATTTCTCCTTGGAAGTTTCTGTGTGTCCGTAGGTGGTGAGCAGCCTGCAGTGGTGGATGGACTCTTCCAATCTCTCTCGCGGCATGGGGTTGCATCCCACTCCACCTGTGGTGTTGACAACGAATGCCAGTGCAACTGGAAGGAACTGTCTGCTGTGAAGCGGGCCCTTTGGTTCTTCCAGGATCGTCTGCTGGGTTGCAATGTTCTGGTGAGATCCGACAACATCGTAGCTGTGGCCTACGTGAATCATCAGGGCAGTACTCACAGTCAGTCCTTGAATCTGGTGGCCTGTGCGATTGCAGGTTGGGCAGAGCTTCATCTCCAGTCCATTTCGGCACAGCATATCCGGGGCTTGGACAATGTGGTGGCGGATGCCCTAAGTCGCAGATTTCCATCCTCTCTGACTTTGTGCCTGTCTCCCAGGGTGTTCTGTTTGATTTGCCAGAGGTTTTGGACTCCAGAGATGGATATGTTTGCTTCCAGGACCAATCCTCTCCTGTCCCTCCTTTGTTCTCAGGATTCCGGAAGGGGGGCAAGGGGTGTGGAGGCCTTGTCCCTCACATGGCCCCCTTGGTTGCTGTATGCCTTCCCTCCTTTCCCCCTCATCCCTGCGTTTCTGTTGAAGGTTCAGAGGGTGGGGGCTTAGGTGGTGGCTGTGTTACCTCACTGGTCCAGGAGGTCTTGGCGGTGGGTCCTCTTTGGATCTTGCTGAGATGTCCGTCTCCCCTGAGGTCTTCCACTCCTCTCCTCCTGGTCCCTCTCACCGTAGCGGTCTGGAGGTTGAACGTCAGTCTCTAGGGGACCGGGGTTTGCCTGACCATAATATTTCTGTGATGCAGGCCTCTTGTAGGAGGTCTACATTGTCTTCTTATTCTAAACAGTGGTCTTCTTTCGACTCCTGGAGTTCTGGTCTTGGTTTGTCATCTACTTCTTGTTCTGTCTCTAATATTCTGCAGTTTTTTTTGGACGGGTTCCATAAGGGTTATGCTTTGTCTACCCTGAAGGGCCAGTGGGTGGCTATCTCGGCTTTCCGGGATCCGGATTCCTTGACCTCTTCGGACGGGCTGTTGGTGTCCTGGTCGTTCCGGAGCTTTTCTCTCTCCTCTCCTGTTGTTCGTTCTTCGGTGCCTACCTGGGATCTTTCTCTGGTCCTGCGTGCTCTGCAGTCCTCTCCTTTTGAGCCTTTAGTGTCTGTTGATCTAAAATTCTTGTCTTTTAAGGTGACTTTTCTCGTGGCCATCACCTCGGCTCGAAGGTTGGGGGAACTTTCTGCTTTGTGTTGTTCTCCCCTTTTTTGGAGGTTTGTAGACGATGCTGTGATTTTGCGTTTGGATCCTGGTTTTCTGCCGAAAGTATGTTCTACGTTTCATGCTTCTCAGGAGTTGGTCTTGCCTTCCTTCTACACTTCTCCTTCTTCTCCTGAAGATCAGTTGTTGCACACTCTTGATGTTAAGTGTGCTTTGACTGTGTACGTGGACCGCTCAGTGGCTTTTCACTCATCTGACAGGCTGTTTGTGACTTTTGGGCTGGCTGGCCGTGGGAAGGCTGCCTCTTGGCTTACCCTGGATCGTTGCATCAAGTCTGCTATTTCCATTGGTGTTGGACTAGAAAATACTTCCGGTCGACCCCCCCTATTGGCATTATGCTTTAGTTAGCATTGCCGACCATTTTGTGTAATGATCAAAACTAACTTCTCATTTTTGCTTGCCTCAGCAGAGAACAGCTCCGATATTTTTTTTGTATTTCTTCAAGGTTGAGCTTCGCTGTCTTGATGAATACATGAATGTGCCTTTGCATACCTTCCTTGTTAGATAGGCCCCTTCTCATGCTTAAAGTGGCGGGCACGGACAGAGTAACCTTGAGGTAGAGATAACATGTACCCGATCCCAGGAGTGTAACTCATCTTCTGTGTCTCCTTTGTTAACCTGCTCCAACTGGAATTTTCCAGTTTTGGGCGGGTCTTGCTGGGCATTGGAAATGTATAACAACTGAAGTACAGTTGGTGAGGATCAGTCCCCTCGGTAGCATCTTAGGAGGCTAGTCAGACTGGACTCCGCTCGAGCGAATACTAATAAATAACTTGGTTTGTATTCTCTACTGTCTGACCGACTCTTCATTTGTATGGAAGGCTGAGAGGTGGTCGTGAGTGACCCGGGTGGCCCTAATCGGGTCACTTCCTTCAGTTGGCACCCGAAAAGGGACTCCATCGGGCTGACCCATCCTCGCCAGCGGACGGGTGGGGAGGACGAGGTCACGTCGGGTCGGATGGGCGGATGAGGGATCCCTGCACGATAGAGCCTAGTACTCGCAGTGGCCCGGCTGTCTGATCGGGCAGTGCCTCGCCCAGTGGTCATCCCGGCTGGGGTCCTGAAAGGCGAAACCCTTGGATCTGACCGTTTGTTCCGAAGAGTCGGCAGTGGAGGATAAATTTGTTCGACCTGTGAGCACCAGGTGAGTTTGTCTTGGTCCTTTGTGAATATGGCGCCATTTTGAATAATATTTGGTATGGTCTGAGGACCATTTGATTTGTACCTGGGAGGTCTGCGGACCGATTTGGATACAGAGTGTCTGCGGACACTTTGCCAGGCAACATAATGGATTTGGCTTACTTTTGAAAATGCCTGGGATCTGGCCGGTTTTTGGTGTTGTGGTGTCGACTCTGGTTTGTCTCTTTGGTGCAGTCTGAGGACTGACTTTTGGCTTTCTTTGTTTGATACGGTCTGAGGACCGACCTTTTGAAAGATATTTGTGAATTATTCATCTGGCACGAATAGTGAACTTGTCCCCTCTTAAGATGCCCTGCTTGATCAAGTTGTGCTGTTTAGGGTGCCCCTTTTGTTCCGCTGATGCTCAACTGGAGGAAAGGCAACCTGCGCCTCCGGAAGGCACCCCAAACTTTGATATGTATGTTAAGCACGGCCTTGGCCCTATTATGTTTAGTACATTATGGCACAAATATACGAGGGACAATGCCGAGTTGCAGTGGCCGCTAACAGGTACCTTTGATGAACAAAAGCTGAATTTCTTGCAGGATAAATTGTTTGCCAAACGAAGTAGGCAGTCGATGTTTGATTATCTTCAGGTATGGCAAAAGGAAGCTAGGCAAAGACGAATGAAAGCAGAAAAAGAGGCCCGAAGAGGAAAGATGCAGACAAAATTTGTTAGCAAATGCTTAACGGGGGGGTCTGTTGGACTAGAAAATACTTCCGGTCGACCCCCCATATTGGCATTATGCTTAAGTTAGCATTTGAGGCACCATTTTACCCTTAGCCGCCATTTTGTGTAATGATCGAAACTAATTTCTGTCTCATTTTGTCTGCCTCAGCAGAGAACAGCTCCGATATTTTTTTTTGTATTTCTTCAAGGTTGAGCTTCGCTGTATTAATGAATACATGAATGTGCCTTTGCATACCTTCCTTGTTAGATAGGCCCGTTCTCATGCTTACATAGACGGACACGAACATAGTAACCTTGAGGTAGAGATAACATGTACCCGATCCCAGGAGTGTAACTCATCTTCTGTGTCTCCTTTGTTAACCTGCTCCAACTGGAATTTTCCAGTTTTGGGCGGGTCTTGCTGGGCATTGGAAATGTATAACAACTGAAGTACAGTTGGTGAGGATCAGTCCCCTCGGTAGCATCTTAGGAGGCTAGTCAGACTGGACTCCGCTCGAGCGAATACTAATAAATAACTTGGTTTGTATTCTCTACTGTCTGACCGACTCTTCATTTGTATGGAAGGCTGAGAGGTGGTCGCGAGTGACCCGGGTGGCCCTAATCGGGTCACTTCCTTCATTGGCTTATCAGGGCTCTGGTTTGCCTTGTCCTTCGGGTGTGCAGGCCCATTCCACGAGGGGTGTCTCGGCTTCCTGGGCTGCCTTTCATGGGGTGTCTTTGGATGAGATCTGACGTGCGAGTACTTGGGCTTCTGGGTCTACCTTTATTAAGCATTACAGGTTGAATTGCGCTCTGAATGACCGTTTGAATTTTGGGTGTGGTGTTTTGCGTGCTGTGGACCCTGCTGCTCCTCGTTGATTCTTTCATGTCATTAAAGTTTCACTGTGGTGCGCTTCTCTCCTGTGTGCTGTCTGGTTTGTTTTTCTACCAGCATTCCAAAGGCCTTCTCTTTTGGTGTTTGGTTTATTATGCCTCATGTGTAAAGACTGGGTCGAGGACGAGGGACGTAGAGGTAATGCTCTGATTACCAGTAATCCTCATTACTCTTAGTCCTACTCGTCCTCAACCCAGTCATCTTCCCACCCTCCCTCCCTGTGTCAGGCCTTTGTTTTGCTTGGTATGTCAGGAAGTGCTTTGTGCTGGCTATAGTATTACAGCCCCTGGCAGGAGGGTGGGTGGAGCCATCAAGCATTTCCTGTCAAGTGAATATTCTGCACGTGTAATGACTGGGTCGAGGACGAGTAGGACTAAGAGTAATAAGGATTACCGGTAAGTAATCAGGACATTATAGCAATAGCCTGCCCATCTGAAGGCAAAAAATCATTACACAATTAAAATTTCAACAATAAAAAAAAGAGAAAAAAAACTTACTATAGAAATCCTTTTATAACTTGGTGCCACATGATAATGAATTTGGTAAATTGTTATAGACGGCAAAGCCCAAAAACAAACTCCACAAATAATTAATTCCAAGCCAAATCTGTTGTGTTTCCAACGTGTTCTCCAGCGCTTCTTAGTTGACACCAATACTATAGTCATTGATCAATCAATCAGTCTTGTTTATTTCCGGGAATAACCCCATAAAACACATAAAAGGATACAACTGTACAAGATCACACAATTAAAAAATCAGTTCAAATGAAAAGGAATAATAAAATCTCAAGGTGCTTAGGATTCTGAAACAAAACGCATCACTAATGCCAAAGGAGCGGGTCTATCCTCCTGAACCAGATGGAGTGTAGGATTTCGCTCCATCCGAAAACGATTCTTTAACTTGTGTCTGATTTCAGGACTCTTAGCACCCTTTGGTAATGTCTTATCCCCAAATTAAGGCACAAAGGTCTTATCTATTTTCTTCTAGGTTCATGATAAGCTGGACAGGAGAATAGAGCGTGTTCATCTCTTTCCGGTGCGGAATTGCTCATATAGCAAATGAAAGGGTCTGTACAGTCAATGGTCACAAACAGGTGAAGACATTTGTGTCAATGTGCCGAACCAGGATTTAATATACAAACATTGTGCGTACAGAGGAAAAATCTCGTCCATATTCAATTCAAGGGATGAGACCGGCTTTAAATCCAAACATCTCTCCGTAAGGGAACCATCCTTCACTGTCCGATACAACGTTTCCAGTTCAAAATTCCAGTACATAAACTTGAATTTGCCTCTCATAGGCCCACAGATAGTTGTGGGTTATTCCATGTGGCCTCCAAGCCTAATTGTGTAAGCCACACTTTCACACGGTGTAACCAAGGTAGGAAAGCACTTCTGTCCAAACTCAACGCTTCCAAAAGATCATTCCTATAACAAACCAACTTGGGGTGGACGACAAGATGGATTAACCATCAGATAGGGGAATACCTACGCCCAATACCATTGGTTCTTCACCTTTACTATCCTCTCCATGTTCCCCCAATAACTGCTTCTACTCTCAGTGAGGATCTGAATATCGAGTTTCCTTTCTGCGACATACAGGGGTTTCTTACCCACACCCATGCTCCTACTTTGACCTTGCCTGCACACCCTTTCCCTCCATCTCTGGCATCACAGCTCTATTTACCCTTCCGCTGACATGCTTCAACTTTGAGTTGAATTATTTCCTCTATGTTTTCCTCAATCACCCCACTCTGATACCCTCTCCTCATCCTTGCAGGGCAGAACTTCAACAAGATTACTCTCCCACTAATCTCTTCGAATGGACTGCGACCAATGACAATGTGGAGGGCAGAATTAAGGTGGGCAGATTTAGAGGTCTGCCTCAGACCACCCTTACTGCGTCAGGCCATCAGAGGGGTTTAATCACGGTGGAGACAGAGTAGTCTCTGAACGGACCAAGAGCAGAGCGCATTCTTGACAGTAAGGCTACTCTTCACCGTTGCACCGAAGTATCCTTACCGCCATGAGTAAAATCAGGCCTTAAGTTTACTAGGGGCCTCTGGAAGAGCTCCATCCACAGCAGGATGGGTTTTCTTACCTTTCTCTGATGTAACATGTCCCAGATACTTGATCTTACCTTTGTCAACGTCACACGTTTCTTTGGTAACTGTCATACTTGGCTCCAACATCCTTGGCTTCCAAGACCTTGGCACGTTCCTCACTGTTCCTACCTGCGTCTTTGAATGCTATTGCTCCTTCGTTCCTCTCAAGGACCTGGAACATAATTCTTTGAAACACTGAAGCAGCAGACGCCAAGCCTTGTGGCATTCTGCAGAACTGGTATGTCTCAGCGGGCGCCACAAATGCGGTCAAGTGTGAGGACTCAGGATCGAATTCAAGCTGGTGATAGGCCGATGCTGGGTCCGTTTTGTTTAAACACCTAGCACCTCTGCACGTCGTCATAATGTCATTCATTCATGACAGAGGGTGGGAGTCTACGCATGTTTCCTTATTTAAACTTCTTAAATCCACGTGTACTGTGTTTACCATTGTTTACTGTTCACTAACTAAAGGTTATAGACCTCCAGATGTTGTCAAAATGACATGGCAGCATGACTGACAGTGGGTAGGATGCTGCCTATTTTTACTTATTAAAACTTCTTCATTCCACGCACACTCTCAGTTTACCATTTTCGTCTGAGCAATAGCTAAGAAGATAATACAAAATGTCTATCATCAAACACTTTCTCGTTCCCCACATCCTCTGTTACACTCAAAGCGACATTCCTCAATTTTTGCTTCACCAAGTTTATTCCATCTTGAATTCAAATTCTGTGTTTAAATCCACTGATCCTTGCCTTTGTTTCAAAAATATTAATAAAGACCTTGTACCACTTGAATTCACCTTCGTCCTCATGATTACCCACCAAAGGATTTGCTCCTGTGCCCACGGTGTTTAATTCATTCCTAACACACCTTGATGGCACCCTCCTATAATGTTCAATTCTTTCTTTGTAATATACACTTTTCCAAATATGCTTCAGTCTTTGAAACACCACACATAAAAAAAAATTCAGCAAAACAATTATCTTCCCTTCAGTTGACCCTGGTGACCTGTCGGAAGGCTCTATCTTTTCATTATCCCAGCACTGTCTGACAAGGACTCCTGTACTTCTTGGGCCTGAATTCGCTCAAACCTTTCCCATCCACTGTTATGTGTGATTGGGGTCAAAACTCTATTCTAAGAATTCCATATCCATCACCTCTAACCTTTTAGTGCTCCTGTCTTTGACATCACCAGGTTGCTGCTCATCCTGATTCCATTCCACAGTTCTACTCACTCTCATTTCAGTGCTTCGGCACACTTTGTCAAACATGCCCTGTCTTACCACACTTCTTTCAGCAGAATTCCTAGTAGGGTGGAGACTTTCGCCCACCCCATGGGATGGACATCTGCATCACAAACATGCATGCCAGTGTTTGAAAAACTTCCTTTTTCAATTTTAACAGAAAACTTCCTTTAGAACATACTTTGAGTTCTCTTAAATTTATCTTGCACACTACTCCCAACACTTCCCTTTACAACCCCAATATCCACTTCTTTTCTTTTTATCAGATGATTAAGATTGAGGCAGCTCTACGGTTTTGACTGTGTCAATTCTTACAACTTCAAACTATTACGAGGACTGAAACATGTTGTTCCGTCAGAAAACGTCAAACATGTGGTTCAATCTGATAGAGCGCCATGTTCTTGTGAAAATTGTAGGGGTGCATCATAATCACCGTTAGTCTGTACCCGCATATATCCAGTTATATATGAATGAATGGTTAGTAAAATGTAGTCGTAATGTGTATTATTAGAGTGAATAGGAGGGTAATTGTGGCATTATAATTGCAAATGTAATGCTTAACTGAACGTGCTCAACTATGTAGATGAAGTAGGCCATATGTAATCAAGATGTAGTAGTTTAAACGTGTATCATATTAAGTTGCATGTGTAGGTCACTTTTCGCATATGAAATGTATGTATTAAGGCTTATAGAAGTGATTAAGTATTGTGTTTTAAATTGTGTAAAGGCCTGACTGAACATACGCCAAGGAAAGGCCTGTTTGTTCTTATGTTAGCTTATTTTGTAGGCAGAAAAGGTTCTCTTGGAAAGGCTCTCTGGGCACTGACAGTAGATTTAATTAGCACAGTAGAAGGTTTCTGTTGAACGTATCTTCTGTTCCAGGTGCAAGGACATATGCCTCGTTAGCTAAAGACTGGCTCTTTGTTTCACGAGTTAGGGCGATGGGAGGCATGGAAATGGGAGTGCAATGGAATTTAGGTATGATACTTTCAGCGGAGAAGGTGCCTGGGACTCAAGGTCATCGTAACCGTCCCGGATAAAGTAAGAGTTTCGATGGAAAATTACAAGAAGAAAGACCTGGCCATAGAGGCGTGACAAAAGGCGTGTTCAATTGTATTGGGTTTTTGTATTAGGGACAGGGCCCCGAGGGAGGAGAGTAGAGAAGAGGTAGGGGAGACCAGAGAGGAGGACAGAGTGGGATTTGGTGAAGGAGCATCTTGAAATTGAACTTAAGTACTATGTGAGTGCACTTCTTAGGAAGTCTTCACAGCTGACACCTTTTACTTACTCTTGCCTGGGAAATTTGTTAAGTAGGTATGTCATCTTAGAGTAGAGTAGGGACAGTCAAGGGGTTTTCTGCTTGTTTAGATAAATGAAGAATAACATAGAGATTGGAGCTATTATTGCTTGTCTAATACTTCTGGAGCTAACGATTCTTCTCATCCTGAGTCGGATGAGACTCCTGCATAGGATGCTATTTGTATTAGTGCCCATTTATTTCTTTAACCTCGTGTTGAGGTGTTTGCACGTGCAGTTATTTTTGGCTGTAATAAACCCACAAAACTAAATTCGGAGTCAGTGATCTTTGTAGGTGAACCAGATCCTAAAGAAATGATTGCATAATTGAGAAGATTTTCTTCCCTTCACACTATTCAGCAGGTAAAAAGATCCTGGTGACTTGGGAATCCTTAGAAAAGATACGATAAGGATCAGCGTTATCAAGTCTCTCGTCCTATCAAAACCAGACTATGAAAAGACGCTACTAACTGGGATTTCTAAACTCCATCTCGCATCCCTAAAAGCACCCCTACACTCCACTGCTAGACATGTATCGAACTCAAGAAAACATGCCCACATCACACCCATCCTGTTTCACTGAGCACGTGACCAATTGAAGCTAGACATATCCTGAGGCTGACCTGAATTATCTTTGTTGTACTGCTAAAGCGACTTTTGCACTTTAATTTTACTAGAAGCATTTCCCTTCCGCCTACGGCTGGTGCTTAGCGCTGATTGGCTGACCTTGGCCAATCAGATGCTAGCTGGGAGGAGCCAGTTGTTGCTCCCCGGCTACTTGATGCACGCCACACCGTGCCAAAGGCAAGCCCTTCTGCGCTTGTCTGCGCCTTGAGGTCACCAGGCGTCGGGCACTCTGCCGGTTAACCAGGCTTGAGCTTGCATACTCGCGTGATGAGTTGCTGTCTATCAAGGCTCAATGCAACATGGTGGGAGATCTCTTCCAAGATGCCTAGACCCTCACATTCGAAGAAATTCGTCAGGATGATAATATTCCCCTCCAATCGTTATGGAGAGCAACCACCTTGCCATGCGGTGATACATACTCTATACCTCATGGAGGGTGGTCAGTATTTCATCACATGACTATACAAAGCCATTAGGGAACATGCAGACATTTCTCTGGTTCACCTCTGCCACCTCTGGGGGGAGGACTTAACAAGACCTCTTAATGACACTGAGTGGTCTAGTGCCCTGGAGTCCCCTAAGACTGTTTCGAGGAATGCTCATTTTAAAAATATCCAATATATGATCCTTCACAAGGCTTATCTTACACCCTCACATCTAAATCATATGTTCCCAGGAGCCAATCTTACTTGTCCTGGATGTTTCACCCAGGTTGCTGGTTTCCGGCACATGCTCTGGTCATGCCCTAGAATTACAAGTTTTTGGCATTCAATACATGCTTTATTGAGCACAATCACAGAGCTCACAACATTGAACTCATGGGAGGCTACTGCCTAATGCCAGAGAGGGACACTGTCCTTCAAAATTAAACTGGCCCCCATATGGACGGAGACCCCCTAACCTCAGGGTGTGATAAATGCAAAAGTAGACTCCCTTATCCTGGCACAGGTTCCTCGCCAACACTACTACATACCAGATGTCTCAGACCACCACCTTCCTACACTACAAGAAATAGGACGTTTCCGCCCTTAAACGTTTTTCTGTTGGGGACATCCTGGACTAAAAAAATAAACGTTCACCAACACTGTCCGTCTTGCCAATAGTATGTCCGACACAGTCCTGCCACCCAGGCTTCTATATCTAGCGAACTCTGTGGTGCAAACTCTGTTCTCTCTGTAAAGAGCTGGAGTGGAGGCAGATGCAAACCAATATGATAAACTGCAGTTAAATTGTTCAACTATTCTACGTGTGACCAGGGTATCGCTGTCTGATCAACCAGTCACTTCGAACCGATCTACATAGCGAAACTTTAAAAACACATCTGTTAATTCACGCCGGTGTCCGTTGATGTTTATTTGACAGCCACACTTGCCAGCCTCTTGATTCCACCTGAATTATGCCATATTCGTTTTGTTTGATTACATCACCTTAGATATTTCTAAGTTTTCTCTATCTTCCTTCACTTGGTTTCCTTGGCAGAGCTTAATTCACATCACTGTTTACGTCATATTTTTTCATTTCATTCAGTTTGACCATACCTCAAACCGGGGTGTTTTCTCACCACTATCACTTAACACCTTTATGCGACTATGAGCTTGTTTCACATCTGCAGTTTTCCATTTCATTTTTTAGACATAATTTCCCCTGACGAAGGGTTTGCCCGAAATGCATTGGGTTTGAACTGCCATCTGGTTTCTATAACCACCTGGTTGAAAGAACCTGAACCTGATCTCAAGATACAGTGTTGAATAAACATTCTAATGATCATCGTTGTTTATTGATCGAATCCTATAGGATGATCTCCCTACAGGAGTTTGTCTGTGCAATCGGGCGACGTTACCCGACTGGATAACGCTTCTCATTTCTCTCTGTAAAGAGCTCTGACACTCCCGGGAGAGTAAGGTCCGCACTATATAAAAACCTTCAATAAATAAATCAATTGATTCATTAAAAAGAGTTCTTCATTGTTGATAGTTTCTCCTGTACCCTTTGTTCTTACATCTTCCTACAATGTGGTCCCTCGTGAGTTCTCTTGTAAAGATTTCACGTTTCCCCCGCTCCTGCTACACTTGTTTGGGTGGTCTCTCTTTCTGTTATAGTGAGAAAAATCCCTTGAGTGCAAACCTTTGCAGGTGACAGGTCTATCTTTGAGCTTGTTGCTGTGAATGAATCTCTCCATCTGATTCTTACTCACAGTACATTGACGGTGAGTGCACTGCGCGTGTTTACCACCAGTGTCCACCTTTTAAGATTAGGCCGCTGGGTAAGGGCCTAATCTTAGGCTGGTTACACATGGACACTCGAGTACACATGTGTCCACACGTGCGGACTGCGCATGTGAGAGTAACGCTATGCAGAGCCCCGTATTTATGTGCAGGTAGCCTGGCGTAGAAGGGACTCTTCCAGGATTGGTAAGGACCTTAGAGGAGGCCTTATGGAATGAGCGGGCATTCATGGTGTAGATCGATAGGGCTTACTGGAAACTCTGTGCTGCTTTCACTGCATTATACATATTAGCAAAATCCGCTCAAAAGTACAGTTAAGCTTCACTTAGACCTACAGGGGCCAGTCAGGTCACTGGGGTAAAACACTCATGCCAAGTTTGAATCTGTGGCCCCCAACACACTCCAGATCCATCTAATGGGACAAGAGGATTGGTCAGATTTCTCTAGCTCAGCTCATAATCAGATTCTAGACCTTTGTCTCTCCCCCTTCCAAATGGGACAAGTTAATTACCCTGCTCCCCAGCAGAGGGGAGATAAGCCTCCCCACACAAAAGGAGCAGTTATCAGGGATTATCCCAGTCCCTGGGAGAGGAAAGATGCGCGGGGGAAATCTGTATCTGACAGCCCAGGCCCACTAGAACAGAGGAGGAAGCCGCCACCTCTGGAGCCAACACAGCAGGGGCTCACCTCTGGAGCCAGCACAGCAGGGGCCCGCCTCTGGAGCCAGCACAGCAGGGGCTCGCCTCTGGAGCCAGCACAGCAGGGGCTCGCCTCTGTAGCCTCAGTGGGAGGGATCAGGAGGTCATGTCAGCTAAGGCCTAAGGGTGGAGCTGAGGCAGTGGTGTAGCTAGACCTTAGACCGCCGGGGCGATCCCTGCGTTAGCCGCCCCGCGGCGGGCACATTGAAGAGTGGGGAGGAGCGCTAGCGGATTCCTCAGACTGTTGCCGCGACGGCCGCACTGAATAGCGGGGGGGTGAATGCGATTGCCATTCAAGACAGCAGGCAAGAACTAGGGGGAGGCGGCCGCCCCCAAAACTCGTGCCGCCCCTTCCTTGCTACGCCACTGAGCTGAGGCCCTCAAAGGTGCTCTTTCCAGAGAAAACTTGACGTTGCTGTTTTTGTATTCTCCCAGATTATGTGAAGGAGGGTTGAGAGTTGAGACAGGATTGGCCAGGGGTGCCTGGCCCCTAAAATATTCCACCTCCACTTAAAAACCCCTGCACAAGGGAGAGGTAGTTATGAAGACGCAGGACCTGGGAGGCAACAACGACAGAAAGGATGCCCAGCTGGAAGGAGAAGACACCTCATGCCCTGCAAAAATGGATTTAGGACTTTGACTCCCAGGACTAGGATTGGTCTTTTCAGAGCCAGTGATGCTGGCCCACTTATGCCCCCCCTGGGGACCAACTGGGCAAAAGAACAGGACGCTTATGCCCCCCCCCACAGCTACCCTGCAAGACAGCCAGGAGGCTCTGGGGCCTGGGAAGTGCAGCAAGGATGGTGTTCAACTGGCTGGTTTTGGAGGGACTGCGCAAGACGCCCCCAGCTGTAGGGCAGGAGCACAGGGAGCCAGGCAGAGGATAAGGTTGGCACAGGGAATCAGAAACTCCAGCTGCATGCAAAATAGACACACAGAGTGGGGCTGCCACCAGGACTACAACAAGCCAAGATGAAGAAAACTGGCCAACGGGCCCAGAGCTATGGCCTTTTAAAGATTTGACTTCATAGCACTCTGCCATATTTCCCTTTCATTATACCCGGGAAGGGCCCGGGGGTCGGCGCAGGAGTATTTCATTACAATCCCATCAGGTCTCCATTTGGGCACCTGGGGTTCTCTGGGCTCTTAGGGTCGTGCACCTCGATGCAACAGGCAATGTAATGCGTAGCTATGAAAACAGCCTCACTAGTGGCCATTTGGAGAATAGCAATCGCTCACGTCACCAAGATTACCTTTATTCTGATTTTCAGCCATAAAGAGCCTGAGCGATGCCCATGTAGGTGAGATGAGACACCTAGTGGCCGTTTGGAGAATGGCAATTACTGATGTCACAAAGGAGGATAGCAATAATGACGTCACCAAGACGAAGACGGCTTTTATTCTGGCTTTTAACCACAAAGAGCCATTGCCTGTCTGGGGGAGTGGATAGTTTGAGGATGGCAGACACTGTCGTCACCAAGAGGAATTGTATTCTGGCTTTCAGCCACAAAGAACTAGAGGGGTGCCTGTGTGTAGGAGCAGTGACCCCAAGTGGCCAGTTACAGAATGGCTATCAAACATCACCAGGGAGACGTTTATTATGGCTTAGTATGGCTTTCATCCAGTAAGGGCCGGAGCAGTGCCAGCCTGGGGGAGAAGTGACACCTAGTGGCCAGTTGGAGAATGACTATCCCTGACATCACCAGACAGACTTTCATTATCAGCCAGTTAAGGGCCCGAGCAGTGCCAGCCTGGGGGAGAAGTGACACCTAGTGGCCAGTTGGAGAATGACTATCCCTGACATCACCAGACAGACTTTCATTATCAGCCAGTTAAGGGCCCGAGCAGTGCCATTCTGGGGGAGAAGTGACACCTGGTGACCAGACACAGCAAGGTACTGCTGAGGTCACCAAAAGGCCCTTGATTCTATCTCTCAGTCACAGACTAGGCTGGGCACAACAATAAATTAGTCGGGCAATAAAAACAAATCACTGAATTGTTCAGTAATAAGGTAAAGAAGCCTCGCCCCGTGAATGCATCAGGCGCGCAGCTGGATCTCGCTCCACATACCTGGGCCCAATTAAAGTGCTCAGAATACCTGACAGTGCCCAGTGCTGACTGTGCGCGCGACTTCACCACACCTGTGCCAGACGGTTGGGTGGCACTGACGACATGCACAGAGGGACCAGACAGTGATGCTCCGGGGCAGCAGGGCACCTCTTCCCCCTACCCAGCACCATGTTTGATGCTCTTTGGGTCAACCGGGGTACCAGATTAGAGCCTGCCTGTCCCTGTCTTCAGTGCCTGTTGCGTGACACTGACAACAGGCACAGAGGGACCATAGAGTGATGATCCGGGGCAGCAGGGCACCTCTTCCCCCTACCCAGCACCATGTTTGATGCTCTTTGGGTCACCCGGGGTACCAGATTAGAGCCTGCTGGTACCTGTCTTCAGTGCCTGTTGCGTGACACTGACAACAGGTACAGAGGGACCTTAGAGTGATGATCCGGGGCAGCAGGGCACCTCTTCCCCCTACCCAGCACCATGTTTGATGCTCTTTGGGTCACCCGGGGTACCAGATTAGAGCCTGCTGGTACCTGTCTTCAGTGCCTGTTGCGTGACACTGACAACAGGCACAGAGGGACCATAGAGTGATGATCCGGGGCAGCAGGGCACCTCTTCCCCCTACCCAGCACCGTGTTTGATGCTCTTTGGGTCATCCGGGGTACCAGATTAGAGCCTGCTGGTACCTGTCTTCAGTGCCTGTTGCGTGACACTGACAACAGGCACAGAGGGACCATAGAGTGATGCTCCGGGGCAGCAGGGCACCTCTTCCCCCCACCCAGCACCATGTTTGATGCTCTTTGGGCCAACCGGGGTACCAGATTAGAGCCTGCCTGTCCCTGTCTTCAGTGCCTGTTGCGTGACACTGACAACAGGCACAGAGGGACCAGAGAGTGATGCTCCGGGGCAGCAGGGCACCTCTTCCCCCCACCCAACACCATGTTTGATGCTCTTTGGGTCATCCGGGGTACCAGTTTAGAGCCTGCTGGTACCTGTCTTCAGTGCCTGTTGCGTGACACTGACAACAGGCACAGAGGGACCATAGAGTGATGCTCCGGGGCAGCAGAGCACATTTTTCCCCACCCAGCACCATGTTTGATGCTCTTTGGGTCATCCGGGGTACCAGATTAGAGCCTGCCTGTCCCTGTCTTCAGTGCCTGTTGCTTGACACTGACAACAGGCACAGAGGGACCTTAGAGTGATGATCCGGGGCAGCAGGGCACCTCTTCCCCCTACCCAGCACCATGTTTGATGCTCTTTGGGTCACCCGGGGTACCAGATTAGAGCCTGCTGGTACCTGTCTTCAGTGCCTGTTGCGTGACACTGACAACAGGCACAGAGGGACCATAGAGTGATGCTCCGGGGCAGCAGGGCACATTTTTCCCACCCAGCACCATGTTTGATGCTCTTTGGGTCATCCGGGGTACCAGATTAGAGCCTGCCTTTCCCTGTCTTCAGTGCCTGTTGCGTGACACTGACAACAGGCACAGAGGGACCATAGAGTGATGCTCCGGGGCAGCAGGGCACATTTTTCCCACCCAGCACCATGTTTGATGCTCTTTGGGTCATCCGGGGTACCAGATTAGAGCCTGCCTGTCCCTGTCTTCAGTGCCTGTTGCGTGACACTGACAACAGGCACAGAGGGACCATAGAGTGATGCTCCGGGGCAGCAGGGCACCTCTTCCCCCTACCCAGCACCATGTTTGATGCTCTTTGGGTCACCCGGGGTACCAGATTAGAGCCTGCTGGTACCTGTCTTCAGTGCCTGTTGCGTGACACTGACAACAGGCACAGAGGGACCTTAGAGTGATGATCCGGGGCAGCAGGGCACCTCTTCCCCCACCCAGCACCATGTTTGATGCTCTTTGGGCCATCCTGAGTACCAGCTTAGAGCCTGCTGGGTGGCACTGAAGACAGGGCACAGAGGGACCAGAGAGTGATGCTCCGGGGCAGCAGGGCACCTCTTCCCCCTACCCAGCACCATGTTTGATGCTCTTTGGGTCACCCGGGGTACCAGATTAGAGCCTGCTGGTACCTGTCTTCAGTGCCTGTTGCGTGACACTGACAACAGGCACAGAGGGACCATAGAGTGATGCTCTGGGGCAGCAGGGCACATTTTTCCCCACCCAGCACCATGTTTGATGCTCTTTGGGTCATCCGGGGTACCAGATTAGAGCCTGCCTGTCCCTGTCTTCAGTGCCTGTTGCGTGACACTGACAACAGGCACAGAGGGACCATAGAGTGATGCTCCGGGGCAGCAGGGCACATTTTCCCCCACCCAGCACCATGTTTGATGCTCTTTGGGCCAACCAGGGTACCAGATTAGAGCCTGCCTGTCCCTGTCTTCAGTGCCTGTTGCGTGACACTGACAACAGGCACAGAGGGACCTTAGAGTGATGATCCGGGGCAGCAGGGCACCTCTTCCCCCCACCCAGCACCATGTTTGATGCTCTTTGGGTCATCCGGGGTACCAGTTTAGAGCCTGCTGGTACCTGTCTTCAGTGCCTGCTGCGTGACACTGACAACAGGCACAGAGGGACCATAGAGTGATGATCCGGGGCAGCAGGGCACCTCTTCCCCCCACCCAGCACCATGTTTGATGCTCTTTGGGTCATCCGGGGTACCAGTTTAGAGCCTGCTGGTACCTGTCTTCAGTGCCTGTTGCGTGACACTGACAACAGGCACAGAGGGACCATAGAGTGATGCTCCGGGGCAGCAGGGCACATTTTTCCCCACCCAGCACCATGTTTGATGCTCTTTGGGTCATCCGGGGTACCAGATTAGAGCCTGCCTGTCCCTGTCTTCAGTGCCTGTTGCGTGACACTGACAACAGGCACAGAGGGACCATAGAGTGATGCTCCGGGGCAGCAGGGCACATTTTCCCCCACCCAGCACCATGTTTGATGCTCTTTGGGCCAACCGGGGTACCAGATTAGAGCCTGCCTGTCCCTGTCTTCAGTGCCTGTTGCGTGACACTGACAACAGGCACAGAGGGACCTTAGAGTGATGATCCGGGGCAGCAGGGCACCTCTTCCCCCACCCAGCACCATGTTTGATGCTCTTTGGGTCATCCGGGGTACCAGTTTAGAGCCTGCTGGTACCTGTCTTCAGTGCCTGCTGCGTGACACTGACGACAGGCACAGAGGGACCATAGAGTGATGCTCCGGGGCAGCAGGGCACATTTTCCCCCACCCAGCACCATGTTTGATGCTCTTTGGGCCAACCGGGGTACCAGATTAGAGCCTGCCTGTCCCTGTCTTCAGTGCCTGTTGCGTGACACTGACAACAGGCACAGAGGGACCTTAGAGTGATGATCCGGGGCAGCAGGGCACCTCTTCCCCCCACCCAGCACCATGTTTGATGCTCTTTGGGTCATCCGGGGTACCAGTTTAGAGCCTGCTGGTACCTGTCTTCAGTGCCTGTTGCGTGACACTGACAACAGGCACAGAGGGACCTTAGAGTGATGATCCGGGGCAGCAGGGCACCTCTTCCCCCTACCCAGCACCATGTTTGATGCTCTTTGGGCCATCCTGGGTACCAGCTTAGAGCCTGCTGGGTGGCACTGAAGACAGGGCACAGAGGGGCAGAGAGTGATGCGAGGGATCGAGTCTCTGAGGGCAGCTGACACTTCATGTGTCCCCCCCCCCACCCTGCATCATGTCTGATGGTTTCATGTTCTTTGCGACATCCTGGGTACCAGCTTAGAGCCTGCTGGGTGGCACTGCGGCTTGGAATAACAGGAGATGGTGCCAAGAAGGTGCCCGCCCTGCAGCATAGGCAGAGTGCCAAACAACAACAGACATGCCAGCTCGGGTAATCCTAAAAATAAGAACCTGCTGACAGAACAGTTTAAAACACTTTAAAAATGAAATCACACCTTGAGCACCAACAGGCAAATGCGGTGGATTTGAGAAAGAAGCCAGCGCGATCAAACAGGGAAGGGCTGGGGTTTGGCAAGAGATGTGCAGAGAACAGTTTACTTACTCCAGCTGCTTCCTGCCTCAGTGACGGAGCAGGTTTGTTTTTATTAGCATCTCACACATGAGACAGAGTGACGCCCTCACTCCGACAGCAGCACCAGGGCGGCACAGAGACCTTTTCTATTGCTGCAGCGGCCCCGTGGACAGGGTGCTGTACATGGAACAGTGCTGTGTATGTGACATCTGCTGAGAAAAGGTGAACAGCGCAGGGAAAGGAGAAATGGACTCGGACCCCACAAATTGTAGGTCAAGGTGTGTCAGGAAAAGAGGGCGGAGTCACGAGGGGCGGAGTGTGACACTCAACGTACAGATTTGTTAAAAACGGTGCTGTAAAGACATTGTCAATGAGGTCACATGTGGTAGTATATCTGTTCTGATTTACTCAATTTATCACAAACAGGCCGCGTTTTAAAATGTCTTATGTGCTTAGTGCAGCTGCTGAAGACATCTTTGTGTGCTCGCCAATTACCAGGGGACCATAATAAAGGTAAGATAGCTCTGGTGGTTAATGCACTTGCTGTGTTTTGTCTAGTCACCCTTTTAACTCAACTGAAAGTAGCACAGATGGTTTGTGTGCCTGCTGTAAAGCACAACAAATACCATACCATAAGAAAGTGGATCATTATTTAGAGTGGGCGTCTGCCCAGTTTGAAAAAGTTGCTAAGTTACATTTCAGAAAGAAAAATCAGGAAGAACATTGCTGAAACTGTAACCGTCACTGTGGAAATGAAGGCCGGATACCTGAAGTAGGTTGGCCCAGCTGACGTCCCAGAGCTTTTGACATGTCTTCCTTTTCTAAGTTCAACTCAGAATAAGACTTTTTGGTTTTTTGGAGGTGCATAGATTCCCTACAGGATGAAGCTGAAATGCAATCCAACATTGTGAATCTGCCAGTCGGATACTTTTCCAAGTGGGTTCATCTAAAACTCTTGAGCTTTGGAGGAAAAGTTCTCAAAAGTTTACAAACTTTCATCTGGTGGCCAAACCACCACAACAATACAATTCTAAAGCCTCCAGGACCTCCCTACGACGCACTTAGAGACTCGCAGGGTTTTAGGCTGAGGCCAACAGCAACGGATAGCAGGTCCAGTCCTTCATGGCTCCTCTCAAGTGAAAGACGTCAGGTCCGGTCCTTCATGGCTCCTCTCAGGTCACAGACGGCAGGTCCAGTCCTTCAGGGCTCCTGTCAGGTCACAGACAGCAGGTCCAGTCCTTCATGGCTCCTCTCAGGTCACAGACGTCAGGTCCGGTCCTTCAGAGCTCCTCTCAGGTCACAGGCAGCCGTTCCAGTCCTTCAGAGCTCCTCTCAGGTCACAGACGGCAATTCCAGTCCCTCAGGGCTCCTCTCAGGTCACAGGCAGCAGGTCCAGTCCTTCAGAGCTCCTCTCAGGTCACAGACGGCAGGTCCAGTCCATCAGGGCTCCTCTCAGGTCACAGGCAGCAGGTCCAGTCCTTCAGAGCTCCTCTCAGGTCACAGGCAGCAGGTCAAGTCCTTCAGAGCTCCTCTCAGGTCACAGGCAGCAGGTTCAATCCATTAGGGCTCTTCTCAGGTCACAGGCAGCAGGCCCAGTCCTTCAGAGCCCCTCTCAGGTCACAGGCAGCATGTCCAGTCCCTCAGGGCTCCTCTCAGGTCACAGGCAGCAGGTCCAGTCCTTCAGAGCTCCTCTCAGGTCACAGGCAGCAGGTCCAGTCCCTCAGGGCTCCTCTCAGGTCACAGGCAGCAGGTCCAGTCCTTCAGAGCTCCTCTCAGGTCACAGACGGCAGGTCCAGTCCCTCAGGGCTCCTCTCAGGTCACAGGCGGCAGGTCCGCTCCTTCAGAGCTCCTCTCAGGTCACAGGCAGCCGGTCCAGTCCTTCAGAGCTCCTCTCAGGTCATAAACAGCAGGTCCAGTCCATCAAGGCTCCTCTCAGGTCACAGGCAGCAAATCCAGTCCTTCAGAGCTACTCTCAGATCACAGGCAGCAGGTCCAGTCCTTCAGAGCTCCTCTCAGGTCACAGGCAGCAGGTCCAGTCCTTCAGGGCTCCTCTCAGGTCACAGATGACAGGTCCAGTCCTTCAGGGCTCTTCTCAGGTCACAGACGTCAGGTCCGGTCCTTCGGGGCTCCTCTCAGGTCACAGACAGCAGGTCCAGGCCTTCAGGGCTCCTCTCCGATCACAGATGGCAGGTCCAGTCCTTCAGGGATCCTCTCAGGTCACAGACGGCAGCTCCAGTCCTTCAGAGCTCCTCTCAGGTCACTGACAGCAGTTCCAGTCCTTCAGGGCTCCTCTCAGGTCACAGACAGCAGGTCCAGTCCTTCCGGGCTCCTCTCAGGTCACAGACAGCAGGTCCAGTCCTTCAGGGCTCCTATCAGGTCAGAGACGGCCGGTCCAGTCCTTCAGATCTCCTCTCAGGTCACAGATGACAGGTTCAGTCCTTCAGGGCACCTCGCAGGTCACAGACGTCAGGTCCGGTCCTTCAGAGCTCCTCTCAGGTCACAGGCAGCCGGTCCAGTCCTTCAGAGCTCCTCTCAGGTCACAGGCAGCAGGTCCAGTCCTTCATGGCTCCTCTCAGGTCACAGGCAGTAGGTCCAGTCCTTCAGAGCTCCTCTCAGGTCACAGGCAGCAGGTCCAGTCCATCAGGGCTCCTCTCAGGTCACAGGCAGCAGGTCCAGTCCTTCAGAGCTCCTCTCAGGTCACAGGCAGTAGGCCCAGTCCTTCAGAGCTCCTCTCAGGTAACAGGCAGCAGGTCCAGTCCTTCAGAGCTCCTCTCAGGTTACAGGCAGCAGGTCCAGTCCATCAGGGCTCCTCTCAGGTCACAGGCAGCAGGTCCAGTCCTTCAGAGCTCCTCTCAGGTCACAGGCAGCAGGTCCAGTCCTTCAGAGCTCCTCTCAGGTCACAGACGTCAGGTCCGGTCCTTCAGAGCTCCTCTCAGGTCACAGGCAGCCAGTCCAGTCCTTCAGAGCTCCTCTCAGGTCACAGGCAGCAGGTCCAGTCCTTCATGGCTCCTCTTAGGCCACAGGCAGTAGGTCCAGTCCTTCAGAGCTCCTCTCAGGTCGCAGGCAGCAGGTCTAGTCCATCAGGGCTCCTCTCAGGTCACAGGCAGCAGGTCCAGTCCTTCAGAGCTCCTCTCAGGTCACAGATAGTAGGTCCTGGAAGGCTCCTCTCAGGTCACAGACTGCAGGTCTAGTCCTTTAGCGCTCCTCTCAGGTCACAGGCACCAGGCCCAGTCCTCTTGCGAGCTTCCACAGGTCCAGAATGTGTTCTGAGGAAGCTGCCTTGAGTTGCCATATTTGCGGTTGGCACTAGCCAGTGGGTGGGGTTACTCCTGAGCACTCCCTAATCAATGGGGGAATAGTTGCCAGGCCCCGTCCTACTTATTCTTATGTATATCCTGTTTTTCTTACTGCAAACATTCCCGAAATGGAATGCGAAAGGGCAATTCAAAGATAGTCTTCAGCCATGTTACACTACTCTGAGAGCCGGGCGTGTGAGGAGTGTACCATTGAAATTACTAGTGTACTCTCAGATCTAACACTGATATCTACTTTGAAGCAGGCCCTGGGCCCACAACCAGAAATGAAACAGAAGTCTGGTGAGACAAAGCAGAGTCCTTCATCAACCAGAATGAGTAACAGAGCGCAGTCCCAGAGAGGGAATAAAAACAAATTGTGAACAGGTCCTGTTTGATCCCTTTCTAGAGTGAAAAACTTTTACACGTGCCTCAGACAGGCCTTTGGGGCATTATTTGACACTCTTCTGTCAACAGGGGGAGCAGCGCACCCACCCTGAATGGCCAGTATAGCTCAGAAGAGTCAATCAAGCCTGTTCAGGTCAACCTGTCAATCAAAGTCATCTACTTTGTGGCACCTCGAAGGAATTCACAACTGACAAGCCGGGCCGTCGCTGGTGAGCTAACGCATACTAGGCTCCAGGAACTGCAGGCAGGGTGAAGGTAACTTTCCAAAGTTACTTTTCTTTAATAGTTATTAAAAATCCAACTTCACTATTGAATTGAATTTTTAATAAGAATGGTGGCTTCATTATTTTTCTAGCTGGTCACGAACCTGAGATAACAACATGAATATTTTAATCTGTACTCTGGTTTATAGGTCAGCTAGGCCTTCCACAGTGAAAATAGTTTTTGGGGTCTTGTCACTGTAAGGTTACGGTGGCATTACTAATCTACATGTCCCACTTTTAACTACCATGCACCCTACCTTGTGGGCTACAAAGCCTACATAGGGGTGCCTTAACAATATTTAAAAGGGAGGTCTTTGCCTCTCAAAAAGGATGATTTTAACAGGTTTCACTGTAGGTTTTACACTTCAGGAGTTAGGCTACAATGTTAGGCCCACTATGTGGATGCCGTTATAGGTGTTCCAGTCAAGAGGTGGCATTTCCAAACCCTGAGTGCATTAACTACACCAATTTATGTGTATGTATTAACAAGGCAAATGTGACAACTACTTATAGGCCACTTTAAACATGTTCAAAGGTAGAGTAAAGGCACTTGAAGCCTAGTTAGCAGGAATAACAGTGCACAGAGTTCCAAAGCCAGCAAAAATAAGTCCAGAAAAAGGCAGAAATCTGGGGTGGCCATGCAAAAAGACAGATTACGTGCACATAAAAATCACAGATTTGCATTTTGTTTTATCGAGATAGATCAGTGGGTTACTACTTTTGTCATAGATTATTTTGTTACTTGGATTTCGTAAGCTTTGATCCCTTTAATATAGCACAGTCATTTAGGAATTACCCTCAAGGAGTAACACGCAAACTGCGAGGCAGAAGTTAAAACCTTGTTTCTTTCCTCAATATTTCATTATTCTAAGATTCCTAAAAGGGAGCCTTAGGGTAAAGTCTTATTTGTACAGACAGCCAGAAACACTGCAATATATTTTAAATTCCGATTTCGTATTTCTCCATCCCATGTATTTTCAACGTATAATGTCTACCAGTGAGGATGATACGTAACTCCTTTATCATGCAACCTGTATTGTGTTTTTGTAACATTTCCTGTACATGGATTAACACACGCATATGAATCACTGTGGGTCTGTGTGATGTGAAGCGCTCTGACACCCTACATTGGGATGAATAGCACTATAAAAGAAATAAAATGAAAAACACATGAGTAAGTACTGTTTAAATGGTTATTGGTTTCATTCTCATATAGTCAGATACATCCGGCATTCTTACAGTGCATTCATGTGTCTTACACACGGGTTGAGCAAAGTCAAAAACAAGAGATGACAAGCTGTGAGACTTTGCTTCCCTCCATTGTGGTCGTCTTGTTGTGTGCGATTCTTACAGTAGTAAGAATCGCACGCAACAAGACGACCACGCAGTAGTGTGCAAGCTTTCAATGACAATTTATTCTTCAGAATGATTATCGAGCCTCTAAAGGTAGTGCAATAAAGCATAAAACGCTTTGGGTCAGAGTGGCCAAACTTAAAGAACATTTGCCTCTCACACATGTTATTCATTCTCTTGGCCATCAGCGTGTGGGAGCTGCTGTTGGTAATTCTTTGGCTGATGAGGCCAGGTAGGTCGCTCCCCCACCACACAGCTCCGCCTGTGCTGTCTGCCCGCTGCTCCTGTAGGTAAGATCGCCCTCCGCTTGTGGCCCCGGTGCCAGTTTTGTCTGCTTGTCTCCCCTTTTCCTTTCTGTGCCCCTCGCTGCCCCACTGTTGTTGTGCCCGTGATTTACCTGCTCTCCCCCCGTTTTTCCTTCTGTGCCCCTCGCTGCCCCACTGTTGTTGTGCCCGTGATTTACCTGCTCTCCCCCCGTTTTTCCTTCTGTGCCCCTCGCTGCCCCACTGTTGTTGTGCCCGTGATTTACCTGCTCTCCCCCCGTTTTTCCTTCTGTGCCCCTCGCTGCCCCACTGTTGTTGTGCCCGTGATTTACCTGCTCTCCCCCCGTTTTTCCTTCTGTGCCCCTCGCTGCCCCACTGTTGTTGTGCCCGTGATTTACCTGCTCTCCCCCGTTTTTCCTTCTGTGCCCCTCGCTGCCCCACTGTTGTTGTGCCCGTGATTTACCTGCTCTCCCCCCGTTTTTCCTTCTGTGCCCCTCGCTGCCCCACTGTTGTTGTGCCCGTGATTTACCTGCTCTCCCCCGTTTTTCCTTCTGTGCCCCTCGCTGCCCCACTGTTGTTGTGCCCGTGATTTACCTGCTCTCCCCCCGTTTTTCCTTCTGTGCCCCTCGCTGCCCCACTGTTGTTGTGCCCGTGATTTACCTGCTCTCCCCCCGTTTTTCCTTCTGTGCCCCTCGCTGCCCCACTGTTGTTGTGCCCGTGATTTACCTGCTCTCCCCCCGTTTTTCCTTCTGTGCCCCTCGCTGCCCCACTGTTGTTGTGCCCGTGATTTACCTGCTCTCCCCCGTTTTTCCTTCTGTGCCCCTCGCTGCCCCACTGTTGTTGTGCCCGTGATTTACCTGCTCTCCCCCGTTTTTCCTTCTGTGCCCCTCGCTGCCCCACTGTTGTTGTGCCCGTGATTTACCTGCTCTCCCCCCGTTTTTCCTTCTGTGCCCCTCGCTGCCCCACTGTTGTTGTGCCCGTGATTTACCTGCTCTCCCCCGTTTTTCCTTCTGTGCCCCTCGCTGCCCCACTGTTGTTGTGCCCGTGATTTACCTGCTCTCCCCCCGTTTTTCCTTCTGTGCCCCTCGCTGCCCCACTGTTGTTGTGCCCGTGATTTACCTGCTCTCCCCCGTTTTTCCTTCTGTGCCCCTCGCTGCCCCACTGTTGTTGTGCCCGTGATTTACCTGCTCTCCCCACCGTTTTCCTTCTGTGCCCCTCGCTGCCCCACTGTTGTTGTGCCCGTGATTTACCTGCTCTCCCCCCGTTTTTCCTTCTGTGCCCCTCGCTGCCCCACTGTTGTTGTGCCCGTGATTTACCTGCTCTCCCCCCGTTTTTCCTTCTGTGCCCCTCGCTGCCCCACTGTTGTTGTGCCCGTGATTTACCTGCTCTCCCCCCGTTTTTCCTTCTGTGCCCCTCGCTGCCCCACTGTTGTTGTGCCCGTGATTTACCTGCTCTCCCCCCGTTTTTCCTTCTGTGCCCCTCGCTGCCCCACTGTTGTTGTGCCCGTGATTTACCTGCTCTCCCCCCGTTTTTCCTTCTGTGCCCCTCGCTGCCCCACTGTTGTTGTGCCCGTGATTTACCTGCTCTCCCCCCGTTTTTCCTTCTGTGCCCCTCGCTGCCCCACTGTTGTTGTGCCCGTGATTTACCTGCTCTCCCCCGTTTTTCCTTCTGTGCCCCTCGCTGCCCCACTGTTGTTGTGCCCGTGATTTACCTGCTCTCCCCCCGTTTTTCCTTCTGTGCCCCTCGCTGCCCCACTGTTGTTGTGCCCGTGATTTACCTGCTCTCCCCCCGTTTTTCCTTCTGTGCCCCTCGCTGCCCCACTGTTGTTGTGCCCGTGATTTACCTGCTCTCCCCCCGTTTTTCCTTCTGTGCCCCTCGCTGCCCCACTGTTGTTGTGCCCGTGATTTACCTGCTCTCCCCCCGTTTTTCCTTCTGTGCCCCTCGCTGCCCCACTGTTGTTGTGCCCGTGATTTACCTGCTCTCCCCCCGTTTTTCCTTCTGTGCCCCTCGCTGCCCCACTGTTGTTGTGCCCGTGATTTACCTGCTCTCCCCCGTTTTTCCTTCTGTGCCCCTCGCTGCCCCACTGTTGTTGTGCCCGTGATTTACCTGCTCTCCCCCCGTTTTTCCTTCTGTGCCCCTCGCTGCCCCACTGTTGTTGTGCCCGTGATTTACCTGCTCTCCCCCCGTTTTTCCTTCTGTGCCCCTCGCTGCCCCACTGTTGTTGTGCCCGTGATTTACCTGCTCTCCCCCCGTTTTTCCTTCTGTGCCCCTCGCTGCCCCACTGTTGTTGTGCCCGTGATTTACCTGCTCTCCCCCCGTTTTTCCTTCTGTGCCCCTCGCTGCCCCACTGTTGTTGTGCCCGTGATTTACCTGCTCTCCCCCGTTTTCCTTCTGTGCCCCTCGCTGCCCCACTGTTGTTGTGCCCGTGATTTACCTGCTCTCCCCCCGTTTTTCCTTCTGTGCCCCTCGCTGCCCCACTGTTGTTGTGCCCGTGATTTACCTGCTCTCCCCCCGTTTTTCCTTCTGTGCCCCTCGCTGCCCCACTGTTGTTGTGCCCGTGATTTACCTGCTCTCCCCCGTTTTTCCTTCTGTGCCCCTCGCTGCCCCACTGTTGTTGTGCCCGTGATTTACCTGCTCTCCCCCCGTTTTTCCTTCTGTGCCCCTCGCTGCCCCACTGTTGTTGTGCCCGTGATTTACCTGCTCTCCCCCCGTTTTTCCTTCTGTGCCCCTCGCTGCCCCACTGTTGTTGTGCCCGTGATTTACCTGCTCTCCCCCCGTTTTTCCTTCTGTGCCCCTCGCTGCCCCACTGTTGTTGTGCCCGTGATTTACCTGCTCTCCCCCGTTTTTCCTTCTGTGCCCCTCGCTGCCCCACTGTTGTTGTGCCCGTGATTTACCTGCTCTCCCCCGTTTTTCCTTCTGTGCCCCTCGCTGCCCCACTGTTGTTGTGCCCGTGATTTACCTGCTCTCCCCCGTTTTTCCTTCTGTGCCCCTCGCTGCCCCACTGTTGTTGTGCCCGTGATTTACCTGCTCTCCCCCCGTTTTTCCTTCTGTGCCCCTCGCTGCCCCACTGTTGTTGTGCCCGTGATTTACCTGCTCTCCCCCCGTTTTTCCTTCTGTGCCCCTCGCTGCCCCACTGTTGTTGTGCCCGTGATTTACCTGCTCTCCCCCCGTTTTTCCTTCTGTGCCCCTCGCTGCCCCACTGTTGTTGTGCCCGTGATTTACCTGCTCTCCCCCCGTTTTTCCTTCTGTGCCCCTCGCTGCCTATCGCCATTCCCGCCGCTGCGTCCCTGCGGCCCCGCCCCTGACTGCCCATTCGCTGCCCCTGCCTCCCGCCTCCCAGCTGCTCCTCCCTCCCACCTCCCCATAAATGGCGGCCGCTGCACGGCCGCGCAGCGGACGTGCGCAGCGGGCGCGCCGCTGGCGCGCCGAAGGCGCGCCTAAGGCAAGCCCGTCTGCGCCCGTCCGCGACTGGACCGCGCCCAGCGCCAGAACCCCTGGATCCCACCGATGCAACACCACTCGACGGACCTACGACGCCGCCACACTCACCGCACTCAATGCCGGCCGGAACCCTGCCTGCTACCGAGCCTCACCGAGACGCACCCACGGACCCTTCACCTGCCAAACCTGCCGATTCACCTGCCCCCTGACGTGCACCACCTCCGCCAAGTCGAGCAACAGCAGCAACCACCTGAAATGCATCCTGCTGAACACCCGCTCCGTCCACAGGCACGCCGTGGAACTCTGGGACCTGCTCGACGCAACAGCACCGGACATCGCCTTCCTCACCGAAACCTGGATGAACGCCTCCTCAGCGCCTGACATCGCCATAGCCATCCCGGATGGATACAAGATCACCCGGAAGGACCGCGTCAACCAGACGGGAGGAGGCATCGCCATCGTACACAAGAACACCATCCGCATCTCGACTAACTCCGACGAGACCTTCACCGCCGCCGAACACCTACACTTCCAGATACACACGGACCCCAAGACCACCCTCCGAGGCACCCTCATCTACAGACCCCGGGACCACGCACACTATTCAGCGAAGACATCGCAGACTTCATCAGCCCGCACGCCATGCCCTCCGCCGACTACATCCTCCTAGGGGACCTCAACTTCCACCTGGAGAACAACAACGACAGAAACACCACCGCCCTGCTGGACAACCTCGCCAACCTCGGACTCAAGCAACTGGTGAACACGCCCACCCACTACGCCGGCCACACGCTTGACCCCGTCTTCTCGTCCAGCAAGCACATCTCCTTCAGCCACGCCACCGGACTCCACTGGACCGACCACAGCTGCGTCCACTTCAGCTTCAGAAAGACTGCGACCCACCACCACCCGCAACAGGCTCCCCACCGGAGCTGGAGCAAGATCACCGCCGAGCAGCTCACCGCCTCCCTCAGCCAGAACACACCCACCGACACAACGGACCCAAACGAAGCAGCCAGCAACCTCGCCAAGTGGCTGACCGCCTGCGCCGACGACCTCGCACCACTAAAAAACCCTCCCAGCAGACCCGGAAGCAAGAAAACCCCTTGGTTCACCAACGAACTCAAGGAATCCAAGAAGAACTGCCGCACTCTCGAGAAAACCTGGCGACTCGACCAGACCACAGACAACAGGACCGCCCTCAAGCACGCCACCCGCAAACACCACCAGCTGATCCGTGCCACCAAGAAGTCGGCACTCAAAGAACGACTGGACAACAACGCCCATGACAGCAAGGAACTTTTCAGCATCGTCAAAGAGTTCTCCAACCCCAGCGCCGGAAACAACGACATCACCCCTCGCAAGACCTCTGCAACTCACTCTCCGCGTTCTTCCACCGCAAGATCACCGACATACACAACAGCTTCGACGCACAAACAACGCACCCTACCGCCAAACCAATGCCCGCCACCACCACCCTCTGCAACTGGACCCCGATCAACACCGAAGACACCACCCGCACGATGAACTCCATCCACTCCGGATCACCAACCGACCCCTGCCCACACCACGTCTTCAACAAAGCCGACGCCACCATCGCACCCCATCTCCGGGACATCATCAACTCCTCCTTCCACACCGCCACCTTCCCGGAGAGCTGGAAGCACGCCGAGCTTACCGCCCTCCTGAAGAAACCAACGGCGAACCCCACCGACCTCAAGAACTACCGCCCCATCTCGCTCCTTCCGTTTCCGGCCAAAGTCATCGAGAAGACCGTCAACAGACAGCTTGCCGCCTTCCTCGAGACGAATGGATCCTCGACCCCTCGCAGTCCGGGTTTCGGGCCAACCACAGCACCGAGACCGCCCTTATCGCAGCCACCGACGACATCAGAACCCTAACCGACAACGGGAAACAGCTGCCCTCATCCTCCTGGACCTCTCCGCGGCGTTCGACACCGTCTGCCACCGCACCCTAGTGAAGCGCCTCAGCAACATCGGAATCCGAGAGAAAGCACTGGAATGGATCATCTCGTTCCTCGCCGGAAGAACCCAGAGAGTCCGCCTCTCCCCGTTCAGATCCGAAGCCACCGAAGTCATCTGCGGCGTTCCACAAGGATCCTCACTCAGCCCGACCCTCTTCAACGTCTACATGAGCCCCCTCGCAGCCATCGCACGCCGACACAACCTCAACATCATCTCCTACGCCGACGACACCCAGCTGATCCTCTCCCTCACCAACGACCCCACCACCGCCAGAGCCAACCTGCACGACGGGATGAGAGACGTCGCCGACTGGATGAGGAACAGCCGCCTTAAACTGAACTCAGACAAGACGGAAGTCCTCATCCTGGGCTCATCACCCTCCGCCTGGGACGACTCCTGGTGGCCCCCGGCACTGGGCACCGCACCCAAGCCAACGGACCACGCACACAACCTGGGCTTCATCCTGGACTCCTCCCTATCGATGACCAAACAAGTCAACGCCCGTCTCATCTTCATGCTTCAACACCCTGCGCATGCTCCGCAAGATCTTCAGATGGATCCCCACTGAAACCAGGAAGACCGTCACCCAGGCACTCGTCACCAGCCGACTGGACTATGGGAACACCCTCTACGCCGGAACCACAGCCAAACTTCAAAAGAGACTCCAGCGCATCCAGAACGCCTCCGCACGACTCATCCTGGACATCCCCCGACACAGCCACATCACCGTACACCTGAAAGACCTGCACTGGCTCCCCGTCAGCAAGAGAATCACGTTCAGACTCCTCACCCACGCACACAAGGCCCTCCACGACCTGGGCCCAAAGTACCTCAACGACCGCATGTCCTTCTACACGCCCACACGCCAGCTACGATCAACCAGCCACGCCCTCGCCACCGTACCACGCATCCGCAGAACCACCGCCGGAGGAAGATCCTTCTCCTACCTGGCGGCCAAGACCTGGAACTCCTCCCCACTCACCTTCGGCGAACCCAGGACCATCTCGCCTTCAGGAAGCAGCTCAAGACCTGGCTGTTCGAGCAGTAACTTACCCCCTCCCCCAGCGCCTTGAGACCCTCCCGGGTGAGTAGCGCGCTCTATAAATGCCGTGATTGATTGATTGATTGATTGAAATCTGCAGTAGCCACATGCTCAGTAGCAGCAGTGACTAGGTCCATGACTAAGATTGATAATGATATTCTTGCGGCGATTGCTGCTACGAAGGGTGGGACAGAATTCCCACAAGGTTTCCCTTCAAAGTATTCCTATCATTTGTCACCTGAGCAAGTCCCATTCGCTACGATACCGTCCGTTGGGAATCGGCTGATTCCCAACGAGGACCGCAGACTTCCTTTGATCATAGCCGCACATGAAGGCATGGCTTTTGCACATGCCGGGGTTTCTGCGACTGTTTCTATTTTACAGCAACATTATTGGTGGTGTGGTTTATACAAACAAAACCGTAATTATGTACTGTCTTGTGACATTTGTCAACAGATTAAACCCTCTACAGTTGCGCGTCCACCACATACACAGCTATACATTTCTAACCAACCGTTTGGTTGTATTTATCTTGATCTCTGCGGTCCTTTGACATCTGACACTGCGTATAAACATATTTTAGTTGCAGTTGATTCGTGCACTCGATTCCTTTGGGTTTGGCCACAACGCAGTGCTGACGCTCGAAATGTCATTAGAGATTTGCGTGTCCTTGTCGGGACCTTTGCCTTTGGCACCTTCCATTCTGACCAAGGTCCTGTGTTTGCCTGTAAGACTTACAAGGATGCAATGAGGTCACTGGGGGTGCTGGTGCAGTTTTCGTCTCCATACAGGCCTGAGGGCAATTCAATTGTAGAGCCAATGAACTGTGACTTAAAGCAATCCTTGACAGCTAGAGTCTTAGGTACTGGCAGGAACTGGCTGGCCCATTTGTATGGGGTTCAACGTGCACTAAATAATCTCCCAAGAAGATCTCTGGGTGGGCGGACCCCATACGAAATGCTCTTTGGCATTAAAATGTTTGTGCCAGACCTTGATGGTCTAGATGTTGCGGCGGCTGCTGCATCATTTGACATAGATAACCATTCTACTATGTTGCAGGAATTACATAAGACCCGTGACACACTGGCTAAAGATCATTCACCCTCGTCCACTTAAGCAGCGGTGCTGATTCCTGTTACTGGCTGGCTTCCTAAAGTTGGTGAACTGGTACGAGAAAAGCTGGAGAACAAAAAATTATTTGGTCCCTCTTATCATGCACCTGTCCCAGTTCATGGATTGAAGGGTACCTGTACAGTCATTTTGCCTCCTTTGCCTGGCCGCAAGGAAAACAGATTTATTTCAATTGACAATGTCAAGCTACACCATATGGCCGATACTAAATAGTATGATTCTAAGTATTCCAAGCCGAGATTATTCAATGAATCCGATGGCTTCAACTTCTTCGACTACTCCCCTCGTAATGGAGGGGGAGTTGGAGACTTCTATTGATTTCTTGCCAGTTGTAACTTCTACTTCCACTAATGCAGACGTTGAGTATGATTCTCCTCCAGATGAGGTCCTCATTGACATTCCTGACAGTACTATAAATCATCCAACTGATGCTGCACAGCCTCCATTGTTTCGTTTGGGAGAGAGTGGTTAGTATATGGAGTGTACCAGTTTTTCGTCCGCCTCATCTTCTTCGTCATTATCTGTGACAAGCCCTCCGACACATACACGTCTTTTCATTGCCTGGTTTAAAAAGACTTACCTAGTCCCACCCTGGACATACACCTGGATGGTGCTTACGCTTATCTTCCTTTTCATGTGGATTGGGTTTGTGACAGTGTTCTTCTTGCTCCTCAATGGTCATTTTTTGCCTGAATGCTCTGCTGTGAAATTTGTTGATGGACTTCTGGCACCCCATACATCGTCCCATATAATGAAAAGAGATCAAGCCCTCGTGAATATTTCGGCCTTCCCTGTTGCAGATGGTATCATTTGGGATAAAGTTGCATTCGATATCCATGGTCCGACGGAGGTCCTGAACATTCCATATGTGTTCCGCGTTTCACTAGGAGATGTGGTATCACAGGACATACACTCAGACAACTGGGATGTTCAGGCCGTTCATTCATTGTTTTCTGATTTAAAATATTATGCTGCTTTTGATGCTGAAGATTTGTATTTGAATTCGGCCAATTATGCAGATTTATTCTGTGACCAACATTATGGCCATCATTTCTTGCATAAAATGAATACGTTAAGACCGATTTTTAATTTTACTCAGTGGGAGCATTGTCTGACTCCTTTACAGGGAAGTTCTAATACTCTACGGAGTTCACAGACTTTTCCCGATTACAATATGTCCAATCCAGACCCCTATTTTTATAAGTTAAAATTGCCATCTCAATCTAAATTCATATTGACTCACACTAAATTGATTTATTCTAATTCCTTTAGGACTGATTTGGCCTTACATGGTTACGAACATTGGAAAGACACCATTGATTTGAAATCCATTTGGGGTACTAAGGATTGGCAGGTGCAAGGTGCTGAATCTCTGCATCGTGTGTGTCTAATTCCGACTCAAATTTTGTTTTTAAATGACACTGTGCAGCAGACTACTTGTTTTGGTTTGGCTACGGCCCAAAATTTGAATGTTCCTTCTATTCCCTCATTGGCAGAGTACGATACGTGGCGTACACACACCAATCATATGATTGATGTATTGCTTGCCATATTAAAAAATGATAGTATAAATGTTTCTGATGTTGACCCCTTGGGATTGCTGTTGTGGCCAAAAAGTTCCAATGCATGTCAACTGCGTTTTCTTATTGCAACGACAGGTTTCACACAAAGTAGACCTGATTCATGTTTCCCACATTCTCATTCAGTCACCACGTATTCGGTGGGGAAATTGTGTCAGCAATGGTTGGGACACTCCACACTGTCGTCAGTGAAACAACACCTGTCCCTTTTGTCGAGTGACATCAATTTGGCTGATTTTATTTTGGGTCCTAAATCACCTAGATCAAAATGATTTATTTGTGAAGCATATAATGAATTGTGGAAACTGTTGCAGATGAAAGCTGCGGTGCTTCTGCGCCAAATTGACCAGGCTAATTTGGAAAAAGTTCTTGCAGTGGTAGATAATAGCATTAATACATTGTCTTCCCGCATATACACCTTGGATAATATTGTTTCCTCTGTTGTTGATATGGTACAGACTGATGTATCTGTGCTGTATCATGGTCAAACTCAATTGCGCTCTATAATGCAATTTGCATGGACGTTACAAACGCTCAAAATGGGAAAAGTTCCATGGGATTATTTAAATGCTTCTGCACTGTTTTTACTGTTTAATTTGACTGATAAACAGAGATTTATGTCCATGAAAGATGCAATTTACACGCTGTTACATATAGAACAATTAAAACAGTTACCTTTTTCCGTAGCAGAGACTGATTCAACAGTGTGGTTAATACATGGTGTTATTTCACTGCCCTTCTCGCTATTTTAGCTTACATCTTGCATGAAACACTTCCCGGTTGGACGCTTTGAGCCCCTGGGAAGGGCTTTTATCCATGAATTGTGGTCATTGCCTTTCACCTACAGATGTCAGCGTGCGGATAAGGAAGTTTTCCTAACAGGAGAGGATTGCGATTCCACAGTAGGACATTCCCTAGTTTGTAAACAAGTTAAATTGCACAGCGCTTGTAACGTGTCGGCACCTAATCTGGCTTGTTTTTTAAAATGTACGCCCGTCCCAGCTATTATTCCTGTGCTCACGTTGCTTTCGAATGGCAGTTATCTTATTTTGAATAACCATGACTTCTGTGGCTTACGGGCCGGCATACCGTATATGGTAATGGTTTTGCAACGTGTTACTTATTGCAGCAATGTCCTTTTTCCACCCCCGCATGGGATTGTAGATAGTTCGCTTTGGCCTTCCATTCAAACTTTGAAAACAGATTATAATAAACTAAGCAGACTCAAAGTGCTATTGTTTCAACAAGAAGTGGCTCTCACATCAGCACGAGAGACCTCCGAATTACAGGTGGCGAGAACCGCAAGTGAGATACACTCACTACTGAACACAAATCTCCCACTCCATCTTGGAGAATTAATACACCAAATATTTAATGCGTCTGATACTGAAGGCCTTGCTCATTTTTTTAAACTTGTGGGATACAGCCTTGTTTCCTCTTTTCAGACAATTTTTGGAGTAATACCGGCCTTTTTTCATTCTATTTTTCCAACGCCTTCGGAGGGTTTCCATTGATCCTCTTGCTGGCGTGCAGCATGCTGGTACTTCTGCTCCTGTTACGCAACGTTTCCCATCTTGAGGTACTGCACAGACCCGGCCAATCGCAACTGTACCGTGGCCGAATACAACAGCTATTTGGATGTTTGCCATTGGTGACGCCTGGTGTGAGTTATGGACTTATCTTTCGCTTCACCTACTTCACTTGCGTGCAACCTGTGTTCTATTGCCGACGGTGCCCTTTCCATTGGGCCTTGGATTTATGCCTCTCCAAGACATCCGGCGCTGACCTGGATTATGATCTGTTAATGGGTCCATTACTGGCCCATGACCAGGCCTGTTGTGGGGACGGCTGTTTGATGCGTGCGGTTGCACTTGGAGTGTTGGCAGGCTGGAATACCTGTGAGGCTGCACAGTGCCTCTTGCAACGGATTTTATTCGAATATCACGCAAGTTGCCCGGATATGCTCCTGGAGGCATCGGATTATGAGGAGTGATGCAGCACGTACAATAAAAACTATTCTCCTCCTAAGTTACTTATAGGTCATCCAGGGGCAAACTATATTTTCTCACATCCACATGACGATGGGGCCCATAAACATCGCCTAACACACACGCACACACCTGGATTTCCTTTACACCTTTACGAAAATCTGTATTCCTAGGAGAAGCATGAGAACTAAATGGAGAACACCATTTATGTACCGCTGGAAGGAGCCGGGATATCTTATTACCTTAACTTGTCGCTTTCTTTTAGTTATTTCTTAAGATATTCCTGCTCATTGTTTTGTCGATGAATCATTCATGTAAGAAATTAGTTCATAGTGATTAAGACCAGCTGAATCACAATAACCAATTTCTGATGTCACAATTACTTAGGAAAATAACCACTGAGTCATTTTGGTTTAAAGAATCTTAAATTTTATATAGATTTTAAAAGCATGAAAAAGAATTTAAGCTTTATTCAATCAAATCATTCATTATTAATTCAAAATTTTATTAAACATAATCAATTTATTGCGGAAAGGAAATTTTTGTCATGAAGCCAAAACCCTAATTACCTGCCTAACTTCCTAATTTAGCCTAATGATTTCTAACCTAAGTTAAGAATTAGAAATAGCCTGATTCTCATACTCAACTGGAAAATTAAGACAGCAACAGCAACTTCAGCTCGTCAGCATCAGCTACCTGCAACCCGTCTCATCTAACAGTCTTTCAGCATCTCCCGCTCAGTAAGGGATCGATCAGGACCACCTAGCACTGGAAGCCACCAACACGACTCTCTGCGACTCTCTGCGACTCTGGAATGGACTGGAACTGACCCCATCCCACTAAGAGTAGGCCCTCTTATACCCTAATTCTAACTTTGCTAACTAATTGTTGCAACATTAATATCACGCTTTTCTTCCATTGGTTCATGCATGTCATCATATTCATTCTTTTAATCAAGTTCTCTTGGATTCAATGGTCCTTGGATCATTTCCTTTCCCATACGCTCAAACATGTTTTCGTCCGCTTCGATCAGTTCATTTGTAACTTCTTTCGATACATTCGAGAACTCCGCAGTCATTGTCCTTTCTCTTAAACTGGTTTCCCACGGGACTCTTGCTGATCATCACGGCACACTATCAGTTCAATTAGGTCACATCAGCCTTGACCATTTCTTGCATCCTAGCCTCTCTGTTACACCACGAGGTTGAGCTTTCTCCGATTTCATCCCGTGTCATGTGTTCCCTTGCGCCTGCGCACATCTTCCCACTGGCGGCCATTTTATCTCGCCACTCGGTTATACTTTAGAAGCACTAATTTGAGGCAAACAAAACATAATTAAAATAGAGAAAAATAGCCCTTTCGTTTCCCTCCCGTCATCTACGTACCCCAATTAGTTATTACCTAGCAGAAAGCAACATTTAAGCTGTTCCTTACTTACCATCACTATTGTTTTTGCAACGACACGTTTTATTTCTATGAAGCACAATAACATGCATTTATTTTTATTAGTACGCATTTATTTTTACGTTATAATTAGACACACGGACATTCATTAATAGATTATTTAGCACACACATTGGCATATTACCATTCCCACACATACAGTGTTGATTAATACATTTAAACGAACATTTTATTAATAATTTATAAAATTTGTTAGGGGTTAAATTTTTTATTTTTCCTGCTCCATCAATCCCCCTTTGGTGATTTTTAAATCACCACATAAAACCCAAGTTATACTTCTTTTCAGGCAGCTTGTCTTTTGTCTTTTGCTTTCTGTTATTTACACATCTGTTTCTTCTTCATCTTGCCTTTTAGTCTCCTTATACATGCTTTCTTTCATTTTCTCCAACTCAATTTCACCCATTTCTCTCTCTCTTTCTTTCATTATTCTGTTATTTCTTTTTATCTTATTTTGTCTTACTTTTCTTTTTATACATGTTATTACTATTTTCAATACCATGGCTAACAATATTACTACAGTTGCTATTATTATAACTTTCCCTATCATTAGTCTACCCATTCTGGTAAACCAATTTGCTACAGAAGAAAACCCTCTACCAAGTTTTCCCAAAACACTTTCAACCTCCAGTGGAACTAGTTCTTTGTGCAAATTTGTAATATTTGTAATATACTTCTGTATATTTTCACTTTTATCAGGAATGTAAGTACAACAATGTTGGACTTTCAACATTCCACAGACTCCACCCTCTTTTGCCAAAAGAATATCAAGGGCAAGCTGATTTTGCATCACCATAGCTCTCATGGCAACCATTTCGGTATTTACCATTAAGAACCCTCCCGCAGTATCTGTAGACAAACGATCTACTACTGTGGATAACTTCCGAATTTTAAATGCATTCAAAGATATTCCCACTGCTGGTATTAATGCTCCAAAAATATCTCCTACAATTTCTGAAAAACTTTCTCTCTTTCTACGTGTAAAGCTATTAATCATCTTGTATGTTCCTTTTTCTTCTCTGTCCATATGAAAGATTTTTGGAAAGACCAGGCCTACATAGCAAGTTCCATACCAATGGTCCGGTAACCTGTAATAAGCTCTATTCCCACAAATATAATAGATACCTGGAAATATTGGATCTTTTCCACCTTTGAATCCCCAACCTCCCAGAATTTGATAATTGTCATGGCAGATACTGGAACCTACAAAGTAATTGTCATAGACTGTCTTATTTCTCCTAATACACAACTTTCCTGTTTGCGGCCAATCTAATGTCATTGCTGCATTTATCTTTTTCCCTTCATGACTTCCTTCCTCAAACGTCCATAGATGTGTTCCTTCCTCTTTTATTGCTTCTCTTTGAAATTTCATTCTTCTTTCTTCAACCATTTCTAAAAATACTTTTTCTTCTTTCTTTAACTCACAGGTAAGGTTGTTACTAACTATTTTTTCTAAGGTTAATTTTCTATGTTCTAAAAAAATTCCCCTAAAACTTTTGCTGGTTTTACTTTGTTAAGTTCTGGTACTACTGGAATGTTTGCAAAAATCTTATCTATGTCAGTATAATAAGATTCTAATCTACCTGTTTTATAAAATAAACTTGCTATTACACTACAGGTTATTCCATAAGTTAGAGGTAAGTGATGATAAGTCACACCTTCTGACACTGATGCAGGCAACTGCATACAAACATAACAATCTCTCACATCCATTGTCTCTACATATTCATACAACAATTTTGTAAAAACATTTTTTGAAAAGTCTGTTACTGACTTATCCTTATGTAACTCTGCACTACTTCTTAGGATAACTGGTTCTTTAATATTAGTCTCTTTTTCTGATTTAGTATCATTCTTTGCTTCTATCACAGCTAAACTAATAGGAATTGTGATTGCTAAAACTATCCATATGGTCATTAATAACCCTGTACAAAAGCAGCACATTTTGCACCATCTTTTTATAAACTCACATTTATCTCTTCTATCCCTATTATTTTCCATTTTGCTTTTTCTATTTGTTAAGTTTCAGAAAATTGTGTCACTACACCTCAGAAATGACTTAGATGCCACTCTGCTTTCAAAAGTCTTTGCTTGGTACTTTCTTTTAATTCTCTCCAGAATTCTTTCGTTGTCACATCCGGTGATTTGTCACATCCAGTAAAATTGTCATGTCCGGCAGAAGCACTATAAGTTTTCACTTCAGGTTTTGTTGCATCTCACCTTTTCCCATTCGACTTCTTAGTCTCTGGTTCTCGTGAGTGTTTTCTTCTTCTTTGTAATCTGTTAGTGCAATATACAGCCACTCAGGTGACTTATACTTCGCATTCACTTTCTTTGTTCTTTTAGACTTCTGTAATCTTTTCCCACTGGGTTTTCCTTGTCCCTTTTGACTTGTTACCTCATTCACTTGTTCGGCACTTTCGTCTCCTGTTTTTATTATTCTATATCTCAATTTTCTTATATAGCTGTTGGGCCAATTATCTCCTTTTCTTGGCCTTTTGGCTTCACCTTCTCTTTCTTCTCTTTCTGTTTTCCAATTTCTTTTTCTTGATTCAGTTTTTGCCTTTTCCTCTTCTCCACTTTCTTCAGTTTTTGTTTCAACTATTTCACTATTGTCTCTTATTTTGAAACTTATGATCTCGTCATCTCCTACTGATGGATCTGTTTTCTCCTTCTTGTTTTCCCTTATTACTGTCCCTCCTCGGTGTTCTTCCGATTTGGTGTTTTCCTTCCTTTCTGCTTCTAAATTTCCCTGTTCTTCTGTTTCTCTATCTGTCCCTATTGCTCCTCGGGGTTCTTCTCGATTTTCTAACTTTTTGTGTACTTCTTTCCCTATTTCATCTATTAATATTGTTTCTGAAGGATTTCCACCATAACTTGTACTTGGTTGTTCATCTAACTCAATTTCTTGCTCAGTTTCTTCTCTAATTGGTTTATAACCCCAAGTTCTCTTTCGGAATTCTTCCCAGTTTGCAGCTGAATCATCAGATCCTGAAGTTGTGTCAGATATTTCCAGATGTCGACTTACAGGTCGATCTTCAAGTTCTGGAACTTCTGAATTTCTTTCTTCTTCTTCTTCTTGTTCCTCTTCTTCTCTAGAGATGTTTGCCGTTGGGGTTTCCAGATGTCGACTTTCAGGTCGATCTTCAAGTTCTGGCACCCTTTCACTTATCCTTGTTGTCCCAGCTGTTAAGCTTTTATCCCACACTTCCAGTCGTCGACTCACATGTCGATCAGTAGGTTCTGGAACTCTGATCGTGTGGCTGGCATGAACCCAGTTTTTCACTCCTGCACACTAGACAGCAGTTGTTGTTACCAGGATTACCTGTCGTGGCTCGTCCCAACGAGGAACTAGACAGTTTCTTCTCCAGTGGACTTTTATGCGGACCCAGTCTCCTGGATTCAAGTCGTGGGCTGGTTTTCTTTCAAGAGTGGTCGCATCCGGTCCAACCTGTTGAAACACAGAACGCACCACATCAGCCAGTCCTTTGCAATAATCCAGTACTAGATCATCAGTTATAGTTAATAACTTGTTGACAGGTACGTGTGCTTGTCTCATTGCTCGTCCCATGACCATCTCATGAGGACTGAGTCCAGTTTTCTTTTCAGGGATGCTTCTGATGGTCATCAGAACAAGAGGCAGTGCATCCGGCCATTTGAGTCCTGTAGCTTGACACATTTTTCCTAACCTGTTTTTAATTGTTCCATTAATCTGCTCTACTACCCCAGAAGCCTCTGGTCTGTAAGCACAATGTAGTTTTTGTTTAATACTCAATGCTTCACAAATCAATTGGATCAACTCATTTTGGAAATGTGTTCCTCTATCTGTCTCAACCGTGACTGGAAAACCATACCTTGGAATGAACTCTCGCAGCATAAGTTTTGCCACTGTTGTTCCATCATTCCTTCTTGTGGGATATGCCTCCACCCAACGAGAGAACAAACAGACGACCACCAGAACATATCTTAGTCTGTTACTAGGGGGCATCTCGATAAAGTCCAACTGCATTCTAGTGAATGGACCTCCTTCTCGTCCTATTGTTCCTAGACTCACTACTGTTTTTCTTCCTGGGTTAAACTGTTGACAAATAAGACATCTTTGACAAAGACTTTCAGCAATGGCTCTGAATTTTGGGTTATACCAGGTTTGTCTAAAAAATCTGATCATTGCATCTCTCCCAATATGAGCTTGTCCATGGTACATCCGTGCCATGTCTGCAATCATGCTATCAGGCATAACTGGTCTTTCATCTCTGTATACCCACACACCATTATTTTCCTGTCTTCTACATCCTGCTTTTATCCAGTAATCTTTTTCCTCATCTCTTGCAGTTTCTTGTAACTGCCTTACTTCATCCCATGTTTCGACAGTATTAGTGAAAAGCAAAGGACAAGAGACATGCTCCCTTTCTCTATTTTTGTTCAGGGACATGTTTTCTGCACAATATTTGGCGATCTCATCGGCATAATTATTGCCGACGGCTATGTAATCTTCGTTTTTCTTATGCGCTTTGAACTTCACTACAGCGATTTGTTTAGGCAACTGTATCGCCTCAAGCAGCTTTTTAACAAAATCTCCATTTCTGATAGGTGTTCCTGCAGACGTCAAGAAACCTCTTTGTGACCAAATCTGACCAAAGTCATGTACGATGCCGAAACCATATTGGCTATCGGTCACAATCGTGACTCGTACATTTCTTCCTAATTTACATGCTTGAATCAAAGCAATCAGTTCCGCAACTTGTGCAGACCTTATTCCTTTCAGACAAGACGCTTCCATCACAGTTGCCACTGTGCACACTGCGTAAGCTGCGCTTAAAACTCCTTCTTTTGTTCTTAAGCATGAGCCATCCACAAACATGACATAATCAGATTCCTTTAACCCCTTCGCTGCTAGGCCTTTTCCCCTCCTGTGCTAAGCCTTTTTTGGGCTATTTGGGGTAGTGCGCGCTTAGGCCCCTGTAACTTTTTGACCACATAAGGTATCCATGCCAAATTTGCGTCCTTTTTTCTAACATCATGGGGATTGTAAAGGTACCCAGGGTTTGTGTATTCCCCTGGAGGGGACCCAGAAATTAGTCAAAATACAGCTAAATTTTGTTTTTTTTGGGAAAAATGCGAAAAAGGGCTACAGATGAAAGCGTCTTGATTTTTCCCTGCAAATGGCATCAAAAAGGGGTTGTGGTGCTGAAATCACCATCTTCCCAGCTTTCAGGGACAAGCAGACTTTTGTCAGAAAACCAACTTTTTTACACAGTTTTGGCATTTTTCTGGGACATAGCCTATTTTTGCTATTTTTTGTGCTTTCAACCTCCTTCCAGTTAATGGTAGAAATGGGTATGAAACCAATAATGGATCCTGGAAAGCCATACATTTCTGAAACGTAGACAAAATTCTGAATTCAGCAAGGGGTCATTTGTGTAGATCCTTAAAGTTTTCCTTATAGAAACTAACAGTTAAATAAAGGAAAAATTGAAAATTAGTTGAAAAAAACAGCCATTTGTGTCAACGTTTTCACCTGTAACTTCTTCTAATTATGACAGCTATTTGAAGGCAATATACCGTTATATCCGCTGGACCTTTCTGGTTGTGTGGATATATAGGACTTGTAGGTTCACCAAGAACCCGACGAACCCAGAGCCAATAATTGAGCAGCATCTTGCAATGGTTTTTTATTATGTACCGGGTATATAGCAATTATTTTGGGAAAATGTATACATGGAAAAATTGTTATGAAAGACACCTATGTATTTCTGAAATGGGAACAAAATGTAGATTTTAGAAACAGTAGATATTTGCACATTTCCGAAATTGGGAGTACCCATACTAGCATGAGAATTATAGGTCATTTTTCAAAATGACATATTTTTACACATTGTCTTTCATTTGGAAGGCAGAAATGTATCGAAAGTCAATAGGTAATAACAGTTGCTCTACAATTCTGTGTTACCCTAAGTCTCCCGATAAAAATGGTACCTCACTTGTGTGGGTAGCCCTTGTGCCCACAACAGGAAATGGCTCAAAATGCAACGTGGACGTACCACATTTTCACAATGAAAAATTACCCTTTTTTTGCAAAGTGCCTAGGTGTAGTTTTTGAACCCTAGCTCTGCCGGCACCTGGGGACACCTAGCAAACCTATACATTTTTGAAAACTAGACACCCAGGGGAATCCAGGATGGGGTGACTTGACTTCCTCCCACCAGGTTCTGTTACCCAGAATCCCTTGCAAACCTAAAAAATTGTCAAGAAAACCACATTTTCCCCACATTTCTGTGGTGGAAAGTTTTGGAATCTGCGTGGATCCACAAATTTCCACACACCCCGCATTCCCCAAAGTCTTACGAGAAAAATGGTACCTCACTTGTGTGGGTCGGCCTAGTGCCTGCGACAGGAAACGGCGCAAAACACAACGTGGTCACACCTCAATTTCGCAGTGAAAAATGACCCTTTTTTGGCAAAGTGCCTAGCTGTAGTTTTTGAACCCTAGCTCTGCCGGAACCTAGGGAAACCTAGCAAACCTATACATTTTTGAAAACTAGACACCCAGGGGAATCCAGGCTGGGGTGACTTGACTGCCTCCCACCAGGTTCTGTTACCCAGAATCCCTTGCAAACATAAAAAATTGTCAAAAAAACCACATTTTCCCCACATTTCTGTGGTGGAAAGTTCTGGAATCTGCGTGGATCCACAAATTTCCACCCACCCCGCGTTCCCCAAAGTCTTACGAGAAAAATGGTACCTCACTTGTGTGGGTCGGCCTAGTGCCTGCGACAGGAAACGGCACAAAACGCAACGTGGTCACACCTCAATTTCGCAGTGAAAAATGACCCTTTTTGGCAAAGTGCCTAGCTGTAGTTTTTGAACCCTAGCTCTGCCGGCACCTAGGGAAACCTAGCAAACCTATACATTTTTGAAAACTAGACACCCAGGGGAATCCAGGATGGGGTGACTTGACTGCCTCCCACCAGGTTCTGTTACCCAGAATCCCTTGCAAACATAAAAAATTGTCAAAAAAAACACATGTTCCCCACATTTCTGTGGTGGAAAGTTCTGGAATCTGCGTGGATCCACAAATTTCCACACACCCCGCGTTCCCCAAAGTCTTACGAGAAAAATGGTACCTCACTTGTGTGGGTCGGCCTAGTGCCTGCGACAGGAAACTGCGCAAAACGCAACGTGGTCACACCTCAATTTCGCAGTGAAAAATGACCCTTTTTTGGCAAAGTGCCTAGCTGTAGTTTTTGAACCCTACCTCTGCCGGCACCTAGGGAAACCTAGCAAACCTATACATTTTTAAAGATAGACACCCAGGGAATCCAGGATGGGGTGACTTGACTGCCTCCCACCAGGTTCTGTTACCCAGAATCCCTTGCAAACATAAATAATTGTCAAAAAAACCACATTTTCCCCACATTTCTGTGGTGGAAAGTTCTGGAATCTGCGTGGATCCACAAATTTCCACCCACCCCGCGTTCCCCAAAGTCTTACGAGAAAAATGGTACCTCACTTGTGTGGGTCGGCCTAGTGCCTGCGACAGGAAACGGCACAAAACGCAACGTGGTCACACCTCAATTTCGCAGTGAAAAATGACCCTTTTTTTGCAAAGTGCCTAGCTGTAGTTTTTAACCCTACCTCTGCCGGCACCTAGGGAAACCTAGCAAACCTATACATTTTTGAAAACTAGACACCCAGGGGAATCCAGTATGGGGTGACTTGACTGCCTCCCACCAGGTTCTGTTACCCAGAATCCCTTGCAAACATAAAAAATTGTCAAAAAAAACACATTTTCCCCACATTTCTGTGGTGGAAAGTTCTGGAATCTGCGTGGATCCACAAATTTCCAGCCACCCCGCGTTCCCAAAAGTCTTACGAGAAAAATGGTACCTCACTTGTGTGGGTCGGCCTAGTGCCTGCGACAGGAAACGGCGCAAAACGCAACGTGGTCACACCTCAATTTTGCAGTGAAAAATGACCCTTTTTTGGCAAAGTGCCTAGCTGTAGTTTGTGAACCCTAGCTCTGCCGGCACCTAGGGAAACCTACCAAACACACACATTTCTGAAAAGTAGACACCCAGGGGCTTCCAGGGAGGTATGGCTTGCATGGATCCCCCAACGTTTCCTTACCCAGAATCCCCTGCAAACCTCAATTTTAGCTGAAAAAATCACTTTTTTCACACATTTTTGTGTGGGAAAGTGTGGCATCACTGGCCTCACACAAATTTCCTACCACCCAGCGTTCCCCCAGGTCTCCCGATAAAAATGGTGCCTCACTTGTGTGGGAGGCTCAAGTACCCGCGACAGGCAAGGGCCCACAACGTAGTGAGGCGACCTCAAAATGGCCTTTCACAAAACGACCTGGTTTTGCAAGGGGGGTCACCTGGGTTTTTGGCCCCGTGCTCGGTGGCCATCTAGGAAACCTACCAAACCCACACATTTCTGAAAAGTAGACACCCGGGGGCTTCCAGTGAGGTATGGCTTGCGTGGATCCCCCAACGTTTCCTTACCCAGAATCCCCTGCAAACCTCAATTTTAGCTGAAAAAATCACTTTTTTCACACATTTTTGTGTGGGAAAGTGTGGCATCACTGGCCTCACACAAATTTCCTACCACCCAGCGTTCCCCTGGTCTCCCGATAAAAATGGTGCCTCACTTGTGTGGGAGGCCCAAGTACCCGCGACAGGCAAGGGCCCACAACGTAGTGAGGCGACCTCAAAATGACCTTTCACAAAACGACCTGGTTTTGCAAGGGGTCACCTGGGTTTTGGCCCCGTGCTCGGCGGCCATCTAGGGAAACCTACCAAACCCACACATTTCTGAAAAGTAGACACCCGGGGGCTTCCAGGGAGGTATGGCTTGCATGGATCCCCCAACGTTTCCTTACCCAGAATCCCCTGCAAACCTCAATTTTAGCTGAAAAAATCACTTTTTCACACATTTTTGTGTGGGAAAGTGTGGCATCACTGGCCTCACACAAATTTCCTACCACCCAGCGTTCCCCCAGGTCTCCCGATAAAAATGGTGCCTCACTTGTGTGGGAGGCCCAAGTACCCGCGACAGGCAAGGGCCCACAACGTAGTGAGGCGACCTCAAAATGGCCTTTCACAAAACGACCTGGTTTTGCAAGGGGGTCACCTGGGTTTTGGCCCCGTGCTCGGCGGCCATCTAGGAAACCTACCAAACCCACACATTTCTGAAAAGTAGACACCCGGGGGCTTCCAGGAGGTATGGCTTGCGTGGATCCCCCAACGTTTCCTTACCCAGAATCCCCTGCAAACCTCAATTTTAGCTGAAAAAATCACTTTTTTCACACATTTTTGTGTGGGAAAGTGTGGCATCACTGGCCTCACACAAATTTCCTACCACCCAGCGTTCCCCCAGGTCTCCCGATAAAAATGGTGCCTCACTTGTGTGGGAGGCCCAAGTACCAGCGACAGGCAAGGGCCCAAAACATTTTTTGATAGGCAATGTTGATGTTGCCTCAAAACGTTTTGTGTCCTTGCATGTCGCGGGTACTTGGGCCACCCACACAAGTGAGGCACCATTTTTATCGGGAGACCTGGGGGAACGCTGGGTGGTAGGAAATTTGTGTCAGCCCCATGATGCCACAACTTTACCACACAAAAATATGCGAAAAAGTGATTTTTTGAGCAAAATATCAGGTTTGCAGGGGATTCTGGGTAAGAGAACGTTGGTGGATCCACGCAAGCCATACCTCCCTGGAATCCCCCGGGTGTCTACTTTTCAGAAATATGTGGGTTTGGTAGGTTTGCTAAGATGGCCGCCGAGCCCAGGGCCAAAAACCTCACTGGTGTGGGTGGTTCAAGTACCTGCAACAGGCAAGGGCCCAAAACGTATTGAGGAGACATCAAAATGATCTATCACAAAACAAGCTGGTTTTGCAAGGGGAGTCACCTGGGTTTTTGGCCCCGGGCTCGGCGGCCATCTTGGGAAACCTACCAAACCCACACATTTCTGAAAACTAGACACCTGGGGAGTCCAGCAAGGTATGGCTTGCGTGGGTCCCCCAACTTTTCCTACCCAGAATCCCCTGCAAACCTCAAATTTAGCTGAAAAAATCACTTTTTTCTCAAATTTCTATGTGGGAAAGTTCTGGAATCTCACGTGGATCCACAAATTTCCTCCCACCCAGCGTTCCCCCAGGTCTCCTCATAAAAATGATACCTCACTTGCGTGGGTGGGTCAAGTACCCGCGACAGAAAATGGCCCAAAACCTATTGAGGCGACATCAAAATTACTTATCACAAAACAACCTGGTTTTGCAAGGGGGTCCCAGGAGTTTTGGGCCCTGGGCTCGGCGGCCATCTTGGGAAACTACCAAACCCAAACATTTCTGGAAGCTAGACACCCGGAGGAGTCCAGCGAGGTATAGCTTGCGTGGGTCCCACAACGTTTTCCTACCCAGAATCCCCTGCAAACCTCACATTTAGCTGAAAAAATCACTTTTTGCATACATTTTTGCGTGGGATCACCGTGCCGGCACAAATGTCCTATCACCCAGCGGTCCCCTTGTTCTCCCGAGTAAAATGATACCTCACTTGTGTGGGTGGGCCAAAGGCCTGTGACTGGGAAGAGCCCAAAACATAGGGATTTAGGGTATAGCACCGAGAATTCTAAGCGCTATATTTTTTTAAAAATACGTTTTTAGCCAGTTCTGCTTTGGACACCCACACAAGTGAGGTATCATTTTACTCAGGGGAACAAGGGCAACGCTGGGTGGTAGGACATTTGTGCCAGCACGGTGATTCCACGCAAAGATATGTGGAAAATATGTTTTTTTCAGCTAAATTTGAGGGTTGCAGGGGATTCTGGGTAGGGAAACGTTGGGAGATCCACGCAAGCCATACCTCATTGGACTCCCAGGGTGTCTAGTTTTCAGAAACGTGTGGGATTGGTAGGTTTCCCTAGATGGCGGCGAGCCCGGGGCCAAAAACCAGGTGCCCCCCCAAACCAGATAGTTTTGTTATAGGTAGTTTTGAAGTCTCCACAATATGATTTGGGCCATTTCCTGTTTCAGCCACTATGCCTACCCACACAAGTGAGGTACCATTTTTATCGGGAGCCCTGGGGGAACGCAGGGTGGTAGGAAATTTGTGGATCCACGCAGATTCCAGAACTTTCCCACACAGAAATTTGAGTGGTTTGCAGGGCATTCTGGGTAGGAAAACGTTTGGGGACCCATGCAAGCCATACCTCGCTGGACTCCCCCAGGTGTCTAGTTTTCAGAAATGTGTGGGTTTGGTAGGTTCCCAAGATGGCCGCTGAGGCCGGGGCCAAAACCCAGGTGACCCCCTTGCAAAACCAGGTTGTTTTGTGATAGGTAATTTTGATGTCTCCTCAATACGTTCTGGGCCCTTGCCTGTCGCGGGTACTTGACCCACCCACGCGAGTGAGGTATCATTTTTATCGGGAGACCTGGGGAAAGCTGGGTGGTAGGAAATTTGTGGATCCACGTAGATTCCAGAACTTTCCCACACAGAAATTGGAGAAAAACGTGATTTTTTCAGCTAAATTTGAGGTTTGCAGGGTATTCTGGGTAAGAAATTTTTGGAGGACCCACGCAAGCCATACCTCGCTGGACTCCTCCGGGTGTCTAGTTTTCAGAAATGTGTGGGTTGGGTAGGTTTCCCTAGATGGCCGTTGAGCCCGGGGCCAAAAACTCATGGGACCCCCTTGCAAAACCAGGTTGGTTTGTGATAGGTAATTTTGATGTCGCCTCAATAGGTTTTGGGCCCTTGCCTGTCACGGGTACTTGACCCATCCACACAAGTGAGGTACCATTTTTCACGGAAGACTTTGGGGGACGCGGGGTGGGTGGAATTTTGTACATCCACGCAGATTCCAGAACTTTCCACCACAGAAATGTGAGGAAAATGTGTTTTTTGGACATATTTTTAGGTTTGCAAGGGATTCTGGGTAACAGAACCTGGTGAGAGCCAGTCAAGTCACCCAATCCTGGATTCCCTGGGTATCTAGTTTTCAAAAATGTATAGGTTTGCTAGGTTTCCCTAGGTGCCGGCAGAGTTAGGGTTCAAAATCTACAGCTAGGCACTTTGCAAAAAAAGGGTCAGTTTTCACTGTGAAAATGTGGTGTGTCCATGTTGCGTTTTGGGCCGTTTCCTGTCGCGGCCACTAGTCCTACCCACACAAGTGAGGTACCATTTTTCTTGAAAGACTTTGGGGAACGCGGGGTGGGTGGAATTTTGTGGATCCACGCAGATTCCAGAACTTTCCACCACAGAAATGTGAGGAAAATGTGTTTTTTAGGTTTGCAAGGGATTCTGGGTAACAGAACCTGGTGAGAGCCAGTCAAGTCAGCCCATCCTGGATTCCCCTGGGTGTCTAGTTTTAAAAATGTATAGGTTTGCTAGGTTTCCCTGGGTGCCGGCAGAGCTAGGAACCAAATTCAACAGGTAGGCACATTCCGAAAAAAGTCAGTGCCTAGTGGGCTTTCTGCCGCCCTGGGGAGGGGGAAATCAGGGGCTATTGCCCCGATATGCCCCCGAGGGGGCAGAAAGACTGTGGCTATTCTTTTGGGGGTCGGGGGCATTGGGATGCCTATTCTGGTCAGCCCCCACCCCTCCGTATAAAAAAGCCAGCATAATCGCTGGCACATAGTGGGCTTTCTGCCCCCGGGGGCAGATCAGGGGCTACTGCCCCCATCTGCCTCCTGGGAGGGGCAGAAAGACAGTAACATCTTTTTGGGGTGGGTGGGGGCATTGGCATGTCCATTCTTGGCAGCCCCACCCCGAACTTTGTAAAAAAAAATCCCTGGTGGCTAGTGGGCTTTCTGCCCCCCGGGGGGCAGATAAGGTGCTATTGCCCCATCTGCCTCCCAGGGGGCAGAAAGACTGTAGCATTTTTTTTGGGGTGGGGGCATTGACATGCCCATTCTGGGCAGCCCCCACCCCTACCTATATAAAAAAAAATCCCTGGCGCTTAGTGGGCTTTCTGCCCCCTCCCGGGGGGCAGATCAGGGGCTATTGCCCCCATCTGCCTCCTGGGGGGCAGAAAGTTTTTTTTTCTGTGGGGGGTAGGGTGGGGGCATTTGCATGCCCATTCTGGGCAGCCCCCACCCCGGGCCTATAAAAAAAATAATCCCTGGCATCTAGGGTATTTCTGAACCTCCGGGTGGGGGCAGATTGGTGGCCACTGCCACCATCTGCCCCCGGGAGGCAGAAAGACTGGAATTTCGTGGGGAGGGGTGGGGGCATTGGCATGCCCATCTTGGGCAACCCCACCCCTAAATGTATCGAGGGGAAAAAAACCTGGTGTCTAGTGGGCTTTCTGCCTCCCGGGGGGCAGATTGGGGGCTACTGCCCCCATCTGCCCCCCAGGAAGGGCAGAAAGACTGTACCTTTGCGGCGGGGTGGGGTGGGGGCATTGGCATGCCCATATTGGGCAGCCCCCACCCCAAATTATAATTTAAAAAAAATCCCTGGTATCTAGTGGGCTTTCTGCCCCCCCGGGGGGGCAGAAAGACTAATTTTGTGGCCAGGGGGGTTGGGGGCATCGGCATGCCCGTTTTGGGCAGCCCCACCCCTAACTATAATTTAAATAAAAATCCCTGGTGTCTAGTGGGCTTTCTACCCCCGGGGGCAGATTGGGGGCTACTGCCCCCATCTACCCCCAGGGGGCAGAAAGACTAATAATGGCAAATATTTTATGGGGGGAGCAAAGGCCCTTGCCCAAGGGGCCGCTCCCCCCTCCCTGGTGCCTAGTGGGTGGATCCCTGCTTGGGGATCTCCCCTTTCCAACGATACCTCTCCTGAGTTTCTACGTGCTCAGGGGGCTGAGATAGCCCCCTGAGCACGTAGAAACTGAAACTGAAATGAGCCTCTTGGCTCATTTCAGTTTCAGTTTCACTGAAATGACATCAGCGTGACGTGCGCGCCGATCGTCATTTCAGGGAAACCAGGGGGGGGGCCTCGGGAGCTGGGGAAGCTCTTCCCCAGCTCCCGAGGCTTTAGGGGATTAAAGGGAATCCCTCTGGTGCCCGCACCAGAGGGATTTCCTGTGCTGGGTTCCATGACGAGCTGGACTCGTCATGAGCACACGAGCACTGTGTGCCATGACGAGTCCAGCTCGTCATGAGCATGGAAGGGGTTAACGGTTCATCTTTTATGTCAGCTCTTGGTTTCGTGCAATATTCCAGCACGTTCAGACAATCATGATCTACTTCATCCTGTTCAATTATACTCTCCTCATCTGGCAATGATGTTGAAGGATTTACATTCATGCATCTATCTATGGTCACATTTTCAGCACTCAAGATGACCTTTTCGTACTTAGTCAGCCGACTATGTGTCATGTACTGTGTTTTTGTTCTTGTCAAAAGAATTTCTACTGAGTGGGGAACATATACTCTCAGTGGATACCCCATCACTATACCTTCACTTTGTTCCAGACTTACACAAGTAGCAGCAACTGCTTTCAGACAACCAGGCAATGCTTTTGCTATAGGATCTAAAACAGCTGAAAAATAAGCAATCGGTCTTTTCATCATGCCATGTTTTTGTACTAGTACTGAAAATGCACATCCATCTCTTTCACTGCAGTACAACTCAAAATCCTTCTCATAATCCGGCATGCCTAAAGCAGGGGCCTCACACAGTTTCTTTTTCAATTCTTTGAAAGATTTCATTTCTTCCTTGTTTAACTCAAAAGGGTCTTTTACATCTTTCTTTGTCAATTTTTGTAATGGTTTTGCAATCAAAGAGAAACCACTTATCCACTGTCGACAATATCCAACCATTCCCAAAAACATTCTTACCTCTCTCTGAGTCATTGGTGCTCTCATTCCTTGAATCATTCTTACTCTTTCTGTCGCTATTTTTCGCACTCCTTTCTCAATTTTATGCCCTAAATACTGGACTTCTTTCTGACAAAACTGTAATTTTGAAGGAGACACTTTATGTCCTCTTTTCTCTAAATGGTTCAGTAAGGCAATTGTGTCACTTACACATGCCTCTTTGGTTTTTGATGCCACCAATAGGTCATCAATATACTGCACCATCACTGATTTTTCTGGCATTTTCAAATCTTCCAGAGATTTCTTTAGAATCTGATTAAAGATTGAGGGGCTTTCTGTATACCCCTGAGGAATTCGGCACCATGCCAAAATACGCTCTCCAAACCGGAACGCAAATAATGGCTGGCTATCTGGATGCAAAGGAATAGAGAAAATGCGTGACACAAATCTATCACAGTGTACCACTCAGCTTCGTGTGGAATTTGATATAAAATCACTGCAGGGTTTGGCACTATTGGACAACAGGGTACAACTATTTTGTTGATCTTTCTCAAATCCTGTACTATTCTATATGTTCCATTCGGCTTTTTCAGTCCCATAATAGGTGAATTACATGGACTGCTCATGATTTCTTTTAGAATTCCCTGTTCAATCATCTTATTTACCACAGGAGTTATTCCTTCAATTATTTCTGGAGTTAATTTGTACTGTGGCATATTCGGGTAAATTATCCCTTCTTTCACTGTCACTTTTACGGGATCCACTTCTCTCATTAATCCAATGTCTTCTCCTGTAAAATCCCACACACTTTCTTTTACTGCACTTTTTAGTTCTTCTGGAAGCTTTTCTGCATCAAATGCAGGAAACAAACCATTCGTTTCAGGTTCCTGATTCATCAAAGTTACTTTATACAAAACATCTTCATCTGAAGTCTGAAATCCAATTCCATCTGGTGTACAATAAATTGTGCAATTCATCTTGCACAAGAGGTCACGACCCAAAAGATTTACAGGACTACAATCGCACACTACAAATTTATGCATTTTGCTAAAAGTACCAATTTTACTTCCACCAATTCAGTAAGTGGGGTTTTTATCTGCTGATTGGCTACTCCTACTACTTGGATATATTCACCTGAGAGAGGAAGGTTTGGAATTTCCACTGATCTGACAGTAGAACGGGTAGCTCCAGTATCGACAAGGAATGTTACATTTGCACCATTCACTTCTCCATCCACAAAGGGACCAGACTGATCTACCTCTAGAGTTGCGCCAAGCACGCACTCTTTCCTCTCTCCTGCGCACCGTCAGAATCTTTCATCCGGGTCATCCTCACTCTGATGCAACCAATACTGAGAAATATTTGCTGCTCGTGGCAATTGTGTTACCTGCTCTCCTCCGTAGAATCCTGTTTCTGTATTGTATCTTTGTTGGTTAACAGTGTTGGGAAGTGGTGGTTGCGGCACCTGACTTTGTTGAACAACTACCTCATTCTGCACCTGTGGAGTTAATGATTGATGTTCCGGATTAGGTTTAAGTGGGAACTTACACTCATTTCTCCAATGCCCTAATTTTCCGCAATTATGACATGGCCATTTCTTCTTTGCTTCTTCTAGACTCACTTGACCCTTTCCTTTACCTATGTTCGGTCGCATTTTATTCTGTCCTGTTTCATTCCCATTATTATTGTCCAATTGAGCTTCTTGTTTTTCTGCCACCTTCACCTGTGCCCACATTGCTTTCTCTTTCAACTTACGCTGTTTACTCTCTATTTCATCACTACAATACTTAGCATACCTCAGCACCTTATCTACACTTCCATTCTGCCAGTTTATCATGTGTTGTTTAATCATATCACTTATTTCTGGTTTCAGGCCAAACACAAATCGGTATACAAAATGACTCATGTCTTTTTCACTCAATTCCTCATAACCACTATACTGCTTGAAAACCAATAACAATCGCTCATAATATGCATGTACAGACTCCTTACTTTCCTGTGTAGTTCTATCGATCTTTACCCAATCTGTCTCTTTAGGAGGAATCTTATTCTTCAAAAATGTAATCACCTTATCGTACTTCTTCATCACATCAGGACCTGGAGCTCCTGTCTTAGGATCTCTTGGATATTCTGTAGTAGGCCAGTCAACTGTAATCGTACATTCTGACCACAAATCCGTTGGTACCACTATGTCAAATAATCCATCTAAATCTATCCACAACACTTTTGAGACTTTTACAAACCTCTCTACTTGTCGGTACCATTCAACTGGCTTCTCTCTTAGCTTTGGAAAGTCATTGGTAAATGACAGTATGTCCTGCCTAGTCCAGGGAACATGCACGTAACTACCACCTGGAGTTTCTCTCATGGGGTATTCTTTGGCAACAGATTCTTTTTCAGTTATCATAAAAGCCAATGAACCTTTGTCTGTAGTTTTCTCATTCTTCTTTGTCCATCTAACCTTCCATCTGTCCACATCACCCCATTTTCTCAATAACACAATCAATTCCTTTATCTGTGTCAGCCTTCCTGCCGTGTTCAAATTTTCAATATCCTTTTCACAAAAATCTACTCTGTATGGTTTTTGCAATGTTTTCACTTTCACAAAGTCTATTCCAATCTCACTGGCTACTTCTTCTAGTTTGTCATGTAAATTCTTTGCCCTCCATGTAATACTTTTGCACAGAAACATTATTTCATCATCCTGGTAATTTTTTATCTTTTCTGTACCAATCGTTCCTAGAATTAATTCTTCCATGTCAATCTTTAACCTAATTACATCTAATGGTTTTTCTTCAGGTTCTTTCATTTTAAATGCCTTCATCCATTCATTTAACTCATCAGGAGTCGGACCTATGGGTGTATTATTTAGTTCTATCCAATTACCACTCTTTTCAGGGGTTTCTGTTGCAGATTCTGTTACCATATGCATTTTCCTACCATTGCATTCATTCACCGTCAAATTTGTAGGTGGACTTGGTCTGTAAGTACTAGCCAAATTACTTGTACTTGCACTTTGTTCCATCCTTTCTTTTTCTCTCTGAAATTGTGAACTCATGGGAATTACCAAAGATCGTTCATCAATTTTCTGATTCTCAAAAATGGGTATTACTGGACCTATGGTTACAGGCACAGTAACCGCTTCCATATTTTTCGTTAATTCTCTAATCTTTTCAGTTAGTTCTTTTGTGGTCTTTACTAATTCGCTTGCATTGTCGCTTTCTATTCCTTCATTTTGAGAAGTTGTCATTTGATCTTGTGACCTATTTACTTCAATTCTCTTTTCCGGGCTTTTATTTCGCATAGTTTCTATTAGCGGTGCATTTGGTGTCACCACTGTAGAACTCTGCTGGTACGGAGGTGGATTTCTATTTAAAATATCTTCCAGTAACTCATCATCCGTTTCGCTCTCATGCATATACTTTTCCCTCTCCATATGTTTCTTTTTCTCAGTCCGTTTCTTCTTATTCCCTTCCTCATCTGTAAAAGCTGGAAACAAACCTCCTGTCATGTTAGCACATCTCCATCGTTTTATTCTGTCTTCATGATTTACTCCCCACAATCTTCCAGGCATAAACTCATGATCTCTCATTCCTGTGAATCTCTCTCGTTCATACATCTCATCCTCCCATTCCGTCAAAGCCTCAAACTGTGTTGGTCTAGGTCTAGGTTCCAACTTACACATTTTTTCTCGCAAATTTCGCAAAACCGCTACACTAAATGAACCATTCTCAGGGAAAGCTAAAGCACCATCATTCTTCGTATACTTTGCCCAGTTTTCCAACCATATGCACGTATGATATCCATATTTCAGCATCATATGTGAAGCTGCTGATTTCGGCGGAGGAATTACTTGTCCCTCTCTAGTCACAACCTTTTTGTCTTTTTTAAAGAAATTCTTCAATTTTGTCGTCCATGACGTTCTCTCCCTTTCATACTCGTAATACGGCATGTTTTCTATTTGTTTTCTCTTTACTCTAACGCTGTTCTGTGTACGGAACTTCAACCAATTACAGCGCGACTCACACTAACGTACCAATCAGAACAATTCCCACTGTCCGCGAATCAACCAATCCTAGCGCGGCACTTTTCTACGTCACTCCTGCTCTGTGTTCACGTGACTAGCGCACTATCCAATCCTAGCGCGGCACTGTTCCACGTCACTTCTACTCTTTACCCCTCCTTTACAAAATTTATCGGCAATTTTTTCTTTTCGCTGTTTCTTCGTTAGTTACAACAATTAAAACAATTCCATAGTCTGATCCGCTAAACAAAAGTGACAGCTTTGTCCTTTTACACAAGAATCCTGTATTTCCAGTAGGCAGCGCTTACCTCTACCCTACCACAGAATTATGTACTCTCGCCGATAAAGTAGCACTTCCCTCTACCTTACCCTTCTTTCAAACAAACAATTTACTCGTTTCTCTGGGGATAAGACACATGTGGAGACTAGGCTCCTGAGAATTAAGGCCAAAGTTTCACAAGTAAACGTGATTTGCTATTCCAATTACACACTTTTCACACAGAAATCCCTAACATAACACAACCTGCGTTATTACCAAAATGAATTCAGACCATGTACCAAATTCCATGTGACTTCTCTTGCCACACGTGTTCCACTTCCTACATCCCAGAAGCATGAAAACTCACATATAACATAACATGACTCAACATATAGTGTTAGTCATCAAAAATAATCAATAATCAATAAACAATAATCACTAAACTAATCTATAGAAAACCATAACTCTGCTACCAAGAAATCTGATGCAGCGCGTACAATAAAAACTATTCTCCTCCTAAGTTACTTATAGGTCATCCAGGGGCAAACTATATTTTCTCACATCCACATGACGATGCGGCCCATAAACATCGCCTAACACACACGCACACACCTGGATTTCCTTTACACCTTTACGAAAATCTGTATTCCTAGGAGAAGCATGAGAACTAAATGGAGAACACCATTTATGTACCGCTGGAAGGAGCCGGGATATCTTATTACCTTAACTTGTCGCTTTCTTTTAGTTATTTCTTAAGATATTCCTGCTCATTGTTTTGTCGATGAATCATTCATGTAAGAAATTAGTTCATAGTGATTAAGACCAGCTGAATCACAATAACCAATTTCTGATGTCACAATTACTTAGGAAAATAACCACTGAGTCATTTTGGTTTAAAGAATCTTAAATTTTATATAGATTTTAAAAGCATGAAAAAGAATTTAAGCTTTATTCAATCAAATCATTCATTATTAATTCAAAATTTTATTAAACATAATCAATTTATTGCGGAAAGGAAATTTTTGTCATGAAGCCAAAACCCTAATTACCTGCCTAACTTCCTAATTTAGCCTAATGATTTCTAACCTAAGTTAAGAATTAGAAATAGCCTGATTCTCATACTCAACTGGAAAATTAAGACAGCAACAGCAACTTCAGCTCGTCAGCATCAGCTACCTGCAACCCGTCTCATCTAACAGTCTTTCAGCATCTCCCGCTCAGTAAGGGATCGATCAGGACCACCTAGCACTGGAAGCCACCAACACGACTCTCTGCGACTCTCTGCGACTCTGGAATGGACTGGAACTCACCCCCTCCCACTAAGAGTAGGCCCTCTTATACCCTAATTCTAACTTTGCTAACTAATTGTTGCAACATTAATAACACGCTTTTCTTCCATTGGTCCATGCATGTCATCATATTCATTCTTTTAATCAAGTTCTCTTGGATTCAATGGTCCTTGGATCATTTCCTTTCCCATACGCTCAAACATGTTTTCGTCCGCTTCGATCAGTTCATTTGTAACTTCTTTCGATACATTCGAGAACTCCGCAGTCATTGTCCTTTCTCTTAAACTGGTTTCCCACGGGACTCTTGCTGATCATCACGGCACACTATCAGTTCAATTAGGTCACATCAGCCTTGACCATTTCTTGCATCCTAGCCTCTCTGTTACACCACGAGGTTGAGCTTTCTCCGATTTCATCCCGTGTCATGTGTTCCCTTGCGCCTGCGCACATCTTCCCACTGGCGGCCATTTTATCTCGCCACTCGGTTATACTTTAGAAGCACTAATTTGAGGCAAACAAAACATAATTAAAATAGAGAAAAATAGCCCTTTCGTTTCCCTCCCGTCATCTACGTACCCCAATTAGTTATTACCTAGCAGAAAGCAACATTTAAGCTGTTCCTTACTTACCATCACTATTGTTTTTGCAACGACACGTTTTATTTCTATGAAGCACAATAACATGCATTTATTTTTATTAGTACGCATTTATTTTTACGTTATAATTAGACACACGGACATTCATTAATAGATTATTTAGCACACACATTGGCATATTACCATTCCCACACATACAGTGTTGATTAATACATTTAAACGAACATTTTATTAATAATTTATAAAATTTGTTAGGGGTTAATTTTTTTTATTTTTCCTGCTCCATCAGGAGCACGTGTGTTCCTTCGCACTGCTCAACTGGATGGCATCCCTCTTTGCTATGAATGACCTTTTGCAACAGCTTGCATTCCACGGTTCACATAATCTGGTGAATTTTCCGGACTTGCCTTAAAAACATTTTAAACTAGAATTTTGGCATTTTTCCAATTTGGCCTTTTTTCCAGGATTTTTGATTCTGCATTTTGTTTTTTCTATACGCTACCAAATGCCCAAGGGGCGGGTGTCACGTGGCCGATAGGGACATTGTCGACTTCGCTAAGTTAGCATGAGCCCAGCAGACATGATGCTGCTTTTGCGCACGTTACTACATGGCTTTATTTTTGCAAGAAAGTGTGTAGTAACGACAGGAAGCAGCTGCAGAAGGTGAGTTCTTTTATTGTAAAAGGTACGAAGATCCCACAGACAAATGTCGCGGTGCGTGCAAGCGCCGCGTTGTAATTCCACCAACTCCTTTCCAAACTGTCATATTATAACTGACATGACTAGCGTGACTCGCGCGCCAATAGGCAGCGCGAGACAATACCTCTAGAGTGTCCACGCGCCGGGAGAGCGCGAGGACAGAACACTACATATCTCTTTTCCTTGGAGAAGGGGAAGGAGGTAAATCACGGGAAGGAAAGGAGGAAAGGGAAAACAGAGAAAATTATCTGAACCTTAAAGGGACTCTGATGTCCCTGGAACTTCTTCTAGGAAGGACAGAAGGGTCATTAACAACATCACAAACTTTGCGATTCTGAACAGATAAATGTGTTTGGTCCACATCAGAACTTTGTGCGGACCTCATATCACCCAGATCCTTAACTTTCACTATCTTGTTCATATTCCACCAATTACGTCCATTAATGCGAACAGCACTACCACAGATTTTATCAATGCGGACCGGCTCTCCGAACTTGGAGTCACCTTTCCTGACAAATCCTTGTTTCTTTATCCTCACCATGTCACCCTCAATAAATGTCCTTTTTGCAACATGTTTTCTGGTGTCAAAGTATGTTTTTGCTTGGTTTGTACATTGCAGACTTTTCTTCTAACCATGTATTCAAGTTCAAAGGGAGGGGTACTAGATTTGAGCCATTTAGACATCCACGCTGGTCTGAACTCTGTACTAGGCTTTCTCCCTTTAAGTAGTTCAAAGGGAGACACGCCCGTGGTCGAGTGGGGGTGGTTCTGTAGAACCACAGCATGCTCCTGACAGCCTTAGGTATATCCTTCTTGTGAATACTGGCCCATCGTATACAATCCCCAATGACTCTGTTAAGTCTCTCTACTAGCCCATTAGTTTGTGGGTGATAGAGAGAGCTTCTACTGTGGGTGATGGCAGATTCTTTCAAGAACCCTTCAACTTCACTAGAAATGAATTGAACACCATTGTCAGATACCACTGTTTTGGGAAAACCCTCCCGCATGAAAACCTCTTTCATGAAATCGAGAATCTCTTTGGAGTCAACTTTGGATGCAAATTTGACCTCTGGCCATTTTGAATAATAATCGACCAGCACTATAGCGTGACTGCGATTGCAGAGGTAGGGAGTGGAATGGACCCATGACATCGATACCTACTTTCTCCCAGGGATTGTTTGGGAAGGGAATGGGGGTGAGCGGAGGGTTGGCTGTCTGCAGAGATTTGTCACTACTGGCACACATGGTGCAATCTTGGACGAGTGCGTCAATATCTCTGTCCATCTGAGGCCACCAGAAATATTCTCTTACTCTACGTTTGGTGAGCGTGGCACCCAGATGACCCTCATGTGCATTGGTGAGAAGTGTTTTTCTCATGTTAAAGGGTGGTACAATTTTATCTAACCGGAATATGATGTCATCTTCAACGGATAATTCTTCACTTATCTTTACAAAAGGTTGAACATCAACATTTAAACTCTTCTCTTTAGGCCACCCTTCGGTTATGTATTTCTTAACACTCTTAAGTACATCATCACTACCCATAGCGTCATACCAATCACATTCGTTAATTGCACAAACATGTTGTAATTCAATATTAGCAATTATACAGTCTTCTTGATCCTCTTCGCTGTTGGGTTTAACACCATCAACTGACTTATCATGCACAGATGGCAAACGTGAGAGTGCATCGGCACGAACGTTCCTACCACCAGGTATGTGTACGACTTCAAAATTGAATTGTAGAAGTTTTGAGGCAAGGCGAGCTATACGTGGTGTTGTGTTGCGATGACTGGAGTTGCCTAAGATGGAGACTAAAGGTTTATGGTCAGTTTGCAGGGTGAACTTTCTTCCCCAAAGGTAACATTTGAATTTTTCAATGGCCCACCAACACGCAAGCAGTTCTTTTTCAATTACAGAATAGTGTGTCTCGGTGGTTCTCAGTACTCTAGATGCGAACCCAATAGTGTGTTCTAGTGTCCCTGCCTGCTGGGTCAAGATAGCACCAAGACCGTAACAGCTTGCATCCACAGTCAAAGTGCATTGTAGCGTGTGATCAAAAGGTTTAAGCGCCTTGACCGAGGTGAGCTGAGTCTTTAGCCATTCAAATGAGTCTTTGCACTCTTCATCCCATACAAAGTTAGTTTGGTTTTTAAGCAAGTTTGAAATGGGTCGTACATGTGTTGCGTAATCAGGTATGAAGCGAGAGTAAAATTCAGTCAATCCTAGAAGCGATTTCACCCCTGTTTTGTCTTTAGGTGGGGAAGCGTCTAAGATGGCTTGAACAAGGCTAGGTTTAGGGGTTACTCCATCATAAGAGATAGTGTGCCCAAGGTACTCAATGGAATCCTTTGAAAATTCACATTTATCGCGTTTAAGAACCACCCCATAATCTTGGAAACGTGACAGTACTTGATTGAGAGTTTCATCATGTGATGCTTGGTCAGTACCATGAATGAGCACATCATCTTGGAAGATGGCAACATTCTTTACACCTTTCAGAAGATTTACCATTAGCCGCTGAAAAACTGACGCCGCTGAAGCAAGGCCAAAAGGCATACGACAAAATTGATACATGCCAGAGGGTGAGTTGAAGGCGGTGAGGTGGCGCGATTCCTGTTCGAGTTCCACCTGGTGGTATGCTGAGGCCAGGTCGAGTTTTGAAAATACGTTTGCGCCCGTTACCATGGCTAGCATTTCTGTGATGTTTGGAAGAGGGTGTGAATCAATCCAAATCTCTTTGTTTAGACTGCGCAAGTCAATGCATATTCTGAGATCATTATTCTTCTTGCGCGCAATGACTAAGGGAGATGTCCAATCTGAAGATTCTACTGGCTCGATTACACCTCGTTTGCACATGGACAATAGTTCTTTCTCAAGATCCTCTCTGATGCTGAATGGTACACTTCTGAGTTTGTGTTTGGTGGGTAAGGCGCCTTCTCTAACTTTTATTCTGTGTTTGAACCCTTTTATTTTACCCAACTCCCCGAGAAGACTTTTGGGAACCTGTTCAGTAACTCTTCTACATGGGTGGAATCACGAATGGCTAGCACTTGTTCCTTTGCTCCGGGACACAACATCATGTCAAACAAACCTTGATGAAACCACCCAAGGATGTTCAAACCCTGTATGGCTACGTATATTTTTCCTGCGATACGCCTACCCTTAAATTCCATGATGTCCTCGAAGTACCCTAAGAGATCGATCTTGCGTCCCTCGTAGGATACAGGAGCACGATCAGCCGGAAACAACTGTCTTTCACTCCAATTAGCATTAAAAAGTGACTCTGAAATCATGGTGATACGTGCACCTGAGTCTACTAAGAGACGAAGAATCTTACCACCTACTAGTATGTTGGCATATGGGTCAATGCATTCTGAGGGATCACCTATCCTTATTTCACCATCAGAGACGACAAGAACCATATCTTTAAGTTCTGCTAAGATTTCTTCATTATCGCTGTCACTTGTTTCTTTGACAAGGTTAATTCTGGGATTCTCTTTTTATGGCTCTGACATACTTTATCATAATGTCCAATTTTCCCACAAGATCTGCAGGTTACGTGTTTTGCTGGACATGGTTTACCATTCCTGGAATGAGCAGTATATCCACACCTGAAGCATATGTCAGTCCTCCTAAAAAAATTGTTCTGGGAGATGTCTCTTTTCTTTTTGTAATTAGTGCGTACGGGTGCAGCAACCTCTAGTGTCTTGTTTTCAAGTTCCTTTATAGAAACTTGAGAAGTCTCTATACTTTTTGCAATCCTGATGGATTCTTCTAGAGAGGGGTTCTCAAGAGAAAGCAGTTTTTGTCTTATCGCTCTATCAGAACATTGGCTTATGAACTGATCTCTAACTAGCTGCTCGCTAAAGTTCTCAAACTCACAATCTGCTATCATTTTCCTAAGAGCTGTAATGTATGCGTCTACATCCTCACCATTTTTCTGCACTCGCTTGAAGAATTTGTGCCTTAACACTACAATGCTAGGCTGTACATCATATCTCTTAGCTAATTTTCTGATGGTGAACTGATATTCGTCAAGTTCTTCATTGTCTTCAGCCACAACCTCAGGCAGATGTTTTAGAGTTGACCTACCCTCGAAACCTAATGAGTGCAGTAATAGAAATTTTTTCCTTTCCGGTCTAAATCTGTGTGCTCCTATCGCACCCAAATAAGTTTCAAAGGCATCAAACCAATGTCGCCATTTAATAGGCGGTTCGCCTGCTGCGTCTAGAAAAGGTGGTGGTGGCTGAACAGCTTGCATACTGAGATTTGGCTCCAAGCTTGGCTGGGAAAGTTACTTTGACTGTAGAAGCTGAATAAGATTAAGATATAATGAACTACACTGTGTGTGTAATTTTCCTTTGTAAAACATTACATTTTGTGGGCAAGTGACCATAAAAAAAATGAAAGTATTTTGAACCCACCGTAAAATTTTAACCTCATAAGCGTTTTTTTTTTTTCCTAAATATTTTTTTTTTTTTTTTCACACTGCACCCTTAGGATACTACATAAAATGCAACATACACGAGTCACTGTGCCATAGTTGAATAAACAATAAAGGATATGTTGATTTTAAGCTGTGCGAGTCACCACGTTGCTGTGCTCACACCAAACTGTCAGTTTAACAACAGTACAATGAGGAGAGAGAGTCTCCTAGTGTAACTGATAAATATATGTAAATTTTCTGGTGTGCGAGTCACCGCTATGCTGTGCTCACACCAATCTGTTGCTTTAACAAGAGTACAACAAAGTATGGGTGTCACCGATTGTAGATGAAAGGCAAATTTTAATTTTCAGGTGTGCTATTCTCCGCGTTGCTGTGTTCACACCAAACTGTCATTAAAATAGAAATACAGAGAGGTGTGTGAGTCACCGTGTGTAGATGCTCAGGCTGTATAATCCCACATAGAAGACAAATGCGAGGTACCTGTACTGATGCAGATTGTGGAGGACACCATCATCGATTTGGATGCCAAGAAGAAAAGAAGCGTCTGTAACTCACTGTTGAATGGAAAGAAGACAGAGTGCGCAGAATTCAGCCAGCAAGCGCGTCTCCTCAGATTCCTTCAGTGACGGTGTCAGTTACGTTGTTCAGATGAAGCCGTTGTAGACTTTGGTGGGCGTGTGTAGACCTCCGTCACGTGCCTAATCGTCTTCCTCTTGAGGCAGGAAACACAGCCAGGCAGGAGAAGCATATGAAGAAGTCTGGATCAATTTACACGACTGCGATCGGCCAGGCAGGCTGTAACCCAAAACGATCTCACCAAACAAATAAGCCTTAAGTTAAAGCTTATGATCGATTGACTGCTTCCGATTAGTCCGCCTTATTTCTCGAAAATATTCCGATCCTTACGTGACTCTCCTGGACCATTTCAATATATCTTTTGGCGAAGTGGCTGCTGTGTGGGATCTTCACTCTCCTCGCTCGTCGCCACGAAAGTGTGTAGTAACGACAGGAAGCAGCTGCAGAAGGTGAGTTCTTTTATTGTAAAAGGTACGAAGATCCCACAGACAAATGTCCCGGTGCGTGCAAGCGCCGCGTTGTAATTCCACCAACTCCTTTCCAAACTGTCATATTATAACTGACATGACTAGCGTGACTCGCGCGCCAATAGGCAGCGCGAGACAATACCTCTAGAGTGTCCACGCGCCGGGAGAGCGCGAGGACAGAACACTACACACTGTTTATGCCTTTCACATGAGAACCGTCAGCTTTGTTCGTTCTCTGCCTGTTCCTGGAGTTCAGTCTGAACACTGTGAGCAAGGTCGATAAACTATGCCCCTTGTTATTCTGTTCTGGTCAGTCCCTAGCACCTAGACAAAACATGCTAATGCAGCTGCTGCTGGAAACTCGTGCTTTGATATTATGGGGATGCATGTTTAGGTAACAGACACTTGGAGAGGGAGCTTTCCAGGGAGAAGAGCAATGCGGTTCCTATGATGTAGATATACCATCTAGGCACTAAGGTATGGGGTCTGCTGACAAAGCCCAGAGATCTTCTATTATATAATAACACTTCTTCTTACCAAGGGGAGGGTGGTTAGGCTTTATAGTCCTTTCTCCACTGTTTTTATACGATGACATCTCCCTTTATGATATATGGCCTAGCTGCAATGCTAACTGTATTCGTTTTATGCGTTTTTCTGCTGGCTGTGGCTCGTATACTGCATTTTAGAGCACGATAGTTAAATATTTGAAACTATATTTGTGTTTCAGTCAGTTCTTATTGTGGACCGGTACGAGAGTGTGAGAAAAAAGGTGTGTCTTGTTACCACGATTCCTGAGAGATCCGGGAGTGTTGTGTTCTGGGGTGTCTAATCATTTGCTTCTTCATGAGTGAGTAGGAGAGCGAGTGAGACACTATAGCTAGAGGGTCCTGGGTTCGTGGGCACTAAGGTGGTGGGAAGGCTTAGCCCCTATACACCGAGGTCCCATATTACTGCGCATAGTTCTGTGTATTTGCAGAATCCCTGCAACAGGCCTGATTTAAAAAGGTCAACTTACACTTTAGTATAGTTTCAATTTTTTTTAATTCACAGAGGAATTTTAAGAATAGTATCTTTACGAGTCTCTGCACTCATGGTGGAGACTCGTACAGAAAAGGATAGGCAGTTGTAAAGATGCTACTCGTAAAATTCCTTTCTCAATTGCAAAAAATTGTAAACTTAAACTAAAGTGTAAGTCTGCCTTTATGAATCTGGCCCAGTGTGAGGAAATGGGGACGCGCCCCACAGGAAATCTAGTGGTGCTCAGAGCGGAGGGTTCCACTGTCATTGACAGCCAAGCACTGGGATGTGTGGTGTTGGGTCTAGGGGACCGGACGACTCGGACTTGCTGGGTAAACCATGGTTCCCACCAATTCTGCCCCACAAATTTCACTAAATTTACCTTAGAGAGGTTCGACTGAACAAAGAAGGAGGCGCATTGTCATGTGTTCCAGTGCAGAGTTATTTGGCAGCCCTGACATAGAGCAATTTAATTAACGCAGATGATACTGTGTGTAAAAGTAGCATTTAATTCCCCCTTACAGTCTCACTATGCAGTTTCTAAACTGGCAGCACTGTCAGTGAATTCATTCTGTCCCCCAAGTCGATGTATAACTGTAGTCCTACTTCTATGTTTGTGGAATGCCCCAGTTTTTAGGTCAAAGCCTACCTTACGCTAAAGACATCTTGGGGGCATTCAGAAAGCTTCCCTAGGAATGCATTCTGCCCACTGCTTACCATTGGCTTTGTGGTTTGTAACTCACATTTTCTAACTTTCTATCTGCTGGCTTTGTTTAAGGCTGTCCGGTGTGAGTTTGTCCCTCCCAAGGAGCAATGCCTTTTCACACTACCTCTTCCAGGAGTTCTCCTTTCTGTAAACAGGCCTGTTAATCTTGTTCTTATCTTGTCACATTTGCTGTGCATTCAAAGGCAGGGGTCAAATGTCAAGCTGTGCCTTCCGAGGGAGCTTGGTGTTTACTTTTCCTACTCTGACTTCAAAGTTAGAAGGATTTATGTGACAATCTTGCCTGATACTGGGGTAGGAAAGGTTTTTTTTTTCTAGCACACAACATTTAAATGAACTGCAAGTATTTCAGAATATATCAGAAATAGGATTGCACAATTAAAACACTTCTTTTGTTAATTCTGAAGTGTGTTGGTAACAAATACTTAAATATGATCAAAGCAAATCAATAAGCTACATGATGCCATTTCCACACATTCTCATTTGTGGACGATATCATTTTATTAGTAAAACTGTATGCCTCTGCAAATGTAAAGGTCATTTCAATTCAAAATGTATCGTCTGTAATGGCGGTGCACTACCATACCATGCATACTCCGCTCTATGCCACTCCACTCTACTCTTCACCACTCCACACCACTGCACTCTACTCCACACAATGCCACTTTACACCACTCCACACCACTGCACTCTACTCCGCACCATGCCACTTTACACCACTCCACACCACTGCACTCTACTCCTCACCACTCCACTTTACACCACTCCATGCCATTTCACTTTGCGCCACTGCACTCTACTCCACACTGCACCATTCCACTCTACGTCTCTACTCTGCAGCACTCTACCCTATGCCATTGCACTATATGCTACTATGCAACATTGCACTCTACTCTACTGCACTCTATGCCAATACACTCTATGCCAATGCACTCTACTCTGTAACACTCCACTCAATGTCTCTGCACTCCTAGCCAATATAATGTACTCCAATCTAATCTACTCTGAACCAAGGCACTCTATGCCACAGCACTCTACACCACTTTACTCTACGCTATTACACTCTATGCCACTCTACTCTACAACACCCTTCTCCACTCTTTGGCATTCCACTCTATGACACCCCACTCCACGCCCTTTTACCCCACTAACTTTTAGCCATGCTGAACAGCAGCCACACTGGTGTACAACATGGCTAAAACACATTGGCAAAGCCAAGAACTCTTGCATAGGCGATACCTAATGCCTATGCCAGTGCTTGTTTGCTTTCAAACTATGCTGACCCTACGGTGGGGGAGTAAAAGTATTTGATGGGACCCAAAGGCACATATTAGGAGGAAGCTTCCTATCTTCTCTCGGATTCTGCAGCAATCCTTCAGATACCAGGGCAGACTCTGAAAGACTTATCTCCAAGTATTTATGCCTTTCAGGATCAGTAGGGCAGTGGGGAACAGACATCAAGACAGACCCTGAAGGGCCCCTCATTACTCACAACCGCTCAGGATGGTGAGGGCAGTGGGGAACAGACATCAGGGCAGACCCTGAAGGATTTTTCCCCGTCCCCCCAGTGCTCACAAATTCTCTCTGGATTATTACATTAGGGCAGTGGCGGACAGATATCAGTGCAGACCCTTAAGGGCTTGTCCACCAGTACACAGGCCCGCTCAGGATCATTAGGGCAGTGGAGAACAGACATCAGTGCAGACCCTGAAGGGCTTGTCCCCTCATTACTCACAACCGCTCAGGATCATTAGGGTAGTAGGGAACAGACATCAGGGCAGAGCCTGAAGATGTTACACTCCCAGTACTCACAATCTCTCTGGATTATTAGGACAGTGGGGAGCAGACATAAGAACAATCCCTGAAGGGCTTGTCCCATCAGTACTCAGAACTGCTTAGGATTCTCGGGGCAGTGGGGAACATACATTAGGGCAAAATCTAAAGTGCATAGCCCCTCGGTACTCACAACCGCTCAGGATCCTCAGGGTAGTGGGGGGCAGACATTACGACAGACCTTAAAGGGCTTGTCCCCTCAGTACTCAAAACCTCTGAGGATCTTCAAGGCAGCGGGGGACAGACATCAGGGCAGACACTGAAAAGATTGTCCACCACTACTCACAGCTGCTCAGCATCGTTAGGGCAGTGGAGAATAGATATCAAGGCAGACCCTGAAGGGCTTGTCCCCCAGTACACAGACCCACTCAGAATCATTAGGGCAGTAGGGAACAGATATCAGGGCAGACCGTGAAGGTGTTACACTCCCAGTACTCACAATCTCTCTGGATCATTAGGGCAGTAGGGAACAGATATCAGGGCAGACCCTGAAGGTGTTACACTCCCAGTACTCCCAATCTCTCTAGATCATTAGGGCAGTGGGGAACAGACATCAGGGAAGACCCTGAACGGCTTGTCTCCCAGTACACAGAACCACTCAGGATCATTAGGACAGTGGAGAACAGACATTACTGACTCTGAAGCTAAGGTTCATTAGGGCAGTGGGAGACAGACATTAGGACAGACCTTGAAGGGCTCGTCCCCCCAGTGCTTACAACCGCTGAGGATTATTAGGGCAGTGAGACATAGACATCAGGGCAGACCGTCAAGGACTTTCCCTCCCCCAGCCCTACCTCTCAGGATCCTCAGGACAGTGAGAACAAACATATTAATGCCATGAATGCGGGAAGGGTGCATTTACCAGTTTGATAATTCGAAAGAAATAATATCAGATGTGTACCTCGGGTCGGGGTGGGGGGGTCAGGTTGGTGGGTGTCCGGGGACAGGTGGACCAAGGGGTGCCTAGGACAGTTTCGGATCCTCGGTCGGTGACAGGTGTCAGTGACTGCAGCGGGTGCTAATCTTAGTTGTTAGGAGTTTCGCTTATTGTTGGGTTTGTGTTTGGAGAAGGACATGTAATGGCTACTCACACCTGATGACGTCACGGACCCCATGACCTCAGCACATCACGTGGAACCCAAAGGGAGCGAGCCTGGTGGTGCTGTGTTTTGTTTGTGATGCTGGTGTGGTGTGCAGTGATGAGGCGGAGCTGTTGTGGTTGTCTCTGCTGGAGCACCAGGGCGTGCACATCTCTCGTGCCCTGGATACACATATCACTAACCCCGAGATGTGTCTCGAGACGCTGCTGGTCACGATTGTTTCCCTCTGTCACGATATACCTCCTGTCACTGTTCTTGCACTCTCTCTCGACATGCCTCCTGTCTATTCTTGAACTCTGTCACAACATACCTCCTGTCACTATTCTTGAACTCTGACTCGACATACCTCTGTCTATTCTTGGGCTTTGTCTCGACCTGGCTCCTGTCTATTTTTGGACTCTGTCTCGACATGCCTCCTATCTATTCTTGAACTCTGTCACAACATACCTCCTGTCACTATTCTTGAACTCTGACTCGACATACCTCCCGTTTGTTCTTAGACTCTGTCTCGGCATACCTCCTGTCTATTCCTGTACTCTGTCTTGACATGCCTGCTGTCTATTCCTGGACTCTGTTTCGACATGCCTGCTGTCTGTTCCTGGACTCTGTCTCGACATGCCTCCTGTCACTATTCTTGAACTCTGTCTCGACATGCCTCCTGCTTATTTTTGGACTCTGTCTCAACATGCCTCCTGTCTATTCTTGGACTCTGTCTTGACATACCTTCTGTTTGTTCTTAGACTCTGTCTCAGCATACCTCCTGTCTATTCTTGGACTCTGTCTTGACATGCCTGCTGTCTATTCCTGGACTCTGTCTTGACATGCCTGCTGTCTATTCCTGGACTCTGTCTCGACATGCCTCCTTTCTGTTCATAAACTCTGCCTCGACATGCCTCCTGTCACTATTCTTGAACTCTGTCTCGACATGCCTCCTGTTTATTTTTGGACTCTGTCTCAACATGCCTCCTGTCTATTCTTGGACTCTGTCTTGACATACCTTCTGTTTGTTCTTAGACTCTGTCTCAGCATACCTCCTGTCTATTCTTGGACTCTGTCTTGACATACCTCCTGCTTGTTCTTGGACTCTGTCTCGGCATACCTCCTGTCTATTCCTGGACTCTGTCTTGACATGCCTGCTGTCTATTCCTGGACTCTGTCTCGACATGCCTCCTTTCTGTTCATAAACTCTTACTCGACATGCCTCCTGTTTATTTTTGGGCTCTGTCTCGACATGCCTGCTGTCTATTCCTGGACTCTGTCTCGACATGCCTCCTTTCTGTTCATAAACTCTGCCTTGACATGCCTCCTGTCACTATTCTTGAACTCTGTCTCGACATGTCTCCTGTCACTGTTCTTGGACTCTGTCTCCACATGCCTCTTGTCTATTTTTTAACTCTGTCTCGACCTGCCCCTTATCTATTCTTGGACTCTGTCTCGACATGACTCCTGTCACTGTTCTTAGACTCTGTCTTGATATGCCTCCTGTCACTCTTCTTGGACTCTGTCTCCACATGACTCTTGTCTATTTTAGAACTCTGTCTCGACCTGCCCTCTATCTATACTTGGACTCTGTCTCGAAATGCCTCCTGTCACTGTTCTTGGACTCTGTCTTGACATGCCTCCTGTCACTGTTCTTGGACTCTGTCTCCACATGCCTCTTGTCTATTTTTTAACTCTGTCTCGACCTGCCCTCTATCTATTCTTGGACTCTGTCTCCACATGCCTCCTGTTACGGTTCTTGGACTCTGCCTTGACATGCCTCCTGTCACTGTTCTTGACCTTTGTCTCGACATGTCTCCTGTCACTGTTCTTGGACTCTGTCTCCACATGCCTCTTGTCTATTCTTGAACTCTGTCTCGACCTGCCCCCTATCTCTTCTTGGACTCTGTCTCCACATGCCTCCTGTCACTGTTCTTGGACTCTGACTCGACATGCCTCCTGCCACTGTTGTTGGACTCTGACTCGACATGCCTCCTGTCTATTCCTGTACTATGTCGCAACATGCCTCCTGTCGCTGTTCTTGAACTCTGTCTCCACATGCCTCATGTTGCTATTCTTGTACTATCTCGACAAGCCTCCTGTCTATTCTTGAACTCTGACACAACATACCTCCTGTCTATTCTTGTACTCTGTATCGACATGACTCCTGTTGCTGTTCTTGAACTCTGTCTCCACATGCCTCATGTTGCTATTCTTGTACTATCGCGACATGCCTCCTGTCTATTCTTGAACTCCTGTCTATTCTTGTACTCTGTATCGACATGACTCCTGTCGCTGTTCTTGGACTCTGTCTCCACATGCCTCATGTGGCTGTTCTTGTACTCTGTCTTGACATACCTCCTGTCTAATCTTGGACTCTGTCTCAACATTCCTCCTGTTGCTATTCTTGGACTCTGTCTCCACATGCCTCTTGTCTAGTCTTGAACTCTGTCTCGACCTGCCCCCTATCTATTCTTGGACTCTCTCTCAACATGGCTGCTGTTGTTGTTCTTGGACTCTGTTTCAACACACCTCCTGTTACTGTTCTTAGACTCTGAGCCATTGTTAATGTTGTATAGTTGCCAAGGGATTCTTTAAGTACATGAGACAGAGTGGAAGAAAAGAGACAGGAGGTGCGTCGAGGCAGAGTTCAAGAATAGCAACAAGCGGCATGTGAAGACAGAGTCTAAGAACAGCGACAGGAGGAATGTCAAGACAGAGTTCAAGAATAGTGACAGGAGGCATGTGGAGACGGAGCCCAAGAACAGCGACAGGAGACATGTAGAGATGGAGTTTAAGAACAGCGACAGGAGGCATGTCAAGACAAAGTCTATGAATAGATAGGAGTCATGTGGAGACAGAGTCTAAGAATAGATAGGAGGCATGCCAAGACAGAGTTCAAGAACAGTGACAGGAGGTGTGTCAAGACAGAGTTCAAGAACAGTGACTGGAGGCATGTCGAGAGAGAGTCCAAGAATCGATAGGAGGCAAGTCGAGACAGAGTCCAAGAACAATGACAGAAGCATTTGGAAACACAGTCTAAGAACAGTGACAGGAGGCATGTCGAGACAGAGTACAAGAACAGTGACAGGAGGCATGTGGAGACAGAGTTCAAGAAGAGCTAGGGGGCAGGTCGAGACAGAGTTCAAGAATAGACAAGAGGCATGTGGAGACAGAGTCCAAGAACCGTGACAGGAGGCATGTTGAGACAGAGTGCAAGAATAGATAGAGGGCAGGTCGAGACAGAGTTAAAAAATAGACAAGAGGCCTGTGGAGACAGAGTCCAAGAACAGTGACAGGAGGCATGTCAAGACAGAGTCCAAGAACAGTGACAGGAGGCATGTCAAGACAGAGTCCAAGAACAGTGACAGGAGGCATTTCGAGACAGAGTCCAAGTATAAATAGGGGGCAGATCGAGACAGAGTTCTAAAATAGAGAAGAGTCATGTGGAGACAGAGTCCAAGAAGAGTGACAGGAGGCATGTCAAGACAGAGTCTAAGAACAGTGACAGGAGGCATGTTGAGACAGAGTTCAAGAACAGTGACAGGAGGTGTGTCAAGACAGAGTTCAAGAACAGTGACTGGAGGCATGTCGAGAGAGAGTCCAAGAATTGAAAGGAGGCAAGTCGAGACAGAGTCCAAGAACAATGACAGAAGCATTTGGAAACACAGTTTAAGAACAGTGACAGGAGGCATGTCGAGACAGAGTACAAGAACAGCGATTCCCACCTCCGCCCCGTCGGATTCAGATGATCCTGTCGTAGGCAGCTGTCTTACCCCCGACCGCTTAGGGTCCGACTGCCTGCATTGAATTGCGGCCGTCGGACCGAAGGTCTGTTGGCGGTCGGACCGCCACCGATGACCTGTCGGTGTGCGGTTCGACTGGCATTATAATCAGGGTCTTAGTCTCTAAATCCCTTGCGCCTGCTACTTTCCACATTCCTCCTTTCCTGGCACATTCAGTCAGACTTCCTGGTTCCTTCCATGTGTTTATTTAGAATTCCATTGGCTCTTAGATTTGGAAGTTTGACATTTCCACAGGTTAGTCAGAATTTACAGAATTTATCTGACATTTTCAGAAATCCATAAGCTTTCCTGACATTCCATTGATTCTTTCAGAATTTATTGCCGTTATGTGACATTCGACTCACTCTTTCAAACTTCCGCAGAGGTACCTGACATTCCACCCACTCTTCCAAAATTCCCTGCAGCTATCTAACATTCTGCTCCCTCTTTCAGAATTCCATGTGGTTCATAGACCTCGATTTATCAAAATGCCTGGGGTAGCGTAAGTGACATCACATGCCCTTTGACCTTATTGTCCATAATGGCCATATGACTTTGACCCTGAATCTTCCCAGGAAGTGCTCTCACTTGACCTAAACCGAATGATATCAGAATGATTGACATCACTGAAGTTATATTATAACCATGTCAATAATATAAACATACAACACATGTGTCTTTGAATACACCTATGTTAGGGCGCTGCCATAATCTTTGAAAGTTGTGGGGTGTCCTACCATACTTGCCCTAAAGTGTGCTGAGCCAGAGTTTTTTTTTAATGGATTCAGGGATAATGGGTTCTCTCTACAAGACAATTTGTCAAAAAAGGACATTTTAAAGAAAACTTTTCACATAAATCTACTAAAAAGCCATGGGCTGTGAAAGGCACTAATTAAATATAGAATCCCTTTCATGGAGTGCCTAGCCAGTGAAACAGGAGTTGGCCCCCTTTTTCCAAATGTGCTACGGGTGCCCCCATATGGCAAAAATAACCTCCATTGAGCCAGGGCGAGCACTTTGCCATGGTTCCCGCTTATGCCAACAATACATATAATATGCCAGTCTAAGAATTTTGTTATTCATTTTATCCATATGACATGGGTGACCGTTATGTCAAAACGTACCTCTGGTATGACAGGGCCAGCATGTTTGTCCCCTTCCTGCATGCACAGCTGCCATCCTGTGTGCCAAGAATCACCTCGGCGTGCTAGCACGAGCATTTCGCCATGCGTGTCCTCTACCCAGAATTACCCAGAATGCCTGCGCCAGCCTTGTGGCACGGGTGTCCCATACCCAGAATTACCCAGAATGCCTGCCCCAGCCTTGTGGCACGGGTGTCCCATACCCAGAATGACCCCAGTATTCCTGCGCCATCCTTGTGGCACGGGTGTCCCATACCCAGAATGACCCCAGAATGCCTGCGCCAGCCTTGTGCCACGGGTGTCCCATATATCAATTATTATCTGTAGTAGGCACGCGCATCTTTTCAATCACGCTGGGGTAACCAGAGCAGTTTTGGTAGTTTCGCATTACTTGTTGGATGTGGAATTACCAATAATTAGGCGATTACTCCCGCTCCCATAATTATGAGCAATTTACCTAACACAAGAGCGCATTTAATGAGCGGAAGCGGTCGCTCGCTATTCCTTTTCTACTGCATTTAGCTCTATTTCTTAGTGCAAAATGCATACTCACACCCATTTTGGAAGCAAGGGTGCATTTTGCACTAAGCAAATAAAGCTAAATGCTGAGAATAGGCTGGGAGTAAATCCTACTCCGAGAGCACATTTATCGCTGTTTGTTAGCGCAAACTGTGTTTTCATGCACATTTTGGATGCAAGGGGGGCATTTTGTGCTAACAAATAGTGCTAAATGCTGGGAGTAAGTTGAGGGAAAATCCTACCCCAAGAGCACATTTAGTGAGCGCGTGTGGCTGCTCTTACCTGCTTGCGCCCGCTATTCTTGTTCTGTTGCTTTTAGCACTATTTCTCCATGAAAATTGCTTTCTGGCGTCCATTTTAGACTCGTAGAGTCATTTTTGCTCTAGGAAATTGAGCTAAACTCAAAATTGCTATGCTTACATAATAATGGGCCCGATTATGATGTTGGACAGACCACCACCAACGGCCTGTCGGTGGTGGTCCGTCGGACATCTGGTGCCTATGTCCGACGGCCGCATTATGATGTACGGAGGTCGGAGGCAGTGGACTGAGGGACCGACCAACATTTCCGACGGGCTCAAGGAGCCTGTCTGACCATCGGTCAGAACGTAATACCCTACAATGGATCGGTGCCTGCTCAGGCACAGCCGTAGGTATTACAATGGCCCATTCCGACTGGCTTTTCACGGTGGTCTGACCGCCATGAAAAGGCAGCTGAAATGGTACTTAGGGGACCCCTAGCAGGGCCTCCATCCCCTGTGGGCCTCTGCTATGGGACTAGGGGGGCACCTGTGGTTCCCCTCAAAACATCCATGCCCCGAGTGCCAGGCACCACATGGTCCCTGGCGCATGGATGTTTGTAAACATCTGCTTTCTATTGTGGCTTGTGCTGTGGCCCTTTTCGGGCCGCAGCACATGCTGCATTGGAAAGAATTATGATTCGGACCGCCTACACGGCAGACGCATCATAATTAGGTGGGTGGTACCTGCGACTACCTGTCGGTCGGTCCCAATTCCGCTACGATGTCGGTCGTACGCTTGTCCGACCAGCATTGTAATGAGCCCCTAAGTGTAATCTCATGGAATTCTCAGGTAATTCCGCATGATTACGCTACACTGAGTTATGCGAGTTAGCCCACCTCTAGCTTCAAGTGTGCTAGGTCCCTGTATGCTAATAATTGCCTTCAGTATGCACACACCAGTATTTTGCACGGGCCAAAGTCAGACTTGCAAGCATAACACCACATTCTCACTGATGCTAGTTTACACTCACTAAGTCACACTGATCCTCACCTACTCTTTCTCAATCATTCTCTCTTACTTGCAGTCATCCATTCTCACTCTCTTGCACTCAATCTTACACTCACCCACACATTGTCACTCATTCTTACACTGATTAACTCACACCTACTCACTCACATTGACTTGCACTCCCTCTTACTTTCACTCAATCATTCTCACTCACTTAGACTCACTCATACTCACATACCGACATTTAATCTCATTTATTGCCACTCCTGTCACTGACTGTCACCTTAACTCACACACATGATCACCAACAGAAACAGCTATACATAACCACTTTCTCACACAAACACACTTTCACCTGAAAGCAGGCACACAACAAACATTTAAAATCATTTTTTACTTCCCTGATGCTCCAGTTTTTATGACACTAATATTGAATAATATAAATTATTCACTCTTAGCGTAATTAAAAATGAGCTGAAAACAAAGAGGGTGAAGCGGCCCCTGTCTTTTTTGCAATGATTTTGCCACCTCTCAGGCCTGGGGTTGCAAATGCAATGCAGTGCCAGGGTCAAAGTCATGTGACACTCCCCTCACTCTTTCATAGTCCTATGGGGTTATCTGGAATTCTGCTTCTCTTCCAGATCCCCATGCGGCTATGTTGACATTCAGTTGGTCCTTTCAGAATTGCATGTGTTTATCTGCATTCAATTTCGCTTTTCAGGATTTGCTATTGGTTTTTGGGCACTTCACTGTCCCTCCAGAGTGCCTTGCTGTTATCGCACCTTCCTCGGACACTGTCAGAGGCCCACGTGCTCCTCAGACATTCCGCTGCGTCTCTCAGTCATGAGACATTCCATCTATGTTCCTATGGGGTTATCTGGAACTCTGCTTCTCTTCCAGACCCCATGCGATAATGTTGACATTCCATTGGTTCTTTCAGAATTCCATGTGGTTAGTCACAATTGTAGCTGGACATTTGGCGCTGTACCTTGAAACTCCCAGGGCCTGATTCACAACGGTACAATTAGACCAAAAGTGTAACTTAGACCAAAAGACTAACTTTACTACTTTTGGGTATTCACAAAGTTAAGTTACTACTAGTAAATTTACTACTTGTAAACGTACTATTAGTAAAGTTACTACTAGTAAAACCACTAGTAGTAAAGTTACTAGTAGTAACTTACCTTTGTGAATACCAAAAGTAGTAAACTTAGACTTAATTCTAAGTTTACTACTTAAGTCTAACTTTACTACTTTTTGGTATTCACAAAGTTAAGTTACTACTAGTAAATTTACTACTTGTAAACGTACTACTAGTAAAGTTACTACTAGTAAAACCACTAGTAGTAAAGTTACTAGTTGTAACTTACCTTTGTGAATACCAAAAAGTAGTAAACTTAGACTTAATTCTAAGTTTACTACTTAAGACTAACTTTACTACTTTTGGGTATTCACAAGGGAAAGTTACTACTGGTAAACCTACTAGTAGTAAAGTTAATAGTAGTAAAGTTGATACTAGTAAAATTACTAGTAGTAAAGTTAATAGTAGTAAAGTTGATACTAGTAAAATTACTAGTAGTAAAGTTAATAGTAGTAAAGTTGATACTAGTAAAATTACTAGTAGTAAAATTACTAGTAGTAAAGTTACTAGTTGTAACTTACCTTTGTGAATACCAAAAGTAGTAAACTTAGACTTAATTCTAAGTTTACTACTTAAGACTAACTTTACTACTTTTGGGTATTCACAAAGTTAAGTTACTACTAGTAAATTTACTACTTGTAAACGTACTACTAGCAACGTTACTACTAGTAAAATTACTAGTAGTAAAGTTACTAGTTGTAACTTACCTTTGTGAATACCAAAAAGTAGTAAACTTAGACTTAATTCTAAGTTTACTACTTAAGACTAACTTTACTACTTTTGGGTATTCACAAAGTTAAGTTACTACTAGTAAATTTACTACTTGTAAACGTACTACTAGCAACGTTACTACTAGTAAAACCACTAGTAGTAAAGTTACTAGTAGTAACTTACCTTTGTGAATACCAAAAGTAGTAAACTTAGACTTAATTCTAAGTTTACTACTTAAGACTAACTTTACTACTTTTTGGTATTCACAAAGTTAAGTTACTACTAGTAAATTTACTACTTGTAAACGTACTATTAGTAAAGTTACTACTAGTAAAACCACTAGTAGTAAAGTTACTAGTAGTAACTTACCTTTGTGAATACCAAAAAGTAGTAAACTTAGACTTAATTCTAAGTTTACTACTTAAGTCTAACTTTACTACTTTTTGGTATTCACAAAGTTAAGTTACTACTAGTAAATTTACTACTTGTAAACGTACTATTAGTAAAGTTACTACTAGTAAAACCACTAGTAGTAAAGTTACTAGTAGTAACTTACCTTTGTGAATACCAAAAAGTAGTAAACTTAGACTTAATTCTAAGTTTACTACTTAAGTCTAACTTTACTACTTTTTGGTATTCACAAAGTTAAGTTACTACTAGTAAATTTACTACTTGTAAACGTACTACTAGTAAAGTTACTACTAGTAAAACCACTAGTAGTAAAGTTACTAGTTGTAACTTACCTTTGTGAATACCAAAAAGTAGTAAACTTTGACTTAATTCTAAGTTTACTACTTAAGACTAACTTTACTACTTTTGGGTATTCACAAGGGAAAGTTACTACTGGTAAACCTACTAGTAGTAAAGTTAATAGTAGTAAAGTTGATACTAGTAAAATTACTAGTAGTAAAGTTAATAGTAGTAAAGTTGATACTAGTAAAATTACTAGTAGTAAAGTTAATAGTAGTAAAGTTGATACTAGTAAAATTACTAGTAGTAAAATTACTAGTAGTAAAGTTACTAGTTGTAACTTACCTTTGTGAATACCAAAAAGTAGTAAACTTAGACTTAATTCTAAGTTTACTACTTAAGACTAACTTTACTACTTTTGGGTATTCACAAAGTTAAGTTACTACTAGTAAATTTACTACTTGTAAACGTACTACTAGCAACGTTACTACTAGTAAAACCACTAGTAGTAAAGTTACTAGTAGTAACTTACCTTTGTGAATACCAAAAAGTAGTAAACTTAGACTTAATTCTAAGTTTACTACTTAAGACTAACTTTACTACTTTTTGGTATTCACAAAGTTAAGTTACTACTAGTAAATTTACTACTTGTAAACGTACTATTAGTAAAGTTACTACTAGTAAAACCACTAGTAGTAAAGTTACTAGTAGTAACTTACCTTTGTGAATAACAAAAACTAGTAAAGTTAGACTTCTGGTCTAAGGTTACCTTTGTGAAACGGGCCCCAGTGTGTATTTGGAATTCTAAACCTGAATTCATCTAATGCCATATTCCCAAAGGTTGTGCCCCCAAATGATCAAATTGTTTCTAAAAGCTCCTCGGCCCCGGTTCGTCTTTTCTGAGGGTTCTACCCCCGAGGAGCAAGATTGAAACTCTAAGAGCGTTTCTGTTTGTGCCCAGAACACCAAACACAGGAATGCATATATATATATATATATATATACACACACACACACGCACGCATGCACGCACGCACGCACGCACACACACACACACACACACATTGTGCTTACAGCTGCACCTGAACTTGTCCCAGCTCGTGCATTGACACCTCCAGCCTGCCTTTCATTCCTGTGTCTACCCAGAGTGACTTATTGCTCTGCAGCCTAAACTTGCACTTGTATTTTCACAGAAGCCGCAGTATTCAGAGGAAAAGAAAGATACATTTACACTTCAAACCCTCACGAGCTCTACGACCTCTGTGTGTTTGTGGCTAGTGTGTCTGCGCGTTTCAGGTCGGTGGTTCTGAGGTCTGTGTGTCTGAAGACTCTCAGGTTAAGACCTGTGAGCGTGAGGTCTGCTTTGAAGCATGTGTGTTTGCAACCTGTGTGTTTGAGCTCAGTGGCGTAACACAAAATGATACCCCCCACCCGAATGTGAAGAGGAAGCACTCAGTCTCCCATATCCCACCGATATTCATCGGCTCAGTTGGATTCCCCCTCTGCTGCATGTGTCTGCATTAAGCCACTGGTCGCTAAGTTTTTGAGACCTGTGCATTTTAAGGCTGTGTGTTTGAGACCTGTGTGTTTGAGACCTGTGTGTTTGAGGTCTGTGTGTTTGAGGTCTGTGGGTTTGAGACCTGTGTGTTTGAGGTCTGTGTGTTTGAGGTCTGTGGGTTTGAGACCTGTGTGTTTGAGGTCTGTGTGTTTGAGACCTGTGGGTTTGAGATCTGTGTGTTTGAGGTCTGTGTGTTTGAGGTCTGTGTGTTTGAGACCTGTGTGTTTGAGGTCTGTGTGTTTGAGGTCTGTGGGTTTGAGACATGTGTGTTTGAGGTCTGTGTGTTTGAGACCTGTGTGTTTGTGATCTGTGTGTTTGAGGTCTGTGTGTTTGAGGTCTGTGTGTTTGAGACCTGTATGTTTGAGGTTTGTGTGTTTGAGACCTGTGTGTTTGAGGTCTGTGTGTTTGAGACCTGTGTGTTTGAGGTCTGTATGTTTGAGGTCTGTGTGTCTGAGACCTATCTGTTTGAGACCTTGGTGTTCTAGGCCTGGGTTTCAGAAACTTCTTTGTGTGGTCTGTGCTTTTGAAACCTGTGCGTTTGGAGCTGTGTGATTAAGACCTATGTGTTTGAAGTCTCTGTGTTTGCAATTGATATCGTTGAAACCTATATATTTGAGGTTGGTATGTTTAAAGCCACTGTGTTTGAGAATTGTGTGTTTGAAGTCTGTGTGTTTGAATTCTATCTGTGTGAATCCTTTGTGTTTCACCCTTATGGAGTTGATGCTTTTGTATTTGAATCCTGTGTGTTAGACCCCTGTGAAGCCTTTGTGTTTGATGCCTGTGTATTTGAAGTCTGTGTGTGTGAAGCCTATGTGTTTGAAGCCTGTATGTGGTGAATGCCTTGTGTGTGAACAACTTCTATGTTTGAGGCCTGTGTGTTTGAAATCAGTGAGTTTGAAGTTGGTGTGTTTGAGGACTATGTGGTTTGATCCTGTGTATGTCAAGCCTTCATGTTTGACCATTGTGCAGTTGATTCTATATGTTTGGAGCCTGTGTGTGTTAGGCCCTTGCATGTTTAAGGCTAGAGTGTTTCAAGCCTGTGCGTGTCAGTCGCTTCTTTGTGTACACCCTCTCTGTTCGACACCTGAGTCTTTGAAGCCTATGTATTTGAGGCCTTTGTGTTTTTTTACCTCTTTGTGTGTAAATCCTGTGTATTTGACCCTTGTGTAGTTGATGACTGTGCATTTGAAGCCTTTGTGGTTTTGACTTCAATGACTGAGAATCCTTTGTGTTTCACCCTTGTGTAGCTGATGCTTGTGATCCAGCGCGATACTAGCAACGAGCATTCATACATCAGATACTCACTTGGGCCCATACATTCATACTACGCTAGTACTTACGCTGGTGGGTCAGTTGTACTCTTTATCAAAATCCCTGCTACCAATTACCTTCTGATTGAAGAGTAATGACTTACCAATGAATCCTTTGCCAATTGGGAAGTTTAAAATGAGTGACATTCCATACAGTTCATAATCCTGAAATAATCACAGAGTCAGGAAGTTTTAAAATGTTTATCTAAAGATTTAGCAGAGTAAAGTACAGAACCACATGGTACTTAATCGCATATCAAGGATGAAGCATAGAATAATAATTATTGATCAATGACGGACCCTCAGAAAGGAGAAGATAGAGACAGCAGCGCACCTAAAGGTTGCAGGTATATTTACCTAAAGTGCGAGAACCAAACCCCTTGGCCAAGGAGTTGGAAAAGATAGGACCCAGGAAGGATGAAGAACAAAGACCTCCTCCAGGTTCAGGACAGGACCGGTGACCTCTCTACAACGACGCCTGCGTCGTTCCCCTCTCTGATACTTGGCTTCTCCTCGATTCTCCCGTGCCTTCCTTCTAATGGACTCCGCCGCCCCCTCCTCAGGACAGCGATTCAGTCTGCAATCGATTAGCTTGTAGGTCTGGAGCTTCTGCCTGTCAGCGTCTAGTCTCTCCTCTGCTGTGCTGTGCAGTCTGAGCCAACTAATTAACTAATTCTATATCTATTACACCCTTCTACGCCCATGTACCTCCAATTAATGTTGCAAAAATATGGGACCACTACTTCTGATTGGACAGGGACAGGGGGTTGATCCTCACACCATATGATTTTAGTTCAATTTTCTGAAGACCATTGTTTTTAAACTACCGCCCATCAATTTTAATACATTTGCTTTATTTCCCACCCGTCTCACGACAAAGTTTATACATTCTTCATGTACATTGTTGCATATTTAACAGGAACAACATGGGTACAGCAGTGTCGGCCATCAGGTCGTGGCCTTGGACGACATCCAGGTTGACTTCATCCTTTTCTCTTGGCAGCCATGCAGGACGCATGTGCAGAATCATTGTCTCTCTAGTTTCAGTTCACCAACCCCAGGCCCAAGTTTACGAACTAGTAAAAGTCAAAGAAGAAAATATTAAAATCACAAATAAATGTTTCACTGTATACCCACTCTCTCTACTCTATTCCCATTTATTTATAAATTCTATCCCGCATTAATAGCGTTAAGAAAATGACAATTTAATTATAACACGAGAGCAAGCTGTAGCATGTGAAAACATTAAGCAGCCATTTTAGAACACACTGCGCAGAAGCAGAATTTTCCCACCAAGCAAAGAAAGACGTCACACCACGTGATATGGTTGAGACATGCGCAGTAGAGTTCCCGCGTTTTAGCGGCCATTTTACAACAGACAAGCGTTACTTGTTAGTTAAAACACATAGGCAAGCTTCCTTACTATTTATGTCGTGTATGCAAGAATTAGTATGAACAATACAAAGTTTAATAAATTAATACTGTGAGAAGATTGCATCCGAGCAAGTCTCATTTGTGAGTCCTTGCTCCATCAATCCCCTCTCTGATGGCGTTTCTGAGCCATCAAATACTACCCACAATCAGATGCCAACTTTTAGCATAAAATAGTTTCATTTTCATTTTTACACTTTCTATTTTTCACATCCCCTTTCAGTTTCTTGTATAATTCACTTCTTAAATCTTCAAGTTCAATTTCTTCAAACTTTCACTTCTTTCCTTTTCCTGTCACATTATACGATTCATTCTTTCTACAACATTTGCACCATATTATTATCGTCAGTACTATTATTGCTATCCCTGCTAAGGGTACTAATATTTGACCTATAAGTCCTTTTCCTACATTAGTAAACCAAGTACCAATTGACGCAATACTATTTGTCAATCTTTCCCATACACTATCAACTTCCAGTGGTTTTAATTCCTTCTCAAGTTTCGTTATATTCTGTATATATGTTCCAATTTCTGCACTTTTATCAGGTATGTAAGTGCAACAGTGTTTCGTCTTCAATAATTTACAGACTCCGCCCTCTTTTGCCAATATAATATCAAGAGCAAGTCGATTTTGCATCACCATAGATCTAATCGCAACCATCTCCGCATTAATCATTAGAAATCCTCCAGCAGTATCCGTTGATAAACGATCAACCACTGTAGACAATTTACATATTTTCCTTGAGTTCAGAATTATTCCCACTGAAGGTATCAATGCACCAAATATATCACCTACAATTTCTGAAAAACTAGCTCTTTTACTACGTGTTAATTCGCCATTATTTTCATTGCTCCCAGTGTTTCTTTTTACGTGGTATATTTTTGGAAATACTATTCCAAAGTAACAACTTCCATACCATTGTGCAGGAAGCCTAAAGTAAGCCTTATTCCCACACACATAATAGATTCCAGGAAAAACTGAATCCGTTCCTCCTTTGAGTCCCCAACCTCCAAGAATTAAGAAATTATGTTCACATTCACTGGTACCGATGAAAACATTGTTATAATCAGTCTTTAACCTATGTAGACAAATTTTCCCTGTTTTTACAAAATCCAGAGCCATAGCAGCTTGAGCCTTGCCAGGTGTGTAACTACCTTCTTTCTCAGCCCAAGGTGGCAGATGAGCCTTATGCTCAGAAGCTTTCGTTTGAAAATCTTGTCTTCTATCTTCTACTAAATTCAAAAATATCTTTTCTTCTTCACGTAATGAACATGTTAGATTGCTTCTATGTGCATGTGTTATGTCTATTGATTTCATGGTTAAGAAAAATTCTCCCATAAACTGTGCATCTTGACTACTAAGCACTGGGTTCATACTCTTTCGAATCGGAACCTCAGAAAATATCACATCTATGTTTGAATAATAATACTGAAGTCGCCCTGTTCTATAAAATAAACTAGCCAATACACTACATGAGATGCCATAGGTTAATGGCAAGTGATGATACGTTAACCCTTCTGCTACTGATTCGGGTAACTTCATACAGACATAACAATTACTAACTTCCATGGTGTCTACATACTGAAACAATAACTTTGTGAAAACATTTAAACTAGTGTCGTTATCAGTTATTTCATGATGAAATTCTTGTTCATTTTCTGCCATCAGTTCTACTCTATTACTTTTCAAGTTTGCTGTCCTTTCCTTAGTTTCGTTATTAATCTTTTTATCCATCATCATAAGGTAAGGGACTGCTACGATCAGAACTAACCATACTATAAGCACCATTACTAGACTATATATGCATACTGCACAGCATCTTTTACAACATTTCTGTTTTGATCTCCCAGTAACTCTATCGTCGGACATTTTGACAAGGAAGATTGCTCTTCTTATCTATTTTTCGTTTCTCTTTACGTTATCAAGGTGGTCTTGTTTCTTCCTCATATGTTAGTTCAGCACTTGTTCCTTCGTCACCACTTTCACTTGATTCTGAGCTCTCGTAATCTTCAAGAATGATGTAAGTCCAATCAGGACCTTTAAACTTATTGTTAATAAGTTTCAGTCTTTTGCTTCTTCGTTTCTCAGTTCTGCTTTCTTGTCCCGTTTGGCTTGTTACTTCGTTTACTTGTTCTGGATCTTCACTTCTGGTTGTTATGTGGTATTTTACTCTTTTAATGACACTAGGCCAATGATCACCTTTTCTTTGTTTGCACTGCCCTTTTGCTTTCTTCTTCGGAAGTTTGTTTATTTTCAGGTTGTGTCACAGTCTTGTTTTCGACAATTACAGTTTCTTCTATCTGTTCTTTTTCAGGTCTGATTGGTTTCTCTTCAGCAGCTCCACTGTGAATTTCTAATGGCTGACTTTGCTCAGGATTTTCATCCTCATGTTCATGATTTTCGAGATCTTCTGATTGAATGTGTTTTCCTTGATCTAACTGGTCCTGATCAGGGCTTATTGCACTTTGTACTTCTGCAGCCTGACCACGTTCTTCAAGACCTGTCTGTCGCTGCTCAAAATTTCTTCATTCTTCACTATTTTGAGCCCAGTTTTCTTTCCCTATCTGGTCCTGCTCAGGTTCTCTTATTGTATCTTCCTTTTCTTGTTCCTGAGCTGCTTCTTCTTCACCTATCTGATCTTCTTCAATTTCTTCTAAGTTGGTTTGACTTCTTGTTCTGTGGTAAATTTCAGGAATTTCCACCACTGGTATCCAGTCCTGACTTGTGCTCGGTTGTTCTTCGTCAGCTTCCCTCGAATTTTGCTCATGAGATTCTTCAGCTGGGCAACCTTCAGCTTCCTCAGTGATTGTCACTACCTGAGGTCTTTCTTCTTCAGGGTCTGGTACTCTTTTAGTGTGGCTTACATGAATCCAATTAGGAAATCCTGCACACTTCACAGCTGTGTTTGTAACCAATATGATCTGACAAGTTTCGCTCCACCTGGGTGATAGACACGTTTCTCTGGTGTGATTCTTCACCACCACCCAGTCACCGGGATTCAGATCATGCTCTTGTTCTGGCTGCCTGGAAACTGCATCTTTTCCAACCTGGTGAGAGACAGAACGCACTAGGTCAGCCAATCCTTTGCAATAATCCAGAACCATATCATCATATATATTCAGCAGTTTGTTTATGGGAACATGTACTTGTCTCATTGCTCTTCCCATCATTATCTCGTGGGGACTCAATCCGGTATTTCTATCAGGAATGCTTCTGAGTCCCATTAAGACAAGTGGCAATGCATCCGGCCAACTTAATGATGTTGATGCACACATTTTTCCCAGTCTGGATTTTATTGTGCCATTCAATTGTTCAACCACTCCAGAAGCCTCTGGACGATATGCACAGTGCAATTTTTGCTCAATTTGGAATGCTTCACAGATTATTTTAATCACTTCACTGTTAAAGTGCTTTCCTCTATCCGATTCCAAAGTTACTGGAAAACCAAATCTAGGAATAAGTTCTCGTAGCAACAGCTTTGCGACTGTAATACTGTCATTCCTCCTGGTAGGGTAAGCCTCCACCCACTTTGAAAACAGACACACTATAACAAGTACATATTTCAGCCCTCTGCATGGTGGTAACTGAATGAAATCAAATTGGAGTCTTATAAATGGACCCTCTGCCTTTCCAATCTCTCCGAACCCAATTATTGTTTTTCTTCCTGGATTATGCATTTGGCAGGTCAAACATCTCTGGCAAAGACTCTCTGCTACAGCCCTGAATTTGGGATTGTACCAATTTTGTCTGAAGAGCCTAATCATTGCATCTCTCCCTATGTGTGTGTCTCCATGATACATCCTGGCCATTTGTGAGAGCAGACAGTCAGGCATGACTGGTCTGCCATCGGCACAAATCCACACCTCGTCATCCTCCCTTTGAGAACATCCCACTTTAATCCATATATTCTTTTCACTCTCATCAGCATCATCTTGCAATCGTTTTACATCATTCCATGTTTCAAGAGGTGCACACAGCAAAAGTTGGCAGCTTATTCCCATTCTTTCCACCCTTTTATTCACCGCCATTCTGTTTTTGGCACAATGTTGAGCCACAAGGTCTGCATATCTGTTGCCGACTACCACCCAGTCATCTCCTGACTGGTGGGCGGCACATTTCACCACAGCCAATTCTTTTGGTGATTGTATTGCTTCCAGCAATTCCCTTACAAACTGTGCATTTTTAATGGGGGATCCTGAAGAAGTCATGAAATCCCTCTGCATCCATAGTTGGCCAAAATCATGCACAACCCCGTAACCATATTGGCTGTCAGTGAATATGGTTATTCTCTGATTCCTCCCAATTTTGCAAGCTTTTATCAGCGCTATCAATTCAGCTACTTGTGCAGATTTTACTCCTGGTAAATAGGATGCTTCGACTATTCCAGTTAATTCACATACTGCATATGCTGCAGTCAGTTTACCATCTTCATGCCTCTGGCATGAACCATCAACAAACAGCTCCCTGTCTGGCTTCCTTAGGGGCAATTCCTGAATGTCAGGGCGTGGTTTCGTGCATAACTCTGTGACTTGTAAACAATCATGTTCTTCTTCGTCATCTTTAACTTCTTCATGGTGTGGATCTGGTAGTAAGGTAGCAGGATTCACTATTGTGCACCTTACCATGGTCACATTTTCAGCACCTAAAATTATCCTTTCATACTTAGTCATCCGACTAGGAGTAAGATGCTGAGTTCGGGTTCTTGTCAATAGAATCACAACCGCATGTGGGACAAACACTTTCACAGGGTGTCCCTTTACAATTGACTCACTTTGTTCAATGCTCAAACAGGTAGCCGCCACTGCTTTCAAGCAGCCTGGCAATGCGGCCGCCACTGGGCCCAATGTAGCAGAAAAATATGCTATTGGACGTCTATCCAGGTCATGTCTTTGAGTTAGGACTGAGAGTGCACAATTTTCTCTCTCATGACAGAATAGTGCAGATTCTTTTTTATAATCAGGCATGCCTAAAGCAGGCGCTGCACACAAAGTGTTTCTCAATTTTACAAAAGCTCCTACGCTTTCATCATCCCACTCAACTGGGTCCTTTGCCTTCTTTTTCGTCATTTGAATTAGGGGCTTTGCTAACAGGGAAAATCCTAGTATCCATTGCCGACAATAACCCACTACCCCAAGGAACATTCACACTTCCCGTTGGGTGTTAGGCATTTGCATTTTCTTCATCAATTTTACTCTTTCAGAGGTTATTCTTCTTTTTCCCCTCTCAATTTGGTGTCCTAGGTACTTAACTGTTGTTGTACAAAACTGCAACTTTTCAGGTGAGACTTTATGCCCTTCTTCAGCTAAATGATTCAATAGTGCAATGGAGTAAACAACACAGTCCTCTCTGGTGTTTGATGCCACTAGTAAGTCGTCGATATATTGGACTAAGACTGAGCTTCCTGGCATTACTAGCTTTTCTAAGCACTTTTTCAATATCTGATTGAAGATGGAAGGACTTTCCGTGTACCCTTGAGGAACACGATTCCACACATAGACCTTATTTTCAAATTTAAATGAGAAAAGATACTGGCTGTCTGGATGCAAAGGTATTGAAAAGAATGCTTGGCATAGATCAATCACAGTAAACCATCCCGCACTCCAAGGAATCTGGTATAGAATTACTGCAGGATTTGGCACTATGGCACAACAAGGTTCCACAATTTTATTTATTTTGCGCAGGTCTTGAACAATCCTATATTTTCCGCTAGGTTTCTTTAAACCCATTATCGGTGAATTACAAGGGCTACTCATTACTTCTTTTAGTATGTTTTGTTTTACCATTCGGTCGATTTCTTCAATGACTCCTGCTTTTACTTCTGCACTCATTTTGTACTGCCTGGTATTCGGAAAAATGGCACCAACCTTTACAGTAATTTTAACTGGGTCTATTTTGGCCATAAGTCCTACTTCTTTTCCCGTGAAATCCCATACTATAGGATTTACTGTAGTTTTTAATTCTTCTGGCAACTCATCTTTTGTTATCAAAGAGAACATCTCATCTACTTCTGTACCTTGTTTTGCAATCATAAACTTATATGCATGATCTTCATCTGGAGTCTGAATTGCCACACCATCCGGTGTGCAGAAAATTGTGCAGTTCATTTTACACAATAAATCTCTGCCCAATAAGTTTACTGGACTAGAATCACACACTACAAATTGATGCATTTCTCTGAAATAACCAATTTTAACTTCCATTGGTTCGGTAAGAGGTGTTCTAATCTTTCGATTAGCTACTCCCACTACTTGGATAGCTTCTCCAGAGAGAGGAAGGTCTGGGATGTCTGCTGTTCTCACAGTAGACCGGGTAGCACCAGTGTCCAAAAGAAAAGTAATATCATTACCCTTCACATTTCCTTCAACATATGGACCTGACTGATCTACCGGTAAGGATGCGCCAAGTACGCACTCCTTCTCCCCCTCTCCTAGGCACCGTCATGAACTGTACTGACAGAAATCGTCCTGTAAAAGAAACTGTGAGGTTACATAATCATTCTTACCACTTCCTCCTTGATATCCGACGTCTGTACCGTGATTTGCTCTGCTTACATTACCCTGTATAGGTGCAGGTGGCAACTGACTCTGAGGATTTACACCCTGCTGTGAGTCATTCTGCGTCTGTGGATTTAAATTTTGATTTGGGCCATTATTATTTCGTATCTTTTTACATTCATCCTTCCAATGCCCCAATTTTTCGCATCCATGACAAGGAAATTTCTTTTTAGCCTCTTCTCTGCTCATTCGTCCTCTCACTTTTCCACCATTCCCAGTGTCACCATTCGTTCCAGAATCCTTTCCCTGATTTTCACTTGATTATCCAAATTAATTCCCTGTTTCTCGGCCATTTTTACCTGAGCCCACATTACTTTCTCCTGCAATTTCTTGTGCCTATCCTCAATGTCATCTCCACAATATTTTGCATATTTCAGAATTTCATCAATGGGCTTCCCTTGCCAACACAACATGTGCTGCTTAATCATCTGACAAATCTCTGGCTTCAGACCATAAATGAATCGGTAAACGAACTGACTCATGTTTTTGTCTCCAATATCCTCAAAGCCACTATACTGCTTGAATACCTGCAATAAACGTTCATAGTAGGCGTGTACCGATTCACTGGCTTCTTGGGTAGTTCTGTCTATTATCACCCAATCTGTCTCTTTTGGTGGTATTTTCCCTTTCAGGTAAGTTATTACCTGCTGATACTTTTTCATTACATCACTTGACGGGGCACCTGTCTTTGGATCTCTGGGATACTCTTCACTTGGCCAATCAACTGTAATCTTACAGTCTGTCCATAGATCAGCAGGTACCACTATGTCGAACAAACCATCCAAATCCTTCAACAATACCTTTGACACCTTCACAAACCTCTCAACCTGCTTGTACCATTCAATTGGCTTTTCTCTCAACTTTGGAAAATCATTTGTAAATGACAAAATATCCTGTCTGCTCCATGGGACATGCACATATCCCCCTCCTGGAACTTCTCGCATCGGGTACATTTGATCTGCTTTCCCTGTTTCATTCATCAAATATTCAGAAGTGGCTCTACTGAATCGTGCTTCTTCCTTTTTCTTTGTCCATCTAACTTTCCATTTATCTAGGTCTCCCCATTTCTGTAAGACTGTCATTAATTCTTTTATTTGCAATTTTCTTCCAGAGGCATTCATGTTTTCTAAATCTTTGTCCGAAAAATCTGCTCTATAGGGTTTCTGTAACACCTTTGATTTCCCTATTTCAATTCCCATCTGTAGAGCTAAATTTGATAATTTTTCATGGAATATCTTTACATTTCTTGTGATACTTCTGCACACGAACAACAGTTCTTCTTCATCGTAAGTATTTAGACAGTCTATCCCTACATTTCCTGCTTTAATTTATAAATGTCCGTGATCTTTGGGGGTGTACACTGTTTGTCTGATCCTTGTGCCCACCTTTCTAAGTCTTCTGGAGTAACTACTGTGGCACTTTTGGTTCCTGATGAGGTTACTATGTTCACATCTTTTGAGCAACCAGGTGTAGTTCTTCTGGGGGTACTATTTGCAGATTCTCGAATGGGCAAGTCCATTAATGAAATCATAGATTCACAATCACTGAAATGATCCTCAACCATTACTACTGCTTCAGGTTTTGGGATGTACACAGGAGTAGGCGTAACTAGCGGTGGGGGATAGTTTACCTTGTCACTATATAATGGAACTACTGGACCAATTGTTACAGGTATGGTCAAGGAATCAGGATGCACTTTTAACTGTGTTATTTTCTGTATTAATTCTACTCTGGTTTTATCTAGGGCTTCCTTTTCTTTATCATGAAGTACCCTACTAGGTGTGGAATCATGCAATACTTGCAGTACCAATGGTGTTTTTAACAGTGGTGCACTTGGGGTGCATCCACTTGTCCCTTCCTGATATGGTGGCGGGTTCTTTAATATTTCTTCCATAAATTCATCTTCAGAATCTCCAAATCCTGTCAAATGTTTTGTCTTTTCTGTGCATTTGCTCCCTAACAGTTCTTCTGCTGTCAATATTGTATACAGTCCCTCGGTAAGCATCGCTCTTCTCCACTGTTTCATCTGACCATCCCTTGACTCATTGTGGTATCTCGGGAAAAATCCCCAATAACCCCTATTACTTCTGGATCGGTCACGTTCAAATGCCTCAGTTTCCCACTCCTCGAAGGCTTCGTATTGGGTTAATCTAGGTCTTGGTTCTAAATCATTCATCCTCAATCTCAAATTTTGAAGAATTCTCCCATTAAAAGTACCATTCTCAGGAAATTTTAATATTCCATCATTTTTGGTATATTCTATCCAATTCTCTAACCATACGCAAGTATGATAACCTCTCTCCATCATCATAAATGAAGTGGGCGTTTTAGCTGGTGGAATAATAATTCCTTCTCTAGTTTTGATTGGCTTATCCTTTTTAAAATAATTCTTAATCTTTTGTAGGAATGACATTTTCCTCTTCTCTCCGTACATTTTGGGTAAACTTCGGTGTATAAAGTTATATTCTGCAAAACCTAGGAATCTCCTATCCGTACGAGTTCCTATTAAAGTTGGATCGCGTTTTAACATACAATTTCCACTTATCCACTAGGATTTCTGCTTCTATAGTAACAAGCAATCAAATTCAAGTTTACTTTTGTCTCTGAACCAATCCTAGCGCGGCCTTTCTGTGACGTTGGTCTGTCAACCCCTCCTTTACAATCTGCGCTTTCCTGTCCCTCGCTGTTTTGACCAATCCCAGTGCGGTACCTGTGACGTCAGTATTACTCCTGACTACTGACCCCTCCTTTACAAGAGTCTTCCACGCCCGCGGTTTCGACCAATCCCTGCGCGGCGCTTTGTGACGTCAGCTCCCTCTCCGGCAGCTGACCCTCCCTTTACAATTCGTACGTAAAACCTTATTTTCTTTACGACTTTAATTAAAATTCAGTAACAACTTAAAACATTCGCTATCGTGCCAGTTTCTCTAAATTGAAAAAGATAGTTTTTTCGTCCACACTAGTACACCCTTTTCATTTACTAAGCATACACTACGAGTAAAACCCTTCCGTTTACTCTTCACTCGAGCATCAAAAATACCTGTTACTTCTTCAATGTTACCCTTTCTAGGTGATATAACATCAAATTTTCACCAGCATATTCCTTTTGCTATTACTCACACGCATAGAGTCCCTAACAAGTACTGATAGCCCTACTTAATTTTCAGTACTATTTCTGCCTGACAGATAACCTCACTGCAGTATGGCTTCCACTTACCACCTGCTATTCAATTTTCCTCCCGGGGAATTCTGGACAACATAAAACAAAACTTTTAAACAATAACAGGTGTTAATTCATAAAAATATAATTCTCATTACCCAATTAACAAAGCACAACCATAACCAGAAAACCGATCCAGCGCGATACTAGCAACGAGCATTCATACATCAGATACTCACTTGGGCCCATACATTCATACTACGCTAGTACTTACGCTGGTGGGTCAGTTGTACTCTTTATCAAAATCCCTGCTACCAATTACCTTCTGATTGAAGAGTAATGACTTACCAATGAATCCTTTGCCAATTGGGAAGTTTAAAATGAGTGACATTCATTACAGTTCATAATCCTGAAATAATCACAGAGTCAGGAAGTTTTAAAATGTTTATCTAAAGATTTAGCAGAGTAAAATACAGAACCACATGGTACTTAATCGCATATCAAGGATGAAGCGTAGAATAATAATTATTGATCAATGACGGTCCCTCAGAAAGGAGAAGATAGAGACAGCAGCGCAACTAAAGGTTGCAGGTATATTTACCTAAAGTGCGAGAACCAAACCCCTTGGCCAAGGAGTTGGAAAGATAGGACCCAGGAAGGATGAAGAGCAAAGACCTCCTCCAGTTTCAGGACAGGACCGGTGACCTCTCTACCAACGACGCCTGCGTCGTTCCCCTCTCTGATACTCGACTTCTCCTCGATTCTCCCGTGCCTTCCTTCTAATGGACTCCGCTGCCCCCTCCTCAGGACCTCTCTGGACAGCGATTCAGTCTGTAATCGATCAGCTTGTCGGTCTGGAGCTTCTGCCTGTCAGCGTCTATTCTCTCCTCTGCTGTGCTGTGCAGTCTGAGCCAACTAATTAACTAATTCTATATCTATTATACCCTTCTACGCCCATGTACCTTGTGTAGCTGATGCTTGTGTGCCTGAATCCTCTGTGTGCTTTTCGTTTGTGTGTGTTTGTGGCCCATGTGTATGAAGTCTGTATGTTTGGTGCCTATATGTCTTAGGCCCTTATTTGTTTGAAGCCTGTGTGTCTGATGCCTGTGCCTGTTAGACACATGTGTGCGAAGCCTTTGTGTTTGACTCTTGTGTAGTTTATGCCATGTGTTTGAAGCCTGTGAATGTTAGTCCTTAGTGTGTTTCACACCTATGTGTGTTAATCCCTAGTGTGTTTCACGCCTGTTTGTGTTGATCCCTAGTGTGTTTGAAGCCTGTGTTGGTCCCTAGTGTGTTTTAAGCCTCTGTGTGTTAGTCCCTAGTGTGTTTGAAGCATGTGTGTGTTAATCCATAGTGTGTTTGAAGGCTCTCTGTGTTGCTCACTAATGTGTTTGGCACCTATGTGTGTTAGTCCTCATTGTGTTTAAAGCTATTTGCGTTGCTTGTGCTACCAGGGCTAAATTGCAGTTCGACCAGCGCGAGCTGCATATTTGCCGCCCGTTGGTGGAACTCTGCAGGATCTCACAGAGTTTTTATGTAACTCTGTGGAATTCCGCTGAATGAAACTCCGCGAGTTCCGCCCACCCTTAGTGGCAACCCCGTATGCCAGAAGGGGATACAGGTAACAACGTTGTAAAGTATTCGGGCAGTTGCCCGAAAGGTAGAATGAGGCTACGATCAGTGAATTCAACCCGTGATGCGAAAGAACTCACCCTGACTCACCACTGAGAACTGGCAGACGATGTCGCACCTTTGTTAGCTCCAGTCGGGAGCTGAAAAAAGGATCCCCCTTACCCCTCCCATAGCTGGGAGCTGATCTGACAACTGAGATCTCTGCCAGCGCCGTTCAGGAGAGCGAGCCTGCGCTGCCGCGTAGGCCGCAAGCAGCCCGAATTCTTCAAAATGAGTAGGACTCGTGGGTGCACATTGAAGGAACCCTCTACACCATTGAACTCTTAAGTGATGCGAAGATGCGAATTGGGTAGTTGGGCTCCGTGGGACTCGCTGTTAACGGTGCTGCTGCACCTTAGACACTTTTGAGGAATCAAAGGAGAACTCTTAAGTACGGCCTAATAGTGAGCATTCCATGGATGTGGCTACCAGTGAATGGGGAATAACCCTGTACCCGTTACACGATGGCGGGTTGGACAGGGATTAGCCATGACCTCAAGGGGATTGTGTTATTGCTTGTGAATTTTGTATTACTTTGCTTGGGTAGTGTTAAAAATAAAATACTACTTTTTCTTATAAAAGCAAGTATTTGGATGGACACTGATTTATTGTTCTTACTGTTTGTTGGTCCTCAGTGTGTTTGATGCCTGTGTGTGTTGGTCCCAATGTGTTCTAGGCCTGTGTGTGTTAGTCCCTGGTGTGTTTGACACCTGTGTGCGTTGGTTGCCAGTGTCTTTGACGCCTGTGTGTGTAGGTACCTAGTGCGTTTGACACCTGTGTGTGTAGGTTTCTAGTGCGTTTGACACCTGTGTGTGTAGGTTCCTAGTGCGTTTGATGCCTGTGTGTGTTGGTCCCCAGTGTGTAAGAAGCCTGTGTGTGTTGGTCCCTGGTGTGTTTGATGCCTGTGTGTTGGCTCCAGTGTGTTTTTGGTCTGTGTGTGTTGGTCCCCGGTGTGTTTCAAGTCTCTGTGGGTTGGTCCCTAGTGTGTTTGAAGACTGTCTAGTTGGTCCCTAGATTGTTTACACCTGTGTGTGTTAGTGCCTAGTGTCTGTGACACTTGCCGGTCTCTGGTGTGCTTGATGTATGTGTGTGTTGGTCTCCAGTGTGTTTGTGGTCTGTGTGTGTTAGTGCCTAGTGTGTTTGAAGCCTGTGTGTTGTTTCCTACTGTGTGTGTGATGCCTGTTAGTTTCTGGTGTGTTTGATGCATGTGTGTGTTGGTCCCCAGTGTGTTTGAAGACTAGACTAAGTGTGTTGGTCCCCATTGTGTCTGATGCCTGTGTGTGTTGGTCCCTGGTGTGTTTGACACCTGTGTGTGTTGGTCCCCAGTGTGTTTGAAGTCTGTGTGTGTTGGTCCCCAGTGTGTTTGTGGTCTGTGTGTGTTAGTGCCTAGTCTGTTTGAAGCCTGTTTGTGTTTGTCCCTAGTGTGTGTGATGCTAGTTTTTCCCTGGTGTGTTTGATGCCTGTGTGTGTTGGTCTCCAGTGTGTGTCAAGCCTGTGTGTGTTTGTGCCTCATGTGTGTCATGCTTGTTAGTCCCTGGTGTGTTTGATGCCTGTGTGTGTTGGTCTGCAGTGTGTTTCAAGCCTGTGTGTGTTTGTGCCTAGTGTGTGTGACGCTTGTTAGTCCCTAGTGTGTTTGAGGCCAGTGTGTGTTGGTCACCAGTGTGTTTCACGCCTGTGTGAGTTGATCCCCAGTGTGTTTGTGGTCTGTATGGGTTGGTCCACAGTGTGTTTGTGGTCTGTGTGTGTTGGTCCCCAGTGTGTTTAAAGCCTGTGTGTGTTGGTCCCCAGTGTGTTTGTGGTCTTTGTGTATTGGTGCCCAGTGTGTTTGAAGCCTGTGTGTTGGTCCCTAGTGTATGTGATGCTTGTTAGTCTCTGTTGTCTTTGAAGCCCGTGTGTGTTGGTCCCTGGTGTGTTTGATGCCCATATGTGCTGGTCCCTGGTGTGTTTGACACCTGTGTGAGTTGGTCCCCAGTGTGTTTGAAGTCTGTGTGTGTTGGTCCCCAGTGTTTTTGTGGTCTGTGTGTGTTAGTGCCTAGTCTGTTTGAAGCCTGTTTGTGTTTGTCCCTAGTGTGTGTAATGCTTGTTAGTCCCTGGTGTGTTTGATGCCTGTGTGTGTTGGTCTGCAGTGTGTTTCAAGCTTGTGTGTATTTGTGCCTAGTGTGTGTGACGCTTGTTAGTCCCTGGTGTGTTTGATGCCAGTGTGTGTTGGGCCCCAGTGTGTTTCACGCCTTTGTGAGTTGATCCCCAGTGAGTTTGTGGTCTGTATGGGTTAGTCCACACTGTGTTTGTGGTCTGTGTGTGTTGGTCCCTAATTTGTTTGTGGTCTTTGTGTATTGGTGCCCAGTGTGTTTGAAGCCTGTGTGTGCTGGTCCCCATTGTGTGTGTTGGTCTCTGGTGTGTTTGATGCCCGTGTGTATTGGTCCCCAGTGCGTCTGACGCTATGTGTGTGTTGGTCCCTAGTGTGTCTGATGTCTCTGTGTGTTGCCCCCTGTTCTGTTTGATGCCTGTGTGTGCTGGTCCCTGGTGTGTTTGATGCTGTGATTGTTGGTCCCTGGTGCGCCTGATGCCTGTGTGTGTTGGTCCCCAATGCGTCTGATGCCGGTGTGTGTTAGTCACTAGTGCGTCTGACGCCTGTGGGTGTTCATCCCTAGTGCGTCTGATGCCCGGGTGTGTTTTTCACTGGAGTGTTTGACGCCTGTGTGTGTAGGTCCCTGGTGTGTTTGATGCCTGTGTGTGTTTTCTGCCTGTGTGTGTTTGTCCCTGGCATGCTTAATGCCTGTGTTTGTTGGTCCCTAGTGCATCTGACGCCTGTGTGCATTGGTCCCCAGTGCGTCTGACGCCGGTGTGTGCTGGTGTGTTTGATGCCTGTGTGTGTTGGTCCCTGGTGTGTTTGATGCCTGTGCTTGTTGGTCCCTGGTGTGTTTGATGTGTGTGTGTGTTGCTCCCTAGTTTGTTTCATGCCTGTGTGCGTTGGTCCCTAGTGCATCTGATGCCTGTGCGTTTTGGCCGCTGGTGTGTTTGATGCCTGTGTGTGTTGGTCCCCAGTGTGTTTGTGGTCTGTGGTTGTTAGTGAATAGTGTGTTTGAAGCCTGTGTGTGCTGGTACTCAGTGTGTTTGTGGTCTGTATGTGTTGGTCTCTAGTGCATCTGACGCCTGTGCGTTTTGGCCCCTGGTGTGTTTGATGCCTGTGTGTGTTGGTCTCCAGTGTGTTTGTGGTCTGTGGTTGTTAGTGCCTAGTGTGTTTGAAGCCTGTGTGTGCTGGTCCCCAGTGTGTTTGTGGTCTGTATGTGTTAGTCTCTAGTGCATCTGATGCCAGCGTGTGTTGGTCCCAGTGTGTTTGTGGTCTCTGTGTGTTAGTCCCTGGTGTGTTTTATGCCTGTGTGTGTTGGTCCCTGGTGTGTTTGATGCCTGTGTGTGTTGGTCCCTGGTGCGCCAGATGCCAGTGTGCGTTGGTCCCCAGCGAGTTTGTGTTCTGTGTGTGTTAGTCCCTGATGTGTTTGATGCCTGTGTGTATTGGTCCCTGGTGTGTTTGATGCCTGTGTATGTTGGTCCCTAGAGCGTCTGACGCCAGTGTGTGTTGGTCCCCAGCGTGTTTGTGGTAAGTGTGTGTTGGTCCCCAGTGTGTTTGTGGTATGTGTGTGTTAGTCCCTGGTGTGATTGATGCCTGTGTGTGTTGGTCCCTAGTGCATCTGACGCATGTGTGTGTTGGTCCTTGGTGTGTTTGAACCATGTGTGTGTTGGTCCCCCAGTTTGTTTGTTGTCTGTGGGTGTTAGTGCTTAGTTTGTTTGAAGCCTGTGTGTGTTGGTCCCCAGTGTGTTTGTGGTCTGTGTGTGTTGGTCCCCAGTGTGTTTGAACCATGTGTGTGTTGGTCCCCCACTTTGTTTGTGGACTGTGGGTGTTAGTGTCTAGTTTGTTTGAAGCCTGTGTGTGTTGGTCCCCAGTGTGTTAGTGGTCTGTGTGTTGGTCTCTAGTGTGGCTGACGCCTGTGTACATTGGTCCCTGGTGTGTTTGATGCCCGTATGTGTTGGTCCCTGGTGTGTTTGACACCTGTGTGTGTTGGTTCCCAGTGTGTTTGTGGTCTGTGTGTGTTGGTCCCCAGTGTGTTTGAACCATGTGTGTGTTGGTCCCCCACTTTGTTTGTGGTCTGTGGGTGTTAGTGTCTAGTTTGTTTGAAGCCTGTGTGTGTTGGTCCCCAGTGTGTTAGTGGTCTGTGTGCTGATCTTTAGTGTGGCTGACGCCTGTTTGTTTTGGTCCCTGGTGTGTTTGAAGCCTGTGTGTGTTGGTCCCCAGTGTGTTAGTGGTCTGTGTGTTGGTCTCTAGTGTGGCTGACGCCTGTGTGCATTGGTCCCTGGTGTGTTTGATGCTTGTGAGTGTTGGTCCCCAGTGTGTATGTGGTATGTGTGTGTTGGTCCCCACTGTGTTCGAACCATATGTGTGTTGGTCCCCAGTGTGTTAGGGGTCTGTGTGTTGGTCTCTAGTGTGGCTGACGCCTGTGTGCGTTGGTCCCTGGTGTGTTTGATGCTTGTGAGTGTTGGTCCCCAGTGTGTTTGTGGTCTGTGTGTGTTGGTCCCCAGTGTGTTTGAACCATGTGTATGTTGGTCCCCCAGTTTGTTTGTGGTCTGTGGGTGTTAGTGCCTAGTTTGTTTGAAGCCTGTGTGTGTTGGTCCCCGGTGTGTTAGTGGTCTGTGTGTTGGTCTCTAGTGTGGCTGACGCCTGTGTGCATTGGTCCCTGGTGTGTTTGAAGCCTGTGTGTGTTGGTCTCCAGTGTGTTAGTGGTCTGTGTGTTGGTCTCTAGTGTGACTGACGCCTGTGTGCGTTGGTCCCTGGTGTGTTTGATGCTTGTGAGTGTTGGTCCCCAGGGTGATTGTGGTATGTGTGTGTTTGTTCCCCACTTTGTTTGAAGTCTGTGGGTGTTAGTGTCTAGTTTGTTTGATGCCTATGTTTGTTGGTCCCCATTGTGCTTGAAGCCTGTGTGTGTTGGTCCCCGGTGTGTTAGTGGTCTGTGTGTTGGTCTCTAGTGTGGCTGACGCCTGTGTGCATTGGTCCCTGGTGTGTTTGAAGCCTGTGTGTGTTGGTCTCCAGTGTGTTAGTGGTCTGTGTGTTGGTCTCTAGTGTGACTGACGCCTTTGTGTGTTGGTCCCTGGTGTGTTTGATGCTTGTGAGTGTTGGTCCCCAGTGTGTTTGTGGTATGTGTGTGTTGTTCCCCAGTGTGTTTGAACCATGTGTGTGTTGGTTCCCCACTTTGTTTGTGGTCTGTGGGTGTTAGTGTCTAGTTTGTTTGAAGCCTATGTGTATTGGTCCCCAGTGTGTTAGGGGTCTTTGTGTTGGTCTCAAGTGCGGCTGACGCCTTTTTGCTTTGCTCCCTGGTGTGTTTGATGCTTGTGAGTGTTGGTCCCCACTGTGTTTGTGGTCTGCGTGTGTTGGTCCCCAGTGTGTTTGAACGATGTGTGTGTTGGTCCCCCAGTTTGTTTGTGGTCTGTGGGTGTTAGTGCCTGGTTTGTTTGAAGCCTGTGTGTGTTGGTCCCCGGTGTGTTTGTGGTCTGTGTGTTGGTCTCTAGTGCGGCTGATGCCTGTGTACATTGGTCCCTGGTGTGTTTGATGCTTGTTTTGTTGGTCCCTGGTGTGTTTGATGCCTGTGTGTGTTGGTCCCTGGTGTGTTTGAAGCCTATGTGTCTTGGTCTCCATTGTGTCTGATGCCTGTGTGTGTTGGTCCCCCATTGTGTCTGATGCCTGTGCGTGTTGGTCCCTAGTGTGTTTGTGATCTGTGTGTGTTGGTCCCCAGTGTATTTGTGGTCCGTGTGTGCTGGTCCCCTGTGTGTTTGATGCTTGTGTGTGTTGGTCCACAGTGTTTTTGTGGTCTGTGTGCTGGTCTCTAGTGCAGCTGACGCCTGTGTGCGTTGATCCCTGGTATGTTTGATGCTTGTGTGTGTTGGACTCCAGTGTATTTGTGGTCTGTGTGTTGGTCTCTAGTGCAGCTGACGCCTGTGTGCATTGGTCCCTGGTGTGTCTGACGCCTGTGTGCATTGGTCCCTGGTGTGTCTGATGCCTGTGTGTGTTGGTCCCCAGTGTGTTTGAACCATGTGTGTGTTGGTACCCCACTTTGTTCGTGGTCTGTGGGTGTTAGTGTCTAGTTTGTTTGAAGCCTGTGTGTGTTGGTTCCCAGTGTGTTAGTGGTCTGTGTGTTGGTCTCTAGTGTGGCTGACGCCTGTGTGCATTGGTCCCTGGTGTGTTTGATGCTTGTGAGGGTTGGTACCCAGGGTGTTTTTGGTCTGTGTGTGTTGGTCCCCAGTGTGTTTGAACCATGTGTGTGTTGGTCCCCCAGTTTGTTTGTGGTCTGTTGGTGTTAGTGCCTAGTTTTTTTAAGCCTGTGTGTGTTGGTCCCCAGTGTGTTAGTGGTCTGTGTGTTGGTCTCTAGTGTGGCTGACGCCTGTGTGCATTGGTCCCTGGTGTGTTTGATGCTTGTGAGGGTTGGTCCCCAGGGTGTTTTTGGTCTGTGTGTGTTGGTCCCCAGTGTGTTTGAACCATGTGTGTGTTGGTCCCCCAGTTTGTTTGTGGTCTGTGGGTGTTAGTGCCTAGTTTTTTTAAGCCTGTGTGTGTTGGTCCCCGGTGTGTTTGTGGTCTGTGTGTTGGTCTCTAGTGTGGCTGACATCTGTGTATGTTGGTCCCTGGTGTGTTTGATGCCTGTGTGTGTTGGTCCCTGGTGTGTTTGAAGCCTGTGTATGTTGGTCCCTAGTGCATCTGACGCATGTGTGTCTTGGTCTCCATTGTGTCTGATGCCTGTGTGTGTTGGTCCCCCATTGTGTCTGGTGCCTGTGTGTTTTGGTCCCCAGTGTGTTTGATGCTTGTGTGTGTTGGTCCCCAGTGTTTTTGTGGTCTGTGTGTTGGTCCCTGGTGTGTTTGAAGCCTATGTGTCTTGGTCTCCATTGTGTCTGATGCCTGTGTGTCTTGGTCCCCCATTGTGTCTGATGCCTGTGTGTGTTGGTCCCTAGTGTGTTTGTGATCTGTGTGTGTTGGTCCCCAGTGTGTTTGTGGTCCGTGTGTGCTGGTCCCCAGTGTTTTTGTGGTCTGTGTGTTGGTCTCTAGTGAGGCGGACATCTGTGTTTGTTGGTCCCTGGTGTGTTTGATGCTTGTGTGTGTTGGTCCCCGATGTGTTTGTGGTCTGTGTGTTGGTCTCTAGTGTGGCTGACATCTGTGTTTGTTGGTCCCTGGTGTGTTTGATGCCTGTGTGTGTTGGTCCCTGGTGTGTTTGAAGCCTGTGTATGTTGGTCCCTAGTGCATCTGACGCATTTGTGTCTTGGCCTCCATTGTGTCTGATGCCTGTGTGTCTTGGTCTCCATTGTGTCTGATGCCTGCTTGTGTTGGTCCCCCATTGTGTCTGATGCCTGTGTGTGTTGGTCTCCATTGTGTCTGATGCCTGTGTGTGTTGGTCTCCATTGTGTCTGATGCCTGTGTGTGTTGGTCCCCCATTGTGTCTGATGCCTGTGTGTGTTGCTCTCCATTGTGTCTGATGCCTGTGTGTCTTGGTCTCCATTGTGTCTGATGCCTGTGTGTGTTGGTCCCCCATTGTGTCTGATGCCTGTGTGTGTTGGTCCCCAGTGTGTTTGATGCTTGTGTGTGTTGGTCCCCAGTGTTTTTGTGGTCTGTGTGTTGGTCCCTGGTGTGTTTGATGCATGTGTGTGTTGGTTCCTGGTGTGTTTGAATCCTATGTGTCTTGGTCTCCATTGTGTCTGATGCATGTGTGTCTTGGTCTCCATTGTGTCTGATGCATGTGTGTCTTGGTCTCCATTGTGTCTGATGCATGTGTGTCTTGGTCTCCATTGTGTCTGATGCCTGTGTGTCTTGGTCTCCATTGTGTCTGATGCATATGTGTCTTGGTCTCCATTGTGTCTGATGCATGTGTGTCTTGGTCTCCATTGTGTCTGATACCTGTGTGTCTTAGTCTCCATTGTGTCAGATGCCTGTGTGTGTTAGTCCCCCATTATGTCTGGTGCCTGTGTGTGTTGGTCCCCAGTGTGTTTGATGCTTGTGTGTGTTGGTCCCCAGTGTTTTTGTGGTCTGTGTGTTGGTCCCTGGTGTGTTTGAAGCCTATGTGTCTTGGTCTCCATTGTGTCTGATGCCTGTGTGTCTTGGTCCCCCATTGTGTCTGATGCCTGTGTGTGTTGGTCCCTAGTGTGTTTGTGATCTGTGTGTGTTGGTCCCCTGTGTGTTTGTGGTCTGTGTGTGCTGGTACCCAGTGTTTTTGTGGTCTGTGTGTTGGTCTCTAGTGCGGCGGACGCCTGTGTGCGTTGGTCCCTGGTGTGTTTGATGCTTGTGTGTGTTGGTCCCTGATGTGTTTGTGGTCTGTGTGTTGGTCTCTAGTGTGGCTGACATCTGTGTTTGTTGGTCCCTGGTGTGTTTGATGCCTGTGTGTCTTTGTCCCTGGTGTGTTTGAAGCCTGTGTATGTTGGTCCCTAGTGCATCTGACGCATGTGTGTCTTGGTCTCCATTGTGTCTGATGCCTGTGTGTCTTGGTCTCCATTGTGTCTGATGCCTGTTTGTGTTGGTCCCCCATTGTGTCTGATGCCTGTGTGTGTTGGTCTCCATTGTGTCTGATGCCTGTGTGTGTTGGTCCCCCATTGTATCTGATGCCTGTGTGTGTTGGTCTCCATTGTGTCTGATGCCTGTGTGTGTTGGTCCCCCATTGTGTCTGATGCCTGTGTGTGTTGGTCTCCATTGTGTCTGATGCCTGTGTGTCTTGGTCTCCATTGTGTCTGATGCCTGTGTGTGTTGGTCCCCCATTGTGTCTGATGCCTGTGTGTGTTGGTCCCCAGTGTGTTTGATGCTTGTGTGTGTTGGTCCCCAGTGTTTTTGTGGTATGTGTGTTGGTCCCTGGTGTGTTTGATGCATCTGTGTGTTGGTTCCTGGTGTGTTTGAAGCCTAAGTGTCTTGGTCTCCATTGTGTCTGATGCCTGTGTGTCTTGGTCCCCCATTGTGTCTGATGCCTGTGTGTGTTGGTCCCCAGTGTGTTTGTGGTCCTTGTGTGCTGGTCCCCAGTGTTTTTGTGGTCTGTGTGTATTGGTGCCCAGTGTGTTTGAAGCCTGTGTGTTGATCCCTAGTGTATGTGATGCTTGTTAGTCTCTGGTGTCTTTGAAGCCTGTGTGTGTTGGTCCCTGGTGTGTTTGATGCCCGTATGTGCTGGTCCCTGGTGTGTTTGACACCTGTGTGAGTTGGTCCCCAGTGTGTTTGAAGTCTGTGTGTGTTAGTGCCTAGTCTGTTTGAAGCCTGTTTCTGTTTGTCCCTAGTGTGTGTGATGCTTGTTAGTCCCTGGTGTGTTTGATGCATGTGTGTGTTGGTCTGCAGTGTGTTTCAAGCTTGTGTGTGTTTGTGCCTAGTGTGTGTGATGCTTGTTAGTCCCTGGTGTGTTTGATGCCAGTGTGTGTTGGGCCCCAGTGTGTTTCACGCCTTTGTGAGTTGATCCCCAGTGAGTTTGTGGTCTGTATGGGTTGGTCCACACTGTGTTTGTGGTCTTTATGTGTTGGTGCCCAGTGTGTTTGAAGCCTGTGTGTGCTGGTCCCCATTGTGCTTGAAGTCTGTGTGTGTTGGTCTCTGGTGTGTTTGATGCCCGTGTGTGTTGGTCCCCAGTGCGTCTGACGCTATGTGTGTGTTGGTCCCTAGTGTGTCTGATGTCTCTGTGTGTTGCCCCCTGTTGTGTTTGATGCCTGTGTGTGCTGGTCCCTGGTGTGTTTGATGCTTGTGTGTGTTGGTCCCCGGTGTGTTTGTGGTCTGTGTGTTGGTCTCTAGTGTGGCTGACATCTGTGTGTGTTGGTCCCTGGTGTGTTTGAAGCCTGTGTATGTTGGTCCCTAGTGCATCTGACGCATATGTGTCTTGGTCCCCATTGTGTCTGATGCATGTGTGTCTTGGTCTCCATTGTGTCTGATGCCTGTGTATGTTGGTCCCTAGTGCATCTGACGCATGTGTGTCTTGGTCTCCATTGTGTCTGATGCCTGTGTATGATGGTCCCTAGTGCATCTGACGCATGTGTGTCTTGGTCTCCATTGTGTCTGATGCCTGTGTGTCTTGGTCTCCATTGTGTCTGATGCCTGTGTGTCTTGGTCTCCATTGTGTCTGATGCCTGTGTGTCTTAGTCTCCATTGTGTCTGATGCATGTGTGTCTTGGTCTCCATTGTGTCTGATGCCTGTGTGTGTTGGTCCCCCATTGTGTCTGATGCCTGTGTGTCTTGGTCTCCATTGTGTCTGATGCCTGTGTGTGTTGGTCCCCCATTGTGTCTGATGCCTATGTGTCTTGGTCTCCATTGTGTCTGATGCCTGTGTGTCTTGGTCTACATTGTGTCTGATGCCTGTGTGTGTTGGTCCCCAGTGTTCTTGTGGTCTGTGTGTTGGTCCCTGGTGTGTCTGATGCCTGTGTGTGTTGGTCCCTAGTGTGTTTGTGATCTGTGTGTGTTGGTCGCCAGTGTGTTTGTGGTCTGTGTGTTGGTCTCTAGTGCGGCTGGCGCCTGTGTGTGTTGGTCCCTGGTGTGTTTGAAGGCTATGTGTCTTGGTCTCCATTGTGTCTGATGCCTGTGTGTGTTGGTCCCCCATTGTGTCTGATGCCTGTGTGTGTTGGTCCCCAGTGTTTTTGTGGTCTGTGTGTTGGTCCCTGGTGTGTTTGATGCCTGTGTGTGTTGGTCCCTGGTGTGTTTGATGCATGTGTGTGTTGGCCTCTAGTGTGGCTGACGTCTGTGTGTGTTGGTCCCTGGTGTGTTTGATGCTTGTGTGTGTTGGTCCCCAGTGTGTTTGTGGTCTGTGTGTGTTGGTCCCTGGTGTGTTTGATGCCTGTGTGTGTTGGTCCCTGGTGTGTTTGAAGCCTGTGTATGTTGGTCCCTAGTGCATCTGACGCATGTGTGTCTTGGTCTCCATTGTGTCTGATGCCTGTGTGTCTTGGTCTCCATTGTGTCTGATGCCTGTGTGCATTGGTCCCTGGTGTGTTTGTTGCCTGTGTGTGTATGTGATGGTCTCTAGTGCTTCTGACGCCTCTGTGTGCATTGGTCCCTGGTGTGTTTGTGGTCTCTGTGTGTTAGTCCCTGGTGTGTTTTTAGTCTGTGTGTGTTGGTCCCCCATTGTGTCTGATGCTTGTGTGTGTTGGTCCCTGGTGTGTTTGATGCGTGTGTGTGTTGGTCCCCAGTGTGTTTGTGGTCCGTGTGTGCTGGTCCCCAGTGTTTTTGTGGTCTGTGTGTTGGTCTCTAGTGTGGCTGACGTCTTTGTGTGTTGGTCCCTGGTGTGTTTGAAGCCTGTGTATGTTGGTCCCTAGTGCATCTGACGCATGTGTGTCTTGGTCTCCATTGTGTCTGATGCCTGTGTGCATTGGTCCCTGGTGTGTTTGTTGCCTGTGTGTGTATGTGATGGTCTCTAGTGCTTCTGACGCCTCTGTGTGCATTGGTCCCTGGTGTGTTTGTGGTCTGTGTGTGTTAGTCCCTGGTGTGTTTGTGGTCTGTGTGTGTTAGTCCCTGGTGTGTTTTTGGTCTGTGTGTGTTAGTCCCTGGTGTGTTTGATGCCTGTGTGTGTATGTGTTGGTCTCTAGTGCGTCTGACGTCTGTGCCGACAGCTCACTGATGTTGTCGTCTTGCCCTTGAACTCTATGAAGCTGCTGCTGTCTGCGGACACTGAAGTCCCTCCCAGGGGCCCTAAGGGGCCCGGGCAGTGCATGTCTGCAGACAAGGGCCCTTACAGGCGCCAAGAGAGTGAAGGAAGACCCCAGAAGGGCTGGGGCAGAGTCAGGCGGCCGGCAGGGACGGGATCCCGTGGTCTGCAGCTGCATTAAATGTTGCTGTAAATTACAGACAAGGCTTTCTCTGAAAAGAGCCATATATTCTGAGTGACAAGGCCCCACCCGCCCCCGGGGCACAGATCGGATGCTTTCCTTGGAGCCCTCCAAGTTACTACCTGTTTCTTTCTCTAACCTTGATCGTGTGATCAGCAGAGAAGAGCCCTAGGGGGTCCCAAAGAGTGCACTTTCACCGGCGTGCGTGTACACAAAGTCAAGAAATAGGGCTGCCCTCCCCAGGCTTCCCACGCAGTGGGGGCTGTCAGTGTTTCCACAGGCCTGAGATCTACCAGATGGCTCTTTCCACCTGCCGGGTGCCCCCACCCCGCTGCAGACCTGCCCCGCCCCCTTGAAAGGTATTCTACGCACGTGCGCGCCACGAAGACGACTCCAAGCGCAGCATTATGTGGCAGGTGTCGAAGATGTGCATAAACTGGGCAGGAACATGTGGGTCTGAGAGCCAGGGCCGGCGCTAGGCATGGGCAGTGTGGGCAGCTGCCCAGGGCCTCGCACTCTGCCCACCACCATGGGGCCACGCACCGGTGCAACACACCACCGGTCCCGCCCCTGGGGCCACGCACCAGTGCAACACACCACCGGTCCCGCCCCTTCAGCCACGCACCAGTGCAACACACCACCGGTCCCGCCCCTGGGGCCACGCACCAGTGCAACACACCACCGGTCCCGCCCCTGGGGCCACGCACCAGTGCAACACACCACCCGTCCCATGTACCCCTGCCGATCCAACTGAAAGAAAGGTGTCTCCTTGCAATCAATCAATCAATCAATCAATCAATCAATTGGGCCCATGGGAGGGGGCCCCTCCCTGGGCCTCCCAGGGATGGTGTGGGGAGGCCTAGGGGAGGGAGAAACCTCCTCTAGTCCCAGTTGTTTCAAGGAGACACATTTTGCAGGTTTGTCTTGCAATTAGGCCTCCTGCCTGGCTGCCCATTCAGAGATACTTTCGGAGCCCTGAATGTGCCACTTATGTAAATTAGAGGGGCCTCGCACATTCCCTTTCTACTAGTCACCAAAAATCCTAGAACCGGCCCTGCTGAGAGCCATCATGTGGAGGTCACTAAGATAGAACCAGTGGCCGCCTATTCATGGCTTCAGGAGTACATGATGCCAGCGACACCTCATCAGGCCCCCAAAGAAGCCAACAACATCTACAGCACTCACTCCTGCAGGGGAGGTGGTTCCGCCCCACAACTGTGTCCGACAGACACCAGGGCACCCAATGGCGGGGGCGAACAGCGCCTGCAGCGCTCGCTCCTGCAGGGGCGGTGGTCCCGCCCCACGCCTCTGCCCCACAGACACCAGGGCACACGATGGCGGGGGCGAACAGCGCCTGCAGTGCTCGCTCCTGCAGGGGCGGTGGTCCCTCCCCACGCCTCTGCCCCTCAGACACCAGGGCACACAATGGCAGGGGCAAACAGCGTCTGCTGCGCTCACTCCTGCAGGGGCGGTGGTCCCGCCCTAGGCCTGCGCCCCACAGACGCCAGGGCGCACGGTGGCTGGGGCTAACAGCATCTGCAGTGCTCACTCTTGCAGGGGCGGTGGTCCCGCCCCACGCCTCTGCCCCTCAGACACCTGGGCACACAATGGCGGGGGCTAACAGCATCCAATGCCTCCTGCAGGGGCGGTGGTCCTGCCCCACGCCTGTGCCCCACAGACACCAGGGCGCACGATGGCAGGGGCAAACAGCATCTGCTGCGCTCACTCCTGCGGGGGTGGTGGTCCCGTCCCACACCTGTGCCTCACAGACGCCAGGGCGCACAATGGAGGGGGTTAACAGCGTCTGCAGCGTTCACTCCTGCGGGGGCGGTATTCCCGCCCCACGCCTTTGCCCCACAGATCCAAGGGCGCACGATGGCCGACACTTTTCAATATCTATGTGGCACCCCTAGCTGGTGTCATCAGATCATTTGGCTTTCAACTCACCTCATACGCTGATGACACTCAAATAGTACTATCATTGATGGAAGGAAGGGAAACGGAAACTGGGCCACGTTTCCATGACTGTATGGGCGCCATCTCGCACTGGATGGCATCTAATTGCCTAAAACTGAACTCCACCAAGACCGAGGCCATAAAGTTTGGCAACAATCCACGTGTGTGGACACCGGACTGGTGGCCAGAAGATCTTGGTGTATGTCCCCCCCTCCCCCCACAAGGAAAGCAAAAAACCTGGCGGTACTGCTGAACAATAAGCTCACCATGAGTGACCAAATAAGCATGGTGACCTCAGCCTGCTTTCTAGTCTTGAGGATTATAAGGAAGATTAAGTTCTTCCTGTCCGAAAATAGCCTCAAGACAGTGATTACGGCTCTTATAATGTCGCGTTTGGATTACTGCAATGGCCTTTATCTCAACGCTCAAAAGCAGCACATTAATCGGCTACAACTAGCCCAAAATGCAGCGGCAAGAGTGCTGTCAGGAACTCCTAAATTTGTTTCCGTGAGAAAGGAGCTAAGGCAACTTCACTGGCTGCCGGTGAAACAAAGAGTTTGCTTCAAGGCACTCTGTACAGTGTTTAAGGCCATCAATGGAGCCGGACCCGACTTCCTTAGGCGTAAATTCCTCTGGTATGTCCCGGGAAGATCGCTACGCTCCTCTGGAGCCAAATATGTTCAAGTCCCCCCATTTAAAAGAGTCAACTGGGGAGGGAGGAGTTTTATTAACTCTGCCTCCAGAGCTTGGAACGAGCTTCTCTTCCATCTCAGGAGTGCCCCGGATCTCCTCTCCTTTAGGAAAGGGCTAAAGACCTGGCTCTTTGCGCAGTAGCATACATTCTTTTCCCCCCAGCAATCAGTGCTAGCGCCAGGACACCCCAGGGTAACCGTGCGCTCTACAAATGCAAATAACATAACATAACATAACATGGCTTGGGCTAACAGCGTCTGCAGCGCTCACTCCTGCAGGGGCGGTGGTCCCAACCCATGCCTGTGCCCCACAGACGCCAGGGCGCACGGTCGCTGGGGCTAACAGCGTCTGCAGCGCTCACTCCTGCGGGGGCTGTGGTCCCGCCCCACGCCTGTGCCCCACAGGCGCCGGGGCGCATGGTGGCTGGGGCTAACAGTGTCTGCAGCACTCACTCCTGCGGGGGCGGTGGTCCCGCCCCACGCCTTTGCCCCACTGACGCCAGGGAACACAGTGGCTGGGGCTAACAGCGTCTGCAGCGCTCACTCCTGCAGGGGCGGTGGTCCCGCCCTAGGCCTGTGCCCCACAGATGCCAGAGTGTACGGTGCCTGGGGCTAACAGCATCTGCAGTGCTCACTCCTGCAGGGACGGTGGTCCCGCCCCACACCTCTGCCCCACAGACGCCAGGGCGCACGGTGGCTGGGGCTAACAGCATCTGCAGCGCTCACTCCTGCAGTGGCGGTGGTCCCTCCCCACGCCTCTGCCCCACAGACGCCAGGGCGCACGGTGGCTGGGGCTAACAGAATCTGCAGCGCTCACTCCTGCAGTGGTGGTGTTCCCTCCCCACGGTTCTGCCCCACAGACGCCAGGGCGCATGGTGGCTGGGGCTACAGGGGCGGTGGTCCCTACCAACGCCTCTGCCCCGCAGACACCAGGGCGCACGGTGGCTGGGGCTAACAGCGTCTGCAGCGGTAACGCCAGAGCTCACTATGGCTGGGGTTAACAGCGTCTGCAGCACTCACTCCTGCAGGGGTGGTGGTCCCGCCCCATGCCTGTGCCCCACAGACGCCAGGTCACACTATGGCTGGGTTAACAGCGTCTACAGCACTCACTCCTGCAGTGGCGGTGGTCCCGCCCCATGCCTCTGCCCCACAGACACCAGGCCAGAATATGGCTGGGGTTAACAGCGTCTACAGCACTCACTCCTGCAGGGGCAGTGGTCCTGCCCCACATCTGTGCCTCACAGACACCAATCAATCAATCAATCAATCAGGGGAATTGTAAGCGCGCTACTCACCCGTGAAGGTCTTTCGGAGGATGTGGAGGGTGTTGAGGCAGCTAGAGGCGACGGCGTTGACCTGACTGGTCATGGAGAGGGAGGAGTCGAGTATGATGCCGAGGTTTCGGCCGTGGTCCGTGTGGGTGGGAGGGCTGCTGGGGGCAGTGGGCCACCAGGTGTTGTCCCATGCAGAGGGGGAGGGTCCGAGCACGAGGACCTCTGTCTTCAGGCAACTGCTGCTCATCCAGGACACCAGGGCACACTATGGCTGGGTTAGGAGGTAGCAAGTTTACTTCACACCCAGCAAAGGACACACGGGCATTAATGTCAAAAGGCACTTCATCAAGGCTGTGCACGCAGCACACAAAGCGTTATACACAGGGCCACTGGAATTAGGCAATTGTGCAGCTGCGGCTATTTTTGCATGATTATAGATTTGCCGCATTTCCACATAATCCATCATCTGCTGCATAATCTTTAGATTTTAACCTAAAAAAAACTGTTTCCAGCACGAATGGTTCAAAAGTTACTAAAAATGCGATGACGCGTTTTGACGCGTAGTGGAAGGCCATTTGCAAAGCTGGACTGGACACCTTTCTGTTGCTTATTGCTATATTTGGGTGTTAAACTGGTACTAATGAGGTGCAACCAGTGCTCAGAGATTGTTATCAAGTATAAAATGACCAAATAATGAAGCAATACTATTAAAAAATGTGGCGCGTTATGCCGCATAATCTACCTTTTATTGCCTTTCTCCAGGGAGGGGCGGACGGTGAGTCCCAGCCAACATGGAAAGATACACGCATGCAAACACCCATACACGCATGACAACTTCAGATTCCCAAGGGACCGCGCATTGCCTGGTCCCTCCCAGGGCACCTTGTGGCAGTGCTAATATTTGTGCTTTTCTTATGTTTATCTTATTGCAATGTTATGTTTGTGTCATCTTTATGTTTATGTTATTGTTATGTTTATGTTATTTTTTGTTTATGTTTTTGTTATGTTTATGTTTTTGTTTATGTTATTGTAATGTTTATGTTTATGTTATTGTAATGTTTATGTTTATGTTATTGTAATGTTTTTGTTTATGTTAATGTAATGTTTTTATTATATCATTGTTATGTTTATGTTATTGTTACTATGTTTATTTTTTTTAAGTTATGTTTCTATTTATGTTTTTGTTATATTAGGTTATGTTAGATTAGGATATTTTAGGTTAGGTTAGATTACGGTATGCTATTCTATGTTATGTTACGTTATGTTTTTTTAAAATTTATATTGATGCAGCATGATCAAAAATATATAAATATTCATTAATATTTTACAAAGCTAAAAAACAAAACACATCATATACACACATGATACAAAACACATCAGATCCTTACGCCCCCACATCCCCGACAACCACGTGGTAGTCATTGCAAGATTCATATCAGCTCCCCAAGTTTTTCCAAATTTTTGTAGGGGCCCGATATGTTTTCCATACACTAATTCATATACATGTACTTTATGCATCATGTTCATCACTGGCAAAAAAGCGGGAACCTTATCAGATTTCCAGTTAGCTAAGATCAATGACCTGGCCTCCAACATAGGAATAAAAATTAGCTGTCGTTGTCTAAGAGGGACATCTCCTACATGGACCAATAACCCAACAGGGCTCCTTGTGCATCTGGTGAGAAATTAAAGCCAAGTTTCTTACTCATTTCTGCAAACATATCTTGCCAAAACTCCCTTACCTGACTGCAAGTAAATATAATATGGAGCCAGTCCATATTCCTATTGTTGCATCTAAAACATTTTGGCTCAACCCCAGAATGAAATCTGGGCCGTTTAGAAGGTGCGTAATATAACATCCATTTACTATAAAAAGAAATTCTTCTTAAATTGGCAGGTCGCGTCGTCTTGTCGCTCATACGGTTCAAAAACTTGCATTGCGGAATGTCCAATTTACACCCTGTAGAGGTCTCAATTTGATGTAATATCTCTAATAACATAGTCTCCTTGCCTTTAGAATGCAGCAGTCTAAACCAATTTCATATGCCCACTACTTTCGACACAAACTACTCAGAGCTAAGGGATTCTATAGAGATCCCCACCCCAGTTGTAAAACCATCACAAAACTTCTTGATTAAAAGGAAACTGAAAAAAGTGCGGGACTAATGTCAGGGTTCAAATTAAGCAATCGCTGCCAGGCCAAAAACTCATTATTATAGAAAAAAATCTTGAATCATCCGAAACACCAGCCTACTCCACTTACTCCACATATAGGTATATAACCACAATCCCATTAACCTGCAAATAACTATTTTCAACTGCGGACGGAGCCCCGGGATTTCCCAACTTTCCCATATCCTATTGAATCTCTCCACAATAATGCGTGGTGTCTCACACCTTGAGTTCTTTGGAAGCCTTGGAATTTGTAAAAGGGAGGAAGACCGGTTTCTAATGGTTTCACCATTTGTTCTAAATAAAAATTAGCATCACTGGAGACACTGGAAGAAGACCTCACCAGCCAATTTAAAATTGCCGCCTGGTAATAACACTTTATATTAAGCAATGCCAACCCTACGTCCTCATAATCCATCTGGATAGCCTCCAGTTTTAGTCTGGGTTTTTTTACCCTGCCAAATAAAATATCAAATGGCCGAATCAATTTACCTAAAAAATGACTGGGAAACTTTAATCAAAATATTAGGAAACACGAATAATAACAACGGTAGAATACTCATCTTCACCAAAGCCACTCGGTCCATAGTTGTCATTGAAGTATTCTGCCATTGGCCCAATAACGTATGGATCTCGTCTAAGGTAGATTTAAAGTTTAACTCAAACAGATCCCCTATATTGGCAGTTACAAATATCCCTAAGTACCTTACAGGCACAACAGGAGAATAATCCAATTGCATAGTGAGAGGTAAGACATCTACCGTATAGCTAAAATGAAGAGCTTCTGATTTTGCATGATTTATCTTATACCCTCCCAATTTAGAGAATTATCCTATTTTTCGATTGCGTTCGAAAGATGAATTTTGTCTGCCTTTAGATACCATATCGTTTGCGAACAACTTTAATTTCAAAGCCTCAGATAACGGAGCTTTAATATTAGGATCCTGACGTATGGCACTGGTAAGTGGTTCAATAAACAGCGCAAAAAGAATTGGTGAGAGGGCGCAACCCTGGGCGTCCCACACCTTATAGAGATACTTTCTGCTGCTCTGCCATTTATAATCATACTTGCCTTTGTTCCTGTGTATAGATTTTTTACACCCGAAATAAATGCAGCTGGGAAAGCAAATCTTTCCAAAATTGTGAACAGGATATTCCACTGGACGCGATCGAATGCTTTCTCCCCGTCCGGCATTTTCATGGCCGCTAATATTTTGTGTAGAGAAATAATCTATTGCCTGAATTAAATGATGTGTATTATCTGCCATCTGTCTACCCGAAATAAATCCATTTTGGTCCCTATGAATAATTGTGGGTGCAACCAGAGCTAAACGATTTGCTAAGATTTTTGTAAATAACTTGTAGTCATGATTTAGGAGGCTGATTGGGCGAAATGAGTTCACATCTTGCTCCGACTTACCCTTTTTAATAAAGCTAACAATAACCGCTTCAGTAAAGGAGGTTGGGATCGCTGCTCTATTGATGACACTGTTGAATAATCTGACTAAAAATGTATTAAGCGGGGGAGCAAATAATTTATAGACTTCAACAGGGATCCCGCCCCTACCACAGGCATGATTGACTGCCTGCGCAACCTCTTCTGTGGTAATTCGATTAAGAAGTACTGCTCCCTGCTCCTGTGCCTAAATCTGTATATTGAACTCTTCTAACCAATTACTCACTGCTTGTGGGGTAGTATCATATGAACCCGAGTATATATTTTCATAGTGATGAAGGAAGACATCTGCTATCCCTTGTGATGGGGTTATGATTCTATCCTGCTTGGGATCTTGTATCCTTTTGATACAATTAATATTTGACCTCCACTTGACCTCCCAGGCCAAGTATTTCTCAATGTGTTCCTTTTATTCGTACCTGTGTTGTAAAATTGTATTATGATTCAAAATCTCTCTAGACCAAAAGTGGTCCTTCAGCTGATCTCTTGCCTGTGCCTTTGCAAGCTTAGTTTGCCCTGAAGGAACAGCTATAAAATCTGCTGTAGCCTGACTAAAGCTTGTTTGTAACTGGTTTGGATGAGAGGCAATATGTAGACACATTAAATTGGATATGCAGCAATATACCAATAAAAAGCATTAGCACATGAATATTTTCTTGTCTTTTATTCTCTGTTGCACTTCATAAGAAACAGCCAGCCAACGCGTTTCGCCCAAACATGGGCTTCTTCAGGGCAAAATATTGTAGACAAAGAACGTGTCCTCTGGCGTGTATGTCAGAAGACAAAATTAAAGCGAATCCTAAAATGCATTGATGAAGCTCATGGTAGAGCGTAGATCAGTGGGTATGTTTGTTGGCAGTATTATTTGAAAACGGTATTAGCCGCATCCGAAAGCTGGGAGCCGTGTCCGTAAGCAACGTCCTAAAGTCAGCACGATTGTTTGTAACTGCTAAATCCTTTCCCTTTCCACCCTTTTCATCCCTCTCATAAATGTTGTAACTTCACCCCTAAAAAATACTTTTAAAGCCCCCCATACTGAAAACTCCATAGCTGTATCCACATTCTGCTCTAGGAACTGGCTCAATGCTTGTCACATTTGATTCACCATAATCTCATTTGCTAAGAGGGATTTATCCAAAAACCCATCTTCGTTTTTCCAAGCCCGGATCAGCCCATTCCTGCTCCACATCCTGTGGGTGAACTTCTTGAGTGGCTGCCAAACCCCTGTTGCCGACTGCCTCCTAATTGAACTTGCTGCCTAGCCCACCTGCTTCCCTGGGACCCTGACTAAGAGTAACATCGGCCACGTGCGGCCTAGGGCCTGAGGGGAGGACGCAGTGTCTCTATTCAATGGGGGTGTAGGACAGTTGTGGTGAGTTGCAGGGTGGAGTGAGACTTGGGACCATGAGGTCTGCAGCGTGATACCAATTGACCTGCTGGGTTTCACTGGCACTGCATTAGCGAACTGGGTGCGTATGTGTGCGAGTGTGTTCCATACAGACCTGCCTGATATCCGTTGCACAGCGTAGTGGTGCGGAGTGAGTGTGTACGGGAGCAACAGTAAGTGAACTGCCTGTGATTCACAACACTGGCTGGTGGTTTGCATGTATGTGGATTTCTTGTTAGGAAAGTATAACAGTTGACATTGGTTTTACTTGCGTGGCCTCACCATGCTGTGCTGCTAAAAAGTGGTATAATTCGGTATATGTACATATTGTTGATATCGTTGTGGCCCGGGGTGCACTGTCTAACTGTGTAGTGTATTATTGACTTATCGTAATTGATGGGATGGGCCTGGGGTGGACGACGGATTGCACCACATATAGATGCCGGGGGATATAGGATCCACTCCTTCCCAAGTGTGCATATTGCTGATGTCATTTGAACACGGCTGAGCCTAGTACTGCTAGAAATAGTTCCAAATGGATTTATGCCCATAGAAGTACATAATGTTCATGTTATGTTGACTGTTATGTGTTTGTTGAATACAAACCTTATTTACCTATACTACGTCTGAAGTCTCTTTTGTGAAGTTCAAGTTATTTATCATGATTGAGTGCTGGGCCAATGCTTTACACATTGCCTCTGTGATAAGCGTGTCTGCTCAGTGCCAAGATACCCAAGGGTGAGCGCAGGTTATACAGTGTGTAATCACCCACCCCTGAATGGAGTGGTAGGGTCTGCCTGGTTAGGACACCGCCTCAGCCAACCAGAAAGTGCTGGTTCCCAGAGGGTAGTTTTAGATCTACAGCATGAGGGTGCTGGCTGGGGGGAGGGGTGAGAGGGAACAGTTAGAGGCATACTGAGTCACATGCAAGCGCTGTTGAACCTCAAGGGGATAACACACGTGGCCAAGCATATACCTCACCATTTTCTCTCAGTACTGACCCTTAAGATACTGTCCTGGGGGGGCGTGGCTTGCGCGCTTGGGCAAGAATGCGGCGGTGCGCTGAGCTCCGTTACCACACGGAGCTCGAGAAGGAACTTTTGCCACTTGGAGCCTTCGCCTTTAGCTCACCAGGCGGGATATGCCTTTTGAAGTATGGCGGCTTGTTTTTCTTGGCAGCGGTGAGTTTGTGATTTGACGTTTCATTTCTTTCCGGTGATGTCGTCTCTGTGAGGAAAACGGCCGCCATTTTGTTTTTTCCTTGTTTTTCTCTTGTGGGCGCCGCTGTGACCAGGCTTCCCTTTTACAACTGAAGGAATGATTTTTAGATGCTACCGCTCTTGTTATTCTCCTTGGCATCCTTTTTCTTTCTTCTGTGGCCATTAGACCTATTTTGCTGCACGTCTGGAACAACTACTGCTCTCTTACAGTCCTGGCACCCATTACACATGATGCCTATCATTTCTGCTGAATGGACTATCAGTTCGTTATGCAATATATAACTGGAGAGCACTCAATAATGTTGTTTTTCTGGAGCACTATATAAATTATATGCCACAATTGTTTTGAATTAGAGCTTGGCTAAGGTCTTCGTGAGGGTCATTGCATCTTAGGAATTTCTACAAGATAATCCCTCATTAGTGCTAGCCTACTCATTCTGTCAATTGTGCTTTTTGAATGATACACTGGGTCATAATAACAGGTTATATATATTTACCTGTATGCTCTGTATTACGACCCTGTTGACTGTCTGTGGTGCTGCTGAGTGTGACATTTCTTTATTCTATTGTCACCTTCACATGTCTTGCGTCCCACAGTCATACTTTCAAGGCCCATATGGATGGCTTTTATCGATACCATAATGTCAGTGATGGAACGGTATCTTTCTTGAATTGAATTCAATAAGGTTGTTACCATAGTTGCCTCTACATTTTGCTTACTGTTCTCCTACAAGACTTCGGATGCCTCGACTAATCTTTATGGTGTAGTTTGCCACTCTGACATAACCTTATCAACTGTGGCCTGATTGTATCTTTTTTTCATACAAAGAGATTGTCATTTAATATTTAATATCTTCACTGAAACTTGTGCCATCAATCATTTTGTTCTATGGGCAAGACTTTCACCATTAAAAAACCCATTCAACAACAAGTGCAATTTATTAAAATGGCTAGTGATTCTCCTTCTCTTGTGAAAACTTCATCATCTGGCACTAAACAGAAAAGAGCCAAAAATGACCCTCCATCGCCGGTCCAGTCATCCTCAAATCCGGTCTTGGACTCAATCCTAGATGAACTACGAGCTCTGAAACCATTTATGAATGCTACTAATGAAAAGTTACAGCTGATAGAGGACAGGTGGATCAACATGGAGGGTAAACTGTCTGTCATGGAACAACGTATAAGTGACTTACAGGATGTAGCCATTAAAGTACCCTTGCTGGAACTTGAAAATCGCAATAGAAGGAACAATCTTCGTCTATATGGTTTGCCTGAAAATATTGAGGGTCCAGATCTTCTTACCTTTTTAAAGACATTTTGTCTGACCTTCTTGACCTCCAATCTTCAACACCTCTTAATATCCAGCGGGCACATCGTCTGGGTCGACTCCAACCTCACTCTAGCAGACCACGTGGTATCATAATGCTCTTTCTGGAATTTACCGACTTGATGCACATATTAAAAGCTGCCAGAGAAAAACGTTGTCTTACATGGTCTGGTCATAACATCTACATATCTCAGGATCTCTCCAATGCAACCAATTCCAGGCACAAAGAATTCTTAGCTCTTCATCCTCATTTGAGATCCTTGAACATCCGCTATGGTATACTACATCCTTGTCTCTGTAAAATTACACATGAAGGCGTCTCTCGCTCTTTTGAAGACCCATCTAAGCTAAAACAGTTCTTGCAATCCATCACTAGAGCACCCATGGACACCAACACTTAATACTTTTCATTGTTAACTGTTATTGCATCTGGTTTCCTCACTTCTTGTTATGGTTTTGAAGTTTTGTCTTAAGTGTATGCGGCCTATTTATCCTTTTGTCCATTTATCTTTTTATCTTACCACTTCCATATTTTTATCTATACTTCTTTCTCTCTTGTTCGTTCCTCCTCTCTCCGTTGTTGCTCTTGCTTCCATGTGTAAACATGCCCGGCTCATGTTTCTTCCTCTTCTTACTTCAGATCTGGCTCTTTGTCCTTGATCTGTCTTTATCTCTCTGTATTGTTTTTACTTTCTTTCCACTCACTTTCTCTCTTCACTCTCTCTTTTCCTTTCCTTTCTCTTTTCTCTATTATGTTCCTTATCCTTTTATTTACAAGAATGCTTATTTGTTTTACCTCCTTATGTGCTTGCTAATTCCATTATGTTATCCACCTTTTGTTGACTGGTTCCCTTTTGCATTCCCACAGCTCGTCAATATTGTACCTATATTCCTGTCTCCTCAATATCAACATGTTTAATGTTGTATCGTGGAACGTTCGTGGTCTGGGTCACCCTGTCAAGTGTCAGAAGGTACTCTCCCATTTATCCAAGCTTAATTGTCAGATTGCTTTTTTGCAAGAAACACATTGTAATGATGTCGAATCTCTCAAAATCAAACGCCAATGGGTAGATCAGGTTGTTTTTTCTCCTGCTGTTAATCGTAAGGGTGGTGATGCCATCCTCTGTCATAAATCTTTAAAATTGCAAATTATATCTACTGAAAATGATACGAGTGGACGATGGGTAATTCTTAATGCTACAGTTCACAATAAGCAGATCACCTTCTTTAATATTTATGGACCAGTTAAATTTGATCCGGACTTTTGGAATACCATTACAATAAAAATATCTTCCATTACTAACCCCAATATTATTGTCGCTGGTGATTTTAATAATTGGATGGACCCCTTTTCCGACAGAAAATCTGATTGTAAATTCAAACCTGATAAAACGCATAAAGCATTCCAAGCTGCAATTGCCTCTCGTCCACTCTATGATGCTTGGAAAACCAGTAATCCTGACACTCAAGAAGTTAGATACTTTTCAAATGTTCATCACACTCTGTCATGCATTGATTATATTTTGATTTCAAAACCCTTACTCCCCACTCTCCAAACTTCTGATATGGCTCCATTTTTATTTTTGACCATGCCCCTGGTTCAGTCTCCCTTGACTTATCACTTGCTATGCCTAAACACACTAGATGGAAATTCAATAATTCCCTATTATCAGACCAAACATATATCTCAGATGCTACCTCTTTTATAAAATATTTTTTCTTATTAACAAACCAAGTGATACTTCTGTTCATAATAATTGGGATGCCTTTAAGGCCTCTTTTAGAGCCTTCACCATTGCATATACTGCCAGAAAGAAAAAGCGATTAAACTCCCACTACCTTTCTACTCTATCACACATTAAAACCCTCGAACATGCTTACTATACCTCCAAGTCCCCCGATCACCTTAGAGATCTCATCAAAGCTAAATCTGACTGAAACAAATTAGCTACAACTGATGCCTGCAACATTCTACTCAAAATAAAATCCAAATTTCATGGAGGTCAAAATAAAGAAGGTAGAATGCTGGCCAATTATCTAAAAATCAAGTTGGAGAGGAAAACCATTGGACCTATTCGCAATACATGTACCAATACTCTACTACACTCTGACTCAGATATTGTTAATGCTTTTCAGTACTACTATCATTCATTATATTTGGAAGACACTCACCCTACTGAAAATAATACCCAAATGTTCTTTGATAATCTCCCTCCTCCTCGTTCTATACCGGATGCTATGACCCTCTTGGAAAAAGATATAACCCTTCAGGAGATTTTAGACGCAATTAAATCCCTTAAGAGAGCTAAAGCCCCTGGCCCTGAAGGTTTTTCTATCAAACTCATCTCTTCCTTTTCATCTATCTTTGCTCCACATTTACACAAATTATTTACTCCTTTCTTCAGACATTCTAAACCTGGAGGCTCCTTTCTTGATGCTCTCATTGTAGTCATCCCCAAACCTGATAAAGATCACTCTCTTTGTCAAAATTACCGTCCCTTTAATCAACTATGATTGTAAAATCTTTGCCAAAATTCTTGCATCTAGATTAGAAGATGTTATACCCTTACTCGTCAAACCTGATCAATCTGGCTTTATTAAGGGTAGGCTTACCTCAGACAATGCTAGAATGTTTTCCAATATCCTCACAATGGCAAAACGATTCCCTGATCCCCTAGCTGCATTATCCCTTGAGCTGAAAAAGCTTTTGATCGTATAAACTGGCAATTTATGTTCAAAACTCTTCACTGGTTTGGTTTCGGCCCGAAATTTATCTCTTTTATCAAACTTTTGTACTCAGAACCCCCTGCATGCGTTTCTGTTAATGGTTATCTATCCCCTTATTTTAATTTACATAGAGGTACTAGACAAGGTTGCCCTCTTTCTCCCCTTCTATTCCTTCTATGTCTTGAACCTTTTCTTGAACGTATTCATTGCAATTCTTCGATAACTGGGTTCCAATATAAATCTCATGAAATTAAACTATCTGCCTATGCAGACGATATTTTGATTTACCTTTCAAAACCCTTAACTTCATTGCCTTGTTTTTTTACAGGAAATTGACTTATATTCTAAAATATCTGGTTATAAACTGAACTTCACCAAAACTGAGATGTTACCCTTAAATTCCTTAAGTTACCAATTTATGTTTTCAGATACCAATTTTAAATGGTGTCCCTCTAAAATTAAATATTTAGGTATTTGGTTTTCCTCTACTATTTCTCAAACTCTCTCTTTCAATTTCACTACTTTAAAGACCAAAATTCAAAACTTATTTTCTTCCTGGTCCCCCTTATACCTTTCTTGGTGGGGTAGACTGGATACTATTAAAATGATGATTGTACCACTCATTCTATTCTTACTTTCCATGCTACCCTTCAAAATCCCCAATTATTATTTTAATCAAATCAACTCCATTTGTACTAAATTTCTTTGGAACAACAAACCCACCCGCATTGCTCTATCTAAATTAATTAAATCAAAAGATGAAGGGGGCGTACGATTTCCTCATTTTAAAATATATCATTCTGCTTTTTAATACGACAAATTTATGCTTTGAACAAACAATATAATGATGAGCCAATACCTAGTTGGATTACTTTTGAACGGTCTTTATTACATGAATTTTCTTTCTACGACACTTGCTTTATGTCCAATTGTACTTTTATTTCCAAACATCCCATTTTAAAATACTCCCAACATTTGATACATTCCCTCTTCACGGATGTATTAAGTGGGTATGTGAATACCTCCTCTTCCATTTCACAATGTTTCTTCATTCTCAAATATAATTCTCAGTTCCACGCAGTAGTTTCTCATGTATTCATTTATTTATGTATTTTTTGTGTTTTCATAAATCCATAGTTCATGGTAAAGTGAGGTACAATAAAAGATCTTGAACAGCCGACACGTGTTTCGCCCTACAGTGTCAATCATTATAAATGCAGAACTTTCTTTGTGCCACAAGATTGATCTGAATATCCTGATGTCATTATCATATAAGCCTTGAGAAAGCCCTGGTCTGATTGACACTGTAGGGCTTAGAAACTGAGGTATAAAAGGTTCAATACTTTGAGAATAGCCTCCCCAACAGTGGATTTAACCGCTTGACCGCGGCTCGGATTCCGCCGCGGTGCTGGGCGTTCCCTTGAGTGGGCATGTCTGGGACGGCCCCCGGCCGTCCTCCACACACGCCCACCATGACGTCGGACGGCCAGGGGCCGTCCGACGCATGGAAAGGGTTAAGGCAATATTGTCCAGGAAGAGAACCCTTGAACCTTACTTTGAAACCTAAAACTCTTCACGGATGGCTCTGATTTTTATCAAGCTTTTCTTGCTTCCTCTATTTGGTATAATAAATTTATCAAGTTTCGCCACAAATATTTCTACTTCAAACACTGGAAGGAGAAGAATATTCTTTATGTTCACCAACTTGTGTCTCTTAATTCTGTCTTACCTTTTACTACATTACAAGGTTCTCATGATTTACCCTCCCACTTTCTAACCCAATACTCCCAATTATCACAGGCACTTCAATCATTTCTAATGACTAGAAATTTCCCTCCCAACAGTACTCCATTTATTCCCTTGACTCCTCTGTATAATATTTCACCTGATTCTAATCCGAAAGCCTCTCTTATATATAAACTTCTATCTACCCCTATTTGTGAGAGACCTAAATCATCAACTGAGTTAGCATGGGAATTGGATCTCTCTATGTCTCTTTCAATTAAAAAATGGAACAAACTATGGCACAAAGTTTTCACTACCTCTAAGGCTGCCAATATCACCCAATCGTTATTTTTCTTATATAATAGGGCAGTTCGGACACCTATATTTATACATAAAATCAACCCTTCCTCTTCTCCTCTTTTCTGGTCATGTCTTTCCGCTGATGGCACATTGACTCATTTGTTATACCACTGCCCTAATGTTTTCAAGTTTTAGGATTCCATCTGGACTAAATGTTCAAAGATATTTCATTTTTGTGCTCCATTGTCACGTCACAATCTTTTTCTTGGTTCTATATCTGCTGATTTTCATGATTTTCATGATTCCTCATTAAAGTTTAAATTACTTGACCTTTTTATTGCTCTTGCTTTTAAAGTTATTCTTGCTTGCTGGAAAGACAATTCTAAAATATGTATGCTAACATGGTGGAATTTTATTTGCAATGAACATAGAATTTCTACTGTTTCATCTTTAACATGGTCTCAAAAAATTAAATCTGACTTATTATGGTTACCTTTTATTACTTTCCTATCTGCACATTCTTCCTTACAATAATACATTTTTGATCAATCTTCTTCTTTCTTTCTCATCTCTTTCTTTCCTTCTTTTCTCTTTTTCCTTCTCTACTCTCTTGCCTCTCTTTCTTTATCTTCTATCTCAAAATAATTGTTTAACCAATTTATTAATAGGTACCTTAACCTTTTCTAATTTATCTATTAAATAATGGTTGTATTTTGTATCTGCTTGTATTTATTACCATGTTATTTATCTTGTGTATACAACATTTATCGTTGGCACTTTATTTTCTATTCAATAAAAACGATTTGTAAAAAAAAAAAAAAAAAAGATACTGTCCTGGAACGTGAATGGCCTGGGCAGCAAATTGAACAAGGGAGTAAGGTGGAAATACTTGTTCAGACAAGACCTGGACATAATCCTACAAAAAGAAACCCACCCTTGGGGCAACAACTGCATAGTTGTAAACCACTGTAGCCCTAGATTACTGGTACATGTGGGATTTTCAACAGGATCCAGAGGGGTGGGGATTCTGGTCCGTAAGTCCCTCCTTTTGCAAGTCATCCAATCCTGGGTCGACACGATGGGGTGCCAAGCAACAGTGAGTGGACACTGGAATAGGGAGAAACTGATATTCGCGTCCTGGTATGTCCCCGCAGCGTTTCAGTCCAAGGGGCTGGATAAACTAGGGCAATTGGTAATGGAGATGCCAGAGGTCTTACTCCTTATCAGAGGGGATTTCAACTTTACTCTACAAGGGGACCTAGACAGAATGACAGAGTCTTGGGACAGACCCACGACTGACCTACACCTAGATTCATTTTTCAACTCCTTGGGGATGGCAGACTTATGGCGGACAGAACACTCTGCGGCAAGACGGTACTCCTGTGTCTCTATCAAGATGCGCTCGATGTCCAGATTGGACTATTTTTTGGTACCACACCACCAATTTGGGAGATTTTGTCACACAACTATCTTGCCACACAGTATATCAGACCATTCTCCCATAGTCACATATTTACTAACAGACACCCCAGGGGCAGGGGGGAATGGAAGCTGGACCCATGGGAACTAACAGACTGGAATACAAGAAAGCTGATCACTGAGACCACATATCTCTACTTTAAGGAAAATACTAGGTGCCCGATTCACAAAGGTAAACTCAGACCAAGCGTCTAAGGGCTCAATTACGATGTCGGGTGGACTTGGGTGCGCCCGACACCGTCGCGGTCTCGGGACCGACCGATCTCTGGTCGGCGTTCCTAACATCGCTATTACGATGTGACCGCACATGGTGCGGTCGCATTCTCCCATTTCCCTATGGGAGCTTGTGTTATGGCCATAAACAAGCCAAAACACATGCTCCCATATAGAAAGGGGACATTGTGTTAATCCCTGCACCCCGTGGAAGGCAACTCAAGGGGCCTGCAACAAGGTGCAGGAATTAACAGGGGAGGGACCATAGGGTTGCCCTCGGCCCCCAACTGAAGGCCGCAAGGAAAAGAGGGCCCTACTCGGGGCCCCCAAACTCACTTTCCGACAGGCTTTCCATGTTGGAAAGCCCGTCATGGAAAGCCTGTGGGAAACCAAGCATCTTAATCCCGAAGGCGGAAACGCCTTCCTATGCGATTACAGGCCGGTTTATGACTGGCTGACGGGCTCCTGGAGCCTGCCGAAATCCAGCTGGAATGACTGGCCGGTTTCAATTCTGATGGGCTGTATTGTAATCAGCCGGTCGCAATTGAAACAGATGATCTCGGTCGTAAAGCCTCCGACCTAAGGTCGGAGGCTTTACAACCAAGATCGTAATAGGCCCCTATGTTTAGACCTGAAGTCTAAGTTTAGACCTAAAGTCTAACTTTACTACTAGCAAAGTTAGACTTTTGGTCTAAGTTAGACTGAAAGTCTAACTTAGACCAAAAGTCTAACTTTACTAGTAGTGAAGTTAGACTTTTCGTATAAACTTAAACTTCAGGTCTAAACTTAGATTTTTGGTCTAAGTTTACCTTTGAGAATTGGGCCCTGGAATGGTAGATTCTGAGCTAGACCAAGATGGTCATAAGGGGACAGCTTATCATACATGACAGGGACAAGGAGAGAGAGAGAGTAGGGAGTTGGAATGTAGGTTGACACAATGGGAAACAAACTATTTGAACGCTCCTTCACCGAGGCTGGCACACAAGATTGAGGGGATAAGGGAAGACCTGAGAAGCCATGTCCAACAAGATGCAAGGTGTAGTATCTGGTATGTGGCCTGCTGTTGCTGGGTCTTAGTTGTGTTCGTTCTATCCTAGAGTTTTCTGTGTGCTAGAATGTTGGAGTTACAGGAGCGTGTGAGTTCCAGAACTCTACTGTGTCAGTTGCTGGAAGAGTGCCCTGTGGATGGGACGTTTCGGTACATGGTGCAACTCAAATAAAGAAGATCATCTCGCACACTTCAGGGCCCCGTGCACTTCTTTACACTGGCGACGAGCTGGTGAGCTTTGTACCCTTACGTGTGCCATGATGGGAGAAATCGTTTCCTGCTGTGAAACTTACTAAACCCAGAAACGTCTCAACACACTTGTGGAGCTTATAAGGTACTGTTTGCGCTACCCTGTGATGCACCTCCAGCTAGAATTCTATCTGACTTAATTTGCTTAATTTAAATTAAAGCAGGTTGGCAAGCGCTACTTCCCGAGGCCTGCTTGCGCACCGCGCATTCTTTAAAACAGCGCCCGTTTCTTACCGCTCGCGCAGGCTGGCCTATGCTGACTCTGCGCTCTGTCTCCCAAGCAATAGGAACCTGCTGTGCTGTCGGCTGGCGCCGGCTGGCTGCTGCTGACTCTGCGCTCCGTCTCCCGGGCAACAGGAGCCTTCTGCTTTGTCTATGCTGTGACATCCTTCCTACCTTCGGGCTCCTTGCGCTGTGACGTCTTTCTCCTTGGCAACCGGAGACGCTTAGGGGCCAATTCACAGAACTAATCTGAGATAAAATCCTAAACTTACTACTTTTGGTATTCACAGAAGGCATTTAGTAGTAGTAAAGTTAGGACTCCTAACTTTACAGCTACTAAACTGAGATAAAATCCTAAACTTACTACTTTTGGTATTCACAGAAGGCATTTAGTAGTAGTAAAGTTAGGACTCCTAACTTTACAGCTACTAAACTGAGATAAAATCCTAAACTTACTACTTTTGGTATTCACAGAAGGCATTTACTAATAGTAAAGGTAGGACTCCTAACTTTACTACTACTAAATGCCTTTTGTGAATACCGAAAGTCGTAAAGTTAGGATTTTGTCTCAGTTTAGTTTTGAGTGAGGAATTTCGTAAATTCTAGAATGTACAGGATGAGCTTTCCGTGGGTGGGGGCTTACTTTGGTAGTCGCACCAAAACTTGTTCCCCCGTCGCAGGTTAGAATGAGAATTATTCAATTGGCTCATCAGGGCCACCAAGGCATATCTAAGACTAAGGAAAGAATTTGTTTACACTTCTGGTGGCCGGGAATGGACATTCTTGTGGAACGTGTGGTAAGGGACTGCATGGAGTGCAATGTGTGTGACAAAGTGTATAAGACAAGAGCCCAACCCATGGTCATACATGATGCTCCCGCTCGCAGTTGGTAGGAGGTGGCCTTAGATATCTTGGGGCCAGTGACCAGAAAATCTGGTCAGTCTTATGTTCTCGTTCTGATGGACATGTATTCGAGGTGGCCTGAAGTCCAGGTCACTCACGGTATTGAGACGAGAGATGCCCTGAAGTTTTTAGATGACATCTTCGGCAGAGAAGGACTCCCTGAATGCCTCCTAGCAGACCATGGTGTTCAATTAGTCTCAAGAGAAATGGAGGAATTTTTGGTGAAGAGAGGTATTAAGCACAAGCGTTGTGCCCTCTATCATCCCAAAACTAACGGCATGGTGGAGAGGTTTAACAGGGTGCTAAAGAAGTCTATCCAACTTGCCAAACCTCAGGGCAAGGACTGGAAGGCAGAGATTTTGGAGAGGGTGAGGGTGTGCCACCTAACTCCTCACTCAACTACAGATAGAATACCTTTTGAATTATTCAGGGGGCGTAGTCCCAACACTTACATGTTTCAGTCTTGGATGAGGAAGGTTGGTGTGGGTGTTGAGGATTCTGAGGTGGTCCCCGGGCGGGTGGCGCAAGATCCTAAAGCCATCAAAAGGAAGGAGAACTTTGACATAAGACATGCTGTTTCATGCACTGACGTGCACGTGGGTGACAGTGTGAGAGTGCGATATCCACAGAAGTCTGGTGTCTCTAGGTACTCTTCTCCTTTTAAGGTGACAAAGTTGTTCCAGAATGCGGTCAAACTTGATGATGGCCATATAAGGAACCTTAGCAGGATTGCTGTTGTGCGTCCTAGTGGTCAGACCGAACTGGACGCACCGGTGGTGGGCTCTGAGGTTCTATCATCTTTGCGCAGGAGTTCTCGTGTCTGTAAAGCTCCTGATGCACTGCGTGACTTTGTTTTAGCCTAAGTAGTCTTTGTTATTTCTTTATGTTTTCTCTAAGGTGTTGGGGGGAAGGTGTGTGGTTTCTGGTATGTGGCCTGCTGTTGCTGGGTCTTAGTTGTGTTCGTTCTATCCTAGAGTTTTCTGTGTGCTAGAATGTTGGAGTTACAGGAGCGTGTGAGCTCCAGAACTCTACGGTGTCAGTTGCTGGAAGAGTGCCCTGTGGATGGGACGTTTCTATACATGGTGCAACTCAATAAAGAAGATCATCTCGCTCACCTCAGGGCCCCGTGTACTTCTTTACACAAGGGCCCAATTCAGAGTGAAACAGGACAGGCTATATGAGGTGGGAAACAAGGCAGGGAAACTGTTAGCCTGGTTATCTAAAAAAAAGAAGGATAATGGCGGACACGGGTCATAGACACAGGAATAAGCGAGCCAGCCGAGCGCCCATTTGCCATAGCCCAGGCCCTCACAACACATCTGAATGACCTCTACTAGGCAAAGAGGGTGGTTGATACAGAAAACTTAAAAGTTTCATTGCTGATATCCCAGCCCCTCAGCTCTGGGAAGAAGCGAGTCGCTTCCTGGAAGCGGAGATCACGTAAACTGGTATATCTGAGGCACTGGGTCAGATGTAAAAGGGCAGATCCCCATGTCCCAATGGTTGGCCACCCAAAATTAAACATATCAGATCCCGAATAGTGGGCTCACTTTGCACAATGTTCGACAGGGTGAAAAACGAAGGCACACTTCCCCGAGACCAAAGACGAGCAAAAGTAGTTCTGATTCACAGGAAAGGGAAACCACGGGCGACTGTGCCTTCTACAGGCCAATATCACAGCTAAACCTGGATACTTGGGGCATATTTTTGAGAGCCTTGAATTACGTTTGTATCACACAAAGTGGTACATGCGTGACACAAGGCTCTGAGTAAACTGTATGAAGCCACGCAAAGCCACATTGTGTGGCTTTGAGTGGCCTCATAAATCTTGAGTAAGGTAACGCAGCACAAATCGCTGCATTACTGTTGTGAGAAGGTGACCTGGTATATGCTGTCCACTAATTAAAGTGGGCACCTTGCACCAGTCTAAACGACCCTTATTGATGATTAGGTTAAAGACAACCTTTATAGAAAGCTATCCTAGTGGTAGCTGTGGAGAGCAGCCTTCAGGCTAAGTCTTGAAGGAATGTAAAGCAGCTTGTGTTACCAGTATATAACCTCTTGAATGACCAAATGAAAGGAGAACCACACAAGGTATATATAAACAATATGTATTTATTACTAAACACGCTCTACTAACCTCTTTATGAGATTAGAGAGCAAGGCACACAATATTACAGTACTAGAATAACAGTAAATAGCACAATGCACAGTGGGCTCCAGGGGGAGACCAAACCATATACTAAGAAAGTGGTATAAGAACCACGACTTGACTAGACACAGTGCCTAGAGCACGTAGAAACACTGGGACCCCAAGGAACCACCCAAGGTAGTGACACAGGGGACCCACGGAGGACGGGTGCAGTGTGGGAACACAGACGCGAGCTCCGTACAACTCTATGGGAAAGTCACGGTTGGAATATTAGAGTTTAAGGACACTTAGGAGAGGACTTTGAGGAAACCCTTTCAAACTTAGACGGTTCTAAGGCCAGCACCCACGGGAGCACCGAAGTACTTGTGTTAGCTCACCCAGGGAAGCCGGGTGCATAGGTGTCAAAGGGTGTCGGGAATCGTCGTTGTTTTCAATGGCGAGACGCTGCAAAGTGCTGCTGCCGTGAAGAAGAAAAGTGTCCGGTGTGATACAAGCCTGGATCAAAGATGTGAAGAACCTGAAAGCAGAGGGGACAAAGTCTGGGTCACTTCACGTGACCAGGAGTGGAGCAATCGAATGCCCACCGATGTCGGGTGCCTCAGGTGCGAAGAGGTGAAGCTTGACTCTGCAGCCACGGGGACCAGGAGATGTCGATGATGACCAGGATCTGCAGGCGAGCTGTCTGACTAAGGATGTCGAGTGCTGAGGGGTCAGTTTCCGGATTGGAGACCAACAAGCCTTGGCAATTGCAACCCACACGGTCAGAGAAAAGATGCTTCTGTGAGGACCAGCAAGGTCCTGGGGACTCCCCAAGCGATGGAGAGTCAGGGCGCTTCTGGAGCAACCAGGGATGCTCATTGAAAGTTAGAGTTGCCTTCTTAGGAACCCACAGGTCAACGGACCAGGGATCATGAAGGGACCTCAAGAGGAATCACAAAATGGCAGCCCACGGAACACTCCTTAAGGGTAGGCCAGCAATCTTCAGGGTAATTACTGCTCGGGGTTAGGACTACAAGTAACCCAAAGCTCAGCCTCAGGGGTCACCGGACAGCTGATGCTTCTGCAAATAGACGCGGTGTCCAGGGGTTTGGGTTGCAAAGTCACCACGAGGGATACGGGCCTCAGACTTGCTGTGGGCACAGATCAACCTCAGAGACCTTGGGAACCCACATCCTGTGTTGCAATATTCTTCGGAGTCCTCAGGAGCTTCGGAGATGCAAACCGGTCAGATGCGTAAAGGTGCCTGCCTTGCAGGGGAGTAACTCCTTTACTCCAAGGGAGATTCTTCAGTCATCCAGCGTACTGTAGATCGTCGAAGTACTTGGTTTCTGTAGCAGAGTTTAGTCCAGGTGTAATCTAAAGTCCTGTAGCCAGGGGTTCCTACTTTATACCCAAGGAAGGGGTGGGACAAACTCTGGGGACCCACCTATGGGAGGGTCAGGACAGAGGGGTGGCTACACCCATGTCCTTTGTCCAGTTTCACGCCAGAGCAGGGGCTGAGTGCCCCTGCAACCGGTTTGAGCTGGACTATGCACAGGGACACCAAATGTGCCCCCAGTGCAGACATCAAAGCACTCTTGGAGTGCACCCACCCAGCCCCAATACACTAAAGACTGTCTGGGAGGTGGTCACACCTCCCTGTGACAGGAAACCTATTGTCAAGCCTTCCCCTGCCGGAGTTTCGTCCAGCAGCAGGAGGGCAGACTCGTGTCTGTGGCTGGCAGCATCCATTTTGTGATGCCAGGGCTCTGTGAAGTTGGTACCGGGTGTACCGGTGCTGTCATATTTCTCCCTCTAGAAGGGAGGAATCATACCTCCCACACCAGTTACTGGTGTGGAGGTATGATTCCAAGGTGTTTGACACCAAACACTACATAATTCCTTGCAGCCATTTTAAAGTTAGCATTTACCGCGAGGTTATAATGCACTTAAGAGTATATGGTTGGCTGCATCACAGACAACCCCGGAATAGTGGTTCCGAAGGCTGTAGAGGGGCTCTGCTCATGCATGGGCACCCTCTCACATAAAACCCAGCACCCTGCCTTCAGGATTGATAAGGCCTGCCATAGGGGTGACTGATAGGCTTATATGTGCAGTGATTAGGATAGATATAGTGAACCTATATCTAAGTAAGGGGTGCATGCACCACCTTACACAGGCTGCAGTAGCAGACCTGTGGTGTCAGTTTGAATGGCCTCTCAGGGGTGGCATAATACATGCTGCAGCCCCTGGGAGGCCTCTGGGGTACCTATGCCCTGGGTACATAGTATACCATATACTAGGGACTTATAAGGGTACCCCAGAATCCAATCTGGAGTGTACCTAGAGTACATGCAATCAATTTAGGGAGTTAGCAGATAGGCTGGGGTCCTGAATAGCAGGATCTCAGCCAAACTAAGTCAAAAACCAGCAAAACACCAGGAAGAAAATGGGTGCAACCATGCAGTTAGATTCCTCCTTCCTACAACTGTGAAGTTCAAAGAAGCGTGCGCACCAGGTCCAGATAAAGGTAATCCACTTTATGAAGAAGGTATTTGCAGGGACCCCATCCACATCAAGGTAAGGATGCAACTGACATGGAATACACTCCGAACACATTCCACATTAGCAACCACCTTACATTCTACATCTCTGCATCACAACATAGATACAGATTATAGATACAGAACACCACAGTCACCTTCCTCTGTACTTGGGAGGCCTTCAATGGGCGTTGTGGTGGGTGTTCCCCACGCACATCCCATGGGTTCTGGTGCATTCCCAGATTCACAAGGACTTGTAAACCTGCAAATGCTTCAAAATCTTACTCCTCCCCAGGGCAGGCGTAACGAGGATAATATCTTTATTTCTCTTAGATTTTCCTCTTTCCATGGAATTGTTTTCATGCAGGAAGGTGTCCTTCCTTGCACAAAACCAATCCTGCCTACAACACAGGCACCCTTGCATTGGTGCTAGGCTGCCAAAACAACACCAGCGCCGGGGGAAAGGGCAAGAATGCACCGTATTGGATACATATGGTGCATTCCTGCCCTTTCGCTTTGATGACATGACATATGAGCCCCAAGGTTTTAGCAAAGGTGCGAGCTAACTGCCTGATGCAGGTGGTGGATACGCGTGTGGCTCCTGATCAGTTGGGATTTGCTCCATATAGGGCGACAAGGCACAAACTCCGAAGACTGGCAGGTGCCTAACACATAGGGACTGTATCGAAAAACCATCTATTCTAGTAGCCGTAAATGCCCAAAAGGCATTTGACTCCTTGGAGTGGCCCAACTCAATGGCGATCTTGCGCAAGATGGGGTTCTGCCCAACATTCATGTCCTGGGTGAGATTGCTGTACAAAGACCCAGTAGCTAGGGTAACTACAGTTGCCCACTTTCCTCCTTACTTTTTGCAAAGACATTGAACCACTGGCCACATGGGTGTGGACGGATGCATTAATAAGGTTATATGGTGGGACCCTGTAGGAAAGTGGAGTATTATGCCGTGAGGCTGCTTAGGCTTCACTATGCAATAATCTCACAATGCCCCCAAAAGGTCCTTTGGATTCACACTAATAAATCCTTAGTTCAGTCCTGGTAGAGTGGCTGGGTCCAAACTGAGGTGGGCAAAAAAACGATGGATTAGATGCGGTCCCAAGCGATTGCGAGTGGCTGAGAATAATTCAAGCATTCCATCCATCACCTTGTTGAGTTCCATCGAGGCATAGCGTGGAACAAAGGTAGTGATAGCTGAACTGGCAACCAACAAGCCTTGGCAGCAGCAAGCTCAGCCTTTGGTCACTTCGACGTCCTGGAGTCTGTGGGGAAATGGTAGCCTCCTGAAACTTGATGAAGGTCAGGACTATGTTTCCCACAATGCACTAGACCATTTACATTTGGGCAATTCTCTCGGCGGGCCCGATGGCCAGTGATTCTTTGGATCCGGGTGCAGTATTTCCTGCAGGCTGCATGGGACTAGTACCTCTAGTCCAAGGGAGTTCTTTAGTTGCCTTATGCTTGTAGAAGGGTTCCTCTTTCCTTTGGAACCAGTCTCTGGTCCAGGACAAGCTGTAATCATGCAGTTGCAGGGTGGGTGCCACAGGGCCAGTCTTTGGTGCCTTCTCTTTGTGCAGATCCTGAAGTCGCAGACTTGGATCTCTTCTATGTCCTTTTGTTGCACGTTGATCAGATCTGAGGTTCTAGTGCCAGGGCAGCCCCTTAAATCCTAGATTTGGGAGGGTCAGGGGTGTGGGAGCTGGTAGGCAATGGTCTACTAGCCCCAGTGATCAATCTGCACCTGAGGTGAACACTTCCTATGGAGGGTGGCACCTTTTCTACCCAGAAGCCTCTATTCTGCCACTTTTAAAAATGGCAAAACCCTTCTTCGTCTGAACAGACCAGGTAGCCCATCGTAGGGGTGTACGCCTCCTGGCTATCTAATTTTCCCGCCTGCCCGGGGTGCAAACGTGCCTGGGGTTGTCTTTTTTCTCCTCTGGGAGGAAGCCTGGTGTAGTGTAGTTCCTATTTCCCTAATAGGCTCTGCGCATTGGAATAATATCCCCTATAGGTTTGACATAGGACTGAGGTCGGTATGTCCCTATTGAGTATATTAAACTTAATTATTTGTGCCAGCTAGCTCAGAGGCCACTAGAAACTCCTTGAAGACAAGAAGGGAGTAGTTTAAGGCAACCGCATAAACATGACAACTTTGTTTCCCTTTAGAATCGGAACACTCTCAGAATCGTGGAAACAATAGATAACAGTTTCACTCAGCTAATCGTGCATGCTTAGTTTCTCCAGAGTTACACAGAAAGAAAAGACGGACGTTTCAATAAAAGGGATTTATGGAACAGTCTTGTTTCTCGGGTAAGAGATATGCGCTGTTATGATCACAAGGCAGTATGCAAGATATAAAATGTACAGCATAAGCAGTAGAAAGAAATAATACTGCGCTAGCATTATCTTTTAGCATATATTCACGTACATAAATAACATGAGCTAAAAATGCGAGTACTCATAAGATGCTTCTCTAAGCTAGTTCTACCCAGTGTACCTAACCTAACCTAAGTGTAGGACAATGTAAGAAGTAGGTGAAGTATTCTATAGTATGGTATACTAAGAGTCTGTATGCCAAGAGTCCCTCTAGGTTCTAGTCAGCTCCATACCTTGAGAATGAGAGAGGTGGGAATCTCTTTCCAGATCTTCGAACTCTAACACCCCGCGAAGGGAGTCAGAACACTGGAAGCTGGATTCTCTGCGAGCAGGGATGACAGCGTCTCTTCTCACTGCGTCAGGCCGGGATACGGGCTCCTCTAAAGTCGAGGTCTCCTCCTAAATTTCTTGGGCAAGGGAAGGTATATTTATACCTGGTAGGTGCTTTGGAATGTTAGCATTGGCGTGAAGTCGGACAGAGGAAGACGTCAGGAATGTACCCTTAAGGTATAGCGGTTCATGCATAATAGATGAGTTCTTGAAGAAATCAATAATCCTGTGCTAGGGGAACTCCCAAGAGCTTAAGGGTCTGGTTTCTAAGAACTCGTTCTGACGTTGGGGTGGACGGATGTCGGTGACCATGCCTGTATTTGGAGTGCATGGCTAATGCCTAAATAAGGACTGGGTTTTTATGCCTATATAAGGGCAATGCGAATTGTGCCTATATAAGGACATGTTTCAGGAAAACCTATATACGGACACCTAAAGCGGAATACAACACTGGGTGCATATCAGAGACAGTGGGAGCTTTGAAGCTCACCGCCTGGATGTGGCACTTCACTAGCCATCCTGTCAGGAAGGGAGGTGGAACCTGGAACCTCCCGCCCAGGCAGGCCAATGTTTCTGATTCCTTGGTGTGCTCATACCTCCTGGCAGGAGGTCATATTCCTGTCTTGGTTGCTGCAGCTGCAGGCTGAGAGCCAGTGCACAGGAAAGACTGGGGCAACTAGGTGGGAAACCTTTAAGTTAGCCACCTGGGTGCATGTCAAATAAAATGCGACTTTGGGGAAAAGTTGGGTTTGATGAGAAAAGTTGTTTGATACTAAACATTATACTTTTCAGGGGGACACAATGGAGGGGTGGGAGGGGGGGTCCCGGGTGCCACCCATGTTATCCTATGGGCCCCTGGACACTTATAGTAACTCCTAATGGAAGGAGGCTAGTATAGGGGCATATATGTTTGCACTTATATGTCCACACCTTTACTATAATGCACCCTGCCTCCTGGGCTCAGGACACCTACCTTAGGGGTGACTGGCATATATTAAAGATAGTGCATTGACTGTGCCACACATGGTGAGGGCAGAGTCGAGTTGGAGCAGTGTACACTGTTCCTGCAGTCTCCAATGGCAAGCCTGCTGTCATCTGTTTACTTGGGTCACTCAGGGTGGCACAATTCGTGTTTCAGGCCCTGGTGACCCCTTTAACTCCCATGCCCTGGGTACCACTGGTACCAGTTACCAGGGACTTATAAGGGGGTTAACGTCCGTGGCATTTGGGGTTGCCTATTCACATGTATCAATTTTAGGGAGAGAGCACAGGCACTGGGGCCTGGGCAGCAGGCTCCAGCGCACTTTCAGAGGCAAAAACCACCAGCTTTGGTGTCCAAATAGGGCAAACGTGGGGTGGAGGACCTGCAAAAAGCATGTTTCCTTACACACCCGGAGTGAAAAGACGTTGTGTCCTTATACACGGACGATATACTCTTCTATTTGGCTGAACCAGAGAGCTCTACACCCAGAGTATTGGAGATCCTAGAGGTGTCTGCGTCGAGACTTTGCCCTTACAAGCAATCAGTCAATGAAGGATTTATATAGCGTGGCTATTCACTCGTAAGGGTCGCAAGCAATGCTGATCACTTAGCGCAAATAATCTTTTATTGTTGCAAGTCCCTAAATTCACCAAAGCCAGACAGGGAGGAAGATCCCTGGAGGAAATCTAAATTATGGAACGTGTCCCAGTTAGTCTTCGCCACTTGTGTTTCAACCTTCAAGAAGGATCTGAAAACCTTCTTTTCAATAAAGATTAATAAAGATTAGCCCATCTTGCATTGTACTAGTTTCAGTGATCAATCTCTGCTTTTAGTGTCCGGACGCTTCTGGTGAAGGAGTTGTGTGCTCTACAAATGTTCCTTGATTTGATACTCAGGGATTGGTATAAAGTGGCACAAATCAGTAGCACTTCTGCTATCGGATGGCGACCCGGGGTGGACTGGAACTATCTCCCAAGATGGAAGCCTGTGGGTTTCACCTACCTCGGGCTCTTCATGTTCTGTATGTTTGAAGGAATATTCTGAATATTCTATATGTTAGAAGGAATGTTCTGTATGTGCTCTATGTTTGATGGAATATCCTGAATGCATACAAGGGCTCCTGTTGCCACTCTATCTTCCTTACACTGGGAGCATGGGGGACTTTAAAGGCTGACAAGTCTCTTCCTCAGCTCTGCTGGTGTCGCTGAGGTACCTGTCTGTCGATAACTCAAATATTTTCCCTAAAATAAGTAGGTTAGCCTGTTCTTTTAAGACCCTTCTCTGTAAACGTCTGTTCCTCCACGCAAATGTCCCTTCAATAACCTTAGGGACCACCTGCCTTCACTAAGGCGTGACCAGCTGTTGCAAGGTGGAATATTATGTGGTATGGCTGGGAGGCCTTACCATGCAATATTCTCAGAATACACAGTTGATGAGTCTTGGATTCAACAGCAATAATCCATGGCGTAATCCTGGTAGTGTGGCAAAGAGCAGTCAGGCATTACTGGAGGAACATGTGTTAAGCATTTTCCTGTACCATTATGGTACATAAGTAATTTAGCAAACGCAATACGATGATAAACGGAGCACTGAAACTTTTCAGACACTCACCCCCAGTCACAGATCTGGGTTGAATCCATCATCATTTTTTAGCTCACTTTGTCACCCCAGTTCAGATACAGCTATATGAAAATCAGTCTTGACCCTGTGCCTCATGGGAACAGTCCAGACCGAACTGCCAGGCCATGTCTTCCCTGGATGGGAAATAAGCATCCTGGGACCGGTTTCGGGGTTTCACCCCTCATCAGCCAAGTTAGCTTGACTCCAGTGGAATGGAGAGCCTGGACCCACGTCTGGGCATACCCGTCCCACTCAGGGTGACAAATGCAAAAACAACAAATGATGGACGGAATGCTGATCAATTTTAGAACATTCACCCCAGTACAGAGATCTTGGTCTAAATCCATTGTTTATTTGCTCACCATGTGTAGGAAAGTGGGTTTCTGTTGCTGTAACCCCCCCCACTTTTTGCCAGACTACTGATGCACTTTTACTTGGTGTGCCCTGGGTCCCTGCCAATCAGGTTCCCAGGGCCTGTGTTCTTTCCCCAAAACTAACCCAATTGGCATCTCTGGCCACAGGTCAGTCCCTGGTAAATGGTACCACAGGTACCCAGGGCACTGTGACCAGAGAAGGCCTCTAAGGGCTGCAGCACTTATTGTGCCACTCTTAGAGGTCCTGTACCACTACACTCACACACTGCCTTTGCAGGCTGCGTGTTTTGGTGCAGAACAAAGTGAAGAGGCGACATGGCACACATCCCTGTGTACACAAAGGAGTTGGCACTTGCACACCAAACGGTTAAAACAGCTAATCGACTGGATTAGTGACGCTAATGCGAACGAAAGAATCGAACTAAAGCGTGCTACACGATGTAAGAGGGCTGCACGTCCCTCATATAAACAGTGCAATGTAGAATGATTCAAGCACGGTGGCGAGAACAAACCGTGTGCACAGCTGATAAATATTACTCTTCTTAACTAGAAATTCAACTGCAGGTGTATTCAACTTTTATACACAATAAAATACAGACGCGTTATAGGAATGCATTTCAATATGCTTATTCATTGGATTTCAAAAGACATTCATCATGTGTCATTGAAAGAAGGTACAAAAATAATTGCTTCATGACAATTTGTACAAACAACATAATTTCACAAAAATGACATTAATAACAATGTTACAGTGTGGAAAAGATGAATTGCGATTGGTGACCTTCGGCCCAATGCATTTCGGGACCTCTAGTCCCTTCCTCAGGGGCCACTGCAAATGAACACAAACATATTTGTTTTCATGTTATCAAAGTCCAACTCAATAATAACATCAATCAAGTGAATATTAGAGCCAACATGTCAAACGGCACCCCTGTGATCTTAAAGAGAAACGGAATCGAGATGCGAAGCAAAAACTGAACTCACAGGTAGGTGAGGTGATATGGTGTGACCAAAGACAAGCTGTCACCGTGCGTATCAGTAGAAAGACAGAAACGAATGAAAATAAAATAAAAAATGTCATAACCAAGAAACTAGGGCCAATGCACTAACAAACACCTCAACACCCGGATACAAAGCGTGCATGTGAAAGACAGGCATACGAGCATATATTCTTGCTGGGAAGACACTACAAACCAGTGACACTTACTGGAAACTTCAAGAATTGTAACAGCTCGCGGGAGAAACAGCTAACCACGGACTCCTTGACAGATACATAAAGGTGTGAAAACCAGTGCTCTACCAGTATAGGGAAATGTGCAAGAAAATAAGAAAATGAGCAACATAATACCTAAAGTCGATCCACAAGAGCCACGGACCATCTATCAAGACAAGGAAACAACTGTAAAACAATGCACCAATAGAGGCTAAACCCAACGGGCGATATATCCAGCGGAACCATGTCCCAACCTGAATGAGAACTGGAAGTACACGAACTGGCTCCTGGCGCTTACAAACGCAGACAAACACTGCCGCTGCAACCGCGACGCTTACTAAGGTGAAAACCGCGCGTACACGCTGGGAAGGTCATGTGATCCGGAAAGATGCTACACAGACACGCACCAACTTCGGCCATATTGGAAAGGTTAAAAGATGCCGGGAACAGCGGAACATCACGCCCAGAAGGCAAATACACAAGCCGTAAATGCGGCTTGTGTGCCATGCCTACAACCCACTGCCCTGGCATAGATCAGTCACCCCTCTAGTTGGGTGCACTATACCAGTGGTGAGGGTGTCTAAGTCCATTCTTAGACGTTGTAAGTGCAGTGCTGCCATTAAGAGTATATGGTGCTGGGTGTTTGTCATTACAAACTCCACAGCACCATAATGGCTACACTGAAAACTGAGAAGTTTGTTATTTAATGAAAAATGCACACAGAGGGCATCTCAGAGATGCCCCCTGAAAACTAACCCACCTCTAGTGTCCCGACTGAGTGGCTGCTTAGGCTGCCATCAACAGACATGTTTCTGGACCCCTGGGTCGAGAGCCTGCTGCTCTCGGGGCCTGAAACAATGCACATCCTGGGACGAGGTGCCAAGTCTCCTCCCCAGGATGGGCAGGGTCCACGAAGGGAAGCTTCAAAGGCATGCCGCCTTTGTGAGCTTCCCCAGACCACTTGCTGCTTTCAGCAACTGGTCCCCACTGGTTCTGCCCCACTTTGGGCGGGAGAACCGGCGGGAAAAACAAGTGAGGGAGAGAGGTGTGCCCACCTCTGCCAACTCCACCCCTTGGGTGGGGGAGGAGAGGTGAAGCACAACTCCGAGTCCCCGCCATCTTGAGGATGGGGGGACTCAGCCAACCAGGGACAGGCTCGTGCCCCTCTCCCACTGGAGGGTGGCACAATAGGGGGTGTACCCACCCCAGGGAAGGGACCCATTTGTCCCTGCCCTCTACCTACCTGTAACGCCCCTAAATCTAGTATTTAGGGGGCACCCTGAACCTTGCTTCCTCAGATCCAGCCAAGAAACAAGAAGAAAAGAAGAAGAAGGACCGAACAGCCGTGCAGCAGCTAACAAGAGGAAGACGCCCACTGTTGGACCTGGCCCTTTTTGGCAGGTTCACCCCTGAACTTTTTGCCTTTTCCCTGGCATGGTGTTAGTGGTTTTAGGCCTCTGGGCACTTGGACACGGTGGTCCAGTGCCAAGTGCGTGCGCTCTCTGTGTGTGTGTGTAGTAAGCTTGGCCTGCCCTCCCATAGGAATGCATGGGGGATAGTGTGCCTGTGGTAATTCCTGGTATGAAAGGTGCAGTGTGGTCAAGTCTAGTATGTATGAATTCGTGAGAATAAATGCTGCGCAATGGTGTGCGCAGATTTATTGTGACTGGTGTAGAAATGCCACTTTTAGAAGTTGGCCTTTATGTGTGCTCTGAGTCTGCCTGCCTGATGTGGATTGCATGTCTGGCTCTGTGAGTGACAGGGGCTGGGAGGTGTGTGTGGCTCCAGGAGGGGCAGGGTGAGTCAGCGCTGGGCTGAATGGGACACCTGAGCTGAGAGTGGTGGGAGGAGAGATCCCCTGACCCTGAATAGGATGTTGCCTGCCCTGTACAATGCTGGCTCCACCTCCTGTGGTGCGTCTGATGTCCCTAGCCTGTCTTGTGAAAGGGAAGAGGAGCTGGGCAAAACAAAGTGCTCCAAAACTTCCCTGAACCAGTTGCATCTGGTTCCCCCATGCCCTGCACCCTAACACAAAGGAAAATGGTGTATAAAAGTAGGGGCTGTGACCCCATAAAGGAGTTCAGTTCCTGGTCGGTTCCTGACGGAGGGGGGGCTTGCTGCTGGTGGGGCCCAGGAGGGACCGCCATGGGGGCTGCCTCCCTGCTGGAGGGCCCTGTGTGCTGGCCCCTGGGCCCTGCATTGCCCCTTCCTTCCTAAAAGACCTCTTTGCTGGGAGCTTCCTTTGCTCCATCTCTTTGCCCCAGGACTTCTTGTGCTCCTAGCCCCTGGGAGCGCTTTATTTTACTTTCCCCTTGGAAGAGGAGCGTGGGCTGCGCGGCGCTGCCCGGCCCTGTAGAGGGAATCCCCCACCGGAGGGATTCCCCCGTGATGGCTGCCGAGTGGCAGCCCACCCCGCTGATTGATCATGCTTGCGGGTGCCCACCCCGCTTATTAATTTTAATTAGGAGGGAGCCTACCCCTCATTGTCCGCCTATGTTTCTATCCAAAAGCGGGTGCCCACCCCGCTTTATATTTTAAATCTCGAGGGAGCCTACCCCTCTTGCCGCCAAGGAGAAATCACCGCCGCGGCCCGAGTGCAGAGGGAAGTCTCCGGGCCGCTGCCAAATACGACCCGGAAGACAGGCACTGTTGCCTGGTTGTGGGCGGGGCCTAGCGGCCGAAGCTGGAAGTGAAGGAGCCTCGCGGGCTCCATACTGAAGTCCCGGTCCCCAGGAAGGGGGCCGGGTGAAGGGAGTGCGGCAGAAACGGGACGTGAAGGAGCCTCGCGGGCTCCATACTGAAGTCCCGGTCCCCAGGAAGGGGGCCGGGTGAAGGAAGGAGTGCGGCCGAAGCGGGACGTGAAGGGGACTGCTAGGTTTTTTTAGGGCGCCAGGCCCTAATGTGATTTGGGTGTTAGTGAAGCCTCTTTCCTAGGGTTTATAGGCTAATGTGATTTATACCTCTGCTATGGTTTCTACTGTGAGGTATGTGCTAATGTGATTCTGTCCTAAAAGGTGGTGCTAGGAAATGTGATGCATTTACTATGGTTTACGCACCCTGTTTCATACCTCTAAATGTACTTCTAGGATTATGAGGTTTTGCATAATGTGTTTATGCTGGTGAGGTTATTATTTCCTAATGCGTTTAGGTTGTGAGTTATTTTCCCCTGAGATTATTTCCTAATGTGATTTATACTTAGGATGTTATTGTCTAATGCGTTTAGACTGGAGAGATAATTGCATAATGTGTTTATGCTGGTGAGGTTGGCGCATAAGGTTTTGCGCCTAATGTGTTGCTGTGCATAATGTGGTTTATGTTACAGGCTGGTGCTGAGTACAGTGGTTGCCAGTGATTACTGGTTGTACGTTTCTGACATGTCCTACATTTATTATGTGTTCTACATCTATTACCTTTTACTAAGTGATGGTCCTGACAGTGGTCCCCGTGGCCCTGTCATGTGTACATAATCCCCTGTAAATATTGTCCCGTGCCAGTTGGCACAGTGTATTGTATGTGAGTACTATTATAATGTGTTTTATGATAATACAAAGGCTATTTTTATATATAACCTTGTGTGGAGTTCCTTTTGTAGTGTGCCTTGGGTGTTGTGCTGTGTGTGTGTTGCGCAAACGCTTTACACATTGCCTCCGGGATAGGCCTAACTGCTCGTGCCAAGCTACCAAGGGGGTGAGCAGGGGTTATCTTGGGTGTGTAACTCTCTTGCCCTGACTAGAGTGGTGGTTTCTGCTTGGCTTTGGCGCAAGCCTTAGCCAACCAGAAATCCCATTTCTAACACCCACTGACTTGGCCCCAGCCCTACCGGCCTGTCTCCCCTCGAACCTGCTCCTGCGAAATCCCGGTGTGTCCTGCAGCCAGCAACCTCAAAAACCTCGGAGGACCTGCCTGCCTTCACTTCCAAAGACTGCTTCTCCCGTGAACACCGGATTTGTTCAAACTGCAACCTCTGGCAGCAGCCAGAGACCGCGAATCTGCCCCACTCTGCACCCACCGTCCACGGCCCGAGCTCGAGTGGACAAACACCATGAGGAGGTCACCCCGGTGATCCTGACCCGCGATCTGGCGACCCCCTGACCTGCCTCAAGCCTCCAGCCGACGCCTGCAGCCTAAATCCAGAAGGCCCCCCTAACCGCGACCCGGAGCTGGTAAGCCGATCTGACCCCAAAAGGCACCCTTGCACCCGACGCCCCACGGCCTTGTGTGCCCAAACCAACGGTGCCTCACCAACCCTTAACTTCCCAACTTACCTCTCGAAGTGGTGGTCGCACCCAGAAGTCCTTCGTCTCCCTGCCTGCAGTGCTTTTGCTAACCGGAGGTTCTCCATTGGAAACAACAGGGCTTCCGACGTCGAAACAGCACCCTGCACCCGGCAGCCCTAGTGCCGCTGAGGGTGCACCTTTTGTGCTAAGCTGTTTCCCCCTTTGCCCTGAGCTGAAGTCTAGGAGCTTTGCTCCCACAACCCAGTGGCCTGCTTGCCAGCAGCCACCAACTGGAGACCCCCTATCCTCCATAGGATAACATTGGGCCTCAACACTCTGCACCTGGCCGCCCTAGTGCCGCTGAGGGTGTAACAAGAGTGCATCACTGACCCTGGGGGACCCCTGAGTCTAACCCCAGAACCTTAACTCCCACAGTCGATAACTTACCTGTGAACCGATAACCTGTTTTTCCTCCATAGGATAACATTGACACTTTTTCTCCAAAAAGTTTCTAATTGTGGAGTTTTGAAATCTAAAGATATTCTGTAAAAATCGCACGAATAACCAAAACGTATTTACTTACCTGTTTGCAGGAAATGTCCCAGTGCGGAATCTAGGTATCCAGCACTGAGTTAGAAAAGTAACGTGAAAAGTAACTTACCTGTAATTTACTGAAAAAGCCTATTCATTTCAATGTACTGTATTTGCTAAGTATTGCAACTTACTGCATCCCCTGTAAATCAAACAAAGTACAATTCCTATTGAATTTTCAAACGGTTCTACACTCAGCAACTTATTACTGTAAAGTATTTAATGCTTACCTGTGCCAGGCTTGCTTGGTTCTAAAAATAAAACAACAGTATATTTTTTATACAAAAACAATTGGTCTAGAGTTCAGTCTTTGAGTGTGTGAATTCATTTGCTGACTGAGTGGGTACATCAAATGCTTAACACTGTCCTCTGATACTGCCTTACTGCTCGACCACTCTACCACAAATAGAGAGTAAGGTTCTATCTAACTTTAACCTCTCCCTACCTCTTGGGTCACCTGGACTCTATACACACTATACCTCATTTTGGTGTAGTATATATATAGCCAGTTTCCTACACCATGACAAACTTGTTTGGACCCAGGCATATGCAAATCAGTTTTGACCATGTTCTTTTGTTTTACAAATAACCTGGTGTCCCTCATGAGCTAAACTCATCAAATGGTCTCTCCCACCCAGGGGAGGTGCCAATCTATCGCCCTGCAATAAAGGTTTGTTACGTACAAAGAGCTCCCATATGACCTTTTCAAAACCTCCCAATTTTTACCAACGTCAGGTTCCCTTTCTCTGCTGCAATTTCAATAACTTTTTTTATTACACCATCTTTCTCAATCATCTCCATCCATTCACTCTCAGAAAGGCAACCCCAAGTAATCATAAAAACTTTAAATTCTTCTTCCTTCCACCAGCAACACAAAACTTCATCTGAACCTTGACAATCCTCACCTAGTCTAGAAAGGCAATCTGGAGCCTTATTTTCAACTCCTGGAATGCACACAACTGAGAAATTGTAATCCTTCAGCACAATTAGACGTTTTGTGATCCAGGGTGAAATGCAATCTGTTAGAAATGGGGGTCTCTAGTTGGCAATGGCTGGCCACTGTCCAAGTAGGGACCCTTCTTCCTAAGTCAGAGTGAGAGGGCTACCCTCTTTAATACCCCTGCTCCACCCTGTGGTAACGTAGCACGAGCAGGTAGGCTTATCTCAGAGGCAGGGTGTGAAGCATTTATGACCATACACAGTAACACAGTGAGGAACACTACAAAGGGACACCACACAAGTAGTTATAAAAAATAAGTATCTTTATATAAAGGCAGATTTATCCCAAGACCAATAACTGTAAAAGCCACAATACTGTCAAAAATAGGATAGCTGTTGAAGGGCTGTCAAAAATAGTTCAAAGGTTGCAAAAATAAGGTTCAAGTTCAAAGCAGTGGTCTCTGCGACCCTTTCTTTCACAAAGTACCTGGGTTTAGTAGCAAAACCAACAAAATGTCGCAAATAAGCTGTAGCGATGATTCTCGGCACGCGAGGCCGGCGATGCGTTGAAATCCTTGCCGCAAGGGAGGATGATGCGCCGATCTGCGTGATGCGTGCGGAGACGATGCGACAAACTTCTGCACGCTGGACCGCCGATGCGATGACTTTCTTGCCGCGTGGGAGAAGTCGATGCGGCGATCCTGTTGCGCTGTGCGATCGTGTTGCGATGCGAAGACAAGACGCTCCGCGAGGGAGGGACGAAATTCGGTGCGATGCGATCAAAGTGGCGGACGCACGGCGTCCGCAATGCGATGTCTCGAAGCGATGATTTCTTTAAGGGTTGCGAGTGCGGAGCGACAGCAGCGCGATGACCTTTCCAGCGCGTCTCGGCTGCAGCGGCTCGCAAAGGGGCGTCAGCGATGGTTTCGTGTTGCGGGCCCTCGGCGGCAGTAGCGCAATGATTTTCCCAGCGCTCTCGACTGCAGCGGCCCGCAAAGATGCGTTAGCGTCGATTTCCCACACTCTCTTCTCTGATGCAAACTAGAGGCCCTGGAACTTACAGGAGCCTCATCAGCAGATAGCAGTCCTCGCAGGGAGGAAGCAGGAGGTTGGTGGTGGAGTCTGATGTGCCTGAGACTCCAGCAGGAGGCTAGCTCTTTTCCTAGCCCTTGGGTAATTGCTTGTAACAAAAATAAAAGTTCTCTCAAGAGTTCCTTTTCCTCTTCTTCAAGGTCCAGTGGTCACTGCTGCAGGCCAGTGCAAGAAACAACACACAAGCACAGGGACAGTCACTTCCTGCAGATTCCTCCAGTGGCACGGACAGAGTTTCCTCTCCAGATCCAAAAGCAATACAAAAAGTAGGGGTTTGAGCACAGATATTTATACCCCAAAAGCCTTTGTTCTTAGAAGCTACCAGTCACTGAACCTAGCCAGAACCAGTTCTGCTCAGGCCTGGAGCACTTTGTTTACCAGGCTGCATCCTTCCTTTCAGAAAGAGGGGTCTGCTAGCAGACACACAGTGGGAGGTGGAGCCAGCATTCACCTTTCCAGGCACAGCCCTATTCAGGTCAAGGAGCCACCCCTCCCCACACTCTAAATGCAGATCTCTCTATTCAACCCAGGTCTGACTCAGCCTGCCCTGCCCCTCTAAAACCAGACAGCCAATACACATAACAGCCAGCACACTGGAAGGCAAGAAAATACCTACTTTCTAAAAGTGGTATTTTCAAACACAGAATATAAAAATAAACTTCACTAAAAGATGTGTTTTAATATTCTGAGCTCAGGCATACTAAATTCGTTTTTCTACCATGTCCCTGGGGTCAGTTAGGACTATAGAATGTAATAGTCAAACTGCCCATTCTAGCCTATGAGGAACAGGTAGCCTTACAGTAGTGAAAAACGAAATGGGGTGTAATTCACTACCAGGACATGCTACATACACCAAGGCATGTCCTACCTTACACATACAATGCACCCTACCATAGGGGTGACTTACAGGCTGCCAAGGGAAGGTTCAGGGGCTGGGAAGTGAGTGCACTTCACAGCCAAGATGGCAGTTCTGGACTGCACACAGACACTGCAGTGGCAGGTCTGAGACACACTTTACAAGCTGCTTCTGTGGGTGGCACACATCAGTGCTGCAGGCACACCAGCAGCATTTGGTTTACCAGCCCTGGGCACACATAGGCCACACTACTAGGGACTAACAGGTAACCCAAATAAGCCAATCAGGGATAAACCAATTCACATAGACATATTTACACAGGGAGCATTCGCGCTGTGACACTGAATGGCAGTGGCACAGCGCCCAGAGCATCTAACACCAGTAAAACAGAGGAGATAACAGCGAAAAATGGAAGGGAGACCCACGCCAATGGTGCCAGGTCTAACACAATCCAAACCCTTTCTACCAAAAACTCCCTGCAATGGCTTGTGGTCTGTCCATACCACAAACTTAACTCGCCTCAAAAACTGCCTATATTTCTTAACATTGCAAAATCCTCTTTTTCAATCATGGAGGTCTTACTTTCTGCCCCCTTCAAAGACCTGGAAGCAAAGGCTGTGGTGAACTCACCTCTCTCCTGCTTTTGCTTCAACACTGCAGTCCTTTCTCACTGGCATCATTACAACACAACATGGCAACCCCGGGACAAAACTCATCTAATAGTGTACCCAAGACAAACCTTTGATATCCGCAAATTCCTTTTGGCACGCCTCATCCCAGTCAAATTGTACACCCTTCTTTAGCAGTCTCCAAATAGCACTAGGGTGACTGGCAAAATTAGGAACATGCTTACTATAAAATTTGCCCATCCCCAAAAAAGCTTGCACATCCACTTTCCTATCTGGATGAGGTAAACCAGAAAGGGTCTTCACAAGATCATCCTTAGGTTTAACCCCTTCTGCTAAAATCGCGTGTCCCAAATAAGTTATCTCAGGCAGACAGAATTTGCATTTTCTGAATTTCAATGTAATACCCTTTAAACTGAAAATTCTCAGCACTTCCTAATCTTGCTCAGGTGAGCAGTTAAATTGTTGCTGAATATCAAGACATCATCCAGGAAGAATATAACCCCGGAAAATTTCCCTAGAATATCATTCATTAGTCTTTGGAAAACCGAGGCAGCTGAGCAAAGTCCAAAGGGCATCCCATTGAAACGAAATACTCCAAAAGGTGTTAGGAAGGAAGGGAAATCCTTTGAGTCTTCGATCATGATGAACCTGTTGATAGGCTGAGGTGATATCCAGAGTGGGGAAACATTTAGCTCCTCCCAGTATACCCACTATTACTATTTTATTAGGAAGAGGAAACCTATCTTCTACTGCCTACTTGTTGAGATGTCTGAGATCCACTCACAGCCTGATCTCTCCTAAGCCTTTAGTTGCAACCACAATAGGGGCAATTCATTCAGAGGCTTCCACTGTTTCAATTATACCCTCTGCACACACATTCTCCAAATCCAGCTTCACTGCCTCTTGAAAGTTTATAGGGACATCTCTATCTTTACACACACCAGGAGCTCTACCTTCCTTCAAATGGATGGGGTGTACAGAAACCTTAACACATCCGACCGTGCTTGAAAAACCATCAGGGAATTGTTGAAGAAAGTTGGCAGTACGATTTGACAGATGTTATAGTAAAATGGCAATCTTCCTTACCCTGACTTGGGGTTCTGAATTGCGGTCCAGATAAATCCTGTTGCAAAGTGGAAGTATTATATGATATCGTTGATGGGCATTATCATGTAATACTAACACAATACACAGAAATGGACCTCGGATTTGCCCTTAGCAGCCTTAGCTCGGTCCTGGTAGTGTGGCACAGAGCAGTCAGGCTTACTCAGAGGAACATGAGTTAGGAATTTTCACAGTGCCAACATTGACAATAAGTAATGACACGACTTGAATAAAGTTGAACCTTGACAGCAATTGATAAAAATAGAGTGTATTTTTATATAAATATAGGCATCAAAACGAACTTTGTATCATACATACAACCGGAGCTGTGGATTTTTAAAACATTCAAAATAAATGCAGTAAATCTTATAAAACGGGTTCCATTGAAGTCAATGGGGGAAAACTCAGGTGACACTCGGTCACTTGCAGGGTGAGTTCAAATGAACCCTCTTGAGGATAAGGTCATGCGGGTGCCTAGACCAAGTTTCAACAGTCTTTACTTCATTACCTTGCCCAGGCAGTCCGGGTGCAAAGGTGACTTGGCAGTCCTTGGTCCTGAACAGGATCCGCGGGAGCTGTCAAACTTGCAGCACTTGACAAATCCACACTTGGAGATGTTGTTCCACTCTACCGCCGGAGTGTAGAGTCCTTTTGGGTCCTAGGACCCGGGTTCAACACCTGGATTTCTTCTACCTTGCTCGGTGGCTTCGGATGCAGAGATAGCTGGCAGTTGTCAATCACTAGGGCAGGTCGCGCCAAAGATGCTTCACCACAATCTTGAAGACTCCAACTTCAGGATTCAGGGACACAGCAGTGGGGTCGTTGACGACGTCGGCCACTGTTGCTGTGAGTTGCTCTCGGGCTGGAGAAGTCACCCAAGGGGCCGATCACACGACTGGCGATCACCAAGCCTTGGCTGCGGCAAATGTAGTGCACTGTTACTTCGGTGGCTGGAGGGTGACAGGAGTGGAGAAGCGGCTTGAAACTTGGTGTTCAGCTTGGCCCCACTCCAAACTTGCAGGACATCACTTCTCTTTGGGCTCTCTCTCAACAGGCACAGCGGGTCACAATTCTTGTCACGCAGCACATCGATTTTCCTGCAGCTTGCAGGGGACTAATGCCACCAATCCAAGGGAGTCTGCTTTAATTTCTGGCATCCACTGGAGTCCCTCTTGCTGGGAGCAATGAGCTTTTGCCACGGACACACGTTAAACACACAATTCCAGTATATGGTCTCTTCAGGCACTTAAGTGTCCTCTCTTTGCTCTGCAGCAAAGTCCAAAGTCATGCTGTCGGCGACGGCGTCTTCTTTGTGCTCTTCTCGGATTTAAAGTCAAAGCTGAGGTTCTGGTGCCAGGGGAGCCCCTTTAATCCTAGTCTAGGGGGCGTCAAGGGCGTGAGGGACAATGGCCAATGGGCAACTGGTCCCTGCAACTAACCCGCCCCTGAGGTAACAACATCCTGTGGATGTACGTCACCTTTCTACCCAGAGTCCTCTATTTCAGGGTGTGCAGGGCCGGACTGGGAACAGAAACCGGCCCTGGCAAACTGCTCAGCCGGCCCCCCCTGGGGTGAGGGGGAGTGCGGCCGAGCAGTTTGCAAGGGCCGGTTTCGGCCGATTTTGTTACCGGGGGCCGGTATTGCCGACCCCCGGTAACAAAAATGGCCCCCTAGGGGCCCAAAACCGGCCCCCACCCTAGCGGCCTTCCGGGGAAACGCCCGGTGCCCGCTATGGCCAGTCCGGCCCTGAGGGTGTGTCAACATAGCAGAACCCTTCCTTGGCTGAACAGACCTCCTAGCCCACCCTAATGGTGTGGCTATCCTTTTGGGGGTGTTTACCTCCTGAATAACTCATTTTCCCACCTGGGGGTACAAGTACTCTTGCATATCAAGGGTGGAGAAGCCTTTGAGGCTCACTGCCTTGAATGCTGTAAACACTAGCATTCCTGGGGGTCGAGGAGATGTGAACTCCTTCCTGCCCAGGCCCTTGTCTCAGTCCTGGTGAAGTGCTAGCACATCTCAGCAGGAGGGCAAACTCTTGTCTTGGTGGCAAACGGCTCTGGAAAGCATGCCAAGGCACTGGAGCTTTCTATACTAGGGGAGCATCCACGCAGGGTGGAATGCCAGCTCATCCTCGAAACAAGAATCATTTTGGGGGTGAAAAAGGACGGTGTTTGACACCAAACAGGGCACAATTTGGTCGTTCCATAATGGAGCTGGCTATCTCAAGTTTGCTCGGTAGGCAGCCCATGTTACTCTATAGAACACCGGTCAATTTAAGTAAAACTTTGCTTGACAGGGTTAATGTAGGGATCTACATGTATAAACATATATATCCACACCTTTAATATAATGCACTCTACCTCCTGGGCTTAGGAGGACAACCTTAAGAGTGACTTACTTATATTAAGGCAGTGGTGTGGCTCTGCAGCACATGGTGTGGTCATAGTCACTCTCGAGCAGACAGGCTGCTCGTGCAGGGCTGTAATGGCAGACTTGCAGACACACTATTACTTAGGTCACACAGGGTGGCACAATATAGTGCTGCAGCCCTGGGGACCCCTTTACCACCCTTGCCCTGGGTTCCCCTGGTATCATCTACTAGGGAATTATAAGGGGGTAAAGTACCTTGTCAATTGAGTGTACCAATTCACATAATTTTTAGGGGAAAGAGCACAGGCACTGGAGCCTGGTTAGCAAGTCCCAGTGGACTTTGAGTCAAAACTCAGCATCTAGCAGTTCTAAGGGAGGCAAAAAGTGGGGAGACATCTGCAAAGAAGCCCAGTTTCTAACACTAGCCAATTGCCCCAGTACTGAGGTCAAAGACTCCCATTCCTACTGAGCCCATCACTCTGGTACAAAGGCCAATGAACGTGAATACTCATCTATAACTACCATGAGATGATGTCCATCCCTCAAGGGTCCAAAGAAATCAACTGCAATTTTCTCCCACACTTGTTTAGGAAGATCAAACATATTCAGTGGATGCTGTGTTGTCTTGAGAGATCAGCGAGTGACGTGCTTTCAGTTTCTTCTTGACTCATTCATCAAGGTGAGGAAACCACACTCAGTCTCTGAGGGCTGTCTTAGTGGTTACAATTCCATGATGTCCTTTGTGTGCCAGTTCAATGACTTGTTGCCTTAAGCTCTCAGGTAGGATAATTCTCAAACCTCTTAGTATAATACCTTCTTGAGTGACAGAAAGTTCTCCATGATTCCATTGCAAGGATATCCTTGAGCGCGAGCAGGTCTCTGTGTTAGAAGCAGCAAGGATCTGCTCAATGGATAGAGCTACAGGGGTGTTGGAGTTTACTATGAATTCGATATATGCTTCAACCACTGTAGACGTTGCACTGTGACACTGTTACGGCACTCGTGAGAAGTAATCTGCAGGGTTTTGATCCTTTCCCATCCTATGCACAATAGTATTATCATACTCTTGCAATCGTAACTCCGCCCTCTCGACGCGTGGGGGCATCTTGGCGTTGGGATTTCCAAAAATGGTTAGCAAAAACCTGGTGGTCAGTGACAAGGTTGAAACGCTTTCCATAAAGAAACACATGAAAATTTGCACTAGCCCACACTACAGCCAGGCTCTCTTTTTCTGGCTGAGAATAGGCACGTTCAGTCTGAGACAGACTTCTGCTGGCATCGGTCCCAATGTGTCTCTGAGCATTTGGATGTCCATTGTGTTGAGCAAGGATCACACCCATCCCCACTAGGCTTGTGTCTACTATGATCTCAGTATATAACTTTGGGTCAAAATAAACCATTTCAGCTGCATTTTCAATGGCGTGTTTGATTTTCTTGAAGTTTGGGTCACATTTAGAGGAACACTGGAAGGGAATGTTCTTGGCAACTCTCTGAATGGGGCATTCACCGTGGCAAAGTCACAAGTGTATCTGGAGCAATAGCTGCCGATGATTAAGAAGGATCGCAGCATGGCTACATCTTGCGGGGGACAAGTGGATGACAACGCTTGTACTTTTTCAGGGTCTGGAGTCATTCCACCTTCAGAGAAAATATGCCCAAAGAATTTGAGTTCGGTTTTGTGAAACTCACCCTTTTCTGCATTTAAAGTGAGACGTATATCAGCGAGCAGATGGCATATTTGTGTAAGAGCTTTGTTATACCCCTTTTGTGTGGCCCTGAAAACTAGTATAACATGACTGTAGTTAAAAACATGTGACAGGTTGAATTACTCAGCAAATGACATCCTGAAAGATTTCAGCAGCTGACGACACACCAAAGCTAAGTTTTTTTGTATTTGAACAAACCAAAATGAGTTGAAAAAGTAATAATGTACCGCAGTTCTTTTCCAAATTAAGTTGATGGTATCCTTTGTTCAAATCAAGACGGGAGAAGACTTCCAAACAATCAATCATTTATAGACCTGTGCGGGTCTTGAGGCCCTGGAGCTTGTTTGCTGCTGCGTGGAGGTTATCAACTTTGGCACCATTCAGCTGTGTAATCATGTCTGCTATGTGTGAACCTAGATGTCTTTCACTCTCTATTGCTTTGTTGGCCTGACGCATATCAACACAAATGCACCCTGCACTAAGGGTGGGCGGTGAACTCCACTCTTCTGGCAGAGCCTGCGAAGTTTTGCAACTCTGCGCTCAGCTTGGAGCGTGAAGTTTAGCAAAAACTCCGCTTCCCACCACATAGCAGAGATCACAGACGCCAGCGGACAGCCGCTGCTTTCTGCTTTGCCCTTTAAGAGGAGACCTGCCGAGGATTGCTTGAAGGTTTCTCAAGCAATAGTTTGCCCTACTTGGAAGCAGCACAAGAGCTCATTGGCTGCATCGCTTTCCTTTCTCCTCTCCTCCCTTCGCTGGGTGTTTGAACTTCACTGTTGTGATTGGCTGGCGGTCGCCTGCCAATGAGAACAACGTAGACACTCTAGTTTGGAACTCAAGCAGGACATTTTGGAGGCGAATGGGATCAGTTAAAACTAGGTGGGGTGTGAACATTTCCGTTTCCACCTGGTGGAAATTTCGGGGAGCGGCGTGTGTGCACTTCTGCTTGTGTGAGTGAGTCGGACACCCACTGAACTGACAGACAAGTGAGTGCTTTGATTGGCACCCTACTATCCTATACTGAGAGACAGTTCAATCAGCGGGCCCTCCTCCAATAGAATCTGAAAGAAATGGGCGCTTTTTCCTCTTGCAAGCAGTGAAAGCACGCGCAAGTTCCCCAAGTCTCTACAGCACAGCGACTTCCAAATAAAAAGGATTTAGATGTGCATGTTATTTTACTTCCATCATGACATTTTTGTTATTGTTCTGAACGAGGCATTTCGTTTGAAAGTGGGTTTCATTATAATGTGACATAATCAGAACAGTTAGTTTCATAGTTGATAGAGTCTAGACAGACCTAGAAGTATGGCCCTGCTGTACGGTTTCCAAACGCTTCTTTTGCCATTGGCTCAGTAAGCGCCAACGTCATTGTTAATTAATAAATCCGTTATTAATTTGTTTTTACCTTTGAACTGCCCATTGTTAATCTGCTCATTTCGTCAGGTGCTTTGCCCGCGGGTATCGGTTAGTTTTGCTTTAGCTGAAAGGTGCTTTCTGGTATAAGGTGTGAACTTTGCCATCAGTAAATATGAAAGTTTCACAGGATTGACCTGCAAGTAGACATGGGACAGGAGAAATGTTCTAGGAGCTGCTGTGAATGTGTACGCCAGTGATTAAATAGTCCTGGTCATCGTATTCTGTGTAACTGTGCATTTCTATATTTTCTTTATGGATGCTCTGTTTGAAATGCTTTGGAGGAAAAGCAGTCAAACCTTTGGAAAAGGAATCCCTTAAAGCCACTGTTTTCTCAAAGTGAAATGAAAGACAAAAGGGGCAGCAGGAGTGAACTCGTAGGTCGGAGCGGAACTCTGCGGAATTCCACAGAGTTTTTATTCAACTCTGTGTTATTCCACGTAGTGTAACTCCGCGAGCTCCGCCCGCCTCTACACTGCACCTCCACTGTCCTTATTGGCACCACCACTATAGGTGAAACCCATGGCGTTAGGGCAGCAGAGCGCTCGATGATGTCATGCTTTAATAATGTTTCTAGTTCCTTCACAGCGGCCTCCTTTAGATGAAAAGCAATCCGAAAGAGTCGCTGAGCAACAGGACAAATGTCCTCATTAATGTGCAGTTGCACCTTCATTGTCTTGAGTTTCCGCAGTCCATGAAACAATGATGGGAATTGCCTCACTGTTTCAGAATGTGCACTGAGTTAGTAGTTGATGGATATCAGTCCAAAGTCAGCAGCAGTGCTGAAACTGAGTAGACATGAATTTGACGAAGTACCTCGGAGGACATGAATTGGTGCTTGTACGGTCGTTTTCTTAAGTCTCATGGTCGCTATGAATGACCCTTTGCTTTGCAATGGCATAGAAGCCAAAAGTGTACACCTTTGTTTTTGATGGAGTTAGACGTGATATTGGAGACAGTTCCTTGTATTTTTTCTGCCGGCATGATATTGATCGATGCACCACTGTCTATAATGAAAGTTATAGGGTAGTCATTCAACTTAGCTCGATCTTGGGGTACTGTACAAATGAGTTTGGTTTTTTCACATGGTGATCTCTCTTTGACTCATGATCTTCTTTGCAAGCAGACACTTCTACATGTGCACGTTGTTCTGCGGTCAACATCACTATTGTACATCCATCTTCTTCACTTTTGCTCGATGATGACATTGAAGAGCCTTTAGAAGATGAATTTGAAGACGATCAACTTCGCTTAGTCTCTACTTGCCTCAAATGATGTTGCCTGTTGGCCTTGTGGGCATGGCTAGAATGCTTCTGGAACTTTCTGGTGTCCATTTTCTCTTCTCATCCTGAGGCACTTAGTTTCTTTTTCGCTTTGTAGACCATTATGAAATAGTTTCCTTTCCCACAGCCTTTGCATATCTGTCCAATGGTGGGACATTTACCTTCATGTGGAAATGGGAATCAACATCAGAAACAACATTTCTTTTTCTTTTGAGACATTGTCTTATGGCCTTCACTTTGTGATCTTCTTACTTTTCATGATCAATGCTGATTCATTCTGGGCTGTACCCGCTTCCATATCAGCGGCCTCTCGATCTGCTCGTTCCTCAGCTATTGCAGCCATGAGTACCTTTTCCAGACTGAGTGTCTCTCTCAGCGTGCATCATCTGAATGAAACAGAGAGGCAACCATCAATGACTCTGAGACGCATGGCTTCTTCATCATTGAATTTACTGAACTTGTAGTGCTTGATGAGGGCATCAAGTGTTTCGACAAGCTCATCCATAGTTTTATCACCTTGCTGTCTTACCTGGTTGAAAGTGTACCTTTCAAAGTCGACATTCGGCATTGGATTGAACTTGGCTTCCAACCTTTCCTCGATTTGACGGTACGGTATTTCATCAGTGTGTGACATTTTCTTTATCGCTTCTTTCACTCCATCACCTGCAAGCTTCTTTCAGTATTTGATGATCTTTTTGTCATCTACTTCTTATAGAGCATCTGTGAAGTCATTGAACGTTTTAAACCATGCAGTCCATCTGGCACCAATGTTCTGCTTTTTGGCAGTGTCGAATGGCAGTGGTGGTTGCAGGAATGCGGCTACGCCATATTTGGCACTCCTTACTGCAGCCATTAAAAATGGCACTATTCCGACTGGCTTTTTGTCAGATTGGATGCCACTGGCTACATTGGATGCACCGGCCTCCGACCAGGCCTGCTCCGAGGTCGGTGGCACTTCCTTCGTTCGTTCTGATAAGTGCACTTGTACTCTCTGTACTTGGTTTTCACTGCATTTAGCGTGTTGTCCTGGTCGTCTCTGCCTTCAGTGCTTTCTTGCACCTGACTGTGGCTGCCTTTAGCACTTCTTCGTACCTGGTTGTAGCTGCCTTTCAGGTTTCTGCCTTGTATGGATGTTGTCTCTGTGTTATGCTGTGGCGCAGTATCTCTTATTTCAGCCTTACCAGCAGCAGGCTTCTGGTGGGCTTTCTGACTGTGCTCCTCTGTAGGCCCTTCACCTTCTTCGAGGGGTTTGAAAGAGCTGGAGCGAGCTTTGTTATCACATACAGCAACCGTAGAGTGCTTCTTGGGGCGCACATGGCATACATGAGCAGTTTGCTGGACCTCGGCAAACTTTTGTTGTGTGTTTCCTGCATGTCCCATTGTAATATTCTCTATTTTAGCCGAATTGTGCATGTTGTAAGCTGCATTTTCCTTTGCACACGTTACTATATAAACACGCTTTCTTGTATTTTCACACAGAACCTGCGTATGTTTTTATGTTCTGTTCTATTCTTGGGATTTAGTCTGCACACCACCAACAAGGTCAAACAACAACGCCCCTTGTTATTCTCTCTGGCCAGGCACTAGCACTTAGACGTAAAACGAGAATGCAGCTGTTGTTTATGAGCACACGTCTTATAGATGAGCACAGAGATACTCAAAAGACACATGGAGCGAGAGTTCAGAGACAAGAGCACTGCGTCAATTGAGATTTAGTGGGTCCATCTGTGTATGCTAAGGTACGGGGTCTGACGATAATCCCAGAGATCTTTGATATATAATAATCTAGCTTCAGAAGAAGGAGAGGGGGGGTTTAGACAACTCTATCTTATAACATGCCATGGCTTTTCATGGTATACGGTTTATTGACCATGCTAACAGTATTTTTAGTATGCATTTTTTTTTCTAATTGTAGCCTGAATACTGCATTTTAGAGCACGATAGTTTAAATATATATTCTAAACTTCCTTTGTGTATCTTGTTTATCTTATTATGGACCAGTACGAGTGAGAGAGTGAAAGGGTGTGTCCTGTTACCGCGATCCCTGAGAGGGTCGAGAGTGTTGGGTTCTGGGGTGCAAGTTCACTTGTCTCTCTGGTAAATTTAGGAGGGCAAGTGAGGTACTATAGCTAGTCAGACTGTGGCTCATAGATACTGAGGCGGTATGGTGACTCAGTTCCTACATGCAGGGCTCTATGGTCCCAAGCATAGTTCTGTTCCTGAGCAGAATCCCTGCAGCACTGTTAGGGAGAGCACTCTTGTTCCTTCGGAGCACGTATCCCCTACTCATAGCCAGATGTTGTGTCCTCCCTATCTCTGGAGCATGCAAATGACCACTTCACACATGGAACACTGTAACACACGTCTTTTTTCTTCAGCATGCAATCGTTAACTGAACGCACTACGTCATAAACTTTATTGACCACACCCAAACACACCCAGATACCTCCCAACTGATTATGCAACTTTGTAAGGAGTCTGCCCAGGACCACAAGGGTCCTGCTGCACATGATCACACAACACTACACCCAGTACAGATGCCAATGACTGGGTGTCCTCTTACCCCATACCTTGTCAGACAATCACCCCAGTACAGATGCCAATGTGTAAAGGTGCTCTTACGGACATCCCTTGTCAGCCAAGCGCCCCAACACAGAGACCAAGGATCAGGGGTCCTCTTACCTCATACCTTGTCAGAGGATCACCCCAGTACAGAGCCAAAAGCCATCCCAGGTCTGCCGATCACCCAGGTTCAGAGGTCAAAGACTGGGGGTCCTCTTACCTCCATCCCTTGTCAGCCAATCACCCTGGTACAGATGTCAATGTGTGGGAGTGCTCTTACTGCCATCCCTGGTCAGCCAATCCACCCAGCACGGATGCCAATGACCAGGTATCTTCTTACCCTATCCCCTGACAACCAGTCACCTCGGGACAGAGGTAAAAGACCAGGGACCCGCCTACCCCCAACTCTTGTCAGTCAATCACACGTTACTGAGGATGAAGGGCTTCTACCCTCATCTCTGGTGAGCCAAATGCCTTGTTACTGAGATCAAAGGCTGTGGGTCCTACTACCCCTAGACCTGGTCTGACAGTCACTCCAGAACAGGGATCAATGGCCGGGGGTCCGCCTTCTCCCACCTCTGGTCAGCCAATGACCAGGGGTTCCCCTACCCCTATTCCATGGTCAGCCAATTGCCTCGAGACCAAAGGCTGGGGGTCATCCTTCACCCCCCTCTAGTCAGCCAGTCACCTAGGTAGCATATAGTGTTACTTTGCATTACTTGTGGGGAACTTTCTAGTGCAAAACAAGATTTGGGTGTCACATGGATGCACCCTGGACACCACCCTCACTCACCCTCAAGGAGCACATTGCCAAAAGAACAAAGTAAATCTTTCAGAAAGTGACTTCAGAACTGCCCTCGTACTCTTGCATCTGGATGGTGGTAATGCCCTACGCTAATCCTCCTTGGCTCTACCGTGCAAGCGCTTAAGGGCATCCTAGGATCGCAGGACGTCTCATCCGTGGCCTGAAGAAATAATATCACATCAGTTCCATCCTGAAGGAAGGGCTTTGGATCCCGTTGCCAGGCCGCGCCTTCTTCAAAACCAGCGGTGCCATTTACAAAGCCATCACGAAAAGCACCCACTTCTCTTGCAGACAAACTCACCATCTCTGGTGGATCTTGGCGCAACCTCAGCCACGCCACACCAGACTGAAGACTAAGAAGTGTAGAAAAGGACAAGCAAGAAAGCAGAGTTTTTTCCATCTATGTAGCCAAGATCTGGAACAACATCCCCAACCTATCAGGACCGCCCCAACGCTGCTCCACTTTTGGAAAGAGTTGAAGACTCACCTCTTTAAAGAGCACTTCATCCCAACGCACTTAGCACCCACAGCCCAGCTTCACCTCCTTGTACTTGTTCACTCTCTGCTTGTCTCAGACACTGTACAGCGCTCTGTGACTTCTGGCAAGGCTCCAGCTACAGAAAGGTCACATACAGACATCTTTCCTCCAGTCTTCTTTCCTGCAGTTTTATAGGCGAACTCGACTCGAAGGTCTCAGAGCGCTTTGCATGAGCTCTGTTTACGTTACACAAGGACACATTCATTTTTGGTAGGCACAGGGAGATTAAGGGATTTGCCTAGAATCACAGGCTGTTGAGCCGACGCCGAGACTCAAACCTGGTTCCCCAGCTGCAAAGTCGGAAGCTCTGCCCGTTACCCACACCCTCTCACCAAACTCCAAACTCTCTCCATTTATGAAAAGATGTTCTTAAAATGGTTTATGAGTTGAGTGATCAGAGCATTTAGTTTAGATTTGTGAAAGGGTCATGTCCGACCCAAATCATCCCTCCAGATTGGATTGCGTCATTAATGAAATGTAAGGGCCTGATTTAGATCTCGGCGGACGGTTACTCCATCACAGCGGTGACGGATATCCCATCCGCTGAAATATAAATCCCATTATATCCTATGGTATTTATAAACTCGTCCATCAAGATCTCAATCAGGCCCTAAGTGTGGGCCCATCTCTCGATCCTGGACAAAACACCTGGTGGAAGTTTGGAATTGCCTGGTGTCTTGCCAGATGTTTGGATGTTCAGGCAGACGCCACCATCACACTGATCTGGGTGGGAGAAGAGAAGGAATGATGAACATTCAACACCCCCGGGGGGAGAATACAGCACAGAAACATGCCACGAAGAAGCATTGGGGGGGGCTGGACTCCGTGGTGGGGGGATGAAGTCATCCTCGAGCCCACGAGGACTTCCAGGATTCCAAGTTTTAAACTCCCTCTTTTTGTCACATCCCTGAGTAGCCCCAGTGGGGTAGCCCTGGAGGACTCTAGGTGTGTCTTCAGAGGTGACGTCAAAGCAAGCCTCATGCAACTGAAGATTAGGAAGAACCAATTTTGGAATTAAAATGGGGCGATGAATGTGCTCCCATGGAATGCGGCAGCTGTTACTGACACGGGCAGGATTCATTTCAAGTAACTTTTGGCCCGCGTTTGCACCTGTGCTAGAAGGAAGGACGACTTCCAGGTCACTGACAGGGGTCAGGGTGACTCTTTTTAATGTTTGACTATCTCCATATCACGTAGCTGGTTAAAGGCGCCTGCGAATACTTGGTCAACTCACGATTCATTTCCCTTCTCTCCAGGCCTGGGCAAGGGGTGACCCGGGCCTGTCCTACCACTCTGGGACAGTACACCAAAGCTCTCTCAGATCAACAGCAGACTGTCTTCAAGACCCCTCCGGTGTACCCCAACATTCACCTCAAGGGAAGTGACATCATCAGAAACTCTCGGGCTATTGAAGTCACATGGGGTGGCTCTTGGGGCGCCTCCAACTTGCGCCCAGGTCTAGCGCCTAAACAGGAATGAGCGCTTCGCACATTTCATCGAAGGCCCTTGCAGGGGCCAGGCCTAAACATATACATATTACATAGGTTTACTTCATGGCCTGCAGGAAAGGTAGCAGCATGCACTGTGCATCTGTGCCTCCGCCTGACCACCACGACCTGGCATTAATCCCTCGGTGGGCGTCTTCTGCTAAGAATCAGAAGCCCTAATTCATGCCCACGTTTTTAGGACGAGGCAAGGACCATTCTCAGCGCTAACATCGCCCCATTCTCGACCCCAAAATATAACCTGGAAAAAGCAAACACGCCGTAGAGCCGGTTGAGGTGGAAAGAGGGCGCAGGGCACGCGACTCCCAGATGCCACCCTCTTCTCTCACGCCATGTGTTGGCACGGGCGTGAAAGGTGGCACCTGCTTACAACAACATTACACTAAGAATCAAAGAGCGTTTAGTAACTCTGTTAATTAGTATAATTGGGTCGCAGACATCGAGACGCGCTGAGGATCACACGGTGCCAGCCCCAGCACATACTAAGCATCGAAGAGGGCAGGCCTCGTCATTTGTTATTGGAGAAGGTGTGGGACGCTCACTGGCCAATGAGAGCCGGCGGACGCGGGGTGTGACTCTCTCATCCCTGCATCCTGCTCATCCTCCAGGAATGAAGTCCCCCCAGGGTGGTTGACCCTCCACCGTGCGGGTGCATGGACCGGTCCGTCCGGTTGGAGGATGCCGCTGTCCGAAGGCCCTCCTAGGCACCCGCTTGGCCCGCCTTCCACACCTGGCATAAATAGGGCCGTGTACTGAGCTCCGGTACATCACCAGCTGCCTCTGGGTACCGAGCATCCTTCTCACCGCCCCAGGCCAAGCACCGGAAGTATCTAAGATGGCACGAGGACAGCACCAGAGGGGGCACCACATGGGCGCCATAGCGGCCCTGCTGCTGCTCGCGCTTCATCTGGCAGGTAAGACCAAGGGCGTCTGTGCCAAGCGCGGGGCTCTACCCTGGACTGGGGGTGCTGATGGCTTTAGAGGGTTCACCGCGTCCACCACGAAGGGGTTCACAACTGGGCTGCCTTATCTGCCAACTCCGGTCCACCCTTCATCGCAGCAGCGGTACAGAAGCCGGTGAGAGGCCTAGGAAGGAATGGGAATCTCCAACCATCCTTAGGAGGTCATTCTGCTTTAACATGTCTTCCATGTCTTCGAAGAGACAATAACGACAGCTCCCGCAGAAATAACTATCACGGTGGAGTACGTATCAGCCCCAGCCCCCCCAGCCTTTGTGAAATAACCCGGGTTGTATAGCCGCCCTATTGTCCTTTCAGTCATCTATCTGACTTCGTGCGAGCTATGCTGGTCTCTCAGACAGGTGTCTGGTTATGTACCCACTCTTTAGTCTTCCAGACATGTCCTCGGTCGGCCCCGGTCCCACCGGCCTCTCAACAAGTGTCTGACTGAGTCCTGGTCCCATCTGTCTCTCCACAACTGTCTGACTGTGTCCCAGCCCCACCAGCCTCTCCACAAGTGTCTGACTATGTCCCAGCCCCACCGGCCTCTCCACAAGTGTCTATGTCCCAGCCCCACCAGTCTCTCAACAAGTGTCTGTGTCCCAGCCCCACCAGTCTCTCAACAAGTGTCTGACTGCGTCCCAGCCCCACCGGCCTCTCCACAAGTGTCTGACTATGTCCCAGCCCCACCAGTCTCTCAACAAGTGTCTGACTGTGTCCCAGCCCCACTGGTCTCTCAACAAGTGTCTGACTGTGCCCCAGCCCCACTGGTCTCTCAACAAGTGTCTGACTGTGTCCCAGCCCCACCAGTCTCTCAACAAGTGTCTGACTATGTCCCAACCCCACCGGCCTCCCCACAAGTGTCTGACTATGTCCCAGCCCCGTCAGTCTCTCCACAAGTGTCTGACTGCGTCCCAGCCCCACCGGCCTCTCAACAAGTGTCTGACTATGTCCCAGCCCCACCAGTCTCTCAACAAGTGTCTGACTGTGTCCCAGCCCCACCAGTCTCTCAACAAGTGTCTGACTATGTCCCAGCCCCACTTGTCTCTCAACAAGTGTCTGACTGTGTCCCGGCCCCATCTGTCTCTCCACAACTGTCTGACTGTGTCCCAGCCCAACCGGCCTCTCCACAAGTGTCTGACTGTGTCCCAGCCCCATCAGTCTCTCCACAAGTGTCTGACTGCGTCCCAGCCCCACCGGCCTCTCCCAAAGTGTCTGACTATGTCCCAGCCCCATCGGCCTCTCCACAAGTGTCTGACTATGTCCCAGCCCCATCGGCCTCTCCACAAGTGTCTGACTATGTCCCAGCCCCATCGTCCTCTCCACAAGTGTCTGACTATGTCCCAGCCTCACCGGCCTCTCAACAAGTGTCTGACTGTGTCCCAGCCCCATCAGTCTCTCCACAAGTGTCTGACTGCGTCCCAGCCCCACCGGCCTCTCCACAAGTGTCTGACTATGTCCCAGCCCCATCGGCCTCTCCACAAGTGTCGGACTATGTCCCAGCCCCATCGGCCTCTCCACAAGTGTCTGACTGTGTTCTGCCCCCACCGGTCTCGCCACACGTGTCTGACTGAGTCCCAGCCCCATCAGTCTCTCCCCAGTGTCTGACTGCGTCCTGGCCCCATCTGTTTCCCCACAAGTGTCTGACTGTGTCCCAGCCCCATCAGTCTCTCCACAAGTGCCTGACCCCGAACCAGCTCTACTGGTCTCTCAGACAAGTGTCTCACAATGCTCCAGCCCCACAGCTCTCTGACTCTTTTCCAACTGCAACAAACGCGTCAGCTACCGACCTGTTAGAAATCGCCCTGTCCCACATCGGGAGGGGTGTGGCCCATCGGTGTCAGCAACCAGCGCCTAAGGGCCTAGGAGGCGCTAGGCGCACCCAAGTGGCTTGGGTGGCCACTCAGTGGTACAGTATTGCACTCAGTGGCCTGGGTGATCTCTTAGCAGTACAGTGCTACATATGGTGGTTTGGGTGGTCTCTTAGCGGCACAGTATTACACATGTGACTTGGGTGGTCTGTCAGCGGTACAGTAATACTCTCATAATTGCTTTGGTGATCTCTCAACAGTGTGGTAACCCAAACATTAATCCCTGGGTGGTCTCTTGAAAGTGTGGTCACCCCCTGGTTGTTTGAGTATTCCCTCGGCAATGTAATAACACCTCCATGATTGCCTGGGTATTATCTCAGCAGAACAGTAATCTACATAGCTGCCTTGGTGGCCACTTAGCAGTCTGAATTTCCACCCACGGGTCCTTCTATGGTCTCACAATGGAATAATAATATGCCTGTGCTTGCCTCCATGGTCTCCTAAAGGCATGACAATATGCATCTGTTTGCTTCAGTGGTCTCAAAAAGGTGTGATAATATACCTGTGTTTCCTTCAGAGGTCTCACAGAGGCGTGATAATATACCTGTGATTCCTTCAGTCCTCTCACAGAGGCGTGATAATATACCTGTATTTCCTTCAGTGGTCTCACAGAGGCGTGATAATATACCTGTGATTCCTTCAGTCCTCTCACAGAGGCGTGATAATATACCTGTATTTCCTTCAGTGGTCTCACAGAGGCGTGATAATAAACCTGTGTTTCCTTCAGTGGTCTCACAGAGGCGTGATAATATACCTGTGTTTCCTTCAGAGGTCTCACAAAGGCATGATAATATACCTGTGTTTCGTTCAGTAGTCTCACAAAGGTGTGATAATATACCTGTGTTTCCTTCAGTGGTGTCACAGAGGCATGATAATATACCTGTGTTTCCTTCAGTGGTCTCACAGAGGCATGATAATATACCTGTGTTTCCTTCAGTAGTCTCACAAAGGTGTGATAATATACCTGTGTTTCCTTCAGTGGTTTCACAGAGGCGTGATAATATACCTGTGATTCCTTCAGTCCTCTCACAGAGGCGTGATAATATACCTGTGTTTCCTTCAGTAGTCTCACAAAGGTGTGATAATATACCTGTGTTTCCTTCAGACGTCTCACAGAGGCATGATAATATACCTGTGTTTCCTTCAGTGGTCTCACAGAGGCATGATAATATACCTGTGTTTCCTTCAGAGGTCTCACAGAGGCATGATAATATACCTGTGTTTCCTTCAGTAGTCTCACAAAGGTGTGATAATATACCTGTGTTTCGTTCAGTAGTCTCACAAAGGTGTGATAATATACCTGTGTTTCCTTCAGAGGTCTCACAAAGGTGTGATAATATACCTGTGTTTCCTTCAGTGGTCTCACAGAGGCATGATAATATACCTGTGTTTCCTTCAGAGGTCTCACAAAGGTGTGATAATATACCTGTGTTTCTTCAGTGGTGTCACAGAGGCATGATAATATACCTGTATTTCCTTCAGTGGTCTCACAGAGGCGTGATAATATACCTGTGTTTCTTCAGTGGTGTCACAGAGGCATGATAATATACCTGTGTTTCCTTCAGTAGTCTCACAAAGGTGTGATAATATACCTGTGTTTCCTTCAGTGGTCTCACAGAGGCATGATAATATACCTGTGTTTCCTTCAGAGGTCTCACAGAGGCATGATAATATACCTGTGTTTCCTTCAGTAGTCTCACAAAGGTGTGATAATATACCTGTGTTTCGTTCAGTAGTCTCACAAAGGTGTGATAATATACCTGTGTTTCCTTCAGAGGTCTCACAAAGGTGTGATAATATACCTGTGTTTCCTTCAGTGGTCTCACAGAGGCATGATAATATACCTGTGTTTCCTTCAGAGGTCTCACAAAGGTGTGATAATATACCTGTGTTTCTTCAGTTGTGTCACAGAGGCATGATAATATACCTGTGTTTCCTTCAGTAGTCTCACAAAGGTGTGATAATATACCTGTGTTTCCTTCAGAGGTCTCACAGAGGCATGATAATATACCTGTGTTTCCTTCAGTGGTCTCACAAAGGTGTGATAATATACCTGTGTTTCCTTCAGAGGTCTCACAGAGGCATGATAATATACCTGTGTTTCGTTCAGTAGTCTCACAAAGGTGTGATAATATACCTGTGTTTCCTTCAGTGGTCTCACAGAGGCATGATAATATACCTGTGTTTCGTTCAGTAGTCTCACAAAGGTGTGATAATATACCTGTGTTTCCTTCAGAGGTCTCACAAAGGCATGATAATATACCTGTGTTTCGTTCAGTAGTCTCACAAAGGTGTGATAATATACCTGTGTTTCCTTCAGAGGTCTCACAAAGGCGTGACAATATACCTGTGATTCCTTCAGTGGTCTTACAAAGGCATGATAATATACCTGTGTTTCGTTCAGTAGTCTCACAAAGGTGTGATAATATACCTGTGTTTCCTTCAGTGGTGTCACAGAGGCATGATAATATACCTGTGTTTCGTTCAGTAGTCTCACAAAGGTGTGATAATATACCTGTGTTTCCTTCAGTGGTCTCACAAAGGTGTGATAATATACCTGTGTTTCCTTCAGTGGTCTCACAGAGGCATGATAATATACCTGTGTTTCGTTCAGTAGTCTCACAAAGGTGTGATAATATACCTGTGTTTCCTTCAGAGGTCTCACAAAGGCATGATAATATACCTGTGTTTCGTTCAGTAGTCTCACAAAGGTGTGATAATATACCTGTGTTTCCTTCAGTGATCTCACAGAGGCGTGATAATATACCTGTGTTTCCTTCAGTGGTCTCACAGAGGCATGATAATATACCTGTGTTTCATTCAGTAGTCTCACAAAGGTGTGATAATATACCTGTGTTTCCTTCAGTGGTCTCACAGAGGTAAGATAATATACCTGTGTTTCCTTCAGTGGTCTCACAGAGGCGTGATAATATACCTGTGTTTCCTTCACTAGTCTCACAGAGATGTGATAATATACCTGTGTTTCCTTCAGTGGTCTCACAGAGACATGGTAATACACCTGTGTTTCCTTCAGTGGTCTCACAAAGGCGTGACAATATACTTGTGTTTCCTTCAGTGGTCTCACAAAGGCGTGATAATATACCTGTGTTTCCTTCAGTGGTCTCACAAAGGAGTGATAATATACCTGTGTTTCCTTATATACCTGTGTTTCCTTCAGTGGTCTCACAGAGGCGTGATAATATACCTGTAATTCCTTCAGTGGTCTCACAGAGGCATGATAAAATACCTGTGTTTTCCTCGGTGGTCTCACAGAGGCGTGATAATATACCTGTGTTTCCTTCAGTGGTCTCAAAAAGGTGTGATAATATGCGTGTGTTTCATTCAGTGGTCTCACAGAGGTGTGATAAATATTAACCCTGGGCGGTGAACTCTGCTCCGCTCGCAGAGTTTGCGGAGTTTTCTGCACTGCGCGTTACGCGGAGATCACGGAATTCCGAAAAACTCCGCTTCGCATTGCGGAGCGGAGTTTTTTTCCTCGCTCGCATTCGTCAACGTCAAGTTGGCGACCGCGAGCGAGAAAAATCAACCTCCCTGCGAGATTTTTCCTCGTTCGCGATCGTCAACATCAAGTTGGCGAGCGTGGAAAATCAACATCCCGGTGAGATCTTTCCTCGTTCGCGATCGTCAACATCAAGTTGGCGAGCGCGAGCGTGGAAAATCAACATCCCAGTGAGATTTCTCAATGCGGTGGGGTCAGGTTTCTCATTGCGAGTGGTCGGGTATGCTCGCGACCGCTCGCGTTGAGAAACTGCCCGTTTGCGTTGAGAAAGCTGCCGCTCAAGTAAAAATCTACTCGAGCGGCAGAAAAGGAAAGCTTGCGCTGTGCATGGTGCCGTTTGCAATGATTGCACAGTGCGGACAAGCATCCGGCACTGTTAAATCACTGCGAACAGCATTTTTCTATTATACTCCGCCGCTCGCGGAGCTCTGCGTAGTGCGACAGAGTTTTTTTTGCACTTCGCGGTGTTCTGCGTAGTGCAACTCCGCGAACTCCGCCCAGGGTTAATAAATATACCTGTGTTTCCTTCAGTGGTCTCACAGAGGCGTGACAATATACCTGTGTTTCCTTCAGTGGTCTCATAGAGGCGTTATAATATACCTGATTTTCCTTCAGAGGTCATACAGAGATGTGACAATATACCTTTGTTTCCTTCAGTGGTCTCACAGAGGCGTGATAATATGCCTGTGTTTCCTTCTGTGGTCTCACAGAGGCGTGATAATATACCAGTGTTTCCTTCAGTGGTCTCACAGAGGCGTGATAATATACCAGTGTTTCCTTCAGTGATCTCACAGAGGCGTGATAATATACCTGTGTTTCCTTCAGAGGTCTCACAGAGGCATGACAATATACCTGTGTTTCCTTCAGTGGTCTCACAGAGGCGTGACAATATACCTGTGTTTCCTTCAGTGGTGTCACAGAGGCGTGATAATATACCTGTGTTTCCTATAGTGGACTCACAAATGTGTGATAATATACCTGGGTTTCCTTCAGTAGTCTCACAGAGGTGTGATAATATACCTGTGTTTCCTTCAGTGGTCTCACAGAGGCGTGACAATATACCTGTGTTTCCTTCAGTGGTGTCACAGAGGCGTGATAATATACCTGTGTTTCCTATAGTGGACTCACAAATGTGTGATAATATACCTGGGTTTCCATCAGTAGTCTCACAGAGGTGTGATAAAATACCTGTGTTTCCTTTGGTGGACTCACAAAGGTGTGATAATATACCTGTGTTTCCTTCAGTGGTTTCACAGAGGCGTGATAATATACCTGGGTTTCCTTCAGTGGTCTCACAAAGGCGTGATAATATACCTGTGTTTCCTTGTATACCTGTGTTTCCTTCAGTGCTCTCACAGAGGCGTGATAATATACCTGTGTTTCCTACAGTGGTCTCACAAAGGCGTGATAATATACCTGTGTTTCCTTGTATACCTATGTTTCCTTCAGTGTTCTCACAGAGGCGTGACAATATACCTGTGTTTCCTTCAGTGGTCTCACAGAGGCCTGATAATATACCTGTGTTTCCTTCGTCGGTCTCACAGAGGCGTGATAATATGCCTGTGTTTCCTTCAGTGGTCTCACCGAGGAGTGAGAATATACCTGTGTCTACTTCAGTGGTCTCACAGAGGTGTGATATTATACCTGTGATTCCTTCAGTGGTCTCAAAAGGCGTGATATTATACCTGTGTTTCCTTCAGTGGTCTCAAAGAGGCGTGATAAAATACCCATATTTCCTACAGTGGTCTCACAAAGGCCTGATAATATACCTGTGATTCCTTCAGAGGTTTCACAGAGGCGTGATAATATACCTGTGTTTCCTTCAGAGATCTCACTGAGGCGTGAAAATATACCTGTGTTTCCTTCAGTGGTTTCACAGAGGCGTGATAATATACCTGTGATTCCTTCAGTCCTCTCACAGAGGCGTGATAATATACCTGTATTTCCTTCAGTGGTCTCACAGAGGCGTGATAATAAACCTGTGTTTCCTTCAGTGGTCTCACAGAGGCGTGATAATATACCTGTGTTTCCTTCAGAGGTCTCACAAAGGCATGATAATATACCTGTGTTTCGTTCAGTAGTCTCACAAAGGTGTGATAATATACCTGTGTTTCCTTCAGTGGTTTCACAGAGGCGTGACAATATACCTGTGATTCCTTCAGTGGTCTTACAAAGGCGTGATAATATACCTGTGTTTCCTTCAGTGGTCTCACAGAGGCGTGATAATATACCTGTGTTTCCTTCAGAGGTCTCACAAAGGCATGATAATATACCTGTGTTTCGTTCAGTAGTCTCACAAAGGTGTGATAATATACCTGTGTTTCCTTCAGTGGTTTCACAGAGGCGTGACAATATACCTGTGATTCCTTCAGTGGTCTCACAGAGGCATGATAATATACCTGTGTTTCCTTCAGTAGTCTCACAGAGGCATGATAATATACCTGTGTTTCGTTCAGTAGTCTCACAAAGGTGTGATAATATACCTGTGTTTCCTTCAGTGATCTCACAGAGGCGTGATAATATACCTGTGTTTCCTTCAGTGGTCTCACAGAGGCATGATAATATACCTGTGTTTCCTTCAGTAGTCTCACAGAGGCGTGATAATATACCTGTGTTTCGTTCAGTAGTCTCACAAAGGTGTGATAATATACCTGTGTTTCCTTCAGTGGTTTCACAGAGGCGTGACAATATACCTGTGATTCCTTCAGTGGTTTCACAGAGGCGTGACAATATACCTGTGATTCCTTCAGTGGTTTCACAGAGGCGTGACAATATACCTGTGATTCCTTCAGTGGTTTCACAGAGGCATGATAATATACCTGTGATTCCTTCAGTGGTTTCACAGAGGCGTGACAATATACCTGTGATTTCTTCAGTGGTTTCACAGAGGCGTGATAATATACCTGTGATTCCTTCAGTCCTCTCACAGAGGCGTGACAATATACCTGTGATTCCTTCAGTGGTCTTACAAAGGCGTGATAATATACCTGTGTTTCCTTCAGTGGTCTCACAGAGGCGTGATAATATACCTGTGTTTCCTTCAGAGGTCTCACAAAGGCATGATAATATACCTGTGTTTCGTTCAGTAGTCTCACAAAGGTGTGATAATATACCTGTGTTTCCTTCAGTGGTCTCACAGAGGCGTGATAATATACCTGTGTTTCTTCAGTGGTGTCACAGAGGCATGATAATATACCTGTGTTTCGTTCAGTAGTCTCACAAAGGTGTGATAATATACCTGTGTTTCCTTCAGTGGTTTCACAGAGGCGTGACAATATACCTGTGATTCCTTCAGTGGTCTTACAAAGGAGTGATAATATACCTGTGTTTCGTTCAGTAGTCTCACAAAGGTGTGATAATATACCTGTGTTTCCTTCAGTGGTTTCACAAAGGCATGATAATATACCTGTGTTTCCTTCAGTGGTTTCACAGAGGCGTGACAATATACCTGTGATTCCTTCAGTGGTCTTACAAAGGAGTGATAATATACCTGTGTTTCCTTCAGTGGTCTTACAAAGGCGTGATAATATACCTGTGTTTCCTTCAGAGGTCTTACAAAGGAGTGATAATACTCTTTTGGTTGCTTCTATTGTCTCTCAAAGGTCTGATGATAATTAGACCTGTGCAAACATTTTAATTATGCCAGAGTAATATGAATAATTTCAGTAATTGCACATTACTCGTGATACGAAATTACAGAGATTTCGTGATTACGCCAGCTTAAGGAATTAAGAGTAATGTGGGGCACAAATTCCACAGCAGGAGCACAGGAACAACAATCTAAGAGAGAGTGGCCAGCTGCCGGCTACTGCTGTACGTGTCTTGTAACATTCAGTGCTATTTACTTAATGCAAAATGCATCCTTAGGGCCATTTTGGACCTGAGAGTTCCTTTTTTACTAAGAAAATTGCACTAAATGCTGGATTGCGCTTTTCACACAATTAGGCATAATTATGAGTGATTTTGCAGTAATTATGAGTAGTTACACTAGAGAGAATTACGCCAATTACAGCTACCCCTAAGGTAAGTATGCCTTTGGTTGCTTCCATGATGTCTCAGCAGTTACAGTAATAAATCTATAGCTTGGCTGTCTCTCAGGAGTGTGGTAATACATATTGTTGCCTGCTATGGTAATATGCCTACTATGATCCTTCTGTGGTACAGTAATAAACATGGTCGCTTGAGTTGTCTCTCAGCAGTGTGATAATATATATGGTCGCTTGAGTTGTCTCTCAGCAGTGTGATAATATATATGGTCGCTTGAGTTGTCTCTCAGCAGTGTGATAATATATATGGTCGCTTGAGTTGTCTCTCAGCAGTGTGATAATATATATGGTCGCTTGAGTTGTCTCTCAGCAGTGTGATAATATATATGGTCGCTTGAGTTGTCTCTCAGCAGTGTGATAATATATATGGTCGCTTGAGTTGTCTCTCAGCAGTGTGATAATATATATGGTCGCTTGAGTTGTCTCTCAGCAGTGTGATAATATATATGGTCGCTTGAGTTGTCTCTCAGCAGTGTGATAATATATATGGTCGCTTGAGTTGTCTCTCAGCAGTGTGATAATATATATGGTCGCTTGAGTTGTCTCTCAGCAGTGTTATAATATATATGGTTGCTTGAGTTGTCTCTCAGCAGTGTGATAATATATATGGTCGCTTGGTAGTGTCTCAGTGGTATGAGAATCGGCCATGACTTCTTCAATGGTTTTTAGAGGTATGAAAATACGCCAGTGGTTGCTTCAATGATCTCTCAGCAGTATGATAATACCCCAGTGGTTGCTTCTATGGTCTCTCAGCAGTATGATAATATGCCAGTGGTTGCTTCTATGGTCTCTCAGCAGTATGATAATATGCCAAAGGAAGCTTTCTGGCCTCTCAGTAATATGATAATACGCCAGTGGTTGCTTCAATGATCTCTCAGCAGTATGATAATACGCCAGTGGTTGCTTCTATGGTCTCTCAACAGTATGATAATACACCAGTGGTTGCTTCTATGGTCTCTCAGCAGTATGATAATACGCCAGTGGTTGCTTCTAAGGTCTCTCAGCAGTATGATAATACGCCAAAGGAAGCTTTCTGGCTTCTCAGTAATATGATAATACGCCAGTGGTTGCTTCAATGATCTCTCAGCAGTATGATAATACGCCAGTGGTTGCTTCTATGGTCTCTCAGCAGTATGATAATACGCCAGTGGTTGCTTCTAAGGTCTCTCAGCAGTACGATAATACGCCAGTGGTTGCTTCTATGGTCTCTCAGCAGTATGATAATACGCCAGTGGTTGCTTCTATGGTCTCTCAGCAGTATGATAATACGCCAGTGGTTGCTTCAATGATCTCTCAGCAGAACGATAATACGCCAGTGGTTGCTTCTATGGTCTCTCAGCAGTACGATAATATGCCAAAGGAAGCTTTCCGGCCTCTCAGTAATATGATAATACGCCAGTGGTTGCCTTCTTGGTGTCTAAGCGGTACCACACTCCCATGTTTGCTTCCATGGTCTCTCCCTAGTGGGATACACTTGGTTGATTGGGTGGTCTCTCAGTTGTATGATAACAAGTCCAGGTTTGGTTTAATGGTCACTCAGCCGTATGATAATACCCCAATGGTTGCTTCAAGGGTCTCTCAGCATCTATGGTACTACGCCTGTGGTTACTTCCTGGTTTCTCCGCAGAATGATAAAATGTCCATGGTTGCTTCAGTGGTCTCTCACCGTATGATAACACACCCATGGTAGCACCCTGGGTCTCTCAGTGGACGATAACAAGCTAGTAGTTGCTTCCATGGTCATTTAGTAATATGACAATCCATCAAAAAGATCGTTGTTGTCTTTCAGTGTTATGATAATAACTCAAAAGGAGCTCCATGGCCTCTCAGCAATATGACAATATGAAAAAGGGATCTGTGTGGTCTTTCAGTGGTATTATAACATGCCAAAGGGAGGTCCATGGTCTCCCAACGATATGACAGTACACCAAAGGGATCTTTATGGTGTTTCAGTGGTATTGTAATACACCAAAGGGATCTCCATGGTCTCGAAGAGATATGATAATACACCAAAGGGAGCGCCATGGTCTCTGAGATATGATAATACACCAAAGGGAGCTCCATGGTCTCGAAGAGATATGATAATACACCAAAGGGAGCGCCATGGTCTCGAAGAGATATGATAATACACCAAAGGGAGCGCCATGGTCTCTGAGATATGATAATACACCAAAGGGAGCTCCATGGTCTCCCGGCGATGATAATACACCAAAGGGAGCTCCATGGTCTCTCAGAGATATGATAATACACCAAAGGGAGCTCTATGGTCTCTCAGAGATATGATAATACACAAAAGGGAGCTCCATGGTCTCTAAGAGATATGATAATACACCAAAGGGATCTCCATGGTCTCGAAGAGATATGATAATACACCAAAGGGAGCGCCATGGTCTCTGAGATATGATAATACACCAAAGGGAGCTCCATGGTCTCCCGGCGATGATAATACACCAAAGGGAGCTCCATGGTCTCTCAGAGATATGATAATACACCAAAGGGAGCTCTATGGTCTCTCAGAGATATGATAATACACCAAAGGGAGCTCCATGGTCTCTAAGAGATATGATAATACACCAAAGGGAGCTCCATGGTCACTCAGAGATATGATAATACACCAAAGGGAGCTCCATGGTCTCTCAGAGATATGATAATACACCAAAGGGAGCTCCATGGTCTCCCGGCGATGATAATACACCAAAGGGAGCTCCATGGTCTCTAAGAGATATGATAATACACCAAAGGGAGCTCCATGGTCTCTCAGAGATATGATAATACACCAAAGGGATCTCCATGGTCTCTAGGAGATATGATAATACACCAAAGGGAGCTCCAGGGTCTCTCAGAGATATGTTAATACACCAAAAGGAGCTCCATGGTCTCCCAGCGATATGATAATACACCAAAGGGAGCTTCATGGTCTCTCAGAGATATGATAATACACCAAAGGGTGGTCCATGGTGTCTCAAAAATATGACGATACTGCAAAGACATCTGTGTGGTCTTTCAGTGGTATTATAACATGTCAAAGGGAACTCCATGGTCTTCCAACGATATGACAGTACACCAAAGGGATCTTTATGGTCTTTTAGTGAGATAATAATACACCAAAGGGAGCTCCAATGTCTCCCAGCGATATGATAATACGCCAAAGGGACCTTTGTGGTGTTTTAGTGAGATGATAATACACCAAAGGGAGCTCCATGGTCTCTCAGAGATATGATAATACACCAAAGGGGGTTCCATGGTCTCTCGGCGATGATAATACACCAAAGGGAGCTCCATGGTCTCTCAGAGATATGATAATACACCAAAGGGAGCTCTATGGTCTCTCAGAGATATAATAATACACCAAAGGGAGCTCCATGGTCTCTCAGAGATGTGATAATACACCAAAGGGAGCTCCATGGTCTCTCAGAGATGTGATAATACACCAAAGGGATCTCCATGGTCTCCCGGCGATGATAATACACCAAAGGGATCTCCATGGTCTCTAAGAGATATGATAATACACCAAAGGGTGCTCCATGGTCTCTAAGAGATGTGATAATACACCAAAGGGAGCTCCGAGGTCTCTAAGAGATGTGATAATACACCAAAGGGAGCTCCATGGTCTCTCAGAGATATGATAATACACCAAAGGGAGCTCCATGGTCTCCCGGCGATGATAATACACCAAAGGGATCTCCATGGTCTCTAAGAGATATGATAATACACCAAAGGGATCTCCATGGTCTCTAAGAGATATGATAATACACCAAAGGGCGCTCCATGGTCTCTAAGAGATATGATAATACACCAAAGGGATCTCCATGGTTTCTAAGAGATGTGATAATACACCAAAGGGAGCTCCATGGTCTCTAAGAGATGTGATAATACACCAAAGGGAGCTCCATGGTCTCTAAGAGATATGATAATACACCAAAGGGATCTCCATGGTTTCTAAGAGATGTGATAATACACCAAAGGGAGCTCCATGGTCTCTAAGAGATGTGATAATACACCAAAGGGAGCTCCATGGTCTCTAAGAGATGTGATAATAGACCAAAGGGAGCTCCATGATCTCTCAGAGATGTGATAATACACCAAAGGGAGCTCCATGGTCTCTCAGAGATATGATAATACACCAAAGGGATCTCCATGGTCTCTAAGAGATATGATAATGCACCAAAGGGAGCTCCATGGTCTCTCAGAGATATGATAATACACCAAAGGGAGCTCCACGGTCTCTCAGAGATATGATAATACACCAAATGGAGCACAATGGTCTCCTGGCGATGATAATACACCAAAGGGAGCTCCATGGTCTCTCAGAGATATGATAATACACCAAAGGGATCTCCATGGTCTCTAAGAGATATGATAATACACCAAAGGGAGCTCATTGGTCTCTAAGAGATGTGATAATACACCTAAGGGCGCTCCATGGTCTCTCAGAGATATGATAATACACCAAAGGGAGTTCCATGGTCTCTAAGAGATATGATAATACACCAAAGGGAGCTCCATGGTCACTCAGAGATATGATAATACACCAAAGGGAGCTCCATGGTCTCTAAGAGATATGATAATACACTAAAGGGAGCTCCACGGTCTCTAAGAGATATGATTATACACCAAAGGGATCTCCATGGTCTCTAAGAGATGTGATAATACACCAAAGGGAGCTCCAGGGTCTCTCAGAGATATGATAATACACCAAAGGGAGCTCCATGGTCTCCCGGCGATGATAATACACCAAAGGGATCTCCATGGTCTCTAAGAGATATGATAATACACCAAAGGGATCTCCATGGTCTCTCAGAGATATGTTAATACACCAAAAGGAGCTCCATGGTCTCCCAGCGATATGATAATACACCAAAGGGAGCTTCATGGTCTCTCAGAGATATGATAATACACCAAAGGGTGGTCCATGGTGTCTCAAAAATATGACGATACTGCAAAGACATCTGTGTGGTCTTTCAGTGGTATTATAACATGTCAAAGGGAACTCCATGGTCTTCCAACGATATGACAGTACACCAAAGGGATCTTTATGGTCTTTTAGTGAGATAATAATACACCAAAGGGAGCTCCAATGTCTCCCAGCGATATGATAATACGCCAAAGGGACCTTTGTGGTGTTTTAGTGAGATGATAATACACCAAAGGGAGCTCCATGGTCTCTCAGAGATATGATAATACACCAAAGGGGGTTCCATGGTCTCTCGGCGATGATAATACACCAAAGGGAGCTCCATGGTCTCTCAGAGATATGATAATACACCAAAGGGAGCTCTATGGTCTCTCAGAGATATAATAATACACCAAAGGGAGCTCCATGGTCTCTCAGAGATGTGATAATACACCAAAGGGAGCTCCATGGTCTCTCAGAGATGTGATAATACACCAAAGGGATCCCCATGGTCTCCCGGCGATGATAATACACCAAAGGGATCTCCATGGTCTCTAAGAGATATGATAATACACCAAAGGGTGCTCCATGGTCTCTAAGAGATGTGATAATACACCAAAGGGAGCTCCGAGGTCTCTAAGAGATGTGATAATACACCAAAGGGAGCTCCATGGTCTCTCAGAGATATGATAATACACCAAAGGGAGCTCCATGGTCTCCCGGCGATGATAATACACCAAAGGGATCTCCATGGTCTCTAAGAGATATGATAATACACCAAAGGGATCTCCATGGTCTCTAAGAGATATGATAATACACCAAAGGGCGCTCCATGGTCTCTAAGAGATATGATAATACACCAAAGGGATCTCCATGGTTTCAAAGAGATGTGATAATACACCAAAGGGAGCTCCATGGTCTCTAAGAGATGTGATAATACACCAAAGGGAGCTCCATGGTCTCTAAGAGATATGATAATACACCAAAGGGATCTCCATGGTTTCTAAGAGATGTGATAATACACCAAAGGGAGCTCCATGGTCTCTAAGAGATGTGTTAATACACCAAAGGGAGCTCCATGGTCTCTAAGAGATGTGATAATAGACCAAAGGGAGCTCCATGATCTCTCAGAGATGTGATAATACACCAAAGGGAGCTCCATGGTCTCTCAGAGATATGATAATACACCAAAGGGATCTCCATGGTCTCTAAGAGATATGATAATGCACCAAAGGGAGCTCCATGGTCTCTCAGAGATATGATAATACACCAAAGGGAGCTCCACGGTCTCTCAGAGATATGATAATACACCAAATGGAGCACAATGTTCTCCTGGCGATGATAATACACCAAAGGGAGCTCCATGGTCTCTCAGAGATATGATAATACACCAAAGGGATCTCCATGGTCTCTAAGAGATATGATAATACACCAAAGGGAGCTCATTGGTCTCTAAGAGATGTGATAATACACCTAAGGGCGCTCCATGGTCTCTCAGAGATATGATAATACACCAAAGGGAGTTCCATGGTCTCTAAGAGATATGATAATACACCAAAGGGAGCTCCATGGTCACTCAGAGATATGATAATACACCAAAGGGAGCTCCATGGTCTCTAAGAGATATGATAATACACTAAAGGGAGCTCCACGGTCTCTAAGAGATATGATTATACACCAAAGGGATCTCCATGGTCTCTAAGAGATGTGATAATACACCAAAGGGAGCTCCAGGGTCTCTCAGAGATATGTTAATACACCAAAAGGAGCTCCATGGTCTCCCAGCGATATGATAATACACCAAAGGGAGCTTCATGGTCTCTCAGAGATATGATAATACACCAAAGGGTGGTCCATGGTGTCTCAAAAATATGACGATACTGCAAAGACATCTGTGTGGTCTTTCAGTGGTATTATAACATGTCAAAGGGAACTCCATGGTCTTCCAATGATATGACAGTACACCAAAGGGATCTTTATGGTCTTTTAGTGAGATAATAATACACCAAAGGGAGCGCCAATGTCTCCCAGCGATATGATAATACGCCAAAGGGACCTTTGTGGTGTTTTAGTGAGATGATAATACACCAAAGGGAGCTCCATGGTCTCTCAGAGATATGATAATACACCAAAGGGAGCTCCATGGTCTTTCAGAGATATGATAATACACCAAAGGGAGCTCCATGGTCTTTCAGAGATATGATAATACACCAAAGGGAGCTCCATGGTCTCTAAGAGATATGATAATACACCAAAGGGAGCTCCATGGTCTCTCAGAGATATGATAATACACCAAAGGGATCTCCATGGTCTCTAGGAGATATGATAATACACCAAAGGGAGCTCCATTGTCTGGCAGCGATATGATAATATGCCAAAGGGAACTCCATGGTCTCTCAGCGGTATGACAGTAAGCCAATATTTCCACGAATTGCTTCTTAGTGGATGATAATAAACGAATCGTTGCTTCCATTGACATATGGTAATAAACACCGAAGGCATCTTCGTGGGCTTTCAGTGGCATTATAATTCTCCAAAGGGAGCTCCCTGGAGTCACTGCGGTATGGTACTACGCCGAAGGGATTATCCTGGTCTTTCAGCAGTATGATAATACGCCAAAGGGATTATCCTGGTCTTTCAGCAGTATGATAATACGCTGAAGGGATTATCCTGGTCTTTCAGCAGTATGATAATATGCCAAAGGGAACTGCCTGATGCCTCATTAATGTGATAATATGCTAAAGGAATGCTTGCGGTCTCTCAGCAGTATGATAATACGCAAAAGCATGTTCGTGATCTTTCAGCTGTGTGGTAATACACCAAAGGGAATCTTTCTGGTCTCTCAGTGCTGTGGTAATTCGCCAAAGGCCTTTTCGTGGTCTTTTAGTGGGATAGTAATACTCCGAAGGCATCTCCGTGGCCTTTCAGTGGTAGATAATTCACCAAAGGGATCTCCATGGTCTCGCATGCTATGTTATGCATATTTGTAGAGTGCACTATCACCCGCAGGGGCATCCTGGCTCTGAGCAGGTGTGTGCACCTAGCCCTGCTTACGATAGGTCGGTTCATTGTAAAGCCAGGTCTTCACATTCTTGCGGAATTCTAAGCTAGGAGGGGGCTCTGATGTGGAGTCGCAGGTTGTTGCACGCTTTAGGAGTGATATAAGAGAATGCTCAGCCTCCTGATCTGGTTCTGTGTGTGTGTGGGATGTTGGCGAGTAGGAGCCCTGCGGATTGGAGGTGTTTGGGTGGTTGGTGAAAGTATTGTCTGTTCAGCTAGGTGCCTTGAATGTGTGAGTGAGAAGGTTAAATTGAGCGTGTTTGTGTGTCTGGAGTTGTGGGTTCTTTGTGGGCGGTTGAGGATGAGACTGGCTGCCGAGTTCTGCATGGTTTGTAGTCTTCTGAGTGGTTGCTTGGTGATCCCGGCCTATAGGGTGTTGCCATAGTCCAACTTACTGGTAACTAGGGCATGAGTGGCATGTCACATGCTGTTAATGTAATAATCCTGACCTCATTTGTGTAGGAATTTGCTCTGAGTTTACTTTTTGCTCTTTTATTCTCTTCAAGAGATTGTGCTTGTTGGTGCACAACATGCGCATTTACTGTTGATTCCATTTCAACAGAACTGGACTCGCCTGAATACATTTAATAAATATGTGACTCCATTTCTGGTCATTTCTGGAGGTGTGTTTAGGGGTGTGGAATCACTATCAGTTTAGTTGTGAACTTGTTTGATTTGGGTGAAGCTGAGGGAGGTTTGTCATCATTGAATCCTCTGGGAGGACATTTGAAGCCAGTTGCATCTGTCTCAGAAAAGCCTGGGGGTCACCCTCGGGTTCCAAGAGACAGTCTTCAGTTGGGGGGACAAGACATGTCTCTGAGAGACATCCAACGGCACCTGCTGGCTCCCAGTGCCTCCACCGAGCAGTAGTGGCTGCTACCGACGTGGGTGGTGGGGTGGGGGGGTGTAGGGGGACTCTCCTCCGTCCTCTTCTCCGACAGCAGGAAGCACACAGCCTCCCAGAAGTCCCTAGCCAATCATGACACTGCCTTAGAGCAGCGTTGTGATTGGTCTGAGCATCGTGGTGCAGCACTCAGAGAGGGACTTGGAAGCTGTGCATGTTCTCCATGCAGGCTGTGCATTACAGCCTGGTGTAGAACATGCTAAGCGTGCATGACTATTTGGCCGGCCCAAGACGGCCGGTCAAACTGTCATGCACACTGAGAAAGTGCCTACCAATCCTCCCCCAACTCTGAACAGCCCAACCCCACCCGGCCCACAACCAACTGAGCCAGTACGGTAAAAAACAACCATATTATCGCTGCGTTATTATCATTTTATTTTTCCCTTTTGAAGTGCTCAGTGAGCAGTGGGGCGACGCTCCTCCACCTTAGCGGAGGAGCCGCCGCTGCCACCAAGAGACATCCTGGGAGGAAGGAAACGTTTTGAGAGTGGAAGGCGCCTTGAGGTGGGAATGTAATGATGTGCGCCCCTGGCCCAAATTAGCATAGAGGATGACACGGACACCAAGGGCCCTATGTACAAAAGCATTCTACCGAGCGCATAAAAGATTTTTGATATGTACAGAGCACAGACTGCAATTTTTAGGGCCATATGTATGAACACATTTTCCCATAGACACAGAATGGGTAAAACCCTTTGATACATTAGTGACATGTTACCGAATCGCAATTTGTGTTTAGCGATTTGGGGCTAGATGTACAAAGCCTTTCGGTGTGGGGTTGAGCGGCAGAGATCTTGCTGCAGGGAATGTTTACAAGATGAGCGTTAGAAAGGGGGTGGGGATATATTTTAGTGAAGGGAGAGACATGATTGAGGGGAAAGACTTTGGGGCATGAATGAGTTCTGTGGCTCAATACCGTAGAAATGTTGGAAGCTACTGGTACCCCCCTGTGGCACAGCCACCTCCCTGCACATGCCAAGGTGAGATGAGTGTGAGGTAAACAGTGGTGATCTGCATACGTAATCTCAAATCAATGTGGTTTTAATCAACTTTTTGTCTTTTTCTATTTTTACAGATTCGCAAAACACAACAGGTAAGAATTTCGTTTCTGTCTCCCACTTACCTTGTTTTGTGACTCTCTGTACATCTCTTTGAAGTGCCAGTCTCTGTGCATAGGGCATCTTGCAGCAGTTGTGGCAGCTCATCCATGCCAGCTGGGCACTTTCCACCCTAGTAGTGACCACCTCTGCCCCATCTCCTTAGTAGCCAGGCCACGCCTCCTAACCACAGCACATCTCAGTGCCAGGCCCAACTCTGCCCCATCCCCTCAGATGCCAAGCCAAGCCTCCTTAGCATAGAGCATAATGGGTAGGGCCCATCTCTGCCACATCTGCTTAGGAGCCATGCCACGCCTCATAACCACAGCCCATCCCAGTGCCAGGGCCAACTCTGCCCCATGCCCTCAGGTGCAAAGCCTCCTTAGCATAGAGCATAATGGGAAGGGCCCATCTCTGCCCCACCCCTTTAGGAGCCAGACCACGCCTCCAAAGCACAGAACATCTCAGTGCTAGGCCCATCCCTGCCCCACCCCTTAAGTGCCAGGCCACGCCTCCTAAGCATAGCACATCATGAGCAAGGCCCAGCTCTACCCCACCCCCTTAGGATGCAGGCCACGCCTCCTAAACACAGTCTATCCTTGTGTCAGGCCCATCCCTGCCCCACCCCTTAAGTGCCAGGCCACGCCTCCTAAGCATAACGCATCATGGGCAAGGCCCCCACCCCCTTAGGATGCAGGCCACTCCTCCTAAACTTAGCAAATCATGAGCAAGGCCCACCTCTACACCACCCCCTTAGGATGCAGGCCACGCCTCCTAAACACAGTCCATCCTTGTGCCAGGCCCATCCCTGCCCCACCCCTTAAGTGCCAGGCCACGCCTCCTAAGCATAGCACATCATGAGCAAGGCCCACCTCTACCCCACCCCCTTAGGATGCAGGCCACACCTCCTAAGCATAACACATCATGGGCAAGGCGCACCTCTACCCCACCCCCACCCCTTTAGGATGCAGGCCACACCTCCTAAGCTTAGAAAATCATGAGCAAGGCCCACCTCTACACCACCCCCTTAGGATGCAGGCCACGCCTCCTAAACACAGTCCATCCTTGTGCCAGGCCCATCTCTGCCTCGTCCTTAGATGCCTGGCTATGCCTCCTAAGTATAACGCATCTTGTGACAAGGCCCACCTCTACCCCACCCCCTTAGGATGCAGGCCACGCCTCCTAAGCATAGCACATCATGAGCAAGGCCCACCTCTACCCCACCCCCTTAGGATGCAGGCCACGCCTCCTAAGCATAGCACATCATGGGCAAGGCCCACCTCTACCTAACCCCCTTAGGATGCAGGCCACACCTCCTAAATACATTGAATCTCGGTGCCAGGCCCATCTCTGCCCTCGTTCCCTTAAGTGCCAGGCCATGCCTCCTAAGCATAGTGCATCATGGGTAAGAACCATCTTAACCCCGCCGCGTTAGGAGCCAGACCCTGTCACCTAAACACAGTGCATCTCTGCCCCATTCCCTTACGAGCCAGACCATGTCACCTAAACACAGTCCATCTCTATGCAAGGCCCATCTCTGCCCCATCCCCTGGACACGCATAGTCTGTGTGGAGAGATGGAATTAGATTCCATGTTCTCTCTACTCAATGGCAGGCCTGTCCCAGGATCTTATCCTTCCTGGCCGTCAACCTTTGCTCCCACTGAGAACAGATGTCACAGGATACGGAGTTCCCACTGAGTACAGATGTCAGAGGATATGGAGTCTTCCACTGGGAACAGATGTCACAGGATAAGGAGCTCCCACTGAGTACAGATGTCAGAGGATATGGAGTCTTCCACTGGGAACAGATGTCACAGGATAAGGAGCTCTCACTGAGCACAGATGTCACAGGATATGGAGTCTCCCACTGAGCACAGATGTCACAGGATAAGGAGCTGCCACTGAGCACAGATGTCACAGGATATGGAGTCTCCCACTGAGCACAGATGTTACAGGATAAGGAGCTCCTACTGAGCACAGATGTCACAGGCTAAGGGGTTTTCCACTAAGCACAGCTGACACAGGATAAAGGGCTCCGCTGAAGACAGATGTCACAGAATATGGAAGCTCCAACTGAGCTCAGATGTCACAGGATAAGGAGCTCTCACTGAGCACAGATGTCACAGGCTAAGGGGGCTCCCACTGATCATTGATGTCACAAGATAAGGGACCTCCCACTGAGCACAAATGTCACAATTTAAGGGGTCTCCCACTGAGCACAGAAGTCACAGAATAAGGGGGTCTCATTTTGAGCAGAGATGTCTCAGTATATGGGCTCACCTTTTGAGCACAGATGTCACAGGTTAAGGGGGCTCCCACTGAGCACCGCTGTCAGAGGATATCGGGGTCTCCTTTTGAGCACAGATGTCTCAGGATGTGGGGTCTCCTTTTGAGCACAGATGTCACAGGATAAGGGGGTCTCCTTTTGAGCACAGATGTCTCAGGATATGGGGTCTCCTTTTGAGCACTGATGTCACAGGTTAAGGGAGCTCCCACTGAGCACAGATCTCAGAGGATAATGGGGTCTCCTTTTGAGCACAGATGTCTCAGGATATGGGGTCTCTCACTGAGCACAGATGTCACAGTATATGGCCCCTGAGGGCCAGGATATCACCTTATGCCATGGACAGCTCCTATTTCCTGTACTCATAATGTCATCTCTTACACCTGAAGTTCCCACCAGTCAGCCTTCCAGTTCAAGTTCCACCCTCTGAGCCTTGTGTGCCAGTAGTAAATACAGCCAGTGCTTGCCTGTTGGCCAAAACCCATGAGCTGTAACCCAAGAGCACCAGACCCCCTTGCGTGTATTCCAATCTCTTCGCCTGAACCCATAGTGTCAGATTGTATCTGCAATCATCAATCATCCTGCAATATGATCTTCCTGTTTTTGCCTGTCCCCAAAATGTCACCGGAGCACACCCGCCTGTTTTCCAGGTCACGCTATCCCCCTCTACACCATCTACCACCGGTACGACCTGCCTGTCGTCACCTGTCCCCAAAGCTTCAGGTCAATTCTCCAAACAACTGTCCACCCTAGTATAAGATCCACCTGCTTCCAAGATGGCCGCTGCTCCAGAGATCTGCGCGTTGCCGGCTACGCGTCACCTGTAATTGTGCTTCTCTTGCTTCCTTTTAAATCACAGCTGCGAATACAACTGCAACCAGCACCGCCACTACAGCCTCCTCGCCCAGCTCCTCAGCGATCATGCCGGATTGGGCCATCGCCCTGCTGGTGCTGGAGTCGGTCATCTTAGGGCTGATGCTGCTGTCCCTTTTAAGCATGGTAAGAGCTGAATCCTGGGCAAGGGCCCCCTTTCTGGGGTCCCAGGGTAAGGTTGGGGGTAATGCACCATGGTAAGGGCTGAATCCTGGGCAACGGGCACTTCTCTGGGGTACGAAGGTAAAGTTGGGGGTAATGCAGCATGGTAAGGGCTGAATCCTGGGCAGCAGGCACTTCTCCTTGAAGCAGGGTAAGGTTGGGGGTAATGCACCATGGTAAGGGCTGAACCCTGGCAGTGGGCACTTCTATGTGAACCAGGTTAAGGTTGGGGGTAATGCAGCATGGTAAGGGCTGAACCCTGGCAGCGGGCAGTTCTCCTTGAAGCAGGGTAAGGTTGGGGGTAATGCAGCATGGTAAGGGCTGAACCCTGGACAGCATGCACTTCTCCTTGAAGCAGGGTATGGTTGGGGGTAATGCAGCATGGTAAGGGCTGAATCCTTGGCAGCGGGCACTTCTCTGTGAACCAGGGTAAGGTTGGGGGTAATGCAGCATGGTAAGGGCTGAATACTGGGCAACGGGCACTTCTATGTGAACCAGGGTAAGGTTGGGGGTAATGCAGCATGGTAAGGGCTGAACCCTGGCAGCGGGCACTTCTCCTTGAAGCAGGGTAAGGTTGGGGGTAATGCACCATGGTAAGGGCTGAATCCTGGGCAGCGGGCACTTCTCTGTGAACCAGGGTAAGGTTGGGGGTAATGCAGCATGGTAAGGGCTGAATCCTGGGCAGCAGGCACGTCTCCTTGAAGCAGGGTAAGGTTGGGGGTAATGCAGCATGGTAAGGGCTGAATCCTGGGCAGCAGGCACTTCTCCTTGAAGCAGGGTAAGGTTGGGGGTAATGCAGCATGGTAAGGGCTGAATCCTTGGCAGCGGGCACTTCTCTGTGAACCAGGGTAAGGTTGGGGGTAATGCAGCATGGTAAGGGCTGAATCCTGGGCAGCAGGCACTTCTCCTTGAAGCAGGGTAAGGTTGGGGGTAATGCAGCATGGTAAGGGCTGAATCCTGGGCAGCAGGCACTTCTCCTTGAAGCAGGGTAAGGTTGGGGGTAATGCAGCATGGTAAGGGCTGAATCCTGGGCAGCAGGCACTTCTCCTTGAATCAGGGTAAGGTTGGGGGTAATGCAGCATGGTAAGGGCTGAATCCTGGGCAGCAGGCACTTCTCCTTGAATCAGGGTAAGGTTGGGGGTAATGCAGCATGGTAAGGGCTGAATCCTGGGCAGCAGGCACTTCTCCTTGAAGCAGGGTAAGGTTGGGGGTAATGCAGCATGGTACGGGCTGAATACTGGGCAGCAGGCACTTCTATGTGAACCAGGGTAAGGTTGGGGGTAATGCAGCATGGTAAGGGCTGAATCCTGGGCAGCAGGCACTTCTCCTTGAAGCAGGGTAAGGTTGGGGGTAATGCAGCATGGTAAGGGCTAAATCCTGGGCAGCAGGCACTTCTCCTTGAAGCAGGGTAAGGTTGGGGGTAATGCAGCATGGTAAGGGCTGAATCCTGGGCAGCAGGCACTTCTCCTTGAATCAGGGTAAGGTTGGGGGTAATGCAGCATGGTAAGGGCTGAATCCTGGGCAGCAGGCACTTCTCCTTGAATCAGGGTAAGGTTGGGGGTAATGCAGCATGGTAAGGGCTGAATCCTGGGCAGCGGGCACTTCTCTGTGAACCCAGGAGAAGGCTGGGGATGATGCAGCATGGTAAGGGCTGAATCCTGGGCAGCAGACACTTCTCTGTGAACCCAGGAGAAGGCTGGGGGTAATGCAGCATGGTAAGGGCTGAATCCTGGGCAGCGGGCACTTCTCTGTGAACCCAGGAGAAGGCTGGGGGTGATGCAGCATGGTAAGGGCTGAATCCTGGGCAGCAGGCACTTCTCCTTGAAGCAGGGTAAGGTTGGGGGTAATGCACCATGGTAAGGGCTGAATCCTGGGCAGCGCGCACTTCTCTGTGAACCAGGGTAAGGTTGGGGGTAATGCAGCATGGTAAGGGCTGAATCCTGGGCAGCAGGCACTTCTTCTTGAATCAGGGTAAGGTTGGGGGTAATGCAGCATGGTAAGGGCTGAATCCTGGGCAGCAGGCACTTCACTGTGAACCAGGGTAAGGTTGGGGGTAATGCAGCATGGTAAGGGCTGAACCCTGGCAGCGGGCACTTCTCTGTGAACCAGGTTAAGGTTGGGGGTAATGCACCATGGTAAGGGCTGAATCCTGGGCAGCGGGCACTTCTCTGTGAACCCAGGAGAAGGCTGGGGGTAATGCAGCATGGTAAGGGCTGAACCCTGGACAGCATGCACTTCTCCTTGAAGCAGGGTATGGTTGGGGGTAATGCAGCATGGTAAGGGCTGAATCCTTGGCAGCGGGCACTTCTATGTGAACCAGGGTAAGGTTGGAGGTAATGCAGCATGGTAAGGGCTGAACCCTGGCAGCGGGCACTTCTCTGTGAACCAGGGTAAGGTTGGGGGTAATGCAGCATGGTAAGGGCTGAATCCTGGGCAACGGACACTTCTATGTGAACCAGGGTAAGGTTGGGGGTAATGCAGCATGGTAAGGGCTGAATCCTGGGCAGCAGGCACTTCTCCTTGAAGCAGGGTAAGGTTGGGGGTAATGCAGCATGGTAAGGGCTGACTCCTGGGCAGCAGGCACTTCTCCTTGAATCAGGGTAAGGTTGGGGGTGATGCAGCATGGTAAGGGCTGAATCCTGGGCAGCGGGCACTTCTCTGTGAACCAGGAGAAGGTTGGGGGTGATGCAGCATGGTAAGGGCTGAATCCTGGGCAGCAGGCACTTCTCTGTGAACCAGGGTAAGGTTGGGGGTAATGCAGCATGGTAAGGGCTGAATCCTGGGCAACGGGCACTTCTATGTGAACCAGGGTAAGGTTGGGGGTAATGCAGCATGGTAAGGGCTGAATCCTGGGCAGCGGGCACTTCTCCTTGAATCAGGGTAAGGTTGGGGGTAATGCAGCATGGTAAGGGCTGAATCCTGGGCAGCAGGCACTTCTCCTTGAAGCAGGGTAAGGTTGGGGGTAATGCACCATGGTAAGGGCTGAATACTGGGCAACGGGCACTTTGCCTTGAAGCAGGGTAAGGTTGGGGGTAATGCACCATGGTAAGGGCTGAATCCTGGGCAGCAGGCACTTCTCCTTGAAGCAGGATAAGGTTGGGGGTAATGCAGCATGGTAAGGGCTGAATCCTGGGCAGCGGGCACTTCTCTGTGAACCAGGAGAAGACTGGGGGTAATGCAGCATGGTATGAGCTGGACACTGGGTAAGATCTATTTCCGCCGGGGAAGCTTTTTAAGGGTTGGAGCACATTAGGACTGTGCTGATGGTGGGACAGTAGCCGCCTAGTCAGATTCTGCAGGGTCAGCAGTCTGTTCCCTTCCTGTGTATGGTTTACCGTCCTCCCTAATTGTAGAGCTGTAGTGATGACTGGGTGGCAGCCATCTTGTCCGGTTCTGCTCAGCAGGCTTGGCAGTCCATTTACTCCCCGCATATTGGTGACATCGTGGCACGTTTTTGGGGTCCTCAAGAGGAGCTGGCATGGTGGGCGTTTATGCTCTTCTGGGTGAGAGTGGGTGTCCTCCTTGTGGCAGTGCCATCAGGGGAGGGTAGAGCCTCATTTTTCGGAAAGAGAAGAGATTTCCACCCAGCAAACAGCATGTAGAGATAGCACAAGAAATCCTGAGACAAGCATCAGACAAGTAGAGGTCCCATATATGCATATGTGTATGTATGAGAAATGTAAGAGGCAACTGTGTAACATGGTCCAGAGTTGCAATCCAAGTGCTGAGGTGTCATCACAAACCATCAGAACAATAGCCAAGTGGTTTGTAAGTGTCACCAGAACCCTGAGATGGCAATACTCAACCATTCTACACATAGTTTGGAGATCAGTTGGAGCATCAAATTAAAAGGTTATTCAGAGCTCCCAGTGGAAATGTCTCTGTGGCCTTCATGTCAGGAGATCTTTAGAAGTTTAAGAGGTGGTCTGGAGCCTCTGATTAAAGGTTGTGTGCAGCTTCATGCTGAGAGAGCCTTAGGAGCTCTTCATTGAATGGTCATTAGAATGTAAATATTTATGTGTGGTTCTCTTCTTTCCATACAGATGTGCTGCTGTAGATGTGGAGCTCAAGAAGGTCAGAACAGCGGGAACAGCTACTTCCCACACTTCATGAGGAAGGATTAAGGAGAGCCCTCTCTGTCTGAGTGTGTCCCAGGATAGAGCCCTGTCTGTCTGAGTGTGTCCCAGGATAGAGCCCTGTCTGTCTGAGTGTGTCCCAGGATAGAGCCCTGTCTGTCTGAGTGTGTCCCAGGATAGAGCCCTGTCTATCTGAGTGTGTCCCAGGATAGAGCCCTGTCTATCTGAGTGACCACGGATAGAGCCCTGTCTATCTGAGTGACCGAGTCTGAGGATATGGAGGATCCTTTTGTAGTTGAGTGTGCGTCACAGCTCTCTATATTTATGGTTGCACGTCTATGTGTATCCCTGCCTCCCTTGATGTCTGTCTTCTTATCCTTGTGACGGTGTCTACCTGAACCTCCATCCTTGTTATTTTGTTTGCATCTCTAAATTGGAGTGCCAGATTTGTATCTTTATGCACCTGGGTGCGTGTTAGTGTGTAGTTAACCATGTGTATTTGTCTGCAAGGGAGTATATACCGCTGTCCATACTACTTTGTCATGGTTCATGTCTTCTACAGCGTTGAATAGCTTCACTCATGCAGATGTTTGTCTGTGAACCTGTTTGTGTCTATGTTTGTGTGAAACTCTGTGTTTGTGTCTGGGTGTTTACTTGTAAGTATGTCATCATGTTTTTTGACTATTTGTGTGCAATGGTTCTTGAGGGTTGATGAGTGTGTATGCGCATCAGTATTTCTTTTGTGCTAGTGGTCACCGGTGGACACCAAGGGTACTTATTGCAGGAGACCAGCACTCTTTGGCAGCTTCTGAACGGCCCCGAACACCAAAGACAGCTGGCTGCCAGTCCCTCTTTTATTTCCACTAAGGTGATGGAAACAGAAAAGGGACTGCTAATACAGGGATCATTTACCATTCAGCTTATTAGCAGCCTATTTTAGGTTTTGCCAACAAAGCGCTTGTGGTGTGCTTGTGAAATCTATTGTATTTAATATAAATCTTAAAAGGGACTTACATCCCACCCTCACTTCTCATTGGTTCGTGTGCTTGCCATTTACTTTTACTCCGTTCCTATAGCCTCGTGTTTCCTAGAAGGCTATGTGATCCAAGCTGGGGGCGAACGCAACATCGAAATCACATTATTCTTAGTCTTATTAGTTACTTCACGAGGTTGAAAGAGTGAATGCACGAAACAATATCACCCACTGAAGATCAAGCCATAAAGTATAGGGCGCAGTTGCTTCCTTTTAAGGAAGTAGTCACTGTGGATCTGCAGTCCCACTGGTCGTCTCCACCTCGGTTCTCCCATGGCCACCCACTTTTGCACTGCTGCTGGCGGCGCAAACTGCACCGCACAGTTCGCGGCTTCATGTTGATGCCCGTGCAGCCACCGCTCTCTTGTCCGACGGCCTTTTGCCTGGCTTCGCTCGCTGGCTTCTCTCATTGACATCATTCGGCACCGCTGCCAGCAGAGATGTTTGTGTGGTACACAGTGTGTCAGGGGTGGTGCACAGCAGGCACCTCGCCTCCAGACAGAAGCAGGTACACAGAAGCCAGATGCAGACGGACAGTCACCATGTAGCTCTGTTGTGCACCTCGACAGGGCTGTCTGAGCACGGGATTGCCGTTTCATCCTTCTTCCCCTCCCGGTATGCTTGCAGCTTCCGTATACAAGATTAGTGTAGCGCATTACATATTTTAATTTGCTTAATTTTAATGTGTGCATTTGAATGTATGTATATACATGCATATACGTGTAAATGTGTTTTACAATCAAGTCTTATTCCAATACACAGCATGATATCGAGTCAGCACATCAACTTCATCCCGGTGTTTAGGACATCTGTACGTCGATCCCTTGGGGCACTTCAGATAATTATCACCACACGTGGCCTCTGGTTAGGGCTTGGATCACATCCAGAAGGATAAAGGTTGAAATAGCATTGCACCCTCGTTCCTGCACCTGTTTTAAGGGCCTGTGCGACTGAACATGTATTAACACCAGGATACAACCTGGCATGTTTAATATCCTTAAGAAATGAAATTGGCATGCTTGAATGTCAATGCATGTGTAGGAATGTATGCATCGTTTGCTAGGCTCTAGCACCTCCACCACATCCTCATTTTTAGCAGGGACTGCACGTTTACAATAATTTATTGCTGCAACACCTACCCCAGCTTCTCTCCTGGACCTTGACATTTTCTTTTCTTTTTATAGTTTTTAATAGCGCAAACTAGACCCACTTCACATAAGCACCAGTTACATTACCCAAGGAGACATGGAGTTTCAGTAACTTATATTGCACAAGTGCTCACCAAGCTATAACTTACAACAAAAAACTGTTTATTATTAATCACATAAGTGAAACCTATTGCATTTACCAATGCTTGTTTATATTGCTACAGACCATATTGGGCATAAAAAAGAACTGTTTCAGACAGTTTTCTTGCTGACGAGAAGGGCTGGCAGCAACCAGTGGTGGTCATGATTTCCAGCCGGTAGGGGTGCTGCAGCCTCTGATTGCAAAGTAAGAAAGGCAAACCTACCAGCACTCACTCTTTTACAAATCAAGCACTGATGCACTGATCCACGTTCATGTTCTTGTGTGTTTCTGATGTTTCTTTGTCTGTATTTGCATTTATTTATTTCTGTGTGTGTTGAATGTTCTTGTTTGTGTCTATATGTGTGTGTGTGCAAGCTTTCTTGTGGGTTTTCGTGTGTGTTTGTTCTTAGCTGTATTTGTATTTTTTATTTATTTATTTAAGTTTTGGGTTATATGGTTGTATGTGTGTGTGTGTGTCTGTGTGTGTTTTGAATCTGAGCGGGCCTTTCCTTGCTCAACCCCTGACTCATCCTCACCAGTCCGCGGTGGACATCACTGGCCTTCCTGGTGACCCTGTATTTATTGAGAATACTCTAAAGACACTTGTACTTTTATCAGACCTCTTCTCCATCCCTCTGCTTGTACGTATCCATGGTCTATGACTGAACCCTGGACAAGGGATGCCTTGGAAGATGCCATGAGGAGAAGAGTAGGAGATTACTGACGTGCATGGCCAGACCGGGGCACCCGGAGCATGGGGACGCGCCCATGATCATCTCTCAGCAGGAACCATGGGACCGCGCAGAAATCAGGGTGTCGCAGCCAGTTAGCGTCACTGCTCAGGAGGAAACATCTCAGCAGATGGATATTGAATACAAATTCATTCTTGTCATAAGCACTGTGCCTTCCTTTCCCTAGATATTGTATTTAAGGAATTAATAAAAGTATTTTAAAATACATCCAGCTAGTCTGATGGAATTCTGTCTCTTCTTTAATTTGTGGGAATGCAGCCTTTATTTGTTACAAAGATGGTAAATATTCCAGTCTTGGTCTCTTTTGGAACCAGGTTTCCAGTGGCGTACAATTATATGTTGAGCCGACACATTACCTCCTACCCTCCCCTTAATCTATCTGCCTCCTTCTTGGAGCGATACCACAATCTCCCATGACATGCATTTGTCTGTGAATGGATAATAAATGCTTCCAGTCACACAATCTTAACTTAGAAACTTGTTAAATAGAATCTCTATAACTGAATAATGCCTCTCCAGTAATGTTTCACCGATAATAGCTTTGCCTCTCAACGTACTTTTGTATGTATGAATGTTAGAGCTGACAGCCTTAGGGTGGTCTTACACCCAACTTTGGGGCATATTAACAACGAGGCGATAAGCAATTATCGCCGCTTTAGCGTCCGTTTTCGGACGGAAAGCGGCGATAATTCTATCGCCTAATCAGCAAGGTCACGCTATCGCGTGAATCCTTGCACTATCGCCCTTTCCCCCCAACGCCCATCCTTGCATCTCTAATGAGATGCAAAGTGGGCGTTACTGGCGTAACCCGGATGGGCTACGTTGCAAATATCGCCGATGTTCACATCGCGATATTTACAAGGCAGCTCACAGGATTATAGCAGACGTTAGATTTTGGCGAAAACTGCCGTTTTCGCCAAAATCTAATGTCTGCTATAATCCTGACTTACCTATGTTAGGCATAGGAGGTGGATTCTGCTGATACGACCACAGGGTCGTATCAGCAAGGTTATCGCCTTTTGCAGGGAACATCGCTGGAAAACCAGCGATGTTCCCTGCAAAAGGGCGATAACCTCGCTATCTCTGGAATTTTTATCGCCCTGGAGTAACGCGTTGTTAATAACGCGCTACCAGGGCGATAAATGCCAGGGATAGCCTGCGATAATATGATTATCGCTAAGCACGGCCAGCGATAATTATCGCTGGCCGTTGTTAATATGCCCCCACATGCCTTCCTCCTCCATTTTCTGACCTCAGTTTTACTGGCTTTAGATTCTGTGCACTTTACCACTGCTAACCAGTGCTAAAATTCTTGTACTCTCTCCCCTAAACATAGCAATATTGACTCATCTCCAACTGGCATATTTAAATTACTTATAAGTCCCTAATAAAGTACACTACATGTGCCTAAGGCCTGTAAATTAAATGTTATGAGTGGGACTGCAGTACTCATTGTGCCACCCACTTAAGTAGCCTTCTAACCATGGCTGCCATTGCAGAGCCTGTCTCTGCAGTGTACACTGTCATTTCAACCTGGCAAGATAAACCTCTTGCCAGGCCTAAACCTCCCCTTTTTATACATATAAATCATCCCTAAGGTAGGTAAGTTTTGCATGCCCTGGTAGTGAGAAACTCCCAGATTCATTTTTCACTACTGCTGGGCCTATCTCTCCCATAGGATAGCATTGGGATTACCTTATTACATCTTTTAAGTGTAATCCCCAATTGTGAAGAGATAGACTTTTCAGGTTTGGTGTCTCTGGACTCACAATTGAAAATCACAAATTATTGTGAAGTCGGATTTTAAATTGCATTTCTGAAAATGCCACTTTTGGAAAGTTGGCATTTTCTTACTTTAGCCATTTCTTTCCTGATGCCTGTATCTGTTCAGTCTGGGGTGGGTGACAGCTGGGTTATGTGTATTCCCTCTAGACAGCCACACACTAACGGACATTAGGTGTGACTTGATGGGCCTTCCTGGGAGATGGGAGGGGGACTGGGCACAGCCGCACACTTGCATTTGGATAGGTTGTATGCTGTCCCCACACAAAGAGCTGTATACCCCCCAGTAGTAAGTCTGGAGCCAGGGCAGTAAGGGAGGACCTCTGTGCACTTCAAAGACCTTTCTTTGAAGTTTTCCCTCACTTCAAAGGCACCACTGGGTATAAAAACTGGACATCAGACCCTATTACTTCAGTACAGTTCTGGACTTGTGAAGACTCTGACATGAAGACGGACTGCTGTGCTGCTGAAGGACTGCCACTCTACTGAACTGATGCTTTGCTGGACTCCTGCCTTGCTGTGCTGCTCTGCTGCCTGTTGTTCCCCTGCCTGGGTGAGAAGGACTGCACCTGCATTACTTGAACCCAGAGTGACTCTGAGGGTTTGCTGACTGGCCTCCTGATTTGAAGTCTCAGGGACATAAAAGACTTCCAACTACCTGCATCTGCACCTGGACTCTGCCATCTGTGAGTCTGCCCTGCCAAGTGGTGCCACCCCTGTCCTGGACCCTTGGAAGTAAGGCGTAAGGGGCTTCTTCAGCCAACTAATGCATCTTCATGGGAACTGGTGCATCTTCGCCACTCCAAGGATCAGAACCAGCTCATCCCCGTCGTTGCGTGGCGCGGACCCGCCGCATTGCCTTCGGAACCAGTGAACCACTCTTGGAATCGACACATCCTCTGCTACAGGAGCAGAACCAACGCATCACATTCAGGACCAGCACATCACCCTCAGAACCAACATCCTGTTGCAGGATCGGAACCGACGCATCGCCTCGGCTGCACCCGCCTCTCCTTCGACGTTCACCCAAATCAGCGTCAAGGTACTTTTGTTCAGTGGGTCTCGGTGGGTCCATGTATCCGGCCCACGCTTCATTGCAGTCAAACTGAACTTTTGACTTGGGCCTGCTCCAGCACAAACAGGTTATCCTAATAGGCACTTATTGCTTCAAAGCGCTATTTACAAAAATAAGTTATTATATTCAGAACAAAACAAGACCAAAACGGCAAAACTCCAATACATTGAAGTTGAGCTATTGAATTTTAGAAGAATAAATGCAATAACATGCTTAGAAGCAAGTAGCGCTAAAAAGGTTACATTAGGTTGCTCTAGACCGGGGCAAAGTCATAGTTGGGGCCGAGCTCATAGAAGCAGATAGTACCACCATTGCCAACAAAGTGATGTGGCCCATTCCATGCCCTGGGTTTGTCTTCTGTCCCCAACCCAGGGATAACTCTGTTCACAAGAACAGTAACCAACAGAGGCTACTGACAGCTGTCAGTGTCAAGAGCCAGGCCCAAAGCCACCCACTGCTAAGTGGAGGCCCTAAGCGGGGCCAGTGGGTAAGCTCCTCTTCCAGCCTTGGGACTGGCAAGGAGTTCCCTATGGGCTCCTGAGGTTTCCCTGACCTCTGAGGAGTCTCAGAGTGGGGTGCAGTAGCCCCAGGAGTTTTGCACCCAACTTCCTCTCTACCTCCCACCAGTTCAGGGGTGGTATTCTGAGACTGGTCCTGCAACCCAAGGTCTGTACCCTTAGGCTGAACAGGAGTCAGCGTTCAGTCCTTCCTCCCCCTACCCCTCCGCTTCGGAGTGGTACCTCAGAAAACTGAACTGTCAGGGCACCTGTGGCTACCGCACCTCCCAGTCCCCTGACACCAGGGGTAACTCATTTCTCAGAATGCAGTCTATAGGTATCTGGGGACTAACTATGACCCTCCTCTTGGTCACCTCCCCACCCCACCCCACTCTAAGGATACCAGGGCCATAGTGCCCATGGGCTGGAGTCACCCTACACACCTGGTCGGTGTAATGCTCTGGGGAGACTAGCCTCTCCACCATCATGTTGTGGCTAGCCCTGGCATCCCTCATAGCAGTGACTGGGACCCCATTCACTCCCACCTGGTAGCAGTGACGACTACCACCCTCAGGGATCACCAACTCACCCTCTGAGTCTTTCTCCCAGCTTAGGGAGATCATGGCTTGGTCTATGAACTGCCCCTGGGTACTACTTTCCCCTAAGGCCACATTGGTCACCCCTATGGAGTTCGCATCAGTGGGTGGTTTTCTTTGAATGAACAAAATTTACCCAGGACTGTCTGGGGAGCTCCTGGCTGTCCCTGAATTTTTAGCGATACTTCTTGGGAGTCAGCCCAAATATGGCAAGTAAGATGGCTTTCATGGGAGTGTACTTGGTTTGGTCCCTCCCAAATGTTGGTATGTGTTTCCACAGACCCACCCCCCAGTGTCATCTCCCACCACATAACTGGGCACCAAGTCCTTGGGTATACGAACCTTCTTTTCTCCATCAGGTACTGTATGTATGCTGCCACCATCCCTACTGGAATAAGACTCCCGACCTTGATGTCCAGCTCTTTTAGCGTCAGTTCATGAACCAACAAAAATGTCTTCTCAGCTAAGGCTCTTTCAGCCTTTTTCTCCTCAGCTTTCAGCTTTAATTTTGCCAGCTGCAGCTTGAACTCTCTCACCTCCCTCCTCTCAGCCAGTTCCTCTGGAGATAGGCCATGGGAGGAGACATTGTTTCCTGCTCTCACAGGGAGCTCAAATTCAGGGGAGTCCCCCTCAGCCACTGCAGGTGGTTGCTCAGAAGAGCCGTTTCCATACTCTCCCGGTCCATCATTCTTCTTGGAGCAAGCTTCTGCCCAGGCAGTCAGCGCCATTTGAAACTCCACCTTCTTGGTGGCTCCTCGGGCAGTTACCCCTCCTCCTTGCAGAAGCTTTTCAACTGGTTTACTGTGTAATGCTCCAGCTTGGCCAGCTCAAATTGCATGGCTCCACTTGCAGAACCAGCCAGAGACATGATGTGTAGGATGGATCAAAGATGCAAACAGGGAAAAATAAAGAAGAAATCGAAATGATCTTTGATGTGGATGTTAGTGTTTGCCAAATTACAGCTAGGCACTGTACAAATACAAGCGCTGATCACCAATGTTAGACATGGGATTATTGGTTGGCTGAGGTATGCACTCAGTCCAGGCAGGAACCACCACTCTAATCAGGGCAAGCTGAGTAAACACTAAAAGGTAACCAGTGCTCACCCTCTGGTAGCTTGGCGCAGAGCAGTCAGGCTTATCTAAAGAGGCAATGTGTAAAGTATTTGTGCAACCCCCACACACAGTAACACAATGAATACACCACAAAAAGACTCAACACAGGTTAATAAAATTATATTATAATACTCTGAACAAAAAAAGACCAAAAATAGAAAATTCCAATGGATAGAAGTTAAGATATTGAATTTAAAAGGAACAAATGCAGTAAAGTGCTTAAAAGCAAGTAGTGCTAAAAAGGTAACTTTAGGTCGCACTGGACCTTGGCAAAGTCAAAGTTTGGGCCGACCACAATGGAGCACGGCCCAGCTGAAGGACCCATGCAGGCCCCGGTGAACAAAGTACCTTTCCTGGTCATAAACCACGAGATGCATCGATGTCAAGTCATGCAGGATGCGTCGATCTTCTCCACGCAGTGAAGGCGATGCGTCAGTTCTGAAGATGGGTGCCAGAGTTGAGACACGTCGAGTGATGCGCCGGATGCTGACACGCAGTTGAGGCTGTGCATCGATCTCACCAAGCTGCAGCTGCAGCAATATGCTGTCCGATGCGTCGACATCCGGTCGCAAAATGCTAGTTCCCGAGGCCATGCGCCGATTTTAGTCCTGCAACTGGGTCGATGTGCTGATTTGCTACATGCAGACAGGAGATGCGTCAAAATCCCTGTTGCAAGTATCTGGAGCACTTCCAGTGATTCAGGCACAGGAACAGGGGTGAAGACTTTGATATCCCTGAGTTTCAAGCAACAGGAGGCAAGCCAACAAGCCCTTGGAGATCACCTGGAGTGAAGGCAGAATTCAGCTCTCCTTCAGCAGAGTCAGAGAGCAACAGGGCAACAAACAGAAAAGCAGGCCTTCCAGATCAGCAGTCCAGTTGAGTCCTTTAAACAGCACAGAGGTTCTTCTGGCAGAGCTTAGTTACAAGTCCAGTAGTGTCTGATTTGGAGGGGCCAGAGACCCAATACTTATACTCAAATAGGCCTTTGAAGTGGGGTAGACTTCAAAGAGTGGCTTTGAAGTGCACAAGTATCCCTTTCAACCCAGTCCTGTCTGCCAGGTTAACTGTGGGAGGTAATCAGTCCTTGCGGTCAGGTCACTACCTATTGACGTGTAAGTGTTAGCCTCTTCCTGCCCAGGAAGGGCCATCAGAATGCCGATGTATGTAGATGGGTACTCAGACACATCTAGCCTTCCTGTGTTTGCGGCTGTGTGGAGGGAATGCACAAAGTGTAGATGTTACCAAACCCAGACTTGTATTGGAGACAGGCTGCAAGGCACACAGAGCAGTAAGAGCAGAGAAATGTCAACTTTCTAAAACTGGCATTTCTAAAACAGTAATTTTAAATCCAACTTCAACAGTAGAGAGGATTTATCATTACCATCCTGGAGATATGAAACATGATGCAGCTACTCCTTTCTAATCAGGAATTACAGCCTAAGGTTATTTTAAGGAATACCCAAAGCTGACCTATGAGAGGGGTAGGCGTTATAGTAGTGAAAAACAAATTTAGCTGTTTGTCACAACCAGGACATGTGAAACTTAAAAAGTACATGGCCAACCTTTTACTTATTTATACCAGTGGCAAGGAGCAGGAACAATTAGGTCCTTGGTGGACCTTTTTATGAATGTGTGGCTACAAAGGACACCACCCCCTCCCTGAGCAGATTACCAGTATCTCCAAAAACCTAGGGTTGACCTATTAACTCGGTTTTAAGAAAACTCAGGTAGGATTCACCTGGGTGCTTTTGTTGGTGTAGGTGAATTGCCTTGTAGGATAGATTGAGCCTCCTGTCTAAATTTAGGTATCCTAGAGCCCTGATGAATGCCCCAGACCGGATAGGCTAGTTATTGTGGGCAGAAACATGTTGGCTAATATAAAACAGGTTTGAGTCATTGTTCTCTGCTTACCTGCCTGATACAGTGTTTTTAGAAATACGTAGAGTCCTCGCTAATAAAGGTCATAACCAAGGAACTCTAAGGTATTTTTAGATCATCTGGATCCAGCTTTGTCCAGTAGTTTTATCAAGAGCTCCCGCCTACTGCCAAGTCTTCGAGGAGTTCGAGTCTGCCTGGTGGTACCATCTTACCAGGGTGGGGAGAGGATGCCGATGTTGAAGCATGACATAATTATGTGTGTGAGGCATCCTCTTCCATAAAGGATGGCATTCCCACTTAATAAAAATCTTGTGATGTATAACTGTGTATAAATGCTGAGCACTTTCCTAAAATCTAGGAAACTGTCTTCCTTGTGATACTTTGGTTTATCTTATAAGCACCCTACCTTTTTGTGATATACTACCTTTTACTTACACAGAACCCTGCCACATGGGCTACCTAGGGCCTACATTTGGGGTGACTTATGTGTAATCAAAGGGGAGTTTAAGAGTTGGCAAGTAGTTTTAAATGGCAAGTCAAAGTGTCAGTCATCTGGGGGGCATGGCCGAGCCAGCCAAGATGGTGGTCGTGCCTGTTTGAGGCTCCGCAACCCGGCCTGAATCGCGCCCGTAATTCATGCTGGAGGGGTCGCTCACCAGCGCTATTGGGCCCGGGACTGTGGCGGAAGACTTAACGAATCAACTCCCGGACCCCGAGGGTGCAGCACTGCGGCAGACCTGGTTAGCGCCGGGCCCGGTGCGAATCCAACATGGCGACACCCGCGAGGAGCGGCAGGGAGGCTTGCTAGCCAGGCAGATATGGCAGAGAGACCGCAGAGTGTGCCAGCTCCTGTGAAGTGAGCTGAGCAGCCGAGGCAGGCAGTCTTCAAGCACCCATTGGCACTGTGCGGCGGCATCTGCAGTGCCTCCCCCGTCGTGCTGGAGAACAGTGACGCAGACCCGACCGTGAGCTGCGGCCCGCTGGCATTGTGGTGCTGATGGCTGGCCAGTGGTGGTTGCGGCCGAGATGGACACGGAACATCGGTGGGGAGAACTTCAGCAGGGGCAGACCCAAGCACCCCCCGCGGATGGAGTGACAAGGATATACCAGGTGAGAGGTCCAGAAGGGAGGCCCGGTCATCGCGAGTGGACACCAGCCAGCAGCAGGTGTTAGATGCAGAGCCAACACCCGGGCCCTTCCATCCCTGCTGACCCCAACACAAGCCCGAGGCACCAACTGAGAAACAGGCCTGCGCGATACCAGCATACGGAGCAGCCAGCACTAGTGGCCAGACAGTGGGAACTACTCCTGACAGAAGTACATAGCTGCCCATCCCATATTCCCGGTCAGAGATCCTCATCAGTGGCCTTGAGCAGAGGACTTATAACTTTGGAGCCTGACACCTCGAGGCCTAGAAGGCCCAAGTGAACTCCCAGAAGCCCTCTGGCTGAATGGCACTCAGTGCCGCCAGAGGACCTACTGACATTATTTGAGTGGTGTGCCCATGGGAGCGTGCAAGGTCCACTGCTGTCCAGAGCGTGAGAAAGTCCAGCACACACAGGAGGATTGAGCAGGTGCGCGCCACTCGGCTCCACCATCAAGGTGCGACCCGGAACGGAGCAGCGACGGAGGGGCTGTCAATGAGGGCAGATCCAAGCAACCCACCAGCAGAAGGAACAACAGGGATATATCCACTGGATGGAGCGGGGAGATCTACCCGACCAGTGTAGGCGGGAACTGGCCGACGGCAGGCGTCGGGTGCGGAGCTGCTGCTTGGGCCCCTCCCCTGTCAACCCCAGTGCAGGCCCGAGGCCCTGATTGAGTAGTGGGCCAGTGTGACATCTCCATACAGAGCAATCAGTGCCAGCGGGCAGATGGAAAGAGCTGCCTCCGAAAGGAACGCAGATCAACTGCCCCCTGTTTTCCCGACCAGTGATCCTTGCCCGGGGGCCTCGTGAAGAGGGCTCTCGGCTTGGAGCCAAATGCCCTGAGGCCTGGAAGGCCCAAATGGATTCCCATAGGGACACGCCTGGCGGGACTGCGCCCGGCGTCATCGGAGGTCCAAGAGGCAACATTAGAGTAGTAAGCCCGCGGAGGCGCCCACGATCCGCAGCTGCCTCGGGCGTAAGAGCATACAATGTGTATTGGAAACTTGAGTAAGCGCAAACATGCACCAACGCGCAGTACTCGTCCCCATCATTGAGGTGCTGCCAAGCGCAATAGCAGCAGTAAGGACTTCACTGTGACTCTCAAGTGTGCCCACCCTACTGTTACTAAGCTTTATCCAGACGTCTCGTGGTGGAGGAACATTCGAAAGTCCACGGACTACGCCCACATACTAGAACTGAAGCCTGGACAAGCTACGAACAGGTCCCAGAAATAGTTTTAAATTTAAACGACAAGAGACAACCTGTGGGCCTCAGTATGGGGAAGCTCCGGTCTGACAATGGCTCCCAGACGCCATCTATAACTCAAAATAATACAGCCAAGACTCCACACAAAGACGCAGATGCGTCATCTGTCCTAACCATGGCGGAAAAACTAGACAAGGTACTGGCTGCCATCGAACATTCCCGGGTCACAAGGGAAGAGCGGTTCGGCACCCTCGCCACAGACCTCAACATATTAAGAGATGACCACCGCAAACTGTCGGACAAAGTAGCTGACGGAGAGAAAACGATTGCCACCCTACAGCCCATAGCAAAAATGCAACAAGAAACGTTACAAACACTGCAAATGCGAGTGGCGGCCCTAGAGGAACGGGCAGATGATCTTGAAGGCTGTTTGAGAAGGTGCAACATTCGCATCCTGGGCCTCCCAGAAGGGGTAGAGGGAACGAGCCCCATAGCCTGCATAGAAACCTGGATCCGGACCTTCACATTGTTGGCGGATGTCACACCCTTCTTCTCCATAGAGAGAGCGCACAGGTTGCCGGGGCGTTGCCCACCCCTGGGATCTCCTCCTCGTCCATTCGTAGCAAAGTTTCTACACTACCAAGACAGAGACGCAGTGCTCCGAGCCGCCAGACAACATGGGCCCCTCCGCATTGAAGATAAGACGGTCATGATTTTACCAGACTATTCTTGGGCAGTACAGCGCCAACAATTGTCGTTCCTAGAGGTCAAGCAGCAACTCCGCCAAGAGGGCATACAATACTCGCTGTTGTTCCCAGCACGTCTCAAGATCATGCGCAATGGATCCACAACGTTCTTCACAGATCCCGCGGCAGCTTATGACTGAATGGTGCAAAATGGCCAAAACCGCTCGTGCCCAACTCCAAAACATAATGACCAATCCCAATTGCCAAAAACAGACGTCACCACCCCAAGAAACTCAACAAGCACCTCAAACCCAGAACCCGCACACAGACCACGGGATCCCCAGACCTGGAGCAAATCATAGCTGAGCGCAGGAAAGCTCTACAGGCTGCAGCGGAACTTGGGCCGCCATCTCCAGCAACAGATGAAAAAAGAGGCCCGCATATTTTCACCTCGGAAGAAGTAGACAGTGACGCATCTAAATCCCGACCGGGCTCAGTGACCCCTCCGCTGGTAACGCCGCAAACTGCGGACACACTTATATGAACTGTGCCCAATACTGGACATATGCATACACCACATCTTTGCCACATGCGCAATTAAGAGCTGAACATAATTGTATCATGAACAGAACTTGACAGACTGACACTAGACCCCTCCACACACATAGATCCTGCAAAAGCCACTCACGGGACAGATCTAGGCTTGCTCTTTGCCGGACTCGCAATACCTTAGAGTATAAGAGACATGCATAGTTTGGATGCACCGCCTGTTGGGATAGGTCCCATGTATTGGGAGGATCTCTCGTCCCAGTTTCTATCCCCACATTTGTCATTTACCCACACACTGAGTGTCTACTATCCGGTGGAAGAGAGTAGTATATCTATGCGGGGCTCTGTAGGCAAGCGCGGAGAGGTGCCTACAGACATTTCCTCTCCTCTCTCCGGTGACGTGCAGAACGCAACACTCATAATCCCTAATGGCACATAACGGCGATATCAGTATCCTTACACTCAATGTGCGTGGTATGCACACGGCCCGCAAGAGATATGCGGTGTATGCTTACATTAAAAGACAAAAGGAGCAGATAGTGCTGCTCCAAGAAATACATTTAACAGCAGTAGAGCTTAACAAACTGAGTGAAAGATGGAGAGGCATATTCTGTGCAACCACGTACTCAGCATTTGGCCAAAGAGTACTTATCTTGCTACGGCCAGGAACCCCATTCCAAGAGCTGCCCAGAGCGATTGATAGGGAAGGTCGTTATGCCCTCTTGGAGGGATTACTAGATGGTCGGCCCATCCTGATAGGCAGTATTTATGCGCCCAATACGGAACAGGGGAAATATTGGGACTCCCTATCCCACACTCTGGCCCAATACACTATGTCACCTTGGATATTAGGGTGGAATTATAACTGTGTACAAGACTTAAGTCTGGACAGATCATACCCACCACACCCGACATCCACGGCCATTGCACAAGCAAAGCGCTTTAAAGCTTGGATTGATCATTGGGCGCTAGAAGATGCATGTCTCAGTAAGTACCCTACAACCAAACAATACTCATTTCACTCTATCCCACATAATCTCAGGGGTCGTCTAGACCAATTCTTATGCACATCCCATATTATCCCCAAGATCCAGGATACAGATTACTTAGGCCGAATCCTGTCCGACCATGACGCACACACGCTCACCCTCACTTGGCAACCGCCACCATCCCCAGTCTCTACCTGGCGACTACCCCATGAGTGGCTAGAGGATCAGGTATTCAGACATGAACAAAAAATGCACATTCAGAATTATTTCCGGGAAAATACTGAGATGGCGACCACGAGAAGACTGGAGTGGGATACATTTAAGGTTGTAAACAGGGGGACATGTATCCGACAAATCTCATGAGTATGTAAGACTCTAGAGCGAGGTGTAGTAGAGGAAGAGAGGAGGCTGGCAGCATTGTCACAGGCGGCGGACCAAAACGGGGCGACGCTAGCTCAGGTAGCCGATGCAAAAACAGCATATGCAGAGGTGCTTGTGGACCTCGGCAATACAACTTTAGAGCGTACGCGGCTAAGAGACACAGAGAAGGGGACAGAGCAGGCACATTGTTGGTGTGGTTGGTGTGGCAGGACACTACCTCGCAGCCCATAACTGAAGTGACAAATGCTGCGGGCATGACAGTCCGCTCTCAAACGGACATAATGTAAGCCTTCTACACATATTATGCAGGCTTATACATGGCGCCTAGTCAGACAGATTCTGAAGCAGTGGACTAATTCCTAGCTCGCCATCCGCTATCATGAAGAACGACAGCTGACAATGCCGCCCTTGATACAGCCATCACGTCAGCAGATGTGACATAGGTGATACAAACTCTAGCTAAAAACTAGGTTTTGATGGCCTACAACTAGAATTTTATCAAACATTCTCTGCACAGTTAGGGCCGCGCTTGCTGGACCTGTTTGAAGCAGCACTGAAGGAGGGAGTGCTCCCACAGTCCCCCCGAGAGTCACTGATTGTATCCTTCTTAAAACCAGATCGCGACCCACGCCACCAGGAATCCTACCAGCTCATTGCCCTGCTCTCCACAGACTACAAAATCTTTGGCAAGATATTGGCAGAGCGGTATGTATCAGTTATCCCAACACTAGTGCACTTGGACCAATGCGGGTTCGTGCCCGGGAGATGCACCTCCCACAACATTCGGCGGCTGTTCCAGGTTCAGGACCAGGTCCAAGATAGGTATTAAATGAATTGACAGAATTTGATATAGCGCAAACAGCTACAGCAGCTAGAGTGTCCCGCACCGCGTGCATGATTCTGGACCTGGGAAAGGCCTTTGATACGTTGTCATGGCTGTACCTCTTCTTGGTGCTTCAGAGGATGAGAGTGGGCCCACGGCTACTGGCATATACCAAGCTATTGTATACAAAACCCACCTACAGAATCAGATTGGGCTGACATATATCATCTCCCTTCGCAGTGACAAGAGGTACATGGCAAGGCTGCCCACTCTCCCCACTGCTCTTTGCTTTAGCCTGGAGCCACTAGCGATTCGTCTAAGGGAGGAGGGGACAATGGGCTATACGGCTGGTGGGAACCATTTATCACTATATGCCGATGATCTGCTTCTCTATGTGCAAGACATCACGTCTGACACATAGCAGAGTTTGAGGCAGTGGCTGGTCTCAGAGTTAACTGGGCAAAATCCGCAATTTACCCGCTTTCTGCCGATCTCCCTCGGCACGAGGTGTGCGTCGGATTAGTCTCTCTTGCATGGAGCGCAAACGATCCACGTTATTTAGGCATGCGTTTATATCGTTCCCCGCGGGACATATTCGAGGACAATCATCGTAAAGTGTTAACAAACGCCCAGTCCTCAGTAAATTTCTGGAGATCCCTACCTCTGTCCTCCACAGGTAAAATAGCGGTGGCTAAAATGGTGCTAGTCCCGCATTTGCTCTATCACTTTGCCAATCTCCCGATAATCCCCGCTCCTTTTTCCAAGAGCTTGACGCTCTCCTGTGCACCCTAATGTGGAACAGCAGGCACGTAGCCCTGGCCAAAATGCAACTGCCAATAGATCGAGGAGGTCTGGGAGCCCCGCCATTCAAGGCATACTTTCTAGCAGCCCAGCTTCAGTGGCTCTTGCGTTGGACAGCGGGGTGCTTACTAGGGGAAACAAATACAGCCGCAGGACCAATACCCATTCCAGCACTTAAGCGTATGTTACTGCCAGGATCCAGAACAAGAGCAACTCGCCCCTTGCTGGTGACAGTGGCGCATAATTGCATGCAACGCATTCACCGAATGTCGCATGAGACTCCACTTTATCCCCCTTTGCTATCATTGGCAGGCCTTCCACGAGATCGGGGACACTATACTGCGCGAACCATCCAAATCTAGACAGACCACTCACTCACAGAGATAGGTTCTCTGTTTGCAGATGGTCACCTACTTACCTTTGCTGAGTTGGTAGACGGGACGGATCTCCCCAGAGTGGCAGATTGCAGTCGGACCTGGCAAATATTAGACAGTGAACCGGCAACGCACCCGGTCATCCATACTTTTCTCCAGATGGGTCCCAGGCGCCACATAGTGACGTGGATCAATAAGGCCATTCACGACCTGAAAAGTGGTGTCCCTCACCACCCTGTGGGAGAAATGGGAAGAGGAATTCCAGTAGCCGCTACATGATAAGGAGTGGGAACAAGCGCTGGAATACCCAGAAAGTGTCCCGTAATTCCCAGTTTAAAAACTTACAATTCTTCGTCCTGCACCGTGAGTACTTGACACCCGAGCACTTGCAATGATACTACCCGAGCACACAATTTGCATGCCCTAGGTGCCACGCCCCCGGCGCGAATTTCTTTCACATGTTTTGGGACTGCAGAATAATATACACCAACTGGAACGCAATTCACACCACACTGCGTGAAGTAACAGGGCTCACAGACCTTGTCACTTGGGATGCCTGCGCTCTGGGCATATTCAAGTGTCACAAACACCACAAAGTCGAGACGCGTTTCGCGTCCCTCGCCCTCTTACTAGCAAAAAGGGGAATCGCTATGCACTGGAGAACCCCGGCAGGACCCCCACGTACACCTTCATACATTCAGTGTGGCCCCAGTTCAGTTTAACTCCCCTAGTTTAATATGGTTGCACTATTCTGAAGCAAACATTGTATAACGTACAGGATATTCACGCATTACACCACAATAGATCGAAACTAAGTCATCTATGGACCAATGGAACACTGGTTAGAATGATAACGCTATCATACATAAAAAGAAACTTTGTAATCCTAAGTCCAATGCATGTATCACTTGCAATGCATCTAGATCAACAGAGATGTAACCTTGTGCTGTATACAAAGAAAACTTAATAAAACAGTTTAAATAAAAAAGCGTCAGTCAACTGCACACACAGGTCCTGCAGTGGCAGGCCTGAGACATGGTTAGAGGGCTACTTAGTTGAGTGGTACAATCAGTGCTGCAGGCCCACGAATAGGTCCACCAATAGCATTTAATTTACAGATCCTGGGCACATGTAGTGCGCTCTACTAGAGACTTCTAAGTAAATTAAATATGGCGATTGGGTATGAGCCAATGTTGTCAATTTTTAAGTAAAGAACACATGCACTTTAGCATTGTTTAGCAGTGGTAAAGTGAAGAAAATCCTAAAGCCAGCCAGAAAAGTGGGAGTAGGAAGGCAAAAAGTTAGGGGTGAACCTTCTGAGAGGGCCATTTTCAACAGTAAGGATACATATGGTGGAATTGTCGTGTAGTTCCTAGGAATCCCCAAGACCTGCACATTTTGGATGGCCTAAACTGAGGGCTTGGTGTCCCAACTGCTTCCGGACACCCCCACAGGATATGTCAGCCATTAGACCAGCTAGCTCTACAGTGCCACTACCACCCCCCTGTATCTTACAGTGGTGTAGGTAGTTTCTGGCAACCACTGAACATGACAACCCTGATTCCTCAGGGATCGTGGAAAACAGTACAGTACTTTTTGCTCAGACACTCGTGCTTGCTTACTCTCAGAAAATACACAGGATGGCGATTAGGACATTTCAATAAGTATTTATTGGTCCAGCGACAATCTTGTGTAAAACATATGTGCTGCGACAATCAGGAGACAGAAGCATACAAAAGAGATTGCTCGTACCAATAACGTAAATAGTAGATACATTTCTACCATGGTGCTAACAAGATGAACATAAGCAGTTTAGATAAAAACTGTAGCACTTGCATATTCCTAAAATGCGCGACCTAAGTACTTTGCCTAAATGTACCACACCTAGATCTGTATGTGCAGCATGTATATGCGTGCTGCTAAGTGTATCTGTAGCCAAGAAACCCCTAAGGAAGAACCAGCCCCCTCACCTGATGGTTTAGAATGAAGGACTCCGTCTCTGCCTCGAGGATGACACCCTGCAAGGGATGTCAGACCGCTGCGTGTCGAAGATTCAGCATGCAGGACCCCGCGCCAGCTTGGAAGGAATTCTCCTCTGATTTATAGGGGGGAATGAGGGTCACTCCAGGGTTTTTTCTAGAATCAATATGTTTTTAAAACAACCATAAATGTTTTGGAAACAATCATGAATGATTCTCCAAACAAATGTCATCATGCACAGCGGGCTGTTGGCCAATGATGAAAAAGTGGTGACCCTTATACAGAATAATTATAGCGTGCCTGAGGGCATGTTCATGTGTGTCAGGTACAGGAGTTATGATAGAGCACTGAGAGCCTGGTGTCGAAGAGACAGGAGCAAGCTACTAGGTAAAAGGTCACCTGTTTCGAATCGTTATTGTCATGTGGATGGGACAATGCATGTAAAATGGGTATACATGACAGGACCATCCTAAAGGACATGACAGAATATACGTAAATATACACAGGGCCACATTGGTACGCTGAAACATGCACAGCGCTCTGCGGCCTTTTGACTAGGTTTGTTCTATAGAAATACCATAAACATACATACATATATACATACACGCTACATGCATACAGGTCTGAAAGGGATAGAAGGTTACTGGTGCAGAGGTGACTCCAGGCCTCTAAAAAGGGTTTATCAACATGAATAGTGGAAAATGATGGTGTCATTGTAGGTGGTAGGATGAGACATACTACTAGCTGGAGCAGTCACACTGGGATGAGGGCTGGGTGAGGATGGGTGAAAGGTAAAGCACTTGGGGCTGTATGTAAAGCTATATGCCCGCAACATACAGCATTCTAGCACATATGCACATAAGAAGTGATCAGGGGAGCATAGGTCATGTGTCTAATCACTTGATAGTGGATCCAGTCAACGAGTAGGAAAATGGAGGGAGACAACAGGAGAGGACTTAACAGCGTCGCTGTGTGTTATGAAAGCAGGAGTTTCATTGAGTGCCCTCTACATTGAGGGGTTTGGCACCACAAACCTCGTAGATGGCCATATTGTGTTCACCTGGCCATATCGTAATGTGTTTTTTGATGGGTGGATGGGTGAGGGTCAATCACTAGTCTCTCTCTTTTTGTTGTCAGTCACACTTTTTCAAGGATCTCCATAATTATACAAATAGCTCATAATTCATCATCATTACACATTGGTAAAGACAGGTAAAATACATTTCAATGTAAGGTTAATAACTCACTTAAAAAGCCTTTGGTTCAAAGGGGAAGCAATACTGTCAAAGCATTAGAAGATAAAAAATGCAATATTCAGAAATCCTCCACCTCCTCGTTTTCGGATTCAGAGTTTATTTTTAGTTGCTTCTCCACGCATCCTAAATTTTTTACCAGTTTTGTGATCACTTGCGGCTGCTCGTTGTTCAATAGAATACTAACGGTGACGATAATGTCCGTGTCCCCTCCTTGATCCATAGGAGCCTGAGGAATCTTCTGCACTCCACCAGTAGTATGGGACATATACAGAGCAGATGTGTTATTGACTCCTGAGATAGGTTACACAGCCGACAAATTGTTGACTCTGATTTGTCCACCCACGGTGGAGACAGATCTATAGATGCAAAAGTTCCCATCCGAAGCTGCAGAAATTTCTTCTTATGGTAGGTGGAGAATGGTTCCTTAATGTATGTATGCAAGCCTTTTCTGTTGTCACTACCGAGAACCAGGTGAGCGTGTTTTCTTTTAGCAAATGCTCTTTGATCCGATTTCCATGATAAAGATTTTACACTTCTGTTCAGGAGTGTTTTGAACTGTAAATGAGGTAATTTTAAGTGCCATAGCTCCCTTGATCGAGTCTGAACCAGGGCTATGGCTAGGGCTTGCGACCAGATGTTTGTATGTTTTGTGCTGTCAAAACCCGCGACTTCAAGCCAGATGAGATGTTTTAATGTTCCTTGCACAGCAGCTCTTGTAGAGTGCAGGTATTTTATTATGCTGGCCATTTGTACAAACGTTTGATCCTGTAGTGAGAATTCCAGCCTAGTTTGCGCTGGCGAGGTGTTACCTGGCAGCTGAAATAAGGGCCTGAACACTGCGCTCTGTGCCCTATTCAAAAAGGATTCCAATTTTCAGGGTAAGCCTCTGAGCCATATGACAATGTTGGCACCAATTTAGCAGAAACAATGTTCAACAGTGCCTCGAAAGACAACTTATTTGTGCACTTGGATATTGTCCGAAAAGCACCTTGCAACGAGGCTAATTTTGGTTTTAGTGAGTTCAAGTGCAGTAAATGACCTACTTTATTATCCAACCAACAACCCAGATATTTATATTAATTCGTGACGGTCAGGCGATTGTTATCAAGGTGCCAGTTATGTTGTTTTCTCGGTTTTTTCATAGTTGATCTGCATATCATTTGCCCGGCGGTGCGTAGCTAGGGCGTCCAACAATCTTTCAAGCCCCACTGGCGTCTGACTAAGCAAGACGACGTCCACGTACAGCACAAGAAGAGATGTGTTGATTCGCCAGTTTGGGAGCATGACTGTTAACTAGATTTAATGCAGGAACCAGGTCGCACATATACAAATTAAAGAGGGTTGGTGCTAAAACGCACCCGTTTGACTCCTTGTTCCATGTTAATTTTGTCTGAAACTGCCACGCGGCCTCCTAGTTTCACTCTTGCCCATGTGTTGGAATAAAGCAGTATAATGCAGTGCAGTAAAGGTTCTGGGATTTTCCTGGCTCTAAGTTTGGTCCACAGTAAGTCAAAAGCTTTACTGTAGTCAATGAAGCAACAGAACAGCTGTTCTTTTTTCTGGATTTGATGGCTGGCGAGCATCCTTATGGCCACCAGATTGTCTATGGTGCCCGCTTGCGTTCTAAACTCAGTTTGATTGAAGCATAGCAGGTTGTTTGACATTGCCCAGTCTTGTAAGTCCTCGAGTAATAGTGAGGCAAAATACTTTGCTTCAATGTCCATCAATGCAATATATCTGTAACTGTCTGGGGTAGAGATAGGGCCTTTTTTGTATATAGGATGGAGAATAGACCCTTGCCAGGATGAGGGCACTGAATGTTGCACTATACACCTCTTGAATAAATTTTGCAATGTTTCAGACCAGAAATCTATATCCTGTTTATAAGTTGATGCCGGGATGCCATTCGGGCCTGGCGCTCTGTCACCTCTGCTTTTTCGAATTACCATTGCGACTCTGCCCGCATCGATGTTTGTCGCATATTGTAGGCTTTTGGACGCGATCGTTGATGCCGTGGTTTGTGTCAAATTATAATTGGTTGAGCCTGATGCTTCGATGGTGTTAATGGGCGAGGCTTTGTATAGCGAGGTCACGTGCATTATCCATTTTTCAGCTGTAACATTATTCCCATTTGTGGCACTGATCGATGAATCATTGTTCAATCTATTTACGATCATCCAAAAGCATCTTACGTTTCTATGCCTACATGCCACAAACAATTCAGATTGGATCCGTTCCTCAGATCTCGTTTGGCTTGCCAAATCTGGTTTTAATACTCTAAACGCAGTGCTTTAACCTCGCCAGATAATTTCGAGTTTGCTTGACTTTTGAGTGCACGGCACTTCTTGTTTAGTGACCTTTTTAACAACCGTAACTTCTTAGTGTGCCAGGGTTTAGAGGCCATAGGTTTTAAGGAAACGGGGCCTGACTTGTTGGAGTCCATGAAGGCAGTTAATGAGTGTACTAGCTTTTCCCAGTCGCTGATGGCCTCTATTAATAACATCCCCATATCAGCTAAGGTAGTTTTCCAGGCATCATACTTTGTCGAGGCTTCCGCACTCCATTTGATCCTTCTCAGTGTATGGTGGTGGTGGAAAACGAGGCAGTATCTGTGAGGCCTGCACAAATACCATGACTACATTTGTCCTTCACTGGGAACCAAACACCCCATTGTAGCGCTTGACTCCCAGAGGGTAGCATTGCAGAGCAGTCTAAGGCTTACTCAAGGGAGGTGGTGTGGGCTAGTAATCACCATTTACCAGTACGCAGAAATAACACTCAATAATTGATTGTCCAGTCTGTACTTTGCTTTATAAAAGTAAGAGTACATTTATTAAACACACACACTAATCAATACTATGCAACAATTCACAAATATACATAAGCTGTTGGAATTACTTTGTGACATTGCATAACATTCCCACCACTCCTGCACGGGGGGTGGGGTCTAGTACCACCACTCCCCTGTATGCACATCATCTTGCCCCCATGCAGTTGGTTGACTATAACCTGGGGTGAGGGCCTTGCTCACTGGCACCATCCCAGTGGCGACCCACCCCCATCATCTCAACAAGCATTTGAACTGGGCACACCTGCCCTGGTGACACATAACCCTGACTGAGCATCTCATACTGACCCTACAGTATACACCTCTACATCTTAGGGGCTAACAGTCTGGGTTGTTCCTCACCAAGAATACATGTTTAAGCATCACTTAAAATGACAGTACTTGTCATAGCTGATAACCATTATAATGCATTGCAATAAAAGCCCCTAAAAGGCATCACAGGTATAATCACGGGATTAAGCATATACAGCCCGACACCCTAGCAGGAATGTCCAGCAACATAACCCCACTTTGCTTATGACTTCACATTACACATGTGACTTTCAGTCCCTCAATAAAAATAACATTGGTAAATGCACTTCTCGTGCAATGGCACCTCTCCACCTCCAGGGGATGACCATCTCCAGACATCTCCAGCTCAGCTCTCCATACCTTGGTGCAGTCCCTAACGCACCCCTAGCTATAGAACAAAGGTTCCAGCCCCAGGTTGCTGTTGACTGCTGGCTGAGCCCTTCAGGGCTTATTTCCATGGAGTCCCCAGAGACTTAGGGAGGGACTTTCCATCTTCGTGCTGGGGGAGACTGCGTAGCTCCTGCAGCTTTCTCTGCACCTTTTCACTCACTAGGCGGTGACTCTGTCGTCCTGGGGTCACCACACGCAGAAAACGGGCATTTTCATGCAGACCTGTCTAGGCTCTGCAAAGCATTATGGGGCGCTCTTCCCCCATCCTGTGCATCTTTTATGAGCGGCTCTCCCGCTGTGCCGGGAAGAACCACGCTGCCGGTGATGGTGGCCCTGCACCGCATTGGCCCATCGTTGGGGGACCGGTCCCACCTGGACCCCCTGTCTGCCCCAGGGGAGTTTTACGCAGCTCGGGGAGCCCACCCCCGGCTGCTCTTCTCCTCTTTTCGGGGGCCCAGTCCCACCCGGGCACCCCGTCTTTCTCCTCGTTTGAGAGGCGCTCGGAGACCCCACCCCAGGCGGCTCCCGCTGGCTCCCCGACTGGTCAGCACCCTCGCGTGCTGCCACGGAAGCCGGCACCTCTGTTCTGGTCTGCCCGCTCCTGCGGGCAAGAACAGAGACTCCTGCCGGTCCGGCTGGACCACGGGGGCAGCAACGGCCCTCCCCCGCCTTCCTCCTGCCACAGGGGAGTGTGGTGGCACTGCCCCTCCTGCACGGGGCACACCGGGGGCCCGGATTTGGGGATCCCAGGCCCCTCCCCCTGGGAGGTCTTCACGGGGAGCGGGACGGCACTCCCCGGCTTCAGCTTCGGGGCCCGGAGTTGGGGTCCCGGGCCCCATGGCAATCTTCACGGGGAGCACGATGGTGCTCCCCGACTTCCCCCTCAGCTTCGGGGCCCGGAGTTGGGGTCCCGGGCCCCTGATACTTCTTCACGGGGAGGGCGGCGGCGCTCCCCGGCTTCCCTTCTTGGCGTCGGGGCCCAGAGTTGGGATCCTGGGCCTCAGAGTCATCTTCGCGGGGGCACAACAGTGCTCCCCGCCCTCAATTGTGGCTGGGGGCCAGGGTGGGCTCCTGGCACCCCTTTTGGACCACTTCACGGGGAGCGCGACGGCATTCCCCGACTTTGCTTCTTGTGTGGGCAGCCCCCGGGACCTGACCCACCCCGGGGGCACATCTTGGACCGGCGGCGGAGCCCCACGCGCTTTGTCGTCAGTCCTCTCTGAGGTCAAAGGTCGCCTACCTTCTGGGGGCGTATCTCGGCCCCCAGGCGTCCGATTTGCTCCATTTTGGCCTCTTCTTGCTCCTGGTGGCGCGCCCCAGCCACTGGGAGCACTTTCTTTCGCCCTCCTGGTCTCAAGGAGGGTGAACTCAACAGGGTGCTGTCTTCACTGGCTCCCTGCACCAGCCTTTCACCTGGCTCTCCTCCTGGGCCTCTCTTCTCCTTGCGCAGAGGCCCAGGCTTTGGCTCCCTGGTCCTGGACTCCCTCGTGGCACAATTCAGGGGCCTGGAACAGTCAGGAGGTTCTTCCTTCCAACTGCCCACGGCGCCAGGCTCCAGCACCAGTCTTCCTCAGCAGACCACACCCCAGCAAGAGCTCCTCTTCCTGTGCAAGACCTTTTAAAAGAATTTAGAAGGGGCTGGCAGGGGGCTCCGCTGACCTATCCTGCAGCGACACATCACCTCTCTGCCCCTGCTCCCTCCTTCTTGCCCAGGCCTCCGGGATAGTTCAAAATGGCATCGTCCAGGGGTCTCATGCCACATGGTCTCTAAAAAGCCCCTTTCCCCCTTGCTGCCTTCTCTTCAGAGCAGCTTGGTGCCTGGCACCAGGTGACAGCTGCTCGTGGATAACCTGTAGCTCCACCCACCTTCTCTCCCTCTTGGAGAGGAGACCTTGGCCCTTGGAATGCTTCAGCCATGAAGGGCCAGGTCTATGATGCTACAGCTTGGGGTGGAAGGTCATTATTCCAGCCTGGCAGGGTCACACCCAGCCAGGTTCCGGTTATGAGCTGAGTCAGAGGAATATGACATTTCTGGATGACCCAAAAGCAGTACAGATATGGTTTTGGACTCAGCAGAATACGTCTTCTCACCTAAGTTACAGTGGACTTTAGTGCGTGTCTGGAATTTGTAGGCCCTAGGGAAGTGAAACTAACCCATGTGATCCCCATCCTCATAGGAGAATAATGGAGTGGTCCTTCAGTGAAAACAGTAAAGCACACTGACTTTCCCTTACATGTTTCTTCCCATTGTATAAAGCCCATTCCATGTCACCACCCAGCTCTGCATAATTCCTGCCACACCATTCAATCTGTAACTGCTCCTGGGCTGCGCACGCCAGGAATCTCCCCTGCGCAGCCCCTACATGTGTGCACACGCATGTACACACGTGTCTGCATGTAACCAGCCCAGTGCCCCTTACTCCGGCTGCAGCGCATCGGCCTACTCTCACCAGAGGGACACCGGTGAAATCCACATGCAGTCTCTTTCATCATGAGTTCACTGTGGGTGAGTCCCAATTTATGAGGCTCCCCCACAGTAAAAGCTCAACAATTAGGTGCTCAAAAAGCTAAAAATCCCGGCGGCTCAGATGGTCAGAACCACCTTCTAACAGGTGGTCTTTAGTCCCTATCACTGATAATGATAAGTTCCTGTTGGTTGTGGTGGAGAAACCCCAAATCTGGGGCATATGATGATATGATCACTTTCACAGCATAGCTCAATCGAATAGGTTTGAATACTATTGAAGAGCGTGACGGAGATGAATGTATAATCCAATACTGCTGACCTCTTTGGACAGTAATGCGTGGTGCGTATTGGTTGGTCTCCTGCGAAACGGCCATTCAGTGCACACATTGACAATGCTTCTAGTGAAGCAAGGAATGAGCACCCCAAGGAATCAGTTCTTTGCGAGCATATAGCTTGTGTTGCAATTCGCCACTGGTTGCCCTCCGTTTTTTCTGCAATGCTTCGGTAGGGATGATAACGCCGATTCTTATCTAATTATCTATAAGAACCTTCTGGTCGCCAAGATCTTTTTACCTGTTGAATAGTGTAAAGGAGAGAATCTCATCTGGTTAGATATTAGCATTCATTTTGTCTGAAAGGACCACTGACTCCGGATTCAAGTTTGAGAATTTATTATTGCCAAAAATAACTGAACGTGCAAGCACCTCAACACGAGGTTAAAGAAATAGATGGGCACTAATACAAATAGTAATCTACGCAGGAGTCTCATCCGACTCAGGATAAGGAGAATAGAAAGTTCTAGAAGGATCAACCAGACTATGATTGCTCCAATTTCTAAGTTGCTCTTCATTGGACTAAACAAGCTTAAAATCAATTGCTGTCCCTACACTAACGCTAAGTGACATCCCTACATAACGATTTTCCCAGGCAAGAGTGAATAAAAGGTGTCAGCTGTGAAGACTTCCTCAGAAGTGCAATCACATAATACCTAAGCTCAGCTCTGTCCTTCTCTCAGGTCTCCCCTACCTCTTCTCTGGCCTCCTCCCTCAGGGCACTATCCCTAATACAAAACCACAATACAATTGTACACGCCTTTGTCACGCCTCCTTGGCCAGGTCTTCTTTCTTGTACTTTTCCATCGAAACGGTTACTTCATCCTGGACGGTTGCGATGACCTTGAGTCCCAGGCACCTTCTCCGCTGAAAGTATCATCCCTACATTCCATTTCACTCCCCGTACCATGCCTCCCCTCTCTCTAGCTTTTGAAAACAAAGAGTTAGTCTTACTAACGAGACATGTGTCCTTGCACCTGCAACAAAAGATACGTTCAACAGAAACCTTCTACTGTGCAAATTAAATCTACCGGTTGTGCCCAGAGAGCCTTACCAAGAGAAACTTTTCTCGGCCTACAATATAAGCTAACATAAGAATTTACCAGGCCTTCCCTAAGCATATATGTAGTCAGGCCTTTACATATGACTTTTAAACACACATCTTATGTTTCCCTATAAGCATTTTCATTATGATTCATATGCAAACTCTGAATTACATGTGCAACTTTAATATGGTGCACGTTTAAACTACTGCAATTACGTTACACACACGAACTAATTCCTCTATGCATTATGTTCACACAATTCAATAAGCATTACATTACATCATTATCCTAACCATTATGCTGCTGATTCGCCTTGTCTCAGCGAACTATTCATTCTTTACTAAACATGCATGAGTATACAATGGAATATAAACGAATATATGTCTAAATACATGTGGGTGCGGCCTATCAGTGATTATGATGCACCCCTACAATTCACAAGAACATTTCGCTCTATCAGGGATTCTCTAACATATTTAGGTTAAAATCTCCAGTTAATAAAAGATGAGATTCCATGTGTCTTTGTTTAATCGAAGTGATTAATTGTTCTAATTTCTTCACACACTGTTGTTTCTCTGCCGATGCTGGATGAACGTAAACATTTATTAAAAATAAATTGCAGATTATCTGGTTAAATTGCCAATTTTTGATTTCCAGACTATGTAACTTCAGGGGGAGTGTACCTAACAAACTATGTAACTTCAGGGGGAATGTACCTAACAGATTATGCAACTTGAGGGGGAGCGTACCTAACAGACTATGTAACTTTAGGGGGAGCGTACGTACCAGACTATGTGACCTCAGGGAAGCGTACCTACCAGACTATGTAACTTCAGGGGGAGCGTACCTACCAGATTATGTAGCTTCAGGGGGAGCATACCTACAAGACTATATAACTTCAGGGGGAGCGTACGTACCAGACTATGTAACTTCAGGGGGAGTGTACCTAACAAACTATGTAACTTCAGGGGGAGTGTACCTAACAGACTATGCAACTTCAGGGGGAGCGTACCTAACAGACTATGTAACTTCAGGGGGAGCGTACCTACCAGATTATGTAGCTTCAGGGGGAGCATACCTACAAGACTATATAACTTCAGGGGGAGCGTACGTACCAGACTATGTAACTTCAGGGGGAGTGTACCTAACAAACTATGTAACTTCAGGGGGAGTGTACCTAACAGACTATGCAACTTCAGGGGGAGCGTACCTAACAGACTATGTAACTTCAGGGGGAGCGTACCTATCAGACTATGTAACTTCAGGGGGAGCGTACGTACCAGACTATGTGACCTCAGGGCAGCGTACCTACCAGACTATGTAACTTCAGGGGAGCGTACCTACAAGACTATGTAACTTCAGGGGTAGCGTACCTACCAGACTATGTAACTTCAGGGTGAGTGTTCCTACCAGACTATGTAACTTTAGGGGGAGTGTCCCTATCAGACTATGTAATTTGAGGGGTAGTGTACCTATCCGGCAATATAGCTTCTGTGGGGGCGTACCATTGCGCTATATAAATTGCCATTTTCAAGTAGAATGGGCATTAGTCTATATTTAGTTCACTTTCTTTACAGACAACATCAAAATGTGCTGGTTCTGTATGTCCAAGAGACACCTGAGATGCTTTTAGGATGGGTTGAGCTGTGCCTGTGATGATCCAACAGCACCCTTGAGTATCCTCTGTGTCTGTTACACCTGATTGTACAAGGGAAGCCGCTATTTTAGTGATAATGGTGAAGCCCTCACTACATCCAGATGACGTTTTCTATCGCTACAGGCATTGAGGACGGATTTGTAGGCAAACCTGTTCTCAGCTAGAGAGACTGAATAGCAATTTGGACTCATTGTTATTGTAATTGCATTTATATAGCGCTTACTACCTCTGACAGGGCACGGAATCGCTTTTTTGGCGAGTAGCACACTCCTCCGGAACCCAAAAAGGATTAGTGGTGTGTAAGTTTAGGAAGATATAACATTAATTTGAGCGGTGGATATGTTTTTGTTATTTGAATTGAAAAAGGATAGTGAAGCGATAGAAGAGGGAAGGGTATGCATTTATATAGCACTTGCTACTTCTGATGAGGTGTCAAAACACTTTTTGGCGGATAGCATAGTACTACGGAACCCAAACAGGATTAGTGGGGAATTAGTATAGGAAAATATTAAATTAATTTGAGTGGCGGGCATGTGGATCTGTTAGTTGGATTGAAAAGGACAGTGGAGGGATAGAATAGGGAAGGGTCTAGAATGTTTTTTTTCAGATATCATGGCAGTAGGAAGAGGTTTGGGATCAGTAAAGGGGAGGTGGAGGGGGAAGAGTCAGAGGGAAGGGTTTAGAAAGGCTTGTTTGGGAGATCCGAATAGTAAAAGAGGTTTGCGATGATGCAAGGAAGGGTAGAGGAGGGAAGAGTCTAGAAAGGATTATTTTGGGGAGCAGAGTAGTAGATTGGGGTTTGGGATGAGTCAGAGAGTGGAGGTAGAGGTTATATTGAGAGGGGTATAGGGTGAAAAATAGGGTAGTGCATTGGAGATTCTGAATTAGGAATAAAGTAATAAATATAAAGTTACACAAGTAACAGGAAGGTATATATGTATAAGGAAGGTAATACATGTAAATTTAAATCGCGTTTAATAAACTTAGACTTTCAAGTGTTGCTGTACTTTAAGCTAATTTTGTTTTTATAATTTATTATAGCCTTATAGCCTTATAGCCCGCTGTAGCGGGCTATACTGGTTATTAAAGGCCCGCTCCAGCTTTAAAGGCCCCGAGCCGAAGGGGAGGGACTTTAACAAGGGAGCGGGACTTTAATAGCCGGTATAGCCCAGCTACGAAGGGCTATAAGGCTATTAGAACATTCTGCCACTAGAGGGCAGAATGTTCTAACAAATAAAACAAAGGCCCCTCGGAGTTCGAGGGGGTTTAAATCCCCTCGGGCTCCGAGAGGCCTTTGTGAAAACAACATTGGAATGTTGTTTTGCGGGCCTTTCCCGGCCCGTAAAAGCACGGAGCACTCCATTGTCTTCAATGGAGTGCTCCACATTCCAATGTTCTAATATATTGTTTTTGTAGTTCAATAGTGAAGCAATTGTAGATAAAGTAGTTATGATAAAAATTTACTTATTTATGCAGTGACCTTTATACCTGTTAAACTTAGAATAATATAACCAAAAGTAATATCTACATTGGTTAAGCAGAACTAATCAATTTCTATATATTTATAAACATTATTATTATACATGTTTATATAAAGGAGTACACATATCTAGGTACACATATATAGTCCAAACACTTGCTTATATACAGAGGGATATGCTGAATATTTATGTTTGAGTATGGTAGTTATGTGGGGAAGAGCCAACCCTTGAGGGGTCTTCTGAAGATAAGGTGCTTGTCTGTGGATCTTATGTTTGGGTTAAAGAGTTCCATAGTTTGATTACTTGAACAGAGAAGGATGTGCTACCTAAGTTTTTTTTCTTGTATTGGGGGATTTTGACGCAAGGTGCCAATTTAGAGAGAAGGTTTCTTTGCTGAATGTATTTGGTGATTTTATTCCTGATGAAGAGTGGTCCTGTTCCATGTATGGCTTTCTGGGTGATACAAAGCAGCTTGAATGTGGATCTTCTGGCAACCGGTAACTGATGTAGGGCCCTCAAGGCAGGGGGATGTGGGCTTGTGGCTTATTTTGTAAGAGTAGTCTGGCAGCAGAGTTCTGAATACATTGTAGTCTTTTCATAGTCGTTAAAGACGATCCGTGGTAGAGGCTATTGGCGTAATCGAGTTTAGACAGTACAAGAGAGATGGTAGCCTATTATGAAGAGTAAGCCAGGCTGTGTGTCAGTGTGAAGGTCGTAGATGTGATGCTTGTGTTTTGAGAGTGATTGAGTGTTTATTAGAAGGCAGTTTAGAGATGTTATTTAACACCCTTAGCCTCGACGCCCGGGCTTAGATACCCTGAACCCTAGGCTTAAATAGTCCTTGTAATCAGGTGACCCTTTCGGCCAAAGGGAACCCTCTATCCTATACCACTAGCCAATCCACTCAGCACCAACATAGCCAAACTCTGGCGGAGTCCACTCTGACCAGCCTCCTAGGATTGCTGCAGAGGGACTGACTTCGGCAAACACAGAGATACATTATGCACGTTTTCTGAACCAAGAATGTCCCACCCCTAATGGAAATCTACTAGCAGGTGCAGCTAAAACAAAGAAGTACAGTAAGATGAGCCTCGACTCTGAGACCGGGCACACATTATCTTATTGCCAAGGTCGTTCTGTTCGTGTCTATCGCTAGGCTAGTGGGAGAAGGCCTCTTTCTATGGGAAAGGAATGCGTCAACAAGAACAGTGTATTCATTAGCAGAGCAAGGCCTAACCTTGGAGAAATGAACATTTCCACAGCCTGCTTCTCGAGTCAGAGAATACGTAGCTGACGACATGATTCAAAATGGCGGCTGAACATAAAATGGTGCCACGAATGCTAACTTAACACGAGAACAAAGCACAAACAAAATAGCAAAACATTTTCATTTCATCAGACCCTCCTTTTAGCATTCGCTAAACCATTTGATATTGTGAAGAAAAAAAAAGGTGTAGTATTCTAAGAAGCAAAGGACATCAACACTTGGAGCAATCCATATACTCAGTATCGGGAATAGAAGTAGCAAGGGATGATGTGGAACCAAAAATGCCTTCATCAATCTGCATCAGGTCATTAATGTCCTTTTGCAACATGATGGCAGCACTAGTGTCATGAGTTTGCTTTTCCGGTTTATGGGTAAGAACATTTATACAATAAGTGCAGTAGGTCGTGAGACAGTGTATGCAAAGGCAACATGTGAAGAAAATACCAGCAAACACAGCTAGAAAGATAAGGATCTTCCAACCCCAGGACGTGAACATACCCCAGAACCACCCAGAGAGAGTCCCAGTACCATTTTCTTGGTGTATGTCAGATGAGAGTCTATGCAATTTCTGTATGGCAGCATACACATTGGGGGCGTGGTCTGGTATGTACACACAACAGCTACGGTCAATGACGTGACAGGCACCACCCCTATCTGAAAGTATGACGTCTAACACCATCCGGTTCTGCAAGGTAACTAACCGCGTAGCCTGAAGCTCACAAGTGATGTTTGTCAGTATACCAGCTGTTGTAGTAAAAACCCCTTCAACAACTCTTGTTAACCGACGAATTTTAAGGCTATTGGACATGGGGCCCCAAAAAGGTATGGTACCCTTCAAGGCATCCTCCAACTGTTGGAAGGTGGTGTCCGTCTGATCTATATCCTTCGTGTCAATGACCCTTCTGACTCGGGGCAAGTATATACTCCTACGCTGCAGCTGATGATCCTTATGGTAATTGGACGGAGCAACATACACCGGGGTAAGTAGAAAAGAGAGGTAACATCTGCCTGACCATCCCCTAGGAAGCCAGACATAAGCTTGGGATCCACAGACAAAATAGACGTTTGGGGGGTAAGATCAAAGAAGGACTATTAATCGTGCTGAGTGGGTAGGTGAAATTGCATTTACTTTCCCCCACCTTTATATCCCTCCTCCCCTGGACCAGAAAGCAGCTGCTGAGCTGTCCACAGACACCGGTATTGGTTTGTCCTTAGTGACATTACAATCTTGGAAAGATTGGAAATACTCAGATGTGTTAAACTTCTGGAAATCAGCCATTTCCATTCGAAGCCAATTGTTGTTCTTCACCCTGTCATATTTGCTCATACAGGAGTTTGGGGACAAAGTACCAGAGATGTTCAGTCCTGCCTTACCTATAGGAGTGAACCCATGATGAAAACGTATATAATCAGTCACAGTGCGGGAATCAGCAGGTGTCATATCCTGAGAGGAGTGGTGGAAATGGTAGTGTACCATGACAAACAATGCAAACCAACCCTCACAAATCCCCAGATATGACAAAGGCATGGACAACAAAGTATCACTTTTATGAGTAACTGAGGGGAGCAATTCACAAACCCAACAATTTGTTGTATTGGACACGTCATGAGCTTGAAGCAACATTTGTATAAAAACATTATCTGTGTAAGTCTTTCGGTGCTCTCCTTTGTGAGGAGCTAAAGTAGCAAAGATGTGTTCAGGGGGAACGGGCATTGTACCAACCAAGGAATGTACAGGATACTTCTCCTCTAGAAACCAAGATATTCCAAGTATTGCTCCTAGGGCAATCCCAACTATTACTATAAACTTCAAATACTGCAGAATGCACCAGCCAGACTGCTTTTGGGCACACTTCGGTTTGCGCCTATTGCCAAGGAAATAAATAAACTGCACTGGCTTCCGGTAAGGAACCGAGTTCGCTTCAAAGCCCTTTGTTTGGTTTTTAAGGCACTGCAGGGTTCAGGACCTGACTTTTTAAAACAGCATTTCTACTGGTGTACACCGAAAAGATCACTCCGTTCATTAGGGGCCAGGATGGTCTTAGTGCCACGCATAAAAAAGTTCGATGGGGAGGCAGAAGTTTTACATACGGCGCGGCTAAAGCCTGGAACGAACTCCCGTTTCACTTAAGAAATATCACGAACCTCCTAGCTTTCAGGAAAAGCCTTAAGACCTGGCTCTTTGCCCAATAAACATCTTCCTTTTTTTGCCACAGGAGATGTAACTAGCGCCAGGACACCTCCGGGTAACAGTTGCGCTGTATAAATTTCATTAACATAACATAACATTAATGCAAAAACTATTTTACTCTTTGAGGACCAACCCCGTTCTGGATGCGGTGGTGCAAATGGCTGTTCCTCCTCAGTAATAGGCCAACCAAATGGACACATTATGAAGCAGAAAGTGGAATGCAGTAAAAAGTAATAATGAACGCAATTGTTCCCAGTGTCCGTCTGAGCCTCACTGGTACAGGCTCCTATTGTTCATCAACGTTGGCACTCTTAAGCACCGGCGGTGGAGCTGAGCAGTCCTAGCTCTCGAGGAATCCTACGTCGCACAGGATAATGTACCCCACTCCAAGGGCAAAAGAAACAATTGATGGACGGAATGCTGGACAATGCAAACATTCACCCCCAGTCACAAGGATCTGGGTTAAATCCATCATTCTTTTGCTCACCACACCACCCCAGTTTGGACCCAGCCATATGCAAATCAGTCTTGACCCTGTTCCTTGTGGGAACAGTCCAGCCTGAACTGCCGAGCCAGGTCCTCCCTGGACCGGAAACAAGCATCCTGGGACCGGTTTCAGGGCATCACCCTTCTTCAGCCAGGCTAGCTTGAATCCAGTGGTGTAGTGAGCACGGGACCCACGTCTGGGCATACCCTTCCCACTTAGGGTGACAAATGCAAAAGAAACAATTGATGGACGGAATGCTGGACAATGCAAACATTCACCCCCAGTCACAAGGATCTGGGTTAAATCCATCATTCTTTTGCTCACCACACCACCCCAATTTGGACCCAGCCATATGCAAATCAGTCTTGACCCTGTTCCTTGTGGGAACAGTCCAGCCCGAACTGCCAAGCCAGGTCCTCCCTAGACCGGAAACAAGCATCCTGGGACCGGTTTCAGGGATCACCCTTCTTCAGCCAGGCTAGCTTGAATCCAGTGGTGTAGTGAGCACGGGACCCACGTCTGGGCATACCCTTCCCACTTAGGGCGACAAATGCAAAAGAAACAATTGATGGACGGAATGCTGGACAATGCAAACATTCACCCCCAGTCACAAGGATCTGGGTTAAATCCATCATCCATCGTTCGATCTATCCTGTCCAATGTCAGAACAATGCACCAATCTCGCCTCACCCTAAACTAACACCGTTGGTACTTATGACAAAGTACACCCTGACTTTCACAGTCCATCCCTAACTAATCTGACTTCTCCTTTGGTGCACCGTTCTTCAACCGAGAGCGCAAATTGTACCTGGTGACTCCAGGCACAGAGGGGTCAACAAAGAGGGGCTCTTTTATTGCTCGGATCTCAGGGGGGACTGCTGCATTTAGTACATTATCGTTCTCAGCATCCGTTTGGGTCCATATAAGCTGCGCGTCACTGAAGGGGACGAACTGAGGTATCTTTTCTCCCTCTGCATCCCCAATACCATCCCTCACTTACTGGTCATAGGGTAAGGGCAAGGGTACTCTGCAGCAGTGACTGGAATGATTCCAATTCTTTCGGCCAGCGACTTTCACATCGGTCCTGGTAGCGAGGAGGACTAACTCAGGCCCCTTCCAACGAGGCTCCAAGCTCTTTTTCCGCTGAAAATTCTGAAGCAACACCCAGTCCCCCGGCTGGATGTTATGACCGGGCCCCTCTGGTATGGGCGGAAGCGACTCTTGGATCTGTTGGTGAATAGAACGCAAATTTTCAGTTAACTGACACAGATAATCAGTCAATAAAGGGTACTCAATATAAGAGAACCTACGCAGGCGCGGGACGTCCCAGACATTCGCCGGGCATCCGAACACGACCTCGTAGGGTGACAGTCCTGTCCTAGAATGCGCTGTCGTTCTTGTGGACAAAAGGGCTAATGGTAAAGCATCTGGCCACTGTAACCCGGTGGTCTCCTGAATCTTTGCCAATTTCAGCTTGAGAGTACCATTGCACTTCTCAATCAAAAATGCTGACTGGGGATGATTCGCAGCATGAAACTTCAGTCTGATATGTAGTCCCTCACAAACTAACTGAATAACCTTGGCATTGAAATGACTTCTGTTATCACTCCAGATCAAACGGGGCAAGCTGAAGCGAGGAAAGAGCTCCTTATCTTTGCAGTCGCAATGGCTGTATTTTCCTTAGTGGGGTAGGCCTAAACCCATTTACTGAACGCACAGACCACCACCAACACATACTTCAAATTATTGACCCTGTCCATTTCAATAAAGTCCATTTGAAGGACCTCAAAAGGGAAAGTGGGAGGTGCAAAATTACCGGGTGGTGTAGGGGTACCCTTACCAGGATTGTACATCATGCACACCATACAGTATTTCACTAAATGTGCAGCTGCATTGAAATGTGATCATTCTGCCATACAGGGTCTAACAACTTTCAAATACCCTTAGCGCTGATATGAGCTGGCCCATGAGCCATAGTGACTACAGGAAGAACATATGCATCTGGCAACATCCATCTCTGCTTCCCTGACTTGTCAATCCAACATCCCTCATCATTCAAATTTGTGTACTTTCTTGCCACACTGCTAATTCCTCCACCGTGGCCTCACTCTGTATCTCCTTCACATTGTCAAGTGTATCCTCAAACATGGAGAACTCAGACACCCACCTGGCGGGACCTGCTACAAACATTCTTTTCATCTTAGTTCGGGCTGTTTCCTTAGCTGTCTGATCTGCAAAAGCGTTCCCCTTACCCATATCGTCAGTAACTTTCTTATGGTCGATGCACTTTACTATTGCTAATTTCTCAGGGAGCGTCAAAGCAGACAAAAGCCTATATATGAGAGGGCCGTGCTGTATTCTCGTCCCATGGGAAAGAAGGAACTATCTCTCTGCCTAGAGGCGCCCAAAATTATGCGCGACCCGAAGGCATACTGGCTGTTGGTATAAATATTGACAACCAGTCCCTCACTCAATTCACAGGCTCGTATTAGGGCAACGAGCTCTGCAGCTTGAGCCGACTGATAGGGAACTCGTGATGTCTCAACTGCTGTACACAGCAGAGTAATCGCATACGAAGCTGTTGTGGTGCCATCTGCTAATTTAAAATAAGAGCCATTGACATATAGTTACCCTTGGGGGTCAGATAAGGGAACATCAGTCAGGTCTAACCATCCTTTCTGTCCAAAAAATGCAATCATGTATGTCAATCTCCTCATCCGCAGAAGGGAGAGGTAGTAACGTGGCTGGATTCAGAGTGGCACAACGTTTGATCGTAATGTGCTTTTGAAAGAGCATTAGCTCATAACCTGTCAGACATGCACTGGTGAGGTGCTGTGTCCTTGTCTTATTCAAAAGTGTATCCACAGCATGGGGGACCATAACTGTGAGGTTAGTATCGAGTACGAGTCCCGCCGATTGTCTTATTGAGACTGCCACAGACAGCTCGGGAGGGCTTGGGTGACAGGGTCAAGCGCAGCAGAGAAATAAGCACACAAACGTTGTTTATCTCCAAATTTTTCTGTCAAAACAGAAAGCGCACAACCACCCAGCTCATGGACATACAATACGAAGCATTTAGCGTAATTAGGGGTACCAAGCACTGGAGCCGAGCAAAGCGCAGTTTTTAATTGCTCAAAAGACTGCTGACACTCTGGCGTCCAAGGCAAGGGTTCATGCACATCCTTTAGTGTTAGCGCAAGCAGGGGTTTAATAAGCAACGAATAGCCAGGTATCCACTGCATGCAATAGGAAGTGATACCTATGAAAGCATGCACGTCTTTCTGAGTTTGCGGGACAGACATTTTAACAATGGTACTGATGTGCTCAGGGGTCAATCTCCTACCCTCCTTCGACAATAGGTGACCTAAGTAGGTGTTCTCCTGTCGACAAAACTGAAATTTGGAAAGGGATACTTTATGGCCATGTTAAGCAGCAATTTGTCTGTACTGTCTCTGCAACCTTGTTCTGTATCCGAGGCGATGAGCAACTCATTGACGTACTGCAGCAATACATTACCTGTAGGGAGTGACAAGGAATTCAGCTGACCTTTCAATGCCTGACTATAGAAACTCGGACTCTCTGTATAGCCTTGAGGAGCACGACAGAATCTAAAGCTTCTACTGGCGAGAGTGAACCCAAACAGATATCTGCTATCAGGATGAATGGGAATACTGAAGAATGCATTTTTCAAGTCAATGACAGAAAATAATTTAGCAGAAGAAGGAATCATTGTCAAGAGAGTCGTAATGTCAGGAACCACCGGAAACTGCGGAATCACTATTTTGTTAATTTCACGCAAATCAATCGCAAAACGATAAACATCTTCATGATACTCAGAGGGACAGGAAGGTGTCCTTTTCAGTATAGGAAGAATAGGGCTATTGCAAACATTAGCAGTCGTCTCCTCAACCACTCCTTTCTCAATCAAATCCTGCACAATCTTTATCAAAGCTCGCTCGCCTGCCTGCGGTATCTTATACTGAGGAATAAGGGGTAAAATAGTACCTTCCTAGACACAAATTGAAAAGGGCGATATCTGCAACAAACCCACATCTGTGTCGCCCGTTGCCCACAATGTGGGTGGCACATCTTTAAATTCAGCAGGGAGGGGCGCAACTTTGGACCAACACTGCTTTGCGCTCACCACATCAGGACCCATTGTCATATAGACGCCGGCTGGTGGAGCAGTAAATTGCAGCATGCAATTTCTTCAACAAGTCCAAACCCATCAAATTCTCTCCCCAATTTGACGTCAACAAGAATGGCAAATCCACAGTGAAAGGACCAATAGCCAACGCAAGATGCTTTGAAATGGGTCTCACATCCGGTACACCAGAAAATCCTACCGAAACATTATTATGGCCAGACAGAGTCACCCCAGTGACCAAGAAACGAGAAATAGAGCTGTTTGTTGCACCTGTAACCACCAAAAACTCCTTAGTCGAACCATGCACATCCGCACTAACGTACGGACCTCGCTGGTCTACAGGTATCAAAACTGGTCCCTCACCCTGTACCTGGCTGTCCTAGCTGTAAGACATCCCGGTCACCTCATCCGTATCGTAGTCATCATGATAATACTGTTTGCCCCGAGGGTCGTCAAAGTAGTTCTGATCAGTACGACCCTGAAATGCCACAGCGTTCTGAGCCCTCTCTGGCTACCATCTTCACGACCCCGTCCACGAGACCCTTGTCCTCTTGGGACAGCCACCTTCTGCAGAAGTACAGGACACCCGCTGCGCCAGTGTCCCTCCTCCTTACAATACACACACTGATTTGGCCCCACCGGCGTAGTATTCCTGCTAGTACGTGGAAGCTGTTGGGCCATACCACCACGTCCTCTACCATTCCCTCTAGAAGCCTGCTGCAACAGCACCTTCGTCTTCAAATCCTTGTGCTTCTTTTCCACCTTCTCCTTATCCTCATTGTCCCTATGCCCATAATACTGCGCCATATTCAAGATAACAGAAGAAGAAGATGCGGACCCAGTACTCTCGGCAGCCTGTAATCGAGTCGCAATCTCGAGGAGCAAGTTTGAAACAAATCTATTAACAAACAAACGCACACCACCTTCGATCAACAAGTCCTGCCCAATATAATCTAGAAACACACCTTCAAACCGAGTGAAAAAATCAGACATACTCTCATCTTTCTTCTGACGACAAGCAAATAGCTTGTCCCAATCAACCTTTCTAGAGAATGCATATACGTGATAATGCGGCCTGGCAAGGCAAGTATCTCTGCTTTAGGCTTCTCACCAGGCTTCCTCTCCTGGTCCCATGCTTTTATCTGATCCCAGGTTGCACCCAATTCCGCAACATGATCCTTTGTGTGTACCTGCCTCCAAATATCAACGGGCACCAACAAAATATAGAACATTTAGATAACCGCAAGCGTCATTACTGTTGAAGAGGCTGCCTCAGTCAATTCTTTGTAATATGCAGTAGGATTTTTCCTAGGGTCAGGTAACTGAGTCTTAACGGACAAGACCTCACTCCTTTTCCATGGAGTATAAACCCACTATTCTTGGAAACGGGCCGCTCCCCTGGTCTAGTAACAACATTATGCTGATCCCGCAGCTCTGGTATTTCAGGGTGATATATGGGGTGGACCTCCCTCATTGTATACTGAGATACTGTCTTCGGGCTCTTCTCATGCAGCCAACCCCGATAAGCAACCAACGTCGCGACATTACTAAAAACTTAACCAGGCGCCATGTCAGCAACGTATATGTGACGCTGCATCATTGAAACACTGCTCCCAAAGTCCGATCAAAGTAGCCGACATGTGCTTGAGGGCATGCTTTTATACAAAAGGCTCATAATCTTTCATCACACTCCACACATCCTCCACACCATAAATGGGGTTTCGGGCCCACTGCGCAGCCTGATTAGCCACTACCTGCTTCTCTGCCTCTCCCATATCAGATCGCACCAACGTTCGTCCCAATCGTTCCTTAAATTTCGTCCAGTCTCTATCCTCAGGGCCGCGTACTGGCATCCCACCAATCTGTAATGTCGGTGAATGGAGGAACACAGTGGGAGTGATAACAGATGTAGTGGGCATTAACGTCGCTGCTGGCTGGGTCATGGGTGTAAGAGCTGGCGAAAGGGATGCCGAAGCAATAGGTGTTGCAGGTGTACTAACAGTCATAGTTGCCACAGGCGGGCGAAGACAAAGAAAGGAGAGGAGGTGCCGTGGCCAAGGCAGTCTGATCAACAGTAACAGAAGCAGAAACAGCAGAGACAGAAGAACTGGGTAGCTGGGCCTGTGGGGGAAGGGCGGGATATACCCTCTGCGGGGCATACGGAGGTGGAGGTTGAGCATCTAGCAATTCTTCCACAAAAGCATCATTTTCTTCTCGGGCTACATAAGATTTATCAATATTCAGTCGAAACCTCCTATCTTCACGTTCAATTCCTATCTCCTGCTTCTCTCTATCATGCGCTACAGCTTTCTGAGTCAATGTTTGCATTCTCCCCTTCCGGGCCTCTTTCTCTGCTTTCCTTGGCCTCTGTTTAGCCTCTTTTTGAAGTGTTCTGAGGGAATCAAACATAGACTGCCTGCTTCTTCTTGCAAACAACTTCTCCTGTAAAAAAACAAATTTTTGTTCATCAAAAGTGCCTGTTAACGGCCACTGCAACTCAGCATTGTCCCTCGGATATTTGTGCCATAACGTACTAAACATAATGGGGCCAAGGCCATGTTTTACATACATATCAAAATTCGGAGTGCCTTCCGGAGGCGCTGGCTGACTTTCTTCCAGTCGAGCATCAGCAGAACAACAACGACAACAAGATACCAAAAAGCGACTGAACACCGGCATTTTCAAAAGTGAGCTAAATGCGTTATGTTGCCGGGCAAAGTGTCCGCAGACACCTTGTATCCAAAGCGGTCCTCAGACCAAATGCAAACCAAAATTGGTCCTCAGACCTTACCAAAGACAAACCAAAATGGTACCATATCCACAAAGAACCAAAACAAACTCACCTAGTGCACACAGGTCAAACTAATTTATTCTCCACTGCCGACTCTTCGAACCAAACGGTCAAATCCAAGGTTTTGCCGTTCAGGACCCCAGTCGGGATGAACGCTGGGGGAGGCACCGCCCTGTCAGACAGACGGGGCAGCTGCGAGTTCAGGACTCTCTCGTGCAGGGATCCCTGGTCCGCCCGTCCGACCCGACGATGGCCCCGACCTCCACACCCGTCCGCGGGCGAGGATGGGTCACCCGATGGAGTCCCTGTTCAGGCGCCAAATGAAGGAAGTGACCCGATTAGGGCAACCGGGGTCACTCGCGACCACCTCTCAGCCTTCCATACAAATGAATAGTCGGTCAGACAGTAGAGAATACAAACCAAGCATATTTTATTCAGGTACACTCGAGCGGAGTCCAGTCTGACCAGCCTCCTAGGATTTCTGCAGAGGGACTGACTTCAGCAAACATAGAGATACATTATGTATGTTTTCTGAACCAAGAATGTCCCGCCCATAATGGAAATCTACTAGCAGGTGCTGCTAAAACAAAGAAGTACAGTAAGACGAGCCTCGACTCTGAGACCGGGCACACATTATCTTATTGCCAAGGTTGTTCTGTTCGTGTCTATCACTAGGCTAGTGGGAGAAGGCCTCTATCTATGGGAAAGGAATGCGTCAACAAGAACAGTGTATTCATTAGCTGAGCAAGGCCTAACCTTGGAGAAATTAACATTTCCACTGCCTGCTTATCGAGTCAGAGAATATATAGCTGACGACATGATTCAAAATGGCGGCTGAACATAAAATGGTGCAGCGAATGCTAAGTTAACACGAGAACAAAGCACAAACAAAATAGCAAAACATTTTCATTTCATCACAGATTTTGGAAGGATAAAGCAGAGCATTGCAACAGCGGTTCCCTTGCAAGGGCTTGTAGTGGGGATGGGCAGCATCGTCACCAAAGATGCCAGTGGGAAGGGACTGGGGGCAGTATTGACGCAAGTGTCAAGTTTGAGAGAGGAAGGCACTATAGTATATACTTCCTGTTCGCTGTCCTCATCTGAGGAAAAATTCTTTGTAATTGAGGAGAAGTTGGCCGCAGTCTAGGCCATGGACAAATTTAAGCAATATTTGTGGGGCACCAGGTTTACACTTCGCACAGACCATAAACCCCTTGTCAAGGTACTCATGTCTGAAGGTATAATCAAAGCCACACCACGGATTGCTAGGATGACATTGAGAGTATTAGACTTTGTGTATGATGTTAAATGCCTACCCGAGAAAAAGGACAAAGTTACAGATTATTTGAGCCGCTCTCCCTTACCTTTGCGTGAGCAGATGAGTGTGGAGTGGGATGACTGCAGTGTGGCCATGATTGGAGAGAGTAACCTGGCTATCCTAGATGAAGAATGGGGAACAACATATGAAGAAGATAGAATCTTGACATCTGTCAAAGAATTTATCATCAATGGATGGGCCAAGAAGAGTGAATTGAGTTGTCAGTGCAAGAAATTGTGTGAGATTAAGTATGAGTTATCCCTGAGTGATACTGGATATGTCCTAAGGGGAGACAGGCTGATACCTCCGGAAGGTCAAAGACAAAGAATTTTAGAAATAAACCATGAGGGACACCTGGGCATCGTTAAACTGAAAGGAGAGTGAAATCCTCTTATTGGTGGCCTGGCACAGATGTCCAGAAAGAAGGATTTGCAAGGAGCTGCCAAATATGCACCAACTCTGATAAGGCACAGTCAATGCTCAGGCCATCTCTGGGGACCGTAAAGGGCCACAATGTCCCTGGGAGGACCTGGGTGTGGATATCCTGGGACCCATTTTAGATGATTGGGTTGCATCCAAATATGTCATTGAGATCACGGACCATGACTCCAAATGGCCTTGAAGTATCAGTGATTGTGGTTGCCAATGCAGTGTTTTCCTTTTGGAGATAACTTTCTTAAGCGAGGGTATTCCGAAAACTATCCTGAGCAATATTGGACCTCGATTTATCTCGGATAAATATGAGAAGTTTCTTAGCAGGAATGGGATTTGTGGAAGAAAGACTCCAGTTTACCATCCTGCTGCGAACGGTGTTGTAGAACGTTTCAATAGAGTGATAATGGGCAGTATACAGGCGGCTATCAGTGAAGGATTGGAGTGGGTCAAGGAGTTGAACAGTATTGTCTGGGCGTACAGAATAGCGCCATCAGTAACGGGCTACAGTCCTTTTAAAATACTTAGGGGAAGAGAGCTGTTCACAAAAGATAACAGAGCATGGATGAGTATGAAAGTTTGTAGTGGTCTCCATCTGTTGTGAAAAATAATTTGATGAAAATGCAAAAGCTGTGCAAGACATACTATGACAAAAAACATGGTGTAAAAGAGGTGTATATTGCACCAGGTGATTGGGTAAGAGTCAAATTGGGATACAAGGAAGGGATGGCGCAAATTTCTGAACCCTTGCGAGTGGCAGGACTGTATGCTAGGTCCGCCTTGTCGAATGACAAAAATGGTTGGCATTTTAGCAGAACGTCCAGATGCAATGAAGTTCTGGACTGGCAATTTGCAAAGAGGGGACAAGGGGAATATGCGGAATTGTTAGATTGGATGTGGGACGGAACAGGGATAGAAGAAGTGAAGACAGCCGATCCGTCTGAGGGTGCAAGGAGTGAGGCGGGAACAGCCACGGGTCTGGACAGCCGACCCGTCTGAGGGTGCAAGGAGTGAGGCGGGAACAGCCATGGGTCTGGACAGCCGACCCGTCTGAGGGTGCAAGGAGTGAGGAGCCGACCCGTCTGAGGGTGCAAGGAGTGAGGCGGGAACAGCCAAGGGTCTGGACAGCCGACCCGTCTGAGGGTGCAAGGAGTGAGGAGCCGACCTGTCTGAGGGTGCAAGGAGTGAGGCGGGAACATCACGGGTCTGGACAGCCGACCCGTCTGAGGGTGCAAGGAGTGAGGCGGGAACAGCCACGGGTCTGGTCAGCCGACCCGTCTGAGGGTGCAAGGAGTGAGGCGGGAACAGCCACGGAGCCGACCCATCTGAGGGTGTAAGGAGTGAGGCGGGAACATCACGGGTCTGGACAGCCGACCTGTCTGAGAATGCAAGGACTGAGGCGGGAACAGTCACGGGTCTGGACAGCTGACCCGTCTGAGGGTGCAAGGAGTGAGGAGCCGACCCATCTGAGGGTGCAAGGAGTGAGGCGGGAACAGCCACGGGTCTGGACAGCCGACCCGTCTGAGGGTGCAAGGAGTGAGGCGAAACAGCAACGAGTCTGGACAGCCAACCCGTCTGAGGGTGCAAGGAGTGAGGAGCCGACCCATCTGAGGGTGCAAGGAGTGAGGCGGGAACATCACGGGTCTGGACAGCCGACCCGTCTGAGGGTGCAAGGAGTGAGGAGCCGACCCATCAGAGGGTGCAAGGAGTGAGGCGGGACCATCACGGGTCTGGACAGCCGACCCGTCTGAGGGTGCAAGGAGTGAGGCGGGAACAACACGGGTCTGGACAGCCGACCCGTCTGAGGGTGCAAGGAGTGAGGCGAAACAACACGGGTCTGGACAGCCGACCCGTCTGAGGGTGCAAGGAGTGAGGAGCCGACCCATCTGAGGGTGCAAGGAGTGAGGAGCCGACCCGTCTGAGGGTGCAAGGAGTGAGGCGGGAACAGCCACGGGTCTGGACAGCCGACCCGTCTGAGGGTGCAAGGAGTGAGGCGGGAACATCAGGGGTCTGGACAGCCGACCCGTCTGAGGGTGCAAGGAGTGAGGCGGGAACATCACGGGTCTGGACAGTCGACCCGTCAAGGGTGCAAGGAGTGAGGCGGGAACAGCCACGGGTCTGGACAGTCGACCCGTCTGAGGGTGCAAGGAGTGAGGCGGGAACATCACAGGTCTGGACAGCCGACAAGTCTGAGGGTGCAAGGAGTGAGGCGGGAACAGCCACGGGTCTGGACAGCCAACCCGTCAAGGGTGCAAGGAGTGAGGAGCCGACCCGTCTGAGGGTGTAAGGAGTGAGGCGGGAACAGTCACGGGTCTGGACAGCCGACCCGTCTGAGGGTGCAAGGAGTGAGGCGGGAACAGCCACGGGTCTGGACAGCTGACCCATCAAGGGTGCAAGGAGTGAGGAGCCGACCCATCAAGGGTGCAAGGAGTGAGGCGGGAACATCACGGGTCTGGACAGCCGACCCGTCAAGGGTGCAAGGAGTGAGGCGGGAACAGCCACAGGTCTGGACAGCCGACCCGTCTGAGGGTGCAAGGAGTGAGGCGGGAACAGCCACGGGTCTGGACAGCCAACCCGTCTGAGGGTGCAAGGAGTGAGGCGGGAACAGCCACGGAGGCGACCCGTCTGAGGGTGCAAGGAGTGAGGCGGGAACATCACGGGTCTGGACAGCCGACCTGTCTGAGGGTGCAAGGAGTGAGGCGGGAACAGCCACGGGTCTGGACAGCCGACCCGTCTGAGGGTGCAAGGAGTGAGGAGCCGACCCGTCTGAGGGTGCAAGGAGTGAGGCGGGAACAGCCACGGGTCTGGACAGCCGACCCGTCTGAGGGTGCAAGGAGTGAGGCGGGAACAGCCACGAGTCTGGACAGCCAACCCGTCTGAGGGTGCAAGGAGTGAGGAGCCGACCCGTCTGAGGGTGCAAGGAGTGAGGCGGGAACATCACGGGTCTGGACAGCCGACCCGTCTGAGGGTGCAAGGAGTGAGGAGCCGACCCATCTGAGGGTGCAAGGAGTGAGGCAGGAACATCACGGGTCTGGACAGCTGACCCGTCTGAGGGTGCAAGGAGTGAGGCGGGAACAGCCACGGGTCTGGACAGCCGACCCGTCTGAGGGTGCAAGGAGTGAGACGGGAACAGCCACGGGTCTGGACAGCCGACCCTTCTAAGGGTGCAAGGAGTGGGCGGGAACAGCCATGGAGCCGACCCGTCTGAGGGTGCAAGGAGTGAGGCGGGAACATCACGGGTCTGGACAGCCGACCCGTCTGAGGGTGCAAGGAGTGAGGCGGGAACAGCCACGGGTCTGGACAGCCGACCCGTCTGAGGGTGCAAGGAGTGAGGCGGGAACATCACGGGTCTGGACAGCCGACCCGTCTGAGGGTGCAAGGAGTGAGGCGGGAACATCACAGGTCTGGACAGCCGACCCGTCAAGGGTGCAAGGAGTGAGGCGGGAACATCACGGGTCTGGACAGCCGACCCGTCATGGGTGCAAGGAGTGAGGTGGGAACATCACGGGTCTGGACAGCCGACCCGTCAAGGGTGCAAGGAGTGAGGCGGGAACAGCCACGGGTCTGGACAGCCGACCCGTCTGAGGGTGCAAGGAGTGAGGCGGGAACATCACGGGTCTGGACAGCTGACCCGTCTGAGGGTGCAAGGAGTGAGGCGGGAACAGCCACGGGTCTGGACAGCCGACCCGTCAAGAAGGCAAGGAGTGAGGCGGGAAAAGCCACGGGTCTGGACAGCCGACCCGTCTGAGGGTGCAAGGAGTGAGGCGGGAACATCACGGGTCTGGACAGCCGACCCGTCTGAGGGTGCAAGGAGTGAGGCGGGAACAGCCACGGGTCTGGACAGCCGACCCGTCAAGGGTGCAAGGAGTGAGGCGGGAACAGCCACGGGTCTGGACAGCCGACCCGTCTGATGGTGCAAGGAGTGAGGCGGGAACATCACGGGTCTGGACAGCCGACCCGTCAAGGGTGCAAGAAGTGAGGCGGGAACAGCCACCCGTCTGGACAGTCGACCCGTCTGAGGGTGCAAGGAGTGAGGCGGGAACATCACGGATCTGGACAGCCGACCCGTCTGAGGGTGCAAGGAGTGAGGCGGGAACAGTCACAGGTCTGGACAGCCAACCCGTCAAGGGTGCAAGGAGTGAGGAGCCGACCCGTCTGAGGGTGCAAGGAGTGAGGCGGGAACAGTTACGGGTCTGGACTGCCGACCCGTCTGAGGGTGCAAGGAGTGAGGCGGGAACAGCCACGGGTCTGGACAGCTGACCAATCAAGGGTGCAAGGAGTGAGGAGCCGACCCGTCAAGGGTGCAAGGAGTGAGGCGGGAACATCACGGGTCTGGACAGCCGACCCGTCAAGGGTGCAAGGAGTGAGGCGGGAACATCACGGGTCTGGACAGCCGACCCGTCAAGGGTGCAAGGAGTGAGGCGTGAACATCACGGGTCTGGACAGCCGACTCGTCTGAGGGTGCAAGGAGTGAGGCGGGAACAGCCACGGGTCTGGACAGCTGACCCATCAAGGGTGCAAGGAGTGAGGAGCCGACCCGTCAAGGGTGCAAGGAGTGAGGCGGGAACATCACGGGTCTGGACAGCCGACCCATCAAGGGTGCAAGGAGTGAGGCGGGAACATCACGGGTCTGGACAGCCGACCCGTCAAGGGTGCAAGGAGTGAGGCGGGAACATCACGGGTCTGGACAACCGACCCGTCTGAGGGTGCAAGGAGTGAGGCAGGAACAGGCACGGGTCTGGACAGCCGACCCATCTGAGGGTGCAAGGAGTGAGGCAGGAACAACACGGGTCTGGACAGCCGACCCGTCTGAGGGTGCAAGGAGTGAGGAGCCGACCCATCTGAGGGTGCAAGGAGTGAGGAGCCGACCCGTCTGAGGGTGCAAGGAGTGAGGCGGGAACAGCCACGGGTCTGGACAGCCGACCCGTCTGAGGGTGCAAGGAGTGAGGCGGGAACATCACGGGTCTGGACAGCCGACCCGTCTGAGGGTGCAAGGAGTGAGGCGGGAACAGCCACGGGTCTGGACAGCCGACCCGTCAAGGGTGCAAGGAGTGAGGCGGGAACAGCCACTGGTCTGGACAGCCGACCCGTCTGAGGGTGCAAGGAGTGAGACGGGAACATCATGGGTCTGGACAGCCGACCCGTCAAGGGTGCAAGGAGTGAGGCGGGAACAGCCACGGGTCTGGACAGTCGACCCATCGGAGGGTGCAAGGAGTGATGCGGGAACATCACGGGTCTGGACAGCCGACCCGTCTGAGGGTGCAAGGAGTGAGGCGGGAACAGCCACGGGTCTGGACAGCTGACCCATCAAGGGTGCAAGGAGTGAGGAGCCGACCCGTCAAGGGTGCAAGGAGTGAGGCGGGAACATCACAGGTCTGGACAGCCGACCTGTCAAGGGTGCAAGGAGTGAGGCGGGAACATCACGGGTCTGGACAGCCGACCCGTCAAGGGTGCAAGGAGGGAGGCGGGAACATCACGGGTCTGGACAGCCGACCCGTCAAGGGTGCAAGGAGTGAGGCGGGAACAGCCACGGGTCTGGACAGCCGACCCGTCTGAGGGTGCAAGGAGTGAGGCGGGAACATCACAGGTCTGGACAGCCGACCCGTCAAGGGTGCAAGGAGTGAGGCGGGAATAGCCACGGGTCTGGACAGTCGACCTGTCTGAGGGTGCAAGGAGTGAGGCGGGAACATCACGGGTCTGGACAGCCAACCCGTCTGAGGGTGCAAGGAGTGAGGCGGGAACAGCCACTGGTCTGGACAGCCAACCCATCAAGGGTGCAAGGAGTGAGGAACCGACCCATCTGAGGGTGCAAGGAGTGAGGTGGGAACAGTCACGGGTCTGGACAGCCGACCCGTCTGAGGGTGCAAGGAGTGAGGAGCCGACCCATCTGAGGGTGCAAGGAGTGAGGCGGGAACATCACGGGTCTGGACAGCTGACCCGTCTGAGGGTGCAAGGAGTGAGGCGGGAACAGCCACGGGTCTGGACAGCCGACCCGTCTGAGGGTGCAAGGAGTGAGACGGGAACAGCCACGGGTCTGGACAGCCGACCCTTCTAAGGGTGCAAGGAGTGGGGCGGGAACAGCCATGGAGCCGACCCGTCTGAGGGTGCAAGGAGTGAGGCGGGAACATCACGGGTCTGGACAGCCGACCCGTCTGAGGGTGCAAGGAGTGAGGCGGGAACAGCCACGGGTCTGGACAGCCGACCCGTCTGAGGGTGCAAGGAGTGAGGCGGGAACATCACGGGTCTGGACAGCCGACCCGTCTGAGGGTGCAAGGAGTGAGGCGGGAACATCACAGGTCTGGACAGCCGACCCGTCAAGGGTGCAAGGAGTGAGGCGGGAACATCACGGGTCTGGACAGCCGACCCGTCAAGGGTGCAAGGAGTGAGGTGGGAACATCACGGGTCTGGACAGCCGACCCGTCAAGGGTGCAAGGAGTGAGGCGGGAACAGCCACGGGTCTGGACAGCCGACCCGTCTGAGGGTGCAAGGAGTGAGGCAGGAACATCACGGGTCTGGACAGCTGACCCGTCTGAGGGTGCAAGGAGTGAGGCGGGAACAGCCACGGGTCTGGACAGCCGACCCGTCAAGAAGGCAAGGAGTGAGGCGGGAACAGCCACGGGTCTGGACAGCCGACCCGTCTGAGGGTGCAAGGAGTGAGGCGGGAACATCACGGGTCTGGACAGCCGACCCGTCTGAGGGTGCAAGGAGTGAGGCGGGAACATCACGGATCTGGACAGCCGACCCGTCTGAGGGTGCAAGGAGTGAGGCGGGAACAGTCACAGGTCTGGACAGCCAACCCGTCAAGGGTGCAAGGAGTGAGGAGCCGACCCGTCTGAGGGTGCAAGGAGTGAGGCGGGAACAGTCACGGGTCTGGACTGCCGACCCGTCTGAGGGTGCAAGGAGTGAGGCGGGAACAGCCACGGGTCTGGACAGCTGACCAATCAAGGGTGCAAGGAGTGAGGAGCCGACCCGTCAAGGGTGCAAGGAGTGAGGCGGGAACATCACGGGTCTGGACAGCCGACCCGTCAAGGGTGCAAGGCGTGAGGCGGGAACATCACGGGTCTGGACAGCCGACCCGTCAAGGGTGCAAGGAGTGAGGCGAGAACATCACGGGTCTGGACAGCCGACTCGTCTGAGGGTGCAAGGAGTGAGGCGGGAACAGCCACGGGTGTGGACAGCTGACCCATCAAGGGTGCAAGGAGTGAGGAGCCGACCCGTCAAGGGTGCAAGGAGTGAGGCGGGAACATCACGGGTCTGGACAGCCGACCCATCAAGGGTGCAAGGAGTGAGGCGGGAACACCACGGGTCTGGACAGCCGACCCGTCAAGGGTGCAAGGAGTGAGGCGGGAACATCACGGGTCTGGACAGCCGACCCGTCTGAGGGTGCAAGGAGTGAGGCAGGAACAGGCACGGGTCTGGACAGCCGACCCATCTGAGGGTGCAAGGAGTGAGGCAGGAACAACACGGGTCTGGACAGCCGACCCGTCTGAGGGTGCAAGGAGTGAGGAGCCGACCCATCTGAGGGTGCAAGGAGTGAGGAGCCGAACCGTCTGAGGGTGCAAGGAGTGAGGCGGGAACAGCCACGGGTCTGGACAGCCGACCCGTCTGAGGGTGCAAGGAGTGAGGCGGGAACATCACGGGTCTGGACAGCCGACCCGTCTGAGGGTGCAAGGAGTGAGGCGGGAACAGCCACGGGTCTGGACAGCCGACCCGTCAAGGGTGCAAGGAGTGAGGCGGGAACAGCCACGGGTCTGGACAGCCGACCCGTCTGAGGGTGCAGGGAGTGAGGCGGGAACATCATGGGTCTGGACAGCCGACCCGTCAAGGGTGCAAGGAGTGAGGCGGGAACAGCCACGGGTCTGGACAGTCGACCCGTCGGAGGGTGCAAGGAGTGATGCGGGAACATCACGGGTCTGGACAGCCGACCCGTCTGAGGGTGCAAGGAGTGAGGCGGGAACAGCCACGGGTCTGGACAGCTGACCCATCAAGGGTGCAAGGAGTGAGGAGCCGACCCGTCAAGGGTGCAAGGAGTGAGGCGGGAACATCACAGGTCTTGACAGCCGACCCGTCAAGGGTGCAAGGAGTGAGGCGGGAACATCACGGGTCTGGACAGCCGACCCGTCAAGGGTGCAAGGAGTGAGGCGGGAACATCACGGGTCTGGACAGCCGACCCGTCAAGGGTGCAAGGAGTGAGGCGGGAACAGCCACGGGTCTGGACAGCCGACCCGTCTGAGGGTGCAAGGAGTGAGGCGGGAACATCACAGGTCTGGACAGCCGACCCGTCAAGGGTGCAAGGAGTGAGGCGGGAATAGCCACGGGTCTGGACAGTCGACCCGTCTGAGGGTGCAAGGAGTGAGGCGGGAACATCACGGGTCTGGACAGCCGACCCGTCTGAGGGTGCAAGGAGTGAGGCGGGAACAGCCACGGGTCTGGACAGCCAACCCATCAAGGGTGCAAGGAGTGAGGAACCGACCCATCTGAGGGTGTAAGGAGTGAGGTGGGAACAGTCACGGGTCTGGACAGCTGACACGTCTGAGGGTGCAAGGAGTGAGGCGGGAACATCACGGGTCTGGACAGCCAACCCGTCTGAGGGTGCAAGGAGTGAGGCGGGAACAGTCACGGGTCTGGACAGCCGACCCGTCTGAGGGTGCAAGGAGTGAGGCGGGAACAGCCACGGGTCTTGACAGCTGACCCATCAAGGTTGCAAGGAGTGAGGAGCCGACCCGTCAAGGGTGCAAGGAGTGAGGCGGGAACATCAAGGGTCTGGACAGCCGACCCGTCAAGGATGCAAGGAGTGAGGCGGGAACAGCCACAGGTCTGGACAGCCGACCCGTCTGAAGGTGCAAGGAGTGAGGCGGGAACAGCCACGGGTCTGGACAGCCGACCCGTCTGAGGGTGCAAGGAGTGAGGCGGGAACAGCCACGGAGCCGACCCGTCTGATGGTGCAAGGAGTGAGGAGGGAACATCACGGGTCTGGACAGCCGACCTGTCTGAGGGTGCAAGGAGTGAGGCGGGAACAGCCACGGGTCTGGACAGCCGACCCGTCTGAGGGTGCAAGGAGTGAGGAGCTGACCCGACCGAGGGTGCAAGGAGTGAGGCGGGAACAGCCACGGGTCTGGACAGCCGACCCGTCTGAGGGTGCAAGGAGTGAGGCGGGAACAGCCACGAGTCTGGACAGCCAACCCGTCTGAGGGTGCAAGGAGTGAGGCGGGAACATCACGGGTCTGGACAGCCGATCCGTCTGAGGGTGCAAGGAGTGAGGAGCCGACCCATCTGAGGGTGCAAGGAGTGAGGCGGGAACATCACGGGTCTGGACAGCTGACCCGTCTGAGGGTGCAAGGAGTGAGGCGGGAACAGCCACGGGTCTGGACAGCCGACCCGTCTGAGGGTGCAAGGAGTGAGGCAGGAACAGCCACGGGTCTGGACAGCCGACCCGTCTGAGGGTGCAAGGAGTGAGGCGGGAACAGCCACGGAGCCGACCCGTCTGAGGGTGCAAGGAGTGAGGCGGGAACATCATGGGTCTGGACAGCCGACCCGTCTGAGGGTGCAAGGAGTGAGGCGGGAACAGCCACGGCTCTGGACAGCCGACCCGTCTGAGGGTGCAAGGAGTGAGGCGGGAACATCACGGGTCTGGACAGCCGACCCGTCTGAGGGTGCAAGGAGTGAGGCGGGAACAACACGGGTCTGGACAGCCGACCCGTCTGAGGGTGCAAGGAGTGAGGAGCCGACCCATCTGAGGGTGCAAGGAGTGAGGAGCCGACCCGTCTGAGGGTGCTAGGAGTGAGGCGGGAACAGCCACGGGTCTGGACAGCCGACCCGTCTGAGGGTGCAAGGAGTGAGGCGGGAACATCACGGGTCTGGACAGCCGACCCGTCTGAGGGTGCAAGGAGTGAGGCGGGAACATCACGGGTCTGGACAGTCGACCCGTCAAGGGTGCAAGGAGTGAGGCGGGAACACCCACGGGTCTGGACAGTCGACCCGTCTGAGGGTGCAAGGAGTGAGGCGGGAACATCACGGGTCTGGACAGCCGACCCGTCTGAGGGTGCAAGGAGTGAGGCGGGAACAGCCACGGGTCTGGACAGCCAACCCGTCAAGGGTGCAAGGAGTGAGGAGCCGACCCGTCTGATGGTGTAAGGAGTGAGGCGGGAACAGTCACGGGTCTGGACAGCCGACCCGTCTGAGGGTGCAAGGAGTGAGGCGGGAACAGCCACGGGTCTGGACAGCTGACCCATCAAGGGTGCAAGGAGTGAGGAGCCGACCCATCAAGGGTGCAAGGAGTGAGGCGGGAACATCACGGGTCTGGACAGCCGACCCGTCAAGGGTGCAAGGAGTGAGGCGGGAACAGCCACAGGTCTGGACAGCCGACCCGTCTGAGGGTGCAAGGAGTGAGGCGGGAACAGCCACGGGTCTGGACAGCCAACCCGTCTGAGGGTGCAAGGAGTGAGGCGGGAACAGCCACGGAGGCGACCCGTCTGAGGGTGCAAGGAGTGAGGCAGGAACATCACGGGTCTGGACAGCCGACCTGTCTGAGGGTGCAAGGAGTGAGGCGGGAACAGCCACGGGTCTGGACAGCCGACCCGTCTGAGGGTGCAAGGAGTGAGGCGGGAACAGCCACGGGTCTGGACAGCCGACCCGTCTGAGGGTGCAAGGAGTGAGGCGGGAACAGCCACGAGTCTGGACATCCAACCCGTCTGAGGGTGCAAGGAGTGAGGAGCCGACCCGTCTGAGGGTGCAAGGAGTGAGGCGGGAACATCACGGGTCTGGACAGCCGACCCGTCTGAGGGTGCAAGGAGTGAGGAGCCGACCCATCTGAGGGTGCAAGGAGTGAGGCAGGAACATCACGGGTCTGGACAGCTGACCCGTCTGAGGGTGCAAGGAGTGAGGCGGGAACAGCCACGGGTCTGGACAGCCGACCCGTCTGAGGGTGCAAGGAGTGAGGTGGGAACAGCCACGGGTCTGGACAGCCGACCCTTCTAAGGGTGCAAGGAGTGGGGCGGGAACAGCCATGGAGCCGACCCGTCTGAGGGTGCAAGGAGTGAGGCGGGAACATCACGGGTCTGGACAGCCGACCCGTCTGAGGGTGCAAGGAGTGAGGCGGGAACAGCCACGGGTCTGGACAGCCGACCCGTCTGAGGGTGCAAGGAATGAGGCGGGAACATCACGGGTCTGGACAGCCGACCCGTCTGAGGGTGCAAGGAGTGAGGCGGGAACATCACAGGTCTGGACAGCCGACCCGTCAAGGGTGCAAGGAGTGAGGCGGGAACAGCCACGGGTCTGGACAGCCGACCCGTCTGAGGGTGCAAGGAGTGAGGCGGGAACATCACGGGTCTGGACAGCTGACCCGTCTGAGGGTGCAAGGAGTGAGGCGGGAACAGCCACGGGTCTGGACAGCCGACCCGTCAAGAAGGCAAGGAGTGAGGCGGGAACAGCCACGGGTCTGGACAGCCGACCCGTCTGAGGGTGCAAGGAGTGAGGCGGGAACATCACGGGTCTGGACAGCCGACCCGTCTGAGGGTGCAAGGAGTGAGGCGGGAACAGCCACGGGTCTGGACAGCCGACCCGTCAAGGGTGCAAGGAGTGAGGCGGGAACAGCCACGGGTCTGGACAGCCGACCCGTCTGATGGTGCAAGGAGTGAGGCGGAAACATCACGGGTCTGGACAGCCGACCCGTCAAGGGTGCAAGAAGTGAGGCGGGAACAGCCACCCGTCTGGACAGTCGACCCGTCTGAGGGTGCAAGGAGTGAGGCGGGAACATCACGGATCTGGACAGCCGACCCGTCTGAAGGTGCAAGGAGTGAGGCGGGAACAGTCACAGGTCTGGACAGCCAACCCGTCAAGGGTGCAAGGAGTGAGGAGCCGACCCGTCTGAGGGTGCAAGGAGTGAGGCGGGAACAGTCACGGGTCTGGACTGCCGACCCGTCTGAGGGTGCAAGGAGTGAGGCGGGAACAGCCACAGGTCTGGACAGCTGACCAATCAAGGGTGCAAGGAGTGAGGAGCCGACCCGTCAAGGGTGCAAGGAGTGAGGCGGGAACATCACGGGTCTGGACAGCCGACCCGTCAAGGGTGCAAGGAGTGAGGCGGGAACATCACGGGTCTGGACAGCCGACCCGTCAAGGGTGCAAGGAGTGAGGCGAGAACATCACGGGTCTGGACAGCCGACTCGTCTGAGGGTGCAAGGAGTGAGGCGGGAACAGCCACGGGTCTGGACAGCTGACCCATCAAGGGTGCAAGGAGTGAGGAGCCGACCCGTCAAGGGTGCAAGGAGTGAGGCGGGAACATCACGGGTCTGGACAGCCGACCCATCAAGGGTGCAAGGAGTGAGGCGGGAACATCACGGGTCTGGACAGCCGACCCGTCAAGGGTGCAAGGAGTGAGGCGGGAACATCACGGGTCTGGACAGCCGACCCGTCTGTGGGTGCAAGGAGTGAGGCAGGAACAGGCACGGGTCTGGACAGCCGACCCATCTGAGGGTGCAAGGAGTGAGGCAGGAACAACACGGGTCTGGACAGCCGACCCGTCTGAGGGTGCAAGGAGTGAGGAGCCGACCCATCTGAGGGTGCAAGGAGTGAGGAGCCGACCCGTCTGAGGGTGCAAGGAGTGAGGCGGGAACAGCCACAGGTCTGGACAGCCGACCCGTCTGAGGGTTCAAGGAGTGAGGCGGGAACATCACGGGTCTGGACAGCCGACCCGTCTGAGGGTGCAAGGAGTGAGGCGGGAACAGCCACGGGTCTGGACAGCCGACCCGTCAAGGGTGCAAGGAGTGAGGCGGGAACAGCCACGGGTCTGGACAGCCGACCCGTCTGAGGGTGCAAGGAGTGAGACGGGAACATCATGGGTCTGGACAGCCGACCCGTCAAGGGTGCAAGGAGTGAGGCGGGGAACAGCCACGGGTCTGACAGTCGACCCGTCGGAGGGTGCAAGGAGTGATGCGGGAACATCACGGGTCTGGACAGCCGACCCGTCTGAGGGTGCAAGGAGTGAGGCGGGAACAGCCACGGGTCTGGACAGCTGACCCATCAAGGGTGCAAGGAGTGAGGAGCCGACCCGTCAAGGGTGCAAGGAGTGAGGCGAGAACATCACAGGTCTGGACAGCCGACCCGTCAAGGGTGCAAGGAGTGAGGCGGGAACATCACGGGTCTGGACAGCCGACCCGTCAAGGGTGCAAGGAGTGAGGCGGGAACATCACGGGTCTGGACAGCCGACCCGTCAAGGGTGCAAGGAGTGAGGCAGGAACAGCCACGGGTCTGGACAGCCGACCCGTCTGAGGGTGCAAGGAGTGAGGCGGGAACATCACAAGTCTGGACAGCCGACCCGTCAAGGGTGCAAGGAGTGAGGCGGGAACATCACGGGTCTGGACAGCCGACCCGTCAAGGGTGCAAGGAGTGAGGCGGGAACATCACGGGTCAGGACAGCCGACAAGTCAAGGGTGCAAGGAGTGAGGCGGGAAAAACACGGATCTGGACAGCCGACCCGTCTGAGGGTGCAAGGAGTGAGGTAGGAACAGCCACGGGTCTGGACAGTCAACCCGTCAAGGGTGCAAGGAGTGAGGAGCCGACCCATCTGAGGGTGCAAGGAGTGAGGCGGGAACAGTCACGGGTCTGGACAGCCGACACGTCTGAGGGTGCAAGGAGTGAGGCGGGAACAGCCACGGGTCTGGACAGCTGACCCATCAAGGGTGCAAGGAGTGAGGAGCCGACCCGACAAGGGTGCAAGGAGTGAAGCGGGAACATCACGGGTCTGGACAGCCGACCCGTCAAGGGTGCAAGGAGTGAGGCGGGAACAGCCACGGGTCTGGACAGCCGACCCGTCTGAGGGTGCAAGGAGTGAGGCGGGAACAGCCACGAGTCTGGACAGCCGACCCGTCTGAGGGTGAAAGGAGTGAGGCGGGAACAGCCACGGAGCCAACCCGTCTGAGGGTGCAAGGAGTGAGGCGGGAACATCACGGGTCTGGACAGCCGACCTGTCTGAGGGTGCAAGGAGTGAGGCGGGAACAGCCACGGGTCTGGACAGCCGACCCGTCTGAGGGTGCAAGGAGTGAGGAGCCGACCCGTCTGAGGGTGCATGAAGTGAGGCGGGAACAACCACGGGTCTGGACAGCCGACCCGTCTGAGGGTGCAAGGAGTGAGGCGGGAACAGCCACGAGTCTGGACAGCCAACCCGTCTGAGGGTGCAAGGAGTGAGGAGCCGACCCATCTGAGGGTGCAAGGAGTGAGGCGGGAACATCACGGGTCTGGTCAGCCGACCCGTCTGAGGGTGCAAGGAGTGAGGCGGGAACAGCCACGGGTCTGGACAGCCGACCCGTCTGAGGGTGAAAGGAGTGAGGTGGGAACAGCCACGGGTCTGGACAGTCGACCCGTCTGAGGGTGCAAGGAGTGAGGCGGGAACAGCCACGGGTCTGGACAGCCGACCCGTCTGAGGGTGCAAGGAGTGAGGCGGGAACATCACAGGTCTGGACAGCCGACCCGTCTGAGGGTGCAAGGAGTGAGGCGGGAACATCACGGGTCTGGACAGCCGACCCGTCAAGGGTGCAAGGAGTGAGGCGGGAACATCACGGGTCTGGACAGCCGACAAGTCAAGTGTGCAAGGAGTGAGGCGGGAACATAACGGGTCTGGACAGCCGACCCGTCTGAGGGTGCAAGGAGTGAGGCGGGAACAGCCACGAGTCTGGACAGCCAACCCGTCTGAGGGTGCAAGGAGTGAGGAGCCGACCCGTCTGAGGGTGCAAGGAGTGAGGCGGGAACATCACGGGTCTGGAAAGCCGACCCGTCTGAGGGTGCAAGGAGTGAGGAGCCGACCCATCTGAGGGTCCAAGGAGTGAGGCGGGAACATCACGGGTCTGGTCAGCCGACCCGTCTGAGGGTGCAAGGAGTGAGGCGGGAACAGCCACGGGTCTGGACAGCCGACCCGTCTGAGGGTGCAAGGAGTGAGGTGGGAACAGCCACGGGTCTGGACAGCCGACCCGTCAAGGGTGCAAGTAGTGAGGCGGGAACATCACAGGTCTGGACAGCCGACCCGTCAAGGGTGCAAGGAGTGAGGCGGGAACATCACGGGTTTGGACAGCCGACCCGTCTGAGGGTGCAAGGAGTGAGGCGGGAACAGGCACGGGTCTGGACAGCCGACCCGTCTGAGGGTGCAAGGAGTGAGGCGGGAACAACACGGGTCTGGACAGTCGACCCGTCTGAGGGTGCAAGGAGTGAGGAGCCGACCCGTCTGAGGGTGCAAGGAGTGAGGAGCCGACCCGTCTGAGGGTGCAAGGAGTGAGGCGGGAACAGCCACGGGTCTGGACAGCCGACCCGTCTGAGGGTGCAAGGAGTGAGGCGGGAACAGCCACGGGTCTGGACAGCTGACCCGTCTGAGGGTGCAAGGAGTGAGGCGGGAACAGCCACGGGTCTGGACAGCCGACCCGTCAAGGGTGCAAGGAGTGAGGCGGGAACAGCCACGGGTCTGGACAGCTGACCCATCAAGGGTGCAAGGAGTGAGGAGCCGACCCGTCAAGGGTGCAAGGAGTGAGGCGGGAACATCACGGGTCTGGACAGCTGACCCGTCAAGGGTGCAAGGAGTGAGGCGGGAACATCACGGGTCTGGGCAGCCGCCCGGCAAGGTTGCAAGGAGTGAGGCGGGAACATCACGGGTCTGGACAGCCGACCCGTCTGAGGGTGCAAGGAGTGAGGAGCCGACCCGTCTGAGGGTGCAAGGAGTGAGGCGGGAACAGTCACGGGTCTGGACAGCCGACCCGTCTGAGGGTGCAAGGAGTGCGGCGGGAACAGCCATGGGTCTGGACAGCCGACCCGTCAAGGGTGCAAGGAGTGAGGCGGGAACAGCCACGGGTCTGGACAGCCGACCCGTCTGAGGGTGCAAGGAGTGAGGCGGGAACATCTCGGGTCTGGACAGCCGACCCGTCAAGGGTGCAAGGAGTGAGGCGGGAACAGCCACGGGTCTGGACAGTCGACCCGTCTGAGGGTGCAAGGAGTGAGGCGGGAACATCACGGGTCTGGACAGCCGACCTGTCTGAGGGTGCAAGGAGTGAGGAGGGAACAGCCGCGGGTCTGGACAGCCAACCCGTCAAGGGTGCAAGGAGTGAGGAGCCGACCCAGCTGAGGGTGCAAGGAGTGAGGCGGGAACAGTCACGGGTCTGGACAGCCGACCCGTCAAGGGTGCAAGGAGTGAGGCAGGAACAGCCACGGGTCTGGACAGCCGACCCGTCTGAGGGTGCAAGGAGTGAGGCGGGAACATCACAAGTCTGGACAGCCGACCCGTCAAGGGTGCAAGGAGTGAGGCGGGAACATCACGGGTCTGGACAGCCGACCCGTCAAGGGTGCAAGGAGTGAGGCGGGAACATCACGGGTCTGGACAGCCGACAAGTCAAGGGTGCAAGGAGTGAGGCGGGAAAAACACGGATCTGGACAGCCGACCCGTCTGAGGGTGCAAGGAGTGAGGTAGGAACAGCCACGGGTCTGGACAGTCAACCCGTCAAGGGTGCAAGGAGTGAGGAGCCGACCCATCTGAGGGTGCAAGGAGTGAGGCGGGAACAGTCACGGGTCTGGACAGCCGACACGTCTGAGGGTGCAAGGAGTGAGGCGGGAACAGCCACGGGTCTGGACAGCTGACCCATCAAGGGTGCAAGGAGTGAGGAGCCGACCCGACAAGGGTGCAAGGAGTGAAGCGGGAACATCACGGGTCTGGACAGCCGACCCGTCAAGGGTGCAAGGAGTGAGGCGGGAACAGCCACGGGTCTGGACAGCCGACCCGTCTGAGGGTGCAAGGAGTGAGGCGGGAACAGCCACGAGTCTGGACAGCCGACCCGTCTGAGGGTGAAAGGAGTGAGGCGGGAACAGCCACGGAGCCAACCCGTCTGAGGGTGCAAGGAGTGAGGCGGGAACATCACGGGTCTGGACAGCCGACCTGTCTGAGGGTGCAAGGAGTGAGGCGGGAACAGCCACGGGTCTGGACAGCCGACCCGTCTGAGGGTGCAAGGAGTGAGGAGCCGACCCGTCTGAGGGTGCATGAAGTGAGGCGGGAACAACCACGGGTCTGGACAGCCGACCCGTCTGAGGGTGCAAGGAGTGAGGCGGGAACAGCCACGAGTCTGGACAGCCAACCCGTCTGAGGGTGCAAGGAGTGAGGAGCCGACCCATCTGAGGGTGCAAGGAGTGAGGCGGGAACATCACGGGTCTGGTCAGCCGACCCGTCTGAGGGTGCAAGGAGTGAGGCGGGAACAGCCACGGGTCTGGACAGCCGACCCGTCTGAGGGTGAAAGGAGTGAGGTGGGAACAGCCACGGGTCTGGACAGTCGACCCGTCTGAGGGTGCAAGGAGTGAGGCGGGAACAGCCACGGGTCTGGACAGCCGACCCGTCTGAGGGTGCAAGGAGTGAGGCGGGAACATCACAGGTCTGGACAGCCGACCCGTCTGAGGGTGCAAGGAGTGAGGCGGGAACATCACGGGTCTGGACAGCCGACCCGTCAAGGGTGCAAGGAGTGAGGCGGGAACATCACGGGTCTGGACAGCCGACAAGTCAAGGGTGCAAGGAGTGAGGCGGGAACATAACGGGTCTGGACAGCCGACCCGTCTGAGGGTGCAAGGAGTGAGGCGGGAACAGCCACGAGTCTGGACAGCCAACCCGTCTGAGGGTGCAAGGAGTGAGGAGCCGACCCGTCTGAGGGTGCAAGGAGTGAGGCGGGAACATCACGGGTCTGGAAAGCCGACCCGTCTGAGGGTGCAAGGAGTGAGGAGCCGACCCATCTGAGGGTCCAAGGAGTGAGGCGGGAACATCACGGGTCTGGTCAGCCGACCCGTCTGAGGGTGCAAGGAGTGAGGCGGGAACAGCCACGGGTCTGGACAGCCGACCCGTCTGAGGGTGCAAGGAGTGAGGTGGGAACAGCCACGGGTCTGGACAGCCGACCCGTCAAGGGTGCAAGTAGTGAGGCGGGAACATCACAGGTCTGGACAGCCGACCCGTCAAGGGTGCAAGGAGTGAGGCGGGAACATCACGGGTTTGGACAGCCGACCCGTCTGAGGGTGCAAGGAGTGAGGCGGGAACAGGCACGGGTCTGGACAGCCGACCCGTCAGAGGGTGCAAGGAGTGAGGCGGGAACAACATGGGTCTGGACAGTCGACCCGTCTGAGGGTGCAAGGAGTGAGGAGCCGACCCGTCTGAGGGTGCAAGGAGTGAGGAGCCGACCCGTCTGAGGGTGCAAGGAGTGAGGCGGGAACAGCCACGGGTCTGGACAGCCGACCCGTCTGAGGGTGCAAGGAGTGAGGCGGGAACAGCCACGGGTCTGGACAGCTGACCCGTCTGAGGGTGCAAGGAGTGAGGCGGGAACAGCCACGGGTCTGGACAGCCGACCCGTCAAGGGTGCAAGGAGTGAGGCGGGAACAGCCACGGGTCTGGACAGCTGACCCATCAAGGGTGCAAGGAGTGAGGAGCCGACCCGTCAAGGGTGCAAGGAGTGAGGCGGGAACATCACGGGTCTGGACAGCTGACCCGTCAAGGGTGCAAGGAGTGAGGCGGGAACATCACGGGTCTGGGCAGCCGCCCGGCAAGGTTGCAAGGAGTGAGGCGGGAACATCACGGGTCTGGACAGCCGACCCGTCATGGGTGCAAGGAGTGAGGAGCCGACCCGTCTGAGGGTGCAAGGAGTGAGGCGGGAACAGTCACGGGTCTGGACAGCCGACCCGTCTGAGGGTGCAAGGAGTGCGGCGGGAACAGCCATGGGTCTGGACAGCCGACCCGTCAAGGGTGCAAGGAGTGAGGCGGGAACAGCCACGGGTCTGGACAGCCGACCCGTCTGAGGGTGCAAGGAGTGAGGCGGGAACATCTCGGGTCTGGACAGCCGACCCGTCAAGGGTGCAAGGAGTGAGGCGGGAACAGCCACGGGTCTGGCAGTCGACCCGTCTGAGGGTGCAAGGAGTGAGGCGGGAACATCACGGGTCTGGACAGCCGACCTGTCTGAGGGTGCAAGGAGTGAGGAGGGAACAGCCGCGGGTCTGGACAGCCAACCCGTCAAGGGTGCAAGGAGTGAGGAGCCGACCCAGCTGAGGGTGCAAGGAGTGAGGCGGGAACAGTCACGGGTCTGGACAGCCGACCCGTCAAGGGTGCAAGGAGTGAGGCAGGAACATCACGGGTCTGGACAGCCGACCCGTCAAGGGTGCAAGGAGTGAGGCGGGAACATCACGGGTCTGGACAGCCGACCCGTCAAGGGTGCAAGGAGTGAGGCGGGAACATCACGGGTCTGGACAGCCGACCCATCTGAGGGTGCAAGGAGTGAGGCGGGAACAGCCACGGGTCTGGACAGCTGACCCATCAAGGGTGCAAGGAGTGAGGAGCCGACCCGTCAAGGGTGCAAGGAGTGAGGCTGGAACATCACGGGTCTGGACAGCCGACCCGTCAAGGGTGCAAGGAATGAGGTGGGAACATCACGGGTCTGGACAGCCGACCCGTCAAGGGTGCAAGGAGTGAGGTGGGAACATCACGGGTCTGGACATCCGACCCGTCTGAGGGTGCAAGGAGTGAGGCGGGAACAGGCACGGGTCTGGGCAGCCGACCCGTCTGAGGGTGCAAGGAGTGAGGCGGGAACAACACGGGTCTGGACAGACGACCCGTCTGAGGGTGCAAGGAGTGAGTTGGGAACAGCCACGGGTCTGGACAGCCAACCCGTCAATGGTGCAAGGAGTGAGGAGCCGACCCATCTGAGGGTGCAAGGAGTGAGGCGTGACAAGTCACGGGTCTGGACAGCCGACACGTCTGAGGGTACAAGGAGTGAGGCGGGAACAGCCACGGGTCTGGACAGCTGACCCATCAAGGGTGCAAGGAGTGAGGAGCCGACCCGACAAGGGTGCAAGGAGTGAGGCGGGAACATCACGGGTCTGGACAGCCGACCCGTCAAGGGTGCAAGGAGTGAGGCGGGAACAGCCACGGGTCTGGACAGCCGACCCGTCTGAGGGTGCAAGGAGTGAGGCGGGAACAGCCACGGGTCTGGACAGCCGACCCGTCTGAGGGTGAAAGGAGTGAGGCGGGAACAGCCACGGAGCCAACCCGTCTGACGGTGCAAGGAGTGAGGCGGGAACATCACGGGTCTGGACAGCCGACCTGTCTGAGGGTGCAAGGAGTGAGGCGGGAACAGCCACGGGTCTGGACAGCCGACCCGTCTGAGGGTGCAAGGAGTGAGGAGCCGACCCGTCTGAGGGTGCATGAAGTGAGGCGGGAACAACCACGGGTCTGGACAGCCGACCCGTCTGAGGGTGCAAGGAGTGAGGCGGGAACAGCCATGAGTCTGGACAGCCAACCCGTCTGAGGGTGCAAGGAGTGAGGAGCCGACCCATCTGAGGGTGCAAGGAGTGAGGCGGGAACATCACGGGTCTGGACAGCCGACCCGTCTGAGGGTGCAAGGAGTGAGGAGCCGACCCATCTGAGGGTGCAAGGAGTGAGGCGGGAACATCACGGGTCTGGTCAGCCGACCCGTCTGAGGGTGCAAGGAGTGAGGCGGGAACAGCCACGGGTCTGGACAGCCGACCCGTCTGAGGGTGCAAGGAGTGAGGTGGGAACAGCCACGGGTCTGGACAGCCGACCCGTCTGAGGGTGCAAGGAGTGAGGCGGGAACAGCCACGGGTCTGGACAGCCGATCCGTCTGAGGGTGCAAGGAGTGAGGCGGGAACATCACGGGTCTGGACAGCCGACAAGTCAAGGGTGCAAGGAGTGAGGCGGGAACATAACGGGTCTGGAAAGCCGACCCGTCTGAGGGTGCAAGGAGTGAGGCGGGAACATCACGGGTCTGGACAGCCGACCCGTCAAGGGTGCAAGGAGTGAGGCGGGAACATCACGGGTCTGGACAGTCGACAAGTCAAGGGTGCAAGGAGTGAGGCGGGAACATAACGGGTCTGGACAGCCGACCCGTCTGAGGGTGCAAGGAGTGAGGCGGGAACAGCCACAAGTCTGGACAGCCAACCCGTCTGAGGGTGCAAGGAGTGAGGAGCCGACCCGTCTGAGGGTGCAAGGAGTGAGGCGGGAACAACCACGGGTCTGGACAGCCGACCCGTCTGAGGGTGCAAGGAGTGAGGCGGGAACAGCCACGAGTCTGGACAGCCAACCCGTCTGAGGGTGCAAGGAGTGAGGAGCCGACCCATCTGAGGGTGCAAGGAGTGAGGCGGGAACATCACGGGTCTGGACAGCCGACCCGTCTGAGGGTGCAAGGAGTGAGGAGCCGACCCATCTGAGGGTGCAAGGAGTGAGGCGGGAACATCACGGGTCTGGTCAGCCGACCCGTCTGAGGGTGCAAGGAGTGAGGCGGGAACAGCCACGGGTCTGGACAGCCGACCCGTCTGAGGGTGCAAGGAGTGAGGTGGGAACAGCCACGGGTCTGGACAGCCGACCCGTCTGAGGGTGCAAGGAGTGAGGCGGGAACAGCCACGGGTCTGGACAGCCGATCCGTCTGAGGGTGCAAGGAGTGAGGCGGGAACATCACGGGTCTGGACAGCCGACAAGTCAAGGGTGCAAGGAGTGAGGCGGGAACATAACGGGTCTGGACAGCCGACCCGTCTGAGGGTGCAAGGAGTGAGGCGGGAACATCACGGGTCTGGACAGCCGACCCGTCAAGGGTGCAAGGAGTGAGGCGGGAACATCACGGGTCTGGACAGCCGACAAGTCAAGGGTGCAAGGAGTGAGGCGGGAACATAACGGGTCTGGACAGCCGACCCGTCTGAGGGTGCAAGGAGTGAGGCGGGAACAGCCACGAGTCTGGACAGCCAACCCGTCTGAGGGTGCAAGGAGTGAGGAGCCGACCCGTCTGAGGGTGCAAGGAGTGAGGCGGGAACATCACGGGTCTGGACAGCCGACCCGTCTGAGGGTGCAAGGAGTGAGGAGCCGACCCATCTGAGGGTCCAAGGAGTGAGGCGGGAACATCACGGGTCTGGTCAGCCGACCCGTCTGAGGGTGCAAGGAGTGAGGCGGGAACAGCCACGGGTCTGGACAGCCGACCCGTCTGAGGGTGCAAGGAGTGAGGTGGGAACAGCCACGGGTCTGGACAGCCGACCCGTCAAGGGTGCAAGTAGTGAGGCGGGAACATCACGGGTCTGGACAGCCGACCCGTCAAGGGTGCAAGGAGTGAGGCGGGAACATCACGGGTTTGGACAGCCGACCCGTCTGAGGGTGCAAGGAGTGAGGCGGGAACAGGCACGGGTCTGGACAGCCGACCCATCTGAGGGTGCAAGGAGTGAGGCGGGAACAACACGGGTCTGGACAGTCGACCCGTCTGAGGGTGCAAGGAGTGAGGAGCCGACCCGTCTGAGGGTGCAAGGAGTGAGGAGCCGACCCGTCTGAGGGTGCAAGGAGTGAGGCGGGAACAGCCACGGGTCTGGACAGCCGACCCGTCTGAGGGTGCAAGGAGTGAGGCGGGAACATCACGGGTCTGGACAGCCGACCCGTCTGAGGGTGCAAGGAGTGAGGAGCCGACCCGTCTGAGGGTGCAAGGAGTGAGGCGGGAACATCACGGGTCTGGACAGCCGACCCGTCTGAGGGTGCAAGGAGTGAGGAGCCGACCCATCTGAGGGTGCAAGGAGTGAGGCGGGAACATCACGGGTCTGGTCAGCCGACCCGTCTGAGGGTGCAAGGAGTGAGGCGGGGAACAGCCACGGGTCTGGACAGCCGACCCGTCTGAGGGTGCAAGGAGTGAGGTGGGAACAGCCACGGGTCTGGACAGTCGACCCGTCTGAGGCTGCAAGGAGTGAGGCGGGAACAGCCACGGGTCTGGACAGCCGACCCGTCTGAGGGTGCAAGGAGTGAGGCGGGAACATCACAGGTCTGGACAGCCGACCCGTCTGAGGGTGCAAGGAGTGAGGCGGGAACATCACGGGTCTGGACAGCCGACCCGTCAAGGGTGCAAGGAGTGAGGCGGGAACATCACGGGTCTGGACAGCCGACAAGTCAAGGGTGCAAGGAGTGAGGCGGGAACATAACGGGTCTGGACAGCCGACCCGTCTGAGGGTGCAAGGAGTGAGGCGGGAACAGCCACGAGTCTGGACAGCCAACCCGTCTGAGGGTGCAAGGAGTGAGGAGCCGACCCGTCTGAGGGTGCAAGGAGTGAGGCGGGAACATCACGGGTCTGGAAAGCCGACCCGTCTGAGGGTGCAAGGAGTGAGGAGCCGACCCATCTGAGGGTCCAAGGAGTGAGGCGGGAACATCACGGGTCTGGTCAGCCGACCCGTCTGAGGGTGCAAGGAGTGAGGCGGGAACAGCCACGGGTCTGGACAGCCGACCCGTCTGAGGGTGCAAGGAGTGAGGTGGGAACAGCCACGGGTCTGGACAGCCGACCCGTCAAGGGTGCAAGTAGTGAGGCGGGAACATCACGGGTCTGGACAGCCGACCCGTCAAGGGTGCAAGGAGTGAGGCGGGAACATCACGGGTTTGGACAGCCGACCCGTCTGAGGGTGCAAGGAGTGAGGCGGGGAACAGGCACGGGTCTGGACAGCCGACCCGTCTGAGGGTGCAAGGAGTGAGGCGGGAACAACACGGGTCTGGACAGTCGACCCGTCTGAGGGTGCAAGGAGTGAGGAGCCGACCCATCTGAGGGTGCAAGGAGTGAGGAGCCGACCCGTCTGAGGGTGCAAGGAGTGAGGCGGGAACAGCCACGGGTCTGGACAGCCGACCCGTCTGAGGGTGCAAGGAGTGAGGCGGGAACATCACGGGTCTGGACAGCTGACCCGTCTGAGGGTGCAAGGAGTTAGGCGGGAACAGCCACGGGTCTGGACAGCCGACCCGTCAAGGGTGCAAGGAGTGAGGCGGGAACAGCCACGGGTCTGGACAGCTGACCCATCAAGGGTGCAAGGAGTGAGGAGCCGAACCGACAAGGGTGCAAGGAGTGAGGCGGGAACATCACGGGTCTGGACAGCCGACCCGTCAAGGGTGCAAGGAGTGAGGCGGGAACAGCCACGGGTCTGGACAGCCGACCCGTCTGAGGGTGCAAGGAGTGAGGCGGGAACAGCCACGGGTCTGGACAGCCGACCCGTCTGAGGGTGAAAGGAGTGAGGCGGGAACAGCCACGGAGCCAACCCGTCTGAGGGTGCAAGGAGTGAGGCGGGAACATCACGGGTCTGGACAGCCGACCTGTCTGAGGGTGCAAGGAGTGAGGCGGGAACAGCCACGGGTATGGACAGCCGACCCGTCTGAGGGTGCAAGGAGTGAGGAGCCGACCCGTCTGAGGGTGCATGAAGTGAGGCGGGAACAACCACGGGTCTGGACAGCCGACCCGTCTGAGGGTGCAAGGAGTGAGGCGGGAACAGCCACGAGTCTGGACAGCCAACCCGTCTGAGGGTGCAAGGAGTGAGGAGCCGACCCATCTGAGGGTGCAAGGAGTGAGGCGGGATCATCACGGGTCTGGACAGCCGACCCGTCTGAGGGTGCAAGGAGTGAGGAGCTGACCCATCTGAGGGTGCAAGGAGTGAGGCGGGAACATCACGGGTCTGGTCAGCCGACCCGTCTGAGGGTGCAAGGAGTGAGGCGGGAACAGCCACGGGTCTGGACAGCCGACCCGTCTGAGGGTGCAAGGAGTGAGGTGGGAACAGCCACGGGTCTGGACAGCCGACCCGTCTGAGGGTGCAAGGAGTGAGGCGGGAACAGCCACGGGTCTGGACAGCCGACCCGTCTGAGGGTGCAAGGAGTGAGGCGGGAACATCACGGGTCTGGACAGCCGACCCGTCAAGGGTGCAAGGAGTGAGGCGGGAACATCACGGGTCTGGACAGCCGACAAGTCAAGGGTGCAAGGAGTGAGGCAGGAACATAACGGGTCTGGACAGCCGACCCGTCTGAGGGTGCAAGGAGTGAGGCGGGAACATCACGGGTCTGGACAGCCGACCCGTCAAGGGTGCAAGGAGTGAGGCGGGAACATCACGGGTCTGGACAGCCGACAAGTCAAGGGTGCAAGGAGTGAGGCGGGAACATAACGGGTCTGGACAGCCGACCCTTCTGAGGGTGCAAGGAGTGAGGCGGGAACAGCCACGAGTCTGGACAGCCAACCCGTCTGAGGGTGCAAGGAGTGAGGAGCCGACCCGTCTGAGGGTGCAAGGAGTGAGGCGGGAACATCACGGGTCTGGACAGCCGACCCGTCTGAGGGTGCAAGGAGTGAGGAGCCGACCCATCTGAGGGTCCAAGGAGTGAGGCGGGAACATCACGGGTCTGGTCAGCCGACCTGTCTGAGGGTGCAAGGAGTGAGGCGGGAACAGCCACGGGTCTGGACAGCCGACCCGTCTGAGGGTGCAAGGAGTGAGGTGGGAACAGCCACGGGTCTGGACAGCCGACCCGTCAAGGGTGCAAGTAGTGAGGCGGGAACATCACGGGTCTGGACAGCCGACCCGTCAAGGGTGCAAGGAGTGAGGCGGGAACATCACGGGTTTGGACAGCCGACCCGTCTGAGGGTGCAAGGAGTGAGGCGGGAACAGGCACGGGTCTGGACAGCCGACCCATCTGAGGGTGCAAGGAGTGAGGCGGGAACAACACGGGTCTGGACAGTCGACCCGTCTGAGGGTGCAAGGAGTGAGGAGCCGACCCGTCTGAGGGTGCAAGGAGTGAGGAGCCGACCCGTCTGAGGGTGCAAGGAGTGAGGCGGGAACAGCCACGGGTCTGGACAGCCGACCCGTCTGAGGGTGCAAGGAGTGAGGCGGGAACATCACGGGTCTGGACAGCCGACCCGTCTGAGGGTGCAAGGAGTTAGGCGGGAACAGCCACGGGTCTGGACAGCCGACCCGTCAAGGGTGCAAGGAGTGAGGCGGGAACAGCCACGGGTCTGGACAGCCGACCCGTCTGAGGGTGCAAAGAGTGAGGCGGGAACATCACAGTCTGGACAGCCGACCCGTCAAGGGTGCAAGGAGTGAGGCGGGAACAGCCACGGGTCTGGACAGTCGACCTGTCTGAGGGTGCAAGGAGTGAGGCGGGAACATCACGGGTCTGGACAGTCGACCCGTCTGAGGGTGCAAAGAGTGAGGCGGGAACAGCCACGGGTCTGGACAGCCAACCCGTCATGGGTGCAAGGAGTGAGGAGCCGACCCGTCTGAGGGTGCAAGGAGTGAGGCGGGAACAGTCACGGGTCTGGACAGCCGACCCGTCTGAGGGTGCAAGGAGTGAGGCGGGAACAGCCACGGGTCTGGACAGCTGACCCATCAAGGGTGCAAGGAGTGAGGAGCCGACCCGTCAAGGGTGCAAGGAGTGAGGCGGGAACATCACGGGTCTGGACAGCTGACCCGTCAAGGGTGCAAGGAGTGAGGCGGGAACATCACGGGTCTGGGCAGCCGCCCGGCAAGGTTGCAAGGAGTGAGGCGGGAACATCACGGGTCTGGACAGCCGACCCGTCTGAGGGTGCAAGGAGTGAGGCGGGAACAGCCACGGGTCTGGACAGCTGACCCATCAAGGGTGCAAGGAGTGAGGCGGGAACATCACGGGTCTGGACAGCCGACCCGTCTGAGGGTGCAAGGAGTGAGGCGGGAACAGGCACGGGTCTGGACAGCCAACCCGTCCGAGGGTGCAAGGAGTGAGGCGGGAACAGCCACGGGTCTGGACAGCCGACCCGTCTGAGGGTGCAAGGAGTGAGGCGGGAACAACACGGGTCTGGACAGCCGACCCGTCTGAGGGTGCAAGGAGTGAGGAGCCGACCCGTCTGAGGGTGCAAGGAGTGAGGAGCCGACCCGTCTGAGGGTGCAAGGAGTGAGGAGCCGACCTGTCTGAGGGTGCAAGGAGTGAGGCGGGAACAGCCACGGGTCTGGACAGCCGACCCGTCTGAGGGTGCAAGGAGTGAGGCGGAAACATCACGGGTCTGGACAGCCGACTCGTCAAGGGTGCAAGGAGTGAGGCTTGAACAGCCACGGGTCTGGACAGTCGACCCGTCTGAGGGTGCAAGGAGTGAGGCGGGAACAGCCACGCATCTGGACAGCCAACCCGTCAAGGGTGCAAGGAGTGAGGAGCCGACCCGTCTGAGGGTGCAAGGACTGAGGCGGGAACAGTCACGGGTCTGGACAGCCGACCCGTCTGTGGGTGCAAGGAGTGAGGCGGGAACAGCCACGGGTCTGGACAGCTGACCCATCAAGGGTGCAAGGAGTGAGGAGCCGACCCGTCAAGGGTGCAAGGAGTGAGGCGGGAACATCACGGGTCTGGACAGCCGACCCGTCAAGGGTGCAATGAGTGAGGCGGGAACATCACGGGTTTGGACAGCCGCCCGGCAAGGGTGCAAGGAGTGAGGCGGGAACATCACGGGTCTGGACAGCCGACCTGTCTGAGGGTGCAAGGAGTGAGGCGGGAACAGCCACGGGTCTGGACAGCTGACCCATCAAGGGTGCAAGGAGTGAGGAGCCGACCCGTCAAGGGTGCAATGAGTGAGGCGGGAACATCACGGGTTTGGACAGCCGCCCGGCAAGGGTGCAAGGAGTGAGGCGGGAACATCACGGGTCTGGACAGCCGACCCGTCTGAGGGTGCAAGGAGTGAGGCGGGAACATCACGGGTCTGGACAGCCGACCCATCAAGGGTGCAAGGAGTGAGGCGGGAACATCACGGGTCTGGACAGCCGACCCGTCAAGGGTGCAAGGAGTGAGGCGGGAACATCACGGGTCTGGACAGCTGACCCGTCTGTGGGTGCAAGGAGTGAGGCGGGAACAGGCACGGGTCTGGACAGCCGACCCGTCTGAGGGTGCAAGGAGTGAGGCGGGAACAGCCACGGGTCTGGACAGCCGACCCGTCTGAGGGTGCAAGGAGTGAGACGGGAACAACACGGGTCTGGACAGCCGACCCGTCTGAGGGTGCAAGGAGTGAGGAGCCGACCCGTCTGAGGGTGCAAGGAGTGAGGAGCCGACCCGTCTGAGGGTGCAAGGAGTGAGGCGGGAACAGCCACGGGTCTGGACAGCCGACCCGTCTGAGGGTGCAAGGAGTGAGGCGGGAACATCACGGGTCTGGACAGCCGACCCGTCTGAGGGTGCAAGGAGTGAGGCGGGAACAGGCACGGGTCTGGACAGCCGACCCGTCTGAGGGTGCAAGGAGTGAGGCGGGAACATCACGGGTCTGGACAGCCGACCCGTCTGAGGGTGCAAGGAGTGAGGCGGGAACAGGCACGGGTCTGGACAGCCGACCCGTCTGAGGGTGCAAGGAGTGAGGCGGGAACAACACGGGTCTGGACAGCCGAACCGTCTGAGGGTGCAAGGAGTGAGGAGCCGACCCGTCTGAGGGTGCAAGGAGTGAGGAGCCGACCCGTCTGAGGGTGCAAGGAGTGAGGCGGGAACAGCCACGGGTCTGGACAGCCGACCCGTCTGAGGGTGCAAGGAGTGAGGCGGGAACATCACGGGTCTGGACAGCCGACCCATCTGAGGGTGCAAGGAGTGAGGCGGGAACAGCCACGGGTCTGGACAGCCGACCCGTCAAGGGTGCAAGGAGTGAGGCGGGAACAGCCACGGGTCTGGACAGCCAACCCGTCTGAGGGTGCAAGGAGTGAGGAGGGAACATCTCGGGTCTGGACAGCCGACCCGTCAAGGGTGCAAGGAGTGAGGCGGGAACAGCCATGGGTCTGGACAGTCGACCCGTCTGAGGGTGCAAGGAGTGAGGCGGGAACATCACGGGTCTGGACAGCCGACCTGTCTGAGGGTGCAAGGAGTGAGGCGGGAACAGCCACGGGTCTGGACAGCCAACCCGTCAAGGGTGCAAGGAGTGAGGAGCCGACCCGGCTGAGGGTGCAAGGAGTGAGGCGGGAACAGTCACGGGTCTGGACAGCCGACCCGTCAAGGGTGCAAGGAGTGAGGCGGGAACATCACGGGTCTGGACAGCCGACCCGTCAAGGGTGCAAGGAGTGAGGCGGGAACATCACGGGTCTGGACAGCCGACCCGTCTGAGGGTGCAAGGAGTGAGGCGGAAACAGCCACGGGTCTGGACAGCTGACCCATCAAGGGTGCAAGGAGTGAGGAGCCGACCCGTCAAGGGTGCAAGGAGTGAGGCTGGTGTAGGAGAGTAGGATCTGCTTCACAGGGGTACCCCCACTTTTTGCTGATACTTCACTGGTTTTCGACATTAGTCTGGCTGGGGCCCTGCTATTCAGAACCCCAGCCTAGCTGTTTCCTCTTTAAAAGGGTCTCCATGTGCCTTAGGCACATCACTGATTGGGATCTGGAGTGCCCTTGTAAGTCCCTAGTATATGGTATACTATGTACCAAGGGCATAGGTATCTCAGAGGCCTGCCAGGGGCTGCAGCATGTATTATGCCACCCCTGGTAGGCCATCCAAACTGACACCACAGGTCTGCTACTGCAGCCTGGGTAAGGTGGTGCATGCACCCCTTGCTGTGGTATAGGTTACCTATATCACTAAATGCATACACACATATAAACCTATAAGTCACTCCTAAGGCAGGCCTTATCAATCCTAAAGGCAGAGTGCATGGTTCCTATGTGAGAGGGTGCCCCTGCATGAGCAGGGCCCCTCTGCAGCGTTCGGAGACCATCCCTGATGCTGTTTGTAGTGCAGCCTGACCATATACTCTTAAACGCATTATATCCTCGCGGTAAAATGCTAACTATGGAATGGCTGCACCTAAACATGTCGTGTTTGGTGTCAAACATCTTGGAATACTACCCCCCCCCCGCCAATCCTGGCGGCGGGGGTAGCATTCCACCCTTCTAGAGGGAAAGGCATGTTAACTCTGACGAGTCCGGTAACTTCTTTCCAGAGCCCTGGCATCACAAAATGGATGCTGCTGCCACAGACACGAGTCTGGCCTCCTGCTGCTGGATGAAACTCCGGCAGGGGAGGCCTGGACAATAGTTTTCCTGTCCCAGGGAGGTGTGACCACCTCCCCAGACAGGACAATGTGTATTGGGGCTGGGCGGGAGCACTTTCGGGTGCTTTGAAGTCCTGCACTGGGGGCACATTTGGTGTCCCTGTGCATACCCCAGTTCAAACCGGATAAGGGCTTGCAGCCCCTGCTTTGGCGTGAACTGGACAAAGGGAAAGGGGTGTAGCCACCCCTCTGCCCTGACCCACCCATAGGTGGGGCCACAGAGTAGTCCATCCCCTATTTTTAGAATAAAGGTAGGAACCCAGTCCCTAGGACTTTAGATTATACCTGGACGAAACTCTGAAACAGAATCCTGGACCTTCGACGCTCTACTCACGATTAGAGGACTGAAGAATCTCCCTTGGGGTCAAGGAGTGACTCCCCTGCTTGGCAGGCACCAAAGAAGCATCTGTCCGGTTCGCATCACTGAAGCTCCCGTCGGACGCCGAAGTCATCGCAGCACCAGAGGTGGATTCTCAGACTTCCCCGAGGCTACCCTGAGTCCCCAGCAAAGCTGAGGCCCGTGGCTATCGTGGGTGACTTGAGACCGTGACCCCTGGACACTGAGCACATTTGCAAGTGCACCATCTTCTGGGTCTCCCAAGAAGTCGTGCTTTGGGCTCCGAGTAGCCCTAGCCTCCAGCACCACTTGCACCGAAGATCACTGGCCCCCACTCCACGAGTGTCCTGTAAGCCAGCTCCCCGTGCGGCGTCACGAGGCTCCTTTGCGGTCGCTAGCCCGTTGGCTAGTAGCCCTTAATGAAGGCCAATCTTTTCTTTACTTGGCAGTCTGGTTGCTCCAGGCCTGCCCTCACTTACCCTCGCTGGGTGAGTTCCCCAGACCTTGCTGGTCTGCATCATCGACGATCTACATCTTACTCGAGACTTGCCGTTGCCAAGGCTTGTTGGGTCCAATCTGGTCGCCGACACCTCTGCACTCGACAGACATCGAGCAACAGCCCGAATCCTGCTCCTGGTCGCCGACAACGCCTCCCGGACCTCGTGGCTGAAGAGTCAAGATGACCGTCATCGAATCTGAAGCACTCGACATCGGTGGGCATCTGTCCATCGCCTCCCTGGTCACTGGCTAGTGACCCAGACTCTGTCCCCTCTGCTTTCAGGTTCTTCAGAACTCCGATCCACTCTTGGATCCACCCGGACACTTTTCTCCTGGTCGCCAGCAGCACTTTGCAGCAGATCGCCATAAGAACCGACGACGAAACCCGACCCCGAAAGGCACCTATGCACCCGGCTTCCCTGGGTGAGGTAACACGAGTACTCCGGTGCTCCCGTGGGTAGAGACTCTTCAAAGTCCTAGATCTCAAAGGGTTTTGTCCTAGTCCTCTTCTAAGTGTCCCTTTCCTCTATTTTCCCGATCCCGACTTTCTCCATAGAAGTTAACGGCGTATCGCCGTTGTGTATTTACACTGCACGCGTCTCCCGTGGGTCCCCTGTGTCACTACCTTGGGTGGTTCCTTGTGGTCCAAGCACTTCTAGAGGCTCTAGGCCTAGTGTCTAGTTCAGTCGTGGTTCGCATACCACTTTATTGGTATATGGTTTGGTACGCCCCTAGGGCCCAAACGTGTATTTGTGCTATTACTGTGATTTAAGATCTTATAACCTATGTACTTCGAACTCTAGCCTCATAAAGAGACTAGAGGGGTGTGTTTAGTAATAAATACATATATTTTGAATATATACCTGGTGTGGTGCTCTTTCATTTGGTCACTCAAGAGATTATAGACTGGTAAAACAAGCTGCTTTACATTCCTTCAAGACTTAGCCTGAAGGCTGCTCTCCATAGCTACCACTAGGATAGCTTTCAATAAGGTTGTCTTTAACCTACCTACCATAAGAGTCGATTTGGACTGGTGCACGGTACCCACTATAATTAGTGGACAGCATATGCCAGGCCAACTTCTCACATTGGTGTGCAGCGTGTGGGATTCCAGCTTGCTATTGTTTTACCAGATAATCTCAATTGAATTGATCAACTGAAAACCACTAAAGGTACCTAAGGTACATATAATTTAAGCTTAGAATATCAGTAAGTTCTACTGAACTTAGAGTTGTGTGTGAAGGGATAGCACAACCCTTTCTACAACTCAAGAGAGTTTAGTAGGCCACACTAGAGTAGGTAGTGCTATACACCACACCACACTAGTAATGTCTTTAAAAGCAGGATCCAAAGATGCCCTGCAGGAAGCCATTGAGCTTCCCCCCTCCAAGTATGACACACTCCCATTCTTGGAACTGAGAGCTTTGTGTAACGTGAGGAAATTAAGGACAGGCCAAAGTCCCACCACCCAACACCTCCAGGAGTTGTTGGTGGCTTATGATCTTAGTAAGTCTTCAGAGACTGAAGGGGTAGGAGCAGAGGGTAGGCCAGCAGATGAGGAAGGGGCCAGGGGTACTACTACCCCCAGCCCCCCTCTGAAACTGACCAGGAGGGTGACAATGACCCTGACCTGGAGAACTCCAATCCCTTCTGGGGAAGATGAAGATGAGGATCTAGAGAACCACACCTTTGTCCCCCCAGGAAGGATTATGAGTGTGCTCAGAAAGTCTAGGTCTCCTTCTCATGAGTCTAACCACTCTGGCACCTCAATAGGGAGCTCTGTTTCTTCTCACAGGAGGGAATCCTCTCATGAGAGAAGAAAGAGACTGGTCCAGTATGAGGAAACTCAACTGGAGATCAGGAAGAAGCAATTGGCTTTAGATAGAGAATCCCTAGATCTCCTTAAAGAGAGAAGAAAGTTGGGACTAGAGTCCCATGGTGGCAGCCATGTCCCTAGAGATAGGGAAAGGTCCTATGACCTTAGGAACCTGAGCAAGATTGTCCCTCCCTACCAGAGTGGGGATGATATCCACAAATGGATAACTGCTTTAGAGAGGGCCTGTAAAGTACAGAAGGTCCCTCAGGAGCAGTGGGCAGCAATCTTGTGGCTCTCCTTTGCTGACAAAGGTAGAGACAAGCTCCTCACTGTTAGAGAGGAGGATGCTGACAATTACAAAGTCTTGAAGAGTGCTCTTATTGATGGGTTTGGCCTAACCACTGAACAGTACAGGTTGAAGTTCAGAGACACCCAAAAAGCACAGACTCAAGACTGGGTAGACTATGTGGATTGTTCTGCCAAGGCTCTGGAAGGCTGGTTGATGGGCAGTAAGGTGTGTGACTTCTCAGGATTGTATAATCTGATAATGAGGGAGCAGATTCTTAATAACTGTCAAAACCAGCTGTTGCATCAGTACCTGGTTGACTCTGATCTGACCTCTCCCCAAGAATTGGGAAAGAAGGCAGACAAATGGGTCAGAACCAGGGTGAAGCAGAAGGTACAGAACCAAGGTGGGGAAACCAAGAAGCAAGATGCTAAGAACTCTGACAAGGGTGGGGAGAAGGGTAAAGATCAAAAGTCTTCATCAGGCCCCCAAAAATCTTCTTCTGGTGGGGATTCCCAGTCTACCAAGGGTAAAGGCCAAAGAAAACCATGGTGCAAGGTCTGTAAGCAAAAGACCCACTGGACCAGTGATTGCACCAAGTCCAAAGACTCCAGTCCAGCACCCACCAATGCCCCTAAGGCACCTGTTCCCCCTAGTACAGTTGGTGGAAGTGCTCCAGCAAAGGGTTTAGTAGGGTTCACCCTGGGAACTGAGTTGGGCTCTGACTTAGTCAGGGAACTGACTCAGGCTGTGTTAGTTTGTGATGGAGGCATGGATGTGACCTCCACTGTGAGTCCCAGTAATCTGGGCAAGTACAGACAACAGCCTTTAATCAATGGACGAGAGGCTTTGGCATTTAGGGACACAGGGGCAAGTGTCACAATGGTGACACAAGACCTTGTGCTACCTGGGCAAGTTATGCTTGGTGAAATGTACCAAGTGACCAATGCTAGCAATGTCAGAACAGACCATACTCTGGCAATTGTTAACTTCTCCTGGGGAGGGGTAACTGGCCTTAAGAAGGTTGTGGTAAGTGCAAACCTACCAGTCGAATGCTTGCTTGGCAATGACTTAGAGACTTCTGCTTGGGCAGAAGTGGAGCTCAGGACCCATGCAGAAATGCTGGGGATCCCTGCAGATGTGTTTGCTGTGACCAGGTCACAAGCTAAACTGTCTAAAACTAAACAGGCCTTGGATTCTGGAAGAATGGACCAAGTGCCTTCCAAGAGGAGGAGTAGTAGGGTTAAGGCAGTGCCTTCCCCCTTGGCTCAGGAGGAAGATCAGTTCCTTGAGGGGGATGATCTCAGCCCTGAAGAAGGAACTGTCCCAGAGGAACTTGAACCTGAACAGGTTGAGTTCTTGGGGACAGGGGGACCTTCTAGGGCAGATCTGAGCCAGGAGCAGCAGAGCTGCCCCTCCCTTGAACCCCTCAGACAGCAAGCTGCTGCTGAGGCTGCTGGGAAAGCTAGTGGTCCCCATACAGTGTATTGGGATGATGGACTCCTGTACTCAGAGAGTAGAGACCCCAAGCCTGGTGCTACCAGGAGGTTGGTAATACCTTTGAAGTTCAGGGGCTTCCTATTGACCCTAGCCCATGATATTCCCTTAGCAGGACACCTGGGCCAGAACAAGACTTGGGACAGAATTGTCCCTCACTTTCACTGGCCCCACATGTCTGAAGACAGTAAGGAGTTTTGTCGCTCCTGTGTAACCTGCCAAGCCAGTGGCAAAGCAGGTGGCACTACAAAGGCCCCCTGATACCACTACCTGTGGTGGGGGTGCCCTTTGAGAGGGTAGGGATTGACATTGTTGGTCCCATGGATCCCCAAACAGCCTCTGGGCACAGGTTTATCCTGGTGGTAGTGGATCATGCCACCAGGTACCCAGAAGCTATTCCCCTCAGGACCACTACAGCACCTGTGGTGGCAAGGGCCCTCCTGGGAATCTTCTCAAGAGTGGGCTTTCCTAAGGAGGTAGTATCAGACAGGGTTGCAAACTTCATGTCTGGTTACTTAAAAGCAATGTGGAAGGAGTGTGGAGTTACTTATAAGTTCACCACACCCTATCACCCACAATGCAATGGTTTAGTTGAGAGATTCAACAAAACCTTGAAGGGCATGATTAAAGGGCTCCCAGAAAAGCTTAGGCATAGATGGGACATACTCTTGCCCTGCCTTTTATTCGCATATAGGGAGGTGCCTCAGAAGGGGGTTGGTTACAGCCCTTTTGAACTTCTGTTTGGCCACCCTGTGAGGGGTCCACTGTGCTCGGTGAAGGAAGGATGGGAGTTACCTCTCAAGCCCCCAAAGCAAGATATAGTGGACTATGTACTTGGTCTCCGCTCCAGGATGGCTGAGTACATGAAAAAGGCAACCAAAAACCTTGAGGCTAGCCAGGAACTTCAGAAGGCCTGGCATGACCAAAGGCTGTTCTGACTGTTTACCAGCCAGGACAGAAGGTGTGGGTGTTGGAGCCAGTGGCCCCAGCAGCTCTCCAAGACAAATGGAGTGGACCCCACACTATTGTTGAGCAGAAGGGTGAGGTCACTTACTTAGTGGACCTAGGAACACCCAGGAGTCCCCACAGGGTACTCCACGTCAACAGACTTAAGCCATATGTAGACAGGGCAGACATGGGCTTGCTCATGGCTACTGATGAAGGGCAGGAGGAAGAGAGTGACCCACTCCCTGACCTGCTCTCACAGAACCCTGACGATGGGTCAGTTGATGGTGTAGCCTTGGCAGGCAGCCTCACTACCCAGCAACAAACTGATTGCAGGCAAGTCCTCAATCAGTTTAGACATATGTTTTCACTGACACCCAGTCAGAGCACCTGGTGCACTCATGAAGTGGACACTGGGGACAGTCTGCCTATTAAAAACAAGATTTATAGGCAACCTGACCATGTCAGGGACTGTATCAGGACTGAAGTCCAGAAGATGTTGGAATTGGGAGTGATTGAGCCCTCAGATAGCCCTTGGGCTAGTCCAGTAGTCCTAGTACCTAAACCTCACACCAGTGGTGGGAAAAGAGAGATGAGGTTTTGTGTAGACTACAGAGGCCTCAATGCAGTCACTAGGACTGATGCCCATCCAATACCCAGGGCAGATGAGCTCATAGATACTTTGGCCTCTGCCAAATATCTCAGCACATTTGACCTAACAGCTGGCTCCTGGCAGATCAGACTAGCTGATACTGCAAAGCCCAAAACAGCATTTTCAACCCCTAGTGGGCATTATCAATTTGTGGTGATGCCCTTTGGTCTGAAAAATGCACCTGCCACTTTCCAGAGGTTGGTGAACACAGTTCTCACAGGACTGGAAGCCTATAGTGCAGCTTATCTAGATGATATTGCTGTCTTTAGCTCCACCTGGGAGGATCACCTGGTCCACCTCAGGAATGTTTTACAGGCCCTGCAAAAGGCAGGCCTGACTATCAAGGCCACTAAGTGCCAGATAGGGCAGAGTCAGGTTGTGTACCTGGGCCACCTTGTGGGTGGAGGCCAGGTTCAACCTTTGCAGAGCAAGATCCAGACCATCATGGACTGGACTGCTCCCACTACCCAGACTCAGGTGAGAGCCTTCTTAGGCCTGACTGGGTACTATAGGAGATTTGTCAAGGGGTATGGATCAATAGTGACACCCTTGAATGACTTAACTTCTAAGAAAATGCCCAAAAAGGTTCAGTGGACAGTTAGCTGTCAAAAGGCATTTGATGACCTCAAGCAGGCCATGTGCACTGCTCCAATTCTGCAGAGTCCTGATTACTCCAAGAAGTTCATTGTTCAAACTGATGCATCTGAATTGGGGGTAGGGGCTGTACTGTCACAATTGAATGAAGAAGGTCAGGATCAGCCAGTAGCTTTTATTAGCAGAAGGCTGACCCCTAGAGAGAAACGTTGGTCAGCCATAGAGAGGGAGGCCTTTGCTGTGGTCTGGGCTCTGAAGAAGTTGAGGCCATACTTGTTTGGTACACACTTCCTGGTTCAGACAGACCATAAGCCCCTCTTATGGCTAAAACAAATGAAGGGTGAAAACCCCAAACTGCTTAGGTGGTCCATTTCCCTACAGGGGATGGACTTTACAGTGGAACATAGGCCTGGGAGTAACCATGCGAATGCAGATGGACTCTCTAGGTATTTCCACTTAGAACATGAAGACTTAACTGGGCAAGGTTAGTTTAATGTCCCTACGTTTGGGGGGTTGTGTAGGAGAGTAGGATCTGCTTCACAGGGGTACCCCCACTTTTTGCTGATACTTCACTGGTTTTCGACATTAGTCTGGCTGGGGCCCTGCTATTCAGAACCCCAGCCTAGCTGTTTCCTCTTTAAAAGGGTCTCCATGTGCCTTAGGCACATCACTGATTGGGATCTGGAGTGCCCTTGTAAGTCCCTAGTATATGGTATACTATGTACCAAGGGCATAGGTACCTCAGAGGCCTGCCAGGGGCTGCAGCATGTATTATGCCACCCCTGGTAGGCCATCCAAACTGACACCACAGGTCTGCTACTGCAGCCTGGGTAAGGTGGTGCATGCACCCCTTGCTGTGGTATAGGTTACCTATATCACTAAATGCATACACACATATAAACCTATAAGTCACTCCTAAGGCAGGACTTATCAATCCTAAAGGCAGAGTGCATGGTTCCTATGTGAGAGGGTGCCCCTGCATGAGCAGGGCCCCTCTGCAGCGTTCGGAGACCATCTCTGATGCTGTTTGTAGTGCAGCCTGACCATATACTCTTAAACGCATTATATCCTCGCGGTAAAATGCTAACTATGGAATGGCTGCACCTAAACATGTCGTGTTTGGTGTCAAACATCTTGGAATACTACCCCCCGCCAATCCTGGCGGCGGGGGTAGCATTCCACCCTTCTAGAGGGAAAGGCATGTTAACTCTGACGAGTCCGGTAACTTCTTTCCAGAGCCCTGGCATCACAAAATGGATGCTGCTGCCACAGACACGAGTCTGGCCTCCTGCTGCTGGACGAAACTCCGGCAGGGGAGGCCTGGACAATAGGTTTCCTGTCCCAGGGAGGTGTGACCACCTCCCCAGACAGGACAATGTGTATTGGGGCTGGGCGGGAGCACTTCGGGTGCTTTGAAGTCCTGCACTGGGGGCACATTTGGTGTCCCTGTGCATACCCCAGTTCAAACCGGATCAGGGGCTTGCAGCCCCTGCTTTGGCGTGAACTGGACAAAGGGAAAGGGGTGTAGCCACCCCTCTGCCCTGACCCACCCATAGGTGGGGCCACAGAGTAGTCCATCCCCTATTTTTAGAATAAAGGTAGGAACCCAGTCCCTAGGACTTTAGATTATACCTGGACGAAACTCTGAAACAGAATCCTGGACCTTCGACGCTCTACTCACGATTAGAGGACTGAAGAATCTCCCTTGGGGTCAAGGAGTGACTCCCTGCTTGGCAGGCACCAAAGAAGCATCTGTCCGGTTCGCATCACTGAAGCTCCCGTCGGACGCCGAAGTCATCGCAGCACCAGAGGTGGATTCTCAGACTTCCCGAGGCTACCCTGAGTCCCCAGCAAAGCTGAGGCCCGTGGCTATCGTGGGTGACTTGAGACCATGACCCCTGGACACTGAGCACATTTGCAAGTGCACCATCTTCTGGGTCTCCCAAGAAGTCGTGCTTTGGGCTCCGAGTAGCCCTAGCCTCCAGCACCACCTGCACCGAAGATCACTGGCCCCCACTCCACGAGTGTCCTGTAAGCCAGCTCCCCGTGCGGCGTCACGAGGCTCCTTCGCGGTCGCTAGCCCGTTAGCTAGTAGCCCTTAACGAAGGCCAATCTTTTCTTTACTTGGCAGTCTGGTTGCTCCAGGCCTGCCCTCACTTACCCTCGCTGGGTGAGTTCCCCAGACCTTGCTGGTCTGCATCATCGACGATCTACATCTTACTTGAGACTTGCCGTTGCCAAGGCTTGTTGGGTCCAATCTGGTCGCCGACACCTCTGCACTCGACAGACATCGAGCAGCAGCCCGAATCCTGCTCCTGGTCGCCGACAACGCCTCCCGGACCTCGTGGCTGAAGAGTCAAGATGACCGTCATCGAATCTGAAGCACTCGACATCGGTGGGCATCTGTCCATCGCCCCCTGGTCACTGGCTAGTGACCCAGACTCTGTCCCCTCTGCTTTCAGGTTCTTCAGAACTCCGATCCACTCTTGGATCCACCCGGACACTTTTCTCCTGGTCGCCAGCAGCACTTTGCAGCAGATCGCCATAAGAACCGACGACGAAACCCGACCCCGAAAGGCACCTATGCACCCGGCTTCCCTGGGTGAGGTAACACGAGTACTCCGGTGCTCCCGTGGGTAGAGACTCTTCAAAGTCCTAGATCTCAAAGGGTTTTGTCCTAGTCCTCTTCTAAGTGTCCCTTTCCTCTATTTTCCCGATCCCGACTTTCTCCATAGAAGTTAACGGCGTATCGCGGTTGTGTATTTACACTGCACGCGTCTCCCGTGGGTCCCCTGTGTCACTACCTTGGGTGGTTCCTTGTGGTCCAAGCACTTCTAGAGGCTCTAGGCCTAGTGTCTAGTTCAGTCGTGGTTCGCATACCACTTTATTGGTATATGGTTTGGTACGCCCCTAGGGCCCAAACGTGTATTTGTGCTATTACTGTGATTTAAGATCTTATAACCTATGTACTTCGAACTCTAGCCTCATAAAGAGACTAGAGGGGTGTGTTTAGTAATAAATACATATATTTTGAATATATACCTGGTGTGGTGCTCTTTCATTTGGTCACTCAAGAGATTATAGACTGGTAAAACAAGCTGCTTTACATTCCTTCAAGACTTAGCCTGAAGGCTGCTCTCCATAGCTACCACTAGGATAGCTTTCAATAAGGTTGTCTTTAACCTACCTACCATAAGAGTCGATTTGGACTGGTGCACGGTACCCACTATAATTAGTGGACAGCATATGCCAGGCCAACTTCTCACAGCTGGAACATCACGGGTCTGGACAGCCGACCCGTCAAGGGTGCAAGGAATGAGGCGGGAACATCACGGGTCTGGACAGCTGACCCGTCAAGGGTGCAAGGAGTGAGACGGGAACATCACGGGTTTGGACATCCGACCCGTCTGAGGGTGCAAGGAGTGAGGCGGGAACAGGCACGGGTCTGGACAGCCGACCCATCTGAGGGTGCAAGGAGTGAGGCGGGAACAACACAGGTCTGGACAGCCGACCCGTCTGAGGGTGCAAGGAGTGAGGTGGGAACAGCCACGAGTCTGGACAGCCAACCCGTCAAGGGTGCAAGGAGTGAGGAGCCGACCCATCTGAGGGTGCAAGGAGTGAGGCGGGAACAGTCACGGGTCTGGACAGCCGACACATCTGAGGGTGCAAGGAGTGAGGCGGGAACAGCCACGGGTCTGGACAGCTGACCCATCAAGGGTGCAAGGAGTGAGGAGCCGACCCGTCAAGGGTGCAAGGAGTGAGGCGGGAACATCACGGGTCTGGACAGCCGACCCGTCAAGGGTGCAAGGAGTGAGGCGGGAACAGCCACGGGTCTGGACAGCCGACCCGTCTGAGGGTGAAAGGAGTGAGGCGGGAACAGCCACGGAGCCAACCCGTCTGAGGGTGCAAGGAGTGAGGCGGGAACATCACGGGTCTGGACAGCCGACCTGTCTGAGGGTGCATGAAGTAAGGCGGGAACAACCATGGGTCTGGACAGCCGACCCGTCTGAGGGTGCAAGGAGTGAGGCGGGAACAGCCACGAGTCTGGACAGCCAACCCGTCTGAGGGTGCAAGGAGTGAGGAGCCGACCCGTCTGATGGTGCAAGGAGTGAGGCGGGAACATCACGGGTCTGGACAGCCGACCCGTCTGAGGGTGCAAGGAGTGAGGAGCCGACCCATCTGAGGGTGCAAGGAGTGAGGCGGGAACATCACGGGTCTGGTCAGCCGACCCGTCTGAGGGTGCAAGGAGTGAGGCGGGACCAGCCACGGGTCTGGACAGCCGACCCGTCTGAGGGTGCAAGGAGTGAGGTGGGAACAGCCACGGGTCTGGACAGCCGACCCATCTGAGGGTGCAAGGAGTGAGGCGGGAACAGCCACGGGTCTGGACAGCCGACCCGTCTGAGGGTGCAAGGAGTGAGGCGGGAACATCACAGGTCTGGACAGCCGACCCGTCTTAGGGTGCAAGGAGTGAGGCGGGAACATCACGGGTCTGGACAGCCGACCCGTCAAGGGTGCAAGGAGTGAGGCGGGAACATCACGGGTCTGGACAGCCGACCCGTCAAGGGTGCAAGGAGTGAGGCGGGAACATAACGGGTCTAGACAGCCGACCCGTCTGAGGGTGCAAGGAGTGAGGCGGGAACAGCCACGAGTCTGGACAGCCAACCCGTCTGAGGGTGCAAGGAGTGAGGAGCCGACCAGTCTGAGGGTGCAAGGAGTGAGGCGGGAACATCACGGGTCTGGACAGCCGACCCGTCTGAGGGTGCAAGGAGTGAGGAGCCGACCCATCTGAGGGTGCAAGGAGTGAGGCGGGAACATCACGGGTCTGGTCACCCGACCCGTCTGAGGGTGCAAGGAGTGAGGCGGGAACAGCCACGGGTCTGGACAGCCGACCCGTCTGAGGGTGCAAGGAGTGAGGTGGGAACAGCCACGGGTCTGGACAGCCGACCCGTCAAGGGTGCAAGGAGTGAGGCGGGAACATCACGGGTCTGGACAGCCGACCCGTCAAGGGTGCAAGGAGTGAGGCGGGATCATCACGGGTCTGGACAGCCGACCCATCTGAGGGTGCAAGGAGTGAGGCGGGAACAGGCACGGGTATGGACAGCCGACCCGTCTGAGGGTGCAAGGAGTGAGGAGCCGACCCGTCTGAGGGTGCAAGGAGTGAGGAGCCGACCCGTCTGAGGGTGCAAGGAGTGAGGCGGGAACAGCCACGCGTCTGGACAGCCGACCCATCTGAGGGTGCAAGGAGTGAGGCGGGAACATCACGGGTCTGGACAGCCGACCCGTCTGAGGGTGCAAGGAGTGAGGCGGGAACAGCCACGGGTCTGGACAGCCGACCCGTCAAGGGTGCAAGGAGTGAGGCGGGAACAGCCACGGGTCTTGACAGCCGACCCGTCTGAGGGTGCAAAGAGTGAGGCGGGAACATCACGGGTCTGGACAGCCGACCCGTCAAGGGTGCAAGGAGTGAGGCGGGAACAGCCACGGGTCTGGACAGTCGACCTGTCTGAGGGTGCAAGGAGTGAGGCGGGAACATCACGGGTCTGGACAACCGACCCGTCTGAGGGTGCAAGGAGTGAGGCGGGAACAGCCACGGGTCTGGACAGCCAACCCGTCAAGGGTGCAAGGAGTGAGGAGCCGACCCGTCTGAGGGTGCAAGGAGTGAGGCGGGAACAGTCACGGGTCTGGACAGCCGACCCGTCTGAGGGTGCAAGGAGTGAGGCGGGAACAGCCACGGGTCTGGACAGCTGACCCATCAAGGGTGCAAGAAGTGAGGAGCCGACCCGTCAAGGGTGCAAGGAGTGAGGCGGGAACATCACGGGTCTGGACAGCTGACCCGTCAAGGGTGCAAGGAGTGAGGCGGGAACATCACGGGTCTGGGCAGCCGCCCGGCAAGGGTGCAAGGAGTGAGGCGGGAACATCACGGGTCTGGACAGCCGACCCGTCTGAGGGTGCAAGGAGTGAGGCGGGAACAGCCACGGGTCTGGACAGCTGACCCATCAAGGGTGCAAGGAGTGAGGCGGGAACATCACGGGTCTGGACAGCCGACCCGTCTGAGGGTGCAAGGAGTGAGGCGGGAACAGGCACGGGTCTGGACAGCCAACCCGTCTGAGGGTGCAAGGAGTGAGGCGGGAACAGCCACGGGTCGGGACAGCCGACCCGTCTGAGGGTGCAAGGAGTGAGGCGGGAACATCACGGATCTGGACAGCCGACTCGTCAAGGGTGCAAGGAGTGAGGCGGGAACAGCCACGGGTCTGGACAGTCGACCCTTCTGAGGGTGCAAGGAGTGAGGCGGGAACAGCCACGAACCTGGACAGCCAACCCGTCAAGGGTGCAAGGAGTGAGGAGCCGACCCGTCTGAGGGTGCAAGGACTGAGGCGGGAACAGTCACGGGTCTGGACAGCCGACCCGTCGGAGGGTGCAAGCAGTGAGGCGGGAACAGCCAAGGGTTTGGACAGCTGACCCATCAAGGGTGCAAGGAGTGAGGAGCCGACCCGTCAAGGGTGCAAGGAGTGAGGCGGGAACATCACGGGTCTGGACAGCCAACCCGTCAAGGGTGCAATGAGTGAGGCGGGAACATCACAGGTTTGGACAGCCGCCCGTCAAGGGTGCAAGGAGTGAGGCGGGAACAGCCACGGGTCTTGACAGCCGACCCGTCTGAGGGTGCAAAGAGTGAGGCGGGAACATCACGGGTCTGGACAGCCGACCCGTCAAGGGTGCAAGGAGTGAGGCGGGAACAGCCACGGGTCTGGACAGTCGACCTGTCTGAGGGTGCAAGGAGTGAGGCGGGAACATCACGGGTCTGGACAACCGACCCGTCTGAGGGTGCAAGGAGTGAGGCGGGAACAGCCACGGGTCTGGACAGCCAACCCGTCAAGGGTGCAAGGAGTGAGGAGCCGACCCGTCTGAGGGTGCAAGGAGTTAGGCGAGAACAGTCACGGGTCTGGACAGCCGACCCGTCTGAGGGTGCAAGGAGTGAGGCGGGAACAGCCACGGGTCTGGACAGCTGACCCATCAAGGGTGCAAGAAGTGAGGAGCCGACCCGTCAAGGGTGCAAGGAGTGAGGCGGGAACATCACGGGTCTGGACAGCTGACCCGTCAAGGGTGCAAGGAGTGAGGCGGGAACATCACGGGTCTGGGCAGCCGCCCGGCAAGGGTGCAAGGAGTGAGGCGGGAACATCACGGGTCTGGACAGCCGACCCGTCTGAGGGTGCAAGGAGTGAGGCGGGAACAGCCACGGGTCTGGACAGCTGACCCATCAAGGGTGCAAGGAGTGAGGCGGGAACATCACGGGTCTGGACAGCCGACCCGTCTGAGGGTGCAAGGAGTGAGGCGGGAACAGGCACGGGTCTGGACAGCCAACCCGTCTGAGGGTGCAAGGAGTGAGGCGGGAACAGCCACGGGTCGGGACAGCCGACCCGTCTGAGGGTGCAAGGAGTGAGGCGGGAACATCACGGATCTGGACAGCCGACTCGTCAAGGGTGCAAGGAGTGAGGCGGGAACAGCCACGGGTCTGGACAGTCGACCCTTCTGAGGGTGCAAGGAGTGAGGCGGGAACAGCCACGAACCTGGACAGCCAACCCGTCAAGGGTGCAAGGAGTGAGGAGCCGACCCGTCTGAGGGTGCAAGGACTGAGGCGGGAACAGTCACGGGTCTGGACAGCCGACCCGTCGGAGGGTGCAAGCAGTGAGGCGGGAACAGCCAAGGGTTTGGACAGCTGACCCATCAAGGGTGCAAGGAGTGAGGAGCCGACCCGTCAAGGGTGCAAGGAGTGAGGCGGGAACATCACGGGTCTGGACAGCCAACCCGTCAAGGGTGCAATGAGTGAGGCGGGAACATCACAGGTTTGGACAGCCGCCCGGCAAGGGTGCAAGTAGTGAGGCGGGAACATCACGGGTCTGGACAGCCGACCCGTCTGAGGGTGCAAGGAGTGAGGCGGGTGTAGGAGAGTAGGATCTGCTTCACATGGGTACCCCCACTTTTTGCTGATGCTTCACTGTTTTTCGACATTAGTCTGGCTGGGGCCCTGCTAATCAGAACCCCAGCCTAGCTGCTTCCTCTCTAAAATGGTTTCCATGTGCCTTAGGCACATCACTGATTGGAATCTGGAGTGCCCTTATAAGTCCCTAGTATATGGTTGTTGGAAACGGGGTTACCGAGACCGTTATGGTAGCATGGCGCAAAGCGGGGAAAGGCACGCGAAGGCAATGTGTAAGGCAGTTGTGCAGCACACTCTCACATTAACCCAGAAATGCGACGCAATAACCGGACACCACACCAGGCTTAGATAAGTAACAATCAGGTTCCTTTATCTTAATCAAGATGGCATTCAACTATTCAAATTATACATTCGGGTAACTAGTGCGCGTTCATTTAAAAAGACCCTTCCCAATTCTGGCCACTAAAAGGCCGCATTAAAATCACAGCACCACTGCTCATTCGGGTGCTCTTTACCAACTAGGGCCTAGAACATGCGCAACACGGTTTATGCATCAACATATATACATTAGGCCTAGGTACTCTGTACAGCCTATGGTACACTAGGCGGGAGGGAATCCTAGAGGGAACCCCTCAACATGTCCAGCAGCTGGGGGCTTCCTATAAGGGGGACTCCTTTATCTCCCAGGGGAGGTGAGGGTTACATTAGGCTAGGGCCCTTTCTCACCAGGTGCCTGGCCTGTTACCAAACGTCATGGAAGGCCCCCTCCCTCCCTAATCCCTCTTGAAGCGTGGCCCCCGGCCCCCAGGGGCTTAACCTAGAGCCCTAGGGGCCTCCTGGGCTCACCTGCGGTGCTGGTGCAGGTCGCTGTACCTCTCGGCGGACTCTCCTCCGGGCCAGCCCTCGGTTGTAGGGGCGGGGCCCGGCGCGAGTCTCACGGCCCTCCGGCCGGCGCTGGCAATTCTCCTGGAGGCTATGGAGCCTCTTGCTGCGTTATTGCTTCGTTGGGGGGCCGGTATGCCACTCCTCCGGCCCCCGTGGAGTCAAGATTGAGAGTAGGGACACGGAGCGGGAGCCGGCAGTCCTTTCAGACGGCTCCGGCTTCCCGCGAGGTCACACGCAGTTCCTGCTCACCTCCGGACGTGCTGGGGGCGTTGCTCTCGGCGGCGCCCAATCCTGGCGCGGCGGCGATTCCTCCTGGGGCTCCCGTTGGCAGTGGAGCCCCACGGACGTCTTCCCGATTGGCTCCGGCTGGGCCAATCGCGTCGCGGCCTTCTCCTCTTCCGGGGGCTCCCGTTGGCAGTGGAGCCCCTCTGACGGCGTCCCGATTGGCTCCGGCTGGGCCAATCGCGTCGCGGCTGCTCGTCCGTTGCTGGGCGACGCCTTCCGCCTCCTTCTTCTTGGGCTGCTGGCTCCGGCGGGGCCAATCCCGTCGCGGCCTTTTCGGGGCGCGACCTATGACGCGGTCAGCGTCCCCGGCCCCACGGCAACGGCGTCCACGGGCCTGGAGGCCGCAGCAGGCCTCAATTCACTTCACGCGCCCCACGGGGCTGCGGCGGCGGTATTCTTGGCCGCGCTGGCAGCGGCAGGGGTCTCGGGCCCGGCGGTGACTTGTGGTGATTTCGGTGAGGGCGCGGACGGCGCCCTCACCACTACTATGAATAGGGGAGAGATCCCCGGCCTCAGTTCCCTTCGTCAAGCGGCGGCGGCCGCGGCGGTGATCCGGTCATCAGGTCAGTGACCAAGGGGGGGGTCAAGTTCTCTCCACACTTGGGGGTTGCAGCGCAGGCGCGCTGACAGCCTTATGCTCAGGCTGTGAAGGGATGGTTCTAGGGGGACAGTCCAGCTGTCTGTATAGGTAGATAGGGGTGGAGGCCTAGCGCTTAGGACGCAGCGCTTCGCCTCCTGATCCCCTCTCAATGGTTTTCACTTCAGTCCTGAAATTCTTGGATGCAGTAAAGTCTCTTTATGAACAGGGGGGGCTGTGAGTTGGTGATTCTTGGAGGGGTTGATGTGCCTCCTGGCACGCTGGAGATGGTTCCCTGGGTCCCCTCACACTGGGCAAGATCAGTGGGTGGTGGGCGTTCCTCATCTATCTTACGGCAGCAGGGCCTTGACCCTGTCAGCGGCAGTAGTGTAGGTCTCCCCCTAGGCCCTAAAGTCTGTACTCCAGCGCAGGTTCTCCCAGGTTCAGCGGTGCCTCAACCTAACTAACTCCAGGTTTTCCCTCCAAGCCTCTTATACCCCTAGGTCAGGTGACCCTCCCAAAGGCGGCAAAGTGTAACTCCTCCCACAGCCCGGAAGGTTCTGGAACCTTCCACCTACCTAGCTATGGGGCCCAGAGGCGGGGACGGGATGGCTACTGTATCCCTTGTCCCAGCCTGACTCTGGCGACTAGCGTGTATGTGTGGAAGGCTCTCTGCAGTAGCAGGGGCCTGTGGCAGCCATCTTTGGTGAGAGAGCACCTGCACCTCAGCACTGACCAGCAGTGGCAAGGCGCCCGGAGACCTAGGTCCAGTAAAAATATGGTGGCAAAAATGAAGCGCAGAAAGGGAAAAAAACAGGGTAAGACCACCCTAGGGCTGACAGGTCTAACACACGTCCCCCCAGCCGAAAGAGGGGAGAGCTTCCCAACCTCTAGGGAGTTCTCTTCACTAAGGCGGAAAAACCGGGAGAGACCGTCAGCGTTGGCGTGGTCTACACCGGGTCGATGTTCCACCCGAAAGTCCATCCCCTGGAGGAAATGGACCATCTCAACAATTTGGGATTTTCGCCTCTCATCTGCATGAGCCAGCGAAGGGGTCTGTGGTCGGTCTGGACCAAGAAGTGACAACCAAAAGGTATGGCCTCAACTTCTTCACCGCCCAAACCACAGCAAAGGCTTCCCGCTCGATGGTACTCCACCGCTGTTCCCGGGGAGTAGTCGCCGGGAGATAAAGGCCACTGGCTGGTCTTGGCCATCGTCATTCAGCTGCGAGAGCACAGCTCCTATGCCATGCTCAGAAGCGTCTGTCTGCACGATGAATTCCCGGCCGAAGTCGGGGTCCGGAGCACCGGTGCGGTGCACATGGCACGTTTAAGAGTCTCAAAGGCATCTTGGCAGGCAGCCGTCCAGATTACTCTGCGTGGCTGCTTCTTGGAAGTCAATTCCGTCAATGGGCCCACGATGGTTCCATATCCCTTGACGAACCGGCGGTAGTATCCCGTGAGGCCGAGGAAAGCTCGGACCTCTGTTTGGGTCTTGGGGGCTCCCAGGCCATGATGGTCTCAATCTTGGCTTGGAGGGGTTGCACCTTACCTCCGCCCACCAGATGTCCCAGGTACACGACAGATCCCTGTCCAATCTGGCACTTGCTGGCCTTGATGGTTAGACCAGCCCTTTGCAAAGCCTGCAGCACCTCCTGGAGATGCTGCAGATGGTCCTCCCAGCTGCTACTGAAGACAGCTATGTCATCCAGGTAGGCAGCAGAGAAGGCCTCTAGGCCAGACAGCACCTGGTTCACCAACCGCTGGAAAGTGGCGGGAGCATTTTTCAACCCGAAGGGCATCACCTGGAATTGAAAGTGGCCCTCGGGGGTGGAGAACGCAGTCTTCTCCCTTGCTCCTTCCGCCATGGCGATCTGCCAATATCCTGATGTTAAATCAATGGTACTCAAATACCGGGCTGCTCCCAGCCGGTCAATGAGCTCATCCGCCCGAGGGATCGGGTGAGCGTCGGTCTTGGTGACCGAGTTGAGTCCACGATAATCCACACAGAACCGAAGTTCTGGTGTGGTGCCCGAGGGGCCGCTTTCGGCACCAACACTACCGGACTAGCCCAAGGGCTACTGGAAGGCTCAATCACCCCCAGTTCTAGCATCTTTACCACCTCACTCTGGATACTAGCCTTGACCTTATCGGACAGCCGGTAAGACTTGTTCTTCACTGGCGGACTGTCCCCTGTGTCCACATCATGGGTACACAGGTGCGTGATTCCAGGCGTGAGGGAAAACAACGAGGCGTACTGCCCCAAAACCTGGCGGCAGTCCCTCTGTTGCTCTGGGGTCAAGGACGGGGCGAGGACTACTCCCTCTACCGAACCATCCTTCTCGTGGACCGCCAGAAGGTCTGGCAGAGGCTCACTCTCTTCCTCCTCACTCCCATCCGTTATCATCAAGAGAGTGAGCTCGGAACGCTCCTGGTGTGGCTTCAGGCGGTTGACGTGGAGCACCCGGTGGGGTTGACGGGGGTCTTCATGTCGACGACATACGTGGTCTGGCCTTTTCGTTCTAAGATCTCAAACGGCCCAGTCCATCGGTCCTGGAGGGCACTAAGCTCTCCTGGCTCCATGACCCACACCTTCTGTCCAGCGTCTAACTCTACCGTCCGCGCGTTCCGGTCATACCATTGCTTCATGACGGCCTGACTTGCCTCTAAGTTGTCCGAGGCCTCCTTCCACAGCTTGGCCACTTGGCTGCGGAACGCCAGCATATAGCTGACCACATCACGGGGAAGCTTCGAGGAAGACTTCTCCCACCCCTCTTTGACAAGACTGAGGGGCCCCCGAACGGGGTGGCCATAGAGCAGCTCAAAGGGGCTGAAACCGACCCCTTCTGCGGCACCTCTCGGTAGGAGAAGAGCAGACAGGGTAAGAGGACGTCCCACTTTCTTCTCAAGTCCTCGGGTAGGCTCCTGATCATCCCCTTCAAGGTTTTGTTGAAGCGCTCCACGAGCCCGTTCGTCTGGGGGTGGTAAGGAGTGGAGAACCGGTAGGTCACTCCACACTCCTTCCACATGGCCTGCATGTAGGCCGACATGAAATTCGTGCCCCTATCTGACACCACGACCTTGGGGAATCCCACTCGGGTAAAAATCCCCATGAGGGCCCGCGCCACCACCGGTGCTGTGATGGTCCTCAGAGGGATTGCCTCTGGGTACCGGGTGGCGTGGTCTACTAGCACCAAAATGAACCTATGCCCAGCTGAAGTCGGCGGATCCAACGGCCCGACAATGTCAATCCCCACTCGCTCAAAGGGGTATCGACCACTGGGAGAGGTTCTAGAGGGACCTTCACCTTAGTCCCTGTCTTGCCGCTTGCTTGGCAAGTGGTGCAGGTCTTGCAATAAGTGTCAGAAGTGACGCGCATCCTGGGCCAGTAAAAATGTGGGACCAAGCGCGCAAACGTCTTGTCCTGGCCCAGGTGTCCTGCTAGTGGTATCTCATGCGCCAACTCTAGCAGAAAGGCTCGGTGGCATTGGGGGACCACCACGGCCCTTGAGGACCCATGCACCGGAGCCTTAGGCTCACTGTAGAGGAGACCATCCTCCCAGTAGACATGGTAATTACCAGTCTCTGTTCCAGCTGCTTGGGCGTCGGCCTGTTGCCGTATGCCAACAAGCGTAGGGCACTCCCTCTGTGCCCGGCAAAATTCTTCCCGGGTAGGCCCTCCTTCCACCTGCCACTCTGCAGGGGTCGGCAGGTCCCCACGGGAAAACCAACCACCTCAGCGGACTCCGGGGTCACCTCCGCGGGCTCCCCATCCATCTCACCGGGTGTTTCCTCCCGGACATCTCCTCGTCCAGCAGTGGGCTGGGCCCTTCTTTCAGGCTCCAACCCGGGCTGAGTTCCTTGTCGGGCAGCCATGGACCGCGTGATAACGCAAGTCCATCCTGGTAACCCCAACATCTCAGCATGGGCATTGAACTCTACCTCTCTCCAGGCAGTATGTTCTAAATCGTTGCCCAGCAGACAGTCAACTGGCATGGCAGGGCTCACCGCAACCTTCATCAGACCTGACACTCCTCCCCACTCAAAGGGAACTTGGGCCACGGGGTAATGACCCAGGCTATTATCAGCCATCACTACTGGGTGGAACTCCTCAGGAATCACCTGCTCTGGGGACACCAGCTGACGTCTCACCATCGTCATGCTGGCACCTGTGTCCCTCAGAGCCTCCACCTCCTCCCCGTTCACCAGGACCCTCTGCCGATACTTGGCAGTGTTCTCGGGTACCTGCACCCTTGGGATGATCTCCCTATCCCCCAGGGAAACTAAGGTCAAGCCTGTCCACTCACCTCCCCTACCTAGGGACAACTCCTCCCCAAGCGCTACACTGGCCACCCCGGGGGTCTTACCTCCTGTGGGGGCTGGGGCTCTCTTGCGACACTGGGCATCCCCCTTGTAGTGTCCAACCTCCCCGCACTCGTAGCACCGGACAGTTCTGGGCTGCTGACTCCTGTCAGGGTAAGTGGGTTTCTGGTATCCAGATTGGGATGGGAAACCTACCCCTCTCCCAGGCGGTCTATTTTGGGGACCTTTAAAGAACTCCCTCTTTTTATCTCCCCCTCTTTCTTCTGGGGGAACACCTGTCCACCCTTCGGGGGATCCGCCCCGGCTCCCTTGTGGGACACCCTAGTGCTGACCCACGTGTCTGCCTCCTCTGCAAGCTCCCTTGGGTTGGTCAGCTTGCGGTCCACCAAGTACTGGCGCAGCTCCGGAAAACATTTCTCGAGGAGGTGCTCTCTCAAAAATAGGTCGTACAGCCCAGTGTAATTGTCAACCTCGCTGCCACGCACCCAACCCTCTAATGCCTTCCGGGCATAATCATAAAAATCTACCCAGTTTTGTGTGGTGAGCTTGTGGCTGTTGCGAAACTTTTGGCGGTACTTCTCAGGGGTGAGGCCAAACTTCCTGAGCAGGGCCTCCCTCATGATAGGGTAGTTGGTTCGATCCCCCTTTTCTAAGGTTAGCAGTGTGTCCCTGACTAGTGGAGGTATGTATCTATAAAGTCCTCCTCCCCAGTAGCTCTCAGGAACTCTATGGGCCACCAAAGCTACCTCGTACGCCGTCAACCACTTGTCTATGTCATCACCCACACTAAAGCTGGCCATCACCTCCCTGGGTAGGTAAAATTTGGGCTCCTGTGGAACCCCAGTAGGTACGCTGCCACCATTTCCTTTGCCTCCCATTTCCATTTGCAAGGCTCGGAGCTCCAGTTCTTTCAGGCTAAGCTCATGTACAAGCCTTCTTTCCTCCATGGCTAGCCTTCCCTGTTCTCGCTCCCTTTCCATCTTAGCCAATTCTAATGTCAATTGCCTTTGCTGCCTTCTGTCCTCGAATTCCTCTGGTGACACACTCCCCCTGACGCACTACTGCCTGCCCTGGAACGTCTTCCTGGCAACACATTCTCGCTGACGTCAATGTTCAGTAGGCTCAGTTCTCCTGGGTCGTCTGTCTCCCTCTGCTCCTCCTCCTCCCCTCTTCCCTCCGGGTGGGCCATGACCCATGCCCTCAAAGCCTTCTGAAGTACCTCCTTCCTGGCACCTCGCTTGACGGCCACCCCCCTCTCTAGGCAGAACTCCTTGAGCTGGTTCACCGTGAACCTCTCTAGGTCGGCTAGCTCAAACTCCATCCTCCTAGGTGGGGTCCCAGACAACTTAAGGAAGGGGTCCTAAATGGAAGGCAGCAGGTCTTAACACAGGACTAATACAACTGGCAATTTACAATAGAATTCCTCCTACTTATTATTTTCCTAGGTGTCCAATTGCGGCGCACACTGAGTCACTGTAGGGTGCTGCACAAATACCAGTCCTTATCCCACCGCTGCACACCAATGTTGGAAACGGGGTTACCGAGACCGTTATGGTAGCATGGCGCAAAGCGGGGAAAGGCACGCGAAGGCAATGTGTAAGGCAGTTGTGCAGCACACTCTCACATTAACCCAGAAATGCGACGCAATAACCGGACACCACACCAGGCTTAGATAAGTAACAATCAGGTTCCTTTATCTTAATCAAGATGGCATTCAACTATTCAAATTATACATTCGGGTAACTAGTGCGCGTTCATTTAAAAAGACCCTTCCCAATTCTGGCCACTAAAAGGCCGCATTAAAATCACAGCACCACTGCTCATTCGGGTGCTCTTTACCAACTAGGGCCTAGAACATGCGCAACACGGTTTATGCATCAACATATATACATTAGGCCTAGGTACTCTGTACAGCCTATGGTACACTAGGCGGGAGGGAATCCTAGAGGGAACCCCTCAACATGTCCAGCAGCTGGGGGCTTCCTATAAGGGGGGACTCCTTTATCTCCCAGGGGAGGTGAGGGTTACATTAGGCTAGGGCCCTTTCTCACCAGGTGCCTGGCCTGTTACCAAACGTCATGGAAGGCCCCCTCCCTCCCTAATCCCTCTTGAAGCGTGGCCCCCGGCCCCCAGGGGCTTAACCTAGAGCCCTAGGGGCCTCCTGGGCTCACCTGCGGTGCTGGTGCAGGTCGCTGTACCTCTCGGCGGACTCTCCTCCGGGCCAGCCCTCGGTTGTAGGGGCGGGGCCCGGCGCGAGTCTCCACGGCCCTCCGGCCGGCGCTGGCAATTCTCCTGGAGGCTATGGAGCCTCTTGCTGCGTTATTGCTTCGTTGGGGGCCGGTATGCCACTCCTCCGGCCCCCGTGGAGTCAAGATTGAGAGTAGGGACACGGAGCGGGAGCCGGCAGTCCTTTCAGACGGCTCCGGCTTCCCGCGAGGTCACACGCAGTTCCTGCTCACCTCCCGGACGTGCTGGGGGCGTTGCTCTCGGCGGCGCCCAATCCTGGCGCGGCGGCGATTCCTCCTGGGGCTCCCGTTGGCAGTGGAGCCCCACGGACGTCTTCCCGATTGGCTCCGGCTGGGCCAATCGCGTCGCGGCCTTCTCCTCTTCCGGGGGCTCCCGTTGGCAGTGGAGCCCCTCTGGCGGCGTCCCGATTGGCTCCGGCTGGGCCAATCGCGTCGCGGCCTTCGTCCGTTGCTGGGCGACGCCTTCCGCCTCCTTCTTCTTGGGCTGCTGGCTCCGGCGGGGCCAATCCCGTCGCGGCCTTTTCGGGGCGCGACCTATGACGCGGTCAGCGTCCCCGGCCCCACGGCAACGGCGTCCACGGGCCTGGAGGCCGCAGCAGGCCTCAATTCACTTCACGCGCCCCACGGGGCTGCGGCGGCGGTATTCTTGGCCGCGCTGGCAGCGGCAGGGGTCTCGGGCCCAGCGGTGACTTGTGGTGATTTCGGTGAGGGCGCGGACGGCGCCCCTCACCACTACTATGAATAGGGAGAGATCCCCCGGCCTCAGTTCCCTTCGTCAAGCGGCGGCGGCGCGGCGGTGATCCGGTCATCAGGTCAGTGACCAAGGGGGGGGTCAAGTTCTCTCCACACTTGGGGGTTGCAGCGCAGGCGCGCTGACAGCCTTATGCTCAGGCTGTGAAGGGATGGTTCTAGGGGGACAGTCCAGCTGTCTGTATAGGTAGATAGGGGGTGGAGGCCTAGCGCTTAGGACGCAGCGCTTCGCCTCCTGATCCCCTCTCAATGGTTTTCACTTCAGTCCTGAAATTCTTGGATGCAGTAAAGTCTCTTTATGAACAGGGGGGGCTGTGAGTTGGTGATTCTTGGAGGGGTTGATGTGCCTCCTGGCACGCTGGAGATGGTTCCCTGGGTCCCCTCACACTGGGCAAGATCAGTGGGTGGTGGGCGTTCCTCATCTATCTTACGGCAGCAGGGCCTTGACCCTGTCAGCGGCAGTAGTGTAGGTCTCCCCCTAGGCCCTAAAGTCTGTACTCCAGCGCAGGTTCTCCCAGGTTCAGCGGTGCCTCAACCTAACTAACTCCAGGTTTTCCCTCCAAGCCTCTTATACCCCTAGGTCAGGTGACCCTCCCAAAGGCGGCAAAGTGTAACTCCTCCCACAGCCCGGAAGGTTCTGGAACCTTCCACCTACCTAGCTATGGGGCCCAGAGGCGGGGACGGGATGGCTACTGTATCCCTTGTCCCAGCCTGACTCTGGCGACTAGCGTGTATGTGTGGAAGGCTCTCTGCAGTAGCAGGGGCCTGTGGCAGCCATCTTTGGTGAGAGAGCACCTGCACCTCAGCACTGACCAGCAGTGGCAAGGCGCCCGGAGACCTAGGTCCAGTAAAAATATGGTGGCAAAAATGAAGCGCAGAAAGGGAAAAAAACAGGGTAAGACCACCCTAGGGCTGACAGGTCTAACAATGGTATACTATGTACCAAGGGCATAGGTACCTCAGAGGCCTACCAGGGCTGCAGCATGTATTGTGCCACCCCTGGAAGGCCATCCAAACTGACACCACAGGTCTGCTACTGCAGCCTGAGTAAGGTGGTGCATGCACCCCTTACTGTGATATAGGTTACCTATATCACTAAATACATACACACATATAAACCTATAAGTCACTCCTAAGGCAGGCCTTATCAATCCTAAAGGCAGAGTGCATGGTTCCTATGTGAGAGGGTGCCCCTGCATGAGCAGGGCCCCTCTGCAGTGTTCGGAGACCCTTCTCTGATGCTGTTTGTAGTGCAGCCTGACCATATACTCTTAAGCGCATTATAACCTTGCGTTAAATGCTAACTTTGGAATGGCTGCACCTAAACATGTCGTGTTTGGTGTCAAACATCTTGGAATACTACCCCCCTGCCAATTCTGGCGGCGGGGGTAGCATTCCACCCTTCTAGAGGGAAAGACATGTTAACTCTGACTAGCCCGGTAACTTCTTTCCAAAGCCCTGGCATCACAAAATGGATGCTGCTGCCACAGACACAAGTCTGGCCTCCTGCTGCTGGACGAAACTCCGGCAGGGGAGGCCTGGACAATAGGTTTCCTGTTGCAGGGAGGTGTGACCACCTCCCTGTGAGAAGTTGGCCTGGCATATGCTGTCCACTAATTATAGTGGGCACCTTGCACCAGTCCAAACAACCCCTTATTGGAGATAGGTTAAAGACAACCTTATTGAAAGCTATCCTAGTGGTAGCTATGGAGAGCAGCCTTCAGGCTAAGTCTTGAAGGAATGTAAAGCAGCTTGTTTTACCAGTCTATAATCTCTTGAGTGACCAAATGAAAGAGCACCACACCAGGTATATATTCAAAATATATGTATTTATTGCTAAACACACCCCTCTAGTCTCTTTATGAGGCTAGAGTTTGAAATACATAAGTTATAAGTTATCAAATCACAGTAATAGCACAAATACACGTTTGGGCCCTAGGGGCGTACCAAACCATATTCCAATAAAGTGGTATGCGAACCACGACTGAACTAGACACTAGGCCTAGAGCCTCTAGAAGTGCTTGGACCACAAGGAACCACCCAAGTTAGTGACACAGGGGACCTACGGGAGACGCGTGCAGTGTAAATACACAACCGCGATACGCCGTTGACTTCTATGGAGAAAGTCGGGATCGGGAAAGTATAGAAAAGGGACACTTAAAAGAGGACTAGGACAAAACCCTTTGAGATCTAGGACTTTGAAGAGTCTCTACCCACGGGAGCACCGGAGTACTCGTGTTACCTCACCCAGGGAAGCCGGGTGCATAGGTGCCTTTCGGGGTCGGGTTTCGTCGTCGATTCGAATGGCGATCTGCTGCAAAGTGCTGCTGGCGGCCAAGAGAAAAGTGTCCGGGTGGATCCAAGAGTGGATCGGAGTTCTGAAGAACCTGAAAGCAGAGGGGACAGAGTCTGGGTCACTAGCTAGTGACCAGGAAGGCGATGGACAGATGCCCACCGATGTCGAGTGCTTCAGGTGCGTTGACGGTCGTCTTGACTCTTCAGCCACGAGGTCCAGGAGGCGTTGTCGGCGACCAGGAGCAGGATTCGGGCTGGTACACGATGTCTGTCGAGTGCTGAGGTGTCGGCGCCCGGATTGGACCCAACAAGCCTTGGCAACGGCAAGTCTTGATGAAGATGTAGATCGTCGATGGTGCAGACCAGCAAGGTCTGTGGAACTCACCCAGCGAGGGTAAGTGAGGGCAGGCCTGGAGCAACCAGGATGCCAAGTAAGAAAAGGATTGGCCTTCGTTAAGGGCTACTAGCCAACGGGCTAGCGACCGCGAAGGAGCCTCGTGACGCCGCACGTGGAGCTGGCTTACAGGACACTCGTGGAGTGGGGGCCAGTGATCTTCGGTGCAGGTGGTGCTGGAGGCTAGGGCTACTCGGAGCCCAAAGCACGACTTCTTGGGAGACCCAGAAGATGGTGCACGTGCAAATGTGCTCGGTGTCCAGGGGTCATGGTCTCAAGTCACCCACGATAGCCACGGGCCTCAGCTTTGCTGGGGACTCAGGGTAGCCTCGGGGAAGTCTGAGAATCCACCTCTGGTGATGCGATGACTTCGGCGTCCGACGGGAGCTTCAGAAATGCGAACCGGACAGATGCTTCTTTGGTGCCTGCCAAGCAGGGAGTCACTCCTTGACCCCAAGGGAGATTCTTCAGTCCTCTAATCTTGTCGTAGAGCGTTGAAGGTCCAGGATTCAGTTTCAGAGTTTCGTCCAGGTATAATCTAAAGTCCTAAGGACTTGGTTCCTATCTTTATACTAAAGATAGGGGTTGGACTACTCTGTGGCCCCACCTATGGGTGGGTCAGGGCAGAGGGTGGCTACACCCCTTTCCCTTTGTCCAGTTCGCGCCAAAGCAGGGGCTGGAAGCCCCTGATCCGGTTTGAACTGGGGTATGCACTAGGGACACCAAATGTGCCCCCAGTGCAGGACTTCAAAGCACACAGATGGTGCTCCCGCCCAGCCCCAATACACATTATCCTGTCTGGGGAGGTGGTCACACCTCCCTGGGACAGGAAACCTATTGTCCAGGCCTCCCCTGCTGGAGTCTCGTCCAGCAGCAGGAGGCCAGACTCGTGTCTGTGGCAGCAGCATCCATTTTGTGATGCCAGGGCTTTGGAGAGAAGTTACCGGGTTAGTCAGAGTTAACATGTCTTTCCCTCTAGAAGGGTGGAATGATACCCCCGCCGCCAGAATTGGCGGGGGGGTAGTATTCCAAGATGTTTGACACCAAACATGACATGTTTAGGTGCAGCCATTCCAAAGTTAGCATTTTACCGCGAGGATATAATGCGCTTAAGAGTATATGGTCAGGCTGCACTACAAACAGCATCAGAGATGGTCTCCGAACGCTGCAGAGGGGCCCTGCTCATGCAAAGGCACCCTCTCACATAGGAACCATGCACTCTGCCTTTAGGATTGATAAGGCCTGCCTTAGGAGCGACTTATAGGTTTATATGTGTGTATGTATTTGGTGATATAGGTAACCTATATCACAGTAAGGGGTGCATGCACCACCTTACCCAGGCTGCAGTAGCAGACCTGTGGTGTCAGTTTGGATGGCCTTCCAGGGGTGGCATAATACATGCTGCAGCCCCTGGTAGGCCTCTGAGGTACCTATGCCCTTGGTACATAGTATACCATATACTAGGGACTTATAAGGGCACTCCAGATTCCAATCAGAGATGTGCCTAAGGCACATGGAAACCTTTTACAGAGAAAGCAGATAGACTGGGGCCCTGAATAGCAGGATCCCAGTCCAACTAAGTCATAAACCAGCAAAACACCATAAAAAAAGTGGGGGCAACCATATAGTCAGATTCCACCTTCCTACATAACCCCCCCAAACGAAAGGAGATAAGGCTAACCTTGGCCAGTTGAGCCTTCATTGACTAAGTGGTCATATAAGGAAGCACCTGCACTAGCATGGTTGCCCCCTGTCTTATGGTCCACTAAGCAATCCCTCACCCTAAGGGTATGAGAGGGTCTCCACCATGGGGAATCACTACCTGTGGTGTGCTTAGGTAAAGTACAAGGCTGGTAAGGTGTCTGAGTAGGGAAGTGAGGCCCTAGGAATGTTGGCCCCAGCTTCCTCAGATCACTAGTCACCATGTATGCCTGTCTTTCCATGACTGAGTTGCACTTTGCTCTAAGGGTCAACCTTTGGCTGCCTACAGCTGGGGGTTGGGTCCCTTTGGATGGACTGCTGGAGGGACAGGGCAGGTTTGGAACCTTCAGGTCCCAGGTTTGCCCTTGCCTACCAGAGTCCTTCTGGGGGAGGTCCCTACATAAAGGCATGGGGGATCCCTCAGTGTGTAGAGGAGTTTTCACCTGGCTAGGGCTACTAGACTGGGTGCCCCTAATCTGCTGATGGGGGGTTCCTCTGGACAGGGGGCCCTGGGGGTCCACTGACCTCCCTGACCTCTGCAGCTCTGGGCTGGCTGAGGCAGGGTAGAGAGGGGCAGGTTACCTGCTCCAGACTGGGTACCACCTTGGAAGGGTCCTCTGCCATCAGGGGTGTGGCCAGGCCAGGCCTGACTACCTCTGGGGCAGTTCCTTCACTAGGGGTAGGGTCAGTTCCCTGAGGAGGCTGACCCTTACCTACTGTCTGGAGGGAAGAAGACTTTGCTTCAACCCTTGTGCTCTCTTTTGGGGGAGAGTGGGCCTTTCTTTCAGGCTCCATCTTTCCAAATTCTTGGGCTGGGGCTGTGGTCATCACAGCCCCACTAACCTTTACAGGGACGCCCAGCATCCTGAGATGGGTTTGGTGTTCAACTTCAGCCCAGGCTGAAATTTCCAGATCATTGCCCATCAGGCAATCTACAGGTAGGGTTGGGGACACTGCCACTCTTTTTGGGCCTGTGACCCCTCCCAGCTGAGATTGACTATGGCCAAGGGGTGATCTGTTCTGACACCATCAATGTTGGTCACCTGGTATTTAAACTCAGGTAAAAGCTGGTGAAGGGGGACTAGTTTCCCTGCCACCATGGTGACACTAGCCCCTGTGTCCCTAAATGCCACAGCTTTCTGACCATTAATTATTGGCTCCAATCTGTACCTGCCCAATGCTATGGGACCCATGGTAAAGGTGGCAAATCCTATACCACCATCAGAGTCAGAGGAGTCTGTTGAGGGGTCCCTGTCTAAACTAGGGCCCACCTCTGTTCCTCTTGCAAAAGCACCTAACTTTTTGAGTGCACTACTCCCAACTGGAGGATTACTACTGGTAGTACCAGGAGGGGTGGTAGTAGTGGTGGGAGGAACATTTTCTTTATTGCCAATCCTGGGGCAACTGGGATCAGTTTTCCAGTGCCCAGGCTTTTTACAGACATGGCAATATGGTTTCTTTTCAGGAGAGGAAGGAGTTTGGGACCCACCCCCAGAAGAGGAATTTTGGGGCCCTGTAGTGGACTTATCCTTAGATTTATCCCCACCTTTCTCTTGGGACTTAGTAGAATCTTTCTTCTGGTCACCACCCTGATTTCTAGTCTTTACTCTGGTTCTGACCCATTTGTCTGCCTTCTTTCCCAATTCTTGGGGAGAGGTCAGATCAGAGTCCCCCAGATACTGGTGCAAAAGCTGGTTTTGACAATTATTAAGGATCTGCTCCCTCATAATCAAATTGTACAATCCTAAAAAGTCATGCACTTTGTTGCCATGTATCCAACCTTCCAGAGCCTTTGTAGCACAATCTACAAAATCAACCCAGTCTTGAGTCTGAGCTTTTTGGGTGTCTCTGAACTTCAACCTATACTGTTCAGTGGTTAGGCCAAACCCATCTATCAGAGCACTCTTCAAGACTGTGTAATTGTCAGCATCCTCTTCTCTTACAGTGAGGAGCTTGTCTCTACCTTTGTCTGCAAAGGAGAGCCACAAGATTGCTGCCCACTGCCTCTGGGGGACCTTCTGAACTTTACAGGCCCTCTCCAGTGCAGTTATCCATTTGTGGATGTCATCCCCACTCTGGTAGGGAGGGACAATCTTGTTTAGGTTTCTATGGTCATAAGACCTGTCCCTATCTCTAGGGATATTGCTGCCACCATGGGACTCTAGTCCCAACTTTCTTCTCTCTCTAAGGAGATCTAGGGATTCCCTATCTAAAGCCAATTGCTTTTTTCTGATTTCCAGCTGAGTTTCCTCATACTGGACCAGTCTGGCTCTTCTCTCATGGGAGGATTCCCTCCTGTGAGAGGAGATAGAGCTCCCTATGGAGGTGCCAGAGTGGTTAGACTCCTGAGAAGGAGATCTAGACTTCCTGGGCACACTCTTAATCCTTCCTGGGGGGACAAAGAGGGCATCATTCTGATCATCCTCATCATCTTCCACAGGAGGGATTGGGTTATCCAGGTGAGGGTCATTGTCACCCTCCTGGCCAGTCTCAGAGGGGGGCTTGGGGTATTGGTACCCCTGGCCTCCTCCTCTTCCTCTTCCTCTGCCTCACCCTCAGCTCCTACCCCTTCAGTCCCCAAGGGCTTACTAAGGTCATAAGCCACCAACAACTCCTTGAGGTGTTGGGTGGTGGGGTTTTAGCCTGTCCTTTTTTTTCTCAAGTTGCATAAAGCTCTCAATTCCAAGAATGGGAGTGTATCATACTTGGAGGGTGGAAGCTCAATGGCTTCCTGCAAGGATTCTTTGGATCCTGCACTTAAAGACATTACTAGTGTGGTGTGGTGCATGCACTACCTACTCTAGTGTGGCCTACTAAACTCTCTTGAGTTGTAGAAAGGGTTGTGCTATCCCTTCACACACAACTCTAAGTTCAGTAGAACTTACTGTATTCTAAGCTTAAATTATATGTACCTTAGGTACCTTTAGTGGTTTTCAGTTGATCAATTCAATTGAGATTATCTGGTAAAACAATAGCAAGCTGGAATCCCACACGCTGCACACCAATGTGAGAAGTTGGCCTGGCATATGCTGTCCACTAATTATAGTGGGCACCTTGCACCAGTCCAAACAACCCCTTATTGGAGATAGGTTAAAGACAACCTTATTGAAAGCTATCCTAGTGGTAGCTATGGAGAGCAGCCTTCAGGCTAAGTCTTGAAGGAATGTAAAGCAGCTTGTTTTACCAGTCTATAATCTCTTGAGTGACCAAATGAAAGAGCACCACACCAGGTATATATTCAAAATATATGTATTTATTGCTAAACACACCCCTCTAGTCTCTTTATGAGGCTAGAGTTTGAAGTACATAAGTTATAAGTTATCAAATCACAGTAATAGCACAAATACACGTTTGGGCCCTAGGGGCGTACCAAACCATATACCAATAAAGTGGTATGCGAACCACGACTGAACTAGACACTAGGCCTAGAGCCTCTAGAAGTGCTTGGACCACAAGGAACCACCCAAGGTAGTGACACAGGGGACCTACGGGAGACGCGTGCAGCGTAAATACACAACCGCGATACGCCGTTCACTTCTATGGAGAAAGTCGGGATCGGGAAAGTATAGAAAAGGGACACTTAAAAGAGGACTAGGACAAAACCCTTTGAGATCTAGGACTTTGAAGAGTCTCTACCCACGGGAGCACCGGAGTACTCGTGTTACCTCACCCAGGAAGCCGGGTGCATAGGTGCCTTTCGGGGTCGGGTTTCGTCGTCGATTCGAATGGCGATCTGCTGCAAAGTGCTGCAAAGTGCTGCTGGCGGCCAAGAGAAAAGTGTCCGGGTGGATCCAAGAGTGGATCGGAGTTCTGAAGAACCTGAAAGCAGAGGGGACAGAGTCTGGGTCACTAGCTAGTGACCAGGAAGGCGATGGACAGATGCCCACCGATGTCGAGTGCTTCAGGTGCATTGACGGTCGTCTTGACTCTTCAGCCACGAGGTCCAGGAGGCGTTGTCGGCAACCAGGAGCAGGATTCGGGCTGGTACACGATGTCTGTCGAGTGCTGAGGTGTCGGCGACCGGATTGGACCCAACAAGCCTTGGCAACGGCAAGTCTCGATGAAGATGTAGATCGTCGATGGTGCAGACCAGCAAGGTCTGTGGAACTCACCCAGTGAAGGTAAGTGAGGGCAGGCCTGGAGCAACCAGAATGCCAAGTAAAAAAAGCATTGGCCTTCGTTAAGGGCTACTAGCCAACGGGCTAGCGACCGCGAAGGAGCCTCGTGACGCCGCACGTGGAGCTGGCTTACAGGACACTCGTGGAATGGGGGCCAGTGATCTTCCGTGCAGGTGGTGCTGGAGGCTAGGGCTACTCGGAGCCCAAAGCACGACTTCTTGGGAGACCCAGAAGATGGTGCACTTGCAAATGTGCTCGGTGTCCAGGGGTCACGGTCTCAATGTCAAGTCACCCACGATAGCCACGGGCCTCAGCTTTGCTGGGGACTCAGGGTAGCCTCGGGGAAGTCTGAGAATCCACCTCTGGTGATGCGATGACTTCGGCGTCCGACGGGAGCTTCAGAAATGCGAACCGGACAGATGCTTCTTTGGTGCCTGCCAAGCAGGGGAGTCACTCCTTGACCCCAAGGGAGATTCTTCAGTCCTCTAATCTTGTCGTAGAGCGTCGAAGGTCCAGGATTCAGTTTCAGAGTTTCGTCCAGGTATAATCTAAAGTCCTAAGGACTGGGTTCCTATCTTTATACTAAAGATAGGGGTTGGACTACTCTGTGGCCCCACCTATGGGTGGGTCAGGGCAGAGGGGTTGCTACACCCTTTCCCATTGTCCAGTTCGCGCCAAAGCAGGGGCTGGAAGCCCCTGATCCGGTTTGAACTGGGGTATGCACAGGGACACCAAATGTGCCCCCAGTGCAGGACTTCAAAGCACACAGATGGTGCTCCCGCCCAGCCCCAATACACATTATCCTGTCTGGGGAGGTGGTCACACCTCCCTGGGACAGGAAACCTATTGTCCAGGCCTCCCCTGCCGGAGTTTCGTCCAGCAGCAGGAGGCCAGACTCGTGTTTGTGGCAGCAGCATCCATTTTGTGATGCCAGGGCTTTGGAGAGAAGTTACCGGGTTAGTCAGAGTTAACATGTCTTTCCCTCTAGAAGGGTGGAATGCTACCCCCGCCGCCAGAATTGGCGGGGGTAGTATTCCAAGATGTTTGACACCAAACACGACATGTTTAGGTGCAGCCATTCCAAAGTTAGCATTTTACCGCGAGGATATAATGCGCTTAAGAGTATATGGTCAGGCTGCACTACAAACAGCATCAGAGATGGTCTCCGAACGCTGCAGAGGGGCCCTGCTCATGCAGGGGCACCCTCTCACATAGGAACCATGCACTCTGCCTTTAGGATTGATAAGGCCTGCCTTAGGAGCGACTTATAGGTTTATATGTGTGTATGTATTTGGTGATATAGGTAACCTATATCACAGTAAGGGGTGCATGCACCACCTTACCCAGGCTGCAGTAGCAGACCTGTGGTGTCAGTTTGGATGGCCTTCCAGGGGTGGCATAATACATGCTGCAGCCCCTGGTAGGCCTCTGAGGTACCTATGCCCTTGGTACATAGTATACCATATACTAGGGACTTATAAGGGCACTCCAGATTCCAATCAGAGATGTGCCTAAGGCACATGGAAACCTTTTTACAGAGAAAGCAGATAGACTGGGGCCCTGAATAGCAGGATCCCAGTCCAACTAAGTCATAAACCAGCAAAACACCATAAAAAAGTGGGGGCAACCATATAGTCAGATTCCACCTTCCTACACTCCCCAGACAGGATAATGTGTATTGGGGCTGGGCGGGAGCACCATCTGTGTGCTTTGAAGTCCTGCACTGGGGGCACATTTGGTGTCCCTGTGCATACCCCAGTTCAAACCGGATCAGGGGCTTCCATCCCCTGCTTTGGCGCGAACTGGACAAAGGGAAAGGGGTGTAGCCACCCCTCTGCCCTGACCCACCCATAGGTGGGGCCACAGAGTAGTCCAACCCCTATCCTTAGTATAAGTATAGGAACCCAGTCCTTAGGACTTTAGATTATCCCTGGACGAAACTCTGAAACTAAATCTTGGACCTTCGACGCTCTACTCAAGACTAGAGGACAGAAGAATCTCCCTTGGGGTCAAGGAGTGACTCCCCTGCTTGGCAGGCACCAAAGAAGCATCTGTCCGGTTCGCATTTCTGAAGCTCCCGTTGGACGCCGAAGTCATCGCATCACCAGAGGTGGATTCTCAGACTTCCCCGAGGCTACCCTGAGTCCCCAACAAAGCTGAGGCCCGTGGCTATCGTGGGTGACTTGAGACTGTGACCGCTAGACACCAAGCACATTTGTAAGTGCATCCTCTTCTGGGTCTCCCAAGAATTCGTGCTTTGGGCTGCGAGTAGCCCTAGCCTCCAGTACAAACTGCACCTAAGATCACTGGCCCCCACTCCACGAGTGTCCTGTGAGCCAGATCCACGTGCGGCGTCACGAGGCTCCTTTGCGGTCACTAGCCCGTTGGCTAGTAGCCCTTAACGAAGGCCAATCTTTTTCTATCTTGGCATCCTGGTTGCTCCAGGCCTGCCCTCACTTACCCTCGCTGGGTGAGTTCCCCAGACCTTGCTGGTCTGCACCATCAACGATCTTCCTCTGCATCGAGACTTGCCGTTGCCAAGGCTTGTTGGGTCCAATCCGGTCGCCGACACCTCAGCACTCGACAAACATCGTGTACCAGCCCGAATCCTGCTCCTGGTCGCCGACAACGCCTCCTGGACCTCGTGGCTGAAGAGTCAAGACGACCGTCAACGCACCTGAAGCACTCGACATCGGTGGGCATCTGTCCATCGCCTTCCTGGTCACTGGCTAGTGACCCAGACTCTGTCCCCTCTGCTTTCAGGTTCTTCAGAACTCCGATCCACTCTTGGATCCACCCGGACACTTTTCACTTGGTCGCCAGCAGCACTTTGCAGCAGATCGCCATTCAAATCGACGACGAAACCCGACCCCGAAAGGCACCTATGCACCCGGCTTCCCTGGGTGAGGTAACAAGAGTACTCCGGTGCTCCCGTGGGTAGAGACTCTTCAAAGTCCTAGATCTCAAAGGGTTTGGTCCAAGTCCTCTTTTAAGTGTCCCTTTTCTCTAATTTCCCGATCACGACTTTCTCCATAGAAGTCAACGGCGTATCGCAGTTGTGTATTTACACTGCACGCGTCTCCCGTGGGTCCCCTGTGTCACTACCTTGGGTGGTTCCTTGTGGTCCAAGCACTTCTAGAGGCTCTAGGTCTAGTGTCTAGTTCAGTCGTGGTTCTTATACCACTTTATTGGTATATGGTTTGGTACGCCCCTAGGGCCCAAACGTGTATTTGTGCTATTACTGTGTTTAAATAACTTCTAACTTATGTACTTCGAACTCTAGCCTCATAAAGAGACTAGAGGGGTGTGTTTAGCAATAAATACATATATTTTGAATATATACCTGGTGTGGTGCTCTTTCATTTGGTCACTCAAGAGATTATAGACTGGTAAAACAAGCTGCTTTACATTCCTTCAAGACTTAGCCTGAAGGCTGCTCTCCATAGCTACCACTAGGATAGCTTTCAATAAAGATTGTCTTTAACCTATCTCCAATAAGGGGTTGTTTGGACTGGTGCAAGGTGCCCACTATAATTAGTGGACAGCATATGCCAGGCCAACTTCTCACATTGGTGTGCAGCGTGTGGGATTCCAGCTTGCTATTGTTTTACCAGATAATCTCAATTGAATTGATCAACTGAAAACCACTAAAGGTACCTAAGGTACATATAATTTAAGCTTAGAATACAGTAAGTTCTACTGAACTTAGAGTTGTGTGTCAAGGGATAGCACAACCCTTTCTACAACTCAAGAGAGTTTAGTAGGCCACACTAGAGTAGGTAGTGCATACACCACACCACACTAGTAATGTCTTTAAGGGTAGGATCTAAAGAATCCTTGCAGGAAGCCACTGAGCTTCCACCCTCCAAGTATGATACACTCCCATTCTTGGAATTGAGAGCTTTATGCAACTTGAGAAAAATAAGGACAGGCCAAAGCCCCACCACCCAACACCTCAAGGAGTTGTTGGTGGCTTATGACCTTAGTAGGCCCTTGGGGACTGAAGGGGCAGGAGCTGAGGGTGGGGCAGATGATGAGGATGGGACCAGGGGTACCAATACCCCCAGCCCCCTCTGAAACTGGCCAGGAGGGCGACAATGGCCCTGACCTGGATAATCCAATCCCTCCTAAGGAAGATGAAGAGGATGATCAGGATGATGCCCTCTTTGTCCCCCAGGAAGGATTATGAGTGTGCCCAGGAAGTCTAGATCTTCTTCTCAGGAGTCTAACCACTCTGGCACCTCAATAGGGAGCTCTGTCTCATCTCATAGGAGGGAATCCTCTCATGAGAGAAGAAAGAGGTTGGTTCAATATGAGGAAGCTCAGCTTGAAATCAAAAAGAAGCAACTGGCTATAGACAGGGAGTCCCTAGATCTCTTTAGAGAGAGAAGAAAGTTGGGACTAGAGTCCCATGGTGGCAGCCATGTCCCTAGAGATAGGGAAAGGTCCTATGACCATAGGAACCTGAGCAAGATTGTCCCTCCCTATCAGAATGGGGATGACATCCACAAGTTTGATAACTGCTCTAGAGAGGGCCTGTAAAGTACAGAGGGTCCCTCAGGAGCAGTGGGCAGCAATCTTGTGGCTCTCCTTTGCTGACAAAGGTAGATATAAGCTCCTCACTGTTAGAGAGGAGGATGCTGATAATTACAAGGTCTTGAAGAGTGCTCTTATTGATGGGTTTGGCCTAACCACTGAACAGTACAGGTTGAAGTTCAGAGATACCCAAAAGCACAGACTCAAGACTGGGTAGACTATGTGGATTGTTCTGCCAAGGCTCTGGAAGGCTGGTTGATGGGCAGTAAGGTGTGTGACTTCTCAGGATTGTACAATCTGATAATGAGGTAGCAGATTCTTAATAACTGTCAAAATCAGCTGTTGCATCAATACCTGGTAGACTCTGATCTGACCTCTCCCCAAGAATTGGGAAAGAAGGCAGACAAATGGGTCAGAACCAGGGTGAAGCAGAAGGTACAGAACCAAGGTGGGGAAACCAAGAAGCAAGATGCTAAGAACTCTGAAAAGGGTGGGGAGAAGGGTAAAGATCAAAAGTCTTCATCAGGCACCCAAAAATCTTCTTCTGGTGGGGATTCACAGTCTACCAAAGGGAAAGGCCAAAGAAAACCATGGTGCAAGGTCTGTAAGCAAAAGACCCACTGGACCAGTGATTGCACCAAGTCCAAAGACTCAAGTCCAGCACCCACCAATGCCCCTAAGGCACCTGTTCCCCCTAGTACAGTTACAGTTGGTGGGAGTGCTCCAGCCAAGGGTTTAGTAGGGTTCACCCTGAGTACTGAGTTGGGCTCTGACCTAGTCAGAGAACTGACTCAGGCTGTGTTAGTCTGTGATGGAGGCATGGATGTGACCTCCACTGTGAGTCCCAGTAATCTGGGCAAGTACAGACAACAGCCTTTAATCAATGGACGAGAGGCTTTGGCATTTAGGGACACAGGGGCAAGTGTCACAATGGTGACACAAGACCTTGTGAATCCTGGGCAAGTTATACTTGGTGAGATGTACCAAGTGACCAATGCTAGCAATGTCAGAACAGACCATACTCTGGCAGTTGTTAACTTCTCCTGGGGAGGGGTAACTGGCCTTAAGAAGGTTGTGGTAAGTGCAAACCTACCAGTCGAATGCTTGCTTGGCAATGACTTAGAGACTTCTGCTTGGGCAGAAGTGGAGCTCAGGACCCATGCAGAAATGCTGGGGATCCCTGCAGATGTGTTTGCTGTGACCAGGTCACAAGCCAAAATGTCTAGCACTGAACAGGCCTTGGATTCTGGAAGAATGGACCAAGTGCCTTCCAAGAGGAGGAGTAGTAGGGTTAAGGCAGTGCCTTCCCCTTGGCTCAGGAGGAAGATCAGTCCCTTGAAGGGGATGATCTCAGCCCTGAAGAAGGAACTGTCCCAGAGGAACTTGAACCTGACCAGGTTGAGTTCTTGGGGACAGGGGGACCTTCTAGGGCAGATCTGAGCCAGGAGCAGCAGAGCTGCCCCTCCTTGAACCCCTCAGACAGCAAGCTGCTGCTGAGGCTGCTGGGAAAGCTAGTGGTCCCCATACAGTGTATTGGGATGATGGACTCCTGTACTCAGAGTGTAGAGACCCCAAACCTGGTGCCACCAGGAGGTTGGTTATACCTCTAAAGTTCAGGGGCTTCCTATTGACCCTAGCCCATGATATTCCCTTGGCAGGTCACCTGGGCCAGAACAAGACTTGGGACAGAATTGTCCCTCACTTTCACTGGCCCCACATGTCTGAAGACACCAAGGAGTTTTGTCGCTCCTGTGTAACCTGCCAGGCCAGTGGCAAGGCAGGTGGCACTACAAAGGCCCCCTGATACCACTACCTGTGGTGGGGGTGCCCTTTGAAAGGGTAGGGATTGACATTGTTGGTCCCATGGATCCCCAAACAGCATCTGGGCACAGGTTTATCCTGGTGGTAGTGGATCATGCCACCAGGTACCCAGAAGCTATTCCCCTCAGGACCACTACAGCACCTGTGGTGGCAAGGGCCCTCCTGGGAATTTTCTCAAGAGTGGGCTTTCCTAAGGAGGTAGTATCAGACAGGGGTGCTAACTTCATGTCTGGGTACTTAAAAGCAATGTGGATGGAGTGTGGAGTGACTTATAAGTTCACCACACCCTATCACCCACAATGCAATGGTTTAGTTGAGAGATTCAACAAAACCTTGAAGGGCATGATTAAAGGGCTCCCAGAAAAGCTTAGGCGTAGATGGGACATACTCTTGCCCTGCCTTTTATTCGCATATAGGGAGGTGCCTCAGAAGGGGTTGGTTACAGCCCTTTTGAACTTCTGTTTGGCCACCCTGTGAGGGGTCCACTGTGCTTGGTGAAGGAAGGATGGTAGTTACCTCTCAAGCCCCCAAAGCAAGATATAGTGGACTATGTACTTGGTCTCCGCTCCAGGATGGCTGAGTACATGAAAAAGGCAACCAAAAACCTTGAGGCTAGCCAGGAACTTCAAAAGGCCTGGCATGACCAAAAGGCTGTTCTGACTGTTTACCAGCCAGGACAGAAGGTGTGGGTGTTGGAGCCAGTGGCCCCAGCAGCTCTCCAAGACAAATGGAGTGGACCCCACACTATTGTTGAGCAGAAGGGTGAGGTTACCTACTTAGTAGACCTAGGAACACCCAGGAGTCCACACAGGGTTCTCCATGTCAACAGGTTAAAACCATATGTGGACAGGGCAGACATGGGCTTGCTCATGGCTACTGATGAAGGGCAGGAGGAAGAGAGTGACCCACTCCCTGACCTGCTCTCACAGAACCCTGACGATGGGTCAGTTGATGGTGTAGCCTTGGCAGGCAGCCTCACTACCCAGCAGCAAACTGATTGTAGACAGGTTCTCAATCAGTTTAGACACATGTTTTCACTGACACCCAGTCAGACCACCTGGTGCACTCATGAAGTGGACACTGGGGACAGTCTGCCTATTAAAAATAAGATTTATAGGCAACCTGACCATGTCAGGGACTGTATCAGGACTGAAGACCAGAAAATGTTGGAGTTGGGAGTTATTGAACCCTCAGATAGCCCTTGGGCTAGTCCAGTGGTCTTTGTACCAAAACCTCACACCAGTGGTGGAAAAAGAGAGATGAGGTTTTGTGTGGACTACAGGGGTCTCAATGCAGTCACTAGGACTGATGCCCATCCAATACCAAGGGCAGATGAGCTCATAGATACTTTGGCCTCAGCCAAATATCTCAGCACATTTGACTTGACAGCTGGCTACTGGCAGATCAGACTAGCTGATACTGCAAAGCCCAAAACAGCATTCTCAACCCCTAGTGGGCATTATCAATTTGTGGTAATGCCCTTTGGTCTGAAGAATGCACCTGCCACTTTCAGAGGTTGGTGAATACAGTTCTCACAGGTCTGGAAGCCTATAGTGCAGCATATCTAGATGATATTGCTGTCTTTAGCTCCACCTGGGAGGATCACCTGGTCCACCTCAGGAATGTTTTACAGGCCCTGCAAAAGGCAGGCCTGACTATCAAGGCCACTAAGTGCCAGATAGGGCAGAGTCAGGTAGTGTACCTGGGCCACCTTGTGGGTGGAGGCCAGGTTCAACCTTTGCAGAGCAAGATCCAGACTATCATGGACTGGACTGCTCCCATTACCCAGACTCAGGTGAGAGCCTTCTTAGGCCTTACTGGGTACTATAGGAGATTTGTCAAGGGGTATGGATCAATAGTGACACCCCTGAATGACTTAACTTCTAAGAAAATGCCCAAAAAGGTTCAGTGGACAGTTAGCTGTCAAAAGGCATTTGATGACCTGAAGCAGGCCATGTGCACTGCTCCCATTCTACAGAGTCCTGATTACTCCAAGAAGTTCATTGTTCAAACTGATGCATCTGAATTGGGGGTAGGGGCTGTACTGTCACAATTGAATGAAGAAGGTCAGGATCAGCCAGTAGCTTTTATTAGCAGAAGGCTGACCCCTAGAGAGAAACGTTGGTCAGCCATAGAGAGGGAGGCCTTTGCTGTGGTCTGGGCTCTGAAGAAGTTGAGGCCATACTTGTTTGGTACACACTTCCTGGTTCAGACAGACCATAAGCCCCTCTTATGGCTAAAACAAATGAAGGGTGAAAACCCCAAACTGCTTAGGTGGTCCATTTCCCTACAGGGGATGGACTTTACAGTGGAACATAGACCTGGGAGTAACCATGCCAATGCAGATGGACTCTCTAGGTATTTCCACTTAGAACATGAAGACTTAACTGGGCAAGGTTAGCTTAATGTCCCTACGTTTGGGGGGGTTGTGTAGGAGAGTAGGATCTGCTTCACATGGGTACCCCCACTTTTTGCTGATGCTTCACTGTTTTTCGACATTAGTCTGGCTGGGGCCCTGCTAATCAGAACCCCAGCCTAGCTGCTTCCTCTCTAAAATGGTTTCTATGTGCCTTAGGCACATCACTGATTGGAATCTGGAGTGCCCTTATAAGTCCCTAGTATATGGTATACTATGTACCAAGGGCATAGGTACCTCAGAGGCCTACCAGGGGCTGCAGCATGTATTGTGCCACCCCTGGAAGGCCATACAAACTGACACCACAGGTCTGCTACTGCAGCCTGAGTAAGGTGGTGCATGCACCCCTTACTGTGATATAGGTTACCTATATCACTAAATACATACACACATATAAACCTATAAGTCACTCCTAAGGCAGGCCTTATCAATCCTAAAGGCAGAGTGCATGGTTCCTATGTGAGAGGGTGCCCCTGCATGAGCAGGGCCCCTCTGCAGCGTTCGGAGACCCTTCTCTGATGCTGTTTGTAGTGCAGCCTGACCATATACTCTTAAGCGCATTATAACCTCGCGTTAAATGCTAACTTTGGAATGGCTGCACCTAAACATCTTGGAATACTACCCCCCGCCAATTCTGGCGGCGGGGGTAGCATTCCACCCTTCTAGAGGGAAAGACATGTTAAATCTGACTAGCCCGGTAACTTCTTTCCAAAGCCCTGGCATCACAAAATGGATGCTGCTGCCACAGACACAAGTCTGGCCTCCTGCTGCTGGACGAAACTCCGGCAGGGGAGGCCTGGACAATAGGTTTCCTGTTGCAGGGAGGTGTGACCACCTCCCCAGACAGGATAATGTGTATTGGGGCTGGGCGGGAGCACCATCTGTGTGCTTTGAAGTCCTGCACTGGGGGCACATTTGGTGTCCCTGTGCATACCCCAGTTCAAACCGGATCAGGGGCTTCCAGCCCCTGCTTTGGCGCGAACTGGACAAAGGGAAAGGGGTGTAGCCACCCCTCTGCCCTGACCCACCCATAGGTGGGGCCACAGAGTAGTCCAACCCCTATCCTTAGTATAAGTATAGGAACCCAGTCCTTAGGACTTTAGATTATCCCTGGACGATACTCTGAAACTAAATCCTGGACCTTCGACGCTCCACTCAAGACTAGAGGACAGAAGAATCTCCCTTGGGGTCAAGGAGTGACTCCCCTGCTTGGCAGGCACCAAAGAAGCATCTGTCCGGTTCGCATTTCTGAAGCTCCCGTCGGACGCCGAAGTCATCGCATCACCAGAGGTGGATTCTCAGACTTCCCCGAGGCTACCCTGAGTCCCCAGCAAAGCTGAGGCCCGTGGCTATCGTGGGTGACTTGAGACCGTGACCCCTGGACACCGAGCACATTTGTAAGTGCATCCTCTTCTGGGTCTTCCAAGAAGTCGTGCTTTGGGCTCCGAGTAGCGCTAGCCTCCAGCACCAACTGCACCGAAGATCACTGGCCCCCACTCCACGAGTGTCCTGTGAGCCAGATCCACGTGTGGCGTCACGAGGCTCCTTCGCGGTCGCTAGCCCGTTGGCTAGTAGCCCTTAACGAAGGCCAATCTTTTTTTAACTTGGCATCCTGATTGCTCCAGGCCTGCCCTCACTTACCCTCGCTGGGTGAGTTCCCCAGACCTTGCTGGTCTGCACCATTGACGATCTTCCTCTGCATCGAGACTTGCCGTTGCCAAGGCTTGTTGGGTCCAATCCGGTCGCGGACACCTCAGCACTCGACAGAAATCGTGTACCAGCCCGAATCCTGCTCCTGGTCGCCGACAACGCCTCCTGGACCTCGTGGCTGAAGAGTCAAGACAACCATCAACACACCTGAAGCACTAGACATCGGTGGGCATCTGTCCATCGCCTTCCTGGTCACTGGCTAGTGACCCAGACTCTGTCCCCTCTGCTTTCAGGTTCTTCAGAACTCCGATCCACTCTTGGATCCACCCGGACACTTTTCACTTGGTCGCCAGCAGCACTTTGCAGCAGATCGCCATTCAAATCGACGACGAAACCCGACCCCGAAAGGCACCTATGCACCCGGCTTCCCTGGGTGAGGTAACACGAGTACTCCGGTGCTCCCGTGGGTAGAGACTCTTCAAAGTCCTAGATCTCAAAGGGTTTGGTCCAAGTCCTCTTTTAAGTGTCCCTTTTCTCTAATTTCCCGATCACGACTTTCTCCATAGAAGTCAACGGCGTATCGCGGTTGTGTATTTACACTGCACGCGTCTCCCGTGGGTCCCCTGTGTCACTACCGTGGGTGGTTCCTTGTGGTCCAAGCACTTCTAGAGGCTCTAGGCCTAGTGTCTAGTTCAGTCGTGGTTCTTATACCACTTTATTGGTATATGGTTTGGTACGCCCCTAGGGCCCAAACGTGTATTTGTGCTATTACTGTGTTTAAATAACTTCTAACTTATGTACTTCGAACTCTAGCCTCATAAAGAGACTAGAGGGGTGTGTTTAGCAATAAATACATATATTTTGAATATATACCTGGTGTGGTGCTCTTTCATTTGGTCACTCAAGAGATTATAGACTGGTAAAACAAGCTGCTTTACATTCCTTCAAGACTTAGCCTGAAGGCTGCTCTCCATAGCTACCACTAGGATAGCTTTCAATAAAGGTTGTCTTTAACCTATCTCCAATAAGGGGTTGTTTGGACTGGTGCAAGGTGCCCACTATAATTAGTGGACAGCATATGCCAGGCCAACTTCTCACAGCGGGAACAGCCACGGGTCTGGACAGCTGACCCATCAAGGGTGCAAGGAGTGAGGAGCCGACCCGTCAAGGGTGCAAGGAGTGAGGCGGGAACATCACGGGTCTGGACAGCCGACCCATCAAGGGTGCAAGGAGTGAGGCGGGAACATCACGGGTCTGGACAGCCGACCCATCAAGGGTGCAAGGAGTGAGGCGGGAACATCACGGGTCTGGACAGCTGACCCGTCTGTGGGTGCAAGGAGTGAGGCGGGAACATGCACGGGTCTGGACAGCCGACCCGTCTGAGGGTGCAAGGAGTGAGGCGGGAACAGCCACGGGTCTGGACAGCCGACCCGTCTGAGGGTGCAAGGAGTGAGGTGGGAACAACACGGGTCTGGACAGCCGACCCGTCTGAGGGTGCAAGGAGTGAGGAGCCGACCCGTCTGAGGGTGCAAGGAGTGAGGAGCCGACCCGTCTGAGGGTGCAAGGAGTGAGGCGGGAACATCACGGGTCTGGACAGCCGACCCGTCAGGGGTGCAAGGAGTGAGGCGGGAACATCACGGGTCTGGACAGCCGACCCGTCTGAGGGTGCAAGGAGTGAGGCGGGAACAGGCACGGGTCTGGACAGCCGACCCGTCTGAGGGTGCAAGGAGTGAGGCGGGAACAACACGGGTCTGGACAGCCGAACCGTCTGAGGGTGCAAGGAGTGAGGAGCCGACCCGTCTGAGGGTGCAAGGAGTGAGGAGCCGACACGTCTGAGGGTGCAAGGAGTGAGGCGGGAACAGCCACGGGTCTGGACAGCCGACCCGTCTGAGGGTGCAAGGAGTGAGGCGGGAACATCACGGGTCTGGACAGCCGACCCATCTGAGGGTGCAAGGAGTGAGGCGGGAACAGCCATGGGTCTGGACAGCCGACCCGTCAAGGGTGCAAGGAGTGAGGCGGGAACAGCCACGGGTCTGGACAGCCGACCCGTCTGAGGGTGCAAGGAGTGAGGCGGGAACATCTCGGGTCTGGACAGCCGACCCGTCAAGGGTGCAAGGAGTGAGGCGGGAACAGCCACGGGTCTGGACAGACGACCCGTCTGAGGGTGCAAGGAGTGAGGCGGGAACATCACGGGTCTGGACAACCGACCTGTCTGAGGGTGCAAGGAGTGAGGCGGGAACAGCCACAGGTCTGGACAGCCAACCCGTCAAGGGTGCAAGGAGTGAGGAGCCGACCCGGCTGAGGGTGCAAGGAGTGAGGCGGGAACAGTCACGGGTCTGGACAGCCGACCCGTCAAGGGTGCAAGGAGTGAGGCGGGAACATCACGGGTCTGGACAGCCGACCCGTCAAGGGTGCAAGGAGTGAGGCGGGAACATCACAGGTCTGGACAGCCGACCCGTCAAGGGTGCAAGGAGTGAGGCGGGAACATCACGGGTCTGGACAGCCGACCCGTCTGAGGGTGCAAGGAGTGAGGCGGGAACAGCCACGGGTCTGGACAGCTGACCCATCAAGGATGCAAGGAGTGAGGAGCCGACCCGTCTGAGGGTGCAAGGAGTGAGGCTGGAACATCACGGGTCTGGACAGCCGACCCGTCAAGGGTGCAAGGAATGAGGCGGGAACATCACGGGTCTGGACATCCAACCCGTCTGAGGGTGCAAGGAGTGAGGCGGGAACAGGCACGGGTCTGGACAGCCGACCCGTCTGAGGGTGCAAGGAGTGAGGCGGGAACAACACGGGTCTGGACAGCCGACCCGTCTGAGGGTGCAAGGAGTGAGGTGGGAACAGCCACGGGTCTGGACAGCCAACCCGTCAAGGGTGCAAGGAGTGAGGAGCCGACCCATCTGAGGGTGCAAGGAGTGAGGCGGGAACAGTCACGGGTCTGGACAGCTGACACGTCTGAGGGTGCAAGGAGTGAGGCGGGAACAGCCACGGGTCTGGACAGCTGACCCATCAAGGGTGCAAGGAGTGAGGAGCCGACCCGTCAAGGGTGCAAGGAGTGAGGCGGGAACATCACGGGTCTGGACAGCTGACCCGTCAAGGGTGCAAGGAGTGAGGCGGGAACAGCCACGGGTCTGGACAGCCGACCCGTCTGAGGGTGCAAGGAGTGAGGCGGGAACAGCCACGGGTCTGGACAGCCGACCCGTCTGAGGGTGAAAGGAGTGAGGCGGGAACAGCCACGGAGCCAACCCATCTGAGGGTGCAAGGAGTGAGGCGGGAACATCACGGGTCTGGACAGCCGACCCGTCTGAGGGTGCAAGGAGTGAGGAGCCGACCCGTCTGAGGGTGCATGAAGTGAGGCGGGAACAACCACGGGTCTGGACAGCCGACCCGTCTGAGGGTGCAAGGAGTGAGGCGGGAACAGCCACGAGTCTGGACAGCCAACCCGTCTGAGGGTGCAAGGAGTGAGGAGCCGACCCGTCTGAGGGTGCAAGGAGTGAGGCGGGAACATCACGGGTCTGGACAGCCGACCCGTCTGAGGGTGCAAGGAGTGAGGAGCCGACCCATCTGAGGGTGCAAGGAGTGAGGCGGGAACATCACGGGTCTGGTCAGCCGACCCGTCTGAGGGTGCAAGGAGTGAGGCGGGAACAGCCACGGGTCTGGACAGCCGACCCGTCTGAGGGTGCAAGGAGTGAGGTGGGAACAGCCACGGGTCTGGACAGCCGACCCGTCTGAGGGTGCAAGGAGTGAGGCGGGAACAGCCACGGGTCTGGACAGCCGACCCGTCTGAGGGTGCAAGGAGTGAGGCGGGAACATCACAGGTCTGGACAGCCGACCCGTCTAAGGGTGCAAGGAGTGAGGCGGAAACATCACGGGTCTGGACAGCCGACCCGTCAAGGGTGCAAGGAGTGAGGCGGGAACATCACGGGTCTGGACAGCCGACCCCTCAAGGGTGCAAGGAGTGAGGCGGGAACATAACGGGTCTGGACAGCCGACCCGTCAAGGGTGCAAGGAGTGAGGCTGGAACAGCCACGGGTCTGGACAGCCGACCCGTCTGAGGGTGCAAGGAGTGAGGTGGGAACATCACGGGTCTGGACAGCCGACCCGTCTGAGGGTGCAAGGAGTGAGGCGGGAACAGCCACGGGTCTGGACAGCCGACCCGTCAAGGGTGCAAGGAGTGAGGCGGGAACAGCCACGGGTCTGGACAGTCGACCCGTCTGAGGGTGCAAGGAGTGAGGCGGCAACATCACGGGTCTGGACAGCCGACCCGTCTGAGGGTGCAAGGAGTGAGGCGGGAACAGCCACGGGTCTGGACAGCCAACCCGTCAAGGGTGCAAAGAGTGAGGAGCCGACCCGTCTGAGGGTGCAAGGAGTGAGGCGGGAACAGTCACGGGTCTGGACAGCCGACCCGTCTGAGGGTGCAAGGAGTGAGGTGGGAACAGCCACGGGTCTGGACAGTTGACCCATCAAGGGTGCAAGGAGTGAGGAGCCGACCCGTCAAGGGTGCAAGGAGTGAGGCGGGAACATCACGGATCTGGACAGCCGACCCGTCAAGGGTGCAAGGAGTGAGGCGGGAACATCACGGATCTGGACAGCCGACCCATCAAGGGTGCAAGGAGTGAGGCGGGAACATCACGGGTCTGGACAGCCGACCCATCTGAGGGTGCAAGGAGTGAGGCGGGAACAGCCACGGGTCTGGACAGCTGACCCATCAAGGGTGCAAGGAGTGAGGAGCCGACCCGTCAAGGGTGCAAGGAGTGAGGCGGGAACATCATGGGTCTGGACAGCCGACCCGTCAAGGGTGCAAGGAGTGAGGCGGGAACATCACGGGTCTGGACAGCCGACCCGTCAAGGGTGCAAGGAGTGAGGCGGGAACATCACGGGTCTGGACAGCCGACCCGTCTGAGGGTGCAAGGAGTGAGGCGGGAACAGGCACGGGTCTGGACAGCCGACCCATCTGAGGGTGCAAGGAGTGCGGCGGGAACAACACGGGTCTGGACAGCCGACCCGTCTGAGGGTGCAAGGAGTGAGGAGCTGACCCGTCTGAGGGTGCAAGGAGTGAGGAGCCGACCCGTCTGAGGGTGCAAGGAGTGAGGCGGGAACAGCCACGGGTCTGGACAGCCGACCCGTCTGAGGGTGCAAGGAGTGAGGCGGGAACATCACGGGTCTGGACAGCCGACCCGTCTGAGGGTGCAAGGAGTGAGGCGAGAACAGCCACGGGTCTGGACAGCCGACCCGTCAAGGGTGCAAGGAGTGAGGCGGGAACAGCCACGGGTCTGGACAGCCGACCCGTCTGAGGGTGCAAGGAGTGATGCGGGAACATCACGGGTCTGGACAGCCGACCCGTCAAGGGTGCAAGGAGTGAGGCGGGAACAGCCACGGGTCTGGACAGTCGACCTGTCTGAGGGTGCAAGGAGTGAGGCGGGAACATCACGGGTCTGGACAGCCGACCCGTCTGAGGGTGCAAGGCGTGAGGCGGGAACAGCCACGGGTCTGGACAGCCAACCCGTCAAGGGTGCAAGGAGTGAGGAGCCGACCCGTCTGAGGGTGCAAGGAGTGAGGCGGGAACAGTCACGGGTCTGGACAGCCGACCCGTCTGAGGGTGCAAGAAGTGAGGCGGGAACAGCCACGGGTCTGGACAGCTGACCCATCAAGGGTGCAAGGAGTGAGGAGCCGACCCGTCAAGGGTGCAAGGAGTGAGGCGGGAACATCACGGGTCTGGACAGCTGACCCGTCAAGGGTGCAAGGAGTGAGGCGGGAACATCACGGGTCTGGACAGCCGACCCGTCTGAGGGTGCAAGGAGTGAGGCGGCAACAGCCACGGGTCTGGACAGCTGACCCATCAAGGGTGCAAGGAGTGAGGCGGGAACATCACGGGTCTAGACAGCCGACCCGTCTGAGGGTGCAAGGAGTGAGGCGGGAACAGGCACGGGTCTGGACAGCCGACCCGTCTGAGGGTGCAAGGAATGAGGCGGGAACAGCCACGGGTCTGGACAGCCGACCCGTCTGAGGGTGCAAGGAGTGAGGCGGGAACAACACGGGTCTGGACAGCCGACCCGTCTGAGGGTGCAAGGAGTGAGGAGCCGACCCGTCTGAGGGTGCAAGGAGTGAGGAGCCGACCCTTCTGAGGGTGCAAGGAGTGAGGCGGGAACAGCCACGGGTCTGGACAGCCGACCCGTCTGAGGGTGCAAGGAGTGAGGAGCCGACCCATCTGAGGGTGCAAGGAGTGAGGCGGGAACAGCCACGGGTCTGGACAGCCGACCCGTCTAAGGGTGCAAGGAGTGAGGCGGGAACATCACGGGTCTGGACAGCCGACTCGTCAAGGGTGCAAGGAGTGAGGCGGGAACAGCCACAGGTCTGCACAGTCGACCCGTCTGAGGGTGCAAGGAGTGAGGCGGGAACAGCCACGCGTCTGGACAGCCAACCCGTCAAGGGTGCAAGGAGTGAGGAGCCGACCCGTCTGAGGGTGCAAGGACTGAGGCGGGAACAGTCACGGGTCTGGACAGCCGACCCGTCTGAGGGTGCAAGGAGTGAGGCGGGAACAGCCACGGGTCTGGACAGCTGACCCATCAAGGGTGCAAGGAGTGAGGAGCCGACCCGTCAAGGGTGCAAGGAGTGAGGCGGGAACATCACGGGTCTGGACAGCCGACCCGTCAAGGGTGCAATGAGTGAGGCGGGAACATCACGGGTTTGGACAGCCGCCCGGCAAGGGTGCAAGGAGTGAGGCGGGAACATCACGGGTCTGGACAGCCGACCCGTCTGAGGGTGCAAGGAGTGAGGCGGGAACAGCCACGGGTCTGGACAGCTGACCCATCAAGGGTGCAAGGAGTGAGGAGCCGATCCGTCAATGGTGCAAGGAGTGAGGCGGGAACATCACGGGTCTGGACAGCCGACCCATCTAGGGTGCAAGGAGTGAGGCGGGAACATCACGGGTCTGGACAGCCAACCCGTCAAGGGTGCAAGGAGTGAGGCGGGAACATCACGGGTCTGGACAGCTGACCCGTCTGTGGGTGCAAGGAGTGAGGCGGGAACAGGCACGGGTCTGGACAGCCGACCCGTCTGAGGGTGCAAGGAGTGAGGCGGGAACAGCCACGGGTCTGGACAGCCGACCTGTCTGAGGGTGCAAGGAGTGAGGCGGGAACAACACGGGTCTGGACAGCCGACCCGTCTGAGGGTGCAAGGAGAGAGGAGCCGACCCGTCTGAGGGTGCAAGGAGTGAGGAGCCGACCCGTCTGAGGGTGCAAGGAGTGAGGCGGGAACAGCCACGGGTCTGGACAGCCGACACGTCTGAGGGTGCAAGGAGTGAGGAGCCGACTCATCTGAGGGTGCAAGGAGTGAGGCGGGAACAGCCACGGGTCTGGACAGCCGACCCGTCTGAGGGTGCAAGTAGTGAGGCGGGAACAGCCCCGGGTCTGGACAGCCGACCCGTCTGAGGGTGCAAGGAGTGAGGCGGGAACAGCCACGGGTCTGGACAGCCGACCCGTCTGAGGGTTCAAGGAGTGAGGCGGGAACAGCCACGGGTCTGGAGAGCCGACCCGTCTGAGGGTGCAAGGAGTGGGGCGGGAACAGCCACGGGTCTGGACAGCCGACCCATCTGAGGGTGCAAGGAGTGAGGAGCCGACCCGTCAAGGGTGCAAGGAGTGAGGCGGGAACATCACGGGTCTGGACAGCCGACCCGTCAAGGGTGCAAGGAGTGAGGCGGGAACATCACGGGTCTGGACAGCCGACCCGTCTGAGGGTGCAAGGAGTGAGGCGGGAACAGGCACGGGTCTGGACAGCCGACCCGTCTGAGGGTGCAAGGAGTGAGGCGGGAACAGCCACGGGTCTGGACAGCCGACCCGTCTGAGGGTGCAAGGAGTGAGGCGGGAACAACACGGGTCTGGACAACCGACCCGTCTGAGGGTGCAAGGAGTGAGGAGCCGACCCGTCTGAGGGTGCAAGGAGTGAGGAGCCGACCCGTCTGAGGGTGAAAGGAGTGAGGAGCCGACCCGTGTGAGGGTGCAAGGAGTGAGGAGGGAACAGCCACGGGTCTGGTACAAACACCGCTGAGCTGAAGGGGGCATTTCAGCAACACGAGTGGGAGGCCAGTGGTGATGCCAAAGAAATCTGCTGATTTTGTTATGTAATGTGAATACAGCTTCCAGCGTGTAGATCAGTCCTTTTGTTCTTAAGAGAAGGGAAGGGGCTGCGGGCATTGCTGATTCTGGGTGTGTGAATATGAGACCAGGATGTCCAATGTGTTTTCGGTAGCAGCCTTACCTGTGCAGTGTTAGTAGATAATGGTATACGCCTAGAATATTGTTGTGCTTATTGTAGTGGGATTAAGAAGGGGAGATGTGGTGTGTATCTTAGTTACCAGCACCTTGGTAACCTGATGCCATCTGTTCTAGAATGTAATGAGGTGTGGGGGCGGGGCGGGGCGGGGAGCAGCAGGTGGAAGGTGATTGGTTGGCGTGAGCGCGCCATTCATCTTGACCTAATTAATAATATCACACCTGTACCTGCGTGCGTTGTCTTCTACATTCACCTCTGCACTACAAGGTGTATCTACACCCGGGTCTGGTGGCTCAGTGGACTAATCCGTCCACTGTAGGGGCCTGTGTTCGACCTCATGGTCACAGGCTCAAATCCCGGCAGGGCCACTCAGCCTATGATCCTGCTGAGGCCGATAAAATAACCATAAACATCTGTTATTCAGCATGGCAATCCGTCAGTTGCAGTTGACGCTGTCGTCTTGGCACCTGGCTCTGTAAATAAAGTGCTTTCTTATAATTCGCGTGGTTCGTCTGCTTACCACACATATGTTTGCACTTGCCAACACAACAACCCGCACTAACACACAAGACCACAACAGTCGAATCCACGAAGAAGCATTTTTATTCTAATTAAAGGCAGAGGTATTGGCGTTGCCAATGCCTGTTACTTCCAGTAATGTTCACTGTGGTCCCTCGGCAGCACACTGGAGGATGTTGAGGGGCTCCCAGGTCCTGATGTCACTGGGTGCAGAGGGCACACTATATCACTTCCGGCATTTGAAGAATTGATGCCACTGGAAGGAAAACACCGGCCCTTCCAGTGAGCCTTGAATTATTGATTTAGAGGGTGCATGAGGCCTGCTCGTCGTGGCCTTGGGGCTGGGGGTTATTGTCTAGAGATACCCTGGTAGTGGAATCCTGCCAATGAGAGGCGTGGCTGCGCTCTGCTGCCCCTGCCATGAAGGTAGACCTCGGGCACAGGTCTCTGGTGCTGCTGTGCTGGGTAGCAGAGATGCTGGGGGTCCAGACGTCCTCAAGAACATCCTTCCTTTCTTTCACTCAGCAGAAACGACCAATCCCTTCCAGGCCTCTGCACTGACGTCAGAGCCTGGGCATCTCCTTCCACAGCTCGTGACCTCACAATGGGACAACATCATTCATCAGAGTTAAAGGAAAAGTCCAGGCACCCATGGGCAGTGCTCACGTGACCCAACCAATACTGACCAATAGAGAAGGAGAGGCCTGCTGAGGGTGACACGGAGCATCAGTGACAGAGCTGGGATCCGTCTTCAGAGGAGGAGAGGCCTGATGCGGGGTGACACAGCATCAGAGGCGGAACTGGGATCCGTGTTCAGAGTCCCGATGAGTCTCCCTCCCCACTTCACCAATACTGACCAATAGAGAAGGAGAGGCCTGTTGAGGGTGGCACGGAGCATCAGAGGCAGAGCTGGGATCCGTCTTCAGAGGAGGAGAGGCCTGATGCGGGGTGACACAGAGCATCAGAGGCAGAGCTGAGATCCGTCTTCAGAGGAGAGGCCTGCTGGGGGTGAAACTGAGCATCAGAGGCGGAGCTGGGAACCGTGTTCAGAGTCCCGATGAGTCTCCCTCCCCACCTCACCAATACTGACCAATAGAGAAGGAGAGGCCTGTTGAGGGTGGCACGGAGCATCAGAGGCAGAGCTGGGATCCGTCTTCAGAGGAGGAGAGGCCTGATGCGGGGTGACACAGAGCATCAGAGGCAGAGCTGAGATCCGTCTTCAGAGGAGAGGCCTGCTGGGGGTGAAACTGAGCATCAGAGGCGGAGCTGGGATCCGTGTTCAGAGTCCCGATGAGTCTCCCTCCCCACCTCACCAATGCTGACCAATAGAGAAGGAGAGGCCTGTTGAGGGTGGCACGGAGCATCAGAGGCAGAGCTGGGATCCGTCTTCAGAGGAGGAGAGGCCTGATGCGGGGTGGCACGGAGCATCAGAGGCAGAGCTGGGATCCGTCTCCAGAGTCCCGATGACTCTCACTCCCCACCTCTCTGCCACCCGTGCCAACCCTCATGAACCGCTCTGGCCTGGCGCGGGGCATGTCAGTGTATAGATTCACAGAGCCACCATACATTGGGCCTCCCACCACCGAGCCAGTGTACTTCGTCCACCGGACCCCCCAGCCCCCCCAGCCCCCAGGCGTCGACACCCAACCTACAGAGAAGCCCTACTTCGGCCCCTGGAACACAGAACCGCGGTACTTCCTCACCCATGAGTACAAGCCAGGGCAGTCCAGCCATAGCAGAAACATGCCCCACGCCTCCACCATCCCTGGCTGGGCGACTGCCCTGCTGGTGCTGGCCGTGATCTCCTTCCTGCTGCTCCTGTGCCTGTGCCTTGGGGTAAGGACAGGGGAGGTGTAGGGTGGGCTGGAGGGAAGCTGGCCGGCTGTGGCGAGGGAAGCAATCGGCAGGACCACTGGAATTGTAAGATTGTGCGGCTGTGGCGTTTTTTCGTATAATTATTGATTTACCGCTTTTGCCACATAATCCATCATCTGCTGTATAATCTGCAGAATTTAAAAAAAAATGTTTTTAACTCAAACGCTTCAAAAGTTGTCCCGCAGTGGGAGGCCCTTTGCAAAGTTTGACTTCACCTTTTTGTTGCTGTTTGCCATATTGGGGTGTTAAACGGATACTAATGAGATGCAACCAATGGCAAGACAAAGTCAAGTTTAAAAATGACAAAAATAATGAAGTAATACAATCACAAAATGTGCCGCATTTAAGCCACATAATTTGCATTCCTTGTCATATAATTTAATCAACCCTGCCGCATAATTTGGCCCTCCCCTACCACATAATTCCAGTGGCCCTGGCAATGAGTGCCAGTCTTGGAACTGAGGGCAGTGACATGAAGGCCAGCATCTTTTTATAAGCGTTTTATTGTTTTATAAACAAAAACACAACTGACGGGGAGTGAGCCCCTGAGCAGATACAAAAAGAGAGACACTGATGATCAGTGCAAGCTTAAGACTAAAACCAGAGTCCTGAAGTCAGTGGCAGGCTGCTCCATGAAGACCACCTTTGACATTCTCCCAGCAGTTATTCCGCCCAGACCATGCTTCCCTCTCCATTTCCCACATATTTTGTTTGTCATCGTGCACAAATCTATGGCCATATGTACGAGACTTCCAGTTTGCATTTCCTAAATAGCGATTCCCAAGAAACCGCTATTTAGGAAATGCAAAATGGAATGTACAAAAATAGAGACAGAGTAGGAATCGCTATTAGTAAATGCTGAACCAAGGGTGCCTATGGGCCTCAGGCCCCCCTTGAAGCGCACTTTTACCATGTCTAAGAGAGAGAACACAAGCCCCTGGTTGGCAGGAGTAAAGTGCACAGAGTCCTAAACCCAAACAAAAACGAGTTCAGCAACAAACTAGGGGATATGGCAATAGGTCTGGGGGGTACTATGCCATGGATGTCGGGTCTAACACCGATCCTATGTGATATGTTCAAAATTAAATGGGAGAGCGAGGGGTCTGAGTGCAGAAACCGTGAAGTCTATTCACAAACTGCACTTTGCAGAAGTTTAGTAGTACCACAATCGTACAACTAAAGTACTACACAATACTATTCACAGACCTTCACTTGCAAACCTCCACCTTCACTTCTCCCGTCTTTTCTCTGGGGGGTCCTCACACATGTAAGTTTACTACTTAGGGCCCTATTATGATGTCGGTCAAAAAACCTCCGACCACAGGTCGGAGGCTTTCTGACCCACATCTAAGGTTTTCAGCCCGACCGCCTCATTACAATGAAGGCAGTCAGTGTGAACTGGCCGGTCTGACCGACTGGCTTCTCTATGAGACCTTGTGATGCGGTTGGTTTCCGACCGCCGCACAAGCTCCCAACCGCCGCACATGGTCCCATAAAGTAATGGGATTCGGCCCGTTTGCGATCGCACAAAATGCTTTTCCGATGCAGCAAACACAATTTTGCGATTCGGTAACCTGTTACCGAATCGCAAAATGGGTTTGCGATTCGCTATTTGGAAGGGGCGTGTTTAGGGCGTCCCTTCCAAATAGCAAATCCTAATGGTATGAATGAATGTTTTGTGACCGTGAATGCAGTCGCAAACATTCTCATTTTAAAACCTACTTCAAGTAGGTGGTAAACCATTCGCAAATGGGACGGGGTCCCCAAGGGAGCCCTTCCCCTTTGTGAATGATTGTAAAAGCATTTTTAAGAGCAGGTAGTGGTCCCGCGGACCACTGCCAGCTCTTAAAAAATGAAAAGAAAACTTTTCATTTTTGTTTTTGAAATGCATCCCGTTTTCCTTTAATGAAAACGGGCTGCATTTAAAAAAAAATTGCTTTATTTAAAAGCAATCACAGACATGGGTGTCTGCTGAGCCCAGCAGGCCACCATCCCTGTAATTTTTGCGATTCCTAGGGGGTTGCAAATTGCGACCTACCTCATTAATATTCATGAGGTAGGTCATTTGCGATCCCCTAGGAATCGCTAAAAGTGTTACACACACTTTCATGCATTCCATTTTGCGATTTCCTAATTGCGAATCGCAAAGATTCGCAATTAGGAAATCGCAAAACAGTTTTTTTATGCATCTGGCCCTAAATTACTCCAGCTCAGAGCTGGACTAGCCCAGCATAATACAAGCAACACCCTCTTATAGAAAATAACAGCGGTGGGGACTTAAAAGAAAAGCCCATGGGAAATAATTGTATATATTTACTTTAAATGTAGAGCCAATTGCTAACATTCTACAGCACTATTAACTTAATTTTGAATTGAATCTTCAATTATTCATGTATATTAAATTAAATTAAAAATATTTTTCTAAAGTTTAAATTAAGAAATAAATTCCCACCTAAAGTAATTAAAAATATTCATAAATATGAACTAATGTTAAAATATATACACTTTAATATATATATTAAAAAACATGATGTAACAATAAATGTAATTCATTTTTATTACACACACACAAATTAAATAGATAAAAATGAATAGCATTTATTGTTACATTATGTTTTTAAATTCAAAATAGGGCATTAATTATTGTATAATTAAATTATAAATATGTACTTATTTATATAGTTTTAACATTAACTTATATTTATTTGCTCTTATAACTCTTTTAAATAATTTAATGAGGTTTAACATTATTTCCTATGGGGTTTTATTTTAAGTCCCTATTTCCATTATTTTTATAGGAGGATGTCGCAATACTAGTGGTTGGGCGGCACTAGTGGTTACACTATAAAAGTGTAAGTTATAATAAAAGTGCAGTTTGTGAATACCGAAAAGAAGTAAATGTACTCAAAAGTGTTAGTTACCTTTGTGAATCAGGCCCCTAGTTTTCCAGTACAGTACCAAGCTGCACACATGTCACAGAGGCACCATAATGTCCAAGCTACTCTCACATATGTGTTCCTCTAAAGGTATAGGGTCTGCGTGGATTCACGATCGCTTGTGCGGCAGCCGTCCGCTCAGTGCCACTTGTTATAAATACAATTGCAGATGGCACAGAGTTCATCCTAAGATTTGCCGGTCATGTGCCGTGCTCTATGCCACAGACTCATGCAAGCTACCCACATGCTCGGAATATTCCAACGTGCATAGCCAGACAACTCATCACACTCTATAGGAATACCTAATATGCTATTTAGTAAGACTTCACACTGGATGGGAGCCAGTTAGCACAAACAAAACTCAATCGTGTTATTTAGTGACTCTTCCCACTGGATAGTATGGCCAACTACCATAAAACTATCCAGTGGTATTTAGTGACTCTTCACACTGGATAGCGGCCAGCTAGCACAAAACTCACTAGTGTTAATTAGTGACTCTTCACACTGGATAGCAGCCTGCTAGCACAAAACTAGCCAGTGTTATTTAGTGACTCTTCACACTGGATAGTGTGGCCAAGTACCATAAAACTATCCAGTGGTATTTAGTGACTCTTCACACTGGATAGTGGCCAGCTAGCACAAACTCAATAGTGTTATTTAGTGACTCTTCACAATGGATAGCGGCTAGCTAGAACAAAACTCACCAGTGTTATTTAGTGACTCTTCATGCTGGATAGTGTGGCCAAATACCATAAAACTAGCCAGTGTTATTTAGTTACTCTTCACACTGAATAATGGCCAGCTAGCACAAAACTCACTAGTGTTTTTTAGTGAGTCTTCACACTGGATAGCGGCCAGCTAGAGCAAAACTAACTAGTATTATTTAGTGTTTCATCATATTGGATAGTGGCCAGCTAGCACAAAACTCGCTAGTGTTATTTAGTGAGACTTCACACTGGATAGTGGACAGCTAGAACAAAATGAACTAGTTTTATTTAGTGTTTCTTCATATTGGATAGTGGCCAGCTAGCACAAAACTCACTAGTGTTAATTAGTGACTCTTCACACTGGATAGTGGGCAGCTAGCAAAAAACTAGCCAGTGTCATTTAGTGACTCTTCACAGTGGACAGTGGCCAGCAAGCACAAAACTAGCCAGTGTTATTTAGTGTTTCTTCAAATTGGATAATGGTCAGCTAGTATAAAACAAACTAGTGTTATTTAGTGACTCTTCACACTGGATAGTGTGGCCAGATACCATAAAACTAGCCAGTGTTATTTAATTACTCTTCACACTGGATAGTGGCCAGCTAGAGCAAAACTAACTAGTATTATTTAGTGTTTCATCATATTGGATAGTGGCCAGCTAGCACAAAACTCGCTAGTGTTACTTAGTGAGACTTCACACTGGATAGTGGACACCTAGAAAAAAATGAACTAGTTTTATTTAGTATTTCTTCATATTGGATAGTGGCCAGCTAGCACAAAACTCACTAGTGTTAATTTAGTGACTTTTCACACTGGATAGTGGGCAGCTAGCAAAAACTAGCCAGTGTTATTTAGTGACTCTTCACACCGGATAGCGCCCAGCTAGCACAAATCTAGCCAGTGTTATTTAGTGACTCTTCACACTAGATAGTGGCCAGCAAGCACAAAACTAGCCAGTGTTATTTAGTGACTCTTCACACTGGATAGCGGCCAGCTAGCACAAAACTAGCCAGTGTCATTTAGTAACTCTTCACACTGGATAGCGGCCAGCTAGCACAAAACTAGCCAGTGGTATTTAGTGACTCTTCACACCGGATAGCGCCCAGCTAGCCTAAAACTAGCCAGTGTTATTTAGTGACTCTTAACACTGGTTAGTGGCCAGCTAGCACATTACTCACTAGTGTTAATTAGTGAGTCTTCACACTGGATAGCGGCCAGCTAGTACAAAACTAACTAGTTTTATTTAGTGTTTTTTTCATATTGGGTAGTGGCCAGCTAGCACAAAACCCACTGGTGTTATTTAGTGACTCTTCACACTGGATAGGAGCCAGCTAGCACAAACTAGCCAGTGTTATTTAGTGACTCTTCACTCTGGATAGCGACCAGCTTGCACAAAACTAACTAGTTTTATTTAGTGTTTCTTCAAATTGGATAAGGGTCAGCTAGTATAAAACGAACTAGTGGTATTTAGTGAATCTTCACACTGGATAGTGTAGCCAGGTACCATAAAACTAGCCAGTGTTTTTTAATTATTCTTCACACTGAATAATGGCCAGCTAGCACAAAACTCACTAGTGTTTTCTAGTGAGGCTTCACACTAGATAGTGGGCACCTAGAACAAAATTAACTAGTTTTATTTAGTGTTTCTTCATATTGGATAGTGGCCAGCTAGCACAAAACTCACTAGTGTTAATTAGTGACTCTTCATACTGGATAGTGGGCAGCTAGCACAAAACTAGCCAGTGTTATTTAGTGACTCTTCACACCGGAAAGAGCCCAGCTAGCACAAAACTAGCCAGTGTTATTTAGTGACTCTTCACACTGGATAGCGGCCAGCAATAGCAAAACTAACTAGTATTCTTTAGTGTTTCATCATATTGGATAGTGGCCAGCTAGCACAAAACTCGCTAGTGTTATTTAGTGAGACTTCACACTAGATAGTGGGCACCTAGAACAAAATGAACTAGTTTTATTTAGTGTTTCTTCATATTGGATAGTGGCCAGCTAGCACAAAACTCACTAGTGTTAATTAGTGACTCGTCATACTGGATAGTGGGCAGCTAGCACAAAACTAGCCAGTGTTATTTAGTGACTCTTCACACCGGAAAGAGCCCAGCTAGCACAAAACTAGCCAGTGTTATTTAGTGACTCTTCACACTGGATAGTGGCCAGCAAGCACAAAACTAACCAGTGTTATTTAGTGACTCTTCACACTGGATAGCGGCCAGATAGCACAAAACTAGCCAGTGTCATTTTGTGACTCTTCAAACTGGATAGCAGCCAGCTAGCACAAAACTAGCCAGTGTTATTTAGTGACTCTTCACACTGGATATCCCCCAGCTAGCACAAAACTAGCCAGTGTTATTTAGTGACTCCTAACACTGGTTAGTGGCCAGCTAGCACAAAACTCACTAGTGTTAATTAGTGAGTCTTCACACTGGATAGCGGCCAGCTAGAACAAAACTATCTAGTTTTATTTAGTGTTTTTTCATATTGGACAGTGGCCAGCTAGTACAAAACTCACTAGTGTTATTTAGTGACTCTTCACACTGGATAGGAGCCAGCTAGCACAAACTAGCCAGTGTTATTTAGTGACTGTTCACTCTGGATAGCGGCCAGCTTGCACAAAACTAACTAGTTTTATTTAGTGTTTCTTAAAATTGGATAATGGTCAGCTAGTATAAAACGAACTAGTGTTATTTAGTGACTCTTCACACTGAATAGTGTGGCCAGATACCATAAAACTAGCCAGTGTTATTTAATTACTCTTCACACTGAATAATGGCCAGCTAGTACAAAACTCACTAGTGTTTTTTAGTGACTCTTCACACTGGATAGCAGCCTGCTAGCACAAAACTAACTAGTTTTATTTAGTGTTTCTTCATATTGGATAGTGGCCAGCAAGTATAAAATTAACTAGTGTTATTTAGTGACTCTTCACACTGGATAGTGTGGCCAGCTACTATAAAACTAGCCAGTGTTATTTAGTAACTCATCACACTGGATAGCGGCCAGCTAGCAACAAACTCACTAGTGTCAATTAGTGACTTTTTACACTGGATAGCGGCCAGCTAGCACAAAATTCAATTGTGTTAATTAGTGAATCTTCACACTGGATCGTGGCCAGCTAGCACAAAACTAGCCAGTGTTATTTAGTGACTCTTCACACTGGATAGTGGCCAGCTAGCACAAAAATAGCCCGTGTTATTTAGTGACTGTTCACATTGCATAGCACACAACTAACTAGTTATATTTAGTGTTTCTTCATATTGGATAGTGGCCAGCTAAAATAAAATGAACTAATGTTATTTAGTGACGCTTCACACTGGATAGTGGCCAGCTAGCACAAAACTTACTAGTGTTAATTAGTGAGTCTTCACACTGGACAGCAGCCTGCTAGCACAAAAATCTGTTTTTATTTAGTGTTTCTTCATATTGGATAGTGGCCAGCTAGCACAAAACTCACTAGTGTTAATTAGTGACTCTTCACACTGGAAAGCGGCCAGCTAGCACAAACTAGCCAGTGTTATTTAGGGACTCTTCACTCTGGATAGCGGCCAGCAAGCACAAAACTAGCCAGTGTTATTTAGGGACTCTTCACTCTGGATAGCGGCCAGCAAGCACAAAACTAGCTAGTGTTATTTAATTACTCTTCACACTGAATAATGGCCAGCTAGTATAAAACAAACTAGTGTTATTTAGTGACTCTTGACACTGGATAGTGTGGCAAGCTACCATAAAACTAGCCAGTGTTACTTAGTGACTCTTCATACTGGATGTTGGCCAGCTAGCACAAAACTCACTAGTGTTAATTAGTGAGTCTTCACACTGGATAGCGGCCAGCTAGAACAAAACTAACTTGTTTTATTTAGTGTTTCGTCATATTGGATAGTGGCCAGCTAGAACAAAACACGCTAGTGTTATTTAGTGAGACTTCACACTGGATAGCGGCCAGCTAGCACAAAATTACCCAGTGTTATTTAGTGAGTCTTCTCACTGGATAGTGTCAGCTAGAACAAAACAAACTCGTTTTATTTAGTGTTTCTTCATATTGGATAGTGGCCAGCTAATATAAAACAAACTAGTGTTATTTAGTGACTCTTGACACTGGATAGTGTGGCCAGCTACCATAAATCTAGCCAGTGTTACTTAGTGACTCTTCACACTGGATAGTGTGGCCAGCAAGCACAAAACTAGCCAGTGTTATTTAGTGACTCTTCACACTGGATAGCGCCCAGCTAGCACAAAACTAGCCAGTGTTATTTAGTGACTCTTCACACTGGACAGCAGCCTGCTAGCACAAAACTATCTGTTTTTATTTAGTGTTCTTCATATTGGATAGTGGCCAGCTACCATAAAACTAGCCAGTGTTATTTAGTGACTCTTCACACTGGATAGTGGCCAGCTAGCACAAAACTCACTAGTGTTAATTAGTGAGTCTTCACACTGGACAGCGGCCAGCTAGAACAAAACTAACTCATTTTATTTAGTGTTTCTTCATATTGGATAGTGGCCAGCTAGCACAAAACTTGCTAGTGTTATTTAGTGACTCTTCAGACTGGATATCTCCCAGCTAGCACAAAATTACCCAGTGTTATTTAGTGAGTCTTCTCACTGGATAGTGCCAGCTAGAACAAAACTAACTCGTTTTATTTAGTGTCTCTTCATATTGGATAGTGGCCAGCTAGCACAAAACTCACTAGTGTTATTTAGTGAGACTTTGCACTGGATAGCGGCCAGCTAGCACAAAATTACCCAGTGTTATTTAGTGAGTCTTCACACTGGATAGTGGCCAGTCATCATAGAACTATTTCATCTTATTTAGCAAATCTTCATATTGGATAGGAGCCAGCTAGCATAACACCAGGCAATCTTATTTAGTGACTCTTCACACTGGATAATGGCCAGCTAGCCTGAAACTCACTAGTGTTATTTAGTGAGTCTTCACACTGGATAGCGGCCAGCTAGAACAAAACCTACCAGTGTTATTCAGTGACTCTTCACACTGGATACTGGCCAGCTAGCACAAACCCAACCAGTGGTGTTTAGTGACTCTTCACACTGGAAAGTGGCCAGCTAGCACAAAACTAACTAGTGTTATTTAGTGACTCTTCACACTGGATAGTGGCCAGCTAGCACAAAACTCACTAGTGTTATTTAGTGACTCTTCACACTGGATAATGGCCATCTAGCACAAATCACTAGTGTTATTTAGTGACTCTTCACACTGGATAATGGCCAGCTAGCACAAAACTCACTAGTGTTATTGAGTGACTCTTCACACTGGATAGTGAATAGATAGGTTAGAACAAATACATTGTTTCCTCATTGTTCATACTGGGTAGTGACTGGGTAAGTAACCCGCTTATACCATCATCCAGTCTGTGCTTTGGGTGAGTGTTAGTATGCTGTTAGCAGTTGCAATAATATTAGTTTTTCACTATTTTCGTTATCTTATAATATGAAATCTTGGTTATTCTGGTTTTTTAGGGTTGTCTGGGATGTCTTTGAATGTTCTTAGAGCCTTGTAGTTTCTCTTGCTACTCCTCATGTTCTTGTGACTAATCTTGCGGCTTTAGCTTTCGCTGGTGCTTGCGCAGGCGCGTGGGGTATAATATTATCTTTTAGTAAAGCGCCGGTATGTCCCTGGGACCTGGTACCGGCTTCTCTTCTTAAGCCTTGCTTCACATTTCTTACTCGCACTGCGGTGGCACTGGGAGGAGAGTGTGCTCTCTGATACTTTCTACTCCATCGTTAATTGTTGTTTCTTTGCCATTACCTCCACTGGACAAGAATTTGGTAAATTTACAATGTGTGTTTTTTCTTAGTATTATTGTATTTTGCAATTACTATAGCCCATCGATCTAAACAGTGGCTTTTCTTTCAGGGCTTATATATTTATGTAACAGTTTGGGACATTTTGATATCTGTGAATTAAAAATATATAAAAAATATATGTTAGATAAATTTAACCCTGGGCGGAGTCTGCGGAGTTGCGCTACGCGAAACTCCACGAAGTGGAAAAAAAACTCCGCCGCACTACGTGGAGCTCCGCAAGCGGCAGAGTGCGATAGAAAAATGCCGTTCGCAGTGATTTTCAGTGCCGGATGCTTGTCCGCACTGTGCAATCTTCGCAAACGGCACCATGCACAGCGCAAGCGAGCGCTGCTTTCCTTTCTGCCGCTCGAGTGGATTTTTACTCGAGCAGCAGCTTTCTCAACGCGAACAGGCAGTTTCTCAACGCGAGCGGTCGCGAGCATACGCGACCACTGGCAATGAGAAACCTGACCCCCTGCGTTGAGAAATAATGCCGGGAGGTTTATTTTCCACGCTTGCGCTCGCCAACTTGATGTTGACGATCGCGAACGAGGAAAAATCTCGTCGGGAGGTGGATTTTCCTCGCTCGCGCTCACCAACTTGACGTTGGTGAACGCGAGCGAGGAAAGAACTCCGCTCTGCTGCGTGAAGCAGAGTTTTTCAGAACTCCGCGAGCTCCGCGTAACGGGGAGTGCGGAAAACTCCGCAAACTCCCGAGCGGAGCGGAGTTCACCGCCCAGGGTTAGATAAATTATTAATGAATACTTTCTATTTAATATTGTTATTATATTTAGTTTTAAAATTTCATATTATATGCCTTTATTCTATTTTTTCTTCCTTTTTGTTTGTTTTGTCAGTCAAATTAAAATGCATTCTGCACACACGTCTACGGAGTTTTTAGTCACATCCTAAATTTCTTTAAAAATATTGTATGCACTTTTTTTTGAAGCAATTTTTATTCAATTTAATAGATTTAACATTAATTCTATGGATTCTTTTAAACTAATTTTTTTCTCCTCTTTAAAACTTTCATGCTCTTTTAACATATGTTAATGCCCATTTTCCACCTAGATTGGACACTTTAAAAATAAATTTGCACATTGCATTTATGAATTCTTAAGAGAATTTTAAACAGAATTATACTTTGGAAGGAACTCTGCATTCATTTAGAAAGAATTCTGAAGGTGATTTATTCACATCGTTTCATAATGCATTCTGTAATTCTGCCTACATGTTATACGTATTTATCTATGATTTGTACATTCTCTTTACAAGGAAATTTGTATATTCACTACAGAATTATTGGTGCTTCTAAAATGTTATTCATCCCAAACTGTTAGGATTTTGTTTCAAAAACATTAAGTTTTATTAACAATTTCTAAGTATAATGTATTCAAATATTATCATATATAATACATTTATATTTATTGTAGTTCGGTGCATTGTAAAAATTGTTTTTTCTTGCATCCTACATAGAGTGATTGCTCAGCCCAGCGTTTTTTAGTGCTAAGTGGGCTAAACCCCGCTCACTCCCTGAATGAAAGACTTACAGCCTTTTTGAGCCCTGGACAGCCGAGTTGTCAAGCCGCTCTGGCAGCAGTAGACCCCTATCCCCTGGCCCTTTTATTGGTTTCAAAGACAACCTCCCACTCCCCCCTTCACTGCAGGCATTTCTGTTTGAAGAACTAACCTTCAATTCCCCTAGCGGGTCCAGGGGAGTGCTTTGTTTATTTACCTGTGCACGACTGACATACCATGGGGGTCTTGGGTTGAGTTAAACTGGGAATTATTTTTAGAACCTTAGGTCTTTTGAGGGCCAAAGAAGTCTTTAAAGGGTCTTTATCAACAGATTTTTTGAAGGCTCATGTCAGGAGATCTATGGAGAACCCATGTCAAGAGGTCTTTGGGAAGACCTACGTCGGGAGGTCTCAGGAGAACCACATCTAGAGGTACTTCGAAGGCCCAAGTTAAGAGATATTGGAAATAGTTGTCATGGGTCTTTGGCGGGCCTATGTCATGAGGTCTTTATAAGGCCCACGTCAAGAGGTCTTTAAGGTCCCATGTCAAGAGGTGTTGGGAATGCCCATGCCGTGAGGTCATTGGAGGGCATAAGTCATGAGGTCTTGGAGGTCCCATGTAATGACGGCTTTGTATGGCCAATGTCAAGAGGTGTTTGAAGGGCTCATGTCAAAAGGACTTTAAATCACCCATGTCGAGAAGCCTTTATAGGGCTTATGTCAACAGGTTTCTGGAGGGAGAACTCATACCAAGAGGTACTTGGAGGGCCCATCTCATGAGCAGGCCTTAATTTAAGCCGATGGTTTCTGGTCCTCGGCACCGACACTTAGTTTTCAATACCAGCACCTATTAAAGTCAGCCACATGGAGCCACTGTTTGTCTCATTTAAAGATGAACACATCAGTTGTTTAGTAATTCAATATATACTAAAAGTGAGTAATATCTGCAGCTCAAGCCATTATTATACCTTTGGGGGCCTTGAATAGTCTGAATTGTTAAGCTTGTAGGAGTGTGATGGTTAGTTGTGTTTATATTGTCATTGGCAGCGCTGGCAGAGACAGTGGGTGATGTGAGCTGAAGTAGCCTCCTGACGAGGGCCCTGGCACTTATTGTTTTACAAATTAAGTTCTGGTCATGAGGTTTTTGGATGAACCATGTGATGAGGTTTTTTGGAGTGCCCATGTGATGAGGTCTTTGGAGGGCCCATGCAATGAGGTCTTTGGATGGCCCATGATGAGGTCTTTGGAGACCCATGTGATGAGGTCTTTGGAGGGCCCATGTGATGAGGTCTTTGGAGGGCCCATGTGATGAGGTCTTTGGAGACCCATGTGATGAGGTCTTTGGAGGGCCCATGTGATGAGGTCTTTGGGAGACCCATGTGAAGAAGTCTCTGGAGAGCCCATGTGATAAGGTCTTTGGCAGACCCATGTGATGACGTCTTTGGAGGGCCCATGTGATGAGGTCTTTGGCAGACCCATGTGATGAGGTCTTTGGAGGGCCCATGTGAGGAGGTCCTTGGAGGGCTCATGTGATGAGGTCTTTGGAGGGCCCAACGAGGAGGTCTTTGACAGACCCATGTCAAGCGACCCTTAGGGCCATGGAGCATTTGGGGGGCCACTATCAAGAAGTCTTTGCAGGGCTCCTGTCAAGAGACCTTTAGGGGCCCTTGTCAAGAAGTCTTTGAAGGACCCATATCAAGACCTCTTGTTTGGTTCCATGTCAAGTGTTCTGTGAAAGATTCATGTCAGGGGCCTTTGATGGGCTCCTCTCAAGATGTCTTTGGAGGGCCCATGTACAGAGGAACTTGGAGGGCTCATGTTAAGAGTCCTTTAGATAGTCCACATCAAGAGACCTTCGACGATTTCCTTTTGTGAGGTATTCGGAGGGCCAGTGTTAAGAGGCTGTTGGTGGTTCCATGTCACTGAGTGTTTGTAGGACCCTTGTCTTGAGATCTTTGATGGTCTCAAATCTTCAAGTTTTTGTGGGGCCCATATCAACAGGTCCTTGACAGCCCAATGCAAGGCATTATTGAAAGACCCATGTCATTAAGTCTTTGAAGGGCCCATGTCAAGAGGTCTCAGAGACTCTACATTTTGACGGTTGTGAAAGGGCCATTTCATGAGGTTTTAGGAGGGCTTATATCAAGAAGTCATTGCCGGGCGGATGTCAAGACAGAGTTCTTTAAGCACCCATGTGTAGTAGTCTTTGGAGGGCGTATATCAAGAGCCATTTTTTGGTTCTATGCCAAGAGGTCTGTGGATCATCCATATCAGGAGGCCTTTGATGGACCCCTGTCAAGAGGTTTTTGGAGGGCTCGTGTACAGAGGTCTTTGGAGGGCTCAAGTAATGACGGCTTTGCAGGGCCAATGTCAAGAGGTCTTTGAAGAGCTCATGTCAAAAGGACTTTGAATGGCCCATGTCAATTAACCTTTGTAGGGCTCATGACAGGAGATCTTTGGAGGGCCTTTTTCAAGAGGTCTTTGAAAGGCCTGTGTCATGAGATCTTTGGAGGGTCCATGTCATGAGGTCTTTGGATGGCCCATGTCATGAGGTATTTGGAGGGCTCATGTGATGAGATCTTTGGAGGGCCCATGTCATGAGGTCTTTGGAGGGCCCATGTCATGAGGTATTTGGCGGGCCCATGTCAAGAGGCCCTTAGGGGTCCATGACAAGAGGTCTTTGAAAGACTCATGTCATGAGGTCTTTGCAGAGTGCATGTCATGGGGCATTTGGAGGGCCACTATCAAGAGGTCTGTGCTGGGCGCTTGTCAAGAAGCCTTTAAGGGCCCATGCCAAGAAGTCTTTGGAGGGCCCATATCAAGACTTCTTGTCTGGGTTCTAGGTCAACAGTTCTGTGAAAAATTCATTTCAGGGGCCTTTGAGGGGCTCTTCTCAAGAGGTCTTTGGAGGGCCCATGTACAGAGGTCATTGGAGGGCTCATGTTAAGAGTCCTTTGGATAGCCCACATCAAGAGACCTTTGGTGGTTTCATTTTGTGAGGTTTTTGGAGGGCCCATGTTGTGAGGAATACAGAGCGCCAATGTCAAGAGGCTGTTGGTGGTTCTATGTTGCTGGGTCTTTGGAGGACCCTTGTCATGAGATATTTGGAGAATTCCAATCATGAAGCCTTTGTAGGGCCCACGTCAACAGGTCCTTGAGAGCCCAATGCAAGGGATAATGGAAAGACCCATTTCATTAGGCCTTTGAAGGGCCATGTCAAGAGTAGGGGTGGGCGGAGTACACAGAGGTGTACTATGCTAAATTCCGCATCGTAGCACAAAAACTCAGTGAAATTCCACAGAGTTCCAGTGTAGGTCTTTACAGCATGTTTTTTTTAACCTGCAGGCTGAAACCCCTTCCTTCATGCTGCGTAGGTGCTGCTGCCCCCTCACCAAGTCTTGTGACTCTGCTTTTATTTAAGTGCGACTCCACAAACAGCAGTAGTTGCACTATTGGCGGGAGTTTCATTGCCGAAGTAAGATCATTCCCACAGCTGGGCAGAGTCATCAGGAATTACGATTCCTACCTGCACTTGAACTTCATCTGCAACGCTCCATCCATATCCATACCCCGCGTGATGATGATGCCGCTCCGCTTTCTGCGCTCCAGGGATGTTTGTAACCGAGTGACGTCGTGCGGTGACTGGTGACATATTCATTCCAGTACGGAGCCTGGTGAGAGTCATCAAACCATACATAGGGGTGGGTCTGCGTCTGCAATAGCAGAATCCACACCCTCCACCCAGGAAAACCACGCCCGGGGCTGCTTCCACCCCTGCAAATAAACGCACACACAACGAACCGCCCTGCCATAGCACTAGGATGGCGTGGCGCGGCACAGCAGAGATGGCCTCGCTTCACTCCAAACAGACACTGGGTTCAGACCCCTTCATTGTTGTGCAGGTGCGACATTCCAGGATTCGGGAAATCTGAATGGGCCCTGTGTTTTAAATATTTATTTATAGTACAAAGCACTAAAAGCGCCAGAGTCAAGGGGCTAAGGAGACCACATAGCGAGAGAGGTTTGGGTGGGTGACGAGTCACGTCACCATGGGCTACAGCGTAACTCCGCGTTTGAGAGACAGGCAAGGACGGGCCATGCATGCACGACCTGTGGAAAATGAAACAGGACTAAGTATGGCCACAGGGAAAAGCCAAACACCACAGTTCACTCCCCACTCCTCCTCACTCTTCAAGAGAAACGAGTCAGCCAAGTCCACCAAAGGGCGCACTCACTGGAAGCCAATTCAATACACTGACCTCAGGAGAACAAGCAAGATTATATAAATCTTGGCAACAGTAAATCTCAAGAGAATATCAGCATGTCTCAAAGGTGTTGGGCACTATGGCCGATAAACTCCTCTATGTACGGCTGATGGAGTTTTAGCCAACTCGGTGCTGTAAGCTGGGGGCGGAGTTGGCAAAACTCTGTGAATTCCGCCGGCAGAGCAGAGCTTACCACCCACCCATAGTCAAGAGGTCTCAGAGGATCTACATCTAGAGGGTTATGGAAGGCCCATTACATGAGGTTTTAGGAGGGGTTATATCAAGAAGTCATTGCTGGGTGCATGTCAAGAGGTCTCTAAGCACCCTTGTCTAGAGGTCTTTGGAGGGACTATATCAAGAGCCCTTTTTGGTTCCATGTCAAGAGGTCTGTGGATCATCTACTTCAAGAGGCCTTTGATGGACCCCTGTCAAGAGGTCTTTGGAATGCGCAAGTATAGAGGTCTTTGGAGGGCCCATGTTAAGAGGCCTTTGGAGGGCCACATCAAGTGATCTTTGGTGGATGCATGTTTTGAGGTCTTTAGAGGGCCAGTATTAAGAGGTCTTTAGAGCATCCATGTCAAGAGGCCTTTGGTGGTTCCATGTCATGGGGTCTTTGGAGACCCCTTGGCATGATGTCTTTGTAGAGCCCATGTCAAGAGATTTTGGATGGTCCATATTAATAGGTCCTAGAGCTCATGTCAATGGGTATTTGGAGGTCCCATATCAAGATACCTTTTTTGTTTCCATATCAAGAGATCTATGGAAGATACATTTTAAGAGGTCTTTGAAAGGCCCGTCAATGAGTCTTTGGAGGAACAATGTACAGAGGTCCTTGGAGGACTCATATGAAAGGACATTGGCAAACCCATGTCAAGCAGTCATTGGTGGCTCTATGTCAATGCCTTTGGTGGTACCATGTCATGAGGTCTTTGGTGGTACCATGTCTTGAGGTCTTCAGAAGGAACATGTCATGAGGTCTTGTGGGATTCATGTGGGGACTTCCTCTTAGAAGCCTTCATAGCAAGAAGTCTATAAAATATCTTTGGCTGTGGTTCTTCTTGGAAGGTTCTGTGTTTGGAGTTCTTAGGAGGGTCAGTGTATATATGTATGTTGATGTACTACACTTATTATACCTTAACACAATGTGCCACAAGGAGCTAGGATGCCAAATTGCATTTGTGGAATTAAATAAGCACAACTAGTGAAGATAGGCAGATTTAAGAACTTTAACTAACCGAGGTAGGAAGGATATATCCTATGTGAAGGTGTAAAGAGTTCTACACCCTCTAAACACATGGAGACAATGATTCTATCAGAGAAGGGTAGGACGTGCAGATGCGCCAAAGGACCCAGAGCTGAAAGAGACAGGACTTTGAAACAGCTGAAGATTGCTCTCTTCAGTCTGGATCAGTATCCAGCAGCACTTCTAGACTTCTAACTGTGAAGTCTGGTTTGTGGCAATCTCCACATGAAGCAGGCCATAAGGCGAAGGCCTATTGATTGACCTTATTTTGCACTGGTAAAATTTCATATTTGCTGGGTTTTAAATTTATTTGAGGGAATTTCTATTCACCCAGGTACTAACAGGGAGATAGTCCTGAGCTTGAATTTCCTAGACCACTTTTCAGATTGATAATCAGTTGTGTGTCATCTGCATAAGGATATGTCATTGCGCTAAACGGGTGTACGAGGGAAGTCAAGAGTTTTAGCTTGAATAACAGCGGGAGCAGGGTTGACCCCAGAGGGACTTCTTACCGAAGGAGTATTGAGGGGGGATAATGGAAGGGAAGAAGACTAGTTGTATTCTTTGACCTTTGTTGGTGACAAATGACTTTAGCCGGTGGAGCACTCTATCTTATATGGTGAAATGTTCTGACTGGTGGAGTAAGATGTTGTGAACGTTGGTATCAAAAACGGCAGATAATTCCAGGAGTTCTATTACTCATAATGCACTGCCAATGGCTATCATCTGAATGTCATCTACAGCCAAAGGAATAAATGGTTTCATTTTATGAGCTGGTTTAAAACTAAGGGTGAGCGTAATAACTCACGCAAGTCTGTGTAGCGTGAACATATCGACTTACCTAAAGTCTCAGGAGAAGAGTAATTCTGCATTTAGCACTATTTTCTTAGTGCAAAAATGCCCCTTTGCATCCAAAATGGATGTGAGGATGCATTTTGCACTAAGAAATAGCACTACATGCAACAGAACACGAATAGAAGCATGACTCACACTCACTAAGGGCCTGATTTAGATCTTGGCGGGACCACAATAGAGTGGGCTTTTTTATCGGTTTTCCCACCTGCCTACCTGGCGGTCCTCCCGCCCGATTTAGATGCTGGAGTTCAATTGGTGAGAAGACTGCCACAGTCCTACCGACTCTGCCAGGACTTCGCTCCACGCCTTGCCGATGGGGTGGCTGCAGCAGGCGGTGGCGGGTCTCCAGCCAGGATTCCTGCCGTCGGTATTTAGTTCTGGCTTGTTTAGAAGGGAATTCTTATGGGAATCCATCCTACTTCGAGTTGACAGAAAGGGACGAAAAGGGATGAAAATGGGTATTTGGAGACACAAGCTGCGGTTTCCTCCTCTTCACCTTCGTCCATGTCCCCCCTGTCCTGGTTCACCTTGACCGGGACGGACCGGCACCCCATTTTCACGGACTCGAAGGTAAGTTTACATGGTGTGTGGGGTATACAGTGCATGGTGTGTGTATGTTGGCGGGGTGCAGTGCAGAATGTACAACATGGGGTCTCTACACACAACCTACATACACATATGGACACATAAACAACATATATGTGTTATAACTAAAAAATAAAATGTCGCTTACCTGTCTCCCTTCCGGGTCGCCCCCGTCTTCCGTCCACCAACAGAACATCGCCAGCAGAACAAGAACATCCAAATTGGCTCGCCGGCACCTCGGCGTCAGGACGGCTATGGAGGACGGGTCGTCAGCAGAGAAGACCACCAACAAAGTGGTCTTCTGTGTGTTGCATATACATCTAAATACAGTGGGAGGAACTCCGTCAACCCGACGGAGTACTGGAGCCCACCAAAATCTAAATCAGGCCCTAAATTTGCTCTTGGGGTAGGAAAAGTTTGAATGCATAATGTTAGCCTCCATGTCCTCTTCATTTAAATTGGAGAATCGCCATTCTCCTCCAACTTACTCCCAGCATTTAGCATTAGTTTCTTAGGGCAAAATACACCCTTGTGTCCAAAATGGCAGCCAGGAAGCATTTTGCTCTAAGAAAGTGGCTCTGAATGCAGAAGACTGCAAAAAGCAGTGGGAGCAGCCTTGCACTCTGTTAGACTTGGCCTTTTTTTGCCGGTTTACCTGCAGAAGTTTTGCTTTTTTGAGCTCCTGTTTTTGACCTATTTTTCGTTGGTTTTAGGACTCTGGGAACTTTACCACTGCTATTCAGTGCTAAAGTGCATATGCTTTCCATCTAAATTGTGTTATGATTGGTTTTCCATGATTGGAATATTTGATTTACTAGTAAGTCCCTATTACAGTACACTGTGTTTGCCCAGGGCCTGTAAATCAAATACTACGAGTGGTCTTGCACCACTGGTTGTGCCACCCACACAAGTAGCCTTTCAAAGGTGTCTCAGACCTGCCCCTGCAGTGTCTGCGCACAGTTTTTACTGCCATGTTGACCTGGCAAGCGCACCCACTTGCCAGGCCCTAACCTTCCAAAACTCTTTGGGATCAAGAAACCTGCCAAGAAGAATAGCTGGAGAACCTGTGAGGAGGGACTACCACTTTGCTGTGTGCTTTGCTGTGCTTGCCTGCAGTGGCTGCTTCTGTCTTGGGCAGTGAAAAGACTGGACTGAACTGTCTACAATTTCTTCTAAGTATCCTCAAGGGCTTGTAGTAGAGCTTGCCCCCTTGTGTTCAAGAAGTCTGAGGAACAGCAAAGACTTCACCTTCCGCTGGGTACTGCCTCTTGGACCGTGTATTTCAGTTGCCACAGAGAAAAACAGCAATCCGACGCCGACACCAAGACCACCAGTGGCTCAGTGACCTGAAGGCACTGCAGAGCACACTGCCGCACTTTGCACCGCAACCCTGGTTTCACCAACGATGCCATCCACCGCCACCACCGAGCCTCTGCTTGCATCGCGACCTGTGGGCACCACACTCCGCACCGCCTCGCTTCACTCTGCTGCCCTGGTCTCACCGCCGCCGCTGTAACCTGACATCACCGCCAGTGCCTGCACCATGGTTTGGGGGTACCTCTTGTAAGTTACACGATGCACCACCCCATCCCACACTGCAGTCTTGGCCAACCATCGCCAGCCCCATGATTCCAGATCCTCACCGTGGATTTGCACCGTGGCCTGTCAGTATCCGCGATGAGCACTGCCCCACTTTGCAATGCAGCCCTGGTCTCATCGAACTGCTGCCTGCACTGTGACCTGAGGGCACTGCACGCCACACTGCTCCACTTCACACCCCAGCCATGACAGCCTGCCACCCTCGGTCCGCACCACCGCGGTTGTCCGGAATAAAGAGGTACTGTTTTGAGGAACTTCTGACACCAGCGCGGTCATCCGTAACCATTGGATTTGTGTGTTAACGACACCGCAATAGCACCAGACAGAGCTATCAACTTCAAGGAACTGCATTTAAAGTCTATTTTTGCATTATTGATATTTTGGATAGATTGTTTTGGTCTTGTTTTGCACAGATAAATATTGGCTATTTTTCTAAAGCTGGTGTGGTGTCCATTTGTAGTGTTTTCACTGTATTACTGTTTATTCTGTGCTGATGCTTTACACACTGCCTCTGAGATAAGCCTGCCTGCTCGTGCCACGGTACCAAGGGGGTGAGCAGGAGTTATTTTAGGAGTGTAACTCCCTTATCCTGCCTAGGAAGAAGGGTCCCTACTTAGACATGGTGCAAACCCTTGCCAACTAGAGACCCCCATTTCTTACACACTCTCTAAAGGTGCTCTTGCAGTAGGATTGTTTCCCTCATATTACTCTAAATTATGCAAGCGGGAATATTTGCTTTATTATTGGTAATTCTGCATCAAAGACTAATGTGGAATTGCCACAATTATTCTGAGTACTCCAGCATAGTTTAAATTACTCTCAGGACTATTTAAAATCTGCTTGTGCAATGTCTCATTGATTCTTATCTTCTGCAGAAGATTGTAGCTGAGAGGTAACTAACTTTTCCAGTAGTTTTGCCAAGCACTAGTGTGATGTGCAATTGGCAAGGTCCTCAGAATTTAGGGAGCTGTTTCTTTAGTATAGGATGAACCATGTTTGGTTTAACATCTTGGGGGAGCCCTCCATTTATTTGTGATGCATTAATGATGCATAAGATAGCATTGACAATATTTTGGGTATTAGATTCTATTTTCACCGCAGGACAGACATCAAGAAAAGAGCCCCCCGTTTACAAGAGGACATGAGTTTCCTATATTCCTCACTGGATAGCGGAGTGAAAACTGAAAGAGAAGTTTCTATGGTACAGCTGCAGATTAGGCCTAGTGTGTGACCTGCTCGGTGGTACAGATTTACAAAGGGCTTGAGTTGCCCTTGTTAATATTGGAAAATACAATATTGATGCACATCTCAATATATGTACGTATAATAACGAACTTGCATCACCGGTGTTGAATTCACCCGATATGACCTCCCCCTCAACCCCGAGTCAGAAGTACGTGGCCAGACAGGTTCTGCACTCTAGACCTGAAGCAACTGATGGAAAGACCACAGGTGGGCTGATGCGTAATCTGTGCAAACAGGAAAACCCATATCGATCCCACTGTTAGGCAGCGACACCACATTGGCCTTAGGAGACTGACCCAAATAAAACATGTTTGGCCAGAGGGGTGTGTGTCCCCAAAACACCATAAAGTCAGATGCCACACTAAGTTAGGAACACTCAGCCAATCAGAACACAGCATGCACACTAAACACAGTGATCATGCGCTATTCATCATTACTTTATGATGCTTCATGTAATGTATAAAATAACATCCAAAACCAATGCTTCGAGACAGTCTTCAGAACCAGACTCTGGGGCATATTTACAAGCCCCTATCGCCACCACAACATCACTTTTTTGGACTTTGTGGTGGCGATAGGGACTTCACCTTATTTACAAGGCAGCGTTAAGGCACTTTAGGTGGCTTAACGCAGCCTTGTAAATAAGGCACCCTTTCATGCTGTACTTAAAGCGAAAGGGGAGGGCAATGGGTGCTGCGGTGGGCGTTCCACCGCAACACCCATTGATTTTGATGCTGCCCTCTATTTACAAGGGTGGCGTGTATATGGGACAGCGCCTAAATTAAGACCAGTGAAAAACTGGTCTTATCCTGGAGAAACAAGGAGAAATGTTTAATTTCGCCTCGTTTTAGCTGTTTTCATGTGTGCTGCGTTGTGCAGCACACATGGCAACGGCTAAACGCCATTGATTATTTATGTGCAGGAAGGTGTCCCTTCCTACACATAAACAATCCTTACAAAAAATTACGTTTTGCAACTTCTATGTGTGCTGCATTAAGCAGCACACATAAAAGTTACAAAACGCCATTTAAAGTTTGTTTATGTGCAGGAAGGGACACCTTCCTGTACATAAACAATCTTTCCCTGCAACACAGACACCCTTGTACTATGGTGCAAGGGTGCCTGCGTTTGGCACTAGGCAGCTAAATTTAGCGCCAGCGCTGGGGAAATGCAGGGCTGCGCCTTTTTAGTTCTAAATATGGTGCAACCCTGCGTTTCAGAAGTGTCGGAGTGCGGCGTTAAGCCAAGGAGGCCAACACCGCGCTCCGTCACTTCCATTGTAAATATGCCCTTCTGTTGCTTGCTCTCCCGTCCGCTGCATTTAATTAAAACAGCTGTTCCTGTTTTGCCAAATGCCTCTTGTCTTTTATTTTTCCAAGGTAAATTAACATTCGAGCAGCACCATTGCATCACGAAAGGTGAGGCAAGGCAACGCAAGCCCTTCCGAGGGATTTACTGAGCCATGGAAAGTCACCTTGAGTGGCTCTGTGTGGCTTAGTAGATCCAGAGTAACACAAGGTAGTTCTTGCGTTACTCCACATTGGGAAGGTGTTCCATGAGTGGAGTATGGGCGTTCTCATGCATCGACCAATGGATTTTGATGTAATCTCAGAGCTACAAAGGTTAGTAAACATGAGATTGCGTCAAAATGGTACTCTTTCCCAAAACATGCGCAACAAGGAGAAATGGCTTTATTTCTTCTTGTTATTTCCTTTCTGCACCACAAGTAGAAAGAGGAGAATGCCTCAAAGGACTGATTTTGTGCAGGAAGGTGTCCCTTCCTCCACAAAGGTAATCCTGCCTGTACCACAGGCACCCTTGCACCGAGATTGACTGCAGTGGCGGTAGGAAGCACTCAGTGCACCAGCGCTGGCTGAAAGGACTGGAATGTGTCATACCGTAGTAGTCATGGTGATTTCTGCTGTCTCCCTGTCGCGCAATGCAGCGTAGCAAGTTGTCTTGTTGTGTTGTGTTGCGTTGCGTTGCATGACTTGTTGAGGAATCTGCCCCCGAGTGTGTGCCCACAAACTAATTGTAGGAGATCAAGAGAGCTTATAATGTAGAGCACTATGGTTACACGATGAACATCTGAGCATGCATAATGAGCTCTTCGAGCCAAGCAAAGCATTCTGATGAGGTTTGTGGGGAACAGGAAGTTACATACAGCTTAGACGGAGCTCCTCTCTGCTTCTATACCCAGGAGAATGGTTTCCATGCCTCTAAACTGGGAGCAGTTTTTTTTGTATTTTTGTGGATTCATGGAAAATAAGGTCTACCCCTTCACCACATTCATCTATGTGGTCACAACACAATATCTTATAGTTCTCTGGGACCAAGACCTCTAAGATTGAGTTACAATCATTTGTGATCTATGTTTTGGTAAAAAAAAAATTTTAGATAAAAATCATTAATAATTAAAGCATTAATTAATGCACAATTTTGACTACTGAGTGCACTTCAGAGAGGGCGGCTTTGGCCACTCATTTATCTTCCATTTTCTTAGAGTCTGAAAAGAGTGATTTGGCTCTAGGGAGGGAAATGCAGTGGTACAGATTTTCTCTATGAAGGGCCTGCTTGCCACTTCGCTAAGTTCATAATAAGATAAAAACAGCAACAGGAAGGAGTCATCATGTAAGTCATGAGGGCTTGGTAAGTTAATATCAGGAAGTCTTGCTCATTTCCAAATCTGAAGTCATGGGAAGTTTCAGGTCAGAAAGTCACAAAGTCTTTTTAAGTTCATCGTCTGGTTCTGGAATTGCCTAAATTATTCCGATAACTCCAGCATAACTAAAATTACTCCCAGGAGGAGGTCTTGCTGAATTCCAAATCCAAAGTTATGGGAAGTTTCAGATCAGGAAGTTTTGAAGTCTTTTTTAGTTCATCACCAGGTTCTGGGAGGGTCTATGTCATGAGATCTTTTGAAGCTCCCACTAAGAGTTCTTGGGGATGTCTATGTCTGGAGGTCATGGGAAACCTCATTTGAGAACAACTTAGCAAAGGTGTTTATGGTAGTGTTGGGAGGGTCTGAGTCAAGAGGTATTGTTGAGCTCCTCCGAGGGAAGATCCCATCAGGGTATGTGTCAGGGGCTATTGTTGAGGTCCACTTCAGTAGGGTTTTAGTTTTTATTGCTTGAGGTCTTGGGGTGGTATATGGATGGAAGTCTAGATACGTTCAATACCAGATGGTCTTGGGTGGTACAGGGCTGGAGATCTTGAAAAGGTCTTCGTTAGGAGATCTTGGGTGGTATAAGGCTTGAAGTCTTGACATGTTCTATGCCAGGAGGTCTTGGGTGGTACATGGCTTGAGAAGGATTATGTCAGGAGTTCATGGGTGGTATATTGATATAGTGATGGAGACCTTGACAAGGTCTATGTTAGGAGTTCTTGGGTGGTACATGGCTGAAGGTCTTGAGAAAGTCCATAGCAGGAGGTTTTGCGTGAGTCATGGCTGGAAGTCTGGAAAAGGTCTATGGCAAGAGGTCTTGTGTGAGTCAAGGGTGGAAGTCTTGAGAAGGTCTAGGCCAGGAGGTCTTAGGTTGGTAGATTTGCTGGCGATCTTGGCAAGAGAGGTTTTGGATGGTACATGCCTGAAGGTCATGGGAAGGTCTACATCAGGAGGTACATGGCTAAAGATCCTGATAAGGTGTTAGTCCGGAGGTCATGGCTGGAGATCATGAGAATGACTACATCAAGAGGTCTTACATGGCTGGAGATCTTGAGAAGGTATATCTCAGGAGTTCTTCAATGGCACAAGGCTGGAGATCTTGAGAAGGTATATCTCAGGAGGTCTTGGATGGTATATGGCTGGTGATCTTGTGAAGGTATATCTCAGGAGGTCTTGGATGGTATACGGCTGGTGATCTTGAGAAGGTATATCTCAGGAGTTCTTCAATGGTATATGGCTGGTGATCTTGAGAAGGTATATCTCAGGAGGTCTTGGATGGTATACGGCTGGTGATCTTGAGAAGGTATATCTCAGGAGGTCCTGGATGGTATACGGCTGGTGATCTTGTGAAGGTATATCTCAGGAGGTCTTGGATGGTATATGGCTGGTGATCTTGAGAAGGTATATCTCAGGAGGTCTTGGATGGTATACGGCTGGTGATCTTAAGAAGGTATATCTCAGGAGGTCTTCAATGGTATATGGGTGGTAATCTTGAGAAGGTATATCACAGGAGGTCTTGGGGGGTATATGGCTGGTGAATTTGAGAAGGTATATCTCAGGAGTTCTTCAATGGTATATGGCTAGTGATGTTCAGAAGGTGTATCTCAGGAGTACTTCAATGGTATATGGCTGGTGATGTTCAGAAGGTGTATCTCAGGAGTTCTTCAATGGTATATGGCTGGTGATATTGAGAAGGTATATCTCAGGAGGTCTTGGATGGTATATGGCTAGTGATGTTCAGAAGGTGTATCTCAGGAGTTCTTCAATGGTATATGGCTGGAGATCTTGAGAAGGTATATCTCAGGAGGTCTTTAATGGTACACGGCTGGTGATCTTGAGAAGGTATATCTCAGGAGTTCTTCAATGGTTTACGGCTGGTGATCTTGAGAAGGAATATCTCAGGAGGTTTTGGATGGTATACGGCTGGTGATCTTGAGAAGGTATATCTCAGGAGGTCTTGGATGGTACACGGCTGGTGATCTTGTGAAGGTATATCTCAGGAGGTCTTTAATGGTACACGGCTGGTGATCTTGAGAAGGTATATCTCAGGAGTTCTTCAATGGTATATGGCTAGTGATGTTCAGAAGGTATATCTCAGGAGGTCTTGGATGGTATACGGCTGGTGATCTTGTGAAGGTATATCTCAGGAGGTCTTGGATGGTATACGGCTGGTGAATTTGAGAAGGTATATCTCAGGAGTTCTTCAATGGTATATGGCTAGTGATGTTCAGAAGGTGTATCTCAGGAGTACTTCAATGGTATATGGCTGGTGATGTTCAGAAGGTGTATCTCAGGAGTTCTTCAATGGTATATGGCTGGTGATATTGAGAAGGTATATCTCAGGAGGTCTTGGATGGTATATGGCTGGTGATCTTGAGAAGGTATATCTCAGGAGGTCTTGGATGGTATATGGCTAGTGATGTTCAGAAGGTGTATCTCAGGAGTTCTTCAATGGTATATGGCTGGTGATGTTCAGAAGGTGTATCTCAGGAGTTCTTCAATGGTATATGGCTAGTGATGTTCAGAAGGTATATCACAGGAGGTCTTGGGGGGTATATGGCTAGTGATCTTCAGAAGGTATATCTCAGGAGGTCTTTAATGGTATATGACTGGAGATCTTGAGAAGGAATATCTCAGGAGGTCTTGGGTGGTATATGGCTGGTGAATTTGAGAAGGTATATCTCAGGAGTTCTTCAATGGTATATGGCTAGTGATGTTCAGAAGGTATATCTCAGGAGGTCTTGGATGGTATACGGCTGGTGATCCTGTGAAGGTATATCTCAGGAGGTCTTTAATGGTACACGGCTGGTGATCTTGAGAAGGTATATCTCAGGAGTTCTTCAATGGTATATGGCTAGCGATGTTCAGAAGGTATATCTCAGGAGGTCTTGGATAGTATATGGCTAGTGATCTTCAGAAGGTATATCTCAGGAGGTCTTTAATGGTACACGGCTGGTGATCTTGAGAAGGTATATCTCAGGAGGTCTTTAATGGTATATGGCTGGAGATCTTGAGAAGGAATATCTCAGGAGGTCTTGGATAGTATATGGCCGGTGATGTTTGAAAGGTCTATGTTAGGAGGACTTGGTTGGTATGTGTCCATTGGTCAAAAGAAGGTCAACGCTTCCATGAAAGAGATAAGATGATGCTTTGCTTTAACAGTATTGGTCAGCTTCAAACTCACTTTTTTTTCTTCTTGTACTTCAGCTTTATTTCTACGGTCGAAAAGGAAAGAGATGAAAGTTGTGCCAAATTCGATTATACAAATTCAGCTCTTCTTCCATGCCATTGGGCGAGATCTCCGATGAGATGGCACCTGAGGACAAGAAACAGATATGGAGACAGTGCTCGGTGAAGCCATCAACTGATTGTTGCCACAGCTTCCAGGGGCTCACCCATCGGGGGGAGCACCAGATCTCCATTGATGGGGCCTAGATGCAGAGTCCTTCCTCCCTGCCACAGGAGTCACGCTGCTGTATGACTGACTTCAACATGTCAGATTCAGAGAGAATAAATATGTATGTTAGCCAATCCGACTGAACTCTCTGTGCGCAACACATTAATGCAAATAACAGTGTCTATGTTTTAACCTCACTGACCTCATCTCTCTCACTATCTCTTCCTGACTCTCTCAATCTTCTTCTCTTTTCTCTCTCTCGCACTCTTTGTTACTTCCACTCCTGCTTCCTTATGCTTTCTCTTTCACACTTGTATCTATTTCTCTCTCTCATGATTTCATATTTTGCTCTCATTGTGTTTTGTATGTCAATCTCTAGTTTGGCATTCTCTCCCTCTCTTGCTTCTTTTGCTCTGTTTCTGTATTTCTTCCCTAAATGTTCTCTTTTTTCATTCTCTTTCTCTATCCTTGTCAATTTCTCAGTTAATCTCTTCCTTCACCCATCTGTCTCCATTCTGTTCCCACGCTCTCTTTCTTTTTGTCCTCTCTTCATGTTTGTTTGTTTCACTTAGTCTCCCTTACATTCTCTCTCCCATTCTCTTTTTTCTTTATGTCTCTTCCTTACTTCTTTTCTCCCTCACTACCTTCATACATCTTTTCAATGTGTGCAACACATGTTGGATGCTGAGAATGTGACCTGCTGTATGGACCTGCAGAACACAGTTCGGATGATTTGGCTCCAGAACTTTGAGCGTGTTACTTCAAATCGTATCATAGGATTTCTGTGATATGACAACAAAAAATGGTTGTTCCTTGCGACATTGTTTCCCCAGTTTGGCTGAGAATGAGCTTTCTATGTAAAGCTGCCTTGAGGCGAAACGCGTTGGCTGTGCTTGTGCTTTCTGAAGAAGAACACGAATAAAAGACAGATACAAACACAAAGTACCCACTAGCCTTATCTTCATTGTTTCTTGTGCAAATTCTCTTTGTGGACAATTTGTTTTGTTGCCTCTCGTTTCAGTGTTTAATGTTTTTAATGTATGACCAATGAGCAGCTGGTCTTTGGAGATGGGCAACTTGTGCTTTGAATACCGGGGCAACTTCAGGTGGTGCAGCACCGGTTTCCGTAGCTGCCATAATTGGTTCAAAGAGTTAAGGACGTGGGCAGATTATACTTGTCTGTCCACTGGGGGCTGGGGAAAAGAGAGAGAGAGAGAGAAAGAGAGAGAGAAAGAGAAAGAGAGAGAGAGAGTTGTGTGTCTCCGTCCGACCTTCTCAGGCCATCCAGTGCTGAACAACCATCCATTTAATTAAGTCTTTCTTCTGTTCCACTGGCCGCTGGTGAAAGTGCCAACTGCTTTGGTGATGGGGAGTGGTCTGCAAGGCTTAGGACACATTTCAACGCTGGGGAACGGGTGATATGAGTTTATCCTAAACCTTATGGGGCATAGTTACAAGCCCATATCGCCACAGGAACCTCACTTTTTCTGACGTTGTAGAGGTGATAGGGGATCGCCTTGTTTACAAGGCAGCATTAAGCTACTTAACATGGCTTAACGCTGCCTTGTAAATAAGGCTTCCTTTCATGCTATACTAAGCGTGAAAGGAGTGGGCAATGGGTGTTGCGGTGGGTGTTCACAACACCCATTCATTTTGACGCTACCCCATATTTACAAGGGAGGCGTAAATATGGGGCGGCGCAAAAAATTAACACAAAAGAAAATGGTCTTAACATGGCGCACTGAGGAGAAATGCTTTATTTCTCCTCTTTTTTGCTGTTTCTATGCATGCTGCATACATAAAAACAGCAAAACGTCATGCATGATTGTTTATGTGCAGGAAGGTGTCCCTTCCTGCATATAAACAATCACTTTTAAAAGTTGCAACTTCTTTATGTGCTGCATAAAGCAGCACACATACAAGTTACAAATCGCCATTTAATATTGTTTATGTGCAGGAAGGAACACCTTCCTGCACATAAACAATCATTCCCAAAAACACAGGAATCCTTGCACTATGGTGCAAGGGTGCCTGCGTTGGCAAGGGAAAACAGAGGGCTGCACCGTATTGTTGTCAATACGGGGGAGCCGTGCATTTCAAAAGTGGTGGAGCACAGTGTTAAGCCAAGAAAGCTAACGTTGCGCTCCATCACTTTTCTTGTAAATATGCCCCTACGTAGTTGTATACTTAACACACCAAAGGTTTTCAGTCTGATGCTGCCACTAGCAATGAGAGTTCCCTTTACTTACCTTGGAGTTTGCAGAATTGAGACCTGTTTGGGCATTCAGTCGGGTCTTGTGGCTTAGTGGACTAATGCGCCCCCCTGTAGGGGCTTGTGTTTGAACTCATGTTCACAGGTTCAAACCCTGCTGGGTCCTCTCAGCCTTTCATTCATCTGAGGTCGATAAAACAAGTACCATTGAGTTAGGTAACACTAAACATCTGTTATTTGGTGCCAAGATATCCTTCTGGGTGAACATGCGCTTTACATATACACGTTATTTTACCCAGTCCTGTACTATACAGAGCCCCTTGCAGTCCAAACAGGGTAAGATGAGGAAAATCTCCAAGAAAGGAGCTGATTGCAGCTCCAGGAATCAACACAATTAAATACTAGTTTGCCCCTTAAAAGTAAAGTTAGTTCCGCGTCATGTTCGAGTTTCATTAGAAAACCCTCTGAACCTAATTTGGCATTTGGCTTTAATCTGCCACCCTGGCCAGACCACTGCCTGCACAGTCCGAGACCAGCACTGCCCTGCAGTGACCTCTGACGTCACCAAACTTTCATGGACAGCTGCTGCCGGGTTTGATGACCGTCCAACTCTATGGCGACCAAGAGTTTGGTGGACAGAGAACCTCAGAGCCTTAATGCCAGCTTCATGTGTGCAACTGTCATGACCTGCTCAGGCAGCATGTGTATTGGTTTATGGTATATCGGAAGTAAACATTGGAAGTAAACATTGGAAGTAAACATTGAAAGTAAACATTGGAAGTAAACATTGGAAGTAAACATTGGAAGTAAACACTGGAAGTAAACATTGGAAGTAAACACTGGAAGTAAACATTGGAAGTAAACATTGGAAGTAAACATTGGAAGTAAACACTGGAAGTAAACATTGGAAGTAAACACTGGAAGTAAACACTGGAAGTAAACATTGGAAGTAAACACTGGAAGTAAACATTGGAAGTAAACACTGGAAGTAAACACTGGAAGTAAACATTGGAAATAAACACTGGAAGTAAACATCGGAAGTAAACATTGGAAGTAAACACTGGAAGTAAACATTGGAAGTAAACACTGGAAGTAAACATTGGAAGTAAACATTGGAAGTAAACATTGGAAGTAAACACTGGAAGTAAACATTGGAAGTAAACACTAGAAGTAAACATTGGAAGTAAACATTGGAAGTAAACACTGGAAGTAAACATTGGCAGCGGGGAGGATCAGGGACATCAAGGAAACCCTCTTATCTTGATATTGTGTTTTCTCATTAAATCATGATGCATCTGAACTGTGTGTTGACCTCGTCATCCTCCCTTTGTCAGCTTGTTGTTGTTTGTTAAATGCAACTTGTTGAGAGGTTTGTGTTCCTAACAAGTCCCAACATTTAATGAATGTTTGTTTCCTACTAAATATCTTACAGAAGAACCTTTTGACAGTTTTCTTTTATATTTTTATATATTGGAAAAGCAAGCGGGTGATTAGCCGTGCAGTATAAATCCTAGTTGATTAATTGATTGATTGATATTTTAAAAATTTACAATCAGTTTCTAAAGTTTGTCAACCAACAAGTATTTTTCTTATGTCTTTCTGAGGAACTGGTCTTTTCTGTCAGCAGTGCTGTGAAGGTTGGTGTGGGGAAGGAGGTCAACGAAAGTACAGCAGAACCAACTTAAAGTGATACTAGAAATGCCATGAGCTTGGGATACAGAATAGTGACGCAAAGCACTGAGCCGAATATTCAAATTTCCATGCGATAGACCTTTTTAGATGCCTGAGACATATCGAGGCGTTAATATCATCCAAGAGTTTAATTTACAGTGCAGCCGATTCGGCCACACGGTGAGGACCCAATGTCAAGAAATGGGATTAAATGTAAATTTATTACAAATTCAAACCCAAACTGAGGTATACAAGTCTCAAGAATATATTGTAAAAATACAGAATCACTGCTGGCAGACCAAATTGTCTAACAAAGTTTAGTCTCAAAAGCACGAAACATAGAAGGAATTCACTAAGAGTAATGCAGAAATGAGGAACTAAAACTGGTGATCAGTATATGATTTTCGGTTCTCTTGCCTATGCATGAGTAAATCTAAATTACCTAAACTAAGCCTGAACTAAGTAGCATTAATTGGGGAAACCCTAATTGGATCCAGTGAAGCAGAAAGGTGTCAGCATTGTAGAACTTCTGTAGAAGGTGTCAGCATTGTAGAACTTCTGTAGAAGGTGTCAGCATTGTAGAACTTCTGTAGAAGGTGTCAGCATTGTAGAACTTCTGTAGAAGGTGTCAGCATTGTAGAACTTCTGTAGAAGGTGTCAGCATTGTAGAACTTCTGTAGAAGGTGTCAGCATTGTAGAACTTCTGTAGACGGTGTCAGCATTGTAGAACTTCTGTAGAAGGTGTCAGCATTGTAGAACTTCTGTAGAAGGTGTCAGCATTGTAGAACTTCTGTAGAAGGTGTCAGCATTGTAGAACTTCTGTAGAAGGTGTCAGCATTGTAGAACTTCTGTAGAAGGTGTCAGCATTGTAGAACTTCTGTAGACGGTGTCAGCATTGTAGAACTTCTGTAGACGGTGTCAGCATTGTAGAACTTCTGTAGAAGGTGTCAGTATTGTAGAACTTCTGTAGACGGTGTCAGCATTGTAGAACTTCTGTAGAAGGTGTCAGCATTGTAGAACTTCTGTAGAAGGTGTCAGCATTGTAGAACTTCTGTAGACGGTGTCAGCATTGTAGAACTTCTGTAGAAGGTGTCAGCATTGTAGAACTTCTGTAGAAGGTGTCAGCATTGTAGAACTTCTGTAGACGGTGTATTGCATAACATAAAGCCACACAACAGAAATATAGCAAAGAGGTCTGTTCCCCGCTGAGTCTAAAAGAAATCTGACTAAAGTGTGACCACCAATTAAAACTCCACAGAACAATCGAGACTCCCACGTCATGTGTCCCAGTACTTTTCCACCTTCTCACAGTAAGACTTGGCAACCTTATTCGATACTCCCATCTCATGATCTGAACATCAGGACGTCCTTGGATTGCTCCCGTCTCTCGATATAACATGAATAGGCGTCCTCCCTTTGTTCATTAGCGCCTCTCGTCCTTGCCAAGAGTTCTCCTCCTGAGCCTCACTATCTCTCATACACAATGTGCCTTTTACAAACTTTGAGATCACATGAACGCACCTGCAAAATGAATAAAAGATTACAACCCGAGCAAACTTTCACGTTGAAGGTTAAACATTAGAGTCCAAATGCTTAAGGCCTCTGGTCAGGCTAACTTAGCAAAACACTTTAATACACATTTGTATGCATGGTTATGGATAGATATACAGTTATAAAATAAATGCATGACATTATTCAGATGAATATGTGAGTATGTAAGAGTTAACAAAATTACTCAAACTGCACAAATGCAGATATATATGAAAACTGCACTTTGGTACCACTCTAAGGAAAACATTTGTATGCACGCTCATGTAAATGTCTGGATTATATAGCGGATGCACCTTTGGTATTTCGGTCAAGTGCACCACTTTACATTAACAGCATTAAAGCACACCCATATATGGTACTACACGCACATATATATGGCATAGTCAAGGCGTGAAAGGGTGGAGCCAAAATGACACTGCTCCAATATGTGCAGGAAGTGTGGTAAAAAGTGTTAATAAGCTTGTGTGTCCTTGAGTCGAAGACTCCATGAGTGCAAATGATTGAGGATGGATGTTTGTGCTGAGGGTAAGCATGAGCCAAGCCAGAAGGCAGCAGTGCACTGTACAGGGTGAAGAGGAAGACGCTGTCCGCGAGCGATGGGAGAGGTAGCTATGTTGTGGGAGAAGAAGTGTGCTGTTGCTGTTGGGGATGCAGTGTTCTTTAACGAGGCTTGTCGTCAGCTCTATCCTAGACTCCAGCAAGGATGAAATTGTCCTACTAGACACAGGGATGTCCTTGCAGATCCTGGGTACATAGATGGACAAGGCCCGTTGCCTTGTTTTTTATTATTTTGCACTTTATCATCTCGAGTCTCCTGCTGTCCTGACTGTGTGTGAGCCGGGAGCCCCTAGAGGTGGCGAGCTTCTCAGCCAGATAAGCAGATGTGCCGGTCATGTTGGCTTTGGAGAGGCCTAAGTGGAGTTTTCGGAGTTCCGCTGCGCAGAACTCTGAGAAGTGACCAAAAAAACTCCACTGCACTATACAGAGTTTCACAAGCGGCAGAATGCGTTACATCATGCCGATTGCGCTGATTTTTAGTGCCGGGTGCTTGTCCCACACTGGTAAATCAGCGCAAATGGCACCATGCGCAGCGCTGCAAGAGGCGGCTGCTTCTTTCGGGCACTGACTAGATGTTCTACTCTAAGAGCAGCTTCCTCAAATCGAATGGAAGGATTCTCAGTACGAGGAGTAGCAACCATCCGCGACTGCCCGAGTTGAGAAATCTTACTTGGTGGTGGTCTGGAGAAAGATTTTCCTTGCTCTGCAACTTAAAGTTGGCGAGCACGAGCGAGGAAAAAACTCCACTTAATGGAGTTTTTCGGGAACTCCTCACACTACGTGGAGCACGGAGTGGAAAAAAGTCTGCAAACTCCACGAGCGGAGCGGAATTTCACACCCAGGCCTACTTTGAAGATGACACTGCTGGTTTTGAAATGGTGTGGTTGAATAGAGGTGCCAGCGGCCATATTTGTTGTGGCCGTTGATGAGGCACGCTGAGGTATGTCATGACTTAGCATTCAGAGAAAGTTCGGGTTCAAGTCCATCAAGGTTCGTGTTGTTAAGCCAGGTTTGGACTAGTTGTTGTTTGTTGTTCCTGGTAAATAGCAGGAATTCTTTGTTGGTGGGACTGACCTCCAGGTAGGTGCCGGGGATCCAGGTCTGGATTTTTATTGAAACATAAACTTGCAAAATAACAAAAACAAGATAAAAGAAGCAGAACAAAGTGTGACGCCATCCCGTCTGGGTTGTTCAAGACACAAATATGAACTATTCCTCATGTTGTCATGATATGACTACGTTCATCATCAAACGACCTTCCTACAGTGATGTTTACGCTGCTGCTGTGATCACTGATGTGTGTCATCCTACTCACCTTGAAGACCAGCTCGCAAGCAGTGAGAGTGGCGGCCGTCATGGAAGCTGAGATCTATAAGTGTGTCAATTCCACAGAATTGCATCGAATAAGCCTGTGTGCCTCTTCTGAAGAGCAGGTGACCAAGGCATCCTTTTTAAGGACTTACTCCTTTCTTGTAATACAGATTAAATGTAGGTAATTAATTGTCTCGAAAGCAAAACACTTTTAACACAACTTTTAAAAACATGAATGAACAAATGGAAAATGAATATTATAAACAGTTGCATAGAAGTGGTTTTATGTTCACTGTTTCTCTTGTTTTTTCAGGACAGAGAAGAACGTGATCATTTGATAACTGAAGAAAGTGAATAATTTCACACTTGGATAAAGACGCGTGCTCCCTAATGAAATTATGTGTTACATTGTCAATCATTAATGGAGAGAACACCTATTCCTCTCATTGCATCTCTACCTGTACAAAAGAGGAGTTTATACATTTACGAGCAATGTGAGAGGTGTACAATGTGAGAGGTGTACAATGTGAGAGGTGTACAATGTGAGAGGTGTACAATGTGAGAGGTGTACAATGTGAGAGGTGTACAATGTGAGAGGTGTACAATGTGAGAGGTGTACAATGTGAGAGGTGTACAATGTGAGAGGTGTACAATGTGAGAGGTGTACAATGTGAGAGGTGTACAATGTGAGAGGTGTACAATGTGAGAGGTGTACAATGTGAGAGTGACAGCCTGAAAAGTAAGTAAAGGATATTCCATTTTGACCACAGAGATGGCAACTTCTTTTCAGAGATATATATCTCACCACACCCAAATCCATGACACTTCTTTCCACCCTCCACCTGTATAGCCCAGAAATGTGTTTGTGTTTCCCAAAGCTGCTCACTTGAAGCTATTTAATTCCATCAGAGCTCAGTTATATGGCACTTGCTGAAAGGCGATGGCTGTAAATCGTTTGCCGGCAGCAGTCCGCAATGACATGGTCAAACATCCTACAAAAAATCCTCAACACCATCGAAAATCTTCAATGGATCATTTGCAAGACAAAGGGTGACTTGCTTCACTTGTTTCTCCTTTTCTATTTTTATGTTACAATCTGAAAGTATTGTCGTGGACATATTTCATGCATATCCACTTTATTTTTATGGATTTTAAAACATACTTTTTGTGGTCACTGTTAGGTGAGCTATGCCTAGATGTTAGATTACTATCCACTGACTACCACTTATATTATGTGTAAAATAGTATGATATTGTGGATGTTAATACTTGGTGTGGCTATGAGCAGGCTGATGTGATCCTTCCTGATACAGAAATGACCTTATCCCGAAGAGAGGACTGCACAAGCTGTTGGAAAAGGCCACGCATGCTTCGGACAGTGCACGTTTTCTCCTCACTGGTTTGAGTGGGATTCATTTTTACCAAAACAAAATGGCAGAGTTGTTGCCAAAGCTCATGATGGAACTGCTGCCCGATGAAGAAAAGGCGGATGTTTAATAAGGTAGTTCACATGTCTTAATTGCACTGAAACATTTTGGCACATGTGGTCCCACAGCATATCCGATGAGCACATAAGGATTCTGTTGTTGCTGCTTTGCATTACCTTTCCGTTCTTACCTGTCTCCAAATGTCCTCTTTGCTCCCACGGAAAGAGCTCCGACGTGAAGTCTGGTGACAGCAAACAGCACTGATGGTGCACCCCGCTCCAAGCATCACCTCGCACTTGCGCAGCACTTGCACTCTGTGGATAAGCAGCGCCGTTTTACAACTCGGTGTAGGATCCTTTTAGGCACTATGGGCCAGATATACAAAGCACTTTTTCGGTCTCAAATAGCCCGATTCGCAGAATTGGGCTGTTAGAGCTCGGAAAAATGCTTTCTGAGACGACCAAAGCCCAAATTGCAATTCATTAACATGTTTCTGAATCGCAATTTGGGTTTTGCTAATTGGTATTTGAAAGGGGCGTGTTGAGGGCATTCCTTCCTAATACCGAATCTGAATGGTATGCACAAATGTTTTCCGACTGAAATGAGGTCGCAAAACATTCACATTTTACCACAAATCAAAGTTGGTGGTAGCCCATTTTCAAATGGGAAGGGGACTTCAAGGGACTCCTTCCCCTTTGAGAATGGTTGAAAAAATATCTTTTAAGAGCAGGCAGTGGTCTCATGACCCCTGGCTACTCTTAAAAAATGAAAAGAAAACTTTTCTTTTTTTTTTTTCTTCAAACGAATCCCATTTTCCTTCCAGGAAAACGAGCTGCATTTAAAAAAAAAATTGCTTTATTGTAAAGCAATCACAAACCACTATCCCTGATTTTTGCGATTCACAATGGTTGCAAACTGAGGCCTACCTCATTAATATTAATGAGGTAAGTCTATCTACGACCCACTGGGAATCGCAAAAAGTGTATAACACACTTTAGTACATTAGTGTTTGCGATTATCAAATAGTGAATTGCAAAGATTTGCTGTTTGGTAATCACAAACACTAATGTTAGTACATCTGGCCCCAGATGCTTGTGGCGAGAACAATCTCTTAACTAACTGAACACAGCTCGGAAGACCTTCTCCTGTCTAACAATTCAGCCCACGTAGGGCACAGGCAGGAAGCTGCTCTTTACTCTTCTGTTGAGCAGGAGATCAAAAGTGAACTAGTGCCCTTTGCAGACTGACCATCTCCGGCTAAACCCTCTTAACTATGGGATTAATCTTCTGAATCTACCTCTTTGTCTCGCACAGTTCAGAAATGGACATTTTCTTTCTCCACCTCCCACATGACCAATGACCTAATATCACCCGTGCTCCCGTGACCGCTCACCATAAACAAACTGTACTAACTGTTGGTCTTGCAGCATTTTCAAGGCAGCACCCTCTTTGACAAGAGTTCCTAAGCTATGGTTTTGTTATCCTTCCAGAGTTTATGAAATCTGTGTCCAAGGCCAAAAGCTAGACAACTGTGAGCATCAAAACGATGCAGTGGAAACTTGCCGTAAAGATCTGCCTCGCCAGAAGAGAGCTGAAGAAAGCAGCAAACCTTGAAGCAAACAACGAAACACTGGTTTTCATTGTCGATTTCTTGTCTATTTTTACTACTCTATGTGACAATATTGAAAAACATCAGGTAATGTTGTATACATAAATGGAGGCAGTGTCTACTGAATATGAGGGAATATCACAAGTTAAAAAGCTCCTTTTTAATACAAAGTGTGTCTTGCTGTTTCCTACTTCAGATTCCCCCACCCCCAGTTATTGTGCAGAACAATAAAGTATTATGCTAAAGCCATATTTTAATGTTAGCTGCGTATTAGAAGCATATTTATGAGAGCCCTGCGTCACGTTTCCACCACGCAAAGTGGCCCATGCGTGACGCAGGGCTCTGAGTCAGATTTAAGAAGCCACGCAGAGCTACCTTGCATGGCTTTGAGTTTCCTCATACATTTTGAGTAAGGCAACGCAGGGCAAATTGCTGCGTCGCCTTGCCCTGCCCCCGGGAGGCGTTCCATGGGCGTTGCGGCGGGTGTTCCCACACAAATCCCATGAGTTTCAACGCATTCCCAGATTATACAAGGACTTGTAAACCTGCGAATGCGTCAAAATCGTAAGCGTCCCTAGGGCAGGCGTAACGAGGAGAAATATCTTCATCCTCGTTTCTTTCCTCTCTCCATGTGTGCTTCATTTACACATGAAAAAGCCTCCCAGGCTTGTCTTTGTGCAGGAAGGTGCTACTTCCTGCACAAAAACAATCCTGCTGACAACACAGACACCCTTGTACCATGATACAAGGGTGCCTATGTTGGCGCTAGGCTACTGAAACAGCGCCAGAGCAGGGAGGAGTGCCCTGTATTGCATGGATACGATGCATTGCTGCCCTTTCACTTTGGTGTACGGCAGCGCAGCGAGGTGACTTGCTGCAGTGTCCTGCGCCATAATCCCATAAATGAGGCCACGGGTAAAAAAGACTCCTTTTGTGTTTAAACAGTGACGTCCACATGCAGAATTACTCTTTTTGAAAGCAAGGCGCCTATTTATGGGGATTTGGCATAAGTAACCTTGCTGCACTGTCCTGCGTCAAAGTGAAAGGGCAGGAATGCACCATATGTATCCAATAAGGTGCATTCCTGTCCTTCCCCCTGCGCTGGTGCACATTCAGCAGTCTAGCGCCAACGTAGTCATCCTTGCACCATGGTGCAAGGGTGCCTCAGCTGCATGCAGGATTGTTTATGAGCCGAAACGGACACCTTCCTGCACAAAAACAATCCTTCCTCTTTCTATGTGTGCTGCAGACTGCAGCACACATGCAGGAAGAAACGAGGAGAAATAAACATATTTCTCCTCGTTCTGCCTCACCTCAGGAGGCGTATGGATCTGGTGCTTCCCCAAATTTACATGAGTTTGCAAATCTGGGGCAGCGTCAAAATTCAAGGGCGTTGCGTGGAAACACCCACTGCAGCACCCATGGAACGCCTCCTGACATAGAATAGGGCGATGCAGGGATTAGCACTGCGTTGCCTTACTCAAGATTTATGAGGCCACTCAAAGCCTTGCACGGTGGCTTTGCCTGGCTTTATAAATCGGATTCAGAGCCCTGCATCACGCATGCACCACTTTACGTGTATGTATGCAGGACTCTCATAAATAAGCCACTAAGCTTAGACCTTCAAGTCACCTTGCTGCGCTGCCCTACGTCAAAGCGAAAGGGCAGGAATGCACCGTATTTATCCAATACGGTGCATACCTGTCCTTTCCCCCTGCGCTGGCACCGTTTCGGCAGCCTAGCGCCAAGGCAGTCACCCCTGCACCATGGTACAGAGGTGTCTGTTGTCAGCAGGATTGTTTCTGTGCAGGAAGGGGCACCTTCCTGCACAAAAACAATTCTGGGAGGCTTTTTCCTCTTCACATCGAAAGAGGGAAAAACAAGGAGAAATACAAATATTTCCCCTCCTTACGCCTGCTCTGGGGAGGCGTAAGGCTTTGGTGATGCCCCAGGTTCACTAGGGCAGCCTCAAAATCCATGGGTGTTACGTGGGAACACCCGCCGCAATGCCCTGGAACGTCTCCCTGGCGCAGAGTAAGGCAACGCACTGACTTGCGCTTCTTTGTCCTACTCCATATCCATGAGGCCATGCAGAGCCGCTGCAGCGCAAGCCTCTCATAAATAAACCCTGGTATGCTAACAGGCCGCAGCCTCTAAACGACAGCAGGGCTGGGGGAGAGTCAGTATCCACTTAGTTATGCTGTCAGACTAAGAACGCCAGGGCAGGAGCAGAGTGGGCCATGGTATCTGCACTGACAGGCTGGAGTCCTTGAAAGGGCGGTTGGGTTGTGGCGGAGTCAGTCACATGTCAGATGCAAGAGGTTCCAGGAGGATATTAATAATAATTCCACAGTTGTAAAGCCAAACTTATCACCCTTAATGGGGGGCCGTTGGGGAGGTTAAGTGAGCTTTGGCCCCGAGTCACATGATGCTGCGCTGAGCTGCTGCAGGCGCTGGGATCAAACCGTGAGCCCCACACTCTGGAGTCAGTCGCTCCGGCCGTTGCGCCACACCTCTCCCTCGGATAGCCGGCGCTGGGCCACAGTCACATGACTGATGCACTAATAGACAAGAGGCTCTGAAGGATGATGGGGCTGGGCCAGGTCAGTCACATGCCAGATGCACTAATAGACCAGAGGCTCTTAAGGATAGCGGGGCTGGGCCAGGTCAGTCACATGCAGGTGCAGTAACAGTCTGTAGTCTTTGAATATGCAATGTACACTGACTGGTGCACAAGACAGGCCTTGTGAACATCTCTGGTATCCGACTAGGCCTGTGCTGCTCTCGGTGATGGCACACCTCTGGGCCCAGGTGTGAGCCGTGGAGTACCCGGGCCCTACCCCCACCCAAAGCCCCTGCTCGCACACAGGCGCAGCCAAACTTCTGTTCCTGTGGGACTCTAGTGAACGGTCCTGTGAGGGTGGAGGGAGGATGGGGGAGGGAGTTCATGGACTGGTGTGAAACAGCGACTCTCCCGCGAGAGGCCTAAGAGGTGGAGGTCCAACTTAAGATAGACTGCCGGGATTGGGTGGTGAGACGGGCACAGCAGACATCAAATACAGTAACAGGAGAGCAGACATCAAGTACAGTAACAGGAGAGCAGACATCGAGTACAGTAACAGGAGAGCAGACATCAAGTACAGTAACAGGAGAGCAGACATCAAGAACAGTAACAGGAGAGCAGACATCAAGAACAGTAACAGGAGAGCAGATATCAAGTACAGTGACAGGAGAGCAGACATCAAATACAGTAACAGGAGAGCAGACATCAAGTACAGTAACAGGAGAGCAGACATCAAGTACAGTAACAGGAGAGCAGACATCAAGAACAGTAACAGGAGAGGAGACATCAAGTACAGTAACAGGAGAGCAGACATCAAGAACAGTAACAGGAGAGCAGACATCAAGTACAGTAACAGGAGAGCAGACATCAAGTACAGTAACAGGAGAGCAGACATCAAGTACAGTAACAGGAGAGGAGACATCAAGTACAGTAACAGGAGAGCAGACATCAAGTACAGTAACAGGAGAGGAGACATCAAGTACAGTAACAGGAGAGCAGACATCAAGTACAGTAACTGGAGAGCAGACATCAAGTACAGTAACAGGAGAGCAGACATCAAGTACAGTAACAGGAGAGCAGACATCAAGTACAGTAACTGGAGAGCAGACATCAAGTACAGTAACAGGAGAGCAGACATCAAGTACAGTAACAGGAGAGGAGACATCAAGTACAGTGAGAGGAGAGCAGACATCAAGTACAGTAACAGGAGAGCAGACATCAAGTACAGTAACTGGAGAGCAGACATCAAGTACAGTAACAGGAGAGCAGACATCAAGTACAGTGCCAGAAGAGCAGACATCAAGAACAGTGAGAGGAGAGCAGACATCAAATACAGTAACAGGAGAGCAGACATCAAGTAGGAGAGAAGACATCAAGTACAGTGCCAGAAGAGCAGACATCAAGAACAGTGAGAGGAGAGCAGACATCAAATACAGTAACAGATGAGCAGACATCAAGAACAGTAACAGGAGAGCAGACATCGAGTACAGTGAAAGGAGAGCAGGCATCAAGAACAGTTACAGGAGAGCAGACATCAAGAACAGCAACAGGAGAGCAGACATCAAGTACAATGAAAGGAGAGCAGGCATCAAGAACAGTAACAGGAGAGCAGACATCAAGTACAATGAAAGGAGAGCAGACATTGAGTACAGTGAGAGGAGAGCAGACATCAAGTACAGTAACAGGAGAGCAGACATCAAGTACAGTAACTGGAGAGCAGACATCGAGTACAGTAACAGAAGAGCAGCCATCAAGAACAGCAATAGGAGAGCAGACATCAAGTACAGTGAGAGGAGAGCAGACATCAAGAACAGCAACAGGAGAGCAGACATCGAGTACAATGACAGGAGAGCAGACATCAAGTACAGTAAAAGGAGAGCAGACATCAAGAACAGTGAGAGGAGAGCAGACATTAAGTACAGTGACAGGAGAGCAGACATCAAGTACAGTGACAGGAGAGCAGACATCAAGAAAAGTAACAGGAGAGCAGACATCAAGAACAGTAACAGGAGAGCAGACATCAAGTACAGTAACAGGAGAGCAGACATCAAGTACAGTAACAGGAGAGCAGACATCAAGTACAGTAACAGGAGAGCAGACATCAAGTACAGTGAGAGGAGAGCAGACATCAAGTACAGTGACAGGAGAGCAGACAAAAAGTCAGTGAAAGGAGAGCAGACATCAAGTACAGTCAGAGGAGAGCAGACATCAAGTACAATGACAGGAGAGCAGACATCAAGTACAGTGACAGGAGAGCAGACATCAAGTACAGTGAAAGGAGAGCAGACATCAAGTACAGTGAAAGGAGAGCAGACATCAAGTACAGTGAGAGGAGAGCAGACATCAAGTACAATGACAGGAGAGCAGACATCAAGTACAGTAACAGGAGAGCAGACATCAAGTACAGTGAGAGGAGAGCAGACATTGAGTACAGTGACAGGAGAGCAGACATCAAGTACAATAACAGGAGAGCAGACATAAAGAATAGTGAGAGGAGAGCAGACATCAAGTGCAGTGCCAGAAGTGCAGACATCAAGTACAGTAACAGGAGAGCAGACATCAAGAACAGTAACAGGAGAGCAGACATCGAGTACAGTAACAGGAGAGCAGATATCAAGTACAGTGAGAGGAGAGCAGACATCAAGTACAGTAACAGGAGAGCAGACATCAAGTACAGTGAGAGGAGAGCAGACATCAAGAACAGTAACAGGAGAGCAGACATCGAGTACAGTAACAGGAGAGCAGACATCAAGTACAGTGAGAGGAGAGCAGACATTGAGTACAGTGACAGGAGAGCAGACATCAAGTACAGTAACAGGAGAGCAGACATAAAGAATAGTGAGAGGAGAGCAGACATCAAGTACAGTGCCAGAAGAGCAGACATCAAGTACAGTAGCAGAAGAACAGACATCAAGTGCACAGTGGTAAAAAAAAAAGAAAGGTGACGGCTGGAATTCTTGGATTCATCTCCTCTGTGTGTATTTCCACAACGCGAGCTAAAAAGAATGGATTGGAATGTGTCCCAATGAACTGATCACTGGATGACTATAATTCGGGCGTCTCATTCATCACGTTCCTGTTTTTCTGAAGTGAACAGTGACAGACGGGAGTGGAGGCTTGAAGTGTGTGTTGAGAGGCAGGAGAGCTGTGCATGTGGTGTGAGCAAGGCACACCTGTCTGGGGTGGAGAGGGAAAGCTGTCTGGGGTGGAGAAGGAAAGCTGTCTGGGGTGGAGAGGGAAACCCTGCCTGGGGTGGAGAGGGAGAGCCTGTCTGGGGTGGAGAGGGAAACCTGCCTGGGGTGGAGAGGGAAAGCTGTCTGGGGTGGAGAGGGAAACCCTGCCTGGGGTGGAGAGGGAGAGCCTGTCTGGGGTGGAGAGGGAAAGCTGTCTGGGGTGGAGAAGGAAAGCTGTCTGGGGTGGAGAGGGAAACCCTGCCTGGGGTGGAGAGGGAGAGCCTGTCTGGGGTGGAGAGGGAAACCTGCCTGGGGTGGAGAGGGAAAGCTGTCTGGGGTGGAGAGGGAAACCCTGCCTGGGGTGGAGAGGGAGAGCCTGTCTGGGGTGGAGAGGGAAACCTGCCTGGGGTGGAGAGGGAAAGCTGTCTGGGGTGGACAGGGAAACCCTGCTTGGGGGGAGAGGGAAACCCTGCTTGGGGGGAGAGGGAAACCCTGCCTGGGGTGGAGAGGGAAACCCTGTCTGTGATGTGAGCAAGGCAAACCTGGCTGAGGTGGAGAGACGAGGGAGGGAGGCTCTGGATGATAGGACAGGGCAGTAACCAGGCCTGCAAGAAGATTCGACAGAAGCTCTGAAAGGAAGTGGAAGCTTGGCTGGTAAGTTCAATCTCTTTATTAGTATCAAAGAGAGAAGTCCAGAGTAAACGACCTGCCAGAGCAACAGCAAAGTACAACTGCTGTCCTGACCATTCCACATGCCACCATTCTAGTATGGAACAATGGTAATGGTGGCATGTGCTAACATTCAAAGGAAAACCTGAACTTAAAGGTACATAGACATCGTAATGCAGATACACAGAACCCAACACATCTTCCCCCTTAACCAAAAAAACCCAAAACAAACATAAAAAAAACCATCTTATGAGAAGAATAACAGTGCATGTGATACAAATAAATGTCAAGACGTTAAGATTTGACATAATCCTTTAACCAAATGGGAGGTTTCCGTTCCCTTGCAGGAATTCTGGAACTGGATTCACCATGCATGGAACCGGGGACACTGTGGGAGAAGGAATCCACACAAGGGTCGCCAGGTGAACTCTGTTTAGATAATCTTTCCATATTCCACCATTTACCATCGCATAATCTAACAGACCTATTCCTTATGCATGTGATTTGCATGGGACGTGAAAACTTAGAATGGCCCTTAGTAATGAAACCAGGAAGTCTCACTTTGACCCAGTCACCTACTTTAAAAACAAATTGTTTCCTTCCTTTAGTTGGTTCATTGGTAAAATACCTACTTTGGGCTTTGAGACAATCAGCCTTCACCAAATCGTGATCAACCTTGGGGACACTTAGATCACGCATCCACGGTCTAACCAACTTGGACGAAGCTGATCTGCCCTTCAATAATGTAAAGGGGGAAACTTTAGTTACGGCATTGGGTGTGGTACGCAAAGCCCACAGTAAGTTAGAAAGCTCTTTCCTCCAGTCTAAACCATTGACCACGGACAGCTGAATGCTATCCTTAATGACCCTGTTGCAGCGTTCCACCAAACCATTACTGCGGGGGTGATATAAGGAAGTGGTAATGTGTTTGATACCCCAATGCGACAAAAACTCCTGAAATTCTTTGGACACAAATTGTACCCCATTATCGGTGAAAAGTTCAACTGGGGCACCTTCCTTTAAGAACAAAGACTGAAGAAAATTAACAACCTCCTCAGTGGTCGCAGACCTCACAAATTTTACTTCAGGCCATCTGGAACCGTAGTCTACCAACACCAAACCGTACTTGCTCCTTTCATCCAACACAAACATAGTACCTATGATATCTAAGGCTAACTTGACCCAAGGTTTGTCAGGAATGGGAATAGCTTCAATGGGGCTAGGAAAAGTGATTTGAGACTTGTCACTGGTGGCACATGAAATACAATCTCTTACAAAATGTTCAACAGAACGATCCATACCAGGCCACCAGAATACTTCTCTAAGTCTTCTCTTCATCGGTCTCATGCCTATATGGCCCTCATGAACAAGTATCAAAATCTTATTCTGAAGAGACACAGGCACTACCAACAGATCCACTCTCTTGAGAATGCCAGATTGCAGATTCAATTCAGGGAAAACATGTTTAAATGAAGTTACATGTTCGTGTTTTGGCAACCAATCTTTACCTAAGATAGAAATTACCTCTTGTAATAAGATATCCTGCTGAACAGCAGATTTCCACTCTTCTTCCAAGATGCAGGAAAAATTAGAATCCATTAACGAGGCAACAACACAAAATTCCTTCTCACCTTGTTCACCAGATTGTTCATTTACTAGAGGAAGTCTGGACAAACAGTCCGCAAAAATGTTCTTAACACCAGGAATGTATTCTAAATGGAAATTAAACTCCATCAACCTATAATGCCACTTGGCAATACGGGGAGTGGCATTACCAGCTCCTTTGGTAGTGAACAAATTAAGCAAGGGCTTGTGATCCATGCGAATGGTAAATTCAGAACCCCATAAATATTGTCTGAAGTGATCCACACCCCACCAACAGGCTAAAGCTTCACGCTCCACAACAGAATAAGTGGACTCCGCACCTCTCAAAGTGCGTGAGGCAAAGGCCACTACCTCCTCCTTTCCCTCTCTGATTTGTAGAAGAACAGCACCCAAACCATACTGACTGGCATCAGTGACTACAATGGATCTATCATGTGTGTCAAACGGTTGTAAGGGAATAGCCTTACTCAGTTCTAATTTTATGGACTGGAATTCTTTCTCTAAATCAGATGACCAAAGAAAATGCTGGTTCTTCATGAGTAGTCTTAAATTGTGTGTTTTACTACTACAATTGGGGATGAATCTGGCGTAAAATTCTAACATGCCAAAAAATGATCTAAGTTGATCTTTGTTCTGTGAATTAGGAAAAGATTTTATGGCAAAGACCAAATCTTCCTTAGGTTCCACTCCTTTAGCTGTAAGCTTGTAACCAAGGTAATTTACTTCTTTAACAGCAAATTTGCATTTCTCAGCTTTTAAGGTTGCGCCACGGTCAGTTAAAATGGATAACACAATGGCTAAAGTCTTGTCATGAGACTCTATGTCTTTACCATAAACCAATATGTCATCCTGGAAACACTTTACATTTGGTACATTGGAAAACATGGATTCCATTACCCTTTGGAATACAGCAGAGGCTGACGCCAAACCGAAAGGCATCCTTTTGAACCTATATGCACCAGCAGGAGTGACAAAAGAAGTGAGGTGGCAGCAGTCTTTTTTAAGGGTAATTTGGTGATAAGCTGATGACATGTCTAAGGTAGGGAACACTTTAGCATCCTTGAGGGAACTCAACATTTCTGTGATATTCGGAAGGGGGTGCGTGTCCACCCATATTTTGTCATTTAAGTCTCTCAAATCTATACACATCCTAAGAGTCCCATTGGGTTTCCTGGCTAAAACTACGGGAGGAAGCCATTCTGAGCTCTCTATGGGCTCAATGATGCCTTGATTGCAAAGAGATTCAAGTTCTTGGGATAATTCCTTCCTCATGGCTAAGGGAACTCGTCTGGATTTGTGCACAACCGGTTGGACACCTTGCTTAAGAATGATTTGATGCGAAAAACCCTTAATTTTACCCAGAGCTGAACACCGATGGAAAGGAAGTTTTCCAATCATGGGCATCTACGGTACAAACAGATATAAAGTGATCCCTAAGAAGAACCTGTTCAGGACTGTTAGGATCCAAAATGATTCCCAATTTTTTTTGTTCCAACCAGCCAAGAAGTGAAGATCCATCTTCAGCCACATAGACGGTAGCAGGAGTGGCATGCTCTTTAAACGTTAAGGTACAATCAAATTCACCCAAAACTTGAACAGGTTTGACACCATAAGCTACCGGTTTAACCAGAGACTTTCTCAAAGGAATATCAGTTAATTTGCACCATTCCTCAGGACCGATTAATGTGAAAAAAGAACCTGAGTCAGCCATCATGGAAATGTGATTACCATTAACCCCAACTTGTCAGTAGGGCAGCTTTACGCTGGAAGGTTGGAGCTTCAATATTTGAGGCACATTTTCAGGAAGGCTGGGATTAGGAGGTGTACTCAAAATGTTTTGGGATGCTTTGACAAATACTTCATCAGCAATGGATAGCATCATGATTTAATTACCATCCTCACTATCGGAATCAGGATCTACTTCAGATTTTGCTTCAATAGAAAGAACTTTTTTGGTAGAAGGTTTAAAATTGGAATTACTGGGTTTAGATTTGCAAACCTTAGAGAAATGACCTTTCTTTTTGCATTTGACACAAAACTTATCTAAAGCAGGACAAAAAGGAGCATTTCCCAAATGACTCCTACTACCACACCTGTAGCATTCAAGTGGTTTGCGTTTGTCATACCTAGCTTCTTTCTTGACAACAACTTTGTCAACAGCAAGGGCATGTACCTTAGTATCCAAAGCCATTTGGTCCATGTACATTGATGTTGATTCAATATTTTTAGCTATTTCTAAGACTTTATCCAAGGTTAAGTCTTGTGTAGTTAGTAATTTCTATTGAATCTTTTTGCTATTAGTTTTTTCAACTAATTGATCTCTCAACATTTCATCATGAAAGGTTTTGTAGTCGCAAGTGGACGCTAAAACCCTTAGGTCACTTATAAACGTTTGAACAGGCTCACCAGGTAACTGTTTTCTCTCATAAAACTTGTGCCTCTCCATAATGATGTTACGCTTCTTTTTAAATCTGGAGTCCAACATCTTTATGGCTGAGGCATATTCATCAATAGCATCACCTTCACCCATGATTACAGCAGGAGGTAAATGTTTTAAAATCTTTCTCCCCTCTGTACCCAACGAGTGACGCAGTAAAGCAAACTTTTTCTTTTGTGTGAAAACTTCCGCTTCAATGGCTTCTAGGTAAGCCTCAAAACCTTCAAACCACAATTCCCATTCTACAGGAGGATTTCCAGGAGTGGAGAGAAAGGGGGAAGGTGGAAGTACAGATTGTTGCATGTTGACTATTAGAAACAAGAAATACAAACTGTAACAGTAGCACACTTAAGTGAAGAGGTGTGCAAGTCTCCAGAGTGCACCGGAAGATAAGTAGAGCTATGAAAGCAATACGTAAAAAATTTGCTGGTGCACAATAAGATGATGGAATGAGGAGATCAGAAGATGCTTGAAAATGTATATCAAATTGCAAAAGACACAAAGTTGCAGGAATAAGCTGTGTATATCACAACACCAAAGATGTGCGGTAACGCACCAGCGAAAAATAAATAGGCTGTGCGCAAAAGAAAACAGACTGAAAATGTATTTAAAACTGTGCGCATCAGCGATCCGAAACAAGGTTGTGCGCAAATGAAAGTAAACCTGGACTGTATTTAAAGCTGTGCGCATCAGCGATTTCCTTGACTCAGCTGTGCGCAGGTATAAACGATCGTAATGTCAAAATTTGACGTGAATCCAGTTGCTAGGAAACTAGAAGAAACACTTGTGAACATAGGCTGTAAAGTCTAGTTGAAGCTGTGTGCATCAGCGATCCTTGACTCAGCTGTGCGCAGGTAGAAACGAACTATCGTAATAGTAGTGGCAATGTTAGCCAGTTGCTAGGAGACAAGGAGATACTTTTCAAAATGGCCACTGGTTACGTGGCAACGTAGCGTGGAGACGGCGTCAGGCAGGACAGGCGTTGCTAGGAAACGGCGAGAATGACGCTGTGTAGCACGTAGCGTGGAGGTGACGTATAGCAGGCGGAAACGTAGATGCACAGGAGCTTGTTTCTCACGGAAACAAAATCAAAGCCTCGTGCAGCGCTCGAGCTTTTGAGCAAGGATGAGCGCGGGGCAGCACGGAAAATTGGAAATCTTGCCAAAATTGTAAACGTAAAATTAAAGTCCTACCGGAGTCCGCATAGCACAAGCCAAGGAAGGAGATCACGAGGTAGAAGCGCTGTCTGTAATAATCACGGAGAACACGAACAGGTCACGGAAAGTTCTCCTCAGCAAATCAGTATGTTCTTAGCCGGTCCAGGGTCCAAATCCAGTCGTCGCCAGTGAAAGGAAGTGGAAGCTTGGCTGGTAAGTTCAATCTCTTTATTAGCATCAAAGAGAGAAGTCCAGAGTAAACGACGGGCCAGAGCAACAGCAAAGTACAATTGCTGTTCTGACCATTCCACATGCCACCATTCTAGTATGGAACAATGGTAATGGTGGCATGTGCTAACATTCAAAGGAAAACCTGAACTCAAAGGTACATAGACATCGTAATACAGATACACAGAACCCAACAAGCTCGCTTACCTTTTATTTGTTATGTATATAATAAATCAAAACGCAGTGCCACAGAGAGGCCGAGGATTGAATGTGCATGAAAGATGACTCCTCGCACGTCCCCAGAGTACAACTATTGAGCAAAGTCCTTCAGCCCTCTCTTCCCCAGTCTCTCGCACACGAAGCTGTGCCATAGAGACACCTTCTGCAGTCTGCAGCATGTTTGATTCTGGCAGGCAACTGACTCTGCCCCAGCCAAACTGTCCTTGCAGACGCACCAGCATTTCAGATTACGATACATGACTGACTCCTATCCGAGCCTCCAGCTTAGCTGGACATCTCCCACAGCCTTGATGGACGGGCCACCCGAGGCAGGACAGGGAATGCTGGTGGTGTGTATACAGAGCCTTCTTTGAGTCATGTACCGACCTTGAGTGACCACTCAGGTGTCTGGTGACAGGTCATGAGTGACACTGTCAGGTGACAGGCCTGGAGTGACACACTCAGGTGTCAGGTGACAGGCCTTGATTGACACACTGAGGTTTCAGTTGACAGGCCTTAAGTGACACACTCAGGTTTCAGGTGCCAGGCCTGGAGTGACACACTCAGGTGTCAGGTGCCAGACCTGGAGTGACACACTCAGGTTTCAGGTGCCAGGCCTGGAGTGACACACTCAAGTATGAGGTGCAAGGCCTTGATTGACACACTCAGGTTTCAGGCGACAGGCCTTAAGTGACAAACTCAGGTTTCAGGTGCCAGGCCTTGATTGACACACTCAGGTGTCAAGTGACAGGCCATGAGTGACACTGTCAGGTGCCAGACCTGGAGTGACACTCTCAAGTATCAGGTGACAGGCCTTGATTGACACACTCAGGTTTCAGGTGACAGGGCTTAAGTGACAAACTCTGGTATCAGGTGCCAGGCCTTGATTGACACACTCAGGTTTCAGGTGACAGGCTCTGATTGACACACTCAGGTTTCACGTGCCAGGCCTGGAGTGGCACACTCAGGTTTCAGGTGACAGGCCTTAAGTGACAAACTCAGGTTTCAGTTGCCAGGCCTTAAGTGACAAACTCAGGTTTCAGGTGACAGGCCTGGAGTGACACACTCAGGTATCAGATGTCAGACCTGGAGTGACACACTCAGGTGTCAGGTGACAGGTGAAGGAGGTGACCTGATAAGGGTCACCCTAGTCACTCGCCACCACCTCTCAGCCTTCCATGCAAATGAAGAGTCGGTCAGACAGTGAGAATACAACCTAAGTAAGCTTTATTCAGGATACACTCGAGTGGAGTCCGGTCTGACCAACCTCCTTGTATTGCTGCAGAGGGACTGACTTCAGCAAGCATGGTGATACAATAAGTACAGTTCAAAACCAATAAAGACCCACCCTGACTGGAACTTTCCAGTTGGTAGCTGGTGAACAAAGGAGATACAGAAGGATGGGTTTCGATCCTGAGACCGGGCACATGCTATCTCAGCGCCAAGGTCACTCTTGCCGGCATCCGCCGCTCTAAGGGTGGGAGCAGGCCTATCAGTGGCGTAACGAAAATTGAGGGGGCCCCACTGCAAGGTACATGGAGGGGCCCCCTCCGGACTCTATCAGGAGCTCTCTGGCCGAAGTGCTGTGCTGAGGGGGCCCCATGGAGCTTGGGGGCCCCCCTGCACCGAGGGGGCTGTGGGGGCCTGTGTTACGCCCCTGAGGCCTATCTAGTGGGAAAGGTATGCTCAGACAAAGACAGTGTATTCATTAATACAGCGAAGCTCAACCTTGGAGAAATGAAAATGATTGCAGCCGCTTTTAGCTGGGGCAGAACATGAGGGAGAGAAGTTACTTTCGATCATGACTCAAAATGGCGGCTGACAAGAAAATGGTGTCTCGAATGCTAACTTAAGACATACAATGCATTGCTAAAACAATTTTATTCCAACAGACCTTCCTTTTAGCATTTGCTAAACCATTGTAGGACTACCTAGAAACAGATAACATATTGCAGGAAATAAACGTTATCACTATAGGCTGACGTGTGCATGATCAATATGTGAAGATACCTTCATCAATCAACATAATATCGTTAATATCCTTCAGTGTTATGATCGTGGCATTAGTGGCAGGGGCTAATATCCTTTGTTTAGGCTTCAGAGTACTCACGCAATAAGCTCAACAAGCAGGGAGACAGTGTATGCATAGACAATATGTAAAGATAATACCAGCCACTGCAACCAGAAAGATAAGGATCTTCCAACCCCAAGACGTGAACAAACCCCAGAACCATCCAGAGAGGGTCCAAGTACCATTTTCTTGGTGTATGTCAGATGAAAGCCTATGCAGCTTCTGTATGGCAGCATACACATTGGGGGCGTGGTCAGGTATGTGCACACAGCAGGTACTGCCAATAACGCGACAGGCCCCTCCCCGATCAGCAAGGATGACATCTAACACCATCCTCTTTTGTAAGGTGACGAGCCTCGTAGCCTGAAGCAAAGCAGTAATATTGGTCAGTATCCCTGCAGTTGTATTAATAACCCCTTCCACAACTCTTGTGAGCCAACAAAGTTGAAGGCTATTAGCCATGGGGCCCCAGAATGGTATGATACCCTTAATGGCATCCTCAAACTGTTGTAAGGTGGTGTCTGTCTGATCTATATCCTTCGTGTCAATAACCCTTCTGACTCGGGGCAAGTGTATACTCCGATGCCCCAGCCTATTGTCCTTGTGGTAATTCGATGGAGCTATATACACAGGGGGAAGGAGAAAAGAGAGATAACACCTGCCTGACCATCCCTCCGAGAGCCAGACATAACCTTGGGATCCACATACAAAATAGACATTAGGGGGTGGTATTAAGGGCGGGCTATCAGTCCTTTTCAACCTATATGTGGAATTGCATCTGCTCTCCCCTACTTTTATCCTCCCGGCCCCCTGGACACAGAAGCTAGCTGTTGTATTGACCACTGACACTGGTATTGGCTGATCCTCGGTGACATTACGAGTCTGGAAAGACTGGAAGTACTCAGAAGTGTTGAACCCCTCAAAGTCAGCTATTTCCATTCGAGACCAGGTCTCGTTCTTTACACCTTTGTATGCATTCATGCAGGTCCTTAAAAACAATTTACCAAATGCCTCTTGGCCTGTCAGACCACCAGCAGGAACCCTATGCTGGAAATGCACGTTCTGCACCACAGTGCGAGAATCCGCACATGTCCTATCCAGAGTATCGAGTCGGGGATGGGGACGCACCATACTGAGCAATGCAAACTAACCCTTGCAACTACTGATGTATGACAGTGGCATGGACAACAAGTTATCACTTTTATGAGTTACTGAAGGAAGTAATCCACAAACCCAACATTTAGTCGTGTTTGACATCTTATGAGCCTGATGCAACATTTGTATGAACACATTATCCTTATAAGACTTTCAATGCTCTCCTTTGTGAGGGGCGAAAGTAACAAAAATGTGTTCAGGAGGGATCGGTGTTGTACCAACCAAAGAATGTAGAGGATACTTCTCATCCAGGAACCAAGATATCCCCAATACAATTATTAGTGTAATCGCTATTATTGACACAAAAACTATTTTACTTTTTGTGGACCAACCCCGCACTGGACGCGGAGGTGCAAATGGCTGTTCTTCCTCAGTAACCGGCCGACCAAACGGATACATTGTAAAGCCAGGGAAAGGGAATGCAATAAAACTAATGGCAAGGGGCAAGTGTTCCCAGTGTCTGTCTGAGCCTCACTGGTAGACTCCTATAGTTCATCAACGTTGGCGCTCTTGAGCACCGGCGGTGGAGCTGCTCAGTCCTAGCTCGCGATGAATCCCACATAGTCCAGCATCTGGCCACTGCAACCCTGTGGTCTCCTGAATCTTTGCCAATTTCAGTTTGAGAGTACCGTTGTACTTCTCAACCAAACCTGCCGACTGAGGGTGATTCGCAGCATGGAACTTCTGTCTGATGTGTAGTCCCTCGCAAATTAGCTGGATAACCTTGGCATTAAAATTACTTCCGTTATCACTCCAGATCAAACGGGGCAAGCCGAAGCGAGGAAAGAACTCCTTCAGGAATATCTTTGCAGTCGCAATGGCTGTATTGTCTTTAGTGGGGTAGGCCTCAACCCATTTACTGAACGCACAAACAACCACCAACACATACTTCAAATTATTCACCCTGTCAATTTCTATAAAATCCATTTGAAGGGCCTCAATAGGGAAAGTGGGAGGAGCAAAATTGCCGGGTGGTGTAGGGGTACCTTTGCCAGGATTGTGCATCATGCACACCATGCAGTATTTCACTAAGTGGGCGGCTGTCTTGGAGATATTGTCATTTTTCCATACAGGGTCTAACAGCTTGCAAATACCATTAGCACTGATATGAGCTGGGCCATGGGCCATTGTCACTACAGGAAGAACATATGCATCTGGCAAATCCATCTCTGCTTCCCTGACTTATCAATCCAACATCCCTCATCATTTAAATTTGCTGTGCTCTCTTGCCACACTGCTAATTGCTCCATTGTGGCCTCACTCTGGATTTCTTTAACATTCTCGAGTGTATCCTCAAACATGGAGAACTCGGGTATCCATCTGGCTGGTCCCGCTACAAACATTCTTTTCATCTTAGTGCGGACTGTCTCCTTAGCTGTCTGATCTGCAAAAGTGTTCCCCTCACGCACCTTGTCAGTGACCTTTTTATGAGCGCTGCACTTCACAATCGCCAATTTCTTAGGGAGCGTCAAAGCGGACAGAAGCCTATATATGAGAGGACCATGCTGAATACGTGTCCCATGGGAAGTAAGGAATCCTCTCTCTGCCCAGAGCCGCCCAAAATTATGGGCGACCACGAAGGCGTACTGGCAGGCAGTATAAATATTAACAACAAGTCCCTCGCTCAACTCACAGGCTCGAATAAGGGCAACTAGTTCAGCTGCCTGGGCGGACTGATAGGGAACTTGTGAGGTCTCAACTACCGTGTGCAGCGTTGTAATTGGATACGCTGCAGTGGCAATGCCATCTGGTAATTTGAAACAAGACAAGAGCCATCAACATATAGTTCCCCTTGGGGGTCAAATAAGGGAAAATCAGTCAAGTCTACCCATCCCTTCGTCTCTTCTTCTGTCCGAAAAATGCAATCATGAATGTCAATTTCCTCATTCTCAGAAGGGAGGGGTAGTATCGTGGCTGGATTCAGAGTGGCACAGCTTTTGATTATGATATGCTTTTGGAAGAGCGTCAGCTCGTAACCGGTCAGACGTGCACTGGTGAGGTGCTGTGTCCTTGTCTTATTAAAAAGTGTATCCACAGTATGGGGTACCATGACTGTAAGGTCTGTATCAAGTACGAGTCCTGCCGATTGTCGTATTGAGACAGCGACAGCCGCTACCGCTCTTAGACAGCTCGGAATGGCTCGCGCGACAAGGTCAAGCACAGCAGAGAAATAAGCACACGGCCGTTGCTTATCTCCAAATTTTTGGGTTAGAACAGAAAGAGCACAACCAGCTGTCTCGTGTACGTACAGCACGATTGTCTTGGTATAGTTAGGAGTACCAAGCACCGGAGCCGAGTAAAGCACAGTTTTCAATTGCTCAAAAGACTGCTGACACTCTGGCGTCCAAGGCAGGGGTTCATGCACGTCTTCAGTGGTTAGTGCAAGCAGAGGCTTTGAAAGTAGGGAATAGTTTGGGATCCTTTGGCGACAATAAGAAGTAATGCCAATAAAAGCGCACACATCTTTCTGGGGTCGCGAACAGGCATTTTCACAATGGCACTGATGCGCTCAGGGGTCAATCTCCTATCCTCCTTCGACAGTAGGTGACCTAAGTAGGTGACCTCCTGTCGACAATACTGGAATTTGGAAAGGGATACCTTATGACCATGGTCAGCTAAGTGGAGCAACAGTTTAACCGTACTGTCTCTGCAACCCTGTTCTGTGTCCGAGGCAATGAGCAGGTAGTCAACATATTTGAGTAATACGTTACCTGTGGGAAGCGACAAAGAATCCAACTGACTTTTCAACGCCTGACTTTAGATACTCGGACTCTCTGTATAGCCTTGAGGAGCGCGACAGAATCTAAAGCTCCTGCCAGCTAGGGCGAACCCAAACATATACCTGCTGTCAGGATGAATTGGGATGCTGAAAAAGGCATTTTTCAAGTCAATGACAGAAAAGAATTTAGCAGAAGAAGGAATCATCGTCAATAGAGTCGTAATGTCAGGGACCACTGGAAACTGGGAAATCACTATTTTGTTAACTTCACGCAAATCAATCACAAAGCAATAAACATCTTCGTGATACTCAGAGGGACCCGGAGGCGTTCGTTTGAGGATCGGAAGAATGGGACTGTTACAAACATTAGCAGTCGTCTCCTCAACCACTCCTTTCTCAATCAAGTCTTGCACAATTTTTATCAGAGTACACTCACCTGCCTGCGATATCTTATACTGGGGAATGCAAGGTAAAATTGCACCTTCCTTGACTCGAATCGAAACAGGTGATATCTGCAACAAACCCACATCTGTGTCGCCGTGTGGGTGTCACATCTCTAAATCCAGCATGGAGAGGCGCATCTTTAGACATGCACTGCGTAGCACACACAACATTCGGACCCATTGTAATGTAGACACCCTCCAGGGAGCAATATATCATGGCATGCAATTTCTTCAATAGATCCAGACCCATCAAATTCTCTCCACAATTAGACGTCAACAGAAATGGCGAATCCACAGTAAAGGGACCAATAGTCAATGCAAGGGGTTTGGAAATGGGGCTCACAACCGGTACACCAGAAAATCCTACCGAAGCATTATTATGGACAGACAGAGCCGCCCCAGGGACCAGGGAACGAGAAATAGAACTGTTTGTCGCACCTGTATCCACCAAAAACTCCTTAGTCAAACCATGCCCGTCCACACTAACGTTCGGACCTCTTTGGTCTACAGTTATCAAGACTGGTCCCTCACCCTGTTCCCGGCTATCCTAGCTGTAAGACATCCCTGTCACCTCATCTGTATCAAAGTCATCGTGGTGGTACTGCTTGTCCCGAGGGTCATCAAAGTAGTTCTGCTCAGTACGACCCTGCGACATCTCAGCTGTCTGGGCCCTGACTTGGCCACCATCTCCACGACCCCGCTGAAGGAAGTGACCCGATTAGGGCCACCTGGGTCACTCGCGACCACCTCTCAGCCTTCCTAAAAAATGAAGAGTCGGTCAGACAGTAGAGAATACAAACCAAAGGTGTTTATTAAAGGTACACTCGAGTGGAGTCCGGTCTGACCAGCCTCCTTAGATTGCTGCAGAGGGACTGACCTCTGCCAACGTGGTAACACATAATGTACATCTTCAGAATCACTAAAGACATGCCCAGACTGAAAATTTCCAGTTGGTAGCTGGTGAACAAAGGAGATACAGAAAGATGAGTTGCAATCCCGGGACCGGGTACATGCTATCTCAGCGTCAAGGTTACTCTGCCTGTGCCCGCCGCTCTAAGGGTGGGAGCAGGCCTATCTAGTGAGAAAGGTATGTGATGACAAAACAGTCTATTCATTAGTACAGCGAGGCTCAACCTTGGAAAAATATAAAAAAAATATTGCAGAGTCGGTCAGACAGTAGAGAATACAAACCAAAGGTGTTTATTAAAGGTACACTCGAGTGGAGTCTGGTCTGACCAGCCTCCTTAGATTGCTGCAGAGGGACTGACCTCTGCCAACGTGGTAACACATAATGTACATCTTCAGAATCACTAAAGACATGCCCAGACTGGAAATTTCCAGTTGGTAGCTGGTGAAGAAAGGAGATACAGAACGATGAGTTGCAATCCCGGGACCGGGTACATGCTATCTCAGCGTCAAGATTACTCTGCCTGTGCCCGCCGCTCTAAGGGTGGGAGCAGGCCTATCTAGTGAGAAAGGTATGTGATGACAAAACAGTCTTTTCATTAGTACAGCGCGGCTTAACCTTGGAAAAATATAAAAAAAATATTGCAGCTGCTTTCTGCTGAGGCGGACAGAGTGAGACAGACGTTAGTTTCGATCATGGCTCAAAATGGCTAACTTAAGACTTGCAATGCATAAAGAATTCAGCTAAAATATTTCTATTCCAACAGACCCTCCTTTTAGCATTCGCTAACTCATTTCACTACTGTCTAAGATCAAATAATTTCTTACAGATTATAAGGGCTACCACTACAAGCTGATATATGCGTTATCAATATTCAAAAATGCCTTCATCTATTGACATTAGATCTTGTATATCCTTCATCATCATGACCGTGGTCTTAGTGTCATGTACTGAAATCTTTGGTTTGGGCATCAGAGTCTTTACACAATAAGCACAGCAAGCAGGGAGACAATGTATGCAAAGGCAACAGGTGAAAATAATACCAGCAATTGCAACCAGGAAGATAAGAATCTTCCAACCCCAGGACGTGAATAGACCCCAGAACCATCCAGATAGAGTCCAAGTACCATTCTCTTGGTGTATGTTGGATGAGAGCCTGTGCAACTTCTGGACGGCAGCATACACATTAGGGGCGTGGTCTGGGATGAATACACAACAGCTACTGCCAATGACGTTACAGGCCACTCCCCGGTCAGCAAGGATGACATCTAACACCATCCGGTTTTGTAAGGCAACAAGCCTCGTAGCCTGGAGCTCAGCTGTGATATTTGTCAGTATCCCTGCTATTGTATTATTAACCCCTTCTACAACTCTTGTGAGCCGAAGAATTTTAAGACTATTGGACATGGAGCCCCAAAAGGGTACAATACCCTTCATGGCATCTGTGAACTGTTGCAAAGTGGTATCGGTCTGATCTATATCTTCTGTGTTAATAACCCTTCTAACTCGGGGCAGCTATGCACTCCTACGCTGCAATCGATGGTCCTTATGGTAATTGGACGGGGCTATATACACTGGAGAAGAAGAAAAGCGAGGTAACATATACCTGGCCACCCCCTAGGAAGCCAAACATAAGCTTGGGATTCACAAACAAAATAGACATTATATGGTGGAAGCAGAGGCGGGCTACTAATTGTACTCAGCGTATATGTGTAATTGCAATTACTCTCTCCCACTTTCACCTTCCCAATTCCCTGAACACAGAAACCAGCTGTTGTGTTGACTACTGACACTGGCATCGCTTTGTCCTTAGTAATATTGCGGATTTGGAAAGATCGGAAATATTCAGTTGCATTGAACCCTTGGAAATCTAACATTTCATTTCGAAGCCATGTTTCGTTCTTTACCTTCTCATATACTTTTATACAAGCTGTTGGAGACAATGTACCAGGGGTCCCTTGTTCTCCTAATCCCGTGGAAGTAAACCCTTGATGGAAACGTATATATTCTATCACAGTGCGAGAGTCAGCAGATGTCATATTTATAGCAGAGAATTGAAAGTGATAATGCACCATAGTAAACAGTTCAAACCACCCTTCACAACTTCCGAGATAGGATAATGGCATCGATAGTAGAATATCACTCTGATGTGTAACTGAGGGGAGCAATCCACAGATCCAGCAATTAGTAACATTGGACGTATCATGAGCCTGATGCAACATTTGTAAAAATACATTGTCTGCGTAAGTTTTTTGATGTTCTCCTTTATGAGGGGCCAATGTAACAGGCATGTGTTCAGGGGGATCAGGCGTTGTACCAACCAGGAAATGCACAAGATACTTCTCATCCAGGAAGTAGGATAACCCTAACACAATTATTAGTGCAATAACAACTATTGATGCAAAAACTATTTTGCTTTTCGTGGACCAACCCCGCTCGGGACGCGGAGGTGCAAAGGGCTGTTTTTCCTCAGAAATGGGTACATTGTAAAGTAGGGAAAGGGAGTACAATGGAACTGATGATAAAAAGGGGCAAGAGTTCCCAGTGTCCGTCTGAGCCTCACTGGTAGACTCCTATTGTTTATCAACATTGGCGCTCTTGAGCACCGGCGGTGGAACTGTTCGATCCTAGCTCTTGAAGAAATCCCACGTCGCACAGGATAAAGTACCCCCCTCCAGGAGAGCACGTTCGGTCTATCCTGTCCAATGTCCGAACAATACACCAATCTCGCCTCACCCTAAACTAACACTGTCGGTACTATAGGCACAGTACACTCTGACTTGCGCAGTCCATCTCTAGCTAATCTGACTTTTCTTTTGGTGCACTGTTCCTCCGTCGGGGGCGCAAATTGTACCTAGTGACTCCGGGCACAGAAGGGTCAGAAAAAAGGGGGTCAGGCACAAAGGGGCTAGTGGGAAGGGGCTACTCAATTGCTTTGATCTCCGGGGGTGTTGCCGCGTTTAGAAATTCATTGTTTTCGGCATCCGTTTGGGTCCACGTGAGCTTGGCATCAGAAAAGGGGACAAATCGTGGGACCTGTTCCCACTCCGAGTCCCCGATACCCTCTTTCACCCACTGGTCATAGGGTAAGGGCAGAGGTACTCTGCGGCAATGATGCGTATGAATCCAGTGCTTGCGATGGGCGACCTTTATGGCAATGCGGGTGGCGAGGAGGACCTGTATTGGTCCCTTCCTGAGGGGCTCCAAACTCCTTTTCGGCTGAAAATTTTTCACCAGGACGTAATCACCAGGCCGAATATCATGCCCAGGCCCCTCAGGTACAGGTGGCAAACACTCACGTATCTGTTGATGAATAGAATGCAGACTTTCAGTTAACTAGTACAGGTAATCGATTAGTAAAGGATACTCAATCTCAGAAAATTCACAAGGTCGTGGGACGCCCCTGACATTCGCTGTGTCCCCGAACACGACCTCGCAGGGTGACAGTCCTATCCTAGAATGCGCTGTCGTTCTTGTGGACAAAAGGGCTAATGGTAAAGCATCTGGCCACTGTAGACTCCTGAATCATTGCCAAATTCAGTTTGAGAGTACCATTGTACTTCTCAACAAAACCTGCTGACAGGGGGTGATTCGCAGCATGAAATTTTTGTCTGATATGTAGTCCCTCACAAACCAACTGAATGACTCTCGCATTAAAGTGACTTCCGTTATCACTCCAAATCAAACAGGGCAAGCCGAAGCGAGGAAAGAACTCCTTCAGGAGTACTTTTGCAGTCGCTATGGCTGTATTTTCTTTGGTGGGGTAAGCCTCAACCCATTTACTGAATGCACAAACAACCACAAACACATATTTCAAATTGTTGACTCGGTCCATTTCTATATAATCTATCTGAAGAACCTCAAAAGGGAAAGTGGGAGGTGCAAAATTACCAGGTGGCGTAGGGATACCCTTTCCAGGATTGTGCATCATACACACCATACAATATTTAACCAAGTGAGCAGCAGTCTTTGGAATGTTATCATTTTGCCATACAGGGTCTAGCAACCTACAAATACCTTTAGCACTGATATGAGCTGGCCTGTGCGCCATGGTAACTACAGGAAGAACATATGCATCTGGTAGCATCCATCTCTGCTTCCCTGACTTATCAGTCCAACACCCCTCCTCATCCAAACGTGCTGTACTTTCCTGCCATACTGCTAATTCCTCAATCGTTTTCTCACTCTGTATCTCCTTGATGTTTTCCAGTGTATCCTTAAACATGGTGACCTCGGGCACCCACCTAGCGGGACCTGCTACAAACATCTTTTTCATCTTCGTTCGGGCTGTCTCCTTAGCTGTCTGGTCTGCAAAGGCATTCCCCTTACCCACATTGTCAGTGATTGTCTTGTGGGCGCTGCACTTTATTATCGCTAATTTCTTGGGGAGTGTCAACGCTGACAAAAGCCTAATTATAAGAGAGCCATGCTGGATTTTCATCCCATGGGAAGTGAGAAACCCCCTCTCTACCCAGAGCCGCCCAAAATTATGGGTGACTCCAAAGGCGTACTGACTGTCAGTGTAGATATTGACAGCCAGTCCCTCACTCAACTCACAGGCTCGAGTAAGGGCAACGAGCTCTGCAGCTTGGGACGACTGATAGGGAACTCGTGACATCTCAGCTACCGTGTACAGTGTTGTGATTGCGTATGCAGCAGTTGTAGTGCCATCCGGTAACTTAAAACAAGAACCATTGACATATAGTTCCCCTTGGGGGTAAGATAAGGGAACATCAGTCAGGTCTACCCGTCTTTTCGTCTCTTCCTCCGTCCGAAAGATACAATCATTTATGTCAATTTCCTCACTCTCAGAAGGGAGGGGTAGTAACGTGGCTGGGTTTAGAGTGGCTCATCTTTTAATCGTGACATGTGGTGCAAAGAGAGTCAACTCATAACTGGTCAGACGTGCACTGGTGAGGTGCTGCGTCTTTGTCTTATTCAAAAGGGTATCCACAGCATGCCGCACCATGACTATGAGGTCAGTATCAAGTACGAGCCTAGCCGACTGCCTTATAGAGAAGGCCACAGCCACGACCGCTCTTTGACAGCTCAGGAGGGCTCTTGCGACAGAGTCAAGAAGAGCAGAAAAATAAGCACACAGCTGTTGCTTACCTCCAAAGGCCTGTGTTAAAACAGAGAGCGCACAACCAGCCATCTCGTGTACGTACAGCACGACGGCTTTGTGTAGTCAGGCGCACCAAGCACAGGCGCAGAGCAAAGCGCAACTTTTAATTGCTCAAAAGATTGCTGACATTCAGGCGTCCAACGCAAGGGTTCATGCACATCTTTAGTGGTTAATGCCAGCAGAGGCTTTGTTAGTAACGAGTAGTTAGGGATCCATTGGCAACAATAGGAAGTAATGCCAATAAAAGCGCGCACCTCCCTCTGAGTTTTAGGGATAGGCATTTTAACAATGGCGCTGATGCGCTCAGGGGTCAATCTCCTACCCTCCTTCGACAGTAGGTGACCTAAATAGGTGACCTCCTGTCGACAATATTGAAATTTGGAAAGGGACACTTTATGTCCGTGGTGTGCCAAATGCAGCAACTATTTAACCGTACTGTCTTTGCAACCCTTTTCAGTCTCAGAAGCGATGAGAAGGTCATCTACATATTGAAGCAATACATTACCTGAGGGAAGCGTGAGGGAGTCCAATTGGGCTTTCAAGGCTTGGCTATATATACTAGGGCTCTCAGTATAGCCCTGAGGAGCTCGACAGAATCTAAAGCTACTGCTAGCTAGTGTAAAACCGAACAAGTGCCTGCTGTCTGGATGGATCGGAATACTGAAGAATGCATTTTTCAGATCAATGACAGAAAAGAATTTAGCAGAGGAAGGAATCATCGTCAGAAGGGCAGTAATGTTAGGGACCACCGGAAACTGAGGAACCACTATTTTATTAATTTCGCGCAAGTCAATCACAAAAGATAAACGTCTGGATGATTATCAGAGGAGCCCGAAGGTGCCCTCTTAAGAATGGGAAGGATAGGACTATTACACACATTAACAGTTGTCTCTTCGACAACCCCTGACTTAATCAAGTCTTGTATAATTTTCAACAAAGCTCTCTCCCCTGCCTGCGGTATCTTGTACTGAGGAATACGAGGCAAAATGGCATTATCTTTAAGATTAATGGAAACTGGAGGTATCTGCAATAGTCCTACGCTGTGTCACCCGTTGTCCACAACGTGGGTGGCACATCCTTAAATTCAGCAGGGAGGGGTGCATCTTTGGACAGACACTGCTTAGTGCTGACCACATTCGGACCCACTGTCATATAAACACCTTCCGGGGAACAATAAATGGTCGCGTGCAACTTCTTTAATAAATCTAAGCCCATCAGATTTTCTCCGCAATTAGACGTCAACAAAAATGGCGAATCCACAGTGAAAGGACCTATAGTCAATGTAAGAGGCTTGGAAATGGGGCTCACAACCGGTACACCAGAAAATCCTACCGAAACATTATTATGGGCAGACAGAGCTGCCCCGGGGACCAGTGAATGAGAAATAGAGCTATTGATTGCACCTGTATCCACCAAAAATTCCTTAGCTGAGCCATGGAAATCTGCAGTAACGTAAGGACCGCGCTGATCTATAGGTATCTGGACTGGTCCCTCACTCTGTCCCTGGCTGTCCTAGATGTGAGACATTCCTGTCACCTCGTCTATATCATAGCGATCAGGATAATACTGTCCGCCCCTATTGTCATCGAAGTAGTTACTATCGGGACGGTCCTGTGAGGCTGCACCATGCTGAGCTCTATCCTGTCCATCAGCTCCACGACCCCGTCCACGAGAACCTCGTCCTCTCGGGCCGCTACTTTCTGCAACAACACCGGATGCTCGCTACGCCAATGTCCCTCCTCCTTACAATACGCACACTGGTTAGGCCCTAGAGGCGTAGTATTGGGACTAGTACGAGGTAGCTGTTGGGCCGTACCACCACGTCCTCTACCATTCACTCGAGAAGCCTGCTGCAACAACACTTTTGTCTTCAATTCTTTGTGCTTTTTCTCCACCTTCTCCTTCTCCTCATTTTCCCTGTGCTCATAATACTGTGCCATACTCAATATTACAGAAGGGGAGGAGGTGGTCCAAGTGCTCTCCGAGGCCTGCAACCGAGTCGCAATCTCAGGAAGCAGGTTCGTAACAAATCTATTAACGAACAATCGGACACCTCCCTCCTCCAACAAATCCTGTCCACTAAAATCCCAAAACACACCTTCAAATCGAGTGAAAAAATCAGACACACTTTCATCTTTCTTCTGACGACATGCCGTTAACTTGTCCCAATCTACCCTTCTCGGTGGAATAAGAGAGTGCATATAGGTGATAATTCGGCCAGGCAAAGCCAGTATCTCAGCCTTAGGCTTCTCACCAGGCTTCCTCTCCTGGTCCCATGCTTTAATCTGATCCCAGGTACCACCCAATTCCACAATGTAGTCCTGTGTGTGCACCTGCCTCCAAATATCGACGGGCACCAATAAACCAAAGAACATTTCAATATCCGCAAGCGTCATCACTGTCAATGAAGCGGCCTCAGTCAATTCCTTATAATATGCAGTAGGATTTTTCCTAGGGTCAGGCAGCTGAGTCTTAAGGGACAAAACCTCACTCCTTTTCCATGGAGTGTAAACCCATTGTTCTTGGAAACAGGCCTCTACCCTTGGTCTAATGATGGTATTCTGCTGATCCCGTAGCTCCGGTAGTTCAGGGTCATATATGGGGTGGACTTCTCTCATAGGAAACTGGGATACTGTCTTCGGACTCTTCTCAAGCAGCCTAATTCAATAGTCGACCAGCATTGCGACATTGCCAAAAACCTCACCAGGTGCCATATCAGCAGCATATACATGGTCCCTAATATCATAAATAATCTGGGGTGCTACATCATTGAAACACTGTTCCCACAGTACAATCAAAGTAGCCAACATGTGCTTAAGGGCATGCTGCTGCACAAACAGCTCATAATCTTTCATCACACTCCACACATCTTCCACACTGTAAATGGGGTTACGAGCCCACTGAGCGGCCCGATTGGCTACCACCTTTTTCTCTTCATCTCACACATCAGATCGTATCAATATCCACCCCAGTCGCTCCCTAGCGGTCGCCCAGTCTCCGTCCCCTAGTCCGCGTACAGGCGTTCCGCTACTCATTAATGTCAGGGGATGGAGGAACAGGGAAGGAGTAGCAACAGAAGGAACAGGCACCAACGTCGCTGGTGACTGTGTCGTAGGTGTGAGGGCTGGCGAGAGAGATGCTGAAACAATAGGCGTTGCAGGGAGACTGATAGTCATAGTAGCCACAGAAGGCGAAGTCAAAGAAAGGGCGGGAGGCGCTGTGGCTGCAACAGCTTGATCAATAGTAGAAGAAACAGAAGCAGCAGAGACAGAAGGAACAGATGACTGAGGCTGTGGGATAGCAGGATATATTTTCTGTGGGGCGTATGGGGGTGGAGGTCGAGTATCTAACAATTCCTCCACAAATGTATAATTTTCTTCTCGGGCAACATAAGACTTTTCACATTGTAATCGAAATTTCCTATCAGCACACTCTATTCCTTCTTCTATTTTCTCTCTATCACGGGCTACAGCTTTCTGAGTCAATGTCGGCATTCCCCCCTTCCGGGCCTCTTTCTCTGCTTTCATTTGTCTCTGTTTGGCTTACTTTTGTCATGTTCTGAGGGAATCAAACATCGACTGACTACTCTTTTTCACAAACAATTTTTCCTGCAGAAAATTAATTTTCTGTTCATCAAAAGTGCCCGTCAATGGCCACTGCAACTCAACATTGTCCCTCGTATATTTTTGCCATAATGTACTAAACATAATGGGGCCAAGGCCATGTTTTACGTACATGTCAAAATTTGGTGTGCCTTCTGGAGGCGCTGGCTGACTTTCTTCCAATCGAGCATCAGCAGAACAACAACAACAGCCCAAACAAAACACTTTACTGAGACATGGCATTTCCCAAAAGAAAACAGGTTCACTATTTATGCCGAGCAGATATTTGCAAATATCTTTACCAACGTCGGTCCTCAGACCTCATCAAATACAAATCACAATGGTACCATGTTCATAAAGAACTCAAACAAATTCAAGCGCTTGTCCAAAGACGGTCAGACCATGTCAAATACAAACCAAAATGGCGCCATATCCACAAAGAACCAAAGCAAACTCACCTGGTAAACACAGGTCAAACAAATTTATTCTCCACTGCCGACTCCATAAACCAAACGGTCAGATCCAAGGGTTTCGCCGTTCAGGACCCCAGTCGGGATGATCACTGGACGAGGCACCGCCCGGTCAGACAGACGGGGCAGCTGCGAGTTCAAGACTCTCTCGTGCATGGATCCCCGATCCACCCATCTGACCCGACCTGGACCCGACCTCCTCACCCGTCCGCAGGCAAGGATGGGTCACCCGATGGAGTCCCTGTTCGGGGACCAAATGAAGGAAGTGACCCGATTAGGGCTACCCGGGTCACTCGCGACCACCTCTCAGCCTTCATAACAAATGAAGAGTCGGTCAGACAGTCGAGAATACAAACCAAAGGTATATATTAGAGGTACACTCGAGTGGAGTCCGGTCTGACCAGCCTCCTTAGATTGCTGCAGAGGGACTGACCTCTGCCAACATGGTAATACATAATGTACATCTTCAGAATCACTAAAGACATGCCCAGACTTGAAATTTCCAGTTGGTAGCTGGTGGACAAAGGAGATACAGAAAGATGAGTTGCAATCCCGGAACCGGGTACATGCTAGCTCAGTGTCAAGGTTACTCTGCCTGTGCCCACCGCTCTAAGGGTGGGAGCAGGCCTATCTAGTGAGAAAGGTATGTGATGACAAAACAGTCTATTCATTAGTACAGCGAAGCTCAACCTTGGAGAAATATAAAAAAAATATTGCAGCTGCTTTCAGCTGAGGCGGACAGAGTGAGACAGACGTTAGCTTCGATCATGGCTCAAAATGGCGGCTGAATGCAAAATGGTGCCGTGAATGCTAACTTAAGACATGCAATGCATAAAGAATTTGGCTACAACATTTCTATTCCAACACCGTCCTTGAGAACCCCGTCCTCTAGGGCCCGCCACCTTTTGCAGAAGCAACGGACACTCGCTGCGCCAGTGTCCCTTATCCTTACAATATGCACACTGATTCGGCCCTACCGGTGCAGTATTCCTGCTAGTGCGAGGAAGCTGCCGGGCCAGGCCACCACGTCCTCGACCATACTCTCGAGAAGCCTGTTGCAACAACACCTTCGTCTTCAAATCCTTATGCTTTTTCTCCATCTTTTCCTTATCCTCATTCTCCCTGTGCTCATAGTACTGTGCCATATTCAAAATAACAGAAGGAGAAGATGTGGACCAGGTGCTCTCGGAAGCCTGTAATCGAGTCGCAATCTCGGGGAGCAAATTTGAAACAAACCTACTGACAAACAAACGCATACCACCCTCAATCGACAAGTCCTGTCCACTATAATCTAAAAACACACTCTCAAACCGGGTGAAAAAATCAGACAGACTCTCATCTTTCTTCGGACGACAGGCCGATAGCGTGTCCCAATCAATTTTTTAGGGTGGGATAAGGGAATGCATATAAGTGATGATACGGCCAGGCAGAGCAAGTATCTCTGCCTTAGGCTTCTCACTAGGCTTCCTTTCCTGGTCCCATACCGTAACTTGATCCCAGGTACCACCCAATTCAGCAACATGATCCTGTGTATGTACCTGCCTCCAAATATCAACGGGCACCAACAATCCAAAGAACATTTTGATATCCGCAAGCGCCATCACCGTTGACGAAGCGGCCTCAGTCAATTCTTTATAATATGCAGTAGGATTATTCCTAGGGTCAGGTAACTGAGTCTTAAGGGACAAGACTTCACTCCTTTTCCACGGGGTATAAACCCACTGTTCTTGGAAACGGGCCGCTACCCCTGGTCTAATAATGACATCATGCTGGTCCCGTTGCTCTGGTATTTCGGGGTGATATATGGGATGCACTTCCCTCATCGGGTACTGGGACACCGGGGTGGGGCTCTTCTCCAATAGCCTTCCCCGATAAGCAATCAATGTTGCGACATTACCAAAGACATGAGCAGGCTCCATATCAGTAACATACACATGATCCCTAATATCGTATATAATCTGCGGTGCTTCACTCTTGAAATGCTGCTCCCAAAGACAGATCAGAGTAGCCAACGTGCTTAAGGGCATGTTGCTGTACGAAAGGCTCATAATCTTTCAGCACACTCCACACGTCTTCCACACTGTAAATTGTGTTACAAGCCCACTGCGCAGCCTGATTAGCCACCACCTTTTTCTCTGCATCTCCCACATCAGATCGGACCAATGTCCGCCCCATGCGCTCTTTAAATTTCGTCCACTCTCTATCCTCAGGACCGCGCATCGGTGACTCACTACTCAGTAATGTCGGGGAATGGAGGAACACAGTGGGTGTAACAACAGAGGGAGCAGGCACTAACATCATTGTCTGTTGTGTCGTGGGCGTAAGGGCTGGAGAGAGAGATGCTGAAGCAATAGGCGTAGCAGGAGTACTAACAGTCACAGTTGCCACAGACGGGGAAGACAAAGAAAGAACAGGAGGTGCCGTGGCCAAGGCAGTCTGATCAACAGTAACAGAAGCAGAAACAGCAGGGACAGAAGAACTGGGTAGCTGGGCCTGTTGGGAAAGGGCGGGATATATCCTGTGCGCGGCATACGGAGGTGGGGGTCGAGCATCTAACAGTTCCTCTACAAAAGCGTCATTTTCTTCTCGGGTGACATATGATTTATCAGTGTTCAGTCGAAATCTCCTATCTGCACGTTCAACTCCTATCTCCTGCATCTTTCTATCATGCACTACAGCTTTCTGAGTCAATGTTTGTGTCCTCCTCTTCTGGGCCTCTTTCTCTGCTTTCATTCGCCTCTGTTTGTCTTCCTTTTGCCATGTTCTGAATGAATCAAACATCGACTGCCTACTCCTTTTCGCGAACAACTTTTCCTGTAAAAAACTAATTTTTTTGCTCATTAAAAGTGCCCATCAAAGGCCACTGTAACTCAGCATTGTCCCTCATATATTTGTGCCATAATATAAACATACTAAACATAATAGGGCCAATGCCATGTTTTACATGCATTTCGAAATTCAGAGTGCCTTCCGGAGGCGCTGGCTGACTCTCTTCCAGTCGAGCATCAGCAGAACAACAACGACAGCAAGAAACCCAAAATTTGCTCCACCCGGGCATTTTCAAAAATATACCAAATTTGTTATGTTGCCCGGCAAAGTGTTCACGGACACTTTGTGCCAAAAGCAGTCCTCAAAAACCGCACCAAATCCAAAGGAGGTCTTCAAACCCCACCACATCCAAAGGCGGTCCTCAAACCGCACCAATTCCAAAGGCGGTCCTCAAACCGCACCAAATCCAAACCAAAATGGTACCATATTCACAAAGAACCAAACAAACTCACCTGGTGCACACAGGTCAAACGAATTTATTCTCCACTGCCGACTCTCCGTACCAAACGGTCAGATCCAAGGGTATTGCTGTTCAGGACCCCAGTCAGGATGATCGCTGGGCGAGGCACTGACCGGTCAGACAGACGGGGCAGCTGCAAGTTCAAGACTCTCTCGTGCAGGGATCCCCGGTCTGCCCGTCCGACCCGACCAAGGCCCCGACCTCCTCACCCGTCCGCGGGCGAGGATGGGTCACCCGATGGGGTCCCTGTTCGGGCGCCAACTGAAGGAGGTGACCCAATAAGGGTCATCCGGGTCACTCGCGACCACCTCTCAGCCTTCCATACAAATGAAGAGTCGGTCAGTCAGTAGAGAATACAAACTAAGTAAGCTTTATTCAGGATACACTCGAGTGGAGTCCAGTCTGACCAGCCACCTTGTATTGCTGCAGAGGGACTGACTTCAGTAAACATGGTGATACAATAAGTATAGTTCAAAACCAATAAAGACCCGCACTGACTGGAAATTTCCAGTTGGTAGCTGGTGAACAAAGGAGATACAGAAGGATGGGTTTCGATCCTGAGACCGGGCACGTGCTATCTCAGCGCCAAGGTCACTCTTGCCGGCACGCGCCGCTCTAAGGGTGGGAGCAGGCCTATCTAGTGGGAAAGGTATGCACAGACAAATACAGTGTATTCATTAATACAGCGAAGCTCAACCTTGGAGAAATGAAAAAGATTGCAGCTGCTTTCAGCTGGGGCAGAACATGAGAGAGACAGAAGTTAATTTCGATCATGACTCAAAATGGCGGCTGAGAAGAAAATGGTGTCGCGAATGCTATCTTAGGACATGCAATGCATGGCTAACACAATTTTATTCCAACACAGGCCTGGAGTGGCACACTCAGGTATCTAGTGACAGGCCATGAGTGACACTGTCAGGTGAAAGACATTGAGTGGCACACTCAGCTATCAGGTGCCAGGCCATAAGTGACACACTCAGGTTTCAGGCGACAGGCCTTAAGTGACAAACTCCGATGTCAGGTGCCAGGCCTTGATTGACACACTCAGGTTTCAGGTGCCAGGCCTGGAGTGGCACACTCAGGTATCTGGTGACAGGCCTTAAGTGACAAACTCAGGTTTTAGGTGCCAGGCCTTGATTGACACACTCAAGTTTAAGGTGACAGGCCTTTAGTGCTAAACTCAGGTATCAGGTGCCAGGCCTTGATTGACACAGTCAGGTCTTCGGCGACAGGCCTTAATTGACAAACTCAGGTATCAGGTGCCAGGACTTGATTGACACACTCAGGTTTCAGGTGACAGGCCTTAAGTGACAAACTCAGGTTTCAGGTGCCAGGCCTGGAGTGACACACTCAGGTATCAGGTGCCTGACCTGGAGTGACACACTCAGGGGTCAGGTGACAGGCCTGGGGTGACACACTCAGGTATCTAGTGACAGGCCATGAGTGACAGTGTCAGTTGAAAGACCTTGAGTAGCACACTCAGCTATCAGGTGCCAGGCCTTCAGTGACACACTCAGGTTTCAGGTGACAGGCCTTAAGTGACAGACTCAGGTTTCAGGTGCCAGGCCTTGATTGACACACTCAGGTTTCAGGTGGCAGGCCTTAAGTGACAAACTCAGGTTTCAGGTGCCAGGCCTGGAGTGACACACTCAGGTTTCAGGCGACAGGCCTTAAGTGACAAACTCCGATGTCAGGTGCCAGGCCTTGATTGACACACTCAGGTTTCAGGTGCCAGGCCTTGATTGACACACTCAGGTTTCAGGTGGCAGGCCTTAAGTGACAAACTCAGCTATCAGGTGCCAGGCCATAAGTGACACACTCAGGTTTCAGGCGACAGGCCTTAAGTGACAAACTCCGATGTCAGGTGCCAGGCCTTGATTGACACACTCAGGTTTCAGGTGCCAGGCCTGGAGTGGCACACTCAGGTATCTGGTGACAGGCCTTAAGTGACAAACTCAGGTTTTAGGTGCCAGGCCTTGATTGACACACTCAAGTTTAAGGTGACAGGCCTTTAGTGCTAAACTCAGGTATCAGGTGCCAGGCCTTGATTGACACAGTCAGGTCTTCGGCGACAGGCCTTAATTGACAAACTCAGGTATCAGGTGCCAGGACTTGATTGACACACTCAGGTTTCAGGTGACAGGCCTTAAGTGACAAACTCAGGTTTCAGGTGCCAGGCCTGGAGTGACACACTCAGGTATCAGGTGCCTGACCTGGAGTGACACACTCAGGGGTCAGGTGACAGGCCTGGGGTGACACACTCAGGTATCTAGTGACAGGCCATGAGTGACAGTGTCAGTTGAAAGACCTTGAGTAGCACACTCAGCTATCAGGTGCCAGGCCTTCAGTGACACACTCAGGTTTCAGGCGACAGGCCTTAAGTGACAGACTCAGGTTTCAGGTGCCAGGCCTTGATTGACACACTCAGGTTTCAGGTGGCAGGCCTTAAGTGACAAACTCAGGTTTCAGGTGCCAGGCCTGGAGTGACACACTCAGGTATCAGGTGCCAGACCTGGAGTGACAAATTCAAGTTTCAGGTGCCAGGCCTGGAGTGGCACACTCAGGTATCTGGTGCCAGGCCTTAAGTGACAAACTCAGGTTTCAGGTGCCAGGCCTTGATTGACACACTCAGGTTTCAGGTGACAGGCCTTAAGTGACAAAATCAGGTTTCAGGTGCCAGACCTGGAGTGACAAACTCGGATTTCAGGTGACAGGCCTGGAGTGACACACTCAGGTATCTGGTGACAGGCCATGAGTGACACTGTCAGGTGACAGATCTTGAGTGGCACACTCAGGGGTGGAGGTAACAGGCTTTGAGTGACACACTCAGGCATCAGGTGCCTGACCTTGAGTGACACACTCAGGTGTCAGATGACAGGCCTTGAGTGAGACAATCAAGTATTTTGTTGCCAGGCCTGGAGTGACACACTCAGATAACAGCCTCGAATGACACACTAGGGGGTCGATTCCGATTCGGGCCGGAAATTTCTCCGAATGAGCCGGACCCGGAGAGATTTCCGACCGAATCGGACCCGTGCAGTCCGACCGAACGAGTACGATGCGTCCGTATGTTATCGGACTCGAGTCGGTCGGACTCCCATTGAAGTCAATGGGAGCCGGTCGTACAACGCGTACGCGGGCTCCCATTGACTCAATGGGTGCGAGTCGGACAAGTGCGCCCCCTACAGCGGGTACGCGGCGAAGCGATTCGCGCCGTACACGCACAGGTAGGGGGGACCCATGGGTCCCCCCTGTGTGCGACTCGCGCGGCTACGCGTACAGGGGGGTCCGACACGGACCCCCAAAGTACGGCTCCGACAGCTCTTACGAGCCGGACGGCGCGGCTCGGTCGGACTGCTCGCGGCGCGCATCGTACTTACCCGGCCGGGAAACGTCTCCATTGCGCGGTGCGAGTCGAGTCCGAGCGAGTCGGTCGGAGCGGTTCGAGCCGGGAGCGAGTCGGTCGGAGCGGTCGGGATGCCCGGACGAGTCGGTCGGCGATTTCGCATCGTACTCGCTCGGCCGGACCCGCGTACGGTTTGGTCGGGAAACAGGGCTCCGAATCGGATCCGGTAAAGCCGAATCCGATTCGGAGCCCTACCGGCCGAGATCGGAATCGGCCCCAAAGTGTCAGGTGACAGGCCTGGATTTTCAAACACAGGTATCAGGTGACCGGCCTTCATTGACACACTCAAGAGTCAGGTGAAAGGCCTTGATTGAAACACTGAGGGTGTGAGGTGAGAGGCCTTGATTGTCACTCTTTGGGTGTGAAGTGACAGGCCCAAATAGACACACTCAATAGTCAGCTTACAGCCCTTGATTGACACACTCTGGGAGTGAGATAAAAGGCCTTGATTTACATACTCAGGCTGTGAGATAAAAGGCCGTGATTGACACACTCAGAAGTCAGGTGACAAGCCTTGATTGGCACACTTATGGTGTGATGTGAAATTATATTTTATATTTAAGTGCTCCACCTTTCAAATATAGTTTGTACCTTTGTCTTTCAAGTGTAGTAGCACCCACCATGTCATTCGATACTATAACTAATATCACGGATACTTTGGCTTACACAGCAGAGCAAGCAGCTGAAATATACTCGCTCATACAAGAAGTCAAATCGTTCAACGTGCAGGGTAGTTCTGTATCACAGCAATTGAAACAATTTGAATACGAAACAAGGAGAGGATTAAATCAGCGTTTACATGCATCTACACTGGTGCAATATCATAAAGCCAAACGGATCCCACGAGGTCTAAGACTATCAATGAAACCCATGCTTTTTAGATTTCACCTAAATAAAGATTTCATGGAGAGGTGGCGCGCAATTCTCAATAAATGTTCGTTGGACCTCATTCTGTTACTCATTGAGGAATTATCAAGAGTAATACGAGAAATATCTGAAGAGATTTCAGTGATCAAACAAGATCTTGAGACACGAATGGAGACAGACACTTGGAACAAGGCACTGGAAGACATCAACCGGAAACTAGATATACACACCAAAGAATTACAAGGAAAACTTCGTAAATATAAACGTGACACATTGGATTACAAATTAAATGAGTTTATACCTGGGCAGAAGTGTATGCTCAACGACGTGTGTATTTCAGGAAAAACACCACTACATCGTCAGAAGAAAGCGTGGCTACGGAAGGAGACACAGATATTAAGCGTGTACCTGTGCACACAGTAATGAGCAGTGGACAGACGCATGTTGAATCAGGCAGTGATGTCACAGCACATTCCTCAACATCAAAGCCTTTTTTATCCCAGGCTGCGGCACCAGCCAACCACCAGGGTCACAAAACACCAAAACCGCAGGAAAACAAGGAGAAGGCAAAGAAAAAGCACGCACAAATTTACGAAGCCAGAAAATAACTTAATTGTGAATATTTCTTCCACCGAGCTAACATCTCAACAATTAAATGTCTTGAATAAAGGCATGGGATTCGTCCCCACATACAAAACAAACATTTTGGAGTGTGAGATTGCTCTTTTTAAATTTATGAGGATACTACGGTTGAGACATTTCTTCACTAACATCCTTCCACCGAGAGAAGATAGCCCCGAAGTTGAATTTCTTGAATTTAAACCCAAGTCAAAGTTTCAAGCTCCAGTATTACATAAAGTTCTAGATTCATTTAAAAACTTAGTAAAAAAAGATCTACAGAAATTGAACATCTAGACGGAACAAAGGGGCAATTTCACCATTCGAGAAAGAAATGTATTAAGGTCACTCTCAAATAATTCTGAGATCTTCATTCAAAAAGCTGACAAGAGTGGAGCCATTGTGGTGATGGATAAGAAATTTTACATTCAGAAGGTCAATGAACATGTCACTGATGCATCTACTTACCTTCCAATGAGTCAAGATCTGACATACACATTGACAGAAACCCTGGAAGTTATTCTCAAAAATGCGCTGGAGATGGGCTGGATAACTCCCACCACCAAATCGTATCTTACAGTGTTGAATCCGAGAAGACCTAGGTGGTACATGCTTCCGAAAATACACAAGGACATTCAAAACCCACCATTCAGACCCATTGTCACTGGATGTGGCACAATATTTGAACCATTAGGCCAATACATAGATCACTTTTTACAACCATTCGTACAACAATGGGGATCTTATGTTAAAGACACAACAGATTTTCTACGCAAGCTACAATCAGTTACGCAAAAGAAGGAGCTCATATTTGGACGATTGATGTTAAATCACTTTATACCTCATTTCCTCATTCAGGAGGCATGGAGGCTGTGGAATGGGCTCACTTGAAACAAACAGGATTAAAAGTGGATAAAGTGTTTCTACTTGAGTTGTTACATGTCTGTCTTAACCACAGCTATTTTCAATGGGAAGATCAGTTCTTTCTGCAGCTAACAGGGACATCCATGGGTTTTGCAGGGGCGTCTGCCTATGCTAACACCTATATGGCCAAATTCGAGGAGGACTTTGTGTACAGAGATAAAGAATGGACAGATAATCTTCTACTATACTGCAGATGCATTGATGATATTTTCGTAATGTGGACCAACAACCGTGACAGCTTAGAACGGAAGATCTTACAACTCAACACACGTGAGGACCACATTCAATTTACCCACACTATCGGCAATGCAGCTATTGCTTCTTTAGATGCACTCGTCACCAAAAATGACTCAGGGATTCACACTCAAGTTTATCGCAAAGAAACGCATTGTTGTTTAACAGCTTCCATCCCAACAACCTGATTCACAATTTACCGTATTCCCAATTTTTACGCGCTAAGAGGATCTGTTCACAAACCACCACTCTTACAGAAATTATAGGCATCCAGAAACAGAAGTACATTTCCAGGGGACACCCAGTGAAAATTGTGGATGAAGCCATTGACCGTATGGCCAAACAAGATCGGACTACACTGTTGACCAATCAACCCAAAAAGAACTTACAACGACTGGTCTTCGTGTCCAAATGTTCCACCAGCTCTGGGAAAATCAAGAGAATCATCAATAATAGATGGGAGATACTGCAGAATGAAACAGACTTTAATGATCTCTTTAAAGAAAAACCTTTGCATGCTTACAGCAGGTCTAAAAATCTTAAAGAATTGTTGATGACTATGCAACAAGGAGAAACATTGGAATTTCACGGCACCAAGAAATGTTACAATTGTGTACATTGTAACAATGTAATATTAGGCAATAAGATTCAACATACCATGGCTGGAGAAACTATCACGTTGAAGCATACTTCTGATTGTAACTCTAAAAATATAATTTACGGCATCAAGTGCCCTTGTGGACTACTTTATGTCGGGAAAACTGAGAGAAAAATCAAAACACACATCTCAGAACATAAAAGCACAATCAGAACAATGAAAAAAACAAGTAGTCTAGCAGTCCATTGGACAGAAGCTCGACACTCAATCGCACAGATTAAGTTTCAGGTGATTGAGACGGTAGATCCTACTCCAGGCAAAGATCTTACGAGATCTTTGTTACAAAGAGAGATCTTTTGGATCAGGAGATTAGATACCCAACAACCAAAGGGATTAAATGAAAAAGTTGATATGAGCTGCTTTTTGTAATTTTATTATAACAATGAGATTGCATAATTTGGTGAATTTCATGTAGTCACTTTGTTTTGCACACACTGACCTGTTTGTTGACTGATTATGACCAAACGTTTATATACATGACAAGACATGACCATGACAGACCCATCTTTGTCACCCACAGTGTCTGTATATCCTTTCTTCCTTTTATCCTTTCTTCCGTTTTGGCTGATTGATACATAGGCACTCAGCGTGTTCATTACGTAGCTTGAAGTGTCGTTCTATATGCATTGCTATTAGTAAGTTTGAGTCCAAGTCTAAGCTCAAGTTCTGTGACACATTTATTATTTCCCATTAGTCACACAGCTGTGTTTGTGTTTACATTTGGGAAATGCAACTTCCTTTCACGTTATTTGCCATATCCTTCAGACTTAGTTCATTCTAATATGGCGACCGAAGTTTTCTATCACGAGTGTTTACATTGGTTACTCCGTCGTTTATTTTTTCTGCCCGTACGCCGTTCATCATGGAGGTAGCCGCTGTAAGCATTCACCCGATGGAGTCTAAACGAGGAGCACTTTCAGCGTTTGTTCGAGTTTATTAACTGAGGTGACGAGTCGGGCTTTGTTTAACGAATCGCGGAGTATTTGACAGCCTGGGTGGTTTGTCTCCCAGGTTTAGATTGACAGCAGCGTTTCCTCATTTTTCAGACATAGAATTTTTCTTCCTCCGTCAGATCGCTTTTGAGAGACAGTCCCTCCCACTGTTAAGGTTAGTGCGCTCATGTTGTTCTTAATTTCAAACCCTCGGTCTTGAGCAGGTTGCTTCAACAACACCTTATTTGTTTACAGCGCGATTTTGGAGAACTTTTACCGTAGCTTGATAGCATTAAGGATTGTGGTTTGCAGCACTCGCATGTTTGTTATTCACCTTCTGGTTGAGGTGGACCATTTTGGACACTTGTACATTGTGGAGGATGGCTTTGGTTGAATATTTTTGTCACCTAAACCATTTTTATCTTCTTTTTGATCACTTGGACAGTCACCTATTACAGGACACTGGGCATATATGCGTTACAACACGAGACTCATATCATTTCCTATTTTAAAAAAAAGTTGTTATTGAGATCAGTACCCCCTGCACACTGTTTGTATCTCATACAAGATATTGTTTCTGTTACTCATAGATTTAAGCCCCTGAAGAAGGGCCGTGTGGCATGAAATGCATTGGGCACGAGGGCACAAATGTTGAAATGGAATATTTTCTACATCGCCTGAAGGACATGAATCTTCTGTGCTATTAACAGAATAAATGATGTCATAATTGTGGAAAATTGTTTTTTGTTCGTCATTATTGCTTATGTTTACGCCATTTCAAACCTGTTAAAAAATAGTTTCATTTAAGAAGTGGAATTTCATGTTATATTTTACATTTTATGTATCATTGAAGCAACAGCACATTGTTTCAGTGCACAGCGGCCAAGTACGAGTACTTGTAATATGTTGGTAGTGATGTGAAATTAAACACAAGGCGATGATGGACGGAGCACTGAAACTTTTCAGAAACTCACCCCCAGTCACAGATCTGGGTTGAATCCATCATCGTTCTTTAGCTCTCTCCGCCACCCCAGTTCAGACCCAGCCATATGCAAATCAGTTTTGACTCTATTCCTCATGGGAATAGTCCAGCCCGAACTGCCAAGCCAGATCTTCCCTGAACCGGAAACAAGCATCCTGGGACCGGTTTCGGGGTAACACCCCTCATCAGCCAGGCTAGCTTGAATCCAGTGGCAAAGTGAGCAAGGGACCCACGTCTGGGCATACCCTGCCAACTTAGGGCAAACCAAGCAAACACAAGGATATGATGGACGGAGTGCTGAAACTTTTCAGACACTCACCCCCAGACACAGATCTGGGTTGAATCCATCATCGTTCTTTAGCTCACTTCGCCACCCAGTTCAGACCCAGCCATATGCAAATCAGTCTTGATGTGAAAGGCCTGAGTGACACACTCAGGAGTCAGGTGACAGGCTTTGATTGACACACTCAGGTGTCTGGTGACAGGCCTTGAGTGACACTGTCAGGGTTACAGGCCTAGAGTGACATGGCTCACAGCAGCTGAAAGCCATGAATGGCAGGGTCTGACAGTCTGTAGGGGGTTGGCCAGGTCCACCGGTCAACCCCATGCCATGCACAGCTGAAGGCCGTGTGCTGCGAGGTATGGATGCCCTCTGGGCATTGGACGTGAGAGCAGACCATCTGGTCAAATCCTCACAGAGCATGACCAAAGGCGGTGCGTGGCGGGAGGTTGGATTTACATATTGTTATAGAATTTAACTTTACGTTAAAATAACATAGAAACTCACTGGAAAAAAACAACGGTTAAAGTGACGCTAGAGTTAGGTGAGCACAGCTAATGACCCCACGTATTACATCACTCATGGCATGTTCTACAACATCATTAATAACATCACTGCAACATTTGCAATGACATAATTCATAACAAAACCATGCATGGTGCGGGCGTGAATCATAGTTACCTTAGGGCGCGAATTATAGTTACTAGCGATAACTGTAGCTGGGGGATTTCACTGTTTTTTTAGTTTAAAATGCTACGTTGTCACCCTAAATTTTCACCTAAATATAATGTATATATAAATACAAATATATATTCACTGAAAAAAAACAAAGGTTTAAGTGACGCTACAGACAGGTGTGATAAAAAGATCTGATTTCATTTTTAGAAAAGCTTAGAAAATCACTGGAAAAAACCAGAGGAATTACTCTTAGCAAACGTGCCAGAGGTGTCATCAGTGATGTCATAAACGATGTCATAGAGCATGTCATGAGTGATCTCATATGTGAGGTCATAAGCAGTGCGTGGCGGGGGCACAAGTTTTAGTAAGCTCTTCTAACTATAACTGGTGAATTTCTGTTTTTTTTTGTTCAAACTGTTAATGTTGTCACTGACATATTCACCTGACTATAACTTCACTTTAGCCTTTGTTTTTTTCAGTGAATTTGTATTTTTTTTTTAAACAAAATCGGATCTTTTTCCACACCTAACTATATTATCACTTTAATCTTTGGATTTTTTTCAATGAGCTTCTAGGGTTGTTTTAAAGTAAAGTAATATTTTATTACCATATGTAAAGCCAGCCTCTGGCGGGGGGTCGTACCCTGTGGCCAACCCCTCACAGTCAAGCGAGCCCACGGTCGCCCCTCTCCGAGCCGTATTAGGCTCCGGGGATCCCATCGACCAGGCCAAATTCCATAATTAAGGGGAGGGGGCATGCGGCCGCTGTGCACCACATAGGGTTGGCTGTAGGGCTTGGCCGGCGACCAGGCCCTGTGCCCAATCCCTTGCGAGCAGGCAACACCACGCCACACACAGTCCTCTGGCATGTGTACGGTGCAGTTGGTCTTGGAGGCCCTGGCCACACTCAGGCCACACTCAGGCAGACTTCATCTCCTGAGGCTGATTTGTCAAGAAACGGGGAGCGGTTTTGCGGCACCCATTCCTGGGCCTTTGCAGGCCCCGGGTACCCTCTTCCCTGAGGCCTTTTTTATAACTAAGGGCAGGGAGGATGTGGACATTACAGGCCCCAGTGCCCAATTCCCGGGTCATTTCTTTTTCTAATAAGGGGGCAGGCAGCCCCCCATCCCCCAGCCTTTATGGCCCTGGGGACCCCATCCCCAGGCCCTTTTTTAAGAGGAGTGGGGTGTGCAGCCGCACCTCCCCAAGCCTTTATGGCCCTGAGGAACCCATCCCCCAGAGCATTTATTTATAAGGGGAGAAAGCACACAGTCCCCATCCCAGGCCTTTACTGCCTCAGAGACCCCATCCCCCGCTGATAAAACATATGTTTAGAGTGGAGGGGTCATGCATCCTACTCCCCGAGCCACTATTGGCCCCGGGGACCCATCCCCTGGGGGACATACTTTGGTATTAATGGGAGGGAAGCACAACCCTGCCAAAAAAATGAATGCTCTGGGGGATGGGGGGGGCTTGCGAGCGCTAGGCAAGTGGTTTAATTTATTTTTTTATTTAATGTTACTTATCCTGTCTGTTGACTTCCCCGACCCCCAACCCGCCCCCGCTACACTGCTCACCCCTCTTACCTGTGCCGGCCGCCACTACTGTTCCCCTGTAAATGTATTTTGGCCCTGGGGGAAGGGATCCCTGGGGCCTATACAGATATAGGCTCTGGGATGGGGGACGCCCAGCCCTCTTTTTTAGAGTAGTGGCCCCAGGGATGGGGCCCCTGGGGTCGTAATCAGCCTAGGGAGGGGGCCACACGCCCTCCTACCTCATTTTTAAAATTTGGGCCCAGGGCTTCAATGAGGCTCAAGAAGTGGGGCTGTGCGTCCCCCTCCCCTTTGTTTTTCACGGCGGCACCCGGCAGCCACTTTGTGCCCCGATCCAGCGGGAGTCCCAAGGGACACCCGAGGGATTGTGGCTTTTTAAAAAACAAGTTTTATTTGCCCCCTCCCCCCACGCGGGGCATAGTATGCCTATCCTGCCCCTTTATATTTTATGTTTATTCTCAGGACAGGAGTCCAAGTGCGCGAGTCCTGTAATGGCCGCCTGATGCGCATCAAATCGGCGCGCGCGCTCCTGCGGAAGCAAGACTCTCATGGCAGTGAAGCGGCCCAAGGGGAAAAAAAGCCCCCGGGCCAATCTGAACACTCTATGTTTTTTTTGTTGGATCGAGGGACTCTCAGGAGAGTCCCTCGAACCGAACCGTCCGGATACAAAAATATTATTGTACTTTAATATCTCAAAAAACTACTGAGTGGATTTACACCAAATCACAAAAATCCCACTTTCTTGACCAAGCTCGAGCTTCCCGCCAAATTTAGTGTAATTCCATTCAGCGGTTTTTGTGGCATCGCTTCCCAAAAAAGTCTATGGAAAATGCATGAGATTTTGTGTTTTGGAAACTCACCCCTTTTTGTTGGACCCGCTTGACGAATCACCCCAAAACTTTCCATACACAAACTAGGCAAGACAGAGCAGTGTTTTGAAGAGTTTTGCAAAGATTACTTAAACAGCAACAAAGTTATTAGCAAAAAAGAAACGCAGATCTTACTATAACTATGCAATGGCGACCGCCACTGGGTAATAGAGACAGAGACAGAGATAGAGACAGAGACAGAGACATAGAAAGAGATAGATCTATTTTTATTAGAGGTAATTTGTGTCACTTTGTAGACATTGGATGAAACATGAGCTGCCGCGGGTTAAACGCAGATCACTGCAGCTGGCACATTGACCCCCTGAGGTATCCTACCTGTAGCTCACCGAGGACCCTAGAACCCTCCCCCCTTCATTGACAGCAGGCCTGTCCGGTCCTGCCCTTGCAGGTACCTGGGGGCTGCCGCGCCCAGACATTCCTCTCCTGTCCAGGTAGGATACCCGCCCCCCAGCGCTCACTCCCAGGGACCCCCAGCAGGCTCAGTAGGCGCTAGAACTCTTGCCTGACGCATGTCTCAGTCATGGTTTGGGTCAGAGAGGAATGAGGTGTCAGGGGCGCTCCCTCTCAGCCCGTTACTGCCATCCGATTCACAGGTGGGGTGGGAGCACCCCAGAGAAGTGAGGTGCGCCCGTCTGGGGAACCCTGGAGGCGCCCCGGGAAGAGGGCTCCGTCGGATTGGACACCCAGCGCGGTGGGCGTCATCACTGGGCCTTCGGTGGGGGGGTATTTAGGGCGCTGCGGAGCCCCGCCCAGGACAGTCACTTCTGGCAGTGGAGGGATGCGGACACGGGTCGCAGGCACCATGGGGGGCGAGAGAGGCGCGGCTGTCTCTGGGCCTTCATCCTCCTGGGGCTGCATGTCACAGGTAGGAGTGATGACGGTTATTGTACGACAGAAATAATCATAATAATGTAATAATAATTATACTTTTGATGATGATAATACTAACAATAATAAGAGTACTAAAAATAGGAATAGTAACAATAATAAAATATTAATTATTATTATTTCAATTATCATTATTTTTACTATCATTCTATTTGTATACTTGTTTAATTACCTGTTTTAATTCCTATCAATATAATTAACGCAGTGTCAGTCAGCACAGAGCGCCTCATTAACGCTCTCCGTCGGGACCCTCCCCTTAAAGCCCCAGCTCTGCAGTAGGGTCAGGGATGTAGACGTCATTAACACTGCTACTGCTGCCAGGGGCGGTTACAGTGCACCAGGGGTCCGCCTCACAGGAAAGAGCGCATAGAGCGGGCCTCGAAGCGCTGCGCCTCACAGCTCTACAGTAGGGTCAGGGGTGTAGACGTCATTAACACTACCACTGCTGCCAGGGGCGGTTACAGTGCACCAGGGGTCCGCCTCACAGAAGGAGCGCACAGCGCCTAGAGCGGGCCTCGAAGCGCTGCTCCTCAAAGCTCTACTGTAGGGTCAGGGATGTAGACGTCATTAACACTACTACTGCTGCCAGGGGCGGTTACAGTGCACCAGGGGTCCGCCTCACAGAAGGAGCGCACAGCGCCTAGAGCGGGCCTCGAAGCGCTGCTCCTCACAGCTCTGCAGTAGGGTCAGGGGTGTAGACGTCATTATACCACACAAGCCCTGGTGATAACAGCATTATACCTCACCAGACCTGGTGATAACAGCATTATACCTCCCAAGCCCATGTGATAAGAGCATTATACCTCACAAGACCTGGTGATAAGAGCATTATACCTCACAAGACCTGGTGATAAGAGCATTATACCTCACAAGCCCTGGTGATAACAGCATTATACCTCCCATGCCCTGGTGATAGCAGCATTGTACCTCACAAGCCCTGGTGATCAGAGCATTGTACCTCACAAGACCTGGTGATAAGAGCATTATACCTCCCAAGGCCTGGTGATAACATCATTATACCTCCCAAGCCCTGGTGATAACAGCATTAAACCTCCCAAGCCCTGGTGATAAGAGCATTATACCTCCCAAGCCCTGGTGATAACAGCATTATACCTCCCAAGCCCTGGTGATAACAGCATTATACCTCACAAGACCTGGTGATAAGAGCATTATACTTCCCATGCCCTGGTGATAACAGCATTATACCTCACAAGCCCTCGTAATAACAGCATTATACCTCACAAGCCCTGTTGATAACAGCATTATACCTCACAAGCCCTAGTGATAACAACATTATACCTCACAAGCCCTAGTGATAACAGCATTATACCTCACAAGCCCTAGTGATAAGAGCATTATACCTCACAAGCCCTGGTGATAACAGCATTATACCTCACAAGACCTGGTGATAAGAGCATTATACCTCACAAGCCCTGGTGATAACAGCATTATACCTCACAAGACCTGGTGATAAGAGCATTATACTTCCCATGCCCTGGTGATAACAGCATTATACCTCACAAGCCCTCGTAATAACAGCATTATACCTCACAAGCCCTGTTGATAACAGCATTATACCTCACAAGCCCTAGTGATAACAACATTATACCTCACAAGCCCTAGTGATAACAGCATTATACCTCACAAGCCCTGGTGATAAGAGCATTATACCTCACAAGCCCTGGTGATAACAGCATTATACCTCACAAGACCTGGTGATAAGAGCATTATACCTCACAAGCCCTGGTGATAACAGCATTATACCTCACAAGACCTGGTGATAAGAGCATTATACCTCACACACCCTCGTAATAACAGCATTATACCACACAAGCCCTCTTAATAACAGCATTATACCTCACAAGCCCTGTTGATAACAGCATTATATACCTCACATGCCCTGGTGATAAGAGCATTATACCTCACAAACTCATGTGATAAGAACATTATACCTCACAAGCCCTGGTGATAAGAGCATTATACCTCACAAGCTCTGGTGATAAGAGCATTGAACCTCACAAGCCCTGGTGATAAGAGCATTATAACTCACACGCCCTCGTAATAACAGCATTATACCTCACAAGCCCTCGTAATAACAGCATTATACCTCACAAGCCCTGTTGATAACAACATTATACCTCACAAGCCCTAGTGATAAGAGCATTATATTTCACAAGCCCTGGTGATAAGAACATTATACCTCACAAGCCCTGGTGATAGCAGCATAATACCTCACAAACCCTGGTGATAGCAGCATTATACCTCACAAGACCTGGTGATAAGAGCATTATACCTCACAAGCCCTGGTGATCAGAGCATTATACCTCACAAGCCCTGTTGATAAGTGCATCATACCTCACAAGCCCCGGTGATAAGAGCATTATACCTCACAAGCCCTCGTAATAACAGCATTATACCTCACAAGCCCTCATAATAACAGCATTATACCTCACAAGCCCTGTTGATAACAGCATTATACCTCACAAGCCCTGGTAATAAGAGCATTATACCTCACACGCCCTCGTAATAACAGCATTATACCTCCCAAGCCCTTGTTATAACAGCATTATACCTCACAAGTCCTGGTGATAACAGCATTATACCTCACAAGCCCTGGTAATAAGAGCATTATGCATCACAAGCCCTCCTAATAACATCCTGGTACCTCACAGGCCCTCCTAATAACACCCTTATGCCTCATATGCACTGGTAATAAGAGCATCATACCGCACAAGCCCTGCTAATAACATCCTTCTACCTCACACGCCCTCCTAATAACATTCTTATACCTCACAAGCCCTGCTAATAACATCCTTATACCTCACAAGCCCTGCTATTAACATCATTATACCTCAAAAGCCCTCCTAATAACAGCAGTATACCTCACACGCCCTCCTAATAAACTCATTATACCTCACACGCCCTCCAAATAACATCGTTATACCTTACATGCCCCTAATAACGTTATTATACCTCAGACGCCCTCCTAATAACATCCTTATACCTCACAAGCCCTGGTAATTGGTAATAACATCATTATATATCACAAGCCTTGGTGATAACAGCATTAATCCTCACACGCCCTCCTAATAACACCTTTATGCCTCATATGCACTGGTAATAAGAGCATTATACCTCACAAGCTCTGGTAAAAACATCATCATACCTCACAAGCCCTGGTAATAAGAGCATCATACCTCACAAGCCCTGCTAATAACATCCTTATACCTCACACGCCCTCCTAATAACGTCGTCATACCTCACACGCCCTCCTAATAACGTCATTATACCTCACACGTTCTCCTAATAACGTCATTATACCTCACACGCCCTCCTAATAACACCTTTATGCCTCATATGCACTGGTAATAAGAGCATTATACCTCACAAGCTCTGGTAAAAACATCATCATACCTCACAAGCCCTGGTAATAAGAGCATCATACCGCACAAGCCCTGCTAATAACATCTTTATACCTCACACGCCCTCCTAATAACATTCTTATACCTCACAAGCCCTGCTAATAACATCCTTATACCTCACAAGCCCTCCTAATAACGTCATTATAACTCACACGGCCTCCTAATAACGTCATTATACCTCACACGTTCTCTTAATAACGTCATCAAACCTCATACGCCCTCCTAATAACATCTTTATACCTCACACGCCCTACTTTTAACGTCATTATACCTCACATGCCCTCCTAATAACGTCATTTTACCTCACACGCCCTCCTAATAACGTCATTATACCTCACACGACCTCCTATTAACGTCATTATACCTCACACGCCCTCCTAATAACGTCATTATACCTCACGTTATTAATAATGATAACATCAGTCCGAACAGGGAGATTGTATTTTCTATCGTGTAATATCCGGTGACGCAGCCCCTGACGTCAGTGCGACCACTTTCACCTTCCTCTAGCAACAAGGTCACAGATTTCAAACCTGTCGAGTCTGACTTAGACTTTCATCCTTGCAAGGTCGAGAGCTTAAAGTCCCTTAAGATGGATAATAACAGAAACTGTTTTTCGCAGCGCTTCACAATAGCACGTTAACATTATTCCATTCACATTTCACTCATTAATAGACTGCCCCTGACTCCAATATTAATACTTAGCGTCAAGGCTATGAGTTTAATGGTCGCCGGGCATTGTGAGGGACATGGCTGCTGGGCTCCAGGGTAGTAGCTTCAGACTGCTTGTTTGGGTTAATGCTGTGAGTGACATCTCTCGCAGTGTTAAACATTATCTCACACTGGCAATATACAACGGGCGCTTCTGGTGTGAAATCTGTCATCGCCCAGTGACTGCACGTGAACTGGGTGATCGGTAACGTGCTGGTCTGGTCTGAGATAAGTTATATCACGCCTGGCAGCATGTTGATCGAGGCTGATGGTGATTCTCCCAGACGCCTCCTCACCTTGACTGGAAGTTAATTGACCTGCAAGTGGTGTCCAGGGTGTGACATGTCATCTCAGGCTGGGTTTATGTTAATAGGGTCTGTGAGTGGTGTCTGCTTGCGGAGCACATGATATCTCACAACCGTTTAATGTTAACTTGGTCTGTGAGGGATATCTGACGGTGTGCCTTATGACATCTCACACTGGTTATATGTTATCGTTATATGTTAGCTTGGTCTGTGAGTGACATCTGACGGTGTGCCTTATGACATCTCACACTGGTTATATGTTATCGTTATATGTTAGCTTGGTCTGTGAGTGACATCTGACGGTGTGCCTTATGACATCTCACACTGGTTATATGTTATCGTTATATGTTAGCTTGGTCTGTGAGTGACATCTGACGGTGTGCCTTATGACATCTCACACTGGTTATATGTTATCGTTATATGTTAGCTTGGTCTGTGAGTGACATCTGACGGTGTGCCTTATGACATCTCACAATGGTTATATGTTATCGTTATATGTTAACTTGGTCTGTGAGGGATATCTGACGGTGTGCCTTATGTCATCTCACACTGGTTATATGTTATCGTTATATGTTACCTTGGTCTGTGAGGGATATCTGACGGTGTGCCTTATGACATCTCACAATGGTTATATGCTATATGTTATCGTTATATGTTAGCTTGGTCTGTGAGTGACATCTGACGGTGTGCCTTATGACATCTCACACTGGTTATATGTTATCGTTATATGTTAGCTTGGTCTGTGAGGGATATCTGACGGTGTGCCTTATGACATCTCACACTGGTTATATGTTATCGTTATATGTTAGCTTGGTCTGTGAGGGATATCTGACGGTGTGCCTTATGACATCTCACACTGGTTATATGTTATCGTTATATGTTAGCTTGGTCTGTGAGTGACATCTGACGGTGTGCCTTATGACATCTCACAATGGTTATATGTTATCGTTATATGTTAGCTTGGTCTGTGAGGGATATCTGACGGTGTGCCTTATGACATCTCACACTGGTTATATGTTATCGTTATATGTTAGCTTGGTCTGTGAGGGATATCTGACGGTGTGCCTTATGACATCTCACACTGGTTATATGTTATCGTTATATGTTAGCTTGGTCTGTGAGGGATATCTGACGGTGTGCCTTATGACATCTCACAATGGTTATATGCTATATGTTATCGTTATATGTTAGCTTGGTCTGTGAGTGACATCTGACGGTGTGCCTTATGACATCTCACACTGGTTATATGTTATGGTTATATGTTATCGTTATATGTTAGCTTGGTCTGTGGGGGATATCTGACGGTGTGCCTTATGACATCTCACAATGGTTATATGCTATATGTTATCGTTATATGTTAGCTTGGTCTGTGAGTGACATCTGACGGTGTGCCTTATGACATCTCACAATGGTTATATGTTATCGTTATATGTTAGCTTGGTCTGTGAGGGATATCTGACGGTGTGCCTTATGACATCTCACACTGGTTATATGTTATCGTTATATGTTAGCTTGGTCTGTGAGGGATATCTGACGGTGTGCCTTATGACATCTCACACTGGTTATATGTTATCGTTATATGTTAGCTTGGTCTGTGAGTGACATCTGATGGTGTGCCTTATGACATCTCACAATGGTTATATGTTATCGTTATATGTTAGCTTGGTCTGTGAGGGATATGTGACGGTGTGCCTTATGACATCTCACACTGGTTATATGTTATCGTTATATGTTAGCTTGGTCTGTGAGGGATATCTGACGGTGTGCCTTATGACATCTCACAATGGTTATATGCTATATGTTATCGTTATATGTTAGCTTGGTCTGTGAGTCTCATCTGACGGTGTGCCTTATGACATCTCACACTGGTTATATGTTATCGTTATATGTTAGCTTGGTCTGTGAGGGATATCTGACGGTGTGCCTTATGACATCTCACACTGGTTATATGTTATCGTTATATGTTAGCTTGGTCTGTGAGGGATATCTGACGGTGTGCCTTATGACATCTCACACTGGTTATATGTTATCGTTATATGTTAGCTTGGTCTGTGAGGGATATCTGACGGTGTGCCTTATGACATCTCACACTGGTTATATGCTATATGTTATCGTTATATGTTAGCTTGGTCTGTGAGTGACATCTGACGGTGTGCCTTATGACATCTCACACTGGTTATATGTTATCGTTATATGTTAGCTTGGTCTGTGAGTGACATCTGACGGTGTGCCTTATGACATCTCACAATGGTTATATGTTATCGTTATATGTTAGCTTGGTCTGTGAGGGATATCTGACGGTGTGCCTTATGACATCTCACACTGGTTATATGTTATCGTTATATGTTAGCTTGGTCTGTGAGGGATATCTGACGGTGTGCCTTATGACATCTCACAATGGTTATATGCTATATGTTATCGTTATATGTTAGCTTGGTCTGTGAGTGACATCTGACGGTGTGCCTTATGACATCTCACACTGGTTATATGTTATCGTTATATGTTAGCTTGGTCTGTGGGGGATATCTGACGGTGTGCCTTATGACATCTCACACTGGTTATATGTTATCGTTATATGTTAACTTGGTCTGTGAGGGATATCTGACGGTGTGCCTTATGACATCTCACACTGGTTATATGCTATATGTTATCGTTATATGTTAGCTTGGTCTGTGAGTGACATCTGACGGTGTGCCTTATGACATCTCACACTGGTTATATGTTATCGTTATATGTTAGCTTGGTCTGTGAGTGACATCTGATGGTGTGCCTTATGACATCTCACAATGGTTATATGTTATCGTTATATGTTAGCTTGGTCTGTGAGGGATATCTGACGGTGTGCTTTATGACATCTCACACTGGTTATATGTTATCGTTATATGTTAGCTTGGTCTGTGAGGGATATCTGACGGTGTGCCTTATGACATCTCACAATGGTTATATGCTATATGTTATCGTTATATGTTAGCTTGGTCTGTGAGTGACATCTGACGGTGTGCCTTATGACATCTCACACTGGTTATATGTTATCGTTATATGTTAGCTTGGTCTGTGGGGGATATCTGACGGTGTGCCTTATGACATCTCACAATGGTTATATGCTATATGTTATCGTTATATGTTAGCTTGGTCTGTGAGTGACATCTGACGGTGTGCCTTATGACATCTCACAATGGTTATATGTTATCGTTATATGTTAGCTTGGTCTGTGAGGGATATCTGACGGTGTGCCTTATGACATCTCACACTGGTTATATGTTATCGTTATATGTTAGCTTGGTCTGTGAGTGACATCTGACGGTGTGCCTTATGACATCTCACACTGGTTATATGTTATCGTTATATGTTAACTTGGTCTGTGAGGGATATCTGACGGTGTGCCTTATGTCATCTCACACTGGTTATATGTTATCGTTATATGTTAACTTGGTCTGTGAGGGATATCTGACGGTGTGCCTTATGACATCTCACAATGGTTATATGGTATATGTTATCGTTATATGTTAGCTTGGTCTGTGAGTGACATCTGACGGTGTGCCTTATGACATCTCACAATGGTTATATGTTATCGTTATATGTTAGCTTGGTCTGTGAGGGATATCTGACGGTGTGCCTTATGACATCTCACACTGGTTATATGTTATCGTTATATGTTAACTTGGTCTGTGAGGGATATCTGACGGTGTGCCTTATGACATCTCACACTGGTTATATGTTATCGTTATATGTTAGCTTGGTCTGTGAGGGATATCTGACGGTGTGCCTTATGACATCTCACAATGGTTATATGCTATATGTTATCGTTATATGTTAGCTTGGTCTGTGAGTCTCATCTGACGGTGTGCCTTATGACATCTCACACTGGTTATATGTTATCGTTATATGTTAGCTTGGTCTGTGAGGGATATCTGACGGTGTGCCTTATGACATCTCACACTGGTTATATGTTATCGTTATATGTTAGCTTGGTCTGTGAGTGACATCTGACGGTGTGCCTTATGACATCTCACAATGGTTATATGTTATCGTTATATGTTAGCTTGGTCTGTGAGGGATATCTGACGGTGTGCCTTATGACATCTCACACTGGTTATATGTTATCGTTATATGTTAGCTTGGTCTGTGAGGGATATCTGACGGTGTGCCTTATGACATCTCACACTGGTTATATGCTATATGTTATCGTTATATGTTAGCTTGGTCTGTGAGTGACATCTGACGGTGTGCCTTATGACATCTCACACTGGTTATATGTTATCGTTATATGTTAGCTTGGTCTGTGAGTGACATCTGACGGTGTGCCTTATGACATCTCACAATGGTTATATGTTATCGTTATATGTTAGCTTGGTCTGTGAGGGATATCTGACGGTGTGCCTTATGACATCTCACACTGGTTATATGTTATCGTTATATGTTAGCTTGGTCTGTGAGGGATATCTGACGGTGTGCCTTATGACATCTCACAATGGTTATATGCTATATGTTATCGTTATATGTTAGCTTGGTCTGTGAGTGACATCTGACGGTGTGCCTTATGACATCTCACACTGGTTATATGTTATCGTTATATGTTAGCTTGGTCTGTGGGGGATATCTGACGGTGTGCCTTATGACATCTCACACTGGTTATATGTTATCGTTATATGTTAACTTGGTCTGTGAGGGATATCTGACGGTGTGCCTTATGACATCTCACACTGGTTATATGCTATATGTTATCGTTATATGTTAGCTTGGTCTGTGAGTGACATCTGACGGTGTGCCTTATGACATCTCACACTGGTTATATGTTATCGTTATATGTTAGCTTGGTCTGTGAGTGACATCTGATGGTGTGCCTTATGACATCTCACAATGGTTATATGTTATCGTTATATGTTAGCTTGGTCTGTGAGGGATATCTGACGGTGTGCTTTATGACATCTCACACTGGTTATATGTTATCGTTATATGTTAGCTTGGTCTGTGAGGGATATCTGACGGTGTGCCTTATGACATCTCACAATGGTTATATGCTATATGTTATCGTTATATGTTAGCTTGGTCTGTGAGTGACATCTGACGGTGTGCCTTATGACATCTCACACTGGTTATATGTTATCGTTATATGTTAGCTTGGTCTGTGGGGGATATCTGACGGTGTGCCTTATGACATCTCACAATGGTTATATGCTATATGTTATCGTTATATGTTAGCTTGGTCTGTGAGTGACATCTGACGGTGTGCCTTATGACATCTCACAATGGTTATATGTTATCGTTATATGTTAGCTTGGTCTGTGAGGGATATCTGACGGTGTGCCTTATGACATCTCACACTGGTTATATGTTATCGTTATATGTTAGCTTGGTCTGTGAGTGACATCTGACGGTGTGCCTTATGACATCTCACACTGGTTATATGTTATCGTTATATGTTAACTTGGTCTGTGAGGGATATCTGACGGTGTGCCTTATGTCATCTCACACTGGTTATATGTTATCGTTATATGTTAACTTGGTCTGTGAGGGATATCTGACGGTGTGCCTTATGACATCTCACAATGGTTATATGGTATATGTTATCGTTATATGTTAGCTTGGTCTGTGAGTGACATCTGACGGTGTGCCTTATGACATCTCACAATGGTTATATGTTATCGTTATATGTTAGCTTGGTCTGTGAGGGATATCTGACGGTGTGCCTTATGACATCTCACACTGGTTATATGTTATCGTTATATGTTAACTTGGTCTGTGAGGGATATCTGACGGTGTGCCTTATGACATCTCACACTGGTTATATGTTATCGTTATATGTTAGCTTGGTCTGTGAGTGACATCTGACGGTGTGCCTTATGACATCTCACAATGGTTATATGCTATATTTTATCGTTATATGTTAACTTAGTCTGTGAGTTATATTTGACGGTCTGCCTTATGTCATCTTACACTGGTTGTATGTTCACATGGTCTGTGAGTGATGACAGATGTGTGGCATGACATCTTACACTGGTTATGTGGTTACATAGTCTATGAGTGACAACTGATGCTGTGGCATGTCATCTCACACTGGTCATATGTTCATATGATCTGTGAGTGACGACTGATGCTGTGGCATGCCATCTGACACTGGTCATATGTTCATATGATCTGTGAGTGACGACTGATGCTGTGGCATGCCATCTGACACTGGTCATATGTTCATATGGTCTGTGAGTGACGACTGATGCTGTGGCATGTCATCTCACACTGCTTATATGGTCTGTGCGAGATGCCATCTCTCACTCGTTATATATTCACATGGTCTGTGAGTGATGTATAAGGTATAACATGTCACCTCACTCTGCTTATAAGTTCATATGGTCAGTGAGTGACGTTTTATATGTGACATCATCTCACACTAGTTAAATTTTCATATGGTCTGTGAGTGATATGTGATGTTTGACACATCATCTCACACTGGTTGTTTGTTCCTATGATCTGTGAGTGAGGACTGATGGTGCATAAGCTGAAGTAGGTGTGTAAATCGGGGATCGGATCGGTGTACAATAGAGCCCCCTATGGTTTTATAGCCCCCCTCCTTGGGCTTTAACCTCTCAGATGAGCCCCCCCCCCCGCTCCGAAGAGCCCTGATGGGGCGTCGTTGGTGATCTGTGCCCACCCCCCTCCCAATTCTGAAGAGCCCAGCTGGGGTGTCGTTGATGATCTGAGCCCCCCACCCCCCTCTCTGAAGAGCCCAGCTGGGGTGTCATTGATGATCTGAGCCCCCCCCCCGCTCTGAAGAGCCCAGCTGGGGTGTCGTTTATGATCTGAGCCCCCCTTCCACATAATGGAGTAAGCAAGGCACTGCAGTCTCTGAAGACAGCATCATTGCTGAGAGGTCACAGGGGTCAGAGAGAGACCTGGTGTTACATCTTGGAATCACCAAGTTTACCAGTGAAACTCCAATTCACTAGCATAAGGAGCAGCGTCTTAGCATACTGAGCAGTGCCCTGGCATACTGAGCAGCGCCCTGGCATACTGAGCAGCACCCTGGCATACCAAACATCACCCTGGTATACTGAGCAGCGCCCTGGTACTGAGCAGCGCCCTAGCATACTGAGCACCACCCTGGCATACTGAGCAGCACCCTGGCATACCAAACATCACCCTGGCATACCGAGCAGTGCCCTGGCATACTGTGCAGCATCCTGGCATACTGAACAGCACCCTGGCATACCGAGCAGCACACTGGCATACTGAGCAGCACCCTAGCATACTGAGCAGCACCCTGGCATACCAAACATCACCCTGGTATACTGAGCAGCGCCCTGGTATACTGAGCAGCGCCCTGGCATACTGAGCAGCACCCTGGCATACTGAGCAGCACCTTGGCATACCGAGCAGCACCCTGGTATACTGAGCAGTACCCTGGTATACTGAGCAGCGCCCTGGCATACCGAGAAGTGCCCTGGCATACTGTGCAGCATCCTGGCATACTGAACAGCACCCTGGCATACCGAGCAGCACACTGGCATACTGAGCAGTGCCCTGGCATATTGAGCAGTGCCCTGGCAGTTGTGCTGTATACTAGCGCACTGAGCAGTACCCTGCCCAGTTGAGCTGTATCCTAGTGCACTGAGCAGTGCCGTGGCCAGTTGAGCTGTATCCTTGCGCACTGAGCAGTGCCGTGGCCAGTTGAGCTGTATCCTAGTGCACTGAGCAGTACCCAGGCCAGTTGAACTGTATCCTAGTGCACTGAGCAGTGCCGTGGCCAGATCTGTATCCTTGCGCACTGAGCAGTGCCGTGGACAGTTGAGCTGTATCCTTGCGCACTGAGCAGTGCCGTGGCCAGTTGAGCTGTACCCTAGTGCACTGAGCAGTACCCAGGCCAGTTGAACTGTATCCTAGTGCACTGAGCAGTGCCGTGGCCAGTTGAGCTGTATCCTTGCGCACTGAGCAGTGCCGTGGACAGTTGAGCTGTATCCTAGCGCACTGAGCAGTACCCTGGTCAGTTGAGCTGTATCCTAGTGCACTGAGGAGCAGCCTGGGCAGTTGAGCTGTATCCCAGCGCACTGAGCAATACCTTGGACAGTTGAGCTGTATCCTAGCGCTGAGCAGTACCCCTCCAAGTTGTACTGTATCCTAGCGCACTGAGCAGCACCCTGAACAGTTGAGCTGTATCCAAGCGCACCGAGCCGTACCCCAGCCAGTTGAGTTGTATCCTAGCACACTGAGCAGCACCCTGAACAGTTGAGCTGTATCCTAGCGCACCGAGCCGTACCCCAGCCAGTTGAGTTGTATCCTAGCACACTGAGCAGCACCCTGAGCAGTTGAGCTGTATCCTAGCGCACCGAGCCGTACCCCAGCCAGTTGAGTTGTATCCTAGCACACTGAGCAGCACCCTGAACAGTTGAGCTGTATCCTAGCGCACTGAGCCATACCCCAGCCACTTGAGTTGTATCCTGGCACACTGAGGAGTACCCTGGACAGTTGAGCTGTATCCTAGCACACTGAGCAGTACACTGGCCAGTTGAGCTGTAGTCTAGTGCACTGAGCAGTACCCTGGTCAGTTGAGCTGTATCCTAGTGCACTGAGCAGTACCCTGGCCAGTTGAGCTGTATCCTAGTGCACTGAGCAGTACCCTGGCCAGTTGAGCTGTATCCTAGTGCACTGAGCAGTACCCTGGCCAGTTGAGCTGTATCCTAGTGCACTGAGCAGTACCCTGGCCAGTTGTGCTGCATCCTCAATCAATAAATCAGGGATTTTCGAAGCGTGCTACTCACCCGCGAGGATCTCAAGGCGCTGGGGTGGGGGGGGGAGATGTGTAGCTACGTTTTCCCAAAGAGCCAGGTCTTTTGGCTCTTCCTGAAGGCATGCAGAGTGGGGGAACATCTGATGCTGAGCGGGAGTTTGTTCCAGGTCTTAGCCGCAATGTAGGAGTAGGCTCTTCCACCTGTTCTGGCTCTGCAGATGCTAGGGGTTTCAGCAAAGGCGAGGTCTGCGGAGCAGAGGCTTCTCTCGGGAGCGTAGAAGGAGACTCTTTCATTGAGGTATTGGGGTCCGCTGTTGTGTAGGGATTTGTAGGCATGAGTGAGTAGCTTGAAGGTCACTCTCTTTTTGGCGGGGAGCCAGTGGATGTTTCGTAGGTGCTGGGTGATGTGGTCTTGTCGTGTGATGCCGAAGATAAGTCTGGCGGCGGTATTCTGGATGGCCTGGAGTTTTTGGAGCATGGTTTTGTTGATTCCGGCGTAGAGGGCGTTTCCGTAGTCCAGTCTGCTGGTTATGAGTGCGTGGGTGACGGTCTTCCTAAATTCGGGGGGATCCATTCGAAGGTCTTACGGAGGATGCGGAGGGTGTTGAAGCACATGGGGGCGACGGCGTTGACCTGTCGGGTCATGGTGAGGGATGAGTCGAGTATGATGCCGAGGTTGCAGGCGTGGTCTGTAGGAGTGGGGGGGGGTTGCTGAGGGCGGTGAGCCACCAGGTGGTGTCCCAAGCTGAGGGGGTGGGTCCAAGGCGAGGACTTCTTTCTTCTCTGAGTTGAGCTTCAGGCAGCTGCTGCTCATCCAGGAGGCGACATCTTTCATTCCTTCCTGGAAGCTTAGTCTGGTGGTGTTGGGTTCCTTTGTGAGGGAGAGGATGAGCTGGGTGTCGTCGGCGTAGGATACTATGCTGAGTTCGTGTTGTCTGACCATGGTTGCGAGTGGGGCCACGTAGATGTTGAAGAGCGTGGGGCTGAGCGATGATCCTTGGGGTACTCCGCAGCTGATCTCTGTGGGTTCGGAGAGGAAGGGCAGGAGTCTGATTCTTTGGGTTCGGCCGGTGAGGAAAGAGCGGATCCAGTCAAGGGCGGTTCCCTGTATGCTGGCGTCATAGAGTCTGGAGGTCAGTGTGTGGTGGCAGATGGTGTTGAAAGCTGCGGAGAGGTCAAGTAGGATGAGGGCCGCCATGTGGCCCTGGTGGAGGAGAGTGCGGATGTCATCTGTGGCGTCTAGGCGGGCGGTCTTGGTGCTGTGGTTGCTGCGGAATCCGGATTGGGAGGAGTCAAAGATGGAGTTAGCTTCAATGAAGTTCGTGAGCTGGATGTTGACGATCTTCTCAGTTACTTCAGCTGCGAATTGGAGGAGAGAGATGGGTCTGTAGTTTTTGAGGTCCATCAGGTCAGCGGAGGGTTTTTTGAGGAGGGGCTTGACTTCTGCACGTTTCCAGTCATCGGGGAATGTGCCAGATTCGAACGTGGCATTGATGGTGCGTCGTAGCTCGGGTGCTATGGAGGCGGCGGCTCTGTTGAAGATGTGCAGCGGGTAGGGGTCCATGGGGGCTTCTGAGTAAATGCTCTTCATGGTTGTGGTGGTGTCTTCGGTGGTGACCGGGGTCCAGGTGGAGATGGTGGGCTGGCTGGCGTTGCTGGAGGTAGGTGTGGTTTCGGTGTCTGGTGTCTGTTCGTTGAAGTTGTCGTAGAGGGACTTGATTTTGAGGTGGAAGTAGGAGCTGAGTTTGTTGCAGAGGTCCTGGGAAGGTGTGATGTCCGAGACTTCACTGGGGGATTTGGTGAATTCCTGTATGATGCTGAAGAGCTCCTTCGAGTTGCTGGAGTTGGCGAGGATCTTGTCCTGGATGAAGTTCCTTTTGGTGGATCTGATGCGATGGTGGTATTCTGTCATGGCGTTCTTGTAGCTGGTCTGTGCTTTCATGGTTTTGTTGTTTCTCCATACTTTCTCGAGACGTCTGCAGGTGCGTCTGGATTTTCGAAGGTCAGTGGTGACCCAGGTGACTTTCGTGGGGCACTGTTTGTTAGAGCTCCGGAGGGGGGCGAGCTTGTTTGAGAAGTTGGTGATCCATTTGTGGAGTTCGTGGGCTGCAGAGTTGACATTGGTCGTGGAGGGAGGGGGCACGTGGTTGAGGGTGGAGTTGAAGTGTTCTTCTGTGACCTTGCTCAAATTCCTGCGTGGAGGGCATGGTGTAGGTTTGTGTGCGGTGGGTTTAGAGAAGGAGAAGTGTACGCAGTGGTGGTCCATCCAGAGGGGTTGCGTAGTGTGACTGAAGTGGATGTTGTTCCCTCCTGCGAAGATGGGGTCAAGGATGTGTCCTACCTTGTGGGTGGGGGTGGTGACGAGCTGCTTCAGTCCGAGGTTGTCCAGGATGGCGGTGGAGTTGGGGTCGCTGAGGTTGTCAAGGTGGGAATTCAGGTCTCCGAGCATTATGTAGTCCATGGAGGTGATGGCGTGGGGCACGTTGAGGTCGGTGATGGTTACAGCAAATGCGGTTTGTGGTCCGGGAGGTCTGTAGGCGAGCGTGCCGCATATGGTCATTCTGGGGTTGGTCTGGATTTAGAAATGGAGATGTTCTGTGGGGGCCGAGGAGTCGTTTGTGCTGGATGTGGTGAGCCGGAGGGAGTTCTTGTGTGCGATGGCGAGTCCTCCTCCCGGGTGGTTGAGGTGGTCCTTTCTCTGGATCTTGTATCCGTCGGGGATGGCGGTAGCGGTGTTGGGGGCGGAGGCGGTGTTGGTCCAAGTTTCTGTGAGGAAGGCGATGTCTGATGACAGGGTGTCGAGGAGGTCCCAGATTTCTATTGCGTGTCTGGGCAGGGAGCGTACGTTGTGGAGGATGCAGCTCTGGGGTTTGGGTGCACTGGCGTCTGGTGGGTGGGCGGTAACTGAGGGGATCTGGAGGTGGGTGAAGGTGCTTCGGCAGTGTTGGCAGGAGAACTGGCCGTGGGTGGTGTTCGGCGTCGACAGCTGGCAGTTGTTGTTTCTTCCAGAGTTGAGTGAGTGGAGGGCAGCTGAGTCGTAGCGGTGGGAGGTCGAAGAACCAGGGTCCCTGGCGCTGGTCAGTGTCAGGTCATGGACAGGCGCAGACGGGCCTGCCTTTGGCGTGCCAGCGGAGTGGCTGCACATCGGCCGCCATTAAGTAGGGGACTGGGGAGGGAGCGCAGCTGGGAGGCGGGAGCTGGAACCTCACTCTGAAGATCTGCCTCTCTTGTGCAACACCCGTCCCTGCTGGGCACACAGCACCTATGTGCCTTCTGAGTGATGCACACACTTGTGTACACCATGCATCAGTCTGAAGATCTGCCTCTCTTGTGCCACACCGTCCCTGCTGGGCTTACAGCTCTTGTGCGCCTTCTGAGGGGTGCACACACTTGTGTTCACTATGCCTTACTCATAGGGAACTGTCCTTCTTGTGCACATATGTCCCTGCTGGGCACACAGCTCTTGTGCGCCTTCTGAGGGGTGCACACACTTGTGTTCACTATGCCTTACTCATAGGGAACTGTCCTTCTTGTGCACATATGTCCCTGCTGGGCACACAGCTCTTGTGCGCCTTCTGAGGGGTGCACACACTTGTGTTCACTATGCCTTACTCATAGGGAACTGTCCTTCTTGTGCACATATGTCCCTGCTGGGCACACAGCTCTTGTGCGCCTTCTGAGGGGTGCACACACTTGTGTTCACCATGTCTCACTCTGAAGAATTGGGTTACCAGACTTCCCTCTCAGAAGTGCTTTAACATATAGTGACTTTTAATCCATAGGGCCATATTATCAAGAACGGCGCAAACATTATCGCCGCTTTAGCGGCAGGAAACTGCAGCTAAAGCGGCAATAAGGGGCTTGATAATATGCCCTATAGAATTCCAATAGAAGCCCAGGTTTGATGTCCTTGACACCAGAACCTGGGCTTCTATTGGAATTCTCTAGGGCATATTATCAAGCCCCTTATCGCCGCTTTAGTGGCAGTTTCCTGCCGCTAAAGTGGCGATAATGTTTGCGCTGTTCTTGATAATATGGCCCATAGTGTTTACAAAATTGTCATTCCAGTGCATTGTGCAACGTTCTTTTTAAAGTTGTCTTGCCAAAAAGCTAATTCCCCATTCTTTCCACCCGCCCAGCCCGACCCTCCGCCCCCACGAGACTCAACACCAATTGTTCATGAATATAGTGCATGGGGAGTCTCTGACAGAGTGAGTACACTGATTGCAACCTGCAGGATCTGGTAGAAAGATCTTTGGAGCCGAAGGAAAATTACCATTTTGTCCTCTGGACAACCACCATCCCAGCAACAGGGCCATATTTAGGGCTTTACTATGTAACTTGCCCCTCTGTAGTGGTGCCCAGAGGCAGCTGCCTTGTATCACCCTAATGCGCTATTAACCTTGAATATATACCCAATAAAAGTACAAAATTCAGGAAAACATTAACAGAGACACCATTTGTAGTGGGCAGAGCTCGAAGTGAAACCCATGGACGTCCTTCCTGCACACAAACAATCCTTAAAGACATATTCCTCTGTCTACGTGTGCTGCCGAATGTACCGCGCATGGAAAGAGAGAGTATCGAGGAGAAGTAAAGATATTGCTCTTGTTACGCCTCTGTCGGGTAGGTGCACCATTTTTGTGCGAACTGAGGTTGACAAGTCTTTGTGAATCTGGGTTTGCATCAAAGTCCACGGGTGGATGCAGGGAATGCCCATGCTGCACCCCTGTAATGCCTCCTCGACACAAAGTGATGCAAGGCAGCTCTCTGCACAGCCTTGCACTACTTTGTATTCACAAAACAATGCAAAGCGGCTTTGTGTGGCTTAGTAAATGCCACAAATTATTTTGTGTCGAGGCTTTGTCACAAAGTGACACAAGCTGACGCAAAACAACAGTAAATCTGGCCTTTGAGTCTTCCATTCGACCAGCGTCATGCTACGAGAGATGATTTGGGACACGTACTGCATTGTGATACAAGCCACGCATGGGAGCTGTAGAATGAAAAGGGTTTGTCTCAGCAGCCATGTTGCTCCTGATTTCATCATTATGGCCGGTCTGCCATCTTGCCATCCCAGAGAAACCTAACATTTCCCACTTGGCTTTGTTCTGTTGCTCCCCAGAGGGGTCTAGGATGTGCTGTAGCAGGTGTACCCACCAAGTGTGCCCTAGCTTCAGCAGGAGAGACCTCAGTCCCCCCCAAACAAGATAGGAGAGCTTGTTGGTCAGTGGCTGATGATCTCAGTTCATTGGCACTTGGTGGCATATTTACTAAAAGTTCATGCAACGCAAAGTTTGTGTGATGCGTCGCGTGAACAGGAGAGAGGTGAACAGCATCCTATCTACTAAGATATGCCACTCTTCGGCTCTCTCCCTGTGCTGGTGCCCTTGAAGCAGCCTTGCTCCAGCGCAGACACGCTTGAACCATGGTACAAGGGGGCCTGCATTATCAGCGGGAACGGTTTTGTGCAGGAAGGTATACTTTCCTGCACAAAAACAATCCTGAAAGGCAATTTTTTCTTTCTGTATGAGATGGCGAATGCATCACAGAGAGAAAGAGGAAGTAACGAAGATGCAATAGAGCAGGGAAGAGGTCTTTGAGTTTAACAATTCTGCTGAGAACAAATAAAAAAGGGTAGCCTGTGGCCTGCAGTCATAGTCATTAGTGTTATACAGCGCTTCATACTGCACGTCTGGTTATTTGCTCTTTACACCCCCTGTATCCCATTCCAATAAAGGGGCTTCAGCCTAAGGTCTCTCTGGAAAGAACCCACGAGTATTATGGGATGCCTGTCATAGCTTCTAAGTCACCAACAGGCACTGCCAGTAGAATGGCATGCCGTGTCTCCCTAGCAATGGCCAGCATATAAAAGGATGCACTTGAATTTGGTGACTTCGCTCCAAATATTCGTGTGCAGCTCAGCACCTGAGTGGGCAGCTGCCTTGGCGCCAGGAACATCTCAGTTCAGCTTTCAACCCTTGGATGTGGTCCGATAGGAGGATAGGACCAGGGACAGGAGGCCATGGTGCAGCTATTGTGGTTACGGACCAGCAAAGCCGACAGCTGTTGGTGGGAAGGTGCTGCCCAACTCGCCTATGTCAAGACTCCATTCCAAAATGTGCACCAGATATGAATCCCATTCCAGTATGTCCCTTTCTGAGGCCAGACTCCTTCCTGTCCGGTGATTACTGTTCAGAGATCTGCCTTTTATTGGCAAATGGTTCCCATTAGGAGACCAATCAATCAATCAATCAATCATGACACTTATAAAGCGCACTACATACCCGCGAGGGTCTCAAGGCGCTGGGGGAAGAGGGGGGTGGTGCTGCTACTGATCGAAGAGCCAGGTCTTGAGGAGTCTTCTGAAGGCCAGTAGGTCTTGGGTCTGTCGGAGGTTGGTGGGGAGGGTGTGCCAGGTCTTGGCGGCGAGGTGGGAGAAGGATCTGCCGCCGGCGGTCGTTTTCCGGATGCGGGGGACTGTGGCGAGGGCGAGGCTGGTCGAGCGGAGCTGGCGGGTGGGGGTGTAGAAGCTGAGTCGTCTGTTGAGGTAGGCTGGTCCGGAGTTGTGGAGTGCTTTGTGTGCGTGGGTGAGGAGCTTGAAGGTTATCCTCTTGTTGACAGGGAGCCAGTGCAGGTCTCTCAGGTGGGGTGTGATGTGGCTGCGTCGGGGGATGTCGAGGATAAGACGTGCAGAGGCGTTCTGGATGCGTTGCAGCCGTCTCAGGAGCTTAGCCGTCGTTCCTGCGTAGAGGGCGTTTCCGTAGTCCAGCCTGCTGGTGACGAGGGCCTGGGTGACTGTTTTTCTTGTTTCGGTGGGGATCCACTTGAAGATCCTGCGGAGCATTCAGAGGATGTTGAAGCAGGATGAGGAAACGGCGTTGACCTGCTTAGTCATGGAGAGGGTGGGGTTGAGGATGACCCCTAGGTTGCGTACGTGGTCGGTGGGTGGCGGGGCTGTTCCCAGTGATGTTGGCCACCAGGAGTCGTCCCAGGCTGAAGGGTTGGAACCAAGGATGAGGACCTCCGTCTTGTCCGAGTTCAGCTTCAGGCGGCTGGTCCTCATCCATTCGGCGACGGCCTTCATTCCTTCGTGGAGGTGGGCTTTGGCGGTGTGAGGGTCTTTGGTGAGGGAGAGGATCAGCTGGGTGTCGTCGGCGTAGGAGATGATGTTGAGGTTGTGCTGTCGGGCGACGTGGGCGAGGGGTGCCATGTAGATGTTGAACAGCGTTGGGCTGAGGGAGGAGCCTTGGGGTACGCCGCAGATGATCTTGGTGGCCTTGGATCGGAAGGGGGCGAGGCGGACGCTTTGTGTTCTGCCGGAAAGGAAGGATGTGGTCCAGTCCAGGGCCTTCTCTTGGATCCCGGCGTCGTGAAGGCGTGTTCGTAGTGTGTGGTGGCAGACCGTGTCGAAGGCGGCTGATAGGTCCAGGAGGATGAGGGCTGCTGTTTCTCCGTTGTCTAGCAGGGTCCTGATGTCATCGGTGGCGGCGATGAGGGCGGTTTCGGTGCTGTGGTTGCTGCGGAAGCCGGACTGGGAAGGGTCCAGGATGTTGTTCTCCTCGAGGTTGCGGGTCAGTTGTTTGTTGACGATTTTCTCGGTGACCTTCGCGGGGAACGGGAGCAGAGAGATGGGTCGGAAGTTCTTGAGGTCCTTGGGGTCTGCCTTGGGTTTCTTGAGTAAGGCGGTGATCTCGGCGTGCTTCCAGCTTTCCGGGAAGGTTGCTGTCTCGAAGGAGATGTTGATTATTTTCCGGAGATGGGGCGTGATGGCTGTACTGGCTTTGTTGAAGATGTGGTGAGGGCACAGGTCTAGCGGTGAACCGGAGTGGATGGTGTTCATGATCTCGCTGGTGTCCTCGTCGTTGATGTTGGTCCAGGAGAGCAGGCGGTTGGTGGTTGTGGGGGCAGAGGTCTCGGTGGTTGCCGGGGCGGTCGTGGTGTTGAAGCTGTAGTGGATGTCGGCGATTTTGCGGTGGAAGAAGGTGGCCAGTGAGTCGCACAGGTCTCGCGACGGCTGGATGTCGTTGGTGTTGGAGCTGGGGTTGGAGAGTTCCTTCACGATGTTGAAGAGCTCTTTGCTGTTGTGTGCGTTGTTGTCTAGGCGGTCTTTGAGTGAGGCCCTTTTGGCGGATCTGATGAGGTGATGGTGACTGCGGGTGGCGCTCTTGTGGGCGGCGTAGCTGTCCGCTGTCCGTTCGTGGAGCCAGATCTTCTCCAGTTTTCTGCATGTTCGTTTGGAGGCCTGTAGGTCTTCGGTGAACCAGGTGGCTTTCTTGCTGGTGTGGCTGTTGGGCGGATTCTTGAGCGGGGCGAGGGTGTTGGCGCAGTCGTCGATCCACTGTCTGTGGTTGCGGGCGGCGGTGTCGGGGTCGGAGGGTTCGGCGGGTGGGCTCAGGGCGAGGGTTGTGGTTAGCTGGTCTTCCGTGACTCTGCTCCAGCAGCGGCGAGGCATTTGTTCGGTGCGGTGGTGCGTGGTGGGCTTCCTGTAGGTGAAGTGGATGCAGTGGTGGTCAGTCCAGTGGGGTTCGGAGGTGTGGTTGAAGGAGACGTGTGGGCTTGCGGAAAAGATGGAGTCGAGTGATTCTTGTTAAGAGACCAGTCCCGTCCTGTCCGGCGGTTCCTGTTCAGAGACCAACCCCTTCCTGTCAGGTGACTCCTGATCAGAGACAGGTCACTTCCTGTCAGGTGGTTCCTGCTTTGAGACCAGCCCCTTAGTAACAGGTCGTTCCTTTCCAGAGACCAGCCCCTTCCTGTCCGGTGGTTCCTATTTTGAAACCAGCCACTTCCTGACACGTGGCTCCTGTCCAGAGACCAGCCCCTTCCTGTCCGGTGGCTCCTGTTCAGAGATAAGCCCCTTCCTGTCCGGTGGCTCCTGTTCAGAGACCAGCACCTTCCTGTCCGGTGGTTCCTGTTCAGAGACCAGCCCCTTCCTGACAGGTGATTCCTGTTCAGAGACCGGCCCCTTACTGTCCGGTGGTTCCTGTTCAGAGACCGGCCCCTTCCTGTCCGGTGGTTCCTGTTCAGAGACCAGCCCCTTCCTGTCCGGTGGTTCCTATTTTGAAACCAGCCACTTCCTGACACGTGGCTCCTGTCCAGAGACCAGCCTAATCCTGTCTGGTGATTCCTGTTCAGAGACCGGCCCCTTCCTGTCCGGTGGCTCCTGTTTGGAGACCAGCCCCTTCCTGTCCGGTGGTTCCTGTTCAGAGATAAGCCCCTTCCTGTCCGGTGGTTCCTGTTCAGAGACCAGCCCCTTCCTGTCCGGTGGTTCCTGTTCAGAGACCAGCCCCTTCCTGTCCGGTGGTTCCTGTTCAGAGATAAGCCCCTTCCTGTCCGGTGGTTCCTGTTCAGAGACCAGCCCCTTCCTGACAGGTGATTCCTATTTTGAAACCAGCCACTTCCTGACATGTGGCTCTTGTCCAGAGACCAGCCTAATCCTGTCTGGTGATTCCTGTTCAGAGACCAGCCCCTTCCTGACAGGTGGCTCCTGTTTGGAGACCAGCCCCTTCCTATCAAGAGGTTCCTGTTCAGAGAATAGTCCCTTCCTGTCCGGTGGATCCTGTTCAGAGACCAGTCCCTTCTTGACAAGTGATTCTTGTTAAGAGACCAGCCCCGTCCTGTCCGGCGGTTCCTGTTCAGAGACCAGCCCCTTCCTGACAGGTGGCTCCTGTTCAGAGCCCAGCCTCTTCCTGTCCGGTGGTTCCTGTTCAGAGACCAGCCTCTTCCGGTCCAGTGGTTCCCTTTTCGAGATCAGCTTCTTTCTGTCCAGGGGTTCCTGTTCAGAGACCAGCCACTTCCTGTCTGGTGGTTCCTGTTCAGAGACTGGCCCCTTCCTGTACGGTGGTTCTTGTTCAGAGACCAACCCCTTCCTGACAGCTGGTTCCTGTTCAGAGACCAGCCCCTTCCTGACAGGCAGTTCCTGTTCAGAGACCAGCCCCTTCCTGACAGGTGGCTCCTGTTCAGAGACCAGCCTCTTCCTGTCCGGTGGTTCCTGTTCAGAGACTGGCCCCTTCCTGACAGGCGGTTGCTGTTCAGAGACCAGCCCCTTCCTGACAGGCAGTTCCTGTTCAGAGACCAGCCCCTTCCTGACAGGTTGCTCCAGTTCAGAGACCTGCCTCTTCCTGTCCGGTGGTTCCTGTTCAGAGACCAGCCTCTTCCTGTCTGGTGGTTCCTGTTCAGAGACCAGCCTCTTCCTGTCTGGGGGTTCATGTTAAGAGACCAGCCCCGTACTGTCCAGCGATTCCTGTTCAGAGCCCAGCCTCTTCCTGTCCGGTAGTTCCTTTTTATAGATCAGCCTCTTCCTGTCTGAGGGTTCCTGTTCAAAGACCAGCCTCTTCCTGTTCAGTGGTTCCTTTTTAGAGATCAGCCTCTTCCTGTCTGGGGGTTCCTGTTCAGAGACCAGCCTATTCCTGTCTGGTGGTTCCTTTTCAGAGACCAGCCTATTCCTGTCCGGTGGTTCCTTTTCAGAGACCAGCCCCTTCCTGTTGGTGGTTCCTGTTCAGAGACTGGCCCCTTCCTGTACGGTGGTTCTTGTTCAGAGACCAACCCCTTCCTGACAGCTGGTTCCTGTTCAGAGACCAGCCCCTTCCTGACAGGTAGTTCCTGTTCAGAGACCAGCCCCTTCCTGACAGGTGGCTCCTGTTCAGAGACCAGCCTCTTCCTGTCCGGTGGTTCCTGTTCAGAGACTGGCCCCTTCCTGACAGGCGGTTGCTGTTCAGAGACCAGCCCCTTCCTGACAGGTTGCTCCAGTTCAGAGACCTGCCTCTTCCTGTCCGGTGGTTCGTGTTCAGAGACCAGCCTCTTCCTGTCCGGTGCTTCCTGTTCAGAGACCAGCCTCTTCCTGTCTGGGGGTTCCCATTCAGAGACCAGCCCCTTCCTGTCTGAGGGTTCCTGTTCAGAGACCAGCTCCTTGCTGTCCGGTGGCTCCTGTTCAGAGACCAGCCCCTTCCTGTCTGGTGGTTCCTGTTCAGAGACCGGCCACTTCCTGTCCAGTGGTTCCTGTTCAGAGATCAACCCCTTCCTGAAAGGTGGTTCCTGTTCAGAGACCATCCCTTTCCTGTCCGGGGGTTCCTGCCCAGAGACTAGCCCCTTCCTGTCCAGTGGTTCCTGTTCAGAGATCAACCCCTTCCTGAAAGGTGGTTCCTGTTCAGAGACCATCCCTTTCCTGTCCGGGGGTTCCTGTTCAGAGACCAGCCCCTTCCTGACAGGTGGTTGCTGTTTAGAGACCAGCCCCTTCCTGACAGGTGGCTCCTGTTCAGACACCAGCTTCTTCCTGTCCGGTGGTTCCTGTTCAGAGACCAGCCTCTTCCTGTCTGGGGGTTCGTGTTCAGAAACCAGCCCCTTCCTGTCCAGGGGTTCCTGTTCACAGATCAGCCCCTTCCTGTCCGGTGATTACTGTTCGGAGATCTGCCTTTTATTGTCGAATGGTTCCTGCTAGGAGACCAGGCCTTTCCTGTCATGTGGCTCCTGATCAGAGACAGGTCACTTCCTGTCAGATGGTTCCTGCTTTGAAACCGAACCCTTAGTAACAGGTGGTTCCTTTTCAGAGACTAGCCCCTTCCTGTGAGGTGGTTTCCAGTGGCGGCTCCTCCATTGGGGCGTGGGGGCATCGCCCCACTGCTTTATCGCAGTGCGAGAAGCAGAAACATAAAATGGTAAAACGACCATTTTATGTTTCTGCTTCTCGCACTGCGTGAAAGCAGAAGTGCCTGGTTGTGGGCGGGCGGGTGGTCGGTCCTGCTCGAGGGCAGGGGGGGGAGTGGCTAGCCCACTGTTGTGGGCCCTAACTGTTTGGTCGGCCCTGGGGCCGACCAAAGCAGTCATGTGCACTCTCCCTCTTCTCTATGTAGGCTGCATGCAGCCTACATAGAGAAAATAACCGCCCAATAGGCGCCCGGCTGGGGCGCTGTCCGCTGCACCGCACCAATCACAACGCTGCCATTGCAGCGTTGTGATTGGCGGAGGGGAGGGGAGGGAGGCTGCCTGCTGGCTTCTTCCTGTTCCTGCAGGAAAGCAGCAGGAACACCGGGACCCGGCCAGGAGCAGAGGCGGCGCAGGACCCGGCGGTAAGGATTTGTAAAAAAAAAATTATTCCCCCCCACCCGCGAACACCCGCGCCCCCCCTCCCTCCTGCGAGCATGCCGGCCGCGGCTGACAACCCCACAGCCAATCCCCCGGACACCACCGCTGATTATCCTCCGTCCCCAGAGCCACGGCAACTAGGTGTGCAGGCCTCCTCTGCAGTGCAAGACAGCTCCAGGTTAGGGCCAAGGTCGGCACGCCCACCCAGAGTACCCCCACTCCTGTCATCCTGAGGGAAAACCTACTAGTGGTGGCTGGTGACATTTGAAAGTGGTGGGGTGTAAAATTTGTGCTGGAGCACACCATGGCGAGCGTAGCGAGCGAGCCCGAACAACCTAAGGAGGGTTCGGGGGGGATTTCCCCCCGAGAAAAGTTTGAAAAATGAGTGGGCAGATGGTACATTTTCAAGCAAATTTGAGAACACACGCACTTTACTCTTCACAGTCAAAAATGAGGTGAGGTTTGGCCTAAACTAATTAATAATTAGTCTAGGCCAACGTTCACCTCCTTTTTGACTTTGAAGAGTAAAGTGCATGTGATAATGTAGATGGTTAAATACATACATCCCATCCTATTCAGCCTAGCCTGACCCTTTACCTCTACCTGCCCGGGATCTAAAAACACCTTACCTTTCTTTACCTGTGCCTCCATTAAGCTTACCCAACCCTTAAATTCTCTTTTTTTTTCAAATGGCATAATATGTATGTCATTAAAAAACATACTATCCTGTGTGGTAAAATACTGCCGGGTAAAGTACCAAAATGGGTCCTGGTGGTACTTTCCTGTGTGTTGCTTTCCTGCGTGGTAATGTCCTGTGGCATAAAGACCCTCCTCGTCTCCATCCTGTGAACTCCTCCCCTCTGCCACCACCTTTGTGCAGCGCTCCTTGTTTTTAGCTAGACTCGCACTCTATTTAAATTCATATACATGTATGCAAACATCAAATTCACCACTGATAGCTGTTGTGCACTTATTAGAAAAAAGCATAAATCTGCATAAAGGCATTAAGGCATACATCTTCCTCCGCGTCATTGCTGGTCAACTCAGATCATGAATGGGGTACCATAAGAAACATCCTGGAATCCGGTTGACCCCCACGCCCCCTGCTCTGGTGCCATGTTCCTGGACCACCTGTCGTCGAGTGACGTTGATGTAAGATGCTTCCACCGGTGCATAATACCCCTAGCGCGCCTGGTCTATTGCTTCTGAGCGCACCCGACTTATGTCTTCACTTATAAGGACCAATCACCATGGAAACGCTGCTCGGGACATGAAATAACTGGCTGGAGCCATCATTCCACAGACATCGAATCAATACTTAAAGGCATGTGAAGTTTTTTTCTGCTGGTCTGCTGATAACTAGGCAACACAAACCTTTTTGCCTCTCGAGATTCGAGTGAAAATACACAAATAAGTCATGTGTGAGGTTCGCGTTGATCCCAGTTCCAAAAGGATAGCTGAAGAGGTTGGAAGGTTGCTGCGGTGATGCGCGCCTAACATAAAGGTCACAGGTTCCAGTGACAGTGAGATCGCGCGCTGTAACCTGAAGGATACTTCCTGTTAGGTATTTGAGAAAGCACGAAATTAACTCCTTGGTGGGGCAGAGAGCTTTACAAAACACGTCTACTATCAACAATCCTAACACGCTGAATATGCCACGGTCCTGCATGTGTGGGGTCTGGTCGAATGCGTATAACAAAAAAAAAATGTGTACAGAAACAAAAAGAATAAGATGATTTGGCGGGGTCCGCAAACCACCATTCAAACACTAGAATAAATGCAAAACCAGTATTAATTTATATATGCATCCCAATAGCTAATCATCATACAAGAATATTAGGAACATTAACATACAATTTCATTAGTACTCCCCAGAGTGTTATTGTTCTATCTGGTTGAGACTCATTGGCTGATTGGGGTTCCCCGAAGTGTGACGGGTCCATTTGCATATTAACCGGCGCACGGTAGCAACAGGTCTCACCAAAATCCTCACGTGGCAGGGTGTGCACTGAAAAACATTGCACGCTCCGATATGCCCTGAGTCTGTCCCGATGGGGGGGTATCAATGAGGCGGGACGAGAACACTCACAGGGGGAGACTGGTTGAGGGACCAAGACTACAAATACTAAAATACACTACTCACCCACAAATCAATACACTTTAGCATTGAGTGAAACTAAAAGGCTGTGCACAGAGTAAAATCAACATAATAAAGTTTCTCTCGGACCGCACTGGTGGTATTTGAGCAACTCCCGCCTTCGCCTGTAAACACGCGCGGTGGAGAAGTGCATGGGAAAACCCGGACAGAAAGAACTGCTCCTGCAGGAGGCCCGTCACCGACAGAGCCTTCTAGGCGCAGAGGACAAACAGTTCAAGCAACAAACCGCAGCTGAGGAACTGAAAGACGACAAACAAATGCAATCAAAGGGCTCATGCTCCCACCAAGGTAAGTCTAATGTGCCCCCGTTACTAATTGATAGGAGAGGATCCCGGCGCTTCCCTCCGACACAAAAGAGTATTGTTATGGTGACAGGCAAAACATTTTATTTACAAGCACGGTCTCCTGAAATACTTGAGCAAGATGCCAAGACTGCGTTCAGCTGATGAGTGAGGCATAGCAGGCGTGGCATGCGAGTTCTGTCTGACAGGCTCCCCCTCACGGCGCTACAGACATTATTTGTTGTGCATGCATGACTGAAAGCAAAGGTTCAAAAGACGTTACTCATTTTCTGTGACAATGACATTCACGGGCTTCAATGTGCAAACTGCTGCACACAACCTGCGTGAGAGTTTAAAAAAGAACTCGATGCGCTGCTCTTTCAAAGTAAAGCTCACGGAGTGGGCTGAGCTGACGACGTGTAATGTCTTGTTACTTACTGGTAATCTTCATTACCCGATTGGGGTCCTCTTTGTCCTAGTCCTAACAGAGTGAGGCAGGTCCTGCCTCCAACAGCCAATCAAAACGCCTAAACTTTCAGTGCAAAGGTCCCATAAGCCCCTCCCAACCACCGCCATGCCTGTTATCAACAAGTCCAAGACACAAACACAGCGGGAGGGAGGGAGGGAAGAGGACTGGGACGAGGAGGACCCCATCGGGGTAATGAAGATTACCGGTAAGTAACAAGACATTACCCCCTCATGGGTCCTCCTCGTCCCAGTCCTAACAGAGTGAGGAACTCACAAGATGAGAACCAAGAATAAAAAACGCAGGACACCAGGGATACATGCAAAAGTACAAAATTAAATCAAACAAATGATTAATGAACAGCAGCGTTTAAAACGCCAACAGCAAAACTGCCAACAGAGGCATGTAAAACAGCAAGGTGAAAATGCCGAACAAACATGTGATGGGACTGCCAAGTGGGCGCTCTACAAATCTCCAGGACAGAGACCCCAGCCACCGCAGTCCAGGAAGCGGACACAGAACGTGTCGAACGACCCTGCACCTGAGACGGAGGAGGCAGACCTACAGACCCACAAGATAGGCAGACCGCCAAACGCACATAGCGAGTGAAGGCGGAAAGAGATACCAACCAACCCCGAGCCACACTCCCACAGGAGACAAACAGGGCAGGAGAAAGACGAAACCCCAAGGCACGGAGGAAGAAAAACCGAAGGGTGCGAACATCCAAGGATGAAGGAACAAAGGAATACCCAACCCCAGGCAAAATAGGAAGGAATCACCTCCAGCTGCAAAGGGAACACGGAGGAAACCCAGGGAGAAAAGCCAGGCACCAGCCGCAAAACAAACCAATCCAGCAGAAACTACAAATAAGGGAAGGAGAGAAGCAAAGCACCCAACTCACCCAACCGAAGCGCGGAGGCGACGGTCAACAAAAAAGCCACCGTTGTGGACAACCACAACACACAACCTCCAACAAAGGCACAAAAGGGGGCAACAGCAGACCCGCAAAACAGTAGGCAAACCCAATAAGGCACAACCACAGGAGAGACCGGACGTTGAAGCCGAAAACTAAGCAAAATCCGACTCACCAAAGGAGCAACAGCCTTCCAAAGAGGCCCCGGGACCCCGACAAGCCTGAACCGCAGCCCAACGAGCAGACAAGGCGGAAGGGGAAAGGTCCGTCAAAAACCCATCACGGAGAAAGACAAGAAAAAGAAAAAGGATCTCCAACCACGGATCCAGACAAGAGAAGAGCACCAGGAGACAAAAGAGCCCCAACGCGCACCCTAGTTCTTAAATGTTGAAGGCCGGCGCGACAACTGAATGCCACCGTCCACTACAGAAGAACAGCCCAAAGACGCCAATGACAGCCGCTCAAGAGCCAGGCCGTCAGATGCAAGCAACAAAGACAGGGCAAAGACAGGTGCGGACACAGAAGTGGAGCCGGAGTCAAGGGAAGCCAGCCAAACCCGCCCCTCTGCCAGCAGCAGCAGGAGCGGAGACCAAAGGCAGCGAGGCCAAAAAAGGAGCAACCAACAGCACAGACACCTGCACCCCCCGAATCCGCTGCAGCACCCTCGGGAGGAGGGAAATAGGAGGGAAGGCATACAGAAAGCCCGAAGGCCAAGGAAACGAGAGAGCAACCCCCAGGCCTGAGGACAGACCACCACAGAACAAAACCGGGTGAGAAGAGCGTCGGGAGGGGAAGCAAAAAGACTGATCCAGAGAGTTCTCGATCTGAAGACAAAGGTCCCAAAACAGATGAACAGACAGACGGCACAAAACAGAGGACGGGAGGAAGTGGACCAAGCCGTCCGTATGAAATACAGACGCCCCGGAACACAAAGAACCCTCAATGCCAACAGACGAGATTGTGCCCAGACACAAATCACGGAAGTCAGCAGGTACAGAGACGCGCACCAGTACCCCCCATGAAGGCGCAAGTAACGCAAGCCACCAGATAGCCAGTATGAACCAACAGACTCGTCGGCCACCAAGGACCCCAACGCAGCCCCCCAACCCTAAGGACAGGCGTCCGAGGCCAACAAGAGAAGAGAAGGAAGCAGAAAACGCCCCCCCCCCCCGACACCAGGGAGGGAGAGCAAAGCCACCAATCCAAAGAAGGAATCAGAAAAGGGGAGAGAGGAACCAGAGCCACGCAACCACGCAACCCGCATGGGAAGGGCCCCAACGAGTCAACAGAAGAATCACCAAGGACCTGAGGCGCAGGCGAGCCCAAGGAACCACAGCCGTGATGGCAGTCACCAACCCCCAGACCTGCAACCAACCCCAAGCCGGGGCAGAAGGCGCCGGAAGGACGGGAACGGGAAAACAGGCGACTTCCAAATCCAGAGAAGCCAAAAAATCGCCCACCAGGATGAGGGGAACGACCGACTGCAAGGGGATCACCCAAAAAGGACCCAGACGCACCAATCAGTTCAAAGCCCGGGGAATCGAGAGGAAGGAAACAACGGGCACCGGGACCAGGAACAGAGAGGAACAAAACCCCAGGTCCCGCACCGCCACCGGAACCAGCACACCAGAGCCCTGCGACAAAAACAGGCCGCCAGAGAACATGGCAGATAGCATCACAGGGCTTAAGGACAACGGAGCAACCTCGAAAACAGTCCAAAGGGGGAGAGCCCCGGAACAGAATCCGGCAACCAAGATCGATGACCGACAGGCCCCACCAGTCGGAAATCAGACCGGACCAACGATCCAGGAACATCGGAGCCGAGCCCCCATAATAGCAACATCGCCAACAATGTAGACAGGAACCCACAACCAGTGAAACACTAGGAGTAGAACACATAACCTCTTGAGGAAGAGACCGCAATCACAACCACCAGGCCACGATGACACCACCTGGACATAACACTAATTGACCAACCCCCAGGGGCAGCTGCATGCGCTGCAGAGGCCGGGAACCAAATGGAACGTAGCCCCCCGACCACGGGCCCGACCACGAAAGGGCCGAAAAGAAGACAGAGCACCCGGAAACTCCAGAACACGGAAAAAAGACAGGTCCCGCTGCATAAACTGTCTGTAGAGGTAGCCAAAAAATCCCGGGATCCACAAAAGGCAGGTAACGGACCAGGGTGTCTGAGCATCGTCAAGGCACCAAAGCGCGGTCCAGAGAAACCGCCTACCAGCCACCGCCGCCCCAGCAGCCGAGGAGAGGGCCCTCAGGGCAACAAAAGTACAGCGGACAGAAACCGAGTCAAGACCTCCATCCGTGCCAAGACAGGAGTGAGATCCCCCTGACTCGGAAGACAGTCAAACAGGTACCCAAACCCTTAGAATGGACCTGCGAAGCATAGGCTGAAGAAGCGCCAGTACGCACCCCAAAAGAGAACTAGCAGAAGAACGCTTAAGAGCAGACTCCACCACCCGCACAACTGGGACAGCCAAGGAAGGGAAAAAGAAGAAGAAGCCATGGAGGACAAAATAGAATTTACCCCAGGAACCAGAGGGAACTGAGCGACAAAGTCCGCCAGGCCACACCACAACCCCAGAAAGCGCGGAATTCCCTGCATGTCGACAGCAAGCCATACCACAGCCAGAATATCTGCAAGGACATCATGAAAAGGCAGGCCATCTACCACCGAGGAACCACACAGGGAGTAAAACCCAACATCAGACAAGGACCTGGGATCAAATCCCAGCACAGCAAGAACAGGGATCAACATGTCTGAAAAACCTTGCCTCGGATGGACTTCCCCTCAGGAGAATTTTCCATGGCCACACAAACATCCCCAGCCAGGTCGCAGAAGGCTCAAGCAGCGCAGCCTGCACAGCAGAATGAAAGAAATCCTGCAAAAAGACCATGAAAGTCGCAAAAGGACATTACGCTGCACGGATAAAGATGTCGCAGGCACTTTGAGAGGAATACTCAACACCCATGGCCACAAGCAGGAAGAGCAAACCATACAGGAAGCCCAGCACACACCAGGAAGTGCCCAGCCACTCCACTTTAACACTGTCCCCAATCAACCAAGTCCCATGAAACACGAGACATGGAAATCACAAAGGACAGCCCTGCAGTCTCCCCCCCATCCCCCAGCCACAGAATAAAGCACCATGGCAGCGGGAGCCGGACGCTGCTGGAAGACCCCAGCGCCGGAACGACCCGAGGCCAGAACACAAGTAAAAGCTCCCCAGCCCAGCACATGCGTGGGGAGCGTGTTCTGACCAGGGAGCAGGAGCGCAGACGACCGAAATTCCGGTGCGGCCATGTGTAGAAAACGCAATAAACAACAATGTAAAGGCAAAAAAGTAAGCAAATAACTCACGGCACCGAATACACAGCCTGCCCTACCCGTAATCCAAACAGGAACCAACACGGAGCAGACCAGCGTTCCGACCGCCGTTGGACAGCAAAAAGAAACAGTCATGGCGGTGGGTGGGAGGGGCTTATGTGACCTTTGCCCTGAAAGTTTAGGCGTTTTGATTGGCTGTTGGAGGCAGGACCTGCCTCACTCTGTTAGGACTGGGACGAGGAGGACCCATGAGGGGGTAATTACATATACAAAGGGAAATAGCGGCCACAAAACGAGCGGGTGGGGGGGGCCCAACGGGGAAGGGGGCGGAAGCGGGATGGTAATTAAAATAAAATAATTTACCTTCCCCCGGGTCACGCACCATTCCCTCGGGCTCCTGCTGCTCCAAGCCGGATCCCGCGTCTGGAAGCAGGCTTCCTCCCTCCCCTACCCAAGCCAATCACAACGCTGTAATGGCAGCATTGTTATTGGTGCGGTGCAGCGGACAGCGCCCCAGCCGGCCGCCTACGGGGAGGCCATTTTCTCTATGTAGGCTGCATGCAGCCTACATAGAGAAAAAAGGAGAGTGCGCATGACTGGTTTGGTCGGCCCTGGGGGGCAGAAACATAAAATGGTAGTTTTACCATTTTATGTTTCTGCTTTTCGCACTGCGAGAAAGCAGTGGGGCCACGCCCCAATGGAGGAGCCGCCACTGAAACATACCCGGCGTGGACTCAGTCAAGGCTCTCCACTTGTCCAATGGGTGCAGCTGTGCCAATTGAGGCAATCCTCCCTCCAGCCCCTGGAGGCCCAACAGCAACCACGTCTCCGACCGAGGCATGATCCCTCGATGGCCAGGCCTGTGCACCCCGGTACCCGTCGTCAAGCGCCCCCAGCAGTGCAAGGTAGGTCCGCGATCCAGGTCCCCACACCATCTAGCACAGCTCCCACAGCCATCCTCAGGCCTCCACCAGGTCCAGGGGCAGCTCGAGCTGAGGTACCCGTGCGGTTTCCGTGGGCCAGAGAAAAGGCCGCCGGAGGTCAGGAACCAGCCATAAAGGGACTCCCGTCCTGGCCTGCAGCCTCCGCTACCCCCCGCTACCCCAGCACCCCCGCATTTATATCACCAGGGGAGACCGATGCAGCCACCGCCATCAGGGCTGCTTCAGAGATGGCCACCTCGCTCTCCGAGGGGGCCGCACTCAAAATCTAGGGCCCCCGGCAACAATCAGGGCATCCGCAGCAGCCCAGGCGCCGGGCGTGAGGCCTCCTTTCACTCCGCCGCAGGAGGAACAGGTTTAATGTAAGCATCAAGTCGCTGATGCACTCGGGTTCCAAACTGCACAGAAAAATGTGGCTAGGCAAGCCTAAAAAACGTTTGTGCCAGTGTAGAAGCTGGAAAGGGTATCGACAGGGGCCCGCTAGATTATGTGCAAGGCTCCCTCTGGGTGTCTCCTTGAAGCTCCCATTAGCGGTTTAATCACCTTCCATCTGCACCAAGCGCTACATTAGGCATTTTTATAGTGCCTTATGCCATCCTTAGGTCGCCTCCGAGTGCTGAAGGGTCATTGTCTATGTCCAGTGCAGCTGAGGCTGACTGTTGCGCGCCCCCGGGGCCCAGTGAAAGGCCGGGGTGTGTGCAAAGGGCAGCACTGAGATACCGCCGTTTTGTAGCAAAAACCGAGGAGCTAGTTCTTTCCCACGGAAACCATTTGGCACGAAGGGCGCCCATTATCGCAACGTTCTATTTCGCTATCTATTCCCACACATTTCTGACTTTTCTGTAGAGTATAACTCGGTTCATCGTAAAACAAGTATTTCTGGCCACCACTCCACGAGAAGGCCTTTTAAAGTGCAGTACGACTGGGTCTGTAAACATTCTTTGCACGCACACCTGAAGCTACTGTAAGTGCTCCTCTGCTTTCCACAACCTTATAATAAATTCATTGCTTGATGTGCCAAATAAACTGAGAATCTGTTTTGAGTTTAGTGCATACATTTGCCTGTTATGAGCAATTTATTAGCGCAGCATAAATTCACTGATTACATTTTTGTATTTGTAACCATTTTGATTTTTAGATATTTAATTCGTTTCTCCAGACCTTCCTAAACAGAATTTTTTTAATACCGTTTTCCTGACATTTATTATTAATGTGGGTGATGTGGGAGACTATTCTATTTCAGAGTGACATTTTGCAGAGAAATGTTAGTTTACGTTTCATGCAACATCCTTAAAAAAGTTACTTTTAGATCAAAACAGTACCTCACACACATATGAGAAATGGGAAGGCGTTACAGAGATTATATGCATTAATATTAGTGAGCTGCTGTTGTGTTGCAAATTGAAAACACATGTCATCACTATCCATGAATATTATAGATGTAAACACATTTAGAATTTTGGAGGAATGGCTGTGCACTCTCAGTGACCTGGTCAAAGAGAGCATGAAAGAGCTGAAACTGGACCATATATTCAAAGCTGTTCCTAACGGGCCGGGGCCCCCTAAATATGTTTGTCCCAGGGCCCCCAAACTCCTTAAGATGTCCCAGTTTGCCCACTCTTTTTTTAAAAAAATTCTCGGGGGGAAACCCCCTTGAATTCCCCTTAGGTTGTTCAGGCTCGCTCGCTACGCTCGCTCGCCGCAGTGCACTCCCACACAATTTTCTACGCCCACCACTTTCAAATGTCACCAGCCGCAACTGGTGGTTTCTGTTAAGAGACCCGCCGTTTCCTGACAGGTGGTTCCTTTTCAGAGACCAGCCCTTCCTGTCCGGAGGTTCCTATTTTGAAACCAGCCACTTCCTGACATGTGGCTCCTGTCCAGAGATCAGACTAATCCTGTCAGGTGATTCCTGTTCAGAGACCAGCCCCTTCCTGTCCGGTGGTTCCTGTTCAGAGACCAGCCCCTTCCTGTCCGGTGGTTCCTGTTCAGAGACAACCCCTTCCTGTCTGGTGGTTCCTGTTCAGAGACCAGCCTCTTCCTGACAAGTGGTTCCTGTTAAGAGACCAGCCCCATCTTGTCCGGCGGTTCCTGTTTAGAGACCATCCCCTTCCTGACAGGTGGCTCCTGTTCAGAGCCCAGCCTCTTCCTGTCCGGGGGTTTCTGTTCAGAGACCAGTCCCTTCCTGACAAGTGGTTCCTGTTAAGAGACCAGTCCCTGTTGGACTTGGCCCTTTGTGCAGGGTCACCCCTGAACCTTTTGCCTTTTTCTCTGACATGGTGTTGGTGGTTTTAGGCCTCTGGGCACTTTAGCACTGTGGTCCAGTGTAAAGTGCGTGCGCTCTCTGTGTACATTTGGTAAGGTTGGCCTGCCCTCCCATAGGAATGCATTGGGGATTCCCTGATCAGTGTGTCAGTGGTAATTCCTGATATGGGAGGAGCAGAGTGGTCGAGTTTAGTATGTATGAAATTGTGAGAATAAATGCTGCGCAATGGTGTGCGCAGATTTATTATGACTATTTGAGAAATGCCACTTTTAGAAGTTGCCATTTCTGTGTGCTATGTGTCTGCCTGCCTGATGTGAATTGCATGTCTGGCTTGTGAGTGACAGGGGCTGGGAGGGGTGTGTGGCTCCAGGAGGGGCAGGGTGAGTCAGCGCTAGGCTGAATGGGACATCTGCCCTGGGAGTAGTGGGAGGAGTAATCCCCTGACCCTGAATAGGACTGTGCCCAGCCTGCACAATGCTGGCTTGGCCCCCTGTGGTGTGTCTGATCACCTAGCCCCCACCTGACAAAGGGGAAGAGGAGCTTGGAAAACAAAGTGCTCCAAATCCCCCCTGAACCAGTTGCATCTGGTTCCCCCATGCCCTGTCCTGCAGACAAAGAGATTTGGTGTATAAATATAGGGGCTGTGACCCCATGATGTGGGTTCTGTTCTTTGGTGCTGTGCTTGTTCCTGACCTTGCTGGGGCATGCTGCTGCTGGGGCCAGGAGGAACCGCCATGAGGGCTTGCCTCCCTGGGCCCAGCATTGCCCCTTAATCTTCCAGGACATTTGCTGGATCTGTTCTTCTCATTTCCATGGACTTCAGGGCTCCTAGCGCCTGGGGAGCGCTGTGCTTCATTTCTTTATTGGCTAACAGTCCCTTCCTGACAAGTGGTTCCTGTTAAGAGACCGGCCCCTTCCTGTCCGGTGGTTCTTGTTCAGAGACCAACCCCTTCCTGACAGGTGGTTCCTGTTCAGAGACTAGCCCCTTCCTGTCCGGGGGTTCCTTATCAGAGACCGGCCCCTTCCTGACATGTGGTTCCTGTTCAGAGACCAGCCCCTTCCTGAAAGGTGGCTCCTGTTCAGAGACCAGCCCCTTCCTGACAGGCGGTTCCTGTTCAGACACCAGCCCCTTCCTCACAGACTGCTCCTGTTCAGAGACCAGCCTCCTCCTGTCCGGTGGTTCGTGTTCAGAGACCAGCCTCTTCCTGTCCGGTGGTTCCTGTTCAGAGACCAGCCTCTTCCTGTCCGGTGGTTCCTGTTCAGAGACCAGCCCCTTCCTGTCCGGTGGTTCCCGTTCAGAGACCAGCCCCTTCCTGTCCGGTGGTTCCTGTTCAGAGACCGGCCCTTTCATGTCTGGGGGTTCCCGTTCAGAGACCGGCCCCTTCCTGTCCGGTGGTTTTTGTTCAGAGACTGGCCCCTTCCTGTCCGGTTGTTCCAGTTCAAAGACCAGCCCCTTCCTGTCCAGTTGTTCCTGTTCAGAGACCAGTCCCTTCCTGACAAGTGGTTCCTGTTAAGAGGCCAGCCCCTTCCTGTCCAGCGGTTCCTGTTCAGAGACCAGCCACTTCCTGTCCGGTGGTTCCTGTTTAGAGACCAACCTCTTCCTGTCCGGTGGTTCATGTTCAGAGTCCACTTCTTCCTGTCCGGTCGGTTCCTGTTCAGAGACCAGCCTCTTCCTGTCTGGTGGTTCCTGTTCAGAGACCAGCCCCTTCCTGACAGCTGGTTCCTATTCAGAGACTAGCCCCTTCCTGTCCGGTGGTTCCTGTTCAGCGATCAGCCCCTTCCTGTCCGGTGGTTCCTGTTCAGAGACCAGCCGCTTCCTGTCCGGGGGTTCCTGTTAGAGACCGGCCCCTTACTGTCCAGTGGTTCCTGTTCAGAGAGCAGCCCCTTCCTGTCCGGTGGTTCCTGTTCAGAGACCAGCCACTTCCTGTCCGGTGCTTCCTGTTTAGAGACCAGCCCCTTCCTGTCCGGTGGTTCCTGTTCAGAGTCCACTTCTTCCTGTCCGGTGGTTCCTGTTCAGAGAGCAGCCTCTTCCTGTCTGGTGGTTCCTGTTCAGAGACCAGCCCCTTCCTGACAGCTGGTTCCTATTCAGAGACCAGCCCCTTCCTGTCCGGTGGTTCCTGTTCAGAGATAAGCCCCTTCCTGTCCAGTTGTTCCTGTTCAGAGACCAGCCCCTTCCTGTCCGGGGGTTCCTGTTCAGAGACCGGCCCCTTACAGTCCGATGGTTCCTGTTCAGATAGCAGCCCCTTCCTGTCCAGTGGTTCCTGTTCAGAGAGCAGCCCCTTCCTGTCCGGTGGTTCCTGTTCAGAGACCAGCCCTTTTCCTGTCCAGGGGTTCCTGTTCAGAGACCAGCCCCTTCCTAACAGCTGGTTCCTATTCAGAGACCAGCCCCTTCCTGTCCGGTGGTTCCAGTTCAGAGATAAGCCCCTTCCTGTCCGGTGGTTCCTGTTCAGAGACCAGCCCCTTCCTGTCCGGTGGTTCCTGTTAATAGACCAATCCCTTCCTGACAGGTAGTTCCTGTTCAGAGACCAGCCCTTTCATGTCTGGGGGTTCCCGTTCAGAGACCGGCCCCTTTCTGTCGGTGGTTTTTGTTCAGAGACTGGCCCCTTCCTGTCTGGTTGTTCCAGTTCAGAGACCAGCCCCTTCCTGTCCAGTGGTTCCTGTTCAGAGACTAGCCCCTTCCTGTCCGGTGGTTCCTGTTCAGAGACTAGCCCCTTCCTGTCCAGTGGTTCCTGTTCAGAGACCAGCCCATTCCTGTCCGGGGGTCACTGTTCAGAGACCAGCCCCTTCCTGACAGGTGGCTCCTGTTCAGAGACCAGCCTCTTCCTGACAGGTGGCTCCTGTTTGGAGACCAGCCCCTTCCTGTCAAGAGGTTCCTGTTAAGAGACCAGCCCCTTCCTGTCCGGCAGTTCCTGTTCAGAGAATAGTCCCTTCCTGTCCGGTGGTTCCTGTTCAGAGACTGGCCCCTTCCTGACAGGCGGTTGCTGTTCAGAGACCAGCCCCTTCCTGACAGGTTGCTCCTGTTCAGAGACCAGCCTCTTCCTGTCCAGCGGTTCCTGTTCAGAGACCAGCCTCTTCCTGTCCGGTGGTTCCTGTTGAGAGACCAGCCTCTTCCTGTCTGGGGGTTCTTGTTAAGAGACCAGCCCTGTACTGTCCAGCGATTCCTGTTCAAAGCCCAGCCTCTTCCTGTCCGGTAGTTCCTTTTTATAGATCAGCCTCTTCCTGTCTGGGGGTTCCTGTTCAAAGACCAGCCTCTTCCCATTCAGTAGTTCCTTTTTAGAGATCAGCCTCTTCCTGTCTGGGGGTTCCTGTTCAGAGACCAGCCTATTCCTGTCCGGTGGTTCCTTTTCAGAGACCAGCCCCTTCCTGTCCGGTTGTTCCAGTTCAGAGACCAGCCCCTTCCTGTCCAGTGGTTCCTGTTCAGAGACCAGTCCCTTCCTGACAAGTGGTTCCTGTTAAGAGGCCAGCCCCTTCCTGTCCGGCGGTTCCTGTTCAGAGACCAGCCACTTCCTGTCTGGTGGTTCCTGTTTAGAGACCAGCCCCTTCCTGTCCGGTAGTTCCTGTTCAGAGACCACTTCTTCATGTCCGGTGGCTCCTGTTCAGAGACCAGCCTCTTCCTGTCCGGTGGTTCCTGTTCAGAGACTGGCCCCTTCCTGACAGCTGGTTCCTATTCAGAGACCAGCCCCTTCCTGTCCGGTGGTTCCTGTTCAGAGATCAGCCCCTTCCTGTCCAGTGGTTCCTGTTCAGAGACCAGCCCCTTCCTGTCCGGGGGCTCCTGTTCAGAGACCTGCCCCTTACTGTCCAGTGGTTCCTGTTCAGAGAGCAGCCCCTTCCTGTCCAGTGGTTCCTGTTCAGAGAGCAGCCCCTTCATGTCCAGTGGTTCCTGTTCAGAGACCAGCCACTTCCTGTCCAGTGGTTCCAGTTCAGAGAGCAGCCCCTTCATGTCCAGTGGTTCCTGTTCAGAGAGCAGCCCCTTCATGTCCAGTGGGTCCTGTTTAGAGACCAGCCCCTTCCTGTCCGGTGGTTCCTGTTCAGAGTCCACTTCTTCCTGTCCAGTGGTTCCTGTTCAGAGACCAGCCTCTTCCTGTCTGGTGGTTCCTGTTCAGAGACCAGCCCCTTCCTGACAGCTGGTTCCTATTCAGAGACCAGCCCCTTCCTGTCCGGTGGTTCCTGTTCAGAGATAAGCCCCTTCCTGTCCGGTGGTTCCTGTTCAGAGACCAGCCCATTCCTGTCCGGGGGTCACTGTTCAGAGACCAGCCCCTTCCTGACAGGTGGCTCCTGTTCAGAGACCAGCCTCTTCCTGACGGGTGGCTCCTGTTTGGAGACCAGCCCCTTCCTGTCAAGAGGTTCCTGTTAAGAGACCAGCCCCTTCCTGTCCGGCAGTTCCTGTTCAGAGAATAGTCCCTTCCTGTCCGGTGGCTCCTGTTCAGAGACCAGCCTCTTCCTGTCCGGTGGTTCCTGTTCAGCGACTGGCCCCTTCCTGACAGGCGGTTGCTGTTCATAGACCAGCCCCTTCCTGACAGGTTGCTCCTGTTCAGAGACCAGCCTCTTCCTGTCCGGTGGTTCCTGTTGAGAGACCAGCCTCTTCCTGTCTGGGGGTTCTTGTTAAGAGACCAGCCCCGTACTGTCCAGCGATTCCTGTTCAAAGCCCAGCCTCTTCCTGTCCGGTAGTTCCTTTTTATAGATCAGCCTCTTCCTGTCTAGGGGTTCCTGTTCAAAGACCAGCCTCTTCCTGTTCAGTAGTTCCTTTTTAGAGAACAGCCTCTTCCTGTCTGGGGGTTCCTGTTCAGAGACCAGCCTATTCCTGTCCGGTGGTTCCTTTTCAGAGACCAGCCCCTTCCTATCCGGTTGTTCCAGTTCAGAGACCAGCCCCTTCCTGTCCAGTGGTTCCTGTTCAGAGACCAGTCCCTTCCTGACAAGTGGTTCCTGTTAAGAGGCCAGCCCCTTCCTGTCCGGCGGTTCCTGTTCAGAGACCAGCCACTTCCTGTCTGGTGGTTCCTGTTTAGAGACCAGCCCCTTCCTGTCCGGTAGTTCCTGTTCAGAGACCACTTCTTCCTGTCCGGTGGCTCCTGTTCAGAGACCAGCCTCTTCCTGTCCGGTGGTTCCTGTTCAGAGACTGGCCCCTTCCTGACAGCTGGTTCCTATTCAGAGACCAGCCCCTTCCTGTCCGGTGGTTCCTGTTCAGAGACCAGCCCCTTCCTGTCCAGTGGTTCCTGTTCAGAGAGCAGCCCCTTCCTGTCCGGTGGTTCCTGTTCAGAGAGCAGCTTGTATATCCTGCATCATCATGATCGTGGTCTTCCTGTCCGGGGGCTCCTGTTCAGAGACCGGCCCCTTTCTGTCCAGTGGTTCCTGTTCAGAGAGCAGCCCCTTCCTGTCCGGTGGTTCCTGTTCAGAGAGCAGCCCCTTCCTGTCCGGTGGTTCCTGTTCAGAGACCATCCCCTTCCTGACAGGTGGCCCCTGTTCAGAGACCAGCCTCTTCCTGTCCGGTGGATCCTGTTCAGAGACTAGCTCCTTTCTCTCCGGTGGTTCCTGTTCAGAGACCAGCCCCTTCCTGTCCTGTGGTTCCTGTTCAGAGACCAGCCCCTTCCTGTCCTGTGGTTCCTGTTCAGAGACCAGCCCCTTCCTGTCCTGTGGTTCCTGTTCAGAGACCAGCCCCTTCCTGTCCAGTGGTTCTTGTTCAGAGACCAGCCCCTTCCTGTCTGGTCATTCCTGTACAGAGACCAGCCCCTTCCTGCCTGGGAGTTTCAGTTTAGAGACCAGACCTTTCCTATGAGGTGGTTCCTATGCAGAGACCAGCCCTTTCTGCCAGCTGGTTCTGGGCATGATGGCCTACAGCTCCTGGTAAGCGAGGCAGAGTGCCATAAAGCTGAGAGAACGCAGGGGCCCAGACCCATCTCTTGGAACGAGCTGACAGGTGCCTGCCATGAGGGCCTGCAGCTCCAGGTAAGTGAGGCTCTAGTGCTTAGACCTTCCAAACCTACATCACTCTCCAAGGCAAATCCTACTCTGCTATCACTAAATACCTCAACTGAAACCCTTATACCACCACTGCTACCCTCTGATATCACCACTGCTACCCTCTGATACCTCATCTGCTACCACCCGATACCGCAACTGCTAACCCCCGATACCTCAACAGCAACCCCTAATACCACCACTGCTACCCTCTGATACCTCATATGCTAACCCTGATACCTCAACTGCTACTCCTTGATACCTCAACTGCTACCCCTTGATACCACCACTGCTACCCCTGATACCTCCACTTCTACCACAATATCAAAACTGCTACCCCTGAAACCTCAACTACTAACCCCTGATACTGTCACTGCTACAACTGATACCTCCACTTCTACCCTAATGCCTCAACTGCTACCCCCTGATACCACCACTTCTACCCCCTGATACCACCACTGCTACCCCCTGATACCTCAACTACTACCTCCTAATACCTCAACTGCTACTCCCTGATACCACCACAGCTACCCCTGATACCTCAACTGCTAACCCCCTGATACCGCCAGTGCTACTCCCTGATACCCCCACGTCTACCACAGTAACTCAACAGCTACCCCTTGATACCACCACTTCTACCCCAATACCTAAACTGCTACTTCTTGGTACCACCACTGCTACCCCCTGATACCTCAACTGGTACACCCTGAGACCTCAACTGCTATCCCTTGAGACCACCACTGTTACCCCCTGATACCCCCACTTCTACCACAATTCCTCGACTAGTTCCTACCAATCCGGACAACATAAACTAGGGGGCTTGTTGTCAATACTGATCCCGGACACCCCCGTAGGATATGTTGTCCTATAGACCAGCTAGCTCACAGTGCCATCATAAGCCCCCTAACCTTATCAGGTAGCGAATGGCACTGAACATGACAACCCTGACCCCTCAGGGATCGTGGAAACAGTACAGAACCTTTCGCTCAGTCACTCGTGCTCACTTATTCTCAGAGAAATATTAAGAGACTCCACAGTGGGATGTTTTCAATTGAACCAACATTATTCTTGCATAAAATACGTGTGCTGCAATGATTAGTAGACAGAAGCAGATAAACATGATTACAAACACCAAAAGCGTAAATAGTAGACATAGTTCTACCATGGTGCTAAACAATGTATATATGCAGGCATATAAAACAAGGCAGTAATCGAGTGTACTCCTACTATGCAAACCCAACTCTAAGTGTACCTAGAGTGTGTGTAGGTGTAGAGCCAAGAATCCCCCCAAGGGATGATCCAACCCCATTACCTGATGGGATAGAGTGAAGGACCCCGTCTTGGTCACAAACTGGACACCCCTCATGAGATGTCAGACCGCTGCGTGGAGAAGTCTCAGCATGCAGGGGCCCTCGGTGTCAGCTGAAGTGCTTCCTGTACTAATCTATTGAGATGCTCAACTTTTATTATAGAAAGCAGCCTTGTGATGTGCACATAGATTAGTGATGTTATAGATATGTAGATAGCCCTGCCGCCCATTGATGAAGATAGTGATGACATTTGTACGTAGTGCGAAATGAGACCTTGTACATGATGTTCAGGGTGTTATGATAATGTTGGCCGAAGCTAGATGTAAAAACAAGTTTAGTTTCAGAGAAACTAATCCAACATTGTCGTGCATGCAAATATGTGCAAAAGGTCACAGCTGGAAATGTTATTTGTGAGGACAATGTAAGAAATAATCTGCTTCACTATATGGGCCTAACTCGGGAATATAACACCAGTGCTGCATATCTCTAGACACGTGTTTCAGGATAGTTCAACACACAGTTTGGGGGTGCTAGAAACAACTTGCTGCTTTCTGCTGATGAAGGAATTACTTCAGAAACACATATCGAGAGTTACACAACACAGGCTGCACCAACAAGGGTGAAAAAATAAAGACTACTACTGCTGTAAGTATTATCATGGACTGCATTTACCATGATGCATTGGGGCAAATTGAGTGCCTGTATGTGAGGCAGTGTACTCCCACCCTCTTTCTGTTTGAAAAGCCTACCTTGGGCTACTGAGCTGACAAGCTTGTTTTGATGCACCTGCGCCCAGTGAGTGGTACAGAGACCTGAAAAGACTTTGGGCAGCAATTCCAACACTCCCAAAAAAACTTGTTGCTCTCTGCTGATGAAGGAATGAATCAAGAAACACGTGCACAGGCTGCACCAACAAGGGTGAAACATTAACGACTACTACTGAAGTAAATGTTATCATGGACTGTATTTACCATGATGCATTGGGGCAAATTGGGTGCTGGGATGTGAGGCAGTGTGCTCCCACCCTCCTTCTGTTTGAAAAGACAACCCAAACTCACCCTGGGCCACCCAACCATGAAGCAAGTGACCCGATTAGGGCCACCCGGGTCACTCGCGACCACCTCTCAGCCTTCCTAACAAATGAAGAGTCGGTCAGACAGTAGAGAATACAAGCAAAGGTATTTATTAGAGATACACTTGAGTGGAGTCCGGTCTGACCAGCCTCCTTAGATTGCTGCAGAGGGACTGACCTCTGCCGACGTGGTAACACATAATGTACATCTTCAGAATCACTAAAGACACGCCCACACTGGAAATTTCCAGTTGGTAGCTGGTGAACAAAGGAGATACAGAAAGATGAGTTGCAATCTTAGGACCGGGTACATGCTATCTCAGCGTCAAGGTTACTTTGTCTGTGCCCGCTGCTCTAAGGGTGGGAGCAGGACTATCTAGTGAGAAAGGTATGTGATGACAAAACAGTCTATTCATTAGTACAGCGAAGCTCAACCTTGGAGAAATACAAAAAAAATATCGCAGCTGCTTTCTGCTGAGGCGGGCAGAGTGAGACAGACGTTAGTTTCGATCATGGCTCAGAATGGCAGCTGAATACAAAATGGTGCAGCAAATGCTAACTTAAGACATGCAATGCATAAAGAAGTCGGCTAAAATATTTCTATTCCAACAGACCCTCCTTTTAGCATTTGCTAACCTATTTTGCTACTGTCTAAGAGCAAATAACTTCATACAGAATATAAGGGCTACCTCCACAAACTGATACATGTATTATTAATACTCAAAAATACCTTCATCTATGGACATTAGATCTTGTATATCCTGCATCATCATGATCGTGGTCTTAGTGTCATGTACTGGAATCTTTGGTTTGGGCGTCAGAGTCTTTACACAATAAGCACAGCAAGCAGAGAGACAATGTATGCAAAGGCAACAGGTGAAAATAATACCAGCAATTGCAACCAGGAAGATAAGGATCATCCAACCCCGGGACGTGAATAGACCCCAGAACCATCCAGATAGAGTCCAAGTACCATTCTCTTGGTGTATGTCGGAGGAGAGCCTGTGCAGCTTCTGGATGGCAGCATACACATTGGGGGCGTGGTCTGGGATGTATACACAACAGCTACTGCCAATGGCGTGCCAGGCCCCTCCCCGATCAGCAATGATGACGTCTAACACCATCCGGTTTTGTAAGGCAACAAGCCTCGTCGCCTGGAGCTCAGCTGTGATATTCGTCAGTATCCCTGCTGTTGTATTAATAAGCCCTTCTACAACTCTTGTGAGCCGACAAATATTAAGATTATTGGACATGGGGCCCCAAAAAGGTACAATACCCTTCATGGCATCTGTGAACTGTTGCAAAGTGGTATCTGTCTGATCTATATCTTCTGTGTTAATAACCCTTCTAACTCGGGGCAGGTATGCACTCCTACACTGCAATCGATGGTCCTTATGATAATTGGACGGTGCTATATATACTGGGGGAAGAAGAAAAGAGAGGTAACATATACCCGACCACCCTATAGGAAGCCAAACATAAGTTTGGGATCCACAAACAAAATAGACATTATATGGTGGGAGCAAAGGCGGGCTACTAATCGTACTCCGCGTATATGTGTAATTGCAATTACTCTCTCCCACTTTCACCTTCCCAATTCCCTGAACACAGAAACCAGCTGTTGTGTTGACTACTGACACTGGCATCGCTTTGTCCTTAGTGATATTGCGGATTTGGAAAGAACGGAAATATTCAGTGGCATTGAACCCTTGGAAATCTTACATTTCATTTCGAAGCCATGTTTCGTTCTTTACCTTCTCATATACATTCATACAAGCTGTTGGAGACAATGTACCAGGGGTCCCTTGTTCTCCTAACCCCGTGGAAGTAATCCCTTGATGGAAACGTATATATTCCACCACAGTGCGAGAGTCAGCAGATGTCATATTTATAGTAGAGAATTGAAAGTGATAATGCACCATAGTAAACAGTTCAAACCACCCTTCCCAATTTCCGAGATAGGATAATGGCATCAATAGTAGAATATCACTCTGATGTGTAACTGAGGGAAGCAATCCACAGATCCAGCAATTAGTAGCATTGGACGTATCATGGGCCTGATGCAACATTTGTAAAAATACATTGTCTGCGTAAGTTTTTCGATGTTGTCCCTTGTGAGGGGCCAAAGTAACAAACATGTGTTCATGGGGATCAGGTGTTGTCCCAGCCAAAGAGTGTACAGGATACCTTTCCTCCAAAAACCAAGATATTCCCAACACAAATACTAATGCAATTGCAACTATTTCTTCGAAAACTATTTTACTTTTTGTGGGCCAACCCCGCTCTGGGCGCGGAGGTGCAAATGGCTGTTCTTCTTCAGTAATGGACAGACCAAACGGATACATTGTAGAACCAAGGAAAAAGGAATGCAACAATGGCAAAGGCAAGAGTTCCCAGTGTCCGTCAGAGCCTCACTGGTAGACTCCTATTGTTTATCAACGTTGGCGCTTTTGAGCATCGGCGGTGGAGCTGTTCGATCCTAGCTCTTGAAGAAATCCCACCTCGTCCAGGATACCGTACCCCCCTCCAGGGCAGCACGTTCAGTCTATCCTGTCCAGTGTCCGAACAATGCACCAATTTCACCTCTCCCTAAACTACGTTGGTACCATAGGCAAGGTACACCCTGACTTGCGCAGTCCATCCCTACTAATCTGACTTCTCCTTTGGTGCACTGTTCCTCCGTCAGGGGCGCAAATTGTACCTAGCTACTCCAGGCCCAGAGGGGTCAGTAAAAAGGGTTCAGACACAGAGGGGCCAGTGGAAGGAGACTCTTGAATTGCCTTAATCTCCGGGGGCAATGCTGCATTTAGTACCTCATCGTTCTCAGCCTCAGTTTGGGTCCACGTGAGCTTAGCATCCGAATGAGGGGACAAATCGTGGGACTTGCTCCCACTCCGAGTCCCCTGATCCATCCTTGACCCACTGATCATAGGGCAAGGGGAGAGGCACTCTGTGGCAATGCTGACAATTAATCCAGTTCTTTCGGCCGGTGACTTTGACTGCCGTGCGAGTGACAAGGAGCACCTGGACTGGCCCCTTCCACCTCGGCTCCAGGTTCTTCTTTCTCTGAAAATTCCGGATCAGTTTATAATTACCAGGCCGAATGTCATGTCCTGGCCCTTCAGGTACTGACGGGAGAGAATCCTGGATCTGTTGGTGAATAGAACGCAGACGTTTAGCTAACTCATACAGATAATCTACCAACAGAGGATATTCAATTTCTGAAAACCGATGAGGACGCGGGACGCCCCAGACATTTACCGGGCACCCGAACACGACCTCGTAGGGTCACAGTCCTGTCTTGGAATGTGCTGTTGTTCCTGTGGATAAAAGGGCTAATGGTAAAGCATCTGGCCACTGCAACTCTGTGCTCTACTGAATCTTTGCCAATTTCAGTTTGAGAGTACCGTTGTACTTCTCAACCAAACCTGCTGACAGGGGGTGATTCGCAGCATGACATTTTTGTCTGATATGTAGTCTTTCACAAACCAACTGAATGACTCTCGCGTTGAAGTGACTTCCGTTATCACTCCAAATCAAACGGGGCAAGCTGAAGCGAGGAAAGAACTCCTTCAGGTGTACTTTTACAGTCGCTATGGCTGTATTTTCTTTGGTGGGGTAAGCCTCAACCAATTTACTGAATGCACAAACAACCACTAACACATATTTCAAATTGTTGACCCGGTCCATTTCTATATAATCTATCGGAAGGACCTCAAAAGGGAAAGTGGGAGGTGCAAAATTACCAGGGGGCAGATGTATCAAGGATTGCATTTGCGATTCCTTAATAGCGAATTTTAGCGAATTGCTATTAAGGAATCGCAAAATGCTATGTATGTAGGAATCGCATTAATAATTGCGATTCCTTAATATTCCTTAATTGTGAATTGCAAATTGCGATTCGCAATTAAGGAATACCTTCCCATTCATTCCTATGGGCGTAGAGGCCCATAGGAATGAATGGGAAGACATTCTCAATTTGCGAATCGCAATTAGAGAATCGCAAATTGAGAATGCAATTTCAAGGGTGCCAGGGTGTCCTTTTGACACCCTGTTGCACCCCTGAAATATGTATGTGTGCACATGTGGCGCACATACATGCCCTAAGGGCATGTATGTGTGCCACATGGCACTTTGAAAAATGCTAAAAGTGCATTTTTCAAAGAAATCGTATATTACCACCAACTTGAAGTTGGTGGTAATTTGCGATTCCCTAAGGCCAAATTGCACTTTTTGGTGCTTCTTACATTGGATTTAAGGAATCGCAATTTGCCGTTCCTTAAATGCAATCGCAAAATAGGGAATCGCAGATTTTGCGATTCCTTATTTTGCAAGGCAGTTTTGCCTTAATACATACCACTAAGCAAAATTGCGTTCGCAAACGCCGAAATTCAGCGAATTTTGGCGTTTGCGAACACAATTTTGCTTGATACATCAGGCCCCAGGTGGCATAGGGGTACCTTTTCCAGGATTGTGCATCATACACACCATACAATATTTGACCAAATGGGCGGCAGTCTTTGGAATATTATCATTTTGCCATACAGGGTCTAACAACTTACAAATACCTTTAGCACTAATATGAGCTGGCCCGTGCGCCATGGTAACTACAGGAAGAACATATGCATCTGGCAGCATCCATTTCTGCTTCCCTGACTTATCAGTCCAACACCCCTCCTCATCCAAACGTGCTGTACTTTCCTGCCATACTGCTAATTCCTCAATCGTTGCCTCACTCTGTATCTCCTTGACGCTTTCCAGCGTATTCTCAAACATGGAGACCTCGGGCACCCACCTAGCGGGACCTGCTACAAACATCTTTTTCATCTTCGTTCGGGCTGTCTCCTTAGCTGTCTGGTCTGCAAAGGCATTCCCCTTACCCACATTGTCAGTGATTGTCTTGTGGGCACTGCACTTTATGATCGCTAATTTCTTGGGGAGTGTCAACGCCGACAAAAGCCTATGATTAAGAGGGCAATGTTGGATTTTCATCCCATGCGAAGTGAGAAACCCCCTCTTTGCCCAGAGCCGCCCAAAATTATGGGCAACTCCAAAGACATACTGACTGTCAGTGTAGATATTGACAGCCAGTCCCTCACTCAGCTCACAGGCTCGAAAAGGGTAACAAGCGCTGCAGCTTGTGGCCGACTGATGAACTTGTGATGTCTTAGCTACTGTGTGAGTTGGCAGCATGAGTTTAATAAAACAGAGACCTCATATTCTTTTGGTAAATTAACAAGTATCTCTGTCTTTACATGCTAAAATGCATATAGTCATTTCACAAAAGTGAAAATGAAATTTTAGTAAGCAGTGAGAGAGATGATGATTTTGATATCCTCCCTAACCTAGGGAGAAAACCAAGCAGATGCCTTGAAAACAAAGAGCACATCTTGCTGAACGATTCGGTGGTGGTCCCATCCTCTTAGGACCACCCCAAGCACAGTTATGGGCAAAAATACAATCCCAACCAAAGGCCCTGCAAAGCATTATGGGACGAGATTAGCAGTGGGCAGTGAATATTATAGTATCCAATATCAAAATAATTCTACAAAGAGCATTGAAATTATTACATCAAGCTGCAGTTCCACTAGTCGTTACTAAATGTCCCTCACGAGTCAAATGCAAAAGCATTGAAAACCTTTCATGAAGCTGCAGTTCCGCAACGACTAGTTGAACTGCAGCTCTTTGTAGAATTTATAGTATTAGCTCTCAGCTCAGGGTTTCAATGCTTTTGCATTTGACTCGTGAGGGACACCTAGTAACGACTAGTGGAACTGCAGCTTCATGAAAGGGTTTCAATGCTTTTGCATTTGACTCGTGAGGGACATCTAGTAACGACTAGTGGAACTGCAGCTTGATGTAATAATTTCAATGCTTTTGCATTTGACTCGTGAGGGACCCCTAGTAACGACGAGTTGAACTGCAGCTCTTTGTAGAATTATTTTGATATTGGATACTATAATATTCACTGCCCACTGCTAATCTCGTCCCATAATGCTTTGCAGGGCCTTTGGTTGGGATTGTATTTTTGCCCATAACTGTGCTTGGGGTGGTCCTAAGAGGATGGGACCACCACTGAATCGTTCAGCATGATATGCTCTTTGTGTTCAAGGCATCTGCTGGGTCCTCCCCTAGGTTAGGGGATCCCAAAATCATCACCTCTCTCATTGCCTGATATTTCAAAGTTCACTTTTGTGAATTGGTTATATGCTTTTTAGCATGTAAAGTTGCTTTATCAAAGCATTTGTGGGTGCAGTTTAGTAGCTACTTCTGCTACGTGGAGGAACTGAGTTTTTGCTTGAGTTCATTGCCCACCCTTATTATAGTTCCCCTTGGGGGTCAGATAAGGTAACATCAGTCAGGTCTACCTGTCCTTTCGTCTCTTCCTCCGTCCAAAAGATACAATCATGTATGTCAATTTCCTCGCTCTCAGAAGGGAGGGGTAGCAATGTGGCTGGGTTTAGAGTGGCACATCTTTTAATCGTGACATGTGGTGCAAAGAGAGTAAACTCATAGCCGATCAGACGTGCACTGGTGAGGTGCTGCGTCTTGGTCTTATTCGAAAGGGTATCCACAGCATGGGGCACCATGACTGTGAGGTCAGTATCAAGTACGAGCCCAGCCGATTGTCTTATTGAGACGGCCACAGCCGTGACCGCTCTTAAACAGCTCGGTAGGGCTCTTGCGACAGGGTCAAGAAGAGCAGATAAATACGCACACGGCCGTTGCTTACCTCCAAAGGCCTGTGTTAAAACAGAGAGCGCACAACCAGCCGTCTCGTGTACATACAGCATGAACGGCTTCGTGTAGTCAGGCGTACCAAGCACAGGCGCAGAGCAAAGCGCAACTTTTAATTGCTCAAAAGACTGCTGACATTCAGGCATCCAAGGCAAGGGTTCATGCACATCTTTAGTGGTTAATGCCAGCAAAGCCTTTGTTAGAAACCAGTAGTTAGGGATCCATTGGCGACAATAGGAAGTAATGCCAATAAAAGCGTGCACCTCCCTCTGAGTTTTAGGGATAGGCATTTTAACAATAACACTGATGCGCTCAGGGGTCAATCACCTACCCTCCTTGGAAAGTAGGTGACCTAAATAGGTGACCTCCTGTCGACAATTTTGAAATTTGGAAAGGGACACTTATGTCCGTGGTGTGCCAAATGCAACAACAATTTAACCGTACTGTCTTTGCAACCCTTTTCAGTGTCAGAGGCGATGAGAAGGTCATCTACATATTGAAGCAATACATTACCTGAGGGAAGCGTGAGGGAATCCAATTGGGCTTTTAAAGCTTGGCTATATATATACTAGGGCTCTCAGGATAGCCCTGAGGAGCTCAACAGAATCTAAAGCTTCTGCCAGCTAGTGTAAAACCGAACAAGTGCCTGCTGTCTGGATGGATCGGAATACTGAAGAATGCATTTTTCAGATCAATGACAGAAAATAATTTAGCAGAGGAAGGAATTATCGTTAGAAGGGCAGTAATGTCAGGGACCACCAGAAACTGAGGAACCACTACTTTATTAATTTCGCGCAAGTCAATCACAAAATGATAAACATCTGGATGGTCATCAGAGGAACCCGAAGGTGCCCTCTTAAGAATGGGAAGCATAGGGCTATTACACACATTAGCAGTTGTCTCTTCCACAACCCCTGACTTAATCAGGTCCTGTATAATCTTCAACAAAGCTCTCTCCCCTGCCTGCGGTATCTTGTACTGAGGAATACGAGGCAAAATGGCATTATCTTTAACTTTAATGGAAACTGGAGGTATCTGATATAGTCCTACGTCCGTGTCACCCGTCGCCCACAATGTGGGCTGCACATCCTTAAATTCAGCAGGGAGGGGTGCATCTTTGGACAGGCACTGCTTAGTGCTGACCACATTTGGACCCATTGTCACATAAACACCAATGGTCGCATGCAACTTCTTTAATAAATCTAAGCCCATCAGATTTTCTCCGCAATTAGAACTCAACAAAAATGGCAAATCCACAGTAAAAGGACCTATAGTCAATGTAAGAGGCTTGGAAATGGGGCTCACAACCGGTACACCAGAAAATCCTACCGAAACATTATAATGGCCAGACAGAGCTGCCCCAGGGACCAGTGAACGAGAGATAGAGCTATTCATTGCACCAGTATCCACCAAAAATTCCTTAGCTGAGCCATGCAAATCTGCAGTAACGTAAGGACCGCGCTGATCTACAGGTATCTGGACTGGTCCCTCACTCTGTCCCTGGCTGTCCTAGCTGTGAGACATTCCTGTCACCTCGTCTATAACATAGTCATCATGATAATACTGTCCGCCCCTATTGTCATCGAAGTAGTTACTATCGGGATGGTCCTGTGAGGCTGCACCATGCTGAGCTCTGTCCTGTCCACCAGCTCCACGACCTCGTCCTCTCGGGGCTGCAACTTTCTGCAACAACACCGGACACTCGCTACACCAATATCCCTCCTCCTTACAATACGCACACTGGTTAGGCCCTACAGGCTTAGTATTCCGACTAGTGCGAGGTAGCTGTCGGGCCGTACCACCATGTCCTCTACCATTCCCTCGAGAAGCCTGCTGCAACAACACTTTGGTCTTCAATTCTTTGTGCTTTGTCTCCACCTTCTCCTTCTCCTCGTTTTCCCTGTGCTCATAATACTGTGCCATACTCAATATTACAGAAGGGGAGGAGGTGGTACAAGTGCTCTCCGAGGCCTGCAACCGAGTCGAGGTCTCAGGAAGCAAGTTTGTAACAAATCTATTAACGAACAATCGGACACCTCCCTCCACCGACAAATCCTGTCCACTAAAACCCAAAAACACACCTTCAAATCGAGTGAAAAAATCAGACACACTTTCATCTTTCTTCTGACGATAAACGATATGCTGTTAACTTGTCCCAATCTACCCTTCTCGGTGGAATAAGAGAGTGCATATAGGTAATAATTCGGCCAGGCAAAGCTAGCGTCTCGGCCTAAGGCTTCTCACCAGGCTTCCTCTCCTGGTCCCATGCTTTAATCTGATCCCAGGTACTACCCAATTCCACAACGTGGTCCTGTGTGTGCACTGCCTCCAAAAATCAACGGGCACCAATAAACCAAAGAACATTTCAATATCCGCAAGCGTCATCACAGTCAATTCCTTATAATATGCAGTAGGATTTTTCCTAGGGTCAGGCAGCTGAGTCTTAAGGAACAAAACCCGGGGTCTAGTAACAACGTTATGCTGATCCCATAGCTCTGGTATTTCAGGGTGATATATGGGGTGGACTTCCCTCATCGGAAATTGGTATACTGTCTTCGGGCTCTTCTCAAGCAGCCTACCTCGATAAGCGACCAGCGTCGCAACATTATTAAAAACCTCACTATGTGCCATATCGGCAGCATATACATGGTCCCTAATATCATAAATAATCTGGGGTGCTACATCATTGAAGCACTGTTCCCACAGTCCAATCAAAGTAGCCGACATGTGTTTAAGGGCATGCTGCTGCACAAACGGCTCATAATCTCTCATCACACTCCACACATCTTCCACACTGTAAATGGGGTGACAAGCCCACTGAGCGGCCCAATTGGCTACCACCCTTTTCTCTTCATCTCCCACATCAGATCGTATCAATATCCACCCCAGTCGCTCCCTAGCAGTCGCCCAGTCTGCGTACCCTAATCCGCGTACGGGCCTTCCGCTACTCAGTAATGTCGGGGAATGGAGGAACAGGGAAGGAGTAGCAACAGAAGGAATAGGCATCAACGTCGCTGGTGACTGTGTCGTAGGTGTGAGGTCTGGCGAGAGAGATGCTGAAACAATAGGCGTATCAGGAGACTGGCAGTCGTTGTAGCCGCAAAACGTGAAGTCAAAGAAAGGGCAGGAGGCGCCGTGGCCAAAACAGGTTGATCAATAGTAGAAGAAACAGAGGCAGCAGAGACAGAAGAAACAGATTACTGAGGCTGTGGGATAACAGGATATATTTTCTGTGGGGCGTATGTGGGTGGAGGTCGAGTATCTAACAATTCCTCCACAAATGTATCATTTTCTTCTCGGGCAACATAAGACTTTTCACATTGTAATCGAAATTTCCTATCAGCACACTCTGTTCCTTTTTCTATTTTCTCTCTATCGTGCACTACAGCTTTCTGAGTCATTGTCTGCATTCTCCCCTTCCGGGCCTCTTTCTCTGCTTTCATTCGTCTCTGTTTAGCTTCCTTTTGCCATGTTCTGAGTGAATCAAACATCGACTGCCTACTCCTTTTCGCAAACAATTATTCCTGCAGAAAATTAATTATCTGTTCATCAAAAGTGCCCGTCAACGGCCATTGCAACTCAACACTGTCCCTCGTATATTTGTGCCATAACGTACTAAACATAATAGGGCCAAGGCCATGTTTTACGTACATGTCAAAATTTGGAGTGCCTTCTGGAGGCGCTGGCTGACTTTCTTCCAATCGAGCATCAGCAGAACAACAACGACAGCCCAAACAAAACACTTTACTAAGACACAGCATTTTCAAAAGAAAACAAGCTTACTATGTATAGCTAGCAGATATTTGCAAATATCCTCACCAAAGTCTGTTCAAAAATCTCATCAAATACAAATCAAAAAATGGTACCATGTTCATAAGGAACTCAAACAAATTCAAGTGCTTGTCCAAAAACGGTCCTCAGACCGTGTCAAATACAAATCAAAATGGCGCCATATCCACAAAGAACCAAAGCAAACTCACCTGGTGCACACAGGTCAAACAAATTTATTCTCCATTGTCGACTCTTCGGTCAAATGGTCATATCCAAGGGTTTCGCCATTCAGGACACCAGTTTGGATCATCACTGGACGAGGCACCGCCTGGTCATACAGACGGGGCAGCTGCGAGTTCAAGACTCTCTCGTGCAGGGATCCCCGATCCGCCCGTCTGACCCAACGTGGCCCGACCTCCTCACCCGTCCGCAGGCAAGGAAGGGTCACCCGATGGAGTCCCTGTTCGGGTGCCAAATGAAGGAAGTGACCCTATTAGGGCCACCTGGGTCACTCGCGACCACCTCTCAGCCTTCCTAACAAATGAAGAGTCGGTCAGACAGTAGAGAATACAAACCAAAGGTATTTATTAGAGATACACTTGAGTGGAGTCCGGTCTGACCAGCCTCTTTAGATTGCTGCAGAGGGACTGACCTCTGCCAACGTGGTAACACATAATGTACATCTTCAGAATCACTAAAGACACGCCCAGACTGGAAATTTCCTGTTGGTAGCTGGTGAACAAAGGAGATACAGATGAGTTGCAATCCCAGGGCCGGGCACATGCTATCTCAGCGTCAAGGTTACTCTGCCTGCGCCCGCCGCTCTAAGGGTGGGAGCAGGCGTATCTAGTGAGAAAGGTATGTGATGACAAAACAGTCTATTCATTAGTACAGCAAAACTCAACCTTGGAGAAATACAAAAAAAATCGCAGCTGCTTTCTGCTGAGGCGGACAGAGTGAGACAGAAGTTTGTTTCGATCATGGCTCACAATGGCGGCTGAATACAAAATGGTGCAGCGAATGCTAACTTAAGACATGCAATGCATAAAGAATTCGACTAAAACATTTCTATTCCAACAACCATCAATCCCCCACAAACAGTGCTGACCCACTCAACCCTCAACAATGCCAGACAGCGCTGAGCTACCCCACGATCAATCTCCACGGTGCAGGGATACCCAAGCATCAATCACCCACAATGGTGCTGACCAACCAGCCCGAATTACCCCATACAACCCTTAACCATGCCAGACGTTGCTTAACATTTGAACACTCAATCACCAGCAGACAAAGCAGAACTACCCAACCATCAATCACCCTCAGACATTGCCAGATAATCAACCCTAACTCAGAGCTAGACAGCTCTAAATTACCCATGCTCGATTACCATGCTCGATCACACATAGTGCAGTGCACAGTCACCGGCACATAATTACCTCCAAACATTGCTCAGCCAGCCATCAATATCCCCCAGACATCTCTGAGCCACCCAACAATCAATCACCCCAGATAGTGCTGACCTTCCAAACCTCAATCCATGCACACAATACTGAGCCACTCAACCCTCTAATTACCTTCACAGAGTGCAGAACCTCCTAATTTTTTTCGCCCCCAGACATTACTGAGCCACCCAACCCTCAGTCATGCTGGACACTGTGGAGGCCCTAACCCTAATCACTCCTAGACATTTTCAAGCCCCAACTTTCTAAAAACCGAGGGGCTTATTTATCAATATGTCATGCAGTGCGGCAAGCCACTCAGGGCCACGCAAGGGGCTGTTAGAAATGGGGGTCTCTAGTTGGCAATGGCTGGCCACTGTCCAAGTAGGGACCCTTCTTCCTAAGTCAGAGTGAGAGGGCTACCCTCTTTAATACCCCTGCTCAACCCTGTGGTAACGTAGCACGAGCAGGTAGGCTTATCTCAGAGGCAGGGTGTGAAGCATTTATGATCATACACAGTAACACAGTGAGGAACACTACAAAGGGACACCACACAAGTAGTTATTATAAAAAATAAGTATCTTTATATAAAGGCAGATTTATCACATGACCAATAACTGTAAATGCCACAATACTGTCAAAAATAGGATAGCTGTTGAAAGGCTGTCAAAAATAGTTCAAAGGTTGCAAAAATAAGGTTCAAGTTCAAAGCAGTGGTCTCTGCGACCCTTTCTTTCACAAAGTACCTGGGTTTAGTAGCAAAACCAACAAAGTGTCGCAAATAAGCTGTAGCGATGATTCTCGGCACGCGAGGCCGGCGATGCGTTTAAATCCTTGCCGCAAGGGAGGATGATGCGCCGATCTGCGGGATGCGTGCGGAGACGATGCGACAAACTTTGGCCCGCAGGACCGCCGATGCGATGACTTTCTTGCCGCGTGGGGGAAGTCGATGCGGTGATCCTGTTGCGCTGTGCGATCCTGTTGCGATGCGAAGACAAGACGCTCCGCGAGGGAGAGACGAAATTCGGTGCGATGCGATCAAAGTGGCGAACGCACGGCGTCCGCACTGCGATGTCTCGAAGCGATGATTTCTTTAAGGGTTGCGAGTGCACGGCGACAGCAGCGCGATGATCTTTCCAGCGCGTCTCGGCTGCAGCGGCTCGCAAAGGGGCGTCAGCGATGGTTTCGGGTTGCGGGCCCTCGGCGGCAGTAGCGCGATGATTTTCCCAGCGCTCTCGACTGCAGCGGCCCGCAAAGATGCGTTAGCGTCGATTTCTTACCCTCTTCTCTCTGATGCAAACTAGAGGCCCTGGAACTCACAGGAGCCTCCTCAGCAGATAGCAGTCCTCGCAGGGAGGAAGCAGGAGGTTGGTGGTGGAGTCTGTTGTGCCTGAGACTCCAGCAGGAGGCTAGCTCTTTTCCTAGCCCTTGGGTGATTGCTGTACAAAAATAAAAGTTCTCTCAAGAGTTCCTTTTCCTCTCCTTTCAGGTCCAGTGGTCACTGCTGCAGGCCAGTGCAAGAAACAACACACAGCACAGGGACAGTCACTTCCTGCAGATTCCTCCAGTGGCACGGACAGAGTTTCCTCTCCAGATCCAAAAGCAATACAAAAGTAGGGGGTTTGAGCACAGATATTTATACCCCAAAAACCTTTGATCCTTGAAGCTACCAGTCCCTGAACCAGTTCTGCTCAGGCCTGGAGCACTTTGTTTACCAGGCTGCATCCTTCCTTTCAGAAAGAGGGGGTCTGCTAGCAGACACACAGTGGGAGGTGGAGCCAGCATTCACCTTGCCAGGCACAGCCCTATTCAGATCAAAGAGCCACCCCTCCCCACACTCTAAATGCAGATCTCTCTATTCCACCCAGGTCTGACTCAGCCTGTCCTGCCCCTCCAAAACCAGACAGCCAATACACATAACAGCCAAGCACACTGGAAGGCTTAGGCAAGAAAATACCTACTTTCTAAAAGTGGTATTTTCAAACACAGAATATAAAAATAAACTTCACTAAAAGGTGTATTTTAATATTCTGAGCTCAGGCATACTAAATTCGTTTTTCTACCATGTTCCTGGGGTCAGTTAGGACTATAGCATGTAATAGTCAAACTGCCCATTCTAGCCTATGAGGAACAGGTAGCCTTACTGTAGTGAAAAACGAAATGGTGCATAATTCACTACCAGGACATGCTACACACACCAAGGCATGTCCTGCCTTACACATACAAGGCACCCTACCATAGGGGTGACTTACAGGATGCTAAGGGAAGGTCCAGGGGCTGGGAAGTGAGTGCACTTCACAGCCAAGATGGCAGTTCTGGACTGCACACAGACACTGCAGTGGCAGGTCTGAGACACACTTTACAAGCTGCTTCTGTGGGTGGCACACATCAGTGCTGCAGGCCCACCAGCAGCATTTGGTTTACCAGCCCTGGGCACACATAGGCCACACTACTAGGGACTAACAGGTAAACCAAATAAGCCAATCAGGGATATACCAATTCACATAGACATATTTAAACAGGGAGCATTCGCGCTGTGACACTGAATGGCAGTGGCACAGCGCCCAGAGCATCTAACACCAGTAAAACAGAGGAGACAACAGCGAAAAATGGAAGGGAGACCCACGCCAATGGTGCCAGGTCTAACAGGGGCCTTGTGTGGCTTGATAAATTGCATCTTAAGGGTTTTGTCGCTTTTTCACCCTGTTGCCTGGTGCAAAGCGATGCAACCGTTTGATAAATATAGCCTTAGTTTCTCAATCGGTGAGTGATTTTTGAGGTCTGAGTTATATTCTAACTGTGATTAAATTCATAGTCACTATGGTGTGAGATGTCATCTAACAAAGTTAGTAATTTTGTAGGCACTGTGAGTGGTGTTTGAGGTGTGAGATGCACCTCAACAAAACCTATATTTTTGTAGGCATCATGGGTTATATTGCAGTGTGAGATGTCCTCTAACATTGGCAATAAGTGACCAGTCACTGTGAGTGATGTTAGAGATTAAGATGTAGCCTCATACCCGTTACGTTTTAATAGGCTCTTTGAGTTATGTGTGATGATGTGACTTGATCTCTCACTGATTACATATTGAGTGCTCTCCACTCTTAGTATTTGAGTTTCCAAGCAGCCTTTGTCCTCTTCTGGGTGTGAGAAGTTGGCCTGGTATGTGCTGTTCACTAATTAAAGTGGACACCTTGCACCAGAACAATTCGACTCTTATGGTAGATAGGTTTAAGACAACCTTTATAGAAAGCTATCCTAGTGGTAGCTGTGGAGAGCAGCCTTCAGGCTAAGTCTTGGAGGAATGTAAAGCAGCTTGTTTTACCACACAATCTCTTGAATCACCAAATGAAAAGACACCACACAGGTATATATATCAAATATATATGTATTTATTAATAAACAACTCTCTACTAATCTCTTTATGAGATTAGAAGTCAGGCACATATGTACAAATCAAATGTTATCAAAATAAGTTTAGCACAATCGAATATCACAATCTTAGTTTGACTAGACCTAGGTCTAGGGCATCTAGAATCGAGGGACCCCCAAGAACCACCCCCTTGACAAACCTCCTGTAATAACCCGTGAGTCCTAAGAAGGCCCTCACCTGGGTCTGGGTCCTTGGGGGCTCCCAAGCCAGGATGGTTTCAATCTTGGGCTGCAGGGGCGCCACCAGGCCGCTCCCCACCTGGTGTCCCAAGTACACCACCGAACCCTGCCCAATCTGGCACTTACTGGCCTTGATTGTGAGGCCTGCTCTGCGCAGCGCCATCAACACTTCCCAGAGGTGGCGCAAGTGGTCCTCCCAGGAGGAACTAAACACTGCAATGTCATCCAGGTAGGCGGCACTGAAAGCCTCCAGCCCAACCAACACCTGGTTGACCAATCTCTGGAAGGTGGCAGGGGCATTCTTCATCCCAAAGGGCATCACACGGAACTGGTAGTGCCCATCTGGTGTGGAGAATGCTGACCTCTCCTTTGCCCCATCAGTTAAGGCGATCTGCCAGTACCCAGATGTCAGATCAAACGTGCTGAGGTACCGGGCAGCCCCTAACCGGGCTATGAGCTCATCAGCTCTGGGGATGGGGTGCGCGTCGGTCTTGGTGACCGAATTGAGACCTCGGTAGTCCACACAGAACCTAAGTTCAGGAGTGGCACCAGGCGTCGCAGCTTTTGGTACCAAGACCACGGGGCTGGACCAGGGGCTGCTAGAGGACTCAACCACCCCTAGGGCGAACATTTTGGAGACCTCCTCCTTAATGCAAGCCCTGACCCTGTCAGTTACCCTGTAAGCCTTGTGCTTGACAGGAGAACTGTCCCGGTACCCACTTCATGGACGCACCAATCAGTGACACCAGGTACCAGGGAGAACAAATCAGAAAATTGCCCCAACAGGTGGTGACAATCTCTCTGTTGCTCAGGGGTCAGTGTGGTGGAGAGGATCACACTCTCCACTGACCCATCCTTCTCTTCTGCACACAGGAGGTCAGGGAGAGGCTCACTCTCCTCCTCAACCCCATCATCTGTGGCAAGAAGCATGCCCACTTCAGACCTCTCAAAGTGGGGCTTTAGGCGGTTCACATGCAGGACCCGCAAGGGGTTCCTGGGAGACTGAAAGTCCACCAAGTAGGTAACCGGACTTTTGCGCTCCACCACCTCAAATGGACCGGTCCACTTATCTTGGAGCGCACAAGGCTCCACTGGGGCCAGTACCCAAACCTTCTGACCAGGTTGAAATTCGACCAGAGTGGCATTCTGGTCGTGCCAACGTTTCATTTCTTCCTGGCTGGCTTCCAGATTTGCCTCAGCAATTTTTCTGAAACGCCGAGTCTGGTTCCTGAAGGCCAACATGTAGCTAAATACATCTTGGGGAGGTTTCCTGGGAGATTGCTCCCAGCCTTCCTTGACCAGACTCAGAGGTCCTCTAACCGGGTGGCCATAAAGGAGTTCAAAGGGACTGAACCCTAAGGACTTCTGGGGCACCTCACGGTAGGCAAACAACAGGCATGGCAAGAGGACGTCCCACTTACGCCTCAGGGGCTCTTCTAGGCCCATGATCATGCCCTTCAAGGTCCGGTTGAACCTTTCAACCAGACCATTACCTTGGGGGTGGTAAGGAGTGGTGAACTTATACGTTACCCCACACTCCTTCCACAGAGACTTCATGTACTGGGAGATGAAGTTGGTCCCCCTGTCAGACACCACCTCTCTGGGGAATCCCACACGGGAGAAAATCCCCATCAGTGCACGTCCCACCACGGGGGCCGTCACTGTCCTGAGCGGGATGGCTTCAGGGTACCGGGTGGCATGGTCCACCAAGACCAGGATGAACCTGTTGCCCATGGCTGTCTTGGGGTCCAGAGGCCCCACAATGTCAATGCCCACTCGCTCGAATGGGGTACTCACAACTGGAAAGGGCTGGAGTGGGGCCTTGGTCTTCCCCCACTCTTCCCACTTGCCTGGCAAGTCTCACAGGTCCTGCAATGAGTGTCTGAACTCTTGTGCATCTGGGGCCAATAAAAGTGGGCGGCCAGCCTCTCAAAGGTCTTGGTCTGCCCCAGATGTCCTGCCAATGGAATGTCATGAGCCAACCCCAGTAGGAAGGTTCTGAAGCACTCGGGTACCACCAGCACACGGGCTGACCCTGGCTCAGCAACCTTAGGCTCACTATACAGGAGACTGTTCTCCCAATAAATCAGATGTGAACCAGACATGTCACCTTCTGCCTGGGCTGCAGCCTGTCGCCGCATACCCTCAAGAGAGGGGCAAACTCTCTGCTGCTCACAAAATTCCTCCCTGGTGGGTCCCCCTTCCTGCTGCCAATGGGTCAGCTCAGGCAGGTCCCCCAGTTCGGTGATCTGCTCCCCGGTAGGCTCCAGGGCATCCCCCTCAGAGTCTGCTCTTTCCTGGGCCGTGGGAACCAAGGGGGCCGGCTTCCCGCGCCCCTGCCCCTTCTCTCTAAGGCAGGGATCTGGGCCCTACTCTCAGGCTCCAGATCCTTTTCAACACCCTCCTTGGCTGCCATGGACCGAGTGGTAGCACACGCCCACTCAGGCAGACCCAACATCTCTAAGTGAGCCTTCCTCTCCACCGTAGCCCACGGGGAGTCCTCTAAATCATTGCCCAGCAGACAGTCTACAGGCATGGCGGGCCTCACAGCTACCTGAAGAGTTCCTGAGACCCCCCCCACTCAAAGGGAACCTGAGCCACCTCACATTGGCTCTCTGAGTTGTCGGCGGACACTACTGGGTAGAATGCATGAGGGACAACCTGCTCTCTGGACACCAACCGGGAGCTGACAGCAGTTACACTGGCCCCTGTGTCTCTTAGAGCCTCCACCCTATGGCCATTGATGGTCACCCACTGCCTGTATTTCTTAGTGTTAGCAGGCAGTGCAGGCTTGGGGACCATCTCAAAGTCCCCTAATGAGACAAGGGTCAACTCTACGGGATCCCACCCCTCTTGGGCACCCATCTCCTCCTCTCCCAGGGCTACACTAGCAATCTGGCGGGGGGGTGCACTGGCCCCCCTTTGGGGGCACTGGGGATCAAAATATCTGTGGCCCACTTGACCACAGTTGTAACACGTGGGGGGCCCCCTGGGAACAGGCCTACCTGTTGGGGGCCCGGTCCTCCTTTCTTGTGGGGGCTGGGACACCACTGCTTGGTTCCCTGGGGGATTACTTTGGGGCCCTCGGTGGAACTCCCTCTGTTGACCCTTGTCCCCCCCACTCCTCTGCTGGGGACCCTGCCCACCTTTGGCGCCATCTCCCACTGGACCCTTGCGGACCCGGGTGCTCACCCAGCGGTCCGCCTCCTCAGCAAGCTTCCTAGGGTTAGTCAGCTTGCAATCAATTAGGTGCTGGCGTAGCTCAGGAAAACAATTACTAGATAAATGCTCCCATGCAATCAAATCATACAACTGTGCAAAAGTTTCTACTTTGCTACCTTTTACCCAGCGTTCCATGGCTCTGCAAAAAAAGGACACATATTCAACCCACGTGGTACCCTCTAGCTTCTTACAGACCCTAAACCTCTGCCTATACATTTCAGGGGTCAAACCATAGCGGGTCATCAATGCTTCCTTCATGTGGGCATAAACCATCCTACTTTCTGGGGGCAGGTCCAACAAGGTATCCCTCCCCTCACTCACAAAGCGTCTCGACAACCCCGCTCCCCAATCCTTCTCAGGGACCCGGTGGGACACCATGGCTAATTCATAAGCGGCAAACCATTGCCCAATATCTTCACTTTTGTGGAAATCTTTAATAACCTCCTTGGGTATATACACCCTACTCTCAGGGTGCACTACAGGTACGCTGCCACCAGAGGGGGAGATTTCCATGCTCTTAGCTTTAATCTCCAACTCCCTCAATACTCTCTCATGCTCCAGCTTCATCCTCATAATCTCAATTTCTAACTTCTTGTTCTCTAGGTCCCGGTGACCATCCATTTTAAGCTTAGCCATCTCCATATTATGCCGCCTATCTCTCTCCCTGTCCTCCAGCTCTTCTGGGGACAGACCCTTAGCGGACACACTAGAGCCCGGGTTGGAAAGGGCTGGATCTCCTACTAAGTCTACTACATCGCCCTGCTGCTCTCCTCCCTCCACAAGCTCTCCTAGATCCTTAGGGGCCTCCCTGGCTTCTAGCCAGGCCTTCAGCGCCTTGTAATACTCCTCCCTCCTAGTGAGACCTGTGATAGGGACTGTGAACTGCTTGCAAAAATATTTGAGCTGCTTGGCATTGTAGGTTTCTATTTTCTCTTCTTCCCAGGAGAGATCCTCTGAGGCATTGGATCTGGGCTTGCCCATTGTAGAAATAACTGGCAATATCAATAAAGGATAGAAGAAAACTTCTCAAGAAATGTAAGCGGGTGAAAAATCACCGGCAATATCAATCACAATAGGGGATCAAAAAAACTTTCAATAAATGGGCGCGGGTGAAAAATCACCGGCAATATCAATCACAATATAGGATCCCAAGAACTCTCAGAAATGTGCGCGGGTGAAAAATCACCGGCAATATCAATTACAATAAGGGATCAAAAACTTTCAATAAATGGGCGCGGGTGAAGAATCACCGGCAATATCAATCACAATATAGGATCCCAAAAACTCTCAGAAAATGTGCGCGGGTGAAAAATCACCGGCAATATCAATCACAATATAGGAGCAAAAAAAAAAATTTCTCAAAAAATGTATGCGGTACGTTATGGTCTGCACTCACTAGTAGTGTACACTATAATTACTGTATGCGATCATAAATGCAAGTCCAGATCCTCACCGCTGACCACCAATGTTAGAAATGGGGGTCTCTAGTTGGCAATGGCTGGCCACTGTCCAAGTAGGGACCCTTCTTCCTAAGTCAGAGTGAGAGGGCTACCCTCTTTAATACCCCTGCTCAACCCTGTGGTAACGTAGCACGAGCAGGTAGGCTTATCTCAGAGGCAGGGTGTGAAGCATTTATGATCATACACAGTAACACAGTGAGGAACACTACAAAGGGACACCACACAAGTAGTTATTATAAAAAATAAGTATCTTTATATAAAGGCAGATTTATCACAAGACCAATAACTGTAAATGCCACAATACTGTCAAAAATAGGATAGCTGTTGAAAGGCTGTCAAAAATAGTTCAAAGGTTGCAAAAATAAGGTTCAAGTTCAAAGCAGTGGTCTCTGCGACCCTTTCTTTCACAAAGTACCTGGGTTTAGTAGCAAAACCAACAAAGTGTCGCAAATAAGCTGTAGCGATGATTCTCGGCACGCGAGGCCGGCGATGCGTTTAAATCCTTGCCGCAAGGGAGGATGATGCGCCGATCTGCGGGATGCGTGCGGAGACGATGCGACAAACTTTGGCCCGCTGGACCGCCGATGCGATGACTTTCTTGCCGCGTGGGGAAGTCGATGCGGTGATCCTGTTGCGCTGTGCGATCGTGTTGCGATGCGAAGACAAGACGCTCCGCGAGGAGCGACGAAATTCGGTGCGATGCGATCAAAGTGGCGAACGCACGGCGTCCGCACTGCGATGTCTCGAAGCGATGATTTCTTTAAGGGTTGCGAGTGCACGGCGACAGCAGCGCGATGATCTTTCCAGCGCGTCTCGGCTGCAGCGGCTCGCAAAGGGGCGTCAGCGATGGTTTCGGGTTGCGGGCCCTCGGCGGCAGTAGCGCGATGATTTTCCCAGCGCTCTCGACTGCAGCGGCCCGCAAAGATGCGTTAGCGTCGATTTCTTACCCTCTTCTCTCTGATGCAAACTAGAGGCCCTGGAACTCACAGGAGCCTCCTCAGCAGATAGCAGTCCTCGCAGGGAGGAAGCAGGAGGTTGGTGGTGGAGTCTGTTGTGCCTGAGACTCCAGCAGGAGGCTAGCTCTTTTCCTAGCCCTTGGGTGATTGCTGTACAAAAATAAAAGTTCTCTCAAGAGTTCCTTTTCCTCTCCTTTCAGGTCCAGTGGTCACTGCTGCAGGCCAGTGCAAGAAACAACACACAGCACAGGGACAGTCACTTCCTGCAGATTCCTCCAGTGGCACGGACAGAGTTTCCTCTCCAGATCCAAAAGCAATACAAAAGTAGGGGGTTTGAGCACAGATATTTATACCCCAAAAACGTTTGATCCTTGAAGCTACCAGTCCCTGAACCTAGCCAGAACCAGTTCTGCTCAGGCCTGGAGCACTTTGTTTACCAGGCTGCATCCTTCCTTTCAGAAAGAGGGGGTCTGCTAGCAGACACACAGTGGGAGGTGGAGCCAGCATTCACCTTGCCAGGCACAGCCCTATTCAGATCAAAGAGCCACCCCTCCCCACACTCTAAATGCAGATCTCTCTATTCCACCCAGGTCTGACTCAGCCTGTCCTGCCCCTCTAAAACCAGACAGCCAATACACATAACGGCAGAGCACACTGGAAGGCTTAGGCAAGAAAATACCTACTTTCTAAAAGTGGTATTTTCAAACACAGAATATAAAAACAAACTTCACTAAAAGGTGTATTTTAATATTCTGAACTCAGGCATACTAAATTCGTTTTTCTACCATGTTCCTGGGGTCAGTTAGGACTATAGCATGTAATAGTCAAACTGCCCATTCTAGCCTATGAGGAACAGGTAGCCTTACTGTAGTGAAAAACGAAATGGTGCATAATTCACTACCAGGACATGCTACACACACCAAGGCATGTCCTGCCTTACACATACAAGGCACCCTACCATAGGGGTGACTTACAGGATGCTAAGGGAAGGTCCAGGGGCTGGGAAGTGAGTGCACTTCACAGCCAAGATGGCAGTTCTGGACTGCACACAGACACTGCAGTGGCAGGTCTGAGACACACTTTACAAGCTGCTTCTGTGGGTGGCACACATCAGTGCTGCAGGCCCACCAGCAGCATTTGGTTTACCAGCCCTGGGCACACATAGGCCACACTACTAGGGACTAACAGGTAAACCAAATAAGCCAATCAGGGATATACCAATTCACATAGACATATTTAAACAGGGAGCATTCGCGCTGTGACACTGAATGGCAGTGGCACAGCGCCCAGAGCATCTAACACCAGTAAAACAGAGGAGACAACAGCGAAAAATGGAAGGGAGACCCACGCCAATGGTGCCAGGTCTAACAGGGGCCTTGTGTGGCTTGATAAATTGCATCTTAAGGGTTTTGTCGCTTTTTCACCCTGTTGCCTGGTGCAAAGCGATGCAACCGTTTGATAAATATAGCCTTAGTTTCTCAATCGGTGAGTGATTTTTGAGGTCTGAGTTATATTCTAACTGTGATTAAATTCATAGTCACTATGGTGTGAGATGTCATCTAACAAAGTTAGTAATTTTGTAGGCACTGTGAGTGGTGTTTGAGGTGTGAGATGCACCTCAACAAAACCTATATTTTTGTAGGCATCATGGGTTATATTGCAGTGTGAGATGTCCTCTAACATTGGCAATAAGTGACCAGTCACTGTGAGTGATGTTAGAGATTAAGATGTAGCCTCATACCCGTTACGTTTTAATAGGCTCTTTGAGTTATGTGTGATGATGTGACTTGATCTCTCACTGATTACATATTGAGTGCTCTCCACTCTTAGTATTTGAGTTTCCAAGCAGCCTTTGTCCTCTTCTGGGTGTGAGAAGTTGGCCTGGTATGTGCTGTTCACTAATTAAAGTGGACACCTTGCACCAGTACAATTCGACTCTTATGGTAGGTAGGTTTAAGACAACCTTTATAGAAAGCTATCCTAGTGGTAGCTGTGGAGAGCAGCCTTCAGGCTAAGTCTTGGAGGAATGTAAAGCAGCTTGTTTTACCATATAATCTCTTGAATCACCAAATGAAAAGACACCACACAGGTATATATATCAAATATATATGTATTTATTAATAAACAACTCTCTACTAATCTCTTTATGAGATTAGAAGTCAGGCACATATGTACAAATCAAATGTTATCAAAATAAGTTTAGCACAATCGAATATCACAATCTTAGTTTGACTAGACCTAGGTCTAGGGCATCTAGAATCGAGGGACCCCCAAGAACCACCCCAGGTAGTTGTAAGAGACCCACAGGGGACGGACGCGGTGTCCTGGCACCGGTGCGAGTCCTGTACGAGTCTATGCGAACAGACGCGATTGAGATATCAATGTTAAAGGTCCCTTGCGTGTTCGAGGCGAACACACCGATCGGTCCTTGTACGAGTCGAAGGACGCGGTTACAGATAGAGTTGCAAGGGAGTTGGACGCGGTGTGTCTAACACAAGCGCGAACCATGTACGAGTCAGCGCGATAGTCGCACTTGGAAAGTAAGAGATTTAGGGCGCTTCTAGGGTAGCTACAAGCAAGTCACTTACAGGGTAAGTAGTTCTAGGGCCCACACCCACAGGAGCACCGTAGTGCTGAAGTTACCTCACCCAGGGGAGCCGGGTGCATAGGTGTTCTTTGGTGTCGGGTCGCGGCGTTGTTTCCAATGGGAGCCAGTGAAGACTTGCTGCTTGCGGCGATAGGAGAAGTGTCCGGAGGAATCCAAGCCTGGATTCAGAAGATGGAAGACCTGAAAGCAGAGGGGACAGTGTTCAAAGTCACTTGGCAGTGACTCGGGGCAAGGAAGATGGATGCCCACCGTCGTCGCAAGATTCAGGTCAGTCACAGGTGCCTTGACTCTTCAGCCACGAGGTCCAGGAGGCATCAACGACGACCAGGAGCTGGATTCGGCGTGTCCCACAATGTCTGCAGCTTACTGCAGTGTCGGCAACTCGATTAGAGCCAACAAGCCTTGGTAACAGCAAGTCTTGGGGAAAGTGTAAAAAGTCAATGGCGCAGACCAGCAAGGTCTGAGGGACTCACCCAGCAAGAATAAGTCAGAGCAGGCCTGGAGCAACCAAAAGAGACCTTTGGTTCTGGTGGAAAGCATTCTGGGGACCCACAAGCCAGCTGGCAAGGGATCGCAAAGACGCCTCAGGAGGATTCGCTCAACAGGGGCCCACGGTCACTCGGGACGTGGTAGGCCTCTGATCTTCGGAGGGATTTCTGCTGGAGGCTGGGACGACACGTGGTCCAAAGCACAAGCTCGTAGAGCGTTGTGAAAGGGTTGCACTTGACAATAGTGCACGGTACCCAGGGGTCGCAGTTCCTCGTCACTCTTGGAGTCCACTGGCCTCAGCTTCGCTGGGGACTCACGATGGCCTTTGAGAAGTCAGGAAATCTACTTCTTGGGCTGCAGGGACTTCGGGCTCCGGCGGGAGCAGCGTAGTTTGCGACCGTCATTTGTAGTTTTTGGTGCCTGCCAAGCAGGGGAGTCACTCCTTGACTCCAAGGGAGATTCTTCAGTCTTCCAAAGGTAGTGGAACGTCGAAGGTCCAGGATTCTTCTTCAGAGCGTCGTCCAGGGATATCTACTTTGCAATGGCAATGTTCCCCAACTTATACTGTAAGGAAGGGAGGGACTAGCTCTATGACCCCACCTATGGGAGGGTCAGGGGAGTGGGTGGCTACACCCACTTCCCTTTGTCCAGTTTTGCGCCAGAGCAGGGGCAGGTAGCCCCTGAGCTGGTTTAAACTGGCATATGCACAGAGGAGCCTTCTGCTCCCCCAGTGCAGGACTTCAAAGCACTCTAAGAGTGCACCCACCCAGCCCCAATACACTAAACCCTGTCTGGGAGGTGGTTACACCTCCCTGTGACAGGATGCCTATTGTTGGGCTTCCTCCACTGCGAGTTTTGGTCATCAGCAGGAGGGCAGCCCAGTGTCTGTGACTGGTGGCATCCATTTTGTGATGCCAGGGCTCTGCAGGATTCTACCGCGTTTCCACAGTAGGTACATGTCTATCCCTCTAGAAGGGTGGAATGCTACCCCCGCCGCCAGGACTGGCGGAGGGGTAGTATTCCAAGGTGTTTGACACCAAACACGACATGTTTTGATGCAGCCATTCCAAAGTTAGCATTTTACCGCGAGGATATAATGCACTTAAGAGTATATGGTTTAACCGCATCCACAAACAGCCCCAGAGAATGGACTCTGAGAGCTGCAGAGGGGCCCTGCTCAGGCAGAGGCACCCTCTCACATAGGAACCAAGCACCCTGCCCTCAAGATTGATAGGGCCTGCCTTAGGGGTGACTGATAGGTTTAAATGTGTGTGCAGGAGAGATATAGGAAACCTATATCTCAGTGAGGAGTGCTAGCACCACCTCACCCAGGCTGCAGTAGCAGGCCTGTGGTGTCAGATTTAGTCTGCTTCCCAGGGGTGGCATAATACATGCTTCAGCCCCTGGTAGGCCTGTGAAGTACCTATGCCCTTGGTACCTAAGGTACCATATACTAGGGACTCATAAGGTACCACAGTATCCAATCACTAGTGCACCTAGAGTGCACTCCAAGTCGTTTAGAGAGAACAGAGAGGCTGGGGCCCTGATTAGCAGGGACCCAGCCAGACTATAGCCAGAAACCAGTGCAAACATCAGAAAAAAAGTGGGGGCAACATAAGAGGCAGATCCTACTCTCCTACACAACCCCCATCCACCCAAACGCAGGGACACTAAACTAACCTTGACCAGTTGAGTCTTCGTGTTCTAAGTGGAAATACCTTGAGAGTCCATCTGCATTGGCATGTTGGGTCCCAGGTCTATGTTCCACTGTATAGTCCATCCCCTGTAGGGAAATGGACCACCTCAAAAGTTTTGGGTTTTTACCTTTCATCTGTTTAAGCCATAGGAGGGGCTTGTGGTCAGTCTGAACGATGAAGTGAGTGCCAAACAAGTATGGCCTCAGCTTCTTCAGGGTCCACACCACAGCAAAGGCCTCCCTCTCTATAGCTGACCAACGTTTCTCTCTAGGGGTCAGCCTTCTGCTAATAAAAGCTACTGGCTGGTCTTGACCTTCATCATTCAGTTGAGACAGTACAGCTCCCACACCCAGCTCAGAAGCATCTGTTTGGACAATGAACTTTTTGGTGTAGTCTGGACTCTGTAAGATGGGGGCAGTGCACATGGCCTGCTTTAGGTCTTCAAATGCCTTCTGACAGCTAGCTGTCCACTGAACCTTTTTTGGCATTTTCTTTGAGGTCAGATCATTCAAGGGGGTCACTATAGATCCATATCCCTTGACAAACCTTCCATTAGTACCCAGTCAGGCCTAAGAAGGCTCTCACCTGTGTCTGGGTGGTTGGAGCAACCCATTCCATTATGGTTTGGATTTTGCTCTGTAAAGGCTGAACCTGGCCTCCACCTACAAGGTGGCCCAGGTACACAACCTGACTCTGCCCTATCTGGCACTTAGTGGCCTTGATAGTGAGGCCTGCTTTCTGCAGAGCCTCCAAAACATTTCTGAGGTGGACCAGGTGATCCTGCCAGGAGGAGCTAAAGACAGCAATATCATCTAGATAAGCTGAGCAATACGTTTCCACCCCTGCCAGAACTTCATTCACCAACCTCTGAAAAGTGGCAGGTGCATTTTTCAATCCAAAGGGCATCACCACAAAATGGTAGTGCCCACTAGGGGTCGAAAATGCTGTTTTGGCTTTTGCATCATCAGCTAATCTGATCTGCCAGTAGCCAGCTGTTAGGTCAAATGTACTTAGATACTTGGCTGAGGCCAAAGTATCAATCAGCTCATCTGCCCTTGGTATGGGATAGGCATCAGTCCTAGTGACTGCATTGAGGCCTCTGTAGTCTACACAAAACCTCATCTCTTTCTTACCACCCTGGGTATGAGGCTTGGGTACCAGGACTACTGGGCTAGCCCAAGGGCTATCTGAAGGCTCAATTACACCTAGCTCCAACATTTTCTGGACTTCAGTCCTGATACAGTCCCTGACATGGTCAGGTTGCCTGTAGATTTTACTCTTGACAGGCAGACTGTCTCCAGTGTCCACCTCATGGGTGCACCAGGTAGTCTGTCTAGGGGTCAGGCTAAACATATGTCTATACTGTTGCAGAACTTGTCTGCACTCAGTTTGCTGATGGTCAGTGAGGCTGCTTGCCAAAGCAACACCATCTACTGACCCATCATCAGGGTTCTGAGAGAGCAGGTCAGGGAGAGGGTCACTCTCCTCCTCCTGGTCCTCATCAGTTGCCATGAGCAAGCCCATGTCAGCCCTGTCAACATATGGCTTTAATCTGTTGACATGGAGCACCCTCAGGGGGCTCCTGGGAGTTCCAAGATTCACCAGGTATGTGACTTCTCCCTTCTGTTCAACTATTGTATGGGGGCCAATCCACTTGTCCTGGAGGGCTGCTGGGGCCACAGGCTCCAACACACACACTTTCTGTCCTGGCTGGTACACAGTCAGCACAGCCTTTTGGTCATGCCAAGCTTTTTGCAATTCTTGGCTGGCCTCCAGGTTTTTGGTTGCCTTTTTCATGTAGTCGGCCATCCGGGAGCGGAGACCAAGTACATAGTCCATCACATCCTGTTTGGGGGGTTTGAGAGGTAACTCCCAGCCCTCTTTAACCAAACACAATGGACCTCTTACAGGGTGCCCAAACAGAAGCTCAAATGGGCTGTAACCAACCCCCTTCTGTGGATTTCTCGCGCTGATCGTCAGACGGGTAGAGGAGGGGGTGTTGCAGTGGTTTACAGGGATATGTGGATGTTTAATCGGGAGAAGAGTGTTTTGTTGGGGGAGGGCGAATTCCTTGATTTCAGTATTACTATTTCGCCTCGGTCCACATTAGGGGGAACCCTGGTTTATAGACCTCCTGGGCCAATAGGACCCTTTCTCAAAGCCTTAGAAGAGGTTATCATTCCCCGAGCTCTGAGGTTTGCTCAATATCTCTTTTGGGAGACCTCAATCTCCATTTGGATCAGACGGATGTAGGAACTACCCAGGAATTCTTGGATTCCCTAGATCTTGCTCAGCTCACCCAGTGGGTTAGTTCTCCCACCCACTGTGGGGGCCATATCCTTGACCCCATCTGTTCCAATTTTCCTATGATAGTTGAGGATCCGCTCCCCGTGTCCTGGTCGGACCACTTTCTAGTTCTCTTCTCCTGGCCCACTGAGGGTAATTGCCGGGTACCACAGGCTAGTGCCAGTCCGGCCGCTGCTAAAGTAGATCCTATAGCCTTCAGCCAAGCTTTGGAGAAGTTTAGACCAGCTCTCCCTTCCAATTTGGAGGGCGCCCTGGCCTGCTTTACTAGATGGATTGGGTTGGCGATGGACAGTCTTTCACCTACGTCTAGCCACAGGCGGGTCAGGGAGTCACCGTCTAAACCATGGTTCTCAGCCGAACTGAAAGTTCTTAAGCAGCAGTGTAAGAAACTGGAACGCCGCTGGCGGAAAGACTATTGCTCATCAGCAAAGATTATGCTCAGAGAAGCTCAAAAAATGTATTACATTGCTATTAGCAAGGCTAAGGGTCTCTATTACGCGGACCGGATAGAGTCTGCTAATAACAACTCTAGGGAAATTTTCTCTATTGTACAGAGCTTTATGGTACCGAGGGCTGAGACAACAAGGCTCCCTGCCTCTAATACATGGTGTGATAAACTTTCTATGTTCTTTATTGATAAGATTTATTCAATACAGAGAACATTTAGAGATCAAAGTCCACCTCAGGCAGGGGGTGCCCCCGGCTGCTCCCTCTGAGCCACCTTTTATGCTGGAGGATTTTACACCTATTGACCTGTCGGACTCACTCAAAATTTTGAAAGCTATGAAATCTGGCTCTCCATCGGATCCTTGTAAGGCGAGACTCCTGGCCTCCGTGGCAGAAACAGTTAATACAGAAGTGAATACGCTTATTAGACTCTCCTTTCAGGAGGCGCTGGTTCCAACAGCGTGGAAGCAAGCAAAAATCCTGCCCCTTCTAAAGAAACCTTCACTAAACCCTCAGGACCCAGGGAGTTATCGCCCCATCTCCCTTCTTCCCACTGTTTCTAAAATCTGTGAGAAGGCAGTTAATAAACAGCTCACTGATTTTATTGAAGGGTCAGGTCTTCTACATCCAGCTCAATCAGGTTTTAGAGCTGCATATAGTACTGAGTCGGCCCTGGTTGAAGTATCAGAAGCTATCCGAGGTTGTTTGGATGCCGGTGGAAGTGCTGCCTTGATATTGTTGGATTTATCGGCAGCATTCGATACTGTTCCCCACTCGTTGCTTCTGTCTCGCTTGATGGAAATAGGTGTCACGGGATCAGCCTGGAGGTGGCTAAAATCTTTTCTTGAAGGGCGTACGCAACAGATTTGGATCCCCCATTTTCTTCCACGCCTCAAGGTGTTACCACAGGAGTGCCGCAAGGGTCCTCTTTGAGTCCCCTTCTTTTCAACATCTACGTCACTCCTCTGGTACAATTAGCGGAGGAGCTAGGAGCCAAAATCGTTGCATACGCCGATGATACTCAACTACTGTTTACCTGGGGTAAATTGGAGTGTGATACCGTGAAGGTTAAGAAATGTCTGACAGCTGTCTTTCAGTGGCTCTCAGCGGCACAGCTTAAATGCAACGAAGAAAAATCGGAGATTCTTCTCTACGGCAACTTCCCCACACGGTTCAGAGAGACTCTCTGGCCGGCTGGCTTTCCGCTACCATCCTCTTCTGGCCAACCTGTTAAGAATCTGGGCGTGTGGTTTGATGAAAATTTGTCTTTTCGCATCACATCAAAAAATTGGCCGGGAGCTGTTTTGGGATACTGAAGTCACTCAGGAAATTTCTTCCCTTGCTCCCTAGGGATGCAAGGGAAACAGTGACCAGGGCGTTGATTTTGTCTCGCCTTGATTACGCCAATGCCCTGTATATTGGTTTACCAGATTATTCTTTTAATAAACTGCAGGTCGTCCAGAATGCAGCGGCCAGGCTCTTATTCAATGTTCCTATCAGAAGCAGCGTTAGACAACATCTGCGCACCTTGCATTGGCTGCCGGTCACTAAGCGTGTTAAGTTTAAAGCCCTTGTGGTTGCCCATCGTGCTCTCCACGGATTGGGGCCAGCTTACCTAAGGAAGCGCTTTGAGTTCTATACCCCTACTAGAGATCTGAGGTCAGCATCTCAGTATCTTGCCCGGTTACCTCGTGTCCGTCGTCAAAGAATGGGGGCAGATCTCTTGCATTTCGGGCAGCCACCGCCTGGAATTTGTTGCCCTTCTCGCTGCGTAACACCCATGATCTTGGACTTTTTAAAAAACAGCTCAAAACACTTCTGTTTTAACCTGCAATTCTCTTTTTAGCTGCACCTCAAGGCTCGCGCCGGGACACTCCTGGGAGTATCTGTGCGCGTTATAAAACTTCATTAACATAACATAACATAACATAACTTCTCTGGATGCAAATAACAGGCAAGGAAGAAGAAGGTCCCATTTCCGCCTAAGCTTCTCTGGGAGTCCTTTAATCATTCCCTTCAGGGTTTTGTTGAAACGTTCAACCAACCCATTGCATTGTGGGTGATAGGGGGTGGTGAACTTATAAGTTACACCACACTCCTTCCACATTGCTTTCAAATATCCTGACATGAAGTTTGCACCTATGTCAGAGATTACCTCCTTTGGGAAACCCACTCTGGAGAAAACTCCAATGAGGGCTCTTGCCACCACATGGGCTGTGGTGGTCCTCAGGGGAATTGCTTCTGGGTACCTGGTGGCATGATCCACTACCACCAGGATAAACCTGTGCCCAGATGCAGTTTGAGGGTCAAGGGGACCAACAATGTCAATCCCTACCCTTTCAAAGGGTACCCCCACCACAGGTAGTGGTATCAGGGGGCCTTTGTTGTGCCACCTGCCTTACCACTGGCTTGGCAAGTGACACAGGAGCGACAAAACTCCTTTGTGTCCTCTGACATATGTGGCCAATGAAAATGTGGAACAAGCCTGTCCCAGGTCTTGTTTTGGCCCAAGTGACCTGCTAAAGGGATGTCATGTGCTAGGGTCAAGAGGAACCCCTAAACTTCTGAGGTATTACCAACCTCCTGGTGGCTCCAGGGGCTGGGTCTCTACCCTCAGAATATAGGAGTCCCTCATCCCAATAAACTTTATGGGACCCACTAGCACTCCCAGCAGCCTCAGCAGCAGCCTGCTGTCTGAGGGGTTCAAGAGAGGGGCAGCACTGTTGCTCCTTACTCAGATCTTCCCTAGAAGGGCACCCTGCCCCCAAGAACTCAACCTGATCAGGCTCAAGTCCCTCTGGGGCAGTTCCTTCTTCAGGATCTGCTTCACCTCCCTCTGGAGGTGAATCTGTGATCTGAGACAGAGGGGAAGGCACTGCCTTTACCCTACTGCTCCTCCTCTTGGGAAGCATCTGGTCTATTGTTCCAGGATCCAGAGCTGGTTCAGTGTTATGCATTTTTGCTTGTGACCTGGTCACAGCAAATACCTCTGCAGGGATGCCCAACATCTCAGCATGAGTCCATAACTCTACTTCAGACCAGGCTGAAGTCTCTAGATCATTGCCCAATAGACATTCTACAGGGAGGTCTGCACTGACTACAACCTTCTTGAGGCCAGTTACCCCTCCCCAGGAGAAATTCACAACTGCCAGACTATGGTTGGTCCTGACATTGCTTGCATTGGTCACCTGGTACATTTCGCCCAGGATGATCTGTCCCGGGTCCACAAGATCCTCTGCCACCATGGTGACACTAGCACCTGTGTCCCTAAATGCCAAAGCCTGTTTGCCATTTATTACAGGCTGCTGTTTGTATTTGCCCAGATTACTGGGGCTTACTAGGAAGGACATATCAAGGTCTCCATCACAAATCAGCATTGCCTGAGTGGGCACTCTGACTAGGTCAGAGTCCACTTCAGAATCCAGGGTCAACCCTACTACACCCTTATTCTGAGTACCACCTCCACCAGTAGCTGAGCTAGGGGGAACAGTTGCCTTAGGGGCAGGAGTGGTGGTGGTTTGGTCTTTGGACTTGTTACAATCAGAAGTCCAGTGCCCTTTCTGTTTACAGAATTTGCACCAGGGCTTCTTTTGGCCTTTTCCCTTGTTGGATTGTGACTCCCCACCAGATGCAGATTTTTGGGGCCCTTGTGAAGACTTCTGGTCTTTTGACTTATCCCCACCTTTCTCAGAGCCCTTAGGATCTTGCTTCTTGGTGTCACCCCCTTGGTTCTGGGGTTTCTGCCTTACCCTGGTTCTGACCCATTTGTCTGCCTTCTTTCCCAATTCTTGGGGAGAGGTCAGATCTGAGTCCACCAGGTATTGATGCAACAACTGGTTCTGGCAATTATTAAGGATCTGTTCTCTCATCATCAGATTATACAATCCCTTGAAATCAGTAACCCTACTGCCAACCAGCCAACCCTCCAGAGCCTTGGTTGCACAATCTACAAAGTCAGTCCAGTCCTGAGTCTGTGCCTTCTGGGTGTCTCTGAACTTCAACCTGTACTGCTCAGTGGTTAAGCCACACCCATCTATCAGTGCACTCTTCAGGACTTCATAATCATCAGCATCCTCTTCTCTAACAGTGAGGAGCTTGTCTCTACCTTTGTCTGAAAAGGAGAGCCACAAGATTGCTGCCCACTGCTTTTGGGGGACCTGCTGTACTTTACAGGCCCTCTCCATAGCAGTTATCCACTTGTGGATATCATCCCCACTCTGGTAGGGAGGAACAACCTTGCTCAGGTTCCTATGGTCTGGAATATATTCTCTGCCTCTAGGGACACTGTTGCTGCCACCAAGGGGTTCTAACCCCTCTCTCCTAGAAGCTCTCTGGATCTCCAGGGCTTCTCTATCCAGTGCCAACTGCTTGGTTCTGAGGGCAACTCTTGCTTCCTCATACTGCAGCAGTTTGCACATTCTGTCAGAGGAGCTCTCTCTTATGGGAAAGTATGAGTTCCTCTGCTGGACAAATTCTCTGCCAGAGTGATAAGAGTGGTCAGATTCCCTGGAAGGGGACATATGCCTCTCATCCACTCTGTCAGTTCTCTTAGGGAGAATTCCTCTGTCCTTTTCAGGCCCCTTGGAGCCTGGCCCTTCAGTCACAGAGTCTTGGTCATTCTGATTTTCATCATCTGACCCAGACACTGTAATTGACCCACCCACTGATTCAGATCCATTAGCTCCTAGAGCCAATCTAAGATCATCTGCTGTCCGCAGATCTATCAGGTGTAGTGTGGAGGGACTCTGTCCTAGCTTCAGGTGTCTTTCAACACACATGGCTCTCAAGTCAGAGAAAGCCATGTCCTTATACTGAGGCTCAGTGGATCCACTGGTTCCACCCTTTAAGGACATTCTAGTGTTGTGCAGTGTTGTACTACCTACACTAGTTTGTGGCCTACTGATACTAGCTTGAGCTGTAGAAAGGGTGTGCTATCCCTTGGCACACAGCTCTAAGTTCAGTAGAACTTATTGATACTAAGCTTGATTTTATATGTACCTTAAGTACCTATAGTGGTTTTCAGTTAGTAATTCAAATAGAGATTTTCTGGTAAAACAATAGCAAGCTGGAATCCCACACGCTGCCCACCAATGTGAGAAGTTGGCCTGGTATATGCTGTTCACTAATTAAAGTGGACACCTTGCACCAGAACAATTCGACTCTTATGGTAGATAGGTTTAAGACAACCTTTAAAGAAAGCTATCCTAGAGGTAGCTGTGGAGAGCAGCCTTCAGGCTAAGTCTTGGAGGAATGTAAAGCAGCTTGTTTTACCACACAATCTCTTGAATCACCAAATGAAAAGACACCACACAGGTATATATATCAAATATATATGTATTTATTAATAAACAGCTCTCTACTAATCTCTTTATGAGATTAGAAGTCAGGCACATATGTACAAATCAAATGTTATCAAAATAAGTTTAGCACAATCGAATATCACAATCTTAGTTTGACTAGACCTAGGTCTAGGGCATCTAGAATCGAGGGACCCCCAAGAACCACCCCAGGTAGTTGTAGGAGACCCACAGGGGACGGACGCGGTGTCCTGGCACCGGTGCGAGTCCTGTACGAGTCTATGCGAACAGACGCGATTGAGATATCAATGTTAAAGGTCCCTTGCGTGTTCGAGGCGAACACACCGATCGGTCCTTGTACGAGTCGAAGGACGCGGTTACAGATAGAGTGCAAGGGAGTTGGACGCGGTGTGTCTAACACAGGCGCGAACCATGTACGAGTCAGCGCGATAGTCGCACTTGGAAAGTAAGAGATTTAGGGCGCTTCTAGGGTAGCTACAAGCAAGTCACTTACAGGGTAAGTAGTTCTAGGGCCCACACCCACAGGAGCACCGTAGTGCTGAAGTTACCTCACCCAGGGGAGCCGGGTGCATAGGTGTTCTTTGGTGTCGGGTCGCGGCGTCGTTTCCAATGGGAGCCAGTGAAGACTTGCTGCTTGCGGCGATAGGAGAAGTGTCCGGAGGAATCCAAGCCTGGATTAAGAAGATGGAAGACCTGAAAGCAGAGGGGACAGTGTTCAAAGTCACTTGGCAGTGACTCGGGGCAAGGAAGATGGATGCCCACCGTCGTCGCAAGATTCAGGTCGGTCGTGGGTGCCTTGACTCTTCAGCCACGAGGTCCAGGAGGTGTTGACGACAACCAGGAGCTGGATTCGGCGTGTCCCACAATTTCTGCAGCTTACTGCTGTGTCGGCGACTCGATTGGAGCCAACAAGCCTTGGTAACAGCAAGTCTTGGGGAAAGTGTAAAAAGTCAATAGCGCAGACCAGCAAGGTCTGAGGGACTCACCCAACGAGGGTAAGTCAGGGCAGGCCTGGAGCAACCAGGAGAGCCCTTTGTTTCTGTAGGAAAGCCTTCTGGGGACCCACAAGCCAGCTGGCAAGGGATCGCGAAGACGCCTTGGGAGGATTTGCTCAACAGGGGCCCACGGTCACTCGGGACGTAGTAGGCCTCTGATCTTCGAAGGAATTCCTGCTAGAGGCTGGGACCACATGTGGTCCAAGGCACAAGCTTGTAGAATATTGTGAAGGGGTTGCACTTGACAATAGTGCACGGTACCCAGGGGTCGCGGTTCCTCATCACTCTTGGGGTCCACTGGCCTCAGCTTCGCTGGGGACTCACGATGGCCTTTGAGAAGTCAGGAAATTTACTTCTTGGGCTGCAGGGACTTCGGGCTCCAGCGGGAGCGGTGTAGTTTGTGACCGTCGTTTGTAGTTTTTGGTGCCTGCCAAGCAGGGGAGTCACTCCTTGACTCCAAGGGAGATTCTTCAGTCTTCCAAAGGTAGTGGAACGTCGAAGGTCCAGGATTCTTCTTCAGAGCGTCGTCCAGGGGATATCTACTTTGCAATGGCAAGGTTCCCCAACTTATACTGTAAGGAAGGGAGGGACTAGCTCTATGACCCCACCTATGGGAGGGTCAGGGGAGCGGGTGGCTACACCCACTTCCCTTTGTCCAGTTTTGCGCCAGAGCAGGGGCAGGTAGCCCCTGAGCTGGTTTGAACTGGCATATGCACAGAGGAGCCTTCTGCTCCCCCAGTGCAGGACTTCAAAGCACTGTAAGAGTGCACCCACCCAGCCCCAATACACTAAACCCTGTCTAGTAGGTGGTTACACCTCCCTGTGACAGGATGCCTATTGTTGGGCTTCCTCCACTGCGAGTTTCGGTCATCAGCAGGAGGGCAGCCCAGTGTCTGTGACTGGTGGCATCCATTTTGTGATGCCAGGGCTCTGCAGGATTCTACCGCGTTTCCACAGTAGGTACATGTCTATCCCTCTAGAAGGGTGGAATGCTACGCCCGCCGCCAGGACTGGCGGGGGGGTAGTATTCCAAGGTGTTTCACACCAAACACGACATGTTTTGATGCAGCCATTCCAAAGTTAGCATTTTACCGCGAGGATATAATGCACTTAAGAGTATATGGTTTAACCGCATCCACAAACAGCCCCAGAGAATGGACTCTGAGAGCTGCAGAGGGGCCCTGCTCAGGCAGAGGCACCCTCTCACATAGGAACCAAGCACCCTGCCCTCAGGATTGATAGGGCCTGCCTTAGGGGTGACTGATAGGTTTAAATGTGTGTGCAGGAGAGATATAGGAAACCTATATCACAGTGAGGAGTGCTAGCACCACCTCACCCAGGCTGTAGTAGCAGGCCTGTGGTGTCAGATTTAGTCTGCTTCCCAGGGGTGGCATAATACATGCTTCAGCCCCTGGTAGGCCTGTGAAGTACCTATGCCCTTGGTACCTAAGGTACCATATACTAGGGACTCATAAGGTACCACAGTATCCAATCACTAGTACACCTAGAGTGCACTCCAAGTCGTTTAGAGAGAACAGAGAGGTTGGGGCCCTGATTAGCAGGGACCCAGCCAGACTATAGCCAGAAACCAGTGCAAACATCAGAAAAAAAGTGGGGGCAACATAAGAGGCAGATCCTACTCTCCTACACTGGGGTCCCTTCGTGCTTCTGAAAGATACCGGTCCAAAAGATGGGGTAAGAGCAGCAGTTGTCTGTGATCTTAAGAGACACCTCCCTGCATGTAAAAGGACACTGGAACATCACAGTCCCAATGTCTTCCTAAGGCAAGATCTTTATCAGCAATTCATTGGTCTTATTAGCACAATCTGTCTGTCTATTTGTCTGTGGATGATGATGATGGGTGTTCTTGGTGAGTGGGACAACTCACATACTGCTTGATCCTGACAGAAAATGCATTTACAAGGAAAAGCAAGTGTTTAAAATGTTTAGAAAGCATTTACTGCTTTGAACCACTTCCACAGATCTTGGCATGTTATGTTATCTGGAAGTGTGTGAGATGGCATAACATTCTTGCTTTAGTTGGACAGGCACTGTCCCTGGTGGTGTGGGAGATATCACCTCAACGTAAGTATAGATTAAAAGGCACTGTCAGATATTACTATGTAGGTGTGGCAGATGTCACCTCATCCTGGGAATAGCTTAAATACACTGTGTGAGATGTCATTTTAGGGTGGTTGGAGTCCTGAAAAGAATAAGATATCATTGGTAGAGATATCCCTCGCTTAAGATCGTGACAAAAGAGTGCCTTAAGGGTAGACGAAAACGAAACAGAAAAATTTCCTAAAGTGTTGCTTGTGTTGCTTCTGTTTCCACAGCTTCACCCAGCGTGACATCTGCGGACCTCTTGACCACTGAAAGTGTGACATCACCAAATACGAGGGCAGTCTCACTCAGTACTGCAACATCTCTCGATAAAGGCTCCTCCAGCGAAACTGTGACATCTGCATCAGGGATTTCTGCAGTCTCACTTAGTACTGCTACAATAGCTACCACAACCCCCGGTAACGGCTTGAAATCCTCAAGCACCAGCTCCCTCAGTGACAGTGTAACATCACATGATAGTAGCTATTTTAGTGGTAGTATGACATCGCCAAGATCCACTAGTGAAGGTGTGACGTCTTCTGACACCAAAATCACCTCCGAGGGCGTGACATCTCTTGATGCCAGCACCACTAGTGATAGTGTGACATCACCAGATGCCATCTCATCCAGTGACAGTGTGACACCTCTAGATATCAGCTCTACAGGTGGAAGTCTGACATCACGGGAGGCAAGACCGACCAATACCAATGAGATATCACCTGAAACAAGCTCCAATAGAGACATTATGACATCACTCTACATAGGTTCCACCAAGAACAGCGTGACACCATCTGACACAAGCTTCACCAGTTTCAGTAAAATATCAATAGTTACCAGCTCCAGCAGTGACTCTGTGACATCACAAGGCACCAGATCTACCACTGACAGTGTGACATCACAGGGCGCCAGCTCTACCAGTGACAGTGTGACATCACATGGTGCCAGCTCTACCACTGACAGTGTGACATCACAAGGCGCTAGCTCTACCAGTGACAGTGTGACATCACAAGGTGCCAGCTCTACCACTCACAGTGTGACATCACAAGGCGCCAGCTCTACCAGTGACAGTGTGACATCACAAGGCGCCAGCTCTACCAGTGACAGTGTGACATCACAAAGTGCCAGCTCTACCACTGACAGTGTGACATCCCCAGGCACCAGCTCCACCAGTGACTCTGTGACATTACAAGGCGCCAGCTCTACCAGTGACAGTGTGACATCACAAGGTACCAGCTCTACCACTGACAGTGTGACATCACAAGGCGCCAGCTCTACCAGTGACAGTGTGACATCACAAGGTGCCAGCTCTACCACTGACAGTGTGACATCACAAGGCGCCAGCTCTACCAGTGACAGTGTGACATCACAAGGTGCCAGCTCTACCACTGACAGTGTGACATCACCAGGCACCAGCTCCACCAATGACTCTGTGACATCACAAGGTGCCAGCTCTACCAGTGACAGTGTGACATCACAAGGTGCCAGCTCTACCACTGACAGTGTGACATCACAAGGCGCCAGCTCTACCAGAGACAGTGTGACATCACAAGGTGCCAGCTCTACCACTGACAGTGTGACATCACCAGGCACCAGTTCCAACAGTGACTCTGTGACATCACAAGGAGCCAGCTCTACCAGTGACAGTGTGACATCACAAGGCGCCAGTTCTACCAGTGACAGTGTGACATCACCAGGCACCAGCTCCACCAGTGACTCTGTGACATCACAAGGTGCCAACTCTACCAGTGACAGTGTGACATCACAAGGCGCCAGTTCTACCAGTGACAGTGTGACATCACCAGGCACCAGCTCCACCAGTGACTCTGTGACATCACAAGGCGCTAGCTCTACCAGTGACAGTGTGACATCACAAGGTGCCAGCTCTACCAGTGACAGTGTGACATCACAAGGCGCCAGTTCTACCAGTGACAGTGTGACATCATCAGGCACCAGCTCCACCAGTGACTCTGTGACATCACAAGGTGCCAGCTCTACCAGTGACAGTGTGACATCACAAGGCACCAGCTCTACCAGTGACAGTGTGACATCACAAGGCGCCAGCTCTACCAGTGACAGTGTGACATCACCAGGCACCAGCTCCACGAGTGACAGTGTGACATCACCAGGTGCCAGCTCTATCACTGAGAGTCTGACATCACCAGACGCCATCTCATCCAGTGACAGTGTGACATCACCAGGCGCTAGCTCCAGCAGTGACTCTGTGACATCACAAGGCACCAGTTCTACCAGTGACAGTGTGACATCACAAGGCACCAGATCTACCACTGACAGTGTGACATCACAAGGCGCCAGCTCTACCAGTGACAGTGTGACATCACCAGGCACCAGCTCCACCAGTGACAGTGTGACATCACCAGACGCCATCTCATCCAGTAACAGTGTGACATCACCAGGCGCTAGCTCCACCAGTGACAGTATGACATCACCAGGTGCCAGCTCTATCACTGAGAGTCTGACATCACCTGGTGGTAGCACTATCACTCGCAGTGTGACGTCAGCAGGCACCAGTTTTACCAGTGACTCTGTGACATCACCAGGCACCAGCTCCACCAGTGACAGTGTGACATCACAAGGCACCAGTTCTACCAGTGACAGTGTGACATCATCAGGCACCAGCTCCACCAGTGACTCTGTGACATCACAAGGTGCCAGCTCTATCAGTGACAGTGCGACATCACCAGGCACCAGCTCCACCAGTGACAGTGTGACATCACAAGGCGCCAGCTCTACCAGTGACAGTGTGACATCACAAGGTGCCAGCTCTACCACTGACAGTGTGACATCACAAGGCGCCAGCTCTACCAGTGACAGTGTGACATCACAAGGTGCCAGCTCTACCACTGACAGTGTGACATCACCAGGCACCAGCTCCACCAGTGACTCTGTGACATCACAAGGTGCCAGCTCTACCAGTGACAGTGTGACATCACAAGGGGCCAGTTCTACCAGTGACAGTGTGACATCACCAGGCACCAGCTCCACCAGTGACTCTGTGACATCACAAGGTGCCAGCTCTACCAGTGACAGTGTGACATCACAAGGCGCCAGTTCTACCAGTGACAGTGTGACATCACAAGGTGCCAGCTCTGCCACTGACAGTGTGACATCACCAGGCACCAGCTCCACCAATGACTCTGTGACATCACAAGGTGCCAGCTCTACCAGTGACAGTGTGACATCACAAGGTGCCAGCTCTACCACTGACAGTGTGACATCACAAGGCGCCAGCTCTACCAGAGACAGTGTGACATCACAAGGTGCCAGCTCTACCACTGACAGTGTGACATCACCAGGCACCAGTTCCAACAGTGACTCTGTGACATCACAAGGAGCCAGCTCTACCAGTGACAGTGTGACATCACAAGGCGCCAGTTCTACCAGTGACAGTGTGACATCACCAGGCACCAGCTCCACCAGTGACTCTGTGACATCACAAGGTGCCAGCTCTACCAGTGACAGTGTGACATCACAAGGCGCCAGTTCTACCAGTGACAGTGTGACATCACCAGGCACCAGCTCCACCAGTGACTCTGTGACATCACAAGGCGCTAGCTCTACCAGTGACAGTGTGACATCACAAGGTGCCAGCTCTACCAGTGACAGTGTGACATCACAAGGCGCCAGTTCTACCAGTGACAGTGTGACATCATCAGGCACCAGCTCCACCAGTGACTCTGTGACATCACAAGGTGCCAGCTCTAACAGTGACAGTGTGACATCACAAGGCACCAGCTCTACCAGTGACAGTGTGACATCACAAGGCGCCAGCTCTACCAGTGACAGTGTGACATCACCAGGCACCAGCTCCACGAGTGACAGTGTGACATCACCAGGTGCCAGCTCTATCACTGAGAGTCTGACATCACCAGACGCCATCTCATCCAGTGACAGTGTGACATCACCAGGCGCTAGCTCCAGCAGTGACTCTGTGACATCACAAGGCACCAGTTCTACCAGTGACAGTGTGACATCACAAGGCACCAGATCTACCACTGACAGTGTGACATCACAAGGCGCCAGCTCTACCAGTGACAGTGTGACATCACCAGGCACCAGCTCCACCAGTGACAGTGTGACATCACCAGACGCCATCTCATCCAGTAACAGTGTGACATCACCAGGCGCTAGCTCCACCAGTGACAGTATGACATCACCAGGTGCCAGCTCTATCACTGAGAGTCTGACATCACCTGGTGGTAGCACTATCACTCGCAGTGTGACGTCAGCAGGCACCAGTTTTACCAGTGACTCTGTGACATCACCAGGCACCAGCTCCACCAGTGACAGTGTGACATCACAAGGCGCCAGTTCTACCAGTGACAGTGTGACATCAGCAGGCACCAGCTCCACCAGTGACTCTGTGACATCACAAGGTGCCAGCTCTACCAGTGACAGTGCGACATCACCAGGCACCAGCTCCACCAGTGACAGTGTGACATCACCAGGCACCAGCTCCACCAGTGACTCTGTGACGTCACAAGGTGCCAGCTCTACCAGTGACAGTGTGACATCACAAGGCGCCAGCTCCACCAGTGACAGTGTGACATCACAAGGTGCCAGCTCTACCACTGACAGTGTGACATCACCAGGCACCAGTTCCAACAGTTACTCTGTGACATCACAAGGAGCCAGCTCTACCAGTGACAGTGTGACATCACAAGGCGCCAGTTCTACCAGTGACAGTGTGACATCACCAGGCACCAGCTCCACCAGTGACTCTGTGACATCACAAGGTGCCAGCTCTACCAGTGACAGTGTGACATCACAAGGCGCCAGTTCTACCAGTGACAGTGTGACATCACCAGGCACCAGCTCCACCAGTGACTCTGTGACATCACAAGGCGCTAGCTCTACCAGTGACAGTGTGACATCACAAGGTGCCAGCTCTACCAGTGACAGTGTGACATCACAAGGCGCCAGTTCTACCAGTGACAGTGTGACATCATCAGGCACCAGCTCCACCAGTGACTCTGTGACATCACAAGGTGCCAGCTCTACCAGTGACAGTGTGACATCACAAGGCACCAGCTCTACCAGTGACAGTGTGACATCACAAGGCGCCAGCTCTACCAGTGACAGTGTGACATCACCAGGCACCAGCTCCACCAGTGACAGTGTGACATCACCAGGTGCCAGCTCTATCACTGAGAGTCTGACATCATCAGACGCCATCTCATCCAGTGACAGTGTGACATCACCAGGCGCTAGCTCCAGCAGTGACTCTGTGACATCACAAGGCACCAGTTCTACCAGTGACAGTGTGACATCACAAGGCACCAGATCCACCACTGACAGTGTGACATCACAAGGCGCCAGCTCTACCAGTGACAGTGTGACATCACCAGGCACCAGCTCCACCAGCTCCACCAGTGACAGTGTGACATCACCAGACGCCATCTCATCCAGTGACAGTGTGACATCACCAGGCGCTAGCTCCACCAGTGACAGTATGACATCACCAGGTGCCAGCTCTATCACTGAGAGTCTGACATCACCTGGCGGTAGCACTATCACTCGCAGTGTGACGTCAGCAGGCACCAGTTTTACCAGTGACTCTGTGACATCACCAGGCACCAGCTCCACCAGTGACAGTGTGACATCACAAGGCGCCAGTTCTACCAGTGACAGTGTGACATCAGCAGGCACCAGCTCCACCAGTGACTCTGTGACATCACAAGGTGCCAGCTCTACCAGTGACAGTGCGACATCACCAGGCACCAGCTCCACCAGTGACAGTGTGACATCACAAGGCGCCAGTTCTACCAGTGACAGTGTGACATCGCAAGGCGCCAGCTCTACCAGTGACAGTGTGACATCACAAGGCACCAGCTCTACCAGTGACAGTGTGACATCACAAGGTGCCAGCTCTACCAGTGACAGTGTGACATCACCAGGCACCAGCTCCACCAGTGACTCTGTGACATCACAAGGTGCCAGCTCTACCAGTGACAGTGTGACATCACAAGGGGCCAGTTCTACCAGTGACAGTGTGACATCACCAGGCACCAGCTCCACCAGTGACTCTGTGACATCACAAGGTGCCAGCTCTACCAGTGACAGTGTGACATCACAAGGCGCCAGTTCTACCAGTGACAGTGTGACATCACAAGGTGCCAGCTCTACCACTGACAGTGTGACATCACCAGGCACCAGCTCCACCAGTGACTCTGTGACATCACAAGATGCCAGCTCTACCAGTGACAGTGTGACATCACAAGGGCCCAGTTCTACCAGTGACAGTGTGACATCACCAGGCACCAGCTCCACCAGTGACTCTGTGACATCACAAGGTGCCAGCTCTACCAGTGACAGTGTGACATCACAAGGCGCCAGTTCTACCAGTGACAGTGTGACATCACAAGGTGCCAGCTCTACCACTGACAGTGTGACATCACCAGGCACCAGCTCCACCAGTGACTCTGTGACATCACAAGGTGCCAGCTCTACCAGTGACAGTGTAACATCACAAGGTGCCAGCTCTACCACTGACAGTGTGACATCACAAGGTGCCAGCTCTACCAGAGACAGTGTGACATCACAAGGTGCCAGCTCTACCACTGACAGTGTGACATCACCAGGCACCAGTTCCAACAGTGACTCTGTGACATCACAAGGAGCCAGCTCTACGAGTGACAGTGTGACATCACAAGGCACCAGTTCTACCAGTGACAGTGTGACATCACCAGGCACCAGCTCCACCAGTGACTCTGTGACATCACAAGGTGCCAGCTCTACCAGTGACAGTGTGACATCACAAGGCGCCAGTTCTACCAGTGACAGTGTGACATCACCAGGCACCAGCTCCACCAGTGACTCTGTGACATCACAAGGCGCTAGCTCTACCAGTGACAGTGTGACATCACAAGGTGCCAGCTCTACCAGTGACAGTGTGACATCACAAGGCGCCAGTTCTACCAGTGACAGTGTGACATCATCAGGCACCAGCTCCACCAGTGACTCTGTGACATCACAAGGTGCCAGCTCTACCAGTGACAGTGTGACATCACAAGGCACCAGCTCTACCAGTGACAGTGTGACATCACAAGGCGCCAGCTCTACCAGTGACAGTGTGACATCACCAGGCACCAGCTCCACCAGTGACAGTGTGACATCACCAGGTGCCAGCTCTATCACTGAGAGTCTGACATCACCAGACGCCATCTCATCCAGTGACAGTGTGACATCACCAGGCGCTAGCTCCAGCAGTGACTCTGTGACATCACAAGGCACCAGTTCTACCAGTGACAGTGTGACATCACAAGGCACCAGATCTACCACTGACAGTTTGACATCACAAGGCGCCAGCTCTACCAGTGACAGTGTGACATCACCAGGCACCAGCTCCACCAGTGACAGTGTGACATCACCAGACGCCATCTCATCCAGTAACAGTGTGACATCACCAGGCGCTAGCTCCACCAGTGACAGTATGACATCACCAGGTGCCAGCTCTATCACTGAGAGTCTGACATCACCTGGCGGTAGCACTATCACTCGCAGTGTGACGTCAGCAGGCACCAGTTTTACCAGTGACTCTGTGACATCACCAGGCACCAGCTCCACCAGTGACAGTGTGACATCACAAGGCGCCAGTTCTACCAGTGACAGTGTGACATCAGCAGGCACCAGCTCCACCAGTGACTCTGTGACATCACAAGGTGCCAGCTCTACCAGTGACAGTGCGACATCACCAGGCACCAGCTCCACCAGTGACAGTGTGACATCACCAGGCACCAGCTCCACCAGTGACTTTGTGACGTCACAAGGTGCCAGCTCTACCAGTGACAGTGTGACATCACAAGGCGCCAGCTCTACCAGTGACAGTGTGACATCACAAGGTGCCAGCTCTACCACTGACAGTGTGACATCACCAGGCACCAGTTCCAACAGTGACTCTGTGACATCACAAGGAGCCAGCTCTACCAGTGACAGTGTGACATCACAAGGCGCCAGTTCTACCAGTGACAGTGTGACATCACCAGGCACCAGCTCCACCAGTGACTCTGTGACATCACAAGGTGCCAGCTCTACCAGTGACAGTGTGACATCACAAGGCACCAGCTCTACCAGTGACAGTGTGACATCACAAGGCGCCAGCTCTACCAGTGACAGTGTGACATCACCAGGCACCAGCTCCACCAGTGACAGTGTGACATCACCAGGTGCCAGCTCTATCACTGAGAGTCTGACATCACCAGACGCCATCTCATCCAGTGACAGTGTGACATCACCAGGCGCTAGCTCCAGCAGTGACTCTGTGACATCACAAGGCACCAGTTCTACCAGTGACAGTGTGACATCACAAGTCACCAGATCTACCACTGACAGTGTGACATCACAAGGCGCCAGCTCTACCAGTGACAGTGTGACATCACCAGGCACCAGCTCCACCAGTGACAGTGTGACATCACCAGACGCCATCTCATCCAGTGACAGTGTGACATCACCAGGCGCTAGCTCCACCAGTGACAGTATGACATCACCAGGTGCCAGCTCTATCACTGAGAGTCTGACATCACCTGGCGGTAGCACTATCACTCGCAGTGTGACGTCAGCAGGCACCAGTTTTACCAGTGACTCTGTGACATCACCAGGCACCAGCTCCACCAGTGACAGTGTGACATCACAAGGCGCCAGTTCTACCAGTGACAGTGTGACATCAGCAGGCACCAGCTCCACCAGTGACTCTGTGACATCACAAGGTGCCAGCTCTACCAGTGACAGTGCGACATCACCAGGCACCAGCTCCACCAGTGACAGTGTGACATCACAAGGCGCCAGTTCTACCAGTGACAGTGTGACATCGCAAGGCGCCAGCTCTACCAGTGACAGTGTGACATCACAAGGCGCTAGCTCTACCAGTGACAGTGTGACATCACAAGGTGCCAGCTCTACCAGTGACAGTGTGACATCACCAGGCACCAGCTCCACCAGTGACTCTGTGACATCACAAGGTGCCAGCTCTACCAGTGACAGTGTGACATCACAAGGCGCCAGTTCTACCAGTGACAGTGTGACATCACCAGGCACCAGCTCCACCAGTGTGTCTGTGACATCACAAGGCGCCAGCTCTACCAGTGACAGTGTGACATCACAAGGTGCCAGCTCTACCAGTGACAGTGTGACATCACAAGGCACCAGTTCTACCAGTGACAGTGTGACATCACCAGGCACCAGCTCCACCAGTGACTCTGTGACATCACAAGGTGCCAGCTCTACCAGTGACAGTGTGACATCACAAGGCGCCAGCTCTACCAGTGACAGTGTGACATCACAAGGCGCCAGCTCTACCAGTGACAGTGTGACATCACCAGGCACCAGCTCCACCAGTGACAGTGTGACATCACCAGGTGCCAGCTCTATCACTGAGAGTCTGACATCACCAGACGCCATCTCATCCAGTGACAGTGTGACATCACCAGGCGCTAGCTCCAGCAGTGACTCTGTGACATCACAAGGCACCAGTTCTACCAGTGACAGTGTGACATCACAAGGCACCAGATCTACCACTGACAGTGTGACATCACAAGGCGCCAGCTCTACCAGTGGCAGTGTGACATCACCAGGCACCAGCTCCACCAGTGACAGTGTGACATCACCAGACATCATCTCATCCAGTGACAGTTTGACATCACCAGGTGCCAGCTCTATCACTGAGAGTCTGACATCACCTGGCGGTAGCACTATCACTCGCAGTGTGACGTCAGCAGGCACCAGTTTTACCAGTGACTCTGTGACATCACCAGGCACCAGCTCCACCAGTGACAGTGTGACATCACAAGGCGCCAGTTCTACCAGTGACAGTGTGACATCAACAGGCACCAGCTCCACCAGTGACTCTGTGACATCACAAGGTGCCAGCTCTACCAGTGACAGCGCAACATCACCAGGCACCAGCTCCACCAGTGACAGTGTGACATCACAAGGCGTCAGTTCTACCAGTAACAGTGTGACATCGCAAGTCGCCAGCTCTACCAGTGACAGTGTGACATCACCCGGCACTGGCTCCACCAGAGACAGTATGACATTACCAGGCTCCAGCTTTATCACTGAGCGTCTGACATCACCTGGCGGTATCACTCTCACTCATAGTGTGACGTCAGCAGGCACCAGTTTTACCAGTGACTCTGTGACATCACAAGGCGCCAGATCTACAAGTGACAGTGTGACAATAATAGATACTAGCTCTATGACTAAGGGTCTGACATCACCTGACACTAGCACTATCAGTGTGACGTCAGCAGACACTACTTTCATCAGTGACAGTGTGACATCACCAGGCACCAGTTCTACCAGTGACAGTGTGACATCACTTGACAACAGTTCTACTAGTGACAGTGTGACATCACCAGGCACCAATTCTACCAGTGACAGTGTGACATCACTTGACAGCAGTTCTACCAGTGACAGTGTGACATCACCAGGCACCAGTTCTACCAGTGACAGTGCAACATCATCAGGCACCAGTGACAGTGCAACATCACTTGAAAGCAGTTCTACCAGTGACAGTGTGACATCACCAGGCAGACGTTCTACCAGTGACAGCGGGACATCACCAAGCACCAGGTCTACCAGTGACAGTGTGACATCACCAGGCACCAGTTCTACCAGTGACAGTGTGACATCACTTGACAGCAGTTCCACCAGTGACAGTGTGACATTACCAGATACTAGCTCTGCCAGTGAGAGTGTGACATCATCAGGCACCAGTGACAGTGCAACATCACTTGAAAGCAGTTCTACCAGTGACAGTGTGACATCACCAGGCAGACGTTCTACCAGTGACAGCGGGACATCACCAAGCACCAGGTCTACCAGTGACAGTGTGACATCACCAGGCACCAGTTCTACCAGTGACAGTGTGACATCACTCGACAGCAGTTCTACCAGTGACAGTGTGACATCACCAGGCACCAGTTCTACCAGTGACAGTGCAACATCATCAGGCACCAGTGACAGTGCAACATCACTTGAAAGCAGTTCTACCAGTGACAGTGTGACATCACCAGGCAGGCGTTCTACCAGTGACAGCGGGACATCACCAAGCACCAGGTCTACCAGTGACAGTGTGACATCACCAGGCACCAGTTCTACCAGTGACAGTGTGACATCACTTGACAGCAGTTCCACCAGTGACAGTGTGACATTACCAGATACTAGCTCTGCCAGTGAGAGTGTGACATCAATTGACAACAGCTCCGCCAGTGGTGGTGTGACATCCCTTGACAGTAGGTCAACAAGTGGCCATGTGTCCTTACTAACCCCCAGTGACAGTAGGACATCTCCAGATACTAGCTCTACCAGTGGCAGTGTGACATCACCAGATACTAGCTTTGCCAGTGATAGTGTGATTTTACCAGGCACCAGCTCCACCAGTGAGAGTGTGACATCACTTAAGAGCAACACCACCACTGGCAGTATGACATCACTTGACAGCAGTTCCACCAGTGGCAGTGTGACATCACCAGATACTAGCTCTACCAGTGAGAGTGTGACATCATTTGACAGCAGTTCCACCAGTGGCAGGGTGCCCTTACTAAACACCACCAGTGACAGTGTGACATCACATGATACTAGTGCTACCAGTGAGAGTGTGACATCATTTGACAGCAGTTCCACCAGTGGCAGGGCGCCCTTACTAAACACCACCAGTGACAGTGTGACATCACATGATACTAGTTCTACCAGTGAGAGTGTGACATCACCAGTGACCAGTTCCACCAGTGGCAGTGTGACATCACCAGATACTAGCTCTACCAGTGAGAGTGTGACATCATTTGACAGCAGTTCCACCAGTGGCAGGGTGCCCTTACTAAACACCAGTGAGAGTGTGACATCACCAGTCACCAGCTCCACCAGTGACAGTGAGACATCACTTGAGAGCAGCACCACCACTGGCAGTGTGACATCACTTGACAGCAGTTCCACCAGTGGCAGTGTGACATCACCAGATACTAGCTATACCAGTCAGAGTGTGACATCACCAGACACCAGCTCCACCAGTGAAAATGTGATATCACTAGGCACAAGTATTACCAGTGAGAGTGTGACATCACCAGGCACCACTTCCACCAGTGATAGTGTGACAAAACCAGAATCTAATGCTACCAGTGACAGTGTGACACCACCAGGAACCAGCTCCACCAGTGGCAGTGTGCTCTTACTAACCCCCACTGACAGTAGGACATCTCCAGATACTAGCTCTACCAGTGAGAGTGTGACATTACCAGGCACCAGCTCCACCAGTGAGAGTGTGACATCACTTGACAGCAGTTCCACCAGTAGCAGTGTGCCCTTACTTAACACCACCAGTGACAGTGTGACATCATCAGATACTAATCCTACCAGTGAGAGTGTGACATCACCAGTCACCAGCTCCACCAGTGACAGTGTGACATCACTTGAGAGCAGTTCCATCAGTGGTAGTGTGCCCTTACTAAACACCACCTCCGCCAGTGACATCAGGACATCACCTGGTCATACTAATGCTACCAGTGAGAGTGTGACATCACCAGCCACCAGCTCCATCACTGAGAGTATGACATCACCTGATACTATATCTACCAGCGAGAGTGTGACATCACCAGGCACCAGTTCTACCAGTGATGATGTGACATCACCAGGCACCAGCTCTACCAGTGAAAGTGTGACATCACTTGACAGCAGTTCCACCAGCAAAAGTATAACATCACTTGACAGCAGTTCCACCAGTGGCAGTGTGACATCACTTGACAGCAGCTCCACCAGTGGCATTGTGCCCTTACTAAACACCACTTCTACCAGTCACAGTAGGACATCACCAGATACTAACTCTACCAGTGAGGGTGTGACATTACTTGACAGCGGCTCCACCAGCAGCAGTGTGACATCACTTGACAGTGGTTCCACCAGCGGCAGTATGACATCACCAGATACTAGCTCTACCAGTGAGAGTGTGACAGCAACAGGCATCAGCTCCACCAGTGACAGTGTAACATCACTTGACAGCAGTTCCGCCAGTGAGAGTGTAACATCACTTGACAGCAGTTCCACCAGTGGCAGTGTGCCCTTACTAACCACCACCTCCCCCGGTGACAGTAGGACATCACCAGAAACTAACTCTACCAGTGAGGGTGTGACATTACTTGACAGCGGCTCCACCAGCACCAGTGTGACATCACTTGACAGTGGTTCCACCAGCGGCAGTATGACATCACCAGATACTAGCTCTACCAGTGAGAGTGAGACAGCAACAGGCATCAGCTCCACCAGTGACAGTGTAACATCACTTGACAGCAGTTCTGCCAGTGAGAATGTAACATCACTTGACAGCAGTTCCACCAGTGGCAGTGTGATATCCCTTGACAGCAGTTCCACCAGTGGCAATGTGATATCCCTTGACAGCAGATCCACCAGTGGCAGTGTGATATCCCTTGACAGCAGTTCCACCAGTGGCAGTGTGATATCCCTTGACAGCAGATCCACCAGTGGCAGTGTGATATCCCTTGACAGCAGTTCCACCAGTGGCAGTGTGATATCCCTTGACAGCAGATCCACCAGTGGCAGTGTGCCCTTACTAAACACCACTTCTACCAGTGACAGTAGGACATCACCAGATACTGACGCTACCAGTGAGAGTGTGACATCACCAGGCATCAGCTCCAACAGTGATGGTGTGACATCACCAGGCACCAGCTCTACCAGTGACAATGTGACATCACCAGTAACTAATGCTATCAGTGAGACTGTGACATTACCAGGCACCAGCTCCACCAGTGGGAGTGTGACATCCCTTGACAGCGGTTCCACCAGTGGCAGTGTGACATCACCTGATACTAGCTCTACCAGTGATAGTGTGACATCAACAGGCATCAGTTCCACCAGTGACAGTGGGACATCATCAGATACTAATGCTACCAGTGAGACTGTGACATTACCAGGCACCAGCTCCACCAGTGAGAGTGTGACATCACTTGACAGTGGTTCCACCAGTGGCCGTGTACCCTTCCTAAACACCACTTCTACCAGTGACAGTAGGACATCACCAGATATTAGCTCTACCAATGAGAGTGTGACATCATCGGGCATCTTCTCCACCAGTGAGAGTATAACATCACTTGACAGCAGTTCCACCAGTGGCAGTGTGACATCCCTTGACAGCAGTTCTACCAGTGACAGTGTGACATCACCAGGCACTAGCTCCACCAGTGACAGTGTGACATCCCTTGACAGTAGTTCCACCAGTGGCAGTGTGCCCTTACTAAACACCACCAGTGACAGTGTGACCTTACCAGACACTAATGCTACCAGTGAGAGTGTGACATCACCAGTCACCAGCTCCACCAGTGACAGTGTGACATCAATTGACAGCAGCACCACCAGTGCCAGTGTGACATCACTTGACAACAGCACCACCAGTGGCAGTGTGACATCACTTGACAACAGCACTACCAGTGGCAGTATGACATCACTTAACAGCGGTTCCACCAGTAGCAGTGTGACATCTCCAGGCACCAGCTCTACCAGTGACAGTGTGACATCACATGACAGTGGTTCCACCAGTAGCCGCGTGCCCTCTCTAAACACCAGCTCCACCAGTGACAGTAGGACGTCACAAGATACTACCACTACCAATGAGAGTGTGGCATCACCAGGCATCTTCTCCACCAGTGAGAGTGTGACATCACTTGACAGCAGTTCCGCCAGTGAGAGTGTAACATCACTTGACAGCAGTTCCACCAGTGGCAGTGTGATATCCCTTGACAGCAGTTCCACCAGTGGCAGTGTGATATCCCTTGACAGCAGATCCACCAGTGGCAGTGTGCCCTTACTAAACACCACTTCTACCAGTGACAGTAAGACATCATCAGATACTGACGCTACCAGTGAGGGTGTGACATCACCAGGCATCAGCTCCAACAGTGATGGTGTGATATCACCAGGCACCAGCTCTACCAGTGACAATGTGACATCACCAGATACTAATGCTATCAGTGAGACTGTGACATTACCAGGCACCAACTTCACCAGTGAGATTGTGACATCACTTGACAGCAGTTCCACCAGTGGCAGTGTGCCCTTACTAAACACCACCAGTGTGACATCACCAGATACTAATGCTACCAGTGAGAGTGTGACATCACCAGTCACCAGCTCCACCAGTGACAGTCTGACATCACTTGAGAGCAGCACCACCAGTGGCAGTGTGACATCACTTGACAGCAGTTCCATCAGTGGTAGTGTGCCCTTACTAAACACCACCTCTGCCAGTGACTTCGGGACATCACCTGATACTAGCTTTACCAGTGGCGGTGTGACATCCCTTGACAGCAAGTCGACAAGTGGAAGCGCGCCTTTACTAAACACCACCTCCACCAAAGACAGTAGGACATCACCAGATACTAATGCTACCAGTGACAGTGTGACATCACAAGGCACCAGTTCTACCAGAGACAGTGTGACATCACCAGGTGCCAGCTCTATCACTGAGAGTCTGACATCACCAGACGCCATCTCATCCAGTGACAGTGTGACATCACCAGGCGCTAGCTCCAGCAGTGACTCTGTGACATCACAAGGCACCAGTTCTACCAGTGACAGTGTGACATCACAAGGCACCAGTTCTACCAGTGACAGTGTGACATCACCAGGCACCAGTTCTTTCAGTGACGGTGTGACATCACCTGGCACCAGTTCTACCAGTGACAGTGTGACATCACCAGGCACCAGTTCTTTCAGTGATGGTGTGACATCACCAGGCACCAGTTCTACCAGTGACAGTGTGACATCACCAGGCACCAGTTCTTTCAGTGACGGTGTGACTTCACCTGGCACCAGTTCTACCAGTGACACTGTGACATCACCAGGCACCAGTTCTACCAGTGATAGTGTGACATCACCAGGCACCAGTTCTACCAGTGAGAGGGTGACATCATCAGGCGCCAGTTCTATCAGTGACAGTGTGACATCACCAGGCACCAGTTCTTTCACTGACGGTGTGACATCACCTGGCACCACTTCTACCAGTGTCAGTGTGACATCACCAGGCACCAGTTCTTTCAGTGACGGTGTGACATCACCTGGCACCATCTCTACCAGTGATAGTGTGACATCACCAGGCACCATCTCTACCAGTGACAGTGTGACATCACCAGATAGCAGCTCTACTGCCAAAAGTGTGGCATCCTCTGGTACCAGCTACTCAACGGATGGCGTGACATCTCCAGCTCTGACCAGTGTAGTCTCATCTGTTCCTTTGACATCTTCTGATACTATCATCCCCACCAGCGGCAGTGGGACATCTCCTAGCGCCTCCTTCACCAGTTCCCAGCGTCCCAGCGCTGTGAGTTCATCGAAATCCAGCTCCACGGGTGAACGTGTGACATCTTCAACTGGGACCAGTCAGCAGTCCAGCAGTGGTGTGACATTGGGTAACAGCAGCTTCCCAGGGGTCTTCCATGCCTTCAGCCATGGTAAGTGGATGGACGGACGGGCGGACGGACTGACGGACAGGCGGATGGATGGACAAATGAGAAGGAGGGAGTGAGCAGACAGATAGATCGAGGAAAAGAGGTATTACGGGTGCCTTATTGGATGGATGGGTGGAATCATGGATCAATGGTTGGATGAAGAGAAATGGGGCGGATGGATGATGTATGGTGGACTAGGGATCAGTGGATAGACAGGTTAATGGATGAACCGATGGATGGATGGATGGATGGAGGGAGGGAGGGGGGGAGGGAGGGAGTAATGGATGGATGGATAGATGAATGGATGGATGGATGGACGAGTAGAGATCAGTGGATAGACGGATGGATTACTGGATGAAAAGATGGATGGATGGATGGGTGGATGGATGGATGGATGAATGAATGGATGGATGGATGGATGATAGGATGGATGAACAAATGAGTAGGAGTGAGTGAGTAGACAGATAGATCGAGGAAAAGAGGGCTGACAGGTGCCTTATTGGATGGATGGGTGGAATCATGGATCAATGGTTGGATGAAGAGAAATGGGGCGGATGGATGGATGGATGTACTTCGACTAGGCCTCAGTGGATAGACAGGTTAATAGATAGATGGATGGTCGAGTAGAGATCAGTGGATAGATGGATGGATTACTGGATGAAAAGATGGATGGATGGATGGGTGGCTGGATGGATGGGTGGATGGGTGGATGGACGAGTAGAGATCAGTGGATAGACGGACAGATTACTGGATGAAAAGATGGATGGGTGGATGGATGGGTGGATGGATGGATGGATGGATAGATGGATGGGTGGATGGATGGATGGTTGGACGAGTAGAGATCAGTGGATAGACGGATGGATTACTGGATGAAAAGATGGATGGGTGGATGGATGGGTGGATGGATAGATGGATGGGTGGATGGATGGATGGATGGTTGGACGAGTAGAGATCAGTGGATAGACGGATGGATTACTGGATGAAAAGATGGCTGGATGGGTGGATGGATGGGTGGATGGGTGGATGGATGGGTGGATGGACGAGTAGAGATCAGTGGATAGACGGATGGATTACTGGATGAAAAGATGGATGGGTGGATGGATGGATGGATGATGGGTGGATGGATGGATAGATGGATGGATGGGTGGATGGATGGATGGATGGATGGATGGATGGATGGATGGACGAGTAGAGGTCAGTGGATAGACGGATGGATTACTGGATGAAAAGATGGATGGATGGATGGATGGGTGGATGGATGGATTAATGGATAGATGGATGGATAGATGGATGGGTGGATGGATGGATGGATGGACGAGTAGAGATCAGTGGGTAGACAGATGGATTACTGGATGAAAAGATGGATGGATGGGTGGATGGATGGATTGGTGAGTGGGGGGATGAATGGATGTTTAGGTGGATGGATGGATGGTTGGATGAATGGATGTTTAGGTGGATGGATGGGTGGGTGGATGAATGGATGGTTGGGTGGATGGATGGATGGATGGTTGGGTGGATGGATGTTTAGGTGGATGGATAGATGAATGATACAACTCTATCCAAGTTGACTTTCAATGATTGCCTTTCTTGGCGCATCAACACGTCACATTAATGACATTTCCAGTACTGCCCCCTTACTTACCAGTCATCTTCATCATCCTCGGTCCGTCTCGACCTTCACGGGGTCATTTCTTTGTGGTGAACTCCCCTCAGACATGAGAAAGAGCAGGAAGTTAAAAGGGAAACACTGCCTGTGCAAAGGGGATTGCAGAGCTATGCCTGCCCATCACACGTCCTGTATATACCCAGGGCCACTGGAATTATGCAGCAGTGGGGGCCAAAAGGTTGATTAAAAATAAGCAGCAATAAAAGGCAAATTATGCAGCACGTTTTGCGATAGTACTACTAAATTATTTTGTCAATTTTAGACTTGTTAACACTGTCTGGGCATTAGTTGTACTTCTTTAGTACCAGTTTAAGACCCAATTATAGCAATAAGCAACAGAAAGGTGTCCAGTCCAACTTTCCAAAGGGCCTTCCACTGCTCGGCAACACGTGCCACTGCGTTTTTAGCAACTTTTGAACCATTTACATTTTTTGGTTTGTTAAAATCTGCAGATTATGCAGCAGATGAAGGAGTATGTGGCATCGCTGGTGACAGCCACCAGTGCCACCCTGGAGCACAGCCCAGTGGGTGTAGCACTGCACCCAGTCAATGCCCACAGGGAGAGCTTCAGATCTTGGGCATAGGGAGAGACAGCGCCCCCTGTAGACATCTCGCCAGGTTCAAGATGCCAATGGGCCAACTCACTATAGTGCAGAGCCCATGCACAGATACTCAGAGAGGAACAGACCCACGGCTTTCTCACTAGTGACGTCTGTCCATAGGAAAAAGATATGTAAACACGATGGAATCCATCAGTCCGCACATGGGTTTCATTCAATAGTATGGCAGGCCCCTGCACTCCCTGAGGCGGAATGAGTCTGCCTGGAAGTCCGTCCCTGAAGTAAGATTCGTGCCAGTAAAGGAGACTCACTCCATATGAGTGAGACTCACTCCATATGAGTGACACTCCCTCCAAGTGAGTGACACTCCCCTGCAACTAAAAGGAGACACTTCCAGTGAATGGGATTCATTGGCAGTGAGTGAGGCTAATTCCTAGGGAGTGAGGCTCATATCTCGTGAGCGAGACCCTTTTCACTGTGATCCATCCTTAGTGACAGCGCTATTGCGAATTGCTTGGATCCAGCCCGTATCTTCGTGGTTGCAGCAATTTGGCTGCTGCCGTCGCTCGGCTGAGGTCCGCGGTGAACCCGCCTAGGCCCGCGGCCCCCAAACACAACCGTCTGGGCCCCTGGACCCTTGGTCACAGGGGAGCCCGTCCTGGTGCTCGTGCCGACGGAGGGGCCATCGGAGGCCGTGGCTGGGAGCAGAGGGCTGAAGCCGGGGGGGAAAGACGGCGCCCTGAGTCTTGGACCCCAGCGCCTGGTGGAGGCAGCTGGAGTCAGCTGAGAGGCTGTCGGAGGTGAGGAGCAGCGGCCTCTGGGGGGAAGCGAAGCTGAGGGAGGGGACCGCTTCTGTGCCCCGGGGCCCCCTCCCGAGCCTGAGCTTGAGTCAGAGCCTGCTCCCTCTGACACTGTTCCCGGCCCCTGCTGGACGCACATGCCCGGGCAGGGGCGCGACAGCTCCCAGCACAGATCACTCCCCACAGCTTCCATAGTCCCATTATTGGCAACACACCCCACCCACACCACAACAGAGTCTGCATGCATAAATAAATACACAACACAACTTTTGTTTGGGAAAATAGTGCTGCAGGTTTATTCCATACAAAAGTATGCAATATGGTGGGTTATCTTACGGGCGATCCAAGGGCAGGCAGCTGTACCAACCTATGCTGCCCTGCCCGCCTGATGAGCCAAGCACTGTGGAGTAACCAATCAGCGCTACCCTTATGGGGGTGATCCCCTTACTGGATCACGTGACACATTGGTCCCTTATTACTCACGCCCCTTTCAGGGCTGAGCGTAGCAAGGCAAGCCCCCGGTTGTTCAGGCCCACAACCGCCCGAAGGACTAACGGGGCGCCGACGTAATTGTTCCAGGACCCTCCCATGAGGCTCCTGGGATTTGGCTCTGGCACCCCTATTGTGCTCTTGCAGAGGTACCCTTCTGTACCCATTTGCTTCCAGATCGCCCTGTGACTCCTCCTGTAACGAGAAAGAAAACATTACAACGTTCTATGTACTTCGCCTGCCAACCCCACGCCGGGTAAGCGGTAGGGTGGGAGACGGCGTGTCCGGCGCAAAGAGGACGCCAAGATGGCCGGGGGAGGCATAAATACCTCCCCACCTCCTCTGCGTGCCGGAAGTGACGCGTCTGGTAAGGGGACTCCTCCTTGAGTCCCACATCATCATTGGGGGTGGGGAAGTGCCCAAATGGCACTAAATGGGCCGCCCGTTTAGGGTGGCCCCCTGCGGGGGCCGCGGGCAGCCGCATAGTCCCATTATTGGCAACACACCCCACCCACACCACAACAGAGTCTGCATGCATAAATAAATACACAACACAACTTTTGTTTGGGAAAATAGTGCTGCAAGTTTATTCCATACAAAAGTATGCAATATGGTGGGTTATCTTACGGGCGATCCAAGGGCAGGCAGCTGTACCAACCTATGCTGCCCTGCCCGCCTGATGAGCCAAGCACTGTGGAGTAACCAATCAGCGCTACCCTTATGGGGGTGATCCCCTTACTGGATCACGTGACACATTGGTCCCTTATTACTCACGCCCCTTTCAGGGCGGAGCGTAGCAAGGCAAGCCCCCGGTTGTTCAGGCCCACAACCGCCCGAAGGACTAACGGGGCGCCGATGTAATTGTTCCAGGACCCTCCCATGAGGCTCCTGGGATTTGGCTCTGGCACCCCTATTGTGCTCTTGCAGAGGTACCCTTCTGTACCCATTTGCTTCCAGATCTCCCTGTAACTCCTCCACAGCTCTGGAGGCGGCCCCCGTCGCCTAAAGAGCCCCCCACCAAAACAACTCCTTTCTCACTGCAACCTGCAATTTCCCGGGCCTCATTCATGTCCAGTAGGAACAGATCCAAGCCCACCTGTACCAAGTGCACCCCAACTTCGTCAACATTCCCTTTGTGTTCGCCCGGCTTAGCCCATGCCTTATGAAGCCAAAGCCTCTTGCCCTGCGAACTTGCACATGGAGCGGTTTATCCTTCTCTGGGGATGTACGAGTGCCTCGCATGACCTGCAAGGATGTGATGGCCTCCCAGGAGGGAGCTCTACTCTTAAACATCGCTATATTACCCTTCAAGCTGATGTGGCTCCCACCTCCTGCAACCTAGTTGCAGTCGTTCTAGTATTTCGTGCTTCCTAACACCTGTTTCCCTAATTTATGGAACAGCAGCACACTTGCTTAGAAGACCGCTTCCACAACCAGCCTATATGCTCTGGCTATGCGGACGGGCATTTCCTGCATCACTGAAGCAACCAGTAACCTGCCCTGGGAGCAGAGTGCACCTAATTTGTTGAAATTGACCAGGCATGTGCCCAGACCTTAGCGATTAATAAACCCTGGCGAACAAGACTGTTCGCATCGCGCACACCATTGCAGTCACAGCAACCAAATGGAGGGACAACTTACGCCACCTACCAGGCTTGCTCAACTAAAGCTACACACATACCTGCCAACCAGCTGTGACCCTTGATGCTCAACCCAGGTAGTGAACTAGTATTGTTATTCCAGGGAATATTGCCTTCCATAAGATCAAGCCGCACCTGAGCATATGGTCTTCACCTACTGGGCCGAGGTGCAGTGTGTGCTCTGGAATTGTCAGTGGTGCTGCTCCAACACATTTAAAGCCGCTCTTGGAGCCACGGCACACATTCTGGCCTAACTGACGAATGCCACCTGGCTAACTTGCCGCTGCGAGATATTGATCTTAACACCACCCTCTTGGGGTTACCGGTGCACACTGTCTGTAGGTACTTGCCCCCACTCTATTTGTGCAGAAACCTGCAATGTACCCTTCTGCCCCTGATGGGCAGGAAAATACCTGTAACATTGCAAATCCCACTGCACTCAGATTCTCGGGCAGTCCGGAGGGGGAGAGGGGTCCTTAGAATTGGTTCTGCTACATTGCCTGGCCTCCTAGCCCGCAAGCACCCTCGTCTGACAGCACCCTATCTGCTGTGTCGCCCGTGCAATGTCCGCACCCTGGCGCAAGATGTCACTGTTCTATACCTCTGCTAACAGACTACCTTCGGTGAAGCTGGAGTGAACGGTTGATGTTGCGCATCTGACCATAAGAACCTTGGCCGGGAACAAATTGTTGCCTCTGTCACACTCACAATAGTGGCAACGTGCAGTTCTATTGCATTCGACACTGCAGGGTGTGCCTGGACGATCCTAGACACCCCCTGTGTGCCAACCCGCTTTGACCCAAGATGCAAAACACTCGACCCGGTACACTTGGTTACCCCGGACTTAATTGCCCTCCACCGAAATCCAAGTGTAAAAGTAGCTGGTCCCCGATTTAATTCCTGGTGGTCTATGCGTTAAGCCATACTCCTTTTATGCCTTTTTCAAAGCAGTTAACCCGCTCAGACACTAGACCCGCTGGTAGCAAGTTCAGTATAACCTGTACATGGAATATAAATTCTTCTAACAACTGCACTGTGGGCAAACCACACTCACTGCTGCTGGTGAGTGACTATTTGGCCCTTGGAGGCCATAGCAATACTGCCCGGTCAGCAAGTATGCCCACTGTACAGTCGTAATTTAGAAACTCATGGCACTGACAACCGCAGGTGCCTAGTACCGGGCTGTGTGTATGCGGCCCAGGACCTGGGCAATGGGCTTGGTGTGGATGGGTTGTGAATGCCAGGCATAAATGTAATACCTTTGCAAACCTCTCCTGACCAGCATCTACGTCTGAAAGCCTCTCAGTGCTACTGATGCCTTGGCGCCTTCCTGACCCACAGCCAGCTCACCCTGATACAATCCGCTCATGACTGGGACTCAGCCGTGCAGCGAAAGCACAAGCCATCCTAGCCTGACCTTAGCTCTACCAGGCTCCCAAACAGGAGCCCTCCACAAACCTTGTGCCCTAAAGCATTCGCCCTGTGGGGCAGATGCGAATGGACTGCAAACAACTCCTATGCATTCTCTACCATGTAGTAAATGGAGTTTCTGGTTGGCTAGGGTATGCACCTAAGCATGTCCGAGCCCACCTCTCTAGTCAGGAGAAGGGAGTAAACACTTAAGCGGACACCTGCCCACCCCTTGGTGGCCAGGCAGGGACTTTGGCTTATCCAGAGGCAGTGTAAATTTAATGTGCCAACCGCACTCCCATAGTGGCACATTACAGAAGAGACTCCATACCAGGTTATTTTAATTACCCTATGTATCGACCATACGGGAAAACAGTTTCATCTGCCACTATTACCCTGTGCTACCAAACCTCATCATGACCTCACAGGGATTACCATCATCATCATCATCAAATAGCTTTATTCGACGTTTTCAGTCATAAAAGCACACAATATACACAAAACATTAAAAGACAATAAAATACCAAGGGATTACATAACTCACTAGGTCAATCGGGCCACCGTCCTACAGCTCAGTTAGCACAACCCCGTAGCTGCCGGTAGGAACTGCACTTAGCGTAACACAGCAGAGTAAATGTAAAATTGTACTCTCCCACCATTTTGGCTGGTGACCAACGGCCAAAAGAGACAGCACCTGGGCACGAGATCCCAGTTACCTAGAGAAAGACAATGATTATCTTGCACCATAACAAATGTGCAGCATGCACCCATGCCCTATCCACCTGTTGCTGTGAGATATCGTCCAATTCAATGACATAACCAACATATTAACCAGTTCTCTCCTTTGTGGACAACCAAATCCCATATGCCGGGATTTCTCCACAAGTGCCTATGCTGAAACTGGAATTGTAAGGCGCATGTGAGGTACGGTGATCGTGCCAATGCTAGTCACCAAGATACCAACTTCTCTATAGCGTCCGACTTGGTGGGAGCACTACTAGGACTCGTGGGATGGAATGGAGGTCGAAAGCATAGGTGCCAATTAAGGCACTGGCAGTAACCTCCCTCACAGTGGGCATGCAGGAATTGAGCTGTGTCACGGGGCGGAGGCATGATGGCGCTGAATAACCGGAGAATGTTACCCCACTCGCTGATAATTCTGTACAGATAGCTGCCCTTACTAGAATGAGGGAATGCTAAAAGCTTCCCCAATGCCTGTAGTCTTACTGCTCCACCCAGTTTGACCCCACTACTTTGGGACGACATTAGTAGTAACATGCCCTTAAGGGTACGTGACATTCTACCAGCACCACGCAGGAATCTCCCTTTGACCTGCTCTAGCCTGTGGCCATTCTGCTGAAAGCCCTGTGGGCCTGGGGGAGGGGAGAGCTACCAAACCTCAAGTCCTAGGCACTCAGGAAGCATCCCTCACTGCTGCAGGTGCCCCAAAGCATATATTATAAAACATTTAATGGGTAACAACCCGGATTGCGTCCCTAAATGTGCCATGCTGTGAGAGATTTAGGTACCCCGCATATCTCTCCCCTATGAAAAGATTAACCAAACCGGCCAAAGCACAATGCACGGGCAATGCGTGTGCCCACAGACGCCCCCAGCTCTGGGTGGCACAAACTCCAACGCACCGCGTGCCAGTTTGTACCTATCATTCTGGGGTGACTAAGCGCTAATGTGCCCTTTTCCCAGGGTGATCCCCAGTACGAGGGTACGGACTGATGACCAAGTGCTGCGCCAGCCAATAAACATGTCGACATGTGTGTAAAACCCAGCCGTAGCCATACGAAACCACTAGAAGCAGTTTATCAGGGAACTGTAGAGACCACCGGAGTCCCTCCGCACTCCCGCAACAGCCAGACAGGCCACCTGCGCGCATGCCAGGTGCCGAAACCAGAAAGCAGCAGCCCTTTTGCAAACGGACTGGCGGCGCACAGTCCCGCATAGGAGAAAAACTTGACCTCGTTATACTGTGAAAGAGGCAAGTGCGGCACTCGAATGAGACAAAGTACTATTCTTTGCAACACAGAGCCTGTCCGCAACTATAGTCTCTATTGGGACAAAAGATGAACCAAGAGATTATCACTGATCAAGTCTGAGAGGTCACATTCGCTACCTCTGGCATATTCTCATAAATCGCCATATATGACTGACCCCTCACTCTCATCCTATGCTTTGTGTGATCTTGGCCCACATCAGTGTGAGCAGGGCCCCGCAAAGTGAACTTGGCTTCATGGTTGAAAGTGCACAAGTAAAGTACCCCCTCCCCTCAAGTTGGGTTACACAGTACATTGTGAGGGTGCAGTGGGCTAGTTACTCTCCTAAGGCCCCCATGCCCCTGCACTTGCGGCGTTAATGAAAACTTTGTTGTTTTGGCAGTGACAACATAGTTGCCTGCGCCACCCTACAGCCCTAAGGGAAAGTGCTGAGCTCTCGCTACTACCCTGCTGAGTGAGCCCACTGTATTCACCAGATTCCTTAACAATTCCTACTTCTGACTGTAATGGGAACATGTTCGCCCCAAGGTGTCTTGGCGCTGCATAACATTTTATTGTTACTTCACTCCATGGTACTTGTTCTATTGACCTCAGAAGGATGAGATGCTGAGTGGACCTACCAGGATCGGAACCTGTGGCCAAGAGGTTGAAACCAGCCACAATCTGTTCTGCAGGCCTGTGATGACATATCCCAGGGCCGACATCTGGCACTTGAACCCTAACTTGGACAGGCCCGAACTAGGAACCCAGATCTAGACGGACTGGCAACCGGCTGACCACTTCCAACACCAGAGTGTCACGCAGCCACTCCGTGGCCTGGATACTAAACCATGTATAATGTATCGGAAGACCCCTCTCTTGTCGCCTGCCTGCCACAAATTTCGAGGCCGCAGGGTAGCATGCTCAGCTAAGCCCACAAAGAAATCGCACAACACCTCCAGCCAAATTCCTGGCCAAGCAAACACTACCAGCCACCTCGGCTTAGTTACCGTACTTCCTGTTGCAGTTGTTGCGTGACCCTAAGTCCACCAACATGCCCACACAGGTTTGCCCAAAATGTCAGTACAAATCACGATGAAAACATGAAACGAGAAAGAACACCACGTTACCCCGAACACTTACTTCCATGTAATGCCCACCGCACCCCTGTTGCCCAAGCAATGCAAAACAAGGAAGGACCCACATCCCGCCGTTCTCCTACCGTACCGCCCCTGTGCCAGGGAGAGCACGCGGCAACCGTGCCCATGGGCCAAATTGAGCCAAGATCCCCGGCCCAATCAAAGGCGCGGAATGGCCATCAACAAGAACACACCAGAGGTCATCTGTCAACACTGACAGCAAAAGCGCCCAGCGAAGTTAGCGATTGCTAACAATCCTACGTGCTCGTATTATACAGGTGGATTTCTATGTATGTTGGCCCCTCCATCAACAATCGTGTAAAAGCAAACAATTTGCAAAATGCGAATCAAATAGAAAATATGATCCAATTGCGATCGTATTTCCTTAACTTACAAAAGAAAGTCTGATGGCTTTCCGACGAAGGTGGGATCCGAACCCACGCGTGCAGAGCACAACGAATTAGCAGTCCATCGCCTGAAACACTCGGCCACCTCGTCTGCCGTGTAAACAGGTAGAGGCTAAGCACTGCTCTACTGAACACAGAGCTATACTTACAGTACAACAATTAGCTGCATGCACTCACCACGCTGCTAAATTGTTCCCCGGGCTGAGATCACACGAATTTGACCAATGAACCTGCGGGGTCAGTATTCACCACTGGCCCCCGCTAGACTGCCCGAAAGCGGACGCCACGCACACAAGAGAGGCACACAAAAGAGGCGTGAAACAACAAGGATGTGGGAATGATAGGAGTATTCCTATCAAAGCAAATGGTCAAATCAGGCAATGTCATACCTACCAAGCCTGCGTCAGTGGCGTAATGCGATCTAACAGTGCCCGCACAACTACTAACCTCGCCACTCCTATCAGTGCGACAACTCAGACTGCTCGAGGGAACTTAAGTGATTTGTCCCGCTTCACAGGATGCTTGAGCCTACCGCCAGACGCGAAGAATGATTTTGGAGCAGGCACTAGTTGTCTCCAATGCACATTGAACAACAAACTGTTGTGCTCATCTTTAACCACACAAACAAACCACACAAACAGCGCCACCCTGTGGCAGCGACCACAAGCGCCGGCGTCCGATGCCAAGCTCCAGAAACCACCAGCTCAAACCAAGCTTTGCGAAAATACCGGCGAGGCAGACGCAGACCCCCATCTACCTGATGGCCACGGCGAGCAGCACCGTGCTTCCGCGTGTAGGCGCGTGACACTGGACTACATCGAAAGGTCAATGGTCTACACGTAGACGCAAGACCACACAGTCCCCCTGTATTCCAGAGCGTGCCCCCACGAATGCAACACTTTCAAAACACATATCAAAACCAGTGCTTGGCTGATGTCGGGGAGGGCGCCGAGGACAGGGCAGCTATCATCGTGCCTTGCCTCCAAGACCCCTCCCACTGCAAGCTCCAAGGCGTGGGCACCATGACAAGGTTAACTCGCACCCAGGAGACGTGATGGAGAACTATTGCCTATGGCCACGAATGAAGCAGCTAGTTCTGATGCCAAATCCGCCACTAGCAGTAAGGCCACCCCACCACAAGGCCCGCTCCCTATATAGGCTCCCAACTCAGCAACACGACGCACCGCCCGCAGCACTGAACGCGGATATGTTCGTAGACATGCACGGAAGCCACAAACACCCGCCCGCCGGGCATGGTGGTGGTTAGGGAGATGGTACAATAGAGTGCAGGTCGCCAGCCCCAGTCCCAAGCCCGGACATGGAGAGTGCAACACCAGCGTGTGCTCCCGCTCAAACCTGGCCAACTCTGGGGTGGGCATGATTATACATATGCATCTCAAGCGCCGAGCGCGGCGTGGACCATCCAACCAGACAGACTGCTCCGCCGAAACCAATTACATGGGAGAAGTAGAGGGCATATTAAATCGGGGTTAAAAGAAAGACTGCAAGAGGCCCATGCTGCTGGATCGGCAACATCGACGATTCCGACGCCCGGTTCGCAGGCCCAAGCAGGCCAGAAAGCACCGTCTGGCAAGGGCACGGGTAGGCCCTCTGCCCCTCATAAGCGCCAGCCCGCCCTGTGCTCCGTTGCCCCACAGGCAAGATGAGGGCCCCTTCATCGTTATATTCATATATTGCCAGCCTGTCCGCGGGCCCCCACTGGCACCCCCGACTGGGTCCCCCCCCCCCATGACCGTCCCTGCCATGCCCCTGGCTAGCGGCTGATCAGAAAAATGCGTCCCGGGGGCGGGGGGGGCAGCGCCACTGGGTCATGTGCCACCCAGGGCCCACAGCCCCGCAACCTCGGCACCCAGGCCACAAGGGTTGCCATACCCCTTCCCCGCCCCACACGAAGAATCGCCCGCAGGTGGCGGAGGCAACCCGGGCCCCTCCCCCGGCACCTAGATTAATGGCGCCTGCTCCGCAAACGCGGGGCTGCGAGGAGAGACCCCCCCAATGCAGGGGCCTCCGGCGATGGGGGCCCGGGCCAAGGGAGACCATGGCGCACTCGGGACCAGCCCGAAGAAGCTCAAACGCCGAGGGCACAGCATGCCAATCAGCGCCATACTGATAACGCACCGTGCTGGGAACAAATTCGATGCTGTGGTCTAAATCGCATTGGGCAAAGGCGGGGCAGGAGGGGGACACTACCACACACTTCTTGGTATTAACATGTACACGTTATGTTTACGATTTTCCGTAGTCCACAAGCTTTAAAACATTCGTACAGTGTTACATGTGGGACCCAACCGTCCCGGCCATCGGGCTCCCACAGGTCTGTGAGCGCAGCAAACTAATGCTGCAGGGTTTTAAAACAGCGAACCTCCCGGGAGTGCCAGCAAGGAGCACAAGGGAACCCCACAGTAGGACAAGGGCCGCAAAGACCCGTCCTAGGCAAACGCTTACGGGCCCGCTCGCTGCTGGAAGAAAGCCGCAGCCCAAGCACCAACAGGTGCAGAGCATCCAGCCCACCGCCGCGCCGCACGCACAGCAGAGTCCCCCCCCGGCCCGCAGGCCGCCAGAGGACCCGAAGCGCCCCGGACGAGAGGGAGGCAACGACATTGAAGTATCGGAGGGTAATGGCATGCAAACAGCCCCGCGGGTCCAGCAGCCATGAGGCCCTCGGCGAGGCCCAAACAATGCCCCTGCCCACAAGACACAACCAGGGGCAGAGAGGCCGAGGGGCCCGACACATCCAAACCACCGCCCGCGCGCCGAGGACTGCCCGAAGGGCCGGAACGGAGGAGGGAGGGCTGCAAGCGCACCAGGCCAGGCAACCTCCCCCCACCCCCGCCGCAGGGAAGCGAGACAGGAAGCAGGCCGTCCGAGGCGCCGCTCCCTGAAGACAAGACCTGACACCTCCGGCCGCCCCACCGCAGTGCTACCCAAGACCAGGGGACGCGTGGGGAAGTGGCAGGGGCCCCAGATCCCAGCAGACCGCCCGCGAATACCGCACGGCCATGGCAGGCTCGCAGGGCCGAAGCGCCACTATGAGGCACGACCCAGCAAGGAGTGAAAATTGCCAAACAACAGGTGGGCCCACGAGGGCAGGGCAGAACACGCACTGCGGAGCCCGCAACCACCAGAGCCTGCAGTGCAGGGCCACGGGACATGGCCAGGACAGCCCGACATGTGCGATATGCCCCCAGGCCAGCGACTGGCCCATGCGAGCCGGGAGCAGCCCAAACCCCACCAAGCCCTAGGCGGACAAGAAACCTCAGCGCTGGCCTTGTATGGCCATAAGCCTGGGGACGCCCAACCATGGGGATGGGGAGAGGAGAAACTCACCGCGCAACTGCTCCGGGCACCTGGCGATATCGGCACACAGCTCGTGGCACATCTGATGATGCGGGACCAGACGGCGTGTCCGGCGCAAAGAGGACGCCAAGATGGCCGGGGGAGGCATAAATACCTCCCCACCTCCTCTGCGTGCCGGAAGTGACGCGTCTGGTAAGGGGACTCCTCCTTGAGTCCCGCATCATCATTGGGGGTGGGGAAGTGCCCAAATGGCACTAAATGGGCCGCCCGTTTAGGGTGGCCCCCTGCGGGGGCCGCGGGCAGCCGCAGATTCTGGCTTTCGGAACGTCCCTTTTCTTCATAAACTCTTGTGTTGTCCTGAGCTAACAGACAGAGTGCATCTGACAGGAGAGCAGCGGGGATAGGCAAACAGTGAGGTTTTCTAAGTCTCTGCCTCCCTCCTGCCAATCGGTGTTGGAACCTCGGAAAGAAGGCAGACCCCGAGCTGCCCGGATTACCAGACCTCCTCCCCCACAGCTTCCAGCTACCAGTCCCGCTCATTCTCCACTGCTGACTCACAGATCAGTGGGTCACCATCAGCTGCGGCACTGTGGTGGAGCGGCCGCAGTTGCAGCTGCCCTGTTGTAGGGAGCTGTGGCTGCAGAAAGCCAAGGGGGTGAGGCTGTGTATCTGCTGCGGGCACGAGCTCCATTCCTTGGCACCTGAAACTGAATCTGAACTTGAATCAACAGACCGCTTTCAGGATCATAGTGGTGGTGGTGGTGGCCAGTTGGGGAGTAACAAGGAGAAATCAACTGCCCTAAAGTTCACCCGCCGCCCCATCAGAATCTAGGGGTTGTAAACTGCGGAGTGCAGGTCCTAAGGAGGAGGGACCCGTCTGCCGTGGTTCCTTACAGCCACCATTAACCGCCCCCAATAGCAGGATGACAAAAAAAAAGCCTCCTCAGCACCAAGAAAATGCTCCGGTAAAGAAAACTCTTTCCATTCAAGTATCACCCAGAAACTTAAGGGGCACAAAGAACGCAGTCCCTGCCTTAAAGTCCTCCCTAAAGACCCCAACAGCAGGCCTTATAACTCAACTTCTGCACAAACGCCCCCCTAATGAAGGGAACCCTCCCGTCACGACTGTTCAACTACCAAGAGCTGAGGCCGGTAACAGAACGTCGCACCTACTAGGGAGTCTCCCCAGTAGCAAACCCTAGCAACACAAGAGCAACGCACACACTTAAGGGGACACCGGTCTCAATCCTGTCCCAGGACGAGCCGCTTCCCAGGTAATGAACACAAACTCGCAAGGGTCCTACCTGCTGACACTACTGCTCCGATACTAGGAAATTACGAGCAGGTCGCTACAGCTCAAATACATCATCAACAACATCCTACCCAGTAGACTCCCGTCCAGCCTAGCCCCCCGGAGCTTTTAGATTCTAGACAAATAAAGGCTGAAGTGCCTGAGTGCCAACAAAACTTTGAGTACCTATCACTGATATTTTTACAAAAATTGGAAACCAAGATTGAAAGAACACTGGAGCTCACCCCAAAGCTCTTTAGAATGGCCAGGGAAACTCGGCTTTCCCCCCATCCACCCAAAGCCCACAAAATAGCAGTTTCATTAACGACTCAGGACCAACTCCAATCAGCGAAACAAACCACTCTACGACAAGGGCATTACTTTGGCAATCAAACAAGATGGAGCTGCAAATCGATCTCCTATCAACAATCGCACAACGCCTAGTGGAACTGAGCAACAAGGTGGACTACATCGAGAACAAGCTCAGTGATAATGAGGATAATCAGCCCTGCAGCTGCTCATGCGCATCACTTATTGACAAATGGGCAACACTTCCGGAAATTCTAACAGAATTGGTAGCCTCGCTAAAAGTACAAACAGGATCCACCACCGGCCTGCCGAACAACAGTGGTACTACATTTATAACAAAGTGTGACGACCCTCAAGCTAACCCGACTATAATTAACTCGGGCAATTCAACAACCAACCTCCAAGCGCGGCTATCAACTCTTCCATCAGCTCAATGAGGCTAAGTCCCAGTCCCCGGCCAGTACACTCAGGCAAGGAACCCGAGGGGAAAGCCCTCACACAGAAAAGTAATGATGAGCCTCTCTCGAGGAGGGCCAAGAGGAGGGCCAAGAAAAAACTAAAGAAGCAGGAGAAAAAGGCCAAAGCTTCCAAAAAAGTTGCCCTTTCACTAACAACCCACAACCAAATATTACAAGCTAATAACGTCAAAACTGGGATTTATCCAATCTTCGTCAAAAAGCCAGTTTTAAGTAATACAACACTAGTAGCATCAATTCCAACAGTGGAGCCTTGTAGTTTCCATGCGGGGACATTCGAGTTCTGCCTGACCCACATTCAGTGCAAGAGGAGTGGGCTGTGATCAGATTAAGGTCACCGCAATTACTCAGAGATCTTTACAACTAAACTAAGATCCACTGAGCACAGGATTTGGTCCAAACTCACGTGTAAATTGTGTACCAGAAAGTAGTATGAATACTCCATACTCTAACCATGTGCATGTCCGTCAGATCCAAATCTACTACAGACCCTTATGCACTGCCTCTACTGGTCTGTTGGCTAGTGGCGGGTGAAAATGGTCTAAATCCATGTCTAATCTCCAAACCCTAACATCATCGGTGACCTAGGGATAGTAGCTAGTATCTCAGACAGTTTGGCAAGCAAAGTCAGCGGGTCTAGGTTGGGAACGCCACCTAATGTGATTTCTAAGACACAGTCTGCCCCGTATTGTGAACATTATATAGACCCCTCTCCATGATGGTGATGAAGAATATTTGTAAAGCGCAAACTGTATACCCTGAAAGAAGGATGTTCTGGAGCTAAGAGAATAATTGATTAGAATGCAAGAGAATTTATATGCAGTTCAGATTTCAGCTATGTATGTATTCTGTGGGCCCGATTCACAGAGGTAAAGTTAGAACAAAGGTCTAACTTTAGACCCGAAGTGTAAGTTTAGACCTAAAGACTAACTTAGGTTAAAACTCTAACTTTACTACTTTTTGATATTCACAACAGTAGTTACTACTAGTACGTTTACTGCTAGTAAACTTACAAGTAGTAAAGTTACTAGTAGTAAAGTTAATACTAGTAACAATACTAGTAGCAAAGTTACTAGTAGTAACTTAGCTTGGTGAATACTGAAAGGTAGTAAAGTTAGAAACGAACATATAGGTAACGTGGAGGCATAAAACTCTGCATGTAGTTTGTGAAATGCAATTTCTAGTACGTTTTGTAGTACTACAAATTGTCCTACATAGAGAGGTTTGTGATCCAGGCTCAGAGTCATCAGGATACATAGGTCATGATGGACGCATGGGCATCTGTGCCCATCTTGGAGTGTGTTTTCTGAAAAGAAAACTCACTTCAAACAGTGCATTCTTACTTGTCTTGACACAAGTTTTAGGCAAAAACAATTTGGAATAGTCAATAAATTACTATTCAGAGCCTAGAACAATGATTGTTATGCATTTTTAAGTGCAACGTAGGAGACTATAGCAGGAGTGCACTTGGTGTTGGTTTCATTTCAATAACGTGTCCCTGTTTTGGCCATAACTGGGCTGTACTTATATAAGTTATAAAGTGCTTTAAGAGTGACTGGAATAGACCTTTTACTTTCCATGAAGTTGCTGACACTTATTCTTTGTTGCTAGATTGCAATGCCTGCTTATCACAATAGAAAAGGTGCTTACTTAGAACGTCAGTCTCATCTCTTGCTAAGTTGTCACTTCCTCCTGTCCCCACAGCTAAGCCGGACTCCAGGACCAGCGAGGGAGTCCCAGGGTGGGCCGTCATCCTCATCTCTCTGGTGGCTGTACTTTTCATCATGCTCCTCCTGGTCTGCTCCTTCACGGTGAGTTTAAAATCTGTCAGCTTCATGGTAGGACCACCCGACCCACCTCTCATGGTAGGACCACCCGACCCACCTCTCATGGTAGGACCACCCAACCCACCTCTCATGGTAGGACCACCCAACCCACCTCTCATGGTAGGACCACCAAAGCCACCTCTCATGGTAGGACCACCCAACCCACCTCTCATGGTAGGACCACCCAACCCACCTCTCATGGTAGGACCACCCAACCCACCTCTCATGGTAGGACCACCCAACCCACCTCTCATGGTAGGACCACCCAACCCACCTCTCATGGTAGGACCACCCAACCCACCTCTCATAGTAGGACCACCCAACCCACCTCTAATGGTAGGACCACCAAAGCCACCTCTCATGGTAGGACCACCCAAACCACCTCTCATAGTAGGACCACCCAAGCCACCTCTAATGGTGGGACCACCGAAGCCACCTCTCATAGTAGGACCACCCAAGCCACCTCTAATGGTAGGACCACCCAACCCACCTCTCATGGTAGGACCACCCAAGCCACCTTTCATGGTAGGACCACCCAACCCACCTCTCATGGTAGGATCACCCAACCCACCTCTCATGGTAGGACCACCCAACCCACCTCTCATGGTAGGACCACCCAACCCACCTCTCATGGTAGGAACACCCAACCCACCTCTCATGGTAGGACCACCCAACCCACCTCTAATGGTAGGACCACCAAAGCCACCTCTCATGGTAGGACCACCCAAACCACCTCTCATGGTAGGACCACCCAACCCACCTCTAATGGTGGGACCACCGAAGCCACCTCTCATAGCAGGACCACCCAAGCCACCTCTAATGGTAGGACCACCCAACCCACCTCTCATGGTAGGACCACCCAAGCCACCTTTCATGGTAGGACCACCCAACCCACCTCTCATGGTAGGATCACCCAACCCACCTCTCATGGTAGGACCACCCAACTCACCTCTCATGATAGGACCGCCCAACCCAACTCTCGCAAGCCTCACGGTAAGGCCTCAGTCCCACACCTCCAACACACAGCCTTTCAGCCCTCCACAGCCTTCCATCTCAACCTTTCCCCCAACTGCCTTCATCATCTGGAAATCATGCAAAACTGAGAGCTGAGTTTATGAGTTCCATAAAGAATGTCAGTGCTCTTTAGCTTCACAGTAAGACTTCAGTCCTCAGAGGCCACAATCCTCTGTACTTGGGAAAACAATCTGTAAGAAGCCCTTCATAGGGAGCAACAACCTTAGCATTTATGCAGAGGGAGCAACAACCATAGCATCTCTACATAGGGAGAAAAAATCATGGCATCTCTGTACACAGAGAAACAACCACAGTATCCCTGCACTGGGAGAAACAAGTAGAACAGCATATCTGCATAGGGAGAAACAACAATAGCATCTCTGCATAGGGAGAAATAACCATACTATCTCTGCATAGGGAGAAAAAACCATAGCACCTCTGCACACGTTTAAACAACTAAAGCATCTCTACACAGGGAGAAATACTCATAGCATCTCTTCACAGAGACAAACACCATAGTATCACAGGTAGAAACAACCAGAGCATCTATGCACACTGAGAAACAACCGAGGCATTTCTGCACAGGGAGCAACTATCATAGCATTTATGCACAGCGAGCAACAACCATAGCATCTGTACACAGGGAGCAACAACTAAAACATCTCTGCACATGGAGAAACAACCATAGCATCTCTGCATAGGGAGAAGCAACCATAGCATCTCTGCATTGGGAGAAACAACCACTGCATCCCCGCACTGGGAGAAACAAGCACAGCATCTCTTCAAAAGGTGCAACAAGCATAGCATCTATGCACAGGGAGCAACAACCATAGCATTTCTGCATAGGGAGAAACAACCAGAGCATCTTTGCACACAGAGAAACAACCACAGTATCCCTGCACTGGGAGAAAGAAGCACAGCATCTCTGCATAGGGAGAAGCAACCATAGCATCTCTGCATAGGGAGAAACAATAATAGCATCTCTGCATGCAGAGAAACAACCACAGTATCCCTGCACTAGGAGAAACAAGCACAACATCTCTGCATAAGGAGGAACAACCATAGCATCTCTGCATAAGGAGAAACAACCATGGTGTCTCTGCATATGGAGAAACAACCATAGCCTCTCTGCACAGGGAGCATAAAAAATAACATTTATGCACAGTGAGCAATAACCATTGCATCTCTGCACACAAAAAGTGGCTATACCATCTCTGCAAGGGGAGCAACAACCATAGCACCTCTGCAGACGTTTAAGGAACTAAAGCATTTCTGCACAGGGAGAAATAACCATAGCATCTCTTCACAGAGAGAAAGACCGCAACATCACAGGGAGCAACACCCAGAGCATCTATGGACTCTGAGAAACAACCGTGGCATTCCTGCACAGGGAGCAACTATCACAGCATTTATGCACAGCGAGCAACAACCATAGCACCTGTACACAGGGGCAACAGCTATAGCATCTCTGTACACTGAGAAACAACCACAAAATTTCTCCACAGAGAGCAACAATCATACCATTTATGCACAGAGAGCAACAATCATAGCAGTTATGCACAAGGAGCAACAATCATAGCATTTATGCACAGGGAGCAACAATCATAGCAGTTATGCACAGGGAGCAACAATCATAGCAGTTATGCACAGGGAGCAACAATCATAGCTGTTATGCACAGGGAGCAACAATCATAGCATTTATGCACAGGGAGCAACAATCATAGCAGTTATGCACAGGGAGCAACAATCATAGCATTTATGCACAGGGAGCAACAATCATAGCAGTTATGCACAGGGAGCAACAATCATAGCAGTTATGCACAGGGAGCAACAATCATAACAGTTATGCACAGGGAGCAACAATCATAGCATCTCTGCATAGGGAGAAACAACCAGAGCATCTCTGCACACAGAGAAACAACCACAGTATCCCTGCACTGGGAGAAAGAAGCACAGCATCTCTGCATAGGGAGAAACAACCTCAGTTTCTCTGCACACAGAGAAACAACCACAGTATCCATGCACTAGGAGAAACAAGCACAACATCTCTGCATAAGGAGGGCCAACCATAGCATCTCTGCATAGGGAGAAACAACCATAGCATCTCTGCATAGGGAGAAACAACCATAGCCTCTCTGTATAGGGAGAAACAACCATAGCACCTCTGCACAGGGAGCAAAAACCATAGCATTTATGCACAGTGAGCAATAACCATAGCATCTCTGCACAGAAAAAGCAGCTATAGCATCTCTGCAAGGGGAGCAACAATCATAGCACCTCTGCACACGTTTAAGCAACTAAAGCATCTCTGCTCAGGGAGAAATAACTATAGCATCTCTTCACAGAGAGAAACACCACAGAATCACAGGGAGCAACACCCAGAGCATCTATGCACACTGAGAAACAACTTAGGCATTTCTGAACAGGGAGCAACTACCATAGCATTTATGGACAGCACTGTACACAGGGAGCAACAGCTATAGCATCTCTGCACACTGAGAAATAACCATAAAGTTTCTGAACAGAGAGCAACAATCATTCCATTTATGCACACGGAGCAACAATCATAGCAGTTATACACAGGGAGCAACAATCATAGCATTTATGCACAGGGAGCAACAACCATAGCATCTGTACACAGGGAGCAACAACTATAGCATCTCTGCACACAGAGAAACAACTATAAAGTTTCTGCACAGAGAGCAACAATCAAAACCTTTATGCACAGAAAGCAACAATCATAGCAGTTATGCACAGGGAGCTATAACTATAGCATCTCTGCACTCAGAGAAGCAACCATAAAGTTTCTGCACAGAGAGCAACAATCATTCCATTTATGCACAGAGATTAACAATCATAGCAGTTATGCACAGGGAGCAACAATCATAGCATTTATGCACAGAGAGCAACAATCATAGCAGTTATGCACAGGGATCAACAACCATAGTAGTTATGAACGAGGAGCAACACATATAGCATCTCTGCAAAGGCAACAACTACCACAGCATTGATGCACAGCAATATCCATACCATCTCTGCACAAGGAGAAAAACCTATAGCATTTCTGCACATGAAGAAACAACCATAGCATCTCTGCACTGGGACAAAAAAGCACAGCATCTCTGCACAGGGAAAACAACCATACCATCTCTGCACTGGGATCAACAACCACAGTGTTTATGCACAGCAAACAACAACCATAGCATTTATGCACAAGGCAAAACAACATTAGCATCTGTGCATGGGGAGCAAAATCCATAGAATTTTTGCACACTGAGCAATAACCATAGCATCTTGGCAGAGGGAGAAACATTTAAAGCATATTTGCACAAGGAAAAGAACCACCACATTTCTGCACAGAGAGAAGCACCATAGCATCACATGAATCAACAACCATAACAGCTAAAACATCTCTGCACACAGAGAAACATCTGTAGCAGCTCTGCACACGTAGCTACAACTATAGCATCTATGAACAAAGAGCAACAATCATAGCATCTCTGCATAAGCAAAAATAACCATAGCATCTCAGTGGGCAATAACCATAACATCCCTACACAGAGAAAAACAGCTATAGCATCTCTGCACAGGGAGCAACAACCACAGCATCTCTGCACAGGGAGCAACAACCATAGCATCTCTGCACAGGGAGCAACAGCCATAGCATCTCTGCACAGGTAGCAACAACCATAGCATCTCTGCACAGGGAGCATTACCCATAGCATCTCTGCACAGCGAGAACAACCATGGCATATCTGCACAATGGGGACAACCATAGCATCTCTACATAGGGAGCAACAACCATAGCATCTCTGCACAGGGAGCAACACCCATAGCATCTCTGCACAGGGAGCTACAACTATAGCATCTATGCACAAAGAGCAACAATCATAGCATCTCTGCATAAGCAAAAATAACCGTAGCATCTCAGCACAGGGAACAATAGCCATAACATCCCTACACAGAGAAAAACAGCATAGCATCTCTGCACAGGGAGAAACAACCACAGCATCTCTGCACAGGGAGCAACAATCATAGTATCTCTGCACAGGAAGCAAAACACATAGCATCTCTGCACAGGGAGCATTACCCATAGCATCTCTGCACATGGAGAACAACCATAGCATCTCTGCACAATGGGGACAACCATAGCATCTCTACATAGGGAGCAACAACCATAGCATCTCTGCACAGGGAGCTACAACTATAGCATCTCTGCACATGGAGCGACAACCATAGCATCTCTGCACAAAGAGCAACAATCGTAGCATCTCTGCATAAGCAAAAATAACTGTTGCATCTCAGCACAGGGGGCAATAAGCATAACATCCCTGCACAGAGAAAAACAGCTATAGCATCTCTGCACTGGGAGCAACAACCACAGCATCTCTGCACAGGGAACAACAACCATAGCATATCTGCGCAGGGAGCAACAACCACAGCATCTGTGCACAGGGAGCAACAACCATAGCACCTCTACACAGGGAGCAACACCCATAACATCTCTGGACAGGGAGCTACACCTTTAGAATCTATGTACAAAGAGCAACAATCATAGCATCTCTGCATAAGCAAAAATAACCGTAGCATCTCAGCACAGGGAGCAATAACCATAACATCCCTACACAGAGAAAAACAGCTGTAGCATCTCTACACAGGGAGCATGAACCACAGCATCTCTGCACAGGGAGCAACAACCATAGCATCTCTGCACAGGGAGTAACAACCATAGCATCTCTCCACCGGGAGCAACAACCATAGCATCTCTGAACAGGGAGCATCAACCATAGCATCTCTGCACAGGAAGCACAACACACAGCATCTCTGCACAGGGAGCATTACCCATAGCATCTCTGCACAGGGAGAACAACCATAGCATCTCTGCACAATGGGGAACCCATAGCATCTCTACATAGGGAGCAACAACCATAGCATCTTTGCACAGGGAGCAACACCCATAGCATCTCTGCACAGGGAGCTACAACTATAGCATATCTGCACGTGGAGAAACATTTATAGCATCTCTGCACAAAGAGCAACAATCGTAGCATCCCTGCATAAGCAAAAATAACCGTTGAATCTCAGCACAGGGAGCAATAACCATAACATCTCTGCACAAGAAGCAAAACACATAGCATCTATGCACAGGGACCATTACCCATAGCATCTCTGCACAGGGAGAACAACCATAGCATCTTTGCACAATGGGGACAACCGTAGCATCTCAACATAGGGAGCAACAACCTTAGCATCTCTGTACAGGGAGCAACACCCATAGCATCTCTGCACAGGGAGCTACAACTATAGAATCTATGCACAAAGAGCAACAATCATAGCATCTCTGCATAAGCAAAAATAACCATAGCATCTCAGCATGGGGAGCAATAACCATAACATCGCTACACAGAGAAAAACAGCTATAGCATCTCTGCACAGGGAGCAACAACCACAGCACCTCTGCACAGGGAGCAACAACCATAGCATATCTGCACAGGGAGCAACAGCCATATTGTCACTGCACAGGGAGCAACAACCATAGCATCTCTGCACAATGGGGACAACCTTAGCATCTCTGCACTTGGAGCAACAACTATAGCATCTCTGCCCAGGGAGCACAACCATAGCATCCCTGCACAACGGGGACAACCATAGCATCCCTGCACATGGAGCAACAACCATAGCATCTCTGCACAGGGAGCAACACCCATAGCATCTCTGCACAGGGAGCAACAACCATAGCATCACTGCACATGGAGCAAAAATCATAGCTTCTCTGCATAAGCAAAAATAACCGTAGCATCTCAGCACAGGGAGCGATAACCATAACATCCCTACACAGAGAAAAACAGCTATAGCATCTTTGCACAGGGAGCAACAATCACAGCATCTCTGCACAGGTAGCAACAACCATAGCATATCTACACAGGCAGCAACACCCAGAGCATCTCTGCACAGGGAGCAAGAACAATAGCATCTCTGCACAGGGAGCAAGAACAATAGCATCTCTGCACATGGAGCAACAACCATAGCATCTATGCATAAGCAAAAATAACCATTGCATCTCAGCAGAGGGAGCAACAACCATGGCATCTCAGCACAGGAAGCAAAACACATAGCATCTATGCACAGGGACCATTACCCATAGCATCTCTGCACAGGGAGTGCAACCATAGCATCTCTGCACAATGGGGACAACCATAGCATCTCTGCAAAGGGAGCAACAACCATAGCATCTCTGCACAGGGAGCTACAACTATAGCATCTCTGCACATGGAGCAACAACCAAAGCATCTCTGCACAAAGAGCAACAATCGTAGCATCTCTGCACAAGCAAAAATAACCGTTGCATCTCAGCACAGAGGGCAATAACCATAACATCCCTGCACAGAGAACAACAGCTATAGCATCTCTGCACAGGGAACAACAACCATAGCATATCTGCACAGGGAGCAACAACCACAGCATATCTGCACAGGGAGCAACAACCACGGCATCTGTGCACAGGGAGTAACAACCATAAATCCATACACAGGGAGCAACACCCATAACATCTCTGCACAGGGAGCTACACCTATAGAATCTATGCACAAACAGCAACAATCATAGCATCTCTGCATAAGCAAAAATAACTGTAGCATCTCAGCACAGGGAGCAATAACCATAACATCCCTACACAGAGAAAAACAGCTATAGCATCTCTACACAGGGAGCAACAACCACAGCATCTCTGCACAGGGAGCAACAACCATAGCATCTCTGCACAGGGAGCAACAACCATAGCATCTCTCCACCGGGAGCAACAACCATAGCATCTCTGCACAGGGTGCATAAACCATAGCATCTCTGCACAGGAAGCAAAACACATAGCATCTCTGCACAGGGAGCATTACCCAAAGCATGTCTGCACAGGGAGAACAACCATAGCATCTCTGCAAAATGGGGACAACCATAGCATCTCTACATAGTGAGCAACAACCATAGCATCTCTGCACAGGGAGCAACAGCTATAGCATCTCTGCACACTGAGAAATAACCATAAAGTTTCTGCACAGAGAGCAACAATCATTCCATTTACGCACAGAGAGCAACAATCATAGCAGTTATGCACAGGAAGCAACAATCATAGCATTTATGCACAGGGAGCAACAACCATAGCATCTGTATACAGGGAACAACAACTATAGCACCTCTGCACACAGAGAAACAACCATGAAGTTTCTGAACAGAGAGCAACAATCATTCCATTTATGCACATGGAGCAACAATCATAGCAGTTATACACAGGGAGCAACAATCATAGCATTTATGCACAGGGAGCAACAACCATAGCATCTGTACACAGGGAGCAACAACTATAGCATCTCTGCACACAGAGAAACAACTATAAAGTTTCTGCACAGAGAGCAACAATCAAAACCTTTATGCACAGAAAGCAACAATCATAGCAGTTATGCACAGGGAGCTATGACTATAGCATCTCTGCACTCAGAGAAGCAACCATAAAGTTTCTGCACAGAGAGCAACAATCATTCCATTTATGCACAGAGATTAACAATCATAGCAGTTATGCACAGGGAGCAACAATCATAGCATTTATGCACAGAGAGCAACAATCATAGCAGTTATGCACAGGGATCAACAACCATAGTAGTTATGAACGAGGAGCAACACATATAGCATCTCTGCAAAGGCAACAACTACCACAGCATTGATGCACAGCAATATCCATACCATCTCTGCACAAGGAGAAAAACCTATAGCATTTCTGCACATGAAGAAACAACCATAGCATCTCTGCACTGGGACAAAAAAGCACAGCATCTCTGCACAGGGAAAACAACCATACCATCTCTGCACTGGGATCAACAACCACAGTGTTTATGCACAGCAAACAACAACCATAGCATTTATGCACAAGGCAAAACAACATTAGCATCTGTGCATGGGGAGCAAAATCCATAGAATTTTTGCACACTGAGCAATAACCATAGCATCTCTGCAGAGGGAGAAACATTTAAAGCATCTTTGCACAAGGAAAAGAACCACCACATTTCTGCACAGAGAGAAGCACCATAGCATCACATGAAGCAACAACCATAACAGCTAAAACATCTCTGCACACAGAGAAACATCTGTAGCAGCTCTGCACACGTAGCTACAACTATAGCATCTATGAACAAAGAGCAACAATCATAGCATCTCTGCATAAGCAAAAATAACCATAGCATCTCAGTGGGCAATAACCATAACATCCCTACACAGAGAAAAACAGCTATAGCATCTCTGCACAGGGAGCAACAACCACAGCATCTCTGCACAGGGAGCAACAACCATAGCATCTCTGCACAGGGAGCAACAGCCATAGCATCTCTGCACAGGTAGCAACAACCATAGCATCTCTGCACAGGGAGCATTACCCATAGCATCTCTGCACAGCGAGAACAACCATGGCATATCTGCACAATGGGGACAACCATAGCATCTCTACATAGGGAGCAACAACCATAGCATCTCTGCACAGGGAGCAACACCCATAGCATCTCTGCACAGGGAGCTACAACTATAGCATCTATGCACAAAGAGCAACAATCATAGCATCTCTGCATAAGCAAAAATAACCGTAGCATCTCAGCACAGGGAACAATAGCCATAACATCCCTACACAGAGAAAAACAGCATAGCATCTCTGCACAGGGAGAAACAACCACATCATCTCTGCACAGGGAGCAACAATCATAGTATCTCTGCACAGGAAGCAAAACACATAGCATCTCTGCACAGGGAGCATTACCCATAGCATCTCTGCACATGGAGAACAACCATAGCCTCTCTGCACAATGGGGACAACCATAGCATCTCTACATATGGAGCAACAACCATAGCATCTCTGCACAGGGAGCTACAACTATAGCATCTCTGCACATGGAGCGACAACCATAGCATCTCTGCACAAAGAGCAACAATCGTAGCATCTCTGCATAAGCAAAAATAACCGTTGCATCTCAGCACAGGGGGCAATAAGCATAACATCCCTGCACAGAGAAAAACAGCTATAGCATCTCTGCACTGGGAGCAACAACCACAGCATCTCTGCACAGGGAACAACAACCATAGCATATCTGCGCAGGGAGCAACAACCACAGCATCTGTGCACAGTGAGCAACAACCATAGCACCTCTACACAGGGAGCAACACCCATAACATCTCTGGACAGGGAGCTACACCTTTAGAATCTATGCACAAAGAGCAACAATCATAGCATCTCTGCATAAGCAAAAATAACCGTAGCATCTCAGCACAGGGAGCAATAACCATAACATCCCTACACAGAGAAAAACAGCTGTAGCATCTCTACACAGGGAGCATGAACCACAGCATCTCTGCACAGGGAGCAACAACCATAGCATCTCTGCACAGGGAGTAACAACCATAGCATCTCTCCACCGGGAGCAACAACCATAGCATCTCTGAACAGGGAGCATCAACCATAGCATCTCTGCACAGGAAGCACAACACACAGCATCTCTGCACAGGGAGCATTACCCATAGCATCTCTGCACAATGGGGAACCCATAGCATCTCTACATAGGGAGCAACAACCATAGCATCTTTGCACAGGGAGCAACACCCATAGCATCTCTGCACAGGGAGCTACAACTATAGCATATCTGCACGTGGAGCAACATTTATAGCATCTCTGCACAAAGAGCAACAATCGTAGCATCCCTGCATAAGCAAAAATAACCGTTGAATCTCAGCACAGGGAGCAATAACCATAACATCTCTGCACAAGAAGCAAAACACATAGCATCTATGCACAGGGACCATTACCAACAGCATCTCTGCACAGGGAGAACAACCATAGCATCTTTGCACAATGGGGACAACCGTAGCATCTCAACATAGGGAGCAACAACCTTAGCATCTCTGTACAGGGAGCAACACCCATAGCATCTCTGCACAGGGAGCTACAACTATAGAATCTATGCACAAAGAGCAACAATCATAGCATCTCTGCATAAGCAAAAATAACCATAGCATCTCAGCATGGGGAGCAATAACCATAACATCGCTACACAGAGAAAAACAGCTATAGCATCTCTGCACAGGGAGCAACAACCACAGCACCTCTGCACAGGGAGCAACAACCATAGCATATCTGCACAGGGAGCAACAGCCATATTGTCGCTGCACAGGGAGCAACAACCATAGCATCTCTGCACAATGGGGACAACCTTAGCATCTCTGCACATGGAGCAACAACTATAGCATCTCTGCCCAGGGAGCACAACCATAGCATCCCTGCACAACGGGGACAACCATAGCATCCCTGCACATGGAGCAACAACCATAGCATCTCTGCACAGGGAGCAACACCCATAGCATCTCTGCACAGGGAGCAACAACCATAGCATCTCTGCACATGGAGCAAAAATCATAGCTTCTCTGCATAAGCAAAAATAACCGTAACATCTCAGCACAGGGAGCGATAACCATAACATCCCTACACAGAGAAAAACAGCTATAGCATCTTTGCACAGGGAGCAACAATCACAGCATCTCTGCACAGGTAGCAACAACCATAGCATATCTACACAGGCAGCAACACCCAGAGCATCTCTGCACAGGGAGCAAGAACAATAGCATCTCTGCACAGGGAGCAAGAACAATAGCATCTCTGCACATGGAGCAACAACCATAGCATCTATGCATAAGCAAAAATAACCATTGCATCTCAGCAGAGGGAGCAACAACCATGGCATCTCAGCACAGGAAGCAAAACACATAGCATCTATGCACAGGGACCATTACCCATAGCATCTCTGCACAGGGAGTGCAACCATAGCATCTCTGCACAATGGGGACAACCATAGCATCTCTGCAAAGGGAGCAACAACCATAGCATCTCTGCACAGGGAGCTACAACTATAGCATCTCTGCACATGGAGCAACAACCAAAGCATCTCTGCACAAAGAGCAACAATCGTAGCATCTCTGCACAAGCAAAAATAACCGTTGCATCTCAGCACAGAGGGCAATAACCATAACATCCCTGCACAGAGAAAAACAGCTATAGCATCTCTGCACAGGGAACAACAACCATAGCATATCTGCACAGGGAGCAACAACCACAGCATATCTGCACAGGGAGCAACAACCACGGCATCTGTGCACAGGGAGTAACAACCATAAATCCATACACAGGGAGCAACACCCATAACATCTCTGCACAGGGAGCTACACCTATAGAATCTATGCACAAACAGCAACAATCATAGCATCTCTGCATAAGCAAAAATAACTGTAGCATCTCAGCACAGGGAGCAATAACCATAACATCCCTACACAGAGAAAAACAGCTATAGCATCTCTACACAGGGAGCAACAACCACAGCATCTCTGCACAGGAGCAACAACCATAGCATCTCTGCACAGGGAGCAACAACCATAGCATCTCTCCACCGGGAGCAACAATCATAGCATCTCTGCACAGGGTGCATAAACCATAGCATCTCTGCACAGGAAGCAAAACACATAGCATCTCTGCACAGGGAGCATTACCCAAAGCATGTCTGCACAGGGAGAACAACCATAGCATCTCTGCACAATGGGGACAACCATAGCATCTCTACATAGTGAGCAACAACCATAGCATCTCTGCACAGGGAGCAACAGCTATAGCATCTCTGCACACTGAGAAATAACCATAAAGTTTCTGCACAGAGAGCAACAATCATTCCATTTACGGACAGAGAGCAACAATCATAGCAGTTATGCACAGGGAGCAACAATCATAGCATTTATGCACAGGGAGCAACAACCATAGCATCTGTATACAGGGAACAACAACTATAGCACCTCTGCACACAGAGAAACAACCATGAAGTTTCTGAACAGAGAGCAACAATCATTCCATTTATGCACACGGAGCAACAATCATAGCAGTTATACACAGGGAGCAACAATCATAGCATTTATGCACAGGGAGCAACAACCATAGCATCTGTACACAGGGAGCAACAACTATAGCATCTCTCCACACAGAGAAACAACTATAAAGTTTCTGCACAGAGAGCAACAATCAAAACCTTTATGCACAGAAAGCAACAATCATAGCAGTTATGCACAGGGAGCTATAACTATAGCATCTCTGCACTCAGAGAAGCAACCATAAAGTTTCTGCACAGAGAGCAACAATCATTCCATTTATGCACAGAGATTAACAATCATAGCAGTTATACACAGGGAGCAACAATCATAGCATTTATGCACAGAGAGCAACAATCATAGCAGTTATGCACAGGGATCAACAACCATAGTAGTTATGAACGAGGAGCAACACATATAGCATCTCTGCAAAGGCAACAACTACCACAGCATTGATGCACAGCAATATCCATACCATCTCTGCACAAGGAGAAAACCTATAGCATTTCTGCACATGAAGAAACAACCATAGCAACTCTGCACTGGGACAAAAAAGCACAGCATCTCTGCACAGGGAAAACAACCATACCATCTCTGCACTGGGATCAACAACCACAGTGTTTATGCACAGCAAACAACAACCATAGCATTTATGCACAAGGCAAAACAACATTAGCATCTGTGCATGGGGAGCAAAATCCATAGAATTTTTGCACACTGAGCAATAACCATAGCATCTCTGCAGAGGGAGAAACATTTAAAGCATCATTGCACAAGGAAAAGAACCACCACATTTCTGCACAGAGAGAAGCACCATAGCATCACATGAAGCAACAACCATAACAGCTAAAACATCTCTGCACACAGAGAAACATCTGTAGCAGCTCTGCACACGTAGCTACAACTATAGCATCTATGAACAAAGAGCAACAATCATAGCATCTCTGCATAAGCAAAAATAACCATAGCATCTCAGCGGGCAATAACCATAACATCCCTACACAGAGAAAAACAGTTATAGCATCTCTGCACAGGGAGCAACAACCACAGCATCTCTGCACAGCGAGCAACAGCCATAGCATCTCTGCACAGGTAGCAACAACCATAGCATCTCTGCAGAGGAAGCAAAACACATAGCATCTCTGCACAGGGAGCATTACCCATAGCATCTCTGCACAGCGAGAACAACCATGGCATATCTGCACAATGGGGACAACCATAGCATCTCTACATAGGGAGCAACAACCATAGCATCTCTGCACAGGGAGCAACACCCATAGCATCTCTGCACAGGGAGCTACAACTATAGCATTTATGCACAAAGAGCAACAATCATAGCATCTCTGCATAAGCAAAAATAACCGTAGCATCTCAGCACAGGGAACAATAGCCATAACATCCCTACACAGAGAAAAACAGCATAGCATCCCTGCACAGGGAGAAACAACCACAGCATCTCTGCACAGGGAGCAACAATCATAGTATCTCTGCACAGGAAGCAAAACACATAGCATCTCTGCACAGGGAGCATTACCCATAGCATCTCTGCACATGGAGAACAACCATAGCATCTCTGCACAATGGGGACAACCATAGCATCTCTACATAGGGAGCAACAACCATAGCATCTCTGCACAGGGAGCTACAACTATAGCATCTCTGCACATGGAGCGACAACCATAGCATCTCTGCACAAAGAGCAACAATCGTAGCATCTCTGCATAAGCAAAAATAACTGTTGCATCTCAGCACAGGGGGCAATAAGCATAACATCCCTGCACAGAGAAAAACAGCTATAGCATCTCTGCACTGGGAGCAACAACCACAGCATCTCTGCACAGGGAACAACAACCATAGCATATCTGCGCAGGGAGCAACAACCACAGCATCTGTGCACAGGGAGCAACAACCATAGCATCTCTACACAGGGAGCAACACCCATAACATCTCTGGACAGTGAGCTACACCTTTAGAATCTATGCACAAAGAGCAACAATCATAGCATCTCTGCACAGGGAGCATTACCCATAGCATCTCTGCACATGGAGAACAACCATAGCATCTCTGCACAATGGGGACAACCATAGCATCTCTACATAGTGAGCAACAACCATAGCATCTCTGCACAGGGAGCTACAACTATAGCATCTCTGCACATGGAGCGACAACCACAGCATCTCTGCACAAAGAGCAACAATCGTAGCGTCTCTGCATAAGCAAAAATAACCGTTGCATCTCAGCACAGGGGGCAATAAGCATAACATCCCTGCACAGAGAAAAACAGCTATAGCATCTCTGCACTGGGAGCAACAACCACAGCATCTCTGCACAGGGAACAACAACCATAGCATATCTGCGCAGGGAGCAACAACCACAGCATCTGTGCACAGGGAGCAACAACCATAGCACCTCTACACAGGGAGCAACACCCATAACATCTCTGGACAGTGAGCTACACCTTTAGAATCTATGAACAAAGAGCAACAATCATAGCATCTCTGCATAAGCAAAAATAACCGTAGCATCTCAGCACAGGGAGCAATAACCATAACATCCCTACACAGAGAAAAACAGCTGTAGCATCTCTACACAGGGAGCATGAACCACAGCATCTCTGCACAGGGAGCAACAACCATAGCATCTCTGCACAGGGAGCAACAACGATAGCATCTCTCCACCGGGAGCAACAACCATAGCATCTCTGAACAGGGAGCATCAACCATAGCATCTCTGCACAGGAAGCACAACACACAGCATCTCTGCACAGGGAGCATTACCCATAGCATCTCTGCACAGGGAGAACAACCATAGCATCTCTGCACAATGGGGAACCCATAGCATCTCTACATAGGGAGCAACAACCATAGCATCTTTGCACAGGGAGCAACACCCATAGCATCTCTGCACAGGGAGCTACAACTATAGCATATCTGCACGTGGAGCAACAATTATAGCATCTCTGCACAAAGAGCAACAATCGTAGCATCCCTGCATAAGCAAAAATAACCGTTGAATCTCAGCACAGGGAGCAATAACCATAACATCTCTGCACAAGAAGCAAAACACATAGCATCTATGCACAGGGACCATTACCCATAGCATCTCTGCACAGGGAGAACAACCATAGCATCTTTGCACAATGGGGACAAACCGTAGCATCTCAACATAGGGAGCAACAACCTTAGCATCTCTGTACAGGGAGCAACACCCATAGCATCTCTGCACAGGGAGCTACAACTATAGAATCTATGCACAAAGAGCAACAATCATAGCATCTCTGCATAAGCAAAAATAACCATAGCATCTCAGCATGGGGAGCAATAACCATAACATCGCTACACAGAGAAAAACAGCTATAGCATCTCTGCACAGGGAGCAACAACCACAGCACCTCTGCACAGGGAGCAACAACCATAGCATATCTGCACAGGGAGCAACAGCCATATTGTCGCTGCACAGGGAGCAACAACCATAGCATCTCTGCACAATGGGGACAACCTTAGCATCTCTGCACATGGAGCAACAATTATAGCATCTCTGCCCAGGGAGCACAACCATAGCATCCCTGCACAACGGGGACAACCATAGCATCCCTGCACATGGAGCAACAACCATAGCATCTCTGCACAGGGAGCAACACCCATAGCATCTCTGCACAGGGAGCAACAACCATAGCATCTCTGCACATGGAGCAAAAATCATAGCTTCTCTGCATAAGCAAAAATAACCGTAGCATCTCAGCACAGGGAGCGATAACCATAACATCCCTACACAGAGAAAAACAGCTATAGCATCTTTGCACAGGGAGCAACAATCACAGCATCTCTGCACAGGTAGCAACAACCATAGCATATCTACACAGGCAGCAACACCCAGAGCATCTCTGCACAGGGAGCAAGAACAATAGCATCTCTGCACATGGAGCAACAACCATAGCATCTATGCATCAGCAAAAATAACAATTGCATCTCAGCAGAGGGAGCAACAACCATGGCATCTCAGCACAGGAAGCAAAACACATAGCATCTATGCACAGGACCATTACCCATAGCATCTCTGCACAGGAGTGCAACCATAGCATCTCTGCACAATGGGGACAACCATAGCATCTCTGCAAAGGGAGCAACAACCATAGCATCTCTGCACAGGGAGCTACAACTATAGCATCTCTGCACATGGAGCAACAACCAAAGCATCTCTGCACAAAGAGCAACAATCGTAGCATCTCTGCACAAGCAAAAATAACCGTTGCATCTCAGCACAGAGGGCAATAACCATAACATCCCTGCACAGAGAAAAACAGCTATAGCATCTCTGCACAGGGAACAACAACCATAGCATATCTGCACAGGGAGCAACAACCACAGCATATCTGCACAGGGAGCAACAACCACGGCATCTGTGCACAGGGAGTAACAACCATAAATCCATACACAGGGAGCAACACCCATAACATCTCTGCACAGGGAGCTACACCTATAGAATCTATGCACAAACAGCAACAATCATAGCATCTCTGCATAAGCAAAAATAACTGTAGCATCTCAGCACAGGGAGCAATAACCATAACATCCCTACACAGAGAAAAACAGCTATAGCATCTCTACACAGGGAGCAACAACCACAGCATCTCTGCACAGGGAGCAACAACCATAGCATCTCTGCACAGGGAGCAACAACCATAGCATCTCTCCACCGGGAGCAACAACTATAGCATCTCTGCACAGGGTGCATAAACCATAGCATCTCTGCACAGGAAGCAAAACACATAGCATCTCTGCACAGGGAGCATTACCCAAAGCATGTCTGCACAGGGAGAACAACCATAGCATCTCTGCACAATGGGGACAACCATAGCATCTCTACATAGGGAGCAACAACCATAGCATCTCTACACAGGGAGCAACACCCATAGCATCTCTGCACAGGGAGCTACAACTATAGAATCTATTCACAAAGAGCAACAATCATAGCATCTCTGCATAAGCAAAAATAACCGTAGCATCTCAGCACAGGGAGCAATAACCATAACCTCGCTACACAGAGAAAAACAGCCATAGCATCTCTGCAGAGGGAGCAATAACCACAGCACCTCTGCACAGGGAGCAACAACCATAGCATATCTGCACAGGGAGCAACAGCCATATTGTCTCTGCACAGGGAGCAACAACCATAGCATCTCTGCACAATGGAGACAACCTTAGCATCTCTGCACATGGAGCAACAACCATAGCATCTCTGCCCAGGGAGCACAACCATAGCATCCCTGCACAAATGGGACAACCATAGCATCCCTGCACATGGAGCAACAACCATAGCATCTCTGCACAGGAGCAACACCCATAGCATCTCTGCACAGGGAGCAACACCCATAGCATCTCTGCACAGGGAGGAACAACCATAGCATCTCTGCACATGGAGCAACAACCATAGCATCTCTGCATAAGCAAAAATAACCATTGCAACTCAGCACAGGGAGCAACAACCATAGCATCTCTGCACAGGGAGCAACAACCATAGCATCTCTCCACCGGGAGCAACAACCATAGCATCTCTGCACAGGGTGCATAAACCATACCATCTCTGCACAGGAAGCAAAACACATAGCATCTCTGCATAGGGAGCATTACCCAAAGCATGTCTGCACAGGGAGAACAACCATAGCATCTCTGCACAATGGGGACAACCATAGCATCTCTACATAGTGAGCAACAACCATAGCATCTCTGTACAGGGAGCAACACTCATAGCATCTCTGCACAGGGAGCTACAACTATAGCATATCTGCACATGGAGCAACAAACATAGCATTTCTGCACAAAGAGCAAGAATAGTAGCATCTCTGTATAAGCAAAAATAACCATTGAATCTCAGCACAGGGAGCAATAACCATAACATCCCTGCACAGGAAGCAAAACACATAGCATCTATGCACAGGGACCATTACCCATAGCAATCTCTGCACAGGGAGAACAACCATAGCATCTCTGCACAATGGGGACAACCGTAGCATCTCTACATAGGGAGCAACAACCATAGCATCTCTACACAGGGAGCAACACCCATAGCATCTCTGCACAGGGAGCTACAACTATAGAATCTATTCACAAAGAGCAACAATCATAGCATCTCTGCATAAGCAAAAATAACCGTAGCATCTCAGCACAGGGAGCAATAACCATAACCTCGCTACACAGAGAAAAACAGCCATAGCATCTCTGCACAGGGAGCAATAACCACAGCACCTCTGCACAGGGAGCAACAACCATAGCATATCTGCACAGGGAGCAACAGCCATATTGTCTCTGCACAGGGAGCAACAACCATAGCATCTCTGCACAATGGAGACAACCTTAGCATCTCTGCACATGGAGCAACAACCATAGCATCTCTGCCCAGGGAGCACAACCATAGCATCCCTGCACAAATGGGACAACCATAGCATCCCTGCACATGGAGCAACAACCATAGCATCTCTGCACAGGGAGCAACACCCATAGCATCTCTGCACAGGGAGCAACACCCATAGCATCTCTGCACAGGGAGCAACAACCATAGCATCTCTGCACATGGAGCAACAACCATAGCATCTCTGCATAAGCAAAAATAACCATTGCATCTCAGCACAGGGAGCAACAATCATAGCATCTCTGCACAGGGAGCAACAACAATAGTATCTCTGCACAGGAAGCAAAACAAATAGCATCTCTGCACAGGGAGCATTACCCATAGCATCTCTGCACAGGGAGAACAACCATAGCATCTCTGCACAATGGGGACAACCATATCATCTCTACATAGGGAGCAACAACCATAGCATCTCTGCATAGGGAGATACAACTATAGCATCTCTGCACATGGAGCAACAACCATAGCATCTCTGCACAAAGAGCAACAATCGTAGCATCTCTGCATAAGCAAAAATAACCGTTGCATCTCAGCACAGAGGGCAATAACCATAACATTCCTGCACAGAGAAAAACAGCTATAGCATCTCTGCACTGGGAGCAACAGCCACAGCATCTGTGCAAAGGGAGCAACAACCATAGCATCTCTACACAGGGAGCAACAACCATAGCATCTCTCCACCGGGAGCAGCAACCATAGCATCTCTCCACTGGGAGCATCAACCATAGCATCTCTGCACAGGAAGCAAAACACACAGCATCTCTGCACAGGGAGCATTACCCATAGCATCTCTGCACAGGGAGAACAACCATAGCATCTCTGCACAATGGGGAACCCATAGCATATCTACATAGGGAGCAACAACCATAGCATCTCTGCACAGGGAGCAACACCCATAGCATCTCTGCACAGGGAGCTACAACTATAGCATATCTGCACGTGGAGCAACAATTATAGCATCTCTGCACAAAGAGCAACAATCGTAGCATCTCTGCATAAGCAAAAATAACCGTTGAATCTCAGCACAGGGAGCAATAACAATAACATCTCTGCACAGGAAGCAAAACACATAGCATCTATGCACAGGGACCATTACCCATAGCATCTCTGCACAGGGAGAACAACCATAGCATCTTTGCACAATGGGGACAACCGTAGCATCTCAACATAGGGAGCAACAACCTTAGCATCTCTGCACAGGGAGCAACAGCCATATTGTCGCTGCACAGGGAGCAACAACCGTAGCATCCCTGCACAACGGGGACAACCATAGCATCCCTGCACATGGAACAACAACCATAGCATCTCTGCACAGGGAGCAACACCCATAGCATCTCTGCACAGGGAGCAACAACCATAGCATCTCTGCACATGGAGAAAAAATCATAGCTTCTCTGCATAAGCAAAAATAACCGTAGCATCTCAGCACAGGGAGCGATAACCATAACATCCCTACACAGAGAAAAACAGCTATAGCATCTTTGCACAGGGAGCAACAATCACAGCATCTCTGCACAGGTAGCAACAACCATAGCATATCTACACAGGCAGCAACACCCATAGCATCTCTGCACAGGGAGCAAGAACAATAGCATCTCTGCCCATGGAGCAACAACCATAGCATCACTGCATAAGCAAAAATAACCATTGCATCTCAGCACAGGGAGCAACAACCATGGCATCTCAGCACAGGAAGCAAAACACATAGCATCTATGCACAGGGACCATTACCCATAGCATCTCTGCACAGGGAGTGCAACCATAGCATCTCTGCACAATGGGGACAACCATAGCATCTCTACATAGGGAGCAACAACCATAGCATCTCTGCACAGGGAGCAACACCCATAGCATCTCTGCACAGGGACCTACAACTATAGCATCTCTGCACATGGAGCAACAACCAAAGCATCTTTGCACAAAGAGCAACAATCGAATAATCTCTGCACAAGCAAAAATAACTGTTGCATCTCAGCACAGGGCGCAATAACCATAACATCCCTGCACAGAGAAAAACAGCTATGGCATCTCTGCACAGGGAACAACAACCATAGCATATCTGCACAGGGAGCAACAACCACAGAATATCTGCACAGGGAGCAACAACCACAGCACAGAGAGTAACAATCATAAATCTATACACAGGGAGCAACACCCATAACATCTCTGCACAGGGAGCTACACCTATAGAATCTATGCACAAAGAGCAACAATCATAGCATCTCTGCATAAGCAAAAATAACCGTAGCATCTCAGCACAGGGAGCAATAACCATAACATCCCTACACAGAGAAAAACAGCTATAGCATCTCTACACAGGGAGCAACAACCACAGCCTCTCTGCACAGGGAGCAACAACCATAGAATCTCTGCACAGGGAGCAACAACCATAGCATCTCTCCACCAGGAGCAACAACCATAGCATCTCTGCACAGGGAGCATAAACCATAGCATCTCTGCACAGGAAGCAAAACACATAGCATCTCTGCACAGGGAGCATTACCCAAAGCATCTCTGCACAGGGAGAACAACCATAGCATCTCTGCACAATGGGGACAACCATAGCATCTCTACATAGGGAGCAACAACCATAGCATCTCTGCACAGGGAGCAACACCCATAGAATCTCTGCACAGGGAGCTACAACTATAGCATATCTGCACATGGAGCAACAACCATAGCATCTCTGCACAAAGAGCAACAATAGTAGCATCTCTGCATAAGCAAAAATAACCATTGAATCTCAGCACAGGGAGCAATAACCATAACATCTCTGCACAGGAAGCAAAACACATAGCATCTATGCACAGGGACCATTACCCATAGCATCTCTGCACAGGGAGAACAACCATGGCATCTCTACACAATGGGGACAACCGTAGCATCTCTACATAGGGAGCAACAACCATAGCATCTCTGCACAGGGAGCAACACCATAGCATCTCTGCACATAGAGCAACAATCATAGTATCTCTGCATAAGCAAAAATAACCGTAGCATCTCAGCACAGGGAGCAATAACCATAACCTCGCTACACAGAGAAAAACAGCTATAGCATCTCTGCACAGGGAGCAACAACCACAGCACCTCTGCACAGGGAGCAACAACCATAGCATATCTGCACAGGGAGCAACAGCCATATTGTCTCTGCACAGGGAGCAACAACCATGGCATCTCTGCGCAATGGAGACAACCTTAGCATCTCTGCACATGGAGCAACAAGCATAGCATCTCTGCCCAGGGAGCACAACCATAGCATCCCTGCACAAATGGGACAACCATAGCATCGATGCACATGGAGCAACAACTATAGCATCTCTGCACAGGGAGCAACACCCATACCATCTCTGCACAGGGAGCAACAACCATAGCATCTCTGCACATGGAGCAACAACCATAACATCTCTGCATAAGCAAAAATAACCATTGCATCTTAGCACAGGGAGCAAAACACATAGCATCTATGCACAGGGACCATTACCCATAGCATCTCTGCACAGGGAGAACAACCATAGCATCTCTGCACAATGGGGACAAACTTAGCATCTCTGCACATGGAGCAACAACCATAGCATCTCTGCCCAGGGAGCACAACCATAGCATCCCTGAACAACGGGGACAACCATAGCATCTCTGCACATGGAGCAACAACCATAGCATCTCTGCACAGGGAGCAACACCCATAGCATCTCTGCACAGGGAGCAACAACCATAGCATCTCTGCACAGGGAGCAAGAACCATAGCATCTCTGCACATGGAGCAACAACCATAGCATCTCTGCATAAGCAAAAATAACCATTGCATCTCAGCACAGGGAGCAACAACCATGGCATCTCTGCACAGGAAGTAAAACACGTAGCATCTATGCACAGCGACCATTACCCATAGCATCTCTGCACAGGGAGAACAACCATAGCATCTCTGCACAATGGGGACAACCTTAGCATCTCTGCACATGGAGCAGCAACCATAGCATCTCCGCACATGGAGCAACAACCATAGCATCTCTGCACAGGGAGCAACACCCATAGCATCTCTGCTCAGGGAGCAACAACCATAGCATCTCTGCACATGTAGCAACATCCATAGCATCTCTGCATAAGCAAAAATAACCGTAGCATCTCAGCATAGGGAGCGATAACCATAACATCCCTACACAGAGAAAAACAGCTGTAGCATCTCTGCACAGGGAGCAATAACGATAACATCCCTACACAGAGAAAACAGCTATAGCATCATTGCACAGGGAGCAACAACCACAGCATCTATACACAGAGAGCAACAACCGTAGCATTTCTACACAGGGAGTAACACCCATAGCATCTCTGCACAGGGAGCAAGAACCATAGCATCTCTGAACATGGAGCAACAACCATGGCATCTCTGCACAGGAAGCAAAACACATAGCATCTATGCACAGGGACCATTACCCATAGCATCTCTGTACAGGGAGAACAACCATTGCATCTCTGCACAATAGGGACAACCGTAGCATCTCTACATAGGGGGCAACAACCATAGCATCTCTGCACAGGGAGCAATGCCCATAGCATCTCTGCACAGGGAGCTACAACTATAGAATCTATGCACAAAGAGCAACAATGATAGCATTTCTGCATAAGCAAAAATAACCGTAGCATCTCAGCACAGGGAGCAATAACCATAACATCCCTACACAGAGAAAAACAGCTATAGCATCTCTACACAGGGAGCAACAACCACAGCACCTCTGCACAGGGAGCAACAACCATAGCATATCTGCACAGGGAGCAACAGCCATATTGTCTCTGCACAGGGAGCAACAACCATAGAATCTCAGCCCAGGGTGCACAACCATAGCATCTCTGCACAATGGGAACAACCGTAGCATCTCTGCCCATGGAGCAACAACCATAGCATCTCTGCACAGGGAGCAACACCCATAGCATCTCTGCACAGGGAGCAACAACCATAGCATCTCTGTACATGGAGCAACAACCATAGCATCTCTACATAGGGAGCAACAACCCTAGCATCCCTGTACAGGGAGCTACACTATAGCATCTCTGCACAAGGAGCAACAACCATAGCATCTCTGCACAAAGAGCAACAATCGTAGCATCTCTGCATAAGCAAAAATAACCGTTGAATCTCAGCACAGAGGGCAATAACCATAACACCCCTGCACAGAGAAAAACAGCTATAGCATCTCTGCACTGGGAGAAACAACCACAGCATCTCTGCACAGGGAACAACAACCATAGCATATCTGCACAGGGAGCAACAACCATAGCATCTCTACACAGGAGCAACAACCATAACATCTCTGCACAGGGAGCTACACCTATAGAATCTATGCACAAAGAACAACAATCATAGCATCTCTGCATAAGCAAAAATAACCGTTGCATCTCAGCACAGGGAGCAATAACCATAACATCCCTACACAGAGAAAAACTGCTATAGCATCTCTACACAGGGAGCAACAACCACAGCGTCTCTGCACAGGGAGCAGCAACCATAGCATCTCTGCACAGGGAGCAACAACCATAGCATCTCTCCACCTGGAGCAACAACCATAGCATGTCTGCACAGGGAGCATCAATCATAGCATCTCTGCACAGGAAGCAAAATACATAGCATCTCTGCACAGGGACCATTACCCATAGCATCTCTTCACAGGGAAAACAACCATAGCATCTCTGCACAATGGGGACAACCATAGCATCTCTACATACGGAGCTACAACCGTTGCATCTCTGCACAGGGAGAAAAACCCATAGCACCTCTGCACAGGGAGCTACAACTATAGCATATCTGCACATGGAGCAACAACTATAGCATCTCTGCACAAAGAGCAACAATCATAGCATCTCTGCATAAGCAAAAATACCCGTTGAATCTCAGCACAGGGAGCAATAACCATAACATCTCTGCACAGGAAGCAAAACACATAGCATCTATGCACAGGGAACATTACCCATAGCATCTCTAGCCAGGGAGAACAACCATAGCATCTCTGCACAATGGGGACAACTGTAGCATCTCTACATAGGGAGCAACAACCATAGCATATCTGCACAGGGCGCAACAGCCATATTGTCTCTGCACAGGGAGCAACAACCATAGCATCTCTGCACAATGGGGACAACCTTAGCATCTCTGCACATGGAGCAAAAACCATAGCATCTCTGCCCAGGGACCACAACCATAGCATCCCTGCACAACGGGGACAACCATAGCATCTCTGCACATGGAGCAGCAACCATAGCATCTCTGCACAGGGAGCAACACCCATAGCATCTCTGCACAGGGAGCAACAACCATAGCATCTCTGCACATGGAGCAACAACCATAGCATCTCTGCATAAGCAAAAATAACTGTAGCATCTCAGCACAAGGAGCGATAACCATAACATCCCTACACAGAGAAAAACAGCTATAGCATCTTTGCACAGGGAGCAACAACCACAGCATCACTGCACAGGCAGCAACAACCATAGCATATTTACACAAGCAGCAACACCCATAGCATCTCTGCACAGGGAGCAAGAACCATAGCATCTCTGCACATGGAGCAACAACCATAGCATCTCTGCATAAGCAAAAATAACAATTGCATCTCAGCACAGGGAGCAACAACCATGGCATCTCAGCACAGGAAGCAAAACACATAGCATCTATGCACAGGGACCATTACCCATAGCATCTCTGCACAGGGAGTGCAACCATAGCATCTCTGCACAATGGGGACAACCATAGCATCTCTACATAGGGAGCAACAACCATGGATTCTCTGCACAGGAAGCAAAACACATAGCATTTATGCACAGGGACCATTACGCATAGCATCCCTGCACAGGGAGAATAACCATAGCATCTCTGCACAATGGGGACAACCTTAGCATCTCTGCACATGGAGCAATAACCATAGCATCTCTGCCCATGGAGCACAACCATAGCATCCCTGCACAACGGGGACAACCATAGCATCTCTGCACATGGAGCAATAACCATAGCATCTCTGCACAGGGAGCAACACCGATAGCATCTCTGCACAGGAAGCAACAACCATAGCATCTCTGCACATGTAGCAACAACCATAGCATCTCTGCATAAGCAAAAATAACCGTAGCATCTCAGCACAGGGAGCGATAACCATAACATCCCTACACAGAGAAAAACAGCTATAGCATCTCTGCACAGGGAGCAATAACCATAACATCCCTACACAGAGAAAAACAGCTATAGCATCTTTGCACAGGGAGCAACAACCACAGCATCTCTGCACAGGGAGCAACAACCATAGCATATCTACACAGGGAGCAACACCCATAGCATCTCTGCACAGGGAGCAAGAACCATAGCATCTCTGCACATGGAGCAAGAACCATAGCATCTCTGCATAAGCAAAAATAACTGTTGCATCTCAGCACAGGGAGCAACAACCCTGGCATCTCTGCACAGGAAGCAAAACACATAGCATCTATGCACAGGGACCATTACCCATAGCATCTCTGTACAGGGAGAACAACCATAGCATCTCTGCACAATTGGGACAACCGTAGCATCTCTACATAGGGAGCAACAACCAAAGCATCTCTGCACAGGGAGCAACACCCATAGCATCTCTGCACAGGGAGCTTTAACTACAGAATCTATGCACAAAGAGCAACAATCATAGCATTTCTGCATAAGCAAAAATAACCGTAGCATCTCAGCCCAGGGAGCAATAACCATAACATCCCTACACAGAGAAAAACAGCTATAGCATCTCTGCACAGGGAGCAATAACGACAGCAGCTCTGCACAGGGAGCAACAACCATAGAATATCTTCACAGGGAACAACAGCCATATTGTCTCTGCACAGGGAGCAACAACCATAGAATCTCTGCCCAGGGTGCACAACCATCGCATCTCTGCACAATGGGGACAACCATAGCATCTCTCCCCATTGAGCAACAACCATAGCATCTCTGCACAGGGAGCAACACCCATAGCATCTCTGCACAAGGAGCAACAACCATAGCATCTCTGCACAAAGAGCAACAATCGTAGCATCTCTGCATAAGCAAAAATAACCGTTGAATCTCAGCACAGAGGGCAATAACCATAACACCCCTGCACAGAGAAAAACAGCTATAGCATCTCTGCACTGGGAGAAACAACCACAGCATCTCTGCACAGGGAACAACAACCATAGCATATCTGCACAGGGAGCAACAACCATAGCATCTCTACACAGGGAGCAACAACCATAACATCTCTGCACAGGGAGCTACACCTATAGAATCTATGCACAAAGAACAACAATCATAGCATCTCTGCATAAGCAAAAATAACCGTTGCATCTCAGCACAGGGAGCAATAACCATAACATCCCTACACAGAGAAAAACTGCTATAGCATCTCTACACAGGGAGCAACAACCACAGCGTCTCTGCACAGGGAGCAACAACCATAGCATCTCTGCACAGGGAGCAACAACCATAGCATCTCTCCACCTGGAGCAACAACCATAGCATGTCTGCACAGGGAGCATCAATCATAGCATCTCTGCACAGGAAGCAAAATACATAGCATCTCTGCACAGGGACCATTACCCATAGCATCTCTTCACAGGGAAAACAACCATAGCATCTCTGCACAATGGGGACAACCATAGCATCTCTACATACGGAGCTACAACCGTTGCATCTCTGCACAGGGAGAAAAACCCATAGCACCTCTGCACAGGGAGCTACAACTATAGCATATCTGCACATGGAGCAACAACTATAGCATCTCTGCACAAAGAGCAACAATCATAGCATCTCTGCATAAGCAAAAATACCCGTTGAATCTCAGCACAGGGAGCAATAACCATAACATCTCTGCACAGGAAGCAAAACACATAGCATCTATGCACAGGGAACATTACCCATAGCATCTCTAGCCAGGGAGAACAACCATAGCATCTCTGCACAATGGGGACAACTGTAGCATCTCTACATAGGGAGCAACAACCATAGCATATCTGCACAGGGCGCAACAGCCATATTGTCTCTGCACAGGGAGCAACAACCATAGCATCTCTGCACAATGGGGACAACCTTAGCATCTCTGCACATGGAGCAAAAACCATAGCATCTCTGCCCAGGGACCACAACCATAGCATCCCTGCACAACGGGACAACCATAGCATCTCTGCACATGGAGCAGCAACCATAGCATCTCTGCACAGGGAGCAACACCCATAGCATCTCTGCACAGGGAGCAACAACCATAGCAGCTCTGCACATGGAGCAACAACCATAGCATCTCTGCATAAGCAAAAATAACTGTAGCATCTCAGCACAAGGAGCGATAACCATAACATCCCTACACAGAGAAAAACAGCTATAGCATCTTTGCACAGGGAGCAACAACCACAGCATCACTGCACAGGGAGCAACAACCATAGCATATCTACACAAGCAGCAACACCCATAGCATCTCTGCACAGGGAGCAAGAACCATAGCATCTCTGCACATGGAGCAACAACCATAGCATCTCTGCATAAGCAAAAATAACAATTGCATCTCAGCACAGGGAGCAACAACCATGGCATCTCAGCACAGGAAGCAAAACACATAGCATCTATGCACAGGGACCATTACCCATAGCATCTCTGCACAGGGAGTGCAACCATAGCATCTCTGCACAATGGGGACAACCATAGCATCTCTACATAGGGAGCAACAACCATGGATTCTCTGCACAGGAAGCAAAACACATAGCATTTATGCACAGGGACCATTACGCATAGCATCCCTGCACAGGGAGAATAACCATAGCATCTCTGCACAATGGGGACAACCTTAGCATCTCTGCACATGGAGCAATAACCATAGCATCTCTGCCCATGGAGCACAACCATAGCATCCCTGCACAACGGGGACAACCATAGCATCTCTGCACATGGAGCAATAACCATAGCATCTCTGCACAGGGAGCAACACCGATAGCATCTCTGCACAGGAAGCAACAACCATAGCATCTCTGCACATGTAGCAACAACCATAGCATCTCTGCATAAGCAAAAATAACCGTAGCATCTCAGCACAGGGAGCGATAACCATAACATCCCTACACAGAGAAAAACAGCTATAGCATCTCTGCACAGGGAGCAATAACCATAACATCCCTACACAGAGAAAAACAGCTATAGCATCTTTGCACAGGGAGCAACAACCACAGCATCTCTGCACAGGGAGCAACAACCATAGCATATCTACACAGGGAGCAACACCCATAGCATCTCTGCACAGGGAGCAAGAACCATAGCATCTCTGCACATGGAGCAAGAACCATAGCATCTCTGCATAAGCAAAAATAACTGTTGCATCTCAGCACAGGGAGCAACAACCCTGGCATCTCTGCACAGGAAGCAAAACACATAGCATCTATGCACAGGGACCATTACCCATAGCATCTCTGTACAGGGAGAACAACCATAGCATCTCTGCACAATTGGGACAACCGTAGCATCTCTACATAGGGAGCAACAACCAAAGCATCTCTGCACAGGGAGCAACACCCATAGCATCTCTGCACAGGGAGCTTTAACTACAGAATCTATGCACAAAGAGCAACAATCATAGCATTTCTGCATAAGCAAAAATAACCGTAGCATCTCAGCCCAGGGAGCAATAACCATAACATCCCTACACAGAGAAAAACAGCTATAGCATCTCTGCACAGGGAGCAATAACGACAGCAGCTCTGCACAGGGAGCAACAACCATAGAATATCTTCACAGGGAACAACAGCCATATTGTCTCTGCACAGGGAGCAACAACCATAGAATCTCTGCCCAGGGTGCACAACCATCGCATCTCTGCACAATGGGGACAACCATAGCATCTCTCCCCATTGAGCAACAACCATAGCATCTCTGCACAGGGAGCAACACCCATAGCATCTCTGCACAAGGAGCAACAACCATAGCATCTCTGCACAAAGAGCAACAATCGTAGCATCTCTGCATAAGCAAAAATAACCGTTGAATCTCAGCACAGAGGGCAATAACCATAACACCCCTGCACAGAGAAAAACAGCTATAGCATCTCTGCACTGGGAGAAACAACCACAGCATCTCTGCACAGGGAACAACAACCATAGCATATCTGCACAGGGAGCAACAACCATAGCATCTCTACACAGGGAGCAACAACCATAACATCTCTGCACAGGGAGTTACACCTATAGAATCTATGCACAAAGAACAACAATCATAGCATCTCTGCATAAGCAAAAATAACCGTTGCATCTCAGCACAGGGAGCAATAACCATAACATCCCTACACAGAGAAAAACTGCTATAGCATCTCTACACAGGGAGCAACAACCACAGCGTCTCTGCACAGGGAGCAACAACCATAGCATCTCTGCACAGGGAGCAACAACCATAGCATCTCTCCACCTGGAGCAACAACCATAGCATGTCTGCACAGGGAGCATCAATCATAGCATCTCTGCACAGGAAGCAAAATACATAGCATCTCTGCACAGGGACCATTACCCATAGCATCTCTTCACAGGGAAAACAACCATAGCATCTCTGCACAATGGGGACAACCATAGCATCTCTACATACGGAGCAACAACCGTTGCATCTCTGCACAGGGAGAAAAACCCATAGCACCTCTGCACAGGGAGCTACAACTATAGCATATCTGCACATGGAGCAACAACTATAGCATCTCTGCACAAAGAGCAACAATCATAGCATCTCTGCATAAGCAAAAATACCCGTTGAATCTCAGCACAGGGAGCAATAACCATAACATCTCTGCACAGGAAGCAAAACACATAGCATCTATGCACAGGGAACATTACCCATAGCATCTCTAGCCAGGGAGAACAACCATAGCATCTCTGCACAATGGGGACAACTGTAGCATCTCTACATAGGGAGCAACAACCATAGCATATCTGCACAGGGCGCAACAGCCATATTGTCTCTGCACAGGGACCAACAACCATAGCATCTCTGCACAATGGGGACAACCTTAGCATCTCTGCACATGGAACAAAAACCATAGCATCTCTGCCCAGGGACCACAACCATAGCATCCCTGCACAACGGGGACAACCATAGCATCTCTGCACAGGGAGCAACACCCATAGCATCTCTGCACAGGGAGCAACAACCATAGCATCTCTGCACATGGAGCAACAACCATAGCATCTCTGCATAAGCAAAAATAACTGTAGCATCTCAGCACAAGGAGCGATAACCATAACATCCCTACACAGAGAAAAACAGCTATAGCATCTTTGCACAGGGAGCAACAACCACAGCATCACTGCACAGGGAGCAACAACCATAGCATATCTACACAAGCAGAAACACCCATAGCATCTCTGCACAGGGAGCCAGAACCATAGCATCTCTGCACATGGAGCAACAACCATAGCATCTCTGCATAAGCAAAAATAACAATTGCATCTCAGCACAGGGAGCAACAACCATGGCATCTCAGCACAGGAAGCAAAACACATAGCATCTATGCACAGGGACCATTACCCATAGCATCTCTGCACAGGGAGTGCAACCATAGCATCTCTGCACAATGGGGACAACCATAGCATCTCTACATAGGGAGCAACAACCATGGATTCTCTGCACAGGAAGCAAAACACATAGCATTTATGCACAGGGACCATTACGCATAGCATCCCTGCACAGGGAGAATAACCATAGCATCTCTGCACAATGGGGACAACCTTAGCATCTCTGCACATGGAGCAATAACCATAGCATCTCTGCCCATGGAGCACAACCATAGCATCCCTGCACAACGGGGACAACCATAGCATCTCTGCACATGGAGCAATAACCATAGCATCTCTGCACAGGGAGCAACACCGATAGCATCTCTGCACAGGAAGCAACAACCATAGCATCTCTGCACATGTAGCAACAACCATAGCATCTCTGCATAAGCAAAAATAACCGTAGCATCTCAGCACAGGGAGCGATAACCATAACATCCCTACACAGAGAAAAACAGCTATAGCATCTCTGCACAGGGAGCAATAACCATAACATCCCTACACAGAGAAAAACAGCTATAGCATCTTTGCACAGGGAGCAACAACCACAGCATCTCTGCACAGGGAGCAACAACCATAGCATATCTACACAGGGAGCAACACCCATAGCATCTCTGCACAGGGAGCAAGAACCATAGCATCTCTGCACATGGAGCAAGAACCATAGCATCTCTGCATAAGCAAAAATAACTGTTGCATCTCAGCACAGGGAGCAACAACCCTGGCATCTCTGCACAGGAAGCAAAACACATAGCATCTATGCACAGGGACCATTACCCATAGCATCTCTGTACAGGGAGAACAACCATAGCATCTCTGCACAATGGGGACAACCGTAGCATCTCTACATAGGGAGCAACAACCAAAGCATCTCTGCACAGGGAGCAACACCCATAGCATCTCTGCACAGGGAGCTTTAACTACAGAATCTATGCACAAAGAGCAACAATCATAGCATTTCTGCATAAGCAAAAATAACCGTAGCATCTCAGCCCAGGGAGCAATAACCATAACATCCCTACACAGAGAAAAACAGCTATAGCATCTCTGCACAGGGAGCAATAACGACAGCAGCTCTGCACAGGGAGCAACAACCATAGAATATCTTCACAGGGAACAACAGCCATATTGTCTCTGCACAGGGAGCAACAACCATAGAATCTCTGCCCAGGGTGCACAACCATCGCATCTCTGCACAATGGGGACAACCATAGCATCTCTGCCCATTGAGCAACAACCATAGCATCTCTGCACAGGGAGCAACACCCATAGCATCTCTGCACAGGGAGCAACAACCATAGCATCTCTGCGCATGGAGCAACAACCATAGCATCTCTACATAGGGAGTGTAGGAGAGTAGGATCTGCCTCTTATGGTTACCCCCACTTTTTGCTGATGCTTCACTGTATTTTTGACTTTAGTCTGGTTGGGGCCCTGCTATTCAGGTCCCCAGCCTAGCTGCTTCCTCTCTAAATGGATTCCAGGTACCTTAGGTACTTCTCTGATTGGATTCTGGGGTTCCCTTATAAGTCCCTAGTATATGGTATACTATGTACCCAGGGCATAGGTACCCCAGAGGCCTACCAGGGGCTGAAGCATTTATTGTGCCACCCCTGGGAGGCCCTCCAAAATGACACCACAGGTCTGCTACTGCAGCCTGGGTAAGGTGGTGCATGCACCCCTTACAGTGGTATAGGCTACCTATATCACTACCGTTGCACACACATATAAACCTATAAGTCACTCCTATGGCAGGCCTTAACAATCCTGAAGGCAGAGTGCTTGGTTTTTATGTGAGGGGGTGCCGCTGCATGAGCAGAGCCCCTCTGCAGCGTTCGGAGTCAATCCTCTGGTGCTGTTTGTGGTGCAGCCTGACCATATACTCTTAAGTGCATTATAACCTCGCGTTAAATGCTAACTTTGGGATGGCTGCACGGAAACATGTCGTGTTTGGTGTCAAACATCTTGGAATACTACCCCCTGCCAGTTCTGGCGGCGGGGTAGCATTCCACCCTTCTAGAGGGAGAGACATGTACACACCGGCATACCCGGTATTAACTTTACAGAGCCCTGGCATCACAAAATGGATGCTGCAGCCACAGACACGAGTCTGGCCTCCTGCTGCTGACCAAAACTCCGGCAGGGGAGGCCTGGACAATAGGTTTCCTGTTGCAGGGAGGTGTAACCACCTCCCCGACAGGCTGATGTGTATTGGGGCTGGGTGGGTGCACTCTCAGAGTGCTTTGAAGTCCAGAACTGGGGGCACATTTGGTGTCCCTGTGCATACCCCAGTTCAAACCGGTTCAGGGGCTTCCAGCCCCTGCTCTGGCGCGAAACTGGACAAAGGGAATGGGTGTAACCACCCCTCTTCCCTGACCCTCCCATAGGTGGGTCCCCAGAGTATGTCCAACCCCCTAACTTAGTATAAGTATGGGACCCCAGTCCTTAGGACTTTAGATTACCCTGGACGAAACTCTGAAGCCGAATCCTGGACCTTTGACGCTCTACTTAAAGATTAGAGGACTGAAGAATCTCCCTTGGGGTCAAGGAGTGACTCCCCTGCTTGGCAGGCACCTAAGAAGCAAATGTCCAGTCTGCATCACTGAAGCTCCCGCCGGACGCCGAAGTCTTTGCAACACCAGAGGTGGATTTTCAGACTTCCCCAAGGCTGCCCTGAGTCCCCAGTGAAGCTGAGGCACGTAGCTGTTGTGGGTAAAGTGGAACCGTGACCCCTGGACACCGAGAACTTTTGCAAGTGCATCCTCTTCCTGGTCTCCCACGAAGTTGTGCTTTGGGCTTCCAGTAGCCCCCGCCTCCAGCACCGACTGTACTGAAGATCACTGGCCTCCACTCCACGAGTGTCCCGTGAGCCAGCTCCAAGTGTGTCCACTCAAGGCTCCTTTGCGGTCGCTAGTCCATTGGCTAGTGGGCCCTCCCGAAGGCAACTCTTCTTCTGCTTAGGCTTTCCTGGTTGCTCCAGACGTGCCCTGACTTACCCTTGCTGGGTGAGTCCCTCAGACCTTGCTGGTCTGCACCGCAGCCTTTTCTTTGTTTCCCCATGACTTGCCGTTGCCAAGGCTTGTTGGGTCCATTCTGGTCGCCGACACCGCAGTACTCGACAGACTTTGTGGGAAAGCTCGAATCCAGCTCCTGGTTATCGTCGACGCCTCGTGGACCTCGTGGCTGAAGAGTCAAGGCACCCATCTACTCACCTGAAGCACCCGACATCTGAGGGCATTCGACTATCATGCCCCTGGTCACTGGCTAGTGACCCAGACTCTGTCCCCTCTGCTTTCAGGTCTTCTTCTTCCTCGATCCAGGCTTGGATCGCACCGGACACTTTTCCTCTTCACGGCAGCAGCACTTTCAAGAAGATCGCCATTGAAAACGACGACGATTCCCGACACCTTTTAACACGTATGCACCCGGCTTCCCTGGGTGAGGTAACTTGAGTATTTCGGTACTCACGTGGGTGTGGGCCCTAGAAACTCTTAAGTTTAAAGGGGCTAACTGAAAGTCATCTCCGAAGTGTCCTCTTTCTTTAAAATTCCAACCGTGACTTTCCCCATAGAAGTTAATGGCGATTCGCGGCTGTGTTCTCACACTGCACGCGTCCCCCGTGGGTCCCCTGTGTCACTACCTTGGGTGGTTCCTTGTGGTCCAAGCACTTCTACAGGCTCTAGGCCTTGTGTCTAGCTCAGTCGTGGTTCTTATACCACTATTTTAGTATATGGTTTGGTACGCCCCTAGGGCTCAAACGTGTATTGTGCTAATAACTGCTGATATTTGCCTTGTAACGTATGTACTTCGAACTCTAGCCTCATAAAGAGACTAGAGGGGTGTGTTTAAGACTAAATACATATATTTTATATATATACCTGGTCTGGTCCTCTTTCATTTGGTCACTCAAGAGATTATAGACTGGTAAAACAAGCTGCTTTACATTCCTTCAAGGCTTAGCCTGAAGGCTGCTCTCCATAGCTACCACTAGGATAGCTTTCAATAAAGGTTGTCTTTAACCTATCTCCAATTTGGGGTTGTTTGGACTGGTGCAAGGTGCCCACTATAATTAGTGGACAGCATATACCAGGCCAACTTCTCACATTGGTGTGCAGCGTGTGGGATTCCAGCTTGCTATTGTTTTACCAGATAATCTCAATTGAATTGATCAACTGAAAACCACTAAAGGTACCTAAGGTACATATAAATTCAAGCTTAGAAAGACAGTAAGTTCTACTGAACTTAGAGTTGTGTGTCAAGGGCTTAGCACACCCTTTCTACAACTCAAGAGAGTTCAGTAGGCCACACTAGAGTAGGTAGTGCATACACCACACCTCACTAGTAATGTCTTCAGGGCCAGGAACCAGTAGGTCCCTGCCAGGAACCAGTGGGCTCCTGCCCTCCAAATATGACAACCTACCATTCATGGAATTGAGAGAGTTGTGCAAGGTTAGGAAGCTGAAGACAGGCAAAAGTGCCAACACCCAACGTCTCATGGAGATGCTTCTGCTGGATGATCTCAGAAGACCCTTTGGGCCTGAAGGGGTAGGCAGAGAGGGTGGGGCAGAAGATGAGAAAGGGGCCAGGGGTGAAATCACCCAGGACCCCCCCTCTGAAACTGGCCAGGAAGGTGACAATGACCTTGACCTGGAAAACCCAGCTATTCCTGTGGAGGAAGAGGAGGATCAGAATGACCTCACCTTTGTCCCACCAGGAAGAGTTGTGAGTGTGCCTAGAAGGTCCAGATCTCCTTCTCAGGAGTCTAACCATTCTGACACCTCAGTAGGGACCTCTGTTTCTTCTCATAGGAGGGAATCCTCTAATGAGAGGAAAAAGAGACTGCTCCAGTATGGAGAAGCTCAGCTTAGAATCAGAAGAGAGCAGTTGGCTATAGACAGGGAGCCCCTAGAGCTTCATAGTCAAAGAAGAAAGTTGGGACTAGAGTCCCATGGTGGCAGCAACTTCCCTAGTGGTAGGGAAAGGTCTTATGACCATAGAAACCTGAGCAAGATTGTCCCTCCCTACCAGAGTGGGGATGACATCCACAAATGGATAACTGCACTGGAAAGGGCCTGTAAAGTTCAGAGGGTCCCCCAGGAGCAGTGGGCAGCAATCTTGTGGCTCTCCTTTGCAGACAAAGGTAGAGACAAGCTCCTCACTGTAAGAGAAGAGGATGCTGATGATTACCAAGTCCTGAAGAGTGCACTGATAGATGGGTTTGGCCTAACCACTGAACAATACAGGTTAAAGTTCAGAGATACCCAAAAGGCACAGACACAGGACTGGGTGGACTTTGTAGATTGTGCTACCAAGGCTCTGGAAGGTTGGTTACTGGGCAGTAAGGTATGTGACTTCAAGGGATTGTACAATCTTATCATGAGGGAGCAGATTCTTAATAACTGTCAAAATCAGCTGTTGCATCAGTACCTGGTGGACTCTGATCTCACCTCTCCCCAAGAATTGGGAAAGAAGGCAGACAAATGGGTCAGAACCAGGGTGAAGCAGAAGGTACAGAACCAAGGTGGTGACCAGAAGAAGTCAGATTCCCAAAACTCTGATAAGGGTGGGGAGAAGGGTAAAGACCAGAAGTCTTCACAAGGCCCCCAAAAATCTGCATCTGGTGGGGAATCCCAATCCAACAAAGGAAAAGGCCAAAAGAAACCTTGGTGCAAAATCTGCATGCAGAAAACTCACTGGACCAGTGACTGCACCAAGGCCAAAGACTCTAATCCAACCACCACTGCCCCTAAGGCAACTGTTCCCCCTAGTCCAGTTACAATTGGTGGTGGAAGTACTCAGAATAAGGGTGTAGTAGGGTTGACCCTGGGTACTGAGATGGGCTCTGGCCTAGTCAGAGTGCCAACTCAGGCTGTCCTAGTCTGTGATGGGGGCATGGATATGTCCCCCTTTGTGAGTCCCAATAACTTGGGCAAATACAGACAGCAGCCTTTAATTAATGGAAAGGAGGCTTGGGCATTCAGAGACACAGGAGCAAGTTTCACAATGGTGACAAAAGATCTTGTGGATCCTGGGCAGATTATACTTGGTGAAATGTACCAAGTGACCAATGCTAGCAATGTCAGAACAGACCATTCTCTGGCAGGTGTTACCTTCTCCTGGGGAGGGGTAACTGGCCTTAAGAGGGTTGTGGTGAGTGCAGACCTACCAGTCGAATGCTTGCTTGGCAATGATCTTGAAACCTCTGCTTGGGCAGAGGTGGAGCTCAGGACACATGCAGAAATGCTAGGGATCCCTGCACATGTCTTTGCTGTGACTAGGTCACAGGCCAAAATGTCAAAAGCTGAACAGGCCCTGGATTCTGGAATAATGGACCAGGTGCCTCCCAAGAGGAGGAGCAGTAGGGTTAAGGCAGTGCCTTCCCCCTTGGCTCAGGAGGAAGATCAGTCTCTTAGGGAGATGATCTCAAGCCTGAAGAAGGAACTGTCCCAGAGGAGCTTGAACCTGATCAGGGTGAGTTCTTGGGGACAGGGGGACCTTCCAGGGCAGATCTGAGCCAGGAGCAGCTGAGCTGCCCCTCTCTTGAACCCCTCAGACAGCAAGCTGCTTCTGAGGCTGCTGGGAATGCTAGTGGCCCCCATAAGATATATTGGGATGATGGACTCCTGTACTCAGAGAGTAGAGACCCGAAGCCTGGAGCAGCCAGGAGGTTGGTTATACCTCTGAAGTTCAGGGGCTTCCTATTGGCACTAGCCCATGATATTCCCCTAGCAGGACACCTGGGCCAGAACAAGACTTGGGACAGAATTGTCCCTCACTTTCACTGGCCCCACATGTCTGAAGACACCAAGGAGTTTTGTCGCTCCTGTGTAACCTGCCAAGCCAGTGGGAAGGCAGGTGGCACCACAAAGGCCCCCCTGATACCACTACCTGTGATGGGGGTGCCCTTTGAGAGGGTGGGGATTGACATAGTTGGTCCTATGGATCCCCAAACAGCATCTGGGCACAGGTTTATCCTGGTGGTGGTGGACCATGCCATCAGGTACCCAGAAGCCATTCCCCTTAGGACCACTACAGCCCCTGTGGTGGCAAGGGCCCTCCTGGGAATTTTCTCAAGAGTGGGCTTCCCTAAGGAGGTAGTATCTGACAGAGGTGCAAACTTTATGTCTAGTTACTTGACTGCAATGTGGAAGGAGTGTGGAGTGAATTACAAATTCACCACACCCTATCACCCACAATGCAATGGTTTAGTTGAGAGATTCAACAAAGCCTTGAAGGGCATGATCAAGGGTCTCCCAGAGAAGCTTAGGCGGAGATGGGACATCCTTTTGCCCTGCCTTTTATTTGCATACAGGGAGGTGCCTCAAAAGGGGGTTGGCTACAGCCCTTTTGAACTTTTGTTTGGCCACCCTGTCAGGGGTCCATTGTGTCTGGTGAAGGAGGGATGAGAGTTACCTCTCAAACCCCCTAAACAGGACATAGTGGACTATGTACTTGGTCTCCGCTCCAGGATGGCTGAATACATGAAAAAGGCAACCAAAAACCTTGAGGCCAGCCAGGAATTACAGAAAGCCTGGCATGACCAAAGGCTGTGCTGACTGTTTACCAGCCAGGACAGAAGGTGTGGGTGCTGGAGCCAGTGGCCCCAGCAGCCCTCCAAGACAAGTGGAGTGGCCCCAATACAATTGTTGAACAGAAGGGAGAGGTTACCTATCTGGTAGACCTGGGAACTCCCAGGAGCCCCCATAGGGTGCTCCATGTCAACAGGCTGAAGCCATATGTGGACACGGCTGACATGGGCTTGCTCATGGCAACTGATGAGGGACAGGAGTAAGAGAGTGACCCACTCCCTGACCTGCTCTCACAGAACCCTGATGATGGGTCAGTAGATGGTGTAGCCTTGGCAGGCAGCCTCACTGACCAGCAGCAAACTGATTGCAGACAGGTGGTCAATCAGTTCAGACACATGTTCTCTCTGACTCCAAGTCAGACCACCTGGTGCACTCATGAAGTGGACACTGGGGACAGTCTGCCTGTTAAAAGTAAGATTTATAGGCAACCTGACCAAGTCAGGGACTGTATCAGGACTGAAGTCCAGAAAATGTTGGAACTGGGTGTCATTGAGCCTTCAGATAGCCCTTGGGCTAGTCCTGTGGTCCTGGTGCCAAAACCTCACACCAAAGATGGTAAGAGAGAGATGAGGTTTTGTGTGGACTACAGAGGCCTCAATGCAGTCACTAGGACTGATGCCCATCCAATCCCCAGGGCAGATGAGCTAATAGACACTTTGGCCTCAGCCAAGTACCTAAGCACATTTGACCTAACAGCTGGCTACTGGCAGATCAGACTAGCTGATTATGCAAAGCCAAAAACTGCATTTTCTACCCCTGGTGGGCTTTACCAATTTGTGGTGATGCCCTTTGGTTTCAAGAATGCACCTGCCACTTTTCAGAGGTTGGTGAACACAGTCCTTACAGGTCTGGAAGCCTATAGTGCAGCATATCTAGATGATATTGCTGTCTTTAGCTCCACCTGGGAGGATCACCTGGTCCACCTCAGAAATGTTTTGGAGGCCCTGCAAAAGGCAGGCCTAACTATGAAGGCCACTAAGTGCCAGATAGGGCAGAGTCAGTTTGTGTACCTGGGCCACCTTGTGGGTGGAGGCCAGGTTCAACCATTGCAGAGCAAGATCCAGACCATCATGGACTGGACTGCTCCAACTACCCAGACTCAGGTGAGAGCCTTTTAGGCCTGACTGGGTACTACAGAAGATTTGTCAAGGGGTATGGATCAATAGTGACACCCCTGAATGACTTAACCTCTAAGAAAATGCCCAAAAGGTTCAGTGGACAGTTAGCTGTCAAAAGGCATTTGATGACCTGAAGCAGGCCATGTGCACTGCTCCCATTCTCCAAAGTCCTGATTACTCCAAGAAGTTCATTGTACAAACAGATGCATCTGAGTTGGGGGTAGGGGCTGTACTGTCACAGTTGAATGATGAAGGTCAGGATCAGCCAGTAGTTTTCATAAGCAGAAGGCTGACCCCCAGAGAGAAACGTTGGTCAGCCATTGAGAGGGAGGCCTTTGCTGTGGTTTGGGCTCTGAAGAAGTTGAGGCCATACTTGTTTGGCACTCACTTCCTTGGTCAGACAGACCATAAGCCCCTCTAATGGCTAAAATAGATGAAGGGTGAAAACCCCAAACTTTTGAGGTGGTCCATTTCCCTACAGGGGATGGACTATACAGTGGAGCATAGACCTGGGAGTAACCATGCCAATGCAGATGGACTCTCCAGATATTTCCACTTAGAAAATGAAGACTCAACTGGTCAAGGTTAGTTTAATGTCCCTGCGTTTGGGGGGGGTTGTGTAGGAGAGTAGGATCTGCCTCTTATGGTTACCCCCACTTTTTGCTGATGCTTCACTGTATTTTTGACTTTAGTCTGGCTGGGGCCCTGCTATTCAGGTCCCCAGCCTAGCTGCTTCCTCTCTAAATGGATTCCAGGTACCTTAGGTACTTCTCTGATTGGATTCTGGGGTGCCCTTATAAGTCCCTAGTATATGGTATACTATGTACCCAGGGCATAGGTACCCCAGAGGCCTACCAGGGGCTGAAGCATGTATTGTGCCACCCCTGGGAGGCCCTCCAAAATGACACCACAGGTCTGCTACTGCAGCCTGGGTAAGGTGGTGCATGCACCCCTTACAGTGCTATAGGCTTCCTATATCACTACCATTGCACAAACATATAAACCTATAAGTCACTCCTATGGCAGGCCTTAACAATCCTGAAGGCAGAGTGCTTGGTTTTTATGTGAGGGGGTGCCCCTGCATGAGCAGAGCCCCTCTGCAGCGTTCGGAGTCAATCCTCTGGTGCTGTTTGTGGTGCAGCCTGACCATATACTCTTAAGTGCATTATAACCTCGCGTTAAATGCTAACTTTGGGATGGCTGCACGGAAACATGTCGTGTTTGGTGTCAAACATCTTGGAATACTACCCCCCCGCCAGTTCTGGCGGTGGGGGTAGCATTCCACCCTTCTAGAGGGAGAGACATGTACACACCGGCATACCCGGTATTAACTTTACAGAGCCCTGGCATCACAAAATGGATGCTGCAGCCACAGACATGAGTCTGGCCTCCTGCTGCTGACCGAAACTCCGGCAGGGGAGGCCTGGACAATAGGTTTCCTGTTGCAGGGAGGTGTAACCACCTCCCAGACAGGCTGATGTGTATTGGGGCTGGGTGGGTGCACTCTCAAAGTGATTTGAAGTCCAGCACTGGGGGCACATTTGGTGTCCCTGTGCATACCCCAGTTCAAACCGGTTCAGGGGCTTCCAGCCCCTGCTCTGGCGCGAAACTGGACAAAGGGAATGGGTGTAACCACCCCTCTTCCCTGACCCTCCCATAGGTGGGTCCCCAGAGCATGTCCAACCCCCTAACTTAGTATAAGTATGGGACCCCAGTCCTTAGGACTTTAGATTACCCTGGATGAAACTCTGAAGCCGAATCCTGGACCTTTGACGCTCTACTTAAAGATTAGAGGACTGAAGAATCTCCCTTGGGGTCAATGAGTGACTCCCCTGCATGGCAGGCACCTAAGAAGCAATTGTCTGGTCTGCATCGCTGAAGCTCCCGCCGGACGCCGAAGTCTTTGCAACACCAGAGGTGGATTCTCAGACTTCCCCAAGGCTGCCCTGAGTTCCCAGTGAAGCTGAGGCACGTAGCTGTTGTGGGTAAAGTGGAACCGTGACCCCTGGACATTGAGAACTTTTGCAAGTGCATCCTCTTCCTGGTCTCCCACGAAGTTGTGCTTTGGGCTTCCAGTAGCCCCCGCCTCCAGCACCGACTGCACCGAAGATCACTGGCCTCCACTCCACGAGTGTCCCGTGAGCCAGCTCCAAGTGCGTCCACTCGAGGCTCCTTCGCGGTCACTAGTCCATTGGCTAGTGGGCCCTCCCGAAGGCAACTCTTCTTCTGCTTGGGCTTTCCTGGTTGCTCCAGATGTGCCCTGACTTACCCTTGCTGGGTGAGTCCCTCAGACCTTGCTGGTCTGCACCGCAGCCTTTTCTTTGTTTCCCCATGACTCGCAGTTGCCAAGGCTTGTTGGGTCCATTCTGGTCGCCAACACCGCAGCACTCGACAAACTTTGTGAGAAAGCTCGAATCCAGCTCCTGGTCATCGTCGACGCCTCGTGGACCTCGTGGCTGAAGAGTCAAGGCACCCATCAACTCACCTGAAGCACCCAACATCTGAGGGCATTCGACTATCGTGCCCCTGGTCACTGGCTAGTGACCCAGACTCTGTCCCCTCTGCTTTCAGGTCTTCTTCTTCCTCGATCCAGGCTTGGATCGCACCGGACACTTTTCCTCTTCACGGCAGCAGCCCTTTCAAGAAGATCGCCATTGAAAACGACGACGATTCCCGACACCTTTTAACACGTATGCACCCGGCTTCCCTGGGTGAGGTAACTCGAGTATTTCGGTACTCACGTGGGTGTGGGCCCTAGAAACTCTTAAGTTTAAAGGGGCTAACTGAAAGTCCTCTCCGAAGTGTCCTCTTTCTTTAAAATTCCAACCGCGACTTTCCCCATAGAAGTTAACGGTGATTCGCGGCTGTGTTCTCACACTGCACGCGTCCCCCGTGGGTCCCCTGTGTCACTACCTTGGGTGGTTCCTTGTGATCCAAGCACTTCTACAGGCTCTAGGCCTTGTGTCTAGCTCAGTCGTGGTTCTTATACCACTATTTTAGTATATGGTTTGGTTCGCCCCTAGGGCTCAAACGTGTATTGTGCTAATAACTGCTGATATTTGCCTTGTAACGTATGTACTTCGAACTCTAGCCTCAGAAAGAGACCAGAGGGGTGTGTTTAAGACTAAATACATATATTTTATATATATACCTGGTGTGGTCCTCTTTCATTTGGTCACTCAAGAGATTATAGACTGGTAAAACAAGCTGCTTTACATTCCTTCAAGACTTAGCCTGAAGGCTGCTCTCCATAGCTACCACTAGGATAGCTTTCAATAAAGGTTGTCTTTAACCTATCTCCAATTTGGGGTTGTTTGGACTGGTGCAAGGTGCCCACTATAATTAGTGGACAGCATATACCAGGCCAACTTCTCACAGGGAGCAACAACCATAGCATCTCCGCACAGGGAGCAACACCCATAGCATCTCTGCACAGGGAGCTACAACTATAGCATCTCTGCACATGGAGCAATAACCATAGCATCTCTGCACAAAGAGCAACAATCGTAGCATCTCTGCATAAGCAAAAATAACCGTTGAATCTCAGCACAGGGGTCAATAACCATAACATCCCTGCACAGAGAAAAACAGCTATAGCATCTCTGCACTGGGAGCAACAACCACAGCATCTCTGCACAGGGAGCAACACCCATAACATCTCTGCACCGGGAGCTACACCTATAGAATCTATGCACAAAGAGCAACAATAGCATCTCTGCATAAGCAAAAATAACCATAGCATCTCAGCACAGGGAGCAATAACCATAACATCCCTACACAGAGAAAAACAGCTATAGCATCTCTACACAGGGAGCAACAACCACAGCGTCTCTGCACAGGGAGCAACAACCATAGCATCTCTGCACAGGGAGCAACAACCATAGCATCTCTGCACAGGAAGTAAAACCCATAGCATCTCTGCACAGGGAGCATTACCCATAGCATCTCTGCACTGGGAGACCAACCATAGCATCGCTGCACAATAGGGACAACCATAGCATCTCTACATAGGGAGCAACAACCGTAGCATCTCTCCACAGGGAGCAACACCCATAGCATCTCTGCACAGGGAGCTACAACTATAGCATATCTACACATGGAGCAACAACCATAGCATCTCTGCACAAAGAGCAACAATCATAGCATCTCTGCATAAGCAAAAATAACCGTTGAATCTCAGCACAGGGAGAAATAACCATAACATCTCTGCACAGGAAGCAAAACACATAGCATCTATGCACAGGGAACATTATCCATAGCATCTCTGCACAGGGAGAACAACCATAGCATCTCTGCACAATGGGGACAACCGTCGCATCTCTGCAGAGGGAGCAAAAACCACAGCACCTCTGCACAGGGAGCAACAACCATAGCATATCTGCACAGGGAGCAACAGCCATATTGTCTCTGCACAGGGAGCAACAACCATAGCATCTCTGCACAATGGGGACAACCTTAGCATCTCTGCACATGGAGCAACAACCATAGCATCTCTGCCCAGGGAGCACAACCATAGCATCCCTGCACAACGGGGACAACCATAGCATCTCTTCACATGGAGCAACAACCATAGCATCTCTGCACAGGGAGCAACACCCATAGCATTTCTGCACAGGGAGCAACAACCATAGCATCTCTGCACATGGAGCAACAACCATAGCATCTCTGCATAAGCAAAAATAACCGTAGCATCTCAGCACAGGGAGTCATAACCATAACATCCCTACACAGAGAAAAACAGCTATAGCATCTTTGCACAGGGAGCAACAACCACAGCATCTCTGCACAGGGAGCAACAACCATAGCATATCTACACAAGCAGCAACACCCATAGCATCTCTGCACAGGGAGCAAGAACCATAGCATCTCTGCACATGGAGCAACAACCATAGCATCTCTGCACAGGGACCATTACCCATAGCATCTCTGCACAGGGAGAATAACCATAGCATCTCTGCACAGGGAGCAACAGCCATATTGTCTCTGCACAGGGAGCAACAACCATAGAATCTCTGCCCAGGGTGCGACACCATAGCATCTCTGCACAATGGGGACAACCATAGCATCTCTGTGCATGGAGCAACAACCATAGCATCTCTGCATAAGCAAAAATATCCGTAGCATCTTAGCACAGGGAGCAATAACCATAACATCCCCACACAGAGAAAAACAGCTATAGCATCTCTGCACAGAGAGCAATAACCATAGCATATCTACACAAGCAGCAACACCCATAGCATCTCTGCACAGGGAGCAAGAACCATAGCATCTCTGCACATGGAGCAACAACCATAGCATCTCTGCATAAGCAAAAATAACCATTGCATCTCAGCACAGGGAGCAACAACCATGGCATCTCTGCACAGGAAGCAAAACACATAGCATCTATGCACAGGGACCATTACCCATAGCATCTCTGCACAGGGAGAATAACCATAGCATCTCTGCACAATGGGGACAACCTTAGAATCTATACACATGGAGCAACAACCATAGCATCTCTGCCCAGGTAGCACAACCATAGCATCCCTGCACAACGGGGACAACCATAGCATCTCTGCACATGGAGCAACAACCATAGCATCTCTGCACAGGGAGCAACACCCATAGCATCTCTGCACAGGAAGCAACAACCATAGCATCTCTGCACTTGTAGCAACAACCATAGCATCTCTGCATAAGCAAAAATACCCGTAGCATCTCAGCACAGTGAGCGATAACCATAACATCCCTGCACAGAGAAAAGCAGCTTTAGCATCTCTGCACAGGGAGCAATAACCATAACATCCCTACACAGAGAAAAACAGCTATAGCATCTTTGCACAGGGAGCAACAACCACAGCATCTCTGCACAGGGAGCAACAACCATAGCATATCTACACAGGGAGCAACACCCATAGCATCTCTGCACAGGGAGCAAGAACCATAGCGTCTCTGCACATGGAGCAACAACCATAGCATCTCTGCATAAGCAAAAATAACCATTGCATCTCAGCACAGGGAGCGATAACCATAACATCCCTACACAGAGAAAAACAGCTATAGCATCTCTGCACAGGGAGCAACAACCACAGCATCTCTGCACATGGAGCAACAACCATAGCATATCTACACAGGGAGCAACACCCATAGCATCTCTGCACACGTAGCAAGAACCATAGCATCTCTGCACATGGAGCAACAATCATAGCATCTCTGCATAAGCAAAAATAACCGTTGCATATCAGCACAGGGAGCAACAACCATGGCATCTCTGCACAGGAAGCAAAACACATAGCATCTATGCACAGGGACCATTACCCATAGCATCTCTGCACAGGGAGAATAACCATAGCATCTCTGCACAATGGGGACAACCTTAGCATCTCTGCACATGGCGCAACAACCATAGCATCTCTGCCCAGGTAGCACAACCATAGCATCCCTGCACAACGGGGACAACCATAGCATCTCTGCACATGGAGCAACAACCATAGCATCTCTGCACAATGGGGACAACCGTAGCATCTCTACATAGGGAGAGACAACCATAGCATCTCTGCACAGTGAGCAACACCCATAGCATCTCTGCACAGGGAGCTACAACTGTAGAATCTATGCACAAAGAGCAACAATCATAGCATTTCTGCATAAGCAAAAATAACCGTAGCATCTCAGCACAGGGAGCAATAACCATAACATCCCTACACAGAGAAAAACAGCTATAGCATCTCTGCACAGGGAGCAATAACCACAGCACCTCTGCACAGGGAGCAACAACCATAGAATATCTGCACAGGGAGCAACAGCCATATTGTCTCTGCACAGGGAGCAACAACCATAGAATCTCTGCCCAGGGTGCACAACCATAGCATCTCTGCACAATGGGGACAACCATAGCATCTCTGCCCATGGAGCAACAACCATAGCATCTCTGCACAGGGTGCACAACCATAGCATCTCTGCACAATGGGGACAACCATAGCATTTCTGCCCATGGAGCAACACCCATAGCATCTCTGCACAGGGAGCAACAGCCATATTGTCTCTGCACAGGGAGCAACAACCATAGAATCTCTGCCCAGGGTGCGACACCATAGCATCTCTGCACAATGGGGACAACCATAGCATCTCTGCGCATGGAGCAACAACCATAGCATCTCTGCATAAGCAAAAATAACCGTAGCATCTTAGCACAGGGAGCAATAACCATAACATCCCCACACAGAGAAAAACAGCTATAGCATCTCTGCACAGAGAGCAATAACCATAGCATATCTACACAAGCAGCAACACCCATAGCATCTCTGCACAGGGAGCAAGAACCATAGCATCTCTGCACATGGAGCAACAACCATAGCATCTCTGCATAAGCAAAAATAACCATTGTATCTCAGCACAGGGAGCAACAACCATGGCATCTCTGCACAGGAAGCAAAACACATAGCATCTATGCACAGGGACCATTACCCATAGCATCTCTGCACAGGGAGAATAACCATAGCATCTCTGCACAATGGGGACAACCTTAGCATCTCTGCACATGGCGCAACAACCATAGCATCTCTGCCCAGGTAGCACAACCATAGCATCCCTGCACAACGGGGACAACCATAGCATCTCTGCACATGGAGCAACAACCATAGCATCTCTGCACAGGGAGCAACACCCATAGCATCTCTGCACAGGAAGCAACAACCATAGCATCTCTGCACATGTAGCAACAACCATAGCATCTCTGCATAAGCAAAAATAACTGTAGCATCTCAGCACAGTGAGCGATAACCATAACATCCCTGCACAGAGAAAAGCAGCTTTAGCATCTCTGCACAGGGAGCAATAACCATAACATCCCTACACAGAGAAAAACAGCTATAGCATCTTTGCACAGGGAGCAACAACCACAGCATCTCTGCACAGGGAGCAACAACCATCGCATATCTACACAGGGAGCAACACCCATAGCATCTCTGCACAGGGAGCAAGAACCATAGCGTCTCTGCACATGGAGCAACAACCATAGCATTTCTGCATAAGCAAAAATTACTGTTGCATCTCAGCACAGGGAGCGATAACCATAACATCCCTACACAGAGAAAAACAGCTATAGCATCTCTGCACAGGGAGCAATAACCAAAACATCCCTACACAGAGAAAAACAGCTATAGCATCTTTGCACAGGGAGTAACAACCACAGCATCTCTGCACAGGGAGCAACAACCATAGCATATCTACACAGGGAGCAACACCCATAGCATCTCTGCACACAGAGCAAGAACCATAACATCTCTGCACATGGAGCAACAACCATAGCATCTCTGCATAAGCAAAAATAACCGTTGCATCTCAGCACAGGGAGCAACAACCATGGCATCTCTGCACAGGAAGCAAAACACATAGCATCTATGCACAGGGACCATTACCCATAGCATCTCTGTACAGGGAGAACAACCATAGCATCTCTGCACAATGGGGACAACCGTAGCATCTCTACATAGGGAGAGACAACCATAGCATCTCTGCACAGGGAGCAACACCCATAGCATCTTTGCACAGGGAGCTACAACTATAGAATCTATGCACAAAGAGCAACAATCATAGCATTTCTGCATAAGCAAAAATAACCGTAGCATCTCAGCACAGGGAGCAATAACCATAACATCCCTACACAGAGAAAAACAGCTATAGCATCTCTGCACAGGGACCAATAACCACAGCACCTCTGCACAGGGAGCAACAACCATAGAATATCTGCACAGGGAGCAACAGCCATATTGTCTCTGCACAGGGAGCAACAACAATAGAATCTCTGCCCAGGGTGCACAACCATAGCATCTCTGCACAATGGGGACAACCATAGCATCTCTGCCCATGGAGCAACAACCATAGCATCTCTGCACAGGGAGCAACACCCATAGCATCTCTGCACAGGGAGCAACAGCCATAGAATCTCTGTCCAGGGTGCGACACCATAGCATCTCTGCACAATGGGGCAACCATAGCATCTCTGCGCATGGAGCAACAACCATAGCATCTCTGCATAAGCGAAAATAACCGTAGCATCTTAGCACAGGGAGCAATAACCATAACATCCCCACACAGAGAAAAACAGCTATAGCATCTCTGCACAGAGAGCAATAACCATAACATCCCTACACAAAGAAAAACAGTTATAGCATCTCTGTACAGGGAGCAACAACCACAGCATCTCTGCACTTGCAGCAACAACCACAGCATCTCTGCACAGGGAGCAGCAACCATAGCATCTCTGCACAATGGGGACAACCATAGCATCTCTGCATAGGGAGCAACACCCATAGCATCTCTGCACAGGGAGCAACAACCATAGCATCTCTGCACAATGGGGACAATCATAGCATCCCTGCATAGGGAGCAACAACCATAGCATCTCTGCACAGGGAGCAACACCCATAGCATCTCTGCACAGGGAGCAACAACCATAGCATCTCTGCCCAGGGAGCACACCCATAGCATCTCTGCACAGGGAGCAACACCCATTGAATCTCTGCACAATGGGAACAACCTTAGCATCTCTACACAGGGAGCAACACCCATAGCACCTCTGCACAGGGAGCAACAACCATAGCATCTCTGCACAGGGAGCAACAACCATAGCATCTCTGCACAGGGAGCAACACCCATAGCACCTCTGCACAGGGAGCAACACCCATAGCATCTCTGCACGTTGAGCAACAACCATAGTATCTCTGCACAGGGAGCAACAACCATAGCATCTCTGCCCAGGGAGCATACCCATAGCATCTCTGCACAGGGAGCAACACCCATTGAATATCTGCACAATGGGAACAACCATAGCATATCTACCCAGGGAGCACAACCATAGCATCTCTGCACAGGGAGCAACAACCATAGCATCTCTGCCCAGGGAGCAACAACCATAGCATCTCTGCACAGGGAGCAACACCCATAGACTCTATGCACAATGGGAACAACCATAGCATCTCTACACAGGGAGAAACACCCATAGCACCTCTGCACAGGGAGCAACAACCATAGCATCTCTGCCCAGGGAGCACACCCATAGCATCTCAGCACATGGAGCAACACCCATAGAATCTCTGCACAATGGGAACAACCATAGCATCTCTACACAGGGAGCAACACCCATAGCACCTATGCACAGGGAACAACAACCATAGCCTCTCTGCCCAGGGAGCAACACCTATAGCACCTCTGCACAGGGAGCAACAACCATAGCATATCTGCACAATGGGAACAACCATAACATCTCTGGACAATGGGGACAACCATAGCATCTCTGCATACGGAGCAACAACCATAGCGTCTCTGCACAGGGAGCAACAGCCATAGCACCTCTGTACAGGGACCAACAACCATAGCAGCTCTGCACAATGGGGACAACCATAGCATCTCTGCATATGGCGCAACAACCATAGCATCTCTGCACAGGGAGCAACACCCATAGCACCTCTGCACAGGGAGCAACAACCATAGCATCTCTGCACAGGGAGCAACAACCATAGCATCTCTGCCCAGGGAGCACACCCATAGCATCTCTGCACAGGGAGCAACACCCATTGAATCTCTGCACAATGGGAACAACCATAGCATCTCTACACAGGGAGCAACACCCATAGCACCTCTGCACAGGGAGCAACAACCATAGCATCTCTGCACAGGGAGCAACACCCATAGCACCTCTGCACAGGGAGCAACAACCATAGCATATCTGCCCAGGTAGCACAACCATAGCATCTCTGCACAGGGAACAACAACCATAGCATCTCTGCACAGTGAGAAACACCCATAGCATCTCTGCACAAGAAGCAAAGACCACAGCATCTCTGCACAGTGAGAAGCACCCATAGCATCTCTGCACAGGGAGCAACAACCATAGCATCTCTGCACATTGAGAAGCACCCATAGCATCTCTGCACAGGGAGCAACAACCAAAGCTTCTCTGCAAAATTGTAACAACCTTAGCATATTTGCACAATGGGAACAACCATAGCATCTCTACACAGGGAGCAATGAACATGGCATCTCTGCACAAGCAGAACAAATCTATAACAAGCTCTGCACAGGGACAAGCAATTGATAACCCCTCTGCACAGGGAGAAACAATCAATACCACACTCTTTGTTAACTAATAAATATCAGCAAAAACATTTCAAGCAAAAATCAGGAAATGCGATGACAACAAAGTACATAGATATATTTATAAATAATGCCTTCACCTCTGTATATGGGCAATCCACAACACCTCGGTGCATGAACATACAGTCTATAGCACCTCTGTACAGGGGCAAACAATATGCATGAGACACTGTCCGAGGAGAAACAGCTCATTACAGGATCTAAACAGCTCTTTACAGGGAGAAACAAAAATAACAGACCATTCACAGGGAGAGAAAAAAGTGCAACAGGCTGTTTACAGGAAGAAACTAGGAGAAAAAACACAGTAACAGCGTCTCCCCAAGGAGAAACAATGTGAAATAATCTTTAACAACCTCTCCACGGGGAGAAACAAAATGTAACATGTGGAGAAGCAAACTGCAACAGACTCTTTACAGGAAGGAACAAGGGGAAACAAACTAATAGTTTCTCTGCAGGGAGAAACAAAATGTAACAACGTGCTCTTCACGGAGAGACAAAAGGAGAAACATACTATAGCAGCCTCTCCACGGGGAGAAACAAACTGTAACAGTTTATACACAGGGAGAAACAGAATGTAAAAGCCTCTTCAGAGAGAAAAAGAAGTAGAAACAAACTGGAACACAGAGAGAAACAAACTGCAGCAAGCTCTTTACAGGAAGAAACAAGGAGAAACAAACTTTAGCAACCTCTTCAGAGGGAAAAACAAACTGTAACATAGAGAGAAACAAACTGCAACAGGTTCTTCACCGGGAGAAACAAATTGTAACAGGCTCTTCATGGGGGGAACAAACTGTAACTGTTTCTTCAGAGCTAGAGACAAACTGCAACATGGGGAGAAACAAATTTTAACAGGCTCTTCACAGGAAGAATCAAAATGTAACAGGCTGTTCTTTGGGAGAAGCAAATGATAACAGCCTCTCCAGAGAGTGAAACATGGAGAAACAAACTGTAACATCCTCTCCACATGGAGAAAAAACTGAAGCACAGGCAGAAACAAACTGTAACAGCCTCTGAAGAGGAAGAAACAATGAGGAACAAACCGTAACAGCCTCTACACAGGGAGAAACAAACTCTAACACTGAGAGAAACAAATTGTAACAGGTTATTCACACATAGAAACAAACCGTAACAGGTTCATCACAGGTAGAAACAAACTGTAACAGACTCTTCACGGGGCCAAACAAACGGATCACTGACAGAATATCGAATACCACAATATCGACCTACAAGAATATCGATGTCAAAATATCTACAACCAGAATATCAACTTCCTATCTACAAACAGGTAAGTACAAAAATATCGAGTGCAAAATATCGTAGTAAAAAATATAGTCTGCCAAAATATCGACTTTTTAAATGTATTAAAAGTAATATAAAATTAATTAAATAATAAATATAATTAATTAAAACATACTTAAAAATTAATAAAAAAGGTTAAAATTAATAAATATTAAATGTAATGCCAAATAAAAAAAACATACATTTTTTACTTTCTTTATATATATTCACTTAATAATATTAAAATATAATTAATATTTCTATTTAGAAAATATGAAAAACATAACTAAAAATATAATTACATATATATATAAAAACCATTAATATAAATATAAAAATAAATTATATATAATAACTTAAAACATTAAAATAAATATTTTATTTAAATTTAATATTTTACACTACATTAAATATAAAAAAACTAAAAACATCACATAACGTACAACATAAAATTACTATTCCCACTCCAGCAGGTAGTACAGTAGAGAAACTGTTGGTTAGCGGGTGAATAAAAATTACTATTCCCACTCCACTGAGTGCAACAGTAGGGAAAGTGTTGGATAGCGGGAGGGTAAAAATTACTATTCCCACTCCAGTGAGTGCAACAGTAGGGAAAGTATTGGATAGCGGTTGATTAAAAATTACTATTCCCACTCCAGTGAGTGCAACAGTAGGGAAAGTGTTGGATAGCGTAGGGGAAACAATTTCTATTCCCACTCCAAAGAGTGCAACAGTAGGGAAAGTGTTGGATAGCGTAGGGGTAAAAATTACTATTCCCACTCCAGTGAGTGCAACAGTAGCGAAAGTGTTGGATAGCGGGTGATTAAAAATTACTATTCCCACTCCAGTGAGTGCAACAGTAGGGAAAGTGTTGGATAGCGTAGGGGAAACAATTACTATTCCCACTCCAAAGAGTGCAACAGTAGGGAAAGTGTTGGATAGCGTAGGGGTAAAAATTACTATTCCCACTCCAATGAGTGCAACAGTAGGGAAAGTGTTGGATAGCGTAGGGGTAAAATTACTATTCCCACTCCAATGAGTGCAACAGTAGGGAAAGTGTTGGATAGCGGGTGAGTAAAAATTACTATTCCCACTCCAGTGAGTGCAACAGTAGGGAAAGTGTTGGATAGCGTAGGGGTAAAATTACTATTCCCACTCCAATGAGTGCAACAGTAGGGAAAGTGTTGGATAGCGGGTGAGTAAAAATTACTATTCCCACTCCAGTGAGTGCAACAGTAGGGAAAGTTTTGGATAGCGTAGGGGTAAAAATTACTATTCCCACTCCAATGAGTGCAACAGTAGGGAAAGTGTTGGATAGCGGGTGAGTAAAAATTACTATTCCCACTCCAGTGAGTGCAACAGTAGGGAAAGTGTTGGATAGCGTAGGGGTAAAAATTACTATTCCCACTCCAATGAGTGCAACAGTAGGGAAAGTGTTGGATAGCGTAGGGGTAAAAATTACTATTCCCACTCCAATGAGTGCAACAGTAGGGAAAGTGTTGGATAGCGGGTGAGTAAAAATTACTATTCCCACTCCAGTGAGTGCAACAGTAGGGAAAGTGTTGGATAGCGTAGGGGTAAAAATTACTATTCCCACTCCAATGAGTGCAACAGTAGGGAAAGTGTTGGATAGCGGGTGAGTAAAAATTACTATTCCCACTCCAGTGAGTGCAACAGTAGGGAAAGTGTTGGATAGCGTAGGGGAAAAAATTACTATTCCCACTCCAAAGAGTGCAACAGTAGAGAAAGTGTTGGATAGCGTAGGCATAAAAATAACTATTCCCACTCCAAAGAGTGCAACAGTAGGGAAAGTGCTGGATAGCGTAGGGGTAAAATTTACAATTCCAACTCCAGAGAGTGCAACAGTAGGGAAAGTGTTGGATAGTGGAGGGGTAAAAATTACTATTCCCACTCCAAAAATGCAACAGTAGGGAAAGCTTTTGATAGCGTAAAGTTTAAAAATTAACATACTTATAAATTAAATCATTTTTAAAAATAAAAAAAAATATTAATAAATTAACAATAAATTATTTGAAAATACCAATAATTAAAAATCTAATAATTACTTTAATAACATTAAATTACTTCCCACCCTATTACCAAATAAACACACAACCCACTACACATAAAATTCACATTATTAATATAATTAGCAATTAACCAATTAATATAAATTAAATACCAATTATTAATTAATCAACAATAAATAAATTAGCAATACCAATTAATAAAAATGTATATAAATAAATTAACAAATATTAATTATTGAACAATAAATTAATTATCAATACCCAAAAATTTAAATTATTAATTACTCCATTACATTTAAATTACTTCCCCCTATTCTTCTAGAAACCCACAACACACTCCTATAATTATTAATACAATTAATATAAATATCAATTAATTAATTAATACAAAATGAATTACCAATTAAAAATTAGTTAACAATAAATTATCAATACCAATAAATAAGGATTCATAATTAGTTAATTACAATTAAATTACTTCCTGCCCTATTCCCCAAAAAAACCACAACGCGCTCCAATTATAAATAATACAATTAATATAATTATCAATTAATCAATTAATAAAAAATTAATTACCAATTAATAATTAACAATAAATTAATTATCAATACCAATTAATATATTTATTAATTGATTCATTTTATTTACATTTCTTCCCACCCTATTCCCCTATAAACCCACAACCCGCTACGGAATATATTTACACAAAATTAATTTCCATATAATTAATTATTTCAAGTAAATTCATAATTAATATATTATAATTAAATTACTTCCCACCCTATTCCCCTATAAACCCACAACCCGCTACAGAACTAAAATACGCAAAAATAATGTAACATAAAAATCATTACTTTTAAAAAATTCCAACATACATTACATTAATAATATATACTTTGAACACATATACTAACACTTAAAACACTAAAAAAAAATCGATATTTTCAACAACGATATTATGACTAACGATATTACGTACTTCGATATTCTGACAATCGATATTACTTACCTTCATGTCGATATTCTTAACCTCTATATTCTGTCCACTCGATATTCTGTCCACTCGATATTCTGCATTCGATATTGTGGCCACTCGAAATTTAAAACTCAATATTTTGAGTGTATACCAAACAAACTGTAGCAGCCTCTCCACATGGAGAAACAAACTGCATCACAGGGAGAAACAACCTGTAACAGGTTCTTCTCAGGTAGAAACAAACTGTAACAGGCTCTTCTCAGGAAAAACAAACTGTAACAGGTTCGTCTCGAACAGAAACAAACTGTAACATGATCTTAGGAAGAAAGAAACTGTAACAGGCTCTTCTCAGGAAGAAGCAAACTGTAACAGGTTTTTCACATACAGAAACAAACTGTAACAGGCTCTTCTCAGGAAGAAGCAAACTGTAACAGGTTTTTCACATACAGAAACAAACTGTAACAGGTTCTTCTCAGGAACAAACAAACTGTAACAGACTCTATACTGAGCCAAACAAACTGTAGCAGCCTCTCCACATGGAGAAACAAACTGCATCACAGGGAGAAACAGACTGTAACATATTCTTCTCAGGTAGAAACAAACTGTAACAGGCTCATCTTAGAAAGAGACACACTGTAACAGGTTTGTCTCAAGAAGAAACAAGCTGTAACATGATCTTCTCATGAAGAAACAAACTGTAACAGGCTCTAATCAAGAAGAAACAAACTGTAACAGGCTCTTCTCAGGAAGAAACAAACTGTAACAGGATCTTCTCAAGACGAAGCAAACTATAACAGGTTCATCAAATATAGAAACAAACTGTAACAGGTTCTTCTCAAGAAGAAACAAACTGTAACAGGTTCTTCTCAGAAAAAAACAAACTGTAACAGGCTCTTCTCAGGAAGAAACAAACTGTAACAGGTTTGTCTCAAGCAGAAACAAACGGTAACATGATCTTAGGAAGAAACAAACTGTAACAGGCTCTAACCAAGAAGAAACAAACTGTGACAGGCTCTTCTCAGGAAGAAACAAACTGTAACAGGCTCTTCTCAGGAAGAAGCAAACTGTAACAGGTTTTTCACATATAGAAACAAACTGCAACAGGTTCTTCTCAGGAACAAACAAACTGTAACAGGCTCTTCTCAAGAAGAAACAAACTTTAACATGCTCTTCTCAGGAAAAAACAAACTGTACCAGGCTCTTCTCAGGAAGAAGCAAACTGTAACAGGCTCTTCTCAGGAAGAAACAAACTGTAACAGGCTGTTCTCAGGAAGAAACAAACTGTAACATGTTCTTCACATGGAGAAAAAACTGAAGCACAGGGAGAAACAAACTGCAGCAGGTTCATCACAGGCAGAAACAAACTGTAACAGCCTCTGCAGAGGGAGAAACAATGAGGAACAAACCGTAACTGCCTCTACACAGAGCGAAACAAACTGTAACACTGGGAGAAACAAATTGTAACAGGTTATTCACACACAGAAACAAACTGTATAAGGTTCCTCACAGGTAGAAACAACCTGTAACAGACTCTTCACGGGGCCAAACAAACTGTAGCAGCCTCTCCACATGGAGAAACAAACTGTATCACAGGGAGAAACAAACTGTAACAGGTTCTTCTCAGTTAGAAACAAACTGTACCAGGCTCTTCTCAGGAAGAAACAAACCGTAACAGGTTCCTCTCAAGAAGAAACAAACTGTAACATGATCTTAGGAAGAAACAAACTGTAACAGGCTCTAATCAAAAAGAAACAAACTGTGACGGGCTCTTCTCAGGAAGAAACAAACTTTAACAGGCTCTTCTCAGGAAGAAACAAACTGTAACAGGTTCTTCTCGGGAAGAAAAAAACTGCAACAGGCTCTTCTCAGGAAGAAACAAACTGTAGCAGGCTATTCTCAGGAGGAAACAAAATGTAACATGTTCTTCACGGGTAGAAAGAAACTGTAACAGGTACAGGTAGAAACAAACTGTAACAGGCTTTTCTCATGAAGAAACAAACTATAACATGTTCTTCATAGGTAGAAACGAACTGTAACAGGTTCTTCTCAGGAAGAGCAAACTGTAGGAGGCTCTTCTCAGAAAGAAACAAACTGTAACAGGCTCTTCCCAGGAAGAAACAAACTGTACAGCCTCTGCAGAGGGAGAAACAATGAGAAACAAACTGTAACAGCCTCTACACAGGAAGAAACAATCTGTAACACAGGGAGAAACAAACTGTAACAGGTTCTTCACAGGTAGAAACAACTGTTACAGGCTCTTCTCAGGAAGAAACACACTGAAACAGGTTCTTCACAGGTAGAAACAAATTGTAACAGGTTCTTCACATGTAGAAACAAACTGTAACAAGCTCTTCTCATGAAGAAACAAACTGTAACATGTTCTTCACAGGTAGAAACAAACTGTAACAGGTTCTTCACAGGTAGAAACAAACTGTAACAGGCTCTTCTCGGGAAGAAACCAACTGTAACAGTCTCTCTAGGGTGAGGAGTTGCAGTGCATGGGATTTCCAACAGATCAGAAGGGTTGAGAGAAGTTTCCAATCATGTTAGAGAGTTTGGGTCCTACTCTCTCCATCTTGCTGCCGGTCCCTCTTGCCCACGTCCACCTGGTGAGGACCACCCCACAGGGCAAAGGTGAACAGGCTGAAGCTCCCCCCTGACCAGCAGCCATCACTGCACCCCCACTGACACCCACAGAAGACCCTTGTGCTTTTACTGTGAGTGAGGCTTGGTGACAAGGGAGGGGGGACTGGTCCAGGCCTAGTCGTAGAGGTCATTCACACTGGTCGGTATTCAAGACACTCCAGAAGTTCACCGAAGAGCCATGTCAAATCACTTATTTTTATTTTATATATCTCGTTCTGTACAGGGTGTCATGGTCCTGGCCTAGGGTGCTAGAGAGCTTCACACAGTGCACATGTTGAAACAAAAACATACCGTAAATTAATAACATAAGATGTGGCTAACAGACAGAGACAGGCAGGGACAGGTAGTGACAGCCAGAGACAGGCAGTGACAGCCATAGACAGGCAGGGAAAGGTAGTGACAGCCAGAGACAGACAGGGACAGCCACAGACTGGCAGGGACAGGCAGTGACATGCAGAGACAGGCAGAGACAGGCAAAGACAGACAGAGACAGGCAGAGACAGGCAAGGACAGACAGCGACAGCCAGCAACAGGCATTGACAGCCAGAGACAGGCAGGGGCAGGCAGTGACAGCCAGAGAAAGACAGGGACAAGCAGGGACAGGCAGTGACAGCTAGAGACAGACAGGGACAAGCAGGGCCAGGCAGAGACAGGCATTGACTGACAGGGACAAGCAGGGCCAGGCAGAGACAGGCAGTGACAGACAGAGAAAGCCAGAGACAGACACAGACAGGCAGGAACAAGCAGTGACAGACAGAGACAGGCACAGAGAACCAGATACTGGCAATAACAGGCAGGGACAGAGACAAGCAGAGATGGCAGTGATAGGCAGAGGCAGGCAGAGACAGGCAGTGACAGACTAGGACAAGCAGTGGCAGACAGAGACAGGCAAAGAGAGCCAGAGACGGACAAGCAGAGACAGCAGTGATAGGCAGAGGCAGGCAGTACAGCCAGGGATAGGAAGGGACAAGCAGTGACAGGCAGTGACAGACATTGACTAGCAGAGACAGGCAGAAACAGTCAGAGACAGCCAGAGATGGGCAGGTACAGGCAATGACAGGCAAAGGCAGAGACAGGCAGTGACAGGCAGAGACAGGCAGTGACAGCCAGAGATGGGCAGGGACAAGCAGTGACAAACAGAGACAGGCAGAGACGGGCAGTGACAAGCAAGCAAAAGTAGTGGCAGCAGAGACAGGAAGAGACAAGCAGTGACAGATAGAGAGGGAAAGTGACGTGCAGTGACAGCCAGAGGCAGCCAGGGAAAAGCAGTGACAGGCAGAGACAGAGAAAGACAGGCAGAGACAGACAGAGACAGCCAGAGACAGCCAGAGACAGGCAATGACAGGCGGAGACAGAGACAAGCAGAGACAGGCAGTGACAGCCAAAGACAGGCAGGGACAAGCAGTGACAGGCAGAGATAGGCAAAGACACACAGAGACATGCAGTGACAAGCAGAGACAAGCAGTGACAGGCAGCGGCAGCCAGAGACAGGCAGTGACAAGCAGGGACAGGCAGTGGCAGGCAGAGACAGGAAGAGACAAGAAGAGACAGGCAGTGACAAGCACAAATAGGCTGAGATAGGCAGAGGCAGGCAGAGACAGGCAGTGGCAGGCAGAGGTAGACAGAGACAGGCAGTGAAGGCAGAGAAAAGGCAGGGACAGACAGTGGCAGGCAGAGAAAGGAAGAGACAGGCAGTGCCGGGAAAGACAGGCATTGACAGGCAGTTACAGGCAGCGACAGAGACAGTCAGAGATGGGCAGGTACAGGCAATTACAGGCGGAGACAGAGACAAGCAGAAACAGGCAGTGACAGACAGAGACATGCAGTGACGAGCGGGACAAGCAATGACAGACAGAGGCAGGCAGTGACAAGCAGAGGCAGCCAGAGACGGGCGTGGGAAGGCAGAGACAGGCAGTGACAAGCAGGGACAGGCAGTGGCAGGCAGAGACAGGACGAGACAAGAAGGGACAGGCAGTGACAAGCACATAGAGGCTGTGATAGACAGAGACAGGCAGAGACAGGCAGTGACAGGCAGAGGCAGACAGAGACAGGCAGTGACAGGCAGAGAAAGGCAGGGACAGACAGTGGCAGGCGGAGACAGGAAGAGACAGGAAGAGACAGGCATCTTGCAGGGGTCAAACACCAGCAGGACAACAGTCTTCCCTGATCGGAAGCGCACAGTAGGACCTGTTTCCGGACACGGAGCTCGCCAGTAAATAGTAGGTTTTAGTCTGGATTTGAATACTGGGGGGAGGGGGGCATGTCCTAGTTGGAAAGGAGTTCCATGTTTTGGGGTATTGCTGAAGAAGGCGGGTTTATGGTGGAGTTTTTCTTGGGAGATTCGAGGTGTAGGCTCGGGGTTGCTACCTCCAACGAGGATGGGATTTCCTGTCACGTATTTCATGACATCATTCCCTGGACTCCTGATGACGCAGGCACTGGTGTATGTGCTTCCTGCCTCTAGGGGGCACCAGTTCAATAAGGCCACGGCATAGGGTTCAGAAACAAGAACTAGGGAGGGAGGATCTGGCTTCAATGACAAACTGTGAGCTCTCACACTAGGCCACGCCTCATCCTTCACACCTGGACTCAGAGCCATGGACCAGTAACTGTGATCACACTCTGAGCTCTCACACTAGGTCCACATCTCATCCTTCACACCTGGACTCAGAGCCATGGACCAGTAACTGTGATCACACTCTGAGCTCTCACACTAGGTCCACACCTCATCCTTCACACCTGGACTCAAAGCCATGGACCAGTAACTGTGATCTCAACTCTGAGCTCTCGCACTAGACCACCAACACCTCATACTTCACACCTGGACTCAAAGTCCAGTATCTGTGATCACACTCTGAGCTCTCACAATAGGCCACTCACGCCTCATCCTTCACACCACCAGGACTCAAAGTCATGGACCTGTATCTGTGATCACACTCTGAGCTCTCACAATAGGCCACTCACGCCTCATCCTTCACACCACCAGGACTCAAAGTCATGGACCTGTATCTGTGATCACACTCTGAGCTCTCACAATAGGCCACTCACACCACCAGGACTCAAAGTCATGGACCTGTATCTGTGATCACACTCTGAGCTCTCACAATAGGCCACTCACACCTCATCCTTCACACCTGGACTCAAAGTCATGGACCTGTAACTAAGGTTCACAACTCTGAGCTCTCTCTCTAGGTCACACCTCACCCTTCACACCAAGACTCTAACTCATGAACCTGTAACTGAGATCTCAACTCTGAGCTCTCACAATAGGCCACTCACACCTCATCCTTCACACCTGGACTCAAAGTCATGGACCTGTATCTGTGATCACACTCTGAGCTCTCACAATAGGCCACTCACACCTCATCCTTCACACCTGGACTCAAAGTCATGGACCTGTATCTGTGATCACACTCTGAGCTCTCACAATAGGCCACTCATGCCTCATCCTTCACACCAGGACTCAAAGTCATGGACCTGTAACTGTGATCACACTCTAAGCTCTTGCACTAGGCCACCCACTCGTTAACCCTCACACCTAGACTCAAAGTCCAGTAACTGTGATCACACTCTGAGCTCTCACAATAGGCCACTCACACCTCATCCTTCACACCTGGACTCAAACCCATGGATGTTTAACTGTGATCACACTCTGAGCTCTCACACTAGGTCACACCTCCTCCTTCACACCTGGACTCAAACTCATTGACTCCTAACTGGCATCCCAACAAAGTGCTCTCACACTAGGTCACACCTCATCCTTCACAGAAAGCTCTAGAGTCAGTGCACATCAAACCGTGCCATGAATCCAGCTCAGTTCAGGACCGTGTTCCATACTTCTAACAAGACATGGTACTAATGACCCTTTCGGTTTCTTCTTCCCAACAGATTTATTCCTATTGGTTGAAGGATAAATCACCAACCACATACAACATCCACGTCTGACATCTGCCTTTAAACTAAATGAGCTAACGACGAGCTGGGTCACAAGCCAGGCACTATTGCTCTGCAGGGATACCACACAACTCTACTGTGATCTCCTGAATAACCAGCGCGTGTCTACACAACTTTAACAAGATGTCACGGTGTCCAGGTTCATCCTTTTTTGAGATCATGAGAGTAACATGCTTGTGTCTGCATATCACTGGAAAGCATCCATGGGACCAGTCTTCTGCCCACACAGCTCCTGACAAGTTCCACTGGACCATGCTTGTGTTCACACAGCTTCAGGGCAGCTCCATAGGGCCAGGAGTTAATCCACTCAGCTCTATAGAAGAGCCATAGACCAAGGCTTGCATCCCACAGCTCAGGGAAGCTCCATAGAATGAGGCTTGTGCCCCACAGCTCAGGGGAAGCTCCATAAGGCGAGGCGTGTGTCCCACAGCTCAGGGAAGCTCCATAGAATGAGGCTTGTGCCCCACAGCTTAGGAGAAGCTCCATAGGGCTAGGCCTGTGTCCCACAGCTCAGGGAAGCTCCTTAGAAAGAGGCTTGTACCCCACAGCTCAGGGGAAGCTCCATAGAATGAGGCTTGTGCCCCACAGCTTAGGGGAAACTCTATAGAAGCTCGATAGAGCCAGACATGTGTCCACACAGCTCTAAGAACGCACCATAGAGCCAGGCTTGCATCCCTCAGATCAGGGGAATCTCTGTAAGACAAAAGCTTGTTTTCAGACAGTTTAAAGGAAGCCCCATATGGCCAGGCTTCCATCCACACAGCTTCGGGGATGTGAACAGTCTTGTGTCCCACACAGCTCCAGGGACGCTCCTGAGAACCAGACTTGCATCCACGCAGCTCTAAAGAAGCGCCATAGGACCAGGCTTGTGGCCTACTCAGCTAAGGGAAAAACATTGCAGAGAAAATCATTGCAGAGAAAACCACTGCAGGAAAAGTCATTATAAAGAACAACATTGCAGAAAAAAACATTACTGAGAAATCCATTACAGAGAAAACCAATACTGAGAAAACCATTACTGAGAAAAGCAATACTGAGAAATCCATTACAGAGAAAACCAATACTGAGAAAACCAATACTGAGAAAAAAATTACAGAGAAAAGCATTGCAGAGAAAACCATTACTGAGAAAACCATTACTGAGAAAACCATTACTGAGAAAACCATTACTGAGAAAACCAATACAGAGAAAACCATTACTGAGAAAACCATTACTGAGAAAAGCATTACAGAGAAAAACATCACAGAGAAAAGCATTGCAGAGAAAACCAATACAGAGAAAAGCATTGCAGAGAAAAGCATTGCAGAGAAAACCATTACAGAGAAAACCATTACAGAGAAAACCATTACTGAGAAAACCAATACTGAGAAAACCAATACTGAGAAAACCAATACTGAGAAAACCATTACAGAGAAAACCATTACTGAGAAAAGCATTACAGAGAAAAACATCACAGAGAAAAGCATTGCAGAGAAAACCAATACAGAGAAAAGCATTGCAGAGAAAAGCATTGCAGAGAAAACCATTACAGAGAAAACCATTACAGAGAAAACCATTACTGAGAAAACCAATACTGAGAAAACCAATACTGAGAAAACCAATACTGAGAAAACCATTACAGAGAAAAGCATTGCAGAGAAAACCATTACTGAGAAAAGCATTACAGAGAAAAACATCACAGAGAAAAGCATTGCAGAGAAAACCAATACTGAGAAAACCAATACTGAGAAATCCATTACAGAGAAAACCAATACTGAGAAAACCAATACTGAGAAAACCAATACTGAGAAAACCAATACTGAGAAAACCATTACAGAGAAAACCAATACTGAGAAAACCAATACTGAGAAAACCAATACTGAGAAAACCAATACTGAGAAAACCATTACAGAGAAAAGCATTGCAGAGAAAACCATTACTGAGAAAAGCATTACAGAGAAAAACATCACAGAGAAAAGCATTGCAGAGAAAACCAATACTGAGAAAACCAATACTGAGAAATCCATTACAGAGAAAACCAATACTGAGAAAACCAATACTGAGAAAACCAATACTGAGAAAACCAATACTGAGAAAACCATTACAGAGAAAACCAATACTGAGAAAACCAATACTGAGAAAACCAATACTGAGAAAACCAATACTGAGAAAACCATTACAGAGAAAAGCATTGCAGAGAAAACCATTACTGAGAAAAGCATTACAGAGAAAAACATCACAGAGAAAAGCATTGCAGAGAAAACCAATACTGAGAAAACCAATACTGAGAAATCCATTACAGAGAAAACCAATACTGAGAAAACCAATACTGAGAAAACCAATACTGAGAAAACCAATACTGAGAAAACCATTACAGAGAAAACCAATACTGAGAAAACCAATACTGAGAAAACCAATACTGAGAAAACCATTACAGAGAAAAGCATTGCAGAGAAAACCATTACTGAGAAAAGCATTACAGAGAAAACCAATACTGAGAAAACTATTACAGAGAAAACCAATACTGAGAAAACCAATACTGAGAAAACCATTACAGAGAAAACCAATACTGAGAAAACCAATACTGAGAAAACCAATACTGAGAAAACCATTACAGAGAAAAGCATTGCAGAGAAAACCAATACTGAGAAAACTATTACAGAGAAAACCAATACTGAGAAAACCAATACTGAGAAAACCATTACAGAGAAAAGCATTGCAGAGAAAACCATTACTGAGAAAAGCATTACAGAGAAAACCAATACTGAGAAAACTATTACAGAGAAAACCAATACTGAGAAAACCAATACTGAGAAAACCATTACAGAGAAAAGCATTGCAGAGAAAACCAATACTGAGAAAACTATTACAGAGAAAACCAATACTGAGAAAACCAATACTGAGAAAACCATTACAGAGAAAAGCATTGCAGAGAAAACCATTACTGAGAAAAGCATTACAGAGAAAACCAATACTGAGAAAACCATTACAGAGAAAACCAATACTGAGAAAACCAATAATGAGAAAACCATTACAGAGAAAACCAATACTGAGAAAACCAATACTGAGAAAACCAATACTGAGAAAACCATTACAGAGAAAAGCATTGCAGAGAAAACCATTACTGAGAAAAGCATTACAGAGAAAACCAATACTGAGAAAACCATTACAGAGAAAACCAATACTGAGAAAACCAATACTGAGAAAACCATTACAGAGAAAAGCATTGCAGAGAAAACCATTATGGGGAAAAGCATTACAGAGAAAAACATCACAGAGAAAAGCATTGCAGAGAAAACCAATACTGAGAAATCCATTACAGAGAAAACCTTTACTGAGAAAAGCATTACAGAGAAAACCATTGCAGAGAAAACCAATACTGAGAAATCCATTACAGAGAAAACCATTGCAGAGAAAACCAATACTGAGAAAACCATTACAGAGAAAAACATCACAGAAAAAAGCATTACAGAGAAAACCATTACAGAGAAAAGCATTACTGAGAAAAGCATTACTGAGAAAAGCATTACAGAGAAAAGCATTGCAGAGAAAAGCATTGCAGAGAAAACCATTACAGAGAAAAGCATTACAGAGAAAAACATCACAGATAAAAACATTACAGAGAAAAACATCACAGATAAAAACATTACAGAGAAAAACATTGCAGAGAAAACCAGAAAAAAACACTGTGGGAAAAGTCACTATAAAGAACAACATTGTAGAAAAAAACATTACAGAGATGATACTTATGGAGTAAAACATTTACGAGAAAACTATGTCAATGATCACCATTAAAGGGAAAAGAAAATCATAAAAGATAAAAAACAAAAACCATTGCAGAGAAAAAGAAGAACACATCGTAGAAAATCATTACAGGGAACACCCCAGAACAAAATCCTTACAATGATTATTATTTAATTAAGATTGTTTCGGCTGCCCCAACAAACTTACTACAGAAAATGTCATTGTAACAAAAATGTTTCACCCTCGCTTCACTGAAATGTTTACCCTACCTCTGCCCCTCCTGCTCTGTAAGCCTTAGAGTAGTCCCTGCCATCCCATCAGCGTGTGCCTAACCCTAGGTCTAACCCTAACGAGTTGCCTCTGAAGCTCCCCACCCCGTCCCTGGCCCCACCCCCTTGTCTGAGCACAAACCACCCTCCAACTGTTCATCTCATCTCCGCCTCAGTGAAAACAGCCCACTTACCTCTGAGAGTAGAAATGTCTTCATGGCTTCCCTGGGCTTCTCCTGGTGGGGTCCTCTCTGACGGGGGCTCTGCTCTGCACTCATTGATGTCACATGACCCCATCGGGGGTTTCGGGCCTAGTGTGTCCAGGAAGAGATGCTCACTCTGGAAGCTGGACTGTGGGGGTCCCAAGGTCCCATCACACTATAGGTTATATAACCTCCATGTTACAGACCTCCTCAGTGGTGCCTTTTCAGACCCAGCCAGCACCCTCGAGCGGGGTGTGCACCCTCTGTTGGGACCTGTGCCCTTGTGTCCCGCCCCTCTGATGGGAAGTGCGCACTGGTGCACTGGTCAGACACGCTCAGTGCCCTCTGTTGGGGTCTCTGCCCTCGTGTCCCAGTCAGACCCTGTCAGCGCCCTCTGCCAGGCTGTACTCTGAGGGTGTCCTGGTCTGACCCTGTCAGAGCCCTCTGTTGGGGTCGCTGCCCTTGTGTCATTGTGTCCCTTTCTGACCCTGTCAGTGCCCTCTGTTGGGACCTGAGCACTGGTGAATTGGTCAAACACCCTCAGTGCCCTCTGTTGAGGTCTCTGCCCTCATGTCCTGGTCTAACCCTGGCAGTGCCCTCTGTTGGGACCTGCGCACTGGTGCACTGGTCAGACACCCTCAGTGCCCTCTGTTGAGGTCTCTGCCCTCATGTCCTGGTCTAACCCTGGCAGTGCCCTCTGTTGGGACCTGCGCACTGGTGCACTGGTTAGACACCATCAGCGCCCTCTGTGGGGGTCTCTGCCCTCTTGTCCCAGTCAGACCTTGTCAGAGCCCTCTGTTGGGGTCGCTGCCCTTGTGTTATTGTGTCCCTTTCTGACTCTGTCAGTGCCCTCTGTTGGGGTCTCTCCGCTCGTGTCCTGGTCAGACCCTGTCAGCACCCCCTGCCGGGCTGTACTCTAAGGGAGTCCCGGTCTGACCCTGTCAGCGCCCTCTGCCGTGCTGTACTCTGAGGGTGTCCAGGTCTGACCCTGTCAGCGCCCCTGCCGGGCTGTACTCTGGGGGTATCTCGGTCTGACCTTGTCAGCGCCCCCTGCCGGGCTGTACTCTGAGGGTGTCCCTGTCTGACCCTGTCAGCGCCCCCTGCCGGGCTGTACTCTGAGGGTGTCCAGGTCTGACCCTGGCAGTGCCCTCTGTTGGGACCTGCGCACTGGTGCACTGGTTAGACACCATCAGCGCCCTCTGTGGGGGTCTCTGCCCTCTTGTCCCAGTCAGACCTTGTCAGAGCCCTCTGTTGGGGTCGCTGCCCTTGTGTTATTGTGTCCCTTTCTGACTCTGTCAGTGCCCTCTGTTGGGGTCTCTCCGCTCGTGTCCTGGTCAGACCCTGTCAGCACCCCCTGCCGGGCTGTACTCTAAGGGAGTCCCGGTCTGACCCTGTCAGCGCCCTCTGCCGTGCTGTACTCTGAGGGTGTCCAGGTCTGACCCTGTCAGCGCCCCCTGCCGGGCTGTACTCTGGGGGTATCTCGGTCTGACCTTGTCAGCGCCCCCTGCCGGGCTGTACTCTGAGGGTGTCCCTGTCTGACCCTGTCAGCGCCCCCTGCCGGGCTGTACTCTGAGGGTGTCCAGGTCTGACCCTGTCAGCGCCCTCTGTTGGGGTCTCTGCCCTCGTGTCCCTTTTTGACCCTGGCAGCGCCCCCTGCCGGGCTGTACTCCGAGGGTGTCCCCTCTCCACTGTCGGTCACAGGGCTCAGGCCTGTCCTGTCGTCCGCAGGTGTATTTATTTCACTGTTATTTATTCCTGAATCACAGCCATATTTTTGTACAAAGTGAGCTACGTGCCAGCGAAATAAAGTCTATTTTTCTATGATTGTGTCAAGTGCGTTCTTGTATTCCGTGTCCTCAAGGACTACAAATGGGGACCACGAGGATGGGGAGGGTGGAGGAGCGGGGGAGGGAAGGAATGGACGCATGAGTCATCCAGATGTTTTACAGCTAATAAATAAATATATAGTGATACTTTGCAGCGAACACGGTTCACAAACTAAGAACTGTTTCTCAAGAACAAAAACATGTCTAAATCGACCCAGGAATCCATCTGGAGGTTACAACATTACAATGTCTCTTCTGCGGGCGCGTGCCCCCGGGGGGGACGCACTCTTGAGGAATGTTAATGTGTTCCGCGCGCACATCCATCTTCCATCAGTGTCTGCCCGGGGCGCGTGCACGTGGCAGGTGAGGAGCCGCTGCAGAGGGTGGAAAATTGAGGTGTGGGGGCATAAGATACACAGGACACCCAGGGAGGGGCGGGGGCGGACCGACCCACAGGAGAAGCTGGGGATATCTGCTCGGGCAGGGAGGGCTGGGGCAGAGTCAGTCTGTGATTCTCTCACATTCTTCTGCTTCTTTGGGGCCAACACCCAGACCTGATGGCGTTAGAGACGCTTCAAGCTGATGTTAGTCCTGAAGTGCCAGAGGGCAATGATGACAGGTGCCCTCTGGGATTTTCACGCACAGGCAGGGACGGGGGCAGACCGACCCACAGGAGAAGCTGGGGCTATCTGCACGGGCAGGGAGGGCTGGGGCAGAGCCAGTCAGATCCTCTCACATTTTCTAACACCCAGACCTGATGGCGTTAGAGACGCTTCAAGCTGATGTTAGTCCTGAAGTGCCAGAGGGCAATGATGGTAGGTGCACTCTGGGACTTTCACGCACAGGCAGGGACGGGGGCAGACCGACCCACAGGAGAAGCTGGGGCTATCTGCACGGGCAGGGAGGGCTGGGGCAGAGCCAGTCAGATCCTCTCACATTTTCTAACACCCAGACCTGATGGCGTTAGAGACGCTTCAAGCTGATGTTAGTCCTGAAGTGCCAGAGGGCAATGATGGTAGGTGCACTCTGGGACTTTCACGCACAGGCAGGGACGGGGGCAGACCGACCCACAGGAGAAGCTGGGGCTATCTGCACGGGCAGGGAGGGCTGGGGCAGAGCCAGTCAGATCCTCTCACATTTTCTAACACCCAGACCTGATGGCGTTAGAGACGCTTCAAGCTGATGTTAGTCCTGAAGTGCCAGAGGGCAATGATGGTAGGTGCACTCTGGGACTTTCACGCACAGGCAGGGACGGGGGCAGACCGACCCACAGGAGAAGCTGGGGATACCTGCACGGGCAGGGAGGGCTGGGGCAGAGCCAGTCAGATCCTCTCACATTTTCTAACACCCAGACCTGATGGCGTTAGAGACGCTTCAAGCTGATGTTAGTCCTGAAGTGCCAGAGGGCAATGATGACAGGTGCCCTCTGGGATTTTCACGCACAGGCAGCCATGTTTGCATGCGGCCATGGCTTATTTTATCACATCAGCCATAAAGCCCAGCAGAATCAGGAGACACAACTGAAAACATTTAGGGACATGTGTATGAAACTTCCAATTTGTATTTCCTAAATAGCGAATCCTAAGAAATCGCTATTTAGGAAATGCAAAACGGAATGTACAAAAATTGTGATTTCCTAATAGTGATTCCGACAAAGTCACAATCGCTATTCAAGAAAAGCAAAAGCGTTCGTTCCTCTGGGCCTAAGGCCTCCCTTAAACCACCCCAAAAAGAAGTGATGCACGTGTAAAGCGCGAGTGTGCGCTCCATGGCACTGCCATAGCAGCAGTTTTGGGTGCCTTTTATATTTTGCACATGGTTACCATCGACTTGGATTCAATGGTAATGGCATTTCCCAAATGCCCATTTCTCACTTAGGAAATGCTTTGTACATGTGCTTAGGAAGTCGCAACTAGGAATTCCCTATTTGTGATTTCCTGTTTTGGTAATCACAAATAGCGATTTCCACAGGGTCGAAATCGTAATTTGGGACCGCGTTTCTGCTTTGGTACATAAGGAAACCCATTTAGCATTTCTTAATCCCCCAAAATAACTATTCCGTTCGTTAAGAAATGCTGAATGGCTTTGTTCATATGGCCCTTGCTCTCTAGTGCCTACCTGTGAGTAAGCCTGGCTTGTCAATCCTCATTCCTCTCAGGAACCTCCTCGGCCTTTACTTCCTGGTTGCTGCTTTGAATGGGTCGAGGGACCTTAAGTGGGCAGTGCTGCTTACCGCATACACACTGATGACGAACCATTATTGTCTCTTCCACATAGGTTTGACTTTGGCAATTGACAGTGTTTACACGGGCATAAGTCAACCATAGGAAGCTCTTCAGAGTTCCCGTGTTTCTCCCTTTCTCACTCTCCTCCCTGTTCCCCTAAAATATAATCCTTTCACTCTTGTTACACTCAGGAGCTGGGTCTATATTTCAGGAGTGACTTAGGGGTGGCCTGTGGAACTGCTGTTCAGCTTCTTGACTCTCACATGTTACAAGGCCGACAACTCATTCACGCCACATCAGTATGCTCCGTGTTGCACATATCTTCATGGATAACCCACTTTAGACCTGTCAGCCTTCGGGTGCTCTTCCCTCAAACTTTTTTCCTTGCTCCTCCATTTTTGATGATCTCGTTTTTGTTGGACGTAGCACTCTGCGCACTTTACCGCTGCTCACCACTGATAAAGTGCTTGTGCTTACTCCATTAAACATAGTGAAATTGGCTTGCACCAATTGGCATATTAACTTTACTGCAAAGGCCCTAGTTAAGTGGTAGTACATGTACCCAGAGCCTTTAAATAAAATGCTGCTAGTAATCCTGCAGCACTCATTGTGCCACCCACGTAAGTAGCCCTTTAAACATGTTGCAGGCCTGACATCGCAGTCTGTAGTGCAGTTTTAATCTGCCATTTTGACCTGGCAAAATAAACTTTTTGCAGGGATAAATCTTTATTTTCAGTACCAATAAGTCACCCCTAGGGTAGGTCTTGAACAGCCATTAGGGCACGGTACAGTATTTTTAAAAAGCTGGACATGTACCTTTAATTTTTACATGTCTTGGTAATGAAAAACTCTTAAATTCATTTTTCACTACTGCAAGGCCTGCCTCTCCTTAGGATAATATTGGGTTACCTTACCACATTTAATATGTGATAACTTGAAATTGGGAGCAAGTAGGAATTTCCACTTTGGTGTCTAAAGAATTGTATTTAAAACCATCTCTAATGGTGAAGTCGAGTTTTAAGTCATAATATTGAAAGGGCCACTTTTACAAATTTGCATTTTATTGTCCCAACCATTTGGTGCCTGCAGCCTATACCCTGGATCACATGACTAGGTTCAGGTGTCAGGTCATCTTTGTGTATTGCTCCCAGACAGTGAGACAAAGGGGGAATAGGTTTTGGCAGGATGGGCCATCTCAGACTTGTAAGCGAGCGGTGCTGTCGCCTGCCACACTTGTACATCACAAAGACTCTGCTCAGCACACTTACAAAGGGATTCACACTAGTATTTTGTGCCCTGAGACAGGCTGGGGCCAGGACGGAGAGGCAGGAAATTCCAAACACCTCTGGAGATGGAAACTTCCAGAACCTTCTCCTATTTCAAAGCTGGCACCAAGTATACATATTGGACCCTCAGACCCAACTCTTCAGTACACCTCTGGACCTGTGGAAGACTCAGAATCAAGGACTGCTGTGCTGCTCTGCTGGAAGAAAGACTAGCTCGCTGCCCTGCTAGACTGCTGCCCTTCTGCTCTGCTTCCTGAATGAGAAGGACTGCTCCTCCACATTGAACCCAGGACCACCAGAGTCACTACAAGGGCTAGTTGGCTGGCCACCTGAACAAAGCCTCAGGGACAGAAAAGGCTCCAATCAACCTGAACCCTTCACCTGGACTCTGCCTGCTGGGAGTCCTAACCCCCCACAAGTGGGGCGCCTGCAGTCCCGGACCCTTGGAAGCAGGGCTAAAGCTGCTCTGCCAGCCCAGCTGTGGTCTCATCAGAACAGATGCAGCACTACGCAAGCCCGATGCAGCTCTTTGCAGTGCCTCATCGGAACTGGTGCAGCACGGTGCAGCCTCAATGCAAGGCTGTATCGCAGCCTACACAGCTCTTTAGAAGTGCTGTTGTGCGATGCATCTTCGACGCAGACCTCGCAGCCTCTCATCTGAACTGATGCAGTGCAACACAGCCTTAATGCAAGCCCACATGGCAGCTCTCGCAGCTCATCGAAGCCACCTCTTCATGACGCATCTTTGATGCGGACCTCGCATCGCTTCTCGAAACCGCTGCTGTACGGCATATCGCTCCGCAACCAGGATTTAAAGTACAGTTTTTAGTTGGACTAACTTGGTCCTTGTTTCCTGCCCACACACCATCATGATTGGCCTTAACTTGTGACTTTGTCCCAGTCCGGCGTGACCATATAACCTAAGTTGGCGCTTAGTGATCTTATGCACAATTTGGACCTATACATTTAAAAGTGCACATCACCAGTTGTACTAATTGGATTTTTTGTCATTTTGGTGTCAAATACTTTATTAAATGTCACTCTGGGGCGTGGCCTGGGTGGCCAGGGTGGAGGACGTGCTCGGGTGAGCTTCCGTCTGCTGCCCCCATTAAGCCACTTCCTTCGGTGCTGTGCTGCCTGCGAGGGTCGCTGCAGGACCCGATAGGCTCCCTGACTCGCTGCACTGACATAATTGCGGGTACCCCGGCACGGGGCTGTGCCATACGCAGGGTCCGTAACGTGTCCTTGTAGGGCTGCATACTCCATCATGACTGACTGGTGGCAGTGAGCGCCTCCAGCCGTCCCAGAGCGGCTGCTGATGCATAACTTCAATACCTGCACCCAGGGCTTTAAGTGGGGCGGGTCTCACCGGGTCTGAGCACCAGCAGTTTTTTTAAGGGGGCCTCGAAACGGGTCTCTATCGGGCTCTGTTTTGTGCCCTGGCACAGGCGGTCCGTTTTTTTTTCCTGGACTGCAGTGACAGGAGGCACATCGATGTGGCGTGGTGAGCGTTGTAGAGGAAGGGAAATCCTTCAAAGAGAGTCATTTTCTCTCTGGATTTCCCTTCTCTTTTTGAAACTCAGGAGCAGCAACATTGTGGTGGTGTCACCAGGGCTTTAAGTGGAAGTTTTTTCAATATTATGTACAAGCCATAGTTACTGCTTATTTATCTTATGCAACTAACAACCATTGACAAAGCCAATAGTCCTAACTTGTAGGTATGATGTTATGTTATGTTAAATATATTTATACAGCGCACGTACACCAAACGGTTTCATGGCGCTAGTAAGCAGGAGAGGAGCTGCGACAGCGATACATTTGGCTTACAGATATGCCTGAGTAAAGAGAAAAGTTTTAAGCAGTTTCCTGAACTGTGCATAAGAGGCCGTCAGCCTCATTTCCACGGGGAGCGAGTTCCAGAGCTGCGGAGCTAAGACCGCAAATCTGAGCCCTCCGTGTTTTTTGCGTTTAAATACGAGAGTGGTCAGCAGATTTAAGTTGAGAGGGAGTATAGCGCTGAATCCTGGAAGAGATGAAGGTAGGGCCGTTCCCCGTTAGGGCTTTGAAGGTGGTACATCCCAGCTTAAAGGCGCAGCGTTTAGCCACTGGAAGCCAGTGAAGGCTCTTCATCAGGGGTTTAACGTGGTGTCGTATGGGTTGGCGGGCGATTAATCTGGCTGCATGGTTTTGCACCAACTGCAATCGTTGTAATTGACATGCGGGGATGCCAACATAAAGTGAGTTGGCGTAATCAGTACGCGACATTACCAGGGCAAGAATAGTCAAGGTTAAGGCCTCCGTGGTTAAGAATCTACTGATCTTCCGGATTCTGCGAAGATGGAAGAAGCACGCCGAGACCACTGAGCCTATCTGGGCCTTCATGGAGAGATCGTTACTAATCACAATCCCTAGACTCTTGACAGAGGTTGCTGGTAGTGGGGGACTACCTAGCATAGGAGGCCAGAATTGGCATTCCATGGATTTGCTAGTCCACCTGTAAGAATGAGCTCAGTTTGGTCAGGATTTAATTTCAGTTGGTTGTCATTCATCCAGACACTAATAACGCTCAGCGTAGACTGGAAATTGAACGATGATGAGGTGGTAGGATTAATGTCAAACACCAGCTGAAGGTCGTCGGCATAGTTGAAAGTAACGACCTTTCTCTCGCGTAGAGACCAGATCAGGGGAAATAGGTATAAGTTAAACAGAAGGGGCGAGAGGGAAGACCCCTGAGGGACCCCACACGTTAATTTCACTTTCTGGGAGGAGAGATTCGCAAGGCAAACAGCTTGGAAACGATTTCTAAGGAAGGAAGAGATCCACCTCAATGCCAGGCCCTGGATCGCCGTGGCGTTACTGACACGGTCGATCAGAATATCATGATCGACCGTGTCAAAAGCAGCTGACAGATCTAGGAGTACCAGGGCCTGGGTGAGGCCTCTGTCCATCCCCCTCTGAGTTCATCCATAACTGCAAGGATGACGGACTCTGTTGAATGTGCTGGCCTAAAGCCTGCCTGGTGAGAGTCCAAGAAATGAGATTGTTCAATTAAGGAACTCAGGCAGTTTGCCACATGAGCTTCTAGGATTTTCCCCAGGTAAGGCAGCAGGGAGATGGGCCGGTAGTTACTGAGCACCAAGGGATCCGAGTTGGGTTTCTTCAGAATCGGGATGATCTCAGCACTTTTGAAGATGTCGAGGACAATACCAAGTTTTAGTGAGTTATTAAGAAATGATAGGGGGGGGTCGGGGCAGGTGAGGAAAGCCTCACGTAGAATATGATGTGGGAGAGCCAGAACTAACTTTTTTTAGTAGACCAAAAAGATTTCCTTTGAAATTGGGGAATTTGATTAAATACAAGCGAGTTTTTGCCAGGAGCTGGGGGGGCTATAGAGGAGGAGGAGGCTGGAGGAATACTAGTTTTAATCATAGTAATTTTGTTAATGAAATAAGAATTGAGCGAGTCACATAGGGGTTGCGTGGGAACAGGTTTCGCTATGACCCTGTCTGGGTTAGTGAGTTCGTTGACTATGTAAACAAGCATTTGCAATGCAATAGGTCTCGCATTCACGCGAGTTTGAGCTATTGGCATTGTAAATGACAATATTTTTTATATATGTGTTGCTTTTCAAAACCCAAATAAAAGGCATTGTCATTTATAATGTCAATAGCTTAAACTCGCGCAAATGCAAGACCTCTTGCATTGCAAATGCTTGTTAAGGCCTGTCATTACACTGACTTTGTGGCATAGGTAGCCTGGGAGGTTCTGCCGCTCTCTTTGAACGTTAGACTGTGTGGTAGCTTCGTGGTCTCGGACTTCCACACACACCCTGAGAAGGAAGGAGCTGCTATTTAGCAAGAACATTTGCGCTAAATTTAGTTGACCTTTTTGGTAGTGGACGCGAATGAATGTGAAATGTTTACTAGTAATTAAAGGCAAACTAGTTTAGGGCTCTGGCCGTTGAATCAACTTTTAGGGGGGAGTTTGTATAGGGTGACCAGACATCCTTGTAAAATCGAGAAAGCTCTATGTTTACTTGAACTGTGTTGATGGAAAAGTTCCAGGGGCTATTTACTAAAAAATGTTCGGTTTGTGCCAGATAGGGACATGTTTTCAGCTCGTTAATCTCTCGTCGGTCCTTCCTGCTTGATAGCGCCTCCTACTTGAAGTGTACTTCGGTTTATTTGTTCTGGAACAACAGTTTAAATATAGTGTAATAGAGAACACAACGCTTTACTTTTGGGACTGACTCTAAATGTCAAAACGAAGTGTAATCCATATAATTCGATCTATCCCTCTTTATGAACCTGGTGGAATTACACCAAGCCAGAAGGGACCTGCTTGTTTTGGTATTTGTTGGTATTGTATCGTCTGCAGATGGGTGTGCTGCCTTAGCACACTGCCCATCATGGCTCCATTGGCTCTTTGACTTTTCTTTGCTTTCATAGGACATCTGGCTGATGATGAACTAAACAAGCGATTTGTGACACCCAGTGTTGTCCTTTGGGAGTTCAAGCGACTCTTTGGTGGAAAGCAGGGTTCAGGATCATTGCATTGCATGTTTTATATAGTGCATTACAACAATATTAGCAGCACTACAGCACTAATTCCTAAAGCGTCAAATAGACGTGAGGTGAAGAATAGCAGTACTTACCGTAACAATGTGTGTGTAAGTAAGCGATAGTATAGGCCTCGATTTAGTGACTTACAAACAATTCAAAAAATATAGAAAGGTTTCTGGTTTCATTTTTTTTGTATTTTGGTTTCACTTTTTTGTATTGTATAAACACTAGGAACACTGTTATATGTTACCACTGTCACATATAGCGCTTCATGCCGCACTTCTGCCATGGGCTAGGTCTTGAAGCTGTTTCCCCTCAATGGGTCTTAGTGTGTTGTGCCTGCCTTGCATCGTTTTCATATATTTTCTTTCAATATATATTGGTTTATATTGAATACAGAGCAGATTTCATGAAATTTACACAACAGGATCAAATATCAAAGTAAATCAGTAGATAGAAAATATATTTTGATAAAGTTGAACAAATATAAAGGGCCGTGTTTATTGTGTGTTTTGCGTACTCGCCCTTCCGTCCTAGTTGCAGTTGCCCCCTGTGGCAGATGAGACGGCGCGTGGCCTCCTTGCCAGAGGACTTGTGCCCCCCCCTGCCCCCCTGTAGCCTCGCGCTCTACCCCAGAAGTGCATTGAAGGTCATCGGCGGTGCGCTGCAGCTGAGAGCCTTGAACTGCTCGTTCTGAGGAAAGCGTCTCCTGTGTAATAGGGAGCGATGACAGATTAGATATCCGACCAGGTGTCCTCCGCCTATTTCCCCACGAAAAAGGATAACCGTGTTAGTTACAAGGGGTGCATTCATCCACTCATCCGCCCACTGCACTCAAGGCGGTACCCATTTCACTGGCTCTGAAAAGGCGCCAGAGGGTGTGGGGCTGCGTCCCGCGCAGAATCACGGGCCCTGCGTGCACCGATGATGTTAGCGCACCACTGGCTTTGTTGTGGGCGCTTAGCACACCTGTAGGCATTCACGTCTGGCAGAAACAGCGTGTTGTGTATTGCATGTGTAAATCTACTAGGTACCTTAGCGAGCGAAGCATCAGCTGCTGCGATTATGTCGGATCTGGTGGCTCAGTGGATGCTTCCACTACAGGGGACTGTGTTCGCCCTCAGGGTCACAGATTCAAATCCCAGCAAGTCCACTCCTGGCCTTTCATCCATCTGAGGTCGATAAAATGAGTACCATTGAGTTGGCTAACAATAACCATCTGTTATTCATCGCCAAGATGCCTGCGGGTGCACCTGCGCTTTACAGATACACAGTTATGTTATGTATGATGCCTATAGAGAGCACCCCACGTGATAAAATATAAATAATGTTTGTATAGTGCTTAACACCACAATTGTACCCGTGTTGTACTTTACGTAGTTTTAGCAGTTAACGCTGGCGCTGGAGTGTGTGGTTGGCTCTTACGCTTCCGCTACAGTGCGGCAATGGAGTAATGCCATGAAAGCACTCGTCTCATTAGACCAAGGGGCGCTAACGCTCGCCCTAAGAGTACCCTGTGGACACAGAGCTGCTTTAACACTCCTGATAGCGTGCGGTGTTGCTGCTACAGCGGAGCGTTAGAGCCCTGTATTGCAGGATGGGGGTGTGGGCGCTAACCCTCGCGTTGAGAGTGCTCCGTTGGCACAGAACGGCGCTACACTCCTGATAGCGCGCTGTATTGCTGCTGGAGCGCTGTGTTAGAGTCCGGTATGGGAGCAGGGAGCGCTCCCGCTCCCCTGAAGAGTGCACTCCTGGGGCAGGGAGGGGCGCAGCGCTCCTGCCCCCGGTGAGTGCGGGTCTGCCGGCAGGCACTGCCCATCTGGCGGATCGGCGGCTCGTCATCTGGGGCCGGCTGACTTTCTGATGGAGGGAGGCCTTTGTCTGCTGACGCCTGCCTGAGTGAAAGGACACAAAAGAGGCCTGCCCCTCACACGGATGGTGCTCTGCCCGCGGGGAAGCAGCGCTCTGCCCACTTCAGGTGCTCTTCAGTAGTCCCGGGAAAATACTAGATGCCAGCCCGGTAGCGGGGCTCCAAGGACCGGCTCCTGACACCGAATCCCGCGTTAAATTGTGCATGCGTGGGGGCGTTCATGGAACACACATACTATGGTAAGGCTCTGTGCCTTGTATTCACCGTTCTCGCTCCAGAGTGCATTCTGACAGTCACCCGGACCTCCAGTGCTGCTTTTTGAACTACTGCGGCTGCTTGCAATGCTTGTTTGCTGTGGTTTCCGTGCTCTGCGGGACCCTGTGCGCAAGCTCGACGGTGATAACCCTGTGTCATCGCCGTTCATTGACTCCGCAGCATCGATCCATTATCGGGGCTTTCCTTGCTGTTCTGTTCCTAAGCCGCTTGTCCTGACACTTGCATCTTCGCTCTGATTGCAGCGCTCGGGTGGATGGCAGTGAAGGTCTCTTGTGTAATCGTATGTGGACTGGTAGGGTAGCTACTGACCGGATGGCTCTTGGCTGCGCATCGCATCACAGAAGTGAAGGGCAGAATTAACAAGTAGCTTTTGGAAGTGGAACAAGGCGAGGAGGGAGAGGAGGGGGGCCACGCCCCCAACCACGACCGGCCGGTCTGACACATCCGTCAGGGATAAAAAACAGATGGCACACTGCACTCAATTAAGTGCGAGCGAAGCGGAGGAAAACTGTAGTTAGGTACCGCTGCTTCGGGACTACACGGAAGTTAGCATAGGATCAACAGCCAACAGAAATCAAGAAAACAACAGCAATGCCAGACTTAAACCAATCGCAAGGGGCAGGAGAAATTACACGGAGTTGAAGCCAATATACAGATTACTTTAAGTCTCGCTGAGACAGCGCATGCAGCGCATGCGCTGCCAAGGCGAGACCTAAAAATCTCTTTGGACTTATTTGCCGAATTTACAATCTTTGCAGAGAAGTATTCTGCCTTAGTCTGAAGGATTGCGTTTTTATAATCTTTGAGCAGAGTAACATAGAAGGCTCTTTTATCCAAGGAGTAGTCGTGTCTCCACTTACGTTCGGCTTGCCGTAGTGCAAGTTTTTTAAATTTTAAATCGTTGGAGAACCATCGTTGGGCATCGTGGGGTCGCATAGTCTTGATTTTCTTAAAAGGGGCAATGCGATTACTAGCAGATTCAAGCCAAGCTGTACTATCTATTGCCTGGGTGTGGAGAGTTTCTTCCGCAGTAGGGGCTGTGGCCGCTAGTATTGAGCAAAATTCGCCCATATTAGCGCGGTTCCAGTTTCTAGCCAGGTTGTTTTTTATCTGAACAGGGGGGATGCTGGATATAACAAATGTGATAAGATGGTGATCCGACCAAGTGCATGGTGAGATAGCAAAGTTAGATATTTCCAAATTAGAAGTCCATACTTCGACGAAGGAATGCCCCTTTATGTGGGAGGCAGTCTTGCACATGTGACTTGTTGTATCATATATCTGGACGCAATGACAGTAACAGCAAAATACAAGTCGGGCGACAAACTGTGCTAAACACAGATTTTTAGCTTACGTGTTTTTAAGCCACGCCCTTAATTACATTGACCACGCCCCTTTGAGAGACCCCCCAGTTTTTTCATCCCACTTAAAGCCCTGCCTGCACCCACCCTTGATATCTGGTTGGCCCAGGAGTGGGGGCAATTCAAATACTGCCACGTGACACTGCTGCTCGCCCCAGCCTGCGGGGCTCAGTCAGCCCAGAAGGGGGGCGGAGCTGTTGCAGCCAGGGAAGTACGATCCCTCCAGCCGCATGGCGGGCTCAGTGCAGACTCTCTTGTCCTAAGTGGAGGTGGACCTCGGAGCATATGGTGGGATCTGGCCCTGGGGCTTGAGGGGCCTGAGATTGTGGCATTCGGTGGCCCCAGGACAAGCACTTTCAGGTAGCGGGCAGGTGGAGGTGGTCGGCAGACATGCTGGCATCTGCTTCAGCCCTGCATTGATCGGCACCCCCTGTCCTGCACCATAGGTTGCAAAGCGGGGCCTAGCTCACAGTGCACCGGGATAGGACTTGGCCCGGGCCTTCCAGCCTGGCAGGGATCATGTTGGGGCCTCGAGCCAAGGGATCCAGCAGCTCCAGAATCTCTACGAGGGGTGTGGGCTGGCTGCTAGAGAATAGAAGGGGGTGAAGGGCTGACTGCTGGAGCTGGCCAGGTAACCGCCCCTGAAGCAAGCGGGTTAGCGTCCCCCTTGAAGTGGACTTGGGCACTGGCACACTAATGGTGGAGGAACACCTGGGGTGGGCACGACCCCTGGCTACCTTTCTTATACATCACCGTGATGGGGAGCTGAGAGACAGGACATCATGGGCCGTGACAAGGCACCACAGTGCCAGGCCAAGATGGACGTATCCCCTACATGCTTCTCTACCCCTCCATGCTGAGAGTTATCCATGACTGCAAGACTGTGTTCTTTGACACGCCCAAATAGGTCTGGACCTTGCTCAATGACCACTCATGACCAACCAACCACCACCATGGCAGTTGACCGATCCACCCAAGGTGACGGGTCGCGTGAACAAGAGGGCGAAAGGAAGGCGACTACGGAAGCGATCACGAAGAAGACGTGGGGGACCATCAGAAGTGGAGGCCTCCATGGAATCCGAAGGAGAAAAGTCCGATCATTCAAAAGCAGCTGAACACGTGTCCCAGGCACAATTTTTTGACGATAAGGACCACACCCCGGGATAAGTCCCCAATGTTAATCGAGAAAAATCATATTGCATGCCAGCACCAATGTATCCTCTGACAGCGACACCAAGTATCGGTTCCTCTGGGGGTGGCTGATGGATGTTTCATCCAATTCATCTGAGTACATCAACCCCCCCTTAATTAGTTCTATGTTTCAGTTGGGATTGGGCAACAGATGCTTCTTTAAGGAGGGAAATATAGGGTTAGGGGAGTTGGGAGTTTGTTTTTCAACTGTATGTTTTTCGATTATTTTGTTTTCTTTGTTGTTCATGGCCATTGGATGCACTGCATGATCCCGCATCATCTAAGCAACCGGTGTGGCAAGCCCACCGGTTAGGGTCTGGGTGGGCCTTGCCCAAAGGGCGGGGTGGGGGACAGAGAGCCTATGCACTGCTTCACTTTCCAACCACACCACTACTAATATGGGGGCACACTCGGTGATCACCTGGAATGTCATTGATCGTTTAAACCGGATGAAGATACGGGCCATGTTCCAATTTGTGCAATGACCTAATCCAAGGGTCTTGTTGCTCCAGGAGACCCATCTATATGGTCACAATTGCCGCTTCCTGGCCTGCAGGGTCTACAAAAGGGTATACCATGTGGGGTACACATGTGGGTCCCACAGGATCGCCATCCACTTACATAAAACACTACCCCTAGCAGTAACCAAGGTCACACAAGATGATCTAGTTCGGTGTGTAATTCTGGAAAGGGCCCTAAGGGACACCCCATATGACACAATAGGTGTGTACATCCCACCTGCCATGCATCCATCCACTCTAAGGGCCCTTGGAGACCTAGTGGCAGCCCTGCCCTTGGTTGACTATTGTGGGGAGGGGAGACTTTAGTGACATTATGGGGCAATTGGACTGGTATAGACTGGTATAGAGCTCGGGATGGTCCCCTAAGGCAGGGAAGGGTCTGGTGGAATGGTCGAGAGGGCTGGGACTCAGTGATTCCTGGCGGGTTTGAAATTCCAGGAAACAAGAATATACACATGCTTCAGCAGCACACGGGTCCCTGTCTCATATAGATTGTTTCTTCCAGCAGAAGAGCTCCTCTACTCAACGGGATCACAGATACTCCCCCGCGGGATGTCAGACCATGCGCCGGTGCTTACTCTCTTTGGTACCCCATAAGTGGGCAATCGTCCAATGTGGTACCTCGATGCCTGACTCCTGGTGGATGACCAGTTTACGGATTACTTGATGGAGGAGCTATACGCCTTCCTAGACAAAAAAGAGCCCAGTAGAGTCGCCGGGGTGTTGTGGGGAGCATGCAAACTGTCAATAAGAGGTATCTCCCGATCCTATGTTAGGGGAATGGACCGTGAAAAATAGAGCCGCATAACGGAATTGGAAGCCTCAATACTGCCGTGGAAGTGGTGGGACCCCAGTAGGTTGACAGACCAGATGCTGCACCAGCTAGAGCTCGATAGAGCAAAGCTGCTCTATCTATGCATGGAGGAAGCTTGGAAGGTCTGGATGGCCTCAGTGCGGAGAGTGTAGGAATGGGGGGAGAAATCGAGCAAGCTCTTACACTGGTTGGCCACGAAGAATTCAGTAGCTAGGGTGATATCAAGCATAAAAGATGAGGCTGGGCAAATGGTAGAGGATTCCCAGGGGATTACAGAGGTCTTTTCCCGATATTACGAGAAGTCATATGAGGCACGGGTCCACCCAATCATTGACACCCCTGCTAGTCGACCTTCGGTGACCCAACTAGCGGTGGCAGACAGGTCGGCCCTAAAACAAGCCATTACTCCCGAGGAGGTGGGAAACACATTGGCAGATCTAAATTCTGGAAAGGCGCCGGGGCCGGATGGCTACCCAGTGGAATACTACCGCAAGTTTCAGCCGGATGTTCTCCCGCCACCTACTCGACTTATTTACTGAGGCTAACGCCAACGGTCATTTCCCACCAGAGTAGACCTGGCCATGCTGTTGGTCCTATTCAAGCCAGGCTGCCCTCACCATGACTATGCATTGTATAGGCCCATCTCCTTTATTAATACAGAGGTGAAGCTACTCACAAAACTCCTTGCTAATTGCCTGCTCTGGGTCATTCTGCATCTGGTCCACCCAGACCAATGTGGTTTTATTCCACACTGTAGTACCAGACGCTGTATTCGTAGGGTGCACCTGGCACTGGCTCGCATTCAGGCCCTGGGTGGTCCGGCAGCCCATATATTAATAGATTTCAGGAAGACATTTGATACCATCAGCTGGTCGTATTTGGAGGAAACCCATATTGGGATGTTGCTTGGACCCATGTTCTGTGCCTTCATCAGGGTCCCTTACCCTGGTCCACAGGCCTGGGTGTGTATCAATGGGGTGCTGTTCCATAGCTTTCGCATCTGGACGGGCACCAGACAGGTTTGTCCCCTTTCTACCCTTCAGTTTGCCTTGGCCATGGAGCCCTTGGGGACATCCGGTGCGATGCCCAGGTCTGGGGGTTTGACTGGGGCCTTACAACAGAAGATTGAATAGCCCTCTATGCTGACGACCTCCTGCTATTACTATCTCGACCGGCTGATACCGGACCTTGACTCCTCCGTATACCAGAAGTCTTCGGGATGACCTCCAAATTAAAGGTCAACTGGGACACAGCCCTGCTGGTCCCCTTGAGGGGTGACCGCCAGGACAAGAATTGTCATCCTCAAGTCCCAATATGTCGTTTTCAATATCTGGGTATTTGCATCTCCTGGGAACCAGGTCTTACCTGGAGCCTAAATCTTTGTTCAGTGATGCAGAGGGCTCGGGAGGACATGGCGCGATGGGACAAGCTCCCCCTTAATCTTATGGGTAGGATAGCACTCTTCAAAATGATGGCTCTCCTGAGGCTGCTCTATTTATTTAACAATTACCCGCTACACATTCCAAGAACCTGGTTCACAGCTATAACGGCCTTAGGGTGCAGATTTATATGGGCCGGCAAACCCCTTTAGTGACATTCTGCAAATGTGTCCACTCGGTCTACAATAGCGGCTTCACCATGGAAGACGTTCACCTGTACTACTGGTTGACTCAACTCTTGTCCATCAATGATTGGATGCATGGGGGCTGGGGAGTTCAAACGTATCAGGGTGAGCTGTCCCTTTTAGACTTGAATATGATGTTGAGTATCCTTTGCGGGGCACCCATTCCGGCCTCTCTCCCGGAGGTAACACAGGTGGTGTGTCGGGCTTGCAGAGCAGCCCTGAGATGGACCAGTTGGAACTGCAAAATTACACTAGAAACCCCCTTGCGGGTGGGCCCGTGGTTGGGCCACGTCTCAAAACTGGAGGGGGTTTAAAGGCGTGGACCATTTAGAAATATCAAAGCCGGGGATGTCTAGGAGCGGGCAAACATGAGGACGTCCCAGGATTTGAGCACAGACTTCCAAATGCTGGCCTTTCAATTTTTTCGGTATCGCCATCTCCGACACGTGCTCCATGAATATCACGGGGATCTAGAAGAGGTCCCAGAACTTAACCCTCTGGAGAGTAGGTTGTTTATAGGTCATCTGGGAAAGGGTGGAATATCACATATTTATAAGACCTTGGTAGTCAACTCACCCGACCTGTTGGACCCCTTAGGGGAGAAGTGGGAGGACTGGGTGGGAGCACTGGGCGAGGCCGATTGAAAGGATGCTTTCGTGGCACCCTGTACACTAGCGATTCCACCAAGGCTCCAATTTGTGCAATTCAAATACCTCCATCAGCCATATATCCCATTCTTGAGAAACATGGAGGTCACAGGAAGCAAAAAACTGCTAAGTTTGGAGATTTTTCAAAAGTTTCAAAAATAAGTGAAGTATCTACAAAGACTTCAAAAAAGATAAAAACGAATGAAGACAAGAATGTAGTAGGTTCTCCATTTTCAAACAGTTCAGGAGTTTCATGTTTCTGTAATGTATTAGCTAATGTTCTATTCCACCTACAACCGGTGGTTGAAAACATTCAACAAAACAAAGATAAACCTATAAGTGAAGCTGGTAAACTCTGTTGAGTTTAGTACAGACTTGAAAACATGTGTGTTCCTCAACTGAATTCATACACAATGTTGTTGATCACTGTAATGATGCTTCACAATTCACTTTGAATGTGCAACATGATGCTCAGGAATTTTTAATGGTAAATGTGCTAAATGTGCTAGAAAATGAGGAACGGCAATTAAAGACGAGCTATTCATGGAATCGGAACCATAAGTGTGTTCATTGCTCCTATTCAGGCAGAACACACATTGATTCATAATGATCTGTGTACCTTAGAGCACCAGATTACAGGTCAGGATTACAGGTCAGGATTACAGGTCAGTAGCTTTTGAAAAACTTCTGGTTAAAACTGTGCAGAAGAACTGCTGTCAAGAGTGCAGGTCAGAACTGCTGTCTACTGAAGTTGTGAGACACAGTTCAAAATATCTTATTCATATGCTAATGAGATGTAGAGGAGATGGAGGTAAAATAAACACTGATATCACCAACTTCAAAGCTAGTCAGATACATCAATTTATAGGAAAACATACAATGCTGTTGCCATTATTTTCCAACACTTGACTAGATGAGCAGCAACCTTGGGGATATTGTCATTCTGCCATACAGGCTCTAATAGTTTACAGATACCTTTTGCACTAATGTGGGCTGGCCCATGCGCCATAGTGACTACAGGGAGGACATATGCATCTGGTAACATCCATCTCTGTTTCTTTGACTTATCCGTCCAACACCCGTCCTCATCTAAGCGTGCTGTGCTCTCCTGCCTTACTGCTAACTCCTCAACCATTGCCTCACTCTGAATTTCTTTCACATTGTCTAATGTATCCTCAAACATAGTGGTCTCGGGCACCCACCTGGCGGGACCCGCTACATACATCCTTTTCATCTTTGTTCAGGCTGTCTCCTTGGCTGTCTGATCTGCAAATGCATTCTCCTTCCCCACATCATCAATGATCGCCTTATGGGCACTACACTTTACTATGGCCAATTTCTTAGGAAGTGTCAAGGCGGACCGAAGCCTATGTATAAGGGGACCATGCTGAATACGTGTCCCATGAGAGGTAAGGAACCCTCTCTCTGCCCAGAGTCACCCAAAGTTATGGGCGACCCCGAAGGCATACTGGCTGTCAGTATTAATATGTTAACAGCCAATCCCTTGCTCAATTCACATGCCCTAATGAGGGCGACCAGTTCAGCTGCCTGGGCGTATGTAGTGTAGTGAGTGCATACGCAGCAGTGGTGGTGCCATCTGGTAGTTTGAAACAAGAGCCATCGACATATAGTTCCCCTTGGGGGTCAGATAAGGGAACATCAGTCAGGTCTACCCGTCCCTTCATCTCTTCCTCTGTCTGAAAAAGACAATCATGGATGTCAATTTCCTCACTCTCAGAGGGGATGTAGCAACGTGGCTGGGTTCAGAGTGGCACATCTTTTAATTGTGATATGTGGGGCAAAGAGCATTAGCTCATAACCAGTCAGACGTGCACTAGTAAGGTGCTGTGTCTTGGTCTTATTCAATAGGGTATCCACAGCATGGGACACCATGACTGTGAGGTCAGTATCAAGTACGAGCCCAGCCGATTGCCTTATAGAGATGGCCACTGCTGCGACCGCTCTTGGGCAGCTCAGGAGGGCTCTGGCGACTGGATCAAGCAAAGCAGAAAAATAAGCACATGGCTGTTGCTTACCTCCAAAGGCCTGTGTTAAATCAGAGAGCACACAGTAAGCCGTCTTGTGTACGTACAACACGAACGGCTTCAAATAGTCAGGCGTGCCAAGCACAGGTGCAGAGCAAAGTACGGCTTTTAATTGCTCAAAAGACTGCTGACATTCAGGCGTCCAAGGCAGAGGTTCATGCACATCTGTAGTAATTAATGTAAGTAGGGGTTTGGTTAGTAATGAATAATTAGGGATCCAATGGCGACAGTAGGAAGTGATGCCAATAAAAGCGCACACATCCCTCTGAGTTTTAGGGATAGGCATTTTTACAATAGTCCAATTGGGCTTTCAAGGCTTGGCTACATATACTAGGGCTCTCAGTATAGCCCTGAGGAGCTCGTCAGAATCTAAAGCTCCTGCCAGCTAGGGTAAAACCGAACAGATGTCGGCTATCAGGATGGATCGGAATGCTAAAGAACGCATTCTTCAAATCAATGACAAAGAAGAATTTAGCAGAAGAAGGAATCATTGTCAAAAGAGCGGTAATATCAGGGACCACCGGTAACTGAGGGACCACTATTTTATTAACCGTGCGCAAATCAATCACAAAACGATAAACATCTGGGTGCTCATCGGGGGAGTCTGAAGATGCCTTTTTCAGAATAGGAAGAATAGGGCTATTACACACATTCGCCGCTGTCTCTTCAACCACTCCCGACTCAATCAAATCTTGTATAATTCACAGCAAAGCTCGCTCCCCCGCCTGTGGAATTTTGTACTGGGGAATACGAGGCAGAATGGCATTATCTTTAACTGTAATGGAAATTGGGGGAATTTGCAACAGTCCTACATCCGTATCACCTGTTGCCCACAAAGTGGGCGGCGCATCCTTAAATTCAGCAGGAAGGGGTGCATCTTTGGACAGACACTGCTTAGAGCTGACCACTTTCGTACCCATTGTCATATGAACACCGTCCGGGGAGCAGTAAATAGTCGCATGCAACTTCTATAATAAATCGAGGCCCATTACATTTTCCCCATAGTTTGATGTCAATAGGAATGGTGAATCCACAGTAAAAGGACCGATAGTCAAGGCAAGAGGTTTGGAAATGGGGCTTACAACCGGTATACCAGAAAATCCTACCAAAACATTATTTTGGTCAGAAAGAGCTGCCCCGGGGACCAGCGAATGAGAAACAGAGCTATTCATTGCACCTGTATCCACCAAGAATTGCTTAACTGAGCCTTGAAGATCCGCGGTGACATAAGGACCGCACTGATCTACAGGGATCTGAACTGGTCCCTCACCCTGCCCCTGGCTGTCCTAGCTGTGAGACATCCCTGTCACTTCATCCAGACCATAATCATTGTGGTAATACTGTCTCCCTCGAGGGTCATCAAAACAGTTCTGATCTGAACGACCTTGCGAAGTCCTATCCTCCCGAACCCTATCCTTATCACTTTCTTCACGGCCCCGTCCACGAGAACCTCGTCGTCTGGGGACCGCAACTTTCTGCAACAACACTGGACACTCGCTACGCCAGTGCCCCTCCTCCTTGCAGTACACACACTGATTCGGCCCTACTGGCGCAGCGCTCCAGCTGTACGGGGAAGCTGCCGGGCCGGACCAGCTTCACGTCCCCTTCCATTTCCCCTATACGCCTGCTGCAACAGCACCTTCGTCTTCAACTCCTTGTGCTTCTTTTCTACCTTCTCTTTCTCCTCATTCTCCCTGTGTTCATAATACTGTGCCATACTCAATATGACAGAAGGGGAGGATGTCGTCCAAGTGCTCTCCAAAGCCTGCAACCGAGCTGCAATCTCTGGGAGCAAGTTTGTAACAAATCTATTGACGAACAATTGGACACCCCCCTCCAGTGACAAATCCTGTCCACTAAAGTCCAAAAACACACCCTCGAACCGTGTGAAAAAATCAGACACACTTTCATCTTTCTTCTGACGACATGCCGTCAACTTGTCCCAATCTACTCTCCTTGGTGGAATAAGTGAATGCATTTAAGAGATAATTCGGCCAGGCAAAGCTAGTATCTCGGCCCTAGGCTTCTCGCCATGCTTCCTCTCCAGATCCCATGCTTTAATCTGCTCCCAGGTACCACCCAATTCTGCACCGTGGTCCTGTGTGTGCACCTGCCTCCAAATATCAACGGGTACCAGTAAACCAAAGAACATTTCAATATCTGCAAGTGTCATCACTGTCAATGAAGCGGCTTCTGTCAGTTCCTTATAGTATGCAGTAGGATTTTTCCTGGGGTCGGGCAACTGAGTCTTAAGGGATAACACCTCACTCCTTTTCCATGGGGTATAGACCCACTGTTCTTGAAAACGTGCCTCTACCCTTTGTCTAACAACAGTATTCGGCTGATCTCGAAGCTCTGGTAACTCACGGTGATATATGGGGTGGACTTCCCTCATCGGAAACTGGGACCCTGTCTTCGGGCTCTTCTCTAACAGCCTGCTTCGGTAAGCTACCAACGTTGCAACGTTACCAAAAACCTCCCCAGGCGCCATACCAGCAGCATACACATTGTCTCTGATATCATAAATAATCTGGGGTGCTACATCATTGAAACACTGTTCCCACAGTCCAATCAGTGTAGCCGACATGTGCTTAAGGGCATGCTGCTGCACAAACAGCTCAAAATATTTCATCACACTCCACACATCTTCCACACTGTAAATGGGGTGGCGAGCCCACTGGGCGGCCTGATTGGCCACCACCTTCTTCTCTTCATTGCCCACATCAGATCGTATCAATATCCGCCCCTGTCGTTCCCTAGCTGTTGCCCAGTCCCCGTCCCCTTGTCCATGTACAGGTGTTCCGTTACCCAGTACTGTCGGAGAATGAAGGAAAAGGGAAGGAGTAGCGACAGAGGGAGCGGGCACCAATGTCATCAACAGCTGTGTAGTGGGTGTAAGGGCCGGAGAGAGGTGAGACATCGACACAACAGGCATAGAAGCGAGACTAGCAGTTATCGCAGGTGCAGAAGGCGAAGCCACAGAACTGGTAGGAGGCGCGGCGGCCAAAGCAGCTGGGTCGGTAGCGGAGGAAGCAGAAACAGCAGGGGCAGAAGAGACAGCCGACTGATGCAGTGGCATGGCAGGGTATATTCTCTGCGGGGCATATGGAGGTGGAGGTCGGGTGTCTAACAATTCCTCCACAAATGTATCATTTTCTTCTCCAACTACATACGACTTTTCACATTGCAATCGAAACTTCCTATCGGCACACTCTATCCCCTTCTCAATCTTCTCTTTATCATACGCAACAGCTTTCTGAGTCACTGTCTGAATCCTTCCCTTTCGGGCTTCCTTTTCTGCTTTCATTCATCTCTGTTTAGCTTCCTTTTGCCATGTTCTAAGGGAATCAAACATTGACTGCCTCCTTCGTTTCGCAAACAATTTATCCTGCAGGAAATTATGCTTCTGCTCGTCAAAAGTGCCTGTCTACGGCCATTGCAACTCGGCATTGCCCCTCGTATATTTGTGCCATAGTGTACTAAACATAATAGGGCCAAGGCCATGCTTAATGTACATCTCAAAATTCGGAGTGCCTTCCGGAGGCGCAGGCTGACTCTCTTCCAATTGAGCATCAGTAGAACAACAACGGCAACTCACACAGCATAGCTTGCTAAAGCAGGGCATTTTAAAACAAAAATACGTTCACTATTTATGTCGAACAGATATTTGCAAATATCTTACCAAGGTTGGTCCTCAGACCTCACCAAATCGAAATCAAAGCGGTACCATGTTCATAATGAACTCAAACAAATTCAAGCGCTTGTTCAAAACGATCCTCAGACCGTACCAAACACAAACCAAAGTGGCGCCATGGCCACAAAACGAAACCAAAGCAAACTCACCTGGTGCACACAGGTCAAACAAATTTATTCTCCACTGCCAACTCCTCGGACCAAACGGTCAGATCCAAGGGGTTTCGCCATTCAGGACCCCAGCCGGGATGACCACTGGCCAAGGCACCACCCGGCCAGACAGACGGGGCAGCTGCGAGTACCAGACTCTCTTGTGCAGTGATTCCAGGTCCGCCCATCTGACCCGACGTGGCCCCGGCCTCCTCACCCATCCGCGGGCAAGGAAGGGTCACTCGCCCGATGGGGTCCCTGTTTGGGTGCCAACTGAAGGAAGTGACCCGATGAGGGCCACCCGGGTCACTCGCGACCACCTCTCAGCCTTCCATACAAATGGAAACCGGAGCGGAGGTCTCGGTCTCATTAGGCAGCAAGAGAGACTTGGAAGCAGCGCTGGGTGAACTGTGGGGGTAAAACCTGATTTTAAGGCCAAGGAGACTACAACACCCCCCGCGCCTGACATTAAGATGGCAGACAAACGTGACAACACCTCTGCCCTGTTCTAGTGTGGATGCCCCAGAATTGTGATCTTGGCGCGCTGGGTCTGCCGGGGCCTCACTGCGGGTGCTTGAGCCAGGCGAGAGACCTGACTTCGTGGCACAGTTCCGCCTGCCCTTGAGCGCCCTCCTCTATCCACAAGATGGAGCCCTGTATGACCTCAAGATCAGCCCGGGGATCCAGCATGCTGCTTCCCCCACCATCCTACCCCTATGGACATCTCCAACTCGGGGATCCCTCCAGACCCAAGACCACCACCCTTCAGTGCAACACCACCTGAACACCTGGCTGAACGATGGCAAGAATTTCCTGCCCTGTAAATATGTAATATATAATTGTCCAAGCCTAATCGCTGTTAAAATGTAATCTTGAGTGAATTTGCAATTTGTATATATATAACTCTAACCACTAGTATATGTAGTAGACCTTTGTACTAACTACCATTCCTATGTGATTTTAGAGTTTATCTGTTTGTATCTCTTCCTTGAGTGACTTTACAACTTGTACATTTGCAATTTTTTTCTGTTTGTATCTCTTATGCAATTTGTATTTATATATAACTCTAACCACTAGTATATGTAGTAGACCTTTGTACTTACTACCATTCCTATGTGATTTTAGAGTTTATCTGTCTGTATCTCTCCCTTGAGCGACTTTACAACTTGTACATTTGCAATTTTTTCTGTTTGTATCTCTTATGTAACTCATGTAATCCAAAGTCCTTATGTAATGCAACTGGTTCTTTTGTAAAGCGCTCTGACACCTTCAGGTAATGTTCGCGCTATATAAAATCGCATTAAATAAATAAATAAATAAAATGAAGAGTCGGTCAGACAGTAGAGAAAAACATACCAAAGTTATTTATTAGTATACGCTCGAGTGAAGTCCGGTCTGACCAGCCTCCTCAGATTGCGCCAGAGGGACTGACATAGCAATACCAGATATACATTTCCAGCATCCCTAGAGACCCGCCCAGACTGGAATTTTCCAGTCTCAGAGCTAACAAACAAAGGTGGTACAGAAAGATGAGCTACCATCCTGAGACTGGGTACATGCGATCTTAGTTTCAAGGTTACTCTGCCCGTGCCCGCCTCTCTGAGGGTGGGAGCAGGCCTACATACTGAGAAAGGCATGCAAAAACAGAACAATCTATTCATTGGTGCAGCGAAGCTCAACCTTGAAAACTACAGAGAAACAATCGAGGCTGCCTTCTGCTGAGGCAAGCAATGTAAGACAGAAGCTTGCTTTCGATCAGGGTACAAAATGGCGGCTGAATACAAAATGTTGCCGCAAATGCTAACTTAACTCGCACAATGCTACAAGGAGGCGGCAAGACACGTTTTCCAATCCAACACGCCACACACCCTGCTGTGCACAGTCAACACACTGGTGAGATGTGTTAACAGGCAGACCAGTCTGTCCCAAGACTCTTCTATACAACATTTTCACTCGGGGAAGAGTTGTCAGTAGAGAGACAGTGCCTTCACAGACAAAGAACATGTTTTAGTTGAAAGGATAGTTCCATTAAAATTTGTATACTGCAGACATTGCAGTGACATTTTTATAAATATTGTATATTGAAATGACTATTTCAAAAGATTATTATATATATTAAGCAAGATAATACTAAATAGTGTAATGTGTAATCTCATAAGAATGTTATGGAACTTGGAAAAAATAGAAGAGATGTGTTGTAAAGGTCCTCCAGCGGGAGTCTTGCGGGAGCCATTTTTTGTTTTTAAAAAGAGGGGTTATAATATAAACACGGTAGATAATATTATCGTGTAGCTCCTAAAAGAGCCTTTTTCAAGTTTTAAACTTTTTTGGGACTTTTTTAATAATTTTGGTTTTTTTCTATTTTTTGTTTTGCATGGGGAAAAAACTAAAACATACTGGCTGGTCAAAAATTTGGACAGAGAACTTGGAGGAAAAAAACCAGAAAATTGTTTAGGTGGACATTTTTGCTCCTGCACAAATTTGTCCCGAGCACTACTGCAGAGCTCATACACAAAAATAACAGTACCACACAACTGGCAGTATAGTACCTTAATGGCACATCCAGGATTACACTGCCTTTCCTGTCTTTGAACCTGCACAGGTGCTTATTGGGAACAGCACTGGAGAAGGATGTACTTCAGCACATGCAAGGCGTGCTGGATGCATCGATTTTAAATGATGTCACATGCCTGTTGTCCCAAAACTGTACCGGTGCCTGTTGCCTCTTGAAAATCCTTTCCCACAGAATTTGCATGTGACAATTTTTACGGAGACCTTTTTGGTGCGCTCAGGTATAATAAAAAAAATCTCAAAGAAGGGAGGTCTTGATGGGTTTCGGGTCCACTGGTGCAGTGCTTGGTCCTGCAACCTCCCTATCAGTGTACGAAGATGACATTTTTTCCAAACAACTACACAAAAGACTACATGGATGGTGAGATTCTTAGAGCTCTGTCCATAGCAGAATCCAAAACAAAAATGAGGGGCAAGGGTGGATTCTTTCTTTCGGAACTAATGACATTGATATTAACCAATCATAATATGTTTGGTGGGTGTGTCTTTGCTCTCGGGGTCCTCTGGCGAGTAGTTTGCGGGAGTCTCTCAGGATCACAAAAACATAGAAAAGATTATTGATGGTTGAATGTTGTCATGTATAGTTAATTTTTGTCATTTTCAGAAAACCTGTAGGATCAGAGTTCCTTCAGAATTACAATTTGTATGAAAAGATATCTGATGCACGTCGACTGAGTGTGCCCTGAGACCCTGCCAATCAGGTTCCCAAGGCCTGTTTTCTTTCCCAAAACTATGCCTTTGTTTTCACAATTGGCACACCTCCAGCTCACATGTAAGTCCCTTTTAAAATGTACTAGTGGTACCAAGAGCCTTGTGACCGAATAAGGCCTCTGAGGGCTGCAGCATGTGTTGTACCACGCTCAGAGACCCCTCATGAAACAGATACATGCTGCCATTGCAGACTGTGTGCTTTGGTGCAGACAAAACTTAAGAGTCGACATGGCACACATCCCTGTGTCCCATTCCCATCCATCACTGCCTATGGCACAGGTAAGTCACCCCTCTAGCAGGCCTCACAGCCCTAGGGCAGGGTGCACTGTACCACCAGTAAGGGCACAGCTGCACAAGCATTGTGCCCCTATGTGTATGTGCCATTCACAGACATTGCAGTGGAGCCATATTGAGTACATGGTCTGGGAGTTTGTCATTATGAACTCCACAGCTCTATGATAGCTTTACTGAATGCTAAGGTGTTTGGTATCAAACTCCTCAGCATAATAAACCCACACGGATGCCAGTGTTGGATTTATTACAAAATGCACTCAGATGGCATCTAAGAGATGCCCCCTGAAAAACATTCAACTCCCTTGTGTCCGGCTGACTGGTCTGCACCAGCCTGCAACACACAGACATGTTTCTGACCCCCCCTGAGGTGGGAGCCCTTGTGCTCTCATGGGCCAGGGACTAAGGCTGCTTGGGGTGGAGGTGCTTCACACCTACCCCCAAGCAGGAACAGCATTCAGGGCGGTGAGCCTCAAAGGCTTCCTGCGCTTTGATATTGTAGGACTTGGCCTTTTTGGCTAAAGTTCCCTAAAACTTTTTGCTTTCCCCCTAGACCGTTTTCCTGACATAGAGTTGCCAATTTAGATGCTTTGGGTACTTTGCCACTGTTAATCAGTGTCAAAGTACAAAGGTTCCCTGTGTAAAGTGTAATGGTAATTGGTTGGCCATGATTGGTATGTTTGCCTTACTCGTTAAGTCCCTAGTGATGTGCACTGTGTGTGCCAGGGCTAGTAATGCAAAGGGTGCACAGAGAAGGGAACTCAGGCCTGCAGTGTAGGGCCTGCGTGCAGTTTGCTAAGTTAGCATTTTGTCCTGACAAGTGCAACCACTTGTCAGGCCTTACTTTCCCTTTTGCGTACACAGTGGGCACCCCTGTGGTAGGTCCAAGGTAACCCCTGGGCAGGGTGCTGTGTAAGTAAAAGGCAGGACATATACTGAGGTGTGTGTTATGTCCTGACAGTGAAAAACACTCCATTTCGTTTTTCACTGGTGAAAGGCCATTCTACCCATAGGTCAGAATGGGGGAGGCTGGGTATTGTGCTTGTTAGCCTAGTTTCCCATAAGTTTAAAATGGAGAGGTGAAGTTTGGTATGTATGAACTCACAGCGTCATAACACATCTTTCTATGAAAGTGGTTTTGTCACTGTGTGTTCAGAAGCCGTTCTTTTAGAAAGTGGCTGAGTTTTGTGCTTTAAGCATTTTTGTGTGTCTCTGATGAATGTGGATTGACTGTCTGGATCTGAGAGGGGAGGGGTGAGATGGCACCCGGCTGACCTGCATCTGGAGAGTATGCGAGGAGGAACCCCGGGAGGTGAAGAGGCCTGGGTTGCAGCTATAAAACAATTGACCCATCTCCTGTTGAGTGATTAAGGATCCAGACCCCCAGTATCAAAGGGAGAAAGGTGACAGTGGGAGGGAGACACCCAGAACTGATTTAGGCAGGGGTCAGGGACCCCTGAGCACAACGAACTTCAAAGACATTTAGGGGTATATCTATGAGAGCTGAAACCCCTGAACGTTGGAATAGAAATGGATTGAGACTGAAAAGGCTTGGACCCATTTTGTGGTCAAGAGGAACCTCTGCTAAGGAAGGAACAACTGAAGAGACTGCTGGGGAGGACCAATTCTTGCTTCGTGATCTGGGGCTGGTCTACAGTTTGCTGTGCTAACCAAGGAAGAGGCTGTTGGGACTGTGCTTCGTGTGCTGGGTCCCCCTGCTTGAAGAAGACTGTGCTTTATGCTGTGTCTTGTAACCCCAAGGGCCCGAGGTGAGCTGGCTCCCTGTTTGGAAACACAGGAACATAAAAGTTTCCGGAGAAGTTTCAAGTGACGCGGTGGGCGCGTGTTGTGGCAGCTTGAGACCCTCGGAAGGTGTGCCCTGTGATCTTGGACACACGGAGAATTGAGACTCGGACGCGCTGGGTGCGTGTCGTGGTGCACAGGAGGCGTTGGTGAGGAGCGCCTGGTGAACGTGTGCATCGAAGGAGAAGTGAGTCTCGGACCCGCAGGGTGCGTGTCGTGGTGCACAGGAGGCGTTGGTGAAGAGCGCCTGGTGAACGTGTGCATCGAAGGTGAAGAGAGTCTCGGACGCGCAGGGTGCGTGTCGTGGTGCACTGGAGGCGTTGGCGAGGAGTGCCTGGTCAACGCGTGCATCGGAAGTGGAGTGAGTCTCTTTATCCCTTATTTCCTCCCTTTACTTTTCCCCGCCGCTGCTGCCCCCGCGGCCCCTCCTCCCCCCCAGCGCGACCGGCCCAATCCAGCTCCCCTCCCCGCTCCCGCCTCCCAGCTGTCCAGCCCTCCTAGACCCCTACTTAATGGCGGCCTCTGCGGGGACAAGCGAGCAAGACCACTGACTCATTGTCAGTGAAATTGCTCTCCCACCCTCGCAGCTCCACCATTAAGTGAGGCCTGCCCCTGACCCTGCACTCTCGAGTGTTGGTGATCGAGGCCCTCCTCCACCCGCAGGTTTCCCTGCGCCTCATCCCTGGTGGTCCAGTGGACCTCTGTCTCCTTCCTCTCACTCTGCTCTTTCACTCGTTTTCACTCGTTTTTCTACCCTTTTATCTTTCACCTTTCTGCACTTTTCTGCATCTCTGCTCTTTTGTGTCTTATTTCTGCTCATTTTCCCTTCCTCTCGCTCTCTGCTCTTTCACTCGTTTTCACTCGTTTTTCTACCCTCTTTTATCTTTCACCTTTCTGCACTTTTCTGCATCTCTGCTCTTTTGTGCCTTATTTCTGCTTATTTTCCCTTTTTTCTTTATCCCTTATTTCCTCCCTTTACCTTTCCCCGCCGCTGCTGCCCCCGCGGCCCCTCCCCCCCAGCGCGACCGGCCCAATCCAGCTCCCCTCCCCGCTCCCGCCTCCCAGCTGTCCAGCCCTCCCCGACCCCTACTTAATGGCGGCCACTGCGCGGCCGCGGGCAGCGGGCGCGCCGCTGGTGCACCGAAGGCGCGTCAAAGGCAAGCCCATCTGCGCTCGTCTGCGACCCGTCCGCGACCAGTGCCAGGAACCCTGGACCTCGGCCCCGCCAACGCTATGACCCAGCAGCACTCCACGCACTCAACCCAGGCCGCAACAACAACTGCAAGCTAGCATCACCAGCCGACACCCACAGACCCTTCAGCTGTCACCGCTGCCGGCACACCTGCAGCACCGCCAAGAACACGGATCCAGCACAACCCGCCCACAAGAACACAACCAAACCCGAAGACCCTGCAATGCATCCTCCTCAATGTCCGATCCCTCCACAAACACGCCACAGAAATCTGGGACCTCCTCGACAGCACCACCCCGGACGTAGCGTTCTTCACCGAAACCTGGACCAACACCACCTCGGGACCGGACATCGCCATCGCCATCCCCCAAGGATACAAGATCTCCAGGAAGGACCGCCCCACCCACCCAGGAGGAGGAATCGCCATCGTCCACAAATCCAGCCTCTGCCTGAGCACACTCCCCGACGAGCCCACAGAACTGATGGAAAACCTTCACTTCAAGATACTGGCCAGCCCCACCGCCACCCTCCGAGGAACCCTCATCTACCGACCCCCTGGACCCCGCGGACCCTTCGCCAACTCCATCACGGACATTATCTCCCCGCAGGCCATCGCATCCACCAACTACACCCTGCTGGGAGACCTCAACTTCCACCTCGACAACCAACTGGACCCCAACACCACATCCCTCCTGGACAACCTCCACAACATTGGACTCCGCCAGATTGTGACCGAGCCCACGCACTCAGCAGGACACACCCTCGACCCCCTCTTCACTACAGGAAACTCCATCACCTTCAGCCACACCACCGAACTCCCATGGACCGACCATCGTTGCGTCCACTTCACCTTCAGAACATCCACAGACACCAGCACCTGCTTCCACGAAGAAACTGGACCAAAATACCGACGACCAGCTCACCTCCTCACTCAACAACTCCACCCCAACCATCGCGGAAAACGACGACCCCAACACCGCAGCCCGAACCCTGCATAGATGGATCTCGGACAGCACCAACACCATAGCCCCCCTCAAGAAAAACAACAATACCCGCGCCAAGAAAGCTAGATGGTTTACCACCGAACTTCGAGAGTCCAGACGCACATGCCGCCACCTCGAAAAGGCCTGGAGGAACACCAAATTCACAGAAGCCCACAACAACTTCAGAGCCGCCACCAACGCCCACCATCAACTCATCAGAGAAACGAGGAAAAAAGCGATTGAAGACAGAATCTCCACCCACGCGCACAACAGCAAGGAACTCTTCAGCATCATCAAGGAGTTCGCCCAACCCACCAGCGAGTCTACCGACATCCCTCCCTCACAAGACCTCTGCGACAAACTCAGCACCTTTTTCCACCACAAAATCAAGAGCATCTACGACAACTTCGACGAAGACAACCAACACACTGAACCCTCACCAACCACCCCCGACACCCGGAAACCAGCGATTGACGACTGGACAGCCCTCACCACCGAAGACACACTGAAGACAATGAAGTCAATCCACTCAGGGGCCCCCACGGACCCCTGCCCCCACCACATCTTCAACAGAGCCGCCGACACCATCGCACCCATGCTCCGCCACACCATCAACCGCTCCCTGGCGACCGCCTGTTCCCCGACGACTGGAAACACGCCGAGGTCAACCCCTCCTAAAGAAACCCTCAGCGGACCCCACCGACCTCAAAAACTACAGACCCATCTCCCTGCTCCTGTTCCCAGCGAAAGTCATCGAGAAAGCCATCAACAGCCAACTCGCCACATCCATTGAAGAACACAACATCCTCGACTCCTCCCAATCCGGCTTCAGAAAAAACCACAGTACGGAAACCGCCCTTCTCGCCGCAACAGACGACACCCGCACCCTACTGGACAAAGGAGAAACAGAAGCCCTCATCCTCCTCGACCTATCAGCGGCGTTCGACACAGTCTCCCACCGCACCCTAATACGCAGAATCTACGACGCAGGAATCTAGGACAAGGCCCTCGACTGGATCCGCTCCTTCCTCTCCGGCAGGACGCAGTGGGTCAGACTCCCCCCTTTCCTCTCGGACCCCACACCTACCACCTGCGGAGTCCCCCAGGGCTCCTCCCTCAGCCCGACGCTCTTCAACGTCTACATGGCTCCACTTGCCCCCATCGTCAGAACCTACGGACTCAACATCGTGTCATACGCAGACGACACCCAGCTCATCCTCTCCCTATCCAACGAGCCCAACACCGCCAGACGCAACTTTCAAGAAGGCATGGAAGCCGTCACCAAATGGATGAAAAACAGCTGCCTACAACTAAACACCAACAGAAGTACTCATCATGGGCCCAAACCCCGATGCCTGGAGCGACACCTGGTGGCCCCCCGCCCTCGGAAACCCGCCAAACCCCACAGACCACGCACGCAACCTGGGAATCATCCTGGACTCCGAGCTCAAAATGGACCGCCAGATCAACTCTGTCTCGTCTTCCTGCTTCCACACCCTCCGCCTCCTTCGTAAGACCTTCAAATGGATCCCCCTCGAACACCGAAAGACCGTCACTCATGCCCTGGTCACCAGCAGACTCGACTACGGCAACGCACTCTACGCCGGAATAAACAAAAACCTCACCCGCAAGCTACAGAACATCCAGAACGCCGCCGTAAGACTGGTCCTCAACCTGCCAAAACACTGCCACATCTCCCAGCACCTGCGCACACTCCACTGGCTCCCCGTCGAGGGGAGAATCACCTTGAAGATGCTCACCCACGCACACAAGGCCCTCCACGGCACCGGACCAGCATACCTGAACAGCTGACTCAAATTCCACGCACCCCAAAGGACCCTACGATCAGCCCAGCTCTCCTACGCCATGGTCCCCCGCACCAGAAAGACCAGATCAGGAGGCCGCTCCTTCTCCTTCCTCGCGGCCAAAGCATGGAACGCCCTTCCGTTCCACCTCAGACAGACAACATCGCTCCCCATCTTCGCAAGAAACCTCAAAACCTGGCTCTTCGACAGACCCCCTCCTTGATGGAATGGAACCTGCACCCCCCCCCACCCCTAGCGCCTTGAGACCCTTACGGGTGAGTAGTCGCGCTTTAACAAACCCCTGATTGATTGATTGAGTCTCGGACGCGCAGGGTGCGTGTCGGGGTGCACCGGAGGCATTGGTGAAGAGCGCCTGGTGATCGAGTGCCCCGGAGGAGAAGTGAGGCTCGGACACGGTGAGCATGTCGAGGTGCGGCCAAAGGCGTTGGTGAAGAGCGCCTGGATATCGGGGCACCAGAATTGGAGTAAGTCTCAGTGAAGCAGTGTGCGTGCTGTGGTGCAACCTGGGACTGTGGAGGTGATCGGCTGATCATCGTGTGCACCGGAAGAAAGTGAGTCTCTGCAGCGTGGTGTGAGTGTCTCGGTGCCAACTGAGACCGCAGGAAGGAGTGCCTAAGGAACGTGCACTCGGAGGCAACGTGAAGTTTCATCAGCGTTGTGTGTGTGGCTTTGTGCCAGAAGAGACCCGGAGGGTGCGGTGGTGAACGTGCATCCAGAGTAATGTAATCTCAGGGGCGTGGGGTACGTGTGCCCTGCGGCCGCCTGAGACCTTCCTAACAGTCGCGGCCTGGATCGGCAGCCCCGGAGGAGCTGAGCTGCCAGGCCGAGCCGCTGAGGCCCATTGAGAAAGTTCTGCACGGAAGGCCTAGTTCATTGAAGGAGGAGAGGAGAGTGGGGTCGTACCCCCCAGGTAACGTGGATCACTGCCTGGGCAGGGTGCGGGCTCGGAGGGACACTCTCTCGGTCTCTCTGTCCTTCTGGAGATGTGAGCCTTTGCTTCGGCTCAGATTGGGAGCCCGTACTGACCAAAGGACTGGGGCCATAGTGCGAAGCTGTACTTTATGTCATCGTGGATACGTGTGGGGGGGCAACTGTTATCGAAGAGGCTGACTGTCGTAATGGTAATTAGTCATAATATCGAATTAAAAGTATCAAATGGACAAAATATCGAGTTTTTAATATCGAGTGGACAGGATATCGACTTGCAAAAATATAGTGGTTAAGAATATCGACATGCAGGTAAGAAATATCGATTTTAATAATATCGAAGTTAGTAATGTCAATTGTCAAAAATATCGTTGTTAATAATATCGATTTTTTTTTGTGTTTTGTATGTTAGTATTTGTGTTAAAAGTATGTATATATTTTGTAATGTGTGTTTGAATTTTTTTAAAGTAATACATTTTATGTTAATTAATTTTTGCGTAATTTAATTCCGTAGCGGGTTGTGGGTTTATAGGGGAATAGGGTGGGAAGTAATTTAATTATAATATATTTTTTAAGAATTATTTAGAATTAATTAATTATATGTTAATTACTTTTTGCGTAATTTAATCCTGTAGTGGGTTGTGGGTTTATAGGGGAATAGGGTGGGAAGTAATTTAATTGAAATTAATTAATTAATTAATTATTTTATTAATTAATAATTTAGTATTTAATAATTTATATTGTTAATTAAGTTAATTAATTTGTTATTAATTAATTATAAATTGACCAATAACAATTAATAATTAATTGGTAATTATGTTAATGGTGTTATATTTTTTATTAATTAGTAATTAATTAGATATTAATTATTATTAATTAATTTGTAAATATGTTAATTGTGTACTTTTTTATGAGTGGGTTGAGGGTTGATAGGGGAGTAGGGTGGGAAGTAATTTAATTTTAATGTAATTTTTATTATTTTTTATATAATATTTATTAAAAGTAATTTTATAGTGTTAATTGTATGAATTAATTTAGATTTGATGGTTATTAATTTTATTGTTAATTGTTATTAGTTAATTAATAAATTGTTAATTAAATATGTTAATGTATTAATATTTTACAATATTGTAGGTGACGTTTATAGGGGAAAATGGTGGGAGGTAAATTAATTTTGAAAAATTCCCACCCGCTATCCAACACTTTCCCTACTGTTGCATTCGCTGGAGTTGGAATAGTAATTTTTACCCTCCCGCTATCCAACACTTTCCCTACTGTTGCACTCACTGGAGTGGGAATAGTAATTTTTACCCACCCGCTATCCAACACTTTCCCTACTGTTGCACTCACTGGAGTGGGAATAGTAATTTTTACCCTCCCGCTATCCAACACTTTCCCTACTGTTGCACTCACTGGAGTGGGAATAGTAATTTTTACCCCTCCGCTATCCAACACTTTCCCTACTGTTGCATTCGCTGGAGTTGGAATAGTAATTTTTACCCTCCCGCTATCCAACACTTTCCCTACTGTTGCACTCACTGGAGTGGGAATAGTAATTTTTACCCACCCGCTATCCAACACTTTCCCTACTGTTGCACTCACTGGAGTGGGAATAGTAATTTTTACCCACCCGCTATCCAACACTTTCCCTACTGTTGCACTCACTGGAGTGGGAATAGTAATTTTTACCCACCCGCTATCCAACACTTTCCCTACTGTTGCACTCAATGGAGTGGGAATAGTAATTTTTACCCTCCCGCTATCCAACACTTTCCCTACTGTTGCACTCACTGGAGTGGGAATAGTAATTTTTACCCCTCCGCTATCCAACACTTTCCCTACTGTTGCATTCGCTGGAGTTGGAATAGTAATTTTTACCCTCCCGCTATCCAACACTTTCCCTACTGTTGCACTCACTGGAGTGGGAATAATAATTTTTACCCACCCGCTATCCAACACTTTCCCTACTGTTGCACTCACTGGAGTGGGAATAGTAATTTTTACCCACCCGCTATCCAACACTTTCCCTACTGTTGCACTCACTGGAGTGGGAATAGTAATTTTTACCCTCCCACTATCCAACACTTTCCCTACTGTTACACTCGGTGGAGTGGGAATAGTACATTATTCCCACCCGCTATCCAACACTTTCCTTTCTGTTGCACTCGCTGGAGTGGGAATAGTAATTTTTACCCTCCCGCTATCCAACACTTTCCCTACTGTTGCACTCACTGGAGTGGGAATAGTAATTTTACCCTCCCGCTATCCAACACTTTCCCTACTGTTGCACTCACTGGAGTGGGAATAGTAATTTTACCCCTCCGCTATCCAACACTTTCCCTACTGTTGCATTCGCTGGAGTTGGAATAGTAATTTTTACCCTCCCGCTATCCAACACTTTCCCTACTGTTGCACTCACTGGAGTGGGAATAGTAATTTTTACCCACCCGCTATCCAACACTTTCCCTACTGTTGCACTCACTGGAGTGGGAATAGTAATTTTTACCCACCCGCTATCCAACACTTTCCCTACTGTTGCACTCACTGGAGTGGGAATAGTAATTTTTACCCACCCGCTATCCAACACTTTCCCTACTGTTGCACTCACTGGAGTGAGAATAGTAATTTTTACCCACCCGCTATCCAACACTTTACCTACTGTACCACTTGTTGGAGTGGAAATAGTAATTTTATCCTTTACGCTATGTAACTTATTTAGTATTGTTATATTTAATGTAGTGTAAAATATATTTTTAAAAAAATATTTATTTTAATGTTTTAACCTTATCATATTAAAAAATATATATATTAATATTATAGGTTTATTTATAGATATATGTAATTATATTTTAAATTATGATTTTTACATTTTATAATTAAAAATATTAATTATTTTTAATATTATTAAGTTAATATATATAATAAAAAATACAAATGCATGTTTATTTTTTTTTACATTACATTTATTATATATTAATTCTAATGTTTTTTAATTATTTTTAAGTATGTTTTACTTAATTATATTTATTATTTAGTTAATTTTATATTACTTTTAAGACATTTAAAAAGTCGATATTTTAGCAAACTATGGGCCAGATGTAGGTGACTAAATACCGGTCGGTAACGCCGAAATTCACAGAATTTCAGCGTTACCGACCGGTATTTAGCCATGTGCAATGTAGGAAACACCGAACGCCATCGCAAATAAGGAATCGGTAAAAATAAGGGAAACCAGTTACCGATTCCTTAATTAGCGATTAGCAGACACCGAAACCCCTAAATACCGAATCGGTAAATAAGAAATCCTTAAATAATCGCAAATACGATGTACCAAAAATCGGTAATACCGAATTTCCGAAAATTCGGTATTTAGGAGTCGCTAATTACCACTGACTCAAAGCAGGTGGTAATCAGGTGCACTGCATATAAACAGCCCCAAAATGCAACACAATGGCGGCCCTCTACGTAATTGCAAGGCGGCTACGTTTGCAAGCAGCAGGACTGAGGATCTGGAGACGGGAGGAGCGCGTGTATAGACTGCGCATTACACTCTTCCAACTGACTGAGGCTGAAATCCATGAGAGGTACAGGCTACACCCCCAAACCATCCTAGACCTGATACGGGACCTGCACCCACTCCTGGAGCATCAGACACCAAGGGCGCACGCAATACCAACACATGTTCAGGTGCTCTGTAGCCTGCACCTACTTGCATCAGGAAGTACCAGGGGGTGATAGCTGTGGCAGGTGGTGTGTCACAGAGTTGCCTGTCCCGTTTCTTCAACTCTTTCTTGGATGCCATGATGCAAAGAATGCATCACTACATACGCTTCCCCAGCACACAGGCGGAACTGCACAAGACAAAGCTGGATTTCTACCAAAAGGCACAGTTCCCACATGTAATAGGGTGCATTGATGGGACACACATACCAATCTGCCCACCTGCAGCAACAGAGTATATATACCGCAACCGCAAATCTACGCATTCCATCAACGTGCAGGTGATATGCGATGCGGATCACATCATCACTGACATTGTGGCCAAATTCCCAGGGAGTACCCATGACTCCTACATATTCCGGAACAGTGGGATCTACACACGTCTGGCTGTGGGTGAATTTGGAGAAGGATACCTGCTAGGTAAATCAATGTGACACACCCTGATGTATACCTTGGATGAATGTGTGGGTGACTCATATTAATGGCATTTCCTTAGGTGACAGCGCATATGCCGTGCGGGCATTTATTCTGACGCCATTCCTCAACCCATCCACACCAAGTGAGAGAAGATACAATGTGGCACATAAAAGCACGCGCAACGTTGTGGAGCGCACCTTCGGACTACTAAAAAGCAGGTTCCGCTGCCTCCACAAAAGTGGAGGCGCACGTCAGTACCGCCCCATCATCTGCTTTAAAATAATAGCAACTTGTGCCATGCTGCACAACCTTGCCACAAAGAAAGGAACAGCAGTGGAACTAACAGACTCTGAGGACGAGGATGAGGACTGTCCACAGCCAGAGCACAGTGCAGCAGGTGTGACAGCAGCACCAGATGGGAGACACAGACGGGCAGAGATAACACGCAACTATTTCTGAGTAAGTAAGGAGACACAGCCAGTTACTGTAAGTTAGTGACGGTGTTTAATTAGCATAGCACACCACCACAACATAAAGGGCGTCACATGCCAGGCCTTATTCAAAAGCAGTTTCCCAAACAAAAATGGGTTACACCACCCATTTAGGTAAACCATGTCATGGCTGGCATTACTACCTGCGCCCACGCGCTGCACTGCTGCGTCCCTTGGGCACACTGTCCTCACTGCCAGTCTGTCCTGTGGCAGCACTGTGCCGTTCGCTGCGCCTCCTGGACTCTGTGATAGGTGGCGTGATGCTACTGCGGCTAGTAGCCTCTTCGCTATCCCCCCATCACCTGTGGTGGCTACCTATTTGGTCTGTAGCACTTCTAGTGCACTGGTCACTGTGACCAGCCCCCTTGCCACATCACAGCTGCAGTGGGCCATGTCCTCCTGCATGGCCACCGAGCGCCTGCAGAGCAGAGAAGCGGCAGTGGAGAGGCGGTTCACCGCCTTGGTGTAGTTGTCCATTTTCTGCCTCTCCCTGCGCCTTGCCAGATGGTCCTCATCTAATTTGCTGCACAGCAGCCTCACTGCCTCGGACATGTCCGTCATGCCCTCAGCAACAGTATTGTTCATGGAACAGATGCCCTTCTCTATGCGCAGCATGTGCCCATTCATCTGAACCATCTGCCGCTGGACTGACCTTATCGCTTTGCCTTGCAGGCGCTGCACCTTGAGCATGTTCCCCTCAAGACCGGCGAACACACTCTCATCCTCGCCCTGTGATGCTGGACTGGCTGCCCTTGCCCTGCGGCGTCTGGCACGTGTGTGGGCGCGCTCTGTGGGGGACTGTGAGCCTGCACCGTTGCCATTCTCAGCCACCGTGGACTGTTGGCCCCCTATGCTGTCCTCCTCGGACAACTCCATTTGCTGGAGGCTGGCCACTGCATTCCTCCCGGATCTTGGTGGTGGTGGCGTTGATGGTGGCGCTGGTGATGGTGGTGATGGAGGTGATGGTGGAGGTGGTGATGGTGGAGGTGGTGGTGGTGGTGGTGGTGGGGTGGTGTGCCCTGCAGGCAACAGGACCTCCTCCTCTTGTGTCCTCTCTGTGCTGGGTGCCTTTCGTCTGCTCCCCTCTGCAGCCCTGCGCCTTGGCTCACCTGTGAAGACAGAATGTACATTTGCTCACTTATCTGGCAGCATTTGCGTGATAATAAATCTCATGCCTGCCAATCAAACTGACAGTCCTCTGCTTGCTAATTGCTGATGTGTGTCACATCCCTTTGGGTTCAGTGGACTGAGTGTGCTGACATGTGTTACTTCTGACTACATCTCCCATAATGCATTGCTGATTTTCAGTAATACATGTACTGGAGTGGGATTCACAATGCCTCATTGGGGATTGGGGCTGGGGAGTGGGGGGCACAGCATGCAGTGCATGCATCTTACCTTGTCTGTTGCCAGATCTGGCTGAGCTGTCTGCATCCCCAATCCCACTCACACCCTCCGGCTGAAGGGTGGACTCGACCAGGAGATCCAGGGCAGTTGGTGCAGGTGCTGTAATTCTCCCTCCACCTGTGTGGGTGCCTTGCTGCTTCCTGTCTGCCAGCCTCTCCTTGGCACGCTTCCTCAGGTCATACCAGCGTTTCTTTAGGTCATCAATGGAGCACTGGGTGACTCCAATGGCATTGATTCTCTCCTGTATGACCAGCCAAATCTGCCTTTTCTGGGATTCAGGCACGTGCAGTGACTGTTTCCCAAACAGTTTTTCGTGGTCCTTTGTGACATCCTCAATAAGGACCTCCAGCTCCCCCTCACTAAATTTATGCTTCCTCTTTCTTTCAGCTGCATCCTTCTCCCTCTCCTGGTTGTCCATATTTGCTCTGTCTTGGCAGCAGATTCTTTGGATGGTTGCTCCTGGTTTGTTTGCTGTGCTCCCTGCCTCTCAAACAGCTTCAGGTTCAGTGCAGGTGCATGGGTGTGGCCACTTCCTGGTTGTGGGGTAATGAGGTAGCACAGGATTGGCTGATTCTACAATTACCGTTTTTTGAATTACCGATTCGCTAATTACCGAATCGGTAATAACGAGTCGGTAAATAATTTGCAGATTTATTCCGAATCGTTATTTTTTAAGGGATTATTACCGATTCGGTAAAATATTACCGATTATTACCGATTCGGTAGGCTTTTACCAAATATTACCGTTTCAGTAATTTTTACCGATTTATTACGTACATCTGAAATACCGAGTTCTTAATAGCGATTCGGTAAAATTCGCTATTAAGGAATCGGTATTTCAGATTTACCTACATCTGGCCCTATATTATTTACAACGATATTTAGGATTCAATATTTTTGTACGTACCTGTTTGTAGATAGGAATTCGATATTCTGTCACTCTATATTTTCTCATCGATATTCTGGCAGCTCGATATTCTGCTCCTCGATATTCTGTCAGTGATCCGTCGTAATACACTTTGCCAATATTGCTGCTAACGAACTGCCGGACTGTCTTATGACGCCTGACATTATTTCTGCCTAACGAAGTTCACGATTGTAGCGCTACGCATTGCATTATTTGTCCCTTGCAAAGTACAGGATTGTAGCGGTCCGCATTGCATTATTTCGTCATTGCAAAGTACATGCTTGTAGCTATGCATTGCATTATTCCTTAATTGCAAAGTACATGATTGTGGCGGCGCGCATTGCATTATCTCTTCATTGCAAAGTACATGCTTGTAGCTACGCATTGCATTATTCCTTAATTGCAAAGTACATGATTGTGGCGGCGCGCATTGCATTATCTCTTCATTGCAAAGTACGTGATTCGGGTGTGACGCATTGCATTATTCCTTCATTGCACAGTACAGGATTGTAGCGGTACGCATTGCATTATTTCTCCCATTGCAAGTACCGGGGTGTATCGTTACGCATTGTATTATTTCTCCTGTGCCCAGCACAGGATTGTATCGTTACGCAGCGCACTATTGTTTGTCCATTGTAACGTGTGTGATTCTAGCATTACGACCAGCATAGCATTTTGAAAGCGGTGGTTGGGATTTGAACCTACCAGCCAGCCGGAACGAATATTACCCTTTATTATATGTTGGCTGTTGTATCGTGTGGTCTGATCGTATATCTTTCTATATAAAGTTTTTACTTGTTTTTATCAAACTTGTGTGGAGTCCATGTGTGGTGTCACCAGGGGGTTGCTGTGGGTGTGGTTGCACATACTGTACACTCGTGCCTTGGAGATAGGCCTGGCTGCTCGTGCCAAGCTACTAAGGGGGTGAGCAGGGCTATCTCAAACGGTGTCCTTACTTGGTCCTAATGTTGAGTGGGGAGTCCCGGGTCTCGCAATTGTGACAGTGTCGCGTGACTGGGACTCCGGCTTCCAACAGATATGATAGCCAGGGCCTCTCCAACTAGTGGAGATGCCCACCCCTTTGACAAAGACCCACTTTTGGTGGCAAGGTCAGCAGGAATATTAGTAGTCAGGAGAGGGGTGTCCTCTCTCTGCCAGGACCACCCCTAAGGTGCCCTGGACCGAGGTGACGCCTCCTTAGGAAATCCTTCATCTTGAATGGAAGGATTTGACCCAATCAGGTTAGGGGGGTGCCCCCTTCCCCAAAAGTAGGGGACATTCTAAGTGAGTAGTCACCCTAAAGGCAAGTAGCTCATTGGCTGCCATCTGCCCGTACCTATAACACCCCTAAATTCAGTATTTAGCGGCATCCCTGAACCTTGAACATCAGATTCGATGGACCAAAGAAGAAGACCGAAGAGGACCGCTGCCGGACCAGTAACTGAACCACTGCATACAGAACTCAGCAAGAACCCCGCCACCTGCAACTGGTTCGACAACTGGATCTGTTGTCCCTCCAGAAACCCTGCAAGGCCTCCAAGAAACCCTGGAGACCTGTCAGCCTTCACCCAATCACCAAGAATCTCCCTCTGGGCTAGAGGTTCTAGTCCCGGCATCCGCCGGTAAAGGAACCGCAGCAATTGAGGACCGGCACTTGTGTTGACGTGACTCATTGCTGCAAAAAAAATCCCAAGACCGCAGTGGTAGAGTACCGGCACTTGTGTCTATGCAACCCTGCCCTGCCAGAAGAAAGCACAGCATCTGGATGGCTACCATGACCTAGAGGCATCCTCTCGGTCCAATGACTCAAGCTGTTCACAGCTCCACTCCTGAGAACCCATATCCTCCTGCAAGTGGGCCTGTTGGCCTCCTCCTGCACTGCCTGCATGACCGCTGCCTTGCTGTGACTGTCCAACAATGGCGGAACTCCTCCATCCCCAGCGAATCTTCATCCCCACACCCGCAACTGCTGGGTTGGGGTGCCTCCATTTGATCTACAGTAACTTGCTGACAAAGAACGAGACGGTAACGGTGTTGGCAGTCTATTGAATTCTATCCATCTTCATTGTTCTCTGCTGATAGTCGCAGTGTAAATACTGAATACCGCACCTCTTCGGGTGCCCTCAGTCTCCATTGACTAACACTGGGCTCAGTGACCTCTGCACCCAGCCGCCCCTGTGCCACTGGTGGTGCAGTACCTCCCTTACATTGAACCCGGCCCAGTGTTGGTCTAAACCCTCGATGACTGGAAGAGTAAGTTGAGTACTTACCTATTTGTTCATAACACTGTTTACCTCCACTGGGAATGCATTGCATTCCCCATCCTATTGCATACAAAAGTCTATCTATTTCTATTGCAAAGCTCTACTGTTCTAAACTGATATCACTAAAGTATTTCTATTACTGTAAAGCATTTAAAAAGTATTGCTACTTTTGAACAGTTACTTACCTGCAACTGAGTTCTTCTTGGGTATCAAAATAAAATAACAAAGTAATTATTTTTGATGTAAAACAGTTGGTTTGGATTCAATCTTTGAGTGTGTGCAATCATTTCTTGCCTGATCGTGTACAATAAATGCTTAACACAGCCCTCTGATAAGCCTAACTGCTTGACCACACTACTAAAAGTAGAGTTTTTAGTATTATCTACTTTAGACTCTGTAAGCCTCTGGGGATCCACAGGACTCTGTGCACCCTGTACCTTACTTTGATATAGTATATACCAAACCAGCTTCCTACACTGTTATCATCTCAATTTCCAATATACAGTCTTGCAGGTGGTCTGCAAAAGCAAACCAGGAAGTTCTAACTTTTGCCCCCTCGGACTACACTTTGGGAATTGTGTGCCTGACTCTCGTGACCCTCCCATGGGAGTTATATATTATAATAAAATAAATATAATATATACACTTAAATGACATCCTTATTGAACATTTGTTATAAACACTCATACAACACAAAAATCACAAGTGTATATAACAGTATACAACAAACTTTATGACTGTACGATCTTGCGAGTGGCTCACTTGACTCTCCCGAGAGTAGAGACACACCCATAAAAAGAGATTTAATTGGTTGATACTAATGCCATACATTATTGAAGGAAGTGATCACTCTCCTTTTCTCATTTACAATCAGTTCTTTGATATAGAAACATCTACAGAGTCTTGGGAGGATCTTGTCTTATATTATTATTGAACTTGGTGAAATTATATTTTCTTCTGATAGCGATGAACAGAGAGAAGCAGGACCACCCGAACCTTTTAAACCACCCAAAGAGCCGATTGTGTGGCAATTCTTCGAGATGGCACCAGATGGGAAGAAGGTGTCTGCAAAGCATGTAAAACGTAAAGTGTGCCAAAAGTAGTTTAGAAAAGGCACTAAAAAAACTGTACAGTATGGGGACAAGAGGAATATTGTGCCACCTAAAGGCAATGCATCCCCAACGTCTAGCTCATGCAGAGATACAGAGGAGTGCAGAGCTAGATGCCTCATGAGGTGCCTCTACATCTCTTCAGGGAGCCCAACCAGCAGCATCTGAGGTTGTAGCAAGGCAGGCCAATAAAAACCCGGCCTATTTAAATAAGGCACTATTCCTCTGTCTTTTGTAAAATAACCATTTTCTCATCAGAACTAAGTGCTGCAGCCCATGACAAGTTACCACAGGACCATACCTGCCCTCTAGGTATTTGTTTTTTTTTCTATACTCTTTCTCCCAGTTTGCAATTCCAAATGTTTCGGAAATTTCCTTACTTCTGTTTTCCAGTTTAAAAAATAAAAACAACAAACAAATCACAAAATAATTATAAAAAAACCAAAAAAAGGCTCTTTTCAGAGCTGCCTATTCTGGTTAAAAGAAACACAAAATGATATGTTGTTTGTGTTTTGTGTAACTATCTGTTACCATTGCCTAACAGTCTATACCCTCAAATTACTTTATTCTAATAAAAATGAGCACTAACCTTATTAGTGAATCTTAGTTTTACTCATTCGTAATTTTAGATTTAAATACTATTAGAGCATTGGAAAGTTAGGAGCTCCGTTGAGCAGAATGAAGTGGCTCACGGCTTATAATAGATGTAATCAGCCTAGTATTCCAACATTCTAATGTATGTCTCTCTGTATGCTCATTTCTGATTTAGAAAGATCTACCCTCTGTGGGTGGAATATTCTAAAAGCCTCACAGCTGTACTCCCTCGGGCTATACTGGTTGTTAAAGGCCTTCTCCTTCATTATAGGCTTTCAGCTGAGGCTCAGGCCTACAACTCGGGTTCAGTGTCTTCAACAACTGGGATAGCCCTCAGTAGTGGGTTATAATCCTATGAGCGGACAAATGACTCTTTTCACACCCTACCACATACCACCCATTATCTAAGATGAAGGTCTCCATGGAGACGCCAGTCCCTCCCCACACCATACTACATATGGCTGTATTCCTAGAGTGACCACTATACAGGGAGGGCACTTCCTTCTTACACTCTGATATGCACATTCATTTTCTAAGGCAAATGTCTTAGCAAAGAGGCCACCCCGTGCTCACATTCTACTATATACACATATTCTGGGAAAGAGTATAAGCAAAAAACGCAGTCTCTCATGACACTCTATTACGCTCATATAGCAGTCAATAGAGAGATTTCAGCCGGCAGTGCGGTCTCTTTCCGTACACTGCTATGCAAAGCCAGTCCCCTTGGAAGTGATGTGTGCCGACAGGATAGATCCTTTCCACATCCTACCATGTGTACCTTAGAAATAAAATATTACTTTACGTAAAAAAAACCTTAGAAATTCACTGAAAAAAACAAAGGTTAAAGTAAGATTATAATTAGGTGAATATGCCAGTGACAACATCAATATTTTGAACTAAAAAACCCCACAGAAATTTACCAGTTATAGTGAAAAGAGCTAACTATAACTTGCGCCCCCGCCATGCACAGCTTATGACCTCACATATGTAAGACCTCCGACCCTCGGTCTAGGTCCACTCTCTCCTCGCAGCTCCGCTGTGCCGTCTCTTGCCTCCAGACCCCGACCTCCTCCTTGGGAGGTTCAAGGCTGCTGCCCGCTCTTGCGCCTGCTGCCCGCTCCAACTGGGACCAGACTGCCTGCAACCACCGTAACCTTTCTCAGCCGTTTTTTTCTTAATTTTTCCCTGTTGTGCCACTGTTATTGTGCCCATCTGTGTCTTGCTCTAATTCCACCACTGTTTTTATTTTCTCGTGCCTGCCTGTTCCTTTCGCCTTTCGCCGCTGCTGCCCCTGTGGCCCCTCCCCCCTGGAATTCCCCCCCGGAATTCCCCTCCGGAATTCCCCCACTCCCGCCTCCCAGCCTCTCCTCCCTCCCACCTCCCCTACTTAATGGCGGCCGCTGCGTGGTTGCGCAGCGAACGCGTGCAGCGGACGCGTGCAGCGGTCGCGTGCAGCGGTCGCGCGCCAAAGGCAAGCCCGTCTGCGCCCGTCCGTGACCCGACCGCGGCCAGCGCCAGGAACTCTGGACCTCCCACTACCCATCGCGACGACACCACCACCCTCCTCGCACTCAACCCTGGAAGACTTAGAGAATGCCAACAGGACTCGTCGAACACGACCCACGGCCAGTTTTCCTGCCTCCACTGCCGCCAGACCCTCACCGCCACCCCGGCCTCCAACACCGCGGAAGCCAGCACCGGGGACACCCTAAAATGCATCCTCCTCAACGTACGCTCCGTACACAAACACGCCATGGAAATCTGGAACCTACTCGACTCTCTCTCGCCCGACATCGCCTTCTTCACAGAGACCTGGACCAACGCATCCTCCGCCCCCGACATCAGCACCGCCATCCCAGACGGATACAAGATCCAGAGGAAAGACCGCCCCAACCACCCAGGAGGGGGCCTCGCCGTTGCCCACAAGAGCACCCTCCGCCTCACCACCTCCAGCGAAACCTTCCCTCCGCCGAACACCTGCACTTCCAGATCCAGACCACCCCCAAAGCCACACTCCGAGGAACCCTCATCTACAGACCCCCCAGCCCCCGAACACCCTTTGCCACCACCATCACCGACTTCATCGCACCCCACGCCATCGCCTCAGCAAACTACATACTCATTGGCGACCTGAACTTCCACCTCGACAACCCCAGCGACCCCAATTCCACTATCCTTCGTGACAACCTCGCCAGCATCGGACTTAAACAACTCGTCAACACACCAACCCACAGAGCAGGACACACCCTCGACCCCATCTTCGCGGCAGGAAACAGCGTCCAATTCAGCCACACAACGCAGCTGCCATGGACCGACCACCACTGCGTACACTTCGCCATCAACAAACCCAAGGCACCCAAACCAGCCCCACGCCCACCTCGAAGGAACTGGTGCAAGGTTACCGACGAGCAACTTAACTCCACCCTCACCCGAGACAACCACACCTGGGCACCCGACGCAAACGACGCAAACAACTCAGCCAGAGAACTCCACACCTGGATCTTCAACTGCGCAGACGAGCTCGCCCCGCTACGCAACCCCGACAGACAATGCCCCAGGAAAGCCGCCTGGTTCACCACCGCTCTCCAAGCAGCCAGACGCACCTGCAGATGCCTGGAGAAGAACTGGAGAAACACCAAGACAACCGAAAACCACACCACCTACAAGGACACCTTGACGGACTACCATAACCAGATCAGAGCCACCAAGAGGAACTTCATCCACAACAAAATCCTGGCCAACTCCACCAACTCCAAGGAACTTTTCAGTGTCATTCAGGAATTCACCAACCCACGCAGCGAAGCTACAGACATCACACCATCCCAAGACCTCTGCGACAAGCTTGGAACCTATTTCCACCTCAAGATCAAAAACCTCTATGACAACTTCATCGACCATCCACCAGGTGCCACAGATGGCCCCCCGCCCCCCAGAAACACCAGCCAGCCCACCATCTCCAACTGGACACCGATCACGGCCGAAGACACCGCCTCAACCATAAAAAGCATCCACTCGGGGGCCCCCACCGATCCCTGCCCACTCACATCTACCACAGAGCTGCGGCCGCCATCGCACCCGAACTACAGCGCATCATCAACACCACCTACAAAACAGGCACCTTCCCAGATGACTGGAAGCACGCAGAAGTCAGACCCCTGCTCAAGAAGCCCACAGCTGACCCCACCGACCTCAAGAACTATCGGCCCATCTCGCTCCTCCCCTTCGCAGCCAAAGTTGCAGAGAAAACAGTCAACAGGAAACTGACACGATTCATTGAAGAGAACGGCGTCCTCGACCTGTCCCAATCCGGATTCCGAAGCAACCACAGCACAGAGACTGCCCTACTCGCCGCCACAGTCGACATCCGCACCCTCCTGGACCAAGGCCACTCCGCAGCCCTCATCCTACTCGACCTATCAGCGGCCTTCAACACCGTCTCCCACCGCACACTAGTCGCCAGACTACACGACGCAGGCATACAAGGAACAGCCCTGGACTGGATCCGATCATTGCTCACCGGAAGAAGCCAAAGGATCAGACTCCCACCCTTCCTCTCCGACCCCACGAAAATCACCTGCGGAGTCCCACAGGGTTCATCACTGAGCCCCACCCTCTTCAACATCTACATGGCCCCCTCGCAGCCATCATCCGACAACACGGCCTCAACATCGTATCCTACGCCGACGACACCCAGCTCATCCTCTCCCTCACCAAAGACCCCACCACTGCCAAACTCAACTTCCAGAAAGGAATGCAAGACGTCGCAGTCTGGATGACCAACAGCTGCCTGAAGCTCAATGCCGAGAAGACAGAAGTCCTCGTCCTCGGTACCACCCCTTCTGCATGGGACAGGACCTGGTGGCCGACCGCCCTTGGAAGCCCACCTACCCCCTCAGACCACGCCAAGAACCTCGGCATCGTACTCGACTCATCTCTCACCATGAACCGACAGGTCAACGCCGTCACCTCCAGCTGCTTCAACACCCTCCGCATCCTCCGCAAGACCTTCAAGTGGATCCCCCCTGAGTCAAGGAAGACAGTCACCCATGCACTCATCACTAGCAGACTGGACTATGGAAACGCACTCTACGCCGGCATCAACAAGTCCCTACTCCGCAAACTCTAAACAATACAGAACACCGCCGCCAGACTCGTCCTCGGCATCCCCTGACACAAACACATCAGCCAACACCTACGAAGTCTCCACTGGCTCCCCGTCAAGAAAAGAGTCACTTTCAAAATCCTCACTCACGCCTACAAATGCCTACACAACAACGGACCCAAATACCTCAACGACAGAATCAACTTCCAAGTACCCAAAAGAAACCTCCGATCTTCCAACCTCGCACTGGCCGAAACCCCGCGCATCCACAGAGCCAGAGCAGGCGGAAGATCCTTCTCTCACATTGCAGCCAAGACCTGGAACGAGCTACCGGCAGACATCAGACGCGCCCCCTCCCTGAACACCTTCAGGAAGACCCTCAAGACCTGGCTCTTCGGCTAAACAGATCTGCGGACCCCCCCCTGAGCGCCTTGAGACCCTCACGGGTGAGTAGCGCGCTTACAATTCCCTGATTGATTCCCTGATTGATATGACATCACTCATGATGTTTCTATGGCATTGTGTATGACATCACGGATGATATCTCAAATGACATCATTGATGACATCACTGATAACATCATCCAAGCTTCATTTGTACACTTTACTTTGTAAATGAGTGTGGCATTAGAGGTCCAAAAGTAAGTACAAAATAGCTCAGAATATTAAGAAGCATCAATAATGCAATCACACATATAGACCCCTCAGGTGAAGGAAACTTCTGTTATGTGCGACATTGACCATATATCATACACTTCATGTGTAGCTTGGCTGAGTTTGACAATAAAACATACATAGATGGGTAACCTCTACTGCATACGGTGTTCAATCTGTGCATTACTGTTCAGTGAAAACAAACTTCCTCGAAACACATAAGCCCTGTTACATAACTAATGCCCTATAAGGACAGCCTTTAGCCTGTATCAAACCCTTCACAGTTAATGAATCTTTCATGAGATATAAAGCTGACATGAGTAGAAAAGTGGGAACTAAAAATAATGTTATGCTATGGAGAGAGTTTACTCCTCTGTCCCACACTGTTTGCAGGCAGTGACACTCTCATGAGAAATACACCTCAGACTATTAAAACGAATCTACTAAGAACAGTGTACACTCTATGCAAAACTTGTCCAAAGAGTGACCATTCAATTAAAATAACTGCTGTGAAATCTTTACAGATACCCATCTTCTGAAACAAAACAAGCACATGTACCCAGGTTAGTACCTGGGGTGCACACACTCTTCTATGTTAAGCAGAAATTGTCATGCTGAGGCAATTCTGTCTAATAACTCACTTAGTATCTACAATGTAGAATCTTTGCCCTGTTGGAAACTTTTTCTGCAAAACCAAAAAACTTGTGTGGAACATGCTGAACACAAGTCAACTGTCACCTCCACACAGAGTTACTCTTCAATACAAAGACTTCTATCATGTTCAATACCTCTCTATACCTATGGTGCATTAGGCGGACATGCATTTTGTAAACACTGACACCCATTAGCTGGACAAAGACAGTACAAAAATAAGTAGAAAACTAATATGGTAGTTACCTGCCACTATGTAAACTATAAAACAACTAACACAGTCATTGGATGAGGTCATCAGTTATGTCATCAATGATGTAATTTGAGGTGTCATCAGTGATGCCATAAATTATGTCATAGAATATGTCATGAGTGCTAAAAATGGGATCTCTAGGTGGAGAGGTGTGGTGCAGCGGCCAGGGCAGCTGACTTCGGAGCACAGGGTTCACGGTTCGATCCCCGTCTCCGGCGGCAGCTCAGCTCAGCACCTTGTGACTCTGGGCAATAGCTCACTTAATTTCCACGACGGCCCCCAGCGCCTTGAGACCCGTAAGGGTGAGTAGTTCGCGCTTTACAAATATGGATTTAGGTGGCAGTGGTATGCACCATGTCCACGTAGGGATCCTCATTTTATATATATATATATATATAAAATTTGTGAGTTCCACATTTATTGAACAACAAGTAGAACATGTAAGAAACAATGAAGACCAAAACAGAAATTACTAATTAAATAACAAATAAAGGAAAAAACAATCACAAACAATCATATTTTAAAAAGAAATATACATATCAAGGACAGTCATATGGTCCTAAAGACAATTTCATATAATAATAACAATTATAATTCTAAAATTATATTTAATGAGACAAAAATATAAGTAGACAGAGGTGCTCTGATGCGCGCTTTGGAAGTTACAGATTGATTCATCAGGGCGCTGTCTGTGTTTTTAAATCGGTGGCAACTGCCATCCAGTCTGGACTTATTCAAATAAAAATTCAAACACAAGGGGCACACAATAACCTTCAAGTACTGGTTTCTGGGAAGTAAAGATGGAGGTGAAGTAATAACAATCACCCTTCCGTGGAAGAAACATCTGTAAGATATCGAGTTCAGAGAATTGTCCGAACTACTAAGGTTCCAACTGAGGCCCAGGAGTAATGATGTCGTATCCGAGGGCAATCAACTAAGTTTCCCAGAAACCAGTACTTGAAGATTATTGTGAGCCTCCTTGGTTTGAATTTTCATTTGCATAAGTCCAGACTGGATGGCAGTTGCCACCAATTTAAAAACACAGACAGTGCCCTTATGAAGGTTGCACTACTTATTTCTATCAATCTGTAACTTCCGAAACGCGCATCGAGACTCCTTTGTGATGGGACAGGCACAGCCCTATTTAGGTGTAAGTGTCAACTCATCCCACAACTCTAGCTCAGGAAGGCCCATCAGCCTGGTGATGGGCCATCAGGAAATGCAATGCACACCCCAGCTGCCTTTGTGTGACTGTCTAGAGTGAATTCAGAATAGCCCAACTGTCACCCTGACCCAGATGTGTATTCAGAGGCAGGCAGCGCCACAGGATGGGTAAAGTAAGAAAATACTAACTTTATAAAAGTGCAAACAAACAATTGATGGACGGGATGATGAACAATGTCAAACCTTCATCCCCAGTACAGAGATCATGGCCTAAATCCATCATTTTTATCCACACCATGCCATTCCAGTTTAGACCCAGCCATATGCAAATCAGTCTTGCCCCTGCTTCCCATGGGAACAGTCCATTCCGAACTGCCAGGTCAGGTCCTCCCTGGACCAGAAACAAGCATCCTGGGACCAGTTTCTGGCTATCCCCCTCATCAGCCAGGCCAGGTTGACTCCAGTGGCATGGAGAGCACAGGATCCCTTTCTTGGCATACCCCTCCCACTTGGGGCGACAAATGCAAAAAGAACAATTGATGGACGGAATGCTGAACAATGGCAAACCTTAACCCCCAGTACAGAGATCGGGCCTAAATCCATCATTTTTTTGCACACCATGCCATTCCAGTTGAGACCCAGCCATATGCAAATCAGTCTTGACCCTGCTCCCCATGGAACCTGTCCAGCCCGATCTACAAGGCCAGGTCCTCCCTGGAGCAGAAACAAGCATCCTGGGACTGGTTTCGGGGTAACACGCATAATACGCTTGAGCTATATAAAAATAGAGTTGGAGGTCAGGAATAGGCCTGGGCGGAATTTGCGTAGTCGCGTTACGCAAAGTTCCGCGAAGATGTAAAAAATCTCCGCGAGCTACGCAGAATTCCGCGAGCACGCGGAATTGCTTGTTCCACCCGTTCGCGATGCGTTTTTCCTGTTCGGGGACGCTGTTTGCGTGCTCGGGGGGAAATATCTTGCAAACTTGCCCATGCGGTCGCCAATTGGCGTGGCCATCTTGTTTCACTTGTCCCGCCCGTTCGCGATGCGTGTTTCCTGTTCGCGAACGCAGATGTCCGATGGCGCGTCCGAATGACGTGTTCGCAATCGCACACTCTTGCGGGATTGCGCGGCCGGCTACCAAAATCTCGTGGCGCACGCGAACGGATAGGAAAACTCGTCAGCGAACGCAGGGATCTCGGTAAGTCGCTACCGCGTGAGCGAACACGCATTTTGAAAGCGCGAACAAGGAAAAATTCCGCTATGCCGCGGACCGTGGAATTTTCGGCAATTCCGCGTTCTCCTCGGAACGCGGAATGGCCAAACTTTTGCAAATTCCGCGAGCGGAGCGGATTTTACCGCCCAGGCCTAGTCAGGAACTCAAAAGCCACCGCGCTCATAGGGGAGTTTGAGGACCTTCCAGTGAACACGAGGCAGAGAACCAGCCCATATTAATTGAATGAGCAGCCCTCCCAGAGAAGCAAAAAAACTACTGGTAAGAACAATAGGAATATTTTTTAAAAGATAAAGAAATCGGGGTAGAACTCTTATTATATTAATTGCAATGCGCCAGGCCATGCCCAGCGGAAGCTGAATCCACCTTTCCACCTTTGCATCTAGTTTCATTAGTGCAGGCCCATAATTATGGCGAGTCACTTCCGAGTGGTCCCTGTGAACATGGATGCCCAGATATTTGGCTGAGTCTGTACACCATTGCAGGGGAAAGTCAAGATCACATGGTACTGTGGTGTCTGTGAGTAGAGACAACTCGGACTTGCTCCAGTTAATGCCCAGTCCAGAAACCATGTCGAACTGCTGCACCTTGCACACTAGTGGGGGTACATTGGCCTCCAGGTCGTGAACGAACAACAGTATGTCATCTGCATTAAGGGAAGACAATTGGTTCCCAGGGGGGAATCTAGGCACCTGTGAATATATCTTTTCAGAAGATGGCGAGCAGGAGGGTCCATAGTGATAATAAACAAGAGGGGGGAAAGTGGGCAGCCATGTCAGGTGCTGTGTGTTAAAGGAAAAAGGGTCTGTGAGCGTACCGTTTAGACGAAATTGAGCTACCGGGTCCTGATATAACAGGTGAATCAGCTTACGAAATCTGCTAGGCATGCCCAACTTTGCCAGTGTAGCGTGCAAAAAGGCCCATTCGAGGGAGTCGAATGCCTTTTCTGCATCTAGTAGTGCAACCACTGAGGAGACAGTGGGAGAAATTTGATTAAGTACTGCAAAGAGGGTGCAGAGATTTATTGAGGTGGAGTGGTGTGGCACACATAAGGACTGCATGGGGAAGATTATGCAGACCATTAACAAAGAGAGGCGGGTGGCTAAGACTTTGGCCAGAATTTTAGTATCAAAATTGAGAATAGATAATGGCCGATATGAAGAACAGTGGTAAGATGGATTATTGGGTATAAGCAGGATCGTAATGACTGCTTCCCCGCAACGCAGGGAGTAAATGGCCACGCTCAAGAGATTCGGCATACATTTCCAATAAATGTGGGGTCAGTAATTGTTTATAGGCCTTATAGAAGTCGCCAGTGAACCCATCTAAGCCAGGCACTTTAGACCCACTAAAGTCGTCTATAGACTGCAAGGACTCAGCCAACGTATCTTCCCTGGTGCTCGAGGGCGAGTTGTGTAGAACAACTTATAATAGTAAAGTCTGAATTATAGCAACATCTGTAACTTCTGTGCCATCTGGTCTACACAAATGTGTTACATGTATAGCATTGTATGGGGGCGGAGCAGATGTGCTAGCATACGGCCCGGGCATTCGCCTTCACCATACCGACAGGCCCGAGCATACTTCCCCAAGTATGCAACGTCACGTTGAGCTAGGTCATGGAAGTCATGCAATAATTTCAACCTATTGTGAAGCTGAGAATCAAGAGTCGCATCCCTATTAGCTGGGTCCAGAAGCCGAAGCTCCACTTTAGCGAGGTCAGCACAAATACTATGAAGCACTCCTGCATGTTTTGAAATGCATACCCCTCGCACATAGGCTTTAAAGGCCTCCCGCAGTATGGAGGGGATCTCAACAGAGCCAGTATTTATGAAAAAAAATCAACAACAGCCCCCTGAACTTCAGAGTGGAAAACTGTGTCGTGGAGCGCATTAGATGGGAAGCGCCACTGTCGAAACATGGGGATGAAACAGGTATGGGTAATGTGATCACAACAAGGTCATGGTCTGAAAGAGTGCGGGGGAAGTTTCGATAGTGTGCAGCCACAGGAGAGCAATCGGAAACATATGCCAATGATCAATGCGCATCCACGCATTATGTGGGGCAGAGTAAAAGGTATATCCCCTCTGTGTTGGAAATGTATGGCCCAAGCATCCGAAAGATGAAAAGTGTTAAGAAGGTCTTTGAGGGCCCACTAGCCCACCCATCACAAACAGGTAGCGACCAGCAGGGTCTGCGACAGTCCGCAGCAGTTGGAAGGGGACACTGTTATGTATAAGAATACATACATGACGTGAATAAGTACTATAGTGAGAAAAATATTGATGTGTTCCCCATGTAGCTGCTTGGGAACTAGGAGCTAGAACCGTCTCCTGAAGAAAGGCTACCTGGATCCCGTTCCTGAGCAACTAGGCAAGGACCTCTAACCCTTAACGAGGATTATTCAAACCTCTGATATTCCATGACATGCAGGAGTGTGTGATAACCTTGTCTCTGCTAGTGTTTGAAAGCATGGCACTGGAAGCTAATGTTCCAGAAAGGGAGAGCGTTTAAGGGTAAACCTAGTATGTACCACAATGGTGAAAAGGCTTCAACAATAAACAATACAAAAAACAATTCCAAACACCCACGCCCACTCCAGCTAAAAACTAAGCCAGAGAACCCATTTAACACCGAAAAAACTTTTTGCCACAAATATAGTGTTGTACACCATAGGGGGGTGACAACGCCCGTTAGAGCAGGCCCGGAAGAAACAATATTATACATTAATATTAGATATTGAGTAAAATAAGCAATGTATAAACAGTTGGCATAGGACAGGACATCATAATGCATAGTCCAACTATGTAACCTATTTGGAGGGTTGCCTTAATGAGCACAATGAACAGAGATAATAGTCGTCTGGCATTAGCAAAAAAACTCCGGGGACCAGTTACACTGTATGTGCCTCAGGCGAAGCTGGTGCCAAGCCCCCCGAATCAGCTAGATGGAGACTTGCTGGATGAGTGTTTTTTGCAAACTTTTTCAGCATCCGCAGGAATTTTAAAGATATAAGGCAGACCATTTAGCTCTGCCCGGAGCCTTGAAGGGTAAATCATCCCATATTTTAGGCCAAGCTTTTGAAGAGAGCATTTAACATCAGTAAATTTACGACGGCCTCCTGTCCCATCGGCGTATAGTCAGGATATAGCGAAACTGCAGACCACTGATATTGTAGAGATCCTCTGTCGTGGGCCAGGTGTGAAGCAGTGTCACAGCCTCTGAATGTCAAGGGCCTGGCAATGATTTGCCGGGGACGTGCCCCTGGAATTGGCTGAGGCCCAAGAGTCCGATGTGCCCTCTCAATTATAAAGGCATCTGAAAAAGACTTTCTGTCATAGAGTTCCGCCAGGAGTTGTTCCACAAAGGTGTCCATGCGTCCCACGTTCGTAGATTCAGGAATGGCTACAATACGAATGTTATTTCGGCGGGACATTGCCTCTAGGTCTTCATTCTTAGTTGCAATAGTTTTGAGGAGCCGCTCCACGCGTTCAAGACGCTTTGCTGTATCTGCGTTACCATCCTGAATTTTCGAGATCCTGTGCTCTGCGCTGTTGAGCCTCACATTATGGTAATCCAGGCGCTCAGATATAGCATCAAAGCGTTGCACCAGAGAGTCAAATCTGGAGTCAATACACTTAAAGCCAGCACGTAGCTCGGCCATGATAGCAGCTGTGCCATCTGACGAAGGGTCCGCCATTGCATAGTCCAAAGTACTAATAGATTCTGAGGGCGAACGCTGGCGGCACGGGGTCCCAGCAGTGTCAAAAGTTAGCTCTTTCTGCTTAGGGTCACTACGACTCATTGTAGTATATGTGTCGTACCTATCAGACGGGTGGTGCCAAATGTTTTCTGCAACAATCGGGGTTCAGCAGACGAAGCAGAAGAAGACCAAGATCAGTCCAGATGGCAGAACCGGCCGGGCAGCAAACGTGAAGCCAGCAGGAAAAAAGCAGCCAGCCACAGCACTAGTAATAAACAGAGGGAATGTCGATCACCCAGGGTCATGTGGGGGAACTAAAATTGCCCTAGGCCAGCTAATACCTTGTAGGCAAGAGTATGTGCGCCAATCAATTCAATAGAGCAAAAGCACAGCCTCTGTCCCTAGCACTTGGCATCATAGTTCACCCGCGTCATGGAAATGGGCAGAATCACCAGCAAGCTGAGCATAGGAAGAGACAGGAGAGAGGCCAGGGAAGGCCCAAGGCCGGGCACCAGGAGTGCATCAATAACCAAATGAGTGCGTCAGACTCTCCAGATCACGGCTGTGAAAGCGGAGCCCACTCAGGGCATTGGCCACATCCAAGGCCTAGCCCGGGACCTCTGCAGGCACTCCGGCCCCCGGCACACCGCGACCCCGCCCACAGGCTTGCCCGCAGGGCCTCCAAAAGCCGCGTCAGGCCACGGTGTACGTGCCGCTCAGCAGGTATCAGGTCTGGGCTGAGATCTGGTCGCCGGCATCCAGTGTCGATTTCTCTGGCAAGTGGCTGCCTAATCAGCATCCTGTGCTACTACAGAAGCAGCGGATCGCTCAATAAAGAACAGTTTTCCGGGCATTGCTCAGGATCTTCAATGCCGTGCAGCCATCTTGGTCAACACTGGGCAGCAGAGGTAAAGTGCCCAGAGTCCTAAAGCCAGCAAAAACTAATTTCAGCAAACAGCCAAAACCAGGAGGTCAAAAGCAAAAAGACAGGGTAAACCACTAAGAGCTGCCAGGTCTCACAATGAGTGATGTCATATGTGAGGTCATAAGCAGTGCATGGCGGGGGGCACAAGTTTTAGTTAGCTCTGCTAACTAAGTGGTTAATTTCTGTGTTATTTTAGTTCAAAATGCTATGTTGACACTGACATATTCACCTAACAATAACATCACTTTAAACTTTGTTTTTTCAGTGAATAAAAAGATATGTGAGTCCGCTTTTAATAAGAAATGGGCTGATTCACAAAAAGCGAGGCTTGGCAGGGTGAGGGGATAGACAGAGTGACAGCTGGGGTGAGTTTCTGGGCATTCTGATAAGGTGGTAATTCTGTCTGTGGCAGCTGGCACAGATCAGGGTTGCAGGGCAGAGGGCGGATGGGTTAGAGGTGGTAAGGAAAAAAACAATAAAGGTACCTCCTCGTCGCGTCTCGCCACGTCTCTCCACCGTCGTTTTTCCACATCTCTCCCAGCACAGGAACAGGAACAGCGCACCTGGAAAGCACACAGCTCCCCTAAGCCAATCAGAACTCTGTAACGCAGGGTTGTGATAGGTCTGAGCGCTGTGGTTCGGCGCTCAGGCTGGGACTAGGAGCCTGGGAATGTTCTCCACCCAGGATGTAATGGAGCCTGGGCGGAGAACCATGCAAAGTGCGCATGACGGTTTGGCTGGGCCAAGACGGCCGGCCAACATTCATGCGCACTTACAGAGTGCCCACCACTCCTCCCCCTGCTCTGAGAGCAGAGCAGCCCCACCGCAAAGCGGCAGTAGAAGGAACAAATAAAATGATAATAACATCGATTTATTATCATTTTTTTTCCTTTATTCACACTGCTGTAAAGCAGTAGGGTGACACTCCTCCGCCTTCGTGGATGAGCCGCCACTGATGCATGGCTATGGTAACTGCGACTTAGGTAGGGTTACCAGGGTCCCGGATTTGCCAGGACGGTCCTCAGTTTTCAACAGCTGTCCTGGCAGATTTCAGGAAATTTAGCTCATGTCCTGGTTTTTAGAGAGGGTCGATTGAAAACGGCTCGAGGTTCTTTTTTATGTTTTACAAATCAGGGATAGTTAGCAGTTGTTTCAAGAAAGCAATTTAATTAACAGGCAAGCTACTGGGTTTAAAAATTGCATTTTATTTATGTTCTTACTGCCTGTTCTGTAATTCTCTGCTGATGAGCGCTGTAATTCTGTGCGCTAGGTTGAAGCAAAATTGTAATCCTTCTATTTTTGTGAAATGTCCCGGTTTTTGGTTTTAAAATTCTTGTCACCCTAGACCATAGGTCTTCAAACTGGGGGGCGCGCCCCCTGTTGGGGGCGCAGCATCCCCTCAGGGGGGCGCGCACTCCACCTCACCACTTCACCTTCCATTGTTGCTTCCAGGCCCATTAGGCTGAAAGGGCTTCAGCCCGCCGTCGTGTGTCTCAGCCCGGGCTGCTGCAGCTCGAGCTCCTGGGGAAAGGGCTGGGCAGTGTCTGGAGTCTTACCTCCGGCACGCCCCAGTTTTTCACAGGTCTTTAAAGACCATTTGCGTATTTACATACCTTTGTAAACTGGTTACAGAGGCTGTTTGTTTTCTGGTTCCAGTACCCCCTGGGCCCCCACTCTGCCTATTTCCTGCATTTGGATTTTACTTTTTACTGCTGTAGTGTGAGATCGCATTTCATGAAAAGGAATATAAAGTAGGGTCACCAAAAGAAAAATGCCAGTCACGTGTTGTTTAAAGAGCCTGCAAAGACCTCCTCTTGACACTAAATAGGATTATTAATAAAATCATATGTATTCTTGTAATGTGACTTTTCAATCTTTGTTCCCTTTAATTATCAGTCATGGATCATTCAGGCAGCCCTTGAACACAATTAAAAATGCTTTCTATTTATTTTTGCTGTTCCAAGTATGCACAGATAAGTGCTGAAAATAGGCTTTAGGGGGCTGCTTATTTTTGTACCGTCTGGGACATCAATATGATGAGCTGGCAACCCTAATCACAAGACTGGAAGTTTGTTGCAGGATGAGCACAATATTTATTTCCTCCACCCTCGATCCCTGGACCCTGAATAATGCCATAAAAGCAATAGTTTAACTTGTATCTGAAACCCTATGCCAGCCCTCAATAACATGCTGAGTACCTTCAACTGTGCCTGGGAATGCACCCTGCATTCAGACAACTCACTCCTCATTCTCGCCCTTCACTTTCACGCTCACCGTGCACTCACAGTGATCACAATGTACTCACACTGATCACCATGCACTCACACCACTCGCTCACCCTCCACTCAGTGAACACACTGCACTTATGCCACTCGCCATGAACGCACACCGTTCTCCCTCCACTTACCCTGCGGTCACATGAGCACACCGCTCACTCTGCTCTCACAGTGATCACTCTGCACTCATAATGCTCTTGCGCTGTTCGCCCTGTACCTCACCCTGCAGTCACACGAGTACACTACTCACCCTGCACTCATGTGACACTTCACTCACCTGTCCCCCTCACTGCTCAATCTGCAATCTCACTCAAACAAGCCCATCACTAACCATACATTCATTTGTCCCACTCTGCACTTACATCTGCACCAAATTAATGTGGTCACCTCACTCGCCCTGCAGTCACTCCTCTCACCCTACTCTCACACTGTTGTATCACTCACCGTGCACTCACATGGGCACTCCTGTCACCCACATAGCCCCATCTCAAGTTAGGGCTCTCTGATTGGAGTAGTCATTCAGAACCGCCAATCAGCAAGTAATTCCTGCAGCAGAGCACGGTTTTCACGTCAGCACTGACGCTCCTCCAATGAACGGGACAGCAGGAGAGATGCCAGGGAGTGCCACGGATTTTGTATACATAAAGTTGCAAAATACTTCAACTTTGCTGATGAAGCAGCACTTCTTCACTGTTGCCTTGTGCCTTGTGGTTGCTGAATTTAACATCTGGTTGCTGCCGTTCTCCTCGCTCTTGAACCCTTCCCCCTCAAGGTTATCCTGGTTTGTACCCTCGCAGCTACTGCATTCAACTGCAAGGAATTTACAACGGTTGTATCCTTCCTGAAGATTCCATTCTCTGGCAGGTAAGAGTGAAGAGCTTTTTGTTTTATTTTTTTAAAGCCTAGCTCCTTTCCCCTTTGCCCCACTACTAGCGGGAACGTTGGAGGCTTCAAGGAGGAGCAGATTTGGCATTAATGCCATAGGTGCTGACTTTGCTTCTGGGGACCCGGGTTCGAGTCCTGGCATCAGCTCAACATCATGTGATTCTGGGCAAAATAACTTAATTTACCAGTGACTTACGAAAAATGAATTTGGCCTTGGTTAAAGTCGCTGGTGCTTGTTTAACATGTTCCAATCCCTAGAGCTGAGTCCACAAGCCTAATATAACAAATATTGTGAAGTATGCCTACCATCTGCCCTCACTTCTTTCGTAGACCAAATTTAAATGCTTTTTTGTGCAGCTGTTTCTGAAGCTTTGGAAGGCGATCTTCTTTCTAAGCCAACTATGCTAACAAATGGACTCTTGATGCTGCTAGACATTAAAGATGTATATATCCTCTTGAATCTCTTATATCACGTGTATGATGTAAATGTCCCCGAGGCCTTCTTGGGAAACGGTGGCTGGCCTCCTACTGGCATGACAACACCTGGCCATACTCCACATAATCACAGATTTTTCAATTGTGTCAGAAAGCATGTTTTGTGGAACCCCTTTTTCTGATATCTTGTCTAGGGGCTAGGATGTGGCGCAACAGCCAGAGCTGATGACTTTGGAGCTGGGGAACCAGGTTCAATTCTAGGTGTTTGCTCAACATCCTGTGATTCTGTACAAATCACTTAATCTCCCTGTGCTTACAAATAATGAATGTGTGCTTGTGCAATGTAAAAGATGCTCCTGTAAAGCGCTCCAATACCTTTGGGTCATGTTCGCGCTATATAAAACTGCAAAAAATATATTACAAAATTTTGTGAGCACTCCCGTTTCCAGGTGCTGCTCAAGACTGGAAGTAGAGCACAACCTAAGGATGACAGAAGCAAGAATCCATCCACACATTGACTGTCTCTGTGGAGAAAAACAGGCACACCCCTCACCTGTGTTTTGGGAGTGTTTTTACTAATCTATCCTACATTTTGTGTTTTATGTGAAAAATAAAGTACCAATGTAATTTTTTGTGCTAATTTTTTCTTGGAGACTTTTCATTTGAACTTTATAATAAGCACAAGCACTACAAAAACTTCAGTTTATTAAACACCCTTACTTTATTTAATAGTAGGTGACCGGACTGTGTTAGTCACCTTCGTTTGTTTTCTCTCCCTCCCCTGCACTGTTTACCTATTTTTCATGTTGTATTTTTTTTTATCTCTGTTTTGCTTCCTTACCGCCTTCCTACTATGTATTGCAATTTTTCTTCTGTCTTTACTGTGTGTATGTAAAGCGCTCTGATACCCAAGGGTCAAGCTAGCGCTATATAAAACTTTTTAAATAAATAAAATAAAATAAATATATGCCCTGGGCTCTGCTGGAGGAAATGGCCATCAATGATGCAGAGTACCAGCTTCCAGAACTTTTTTGTCAGGTGGTGGGGGGGTGGGGGGGCTCGACGTGTAAAAAGGTTTAGAAGGGGGGGATCAGCCCACAAAAGTTTGAAGACCTCTGCCCTGGACTAAGGTACAGAGCAGCTGACTTTGCCAGGTTCGAGCCTGGCGTCGGCTCAACACCCTGTGATTCTGGGCAAATCACTTCACGTCCCCATGCCTAAAAATTGAATGTGTCCTTGTGTAACCCAGGGCTCGAGTCGGGGTACCATGCGGGTGGACGGCGTCCCCCCACTTATTTTATCGGGAGCTCGATAACTGGAGCAAATGGAGCCACACATTCACTCTTTGGCCTCTCTGGGGCGAGATCGGAGCTCATTCAGAACGCTGCTCACGCGCTGGCTTCTCTGATGCAATCGCATCTAAGGGGTGAGCGAGGGGAGGCAATGAGTCTGATGGTGCAAGCCACCTTTCGTGACGTCACTTCCTGGTGACGTCAGCGTCCCCCCACTTCTTTTTTTAGGACTTGTGCCCTGGTGTAACCTAACTGGTTCTCATGTAAAGCGCTCCTGTACCTGGGTCGAGTTCGCGCTTCATAAAAACTGCATAAATATTGATATAATCTCCCACTCCCTGCTTCCCATATCCAGCAGCGGCGGTGCGTCCATTGGGGCGTTGGGGCATAGCCCCCCCGCCCGCAGCTCCCTCGGCGTCTTTGAACCTAAGTAAACTGAATCAGTTTACGTAACTTAAGTTCAAAGACGCCGAGGGAGAACTGACAATCATGTCAGTCAGCATGACGTCGGACCGCCCACCCCCTTCAGAGTCTGACCAGGGGCAGCAGGCAGCAGCACAAGTGCGCATGAGTGGGGAAGGGCAGCGAATTTTCGCGCTGTGCCCAGTCAAGCGCCAGGATTGGCTGAGAGGGGCTATAGGCGCAAACGGAGTCGGACCCGAGGCGGCGCGGACGGCGGACCTGCTCAGGTAGGATTTTCTTTTTTTATTTCAAAGTCATGTACTTTATGTGGATCATTTAAAGAGATTTTATCACGTTGAATGTGGATCTCGTCTAAGGCTTTCAGCATGGGTAGATTCTCTGAGAACTGCTCCCAAAGAATCGCATGCTAAGAAACGTGTAAAACCCCGCAGTGTATGTGCAGGGCCATTCGACCATAAAAGCAGGGGGTTATTTGGTGTTACAGGCAACGGTTGTATTTATAAGTAATGTGTAACCAGAATGTGCCACGGGCGACGGGCCTACAAATTTGCAGTTCGAAAGCAGCAGCACATACGTGTGGCTATGTCAGAGCCCGCAGAAGGCTAATGAGAGGATCAATAACACGACCATTTCAGGGCCGGGTAAATGTCGGCTGGGGCTTCTCCACTTCAGTTACAGTTCCTATCTGAGCTTCATCCCCCAGCGATTCACCGCCTAGGAAACGAAACCCAGGGCCCCTTCATATCGGAAAGAGTGCATTATTCACACACGCATTTGATACAGTCACTTATTGGCGTCGCCAACTTTTGTCTGTTTATAATTAGTTATTTGCAGGAGGTCGGACTGTCGCTTGGGACGCCCTGGCTCTGCTGAACGCATTACATGAAAACAAAATCTGAGCAGTTTTCAATGGGGTCTGTAAAAGTCACTTTGAACATTAGCAGCCTGCGCTCACCTCGTGCTCCAGTATTGCGGGTTGGGCTTAGCTGACTGCAATGGTTTATGAAGAGCTGAGACCCGCCGGGGCTGCCTCAGAGGTGGCACCATGTCACCTGGCCTGTAGTTCCATCCTGCTAGTAACAGTGAGTTTAGATAGCCTGTGCCGGAATCCAGGGGTGCCACTGACACCTTTGGGTACCCGCAGGCTGCATTGTCTGCAGATGTATATGGCCGGGGGATACATTTGGACAGGGACAGCCTGGGGACTCTTCATTGACCGTATACAAAGTACCTATGGTCGGCGAGCCGCAGACTCTGATAAAGGTATACAATTGCATAGTTCTGAAGTGAAAAAGTGAAATAATATGCGAAAGGCGGGCATGAAATCACAGTTTGCATTTTGCAATTATGATTTATTGTTTTGCATTCTACAAAGTAATGAGAAAATATGTGAAAAAACATGAACCTTGTATTTATCATGCACCAAGCAAACAAGGATTAGAGGGGAAAAAAATGAAGAATAAAGAAAACGTTCTTAGCAACATTCCTAAAACTCAAGGCGTGGCTAGCCGAGCAAGATGGCAGAGGAGCTCAGAGGAAGCTACACACGGACCACGCGGCTGACCCTTATCTGTCTTTTTTCCAGCCTTTTACTGAACTATCGACACTGCAGCAGTAGGCACCGGAGTTGCTGATGGTCCAACCCTAATACCCCTGCCACCAATTGGGTAGCACGTGGGGATCCTCTGAGTGCTGAAGGGGGGGGGCCATACCTTTGCCGGGCCCCTTAACCACCCGACAGGGCCTGGATGGGCAGCTGGGACAGGAGATGGAGACCAGGAAAACACTGGTGGAAAAGCCTGGGGGAATCACGCTGGGAGATGCGACCGGAGCACCTACCTAATGCAAAGGTGGTCCCCTTGGCCTCTGGCGTGCAGGGGCGCCTCATCAGAGAGACAGGGCTGCTCATCATGTTACAACGCCATTGACAGACCTGGTGTCTGCAAGTGGGCCCTAGAATTTGCCATCCCTCCGCGGGACTCCTGGCAACAGAACCTTCTCTGAAAAACCTCTGAGAGGCTCGTGCTGTGGCGCCTACCACTCCCTGGGGCGCACACAATCAGCCCCACCTTGATGGTGGGTCTCCGGCCCCCTTACATACCGGTGGACACAACTGAGGATATTCAGTCCACGCTGGGCCTCTTGCGATATGGGTGGCCCACAGTCCTCCTGGATCCACTCGAATAGGTTAAAGGGACAACATCCCAGGCGTACGTCGATTGTGTTGGGTCCCCCAGATGACCGCGGCTCCTGGTGAGCTCATTGGCTCGCATCAGCGTCCTCTGCCTCACTCCGTCTCGCTCTCGCTCTGTCCCTACAGAATGGCAACACCGCCTTAGCCATCGCTAGGCGCCTGGGCTACATCTCTGTTGTCGACACCCTGAAGGTCGTGACGGAGGAGGTGACCACCACCACCACGGTGAGTGCTGCGAGTGTTCAAGTGCCTTACCTTTTGTGAACCCATGCCGTGCCTTTGCAGATATGTGTGTGACACTTTGTAAGCATGTGCTTCCCCTGTCCCCTTTCTTCCCCTTGTCATGTGAATTTCTGCAGTCTGATTTTACACAAAGCAGTGGGTAAGTCTGTACAATGCTGCTGGGTGTCATGAAAGGCTGTCTCTTTCGCCGTCTGTCTCTGTGTGCACGTGATTTGATAAAGCCACGTGACCAGGTGAAAGCTACAAGTTCGCTGAAGACAGAAGGAGAGCGTCTTACATGACCTATTGTGCTTGTTAAGTACACCACGGTAATGATGCCAATAAAACGGCAGTTTTTAATGTGTTTAATATTTCAAGACTATACGTTCCCACTGCTTAATAAGCCTTGCTTTATCGCTGCATTCATTTGCTTTAAAATGCACCATTTGCCAATCTTTTTAAATTTCTTTCTCAGGAGAGGGACTCTCCCTAGACCCCAGGTTTGTCCATTGAACTTGTTCACATCGCTAACTAGTGTTTTCTATTGGAAAGGGTAGAGCCAAAGCAGTCTTGCTTAGTACCCTAACCCTCTTCAGAAGTCAGACTTGCTTGGCAACCCAGAAATTCTCTGAAATAATGTTTGAGTTTTCTTTTATGAATGCCTAGAACTACTGAATTTTTAGTCCATTTATCACAGATATAGTGCTGAAAATCGCACCAAAAAGATGCCAATTTTTGTAAAATTTCTTCACGGGGGAGAACCCCCCGAATCCCCCTTATTAGCCGTCGAGCTCGCTCGCTGCGCTTGCTCGCATGCGTTGATTCGCTCTGCATACGCCCCACCAGTTTCAAATTCCACAAGCCACTCCTGATATACAACTGTAGTTCAACTTCCTCTCGCCCAGCCTGCAGCTGGATGTGAGGGGGGGGTCACTGTGCTCTGATTGGTTCTCCGCCACCCCCAGTGGTGTGACGTCATGTGCGTATAAGCTCGAGTCCTGCAGGGCTGAGTTTAAAGCTCAGAAGTTTGTTATTTCAGGGACTCCCCCCGTCTCGAGCGCAGCCCCCCTCGCAATGACTGCCCCCCTCTTCCTGCTGTTCCTGCTGGGGGGGCTCTGGCTGCAGCCAGCCCGTGCAGGTGAGTGACCTGGGGAGGGTTGTACTGAGCTGTGTCTGACTGGGGGGGGCGGTGGGGGGTGTCAGTGGGAGTCACTGCCACAGAAGGGTGGGGGCCCGGGGTGTCTGTACTCAGTGAGATCTGTTCTCTGTGGGGGAGGGAGGAGGGTCATTGAAGTAGCAGCGGGTGGGGGGGTCTGTACTAGCATCTGCCGGACACGGGGAGGGGGTCATTCCAACGGAAGGGTGGGGGTCGGGGTGTAGGGATCAATATATTACCAGGCAGAAGGATAGAGGAATAAAGGCACTACTTGGTACCCAGTGACGTCACAGGTGCGATGGGGCCTGGGCTGCGTCACCCGTCAGTGACATCATACTTAAGAGGTGGGTAATATTCTCCAATAAAGGGAAAAGTAAAGAATGAATCAAAAACCCATACATTTTTAAATAGCCCAAACGCGTGTTTGTTTCACTTAGTGATGGCATGATTGGAACACGTTCCTAGAGGGGTCTGGTAAATTCAGTCACTGCAGACCTGGGAGGTATCTCAGTTAATGCACCTCTATTGTCATCGTCGTCATTCATGGCTCTGGCTTGGCGCTCTTACGATGCACCTCTATACTGCTGAGATATATATGCATCTTCACCGCCACCATGCCGCTAGACTGAGATGTCTATAAACAAGGCTTTACGTAGGATGAAAAAACTGGGAGGGGTGGGGGTCTCTCAAATGGGCGTGGCCTATGTAATTCAGGGCGTGACTTAAAACACCTAAAATAAAGACCTGCCCTTAGCATTCTGTGCCGCCCTACTGGTATTTTGCTGTTTCTGTCATTGCATCCTGATATATAATACATGTAACATTATACCTACAAGCCAGGACTATTGGCTTTGACAATGGTTGTTAGTTGCATAAGATAAATAAGCAACAACTAGAACTTCATTGCATAGTAAATTGAAAATGATTCAGTTCTGAAATGATGAGACTGTGAAAGAACTACAACGAGTCTCTTTGAAGTTACATCAAAGGCAGTACATTGCTCAGTCATAACCGACATATTCCTGTTCCCATACACACTAGTTCCATTCTGATGTTCACTGTGCTCTGGCATTACGTTAAAAATATACCAGGCTCCCATAATGCACCTCTGATTGCACTGGTGTCCGGGGAAATAAGCAGACTTCTTGTGTTGCTGCGGTTGTCTCACCCGTGCCTTTACTGCTTCGGTCCTCTTGCCCCGTGCCTGGATATTCTTGTGTTACTGCTTCGGTCCTCTCGCCCCGTGCCCTGATATTCTTGTTTTACTGCTTCGGTTCCCTCGCCCCGGGCCCTGATATTCTTGTGTTACTGATGCGATTCTCTCGCCCCGTGCCCTGATATTCTTGTGTTACTGCTTTGATCCTCTTGTGCCGTACCCTGATATTCTTGTGTTACTGCTTCGATTCTCTCACCCCATGCCCTGATATTCTTGTGTTACTGCTTCGATTCTCTCGCCCTGGGCCCTGATATTCTTGTTTTACTGCTGCGATTCTCTCCGCCCGTGCCCTGATATTCTTGTGTTACTGCTTCGATTCTCTCGCCCCATGCCCTGATATTCTTGTGTTACTGCTTCGATTCTCTCGCCCCATGCCCTGATATTCTTGTGTTACTGCTTCGATTCTCTCGCCCCATGCCCTGATATTCTTGTGTTACTGCTTCGATTCTCTCGCCCCATGCCCTGATATTCTTGTGTTACTGCTTCGATTCTCTCGCCCCGGGCCCTGATATTCTTGGGTTACTGCTTCCGTTCCCTCGCCCCGTGCCCTGATATTCTTGTGTTACTGCTTCGATTCTCTCGCCCCATGCCCTGATATTCTTGTGGTACTGCTTCGATTCTCTCGCCCCGGGCTCTGATATGCTTCTGTCACTGCTTCCATTCTCTCGCCCCATGCCCTGATATTCTTGTGTTACTGCTTCGATTCTCTCGCCCCATGCCCTGATATTCTTGTGTTACTGCTTCCGTTCCCTCGCCCCGTTCCCTGATATTCTTATATTACTGCATTGATTCTCTTGTGCCGTACCCTGATATTCTTGTGTTACTGCTTCAATTCTCTCGCCTGGGCCCTGATATTCTTGTGTTACTGCTTCGATTCTCTCGCCACGTGCCCTGATATTCTTGTGTTATTGCTTCAATTCTCTCGCCCCATGCCCTGATATTCTTGTGTTACTGCTTCGATTCTCTCGCCCCAGGCCCTGATATTCTTGTGTTACTGCTTCGACTCTCTCGCCCCGGGCCCTGATATTCTTGTGTTACTGCTTCCGTTCCCTCGCCCAGTGCCCTGATATTCTTGTGTTACTGCTTCGATTCTCTCGCCCCATGCCCTGATATTCTTCTGTTACTGCTTCGATTCTCTCGCCCCATGCCCTGATATTCTTGTGTTACTGCTTTGATTCTCTCGCCCCAGGCCCTGATATTCTTGTGTTACTGCTTCGGTCCTCTCGCCCTGTGCCCGGATATTCTTGTGTTACTGCTGCGATTCTCTCGCCCCTTGCCCTGATAGTTTTGTGTTACTGCTTCGATTCTCTCGCCTCGTGCCCTGATATTCTTGTGTTACTGCTTTGATTCCCTCGCCCTGGGCCCTGATATTCTTGTGTTACTGCTGCGATTCTCTTGCCCCGTGCCCTGATATTCTTGTGTTACTGCTTCGATTCTCTCGCCCGTGCCCTGATATTCTTGTGTTACTGCTTCGATTCTCTCGCCCCGGGCCCTGATATTCTTGTGTTACTGCTGCGATTCTCTCGCCCCGGGCCCCGATATTCTTGTGTTACTGCTGCGATTCTCTCGCCCATGCCCTGATATTCTTGTGTTACTGCTTCGATTCTCTAGCCCCATGCCCTGATATTCTTGTGTTACTGCTTCGATTCTCTCGCCCCATGCCCTGATATTCTTGTGTTACTGCTTCAATTCTCTTGCCCCGGGCCCTGATATTCTTGTGTTACTGCGTCCATTCCCTCGCCCCGTGCCCTGATATTCTTGTGTTACTGCTTCGATTCTCTCGCCCCATGCCCTGATATTCTTGTGTTACTGCTTCGATTCTCTCGCCCCAGGCCCTGATATTCTTGTGTTACTGCTTCGGTCCTCTCGCCCTGTGCCCGGATATTCTTGTGTTACTGCTGCGATTCTCTCGCCCCATGCCCTGATAGTTTTGTGTTATTGCTTCGATTCTCTCGCCTCGTGCCCTGATATTCTTGAATTACTGCTTCGATTCTCTTGCCCCATGCCCTGATATTCTTATGTTACTGCTTTGGTTCTCTCGCCCCGGGCCCTGATATTCTTGTGTTACTGCTTTGGTTCTCTCGCCCCGGGCCCTGATATTCTTGTGGTACTGCTTCAATTCTCTCGCCTCGTGTCCTGATATTCTTGTGTTACTGCTTCGATTCTCTTGCCCCATGCCCTGATATTCTTGTGTTACTGCTGCGATTCTCTCGACCCGGGCCCTGATATTCTTGTGTTACTGCTTTGATTCTCTCGCCCCATGCCCTGTTATTCTTATGTTACTGGTTTGATTCTCTCGCCTCTTGCCCTGATATTCTTGTGTTACTGCTTCGGTTCTCTTGCCCCGTGCCCTGATATTCTTGTGTTACTGCTTCGATTCTCTCGCCCCATGCCCTGATATTCTTGTGGTACTGCTTCAATTCTCTTGCCCCATGCCCTGATATTCTTGTGTTACTGCTTTTGTTCGCTTGCCCCGTGCCCTGATATTCGTATGTTACTGCTTCGATTCTCTCGCCCCATGCCCTGATATTCTTGTGTTTCTGCTTCAGTTCTCGTGCCCCATGCCCTGATATTCTTGTGTTACTGCTGTGATTCTCTCGCCCCGGGCCCTTATATTCTTGTGTTACTGCTTCGATTCTCTTGCACCTTGCCCTGATTTTCTTGTGTTACTGCTTCGGTTCCCTTGCCCCGTGCCCTGATATTCTTCTGTTACTGCTTCGGTTCTCTTGCCCCGTGCCCTGATATTCTTGTGTTCCTGCTTCGGTTCCCTCGCCCCGTGCCCTGATATTCTTGTATTACTGCTTCGGTTTCCTCGCCCCGTGCCCTGATATTCTTGTGTTACTGCTTCTGTTCTCTTGCCCCGTGCCCTGATATTCTTGTGTTCCTGCTTCAGTTCCCTCACCCCTCGCCCAGCGCCCTGATATTCTTCTGTTACTGCTTTGATTCTCTCGCCCCATGCCCTGATATTCTTGTGTTACTGCTTTGATTCTCTCGCACCATGCCCCGTTATTCTTATGTTACTGGTTCGATTCTCTCGCCTCTTGCCCTGATATTCTTGTGTTACTGCTTTGGTTCTCTTGCCCCGTGCCCTGATATTCTTGTGTTACTGCTTCGATTCTCTTGCCCCATGCCCTGATATTCTTGTGGTACTGCTTCGATTCTCTTGCCCCATGCCCTGATATTCTTGTGTTACTGCTTTCGTTCTCTCGCCCCGTGCCCTGATATTCTTGTGTTACTGCTTCGATTCTCTTGCCCCATGCCCTGATATTCTTGTGTTACTGCTTCGGTTCTCGTGCCCAAGCCCTGATATTCTTGTGTTACTGCTGTGATTCTCTCGCCCCGGGCCCTTATATTCTTGTGTTACTGCTTCGATTCTCTTGCCCCTTGCCCTGATTTTCTTGTGTTCCTGCTTCGGTTCCCTCGCCCTGTGACCTGATATTCTTGTGTTACTGCTTCGGTTCCCTCGCCACGTGCCCTGATATTCTTGTGTTACTGCTTCGGTTCTCTTGCCCCGTGCCCTGATATTCTTGTGTTCCTGCTTCAGTTTCCTCGCCCCGCGCCCTGATATTCTTCTGTTACTGCTTTGATTCTCTCGCCCTCTGCCCTGATATTCTTGTGTTACTGCTTCGGTTCTCTCACCCCCTGCCCTGATATTCATCTGTTACCTCTGTGATTTTATGGAGGCTAGCATTATGCCTAACCTTTTATTCACCACTTCTGAGCAGCAATTCCATTAAAAGCTTGTCAAATAGAACCTAAAAACACCACAATGTATAAAAGAATTTTAGTCCCAACATGTAGGGCCCGATTCACAAAAGTAATCTGAGACAAAATCCTTACTTTACTTCTACTAAATGCCTTTTGTGAATACCGAAAGTGGTAAAGTTAGGATTTTGTCTCAGATTACTTTTGTGAATCGGACCCATATTGTCCAGCCTCCATCTTCCTCCTCTTTTGTTTGCTGCTTCTGAGCAGTTAAGTATATAGAGGAATTATAAGGAGTGGTTGTGTTTGAAATGTTCAATTTGGATTGGTTTATTAGTTTTTTGCAAAATGTATGGGTAATATTTTGTGTGTGGAAGGATGAAGGAAGTGTTTTGAGATAGTTTGGTGTTCTTAATTTTAAACTGATGTTGAATTCTTTTTGTGTATGAAATTTTAAGAGTAAATTGTTTGAAGTAACAAACTAAAGTTATTTAGGCCAGAAAGCTGATGAATTACTTTTGATATTTTTAAAAGGTGGCACGGGCGAATTGAAGAGACGTTGGATATTCAGATACGACACTTCGACGAGCTCTGGCTCGAGCGCAGCAGCACGTGATGTTGCGAGGAGCGTGCAGCGTCTTTTGTTTTGCTGCCACTCGGAGTCTTTTTTTGTATAAGGGACTATTTCCTTTGGAAATAACACTTATAGCAAGCAGGGCAGCGTGAACAGACTTCGCGTCTTGTCTCATTGGGGCTATTTTCAGAAGTAAATAGGCCTTGTTTTTTGGTTTAGTTTGTTTTAGAAAGTCGTTAGGGATACAAGGATGTTTCCATGGAAACGAAGCGCTTGGTAACTTGTTCGTTAGCCGGGAACGGTCATCATCGCAGCATTTGCGTGAGGAGATTTAGGATTTGTGAAGCAAAAATAATATTTGTGTGTATTGTTTGAAAGCGATATTTGGCTGAACAGGTTTTGTTGTGTTTTGGAGGGAAGGCAATACAGATTGAGGTTTAAAAGTTTATACAAGGAAAGATACTAATAACTTTTTTTTATTCTGCAACTTATGAAAAAAATGGATATGAATAAGAGTGAGGAAGAGAAAAGAGAATAGATGTTAAGAAAAATGGTGGTTGAGACTTAAGGAATCGATAAAACAGGTGTTAGGGAAAAGAGAGCGTAAAGATATTGAAGCAGATGAGTTTTTCTCTGTGTCTGATGAGAATGACACAAGTAGGGGACCTGGAGGTAAATGTTTGAGGAAAAAAAGACATACGGATGGTTCATCCAAAAATAGAGTGGGCCCTAGCGGCTCGCAAGGAGTTGGTGTCCGAAGCAGCATGCAAGATGGCCAGTTTCACACTGAGAGAGATAAAGGATTCAGGGATGAATTGGATGTGATAGGAGACAGAGCTAGTAAGGAGCCAGATGAATATATTCTTGATCTGGAATATGAAGACGGATTAGATGAGGAAGGAGAAATGGGCAGCAAGCCAAAGATTAAGGATTCTTTGACAGTGGCGGATCCTTTTGGGGAAAAATTGTTTGACCCTAAAGAAATAAGGCATCCAAGGGCAAGGATTGTTGGTCCATGGAACATGTGGCTGAGTATATAATGGCAAGATTGCGTAAATCCTTGGAGAAGGAGGGAAGCAATATTATGAGGGCTGAGTGTTAAAAGGTAAACCATAACTCCAAATATGGATCCTGATTTGTTAATATACATGTTCAAGTTGTGCAAGGATCCCAGGAAGGGTTAAAAAAGTCTCTCAAAATCTGTCAAGCCAAATTATTGGATGTCTTAGGACCCTTAGCAAAAATGTTTTATTCTGTGGAAGAGGAATTCCTTAAGGGATCTGAGGCTGATTGAACCTTGTTAAGAGGATGGTGCCAGAGGGCAATCTGTGTTTTAGGGAATGCGAACGCCTTTTGGCAGAAAAACGCAAGACTTTCCACACAAGGATTAATCCAAATTACGAGTGAACTAGCAAAAAGAGAGTCATCAGAAGAAGCGAAGGTATTCCTTTTTGGAGATGGTTTGGTGAGGTTTTTAAAAAAGACATTCACAAGTTTGGATAAGACGCAGTATTCCATGAGCCCAATATCAAAATACTTCAGGCCAAGGTTTTGGAACATACAGGGGAAATCCTGGCGGTGGACAATTCTGCCTGCAGAAAGGCCGAAGCCAAGGAAGAAGAGGTAATCGAGAAAGGGGACAATCTATTAATCAGAGTCAGGGGCAAGGTGAGTACGAAAAGAACTTCTGGTTCTATCCCTTCAAGTGTGGGAGGAAGTTTGAGGTGTGAGAAGTTGGCCTGGCATATGCTGTCCACTAATTATAGTGGGCACCTTGCACCAGTCCAAATCGACTCTTATGGTAGGTAGGTTAAAGACAACCTTATTGAAAGCTATCCTAGTGGTAGCTGTGGAGAGCAGCCTTCAGGCTAAGTCTTGAAGGAATGTAAAGCAGCTTGTTTTACCAGTCTATAATCTCTTGAGTGACCAAATGAAAGAGCACCACACCAGGTATATATTCAAAATATATGTATTTATTACTAAACACACCCCTCTAGTCTCTTTATGAGGCTAGAGTTCGAAGTACATAGGTTATAAGATCTTAAGTCACAGTAATAGCACAAATACACGTTTGGGCCCTAGGGGCGTACCAAACCATATACCAATAAAATGGTATGCGAACCACGACTGAACTAGACACTAGGCCTAGAGCCTCTAGAAGTGCTTGGACCACAAGGAACCACCCAAGGTAGTGACACAGGGGACCCACGGGAGACGCGTGCAGCGTAAATACACAACCGCGATACGCCGTTAACTTCTATGGAGAAAGTCGGGATCGGGAAAATAGAGGAAAGGGACACTTTAAAAAGGACTAGGACAAAACCCTTTGAGATCTAGGACTTTGAAGAGTCTCTACCCACGGGAGCACCGGAGTACTCGTGTTACCTCACCCAGGGAAGCCGGGTGCATAGGTGCCTTTCGGGGTCGGGTTTCGTCGTCGTTTCTTATGGCGATCTGCTGCAAAGTGCTGCTGGCGACCAGGAGAAAAGTGTCCGGGTGGATCCAAGAGTGGATCGGAGTTCTGAAGAACCTGAAAGCAGAGGGGACAGAGTCTGGGTCACTAGCCAGTGACCAGGAAGGCGATGGACAGACGCCCACCGATGTCGAGTGCTTCAGATTCGATGACGGTCGTCTTGACTCTTCAGCCACGAGGTCCAGGAGGCATTGTCGGCGACCAGGAGCAGGATTCGGGCTGTTGCTCGATGTCTGTCGAGTGCAGAGGTGTCGGCGACCAGATTGGACCCAACAAGCCTTGGCAACGGCAAGTCTCGAGTAAGATGTAGATCGTCGATGATGCAGACCAGCAAGGTCTGGGGAACTCACCCAGCAAGGGTAAGTGAGGGCAGGCCTGGAGCAACCAGACTGCCAAGTAAAGAAAAGATTGGCCTTCGGTAAGGGCTACTAGCCAATGGGCTAGCGACCGCGAAGGAGCCTCGTGACGCCGCACGTGGAGCTGGCTTACAGGACACTCGTGGAGTGGGGGCCAGTGATCTTCGGTGCAGGTGGTGCTGGAGGCTAGGGCTACTCGGAGCCCAAAGCACGACTTCTTGGGAGACCCAGAAGATGGTGCACTTGCAAGTATGCTTAGCGTCCAGGGGTCACGGTCTCAAGTCACCCACGATAGCCACGGGCCTCAGCTTTGCTGGGGACTCAGGGTAGCCTCGGGGAAGTCTGAGAATTCACCTCTGGTGATGCGATGACTTCGGCGTCCGACGGGAGCTTCAGTGATGCGAACCGGACAGATGCTTCTTTGGTGCCTGCCAAGCAGGGGAGTCACTCCTTGACCCCAAGGGAGATTCTTCAGTCCTCTAATCGTGAGTAGAGCGTCGAAGGTCCAGGATTCTGTTTCAGAGTTTCGTCCAGGTATAATCTAATCTTGCTGTGGCAAGGGTTCCCCATTTTAACTAGTAAAACAGGGAGGGACTAACTCTATGACCCCACCTATGGGAGGGTCAAGGGAGGGGGTGGCTACACCCACTTCCCTTTGTCCAGTTTCGCGCCAGAGCAGGGGCAGGTAGCCCCTGAGCTGGTTTGAACTGGCATATGCACAGAGGAGCCTTTTGCTCCCCCAGTGCAGGACTTCAAAGCACTCTAAGAGTGCACCCACCCAGCCCTAATACACATTATCCTGTCTGGGGAGGTGGTCACACCTCCCTGCAACAGGAAACCTATTGTCCAGGCCTCCCCTGCCGGAGTTTCGTCCAGCAGCAGGAGGCCAGACTTGTGTCTGTGGCAGCAGCATCCATTTTGTGATGCCAGGGCTTCAGAAAGAAGTTACCGGGTAAGCCAGAGTTAACATGTCTTTCCCTCTAGAAGGGTGGAATGCTACCCCCGCCGCCAGGATTGGCGGGGGGTAGTATTCCAAGATGTTTGACACCAAACACGACATGTTTAGGTGCAGCCATTCCAAAGTTAGCATTTTACCGCGAGGATATAATGCGCTTAAGAGTATATGGTCAGGCTGCACTACAAACAGCATCAGAGATGGTCTCCGAACGCTGCAGAGGGGCCCTGCTCATGCAGGGGCACCCTCTCACATAGGAACCATGCACTCTGCCTTTAGGATTGATAAGGCCTGCCTTAGGAGTGACTTATAGGTTTCTAGGTGTGTATGTATTTCGTGATATAGGTAACCTATATCACAGTAAGGGGTGCATGCACCACCTTACCCAGGCTGCAGTAGCAGACCTGTGGTGTCAGTTTGGATGGCCTTCCAGGGGTGGCATAATACATGCTGCAGCCCCTGGCAGGCCTCTGAGGTACCTATGCCCTTGGTACATAGTATACCATATACTAGGGACTTATAAGGGCACTCCAGATCCCAATCAGAGATGTGCCTAAGGCACATGGAATCCATTTTACAGAGAAAGCAGATAGACTGGGGCCCTGAATAGCAGGATCCCAGTCCAACTAAGTCATAAACCAGCAAAACACCATAAAAAAGTGGGGGCAACCATATAGTCAGATTCCACCTTCCTACATAACCCCCCCAAACGAAAGGAGATAAGGCTAACCTTGGCCAGTTGAGCCTATATTGACTAAGTGGCCATATAAGGAAGCACCTGCACTAGCATGGTTGCCCCCTATGTTATGGTCCACTAAGCAATCCCTCACCCTAAGGGTATGAGAGGGTCTCCACCATGGGGAATCACTACCTCTGGTGTGCTTAGGTAAAGTACAAGGCTGGTGAGGTGTCTGAGTAGGGAAGTGAGGCCCTAGGAATGTTGGCCTCAGTTTCCTCAGATCACTGGTCACCATGTATGCCTGTCTTTCCATGACTGAGTTGCACTTTGCTCTAAGGGTCAACCTTTGGCTGCCTACAGCTGGGGGTTGGGTCCCTTTGGATGGAACACTGGAGGGACATGGCAGGTTTGGAACCTTCTGGTCCCAGGTTTGCCCTTGCCTACCAGAGTCCTTCTGGGGGAGGTCCCTACATAAAGGTATGGGGGATCCCTCAGTGTGTAGAGGAATTTTCACCAGGCTAGGGCTACTAGACTGGCTGCCCCTAATCTGCTGATGGGGGCTTCCTCTGGACAGGGGGCCCGGGGGGTCCACTGACCTCCCTGACCTCTGCAGCCCTGGGCTGACTGAGGCAGGGTAGAGAGGGGCAGGTTACCTGCTCCAGACTGGGTACCACCGTGGAAGGGTCCTCTGCCATCAGGGGTGTGGCCAGGCCAGGCCTGACTACCTCTGTGGCAGTTCCTTCACTAGGGGTAGGGTCAGGTCCCTGAGGAGGCTGACCCTTACCTACTGTCTGGGGGAAGAAGACTTTTCTTCAACCCTTTTGCTCTCTTTTGGGGGAGAGTGGGCCATTCTTTCAGGCTCCATCTCTCCAAAGTCTTGGGCTGGGGCTGTGGCCATCACAGCCCCACTAACCTTTGCAGGGACGCCCAACATCCTAAGATGGGTTTGGTGTTCAACTTCAGCCCAGGCTGAAATTTCCAAATCATTGCCCATCAGGCAATCTACAGGTAGGGTTGGGGACACTGCCACTCTTTTGGGCCTGTGACCCCCTCCCAGCTGAGATTGACTATGGCCATGGGGTGATCTGTTCTGACACCATCAATGTTGGTCACCTGGTATTTAAACTCAGGTAAAAGCTGGTGAGGGGGACTAGTTTCCCTGCCACCATGGTGACACTAGCCCCTGTGTCCCTAAATGCCACAGCTTTCTGACCATTAATCATTGGCTCCAGTCTGTACCTGCCCAATGCTATGGGACCCATGGTAAAGGTGGCAAATCCTATACCACCATCAGAGTCAGAGGAGTCTGTTGAGGGGTCCCTGTCTAAACTAGGGCCCACCTCTGTTCCTCTTGCAAAAGCACCCAACTTTTTGGGTGCACTACTCCCAACTGGAGGATTACTACTGGTAGTACCAGGAGGGGTGGTAGTAGTTGTGGGAGGAACATTTTCTTTATTGCCAATCCTGGGGCAACTGGGATCAGTTTTCCAGTGCCCAGGCTTTTTACAGACATGGCAATATGGTTTCTTTTCAGGAGAGGAAGGAGTTTGGGACCCACCCCCAGAAGAGGAATTTTGGGGCCCTGTAGGGGACTTATCCTTAGATTTATCCCCACCTTTCTCTTGGGACTTAGTAGAATCTTTCTTCTGGTCACCACCCTGATTTCTAGTTTTTACTCTGGTTCTGACCCATTTGTCTGCCTTCTTTCCCAATTCTTGGGGAGAGGTCAGATCAGAGTCCACCAGATACTGGTGCAAAAGCTGGTTTTGACAATTATTAAGGATCTGCTCCCTCATAATCAAATTGTACAATCCTAAAAAGTCATGCACTTTGTTGCCATGTATCCAACCTTCCAGAGCCTTTGTAGCACAATCTACAAAATCAACCCAGTCTTGAGTCTGAGCTTTTTGGGTGTCTCTGAACTTCAACCTATACTGTTCAGTGGTTAGGCCAAACCCATCTATCAGAGCACTCTTCAAGACTGTGTAATTGTCAGCATCCTCTTCTCTTACAGTGAGGAGCTTGTCTCTACCTTTGTCTGCAAAGGAGAGCCACAAGATTGCTGCCCACTGCCTCTGGGGGACCTTCTGAACTTTACAGGCCCTCTCCAGTGCAGTTATCCATTTGTGGATGTCATCCCCACTCTGGTAGGGAGGGACAATCTTGTTTAGGTTTCTATGGTCATAAGACCTGTCCCTATGTCTAGGGATATTGCTGCCACCATGGGACTCTAGTCCCAACTTTCTTCTCTCTCTAAGGAGATCTAGGGATTCTCTATCTAAAGCCAATTGCTTCTTCCTGATCTCTAGCTGAGTTTCCTCATACTGGACCAGTCTCTTTCTTCTCTCATGAGAGGATTCCCTCCTGTGAGAAGAAACAGAGCTCCCTATTGAGGTGCCAGAGTGGTTAGACTCCTGAGAAGGAGACCTAGACTTTCTGAGCACACTCATAATCCTTCCTGGGGGGACAAAGGTGTGGTTCTCTAGATCCTCATCTTCATCTTCCCCAGAAGGGATTGGGTTTTCCAGGTCAGGGTCATTGTCACCCTCCTGGTCAGTTTCAGAGGGGGCTGGGGGTAGTAGTACCCCTGGCCCCTTCCTCATCTGCTGGCCCACCCTCTGCTCCTACCCCTTCAGTCTCTGAGGACTTACTAAGATCATAAGCCACCAACAACTCCTGGAGGTGTTGGGTGGTGGGACTTTGGCCTGTCCTTAATTTCCTCACGTTACACAAAGCTCTCAGTTCCAAGAATGGGAGTGTGTCATACTTGGAGGGGGAAGCTCAATGGCTTCCTGCAGGGCATCTTTGGATCCTGCTTTTAAAGACATTACTAGTGTGGTGTGGTGTATGCACTACCTACTCTAGTGTGGCCTACTAAACTCTCTTGAGTTGTAGAAAGGGTTGTGCTATCCCTTAACACACAACTCTAAGTTCAGTAGAACTTACTGATATTCTAAGCTTAAATTATATGTACCTTAGGTACCTTTAGTGGTTTTCAGTTGATCAATTCAATTGAGATTATCTGGTAAAACAATAGCAAGCTGGAATCCCACACGCTGCACACCAATGTGAGAAGTTGGCCTGGCATATGCTGTCCACTAATTATAGTGGGCACCTTGCACCAGTCCAAATCGACTCTTATGGTAGGTAGGTTAAAGACAACCTTATTGAAAGCTATCCTAGTGGTAGCTGTGGAGAGCAGCCTTCAGGCTAAGTCTTGAAGGAATGTAAAGCAGCTTGTTTTACCAGTCTATAATCTCTTGAGTGACCAAATGAAAGAGCACCACACCAGGTATATATTCAAAATATATGTATTTATTACTAAACACACCCCTCTAGTCTCTTTATGAGGCTAGAGTTCGAAGTACATAGGTTATAAGATCTTAAGTCACAGTAATAGCACAAATACACGTTTGGGCCCTAGGGGCGTACCAAACCATATACCAATAAAATGGTATGCGAACCACGACTGAACTAGACACTAGGCCTAGAGCCTCTAGAAGTGCTTGGACCACAAGGAACCACCCAAGGTAGTGACACAGGGGACCCACGGGAGACGCGTGCAGCGTAAATACACAACCGCGATACGCCGTTAACTTCTATGGAGAAAGTCGGGATCGGGAAAATAGAGGAAAGGGACACTTTAAAAAGGACTAGGACAAAACCCTTTGAGATCTAGGACTTTGAAGAGTCTCTACCCACGGGAGCACCGGAGTACTCGTGTTACCTCACCCAGGGAAGCCGGGTGCATAGGTGCCTTTCGGGGTCGGGTTTCGTCGTCGTTTCTTATGGCGATCTGCTGCAAAGTGCTGCTGGCGACCAGGAGAAAAGTGTCCGGGTGGATCCAAGAGTGGATCGGAGTTCTGAAGAACCTGAAAGCAGAGGGGACAGAGTCTGGGTCACTAGCCAGTGACCAGGAAGGCGATGGACAGACGCCCACCGATGTCGAGTGCTTCAGATTCGATGACGGTCGTCTTGACTCTTCAGCCACGAGGTCCAGGAGGCGTTGTCGGCAACCAGGAGCAGGATTCGGGCTGTTGCTCGATGTCTGTCGAGTGCAGAGGTGTCGGCGACCAGATTGGACCCAACAAGCCTTGGCAACGGCAAGTCTCGAGTAAGATGTAGATCGTCGATGATGCAGACCAGCAAGGTCTGGGGAACTCACCCAGCAAGGGTAAGTGAGGGCAGGCCTGGAGCAACCAGACTGCCAAGTAAAGAAAAGATTGGCCTTCGGTAAGGGCTACTAGCCAACGGGCTAGCGACCGCGAAGGAGCCTCGTGACGCCGCACGTGGAGCTGGCTTACAGGACACTCGTGGAGTGGGGGCCAGTGATCTTCGGTGCAGGTGGTGCTGGAGGCTAGGGCTACTCGGAGCCCAAAGCACGACTTCTTGGGAGACCCAGAAGATGGTGCACTTGCAAGTGTGCTCGGCGTCCAGGGGTCACGGTCTCAAGTCACCCACGATAGCCACGGGCCTCAGCTTTGCTGGGGACTCAGGGTAGCCTCGGGGAAGTCTGAGAATCCACCTCTGGTGATGCGATGACTTCGGCGTCCGACGGGAGCTTCAGTGATGCGAACCGGACAGATGCTTCTTTGGTGCCTGCCAAGCAGGGGAGTCACTCCTTGACCCCAAGGGAGATTCTTCAGTCCTCTAATCGTGAGTAGAGCGTCGAAGGTCCAGGATTCTGTTTCAGAGTTTCGTCCAGGTATAATCTAATCTTGCTGTGGCAAGGGTTCCCCATTTTAACTAGTAAAACAGGGAGGGACTAACTCTATGACCCCACCTATGGGAGGGTCAAGGGAGGGGGTGGCTACACCCACTTCCCTTTGTCCAGTTTCGCGCCAGAGCAGGGGCAGGTAGCCCCTGAGCTGGTTTGAACTGGCATATGCACAGAGGAGCCTTTTGCTCCCCCAGTGCAGGACTTCAAAGCACTCTAAGAGTGCACCCACCCAGCCCTAATACACATTATCCTGTCTGGGGAGGTGGTCACACCTCCCTGCAACAGGAAACCTATTGTCCAGGCCTCCCCTGCCGGAGTTTCGTCCAGCAGCAGGAGGCCAGACTTGTGTCTGTGGCAGCAGCATCCATTTTGTGATGCCAGGGCTTCAGAAAGAAGTTACCGGGTAAGCCAGAGTTAACATGTCTTTCCCTCTAGAAGGGTGGAATGCTACCCCCGCCGCCAGGATTGGCGGGGGGTAGTATTCCAAGATGTTTGACACCAAACACGACATGTTTAGGTGCAGCCATTCCAAAGTTAGCATTTTACCGCGAGGATATAATGCGCTTAAGAGTATATGGTCAGGCTGCACTACAAACAGCATCAGAGATGGTCTCCGAACGCTGCAGAGGGGCCCTGCTCATGCAGGGGCACCCTCTCACATAGGAACCATGCACTCTGCCTTTAGGATTGATAAGGCCTGCCTTAGGAGTGACTTATAGGTTTCTAGGTGTGTATGTATTTCGTGATATAGGTAACCTATATCACAGTAAGGAGTGCATGCACCACCTTACCCAGGCTGCAGTAGCAGACCTGTGGTGTCAGTTTGGATGGCCTTCCAGGGGTGGCATAATACATGCTGCAGCCCCTGGCAGGCCTCTGAGGTACCTATGCCCTTGGTACATAGTATACCATATACTAGGGACTTATAAGGGCACTCCAGATCCCAATCAGAGATGTGCCTAAGGCACATGGAATCCATTTTACAGAGAAAGCAGATAGACTGGGGCCCTGAATAGCAGGATCCCAGTCCAACTAAGTCATAAACCAGCAAAACACCATAAAAAAAGTGGGGGCAACCATATAGTCAGATTCCACCTTCCTACATGAGGTACTTCAAGACTCAGTGGGAGTCGATAACAAAGGATGCATGGGTTTTGCAAGCGATAGAGGGTTATCGAATAGAGTTGGCTTTAGAGCCTTGCCAACTATCGGTACCAAACGAGTTGGTGTTTCAAGAAGATGTGCAAATTGTGGTTCAGCAAGAGGTAAGTCAGATGTTAGACAAGAATGCTATTTGAAAAGTTACGGAGGAGGAAAAGGGGTTTGTAAGTACCCTGTTTCTGGTAGAAAAGAAAGAGAGGGGTTGGGGGCCCGTAATAAACGTACAGAATTTTAATCGGTATGTGACAAATCAGCATTTCAAAACGGAAGGAATTCATTTATTGAGGGATTTATTACAAAACAAGGATTGGATGGTGAAAATAGATCTGAAAGACGCATATTTCACAGTACCAATAGCGGAGGAAAGTCAAAGATATTTGCAGTTCAGGTTCAAAGGTCAGCTGTATCAGTTTCAAAGTCTCCCTTTCGGTTTGTCAGCAGCTCCATGGTGCTTCACGAAGGTAATGTGTCCGGTGGTAGGATTCTTGAGAGAGAGGGGGATAAGAATGATTGTTTATTTAGACAACATACTGATAATGAATCAAGAGTTGGAAGGATTGCTCCAAGATTTGGAGCTGGTTGTAAGTTTATTACAGAGTTTGGGATTTGTCATAAGTATGGAGAAATCGGTGATGGTAACGACCCAGTCGATGGAATTTCTGGGTTTCATAGTGGACTCGATGGTAAGTCAGTTATGGTTACCAGAAAAGAAGGTGAAGAAAATAAGGCAGGAAGTGAGTTCTATGTCAAGGAGGGACACAGTGAAATTAAGGGAATCTGCTTGAGTGATAGGTCTATTGACCTCTTCTATCCAAGCGGTATTTCCGGGTCCTTTGCATTGCAGGGCCCTTCAAAGGTTGAATACTTTTGGTCTGGCAAAAGGGTTATGGTACGGAGACTCGGTTTGACTGGACAGAGAGGCAAGAGAAGAGGTAATGTGGTGGAAAGAGAATTTGGAGGCTTGGAATGGAAAGGCGATATTTGGAACAAAGCCAGAGTTTGTGTTGGAGACCGATGCACGCGGTCATGGATGGAGAGCCTCCTCTTTGGGTACGGAGACAGGAGGAGTATGGTCAATGGCGGAAAGGAAGGAACATATACATGGTCTGGAAATGCAGGTAGAATTGTTAGCCATTCAAAGTATCAGGAGGAATTTGAAGAACAGTTCGGTGCTTTCAAAGACGGACAATGTCACAGCGATGACATACATAGACAAGTGGGATGGAAGCAGATCGAAGAAGTTGTCAGAGTTGGCAAAAGAGATGTCGGAGTTTTGTTTGAAACACAGAATAGATCTCAGAGCAGAATATCTTCCTGGGAAGCAGGATGTGGTGGTGGATTGGAATTCCATGAATGTGATGGATTACAGCGACTGGAAGCTGAAAGTCGAAGTTTTTCAGAGTATTGTGAGAGCAATGGGCGGTTTGGATGTGGATCTATTTGCTTCCAGGCTGACATATCAACTGCCTATGCATGTGAGTTGGAGGCCAGACCCGGGGGCAGTAGCAATAGATGCTTTTCTGCAAGATTCGAGGGGAGTGAAGGGTTATGCCTTTCCCCCTTTTTTGACGTTACAGAGAGTGCTGGTTCAGGTAGAGAGGCAGAAATTTTTGTTAGTTTTAGTGTTGCCTTTTTGGAAGACTCAGTCTTGGTTCCCGTCGGTGATGGAGATGGCGGTGGAGGAACTCTCTCTCACTGACTGACTGACTCTCTCACTGACTGACTGACTAACTGACTGACTCTCTCACTGACTAACTGACTTTCTCACTGACTGACTGACTCTCTCACTGACTCTCTCACTAACTGACTAACTAACTGACTGACTCTCTCACTCTCTCTCACTGACTGACTCTCACTGACTGACTGACTCTCACTCTCACTGACTGACTCTCTCACTCTCTCACTGTCTATCTCTCTCTCACTGACTAACTCTCTGACTCTCTCTCTCTCTCTCACTGACTGACTCTCTCTCTCTCACTGACTGACTCTCTCTCTCTCACTCTCTCTCACTGACTGACTCTCTCTCACTGACTGACTCTCTCACTGACTGACTCTCTCACTGACTGACTGACTCTGTCACTCTCACTTACTGACTGACTGACTCTCTCAATCTCTCTCACACTGACTGACTGACTGACTCTCTCAATCTCTCTCACACTGAATGACTGACTGACGGACTCTCTCACTGACTCTCTAACTGAATGACTGACTCTCTCACTCTCTCTCCCTCACTGACTGACTAACTAACTGACTCTCTCTCTCACTGACTGACTGACTAACTGACTGACTCTCTCACTGACTGTTATACAGGTACTATTTCCCAACCTTCACCCTCCTGTTATTTATGCCCCCATAACAAAAACACCATAACAAGCAACCATTGGGACAGGCAGATAGAAGTTGCCAGCATTGAAAGGACAAAAAAACTCAAGACATTATTTATTGTTAATACTTTTTTAATATGGTCATTCAGTTGTACATAATGCTTCCTTGGTCATATATAAGGTAACAAAATGCTTCTGACACTTCTTTATTATAACTTTTCAGCATGCTGCAGGCTTCTGCACAGCTTAAAGACATGGGCAAAGTCAATATCTCTAGCTAAACACTTATAAGGTCCCAAAGGCGAGACCTATTGGCTATGCCAATGCTTGTTTGACGTTACAGAGAGTGCTGGTTCAGGTAGAGAGGCAGAAATTTTAGTTCGTTTTAGTGATGCCTTTTTGGAAGACTCAGTCTTGGTTCCCGTCGGTGATGGAGTTGGCGGTGGAGGAACCGTTTTTGATAATGTCCTTCAAGAGGCAGTTGACGAGCGTAGATTGACAGGAACATCCTTTAGTGGAGTCGGGTTCTCTCAACCTGCTAGTTTGGAGGATATCAGGGGTTCTAGAGGATGCACAGGACTTTCGGAGTCAGCTTCAAGCCTCCTCAATGAGTCATGGGCTCCAGGGACCAGGAAGCGGTATAGAGGAGTTTGGAAGGTGTGGTTTGAGACCCTCGCGGGTATGTAGTGCGCTTTATAAGTGACATGATTGATTGATTGATTGATTGGTTATGCTGGTGCATGCAGAGGGGTTTGGATCCCATGGAGGCAGATGATGTAGAGGTAGCTAATTTTTTTAGCAGAGTTATTTGAGAAGGGGATGTCTTACAGAACAGTAAACTAGTGCAGGTCAGCTGTAGCAGCGGGCATTCTTTGATTCAGGGTGTTTCTGTAGATAAAAGCCATTTGGTCTGTAGAGTAATGAAGGGGATTCGCTTGAGGAGACCACCTAAAGCAAAATATCAGAGTCTATGGGATGTAGATTTGGTTCTACGTTTGTTTGGAGATTGGCCAGCAACAAATATCTAGAACTGAGGGAGTTGACTTGGAAATTGGGGACGTTATAATGTGTTATGTCTTTCAGGAGAGTTTCAGATGTTAGGGCGTTGAAAGTGACTCATAGGGTTTTTCAGCCAGAAGGTGTGGTTTTTGATTTGTGCAAATGGACAAAGACAATGTCTAGTCGATTTTCTTTTTCTTTTTTATCTAAGGTTTGATGACTCTCCAAAACGTCGTGTAGTACGAGGTCTGAACGAGTACGAAAGTAGGATGTTGGATAAGAGAAACGCAGGGGTGGATCAACTGTTTATTTCTTATGTGTAGCCCTTTAAATGCTTCAATTGCAAGGTGGGTGAAGGAGACCGTTAAGGAGGCAGGAGTGGACGTATCTAAGTTCACAGCTCATTCGGTCAGAGGGGCTAAGGCAAGTAAGGTTTGTGTGATGGATGGTCGATTGGATGACATTGTAAAAGCAGCAGATTGTTCGTCTGCGGAGACTTTTAGGAAATTTTATTTTTGAGGTATTGAACTTGTTTCAAAATGTGTTTTGAAGAACTTTGAACATGCATAATGCTAGCCTCCTGTCTTGACATAAAATGACGATTCTTATAGGTTTACTGAATAAAGACTCAAGATTTTATCAAAGACAAGGAGGCTAGCATTATCCCATCCTCCCTTCCCTTCTTGGGGATGGGGGGAGAAAGTGTTTGATAATTGCATTGACAGTTCAAGATAAAAGTTGTTTAATTAAGTTTTATAAATCTTGGTTAAAAGAAATGTGGTGATATGTTTTTCTCTTAACTATGCAGTTTTTGTCAACAGATAACTAGAAAAGGATAGAGAAGAGTAACATGCTGTGATTGTAGAGGAGTTTTCATCGAAGGACAAACAAAAAAATATTTCCTTTAAAAACGTTCCATAATCTTGCCGCTCACTTAACAACCATCCTATCCACATCAAACCCATTCTCTCTCATCACAATTTTGACTCACCTTGCAATCGTAGCTGTGCTAACTGCACATAAAGGTTTTACATATGAAATCAGAAATTGATTAGTTCCATCTCTCCTGTGCTCTAACACTCAGTTGTCATATTCTTGTATACAATTCACTACGCATAATTTATTTTCCTCACTAAAGATAGGATAAAAGACAGACTTTGACATGGTTTTTGTCCTTTTCCAAATCTCAAAATACACTACACGTCTGGTCCTATTAATATTTTACTCACCTCCAACGCCTTCACATCCGAAACCCTTTTACATGAAACTCAGAAAGTCTTTTCAAGTCCAAATACCTATTTGAAGGCCATTGCAAAAAAAAGCGATAGCATGGCATTAACATCCCACAGCACACTATAACAAGCTTTTGGAGGTCTCCTAATCGTCATACTCTTTAGAATCCTACAGACCATAAGATTTCTTACTACAGATCTGCCATCTACCTGAGAATGCCCCACTGAGATTGCGGACCTGTAACAATTCAGTTTTCGATATTCCAAACCTTCCTGAAAATTAACCACCTCCACTACAGGAGCCTCCACGGGATCCAAAATCCTTTCCAGGCACCAACCAGACCATATTCTCCAAATTCCTTTGTGCCTTCTCCGGGCTCGTGGAGCCCAAGACTCCTCCAGTAATTCATCAGCCCTTGCCGAAAGTCCTTTGAGACCGACAGATCTCCTGACACTTTCCAAACAAGAAGGTTCAAAACTTGGTTTAGTACTAAAGGATGTTCCTCCTCCTCTGCGTTCCTCAGAAGACTTTCTCTTGCAAGTATCAAAAAAGGTTCTGCACACGCTAATTTCATTACTGACGGGAACCAAACCGGCAACACCCAAAAGGGTGTCCCTAGCACCATCTAACTCTTCTCCTGTCTCAACTTCATCAGTACCCTCTGTATCATAGCGAAAGGAGGAAAAGCATAACCTTTTCTCCCCTTCCACACCTGCTGAAATACGACCACTGCTGACTACATGGGGTCTGCTCTCCAGCTGAAAAACCCCTTCAATTGGTACGTTAGACGACTTGCAAAAGGATCTACCTCAGAGGACCCCACACACTGTCTATCTTGCAAAAACATTTCCTGTCCAATTTCCATTTGCTGAAATCCCTCAAATGTGTCGAATTCCAATCCGGAGTTACATTCAATTCCCTGGGAAGTACTCCGCTTTCACCACCATCTTGTGCTGTAAACAAAAAGTCTAAAAATCCTTCGCTAGATCTGCTAATCCTCGAGATTTTGTTCCCCCTAATTTGTTTATATATGTCACTGCTGACACATTGTCCATCCCCATCAAGACAGTCCGTCCCTTTAGATTCTTCCTGAAACTCTTCAAAGCATATAAACCTGCCGTCAAGTCTAGGCACTTTATGTGACCAAACTTCTCCCTACTTGTCCATACTCCACCTGTTTCTACTTCCCCTAAACGTGCTCCCCAGCCAATCAAACTCACATCCGTCTCCAATGCAAAATCTGGTGCTTCTCCAAATATTGCTCTCCCATGCCTCCATATTGTCCAACCACCAAAGAAGTTCCTCTCTTGTCTCTGTATTCGAGGCTATCTTGGCTCCATACCATAAGCCCCCTGGTAATGCCTCTCCTTTCAATCTCTGTAATGCACGGTAATAGAGAAGCCCTGGGAAAATAGCCTGAATGGAAGAAGACAAAAGCTCTCTAATCCTTGCCTAATCCTCTCAATGTTACAAACTCTCTCTTCAAACTTTGCTGAATCTCCCTCCTGATCATATTCATCTTCTTCACTGGAAGACGCAAAAGACAATCTCCCGTATCCACTTGAAATCCCAAAAACTCAAGTCTTAGGGGCCGATTCCGATTCGGGCCGGAAATCTCTCCGACCGAGCCGGACCCGGAGAGATTTCCGACCGAATCGGACCCTAGCAGCCCGACCGAACGAGTACGATGCGCACGTATGACATCGGACTCGACTCGGTCGGACTCCCATTGAAGTCAATGGGAGCCGGTCGTACAACGCGTACACGGGCTCCCATTGACTCAATGGGTGCGAGGCGAACAAGGGCGCCCCATACAGCGTGTACGCGGCGAAGCGACTCGCGCCATACACGCACAGATAGGGGGGACCCCTAGGTCCCCCCTGTGTGCGACTCGCGCGGCTACGCGTACAGGGGGGTCCGACACGGACCCCCAAAGTGCGGCTCCGACTGCTTCTTCGAGCCGGACGGCGCGGGTCGATCGGACTGCTCGCGGCGCGCATCGTACTTGCCCGGCCGGGGAACGTCTCCATTGCGCGGTATGAGGCGCATCCGTGCGAGTCGGTCGGAGCGGTCGGGACCCGCGAACGAGTCGGTCGCCGATTTCACGAGCGCTTGCATCGTACTCGCTCGCCCGGACGCACGTACGGATCAGTCGGGAAAGAGGGCTCCGAATCGGATCCGGTTCAGCCGAATCCGATTCGGTGCCCTACCGGCCGAGATCGGAATCGACCCCTTAGTGTTTGTTCCATTACGGATTTCTCCTTGTTCAAAATAAATCCGAACTCTTCCAACTTGTGCACTACTTCCTGCATCTCCCTCTTCAAATCTTCCTGATTTTGTGACAATATCAGAATATAGTCTAAGTAGATAATCATCCTTATCCCTCTCTGTCGAAAAAAAGGCCACAACCACTCTCACTACTTTTGTAAAACACCAAGGTGGTGAGGATAGCCCGAAAGGTAAACAAAGAAATTGGTACAATCTGTCCCTCTATCTGAATTGCAAAAACATCTGACTCTCTATTGCCATAGGAATTGTAAAACATGCATCCTTTAGATCCAATTTTAATAACTAATCTTTGGTGGTCAACAAATCCCTTAGGCAATGAATCCCCTCCATTTTGAAGTGTCAATAAACTAAAAATCTGTTTAATTCCCTGAGATTTATGACCAGACGCCAACCTTTGTCCTTTTTTCCACCAGAAACAAATTGCTCCCAAAAACTTTTGCTGACTCTTCCACTTCTTCTATTGCATTTGTTTTGAATCAGAGAAACTATTTCTGAATCTACCACTCCTTCCTGCTCTTTTGACATCTTTTTCTCTCTTTGTTCTTTCTTTTGAAATGGACAACTTATGAATTCTATTGTATATCCTTGAACCGTGTCTAAGACCCAAAGATCCCCAGTCAACTTTTCCCATTCCTTTTTTTGAAAAACTTCAATCGTCCTCCTACTCCTTTCTGGAAAAACCCAAAAATAATCCCCATTCTCACCTTGTCCTCCGTTACTGAGCAGACCTCGTCCTCTCGAATATCTCCTGCCTTGTCTTCCTGTCCTTCCTCTACTAGGGTAAAATCCTGTACTGGGTTGATAACCTTTTCCTCTATACTGTAATCCATATTGCGAGTTGTATTGTGTTCCATATCGGGACCTCTGCAATCCACGGCCAGTATAGGGTCCCCTCCTACTGGCCCTTCCAAAAACTTCAAACACCTTTCTCATATTTCCTTGTGCCTTATCTAATGCTGTACATGTATTTGCATATTTCCCAATTCCTTTCACTAATCCTTCCCCAAACAGTAATCCTTTCGTATCCTCAACTGTCTCCTTCTGTGCCATTTCTCCTAACTTCGGCTTTATCTTCATAAGTATAGCTTTTCTTCTCTCTTGTAATAAACCTGCATTTGCATTTCCTAAGAGTACCACAGCCCTTTGGCTCCATCCTCTTAACAACTCCAAATCTACTTGCTCTTCATTTGCATATGCTTCTTCTGTCATACCCAAAATTCTTCCCAGGGGTCCTAACACATCCAGCAATTTGTCTTGGCAAATTTGAAAGGATCTTTCTAAACCTTTTCTTGGGTCTCTTCCCATGCAGAATAAATAACGTATACGATCCGGGTACAAATTAGGAGTAGCACAAACTTTTTCTTCAATTCTAGGTCTTGCACATTCTGCCCTCATCAGTCTATGCATATCCCTATCCAAAGGTTTCTTTATCCAAGTCTTTATAAATTTTGCCACGTGCTCCATAGGCCACCATTCTCCACTTCTAGGATGTTTAATATTAAGTGGAGTAAACATATCTCCCCAAAAGGATTCCTAATACTTTCATTTGAAACGTCCACCTCCATCTCTTCCAAATCCTCATAATCATCGTCCTCCTGCAAGTCCAATACATATTCATCTATATTATCTAAATTCTTACCAGTCATTGGATTTTCTATATTATTCTCAAAATCCTCCTCCTCCAGCGTGCCGCCAAGGGCATCCTTTCCATGCGTGCCACCAAGGACACCTGTTCTATTTGTGCCACCAAGGACTCCTTTCTTCAAGGTTGTCTTCTGCCCAACCTTATTAATTTTTGACATATCAATGTCCTCTGTATTCCTGGTCTTTTTAGTACATTTCTTCCCAACATCACTACTCATTCCCTCTCCCTCAGACAGGGAATAAAACTCCTCACCTGATTCAATCTCCTTTCTTTTCCTATGCTTGAGAAAATATTCCATAGTTTCCCTAACCTGTTTCTTCATTTCATATTGTATTAATTGTTTAACTATCTCTTCATTTACCATATTACCTGTAACCTGAAAATCACCAATCTGCTCATTCTCCATACCTTAATATCCTTTCAAAAATTCCCCAATTTAGAGCTAAAAATCACTAAAACACTGTAATACAATCCCTATGACTCCAAGAATATTCCTCTCTTCAATTAATCCTGAGCGTTAATACAAGCTCATACAATAGACCATTAAACCGTCTATCATGCTTGCACATTTCCCACTCACACGAATCTCCATTAGCCCAATTCAAAATGGCCGCCTCTCTCTTGCGAGACTTGCCATCAAACTACGCGTCCTCCCGACCCGTGCGGCAACTTCTATCTCCTTTCGGAGTGCCCGTGATGTGGAGAATGCTTGCAACTATACGCTCTCAATGACACTTTGAAAGAAACATCACGGACCGAAATGCCTACGCGAGCACAGCTCGCGCACCAAAGAAAAACCGGTAACGATTAACAATCTGTATTTTTCGAAATCCAATAAAAACTAAAAGCTATTGTATCGAACTACACCAGTATTTCACTCAAAGAAACCTTAAAACTCACACATATTATCTACCGACAACACTCTCACGTGTGTTCAAGCCTTTATCCTTTCCTAATTCTTTTTTTTTCTTCAAATCGACTTCCCACTCAAACTGAATTCAAACCTCTCAAATGATTCATTCAAGAGCATGGTTCCATAAAGTAGAAGCTAGCTCGACACATTCAAAACCATCTTATACAAATAAAAACTCCTCAAACCAAAATCACTCTCACAGATATAAAAGATGAACTTATTGGTACAGGAGCAGCAATTAAAAGAGGAAGAATGTTTGGAGGATAGAATATTCATGGACTTGTGTGTTCTAATTCTAGTGTTTTTTCTGTTGTAGATTCTTTAAAGGTGCTGCAGGAGTGGCATTAAAGGTTGTTATGCATAACGGTAGCCTCCGGTCTTGTAATGAAATTAATATTTCTGAGAGGCCTGGCGAGAGTTCTGGGTCTTTTATTATCCTCCATTCTGGCCATTTCCCTGGCCTACACATTACAGAGGCTTATGATAAAGGGATTCTCTTCCCCTATCAGGAGATGCTTGGGAGGATCTGGAATGGTGGCTTAGGAATCTCGATGCATGGAATGGCAAGGCCGGTGCACAGACATAATATCGAGTTTTTAATATCGACCTACATTAATATCGAGTTTTAAATATCGTACGGACAGAATATCGACATCAAGAATATCGTACGGACAGAATATCGACCTGAAGGTAAGAAATATCGTTTTTGTTAATATCGAAGTTAGTAATATCGATAGCAAAAATATCGATGTTAATAATATCGATGTTTATATTAGTGTTATGTATTTTAGTATGTATTTTATATGTATGTGTTCTATATTTTTTGTTAAGTATGGTACTGTTTTTTTAAATATATGTATAACATTTTTAGAAGTTAGTAATTTTTTTAAAGTAAATTATGCGTTTTAGTACCGTAGCGGGTTGTGGGTTTATAGGGGAATAGGGTGGGAAGTAATTTATTTATAGTAAATTAAATAATAATTTTTAGTAATCATTAATTGTTTTTAATTAAATTTCGCGTTTTAGTTCTGTAGCGGGTTGTGGGTTTATAGGGGAATAGGGTGGGAAGTAATTTAATTGTAATTAAGTCATTATTAATTTTTATTTATTGGTATTGATAATTACTTTATTGTTAATTAATTATTAATTGGTAATTAATTTTTATTAATTGATTAATTGATAAATATATTAATTGTATTAATTTATTATTGGAGCGGGTTGTGGGTTTATAGGGGAATAGGGTGGGATGTAATTTAGTTGTAATTAAGTCATTATTAATTTTTATTTTTGGGTATTGATAATTAATTTATTGTTAATTAATTATTAATTGGTAATTACATTTTTATTAATTATTATTTATTGGTATTGATAATTAATTTATTGTTAATTAATTATGAATTGATGATTAATTTTTATTAATTGATTAATTGATAATTAAATTAATTGTGTGAAATTTTATGCGGAGTGGGTTGTGTGTTTATTGGGGAATAGGGTGGGAAGTAATTTAATGTTATTAAAGTAATTATTAATTTAAATTTATTGGTATTTTTAATTAATTTATTGTTAATTTATTAATAAATCATTATTTAATTACAAAAATTATTTAATTTAGAAGTATGTTATTTTTAACCCCTACACTATCCAACGCTTTCCCTACTGTTGCACTCTTTGGAGTGGGAATAGTAATTTTTACCCCTACGCTATCCAACACTTTCCCTACTGTTGCACTCACTGGAGTGGGAATAGTAATTTTTAGCCCCACGCTATCCAACGCTTTCCCTACTGTTGCACTCACTGGAGTGGGAATAATAATTTTTACCCCTACGCTATCCAACACTTTCCCTACTGTTGCACTCACTGGAGTGGGAATAGTAATTTTAACCCCTACGCTATCCAACACTTTCCCTACTGTTGCACTCTCTGGAGTGGGAATAGTAATTTTTACCTCTACGCTATCTAACACTTTCCCTACTGTTGCACTCTCTGGAGTTGGAATAGTAATTTTTACCCCTACGCTATCCAACACTTTCCCTACTGTTGCACTCTGTGGAGTAAGTATATATATTATTTTATATATGTATATGTTTAATTTATTTTAACATTATATGTATTAGTTATTATTTTTAAACATGTTTTAATATTTTTAACTATGTTTCTTTTAATTATATGTATTATTTACTTTATTTTACATTATTTTTTTAACATTTAAAAAAAACGATATTTTTTACAACTATATTTTTGACATCGATATTTTTTTCTTGATATTTTTGTACTTACCATGATGTAGATAGGATGTCGATATTCTTGACTTCGATATTTTTGCGTCGATATTTTGGTACCTCGATATTCGGTCCGTCGATATTTTGTCAGTGATCCGGCAAGGCCATCTTCGGGAATATTCCAGACTTTGTCGTGGAGTCAGATGCAAGCAACTGGTGCTGGGGTGCCTGGCTAAATAATTTAGAGACAGGTGGAAGATGGTTAAAGGAGGAACAGTCACTTCACATAAATTGTTTAGAAATGTTGGCTGGTCAGAATGCCTTAATGAGTTTCAGGGAATTGTTGATAAATTCAAACACACTTATTCGAATAGACAATTTCACAGCAGTCTCTTATATAAACCGATTTGGAGTTGCAAGGTCAAAAGTCTTGGCAGAGTTGGCAAGACAAATTTGGTATTTTAGTTGGGAACACAAGATTGTGTTAAGAGCGGAGTATATTCCAGGTCTTCAGAATGTAAGGGCGGACTGGAATTCCAGCGATTGGAGGTTAGACCCAGAGGTTTTCACTCTGATACAAGATATGTGGGGGCCGATTCAGGTAGACTTATTTGCAAGCAGGATACCCTTCTAAGTACTGACGTATTTCAGTTGGAGGCCGGATCCAGAGGCCGTGGCTGTGGGCACTTTGCTATAGCACTGGGGCAAGAACAAGCGGTACACCTTTACCCTGTTCTCCATGATTCAGAGAGTGTTCTGGAAAGTGAGGTTGGAGCCCTGCAGCATTATCCTAGTGACTCCCTTTTGGAGGTCTGGTTCCCAGGGGTGAAGGATCTTGCAGTAGATATTCCTCGACTGTTCCCGGTATCCTTGGGTCTACTACAGGGTTCAGACAGAGAGGAACACCCTTTGGTCTTAGAGGGGGAAATGAACCTTCTTGCTTGGAAGATTTCAGGGGTTCAAGCAGATATTCAGGCCTTCCAGGAGAAGCTAAGGGTTTACTGGATGAGTCATGGGCCCCAGGAACAAGAACAAGGTACAGGGGTATTTGAAAAAAATGGTGGAAAGGGATCTGGATCCCGTGGAAGTCCCTGTACACCAGGTAGCCAACTATCTAGTGGATCTTTTTAATTCTGGGCTTTCTTATAGGACAATTAATCGTTACAGATCTGCAATTCCTTCTGGCCATGCCTTGGTTAATAATTTGGCAATTGATAGTAACCCTCTATTAAGAAGGGGGATGAAGGGTGTGAGGTTGAAAAGACCCCCCCTAAGGCACGTTATGAATCCCTCTGGGATGTCAGTTTGATTTTCAAGCTCTTTGGCTCCTGGCCAACCAATGTTTACAAACCTCTTTCTTAAGCAGATATCAATGAAGATGGCAACCTTGTTACGTTGAATTTCCTTTAGGAGAGTGTTAGACTTGGCTTTTTCAGCAGGTTCACCCCCAGACCTTTTGCTTTATGACCTCCTGTTTTTGACCTATTTTTCATTGGTTTTAGGACTGGGCACTTTTCCACTGCTAATCAGTGCTAAATGGCATGTGCTCTCTATGTATATTGTGTTTAGTGATTGGTATATCCATGATTGGTGTATTTTATTTACTAATAAGTCCCTAGTAATGTGCACAGATGTGCCCAGGGCCTGTAAATCAAATGCTACTAGTGGGCCTGCAGCACTGATTGTGCCACCCACAGAAGTAGCCTTTCAAAGGTGTCTCAGACCTGCCACTGCAGTGTCGGTGCACAGTTTTTACTGCTGTGTCGACCTTGCAAGTGCACCCACTTGCCAGGCTCAAACCTTCTCTTTTCTTACATGTAAAGCACCCCTCAAGTAGGCCCAAGGTACCCCTGTGGGCAGGATGCAGTGTATGTGAAATTTAAGACATGTACTGGTATGTGTTACATGTCGTGATAGTGAAATACTGTGCAGTTCGTTTTTCACTATTGAATGACTATCTGTCCCATAGGCTAACATGGGGGTTGCCTTGTCACATCTTACAAGCCTAACTTTCCCTTGGGACAAGATAGAGAAATAGAGTTCAGGCTTCCTGAACTCAGAATTTAAAAATACGTCTTTTAGTGAAGATGATTATTTATGTTGTGTGTTTGAAAACGCCACTATTAGACAGTGGGCATTGTCTTGCTTAACCATCCTGTGTGCCTCTGCCCTAGAGCTGTCCAACAGATTCTGTTCATTACAAGGTGTACACTTTGATAATTGGAAAAGAACAAAACGATGTCCGATTCAGTCTTTTACCCTTTTTTCCTTGAATGTGAGAAGTTATGTGTGGTAAGGTGTATAAAGAAGGAGTACGAGAGCAAGATCTCGGAGTTCGGCGCTCATGGTGTTGATCAACTTCTTCTATCCTATGTAAAACCTTATAAACCTGTATCTACAGCCACACTGGCCAAATGGGTATACAAGATCATGAGCGAAGCTGGTGTGGATCTATCCAGGTTTTTAGCCCATTCTTCAAGAGGAGCGATGGCTAGTAAGGTCTTTTGGGCAGGTGGTTCCCTACCTGAACTACTTAAAACAGCTGACTGGCCGAATGCAAATACTTTTGCAATGTTTTATTTGCGACCAGTGGAGCATGTTAGTTATGTAGCTTTATATGGCTTTAAACATGCATAATGGTAGCCTTTGATCTTGTAATGAAATGGCAATTCTCCAATTAACATATAGAGAGAATCTTGATTTCTTTAAAGACAACGGAAGATGACATTATCCCGCCCTCCTCACCCTTGAAGAGAGGAATTTTAATGGCGAGTATTTAAAATATGGTGTATTTTGTGGAAGTGTTTATAGAAAATGTATCTCTTTAAAGCAACTAGTTTTACAATTCAGAGGTTTGCAGTTAGGATGACATTTATTGTGATGTTGTTTTCCGTTCTTTTAGAGAATGCTTCATAAAGTTCAACTCAAGTCCGTGATATGGCTCGTTCCCTGTTTCGTTGCAGCCTGAAGAGGAGGGTGTCTTTGTGCGCTGGATATTAATATGTTTTCATGAACATTCTAATGTTTTATGAGGTATTACTATTCTTTAAAGGGCTGCATGTTGGGGCAGCAATAAAAGGTTGTTGCATAATTGTAGCCTCCGTTGTCTTTATTGAAATCAAGATTCTGTCTGCATATTAATTGGAGAGTCGCCGTTCTCTTGCCTCGTCCCCTGATATTGTTGTGTTCCTGCTGTGATTTTCTCGCCCGTGCTCTCAATCAGTGAACGTAAGGGCTCTATCCCACCCCTACGCAGCAGAGACCCTCAATCAGTGAATGTCAGGCCTCTAAACGGTTCCCTATGCAGAAGAGACCCTCAATCAGTGAATGTCAGGGCTCTAAACAGTCCCCTACACAGCAGAGACCCTCAATCAGTGACTGTCAGGGCTCTATCCCACCCCTACACAGCAGAGACCCTCAATCAGTGAATGTCAGGGCTCTAAACGGTTCCCTATGCAGAAGAGACCCTCAATCAGTGACTGCCAAGGCTCTAAGCAGTCCCCTACGCAACAGAGACCCTCAATCAGTAACGGTAAGGGCTCTAAACTCCCCGCCCTTCGCAACAGAGACCCTCAATCAGTGAATGTCAGGGCTCTAAACGGTTCCCTATGCAGAAGAGACCCTCAATCAGTGACTGCCAAGGCTCTAAGCAGTCCCCTACGCAACAGAGACCCTCAATCAGTAACGGTAAGGGCTCTAAACTCCCCGCCCTTCGCAACAGAGACCCTCAATCAGTGAATGTCAGGGCTCTAAACGGTTCCCTATGCAGAAGAGACCCTCAATCAGTGACTGCCAAGGCTCTAAGCAGTCCCCTACGCAACAGAGACCCTCAATCAGTGACTGTCAGGGCTCTAAACTGTCCCTCCACAGCAAAGACCCTCAGTCAGTGACTTTCAGAGCTCTAAACTCCACACTCTTTGCAGCAGAGACCCTCAGTCAGTGAATGAGAAGGCTCTAAACTCCACACCCTTCACAGCAGAGACCCTCAATTAATGAATGTAAGGGCTCTAAAGCGTCCCCTCTGCAGCATAGACCCTCCATCAGTGTATGTAAGGGGTCTCAACCCCCCACCCTTCACAGCAGAGGCCCTCAATCAGTGTGAATGTGAGGGCTCTAAACCACCCCTTCACCACAGAGACCCTCAGTCAGTGAATATTAGGACTCTAAACTGTCCCTCTGCAGCAGAGACCCTCAATCAATGGATGTGAGGGCTCTAAACGGTCCATCCACTGCAGAAACCCTCAATCAGTGTATTTCAGGGCTCTGAACGTGCCCTTCCTGGGGTATCTCACTGTGCAGTGTCACGGATCCGCCATTAACCCCACGCCATCCCAATTTGCTGTGCGAGGCTAAGAGGTGATGCCAAGAACCCCTTCCCGAAACAAGAGAACATGAAGACAGCAGGTTCCTTTTTATTTGGTGCCCGGGCCTACTTTATGTTCCACTGGAAGCCTGTGGGGATGAGTTACATGGTGGGGTTGCGTTGTTTGCAGCAAACTTGACCGCAGGGTCCTAGTGCCAACATGACTCGCAGTCTTGGTTCCTTTTCTCCTCAGGTCTGCTGCCCTCCACCTTCCCTGGGTCGGGCACATGCATGGTTGAGAGTGGGCGGGGACATTGTTACGCTCAGAAGCCTGGCCTTTAATCCTGTTTATTTTTGCAGTTTATATAGCGCAAACTCGACCCGAAGGCAGAAGAGCGCTTTACGTGAGGACCATATTATATTACTGAAGGTTACTGAAGGTTAGATCTTTTTTTTGGGGCACAGACATTAAGGGGCCAATTACGATGTCAGTCGGTAAGCCTCCGAGGCTTACCGACTGACATGGTAGGTTTACTGTCTGACCGCCCAATTATGGCAGGTGTGTGGTATGTTTGCTGCACAAGGGGGGGATGCTTTGCTACTGCTCTGTGATGTCCGGTCTCTGATCCTCTGTTCTTCTCCCCCCCAGCACTGTCGCACATACCTGTCATTCTTCGCAGGTCCGAGCGTGATGTGCTACTCCAGGCCAGGCCTTTTTAGGTCAAGCCTGGGCAGCGCATGCGCTGCTCTGCGAGGCATGCTGTATTCAGTCTATGGGCTTTCAACGTGCGCAGCACTTTTAGTGGGTTAGTTGGCCTGCCTTTCAAAATTCCTTTACTCTGGTTGGTCATTAGTGTCCATATGTCCCGCCTTTGGATGCTTGGTTCCCTCCCAGCAGACTTCACCGATTGTTTCCTTTGGTTGGCCATCTCTGGCCATCTGTTGCCTCCTTGCTCGCACCCCCTTCCTCCCGTCATTGCTGCCGTCATCCCTGGTCGTCCATCACAACGTAGCATGCAACACGATAACTGCAATCACCAGTCAACAGTTTTATATCGCAGCTTGCAGCGTTCCTTCTGATTTCCACGATTTAAAACCACTTTTGCAGACTGAAAAACACTTGTATTGTTAACTTATGGCACGTTGCAAAAAGTGACTCCTCTACGTCTATTTTTGCGTGCAGGCAGCACAGACAATATGTGTTTATTTTCGGCCACAAATTCATCAATTTGTACAATAAAGCGTGCTCTCTCAAGTTGAAACCGTTTCGTTTGTCAGCATGCTCCGCAGATTTGGAACATTCAATGAGCTAAAGAACCCCAGGGCACTTTCAATCAGAACTGCCTGCTCGATCCCTACCTTTTTGTTTTTTGTGCAATTTTATATAGCGCTAACTCGACCCGAAGGTATCAGAGCGCTTTGCATGAACACCAGTTGCGTTACAGACCGACACATTCATTTTTTTCCCCTTATTCTATTCATCTGGGTGTACACCGCTGTTAGAAATGGGGGTCTCTAGTTGGCAATGGCTGGCCACTGTCCAAGTAGGGACCCTTCTTCCTAAGTCAGAGTGAGAGGGCTACCCTCCTTGATACCCCTGCTCAACCCTGTGGTAACGTAGCACGAGCAGATAGGCTTATCTCAGAGGCAGTGTGTGAAGCATTTATGACCATACACAGTAACACAGTGAGGAACACTACAAAGGGACACCACACAAGTAGTTATAAAAAAATAAGTATCTTTATATAAAGGCAGATTTATCACAAGACCAATAACTGTAAAAGCCACAATACTGTCAAAAATAGGATAGCTGTTGAAGGACTGTCAAAGATAGTTCAAAGGTTGCAAGAGTAAGGTTCAAATTCAAAGCAGGGGTCTCTGCGCCCTTTCTCGTTCAGAGGTTGCAACAATAAGGTTCAAATTCAAAGCAGGGGTCTCTGCGCCCTTTCTCGTTCAAAGGTTGCAACAATAAGGTTCAAATCCAAAGCAGTGGTCTCTGCGACCCTTTCTCTCACAAAGTACCTGTATTCAGTAGCAAAACCAACAAAATGTCGCAAAGAAGTGTTAGCGATGAATTTCCTCACGCGAGGCCGGCGATGCGTTAAAATCCTTGCCGCAAGGGAGGATGATGCGCCGATCTGCTGATGCGTGCGGAGACGATGCGACAAACTTTTTCACGCTAGGCCGCCGATGCGCTGAGGCCTTGCCGCGAGGGCGAAGACGATGCGACGATCCTGTTGCGTGTGCGACCGTGTTGCGATGCGAAGAAATGGCGCTTTGCGAGGGAGCGACGAAATCCGGTGCGATGCGATGAAAATGGCGGACGCACGGCGTCCGCAATGCGATGTCTTGAAGCGATGATTTCTTTAGGGGTTGCGAGCGCTCGTCGACAGCAGCGCGATGATTTTTCCAGCGCGTCTCGGCTGCAGTGGCTCGCAAAGAGGCGTTAGCGATGGTTTCGTGTTGCGAGCACTCAGCGGCAGCAGCGCGATGATTTTTCCAGCGCTCTCGGCTGCAGCGGCTCGCAAAGGTGCGTTAGCGTCGATTTCCAGCACTCTTTTCTCTGAAGCAAACTAGAGGCCCTGGAACTCACAGGAGCCTCATCAGCAGATAGCAATCCTCGTAGGGAGGAAGCAGGAGGTTGGTGGTGGAGTCTGATGTGCCTGAGACTCCAGCAGGAGGCTAGCTCTTTTCCTAGCCCTTGGGTAATTGCTGTAACAAAAATAAAAGTTCTCTCAAAAGTCCTTTTCTCTCTTCTTCAAGGTCCAGTGGTCACTGCTGCAGGCCAGTGCAAGAAAAACACACAAGCACAAGGACAGTCACTTCCTGCAGATTCCTCCAGTGTCACGGACAGAGTTTCCTCTCCAGATCCAAAAGCAATACAAATTGTAGGGGTTTGAGCACAGATATTTATACCCCAAAAGCCTTTGTTCTTAGAAGCTACCAGTCACTGAACCTAGCCAGAACCAGTTCTGCTCCGGCCTGGAGCACTTTGTTTACCAGGCTGCATTCTTCCTTTCAGAAAGAGGGGGTCTGCTAGCAGACACACAGTAGGAGGTGGAGCCAGCCTTCACCTTGCCAGGCACAGCCCTATTCAGATCAAGGAGCCACCCCTCCCCACACTCTAAATGCAGATCTCTCTATTCAACCCAGGTCTGACTCAGCCTGCCCTGCCCCTCCAAAACCAGACAGCCAATACATATAACGGCAGAGCACACTGGAAGGCTTAGGCAAGAAAATACCTACTTTCTAAAAGTGGTATTTTCAAACACAGAATATAAAAATAAACTTCACTAAAAGATGTATTTTAATATTCTGAGCTCAGGCATACTAAATTCGTTTTTCTACCATGTTCCTGGGGTCAGTTAGGACTATAGAATGTAATAGTCAAAATTGCCCATTCTGGCCTATGGGGAACAGGTAGCCTTACAGTAGTGAAAAACGAAATGGGGTGTACTTCACTACCAGGACATGCTACACATACCAAGGCATGTCCTACCTTACACATACAATGCACCCTACCATAGGGGTGACTTACAAGATGCCAAGGGAAGGTTCAGGGGCTGGGAAGTGGGTGCACTTCACAGCCAAGATGGCAGTTCTGGACTGCACACAGACACTGCAGTGGCAGGTCTGAGACACACTTTACAAGCTGCTTCTGTGGGTGGCGCAAACCAGCGCTGCATGCCCACCAGCAGCATTTGGTTTACCAGCCTTGGGCACACACAGGCCACACTACTAGGGACTAACAGGTAAACCAAATAAGCCAATCAGGGATATACCAATTCACATAGACATATTTACAAGGGGAGAGCATATGCACGTTAGCACTGAACAGCAGTGGTAAAGTGCCCAGAGTCATAAAACCAACAGAAACAGGTCAGCAAAAATACAGGAGGCAGGCAAAAAGTTTAGGGGTGACCCTGCAAAAAGGGCCATTTCCAACATAACCCCCTTCCAGCCAAAACGCAGGGTAGACCAATCACTACTTTGATGGGCTTCCCTGCTTCGGGCGATAGAACACGGAACTGGCCCGCAACTGCAGGGGCATATGCCAGCTCTACTCCAATCTGAACCCTGGTGGATCCCTCTGTCCACACTCCCAGGGCCCACTAAGATAACCAATGGGGAACTCTGCCCCTCACCTGTGGACACCACCTGTGCAGCACCTAACCTTAACTGGCCCCCAGGTGTGTCCCAACAGATAAACAATAAGCCACAGTAGCCACTGACAGTAGTCAGGGATGAGACCCAGGCCTTATACCTCTCAGGGCTCACTAAGACAACCAATGGGGAACTCTTCCCCTTACCTGTGGACACCACCTGTGCAGCATCTAACCTTAACTGGCCCCCAGGTGTGTCCCAACAGATAAACAACAAGCCCCAGTAATCACTGACAGTAGTCAGTGATGAAATCCAAGCCCTATACCTCTCAGGGCTCTCAAACTTTTGTGGCATCAGAGAGCGAGGGGCAGTAACCCCAGGTGCCTGGCACCTTTTGTACACTCTTCATCCTGTCAGGTCAGGCAAAGCACCCGGACACTGACCCACCAGCCCTGGGCCTGTACCCAGCGGCTGGGCCAGAGACTGGGGTGGGCTCTCCCACACCCGGTCGTCCTCTTTGGGGCTTGGTACCCTCCCACCTGGAGCGATACCCCCTTTCAGAATTGTCAGGGCACCTGAGGCAGGTGCCCTGCATAATTCGCCCACCAGTTCAGGGGTTCTATCCTGCAACTGGTATCCCAGCATAGGGTCTGTACCCTTAGACTGGGCGGAGGTCAGGGGTGAGGCTGCCCTCTCCCCGCCCCCTTTACTGGGGCCCGGTACCCTCCCACCTGGAGAGGTGCCTCCATAACACAAACCGGGAGGGGCACTGTTAGCAGTTGCCCCTTCCTCCAGATCAGGGGGACACCCTGAACCTGGCCCCCCAACCTAGGGTCTGTACCCTTGGGCTGGGCCTGTGCCTGGCAACCCAGGACTTCTGGGGGCGTACACCAATTCTCCCCAAGGAAAATACACTCTTCCACTAGTTCAGGGCCTTGTCCCTGCAACTGATCCATCAACCTGGAAAAACCCTCAGGTGGTACTGGGGTCAGAGGCGAGGACTCCCTCCCTCTGCACCCCCTTCCAGCATACTGCACCCTCCCACCTGGAGTGGTGCTTTTAGAAAAGAAAATGGTCAGGACACTGCTTACAGTTGTCCCTCCCTCCAGGTCAGACAACACCTGGACCTGACTTACCATTCCAGGGACCAACCCCTGTGCTTGAACAACTGCCTGGCCAACCAGGACTTCCTGGGGAGCACACAGGCCCCCCTCAAGGGAAACACACCCCTCCACCAGTTCAGGGCCTGGACCCTGCAACTGACCTACCAACCTGAAAAAACCCGCAGGTTGCACAGGGGTCAGAGGCGAGGACTCCCTCCCTCTGCACCCCCTTCCAGCATACTGCACCCTCCCACCTGGAGTGGTGCTCTTAGAAAAAATGGTCGGTACACTGCTTACAGTTGTCCCTCCCTCCAGGGCAGACAACTCCTGGATCTGACTTACCAACCCAGGGACCAACCCCTGTGGCTGAACAACTGCCTGGCCAACCAGGACTGAAGTGGTGTCACCATGGTCACTCCTAGGGGCTCAGCCCTTCTGACTGGCCCCTGACCCACTGGCTCTTCCACTGGGGACTCCTTCCCCCTTTCATCCCTCAGACTGGACTTCCGTACCCTCCCCTAGGAGTGGCACTGCCAGGCACAAGAACTGATGGAGGCCTGACTACAGGCACTCCCAGCTCACCTAACGCTGGGGTACCCCCCACAATGGACGGTCCATCCAGACAGACTAGGCTCCCCACCTGGTGTTCCCTCATGGAACCATCCAGTCCTGGGGACTGAGGCTGGGGCACTCGGGACCTATCCCAGTCTCACTCCTGCTCCCACGAGACAGGATGTGAGGCCCTACAACCTCCTCACAACAAGGGGACCCAGCTGTAACACTCCTAACCTTTCCCAGCACTCTGGGTTGGAAAACTTCTGAACCACTTCTCTTAGGGTCATTCCCTAATGCCTCTACAGAGCCTCTGGTACTCACCCAGAGGTCTGCCTCCTGCGCAAGTTCCCTAGGATCAGAGAACTCGCACTCTAACACATGTTGGTTTAGCTCTGGAAAATAGGAACTCACAATATGCTCTCCCACAATTGGATTACACAGTTCCACGCAGGTGCTAACCTTTTCCTCACAATCCAGTGTCTCACACACGTACCCCACACCACTCTCTTGAAGTGGGCGAGACATTAACTGACTGTCTCTATCACTCAACCCACACTCTTCTGGGCGGTCCTCACACTCATACACCAGGACTTCAACCACGGGGGAACCCTCTCCCTGCACCTCTCATCCAGAGTCGGTAGAGTATCCCTCCTTTCACTAGGACTATGGGCCCCTGCGCTAGGTCCCCAATCCACCTCAGGGACACTGCATATTAATGGAGCTACCTCATATCCTTGAATCCCCTGGTGTAGATCAACCCCCTCCTTCAAGTCAGGTGCTACATCTCTGGGTGGGGGTACTACACTGTCATCACTATATACTTCAATTTTGCTGCCACCACTGGACCCCACCCACTCTGGGGAATCCAGACAATTAAAACTGCGCTCCAGGGGTAACCTCCCCTCTGGAGCTAACTTCTCCTTTTCTGCTATCTGCGCTAGGTGCGCCTCCAGCTGGGCAATCTCTATTTGGAGCCTCTCCAATTCCAGCTGGTACTCCCTCTCCCTCTGTCGGCCCAACTCCTCTGGGGACCATGAAGGGGATTGGGTGCTACCCTGTGCACTAGATCCAGCAAGGGACTCCCTACCTATGGGACCTTCCCGCCTGTCCACCAACTCCTCTGGGGACCCTGAGGGGAACCTGGCACTACCATAGGCACTAGACTCATCAAGGAACTCCCCACCTATGAGATATTCCATTACACTTTCTTCCTCCTCTTCAGACTCTCCAGAGCCACCCTCAGACCAACTACCCTCTTGGTAGGTGTACTGGGACTCCAAGAATCTCCATCTGTCTTGTTGCCAAAGTCTCAGGGATGTCTGCAGGGATAGCTGAGTCTCCTTCCTACTCACTGCTAAGCCCCTCTCCTCACAGAACCCCCTTAGCTCCTCTAGACTGTAGGTCAACAGATCATCTATATAAAAGGTAGGACTCATTTCAGCAAGACCCATTGTAGCAATATCTGGCAATATCAATAATAAAAAAAAATAGGCTTGCCCGTTGTAACAATCACGGGCAATATCAATACAGATAGAAGAAAACTTCTCAAGAAAATGTATGCGGGTAAAAAATCACCCGCAATATCAATCACAATATAGGATCCAAAAAACTTTCAAAAATGTATGCGGGTACTATCACCGGCAATATCAATAAAAAATAGGCTTGCCCATTGTAACAATCACGGGCAATATCAATAAAAGATAGAAGAAAACTTCTCAAGAAAATGTATACGGGTAAAAAATCACCGGCAATATCAATCACAATATAGGATCCAACAATTCTCAAAAATGTATGCGGGTACTATCACCTGGCAGTATCAATAAAACATAGGCTTGCCCATTGTAACAATCACGGGCAATATCAATAAAGGACAGAAGAAAACTTCTCAAAAATGTAAGCGGGTGAAAAATCACCGGCAATATCAATCACAATATAGGATCCAAAAACTCTCAGAAATGTGCGCGGTGAAAAATCACCGGCAATATCAATTACAATAGGGGATCAAAAAACTTTCAAAAATGGGCGCGGGTGAAAAATCACCGGCAATATAAATCACAATATAGGATCCCAAAAACTCTCAGAAATGTGCGCAGTGAAAAATCACCGGCAATATCAATTACAATAGGGGATCCAAAAACTTTCAAAAATGGGCGCGGGTGAAAAATCACCGGCAATATCAATCACAATATAGGATCCCAAAAACTCTCAGAAAATGTGTGCGGGTGAAAAATCACCGGCAATATCAATTACAATATAGGATCCTAAAAAACTCTCAAAAAATGTATGCGGTACGTTATGGTCTGCACTCACTAGTAGTGTTCACTATAATTACTGTATGCGATCATAAATGCAAGTCCAGATCCTCACCGCTGACCACCAATGTTAGAAATGGGGGTCTCTAGTTGGCAATGGCTGGCCACTGTCCAAGTAGGGACCCTTCTTCCTAAGTCAGAGTAAGAGGGCTACCCTCCTTGATACCCCTGCTCAACCCTGTGGTAACGTAGCACGAGCAGATAGGCTTATCTCAGAGGCAGTGTGTGAAGCATTTATGACCATACACAGTAACACAGTGAGGAACACTACAAAGGGACACCACACAAGTAGTTATTATAAAAAAATAAGTATCTTTATATAAAGGCAGATTTATCACAAGACCAATAACTGTAAAAGCCACAATACTGTCAAAAATAGGATAGCTGTTGAAGGACTGTCAAAAATAGTTCAAAGGTTGCAAGAATAAGGTTCAAATTCAAGGCAGGGGTCTCTGCGCCCCTTTCTCGTTCAGAGGTTGCAACAATAAGGTTCAAATTCAAAGCAGTGGTCTCTGCGACCCTTTCTCTCACAAAGTACCTGTATTCAGTAGCAAAACCAACAAAATGTCGCAAAGAAGTGTTAGCGATGAATTTCCTCACGCGAGGCCGGCGATGCGTTAAAATCCTTGCCGCAAGGGAGGATGATGCGCCGATCTGCTGATGCGTGCGGAGACGATGCGACAAACTTTTTCACGCTAGGCCGCCGATGCGCTGAGGCCTTGCCGCGAGGGCGAAGACGATGCGACGATCCTGTTGCGTGTGCGACCGTGTTGCGATGCGAAGAAATGGCGCTCCGCGAGGGAGCGACGAAATCTGGTGCGATGCGATGAAAATGGCGGACGCACGGCGTCCGCAATGCGATGTCTTGAAGCGATGATTTCTTTAGGGGTTGCGAGCGCTCGTCGACAGCAGCGCGATGATTTTTCCAGCGCGTCTCGGCTGCAGTGGCTCGCAAAGAGGCGTTAGCGATGGTTTCGTGTTGCGAGCACTCAGCGGCAGCAGCGCGATGATTTTTCCAGCGCTCTCGGCTGCAGCGGCTCGCAAAGGTGCGTTAGCGTCGATTTCCAGCACTCTTTTCTCTGAAGCAAACTAGAGGCCCTGGAACTCACAGGAGCCTCATCAGCAGATAGCAATCCTCGCAGGGAGGAAGCAGGAGGTTGGTGGTGGAGTCTGATGTGCCTGAGACTCCAGCAGGAGGCTAGCTCTTTTCCTAGCCCTTGGGTAATTGCTGTAACAAAAATAAAAGTTCTCTCAAAAGTCCTTTTCTCTCTTCTTCAAGGTCCAGTGGTCACTGCTGCAGGCCAGTGCAAGAAAAACACACAAGCACAAGGACAGTCACTTCCTGCAGATTCCTCCAGTGGCACGGACAGAGTTTCCTCTCCAGATCCAAAAGCAATACAAATTGTAGGGGTTTGAGCACAGATATTTATACCCCAAAAGCCTTTGTTCTTAGAAGCTACCAGTCACTGAACCTAGCCAGAACCAGTTCTGCTCCGGCCTGGAGCACTTTGTTTACCAGGCTGCATTCTTCCTTTCAGAAAGAGGGGTCTGCTAGCAGACACACAGTAGGAGGTGGAGCCAGCCTTCACCTTGCCAGGCACAGCCCTATTCAGGTCAAGGAGCCACCCCTCCCCACACTCTAAATGCAGATCTCTCTATTCAACCCAGGTCTGACTCAGCCTGCCCTGCCCCTCCAAAACCAGACAGCCAATACATATAACGGCAGAGCACACTGGAAGGCTTAGGCAAGAAAATACCTACTTTCTAAAAGTGGTATTTTCAAACACAGAATATAAAAATAAACTTCACTAAAAGATGTATTTTAATATTCTGAGCTCAGGCATACTAAATTCGTTTTTCTACCATGTTCCTGGGGTCAGTTAGGACTATAGAATGTAATAGTCAAACTGCCCATTCTAGCCTATGAGGAACAGGTAGCCTTACAGTAGTGAAAAACGAAATGGGGTGTACTTCACTACCAGGACATGCTACACATACCAAGGCATGTCCTACCTTACACATACAATGCACCCTACCATAGGGGTGACTTACAAGATGCCAAGGGAAGGTTCAGGGGCTGGGAAGTGGGTGCACTTCACAGCCAAGATGGCAGTTCTGGACTGCACACAGACACTGCAGTGGCAGGTCTGAGACACACTTTACAAGCTGCTTCTGTGGGTGGCGCAAACCAGCGCTGCATGCCCACCAGCAGCATTTGGTTTACCAGCCCTGGGCACACACAGGCCACACTACTAGGGACTAACAGGTAAACCAAATAAGCCAATCAGGGATATACCAATTCACATAGACATATTTACAAGGGGAGAGCATATGCACTTTAGCACTGAACAGCAGTGGTAAAGTGCCCAGAGTCATAAAACCAACAGAAACAGGTCAGCAAAAATACAGGAGGCAGGCAAAAAGTTTAGGGGTGACCCTGCAAAAAGGGCCATTTCCAACAACCGCCAAGTCCTTTTATTGTTTCCTTTGCCTACGTTCAGGTGGAGGTTTTTCTAATTTAATGTCTCCCAGGCAGTTGGATCTGTAAAGGTAAGAAAGAGCCTGGGGGCCCCGGTTATTCTTGTCACCCCCCCCCACAGCCAATAGACGTGCTCCAGAGGCGTCTAATTACCATAAGAATTGAAGATATTCACCACGTTATTAGCATCCAGGACCACGCCTCTTCTACAATACACAACTTGTCCTCAGACCGGCTTTTATTGCAATGAGTAGCCACGCCCACCCACCAAAGGCTATAAAGGTGGGAAAGGTGTCGCTCTTCTCTGGTGCTCGCTGAGCCCGGCGGAGGTATAGATATTGTTGACATGGAAAATTAAGAGTATAGCTCTCAAAATTCCGAGACCGATTGCATTGCAAATGCTTGTTTCCTTTGAATTCTGGGACTTGCAGTCCTGTCTTTTAATGAATTAACAGTTCCTATAAGGAAGAAGTAGAGTAGAAGGCTGTCATCGTTCTCAAATTATAATGTCTGGGGACAGTGTGTCCTAGTCTTGGTGCCCTCACACATCCCGAAGGATGTCATGCTTCATCATTGGGCGGTGCTCCTCGTCGGGCCGGTGCTGCAATGCCCTACGGGTCCCCCGAATGGTCACTTTTTTGGAGATCTTTTTAGTGATAAAGCCGTAAGGGTGTGTGCGGGTCTGAGTGGCAGTGGTGTCCTAGTGTGAGGTTAAAAAGATGGCTGGAGGGGTGGCTAGTGAAATTTAATAGGAAATAACCCCTCTGTCATCAGTAAAAAACCCAGAGGTTGTGCTGCTTGAGGGTGATAATGGCCCCCGGTAGCTAGACAGGTGTCATACCCATAATGGGCATGTGGAAGGTCAACATGTTTCGTGCAGTTGAGTGGTCTCAGGAGGAGATCCCTTGCGCTTCTTCAGGACCAATGTAGAAGTGCAGTGAGTACTAGTGTGGTGTTGTGGCCTCTCAATTTAGACGTAGTGCCACTTATTGAATGAGAAGGAAAATGATCTGGAACGACAAAGGAGACAAAGTAAAAAGAGTAAATACAAGAGACCCTAACAGAAGGGTAACTTTAACTAGGGGCCAAGGTTCCCCATTGGTCAACCATGTGCTTGTGGTATTTATCAACTACTGCCAATGTACAATAGGTGATTCCAGTGGTTGGCTGTTGTTATTAGTGTTTAAAAAGTTTTTGAAAAGGACGAACAAACAGGTCAGCATGGAGTAATCTTATTTGTAAATCATGGCGTGATGTCGAAAAACCGACACAGACAAATAAATACATAATATATCAAGTTCAGTCACAGAGCCAATGCTTTTAAAATACCAGCCATGGGGTAGAAGGGTGGGTATTATGGTAGGATAGCGCGGTATCGTGAGCCAAAAGACATATATCTATTCAAGGTTAAACCATTGGTGGCAAGACCTCAGGTCACTGTGCTCAAGAGCAAATGTTAAGCATGGCATAGTGCGGCTGAGGAAATCCTCGAAATCTGTGCAAGAATTAATCGTATTAGGTATTGCCAATGCATAATGTGCAGAGAGCGACTGTCCGCAAGGATCATAGCGCGCGCAAAGACTTTACTTACTGTTCTCGTAGGAATTGGTGGTCTGTCAACCTACCCAACCTCTCGCCGCCTCGGTAGAGTGTACGATGCAGCTCCTGCTGTATTTGTGCTGTAACGAGGCAGCCGGTGCAGGGGTGTGTCCGAGTGCGCCTAGCGAGTGACGTAGGGGTCACGTGTGCGCATATCGCAGACCGGAAAGAGAGGCGCCATCTTGGACTGGGTTCTGTTCTAAAAACAACTGGTGCAGGTGGGTTAGAGATTAGAGAGAGATATATATCGCCATGTTGGAAATATGTGTAACCTCTTATGAAAGATGAAGAACGTGAGCGCATTCTGGAAAACAGCGCCAACTATGAGTGGGTACCGCACTAGTAGTTGCTGGTGACAATTAAAGTTAAGGAGGAAAGATGTACAGCGCCATCATTGAGTTAGGCCTAGAATAATAAAGCGTATGCCAGGTAGTATTGCCCTAGATGGTCAGATGTGTGGGCGTGTAATGTCATAACAATGATGTTGGGTAGTATAGCAGAAAGATAATGTAAGAGGCCACATGGCATTGGGGCCTTGGTGTGGTGATACAGTTCGGTCAGTACATGATGTGAGGTTACTATTGATACATCGTTCAAGTCTGTAATTCGATCCAGGGGATCTCATCATTTAGTCCATTGACATTGAAACGTAGTCTGAACACCCACTGTTGTTCTTTGCGGAACAGGGTGGAGCTGTTCCAAGTCGTATTCGCTTTCAGAACGGTCCATTGAAGTTGGTCTGTAGTGTGTTTGTGATCTATGAAATGGTCGCAGCGGATGTTGCTTCTATGTTCATTGATACGAATTCTGACTTGTCTGGTGGTCATGCCCACGTAGAGGAGGTTGCCTGGGCACCTGATAAGGTACACACAATTTCTTGTGTTGCAATTAGTTTGTTTGCGTTGAACCCATGTGTGGTCGCCCAATTGGAGTTCTTTAGTGTGGCTGGTGGAAGTACATACATTACAGTTCCCACATGGGTAGTGTCCTTTCACTGCAGGGAGGTCCCATAGTGTGGTCTGATCAGTGGATTGTCTTGCTTGTGGTCTAGTATGAACAAGCCGATCTCTCAGATGCTGTGTTCTCTTGAAAGCAAACCTAGGACGTGCCAAGTGCAGGTCCCCTATGTTCATAATGTGCCATCTCTCAGATGCTGTGTTCTCTTGAAAGCAAACCTAGGACGTGCCAAGTACAGGTCCCCTGTGTTCATAACGTGCCAGTGTTTAAGAACGATGTTTTTCACTTTGTTTGAGGTGGGAGTAAATGTGGTCACGCAGGTCATGGTGTCATCCTGAGTTTTAGTGTTGGTTTCCAACAAGGCATCGCAATGATTGTTGCGTGCTCTCTTCCTTGCGTTCCTGATGACTTGTCTTGGGTCTTTCTTTTCCTGCGGATTGTGGCTGAGGGTTTCGGCTTGAAGCTCGTAGTCGCAGATGTTGCTGCAATTCCTTCTCAGTCTTAGGAATTGTCCGTAGGGGAGGTTCTCCCTGAGTGCTTTGGGGTGATGACTGTTAAAGGGAAGGAGACTGTTACAATCGGTTGGTTTCTTGTATGTCTTAGTTGTGAGGTTCCCATTGTCCAGTGTTATAAGTAGATCCAGGGAGGGAAGTTCCTTGGTGGATGTTGATAGTGTGAACTTGAGAAAGGGATCCCACTGGTTTATCCAGTCGAGGAATTCAGTGCATTTGTCTTCCGTACCTGCCCAAGATGTCGTCGATATAGCGCTTCCATTCTTTTATCTCCTTTAAGTATGGATTGGTCTCCGTCAATATATGGGATGCTTCAAAATGGGCCATGTAAAAACATGCCAGGCTCGGCGCAAAAGTGCTGCCCATGGATGTTCCGTGGGTCTGGTGGTAGAGTTGATTTTTGAATTTGAAGAAGTTGTTTTTGAGGGCTATCTCGGTGCACTCCATGATGAAGGTGACAGGTAATTGAGTTGTGTCTGAGGATGTCCTAAGGGTTTCTTCAATGACCCTGATGGTGGCTTCTTGGGGGATATTGGTATATAAAGCTTCTACATCCAACGTAACAAGTAGGGTGACTTTCTGTGGGTTAGGGAGGCTGTCAAGGAGGCAAAGGGTTTCTTTTGTATCCTTCAGGAAAGAGGGTGTCTTCTGGACCAAAGGATGTAGGAAGTGGTCGCAGTATTGGCTGAGGGGTTCCAGTAGGGAATTGATGCCAGACACGATTGGTCTGCCGGCTGGTGGTAGTGTATTCTTGTGGATTTTGGGCAGGATGTAGAAGTATGGAGTGGTAGGTGCGGTTTTCACCAGGAAGTCCACTTCGTTTCTCGAGATCAATCCATTGGTGAATGCTTCGTTGACCATGATACTTATTCGTTTGGTTAACATATCAGTGGGGTCTGTGTCCAGTTGTTTGTAATATTTGGTGTTGGCGAGTTGTTTCTGGCATTCGGTGTCGTAGTCATCAGTATTGAGGATGACAATGGCGCCACCCTTGTCAGCTGGTTTTATGACAATGTCGGGATCGTCGTTGAGGTCCTTGACGGCCCTCCTTTCTCTTGCTGGTAGATTGTCAAAAGGGGTCCTTGGTAGAATCTCATTGATGTCCTTGAGGACAGCCTTCTCAAAAGTTAGGATTTCAGTCGGGGTCACAGACGTGGTGGGTGTAAATCTCGATGGGTTTCTGAGACCTGAGTCAGCAGTGGTAGTGTTATCCCGGTCGTCATCACGGTTGTTAAAGAATGAACATAGTCTCAGTTTCCTAAAAAAAGTATGTAATTCGCCAGTGAGCCTTCTTTTGGAGTGGGAACAAATCCAAGTCCCCTCTGTAAAACGTTAGTTCTCTCCGTGATAGGTTGACAACTAGTTTTTCTTCGTCTGGCTTCTTGTTTGGCGTTGGTTCCTGGGGTCCATCCTTTGGACCTGGTTTTGGTCGTTTTGGTCGTTTCTCCTTCTTCTTCCTCTGCCCCTGCCTCTGTTCCAAAAAGGAGGGGGTTGTTGCTGTTGGTAGAATTGGAATGGAGGCGGTGGTCCGTGATAGCCGGGGTACCATGGTGGTGGAGCTGCAGAGTATCCAGGTGGATGGTAGTTGTACATAGATGGTGTAGGAAGGAGTCCTTGTCCTCCATGGTTACTTCTCCAACTCCCTTGGGGCCATAGGGGTGGGTGGCGATTAAATTTCACTAGCCACCCCTCCAGCCATCTTTTTAACCTCACACTAGGGCACCACTGCCACTCAGACCCGCACACACCCTTACGGCTTTATCACTAAAAAGATCTCTGAAAAAGTGACCCTTCGAGGGACCCGTAGGGCATTGCTGCGCCGGCCCGACGAGGAGCACCGCCCAAGGATGAAGCATGACATCCTTCGGGGTGTGTGAGGGCACCAAGACTAGGACACACTGTCCCCAGACATTATAATTTGAGAACGACAACAGCCTTCTACTTTATACTCTACTTCTTCCTTATAGGAACTGTGACTCCCACGGTCTACGATTTTAGTTTTCAGGAGCACGAGTCGCTGGACCTAGATCCAGCTCTTTGTCCCCCTCCCCCCTTTTTTGTTTTATTGAATTAAGACTACAAGTCCCAGAATTCAAAGAAACAAATCTGGCCTGGTCCAGGACATCATGCTTGGACCTGGGAAACTTGACAGGGGAGCCTTTGGCACATCTCCTCCCTCTCGGAGGCCCTCCCCGGGCACCCCAGTTCTCTGGGAATAACATGCACCGTAGACAGGGGGGGGGTTGCTGGGGGTGGGGGTAAGTAGTGTGTGGAGGTGTGGATGGAAGGTATTACATATGGTTGGAGGGACTCTCTGTTCTCAGACCCCTCTGGTTTACTTCTTCTTTCGGGGCCCCTCTCTGGGGTTACACCAGTTCTGTTGGACAAGTAGCATGCACTGTAAATGGCAGTGGCTGCTCGAGGGTAGTGTGGTGTGTGAAACGGAGTAACACACTAACCAGTATGTCACGTGATGCGCCTTGCAGCAGGCGCAGTAACCCTCTATGCTACGTTGATTTGAAACGGTGACTGGACAGACAGGAAAGACCGGCCGGTTTACACTCTGACCGCCTACATCATAATTGGGCGATCGGAGTGTAAACCGGCTGGTCTTTCCGACTGGCTTCCGACAAGTTCAAAAAGCCTGGCGGCCAGTCAGAAAGCTTTCATAATCCCCTATGCACAGCGTTCCTGCCGTGGGGATTATAATGTTGGTTTCCGACAGGCTTTTCATGTCAGGCTTTCCAACATGAAAAGCCTGTTGGAAAACGTCTTAGGGGGCCCCTAGCCGGGCCCCATCCCTCAGTGGCCTCCGGTTGGGGGACGGGTTAATCCCTGCACCGTGAGGTGCCTGCCATGCGGTGCAGGGATTAACTGAAACTCACATTTCTCAATGGGAGCTTGTGCTGCGGCCGGTTTCCGCTCTCCGGGGTTACACCAGTTCTGTTGGACGAGTAGCATGCTCTGTAGATGGTAGTGGGTGCTGGGGGGCAGTGTTGTATGTGAAACGGAGTAACTCACTAACCAGAATGTCACGTGATGCGCCTTGCAGCAGGCGCAGTAACCCTCTATGCTACGTTGATTTGAAATGGTGACTGGACAAAACACAGATCTTTGAAGCAAGAGCATTAACCTCCGGAGTTATCTTGCCAGTATCATTATCCCCTAAAGGTTGCTGGGTGGGCACACACATCTCTGCACAGGTGCCTGAACCCCATGAGATATTTTCAAACGCAGCCTCTTTGTGATGTGATCAGTTAAGTTAGCCACAGCAGATTTAGTGTCACATTTGTCTTTGTTGCTGTATTTAAAAACAATAAAAGTACAAGCTGACTATCAATGACCGCCACTCGTGACTCCACCCCTTTCCCCTGCCGCACACTGACTCCCGGTTATGAGTTCCTGAAGTGTTTTCTGATCCCTGTCCTGTGCATACAGCGGTATCACCTACAGGCATTGGCTTAAAGGCAGTGCAGGGCACATTCGGTCTTTAATCCCTGCAGGGTCGATAAAGGAGTGGTTTACTTGGGAGAGGGGGTTCTTATTCTTCTGCTGGAAGTGATGTAGGGGAGTTTGTGCAGAGCTAAGGGGTGTGGCCATGTAATTCTTGGGGATAAATCTAGGGCCCCACCATCATTAGAGGGGCGTAGTTACACCGCTGAAGGAGGTGGTTAAATAAATACAGGCCCGAAGTATCATCAAAGCCTGGTACCATCTAATCCTCCATGACTAAAACCCCATTCCCCCCGCCCCCCCTCCCAGCCCCAGGGAGATGATAAAAGCCGAGCAGTGGTCGCTGGGGGATGGGGGCAGTAGTATCACAGAAGTGGGGCCATAGGGGTGGGTGCCTTTAATGCATCTGTATGTGATGTGTTTTCTCTCCCCCCGCCACCAGAGGGCATGCTTTTTTCCTCCATCTCTCCTTGTGAAGCATACCCCCCCCCCCCCCCCAGCCCTGCCCCCCACCAGCCTCAACTCTCTCGGGTCAGGAACATGCTTGACAGAAAGGGGGAGGGCAATGTCTTACACTGGTGGGGGGGAGGAGATCTTTTTTTGCTGCCTCCCCCCTCCAGGCACCCCCTCCCCCCAGGCTCCTGCCCCTCCTTTACTACTCCTCCCTCTCGGGCCCCTCTCAGGGGTCACACAGTTTATTTGGAAGAGTCACATGCAGAGCATTTAGGGAGGTCTGGGGGGGTCAGTGTTGTGTGGGGTAGCAGAGGGAAGGTATTACATGTGGGGGAGGGGTGAGCGCTCTCTTCTCTGACCCTCTGTACCTCTCTCCCCCCCCAGGCTCGCACTCCCTCCGATACTTCCTCTCCTCCCTCTCGGGGCCCCTCCCAGGGATCACCCAGTTTATTTGGAAGAGTCACATGAAGAGCATTTGGTAGGGAGGTCTGGGGGGGGGTCAGTGTTGTGTGGGGTAGCAGAGGGAAGGTATTACATGTGGGGGAGGGGTGAGCGCTCTCTTCTCTGACCCTCTGTACCTCTCTCCCCCCCCCAGGCTCGCACTCCCTCCGATACTTCCTCTCCTCCTCTCGGGGCCCCTCCCCGGGGCCCCCCAGTTCTCCTCGGTCGGGTATGTGGATGACATCCTTATCTCCAGTTACACCAGTGAGAGCCGCAGGGTGGGGCCCCGGGCCCCCTGGATGGAGAACATGACCGCCGAGGACCCCCAGTACTAGGAGAGGGAGACGGAGATGCTCCGAGGGAAGGAGCAGGTGTTCAAGGCCGGTGTGAGGACCGTGATGGAGCGAGTCAACCAGACTGAGGGTGAGTGAGACTGGGGGAGGGGCATACAGACCGGGGTGAGTGACATCGAGGGAGGGATGCAACCAGACCGGGGGTAAGGGAAACAAAGGGGAGGGGGCAACCAGACCGGGGTGAGTGACACTGGAAGGAGGGGGCAACCAGACCAGAGGTGAGTGACATCAGTGGAGGGGCAACAAGACCGGGGGTGAGTGACTCTGGGGTAATTACAGATCAAGACTGGGGGTGAATGATGGGGTTTGGGAGGGGTTTGGAGGGACAGCACAGGGAGGGGGGACTCACCGGCACAGTGCTGTATCACTGTGAATTGAACTTGACTTGGGGGGGGTGGAGACCCAGGAAGAAGGGGTTTGAGAGCTCAGAGGGGAGGAAGTGTTTGGGGGGGCGAGTGTATGGAAAACGGGGTGACAGACGCAGTCAAACTGACATTTTGAGGCGCAGTAGCTGTAACTGGTGTTTCTGCCTTCCCCTGGGGGGGGGTAACATGCACCCTCACCCAGGTTGTTCACTCTCCCACAGACACTGTCTGTGCTGTCCTCCGTCCAATCTCAATTCAGCTCCTCCCCCTCATTAGGGGAACAGCTTAATTTGAGGGGGGGAGTTCTTGTCTATACTCACTCTTTGCCTGGAGGTGTTGCATCATTGCTCTCCCCTCGAGTCCTCGCTCTGCTCCTTCAACCCTCATGGCCCCCGCCTCTCACTCTCCTTTACCCTCTCTTTCCCCCACCCCCCAGGTCTCTCCATGGTCCAGGTGGTGTTTGGCTGTAAGCTCTGGGTGAACGGCTCTGCGGGGGGGGCGGAGGGGAGACAGGAGTGATGAATTTTATACCACCCTGTTCTCGGTCCATCACGCTGCCCCCTCTCATTTCACCTCTGGTGTTCTGAAGCTTACATCACTCTCTGCTGCCCCCCCCCCTCAGAGACAGTCTCTGCTTCCCCCGAAGCAGGTCTCACTCTCTGTCCCCCCTCACCTCCCATGCCATCACACTGCTCCATGAGCCCCTTACTAATTCACCCCTTCCTCAAATCTCCCTCTACGTAATCTACTGAGCCCTGGGAGGACGGCTCTGCTTAGAGTTCTGGCTCCCCTCACTCCCTCCCTGTAGGTGTTGGACCCTTACTCCCTCCTCGGGCCCTCACTCTACTCCCTCAGCCCCTTACTCTCCTCTTCTCCCCCCCACAGGTCTTCACATTATCCAGCGGATGACCTGCTGTGAGCTCCGGGCGGACGGCTTCGCCGGGGGGTTTCTACAATACGCCTTCGACGGACAGGACTTCATCAGCTTCGACAAGGACAGACTGACCTATAAGGCGGCCGTGGATGCGGCCAAGATCACACAGGACCGATGGAACTCAGACAGGACTAACGCCCAGCAATATAAGGACTACCTGGAGGGAGAGTGCATTGAGGATCTGAAGAAATACCTGAAGCTCGGGGAAGAGGGTCTGCAGAGAGGTGGGTTATGGGTGTTTATATAGCGCTTACTACGCCCACCAGGCACTCGAGCGCTTGTGTGGACAGGTACTGGTGCGCTGTACTGCATGGAGCTCATGGTGGGAGCGGGTGGGGCGGGGCAGGCAGTGTTACTCTCAAGGTGTTGCGGTTTCTTTGATGCCCCTGTGAAGTCCGGTCTGCACCGCTCCACTCCCCCCCAGCTCGCAATCTCTGGTATTTCTGTTCCCTCCCAGGGATGATAAAAGGGGGTTTCCAGCAGCAGTGTTACACAGGGGGCACTGCAGTTTTTGGGAGGTTAATGTTTTGTGATTTTATAGAGCGCACTGTTACTCAGAGGTGTTCTGGCGCTGGCTCCAATGAATAACAGGGAACAACCGAGAGGGGGCCTAGTTGTTAAATAGCCATGTTTTCAACTTTTTCCTGAAAGTGAGGAGGTCGAGAGCAGAACGGATGAAGAGAGGCAGCTCGTTCCAAGCCTTGGCCATACCGAAGATGAGAGAGGCAGCTCGTTCCAAGCCTTGGCCATACCGAAGATGAGAGAGGCAGCTCGTTCCAAGCCTTGGCCATACCGAAGATGAGAGAGGCAGCTCGTTCCAAGCCTTGGCCATACCGAAGATGAGAGAGGCAGCTCGTTCCAAGCCTTGGCCACACCGAAGATGAGAGAGGCAGCTCGTTCCAAGCCTTGGCCACACCGAAGATGAGAGAGGCAGCTCGTTCCAAGCCTTGGCCACACCGAAGATGAGAGAGGCAGCTCGTTCCAAGCCTTGGCCACACCGAAGATGAGAGAGGCAGCTCGTTCCAAGCCTTGGCCACACCGAAGATGAGAGAGGCAGCTCGTTCAAGCCTTGGCCACACCGAAGATGAGAGAGGCAGCTCGTTCCAAGCCTTGGCCACACCGAAGATGAGAGAGGCAGCTCGTTCAAGCCTTGGCCACACCGAAGATGAGAGAGGCAGCTCGTTCCAAGCCTTGGCCACACCGAAGATGAGAGAGGCAGCTCGTTCAAGCCTTGGCCACACCGAAGATGAGAGAGGCAGCTCGTTCCAAGCCTTGGCCACACCGAAGATGAGAGAGGCAGCTCGTTCCAAGCCTTGGCCACACCGAAGATGAGAGAGGCAGCTCGTTCCAAGCCTTGGCCACACCGAAGATGAGAGAGGCAGCTCGTTCCAAGCCTTGGCCACACCGAAGATGAGAGAGGCAGCTCGTTCCAAGCCTTGGCCACACCGAAGATGAGAGAGGCAGCTCGTTCAAGCCTTGGCCACACCGAAGATGAGAGAGGCAGCTCGTTCCAAGCCTTGGCCACACCGAAGATGAGAGAGGCAGCTCGTTCAAGCCTTGGCCACACCGAAGATGAGAGAGGCAGCTTGTTCCAAGCCTTGGCCACACCGAACATGAGAGAGGCAGCTCGTTCAAGCCTTGGCCACACCGAAGATGAGAGAGGCAGCTCGTTCCAAGCCTTGGCCACACCGAAGATGACGCGTCTTCCTCCCCAGTTAGATTTTTTACATCTGGGGGCAACCAGGGTTCTTGTACCTGAGGAACAGAGGTTTCTATTAGGTACATACCACGTGAATCCTGGTCTAAGGTGGGTGGGTCCAGTGTTGTGTAGTGCCTTGAAGGCTGCACACAAAGCTTTAAACTTGATCCTGTTCCTGACAGGGAGTCAATGAAGATTCTGGATCACAGTTTTAACGGAGCTGAATTTAGGGGTACTGGACAGAAGTCTGGCAGCAGCATTTTGAAGCACTTGCAGCTTACTAAGATGTTGTTGCTGCATGTTAAGGTACAATCCGTTGCAGTAATCCAGCCTTGACAGGACAAGGAAGTTCACGACAATTCTTCGGGACTCTGAAGAAATCAAACGTAAGATCTTTTTGATCATAAGAATAAAAAAGGTGGAAGCCGTCAAGGAATGAACCTGTTCCCCAAAGGTGAGCTTGTAGCCCATTAGGACTCCCAGGTTTTTGGCTTTCCTGACTGGAGTGGGCGACGAGCCCAATTCCTCTGGCCACCAAGATGGGGACCAGAAGGAGGTATTGTTGTCAAAGAGAATGACCTCCATTTTGTCAGAATTCAACTTTAGGCAGTTGTTTCTCATCCGTGTGCTGATATCCTTCATACAATCACGAAAATTGCTGTAGGTATTGGTGTCCTGCTTAGATACAGAGACAACAATTTGCGTGTCATCGGTGTAGGAGGTCAGAGAGAACCCAAAAGATCCTATTAAAGGAGCCAAGGCTGACACATAAACATTAAACAGGGTCGGGCTGATAGGGGAGCCCTGTGGGACCCCACACGGGAGGGAAAACGGTTCGGAAACTAAGGAGTCCAGAGCCACACACTGTTTCCTATCCGAAAGGAAGGAACGCAACAGAGTCAGAGCTAACCCCTATACTCCAATCCTTGCTAGGTGGTCCAACGAGAGGTCGTGGTGGACAGTATCGAAGGCCGCAGAGAGATCAAGTAAGATCCGGGCCGCCCGACCTCCAGAATCTAGGGCCTCTCTGATTTCTTTAGATGATTTAATCAGAGCAGATTCGGTGCTGTGGCCTCCTCCGAAGCCATACTGTGTATCATCTGGCTGAAGATTTTCCTGAATAAAAGAGGAGAGTTGGAGATTCATGGATTTTTCCACCAATTTGGCTGGCAGAGGAAGCCGAGAGATAGGCTGAAAATTATTAGGAGATCGTTCCTCTATTCAGCCGGTGCACTGGGGGTTGCTACCTGGCCGAGAATCAAGTCGCTGGAAGATCTGAATTTCAGATCGTAATGCCCTCACACACCTGTTAGGCTGTCATGCTTCATCATAGGGCGCTCCTCGTCAGACCGGCGCTGCAATGGTTGACGGGCCTGGTGGCTTCTTTGGCGGAGTTCTTCAGATCTGAGGACGCCGTAGGTGGTGGGTGCACGTGGGCAAAATGCAGTGTGTAAAAAGTGACTTAAAATAGTCACCGGAACCCAGAGACTTTTAATTTAATATGGGCCCAGGACTAAGTAAAAACAGTGGCGCTATCTAGAGGTCCTAAGGTACCAGGACAACTTATGTGTGCGTGGTACTCACTGCATTTTGCCCACGTGCACCCACCACCTACGGCGTCCTCAGATCTGAAGAACTCCGCCAAAGAAGCCACCAGGCCCGTCAGACATTGCAGCGCCGGTCTGACGAGGAGCGCCCTATGATGAAGCATGACACCCTAACAGGTGTGTGAGGGCATTACGATCTGAAACTCAGATCTTCCAGCGACCCCCAGTTCACCGGCTGAATAGAGGAGCGATCTCCTTCTTGTGTTATACATGTGTTCTTGGAGGAGCATAGGAGGAGGACCTCACTAAATAACCTGCTCTTCCATCCCCCCTCTTTGATTTAACATGAAAATTATTAGGGTCAGTAGGATTGAGACTGGGTTTCTTAAGAAGAGGAAGTATTTTCCAAACGGAAAGTGGACAAGGATCTAGTGGAGAGCCTGAATTGGCTGAAAGGATAAGGTTGAGGGCCTGATCGGAAGAGAGTGGGGCGAATTCCGAGAAGGTGGGCTGGGGATGTGGAGAGATCCGAGCAGGACCATAATTAGCTTGGGGTGGGTTTTAGCTGAAGTTACCTTAGGGCTGTAACCCTCGAGGTAGATGCCTTCTACTTTGTTCCGAAAGAATCTGTCGATACTGTCACACAGCGGCTGATTGCTATTGATCTTGGTCGCGCGAGGGGAAGGAAGTTTCCTTACAGTATTGAACTATTCTTTGTAAGAATGTTTAGCTCTTTCTGTTTGTTTAGTATAGTATGCTGCTTTTTCCTTAGCTAATAGGGATTTATAGGTTGAGAAGGAGAGTTTGTATCGATCCTTCTCTAGGCTGTCATAGCTATTGCGCCATAGGCGCTCTTGCACCTTGCACTTGCACAGGTAAAGTGTTGCACACAGTAGGGGAGTTTGCACCAGGTGCATCGACATAATCCCCTCCACCCCCCCTTTAGCAGCTGCAGCAGGGGTGGGTTTTTGATGAGCTTCTTTTGTCTGCAACTCAGCAGACAAAGGCTCATAATTAACGCGAAATGGTGGGAAGTTGAGTGAGTGAAAGATGAATGGATGTGTGAGTGAAATGGTGGGTGGACGAGTGAAGGGATGGATGGCTAGAGGCATGGATGAATGAGTGAAATGATGGATGTAATAATGGATGTGTGAAAGGGAGGAAGGATGTATGAGTGAGTAAATGAATGGATGGATGGATGGACATACTTAGTGAAGGGGTGGATTGATGGATGATTGGATGTATGGATGAGTGAAAAGATAGATGAAAGGATGGATGAGTGAAAGAATGGATGGATAAGTGAAAGGAGAATAGATGGCTGGCTGGAGGAAAGGGTCGACGGGTGGATGAGAGAAAGGGTTAATGGATGGATGAATAAGTAAAAGGGAAGATGGACAGATGAGTGAGTGAAAGGATGAATGGATAAGTAAAAGGGTAGATGGATGAGTGGATGGATGGGTCGAAGTGTGGATGGATGAGTGAAAGCATGGATGGCTGAGTGAAAGGGTGGATGGATGGATGAGTGAAAGGGAGGATGGATGGATGGATGAGTGAAAGGATGGATGGATGAGTGAAAGGGTGGATGGATAAGCAAAAGGGTGGATGGATAAGCGAAAGGATGGATGACTGAAATAATGGATGAATGGATGAAAGGGGGATGGATAAGCGAAAGGATGGATGACTGAGTAATAGAATGGGTATGTTTGATGGATAGGTTTGAAGATGATTCGATAGGTTTGGAAATGGAGGGGCGGACGGATGGACGGAATGGTGACAGACTGAATGTTTACATAAAAGACTGAATAGAAGACAGAATGTAAAGATGATCCCGGGATTATTCTGTGAAGGTGTTCTTTGAAGAAATGGTGTTTCAACTCTTTGCAGAGGTGGAGAAGGGATGGAGCTTGGCCTCTCTGGATTGGACCAGTGTTCCAGATCCCGGGAGCACAGCTGGAGAACACCAGGCATCCTGCCTTTCTATATTTCCTGATTCACAATCTGACAGAGATGCTGTGACTATCATGCCTGCTCCACTGGTCACCAAGTGCCACCATCCCACGCTGTATTGTTTTATGCAGTACTTTGCAAAAAGGGATTTGAAATGAACCTCGTGTGACATCACTGAGTTTGTAAAGTGACATGAGTGGGCTACAAATGTGAGCACTCCTGCTAAATCTAAAACCAAGGTTTCTGTATTTGGTGTCAAGGAATATAGTCCAAGCGTGTGCTGTCGAACTGGTGTTCTGGATAAGTAATTATTTTTCATATGTTGGGATTGTTATGTAATTGTAGTTATTATGTTTCCTTCCAGTCTCTCCTAAAACAAGGATTTCACGAACAAAGAGTGGCAATCGCACCTTTCTGACTGGCTATGCGTATGGGTTCTATCCCAGAGACATCAAAGTGAATTGGGTCAGGAATGGTGTAGAGATACCCTGGGAGTCGAGGGAAATCCTGCCAAACCTCGATGGAACCTATCAGGTCAAGACGACTGTGGAAATTCAAGAAGGAGATGAGAAAACGTACATACTTCAGGTGGATCACAGCAGCCTGCCAGAGATTTTGAAGGTAGTGTTCGGTAAGTGTCCCTCACCCCCAAGCTTGGGGCACTTCTGTATAGGGGACGTAGGCCACTGCAGCCTGCTAGAGATTAACTGGTGGTCTTCAAGCAGTGAGGGTGAGGGGTACTTGTATACCCAAGAGGGTGACGTCAAACTCAGTGTTGGGGTAGGGAGGAAGTACTGCCGGTCGAACATTGCAACTGAGGTATGGTGCCTGTGGGACTGAGGGCCTGAGAGAGCGACGCTGCAGCCTGCAGCTGATTGCGGCTTGTGTGGTGGGAGCATGGCACGCTCATGGAGAGGACACTTGCATATCGGGGGTTCTTCATGGGCTCACTATAGTTTGTAGGAGATCGTGACTGAGATGTATGAGGGGGCTCATACACCTAAGGAATGAGGGGTGTCCCTAGGGCTTGGGGTTTAACCAGAGTGAGGGGGGGTCAATGCATCTGCTGGAGATTGACTGTGATCTGCAGTAAGTATGTGTTTTTACAGGGAGAGGGGCCACATGCCTGGAAGGAGGTGGGTGCTCACTGCAGCCGGCCAAAGATTGACTAGTGTCAGGGCACGTCATTATCTAGGGCAGAGGAATATTGTTAGGAGGTTAAGGAACAGATGACTGCAGAGAAGGATTGAATGACTCCCTTTGAGTGAATGGTAATTTCTCTAAATGCTCTATATTTAACATTGTGTATGTCGCAACCTTCTTTGCCATAACCCTCCACTCTTTAGATAAATTATATGGCAGGAACTAGTCAGTTGTGTTTAGATGTGTCCATGGCACGCAACATTTGTACAAAGTCTGTAAAGTCAAACTTAAAAACATGATGGATCTAAGGTGGCTCTGTCCCTGTTGTAGGAGGGACACGTCACTCTATATGATGTCAATTGCTGTCGACAATATGTTACTCAGAGAATAAATGTGAGTGGATAAAGTGGTCATACCATTATCAACTACTGCTAGAGCTTTTTCTAGATGAACCCAGTCAATTTCACGTATCAGTTCAACAACTTCCTCCTGTGATACCTTCCACAATTCGTTGTATATTGCGTACAAAAAGTGTTTTTGATGTGGCTTTCTGTAAATCCAGTCATCAGAACGGAGAGTCTAGTGTTCTTTCACCTCATCTAATGTAGAATGTTTTAGAAATTCAAGACATAATTTCCCTACGCTGTATGTTGTTACCACTCCTGAGTGTTGTGTCTGCATGTAACGTGGGGCTGGTCTGTTGATACTAAAACCCGACGTGTTGTTCAAAAAGCGTGCATGACAACCATTAGTATCTAATGGCCACACTAGCCATCCCTGTACTGGAATGTGAAGAATTGTATGTACCATTCTTAAGCATGTTGTTGAGTTTTAACTCAGTATAATTTTCAAAATGTGCAAATGTGGGAATGTTTGGTGTATTCATGTCTTTTATCTTGGCCAGGCCGAGGCAGGATGTTTGCTGTACAGTTTTGAAAATCATTTGTCGTGGCATTAGACATGCTCTAAACAAAGCCTCATTGCCTTGAACGTGCCAAACTTTCAGGCCCCAAATAGATTTCAAATCAACATTTTCTTTCCAAAAGTCAAACCCTTCTATTAACATGTGGGAAATAAAGGAGGCCGAGTTTGTTTCGGTTAGCATATTTTTCTTCGCCGGGTAAGGGAAAAGCCTCCGGATCTACGGGGTTGTTGCCAGACAAATGTGCAAACTTTTGTGCAAAAAGTTTGGAGCTATTCGAAGGTGGTGTAGGACATTGTTCCCATTGTGTATAATTAAATACTGCACATTGTGTACTAGCTCTGTGTAAGTAATGGTGCTCATATATATAACAGAACATGTCCTTATAATTAGAGGTTCCGCTATACATATCTTCACCGTCAAATACAGTATAATGATTAAGCTCAGCAAGCATAGTTTTGACAGTATGCAGGTCCCAATCATCAGAGATGCTGCTAGGAGTAATAATGTCACTTAGTGATATTTAAATACATATGGTATCTGTAATGTTTCTGCAGGTCCAAATATATCAAATGGAACCTTGTCTCACACAATTCCATCAATGAAAGGAGCTGCTGAAATGTTCATTAGGGACAGCTCTCTTTGTACTTTGTGGTACAAAGATTGAGGCTGGCTTCAATACCTCGGTTACAAGTTCAACAGCAGAGCGTTCTGGGAGATAATCTCCTTTCAGAAGCAAAAAGAAAACTGTGATAAAACCAATCCATAGGAAAAGGAATAGCAGCAAATTGTAAATCCGAATGTAAATCGATGGAGGAACAAGTATGTGTCTTTGAGCCAAATTATAAATGCATGAGTTCCATGCGGTGGTGGGTCTGATGAATCTGAGGAAAAGTCATCAATGTCGACAAAGGAGCTAGAGTCAGTTTCTGCAAAAGCAGGGACCTTACAGGGTTATGTTGAGCTGGTAGTTAACTCCAATGGTGGTTCATAAGAAACAACTCTGTTGTTGGCAAGTGGTATTAAATCCTAGGAATTCACATACTGTCATTGTGTGGTGTTGGCAGATGTAACTGGAAGTAGCAAAACATCTTTGTCGGATGTCCCCAGCCAGGGAACAAAAGCTTCAGTGTTGGTAAAAGCTTGTAGTGGGATCTCTTGTAAGGTAGTGAGAGGATGCAGGCAACTACCCAGGAGCCCTCCTGGCCGACTATGTAGAACTGGCCACATGGTGTGGTTTGGTGAGACCAATGGATACAAATCTCTTGTGTTTACAACCAGCAAGGGGCAGTAAAAGTACCAACAGGTATTATCATATTATTTTGATTGCATTTCATTTTCCCTATATTTGCTTTGCAAACATTTGATATATTTTTTTGTATATTTTTATGATTAACTGATTATAGGTATATGCATTTTCATTGATTTTATTCATGTATTGCTGGTAATTCTGATTTAATTCATTTTCTGCATTCATGTTTGGTTCACTTTCAAGTATTTCACTTAATGTATTGCATTTTTTGCCTATTTGTGTACATTCACTTCATGTCACGGTATGCACGGTTTGATTAGGTACTTTGTTTATATTTCGCTGGGTGGGTTTTGCTGTTAACGGCATGTTTATAGTCTTTTGTTTGTTTTTCCTCACAATTATGGGCTGGTTTCGGGGCATGTGAAGGCAATCAATCACATTGGATATTTAAAGACACTGGATGCACCTGGTTTCCTTTTGAACACTTAGAGGCCGATTCCGATCTGGGACGGAAATCTCTCCGACCGAGCCGGACCCAGAGAGATTTCCGACCGAGCCGGACTCCTGCAGTCCGACCGGGGCAGTACGATGCGTCCGTGTGCTGCCGGACGCGATTCGGTCGGATTCCCATAGAAGTCAATGGGAGCCGGTCGTACAACACGTACATGGGCTCCCATTGACTGAATGGGTACGTCTTTGACAAGGGCGCCCCCTACAGTGGGTGCGCATTGGTGCAACCCGCACCGTACATGCATGTGTAGGGGGGACCCTTGGGTCCCCCCTGTGTGTGACTCGTGTGGCTACGGGTGAAGGGGGGTCCGACACGGATCCCCGAAGTCCGGCTCTGACAGCTCTTAGGAGCCGGACGGTACGAGTCGGTCGGGCTGTTCGAAGCGCGCATCGTACTGGCTCGGTCGGGTAACGTCTCCATTGCGTGGTGCGAATCGTGTCCGTACGAGTCGGTCGGAGCGGTTCAGACCCGGAAACGAGTCGGTCGGAAACAACGCGTACAATCGCATCGTACTAGCTCGTTCGGACAGCTGTACGAGTCGGTCGGAAAAAACGCGCACGGCTTGTATTTTTCCCGGGCGAATCACGTTCGGTGCACTTCCGAACGAGATCAGAATCGGCCCCTTACTAGGAGGCCACGTGTTAGTGGCCAGTCCATGGATCTTCTGGTCCTTTTTTTTTAAAACGTACGGTTTCATATACGGTGGTTTCAAGAGATGGCCATGGTCCACATAAATGTGGAGTTGATGCACTGGTTCTTTCACTAGTCACACGTTTATTTTGTGATAAACATTAGATAAACGTATTGGGTTATATTGTCACAGTTCATTGTTTATTTCAGGTTTTAGCTGTGTTTTGTTTTAAAGCATGCAATCAGCTTTTAGCAACCATGTGTTTCACAGACACGTTATGTGCTTACACAGCAAGCAGATAAGGTTTTATTTGATACTATTTCATTTTGCTGTGTCACTGTCTTATCAGGGCTGTTTTACGCTTATCTCCAGGTTAGTGGTTTAACTCAGGTTCATCACTGATTTTGTTGTTGTTTGAACTTGCTATTATACATGGACTTGGGGGTGGGTCACAGATGACTTGACATGGGCAGGGTTGTAATTTCAGGCTATTATATTAGACAAGTTACATTGCATTTGGTGTAGCTGTGGTATGATGCATTCACGTTTTATTGAGTTTATTTTTATTGGTTGTGTTGATGGGTTTTCTTTAACCATCTTGTATTGTAGTTACCCCTGATGAAGGGAATCATTCCGTAATGCATTGGGTACATACGTCTGACGTTGATTTATGAGGATTATTGAACCGCCATGTGCTGCTGAGAAAATCCTGGATTGAAATCTCTGAGAAATTGGTGATCAAAATATTTGAAGCATGAAAATGTTTGGATTAACATCAAGAACTTTTGGAATAAAAATGAAGATATAATAAACTGGTTCAAGATTTCTGGATTCATTCACTTATATGGCTGTGCATCTTGTTTGGGGGATCTGACGAGGCTCCAGTTTTTGATACCTTCGACAGCCTGCCATCTATAAAATGGGCAAACTCATTCTTGTCCACAATTGTTTCTCAAACCAGATCCCTGATTTTTGGAATGCAGCCAGGAATTGCTGATTGTCCCTCACCTCAGTAGTGGCTGAACGTTTCAGTAGCTCATTGCTTTGCTCGTGCCGGAAATCATATAGTTCCTGTGAGACAGCCAAACGTTTACTGCTATCTAAAGGCGTTTCCGCTGCAACTGTTCCTGGATTGTCAAGGTCTTGAACCCACATCTTGACCACAAACACGACCTCATAGGGAGTCCAACCACCGAGGTTCTTCTTGGCAGATTATTTAAGGCTCTTTGTACCCCATACAGTTGATGGACCCAACTACGGCCTGAAACGAATACTCTAGCTGCTAAAGACTGCTTTGTTATAGTTTTTCCTCTCCACAATTGCGTTTCCCTTGGAATGATAAGGGGAGAAATAGTGCACAGCCACACCCAAGGTACTCATGGTATTCCGGTACCCTTAGAGGCGGACACTGGGCACTGGTCAGAATAGAATGAGGCTACTGCATATGTACCAATAAAGACTTGCAAGTTGATTATAACAGTTCATTCGACAGCCGATCGCTTGGCCATCCCCATAGGAATCGAGAACAGGAATCCACTGCTAACAGAATGTTTTTAATGGAGCCATCACTGTGTAATGGCCCACAATGGACCAGATAAATGCAGGACATAGGCTTATTATATATTAAGAGAGGTGTCTGTGGCAGACGGGGCTGTGGTTGAAAGTTTTATTTGTTGACAAATGTCACCTTTAAGGACAAGGGGCCAAATGTACAAAGGCTTTTTGTGGTCACAAACGGGCAGATTCACAGAATCGGCCGATTTGCATACACAAAAAGGCTTTTTTACATGTACAAAGCCCTATTTAGGCGATTTGGTAATCTACTACAAAATTGCAAATTAAGTTTGGAATTCAGTATTAGGAAGGCGCGTGTTTAGGGCATCCCTTCCTAATACTGAAACGCAGTGGTATGTGTGAGTGTTTTGTGACCGAAATATGGTTGAAAAACATTCGCATTTTGCCATCTACTTCAGGTATGTGGTAACTCATTCACAAATGGAAAGATGTCCCCAAGGTTCACCTTCCCCTTTGTGAATGTTTGTAAAAACATATTTTAAGAGCAGGCAGTGGTCCGACGGACCACTGCATACTCTTAAAAAATGAAAAGAAAATGTTTCCTTTTTTTTTAAACACATCCAGTTTTCCTTCAAGGAAAATAGGCTGCATTCCCCCAAAAATTTGCTTTATTTAAAAGCAATCACAGACTTGGTGGTCTGCTGACCCCAGCAGGCCACCATCCCTGTGATTTCAGCGATTCCCAATGTGTCTCAAACCGAGACCTATCTCATTATTACTCATGTGGTAGGTCTATTTCAAATCAGCTTCAGCACAATTGTTCATAAGGAACTCATTTAGATCAAAATTTGTTGTTTTCAGCAAGTACCTGATATCTTGCAGTGATTTAAGTGAAGTTAGCAATTGATACAGTAAATATGTTCAACACTTATAAGTTTCTTTTAAGTTCTATTTAGTTTATGACTTAAGAGAAACACATATGACTGGAGAGAAAACAGCCCAACGGAATTTCTTATTCAACACTCACTTCAGCCGAAGCGAGTGCTTTTTATTTGCAACTACAGTTTATGGGAATAGAAAGCTATACATAATAAACTTCTACTGTGTATTAACACTATTTACATATTAAAAAAAAATTGTGACATATGTGACCCCAGTGGAGTGACCATAACCAACAAGTGAATAAAGCTAAAGTGACAGTTTTATAAAAACAAAGGGTTGGTTATTGGAGTTAAAAGGATATCCTTTAAGGTTTCAGAGTAACTCAAAGGTCCTAGAGTGTGTTCTACTGTTCTTCGAACTATCCTTTATCAATTGTCGACGACGTTTCAACCCTCTATCGTTATCGGGTGTCTCTTCAGGACGGAAATTCTGGGGACTAAGGCACTTCAATGTATGCCGGAGGTGTAATATTAATTCAGTCATCCAACATCAAAGAATCAAAAATGGGTGCAGCCTGTGGTAGCCTTCCAAGGAACAGACTGCCCTCAGTAGGTATTATATAATACTCCAAGTAAGATTTAGTACTATGGTAGCGAATAGACTTGCTTCCGTATGATAATTAGAGGTGTAGCAGATGTGTAAAGGGTATTCGGATTAAGCCACTACTCTTGGATGTTGTAACATTTCCCACAATGCCGGTATCTAATACTGGAGCAGGGTTCAATGATCAGCGATTCAGCACCAGAGAGAAAATGCTCTATTCCCATAAACTGTAGTTGCAAATAAAAAGCACTCGCTTTGGCTGAAGTGAGTGTTGAATAATAAATTCCGTTGGGCTGTTTTCTCTCCCGTCATATGTGTTTCTCTGAAGTCATAAACTAAATAGAACTTAAAAGAAACTTATAAGTGTTGAACATATTGACTGTATCAATTGCTAACTTCGCTTAAATCAATGCAAGTTATCAGGTACTTGCTGAAAACAACAAATTTTGATCTAAATGAGTTCCTTGTGAACAATTGTGCTGAAGCTGACTAGCTATACCCAGTTCGCAGGGACTTATGGGTTGCTCTTGTTTTTTGATGTCTAGAAGGTCTATTTCAAAGGCACATTTGCACATTGGTGTTTGCGATTACCAAATCGCAAATCTCAAAAATTCCCTATTTGGTAATCACAAACAGTTATCTTTGTACATGTGGCCCATAGTCTCTTGTCTGTTTTTACAGACCTGGCCACCAGTATTGTTGCGGTAGCCGTGAAACAGTAGCCGCCACCCCTGAGTGCAAAAGGAACAATTGATGGATGGAATGCTGAACAATGCAAACATTCACCCCCAGTCACAAAGATCTAGGTTTAATCTATTGTTCTTTTGCTCACCACGCCACCCTAGTTTACACCCAGCCATATGCAAATAAGTCTTGACTCTGTTCCTTATGGGAACAGTCCAGCTGGAACTGCCAAGCCAGGTCCTCCCTGGACCAGAAACAAGCATCCTGGGACCGGTTTAGGGCATCACCTCTCATCAGCCTGGCTAGCTTGAATCCAGTTGCGCAGTGAGCACGGGACCCATGTCTGGGCATACCCTTCCCACTGAGGGCGACAAATGCAAAAGGAACAATTGAGGGACGCAATGTTGAACAATGCAATCATTCACCCCCAGTCACAAAAATCTAGGTTTAATCCATTGTTCTTTTGCTCACCCTCATGTGCTGCCATGATTAATTCCAGACTGCAGTCGAAATTTGGAATTACTCTGTCCCTGCTCTCCGGGGACACGGTCAAACGGAATGTTTTACGAACTCAGTGGGTAGGAGTATTTTGCTAGAAATTATTTTGGTAAGTGGGTACCACAGTGCGAAGCTGTGACAGCCATCATGATGTCTCAATCTACCCTCATGCTGGAACGTGTCACTGCAGCTATGACAGCAGTTTGCACTGCTGCTTTTGCGGCTTCATCAGCCAATGAATTCCCTGCAGCGTGTATTATTATATGTTGATGGATCATAGTGTAGATTACATGAGCATGTGGTAAACTTGCTTTAAGGTCTGCCACTTGCCCACAAAGCAATTTATGCTTGATAGTGTTAACTTTTTAGTCTCTGAATCTATTTTGGCTCCAATAGTGAAAGTACTCATTGTAAAACTAGACATAATAATACAAATCACACACTGTAAGTGTGGTGAACTCTGGATCCGTGTTCTCTAGCGCCACATTTAGGGCTTTCAACTCAGTCAACTGTGCTGTGCAATCACCTAGTGACTGCACAAATGTTTTTAGAGGTTGGAACTCACCATTCCTCATTTTACCCCTTACCGCTGCACAAGCAGTGGAGTATTGGTGTTTTGTTCCAACGGCAGGCTAGGCATAACCATCAGTGTAAACTATAAAGTCATACTGATCTAGTGGCATTATTTCACTGAGCAGAGGGTATTCTTGTTCATATTGTGGGAATGCTTGTGTTTGTAGCGTAGAATCAAATATATAATCTACATCTGTTGCTGTTAGTGAATTGGCCCACTTTATCCATCTCAGATGTAAGGCTTTTCTTTTGGGAACGTTGTCCTTTGTGAAAGCCTCTAAGGCTGGTATGGGTGTCATAACAATTATGCGTTTCCCCCGAGTCCATGATCTGTCATTCACTACAGAATTCTGTACTGCAGTCAAGATTTTCTCTGTATGTGCAAAACACATTTCTGCATTGGAATATAAATGTGATTTATATGTAATTGGTACTGTGTCACCTTCATTGAATGTGATATATGTGTATACAGTGGTCCCCGCAATCACGTGGATTCCCAAATTTTTTGTGTTTTGATGCTAGCATGTCAGTTTGTACTGCATGCAAAATCTGTGTATGCTCTGGTGTCTAATGTGTGCTTGAAAAGTCTGGACGGATCAGGTCCTAAAATGGTTTTATCCATTGTGCATAATCTGGTATGTATGTTCTACCAAAATTTAGCAAACCAGTAATGATTGTAGTCTTTTTATTGTATTTGGTGGTTGTAAGAGTACACCTTTCTTTAGGAAGTGTGTCGCTAAGCTTTTGCCTTTGTCTGACAACTCGTATCTTAAGAACAGGAAACAGGACACTGAGATAGGCCTTTTTTGATTTTTTGAAAATGAATTTGTACCCCGTGTGAAAACATCCTAGAATTATGTGATCTATTCTGGCCAGAAGGGTTTGTAAGTCATCATCCATGACATATATGTAATCAGCATAGGACAATAATTCGTTGTCAAAGTTCTGTAACACAGGCAGAGAACAATATTAGGCTGTTCTTATAGCCTTCTGGCAATTGACAGAATTGTTTTTGAGACCCTAAGGTGGTAAATATGCAGTCACCCGGTTATCCTTTCCCCCTCCTCCTGTCTGCTTGGCGTTAGATCTTCAGCGCGGGGACACACATTGGTGGTTGTTACCATGCGCTTTACAAATGGAATAAATAAACAAATGAAGTCAAATTCCTGCTTTTAGGTGCTATGTCTTGGCAGAGAAACCCATTTGCTATGTCTAATGTGGTTTTGTATTTTTTGCGCGCACTATGTTTCTCATTAGTGCTGTGCCATGCACATTTTGTACAGTAAATGTGCATCTAGCAGTGTTCAAGTGTCTATAGTATGAGATTATTCAATACGAATGATCTGGTTTCATTATAAGAAACAAAGGATTATTCATTGAGGAGGTGCATGTTTCAATTACACCCTGATATTCAAGATGTGTGTGAATTTCCCTAACTTGTTGTTTAGCCTTAGGTTTAATGGGATATTGTGGTTGCACTTGTGGGCTTGAACTTATGGGTATAAAATGGTAAGGGGATCCTTCATCCCAGCCCACATGATTGCTGTTGTGCAAGGGCCCACTCCGTGGCATATGAATGTTTAAGTGTTTCTGGAACGAGGTTGGAGAAAGATGGTAATATTACATGTTCCCCTTGTGGGACATCTCTAGGAAACCCAGGTGGTCAATCCCTTTCAGCCAAGCGAATGTCTAAATCAAATAATAAGTTCTCCCAAAAGAGAATGCTTATTATTCGAGGTATGTCACCCTCCATTTGGAGTTGTAATTTATACAATTGACTTGGGATAATAAGTCTCTCGTTTGGTGTTTCCACCTGGACATTCTCACTAATTGCTGCTGCCACCTGACACTCTTGAAGATGCTGGCAAACTATTGTGGCTTCTGCCGTGCTGTTTAGCAGAGTCAGAGACCATTCCCCATTCGAAGCAGAATCCTCAATATGTGTAGCATGCTTAACTTTTATCCCAGCCACTTTCTTCTTTTTAAATTGTGGCTTTTGTTGAGGCTTTTTGTCCTCTTTTTTTAATGGTGATGTCTGAAGAGCGGTGGAAGGCCTTCTTTGGCTTCATGTAGTCGTCCGACCTGTGCTCCGATCGTCCTCCTCTCTCTGAGCGTTTTTTGGATGACTCTTGAAAGGATTGAGAAGGATGTGTATCAGTGTAGTGATACCTATCAGGCTGTTTAATAGTATCACGGTTGCACAAATTATTGCTCTTTTCAGGGGACTCCTATGGAGTCGATCCACCCTGTGGTTTGCTTTTTTCTTTATTCTTTTCACTATCCCAGCCTTAGAAGACTCAGGTGCCTGCTTCGAGTTATCCTTTTCAGAATTACCCTTAAGTTGTGGTTTACTAGTTCTGGATCCCAAATGATCTCTACCTGTGGATCTATAGTTTTCAGCAATAATTGTTCGTTACTCTTGTTCTTGAACCACTGGTGGAACTTGTGCGAGACGCTGGCGTACCGCCAAGGCTGCTGCTTCCCTTTTAATATTACTTAAAATAGTTGAGGAGACTGTTGCATAATTGCCAGTAAGTTTCATCCCCAAGTCCAGGGCCGGGGCTGCCCCGTATTCATTTTGAATCTATTTTAGTACCTCTGGTAAAACAGCAATGGATGGTGTACCCTGTGTTATGATATAGACCGCAGCAAATATTATGCCCCAAGTGGCGCAGTCGACTACCGGGGGGAACCTTCCCCAAAGGCAGGCACATTCTGAGAATTCTATGTTTATTTTGAAGTCCCATATGGGGAAACACTGCTTAAAAATAATTTGTTTTTTGTACAATCTAAAAACAGGATTTCCTCTCGTCTGATGGAAACTTATCCCATTAGTGCATGAATGGTTACTGGACTAATCTCCGGCATTCCTAAATGTGGTTGTGCATCTTGAGCATTCCTGGCTGAGTTTATTGTTATTGTTTGCATAATGAACTGTCATACATCTGTATAACCTGATTGTAAAGTCTGAGTAGCTCTCGAGGAGGATTTGTTCCCTATCACCACAGATGTCTCTGGTTAATTGGTGAGTAGGGTCTTTGGGCACACTTAAGAAAACTACTCGGGAGACCCATTAAATAAATACCCAAGCTGGAACGTTGGTGGCGTCCTGTCGTACGCTTCCTACTTTCTCAGTAAGACTGTGCATTTGGGCAACATAGGCATCAAAACTATGCAGGACTAAGGCTGTGCATACCATCAGAATATGTTGGCCTGGTTCGTGGCTAGCTCACAGTGCGCCCTCTGGGCCCCTAACATGATGGGGCGGAGAATGATGTCTGCAACCTCAGAATATGACAGCCCTAATTCACCCAAGAAATCGTGGAAACAGATCTTACCCTTTCGTTTGTAACTCAGGCATGACCTAAGGGAGATACAAGAAGTACACAGATTGGCATTTCAAATATTTATTGAAGCAATTGGACTCTTGTATAAAATAAGTGTGCTGCAATGATTAACAGTAAGAAATAAAATAGTGTAACCAGCAGTTCAAGGATGGTAAAGAAAATGAATAAGTCAACCTTTGTGCATTGGCATTAATTATATAGATACATATAATTATATACTCCTACCTAGCGCTTCCTTTCCTAATAAGCATAGGGTGTACTAATCCGCCAGATCCCTTAGAGTGATCTAACTCCCCATTTACCGGCAGGTGTCTGTCATCGGGTAGCCAGTCTTGCAACTGGCCGCCGTCCTTCTTAGTATGGTGTTTAGAATTCAGCTGGGCCACAAATCAGGCATGGGGCGAACATCAACAATCCATTGAGATGCTCCTCTGTCTAATCAAAGTCTTGGCACAGTTTATGTATTAAACTGGTTCCATTCGTTCCGTGCCTGAGTTCTGGTGCTGTTGTCGTTGTTTATTCTATCCCTGCAGAGCTATCGCCGTACGGGCAACAACAAACAGAGACATTTTGGGCAGTGTACTAAGTCCTTATAATGTGCCTACCAAGAAGTGGAACTGTAACCAAAATCTTTTCTGAGTACAGGATCTCTTGAGGCCACGCAAGCAAATGTGTGTCAAAAGTCATCATTTAATAAGATATCAACTTTAAACGTGAACATGTAAAATGGAAGTGTTTGGAGCCGGGGCCCATGTAACCACAGGACAATACTACAATGACAGAACTAACATTTTTCAGAAAACAAAACAATTATTTGTGTCTTTCTCCAACCTTAAAAGGGGTCATGCAATATCTACGGCAGGCATTGCTAGATGGACAGTGAAATGTATCCAAACATGTTACATTAAGACCAAAAGGACATTACCAGACACCCCAAAAGCACATTCCTATAGCTGACATCTGCAAGGCATTTGCATGGTCAACCCCACACACGTTTACCAAATACTATTGTGTGGATGCCCTTGCCAACAAGCACACGTTTGAAATAGAGTACTGAGTACTGCTTGTCCAACATCTGCAACATGCACTGACTAGCCTCTGCAAGGTGAAAACTGCTTAACAGTCTCTGCAGAGCATGTGTATCTACAGCCGCACATACTACAAAGGGATTATTTTACTAACCCTGTAAGCATCTGTTGGTTGCATGTAGTGCTGTAGATTCACATGCGCCCACCCTCCTCCCCGGAAGTTATTGGGTGTCACAGATATAAATTGTATTATATATAGATATGTTCACCTTTTACATTACATGATCATCGCTACAAATTGCTTCTAGCTCCCTACACATGCACCTGATGTGCGAAAACCAATCTGAAGATGGATTCGATGACCGTGCGCATTACTTTTCAGATGATGAGTCACAGGACCTCATGACTCGAAACACTTCTTCAAAGAAAAACAAGTTGCAAATGTCTGAGGCCAACACTAGATGGCAGGAGTATCCAGAGCATGTGAATCTACAGCACTACCTGTAACAAACAGGTGCTAACAGGGCAAGTACCATAATCCCTAGGATATAACCTATGATTTTAGTATCAGTAGGTTAAGTTATGTGTATTTGTAAAGCGCACTATCACCCGCAAGGGTATCCTAGTGCTCAACCGATGTGTGTGCATAGCCCTAAGTTAATTGAAAAGCCAGGTCCTCAGCTTCTTGTGGAATTCAGGAAGAGAGGAGGAGTCTCTGATGTGGCGTGGGAGGGCGTTCCACACTTTAGGAGCGATCTGGTTCTGTGTATGCGGAGGATGGTTGCAGGTAGGAGTCCTGTGGAGCAGAGAGGTCTGGATGGTTGATGTAACGAGATGGGACTGTTCAGATAGGGGGGGGGTTTGAGTTGTGTAGTGCCTAGAATGTGTGTGTGAGGAGTCTGAATTGAGTGCATTTGTGTATTGGGAGCCAGTGGAGCTCTCTGAGGTGTGGTGTAATGCATGTTCTGCGTGGGAGGGTAAGGGTGAGTCTGGCTGCAGAGTTATGGATAGTTTGTAGTCTTCTATTGAGTTGCTTGGTGATCCAGAATAGAGGGTGTTCCCGTAGCCCAAATCCAACTAGCTGGTGACTAGGGTGTGAGTGACAGTTTTTCTAGTGTTGCTTGGGAGCCATTTTAAGGTCTTCCTCAGCATCTTCAGGGTGTGGAAGCAAGAGGCATTGATGGCGTTGACTTGTGCGGTCCTCTTCAGTTTGCTGTCAATGATTATTCCGAGGATCCTGGCGTGTGTTCTGGGTGTGGGTTCGACCAGCCACCAGTTGGAGTCCCATGGGTGGGGTTTTCTGGCTGAAGATCACTGCTTCTGTCTTGTCAGTGTTGAGCTTGAGATAATTGGCTTTCATCCAGTTAGCCACTTTGGTCATGCAGGGGGTGAACTTGTTTCTTGTGCTTACAACATGGGAGACACAGAACTCAAATCATCATGAAATTATACCAAACAATATAAGCAAAACCACACAATACAAGGAATCATGTGATTGGTTTGAAAATTAATAGTTTTAAAACAATCAGATGATTTCTTGCATTGTGTGGTTTTTGTTAAATTGACCTCTGAAATTTATATAGTTTGCGCTCATGTGTTTGGTATAATTCCATGATGATTTGAGTGCTGGGTCTCCCATGTTGTAATTGTCATTTTGGACTTTGTCCTGTAGGGAAGGTTAAGGGGACTGACCTTCCAGGCTTGTGCCCCTTCTTTAACTTTGTGTAAAATGTATACCGATTATGGTGATAAGTGTGATAGTTGTTACCTCAGTCTCCTTGTAAATTATTTGTTGTTTCTTGTGATGCAACTCTCTCCCCTGGTACACCAGCTGCTCCCAGCAGGACAATGGAAATCTCTTCAGCTACCCCAGATATTTGTGACCCCCCTGAATTATCCCTCTTTCCTCACTGACATATGACCAGGTCATCAATCTTCTTCTGTCCACTAAATCTGGTTCCCCATTAGATCCTTGTCCCCCCAAAGTTTATCATCTTCTACCTGAAATAATTGCCTCCCATTTGTCTCCCATCTTTAACCAAATGTTCTCCTCAGGCATATTCCCACCAACTGGAAACTGGCATCTGTTCTCCCTCTCCTAAAAAAGGCAAACCTAGACGGGGCAGATCCCAATAATTACCGCCCAATTTCAAGGCTCCCATTGCCTGCAAAAATGGTTAAAAAAGCCATGAATGTGGTATTATCAGACTACATTGAGAAACATGCCTTCTTGGATGCCACTCAGTTTGGCTTCAGAAAGCACCACAGTACTGAACTGGCACTGATTTCAGCGTCCGAACAGATTAGGCAGACGGTCGATGCAGGGGGTAATGCAGCACTTGTGCTGCTAGTCCTCTCTGCCTCATTCAACACTGTCAATCATAAAAAACTATTGGAAGTCCTGGAAAGAATAGGCATCAAAGGAAAGGCTCTTACTTTACTTAGATCGTTCCTGGTTGGCCGTGAACAGTTCGTGGCTCTTTCGGAATTCAAGTCACCTAATTTCACACTGCCGTGTGGAGTCCCACAGGGATCATCATTGATCCCCACCCTCTTTAATGTACACGTTGCTCCTCTGGCAAGGCTAATCAGATCTCTGGGTTTCTCTGCAATTTCCTATGCTGATGATACCCAGATTGTGGTTTCAGTGACAGGCTTGCCTTCAGACACAGCAGCACAGTTCTATACCTGCCTTCGCCAGGTGGGGGACTGGATGGCCACTAATTCTTTGAAATTAAACTCCAGTAAAACACTAATTGTTGGCAGCAACACTAGTTTCTGGTCCCCTGCTTTGTGGCCTTCGGAGCTGGGCACGCTACCTATCACTACAAATAAGGTTAAAAACCTGGGAGTCACTTTCGACTCCATGCTCTCCTTTGAGGGCCATGTAAACCAGGTCACCTCTGTAACTTTCTATACACTAAAATTACTTAGAAAGATCCTTCCATTTATTCCCGTTAATTTACAGAAGTTAGTGGTCTCGGCTCTCATCCTGTCCAGAGCCGACTACTGTAACGGTCTTTTCATCAACCTCCGGATGAAATGTCTAACTAAGTTACAGATTGTGCAAAATGCCGCAGCGCGCTATTTGCTGAACATTCCTAAGCATAAATCTGCCTCTGCGGCACTGAAAGAGTTACACTGGTTACCAGTGAAGAGACGGATCGAGTTTAAGGCTCTCTGTATAGATTTAAAGCAACTCATGACATAGGACCTGTCTTTTTTAAACAGAACTTTCAACTATACACTCCTGCTCGCCATCTACGCTTAGCTTATGCTCACAATCTGGTGATCCCCAGGTTCAGGAAAAGCTCCTGGGGTGGGAGAAGCTTTCTGGTCGGCACGACCAGACTCTGGAACTCGCTTCCACAGAAGTTAAAAGATGAAACTCACTTGTTGGCCTTCAGGAAAGCGTTAAAGACGTGGCTTTTCAATCTTTGATTCTGTGTTAAGACCCTTCTGCATTTTTTCACCTGATGAGCTAGCGCCTTGACACCCTTGGGTAATTGTATTGCACTTTATAAATTTCATTTTCATTTAATTTGTTGAGGGTCTTAACCGAGAGGAAGAGTATGCGTTTACGTGCCATCGGCATAGGAGAGGATGTGAATGTCGTGTACAGTGATGACGCTGGCCAGAGAGATCGTGTATGCACTGAGGAGGATGGGGCTGAGCAATAAACCTTGTGGCACTCCACAGATGAGTTTGCAGGCTTCTGAGGAGTAAGGTGCAAGGTTGACAGAGTATGTTCTGTTTGTTAAGAAGGAGAAGATCCAACAGGAGTGGGTCCTTGAATATCAATCTCGTACAGGAGCCTGATGAGACCATGTCAAATGCTGCAGAGATGTCCAGGAGAATGAGGGCTGTCATGTCTCTTCTGTCATGAATCATGAAGATGTTGTCCTTGTCTGCAATGAGTGCTGTTTCTGTACTGTGGTTGCGCCTGAACACAGACTGTGTGGCATTGAGGATCTAGTGGTTGCAGAGGTGATCGTTGAGGCGTCGGTTGATTAGTTTCTACAAGACCATTGCAGGCTAGGGTAGGAGGGAGATGGGTCTGTAGTTGGAAAGCGTGGCTGGGTCAGCAGATGGTTTCTTAAGTATGACATTGACGGTGGCATGTTCCCAGGTGTCCAGTAATGTGGCTGAGTTGAAGGAGGTGTTGAGGATGGGTGTTAGCGCTTCGTTGATCAGTAGGAGTCCTTTGGTGAAGGCGTGGAGGGGGCGAGAGTCAGTTGAAGCCCCCAAGTGGATGGTCTTCATGGTAGCAGCGATTTCAACAGTGGTGATGGCAGGTCATGAGGTCAGGTTTCATTCATCGGCTGTGATGGGACGTTGAGTTGCGACAGAAACGGGGGCCGGTTAGACTTCAAAATTGCTGTATATGGAGATGATTTAGGCTAGATGCACGAAGATTAGGAATCTGTTTACATGATTGTGATTTCCTGGAAATCGTGATAAGGAAATCGCTATTGTTAATGTATGAAACTCTTTGAATATTAATGTGGTGGGTTGCAATTTGCAACCCACTAGGGTTCACTGCCATCACAGGGCTGGTTGACTGCTGGGGTCAGCAGGCCACTATGTCTGGGAATGATTTTTAATAAGCAATCTTTGTTTTTTAAATGCAGCCCGTTTTCCTTATCGGAAAACTGGATGCTTTTACAAAGAATAAATAGAAACATTTAAGTTTCATTTTTTAAGAGTTCATGGGACCACTCCCTGCTCTTAAAAAATATTTATTCAACCATTCGCAAAGGAGAAGGGGTCCGCTGCGAATGGGTTACTACCAACTTTGAGTTAGTGGTAGATTGCAAATATTTTGTGACCGTATTCCGCAAGGCACCATTACCATGGACGCCTCTCTTGCCAGCTGGGGGGCTCGCATCTCAACCATATAACGATATGTGCTCTGAGCCCCTCATCCTGATCAGGACAGACAACATGACCACTATGTATTACCTCCAGAAGCAAGGTGGCACCCACTCTCCTCCTCTGTCCGCACAAGTACAAGAGACCTGGCCCTGGGCGCTCTGCAATCATACGTACCTTCTGGCAAAGTACATTCCCGGAGATTGGCAACAACTTGGCAGACCTGTTCAATAGGATGCATCAACAAGTACAAGCGTTGGAATCCCACCCGCAGAGTGAGAACCCCACCCGCAGAGTGGAACTCCCACCCACAGGTCCTACCCCAGTACTTTCCTGCTAGGGTACCCGACAGATAGACCTGTTTGTCACTTCTGATACCACTAAAAAGGCCCCAACTTCACCCCTAAAAACCCACACTCACAGTCGGCAATGTACTATAGGAAAACTGGTCAGGGATCTTTTTTGCCCCCCTCCCTCTGCTTCAGTAAGTGGTTCAGAAGATGTGGCAAACATCCCAATTGCCTATCCTTGTAGCCCTCATAAGGGCCAGACAGCCCTGGTACTCGACACTCCTCGAGATGTCAATCAGCCCTCACAAGAAGATCACCATCAGGGTGGATCTTCTGCTGTGGATCCAAGTCCAGATCAGCCACCCAGACCCCAGACAGCTCAATCTAGCGATCTGGCCCCTGAGGTCCTAGAGTTTAGTTACCTGCGCCTACTGCAGGAATACATCGACAGTCAGCATAGACCTTCAACATGGGCCTGCTACGCTCCAAAATGGGAGGGGTGTGTCCATTATTGCATGTCTAATCACCTGGACCTTCAAAAACCCAGTGTCCAGGACATTATGTGTTACCTTCTCATGTCCAAAAGTCAGGCCTCACTTACACTTCTATATAACCCTGGGCGGTGAACTCCACTCCGCTCGCGGAGTTTGCGGAGTTTTCCGCACTCCGCGTTACGCGTGGATCGCGGAGTTCCCAAAAACTCCGCTTCGCGTTGCGGAGCGGAGTTTTTTTCCTCGCTCACGTTCGTCAACGTCATGTTGGCGAGCGCAAGCGAGGAAAATCCACCTCCCGGCGAGATTTTTCCTTGTTCGCGATCGTCAACATCAAGTTGGCGAGCGTGAGCGTGGAAAATCAACCTCCCAGTGAGATTTCTCAATGAGGAGGGGGACAGATTTCTCATTGCGAGTGGTCGCATATGCTCGTGACTGTTCGCGTTGAGAAACTGTCCATTTGCGTTGAGAAAGCTGCAGCTCTAGTAAAAATCTACTTGAGCGGCAGAAAGGAAAGCAGCGCCCGCTTGCGCTGTGCATGGTGCCGATCGCGATGATTGCACAGTGCGGACAAGCATCCGGCACCGCAAATCACCATGAACGGCATTTTTCTGTCGCACTCCGCCGCTTGCGGAGCTCCGCGTAGCGCGGCAGAGTTTTTTTCCACTCCGCGAACTCCACCCAGCGTTACTTCTATACAGCTATGGCTTCATAGATTCAGAGCAGAGAACACTCTTCCCTAGTTTGCATTCCTGTAATCCAAGCCTTTATGGGGAGCTTTAAGAGGGTCTTCCCTCCCAGAGTTACCCTGGCCCCGTATGGAGCCTCAATGTGGTCCTTACCAGACTTATGGGTCTCCCATTTGAGCATTTGCATTCTTGCCCTTTTCAGTTGCTCTCCTGGAACGTAGCTTACTGTAGCCATAACATCTCTCAGAGATATCAGCGAGTTACTCCAAGAACCCTTCATTCAGGCCCACACAGGGGACATGCTTGTTCTTAGAATCAACCTAAAGTTCCTCTCCAGACCATAGAGCTGCCAGTCTTCTATCCCCATACTTGGCAGCAGAGGGAGCCATCACACCATAGATGTTAAGCACGCTCTTGTGTATTACTTTGCCAGGACCAAACCTATTCTCTGATCTCAACAGTTATTTGTAACCTTTGCAAACCTCACAAAACCAGCCCATTTCTGAAGCCAGTATTGTTAGATGAATAATGCATCCAAAGATGCAACTATAAAGCTGAAAGAACCCCCTCTGCTACCTCCAGGGTACACTCTTCCTTGGTAGTATCCCATTAGCTGACATAAGTAAGGCAGCCACCTGGTCAACCTCACACACACTGAACACTGTTGTGTGCACATCCTAGCCCGCCAGCAGGCCATGGATGGTCAGACAGCTCCAAGGACTTTGTTTCAGACATCTGCATCATCCACACGCTGGCCACTGCTTGTGGGGGTTCCTGCTTTATATTCTGTGCAGAGAATGTGCATCTACAACCACACAGGCTATGAACAGAAAATGTTACACTAAGCATCTGTTCGTAGCATGTAGTGCTTTCGATTTACATTCACCCACCTTCCTCCCCGAAGCATGTGACTCGTCCGCCAGATCTCTCTTTTATTACTTAACTTACTGTCACAATACACATGGTGCACAGACTGCTTTCACTTTTGTTCTCCGTGCTACTCTCACCCACTGTGCGAAAAACAGTCTAACATGGGGTCGGTGCCCATGCACAATAGCAACTAAGGGGGGAGTCACAGTGCACCCTGTGACTCGAACACCTTTCTTCAAAGAAAAACAGTGTGCAAACGTCCGAGCCCAACACTAGGTGCCAGGAGTACGCAGAGCATGTGAATCTACAGCACTTTACACTAGGAACAGATGCTTACAGGGTAAGTAACCTCTTCCTTTTCAGAGATGCTCTGTATATTCACATCTGTGCACATTCTGTCTGGCTGAAAATGGCGGTTTAGTGGCTGCTTGGCTGTTAAAGCCACGACTCTTCATAAATGTCTGATATCCAGTCTCTGTGCTACAGAAGCAGAAACTGGAAGCGCCCTGCAACGCCTTCAGCAAGCACTGAGCACCTGACAGACGATGGAGCTAGATGAGGACTCCATCTCTTGGCCTCCATCAGCACTGAGCTCCCGACAGACTATGGAACTAGATGAGGACTCCATCTCTTGGCCTCCATCAGCACTGAGCTCCCGACAGACTATGGAACTAGATGAGGACTCCATCTCTTGGCCTCCATCAGCACTGAGCTCCCGACAGACTATGGAACTAGATGAGGACTCCATCTCTTGGCCTCCATCAGCACTGAGCTCCCGACAGACTATGGAACTAGATGAGGACTCCATCTCTTGGCCTCCATCAGCACTGAGCTCCCGACAGACTATGGAACTAGATGAGGACTCCATCTCTTGGCCTCCATCAGCACTGAGCTCCCGACAGACTATGGAACTAGATGAGGACTCCATCTCTTGGCCTCCATCAGCACTGAGCTCCCGACAGACTATGGAACTAGATGAGGACTCCATCTCTTGGCCTCCATCTGCACTGAGCTCCCGACAGACTATGGAACTAGATGAGGACTCCATCTCTTGGCCTCCATCAGCACTGAGCTCCCGACAGACTATGGAACTAGATGAGGACTCCATCTCTTGGCCTCCATCAGCACTGAGCTCCCGACAGACTATGGAACTAGATGAGGACTCCATCTCTTGGCCTCCATCAGCACTGAGCTCCCGACAGACTATGGAACTAGATGAGGACTCCATCTCTTGGCCTCCATCAGCACTGAGCTCCCGACAGACTATGGAACTAGATGAGGACTCCATCTCTTGGCCTCCATCAGCACTGAGCTCCCGACAGACTATGGAACTAGATGAGGACTCCATCTCTTGGCCTCCATCAGCCTGCGCTTCATCACAGAAGCAGGAAGTAGCAGCCATGTTTGTGGATGTTCCAGTATTCTTGACTCCGCCACACCCTCCCTGCTGCCAGGGCAGCTTCAACTTTTATTTTACTCTTGATTATACAGAGGTGGAGGGGAGATAATGTCTCTTTGATCAGTAAGGTGTAATAAAAATCAGTCTGAAATTTAACAAGAGGAAGAAAAAATTAACATGGAATAAGATTTGTATTATGTGTGTTAATTCTATATCTTACATTTACACATCTGTTTTCTGGGTTGAACTGTGACTAAATGTATATTCTGAGACGTTAACCTTCGTGCCTTGGCAAGTAATATGTTTTTCCTTTGATTGTTTATAGGAGATCACCGTTAAGAGTATGTCACTTTCTTGAAGCGTCGACCCTTTGTTTCCTCCCACAGTTCCCTTTGCCCGAAGTGTGTGTCTGTTTCCTGTAATCTGCTTACGTCAGTGGGTACTTTGCATACCCCAGTGGGTGTCTGGAAGAGAGGAGACCGTGGGAAGGTAAAGGGTGAGGCCAGGGCTTTAATTGGGATGAAAAAACTGGGGGGTCTCTCAAAGGGGCGTGGCCAATGTAATTAAGGGCGTGGCTTAAAAACACATAAGCTAAAAGTCTGTGCTTAGCATAGTGTGCCGCCCGTCTTGTATTTTGCTGTTTCTGTCATTGCATCCAGATATGATACAACAAGTAAAATCATACCTACAAGTCAGGACTATTGGCTTTGTCAATGGTTGTTAGTTGCATAAGATAAATAAGCAGAAACTATGGCTTGTATATAATATTGAAAAAGCTTCCACTTAAAGCCCTGGTGACACCACTACAATGTTGCTGCTCCCGAGTTTCAAAAAGAGAAGGGAAATCCAGAGAGAAAATGGCTCTCTTTAAAGGATTTCCCTTCCTTACAACGCTCACCTGGCATGACGTCATGCCGTAACTTCTCCACTAGTGAGAAGTGAGCAGTGTGAGCACACACACGTCGATGTGCCTGCTGTCACTGCAGTCCGGAAAAAAGCGGACCGCCTATGCCAGGGCCCAAAACAGAGCCTGATAGAGACCCGTTTCGAGGCCCCCTTTAAAAAACTGCCGGTGCTCAGCACCGGTGAGACCCAGCCCACTTAAAGCCCTGGTTGAGGCAGAGAGTGACAGCCCTTTAACACCGAGCAGTGCTTAGGAGGGGAGCGGGGGCCCTAGTGCAAGCAGTGATCCCCGAGCCCCATGTGAATAGGAATGTTGTTGACCCGTCACTCTCAAGCACTGGTGTCACTGCACCTGCGGCCAAGCGTGTGATGACAGCTTTGTACCTGGAACTGTGACATTAACACTGTTAACGGCTCTCTGAATAGATGTGCGAGCAGTAAACGGCTGCAGACAGAGCTTTGAGGATCAAATCCAGGAATCGTGCATTAACTCCGTCCTGCGCAGTGAAATCTCACAGTGCATGGGGGACATTAAAGGCTTTTCTCCTCAGGACCACCAAGGTTTCACTCAGATCTGTAAGTAGGGTGCAAATACACCAGAGGCACCCAAGAACACTTCTATTAACTCCGCCATGTGTTTGCATGGGTAGCTACCAGGTACTTGTGGTACCTGGCCGTGCAAAGTCACAAGTGAATGCAAATAGTGCTCAACTGCTGGTAGCGCTGTTGCAGAAATGACCGCAAATCGCAGTTGTGCCCTTTTTTCAATTTAGGACCAGGGGAATAAATGGCCATGTTAGTGCTGTAAGGTAATCCAGGGGTCACCGCCGCTTGCATATCCCCAACAGCTGTAAATATACACCTTAGACTTGTCAAGATCTCGCTGATGCACTAATGGTATCTCGCTGATGCATGAATGGTATCTCGCTATTGCTCGAATGGTATCTCACTGATGCACCAATGGTATTTCGATGATGCACTAATGGTATCTCGCTAATGCACTAATGGTGTCTCGCTGATTCACTAATAGTATCTCGGTGATGCACCAATGGTATCTAGATGCACTAATGGTATCTCGCTGATGCATGAATGATATCTCGCTGATGTTCTAATGGTATCTCGCTGATGCACGAATGGTATCTTGCTGATGCACACATGGGATCTCGATGATGCACTAATGGTATCTCGCTGATGCACGCATGGTATCTCGATGATGCACCAATGGTATCTCGGTGATGCACCAAAGGTGTCTCGATAATGCACTAATGGTACATCGCTGATGTATGAATGGTATCTCGCTGATGCACAAATGGTATACTGCTGATGCACCAATGCTATCTCGATGATGCACCAATGGTATCTCGATAATGCACTAATGGTACACTGCTGATGTACGAATGGTATCTCGCTGATGCACGAATGGTGTCTCTCCGATGCACCAATGGTACCTCGCTGATGCACTAAGGGTATCTCGCTGACGCTCAAATGTTAACTCGCTAATGCACCAATGGTATCTCGATGATGCACCAATGGTATCTAGATGATGCACCAATGGTATCTCCCTGATGCACCAATGGTATCTCGATAATGCACTAATGGTATCTTGCTGATGTACTAATGGTATCTTGATGATGCACCAATGGTATCTCGATGATGCACCAATGGTATCTCCCTGATGCACCAGTGGTATCTCAATGATGCACTAATGGTATCTCGCTGATGCACTAATGGTATCTCGATGATGCACCAATGGTATCTCGATGATGCACGAAAGTTATCTCTATGATGCACTAATGGTATCTCGATGATGCACCAATAGTATCTCAATGATGCACGAATAGTACATCTCTGATGCACCAATGGTATCTCGATGATGCACAAATGTTATCTCGATGATGCACGAAAGGTATCTCGATGATGCACTAATGGTATCTCGATGGTGCACCAATAGTATCTCAATGATGCATGAATAGTACATCTCTGATGCACCAATGGTATCTCAATGATGCACAAATAGTGCATCACTGATGCACCAATAGCATCTCGATGATGCACTAATGGTATCTCGCTGATTCACCAATGGTATCTTGCTGTTGCACGAATGGTATCTCGCTGATGCACGAAACGTATCTCGCTGATGCATGAATGGTATCTCGCTGATGCTCTAATGGTATCTCGATGATTCACGAATGGTATCCCGCTGATGCACGAATGGTATCTCACTGATGCACTAATGGTATCTCGATGATGCACTAATGGTATCTCGCTGATTCACCAATGGTGTCTTGCTGATGCACGAATGGTATCTTGCTGATGCACGAAACGTATCTCGCTGATGCATGAATGGTATCTCGCTGATGCTCTAATGGTATCTCGATGATGCACTAATGGTATCTCGCTGATGCATGAATGGTATCTCGCTGATGCTCTAATGGTATCTCGATGATGCAAGAATGGTATCTCGCTGATGCAAGAATGGTATCTCGCTGATGCACAAATGGTATCTCACTGATGCACTAATGGTATCCCGCTGATGCACAAATGGTATCTCGCTGATGCACGAATGGTATCTCACTGATGCACTAATGGTATCTCGCTGATGCACAAATGGTATCTCGCTGTTGCTAGAATGGTATCTCGCTGATGCACTAATTGTGTCTCGCTAATGCACCAATGGTATCTCGCTGATGCACACATGGTATCTCGATGATGCACTAATGGTATCTCACTGATGCACGCATGGTATCTCGCTGATGCACGAAACGTATCTCGCTGATGCATGAGTGGTATCTCTATGATGCTCTAATGGTAGCTCGATGATGCACTAATGGTAGCTCGATGATGCAGGAATGGTATCTTGCTGATGCAGGAATGGCATCTCGCTGATGCACGAACCGTATCTCACTGATGCATGAATTGTATCTCGCTGATGCTTTAATGATGTCTCGCTGATGCACGAAACGTACCTCGCTGATGCATGAATGGTATCTCGCTGGTGCACTAATGTTATCTCGCTGATGTACGAATGGTATCTCGCTGATGCACGAAACGTATCTCGCTGATGTATGAATGGTATCTCGCTAATGCTCTAATGGTATCTCGATGATGCACTAATGGTATCTCGCTGATTCACCAATGGTATCTTGCTGATGCACGAATGGTATCTCGCTGATGCACAAATGGTATCTCGCTGATGCTCTAATGGTATTTCGCTGATGCATAAAACATATCTTGCTGATGCATGAATGGTATCTCGCTGATGCACGAAACGTATCTCGCTGATGCATGAATGGTATCTCCCTGATGCTCTAATGGTATCTCGATGATGCACTAATGGTATCTCACTGATGGATGAATGGTATCTCACTGATGCATGAATGGAATCTCGCTGATGCACAAATGGTATCTCGCTGATGCACAAATGGTATCTCGCTGATGCACAAATGGTATCTCGCTGATGCTCTAATGGTATTTCGCTGATGCATAAAACATATCTTGCTGATGCACGAATGGTATCTTGATGATGCAGTAATGGTATCTCGATGATGCAGTAATGGTATCTCGCTGATTCACCAATGGTATCTTGCTGATGCACGAATGGTATCTCGCTGATGCACAAATGGTATCTCGCTGATGCTCTAATGGTATTTCGCTGATGCATAAAACATATCTTGCTGATGCACGAATGGTATCTTGATGATGCAGTAATGGTATCTCGATGATGCAGTAATGGTATCTCGCTGATTCACCAATGGTATCTTGCTGATGCACGAATGGTATCTCGCTGATGCACAAATGGTATCTCGCTGATGCTCTAATGGTATTTCGCTGATGCATAAAACATATCTTGCTGATGCATGAATGGTATCTTGATGATGCAGTAATGGTATCTCGATGATGCACAAATTGCATCTCTCTGCTGCTCGAACGGTGTCTTGCTGATGCACTAATGGTATCTCGATGATGCACTAATGGTATCTCACTGATGGATGAATGGTATCTCACTGATGCATGAATGGAATCTCGCTGATGCACAAATGGTATCTCGCTGATGCTCTAATGGTATTTCGCTGATGCATAAAACATATCTTGCTGATGCACGAATGGTATCTTGATGATGCAGTAATGGTATCTCGATGATGCAGTAATGGTATCTCGCTGATTCACCAATGGTATCTTGCTGATGCACGAATGGTGTCTCTCTGATGCACAAATGGTATCTCGCTGATGCTCTAATGGTATTTCGCTGATGCATAAAACATATCTTGCTGATGCATGAATGGTATCTTGATGATGCAGTAATGGTATCTCGATGATGCACAAATTGCATCTCTCTGCTGCTCGAACGGTGTCTTGCTGATGCACTAATGGTATCTCGATGATGCACTAATGGTATCTCACTGATGGATGAATGGTATCTCACTGATGCATGAATGGAATCTCGCTGATGCACAAATGGTATCTCGCTGATGCTCTAATGGTATTTCGCTGATGCATAAAACATATCTTGCTGATGCACGAATGGTATCTTGATGATGCAGTAATGGTATCTCGATGATGCAGTAATGGTATCTCGCTGATTCACCAATGGTATCTTGCTGATGCACGAATGGTGTCTCTCTGATGCACAAATGGTATCTCGCTGATGCTCTAATGGTATTTCGCTGATGCATAAAACATATCTTGCTGATGCATGAATGGTATCTTGATGATGCAGTAATGGTATCTCGATGATGCAGTAATGGTATCTCGCTGATTCACCAATGGTATCTTGCTGATGCACGAATGGTGTCTCTCTGATGCACAAATGGTATCTCGCTGATGCTCTAATGGTATTTCGCTGATGCATAAAACATATCTTGCTGATGCACGAATGGTATCTTGATGATGCAGTAATGGTATCTCGATGATGCAGTAATGGTATCTCGCTGATTCACCAATGGTATCTTGCTGATGCACGAATGGTGTCTCTCTGATGCACAAATGGTATCTCGCTGATGCTCTAATGGTATTTCGCTGATGCATAAAACATATCTTGCTGATGCATGAATGGTATCTTGCTGATGCACGAATGGTATCTCGCTGATGCACAAATGGTATCTCGCTGATGCTCTAATGGTATTTCGCTGATGCATAAAACATATCTTGCTGATGCATGAATGGTATCTTGCTGATGCACGAATGGTATCTCGCTGATGCACAAATGGTATCTCGCTGATGCTCTAATGGTATTTCGCTGATGCATAAAACATATCTTGCTGATGCATGAATGGTATCTTGATGATGCAGTAATGGTATCTCGATGATGCAGTAATGGTATCTCGCTGATTCACCAATGGTATCTTGCTGATGCACGAATGGTGTCTCTCTGATGCACAAATGGTATCTACGCTGATGCTCTAATGGTATTTCGCTGATGCATAAAACATATCTTGCTGATGCATGAATGGTATCTTGATGATGCAGTAATGGTATCTCGATGATGCAGTAATGGTATCTCGCTGATTCACCAATGGTATCTTGCTGATGCACGAATGGTGTCTCTCTGATGCACAAATGGTATCTCGCTGATGCTCTAATGGTATTTCGCTGATGCATAAAACATATCTTGCTGATGCACGAATGATATCTTGATGATGCAGTAATGGTATCTCGATGATGCAGTAATGGTATCTCGCTGATTCACCAATGGTATCTTGCTGATGCACGAATGGTGTCTCTCTGATGCACAAATGGTATCTCGCTGATGCTCTAATGGTATTTCGCTGATGCATAAAACATATCTTGCTGATGCATGAATGGTATCTTGCTGATGCACGAATGGTATCTCGCTGATGCACAAATGGTATCTCGCTGATGCTCTAATGGTATTTCGCTGATGCATAAAACATATCTTGCTGATGCATGAATGGTATCTTGCTGATGCACGAATGGTGTCTCTCTGATGCACAAATGGTATCTCGCTGATGCTCTAATGGTATTTCGCTGATGCATAAAACATATCTTGCTGATGCATGAATGGTATCTTGCTGATGCACGAATGGTGTCTCTCTGATGCACAAATGGTATCTCGCTGATGCTCTAATGGTATTTCGCTGATGCATAAAACATATCTTGCTGATGCATGAATGGTATCTTGCTGATGCACGAATGGTGTCTCTCTGATGCACAAATGGTATCTCGCTGATGCTCTAATGGTATTTCGCTGATGCATAAAACATATCTTGCTGATGCATGAATGTTATCTCGCTGATGTACGAATGGTATCTCGCTGATGCACGAAACGTATCTCGCTGATGTATGAATGGTATCTCGCTAATGCTCTAATGGTATCTCGATGATGCACTAATGGTATCTCGCTGATTCACCAATGGTATCTTGCTGATGCACGAATGGTATCTCGCTGATGCACAAATGGTATCTCGCTGATGCTCTAATGGTATTTCGCTGATGCATAAAACATATCTTGCTGATGCATGAATGGTATCTCGCTGATGCACTGAAACGTATCTCGCTGATGCATGAATGGTATCTCCCTGATGCTCTAATGGTATCTCGATGATGCACTAATGGTATCTCACTGATGGATGAATGGTATCTCACTGATGCATGAATGGAATCTCGCTGATGCACAAATGGTATCTCGCTGATGCACAAATGGTATCTCGCTGATGCACAAATGGTATCTCGCTGATGCTCTAATGGTATTTCGCTGATGCATAAAACATATCTTGCTGATGCACGAATGGTATCTTGATGATGCAGTAATGGTATCTCGATGATGCAGTAATGGTATCTCGCTGATTCACCAATGGTATCTTGCTGATGCACGAATGGTATCTCGCTGATGCACAAATGGTATCTCGCTGATGCTCTAATGGTATTTCGCTGATGCATAAAACATATCTTGCTGATGCACGAATGGTATCTTGATGATGCAGTAATGGTATCTCGATGATGCAGTAATGGTATCTCGCTGATTCACCAATGGTATCTTGCTGATGCACGAATGGTATCTCGCTGATGCACAAATGGTATCTCGCTGATGCTCTAATGGTATTTCGCTGATGCATAAAACATATCTTGCTGATGCATGAATGGTATCTTGATGATGCAGTAATGGTATCTCGATGATGCACAAATTGCATCTCTCTGCTGCTCGAACGGTGTCTTGCTGATGCACTAATGGTATCTCGATGATGCACTAATGGTATCTCACTGATGGATGAATGGTATCTCACTGATGCATGAATGGAATCTCGCTGATGCACAAATGGTATCTCGCTGATGCTCTAATGGTATTTCGCTGATGCATAAAACATATCTTGCTGATGCACGAATGGTATCTTGATGATGCAGTAATGGTATCTCGATGATGCAGTAATGGTATCTCGCTGATTCACCAATGGTATCTTGCTGATGCACGAATGGTGTCTCTCTGATGCACAAATGGTATCTCGCTGATGCTCTAATGGTATTTCGCTGATGCATAAAACATATCTTGCTGATGCATGAATGGTATCTTGATGATGCAGTAATGGTATCTCGATGATGCACAAATTGCATCTCTCTGCTGCTCGAACGGTGTCTTGCTGATGCACTAATGGTATCTCGATGATGCACTAATGGTATCTCACTGATGGATGAATGGTATCTCACTGATGCATGAATGGAATCTCGCTGATGCACAAATGGTATCTCGCTGATGCTCTAATGGTATTTCGCTGATGCATAAAACATATCTTGCTGATGCACGAATGGTATCTTGATGATGCAGTAATGGTATCTCGATGATGCAGTAATGGTATCTCGCTGATTCACCAATGGTATCTTGCTGATGCACGAATGGTGTCTCTCTGATGCACAAATGGTATCTCGCTGATGCTCTAATGGTATTTCGCTGATGCATAAAACATATCTTGCTGATGCATGAATGGTATCTTGATGATGCAGTAATGGTATCTCGATGATGCAGTAATGGTATCTCGCTGATTCACCAATGGTATCTTGCTGATGCACGAATGGTGTCTCTCTGATGCACAAATGGTATCTCGCTGATGCTCTAATGGTATTTCGCTGATGCATAAAACATATCTTGCTGATGCACGAATGGTATCTTGATGATGCAGTAATGGTATCTCGATGATGCAGTAATGGTATCTCGCTGATTGACCAATGGTATCTTGCTGATGCACGAATGGTGTCTCTCTGATGCACAAATGGTATCTCGCTGATGCTCTAATGGTATTTCGCTGATGCATAAAACATATCTTGCTGATGCATGAATGGTATCTTGATGATGCAGTAATGGTATCTCGATGATGCAGTAATGGTATCTCGCTGATTCACCAATGGTATCTTGCTGATGCACGAATGGTATCTCGCTGATGCACAAATGGTATCTCGCTGATGCTCTAATGGTATTTCGCTGATGCATAAAACATATCTTGCTGATGCATGAATGGTATCTTGCTGATGCACGAATGGTGTCTCTCTGATGCACAAATGGTATCTCGCTGATGCTCTAATGGTATTTCGCTGATGCATAAAACATATCTTGCTGATGCATGAATGGTATCTCGCTGATGCACAAATGGTATCTCGCTGATGCTCTAATGGTATTTCGCTGATGCATAAAACATATCTTGCTGATGCATGAATGGTATCTTGCTGATGCACGAATGGTATCTCGCTGATGCACAAATGGTATCTCGCTGATGCTCTAATGGTATTTCGCTGATGCATAAAACATATCTTGCTGATGCATGAATGGTATCTTGATGATGCAGTAATGGTATCTCGATGATGCAGTAATGGTATCTCGCTGATTCACCAATGGTATCTTGCTGATGCACGAATGGTATCTCGCTGATGCACAAATGGTATCTCGCTGATGCTCTAATGGTATTTCGCTGATGCATAAAACATATCTTGCTGATGCACGAATGGTATCTTGATGATGCAGTAATGGTATCTCGATGATGCAGTAATGGTATCTCGCTGATTCACCAATGGTATCTTGCTGATGCACGAATGGTGTCTCTCTGATGCACAAATGGTATCTCGCTGATGCTCTAATGGTATTTCGCTGATGCATAAAACATATCTTGCTGATGCATGAATGGTATCTTGATGATGCAGTAATGGTATCTCGATGATGCAGTAATGGTATCTCGCTGATTCACCAATGGTATCTTGCTGATGCACGAATGGTGTCTCTCTGATGCACAAATGGTATCTCGCTGATGCTCTAATGGTATTTCGCTGATGCATAAAACATATCTTGCTGATGCACGAATGGTATCTTGATGATGCAGTAATGGTATCTCGCTGATTCACCAATGGTATCTTGCTGATGCACGAATGGTGTCTCTCTGATGCACAAATGGTATCTCGCTGATGCTCTAATGGTATTTCGCTGATGCATAAAACATATCTTGCTGATGCATAAAACATATCTTGCTGATGCATGAATGGTATCTTGCTGATGCATGAATGGTGTCTCTCTGATGCACAAATGGTATCTCGCTGATGCTCTAATGGTATTTCGCTGATGCATAAAACATATCTTGCTGATGCATAAAACATATCTTGCTGATGCATGAATGGTATCTTGCTGATGCACGAATGGTGTCTCTCTGATGCACAAATGGTATCTCGCTGATGCTCTAATGGTATTTCGCTGATGCATAAAACATATCTTGCTGATGCATGAATGGTATCTTGATGATTCAGTAATGGTATCTCGATGATGCAGTAATGGTATCTCGCTGATTCACCAATGGTATCTTGCTGATGCACGAATGGTGTCTCTCTGATGCACAAATGGTATCTCGCTGATGCTCTAATGGTATTTCGCTGATGCATAAAACATATCTTGCTGATGCATAAAACATATCTTGCTGATGCATGAATGGTATCTTGCTGATGCACGAATGGTATCTTGCTGATGCATGAATGGTATCTTGCTGATGCACGAATGGTATCTTGCTGATGCACGAATGGTATCTTGCTGATGCATGAATGGTATCTTGCTGATGCACGAATGGTATCTTGCTGATGCACGAATGGTATCTCGCTGATGCTCTAATGGTATTTCGCTGATGCATAAAACATATCTTGCTGATGCACGAATGGTATCTTGATGATGCAGTAATGGTATCTCGATGATGCAGTAATGGTATCTCGCTGATTCACCAATGGTATCTTGCTGATGCACGAATGGTGTCTCTCTGATGCACAAATGGTATCTCGCTGATGCTCTAATGGTATTTCGCTGATGCATAAAACATATCTTGCTGATGCATGAATGGTATCTTGATGATGCAGTAATGGTATCTCGATGATGCAGTAATGGTATCTCGCTGATTCACCAATGGTATCTTGCTGATGCACCGAATGGTGTCTCTCTGATGCACAAATGGTATCTCGCTGATGCTCTAATGGTATTTCGCTGATGCATAAAACATATCTTGCTGATGCACGAATGGTATCTTGATGATGCAGTAATGGTATCTCGCTGATTCACCAATGGTATCTTGCTGATGCACGAATGGTGTCTCTCTGATGCACAAATGGTATCTCGCTGATGCTCTAATGGTATTTCGCTGATGCATAAAACATATCTTGCTGATGCATAAAACATATCTTGCTGATGCATGAATGGTATCTTGCTGATGCATGAATGGTGTCTCTCTGATGCACAAATGGTATCTCGCTGATGCTCTAATGGTATTTCGCTGATGCATAAAACATATCTTGCTGATGCATAAAACATATCTTGCTGATGCATGAATGGTATCTTGCTGATGCACGAATGGTGTCTCTCTGATGCACAAATGGTATCTCGCTGATGCTCTAATGGTATTTCGCTGATGCATAAAACATATCTTGCTGATGCATGAATGGTATCTTGATGATTCAGTAATGGTATCTCGATGATGCAGTAATGGTATCTCGCTGATTCACCAATGGTATCTTGCTGATGCACGAATGGTGTCTCTCTGATGCACAAATGGTATCTCGCTGATGCTCTAATGGTATTTCGCTGATGCATAAAACATATCTTGCTGATGCATAAAACATATCTTGCTGATGCATGAATGGTATCTTGCTGATGCACTGAATGGTATCTTGCTGATGCATGAATGGTATCTTGCTGATGCACGAATGGTATCTTGCTGATGCACGAATGGTATCTTGCTGATGCATGAATGGTATCTTGCTGATGCACGAATGGTATCTTGCTGATGCACGAATGGTATCTTGCTGATGCACGAATGGTATCTTGCTGATGCACGAATGGTATCTTGCTGATGCATGAATGGTATCTTGCTGATGCACGAATGGTATCTTGCTGATGCACGAATGGTATCTTGCTGATGCACGAATGGTATCTTGCTGATGCACGAATGGTATCTTGCTGATGCACGAATGGTATCTTGCTGATGCACGAATGGTATCTTGCTGATGCACGAATGGTATCTTGCTGATGCACGAATGGTATCTTGCTGATGCACGAATGGTGTCTCTCTGATGCACAAATGGTATCTCGCTGATGCTCTAATGGTATTTCGCTGATGCATAAAACATATCTTGCTGATGCACGAATGGTATCTTGCTGATGCACTAATGGTATCTTACTGATGCACGAATACTACATGCACAGGAGCAAGAATGTAAACTGGTTGCTTAGTCATATATGGAGACTACTAGAATGTTATAAGCAGAGAAGCAATTTTAAATACAATAATCAAATAAATTGGTATTTTTTTATTTAAAAAGAGCCACTGCAGATCTGGATAACAATGTTGAAGATATTTTAATATAGTAATAAATCTAATGATTGCAGCATCGTCAATGCGCGCTTAATCAAATGAAAAAAGTGAATGTGCTCTTGTGCCTTACGGAATGTCAGCTTCTCTACAGGCGAGAATCGGACCGACTACAGATACAACCTGCAACTATTGTCTGAATAAACAGATCAGGTCTAGATAAAGTGACAACCTATCTGCTACTTAGAAGGTAGTCAATGTGACACTAACTAGTAGCGCGAGCACTGCAACGCCATCATGGTACGGGCCAGCGCACCGCAATGACTACCCTGTGCGCTGTGAGCATCGGCCACAGTCCAGGTCTTGAGTCGACGACTGGCGCTGGTGCAACATTTTGATCATGACCTCAGTGCTGCTGGGCTCCCTGCAATGCTGCAGGCTGCAGTGCCTGTTGAAGCACCATCACTTTGGCAGCGGCCCAGGTCACGGGTGACGGCGTCGTCACATTATGGCAGTCGGGCAGGGCACAAGTCAACAACGTGTGGTGTGAGCAGAAACTGTCTGCACAGCCATGCTGCCCGTTCGTGCCGCGGGCGGCCGGGCCTGCCCAATGTGTTTGTGTGTGAGAGAATTAATAACATTGTAATTTGCCTGAGCCCAGAGTGAGCTGCTCCAGCCCTCACGCCAGCCTAGAAGCAGCGCAGACCACGCAATGGCAGCTTTCTGTCAGTGTGCTAATTTAGCAGCACTCCAGCTTGTTGACAGCCCAGGAGGCGCTGTAAATGTGTGACCTTCCATTTGAGTGCAATGATGCGGACCACCACACTGAAATGCCTTAGTCTAACGCCTGATGCATGGTACTTGGCAGGGCTGCACCCTCATTCAGGCATCCGCCTGCTTTAATGCTTCCATACAGTGCAAGACCTCTCTCTGTCCTGATATAATGCAGACAGGGCCCCTTACCAATCTCTTTCTACAAACCCGGTGCCTTCTGGCCATGAAACAACAACATACCGTGTTTGTGACCCTGGCTCCAACCAATGTCCATTGCAAAATTCAACAGGCTTTGCTAAAGCCAATAGGCCTACCTTTGACTGCTGATCTTTTGCCTTTACTATTACTTATATTCTTTAGAAATTGTTTTTGTAAAACATTATCACAAAAACAAATAAAAAGAGGCTAAATAAGCATGCACACATCTGTAAGGAGAGGTTGTACATTTTCAAATATTTTTGAAATAACGTTTTTCAAAACCATAGAAGTGCCCACCTATCCATGCTTACACAGGTGCACAGGTGGCTGTTTTTGAATGGCTTTTGTTATAACATTTTACAGAAACAATTTTGAAAGAAAAGAAGAAAAAATAATTTTCAGAAAGCAATTTGTTGTAGAGAAAAAGATCAGTCAGGGTGGGCCTTACTGCATCACAAAGACGTGGCACAATGTGGCATGACATGGTGTTCCCATTTTTCCATGCCAGCCCTTCCCCTTGGCCTAGGAAGATATCAGGATCTTGTGATGTCATTCAGGTCAAAGGGTGTGTGATGTCACTTCTCCTACCTCTGGCTTTTATGGTGAATCAACGTCCATGGTTCGTAGAGGTTGTGAGGTTGTGTCTGACAAAATGAGGTCCAGAGAGATCATGTGGACTGTCGAATTGTCCATGACCCCGGCAGTTCTCGGGTCATTGCTGCATTCGCCTCTTTCATCAGACCTGCCAAGTGCCACACATCAGGGGTTGGAATAACGCATTTTAAAGGTGATGTCCGCATCACCGCACTAAAAGGCATTAGCCACAAATTACAACTCCGACGCCCTCATGTGTGAATCTGTGAAGGTGGAAAATATAATTAAACAGCAGCCCAAGCGATTTGGCGAAAGCTGCTATGTGCTGCTGGCAGTCCCCGGAAATGTACTTTTAGTCTCCTCCAGCCAAGCCAGAACTTGCTGCCTACCGTCATAGGGGGGCGCGTAACTTTAACTTAAAAGATAAACAGTATGTGCAGACCCGCTGCTCATGTGGATCCGACACCTCTTTTCTACCTGACACGGCAGAGATTATTGGGTCAGCTCTCTGATTGTTTCCTGTGCCGTTCACGCCACATCCAGACATGGGGACACTGCGCGATGACCCGCTCTGTAGCTCCGGTGATCGAGCAGGCAGCGGTGCCATGAGCAGCTTCCCTCCTGCTTTCTGCCCCTTTGCCAGGGTGCTGATGGCTATCTTGACGTTGTGCATGAGGTGAGGCGAGCTGCTGTATTTATTTCAGTTTAATTCATCTGGCTTAATCAGTCTCCACACTCCCGCGGGCGTGGAGAGAGAGCCCCAAACTCGGACAGCTACTTGGCACGAGTGGAGTTTGCCAGGTGGGTGAGGCAACAAAATAACAGGGAGAGCCGAGCCAGAGCCGAGCCAGGGCCGAGCCAGAGCCGAGCCAGAGCCGGCCAGGGCCGGCTCTGACTCTAAGAGCCGGAGCACGAGCAGGGCATTTAAAGTATGTGCCATGTAAACCATGCATCAGTGAGCTACTCACAAACCGTGGCACTGGCCGCACAGGACCATCTTTTAACAAGTGCGAGTATGCATAAGGTGTCAAACTAATAAACAAATAAAGTTAAGGTTGTTAATGCAACTCTTTGTTGTTGAAAGTTTCTAAGTGTAATGTGCGTCTTTTCAAGATTGAACTGGAGGTCAACAAAATTCTATGTTGGTCACTCGTGACACCATCATGGTACAGTTCAGAGTCTAGTGAAGAGACCCTGGAGTTGTTGTGCACTATCGAAGAGTTTATAGATCTCAATACTGGCACCAACTGCAGCAGAGCGCACACATAAATGGGTGAAAACGTTCAGCTCACCACACACAGATTCAGCAGTGCAAGCTTCCCTCATGATTTGACTGTGTGTGTGTGTTGTGTGATTTTATTTATTTGGTGTTGTACGGTTGTGTTTGTTAGGGTAACTATGTGTGTCAAGACAAGTGTTTGGTGGAGTGAGATGGTGAGTGTTTGTTGTAGTTGTCAAGTGTGGTGGTGATTAATCTCTGACCTTCTTGGCTAATCCTCTCTTTAAAGTCAGCAGCTAAACAAGTGCTGCTACGGCCTCCCCTCGGGTGGGGGACATGTTTCTCAGTGGTACTTACTTTCCTTTCTTCCATAGGTTTACGCCAGCTGACATAGTACTTAAGAATTGGAGTGTGAAACAATAGAACTTAGCCATCAATCCCAGTACATATGACAGCATTATATCTCCTCAGACACCCCCAGCCAATGCTTCATTTGAGCCGGTGGTTGCAGATGGGGCCCACAAACACTCATTTTTGGGGGCCAGCACTTATTTTTCTTCATCATGACTTTGACCAAGAGCAAGAGAGGGAAAAGCACACAAAGGGAACGAAGGAGGGTGGTATTTTATATGTTTCCCTCGTCTTCATTGCTTGATTTTGCTTGCGAGAAAGTGTCACTCATAGTCGTTGAATGTCACTCATAATTACACTGAAATTTTGAAATTGATACAAATGAGCAATCTGAAACCGTGGCAGGTATGTTCCATTCGCAGCAGGTGGGTCAGAATCTGCCACTTTCCATCCGCTCCATGACTCACTTCTAATTCCTTCAGATTAAAAACAAATTACCCAGCCCTCCTCGTTTGATTATTCATGGCACTACAGACGTGACGCGCTTTTACCTTACACACTGGGAGCCCGATTCACAAAGGTCAAGTTAGACCAAGAGTCTTAACTTAGACCAAAAGTAGCAAAGTCAAACTTTTGATCTAACTTAGACTTTTGGTCTAACTTTACCTTTGTGAATCGGGCTCTGAGAGTTTTGTGGTCGCCCAAACACATCATGTTATTGTTTTTAATACGGATACAGCATATATTATCCGTGCAAGCTGGTGTGCATGTTATTCTATCTGGTTTTATAGAGATCTCTTCTCTGGATGTCTACCAGAATCTAAGAACAGCACCGGTTATCTGCTATAAAAAATAGTGTAGAATCTGTCTTTCCTGAGCACGTGGCTGCCGCAGTGACGTCATGAGCCACGTGACGTGTGACACGGTCACGGCAGCTTAAGCCTGAAGTCAGAGTGGCTCTCGAGACGGTCCTGGCGGGTGAAGTGCTGCAGATCTTCCGCTAGAGGGCGCTGCAGCACCAAAAACGACCAAACGTCAGCCTGTATTTAATTTATCTAAGAAGAAATACATTTCAATGATTGTTTATGTCCAAGAGCTGTAGGGGGCAGTGGCCACAGCATCATTTTAGGGATTGGAGGAACGTTGTCCTTCCCCCATCTTTTCAATAAGGGGGTGCCCGTCACCCCACCATTTCAGCGATCTCGTATCTGCTCCCCCTTCACTTAGTAAGAACTACTGGGTGTCTCCTCCCTTGCACTGGAGAAAAAAGCACTGGCAAAGTCAAGAGGACACACCTTTAAAATGTGAAAGCTTTGACAATGTTTGTTTAAAGTCTAGTACAATATATATTAGAAAAAATGGCCGGTGGCGTTTCGCATCCACCTGCATCAACAGCCATCTTAAATGCTTTATCTTTATTGTAATTTAATGTATATAGCGCTTACTACCCCTGATGATTCTTTGAAGCGCTTTACGCCGGGCAGCGCGCTGCTCGGTAGCCCAGGGTTAGTGGTTAGTCCAGTGTTAGTGGTTCTTGTTGGCCTTGGGTAAGTCTTCTGTGCACCAGCAGACCATTCCGTGCCTTCACTCCAGTTTCTTTGGGGTGGATTAAATCATAGGAGTTATTTGCGATCATGGGAGGGGGGATCATGGACGTGATTGGTGGGATTTGGGTATTCTTAGCTTGCAGGGGTTTGACTTTCAGAGGAGCGGTTGTGATCTTGTAAATGAGTTTGTAGAAATATAGTAATAGACAGGGGAGGCACGCAGAGGATGTAAGGGAAGGAGAGGGACATTAGAGAGAAAAAGGAAAATAACTGTTAATAAGAAGGCCAGTTTGTAGTGCCAATTTTAGAAGTATAAAGAATATTTTAGGGATAAAATGCAGTTTGAGGGCGCAAGACTATAGAAAGAAACAACATTATTTGAATGTGAAGATTCTGCTATATTCAGTGTTTTTGACGCACTAGAATCAGGTAAGCAGCCTGTCCGCTGCTAGGCTATGGCCCCACTCCAGTCAGGAGAGCTGTTCAGACCATGCTGGGAGCCTGTACAGTGTCCACCAGTCCGAGGATCGGGAGAGGAAGAAGGCGGAGCGGCGCAGCGCCAGGAGAGTCATTTTTATGTATATATTTTTAATGTATTTATATCACCCCGTTGTCCCCCTACCTAGTACAATCGGGAGCAGCCGCCACTGCCCATTTTGACTATTAGGCACTGATGTAATGGCACTGAAATGCCCTGAACCCTTAAAAAGAGTATATTTAATTGGCTTATACCCAATTAGCATAGCCTAACTTATTTGTAAGTCCCTAGTATATGGTACCTAGCACCTGTAAGTTAAAGGATCACTCATGGACTGCTGTACTAGTTGTGCCACCATGAGTATGACAAAGTGAAACACACCTCCCAGTCCGCCACTGCAGACTAATGGAGCCGTGTAAAGTGCAAGCTCGACTTTGACATTCAAAGCAACACCAGGCTCAAACCTCCTTTTTAAGATATATTTCACTCCTCTAGCAGGTCTAGTGGGTCCTAAGGCCGGGTGCAGCACATTAAAAGTAGGACATGTGTTTTACATGTTCTAAAGGTAAAAACTCGCCATTGTCGTCTTCACTGTAAGAGACAATGTTAGGCCCGCTGGCAAGTACAGAGTTACAGGCTGACACTGCAGCCCTGCTACCTTCCGAGTGGGACGACTGAGGTGGGTACTCCAAGGTATCAAAAGGATCCGTGCATAAATCCCAATTTAATGGTTAAATCAAATTTAATGTCAGTTGTGGGCAAAGCACAACTTTTGCAAGTTACCACTTTGGTTGCCCAAGGTTTTCAGTGCTGTTTATGATTTCACACAAAGACTGTCCTTCCAGGCACCCTGCCCCCTCCTGGAATGGTAACAATAGAAGCTTGCCGCTGGAGGAAGTGTTACATGGGGTGTTGGCATAAAAAGGGAAGCTTCAAGGGGAAACCGCCTTTGAAGGGCAAGTGGTGCACACACACAAGAGGGGCTGCGCTATTGTTTAGTTAGACAGTCTGACAGATAGAGGGAGAAAACACTTGCCAAACCAGTTTTTCTGGGGGCTTGTGGCCCAGAGGTAGCGACACCCCTATGGCAAGCTGCCAAGTTCCACACACCAAGAGAGGGGTTCAGCCATCTTGGGAGTGGGTAGAATAGAGCACTCTGGGATAGCTAGATGCCACACTGCACAGGAAGTTGTCATCAGACAGGAAGTTGTCATCAGGTGGGAGAGAGCCAAGTAACACATTGACTAGTGACCACAACCTCCCCTAAGGGCACTTTCTCACTTTCTGGGCATAAAGGAGGCACCTCGGGCCCCCAGAACTCAGATCTCTCCTGTATTGGAAAAGAGGACTGAAGAAGGACTTCCCTGCTGACCTTGGACTTGGCAAAGAGAGGCTGCACCAGAGTTAGACTTCACCTGCTGCTCCTTGGGCTAGTGGAGAGAGGAGGATGCCTGTGGTGCCTGGCTCATGGGGAAGTTGTCCATTGAGCACAGCCAGAAGCGGATAGTCCAAGAGTCCTTTGGATGACTTCCTGTTTACCATGTGTTAGACCTGGCATCTTTTGGCATGTTTCCCCTGAGTTTTTGCTTTCTGACCTCCCGTTTTTGACTCTGTATGTGCTGGCTTAGTGTTTCTGCGCACTTTTCTCACTGCTGATCAGTGGTAAAGTGCAAGTGCTCCTGTGGTAAAATGTGTTATGGATTGGTGTTTCCATGATTGGATATTTGATTTAATTGTTAGTCCCCAGTAAAGTGCACTGAGTGTGCCAGGGCCTGTAAATCGAATGCTACTAGTGGGCCTGCAGCACTGATTGTGCCACCCACGTGAGTAGCCCTGAAAAGGTACCCCAGACCTGCCATTGCAGAGTCTGCGCGCAGTTTGTAACTGCCATGTCGACTTGGCCAGTGCACACACTTGCCAGTCCCTAACCGTCCCTTTTCTTACATGTCAGGCACCCCTTAGGTAGGCCCAAGGTACCCCTGTGGGCAGGGTGCAGTGTAGGTGAAAGGTAGGACATGCCCTGGTGTGTGTGGCATGTCCTGATAGTGAATTACAGCCAATTTCGTTTTTCACTATTGCAAGGTTACCTGTTCCCCATAGGACAGAATGGGAAGTTTTTTTATAACATCTTATAGACAAAACTGGCCCAGGGAATTAGGTAAGAAAATAAAGTTTAGTATGCCTGAACTCAGAATCTAAAGATGCATCTTTTAGTGAAGGTGATTTTTTCATTCTGTGTTTGAAAATACCACTTTTAGAAAGTAGGTATTTTTTTGCTCAGTCATCCCGTGTGCCTCTGCTGGAATGTGGATTGCCTGTCTGGGTTTTGGATGACAGAAGGCTGGGGAGCAGGAGTGGCTCCAGATAGTCTAGGTGGGTCAGGAAAGGGCTAAATAGACCTGGGCTGCAATGGGGGAAGGAGGAGGAGATTTCCTTGCACCTCAAAGGGCGTGGTCTGCCTCTGACAATGCTGTCTCCACCTCCTGCCAGGAAATCACACCAGAGAAGGCAGAACTGGTTCTGGCTGGGCACAGACACTCTCTATTTAGAAAAAGAGAGAGGGACCCTATATCACCACAGGGGTAGGGTGCCTATAGACCAAAAGTAAAAAAAACAATCCCCTTGGGAACAGATGTACCACCACAACAACTGATTCTCACAACCACCACCAAATTTAATATCAATCACCCAGGGTCAACCCAACACAGAGGTGCAAATTACATGAACTCTAAAATCAAGTCAGAAAAAACAATTGTTTTCTCTTTTCAATTTATTAAAATTATATATGTACATATTCTAGCTAATCACAGTGTTAAAAACATTTTATACGACAATTTAATACTCAAATGTGTCATTCAATAAAAACAACTAATCACAAATACAATAACAAATTAAAAAAACACAATTACAGCAAGTGGGAAAGCAGCAAGAAAAAATATTTTCAAATCAAGAAGACATCACAATTATAAGACAAAAAATAGGATGTAAATGCACACAATTAGATCAACAAATTCTTGTTCAATGATAGCCATAAAGTGTTGCACTTGTCATCAATCCGTGATGTATTCAACAACAAAGCATCGACGCGTTTCGGTGGGTCCAACGAAATATCACCCCCACCTTCTTCAGGAAAGCCAATATCTTCCCACCTTGCTTGAATGTTTCTAAGTGAGATACAATAAAATAAAACATATATAACGACCATTATGGGTTGATTAAAAAGTTCACAATTAACATCCTCTGTGGGTTACTCCCAAGCACTCGAACATTCTAACTTTCGCGCATACTTCCAATTCTCACCGAGATTGCCATTAGTCTTCACCATACTTCATTCACTCAATAACTCAGCGACATAGGGCAAGCATATCTCAAAGTCGAATTGCTGCCCCTCTGGGGTACAGTTTAGGGATGCCAACTCCGTTGCTCACAAACATTAAAAACCAAACATACTTCCAGTTACCATTAAACTTGCCACCCGTCTCAACCATACTTCATTCACTCATTTGCTCATACAATAGAGGGCAAACATACCTTCAAAATAAAAATATACTGCCCAACTAAGGAATAGTTCAGGAATACGGACTACGTTCCTCTCCGTACAGAGCTACAAAAAATACAAAAAGGATAAAACACCATCAGGTTCACATCCTACTTTCTCTGGGCTCTATGTCACAATGTGCTGCACTTCTTTAGGCATTTACCTTTATATGAGGCAGAAAACCCTCACACTCATGTTTTGAGCAACCGGGCTCCTTATTAATGGTTCACTTCCTTATGCCAGTAGTTAAAGATGGATAAAATCCCAATCTGCATAAAAACAATATGCAGAAAAATGTTACAAACATACACCTTGCGTATCACTATCAGCTAAGGTCTTAGAAAATTAGGGACTCCCAAAATAATTACCTGTTTAATAATAATAAAGAAGTCCAGGCTAGTTCCGTCTCTCTAGCACATCAACAGGAGGGAAGGCTCATTCTCTCTCCCCAAGCAGTATATTCATTAAACCGTATCTACACATACAGAGATAAAATATGATCACCGTAACTGTGATGTAATCTCCAAAAAACACCAAATTGGAGCCCATGCTTTACGTATAAGTTACGAACCAATTGTAATACCCAGGCAATATTCTACAACTGGTTAAATGGTTTAAAAAAAAGGAGGAAACCAAAGATTTGGGACAGTGCCCTATTGTTTACTGAACCCATATACGGGGACTAACCATCTCCCATTTCTATAGATCTCCATAAAACCGGGTCAAATATGTGTGCCCAATTGCATGACCCGAACAAAGTCTCGGAAGACAGACATCATGAGTCACAAACCCCACACTCCTAATTAAGAGCTTGAAGTCTAAGCTCCAATCTAAACAGGACTAACTGCACGGTCCAGACGAACAGCCGTCTCCCGCTTACCTGTCCAGCAGATTACACGTTATTTCAACCGGGGTTCCAACACGGGGTACTTTGCCTCCGTATGCGTAGCTCTTCACATCCCGAGTACGCTTCTATTTAAACCCTGAATAGCCGTGCCTCAAATTGACGATCTAGAAACTAACCCTACAACAGCTGTGATCAAAATATCACGTGTCTTTAAGTCAATTCCGGCAGCGCCATCTTGGAACAGTAATCCGAAACGGTGGCGCTTATAAATCATAAAGATTGCCGCACCAAACAGCTACTAATGCGGCCATATACCTCAAAGAGGTTAGTGGCATCTTCATAATTATACATTTAAATCTCTCTGCCTAAGAGATCAAAGGATTTTGGGATATAAATATTGGGGCCCAGACCCCTGAACTTTAGAACTCTTTTGGGATCAAGAAGACTGCCAAGAAGAAGAGCCGGAGAAGCTGTGAGGAGGAACTACCACTTTGCTGTGTGCTTTGCTGTGTTGGCCTGCAGTGGCTGCTTCTGTCTTGGGCAGTGAAAGGCCTGGTCTGGACTTTCTGCAATCTACTTTTGGGAGTTTCTCCAAGGGCCTGAGGTAGAGCTTGCCCCCCTGTTCAAGAAGTCTCAGGAACAGCAAAGACTTCAAGTTCTTCTGCCCTCAGCACTGGGGACTGTGTGTTTTGTGCTGCAACAGAAGAAAAGCAACTCGACGACGTCGACGCTGCCGACTCCGTGTCCCAAAGGCATCGCAGAGGGCACCGCCGCAATGCCGCAACGCGACCCTGGTCTCACCGACGATGCCTGCTGATGCCGCCACCGAGCCGCTGCTCGCACCGCGACCTGTGGGCACTGCACTCCACACCGCTACGCTTTACGACGACGCCTTGGTGCTGCAGAGGGCACCGCCGCAACACCGCACCGCGGCCCTGGTCTCACCGACAAGGCCTGCTGACGCTGCCACCGAGCCGCTGCTCGCACTGCGACCTGTGGGCACCGCCTCGCTTCACGACGAGGCCTTGGTATCCCCGACGACGCCGCTCCACGCCGAAATCTATGCCGCTGCTTGCACCATGGTTGGAGGGCACCGCTCGTAAAGTTATACGACGCACCGCCCTCATCCCGCACCGCAGCCTTGGCCTACTGACGCCGGCGCCATCGACTCCAGTTCGTCAGCTGACGACAGAGCTTCAGCAACGACGACGCCGCTACTTTCACCGTGACCTGCCAGCACCGTGACGAGCACCGCCTTTATCTCGCACCGCGACCCTGGTCTCACTGACGATGCCATCCGACGCCGCCACTGAGCCTCTGCTCGCACAGCGACCTGAGGGCACCGCACGCCGCACCGCTGCACTTCGCACCGCAGCACACGGCACCTAATGGGGCGCTCCAGTCAGCTCCTGTCTTGAAAGTTTCGGGGTGATTCGTCAAGCGGGAGTTGAGAAAAAAGAGGGGTCCCAAAACGTGTTTTCTCCATGTTAATTTCCATAGGAAAATTTTTTCGCAGCTACAGCCTAAACTGCTGATCGGAATTACACCAAATTTGGAGAGGAAGCTTTTGGTCCAGAGTGCACTCTTTGCTTTAAATGGTGTAAATCCATTCAGTAGTTCCTGAGAAAAGTATTTATAAAAAAATATTAGTATCTGGTGACCGCGGTGGATCCGCAGGTCCTCCCAATCACGAGCTGACTTCTGATTGGCTACCAACACTTCAAACCAGGAAGTGTAGGCAGCCATCTTGTGACTCAGTTGAACTGAGTCACAAGAAAAAAGGTGAAAAAAGGATTAAAAACAAGAAAAGGGGTCAGGGTAGAAACACCCTGACCCCCTAGGCCTGCTCAGGGGGTCCCACAGGGACACCCAGGGCCAAAAAAGCATATTTTTTTTTTATGTTCGGGCGGATTCGCGTAGGGTTCGCGAATACGGCAGAAAAGAAAAAACAAAGCGCGGTCTCCCACGCTTCGTTTGTTTTACGCCCTCAGGTGGGCCAGGTCCTGGGGGCAATGCATAATTATGGTCCCCGCTGCCCTGGGTACCGCTACCTCCCCGGGGCTATACTCAGTTAAATGCGGGGGCACGCAGCCCCTCCGGCAGTCCCGGGGACCTCCACCTCCCGGGGGCTTATTGAATTGTAAATGTGCGGGGGGAGCTTCTTCCCCCACACACTGCCCTGGGGACTGCCACCTCCCCAGGGCTATCCTCATTTAAATGCGGGGGGCCAGTGCCCCCCGCAGCCCCGGGGACCGCCAGCTCCCCGGGGCTTTTCTGTAAATTATATGGTGGGGGGGCTCCTGCGCCCCCACACTGCCCCGGGGACCGCCACCTCCCCAGGGCATTGAGTATGCAAATACAGGGGTCCGTTGCGGACCCCAGGGTACCACCACCTCCCCAGGGCTTTTCTGTAAATTATAAGGTGTGGGATGGGGCTCCTGCCCCCCCCCCAGACTGCCCCGGGGACCGCCACCTCCCCAGGGCTATACTCATTTAAATGCGGGGGGCTCTCGCCCCTCCGCAGCCCCGGTGACCGCCACCTACCGGGGACTTATTGATTGAAAATGTGTGGGGGAAGCTCCTTCCCCCACACTCTGCCCTGGAGACCGCCACCTCCGCTTTTATATTTAAATGCGGGGGGCCTCGTGCCCCCCACAGCCCTGGGGACCACCACCTTCCCGGGGCTTTTATGTACATTATAAGGTGTGGGGGGGGCTCCTGGCCCCCCACACTGCCCCGGGGACCCCCACCTCCCTGGGGCTAAACTCATTTGAATGCGGGGGCACGCGCCCCCCCCCGCAGCCCCGGGGACCGCCACCTCCCCGGGGCTTATTGAATTATAGATGTGCAGGGCAGCTCCTTCCCCCATGCTGCCCTGGGGACCGCCACCTCCCCGGTCTTTTATATTTAAATGCCGGGGGGCCTGGCGCCCCCCCGCAGCCCCGGGGACCGCCACCTCCCCGAAGATTCGTCAAACGGCGCCAAAGAAATATTGGCAAAAGAAAAAACGCTTTTTGAATAGAAACAAGGTCCTAACTATAACTACCTAGTAGGTAATGTAATATATATATATATATATTCACTGAAAAAACCATAGGTTTCAGACATGTTATAGTTAGGAATTAGCATTTAAAAAACCTTTGAAATTCACTGAAAAAACCATAGGTTTCAGGCTTGTTATAGTTAGGAATTAGCATTTTAAAAACCTTTGAAATTCACTGAAAAAACCATAGGTTTTAGGGAAAGTTATAGTTAGTTGGACATTGCACTCGTACAAAACCCGTGAAATTCCCCCGTTATAGTTAGTTCAGCTAACTATAACTCGCGCCCCGCAATGCACTGCTGATGACGTCACATATTACATCACTCATGACATGGTCAGTGACATCACTGATGACATCACTGATGACATCTCAAATGACATCACTGATGACATCATCCATGTGAGAATTTAATGCATCTTCTCACACCCTAATATAACGTTTGATACACCCACTCTAAATTACAGACTGCCATTCTCAAAACCATACACACTCCAATACCAATAAGTACATACCCACTCACTGATTCTTAGGTCTACACACACACATCTACTCACTCACCCGTACAGTCACTCATACTTACAGTCACTCAGTACAGGACTATCATATGCACTCATACACCTATATAAACACTCACACAACGCAACTCATCCATAGAGGTACTCACACACCTAGTCAGTCATGCAAATAATTAATCACACTCCAATTTACTCACCTATACAGTTATACACACCAGCTCACTTATTCATAAAAATACTAGCACATTCTTACGCTCCTATGCAATCACTGATGCAAGCACACACTCATCCATATAGCCACTCTCACAATCACACACTCTCACTTATAGCCATCTATATACTCCAACACACATATATACTGCCTTTCACATATGTAGTTACTCACACATGTACCACTGAGATATACATTCAATCACTAACACACCCATACACACACTCACCCACCCATACAGTCCATCACAGACACACTCTTGAAACCATGCACCCAGTGAATCACCCACTCACACATCTATGCACAGTCACACACACCCCACCCACACAAACACTGAGGCACCCATATAGATACTCAGAGAACCAATCCATAACCCATATAGACACTCATTTAGCTAGTCAGAAACCCATGCAGCTGCTTACACAACAACAGACAGACGGATACAGACATTCACACAGTTTAGTCACTCACCCATGCATCCAGTAAGATATGTTTAATCACTCACTTATAGACTCAGTCACGCACCTACTAAATCATCCATTCAGACGCTTATACACCCACTCATTCTTCAATACGCCTTTCCCTATATATATTAAACATATTTAAACTTTACAGAAACACACAGTCACTGGATGATGTCAGTGATGTCATCAGTGATGTCACTGACCATGTCATGAGTGATGTAATATGTGACGTCATCAGCAGTGCATTGCGGGGCGCGAGTTATAGTTAGCTGAACTAACTATAACGGGGGAATTTCACGGGTTTTGTACGAGTGCAATGTCCAACTAACTATAACTTTCCCTAAAACCTATGGTTTTTTCAGTGAATTTCAAAGGTTTTTTAAATGCTAAACCCTAACTATAACAGGCCTGAAACCTATGGTTTTTTCAGTGAATTTCAAAGGTTTTTAAAATGCTAATTCCTAACTATAACAAGCCTGAAACCTATGGTTTTTTCAGTGAATATATATATATATATTACATTACCTACTAGGTAGTTATAGTTAGGACCTTGTTTCTATTCAAAAAGCGTTTTTTCTTTTGCCAATATTTCTTTGGCGCCGTTTGACGAATCTTCGTGAAATTTTCAAAACTAATGGGGCGCTCCAGTCAGCTCCTGTCTTGAAAGTTTCGGGGTGATTCGTCAAGCGGGAGTTGAGAAAAAAGAGGGGTCCCAAAACGTGTTTTCTCCATGTTAATTTCCATAGGAAACATTTGTCGCAGCTACAGCCTAAACTGCTGATCGGAATTACACCAAATTTGGAGAGGAAGCTTTTGGTCCAGAGTGCACTCTTTGCTTTAAATGGTGTAAATCCATTCAGTAGTTCCTGAGAAAAGTATTTATAAAAAAATATTAGTATCTGGTGACCGCGGTGGATCCGCAGGTCCTCCCAATCACGAGCTGACTTCTGATTGGCTACCAACACTTCAAACCAGGAAGTGTAGGCAGCCATCTTGTGACTCAGTTGAACTGAGTCACAAGAAAAAAGGTGAAAAAGGATTAAAAACAAGAAAAGGGGTCAGGGTAGAAACACCCTGACCCCCTAGGCCTGCTCAGGGGGTCCCACAGGGACACCCAGGGCCAAAAAAGCATTTTTTTTTTTTATGTTCGGGCGGATTCGCGTAGGGTTCGCGAATACGGCAGAAAAAAAACAAACAAAGCGCGGTCTCCCACGCTTCGTTTGTTTTACGCCCTCAGGTGGGCCAGGTCCTGGGGGCAATGCATAATTATGGTCCCCGCTGCCCTGGGTACCGCTACCTCCCCGGGGCTATACTCAGTTAAATGCGGGGGCACGCAGCCCCTCCGGCAGTCCCGGGGACCTCCACCTCCCGGGGGCTTATTGAATTGTAAATGTGCGGGGGGAGCTTCTTCCCCCACACACTGCCCTGGGGACTGCCACCTCCCCAGAGCTATCCTCATTTAAATGCGGGGGGGGCAGTGCCCCCCGCAGCCCCGGGGACCGCCAGCTCCCCGGGGCTTTTCTGTAAATTATATGGTGGGGGGGCACACAGTCACTGGATGATGTCAGTGATGTCATCAGTGATTTTTATCGTTTTTGGTCTTGTCTTAAGTATATAAAAATATTGGATATTTTTCTAAACTGGTGTGGTGTCCTTTTGTAGTGCTTACACTGTATTATTGTTGGTTATGTGCAAATGCTTTACACACTGCCTCGAAGATAAGCCTGACTGCTCGTGCCAAGCTACCAAGGGGGTGAGCAGGGGTTATTTTAGGAGTGTAACTCCCTTACCCTGACTAGGAAGAAGGGTCCCTATTTGGGCAGAGGTGCAAGCCCTTGCCAACTAGAGACCCCCATTTCTAACACCAGCACAGGACCACAAAAGCAGAGGAAGTCTGCTTTTGCGAGCTGGTAGCCCAGATCACCGGATCATCGCTCCTCGTCACAGTGCAGCCTGGGAGACTGAGACCCAATACCCAAAAGTTGCACCCGAGCCTGCTAGACCCAGGAGAGTTGTGAGAGTGCAGTTTGGTTGTCCAGAGGAGAGTTATCACCAAGAGAAGGGAACTGCTGCTTTGGTTGTCCTCAGTGACCAGCTGTCGAATGGCGACTGGACTTTTGCTGGATCAAAGAGGACTTTGATGGATGTCAACCCCGGTGGCCACAGACACTCCACCTAGATCATGGACCAAGGAGTGGCTTTGGGAACACCCCATCGACCTCACAGCATCTTCAACATCCTGTATCCCTTGCATCAGGACCACTCCATGGAAATCAATGGCATGTGCTCATTAACGCTGGAACTGAACTGGAGACTGCTATTCTTGCAAAGGTATCTGTTACTTTTGACGTTGTTGTTCCCTCTGACTGGCTCCCCATTGGAGATAGCAACCCAAAGTTATCCAAAGTGATTGTATGCAACCTTGATGTAACTATCATTTTCTGAAAACGTTTCTAAGTTTCAAATTTGTTGAATTTGTCAATTGCTGTTTGCTTTTAAGTGAAAAGTCTTGATTTATTGTTTATTTAGAAGTCTATACCTCCAGAACCCTTCAGTGGGTCTTTTTCATTTCGGTGTGCATTAGTTCATAAAAATCTAGTCTATTTTTACAAATTGGTGTTGGATTTATAGAGTTGTGTTTCTTTCTTCTTCGATAGTTTTGGTAGTGTGTAAATGCTTTACACTTTGAAGCCTGACTGCTCAAAGCCACAGCTACCCAGGGATGAGCTAAGGTTTGACAAATGAAGCCTGGCTGGTCCTGAGAAGGGTTGGAAGTGTATTACATGGAGCGGTCTCACAACTACACCTTATAATACACCTAATTTCCTCATAGTGACGCCAAGCCTCTGGTCTTCCTTGATCATGCTTTCAGTGCATAAACCTCGCACATCTTTGTGCCTCTGTTGTGGGTGCTCCAGGCTGGAGATGACCCTGCTGTGAGGGGCATCACGGAACGAAGGCTGTGTGTGGAGAGAAGCCTGGAGAGGGCATTTCAAAGGAGGACCACCTCAAACCATTCCCGAAGAATGACAGTGCAGGGTTAGCTTTAGCGTTCATGGCGCCCAGAGCGACATCCTCTGAAAATGAAACAGTGCTGATTGTCAGTACCTGACACTACCGGCCCCTTTAAAACACTAGTGTTGGCATAGCTGGCTCGCAAATAGTATGGCAGCCCGATTTATTCTTGCAAACTCCTGGAAAGCCAATCTGAGTGGAAACAGCGGCATGGGGAGTTTGGAAATTATTTGATGCCCACTGATGGCAAGACGTGTTCAGCAGAAAGGAAGAAAGCTCTGCTAGTTGAGTTATTAAGAGATATTGTGCAGGAAATGTTTGACACTATTTCAGAGATTAAGGTGCCACCTGGACAGTTTATACCACCGGATAAATAGAAGAAGCAATTGTTCATTTAGAAGAAGATGTCACTGAAATGTCCAGTTCAATGTTGTAACTTCATGGATTCTTCAAAAGGAAACAGAATGGACAAAAAAGTACTGAGGAGTACATTGCAGATTTGAGGATTTTAGCTGCAAATGACGAATTAAGCAACAAAATAGGCACTTAGGGCCTCATTTAGATCTTGGCGGGTGAGTTACTCCATCACAACGGTGACAGATATCCCGTCTGCCGAAATATAAATCCCATAGGATATAATAGAGAAACACTAAGCAGTTGTATACCCTGCATAGGATGTGTAAGGGGATCTGAGGGGATCTGAACATAGGATAAAAATGGCTCAGAGTCTGTAGTTCATAAAGTATGCCCCATACCACTGAGTATCAGAGGCAGTCATAAAAACATCTGGATAATTTATGTGAAAATAGTATATTAGAAGTCACGCACTCATCTGAATGGATTTCAGCCGTCATGATTGCGCACAAAAAAATCAGGTGAGATTCGTCTTTGCGCAGACTTATGTTGTCTAAATAAAGTTTTGATGATAACTTATCACCCCCTCCTTAAAATGTATGCCTTGTTCTTAGTCACTGGGGGATGTGTTTTCCCTCTCATTGATTCTAAGTCCACTTATTATCAGGTCGCCTTGTCTGAGGATTCTGTAATTTAACTATATTTGTTATCCCGTTCGGTGCTTATAGATATTTGAGGCTACTGTTTGGTTTAGCCTCGGCAGCCAGCGTGTTCCAAAAATAAATGAACAATCTTTTTAAGGGTATGCACAGGATGCACACATTTCAAGACAAAATTTTGATTTCTGAAAAAATCTTGAAGAACAATAGATTTCTTGATAAGTTTTATTGATCCTTCAGGCGACAATGTGACTCACTAAAGATGAATGCACCCGGTGAGGGTGATGGGAAACGCATTGTGAGTGTAGATGCCAGTTCGGTAGGGTTAGGTGATGTTTTCTTGCAAATTGTAGGTAATGAAGTGCGTACTGTGGCGTTCATTTCAGGTGAATAAGGGGGTTCTTATATACTTCTTATTGGTACCACTGAAAGAGAGGCACCTGCATGTCTGTGGGGTGTGGAAAGATATAAAATATATCTGTGGGGAAAACATTCTGATCTAGTAAGTGATCACAAGCTAATATTAAACATGTTGGATGTTATGTTATGTAGATTTGTAGAGCGCACTATCACCCAGGAGGGTAGCCTGACGCAGAGCAGGTGTGAGCCTAGGCACCCCTGGGGCCTAGTGAGACTACTCAAAAAGCCAGGTCTTCAGCTTCTAGTTGAATTCAAGAAGTGAGAAGAAGGCACTTTTCTGTAGTAGCAGATCATTCCACGCATTAGGCGCAATGTCGGAGAAGGCTTGACTGCCGGATCTGCTTTTCCATATGTGTGAAATGAGTGCAAGTAGGAGTCTGGACGACTAGAGGTGTCTGGACGGTTTCTGAAAGCAGATGCGATTGTTGAGGAATGCCAGGGCAGGGTTATGTAGCGCCTTGAAAGAAAGGAGTTTGAAATGTGCTCGTTTGTGTATTTGGAGCCAGTGGAGCTCTTTTGCGTTCGGTGGGTGTGATTGCCGCATGGGAGTTTGAGAGTGATTCTGTCCGCTGAGTTCTGAATGGCCTCCAGCCTTCTGGTAAGTTTTTGTTGATCCCGGCTAGAAGGTGTTCCCATAATCCAGCTTGCGTGTGACGAGGGCATGTGTGACCGTTTTCTGGGTTCTGATTTGGAACTATTTGAAAATCTTCCTCAGCCTTCGATGATAGTTGTGTATTGAATGAGCAGGATTGTGTAGTTGTGGCAATAGATGGCATTGTGCATCGAGCGGGTAAGATCACTGAAACTGAGTGGAAGGACCCTTGAGAGATGGACGCACAAAGCAGGCATGTGAAGACATTTCTGGTGAATGGTTGGCAACAAGAAGGGATTTGGATGTTAGCATGAGTAGTTTTGCTCAAATAACAGCCGAACGTAGTGTAGAAGGTAGTTACTTGGTAAGACATGGATTGTTTGTCTGTCCACAATCTTTGAGAGAAAGACTGGTTAGATTAGCTCATAGTTGGCAGCCAGGTTTTACTGCCACCAAAATGCTAGTTAAACCCTACTATTGGTGGCCATCAATTGAGGCCAACGTGGATGCATGTGGAAATACATGAAGTCCCTCCAATGTGACAAACATTGGAATGTAAGTAAAGACCTGATGTGTTTAACTGAAAACCCAGGAAAGCCATGGGATCAAGTTTCTATTCTTTTTGATGGGAAATATATTACCTTGAAAAAAGGGATGAGATTTTTAGTTGTCCTAACAGATTACTTTTCAAAATGGGTGCATTATTCATTTTACAAAATCCTACTACTGATATTGTTATTGAATTCCTAGAGTCTTTAGTGTTCAAGGGATTCCTGGAACATGTGTGCTAGACAACGATACACAATTTGTTTCTGACAAGATGGTGAAACTTCTAAAGTTTTGTGGCATTAACCAAGAAAAGGTGCCTTTGTATTGTCCTCCGCAGATGGTCTTGTAGAGCGTTCAAATATGTTTTTAAAGGAAGGATTACGAACCGCATTGAGGCATAGAATGAATGTTATAAAGTATCTCCTGGAAAATCAGTGCGAATTGCACCATGCGCAGTGGAAGACAGTGCTGCTTCTTCCTGCCACTCGAGTAGATGTTTTAATCGAGTGGCAGCTTCCTCAACGTGAACCGATTGTTTGTGAATATGGACGGTTGTGACCGTTCATGACCACATGCGTTGAGAAATCTCACTGGGAGGTGGTCTAGCGTTGGAGTTTCCTCAGTCACGCTCGCCAACTTTCCATTGGCGAGCACGAGTGAGGAAAGAACTCCACTCCGCTGTGTGAAGCGGAGTTTTTCCGAACTCCACCTGCTCTGCGGAGTGCTGATAACTCCACAAACTCGGCGAACGAAGCGGAGTTTACCGCCCAGGCCTACATCAGACCTTGCACTGAAGGGTATATATAAGGGGCTATTTTCTCTTCTCTTTCTGCTCTCTATCCACTCCTCCCCATTTTCTTTATTAACTCACTAGTTTCAACCCCACAACTCCATCAGGCTTTTGTGGTTTCAGGGCTGCCGGACGCACTATTGGAAGGGGTCCTTCTTAGAATGATTGTTTAAACATTTTTATGATGGTCGCCCATCAGAGTGCATGCATGGTGTGCATATTTCAATTAATTTTGTCAATCAATCAGTCAGGATATATAAAGCGCGGCAAATCACTCATGAGGGTCTCTAGGCACTGGAGTTGCTCGCTGCTTCACGGTGCTCTGTTTCATTCCAACAACCATATCTTGAGTCCTTTTCTGAATTCCTGGAGCGATGCTCCCTTCCTGAAGTGCAGGGGAAAGTCATTCCAGGCTTTGGCCATCAGGTGAGAGAAGGAGCGTCCTCCGCTGTTGGATTGGGCACTCGGGGGGTGTCTGCGAGGAAGAGAGAGGCAGTCCGGAGGTGTCTGGTTGGTTGATGGAAGGTCATTTATATGTTGATGTATGCTGGTCCTTCATCATGCAGGGCTTTACATGCATGGGTAGCATCTTGAACTGGCATTTCTTCTGGATGAGGAGTCAGTGTAGCTTCTTGAGGTACGGGTGATGTAAGTCCATCTGGGGAGGTCAAGGATGAGTCTTGCCGCTGTGTTTTGTATTGTGTGTAGTCTCTTCAGGAGGCCTGCAGTTATTCCTACGTAAAAAGTGTTACCGTAGTCTAGTCTGCTAATGACGAGGGCTTGAGTGACGGTCCTTCTGGTGTCAATTGGGAGCCACCTAAAGATCTTACAGAGCATGCGGAGGGTGTGGAAGCAGGCGGATGAGACTGCGTTTACCTGTTTCTGCATAGATAACTTGCTGGCCAAGATAATGCTGAGGTGCGGGCGTGGTCTGTCGGGGCTGGGGAAGGGCCAAGTTCAGCTGGCCACCAAGTGTCGTTCTATGCTGAGGTGTTGTTTCTAAAGATGAGGACTTCCGTCTTGTCTGATTCGAGCTTGAGACAGTTATCCTTCATCCACTCGGTGACGCTCATCATTTTGTTGATCCTTTAGCAAAATACATTCAAAATGCATTCAAATATTGCACTGCAGATGCTCCTGCATCAGCAGTAGCCTTCTTTGAATACATTAGTGTGGGCGACAATCTCACACCTAATGTCAGGATGTGAGGAACCCACAACTTCTTTGTAGTCTCACAGCACCAAGAAGGACCGACTGCTGCATTACAGTGTTCATACGGTCTCAACATTTATCTCAGAACTGGGAGCCCGACCACCAGACAAAGAGAATTAAAGAGCAGGATGAAGTCAAGATCAGATGGGAGATCCACAGCAACAGCTTCAAAGGGTCGTTGCTAAGAAGAGGGCAAATAAGAAAGAGAAGAACAAGATGGGACAATCAGACAAGCGCGTACCTGGAGAGTAGTCTCAGCAGAGAAGCCAGAAAAAGAAGAGGCTCTGTCAAGAGTTGAATAAACAGCGCCCTCCCACCCTGGCAATCTCTGCCAGTGCAATGGTGCATTGGTAGTGCTTATGGAGGGCGGGTAGGGGCCGGGCCCATTGGAATGTTGGGCCCTGGACAATTGCCTTCTTTGTCCTAGTCCTAAAATGGCTCTACAGTCGAGTCAAAGCCGAACCAGTGGTCTGGCTCATCCCTAAGTGTCAAAGGACATACAGAATCTTCAAAATATTTGGACTGTAAATTACACAAAAAAATAAAATCTAAGAACATGATAAAGACTTTAAAGTATAGAAAGTGTTTCCTTAATATATGGAAGTGTTTCCATTCAGTACATTAGATCACAATATTACATTGACTTTTATCTGAAGTGAAAGTTTATAAGCATGAACTGTATAACATTTATGAACTCTCCCGCTTGACAATGTCATGAGTGAGCAAAGACAATCGATTGTCTGGTGTCGCTTACATCATGACCAATGTTATTGTTATGGAACTTTACATTAAAGCATATGCAAGTGAGTTTTTTGTACAGAATCTATCTTGAACTGAGTTACGTGAAAGTGCTCTCAAATGCCCCTATCAAATAATTTAGACACATGAAGTGAATTGATTTGACTTAGATCACACTATTTAGGAATATGACACTTTACAACGCACGCGTTACAACGCGTGTCATTACAACAAATTTTTTACAGCGCAAAATCCATTACAACACATGTCGTTACAACGCATGTCGTTACAACGAATAATCCATTACAACGCAATTACTATTCTAACTCCGCCGGGGCGTTACTTTGGGGAATCAATCAATCAATCAATCACAGAATTTGTAGAGCGCACTACTTACCCGCGAGGGTCTCAAGGCGCTGGCGAGAGGGAAGGGGGGGGGTGCTGCTACTGGTCGAACAGCCAGGTCTTGAGTAGCCTCCTGAAGGTCAGCAGGTCTTGGGTCTGTCGTAGGCTTAGTGGAAGTGTGTGTAGGAGAGTAGGATCTGCTTCACAGGGGTACCCCCACTTTTTGCTGATACTTCACTGGTTTTCGACATTAGTCTGGCTGGGGCCCTGCTATTCAGAACCCCAGCCTAGCTGTTTCCTCTTTAAAAGGGTCTCCATGTGCCTTAGGCACATCTCTGATTGGGATCTGGAGTGCCCTTGTAAGTCCCTAGTATATGGTATACTATGTACCAAGGGCATAGGTACCTCAGAGGCCTGCCAGGGGCTGCAGCATATATTATGCCACCCCTGGTAGGCCATCCAAACTGACACCACAGGTCTGCTACTGCAGCCTGGGTAAGGTGGTGCATGCACCCCTTGCTGTGGTATAGGTTACCTATATCACTAAATGCATACACACATATAAACCTATCAGTCACTCCTAAGGCAGGCCTTATCAATCCTAAGGCAGAGTGCATGGTTTCTATGTGAGAGGGTGCCCCTGCATGAGCAGGGCCCCTCTGCAGCGTTCGGAGACCATCTCTGATGCTGTTTGTAGTGCAGCCTGACCATATACTCTTAAACGCATTATATCCTCGCGGTAAAATGCTAACTATGGAATGGCTGCACCGAAACATGTCGTGTTTGGTGTCAAACATCTTGGAATACTACCCCCCGCCAATTCTGGCGGCGGGGGTAGCATTCCACCCTTCTAGAGGGAAAGGCATGTTAACTCTGACGAGTCCGGTAACTTCTTTCCAGAGCCTGGCATCACAAAATGGATGCTACTGCCACAGACACGAGTCTGGCCTCCTGCTGCTGGACGAAACTCCGGCAGGGGAGGCCTGGACAATAGGTTTCCTGTCCCAGGGAGGTGTGACCACCTCCCCAGACAGGACAATGTGTATTGGGGCTGGGCGGGAGCACTTTCGGGTGCTTTGAAGTCCTGCACTGGGGGCACATTTGGTGTCCCTGTGCATACCCCAGTTCAAACCGGATCAGGGGCTTGCAGCCCCTGCTTTGGCGCGAACTGGACAAAGGGAAAGGGGTGTAGCCACCCCTCTGCCCTGACCCACCCATAGGTGGGGCCACAGAGTAGTCCATCCCCTATTTTTTGGAATAAAGGTAGGAACCCAGTCCTTAGGACTTAAGATTATACCTGGACGAAACTCTGAAACAGAATCCTGGACCTTCGACGCTCTACTCACGATTAGAGGACTGAAGAATCTCCCTTGGGGTCAAGGAGTGACTCCCCTGCTTGGCAGGCACCAAAGAAGCATCTGTCCGGTTCGCATCACTGAAGCTCCCGTCGGACGCCGAAGTCATCGCATCACCAGAGGTGGATTCTCAGACTTCCCGAGGCTACCCTGAGTCCCCAGCAAAGCTGAGGCCCGTGGCTATCGTGGGTAACGTGAGACCGTGACCCCTGGACACCGAGCACACTTGCAAGTGCACCATCTTCTGGGTCTCCCAAGAAGTCGTGCTATGGGCTCCGAGTAGCCCTAGCCTCCAGCACCACCTGCACCGAAGATCACTGGCCCCCACTCCACGAGTGTCCTGTAAGCCAGCTCCACGTGCGGCGTCACGAGGCTCCTTCGCGGTCGCTAGCCCGTTGGCTAGTAGCCCTTACCGAAGGCCAATCTTTTCTTTACTTGGCAGTCTGGTTGCTCCAGGCCTGCCCTCACTTACCCTTGCTGGGTGAGTTCCCCAGACCTTGCTGGTCTGCACCATCGACGATCTTCAGCTACATCGAGACTTGCCGTTGCCAAGGCTTGTTGGGTCCAATCTGGTCGCCGACACCGCAGCACTCGACAGACATCGTGTACCAGCCAGAATCCTGCTCCTGGTCGCCGACAACGCCTCCTGGACCTCGTAGCTGTAGAAACGAGATGACCGTCAACGCACCTGAAGCACTCGACATCGGTGGGCATCTGTCCATCGCCTCCCTGGTCACTGGCTAGTGACCCAGACTCTGTCCCCTCTGCTTTCAGGTTCTTCAGAACTCCGATCCACTCTTGGATCCACCCGGACACTTTTCTCCTGGTCGCCAGCAGCACTTTGCTGCAGATCGCCATAAGAAACGACGACGAAACCCCACCCCGAAAGGCACCTATGCACCCGGCTTCCCTGGGTGAGGTAACACGAGTACTCCGGTGCTCCCGTGGGTAGAGACTCTTCAAAGTCCTAGATCTCAAAGGGTTTTGTCCTAGTCCTCTTTAAAGCGTCCCTTTCCTCTATTTTCCCGATACCGACTTTCTCCATAGAAGTTAACGGCGTATCGCGGTTGTGTATTTACACTGCACGCGTCTCCCGTGGGTCCCCTGTGTCACTACCTTGGGTGGTTCCTTGTGGTCCAAGCACTTCTAGAGGCTCTAGGCCTAGTGTCTAGTTCAATCGTGGTTCGCATACCACTTTATTGGTATATGGTTTGGTACGCCCCTAGGGCCCAAACGTGTATTTGTGCTATTACTGTGATTTAAGATCTTATAACCTATGTATTTCGAACTCTAGCCTCATAAAGAGACTAGAGGGGTGTGTTTAGTAATAAATACATATATTTTGAATATATACCTGGTGTGGTGCTCTTTCATTTGGTCACTCAAGAGATTATAGACTGGTAAAACAAGCTGCTTTACATTCCTTCAAGACTTAGCCTGAAGGCTGCTCTCCATAGCTACCACTAGGATAGCTTTCAATAAGGTTGTCTTTAACCTACCTACCATAAGAGTCGATTTGGACTGGTGCAAGGTGCCCACTATAATTAGTGGACAGCATATGCCAGGCCAACTTCTCACATTGGTGTGCAGCGTGTGGGATTCCAGCTTGCTATTGTTTTACCAGATAATCTCAATTGAATTGATCAACTGAAAACCACTAAAGGTACCTAAGGTACATATAATTTAAGCTTAGAATATCAGTAAGTTCTACTGAACTTAGAGTTGTGTGTTAAGGGATAGCACAACCCTTTCTACAACTCAAGAGAGTTTAGTAGGCCACACTAGAGTAGGTAGTGCACACACCACACCACACTAGTAATGTCCTTAAAAGCAGGATCCAAAGATGCCCTGCAGGAAGCCATTGAGCTTCCCCTCCAAGTATGACACACTCCCATTCTTGGAACTGAGAGCTTTGTGTAACGTGAGGAAATTAAGGACAGGCCAAAGTCCCACCACCCAACACCTCCAGGAGTTGTTGGTGGCTTATGATCTTAGTAAGTCCTCAGAGACTGAAGGGGTAGGAGCAGAGGGTGGGCCAGCAGATGAGGAAGGGGCCAGGGGTACCACTACCCCCAGCCCCCCTCTGAAACTGACCAGGAGGGTGACAATGACCCTGACCTGGAGAACCCAATCCCTTCTGGGGAAGATGAAGATGAGGATCTGGAGAACCACACCTTTGTCCCCCCAGGAAGGATTATGAGTGTGCACAGAAAGTCTAGGTCTCCTTCTCAGGAGTCTAACCACTCTGGCACCTCAATAGGGAGCTCTGTTTCTTCTCACAGGAGGGAATCCTCTCATGAGAGAAGAAAGAGACTGGTCCAGTATGAGGAAACTCAACTAGAGATCAGGAAGAAGCAATTGGCTTTAGATAGAGAATCCCTAGATCTCCTTAGAGAGAGAAGAAAGTTGGGACTAGAGTCCCATGGTGGCAGCCATATCCCTAGAGATAGGGAAAGGTCCTATGACCATAGGAACCTGAGCAAGATTGTCCCTCCCTACCAGAGTGGGGATGATATCCACAAATGGATAACTGCTTTAGAGAGGGCCTGTAAAGTACAGAAGGTCCCTCAGGAGCAGTGGGCAGCAATCCTGTGGCTCTCCTTTGCTGACAAAGGTAGAGACAAGCTCCTCACTGTTAGAGAGGAGGATGCTGACAATTACAAGGTCTTGAAGAGTGCTCTTATTGATGGGTTTGGCCTAACCACTGAACAGTACAGGTTGAAGTTCAGAGACACCCAAAAAGCACAGACTCAAGACTGGGTAGACTATGTGGATTGTTCTGCCAAGGCTCTGGAAGGCTGGTTGATGGGCAGTAAGGTGTGTGACTTCTCAGGATTGTATAATCTGATAATGAGGGAGCAGATTCTTAATAACTGTCAAAACCAGCTGTTGCATCAGTACCTGGTTGACTCTGATCTGACCTCTCCCCAAGAATTGGGAAAGAAGGCAGACAAATGGGTCAGAACCAGGGTGAAGCAGAAGGTACAGAACCAAGGTGGGGAAACCAAGAAGCAAGATGCTAAGAACTCTGACAAGGGTGGGGAGAAGGGTAAAGATCAAAAGTCTTCATCAGGCCCCCAAAAATCTTCTTCTGGTGGGGATTCCCAGTCTACCAAGGGTAAAGGCCAAAGAAAACCATGGTGCAAGGTCTGTAAGCAAAAGACCCACTGGACCAGTGATTGCACCAAGTCCAAAGACTCCAGTCCAGCATCCACCAATGCCCCTAAGGCACCTGTTCCCCCTAGTACAGTTGGTGGAAGTGCTCCAGCAAAGGGTTTAGTAGGGTTCACCCTGGGAACTGAGTTGGGCTCTGACTTAGTCAGGGAGCTGACTCAGGCTGTGTTAGTCTGTGATGGAGGCATGGATGTGACCTCCACTGTGAGTCCCAGTAATCTGGGCAAGTACAGACAACAGCCTTTAATCAATGGACGAGAGGCTTTGGCATTTAGGGACACAGGGGCAAGTGTCACAATGGTGACACAAGACCTTGTGCTACCTGGGCAAGTTATACTTGGTGAAATGTACCAAGTGACCAATGCTAGCAATGTCAGAACAGACCATACTCTGGCAGTTGTTAACTTCTCCTGGGGAGGGGTAACTGGCCTTAAGAAGGTTGTGGTAAGTGCAAACCTACCAGTCGAATGCTTGCTTGGCAATGACTTAGAGACTTCTGCTTGGGCAGAAGTGGAGCTCAGGACCCATGCAGAAATGCTGGGGATCCCTGCAGATGTGTTTGCTGTGACCAGGTCACAAGCTAAACTGTCTAAAACTGAACAGGCCTTGGATTCTGGAAGAATGGACCAAGTGCCTTCCAAGAGGAGGAGTAGTAGGGTTAAGGTAGTGCCTTCCCCCTTGGCTCAGGAGGAAGATCAGTCCCTTGAGGGGATGATCTCAGCCCTGAAGAAGGAACTGTCCCAGAGGAACTTGAGCCTGACCAGGTTGAGTTCTTGGGGACAGGGGGACCTTCTAGGGCAGATCTGAGCCAGGAGCAGCAGAGCTGCCCCTCCTTGAACCCCTCAGACAGCAAGCTGCTGCTGAGGCTGCTGGGAAAGCTAGTGGTCCCCATACAGTGTATTGGGATGATGGACTCCTGTACTCAGAGAGTAGAGACCCCAAGCCTGGTGCTACCAGGAGGTTGGTAATACCTTTGAAGTTCAGGGGCTTCCTATTGACCCTAGCCCATGATATTCCCTTAGCAGGACACCTGGGCCAGAACAAGACTTGGGACAGAATTGTCCCTCACTTTCACTGGCCCCACATGTCTGAAGACAGTAAGGAGTTTTGTCGCTTCCTGTGTAACCTGCCAAGCCAGTGGCAAAGCAGGTGGCACTACAAAGGCCCCCTGATACCACTACCTGTGGTGGGGGTGCCCTTTGAGAGGGTAGGGATTGACATTGTTGGTCCCATGGATCCCCAAACAGCATCTGGGCACAGATTTATACTGGTGGTAGTGGATCATGCCACCAGGTATCCAGAGGCTATACCCTTAGGACCACTACAGCACCTGTGGTGGCAAGGGCCCTCCTGGGAATTTTCTCAAGAGTGGGCTTTCCTAAGGAGGTGGTATCAGACAGGGGTGCAAACTTCATGTCTGGGTACTTAAAGGCAATGTGGAAGGAGTGTGGAGTTACTTATAAGTTCACCACACCCTATCACCCACAATGCAATGGTTTAGTTGAGAGATTCAACAAAACCTTGAAGGGCATGATTAAAGGGCTCCCAGAAAAGCTTAGGCGTAGATGGGACATACTCTTGCCCTGCCTTTTATTCGCATATAGGGAGGTGCCTCAGAAGGGGGTTGGTTACAGCCCTTTTGAACTTCTGTTTGGCCACCCTGTGAGGGGTCCACTGTGCTTGGTGAAGGAAGGATGGGAGTTACCTCTCAAGCCCCCAAAGCAAGATATAGTGGACTATGTACTTGGTCTCCGCTCCAGGATGGCTGAGTACATGAAAAAGGCAACCAAAAACCTTGAGGCTAGCCAGGAACTTCAAAAGGCCTGGCATGACCAAAAGGCTGTCCTAACTGTTTACCAGCCAGGACAGAAGGTGTGGGTGTTGGAGCCAGTGGCCCCAGCAGCTCTCCAAGACAAATGGAGTGGACCCCACACTATTGTTGAGCAGAAGGGTGAGGTCACTTACTTAGTAGACCTGGGAACACCCAGGAGTCCCCACAGGGTTCTCCATGTCAACAGACTTAAGCCATATGTGGACAGGGCAGACATGGGCTTGCTCATGGCTACTGATGAAGGGCAGGAGGAAGAGAGTGACCCACTCCCTGACCTGCTCTCACAGAACCCTGACGATGGGTCAGTTGATGGTGCAGCCTTGGCAGGCAGCCTCACTACCCAGCAACAAACTGATTGCAGGCAAGTCCTCAATCAGTTTAGACATATGTTTTCTCTGACACCCAGTCAGACCACCTGGTGCACTCATGAAGTGGACACTGGGGACAGTCTGCCTATTAAAAACAAGATTTATAGGCAACCTGACCATGTCAGGGACTGTATCAGGACTGAAGTCCAGAAGATGTTGGAATTGGGAGTGATTGAGCCCTCAGATAGCCCTTGGGCTAGTCCAGTAGTCCTAGTACCTAAACCTCACACCAGTGGTGGGAAAAGAGAGATGAGGTTTTGTGTAGACTACAGGGGCCTCAATGCAGTCACTAGGACTGATGCCCATCCAATACCCAGGGCAGATGAGCTCATAGATACTTTGGCCTCTGCCAAATATCTCAGCACATTTGACCTAACAGTTGGCTACTGGCAGATCAGACTAGCTGATGCTGCAAAGCCCAAAACAGCATTTTCAACCCCTAGTGGGCATTATCAATTTGTGGTGATGCCCTTTGGTCTGAAAAATGCACCTGCCACTTTCCAGAGGTTGGTGAACACAGTTCTCACAGGACTGGAGGCCTATAGTGCAGCTTATCTAGATGATATTGCTGTCTTTAGCTCCACCTGGGAGGATCACCTGGTCCACCTCGGGAATGTTTTACAGGCCCTGCAAAAGGCAGGCCTGACTATCAAGGCCACTAAGTGCCAGATAGGGCAGAGTCAGGTTGTGTACCTGGGCCACCTTGTGGGTGGAGGCCAGGTTCAACCTTTGCAGAGCAAGATCCAGACCATCATGGACTGGACTGCTCCCACTACCCAGACTCAGGTGAGAGCCTTCTTAGGCCTGACTGGGTACTATAGGAGATTTGTCAAGGGGTATGGATCAATAGTGACACCCTTGAATGACTTAACTTCTAAGAAAATGCCCAAAAAGGTTCAGTGGACAGTTAGCTGTCAAAAGGCATTTGATGACCTCAAGCAGGCCATGTGCACTGCTCCAATTCTGCAGAATCCTGATTACTCCAAGAAGTTCATTGTTCAAACTGATGCATCTGAATTGGGGGTAGGGGCTGTACTGTCACAATTGAATGAAGAAGGTCAGGATCAGCCAGTAGCTTTTATTAGCAGAAGGCTGACCCCTAGAGAGAAACGTTGGTCAGCCATAGAGAGGGAGGCCTTTGCTGTGGTCTGGGCTCTGAAGAAGTTGAGGCCATACTTGTTTGGTACACACTTCCTGGTTCAGACAGACCATAAGCCCCTCTTATGGCTAAAACAAATGAAGGGTGAAAACCCCAAACTGCTTAGGTGGTCCATTTCCTACAGGGGATGGACTTTACAGTGGAACATAGGCCTGGGAGTAACCATGCGAATGCAGATGGACTCTCTAGGTATTTCCACTTAGAACATGAAGACTTAACTGGGCAAGGTTAGTTTAATGTCCCTACGTTTGGGGGGTTGTGTAGGAGAGTAGGATCTGCTTCACAGGGGTACCCCCACTTTTTGCTGATACTTCACTGGTTTTCGACATTAGTCTGGCTGGGGCCCTGCTATTCAGAACCCCAGCCTAGCTGTTTCCTCTTTAAAAGGGTCTCCATGTGCCTTAGGCACATCTCTGATTGGGATCTGGAGTGCCCTTGTAAGTCCCTAGTATATGGTATACTATGTACCAAGGGCATAGGTACCTCAGAGGCCTGCCAGGGGCTGCAGCATATATTATGCCACCCCTGGTAGGCCATCCAAAACTGACACCACAGGTCTGCTACTGCAGCCTGGGTAAGGTGGTGCATGCACCCCTTGCTGTGGTATAGGTTACCTATATCACTAAATGCATACACACATATAAACCTATCAGTCACTCCTAAGGCAGGCCTTATCAATCCTAAGGCAGAGTGCATGGTTTCTATGTGAGAGGGTGCCCCTGCATGAGCAGGGCCCCTCTGCAGCGTTCGGAGACCATCTCTGATGCTGTTTGTAGTGCAGCCTGACCATATACTCTTAAACGCATTATATCCTCGCGGTAAAATGCTAACTATGGAATGGCTGCACCGAAACATGTCGTGTTTGGTGTCAAACATCTTGGAATACTACCCCCCGCCAATTCTGGCGGCGGGGGTAGCATTCCACCCTTCTAGAGGGAAAGGCATGTTAACTCTGACGAGTCCGGTAACTTCTTTCCAGAGCCTGGCATCACAAAATGGATGCTACTGCCACAGACACGAGTCTGGCCTCCTGCTGCTGGACGAAACTCCGGCAGGGGAGGCCTGGACAATAGGTTTCCTGTCCCAGGGAGGTGTGACCACCTCCCCAGACAGGACAATGTGTATTGGGGCTGGGCGGGAGCACTTTCGGGTGCTTTGAAGTCCTGCACTGGGGGCACATTTGGTGTCCCTAGTGCATACCCCAGTTCAAACCGGATCAGGGGCTTGCAGCCCCTGCTTTGGCGCGAACTGGACAAAGGGAAAGGGGTGTAGCCACCCCTCTGCCCTGACCCACCCATAGGTGGGGCCACAGAGTAGTCCATCCCCTATTTTTTGGAATAAAGGTAGGAACCCAGTCCTTAGGACTTTAGATTATACCTGGACGAAACTCTGAAACAGAATCCTGGACCTTCGACGCTCTACTCACGATTAGAGGACTGAAGAATCTCCCTTGGGGTCAAGGAGTGACTCCCCTGCTTGGCAGGCACCAAAGAAGCATCTGTCCGGTTCGCATCACTGAAGCTCCCGTCGGACGCCGAAGTCATCGCATCACCAGAGGTGGATTCTCAGACTTCCCGAGGCTACCCTGAGTCCCCAGCAAAGCTGAGGCCCGTGGCTATCGTGGGTAACGTGAGACCGTGACCCCTGGACACCGAGCACACTTGCAAGTGCACCATCTTCTGGGTCTCCCAAGAAGTCGTGCTTTGGGCTCCGAGTAGCCCTAGCCTCCAGCACCACCTGCACCGAAGATCACTGGCCCCCACTCCACGAGTGTCCTGTAAGCCAGCTCCACGTGCGGCGTCACGAGGCTCCTTCGCGGTCGCTAGCCCGTTGGCTAGTAGCCCTTACCGAAGGCCAATCTTTTCTTTACTTGGCAGTCTGGTTGCTCCAGGCCTGCCCTCACTTACCCTTGCTGGGTGAGTTCCCCAGACCTTGCTGGTCTGCACCATCGACGATCTTCAGCTACATCGAGACTTGCCGTTGCCAAGGCTTGTTGGGTCCAATCTGGTCGCCGACACCGCAGCACTCGACAGACATCGTGTACCAGCCAGAATCCTGCTCCTGGTCGCCGACAACGCCTCCTGGACCTCGTGGCTGCAGAAACGAGACGACCGTCAACGCACCTGAAGCACTCGACATCGGTGGGCATCTGTCCATCGCCTCCCTGGTCACTGGCTAGTGACCCAGACTCTGTCCCCTCTGCTTTCAGGTTCTTCAGAACTCCGATCCACTCTTGGATCCACCCGGACACTTTTCTCCTGGTCGCCAGCAGCACTTTGCAGCAGATCGCCATAAGAACCGACGACGAAACCCGACCCCGAAAGGCACCTATGCACCCGGCTTCCCTGGGTGAGGTAACACGAGTACTCCGGTGCTCCCGTGGGTAGAGACTCTTCAAAGTCCTAGATCTCAAAGGGTTTTGTCCTAGTCCTCTTTAAAGTGTCCCTTTCCTCTATTTTCCCGATCCCGACTTTCTCCATAGAAGTTAACGGCGTATCGCGGTTGTGTATTTACACTGCACGCGTCTCCCGTGGGTCCCCTGTGTCACTACCTTGGGTGGTTCCTTGTGGTCCAAGCACTTCTAGAGGCTCTAGGCCTAGTGTCTAGTTCAGTCGTGGTTCGCATACCACTTTATTGGTATATGGTTTGGTACGCCCCTAGGGCCCAAACGTGTATTTGTGCTATTACTGTGATTTAAGATCTTATAACCTATGTACTTCGAACTCTAGCCTCATAAAGAGACTAGAGGGGTGTGTTTAGTAATAAATACATATATTTTGAATATATACCTGGTGTGGTGCTCTTTCATTTGGTCACTCAAGAGATTATAGACTGGTAAAACAAGCTGCTTTACATTCCTTCAAGACTTAGCCTGAAGGCTGCTCTCCATAGCTACCACTAGGATAGCTTTCAATAAGGTTGTCTTTAACCTACCTACCATAAGAGTCGATTTGGACTGGTGCAAGGTGCCCACTATAATTAGTGGACAGCATATGCCAGGCCAACTTCTCACAGTGTGTTCCAGGTCTTGGCGGCGAGGTGTGAGAAGGATCTGCCGCCGGTGGTTGTTCTTCGAATGCGAGGGACGGTGGCGAGGGAGAGGTCGGCGGAGCGGAGCTGGCGGTTGGGGACGTAGAAGAAGAGTCGTCTGTTGAGGTAGGCTGGGCCAGTTTTGTGGAGTGCCTTGTGTGCGTGGATGAGGAGTTTGAAGGTGATCCTCCTGTCGACGGGGAGCCAGTGCAGGTTCCTCAGGTGGGGGGTGGTGTGGCTGTGGCGTGGTACGTCGAGGATCAGGCGTGCGGAGGCGTTTTGTATGCGTTGCAGTCGCTTGATGAGCTTGGCCGGGGCTCCCGCGTAGAGGGCGTTCCCATAGTCAAGTCTGCTACTGACGAGGGCCTGGGTGACTGTTCTTCTTGTGTCTGTCGGGATCCACCTGTAGATCTTGCGAAGCATGCAGAGGGTGTTGAAGCAGGAGGAGGAGACTGCGTTGACTTGCTTGGCCATGGAGAGCGTTGAGTCGAGGATGACTCCCAGGTTGCGTGCGTGGTTGGTGGGTGTCGGGGCTCCTCCCAGCGTCGTTGGCCACCAGGAGTCGTCCCAGGCTGAGGGGTTGGAGCCGAGGATGAGGACCTCCGTCTTGTCCGTGTTCAGCTTTAGTCGGCTGATCTTCATCCAATCGGCGACGGCCTTCATTCCTTCATGGAGATTGGCTTTGGCGGCGAGGGGGTCCTTGGTGAGGGAGAGGATCAGTTGAGTGTCGTCGGCGTAGGAGATAATGTTGAGGTCGTGCTGTCTGGCGATGCGTGCGAGTGGGGCCATGTAGATGTTGAACAGTGTTGGGCTGAGGGAAGATCCCTGGGGTACGCCGCAGATGATCTCGGAGGCTTCGGATCGGTAAGGTGGGAGGCGGACTCTCTGGGTTCTGCCGTCGAGGAAGGAGGTGGTCCATTCCAGGGCCTTGTCTCGGATCCCTGCGTCGTGGAGGCGTGCGCGTAGAGTGCGGTGGCAGACAGTGTCGAAGGCAGCGGAGAGGTCCAGCAGGATGAGGGCTGCGGTCTCACCGTTGTCCAGCAGGGTCCTGATGTCGTCGGTGGCGGCGATGAGGGCAGTCTCAGTGCTGTGGTTGCTGCGGAACCCCGACTGGGATGGGTCCAGGATGCTGTTTTCTTCTAGGTATCGGGTTAGCTGTTTGTTGACGATCTTCTCGATGACCTTGGCTGGGAACGGAAGCAGGGAGATGGGCCGGAAGTTCTTGAGGTCTCCTGGGTCCGCCTTGGGTTTTTTGAGTAGGGCGTTGATCTCTGCGTGTTTCCAGCTCTCTGGGAAGGTCGCGGTCTCGAAGGAGAGATTGATAACGTTGCACAGGTGGGGTGCGATGGAGCTGCTGGCTTTGTTGAAGATGTGGTGCAGGAAAGGGTCTGACGGGGAGCCGGAGTGTATTGTGCCCATGGTCTTGATGGTGTCATCAATGTTCACGCTGGCCCAGGCTGGCAAGGGGTCATGGTCGATGGTGTGTGGCGGGTCTGGAGTTTCTATCTTGGTGGGGGCTGTCTGGGTGTTGAAGCTGTCGTGGATGTCGGCGATCTTGCGGTGGAAGAAGGTGGCGAGGGAATCGCACAGGGCTTGCGACGGCGGGATGTCGTCGGTGTTGGAGCTGGGGTTGGAGAGTTCCTTCACGATGTTGAAGAGCTCCTTGCTGTTGTGTGCGTTGTTGTCGAGGCGGTCTTTGAACGAGATTCTCTTGGCGGACCTGATGAGGTGGTGGTGGTTACGGATGGCGTCTTTATGGGCTGCGTGGCTGTCTGGTGTCTTATCACTGTGCCATTTCTTCTCAAGTTTCCGGCAGGTACGCTTGGAAGCTAGGAGTTCCGGGGTGAACCAGCTGGCTCTTTTGGTGGTGTCGCTGTAGGTGAGTTTTTTCAGCGGGGCGAGGGTGTTGGCACAGTCGTCTATCCATCGTCTGAGGTTGCAGGCAGCGTCGTCGGTGTTGGATGGGTCGGAGGGAGGGCTGAGAGCGAGGTTTGCCCGTAGTTGGTCTTCGGTGACTTTGCTCCAGCAGCGGCGTGGGATCTATTGGGTGCGGTGGTGTGTGGTGGGTTTCTGGAAGGTGAAGTGGATGCAGCGGTGGTCGGTCCAGAGGAGTTCCGTGGTGTGGGTGAAGGAGACGTGGGAGCTTGAGGAGAAGACGGGGTCGAGCGTGTGGCCGGCGGAATGTGTCGGTGTTGTGACGAGCTGTCTCAGTCCGAGGTTGGCGAGGTTGTCGATCAGGGTGGTGGAGTTGCTGTCGTTGTTGTTCTCCAGGTGAAAGTTCAGGTCTCCGAGGAGGATGTAGTCGGTAGAAGTCAGGGCGTGCGTGCTGATGAAGTCGGCGATGGAGTCGCTGAACTGGAGTCGGGGCCCAGGGGGTCTGTAGACAAGGGTGCCTCTGAGGGTGGTGTTGGGGTCCGTGTGGATCTGGAAGTGCATGTGTTCGGCGGTGCAGAGAACGTCGTCGGTGCTGGTCGAGACCCTGATGGAGTTCTTGTGGACGATGGCGATTCCTCCTCCTACTCCGTTGACGCGGTCTCTGCGGGTGATCTTATAGCCGTCTGGGTTGGCTATGGCGATGTCGGGTGCGGAGGAGTCGTTCATCCAGGTCTCTGTCAGGAAGGCGACGTCTGGTGATGATGAGTCGAGCAGGTCCCAGAGCTCGACGGCGTGTTTGCGTGCGGAGCGGTTGTTCAGAAGGATGCATCGGAGGTGGTTGAGGTCCTTCTTGGCGGGCGCTTCGGTGGCTCTGAGGCTGGTGTAGCTGCAGTTCCGGCAGGTGAAGGGGCCATGTGTGCGTTTCGGGGCGGCCTTGAAGCAGTTGTGTCTCCATCCGGGGTTGAGAGCGTGGAGTGTGGTGGCATGGTAACGGCGTCGGTCCTCGAGGCTGGAGCGGGGGGCGCGCGGCCCAGGGGTTCTGGCGCTGGGCGCGGTCCAGGCGCGGACAGGCGCAGACGGGCTTGCCTTAGGCGCGCCGGCGGCGCGGCCGCACAGCGGCCGCCATATATGGGGAGCTGGGAGGGAGGAGCAGCTGGGAGGCGGGAGGCAGGGGCAGCAAATGGGCAGTCAGGGGGGCGGGGCCGCAGGGGACGCAGCGGCGGGGGTACAGAAGGCAAAGTTGGGCACAGCAGAATGGGGGCACGAGGGGAAACAGAAGGCAAAAGAGGACACAATCAATGGGGGCACGAGGGGAAACAGAAGGCAAAAGAGGACACAATCAATGGGGGCACGAGGGGAAAACAGAAAGCAAAAATGGACACAATCAATGGGGGCACGAGGGGAGACAGAAGGCAAAAGAGGACACAATCAATGGGGGCACGAGGGGAAACAGAAAGCAAAAATGGACACAAGCAATGGGGGCACGAGGGGAGACAGAAGGCAAAAGAGGACACAATCAATGGGGGCACGAGGGGAGACAGAAGGCAAAAGGACACAAGCAATGGGGGCACGAGGGGAAACAGAAGCGAAACGGGCACACAAAATGGGGGCACGAGGTGGACAGAGGCAAAACGGGCACCAAGGCAACAGCAGAGGGGCGAGCTTACCAGCAGCAGCAGCGGGCAGGACAACACAGGCGGAGCTGTGTGTCGGGGGAGCGACCTACCTGGCAAGGTCAAGGGTCGCTCTCCTCACCGCGCAGCGGCCGCCATATATGGGGAGCTGGGAGGGAGGAGCAGCTGGGAGGCGGGAGGCAGGGGCAGCGAATGGGCATTCAGGGGGGCGGGGCCGCAGGGGACGCAGCAGCGGGGGTACAGAAGGCAAAGTTGGGCACAGCAGAATGGAGGCACGAGGGGAAACAGAAGGCAAAAGAGGACACAATCAATGGGGGCACGAGGGGAAACAGAAGGCAAAAGAGGACACAATCAATGGGGGCACGAGGGGAAAACAGAAAGAAAAAATGGACACAGGCAACGGGGGCACGAGGGGAGACAGAAGGCAAAAGGACACAAGCAATGGGGGCACGAGGGGAGACAGAAGGCAAAAGGACACAAGCAATGGGGGCACGAGGGGAAACAGAAGCGAAACGGGCACACAAAATGGGGGCACGAGGGGGACAGAGGCAAAACGGGCACCAAGGCAACAGCAGAGGGGCGAGCTTACCAGCAGCAGCAGCGGGCAGGACAACACAGGCGGAGCTGTGTGGCGGGGGAGCGACCTACCTGGCAAGGTCAAGGGTTGAAATGGATTGAAATGCGTTGAAATGGATTATGCGATGTAATGACATGCGTTGTAATGGATTTCGCGTTGTAAAACATTCGTTGTAATGACACACGTTGTAATGCGTGCGTTGTAAACGATATTTCCCCACTATTTAGTCATGCAGGGAAGCCAGGATTTGAACACAGGTTTCCTGGTCACACACAGGGCAATTAAGCCACTAGCTACATTCATTTCTTTGTCTCATTCTCCTTTAGCACCAGAGGTCAGTATGCCTGGAGGCAGAATCAAAGGCGTAAATAAAAAGAACAAAATATTCACTAACTATTTTGTTGATCTTTCAGCATCAGGTAACTGTATATAAAATAACACTCACTTTGCATGAAAAATAAATGCAAGTTAAACTAATCAGTTGGAAATGCATGTAATAAAACCTCTAGTGGTGAATGAGATCCCTGCAGATGTGTGTGTGTGCGACCAGAGGCCCATGTCTGTGTGCGCGACCAGAGACCCATGTCTGTGTGTGCGACCAGAGGCCCATGACTGTGTGCGCGACCAGAGGCCCATGTCTGTGTGCGCAACCAGAGGCACATTTTTGTGTGTGTGACCAGAGGCCTAGGTCTGTGTGCGCGACCATAGGCCCGTGGCTGTGTGCGCGACCAGAGGCCCGTGGCTGCGTGCGCGACCAGAGGCCCGTGTCTGTGTGCACGACCAGAGGCCCGTGTCTGCGTGCGCAACCAGAGGCCCGTGGCTGTGTGCGCGACAAGAGGCCCATGTCAGTGTGCGAGACCAGAGGCCCATGTCAGTGTGCGAGACCAGAGGCCCATGTCTGTGTGCGCGACCAGAGGCCCATGTCAGTGTGCGAGACCAGAGGCCCATGTCAGTGTGCGAGACCAGAGGCCCATGTATGTGTGCGCGACCAGAAGCCCATGTCTGTGTACGAGACCAGAGGTCCATGTCTGTGTGCGTGACCAGAGGCCCATGACTGTGTGCGCGACCAGAGGCCCGTGTCTGTGTGCGCGACCAGAGGCCCGTGTCTGTGTGCACGACCAGAGGCCCGTGTCTGTGCGCGCGACCAGAGGCCCATGTCTGTGTGCTCGACCAGAGGCCCGTGTCTGTGTGCTCGACCAGAGGCCCGTGTCTGTGTGCGCGACCGGAGGCCCATGTCTGTGTGCGTGGTCAGAGGCCCATGTCTTTGTGCACAACCAGAGGCCCATGTCTGTGTGCGCGACCGGAGGCCTATGTTTGTGTGCGCGACCAGAGGCCCATGTCTGTGTGCGCGACCAGAGGCCCATGTCTGTGTGCGCGACCAGTGGCCCATGTCAGTGTGCGCGACCAGAGGCCCAGGTCTGTGTGCATGACCAGAGGCCCATTTCTGGGTGCGCGACCAGAGGCCCATGTCTGGGTGCGCGACCAGAGGCCCATGTCAGTGTGCGAGACCAGAGGCCCATGTCTGTGTGTGCGACCAGAAGCCCATGTCTGTGTACGAGACCAGAGTCCCATGTCTATGTGCGACCAGAGGCCCATGTCTGTGTGTGACCAGAGGCCCATGTCTGTGTGCGCGACCAGAATCCCATGTTTGTGTGTGCGACCAGAGGCCCATGTCTGTGTGCTCGACCAGATGCCCGTGTCTGTGTGCGCGACCGGAGGCCCATGTCTGTGTGCGTGGTCAGAGGCCCATGTCTTTGTGCGCAACCAGAGGCCCATGTCTGTGTGCGCGACCGGAGGCCTATGTCTGTGTGCGCGACCAGAGCCCCATGTCTGTGTGCGCGACCAGAGGCCCATGTCTGTGTGCTCAACCAGAGGCCCATGTCTGTGTGCGCGACCGGAGGCCCATGTCTGTGTGCAACCGTACGCCCATGTCTGTGTGCATGACCAGAGGCCCGTGTCTGTGTGTGCGACCAGAGGCCCGTGTCTGTGTGCGCGACCAGAAGCCCGTGTCTGTGTGCGCGACCAGAGGCCCATGTCTGTTTGCGCGACCAGAGGCCCATGTCTGTGTGCGCGACCAGAGGCCCATGTCTGTGTGCGCGACCAGAGGCCCATGTCTGTGTGCGCGACCAGAGGCCCATGTCTGTGTGCGCGACCAGAGGCCCATGTCAGTGTGCGCGACCAGAGGCCCATGTCTGTGTGCGAGACCAGAGGCCCATGCCTGTGTGCGCGACCGGAGGCCCATGTATGTGTGCACGACCAGAGGCCCATGCCATTGTGCGCGACCAGTGGCCCATGTCAGTGTGCGCGACCAGAGGCCCAGGTCTGTGTGCGTGACCAGAGGCCCATTTCTGGGTGCGCGACCAGAGGCCCATGTCTGTGTGCGCGACCAGAGGCCCATGTCAGTGTGCGAGACCAGAGGCCCATGTCTGTGTGTGCGACCAGAAGCCCATGTCTGTGTACGAGACCAGAGTCCCATGTCTATGTGCGACCAGAGGCCCATGTCTGTGTGCGACCAGAGGCCCATGTCTGTGTGCGCGACCAGAATCCCATGTTTGTGTGTGCGACTAGAGACCCTTAGGACTGAATCCTGTTTAGTGCAGCAGGGAAGAGTGACTTGTTTAGAGTCTGTGCTTGGAAGCCCTTGTCTGGCACAGAAAGCACTTTGAATTTGTAAGTTATTATTTTAATCCTGCATTGCATGGAGTATAAGATAGGCTTCCACAAAATGTGCAAATAAATTTAGGTTAAAGATCAATCTAGATTAAGGAAAAAAAGGCGCTTTCAAAGTGTAGACTTAAGTAATACGCGGAGTGTACCTTGTGCAAATATTTTTATTACTGTCCACAAAGAGCATGCATTCCGCCACTGAGCTTGGAGCACCCTTACAATACCTCTCAAAAAGAATAAGAGCCAAATTTATCAAAGAGTTGCGTTGCCTTTGCACCGCGCAATGGGGCGCAAGAGCAACGCAACTCATAAGTGAGATTAGTCAAGCAAGGCAAGGCCGCCTTGTTTGGCCCTGAGGGGCTCGATAAATCTGGAGTAACGCAGAGCAGCGTGAATCTCTGCGTATTGTTACTCTGCCCTGTGAAGGCGTTCCATGGGTGGCGCGTCCGTGTTCCCTCGCATCCACCCTTGGATTCTGGCGCATTCCCAGATTTATCATTACTGGTGAACCTGGGAACGCGTCAAAATGCTAAGCCTTCCCAGGTAGGCGTAATGAGGAGAAATATCTTTATTACTCCTCGTTTTTGACTCTCAGGAATGCACTGTATTATGCCCTTTACCTGTTACGCAGCGCACCGCTACAAGGTGGCTTGCTGCGCTGCTTGACTTTCCGATAAATATGCCGCAAAATCTTTCTCATCAGGAAGTTTAAAGTGACTCTATCAATTAACGCCTATACCGGCTTCCAAGCAGTCCACATTTGCAGATTAACTAATTGCACACGTTTACATTTCTTTAAGCAGCAGACACCCTGGCAGGAAGGCTTATTTCCTACTCAGATGTCTGTCCCTCCCTCGGGATCACAGCACAGGAGACTCCCTCCCCTCCACTTCAGCTGAGGCACCTCAACCGTCGGAATGAACCTTTGTCTTTTAGCAGAAAAGCCTAAATTACGGACATGCCATCTGTTGAAATGACAATGGACATTAGGGTTCATTTACAGGGAGTCCGTGTAAATTACGGATGGATGGTCACCCTATTGAGGAGTGCCATAGAGGAGACAGTGATGCCAATGAGGTTGTGGGCGCGTTGCAGGTGGGAGGGCATTGGGGCTTGGAGCCAGTGGTGCTGGAACATTTATCAAAGTGGGGGTGCCGCCCATCGACATGAACTCACTAAGGCTAGTCGCTAATCCTAGTGCTGTTTAAAGAACAAGTGTATCAAACAAGCATAGCCTGTCGCTGCAGAGTTGGGAGAATAGTGCTGTCCAGTCGTGCATTTCGGAGTGCATTTTCACAATACATTGCTAAAACAGGGTGAGGTGGGGGACTGAGGTTTACAGAGCATATTCTTCAGAAAAATAACCTATATACCAATAAATGACAATAAACAACTACTGACTGCCAACTCAGCCTTGATTGAGCCGACCAAGGTCCTAATCTTTTTTGTCAATTGAGGTTGTCAGTATTAATGACAGAGAACTCTGGTGTATGAACATGAATTAGAACACTGGAATGTCGTGAGCTCCATTGAAGATAGTGAAGTGCTCCGGGCTTCTAATGGCCAGTAGAAGCCCGGAGCTCCAACATTCCAAGCCGTGAGGCCTTTGTTTTACTATTTAGTACATTCTGCCCTCTAGTGGAGGAATGTTCTAATAGCCTTATAGCCGCCGCAGCTGGGTTATGTCGGCCATTAAAGGGCCACTTCCTTGTTAAAGGCCCTCACTTTTGACTCTGGCTTTTATCGCTGGAGCGGGCCTTTAATGGTCGGTATAGCCCACTACAGTGGGCTATAAAGCTATATTAGAACACTGGAATGTTGAGAGCTCCATTGAAGGCAATGGAGTAGCTCTGGGCTTATTATGGCTGGTACAAGCCCGGAGCTCCAACATTCCAATGTTTGTCTTTCACAGCAACAGACGTGAAAAAAGGCCTCACAGTGCCTGAGGGGATTTCAACTCCCTCAGGCACCGTGCGACCTTTGTTTTACTATTTAGAACATTCTGCCCTCTAGTGACGGAATGGTCTAATAGCTTTATAGCCACTGTAGCTGGGCTATATCGGCCATTAAAGGCCCACTCCCTTGTTAAAGGCCTTTGCCTCAGGCTTTTAATGAAGGAGCGGGCCCTTAATGCCAGTATAGCCTGTTACGGCGGGTTATAAGGCTATATTACAACACTCGAATGTTGAGAGCTCCATTGAAGACAGTGGAGTGCTCCGCGTTTATAATGGCTGGTATAAGCCCGGAGCTCCAACATTCCAATGTTAGTCGTTCTGTTTCTTTCTTTTTAAGGTAGAACATTCTACCCTCAGTGGGTGGACTGTTCTAATAGCCTTATAGCCCTTATGCCTCAGGCTATAACACTTGTTACAGGCTCTCGCCTGCAGTTCAGGCCTATAACTCTGGTTCAGGTCCATTAACAAACAGTATAGCCCTTTGCTATAAGGCTATATTGGCACTGCCCTATGATCCTTCAGTCTCTAAGCTGCCATTCTTTTCCTTTTAGGGTTAGCCTGACCGATCATAAACCCTTTTACAATAGTGTAAAACAAGCGGAAATGTAATTGTCTCTCAGGGGATCAATAAATCAATCAATCAGGGGTTTGTTAAAGCGCGACTACTCACCCGTAAGGGTCTCAAGGCGCTAAGGGTGGGGGGGGGGGTGCAGGTTCCATCCATCAAGGAGTGGGTCTGTTGAAGAGCCAGGTTTTGAGGTTTCTTGCGAAGATGGGGAGCGATGTTGTCTGTCTGAGGTGGAGCGGAAGGGCGTTCCATGCTTTGGCCGCGAGGAAGGAGAAGGAGCGGCCTCCCGATCTGGTCTTTCTGGTGCAGGGGACCACGGCGTAGGAGAGCTGGGCTGATCGTAGGGTCCTTTGGGGTGCGTGGAATTTGAGTCGGCTGTTCAGGTATGCTGGTCCGGTGCCGTGGAGGGCCTTGTGTGCGTGGGTGAGCATCTTGAAGGTGATTCTCGCCTCGACAGGGAACCAGTGGAGTGTGCGCAGGTGCTGGGAGATGTGGCAGTGTTTTGGCAGGTTGAGGACCAGTCTTGCGGCGGCGTTCTGGATGTTCTGTAGCTTGCGGGTGAGGTTTTTGTTTATTCCGGCGTAGAGTGCGTTGCCGTAGTCGACTCTGCTGGTGACGAGGGCGTGAGTGACGGTCTTTCGGTGTTCGAGGGGGATCCATTTGAAGGTCTTACGAAGGAGGCGGAGGGTGTGGAAGCAGGAAGACGAGACAGAGTTGATCTGGCGATCCATTTTGGGGATGATCTCTGTCTCTGTCTTTGCCTATCTTCCTTTCTCCCCCTCTCTCTCCCTCTCTGTTTCTCCTTTTCTCTTCTTCTGTCTCTCTCTTCCTATCTCTCTGTCTCTGTCTCTCTCTAACCCCCTGCTCTCCCACTTTGATCGCTTTCTGGTAATGTAGGTAAATGTAATGAGAGGGGCCCCATGAACCAAAGGGACAGGGCTCCGTGAAAGACTGTCAAGTCAAAAGTAATTCCCTTTGGGACCACTGGTCATTATTAGCTCTACACATGGACACTCACAGTAAACATTCATAACCCACTCCTGAATGAGAAGAATGCTGCACAGTTAACTAAATATTCATAGCACAAGTTTTTAATAAAAAATCCTTATATCAAATATCATTACAATATTTCAAAGGATTGAAATTCATTCAATGAAATCTGCTGCATCGTCCACAAAGCAGTGTGGGGTAAAGGACCTACTTACCTGGCGGAGAAACTTAACCGATACACTCCCCGTAGGGACCTCCGCTCTGGTTCGAAATCCCTCCTTATGGTACCTAAAGTCAAGAAGACAAGGACAGGGGGAAAAGCTTTTTCATATCTGGCTCCCCTCTACTGGAACCAGCTTCCCATCTCATTGAGGCAGTGCCCGGACCATCTGCAGTTCAGAACGACTTTGAAAACTGTTCTGTTCTAGACTCGCTCCTTTGTGACAGCTTTCTTATGTGGGTTCGTGAGCGCTGAGATACCCCTTCGGGGGTGATTCAAGCGCTATACAAATCCATAAATAAATAAAGAGGACAAGATACAAATGTATTTAGAAATTCGTAACCAATGAACAAAATCAATCATTTAAAAAGGGAGAAAACCTGCAAGACAATTACATCTGTCATTGATTTGGGCTAGTTTGTAGGAATCAATCAAATCAACACATAATGACAAACAATACTTTTTCTAATGTGTTTATCTGTTCCACAAACTTGGCACAACAAATGCATCTACGCATTTCGGTGGATAATGTGATCTACAACCACCTTCTTCAAGACAAAAATTATACATTTCCCTCATAGGAATATCAATAGGTTAAAAATCCATTAAAGACAACCGCCTTTCTAATGTGGCTGGTTCACAACAGATACAGACCCACCATCAACAAGTATGTTTCGCAGGTTGGAAAGTAGATTCAAAACCTCCCACTGAGGCGGAGTCATTAGTTTATTAGGTCTCGCCTAGCGCAGCGCGCATGCGCTGCACTAGGAAGAGGGCCTCTTGGAATCACTTCAGACTTCCAAGAGACTTCCATGGCCTAAAGGTCTCGGGAGCAAGCAGCGGCGCGCGCAGGGAGGCTTCTGCATTCCTGTGCCCGCCCCCACCATTTGTCTTGAGCGCATCGCGGCCGCGCTTCATTTGACTTACATAAACAAATGCTCCATGTTTGCACCCCCTCCCACCGAGCTCTCCCACACAGCTGGTTCGGCTGCTTCTTTTAATTAGCAGCTTGTTCTCTCATGCACCCGAGCTCTCGGTTTCCTGGGGCCTGGTATCTGTCTCATATTTCCCCTTCTGCCATTTGCTCTTTCCCTCTTCCTTCGTCTCTCTACTACCGCTGTTTCCTTCTAGCCGTCCCCTCTCGCCTTTCCTGGTTTCTCTCTCCGTGCCGGGGTTGTTGTGCGGATTCTTTTCTCATGACTCCCAGGTCACACAATCATGAGAGTGCCCGGAGTCCCCTGGGTCTGCCGGGGTTAGTCACGCTGCAGGTGAAGGGCTGAGTCACTGCAGCTCGGCGTGCTTGGTGATAATATTTACCAACACAGCTCAGCGAGGCTCTATTTCTAGCGCAGGGAGCGGAATGGAAAGAGACACGAGGCATCCTTTCCTGAAACTTACAACTTGCCCGCTCATGACCGGCGACCAGCTTTCTCTTTTGCTTCTCCAGACCACCCTGTGGTGCGTTTCTGTGCTGTGCCTTACCCTGGGTCCTCGCGCCGTCAGGGTCTCACAGGCTCTGATGCAATCACTGAAAATGCGCCCTTACGCACCCTGAGCCGAGGTTAAAATACGAGTGTAATTTGGAGGCAGTGGGTCCTTCACAACCATGGATATAGGGTCATCAAGCCCCATGGGCTGGTCTGAGCGGCCAGTGTGTGGGGCGTTTATTGGCTGTTTGGGCCCCTGTTTTATGGTCTAGTGGGCTTGTTTTTGCTGTTAATTTCCCTATTAAAGCAAAGATTGCCTGAAAACTGTCCAAATTGGCAAACATGGGCCACCTTTTTAGCTTTCTAATTCACTAATGAGGGACACTTTTATTTTGGTGCCCAGGCCTAGTTTCTGTCCCAGTCCGACCCTGGGCACAGGTGCCAGTGCACCTGCTGCTATAATAACAGGCTATCAAAACAATTGTCCCATGGGGCTTGTTCAGATCATACCTATGGTGTGGCTCTATGGTAATGAGATCATTTCCATGGATACGTACATTCTAATACCACTATTTAATGCTACATATTAAAGAGAACAAATTCGTAATTGATCAGATCACATTAGAGGGGAATTATTCCAATAGGTTGCACATGATTATTGTTTCGTTAAGCAATATTTCCCTCGACCCCTTGGGCATCTAGTTTTGTCCTTATTTTTCTTAAGCACTAATATTAGGTGCATCCCTTGTCACAGGTTTCCAAGTTCCTCATTCTGCCTGTCTTTCCTTGTCTCCTCACTTTCCCTATCTGTTTCCCCTCTCATTTCGTTCGTCACTTTCAGGGTTTCTCCTTCCTAATAATTTTCTATGCCAATCTCTTCCCTTCTCCGGTCTCTCACTTGCCCATATCTCCTTCTCTCCCAGGCATCCCTATTCTGGCATATTTCTCTTCCTCATCTCTTGCCCCTTATGCTTCTCTTTATATCCTTTTTCTCGTTATCCCTTTCCCCTGTTCTCTTATTTTATGCTCTCCCTCTACTATATTTCTCGCTTTTCCTCTACTCCCTACACAATCCACCCACTCAAAAGAGTACACCCAGAGCTAGGACGAGACAAGCACTGTGTTAAAAAAAATCCAAGCCTTTGACCCCATTCAACCTTTGGTCTCTGGTGCCACTGCACCTGCTGCAACATAGATAGCTGTGTCCCTGCTCTGCCAGCCTTGTGGCATTCGTACTCTGTGCACACTTAGGATCTCTTAGGGTTCAGTCACACTTCACCTCCCAGGCTCTCTCAGAGAGGGGGGCCTTCCCATTCTTTACACTACTGGGTCTACATAAGAGATGTGGCTGCCACATTCTGCCTGCTAAGGCCTCTCACTCCCATTCTATGGGCACTCGCAGCTTCTCAAGAACCGACAGACCCTCCTTCTGTGCGCTATAGGCAGGGCCGGACTGGGAACCCAAAGCAGCCCAAACAACAACCATTGGCAAAGCCAATAGTCCTAGCTTGTTGTACGTGTAATGTTACTTGTTGTATCAGTATTATATATCTGTATGCAAAGACAGAAGCAGCAAAATACTAGTTGGGCGGCACACTATGCTAAGTACAGATTTTTAGCCTGCGTATATTTAAGCCACGCCCTTAATTACATCTTCTCCCCACTCACCCTTTTGCTTCTCCCCTGCAATATTGCCAAAATGTTGAGTGTGTGGGCATGCTAATAGGGGATAATCTGCTGCATGGCTAAACTTATAAGTACGTGTTCTTAATAAGAGGTTCGGATGGCCCATTTTGAACATGAGAAACCCAGGAAATTGCTTTTCCTTGCATGCAGATTCGAACAGTTTCAAGAATGAAAGAGTGGATTATTAATGGAATGAACTTGAGTAATAAAGGAAAAGAAGGAAAAAGAAATATTGCAAAGGCAGCATTGGCTGTGCCATTGGTTTTTGGGGTGAAAAGTTGCCCCAACAAGATGTTGTTCAGTTGAAACGTGCAGTTTGGGCTTTGCACGTCGCCAGTGAGCACGCACAGATGGATTTCGAGTTGAAAGAAGGAGGAATTAAATATAAACTAGGTGTGCAACCCGCATTTATATGATGTAAACTTATAAGGTCCCAAAGGCGAGACCTATTGGCTATGCCAGTGCTTGTATGAGTTTCAGTCAAACATGACGCTTGAAAGAGCTGCCTCACTATCCTGTTGATGGTATATGGCTTGCACAATTTAGACCTCCTACTGACTCTAGTCCAGATGAGGTCTGGCTTCAATAAAATTAACGAGGCCAACATGGAAGCTAGTAAGCTTTCTAGTTGTGTGCTATAAGGGGGCTGCAGTCATCTAACGCCTCCCTTGACCTGGAGGCACTATGATGCTCTCCGTCCCCTTATCGATTCAGCCATATTACTGCACACAAACACAGAAAACGTTCCCCCACATCAGAACCCTGGCCCAAGTACCTCGACAGCAGAACCCTGGCCTAAGTGCCTCGACAGCAGAAGAGGAGACCCCGGCCCTAACCTTAGTCTGGGCGCATCCCTGCACATCAGAGTGAGTATCTTTTTTTTCTTTTTTTTGCAGATTTATATAGTGCGAACTCGACCCGAAGGGATTGGAGCGCTTTACATGAGCACCAGTTATGTTACACAAGGACACATTCATGTTTTTAGGTCTCGCCTACACAGCGCGCATGCGCTGCTTAGGAGCGGACCTCTTGGAATCGATCAGCTTTTTTGCCCAAAAACGTGCATGCTTTGCATTGCTTTCAATTGCAACTCGTGCACGTTTGGCGTTTCCCTTGCGGGAGCGAGCTTTGGCGACATCTGTTTGTAATTATCGCGCTCGCTCCCGCAAGGTAAATGCTGCGTGTCCCTGCTCTCGGCCGCACTCCCCCCACCCCTCCCACTTGTTTCATTTGCATCGTGGTCTTGCAGGGGATCAGGTCCCAGAATGCAAAAAATAAAAAACGGAACTGTCGCATGGAGCTGGGACATGGCAGCTGATATTTTAATATTGTGTAACAAATAGTTAAATAAAGTGCTGCTCTGTAATGGGACACAGTACGTAACCTCATTCTTTACAAAACGTTGCTTTTACCGCAAAAAATGACCCTGTCTTGCGGGCCTACTTTCACTGCTCGCAGGAATGAGCTACTTAGTCTATCGCCAAACGCAGCGAGTGGGATATTAAACCTGGTAACATAAAGTGTTACATGCGTTGACAGTATTTTTCTTTAAATCAGTTTTTTTCTTTCGGTTTGCAGAGCGAAAACACCGGAAACGGCCACTTTCACTTTCACTTTCTGTGCCCCCAAACTGCTTACAAGCCGATTCCTGGCACCTGCGAACACAAATGCAAGCCAAATGTGCGGAAGGGACAGTATTTGTAGTGTCAGCAATTTGCCTGTCATGTTTTCAACAACTGTGAGGTTAATGAACTTCAAATATTGATCCCAAACACTGAGAGATTTCCCAAATACTGCCCTTTCCGCCCCACCCCCTGTAAACATACCACTTGGGTGTGTAGCCTAGCAGCACCCACTTAAAACAGCCGTTTGGATCGTAGAAGTACTATTGTTACACTCCCCCCCCCCGCCCTACTTCGGGTTTACCTCAATATATGGTGCAGTGTCAGTCAGCCTCTCATGCAAACCCGAGTCTGCACCAAGCGCCCGTGTGTGGAGATTGACTCCTGACAACCCAGTGTACGCGGCCTACCCGGTACAGCTTTCAGTGGAATGGAGTGATCCTTCTGGGAAGAAAAACAGCGTTATTTTCGGACCTTATTTTTCGTTTGTGTTTTCTTCATCTGAGCAGCAATGGCGCCGACAGTAGTAGGCAAGACCAGTGAGGCTGTTGTGACTGACATGGGCGGGCAGCTTGGGTAAGTAATGGGTGCTAAGTATGCATTAGAGCATTGGCCTTAGTGAATTAGACAACTAAAAAACTGGCGCATGTTTGCAAAGCGGGCAGTGTTTACTTAAAGACATTCACACACACTCTGTAGAAGTGTTTTGAGAGCTATGCAAGGCTGCATGGATTGGAGCTTGCTTCACGAAATAATTGTTGTTAGACCTGGCACCATTGGCGTGGGTCTCCCTCCCATTTTTCGCTGTTGTCTCCTCTGTTTTACTGGTGTTAGATGCTCTGGGCGCTGTGCCACTGCCATTCAGTGTCACAGCGCGAATGCTCCCTGTGTAAATATGTCTATGTGAATTGGTATATCCCTGATTGGCTTATTTGGTTTACCTGTTAGTCCCTAGTAGTGTGGCCTATGTGTGCCCAGGGCTGGTAAACCAAATGCTGCTGGTGGGCCTGCAGCACTGATGTGTGCCACCCACAGAAGCAGCTTGTAAAGTGTGTCTCAGACCTGCCACTGCAGTGTCTGTGTGCAGTCCAGAACTGCCATCTTGGCTGTGAAGTGCACTCACTTCCCAGCCCCTGAACCTTCCCTTGACAGCCTGTAAGTCACCCCTATGGTAGGGTGCATTGTATGTGTAAGGTAGGACATGCCTTGGTGTATGTAGCATGTCCTGGTAGTGAATTACACCCCATTTCGTTTTTCACTACTGTAAGGCTACCTGTTCCTCATAGGCTAGAATGGGCAGTTTGACTATTACATTCTATAGTCCTAACTGACCCCAGGGACATGGTAGAAAAACGAATTTAGTATGCCTGAGCTCAGAATATTAAAATACATCTTTTAGTGAAGTTTATTTTTATATTCTGTGTTTGAAAATACCACTTTTAGAAAGTAGGTATTTTCTTGCCTAAGCCTTCCAGTGTGCTCTGCTGTTATGTGTATTGGCTGTCTGGTTTTAGAGGGGCAGGGCAGGCTGAGTCAGACCTGGGTTGAATAGAGAGATCTGCATTTAGAGTGTGGGGAGGGGTGGCTCCTTGACCTGAATAGGGCTGTGCCTGGCAAGGTGAATGCTGGCTCCACCTCCTACTGTGCGTCTGCTAGCAGACCCCCTCTTTCTGAAAGGAAGGATGCAGCCTGGTAAACAAAGTGCTCCAGGCCTGAGCAGAACTGGTTCTGGCTAGGTTCAGTGACTGGTAGCTTCTAAGAACAAAGGCTTTTGGGGTATAAATATCTGTGCTCAAACCCCTACAGTTTGTATTGCTTTTGGATCTGGAGAGGAAACTCTGTCCGTGCCACTGGAGGAATCTGCAGGAAGTGACTGTCCCTGTGCTTGTGTGTTGTTTCTTGCACTGGCCTGCAGCAGTGACCACTGGACCTTGAAGAAGAGGAAAAGGAACTCTTGAGAGAACTTTTATTTTTGTTACAAGCAATTACCCAAGGGCTAGGAAAAGAGCTAGCCTCCTGCTGGAGTCTCAGGCACATCAGACTCCACCACCAACCTCCTGCTTCCTCCCTGCGAGGACTGCTATCTGCTGATGAGGCTCCTGTGAGTTCCAGGGCCTCTAGTTTGCATCAGAGAAGAGAGTGCGGGAAATCGACGCTAACGCATCTTTGCCGGCCGCTGCAGTCGAGAGCGCTGGGAAAATCATCGCGCTACTGCCGCCGAGGGTCCGCAACACGAAATCATCGCTGACGCCCCTTTGCGAGCCGCTGCAGCCGAGACGCGCTGGAAAGATCATCGCGCTGCTGTCGCCGCGCACTCGCAACCCTTAAAGAAATCATCGCTTCGAGACATCGCAGTGCGGACGCCGTGCGTCCGCCACTTTGATCGCATCGCACCAAATTTCGTCGCTCCCTCGCGGGGCGTCTTGTCTTTGCATCGCAACACGATCGCACAGCGCAACAGGATCGCCGCATCGACTTCTCCCACGCGGCAAGAAAGTCATCGCATCGGCGGTCCAGCGTGCCGAAGTTTGTCGCATCGTCTCCACACGCATCACGCAGATCGGCGCATCATCCTCCCTTGCGGCAAGGATTTCAACGCATCGCCGGCCTCGCGTGCCGAGAATCATCGCTACAGCTTATTTGCGACATTTTGTTGGTTTTGCTACTAAACCCAGGTACTTTGTGAAAGAAAGGGTCGCAGAGACCACTGCTTTGAACTTGAACCTTATTTTTGCAACCTTTGAACTATTTTTGACAGCCCTTCAACAGCCATCCTATTTTTGACAGTCTTATGAGAGAAAGGGTCGCAGAGACCACTGCCTTGAATTTGAACCTTATTTTTGCAACCTCTGAACGAGAAAGGGGCGCAGAGACCCCTGCCTTGAATTTGAACCTTATTCTTGCAACCTTTGAACTATCTTTGACAGCCCTTCAACAGCTATCCTATTTTTGACAGTATTGTGGCTTTTACAGTTATTGGTCTTGTGATAAATCTGCCTTTATATAAAGATACTTATTTTTTATAACTACTTGTGTGGTGTCCCTCTGTAGTGTTCCTCACTGTGTTACTGTGTATGATCATAAATGCTTCACACCCTGCCTCTGAGATAAGCCTACCTGCTCGTGCTACGTTACCACAGGGTTGAGCAGGGGTATTAAAGAGGGTAGCCCTCTCACTCTGACTTAGGAAGAAGGGTCCCTCCTTGGACAGTGGCCAGCCATTGCCAACTAGAGACCCCCATTTCTAACATTGGTGGTCAGCGGTGAGGATCTGGACTTGCATTTATGATCGCATACAGTAATTATAGTGTACACTACTAGTGAGTGCAGACCATAACGTACCGCATACATTTTTTGAGAGTTTTTTGGATCCTATATTGTAATTGATATTGCCGGTGATTTTTCACCCGCACACATTTTCTCAGAGTTTTTGGGATCCTATATTGTGATTGATATTGCCGGTGAATCTTCATCCGCGCCCATTTTTGAAAGTTTTTGATCCCCTAATGTAATTGATATTGCCGGTGATTTTTCACCCACGCACATTTCTGAGAGTTTTTGGGATCCTATATTGTGATTGATATTGCCGGTGATTTTTCACCCGCGCCCATTTTTGAAAGTTTTTTGATCCCCTATTGTGATTGATATTGGCGGTGATTTTTCACCCGCGCACATTTCTGAGAGTTTTTAGGATCCTATATTGTGATTGATATTGCCGGTGATTTTTCACCTGCTTACATTTTTTGAGAAGTTTTCTTCTGTCCTTTATTGATATTGCCAGTTATTTCTACAATGGGCAAGCCCAGATCCAATGCCTCAGAGGATCTCTCCTGGGAAGAAGAGAAAATAGAAACCTACAATGCCAAGCAGCTCAAATACTTTTGCAAGCAATTCACAGTCCCTATCACAGGTCTCACTAGGAGGGAGGAGTATTACAAGGCGCTGAAGGCCTGGCTAGAAGCCAGGGATGCCCCTAAGGATATAGGAGAGCTTGTGGAGGTGGGAGAGTGCAGGAGAGCAGCAGGGCGATGTAGTAGACTTAGTAGGAGATCCAGCCCTTTCCAACCCGGGCTCTAGTGTGTCCGCTAAGGGTCTGTCCCCAGAAGAGCTGGAGGACAGGGAGAGAGATAGGCGGCATAGTATGGAGATGGCTAAGCTTAAAATGGATGGTCACCGGGACCTAGAGAACAAGAAGTTAGAAATTGAGATTATGAGAATGAAGCTTGAGCATGAGAGAGTATTGAGGGAGTTGGAGATTAAAGCTAAGAGCATGGAAATCTCCCCTCTGGTGGCAGCGTACCTGTAGTGCACCCTGAGAGTAGGGTGTATATACCCAAGGAGGTTATTAAGGATTTCCACAAAAGTGAAGATATTGGGCAATGGTTTGCCGCTTATGAATTAGCCATGGTGTCCCACCGGGTCCCTGAGAAGGATTGGGGAGCGGGGTTGTGGGGACGCTTTGTGAGTGAGGGGAGGGATACCTTGTTGGACCTGCCCCCAGAAAGTAGGATGGTTTATGCCCACATGAAGGAAGCGTTGATGACCCGCTATGGTTTGACCCCTGAGATGTATAGGCAGAGGTTTAGGGTCTGCAAGAAGCTAGAGGGTACCACGTGGGTTGAATATGTGTCTTTTTTTGCAGAGCCATGGAACGTTGGGTAAAAGGTAGCAAAGTAGAAACTTTTGCGCAGTTTTATGATTTGATTGCATGGGAGCATTTATCTAGTAATTGTTTTCCTGAGCTACGCCAGCACCTAATTGATTGCAAGCTGACTAACCCTAGAAAGCTTGCTGAGGAGGCGGACCGCTGGGTGAGCACCCGGGTCCGCAAGGGTCCAGTGGGAGACGTCGCCAAAGGTGGGCAGGGTCCCCAGCAGAGGAGTGGGGGGGACAAGGGTCAACAGAGGGAGTTCCACCGAGGGCCCCAAAGTAATCCCCCAGGGAACCAAGCAGTGGTGTCCCAGCCCCCCAAGAAAGGAGGACAGGGCCCCCAACAGGTAGGCCTGTTCCCAGGGGGCCCCCACTTGTTACAACTGTGGTCAAGTGGGCCACAGATATTTTGATCCCCAGTGCCCCCAAAGGGGGCCAGTGCACCCCCGTGCACCACCCCGCCAGATTGCTAGTGTAGCCCTGGGAGAGGAGGAGATGGGTGCCCAAGAGGGGATGGATCCCGTAGAGTTGACCCTTGTCTCATTAGGGGACTTTGAGATGGTCCCCAAGCCTGCACTGCCTACTAACACTAAAAAATACAGGCAGTGGGTGACCATCAATGGCCATAGGGTGGAGGCTCTAAGAGACACAGGGGCCAGTGTAACTGCTGTCAGCTCCCGGTTGGTGTCCAAAGAGCAGGTTGTCCCCCATGCATTCTACCCAGTAGTGTCCGCAGACAACTCAGAGAGCCAATGTGAGGTGGCTCAGGTTCCATTTGAGTGGGGGGGGGTCTCAGGAACTCTTCAGGTTGCTGTGAGGCCCGCCATGCCTGTAGACTGTCTTCTGGGCAATGATTTAGAGGACTCCCCGTGGGCTACGGTGGAGAGGAAGGCTCACTTAGAGATGTTGGGTCTGCCTGAGTGGGCGTGTGCTACCACTCGGTCCATGGCAGCCAAGGAGGGTGTTGAGAAGGATCTGGAGCCTGAGAGTATGGCCCAGATCCCTGCCTTAGAGAGAAGGGGCAGGGGGCGCGGGAAGCCGGCCCCCTTGGTTCCCATGGCCCAGGAAGGAGCAGACCCTGAAGGGGATGCCCTGGAGCCTACCGGGGAGCAGATCACCGAACTGGGGGACCTGCCTGAGCTGACCCATTGGCAGCAGGAAGGGGGACCCACCAGGGAGGAATTTTGTGAGCAGCAGAGAGTTTGCCCCTCTCTTGAGGGTATGCGGCGACAGGCTGCAGCCCAGGCAGAAGGTGACATGTCTGGTTCACATCTGATTTATTGGGAGAACAGTCGCCTGTATAGTGAGCCTAAGGTTGCTGAGCCAGGGTCAGCCCGTGTGCTGGTGGTACCCGAGTGCTTCAGAACCTTCCTACTGGGGTTGGCTCATGACATTCCATTGGCAGGACATCTAGGGCAGACCAAGACCTTTGAGAGGCTGGCCGCCCACTTTTATTGGCCCCAGATGCACAAGAGTTCAGACACTCATTGCAGGACCTGTGAGACTTGCCAGGCAAGTGGGAAGAGTGGGGGAAGATCAAGGCCCCACTCCAGGCCTTTCCAGTTGTGAGTACCCCATTCGAGCGAGTGGGCATTGACATTGTGGGGCCTCTGGACCCCAAGACAGCCATGGGCAACAGGTTCATCCTGGTCTTGGTGGACCATGCCACCCGGTACCCTGAAGCCATCCCGCTCAGGACAGTGACGGCCCCCGTGGTGGGACGTGCACTGATGGGGATTTTCTCCCGTGTGGGATTCCCCAGAGAGGTGGTGTCTGACAGGGGGACCAACTTCATCTCCCAGTACATGAAGTCTCTGTGGAAGGAGTGTGGGGTAACGTATAAGTTCACCACTCCTTACCACCCCCAAGGTAATGGTCTGGTTGAAAGGTTCAACCGGACCTTGAAGGGCATGATCATGGGCCTAGAAGAGCCCCTGAGGCGTAAGTGGGACGTCCTCTTGCCATGCCTGTTGTTTGCCTACCGTGAGGTGCCACAGAAGTCCTTAGGGTTCAGTCCCTTTCAACTCCTCTATGGCCACCCGGTTAGAGGACCTCTGAGTCTGGTCAAGGAAGGCTGGGAGCAATCTCCCAGGAAACCTCCCCAAGATGTATTTAGCTACATGTTGGCCTTCAGGAACCAGACTCGGCGTTTCAGAAAGATTGCTGAGGCAAATCTGGAAGCCAGCCAGGAAGAAATGAAACGTTGGCACGACCAGAATGCCACTCTGGTCGAATTTCAACCTGGTCAGAAGGTTTGGGTACTGGCCCCAGTGGAGCCTTGTGCGCTCCAAGATAAGTGGACCGGTCCATTTGAGGTGGTGGAGCGCAAAAGCCCAGTTACCTACTTGGTGGACTTTCAGTCTCCCAGGAACCCCTTGCGGGTCCTGCATGTGAACCGCCTAAAACCCCACTTTGAGAGGTCTGAAGTGGGCATGCTTCTTGCCACAGATGATGGGGTTGAGGAGGAGAGTGAGCCTCTCCCTGACCTCCTGTGTGCAGAAGAGAAGGATGGGTCAGTGGAGGGTGTGATCCTCTCCACCACACTGACCCCTGAGCAGCAGAGAGATTGTCACCACCTGTTGGGGCAATTTTCTGATTTGTTCTCCCTGGTACCTGGTGTCACTGATTGGTGCGTCCATGAGGTGGATACCGGGGACAGTTCTCCTGTCAAGCACAAGGCTTACAGGGTAACTGACAGGGTCAGGGCTTGCATTAAGGAGGAGGTCTCCAAAATGTTCGCCCTAGGGGTGGTTGAGTCCTCTAGCAGCCCCTGGTCCAGCCCCGTGGTCTTGGTACCAAAAGCTGCGACGCCTGGTTCCACTCCTGAACTTAGGTTCTGTGTGGACTACCGAGGTCTCAATTTGGTCACCAAGACCGACGCGCACCCCATCCCCAGAGCTGATGAGCTCATAGACCGGTTAGGGGCTGCCCGGTACCTCAGCACGTTTGATCTGACGTCTGGGTACTGGCAGATCGCCTTAACTGATGGGGCAAAGGAGAGGTCAGCATTCTCCACACCAGATGGGCACTACCAGTTCCGTGTGATGCCCTTTGGGATGAAGAATGCCCCTGCCACCTTCCAGAGATTGGTCAACCAGGTGTTGGTTGGGCTGGAGGCTTTCATTGCCGCCTACCTGGATGACATTGCAGTGTTTAGTTCCTCCTGGGAGGACCATTTGCGCCACCTCTGGGAAGTGTTGATGGCGCTGCGCAGAGCAGGCCTCACAATCAAGGCCAGTAAGTGCCAGATTGGGCAGGGTTCTGTGGTGTACTTGGGACACCAGGTGGGGAGCGGCCAGGTGGCGCCCCTGCAGCCCAAGATTGAAACCATCCTGGCTTGGGAGCCCCCAAGGACCCAGACCCAGGTGAGGGCCTTCTTAGGACTCACGGGTTATTACAGGAGGTTTGTCAAGGGGTATGGCAACATTGTTGCACCCTTGACTGAGCTGACTTCCAAGAAGCGGCCAAAGATTGTGAACTGGACTGACACCTGTCAGAAAGCCTTTGATTCCCTCAAAACTGCTATGTGTACAGCACCCGTACTCCAGGCGCCCAATTTTGCTAAGGAATTTGTTGTCCAGACAGACGCTTCAGAGCATGGGGTGGGGACCGTTCTGTCACAGATAAATGAGGAGGGACTAGACCAACCTGTAGCCTTCATCAGTAGGAGGTTACTTCCACGGGAACAGAGGTGGAGTGCAATTGAGCGTGAGGCATTTGCTGTGGTCTGGGCACTGAAGAAGCTGAGACCATACCTGTTTGGGACTCACTTCCGGGTTCAGACAGACCACAGGCCCCTCAGATGGTTGATGCAGATGAGGGTGAGAATCCCAAGTTGTTGAGGTGGTCCATTTCCCTACAGGGTATGGACTTCACGGTGGAACACCGCCCTGGTACAGAACACGCCAATGCTGATGGTCTGTCCAGATTTTTCCGCCTTAGCGATGAGAACTTCCAAGGGGATGGGTAGTTCTCCCCACATTTCAGCTGGAGGGGACGTGTGTTAGACCTGGCACCATTGGCGTGGGTCTCCCTCCCATTTTTCGCTGTTGTCTCCTCTGTTTTACTGGCGTTAGATGCTCTGGGCGCTGTGCCACTGCCATTCAGTGTCACAGCGCGAATGCTCCCTGTGTAAATATGTCTATGTGAATTGGTATATCCCTGATTGGCTTATTTGGTTTACCTGTTAGTCCCTAGTAGTGTGGCCTATGTGTGCCCAGGGCTGGTAAACCAAATGCTGCTGGTGGGCCTGCAGCACTGATGTGTGCCACCCACAGAAGCAGCTTGTAAAGTGTGTCTCAGACCTGCCACTGCAGTGTCTGTGTGCAGTCCAGAACTGCCATCTTGGCTGTGAAGTGCACTCACTTCCCAGCCCCTGGACCTTCCCTTGGCAGCCTGTAAGTCACCCCTATGGTAGGGTGCATTGTATGTGTAAGGTAGGACATGCCTTGGTGTATGTAGCATGTCCTGGTAGTGAATTACACCCCATTTCGTTTTTCACTACTGTAAGGCTACCTGTTCCTCATAGGCTAGAATGGGCAGTTTGACTATTACATTCTATAGTCCTAACTGACCCCAGGGACATGGTAGAAAAACGAATTTAGTATGCCTGAGCTCAGAATATTAAAATACATCTTTTAGTGAAGTTTATTTTTATATTCTGTGTTTGAAAATACCACTTTTAGAAAGTAGGTATTTTCTTGCCTAAGCCTTCCAGTGTGCTCTGCTGTTATGTGTATTGGCTGTCTGGTTTTAGAGGGGCAGGGCAGGCTGAGTCAGACCTGGGTTGAATAGAGAGATATGCATTTAGAGTGTGGGGAGGGGTGGCTCCTTGACCTGAATAGGGCTGTGGGCCTGGCAAGGTGAATGCTGGCTCCACCTCCTACTGTGCGTCTGCTAGCAGACCCCCTCTTTCTGAAAGGAAGGATGCAGCCTGGTAAACAAAGTGCTCCAGGCCTGAGCAGAACTGGTTCTGGCTAGGTTCAGTGACTTGTAGCTTCTGAGAACAAAGACTTTTGGGGTATAAATATCTGTGCTCAAACCCCTACAGTTTGTATTGCTTTTGGATCTGGAGAGGAAACTCTGTCCGTGCCACTGGAGGAATCTGCAGGAAGTGACTGTCCCTGTGCTTGTGTGTTGTTTCTTGCACTGGCCTGCAGCAGTGACCACTGGACCTTGAAGAAGAGGAAAAGGAACTCTTGAGAGAACTTTTATTTTTGTTACAAGCAATTACCCAAGGGCTAGGAAAAGAGCTAGCCTCCTGCTGGAGTCTCAGGCACATCAGACTCCACCACCAACCTCCTGCTTCCTCCCTGCGAGGACTGCTATCTGCTGATGAGGCTCCTGTGAGTTCCAGGGCCTCTAGTTTGCATCAGAGAAGAGAGTGCGGGAAATCGACGCTAACGCATCTTTGCGGGCCGCTGCAGTCGAGAGCGCTGGGAAAATCATCGCGCTACTGCCGCCGAGGGTCCGCAACACGAAATCATCGCTGACGCCCCTTTGCGAGCCGCTGCAGCCGAGACGCGCTGGAAAGATCATCGCGCTGCTGTCGCCGCGCACTCGCAACCCTTAAAGAAATCATCGCTTCGAGACATCGCAGTGCGGACGCCGTACGTCCGCCACTTTGATCGCATCGCACTGAATTTCGTCGCTCCCTCGCGGAGCGTCTTGTCTTCGCATCGCTACACGATCGCACAGCGCAACAGGATCGCCGCATCGACTTCTCCCACGCGGCAAGAAAGTCATCGCATCGGCGGTCCAGCGTGCCGAAGTTTGTCGCATCGTCTCCGCACGCATCACGCAGATCGGCGCATCATCCTCCCTTGCGGCAAGGATTTCAACGCATCGCCGGCCTCGCGTGCCGAGAATCATCGCTACAGCTTATTTGCGACATTTTGTTGGTTTTGCTACTAAACCCAGGTACTTTGTGAAAGAAAGGGTCGCAGAGACCACTGCTTTGAACTTGAACCTTATTTTTGCAACCTTTGAACTATTTTTGACAGCCCTTCAACAGCTATCCTATTTTTGACAGTATTGTGGCTTTTACAGTTATTGGTCTTGTGATAAATCTGCCTTTATATAAAGATACTTATTTTTTATAACTACTTGTGTGGTGTCCCTTTGTAGTGTTCCTCACTGTGTTACTGTGTATGGTCATAAATGCTTCACACCCGGCCTCTGAGATAAGCCTACCTGCTCGTGCTACGTTACCACAGGGTTGAGCAGGGGTATTAAAGGGGGTAGCCCTCTCACTCTGACTTAGGAAGAAGGGTCCCTCCTTGGACAGTGGCCAGCCATTGCCAACTAGAGACCCCCATTTCTAACAATTGTTTTAAGATCAGGGCTATTCACTGTAAAAACCGACCCACGAGATAATAAAACAGCCCCACAAACATAAACAAGCATTGGCATAGCCAATAGGTCTCTCTTTTGGGACCTTATAAGTATTTAGTTATGCAGCACAATATCCTTGGTGCAACAACATTAACTGTTGCATGGTTAAACACTTATAAGTTCCCAAAGGCGAGACCTATTGGCTATGCCAATGCTTGTTTTTTTGGTAGGCACGAGGAGATGAAGTGATTTGCTTTGACCCCGAAGCTCGAACCTTGGTTTCCCAGCTCCAAGGTCGGCAGTCTCGCCGTCAGACCACATCCTCTCCCCACCGCTTAAGCCAAAGTGGAATTACCAACCGATGAAAGCACCCCATCCAACTGAGCTGTGACGAATGAATAGCGACCGGATGGTGTCACTCTTCTAGGGAGTGTACACTTGAGGCTTCACTCCCTCTTTATTTATTATAAGATTGGGTGCTCGGGGTTCCCTAATAGTTGTTATTTGCTTTCGCTGGGTAATAATGAGCACGGTGTAGTTGTTTCATTCATCTACCCTTCGGATTATGTTGTTTTTTAAAGGACATCTTTTTGAGCGCTTTGTTCCTGAAAGTCTGCGGCTGCCCGCGGCCCCCGCAGGGGGCCACCCTAAACGGGCGGCCCCTTTAGTGCCATTTGGGCACTTCCCCACCCCCACTCAGAATGCGGGGCTCGAGGAGGAGCCCCCTTCCAGACGCGTCACTTCCGGCACGCAGAGGAGGTGGGGAGGTATTTATGCCTCCCCTGGCCATCTTGGCGTCCTCTTTGCGCCGGACACGCCGTCGATGTGCCCCTCTGGACATGTTGTCCAGTCCCGCCGGTATCGTTATCGTCGGGTCCAACTCAGTTTAGTTTGCGGTGAGTGCGGGCCAGGTAGGGCCATTGCCGGTTTCAAACTGCACCCCACCCCCCCTAATTTCCCCTTTTGGGACGCGGTGGCTCCGACTTCCTTGGGTTGCGTGACGCACGGGGCCTGGCAGAATTGGGAGCTTGCATGCGAGCGCGTGGCCCGCGAGTGGGCTGCACGGTGGCTCGCGACGAGTGCATGGGTATTAATCGCCCCCCCTGCACCCAAAGTCTTTCACCCTGTTCAGTGGTTGCGACCGCTGAGTTGTTACTTGCTTGCTTCCGGTGTTTATACACGGGCGCAGGGGGGTTAAGGTCAGGATCACCAGCTGTGGTGGTAGGCAGGGGATGCAGAGGCTGGTCACGTTCCCTACTGCGGACTTACGGGCGTGGTGCCCTGTTCCGTTTGGCACGGCCCTCGCTGCACAGTGGGTGTGGGATCTCGCTTCGTTCTCACTGCCTGGAGGAGGGGCTCGGCTGTCCTGCTGCGCCGCAATGAGGAGATAGTGTTAAGATACTCAGATGCTGCTTGTAGGAGAGTAGGATCTGCTTCACATGGGTACCCCCACTTTTTGCTGATGCTTCACTGGTTTTCGACATTAGTCTGGCTGGGGCCCTGCTATTCAGAACCCCAGCCTAGCTGTTTCCTCTTTAAAAGGGTCTCCATGTGCCTTAGGCACATCACTGATTGGGATCTGGAGTGCCCTTATAAGTCCCTAGTATATGGTATACTATGTACCAAGGGCATAGGTACCTCAGAGGCCTGCCAGGGGCTGCAGCATATATTATGCCACCCCTGGAAGGCCATCCAAACTGACACCACAGGTCTGCTACTGCAGCCTGGGTAAGGTGGTGCATGCACCCCTTACTGTGGTATAGGTTACCTATATCACTAAAAGCATACACACATATAAACCTATAAGTCACTCCTAAGGCAGGCCTTATCAATCCTAAAGGCAGAGTGCATGGTTCCTATGTGAGAGGGTGCCCCTGCATGAGCAGGGCCCCTCTGCAGCGTTCGGAGACCATCTCTGATGCTGTTTGTAGTGCAGCCTGACCATATACTCTTCAGCGCATTATATCCTCGCGGTAAAATGCTAACTTTGGAATGGCTGCACCTAAACATGTCGTGTTTGGTGTCAAACATCTTGGAATACTACCCCCCGCCAATCCTGGCGGCGGGGGTAGCATTCCACCCTTCTAGAGGAAAGGCATGTTAACTCTGACGAGTCCGGTAACTTCTTTCCAGAGCCCTGGCATCACAAAATGGATGCTGCTGCCACAGACACGAGTCTGGCCTCCTGCTGCTGGACGAAACTCCGGCAGGGGAGGCCTGGACAATAGGTTTCCTGTCCCAGGGAGGTGTGACCACCTCCCCAGACAGGACAATGTGTATTGGGGCTGGGCGGGAGCACTTTCGGGTGCTTTGAAGTCCTGCACTGGGGGCACATTTGGTGTCCCTGTGCATACCCCAGTTCAAACCGGATCAGGGGCTCGCAGCCCCTGCTTTGGCGCAAACTGGACAAAGGGAAAGGGGTGTAGCCACCCCTCTGCCCTGACCCACCCATAGGTGGGGCCACAGAGTAGTCCATCCCCTATTTTTAGAATAAAGGTAGGAACCCAGTCCTTAGGACTTTAGATTATACCTGGACGAAACTCTGACACTGAATCCTGGACCTTCGACGCTCTACGACAAGATTAGAGGACTGAAGAATCTCCCTTGGGGTCAAGGAGTGACTCCCCTGCTTGGCAGGCACCAAAGAAGCATCTGTCCGGTTCGCATTACTGAAGCTCCCGTCGGACGCCGAAGTCATCGCATCACCAGAGGTGGATTCTCAGACTTCCCCGAGGCTACCCTGAGTCCCCAGCAAAGCTGAGGCCCGTGGCTATCGTGGGTGACTTGAGACCGTGACCACTGGACACCGAGCACACTTGCAAGTGCACCAACTTCTGGGTCTCCCAAGAAGTCATGCTTTGGGCTCCGAGTAGCCCTAGCCTCCAGCACCACCTGCACCGAAGATCACTGGCCCCCACTCCACGAGTGTCCTGTAAGCCAGCTCCACGTGCGGCGTCACGAGGCTCCTTCGCGGTCGCTAGCCCGTTGGCTAGTATCCCTTAACGAAGGCCAATCTTTTCTTTACTTGGCATCCTGGTTGCTCCAGGCCTGCCCTCACTTACCCTCGCTGGGTGAGTTCCCCAGTCCTTGCTGGTCTGCATCATCGACGATCTACATCTTACTCGAGACTTGCCGTTGCCAAGGCTTGTTGGGTCCAATCCGGTCGCCGACACCTCAGCACTCGACAGACATCGAGCACCAGCCCGAATCCTGCTCCTGGTCGCCGACAACGCCTCCCGGACCTCGTGGCTGAAGAGTCAAGACGACCGTCACCGCACCTGAAGCACTCGACATCGGTGGGCATCTGTCCATCGCCTTCCTGGTCACTGGCTAGTGACCCAGACTCTGTCCCCTCTGCTTTCAGGTTCTTCAGAACTCCGATCCACTCTTGGATCCACCCGGACACTTTTCTCCTGGTCGCCAGCAGCACTTTGCAGCAGATCGCCATACGAAACGACGACGAAACCCGACCCCGAAAGGCACCTATGCACCCGGCTTCCCTGGGTGAGGTAACACGAGTACTCCGGTGCTCCCGTGGGTAGAGACTCTTCAAAGTCCTAGATCTCAAAGGGTTTTGTCCTAGTCCTCTTTTAAGTGTCCCTTTCCTCTATTTTCCCGATCCCGACTTTCTCCATAGAAGTTAACGGCGTATCGCGGTTGTGTATTTACACTGCACGCGTCTCCCGTGGGTCCCCTGTGTCACTACCTTGGGTGGTTCCTTGTGGTCCAAGCACTTCTAGAGGCTCTAGGCCTAGTGTCTAGTTCAGTCGTGGTTCGCATACCACTTTATTGGTATATGGTTTGGTACGCCCCTAGGGCCCAAACGTGTATTTGTGCTAGTACTGTGATTTAAGATCTTATAACCTATGTACTTCGAACTCTAGCCTCATAAAGAGACTAGAGGGGTGTGTTTAGTAATAAATACATATATTTTGAATATATACCTGGTGTGGTGCTCTTTCATTTGGTCACTCAAGAGATTATAGACTGGTAAAACAAGCTGCTTTACATTCCTTCAAGACTTAGCCTGAAGGCTGCTCTCCATAGCTACCACTAGGATAGCTTTCAATAAGGTTGTCTTTAACCTACCTACCATAAGAGTCGATTTGGACTGGTGCAAGGTGCCCACTATAATTAGTGGACAGCATATGCCAGGCCAACTTCTCACATTGGTGTGCAGCGTGTGGGATTCCAGCTTGCTATTGTTTTACCAGATAATCTCAATTGAATTGATCAACTGAAAACCACTAAAGGTACCTAAGGTACATATAATTTAAGCTTAGAATAACAGTAAGTTCTACTGAACTTAGAGTTGTGTGTTAAGGGATAGCACAACCCTTTCTACAACTCAAGAGAGTTTAGTAGGCCACACTAGAGTAGGTAGTGCATACACCACACCACACTAGTAATGTCTTTAAAAGCAGGATCCAAAGATTCCTTGCAGGAAGCCATTGAGCTTCCACCCTCCAAGTATGATACACTCCAATTCTTGGAATTGAGAGCTTTATGTAACGTGAGGAAATTAAGGACAGGCCAAAGTCCCACCACCCAACACCTCAAGGAGTTGTTGGTGGCTTATGATCTTAGTAAGTCCTCAGAGACTGAAGGGGTAGGAGCAGAGGGTGGGCCAGCAGATGAGGAAGGGGCCAGGGGTACCACTACCACCAGCCCCCTCTGAAACTGACCAGGAGGGTGACAATGACCCTGACCTGGAAAACCCAATCCCTTCTGGGGAAGATGAAGATGAGGATCTAGAAAACCACACCTTTGTCCCCCAGGAAGGATTATGAGTGTGCTCAGAAAGTCTAGGTCTCCTTCTCAGGAGTCTAACCACTCTGGCACCTCCATAGGGAGCTCTGTTTCTTCTCACAGGAGGGAATCCTCTCATGAGAGAAGAAAGAGACTGGTCCAGTATGAGGAAACTCAACTAGAGATCAGGAAGAAGCAATTGGCTTTAGATAGAGAATCCCTAGATCTCCTTAGAGAGAGAAGAAAGTTGGGACTAGAGTCCCATGGTGGCAGCCATGTCCCTAGAGATAGGGAAAGGTCCTATGACCATAGGAACCTGAGCAAGATTGTCCCTCCCTACCAGAGTGGGGATGATATCCACAAATGGATAACTGCTTTAGAGAGGGCCTGTAAAGTACAGAAGGTCCCTCAGGAGCAGTGGGCAGCAATCTTGTGGCTCTCCTTTGCTGACAAAGGTAGAGACAAGCTCCTCACTGTTAGAGAGGAGGAAGCTGACAATTACAAGGTCTTGAAGAGTGCTCTTATTGATGGGTTTGGCCTAACCACTGAACAGTACAGGTTGAAGTTCAGAGACACCCAAAAGCACAGACTCAAGACTGGGTAGACTATGTGGATTGTTCTGCCAAGGCTCTGGAAGGCTGGTTGATGGGCAGTAAGGTGTGTGACTTCTCAGGATTGTATAATCTGATAATGAGGGAGCAGATTCTTAATAACTGTCAAAATCAGCTGTTGCATCAATACCTGGTTGACTCTGATCTGACCTCTCCCCAAGAATTGGGAAAGAAGGCAGACAAATGGGTCAGAACCAGGGTGAAGCAGAAGGTACAGAACCAAGGTGGGGAAACCAAGAAGCAAGATGCTAAGAACTCTGACAAGGGTGGGGAGAAGGGTAAAGATCAAAAGTCTTCATCAGGCCCCCAAAAATCTTCTTCTGGTGGGGATTCCCAGTCTACCAAGGGTAAAGGCCAAAGAAAACCATGGTGCAAGGTCTGTAAGCAAAAGACCCACTGGACCAGTGATTGCACCAAGTCCAAAGACTCCAGTCCAGCACCCACCAATGCCCCTAAGGCACCTGTTCCCCCTAGTACAGTTGGTGGAGGTGCTCCAGCAAAGGGTTTAGTAGGGTTCACCCTGGGAACTGAGTTGGGCTCTGACCTAGTTAGAGAACTGACTCAGGCTGTGTTAGTCTGTGATGGAGGCATGGATGTGCCCTCCTCTATGAGTCCCAGTAATCTGGGCAAGTACAGACAACAGCCTTTAATCAATGGACGAGAGGCTTTGGCATTTAGGGACACAGGGGCAAGTGTCACAATGGTGACACAAGACCTTGTGCTACCTGGGCAAGTTATGCTTGGTGAGATGTACCAAGTGACCAATGCTAGCAATGTCAGAACAGACCATACTCTGGCAGTTGTTAACTTCTCCTGGGGAGGGGTAACTGGCCTTAAGAAGGTTGTGGTAAGTGCAAACCTACCAGTCGAATGCTTGCTTGGCAATGACTTAGAGACTTCTGCTTGGGCAGAAGTGGAGCTCAGGACCCATGCAGAAATGCTGGGGATCCCTGCAGATGTGTTTGCTGTGACCAGGTCACAAGCCAAAATGTCTAGCACTGAACAGGCCTTGGATTCTGGAAGAATGGACCAAGTGCCTTCCGAGAGGAGGAGTAGTAGGGTTAAGGCAGTGCCTTCCCCCTTGGCTCAGGAGGAAGATCAGTCCCTTGAGGGGGATGATCTCAGCCCTGAAGAAGGAACTGTCCCAGAGGAACTGGAACCTGACCAGGTTGAGTTCTTGGGGACAGGGGGACCTTCTAGGGCAGATCTGAGCCAGGAGCAGCAGAGCTGCCCCTCCCTTGAACCCCTCAGACAGCAAGCTGCTGCTGAGGCTGCTGGGAAAGCTAGTGGTCCCCATACAGTGTATTGGGATGATGGACTCCTGTACTCAGAGAGTAGAGACCCCAAGCCTGGTGCTACCAGGAGGTTGGTAATACCTTTGAAGTTCAGGGGCTTCCTATTGACCCTAGCCCATGATATTCCCTTAGCAGGACACCTGGGCCAGAACAAGACTTGGGACAGAATTGTCCCTCACTTTCACTGGCCCCACATGTCTGAAGACAGTAAGGAGTTTTGTCGCTCCTGTGTAACCTGCCAAGCCAGTGGCAAAGCAGGTGGCACTACAAAGGCCCCCTGATACCACTACCTGTGGTGGGGGTGCCCTTTGAGAGGGTAGGGATTGACATTGTTGGTCCCATGGATCCCCAAACAGCCTCTGGGCACAGGTTTATCCTGGTGGTAGTGGATCATGCCACCAGGTACCCAGAAGCTATTCCCCTCAGGACCACTACAGCACCTGTGGTGGCAAGGGCCCTCCTGGGAATCTTCTCAAGAGTGGGCTTTCCTAAGGAGGTAGTATCAGACAGGGGTGCTAACTTCATGTCTGGGTACTTAAAAGCAATGTGGAAGGAGTGTGGAGTGACTTATAAGTTCACCACACCCTATCACCCACAATGCAATGGTTTAGTTGAGAGATTCAACAAAACCTTGAAGGGCATGATTAAAGGGCTCCCAGAAAAGCTTAGGCGTAGATGGGACATACTCTTGCCCTGCCTTTTATTCGCATATAGGGAGGTGCCTCAGAAGGGGGTTGGTTACAGCCCTTTTGAACTTCTGTTTGGCCACCCTGTGAGGGGTCCACTGTGCTTGGTGAAGGAAGGATGGGAGTTACCTCTCAAGCCCCCAAAGCAAGATATAGTGGACTATGTACTTGGTCTCCGCTCCAGGATGGCTGAGTACATGAAAAAGGCAACCAAAAACCTTGAGGCTAGCCAGGAACTTCAGAAGGCCTGGCATGACCAAAAGGCTGTTCTGACTGTGTACCAGCCAGGACAGAAGGTGTGGGTGTTGGAGCCAGTGGCCCCAGCAGCTCTCCAAGACAAATGGAGTGGACCCCACACTATTGTTGAGCAGAAGGGTGAGGTCACTTACTTAGTGGACCTGGGAACACCCAGGAGTCCCCAAAGGGTTCTCCATGTCAACAGACTAAAGCCATATGTGGACAGGGCAGACATGGGCTTGCTCATGGCTACTGATGAAGGGCAGGAGGAAGAGAGTGACCCACTCCCTGACCTGCTCTCACAGAACCCTGACGATGGGTCAGTTGATGGTGTAGCCTTGGCAGGCAGCCTCACTACCCAGCAACAAACTGATTGCAGGCAAGTCCTCAATCAGTTTAGACATATGTTTTCACTGACACCCAGTCAGACCACCTGGTGCACTCATGAAGTGGACACTGGGGACAGTCTGCCTATTAAAAACAAGATTTATAGGCAACCTGACCATGTCAGGGACTGTATCAGGACTGAAGTCCAGAAAATGTTGGAGTTGGGAGTAATTGAACCCTCAGATAGCCCTTGGGCTAGTCCAGTAGTCCTGGTACCGAAACCTCACACCAGTGGTGGGAAAAGAGAGATGAGGTTTTGTGTAGACTACAGGGGTCTCAATGCAGTCACTAGGACTGATGCCCATCCCATACCCAGGGCAGATGAGCTCATAGATACTTTGGCCTCTGCCAAATATCTCAGCACATTTGACCTAACAGCTGGCTACTGGCAGATCAGACTAGCTGATACTGCAAAGCCCAAAACAGCATTTTCAACCCCTAGTGGGCATTATCAATTTGTGGTAATGCCCTTTGGTCTGAAAAATGCACCTGCCACTTTCCAGAGGTTGGTGAACACAGTTCTCACAGGACTGGAAGCCTATAGTGCAGCTTATCTAGATGATATTGCTGTCTTTAGCTCCACCTGGGAGGATCACCTGGTCCACCTCAGGAATGTTTTACAGGCCCTGCAAAAGGCAGGCCTGACTATCAAGGCCACTAAGTGCCAGATAGGGCAGAGTCAGGTTGTGTACCTGGGCCACCTTGTGGGTGGAGGCCAGGTTCAACCTTTGCAGAGCAAGATCCAGACCATCATGGACTGGACTGCTCCCACTACCCAGACTCAGGTGAGAGCCTTCTTAGGCCTGACTGGGTACTATAGGAGATTTGTCAAGGGGTATGGATCAATAGTGACACCCTTGAATGACTTAACTTCTAAGAAAATGCCCAAAAAGGTTCAGTGGACAGTTAGCTGTCAAAAGGCATTTGATGACCTCAAGCAGGCCATGTGCACTGCTCCAATTCTGCAGAGTCCTGATTACTCCAAGAAGTTCATTGTTCAAACAGATGCATCTGAATTGGGGGTAGGGGCTGTACTGTCACAATTGAATGAAGAAGGTCAGGATCAGCCAGTAGCTTTTATTAGCAGAAGGCTGACCCCTAGAGAGAAACGTTGGTCAGCCATAGAGAGGAGGCCTTTGCTGTGGTCTGGGCTCTGAAGAAGTTGAGGCCATACTTGTTTGGTACACACTTCCTGGTTCAGACAGACCATAAGCCCCTCTTATGGCTAAAACAAATGAAGGGTGAAAACCCCAAACTGCTTAGGTGGTCCATTTCCCTACAGGGGATGGACTTTACAGTGGAACATAGGCCTGGGAGTAACCATGCGAATGCAGATGGACTCTCTAGGTATTTCCACTTAGAACATGAAGACTTAACTGGGCAAGGTTAGTTTAATGTCCCTACGTTTGGGGGGGTTGTGTAGGAGAGTAGGATCTGCTTCACATGGGTACCCCCACTTTTGCTGATGCTTCACTGGTTTTCGACATTAGTCTGGCTGGGGCCCTGCTATTCAGAACCCCAGCCTAGCTGTTTCCTCTTTAAAAGGGTCTCCATGTGCCTTAGGCACATCACTGATTGGGATCTGGAGTGCCCTTATAAGTCCCTAGTATATGGTATACTATGTACCAAGGGCATAGGTACCTCAGAGGCCTGCCAGGGGCTGCAGCATATATTATGCCACCCCTGGAAGGCCATCCAAACTGACACCACAGGTCTGCTACTGCAGCCTGGGTAAGGTGGTGCATGCACCCCTTACTGTGGTATAGGTTACCTATATCACTAAAAGCATACACACATATAAACCTATAAGTCACTCCTAAGGCAGGCCTTATCAATCCTAAAGGCAGAGTGCATGGTTCCTATGTGAGAGGGTGCCCCTGCATGAGCAGGGCCCCTCTGCAGCGTTCGGAGACCATCTCTGATGCTGTTTGTAGTGCAGCCTGACCATATACTCTTCAGCGCATTATATCCTCGCGGTAAAATGCTAACTTTGGAATGGCTGCACCTAAACATGTCGTGTTTGGTGTCAAACATCTTGGAATACTACCCCCCGCCAATCCTGGCGGCGGGGGTAGCATTCCACCCTTCTAGAGGGAAAGGCATGTTAACTCTGACGAGTCCGGTAACTTCTTTCCAGAGCCCTGGCATCACAAAATGGATGCTGCTGCCACAGACACGAGTCTGGCCTCCTGCTGCTGGACGAAACTCCGGCAGGGGAGGCCTGGACAATAGGTTTCCTGTCCCAGGGAGGTGTGACCACCTCCCCAGACAGGACAATGTGTATTGGGGCTGGGCGGGAGCACTTTCGGGTGCTTTGAAGTCCTGCACTGGGGGCACATTTGGTGTCCCTGTGCATACCCCAGTTCAAACCGGATCAGGGGCTCGCAGCCCCTGCTTTGGCGCGAACTGGACAAAGGGAAAGGGGTGTAGCCACCCCTCTGCCCTGACCCACCCATAGGTGGGGCCACAGAGTAGTCCATCCCCTATTTTTAGAATAAAGGTAGGAACCCAGTCCTTAGGACTTTAGATTATACCTGGACGAAACTCTGACACTGAATCCTGGACCTTCGACGCTCTACGACAAGATTAGAGGACTGAAGAATCTCCCTTGGGGTCAAGGAGTGACTCCTCTGCTTGGCAGGCACCAAAGAAGCATCTGTCCGGTTCGCATTACTGAAGCTCCCGTCGGACGCCGAAGTCATCGCATCACCAGAGGTGGATTCTCAGACTTCCCCGAGGCTACCCTGAGTCCCCAGCAAAGCTGAGGCCCGTGGCTATCGTGGGTGACTTGAGACCGTGACCCCTGGACCCCGAGCACACTTGCAAGTGCACCAACTTCTGGGTCTCCCAAGAAGTCGTGCTTTGGGCTCTGAGTAGCCCTAGCCTCCAGCACCACCTGCACCGAAGATCACTGGCCCCCACTCCACGAGTGTCCTGTAAGCCAGCTCCACGTGCGGCGTCACGAGGCTCCTTCGCGGTCGCTAGCCCGTTGGCTAGTAGCCCTTAACGAAGGCCAATCTTTTCTTTACTTGGCATCCTGGTTGCTCCAGGCCTGCCCTCACTTACCCTCGCTGGGTGAGTTCCCCAGACCTTGCTGGTCTGCATCATCGACGATCTACATCTTACTCGAGACTTGCCGTTGCCAAGGCTTGTTGGGTCCAATCCGGTCGCCGACACCTCAGCACTCGACAGACATCGAGCACCAGCCCGAATCCTGCTCCTGGTTGCCGACAACGCCTCCCGGACCTCGTGGCTGAAGAGTCAAGACGACCGTCACCGCACCTGAAGCACTCGACATCGGTGGGCATCTGTCCATCGCCTTCCTGGTCACTGGCTAGTGACCCAGACTCTGTCCCCTCTGCTTTCAGGTTCTTCAGAACTCCGATCCACTCTTGGATCCACCCGGACACTTTTCTCCTGGTCGCCAGCAGCACTTTGCAGCAGATCGCCATACGAAACGACGACGAAACCCGACCCCGAAAGGCACCTATGCACCCGGCTTCCCTGGGTGAGGTAACACGAGTACTCCGGTGCTCCCGTGGGTAGAGACTCTTCAAAGTCCTAGATCTCAAAGGGTTTTGTCCTAGTCCTCTTTTAAGTGTCCCTTTCCTCTATTTTCCCGATCCCGACTTTCTCCATAGAAGTTAACGGCGTATCGCGGTTGTGTATTTACACTGCACGCGTCTCCCGTGGGTCCCCTGTGTCACTACCTTGGGTGGTTCCTTGTGGTCCAAGCACTTCTAGAGGCTCTAGGCCTAGTGTCTAGTTCAGTCGTGGTTCGCATACCACTTTATTGGTATATGGTTTGGTACGCCCCTAGGGCCCAAACGTGTATTTGTGCTATTACTGTGATTTAAGATCTTATAACCTATGTACTTCGAACTCTAGCCTCATAAAGAGACTAGAGGGGTGTGTTTAGTAATAAATACATATATTTTGAATATATACCTGGTGTGGTGCTCTTTCATTTGGTCACTCAAGAGATTATAGACTGGTAAAACAAGCTGCTTTACATTCCTTCAAGACTTAGCCTGAAGGCTGCTCTCCATAGCTACCACTAGGATAGCTTTCAATAAGGTTGTCTTTAACCTACCTACCATAAGAGTCGATTTGGACTGGTGCAAGGTGCCCACTATAATTAGTGGACAGCATATGCCAGGCCAACTTCTCACACTGCTGCCTTTCTGGCACAGCGACACTTTCTGTGTCAGTGTGTCCACGCTTTTCCGGTATTCGTTTGGCAGGCGGGACGCTGCGCATTGGCCTCTGGCCCGTGACTGCGGGTGGGGGCAGGGTGGCCTCCTCTGTGGTTGCTCGTGCCTTGAGGGAGTTGGTGTGACACTCCAGGCGATCAAGGTGGAGACGGGGGAGTGTTGTGGCCAGCGCTGCCGCCTCGGTGCTGCGGGGGGGGTCCGGGCTCCTGCGGGTTGCGCTATTGTGTCCCTGGTCGGTTGTGTTTCTGGGTCAGGGGCAGTATCTGCCCACAACGAATCCCCCCCCCCCCCAGCACAGTGGCTTTGTCCTCCTGGTGGGGACTCGGGTGGTCGTCCAGGCCTGGTGGTGTGTGTGTGCACGGGCTGGAGCGCCATGGGTTTAGGACCGCAGGGCACGCCCTGTGTGTGCTTTGGCTTGGACTAGGAGGCGCCGGGGGTATGTTTTCAGGTCGGGCTCCCTGGAGCACTGCCATAGGGCTTTGAAGACCCTGTGCATGGTTTTGAATGTGGTGCGTGGTTGTTTATATTTACAGCTGAAACTCCATGTGGGAGCTTGCACCGCTGGCAGAGGACCGGCCTGCGCGTCTCCTTATCGCTAACACTGGGTGACCCGCACAGTGGACAGGCGCGTTTTCCGAGTGGCGGGGGGGGGTTGGCCTCCGGCGCTGTACTTTACGCCCTTGGGCTCGAGAGGGACTGCCTGACCCGCCATGAAGCAGCCGAGGTTGCCCCCCCTTTGTCATTCATATGGGAATTAGACCGTTCAGGGGCCCATACAGGACTGGTATGTGGGTGCCGCATGTTCCCTGGCATTGCCAGAAGCATGCTGAGGCGGGGGAGGTCGCACTGAGGCTATCATTGGTTCTCTCTGGAGCGGCATGAGGCTGGCTCGCGGCCCCAGCTGGGGATGCAGCCTGTGTGGTAGAGGGCGTCTTACATTATGTTCCATGCGTTATTAACTTGGCAGGCTGAAATAGCTCAGTTGGGCGAGCGTTAGACTGCAGATCTAAAGGTCCCTGGTTCAATCCCGGGTTTCGGCACAGTCCGACAGGTTCTTTCCTTCTCACAAAATATTTCTAGGAGGCTACACAGAGTCATGTACATAGAATTAAAACTCTCTCCTATAGTGATGTTCAGTGCCATTTTGAGATTGTTGTAATGCCATGTTAGCATATTTTTCTGTGCTGTTCATGATTTCATGCCTAATTATTTATGCTATGCTTAGTACATGCGTTTAAAATGCCAAGTTAGCATATTTATTTTACTATGCTGAACTGCTGCCTGCATGCATTGGTAATGCCATGATAGCATACGTTTGAGTGTCATCCTTGGATTCAGACCGAGGGGATGTGAGGTTGCACCTTCTGTAACTTTCTGTTACTTCCTGTAGGTGTTATGTTTTGCCCTAATGTTACTTACCTTTACTTGAGTTGGGGCATGTTCAGTGCATCTCAATCTATTCTTACAGTCCCTGGTGACGGGGCAGCGATTCTGCAACTCAAACCGCACTTTTTGTTTTGTACCCAAACCATTCTTGCTTTTATTTGTACTGGGTTACACCCAGACACTTCTTACTGTTACTGGTGATGTGGTATTTGCGTGCACCCAAACCATACTAAATTGTTGAACATCTTGGGGCATGCTAAATGCACTCAGACGTTAATTACTTTTGCTGGTGTTGGACATTTACATTTCTGTCCAAACCGTTCTTGCATTTACATATTATGGGGCATATTTCTTGCACCCAAATGTTGTTAGTATTGGGATTTGTTTCTTGCCTAAAGCGGCGGCACTGGTTTGTGTGTAGACATTTAGATGTCCTTAACAAGAGATTGCCAGAGGAATTCATGCCTTCATGGGCGCTGTGCACCAGTACGCAGCTCTCCCCGAGGCACACTATTGCTTAGCTTCTGGGGCTTATTCGGGTTGGATTGCCTAGCATCCCGTAGTGCGGATGGGGTGGCTCCAGGATGCATTTCAGATTAATGAGTACAGAACGCGGTGGCGGGGTAGGGCTGATCAGTCTGGCTCGACACAGGGTGAATAAGGGTCGCTGGTGGCGTCTGGCGATGCAGGACAGCTTTTAAAGGCGCGGCGCTTCATGTTTTTTGGAGTTGGGCCCTGTAATGTTAAAGTTCGATTATTCCAGAGCCCCCTGGCAGTGCCTTTTGGGCGGGTTGCCCTGCCTCTGTGTGCTTAGGCCATGCATGGCTGAGCGCCATGCAGCGGGAGAACAGAAAAGAGTGGCACACTTGCTTTTCCCCGGCATTCTTATTCATTCGCCTCAGAAGCGAGAATGATCATGCCGACAGTGACAAGGAAATCATTTATGACTCTAAAATCGGCTTATTGTCAAAGGGTTTGCTGCAATGCCAGTGACGACGTTGAGTGAGCAGTCTGTTGAATGGGTTAGCACACATCTTAACGCGGCGTGGGGGCACACAGACGAGTGCCATAGCCTGTATTTCAAGAATGGACATCTAGAACACTCACCTGCTTGTAACACACGTTTGGCATTGTTCGGTTCTCTGGTTTGGGAAGGCAAATTATGGGTTTTGCCACTCTCCGTGGGGATTATACAGCCAAGGGCCACCGGTCACGTACTTGGTCAGGCTGTAAGCACTTTTGCCTCAGGTTTTCGAGGAGGCAGTCTTGTCGTGCGGCCTCTGCTGTTCAGCTTGTGGCGTTCTTGCGCCGCTAGACAATTGGAGGGTCTTATCGGAGATGGCCAGATTGACATGCGACTGGGGCTTGCCTTCTGAAGCGGGCCATGGGGGCACATTACCTCGGCTCACCCGGGCAGAGTTAGGCCGGTCTCCGCGGTGTGACCGGATTGGGGCGTCTTGAGGTGGCTTTTATGCCTGGCCGTGAGGCCTGTCCCTGCGCTGCAGGCCGCTATACATGGGGGGAAAGGATGTGGTTAATAACCAGAACGGCCGACCGAGGGCATAGACTATTGGAAGCTGTCCAATAAATCAACGATTGCTGGTTCTCCGGACCGGAGGAGGGAAATCTTAGCCTATTTCCACCGGCGCATTGTCTAGCTACTGTATTAGTGACGGCCCTAGTGTCAGTGACGCTTGTTTGTTTCGGGTTTAGTCCCCAGTCACCACCGGCATTTCTACTGGCTAATCGCCGAACGGTCTGTGTGTCCGTGCTTTGCCTAGCAGCGAGGGTAGAGTGTGGCGGTGTCTTCACAGCACCAGTGATGGCGTCCTTCATCCAGTGACTGCACCCTTGTCGCACTTGGTAGTTGTACGTCGCGCTGTGTCTTGCGGACTACATGCAGCGCTCCCATGGGAGACTACCCTCGCCGGGCAACAAGCTGATCGATGGGTTCCGGCTGAGCAGCATTGAGTTGCGCTTAAGTGCCTGCGGGCAGCATTGGGGTTTTGCGGGGCGAGCCCGGGGACCGTCGAGCTGGCTTGATTTGCCCTCGGAGCTGCCTGCCAGGCTCCTTACCGGTATGGGGCGGCGGTGGCAGGGGTTGAGGGTTTGCAGCCAGTGTGTGTTCGGGCCCTGTCTCGCGTGCCATTTTCTGACAATGGCGACGTGAAGAGCTTCAGCTCGTGGGCTTCGGCATATGTTACCATGACGGGGCTCCGAGATATGCTGGCTTTGGACATAGGCCCCAGCCTTTTGGCGGGGGTCAGTGGATTGACCCTGCTCTGATATGAAGCCAAGTTTACTTCGTGGGGCTCTGCTCACACTAAAAGTGGGCCAAGATCACACAAAGCATAGGATGAGTGCGGTGTCAGTCTTAAATGGCGATTCATGAGAATATGCCAGAGGTAGCGAATATGACATCACAGACTTGATCAGTGATAGGATCACGGTTCATCTTTTGTCCCAAGATAGACAATAGTTACGGACAGGCTCTGCTTTTGCAAAGAATAGTTACTTTGTCTCATTCGAGTGTCGCACGTGCTTCTTTCGTGGTATAACGAGGTCAATTTTGTCTCCAACGCGGTGATTGTGCTCCGCCATTCCGTTTGCAAAAGGGCTGCTGGTTTCGGCACCTGGCATGCGCGCAGGTGACCTGTCTGGCTGTTGTGGAAGTACGCGGGGCGCGGAGGACTCAGGTGGTCTCCACATTTCCCCGACAAACTGCTTCTAGTGGTTTCGTTTGGCTACGGCTGGGTTTTACATACGTCGACATGTTTATGGGCTGGCGCAGCACTTGGTCATCAGTCTGTACCCTCGTACTGAGGATCATCCAGGCAAAAGGGCACATTAGGGCTTAGTCACCCCAGAATGATATGTACAATCTGGCACGCGGTGTGGTAGGGTTTGTATCAGACAGAGATGGGGGTGACTCAGTGGGCACACGCACTGCCCGTGCATTGTGCTTTGGCCGGTTTGTTTAATCTTTTCATAGGGAAGAGATATGTGGGGTATCCAATTGCTCACAGCATGGCACATTAAGGTGGGCGCAAACCGGGTTGTTGCCCATTAAATGTTTGGTAGCACAGGGTAATAGGGGCAGATGGAACTAGTTTCTCTTGTATGGACGATACGAAGGGTAATCAAAATAACATGGTATGGAGTCTCTTCTGTAATGTGCCACTGTGGATGTGCGGTTGGCACAGTAAATTTACACTGCCCCTGGGATAAGCCATGTCTCTGCCTAGCCCCCTAGGGGGTGGGCAGGTGGCAGCTTAAGTGTACTCCCTTCTGACTAGAGAGGTGGGTTCGGACAGGCTTAGGTGCATACCCTAGCCAACCAGAAACTCCAGTTACAACAATGGTAGAGAATGCCTAGGAGTTGTTTGCAGTCCGTTCGCAACTGCCCCACAGGGCGAATGTTGTAGGGCACAAGGTTTGTGGAGGGCTCTTGTGTGGGAGCCTGGTGAAGAGCGAAGGTCGGGCTAGGATGCCTCGTGCTTTCGCCGCACGGTTTAGTCCCAATCACGAGCGGATTGTATCAGGGTGAGCTGGCTGTGGGGCAGGAAGCGCCAAGGCATCAGTAGCACTGAGAGGCTTTCAGCCAGATGCGGTATCCGAGGCAAGGGGCATCTGTTAGATTGGAGCCCTACTCAGAGGTACCGCCTTAAGTGCTTGGAGGTATGTTGACACCGCCTTTCGATGGAAGCCATTGTCTAACGGGCTGCTCTGAGCAGAGCATTTGCAGGCGTAAGTAACAGTATCAGCTACCAGTTCAGACGTGCATCTTTCACTAATTTACTCAGATTCTGGGACCGGAAGTAAGTCGGGCTGGATAACCCTCTAACTGCATTGGCACTTCTTGTCAGGAGTGATTGTCAAAGGGATTGCACTTCAGCCAGGTAATGTTAGCACCCATCCACACCAAGCCAATTGTTTAAGGTCACCCTGGGCCGCAGTTACACAGCCCAGTATTAGGCCCTTGTGGTGGTCAGTGCCATGAATTACTAAATTGAACTGAACAGGAGGCGTGACCGTGGGTTGCACCAGCAGAAGTTTGGGGACAGCTAGACTCCACCCATGGTCAAGGTGCAGGTTTAAGTAGTTGGAGTTGGCACTCTTATTTGACCAGGGGTTCGATACTACACAAGGGCATCGCCGCGTTGCGCCAGAGCACGGGCATTGTGTGTTTCCCAGGGGGCAGCAAGTGAAGGCTAGGCTCCTTCCAAATATGGCACTCGAACACAAGGTAGTCTGGGTCAACTTGTCTGTTGGGTGCCTTGTGTAGGCTCCTGTGTAGTGGTCACTCCACGAAGGGGTGAGTTGTCTTCAATAGCGGGCACAATACATATATTGTTTCAAACCAGATTTGACACCATTGATGTGTTCACCAGGGTCTAGCAATCAAAGAGGTCTGTGGAATTGTCTGGTCAACGGGCGAAGTAAGTGCACTCTAGAACCAAGGTCAGGTGACACAGGAAGATGGAGGGTGATTAAAGGGACACAGGTGGTGTGACGGCAACGCAGGACTGTCAGCTTACGCTGGGTAGGTGGTTCCGTATCACCAACCAGAAGGGTGCCATGTGGCAAAACCAGTAAATATGTTTAAGAATGATATAGATGCTGGTCAGGAGAGGTTTGTCAAAGGTATTACACTTATGCCTGGCATTACCAAACCATCCACACCAAGCCTATTGCCCAGGTTCCTGGGCTGCATACAGACAGCCCGGTACTAGGCACCTGCGGTTGTCAGTGCCATGAGTTACTAAATTACAACTGTACAGTGGGCATACTTGCTGACCGGGCAGTATTGCTACGGCCTCCAAGGGCCGAATAGTCATTCACCAGTAGCAGTGAGTGTGGTTTGCCCACAGTGCAGTTGTTAGAAGAATTTATATTCCCGCCGCTGCGTCCCCTGCGGCCCCGCCCCCCTGACTGCCCATTCGCTGCCCCTGCCTCCCGCCTCCCAGCTGCTCCTCCCTCCCACCTCCCCATAAATGGCGGCCGCTGCACGGCCGCGCAGCGGACGTGCGCAGCGGGCGCGCCGCTGGCGCGCCGAAGGCGCGCCTAAGGCAAGCCCGTCTGCGCCCGTCCGCGACTGGACCGCGCCCAGCGCCAGAACCCCTGGATCCCACCGATGCAACACCACTCGACGGACCTACGACGCCGCCACACTCACCGCACTCAATGCCGGCCGGAACCCTGCCTGCTACCGAGCCTCACCGAGACGCACCCACGGACCCTTCACCTGCCAAACCTGCCGATTCACCTGCCCCCTGACGTGCACCACCTCCGCCAAGTCGAGCAACAGCAGCAACCACCTGAAATGCATCCTGCTGAACACCCGCTCCGTCCACAGGCACGCCGTGGAACTCTGGGACCTGCTCGACGCAACAGCACCGGACATCGCCTTCCTCACCGAAACCTGGATGAACGCCTCCTCAGCGCCTGACATCGCCATAGCCATCCCGGATGGATACAAGATCACCCGGAAGGACCGCGTCAACCAGACGGGAGGAGGCATCGCCATCGTACACAAGAACACCATCCGCATCTCGACTAACTCCGACGAGACCTTCACCGCCGCCGAACACCTACACTTCCAGATACACACGGACCCCAAGACCACCCTCCAAGGCACCCTCATCTACACCCCCGGGACCACGCACACTATTCAGCGAAGACATCGCAGACTTCATCAGCCCGCACGCCATGCCCTCCGCCGACTACATCCTCCTAGGGGACCTCAACTTCCACCTGGAGAACAACAACGACAGAAACACCACCGCCCTGCTGGACAACCTCGCCAACCTCGGACTCAAGCAACTGGTGAACACGCCCACCCACTACGCCGGCCACACGCTTGACCCCGTCTTCTCGTCCAGCAAGCACATCTCCTTCAGCCACGCCACCGGACTCCACTGGACCGACCACAGCTGCGTCCACTTCAGCTTCAGAAAGACTGCGACCCACCACCACCCGCAACAGGCTCCCCACCGGAGCTGGAGCAAGATCACCGCCGAGCAGCTCACCGCCTCCCTCAGCCAGAACACACCCACCGACACAACGGACCCAAACGAAGCAGCCAGCAACCTCGCCAAGTGGCTGACCGCCTGCGCCGACGACCTCGCACCACTAAAAACCCTCCCAGCAGACCCGGAAGCAAGAAAACCCCTTGGTTCACCAACGAACTCAAGGAATCCAAGAAGAACTGCCGCACTCTCGAGAAAACCTGGCGACTCGACCAGACCACAGACAACAGGACCGCCCTCAAGCACGCCACCCGCAAACACCACCAGCTGATCCGTGCCACCAAGAAGTCGGCACTCAAAGAACGACTGGACAACAACGCCCATGACAGCAAGGAACTTTTCAGCATCGTCAAAGAGTTCTCCAACCCCAGCGCCGGAAACAACGACATCACCCCTCGCAAGACCTCTGCAACTCACTCTCCGCGTTCTTCCACCGCAAGATCACCGACATACACAACAGCTTCGACGCACAAACAACGCACCCTACCGCCAAACCAATGCCCGCCACCACCACCCTCTGCAACTGGACCCCGATCAACACCGAAGACACCACCCGCACGATGAACTCCATCCACTCCGGATCACCAACCGACCCCTGCCCACACCACGTCTTCAACAAAGCCGACGCCACCATCGCACCCCATCTCCGGGACATCATCAACTCCTCCTTCCACACCGCCACCTTCCCGGAGAGCTGGAAGCACGCCGAGCTTACCGCCCTCCTGAAGAAACCAACGGCGGACCCCACCGACCTCAAGAACTACCGCCCCATCTCGCTCCTTCCGTTTCCGGCCAAAGTCATCGAGAAGACCGTCAACAGACAGCTTGCCGCCTTCCTCGAGACGAATGGATCCCTCGACCCCTCGCAGTCCGGGTTTCGGGCCAACCACAGCACCGAGACCGCCCTTATCGCAGCCACCGACGACATCAGAACCCTAACCGACAACGGGGAAACAGCTGCCCTCATCCTCCTGGACCTCTCCGCGGCGTTCGACACCGTCTGCCACCGCACCCTAGTGAAGCGCCTCAGCAACATCGGAATCCGAGAGAAAGCACTGGAATGGATCATCTCGTTCCTCGCCGGAAGAACCCAGAGAGTCCGCCTCTCCCCGTTCAGATCCGAAGCCACCGAAGTCATCTGCGGCGTTCCACAAGGATCCTCACTCAGCCCGACCCTCTTCAACGTCTACATGAGCCCCTCGCAGCCATCGCACGCCGACACAACCTCAACATCATCTCCTACGCCGACGACACCCAGCTGATCCTCTCCTCACCAACGACCCCACCACCGCCAGAGCCAACCTGCACGACGGGATGAGAGACGTCGCCGACTGGATGAGGAACAGCCGCCTTAAACTGAACTCAGACAAGACGGAAGTCCTCATCCTGGGCTCATCACCCTCCGCCTGGGACGACTCCTGGTGGCCCCCGGCCCTGGGCACCGCACCCAAGCCAACGGACCACGCACGCAACCTGGGCTTCATCCTGGACTCCTCCCTATCGATGACCAAACAAGTCAACGCCGTCTCATCTTCATGCTTCAACACCCTGCGCATGCTCCGCAAGATCTTCAGATGGATCCCCACTGAAACCAGGAAGACCGTCACCCAGGCACTCGTCACCAGCCGACTGGACTATGGGAACACCCTCTACGCCGGAACCACAGCCAAACTTCAAAAGAGACTCCAGCGCATCCAGAACGCCTCCGCACGACTCATCCTGGACATCCCCCGACACAGCCACATCACCGTACACCTGAAAGACCTGCACTGGCTCCCCGTCAGCAAGAGAATCACGTTCAGACTCCTCACCCACGCACACAAGGCCCTCCACGACCTGGGCCCAAAGTACCTCAACGACCGCATGTCCTTCTACACGCCCACACGCCAGCTACGATCAACCAGCCACGCCCTCGCCACCGTACCATGCATCCGCAGAACCACCGCCGGAGGAAGATCCTTCTCCTACCTGGCGGCCAAGACCTGGAACTCCCTCCCCACTCACCTTCGGCGAACCCAGGACCATCTCGCCTTCAGGAAGCAGCTCAAGACCTGGCTGTTCGAGCAGTAACTTACCCCCTCCCCCAGCGCCTTGAGACCCTCCCGGGTGAGTAGCGCGCTCTATAAATGCCGTGATTGATTGATTGATTGATGTACAGGTTATACTGAACTTGCTACCAGCGGGTCTAGAGTGTGAGCGGGTTAACTGCTTTGAAAAAGGCATAAAAGGAGTATGGCATAACGCATAGACCACCAGGAATTAAATCGGGGACCAGCTACTCTTACACATGGATTTCGGTGGAGGGCAATTAAGTCCGGGGTAACCAAGTGTACCGGGTCGAGTGCTTTGCATCTTGGGTCAAAGCGGGTTGGCACACAGGGGGTGTCTAGGATTGTCCAGGCACACTCTGCAGTGTAGAATGCAAAAGAACTGCACGTTGCCACCATTGTGAGTGCGGCAGATGCAACAATTTGATCCCGGCCAAAGCAAACCTAGGTTCTTATGGTCAGATGCACAACATACAACCGTTCACTCCAGCTTCACTGAAGGTAGTCTGTTAGCAGAGGTATAGAACGGTGACGTCTTGCGCCAGGGTGCGGACATTGCGCGGGCGACACGGCAGATAGTCTGCTGTCAGACGAGGGTGCTTGCGGGCTAGGAGGCCAGGCAATGTAGCAGAACCAATTCTAGGACCTCTCTCCCCCACCGGACTGCCCGAGAATGTGAGTGCTGTGGGATTTGCAATGTTACAGGAATTTTCCTGCCCATACAGGGGCAGAAGGGTACATTGCAGGTATCTGCACAAATAGAGTGGGGGCAAGTATCTACAGACGGTGTGCACCGGTAACCCCAAGAGGGTGGTGTTGAGATCAAAATCTCGCAGCGGCAAGTTAGCCAGGTGGCATGCGTCAGTTGGTTAGGCCAGAATGTGTGCCGTGGCTCCAAGAGCGGCTTTAAATGTGTTGGAGCTCTATCGCTGACCATTTCAGAGCACACACTGCCCAGTAGGTGAAGACCATATGCTCAGGTGCAGCTTGATCTTATGGAAGGCAATATTCCCTGGTATATCAAAATACTAGTTCACTACCTGGGTTGAGCATCAAGGGTCACAGCTGGTTAGCAGGTATGTGTGTATCTGTGATCGAGCTTTAGTTGGCAAGCCTGGTAGGTGGCGTAAGTTGTTACTCCAAATGGTTGCTGTGACTGCAATAGTGTGCGCAATGCGAACAGTCTTGTTCGCGAGGGTTTATTAATTGCAAAGGTCTGTGCACATGTCTGGTCAACTTCAACAAAGTAGGTGCACTCTGCTCCCAGGGCAGGTTACGGGTTGCTTCAGTGATGCAGGAAATGCCCGTCTGCATAGCCAGAGCATATAGGCTGGTTGCGGAAGCGGTCTTCTAAGCAAGTGTGCTGCTGTTCCATAAATTAGGGAAACAGGTGTTAGGAAGCACGAAATGCTAGAATGACTGCAACTACAGGTTGCAGGAGGTGGGAGCCACATCAGCTTGAAGGGTAATATAGCGATGTGTAAAAGTAGAGCTCCCTCCTGGGAGGCCATCTGATTATTGCAGGTAATGCGAGGCACTGGTACATTCTCAGAGAAGGATAAACCGCTCCATGCGCAAGTTCGCAGAGCAAGGGGCTGTGGCTTCATCAGGCATGGGCTTGGCCGGGCGAACACCAAAGGTTATTTTGACAAAGTGGGGTGCACTTGGCACAAGTGGGCTTGGATCTGTTCCTGCTGGACATGAATGAGGCCCGGGAAATTGCAGGTTGCAGTGAGAAAGGAACTGTTTTGGTGGGGGCTCTTTAGGCGACGGGGGCCGCCTCCAGAGCTTTGGCGGAGTTACAGGGCGATCTGGAAGCAGATGGGTACAGAAGGGTACCTCTGCGTGGGCACAATAGGGGTGCCAGAGCCAAATCCCAGGAGCCTCATGGGAGGGTCCTGGAACAATTACGTTGGCGCCCCGTTAGTCCTTCAGGCGGTTGTGGGCCTGAACAACCGGGGGCTTGCCTTGTTACGCTCCGCCCCGAAAGGGGCGTGAGTAATAAGGGACCAATGTGTCACGTGATCCAGTAAGGGATCACCCCCATAAGGGAGCGCTGATTGGATTCTCCACAGTGCTTGGCTCATCAGGCGGGCAGGGCAGCGTAGAGTGGTACAGCTGCCTGCCCTTGGATCGCCCGTAAGATAACCCACCATATTTGCATACTTTTGTATGGAATAAACCTGCAGCAATATTTTCCCAAACAAAAGTTGTGTTGTGTATTTATTTATGCATGCATACTCTGTTATGGTTGGGTGGGGTGTGTTGCCAATAATGGGACTATGCGGCTGCCCGCGGCCCCGCAGGGGCCACCCTAAACGGGCGGCACCTTTAGTGCCATTTGGGCACTTCCCCACCCCCACTCAGAATGCGGGGCTCGAGGAGGAGCCCCCTTCCAGACGCGTCACTTCCGGCACGCAGAGGAGGTGGGAGGTATTTATGCCTCCCCTGGCCATCTTGGCGTCCTCTTTGCGCCGGACTCGCCGTCTCCCACCCTACCGCTTACCCGGCGTGGGGTTGGCAGGCGAAGTACATAGAACGTTGTAATGTTTTTCTTTTGTCGTTGCAGGCGGAGTTACAGGGCGATCTGGAAGCAGATGGGTACAGAAGGGTACCTCTGCGTGGGCACAATAGGGGTGCCAGAGCCAAATCCCAGGAGCCTCATGGGAGGGTCCTGGAACAATTACGTCGGCGCCCGTTAGTCCTTCAGGCGGTTGTGGGCCTGAACAACCGGGGGCTTGCCTTGCTACGCTCCGCCCCGAAAGGGGCGTGAGTAATAAGGGACCAATGTGTCACGTGATCCAGTAAGGGGATCACCCCCATAAGGGTAGCGCTGATTGGATTCTCTACAGTGCTTGGCTCATCAGGCGGGCAGGGCAGCGTAGAGTGGTACAGCTGCCTGCCCTTGGATCGCCCGTAAGATAACCCACCATATTTGCATACTTTTGTATGGAATAAACCTGCAGCAATATTTTCCCAAACAAAAGTTGTGTTGTGTATTTATTTATGCATGCATACTCTGTTATGGTTGGGTGGGGTGTTTTGCCAATAATGGGACTATGCTTATAACAAGGAACTCACGCACCCAGAGACAGGACTGAGTGACCAGGGCCAGGCGTCACCCAGCAGCTGAGGGACAATGAATCACACAGCAGTATCACCAATGAAAGTGCCCGTTGTGCACAACAAACAGAGCTGTGAGCAGAAGACAAGATGGAGGGAAGCCTTAAACCATAACATACTCTGAAAGTAACCACGGAGCCTGTCAGGGTCGCAAACTGCGAAGGAGCTCCGCGGCGCTGGTTTATACCCCCCGTAAACAGCACTCCCGAGTCAGCACTTCTCGGATGACGATGAGGCGTGAAGTGCGGTGGCACTTAGGAGGGCTCTTGCACACGCAGCTGTGCTCTCGGCTCCTCCTTGTGCTCAGTATTGATGCGTGGTTTTTACTTCCTGTCGAGTCGGTTTCCCGTATGCGCTGATAGATTTTGAATTTCACAAATTGAGCAAGTGCTTTTTTAACAAGTGTGTCAAAACGTTTCCATCCCGTAAACAATTCACCGCCAGGGCCTCTTCATGACTCATATCCAGCTTAGCTCCTCGAAGGCCATCAGGGGGTGCTGCAGCTCCGAGGCGCCACTGGTTACAGCGCCCCTGCTGGGAGAGTCATTTTGAGGTCTGCTTCGGAGAGGGGGCGACGTCTGCAGCAATGGAAGCTGGTGCCAGGGGTGGAAAGGGGGGCAGAGGGGTGGGCGTGTGCCTGTATGTATAATCTCAACATCCCTGCAATGTGGTTGTAAATCCATGTGTGCATGCAATATAACAAAGCGAGAGCTATTGACCTTACCAGTGATTATTCATATAGTACTTAATACTTGTAAAGTGCCACTTTCCAAGAGCTCTCAGTTTAGGAAGAAAGGGAAATAAACTCACAGGGAGATAAAGTGACTTGCCCAGGATCACACTGTGCACAATGAGGGAAGCCAGGATTAGTAAACAGGTTCCCCACTTACAAAGCAGAGGACGAAGTGACCACACTGCGTACCCTTCCTGAAACAGAAAAGGAGAAAGAGAGAAATCTTAGGAGTGTGAGAGGGATGGAGAGCGTGAGACAGGAGGGATGCAGAGAGGGACACCTTGTGCATGTAGAGAGTGCATCTGCTGCATACCTCTGGCTGGGAGAGTGCAGAGAGGGACACCTTGTGCAGGGCGAGAGTGCATCAGCGGCATACCTCAGACTGGGAGGGTGCAGAGAGGGACACCTTGTGCATGTTCATAGTGCATCTGCTGCATACCTCTGGCTGGGAGAGTGCAGAGAGGGACACCTTGTGCATGTAGAGAGTGCATCTGCTGCATACCTCTGGCTGGGAGAGTGCAGAGAGGGACACCTTGTGCATGGCGAGAGTGCATCAGCGGCATACCTCAGACTGGGAGGGTGCAGAGAGGGACACCTTGTGCATGTTCATAGTGCATCTGCTGCATACCTCTGGCTGTGAGAGTGCAGAGAGGGACACCTTGTGCATGTAGAGAGTGCATCTGCTGCATACCTCAGGCTGGGAGGGTGCAGAGAGGGACACCTTGTGCATGGCGAGAGTGCATCTGCAGCATACCTCAGGATGGGAGGGTGCAGAAGGGACACCTTGTGCATGTAGAGAGTGCATCTGCTGCATACCTCAGGCTGGGAGGGTGCAGAGAGGGACACCTTGTGCATGGCGAGAGTGCATCTGCTGCATACCTCTGGCTGGGAGAGTGCAGAGAGGGACACCTTGTGCATGGCGAGAGTGCATCTGCAGCATACCTCAGCCTGGGAGGGTGCAGCGAGGGACACCTTGTGCATGTAGAGAGTGCATCAGCTGCATACCTCAGGCTGGGAGGGTGCAGAGAGGGACACCTTGTGGATGTAGAGAGTGCATCAGCTGGATACCTCAGGCTGGGAGGGTGCAGTGAGGGACTCCTTGTGCATGTAGAGAGTGCATCAGCTGCATACCTCAGGCTGGGAGGGGGCAGAGAGGGACACCTTGTGCATGTAGAGAGTGCATTAGCTGCATACCTCAGGCTGGGAGGGGGCAGAGAGGGACTCCTTGTGCATGTAGAGAGTGCATCAGCTGCATACCTCAGGCTGGGAGGGGGCAGAGAGGGACACCTTGTGCATGTAGAGAGTGCATCTGCTGTATACCTCAGGCTGGGAGGGGGCAGAGAGGGACACCTTGTGCATGTAGAGAGTGCATCTGCTGTATACCTCAGGCTGGGAGGGTGCAGAGGGGGACACCTTGTGCATGGCGAGAGTCCATCAGCTGCATACCTCAGGCTGGGAGGGTGCAGAGAGGGACACCGTGTGCATGTATAGAGTGCATCAGCTGCATACCTCAGGCTGGGAGGGAGCAGGGAGGGGTACCTTGTGCATGTAGAGAGTGCATCAGCTGCATACCTCAGGCTGGGAGGGTGCAGAGAGGGACACCTTGTGCATGTAGAGAGTGCATCAGCTGCATACCTCAGGCTGGGAGGGTGCAGAGAGGGACGCCTTGTGCATGTAGAGAGTGCATCTGCTGTATACCTCAGGCTGGGAGGGTGCAGAGAGGGACACCTTGTGTATGTAGAGAGTGCATCAGCTGCATACCACAGACTGGGAGGGTGCATAGAGGGACACCTTGTGCATGTAGAGAGTGCATCAGCTGCATACCTCAGGCTGGGAGGGTGCAGAGAGGGACGCCTTGTGCATGTAGAGAGTGCATCTGCTGTATACCTCAGGCTGGGAGGGTGCAGAGAGGGACACCTTGTGCATGGCGTGAGTGCATCAGCTGCATACCTCAGGCTGGGAGGGTGCAGAGAGGGACACCTTATGCATGTAGATAGGGCATCAGCTGCATACCTCAGGCTGGGAGGGAGCAGGGAGGGGTACCTTGTGCATGAAGAGAGTGCATCAGCTGCATACCTCAGGCTGGGAGGGTGCAGAGAGGGACACCTTGTGCATGTAGATAGGGCATCAGCTGCATACCTCAGGCTGGGAGGGAGCAGGGAGGGGTACCTTGTGCATGATGAGAGTGCATCAGCTGCATACCTCAGGCTGGGAGGGTGCAGCTGGCTCCGCCCTGGGCTGACTCATTCTGCCAGAACAGGTACGGGGTGGGCAGGGCGAGGATGGGCACATCTCCCGGTGCTTACATCATAAACTGGGTCCTGTCCAGCAACTCGGAATATAATGCCGCCCTCCCCGGAGTCACACCTGGGAGACTTAAAGATCGAAGGTAATCCAAGAGTGCGCGTCCTGTAACTCGAGAGTACATATCATGTAATCCCAGAGTGCGCGTCCTGTAATCACAGAGTACATATCATGTAATCCCAGAGTGCGTGTCCTGTAATCCCAGAGTACATATCATGTAATCCCAGAGTGCTTGTCCTGTAATTCCTTAGTACATATCATGTGATCCCAGAGTCCGTGTCCTGTAATTCCAGAGTACATATCATGTGATTCCAGAGTGCGTGTCCTGTAATTCCAGAGTACATATCATGTGAACCCAGATTGCGTGACCTGTAATTCCAGAGTACATATCATGTGAACCCAGAGTGCGTGTCCTCTAATTCCAGAGTACAAATCATGTAATCCCAGAGTACGCATCCTGTAACCAGAGAGTACATAGCATGTAATCCCAGAGTGCGTGACCTGTAATTCCAGAGTAAATATCATGTAATCCCAGAGAGTGTGTCCTGTAATTCTAGAGTTCAAATCATGTAATCCCAGAGTACATGTCCTGTAACCCGAGAGAAATAGCATGTAATCTCAGAGTGTGCGTCCTGTATCCCAAGAGTACATAACATTTAATCTCAGAGTGTGCGTCCTGTAACCCGAGAGTACATAGCATGTAATCCCAGAGTACATATCACGTAATCCCAGAGTGCGCGTCCTGTAATCCCGGAGTATATAGCATGTAATCCCAGAGTACATATCATGTAATCGTAGAGTGCACGTCCTGTAACTGCAGAGTACATATCATGTAATCCTAGAGTGCACGTCCTGTAACCGCAAAGTACATATCATGGAATCCCAGAGTCCGCGTCCTGTAACCCCAGAGTACATATCAAGTAATCCATGAGTACCCGTCCTGTAACCCCAGAGTACATATCATGTAATACCAAACAGTGTGTCCTGTAATTCCAGAGATCAAATCAAGTAATCCCAGAGTACATGTCCTGTAACCCGAGAGTAAATAGCATGTAATCTCAGAGTGTGCGTCCTGTAACCCAAGAGTACATAACATGTAATTTCAGAGTGTGCATCCTGTAACCCGAGAGTACATAGCATGTAATCCCAGAGTACATATCACGTAATCCCAGAGTGCGCATCCTGTAACCCCAGAGTATATAGCATGTAATCCCAGAGTATATATCATGTAATCATAGAGTACGTGTCCTGTAACCCAAGAGTACATATCATGTAATCCCAGAGTACCCGTGCTGTAACTGCAGAGTACATATCATGTAATCCTAGAGTGCACATCCTGTAACTGCAGAGTACATATCATGTAATCCTAGAGTGCACGTCCTGTAACCGCAGAGTACAAATCATGGAATCCCAGAGTCCGCGTCCTGTAACCCCAGAGTACATATCAAGTAATCCATGAGTACCCGTCCTGTAACCCCAGAGTACATATCATGTAATCCTAAAGTGCACGTCCTGTAACCCCAGAGTACATATCATGTAATCCTAGAGTGCATATCCTGTAACCTCAGAGTACATATCATGTAATCCCAGAATGCCCGTCCTGTAACCCCAGAGTACATATCATGTAATCCTAGAGTGCAGGTCCTGTAACCACAGAGTTACATATCATGTAATGCAAGAGTGCCCGTCCTGTAACCCAAGAGGACATTTAATATAATCCTAGAGTGCATGTCCTGTAACCACAGAGTACATAGGAATGAGGCAGGCTTGTTACATCCTCACACTGAGCTCTGTGCTGTGAAGACTGAGGGGGCCCATTAGATCCTCACACTGAGCTCTGCACTGTGAGGAACAAGGAAGGCCCATCATATCTTCACACCGAGCTCTGCGCTGTGAGAGATGAGGCAGGCCCGTAGCATCCTCCCTGTAGGAAAGTGTCTCTTTTTGCAAGGTTAGCCCCCACTTTTTACCTGATGCCTGATGTAATTACAAACTGTAAGTGCACCGGGTCCCTGCAAACCAGGTTCTCTCATGTTTGCCACACCTTCAGCTACCCCTGTAAGTACCTAGTAAGTGGTACCCCTGGTACCTAGAGCATGGGTACTGAAGAGGGTCCTCTGGGGCTGCAGCACGGGTTATGCCACCCCAGGGCCCCCGCACCATGCCCATGCACTCTGCCATTGCAGGCTGGGTTTCTTCGTGCAGGAAAATCTAAAGAGTCGCCATGGCACAGCCCTGTGTGCCATGCCACCCACACTGCATGAGCTATAGGTAAGACACCCCTACATCAGGCCTCACAGCCCTAAGGCAGGGTGCGCTATACCTCATGTGAGGACATATCAGCATTAGCAGATATGCTCCTACAATGTCCAGTCTATTCTGAGATGTTGTAAGTGAACAGGGAAGCCATAAGGAGTACCCGGGCTGGATACTTGTCAACATGAGTTTCCTAGCTCCATGAGGGCTTCACTGATTTCTAAGATGTTTGGTACCAAACATCTTCTCTTAATAAATGCTTGCTGATACCAGTGTTGGATTTATTGATAAATTCACGCAGGAGACCCTTTTAGAGGGTTCCCTGAAACCTAAACAAACACTAGCAGAGTCTCTGGCAGGTTTTCACCAGCCTGCCACCACCAGACATGTTTCTGACCTCATGGGGTGAGAGTCAGGACTCTCAGAGGACAGAAACAATACCTGCTCTGGGCGGGGATGTTTCACACCTCTTCAGGACAGGATGGCCTTCCCAGGCTGGAAGCTTCAAAGGCAATGCTGCATTTGAAATCCAACCCAGGGACCTCCAGATAATGGGGGAGGCCAAGCCACCTTTCCTTCTCCACTTTTGGATGGATGATAGATGGAAACATTTGACAAGGAGGAGGGTCCCCTCTCAGCCTGCACCACCCCTAGGGCGGGGCAGGCGAGGTGAACCCTTCTCCTGAAATTCCACCATCATGAGATGGTGAGAAAGCCTCCAATCAGGGCTAGGGTAGTGCCTCTTCCCACAAGAAGTAGTCACTAAACTGTGTAGACACCCTAAAGGTAAGTAGCCCTTTGGCTACTATCTGTCTCCCTTTGTAACGACCCTAAATTCAGTATTAGGTGGCTCCCCGTGACTTAAACTTCAGATTCATTGGACCAAAGAAGACCAGGACAAAGAAGACTCGCTGCACGAGAACTGAAGCCCTGCGGCAGAAAGAAAAGGTGCCAGACCCTGCCTGCTGCAAAAAGGACTCGACAGTCACTGTTGCTGTGTCGTCCTGAACCCTGAAAGGACTCCAAGAACCCCAGAGCTGCTCCAGCCTTCGAGAAATTGAGGAGACGCTCCCTTGGAGCAAAGGTATCACTTCCCTGCACACCGCAGGCACCGATCCTGTGAAGTCCAGTTGGTGGACTTGCTGCTCCCCAACAACCTTGATGCAGCACCGAAGCAAAAAGAGGTACAACAGCTCCAGAGGGTCAGATCTGCCTCCCCACCACATCTCGGGGCACCAGGACCTACCGGAGCCATGGCATACCAATATCCAAGGTACCGGACCCCCAACGGTAAAAACCAAGAAGAAGAGTCCAGACCGGACTCCCAAAACACCAAAAGCAAGCACCCATCGAGGGACGTCAAGTCATCCAAGACCCACTTCTTGAGTGGCCCAGCTGTCCCGAGATTGCCTCTCCAAGTTTCCTGCTCCTGACCGCAAGGACCGCAAGATGTACGGTGCCTGGCTAACCTGTTTGCTCTGTACCCAGCCCCAGCACCGACCAACCAGCCCTGCTCCCATGATACCCAGGCCCTTGCGACCTCTTCCCTCTAGGAGAGCCATCGGACTTACCTGTAAGTCCCTCTGTGCAATGTGTTTTCAAGTGGGATGAGGCAGCCCCATTACATCCTCACACCATGCTTCACCCATTTTTAAACTCATCCATGCAGCTGATTGGTTCATGCAGAGAGTCATTTTGTTTCTGATTTCCTCGCTTTCCACAGTCGCTTCTAGAATGTTCTCGCGCAGCGTCTGGTCAAAGTGGGTAGTCTGTACATCCGCTTTACTGAGTACGAGCACCAATAGGGCTTTTGATGGAGTCTCACGCACAAAGCGTGGTAGAACGTGGCCTGAAGGGACCCTCCAACAGGTGGTGTCACTCTGAGGGTCACCTGACAAGGTTTGATGGGTGACCCTCCCAAGGTTGACTCACTTCACTCACCTTCCTGGCTCCACACACACGAGGCCTCTGCGCCCTCTGGTGGTGGCCGGTAGTCAGGAAGCAGTTTGTCTCAAGACACAGACTGGACCAGGTACTTCTGCCCACATACAATACCAAGTAGACCCCAGTGATCCACCAGAGGGACAATGGGGGCCAATGCCAGGGTCAGAACCCTCCCCTGTGCAGGACAGCGGCAAGGGACGTCCTGCAACCCACAACCCAACTCCTGCCCTCTCTACCCACCTTCAGACCACAGCCTGCCCCCACCACCCAACTCCTGCCCTCTGTGCTAACCTTCCAACCACAGCCTGCCCCCACCACCCAACTCCTGCCCTCTGTGCCCACCTTCAGACCACAGCCTGCCCCCACCACCCAACTCCTGCCCTCTGTGCCCACCTTCAAACAACGGACTGCCCCACCACACAGCTCCTGCCCTCTGTGCCCACCTTCAAACAACGGACTGCCCCACCACACAGCCCCTGCCCTTTGTGCTAAACTTCCAACCGCACGCCTGCCCCCATCACACACAGCCCCACCCCTCTCTGGTGCCCACCTTCAATCCAAAGCCTGCCCCCACTACCCAGCTCCAAGCCTCTCTGTCCACCTTCAAACCACAGCCTGCCCCTACCACACAGCTCCAGCCCTCTCTTCCCACCTTCAACCACAGCCTACCCCACCGCTCAGCTCCAGCCCTCTCTGCCAACCTTCAAACCACAGCCTGCCCCCATTACCCAAATTCAGACCTCTCTGCCCACCTTCAGGCCATAGCCTGACCCGCCACACAGATCCAGCCCTCTCTTCTCACCTTCAACCACTGCCTGCCCCACCACACAGCTCCATTCCTCTCTTCCCACCTTCCAACCACTGCCTGCCCCACCGCACAGCTCCATTCCTCTCTGCCCACCTTCCAACCACAGCCTGCCCCCGCCACACAGCTCCATTCCTCTCTGCCCAACCTCAAACAACAGACTGACCCATCACACATCTCTATTCCTCTCTGCCCGCCTTCAAACCACAGCCTGCAGCACCACACAGCTCTATTCCTCTCTGCCCTCCTACTAACCACAGCCTGCCCCCGCCACACAGATCCATTCCTCTCTGCCCAACTTCAAACAACAGACTGTCCCATCACACAGCTCTATTCCTCTCTGCCCGCCTTCCAACCACAGCATGCCCCACCACACAGCTCTATTCCTCTCTGCCCACCTACCAACCACAGCCTGCCCCCAGCACACGGCTCTATTCCTCTCTGCCCACCTTCCAACCACAGCCTGCCCCCAGCACACAGCTCTATTCCTCTCTGCCCACCTACCAACCACAGCCTGCCCCAGCACACAGCTCTATTCCTCTCTGCCCACCTTCCAACCACAGCCTGCCCCCAGCACACAGCTCCTATTCCTCTCTGCCCACCTTCCAACCACAGCCTGCCCCCGCCACACAGATCCAGCCCTCTCTGCCCACCTTCCAACCACTGCCTATCCCACTGATCTGCAGGGCATGGAAGCTTCCCACGCACCGGTATTCCAGCTATGCACGTACCCTCACCGCACCCCGATAATAGCACCCCAGTATCTGAGCCCAACCTCTACCTGTGAGAGAAGGAACACTGCCTGAATATTCATTTAAACGGACCAGTTTCACACCTGTATTGATGGCACCTGTGCACTCACCTGGTTTCAGGTGAGATATAAAGAGACAACAGTGAGCCCGATGTGGGTCAGACATACAGGCAGAAATATCTGTGCCCTGGGCCCAGTCAAGAATCACTGTACACAGGAAGACAACCCTGGCCACACTCACAAGGCCCAAGTATTGTAGATGTATCTGCCTGGAGGGAGTTCACCCCTGTGTTCATGCCCAGGTACAACATCCTTTATGCATAGCCCCCCCCCCCCACATGGAAATCCAGCAGGGCATAGACCACACATGCAGATACGCAGGGTGTAATATGTGATTTATTAGCATTGTTGAGGGAGGGGAGGGGATGGAGGGAATCATAAGAGATACGGTATTTTCATTCTGTATACCTGTCAGTGTACTACATATGTGTGTATGTGTGCATGAGTGTGCATACATTTGTGTGTGTGTGAGGGGTGTATGTGTGAGCGTGTGTGTGTGTACATTACCAGTGGCAGCCGCCACTGGGCAGTTATAGTAAGGTCAGTGTTTCCTTAGGAAATGCGTTTTTTGTGCTGCAAATGACTTTCGGATCGTTTGACAAATCTTCACAAAACTTTCTGAAAAATTGTTCTTTTTGGCCTCGTTTGTGCATGGAAAGTTTCGGGTTGATCTGTCAAGCAAAAAGGGGGGTCCTAAAATGCAAAATCCCTATGCATTTTCCATAGACCTCTTCACGAAACACTACAGCAAAAACTGCAGAATGGATTTTTCACTAAATGTGGCAGAAAGATAGATCTTGGGCCGCAGAATGTGCTTTTGTGACTTGGTGTAAATCCATTCAGTAGTTTTTGAGAAATTAAGGTTGAAAAATAATTGTATATCTGCTTGGTTGGGTCTGCGAGTGTCTCTTGAGAGTCTTGCGGGAGCTTCATTTTAAAAATAGTGCATTCTGATTGGCCCAGGGAGCATTTGTTTTCTCTTGGGCCAATTCTCTCCCACGAGACACAGACTCCCGGGGGAGTGCGCACTCTGACTGGCTGCCAGCAGCATGAGATAAATGTCGCTGGCAGCCATTACAGGACTCCGGGAAGTGGTCCCATGTCCTGAAGTTTAAAAAAAATAGCATAAGAGGGCAGGGAAGGGATACACTGCTCCTCTAGGCACTGTTGGGGGACCCCCATGCCAAAATACAAACAAAATCAGCAATTTTTGCTGCGATTTCGCTGGAGTCCGATAGGACTTCAGAAAAAGAAAAGAAAAATGGGGGCCCGGGGCTGCATTCTATAATTAACAGTAGGGGGCACACGGCCCCCTCGCTGAGCCATTATAAGCCTGATGAGCCCATCCCCAGGGCTGCATTCCAAAGGGGAGGTGGTGGTCAAACAGCCCCCCTCCAAGGGCCGTCAAAGGCCCTGGGAACCCCATCCCCTGAGGCTGCAATCTTTAATTAAGTGGAGAGGGCACGTGGCCCCCCCTCCCTGAGCTATTATAAGCCCTCGAAAGGGGGGTTGGGGGGGGCACTGTTACCTTAGAGCATGAGTTATAGTTACTTGAGATAACTATAACTACTGAATTTCTGTGGGTTTTAGAGTTTAAAAATGTACTTGGTTACTGAACATTTCACCTAACTATAACGTTACTTTTTAGTTTTTTTGCTGAATTTCTAGTTTTTTTTTTAACCTGTAATAGTTTATCACCATACGTAAATCCACCTCCCTGTATGCAGCCAACCCCATGCTGCACACGGCATTTATCTGTGAGAGGTGGAGTGTTGGCCACAGGGCCCAACACGTGGCCAGGCCCTGTGGTCAGCCCCACCAAAAGGAGCCAAACCTATGCTGCACAGGGCCTTTATCTGTGAGCGGTGGACTGTTGACCACAAGGCTCGACATGTGGCCAGGCCCTGTGGCCAGCCCCACCAAAAGGAGCCAACCCCATGCTGCACAGGCCTTCAGCTGTTCATGGCGGGGGGTTGGCCACATGGCCTGCTGCTATCCCCCTCATGCAGCCAACCCATCCTGCTGTGTCCTGAAGTGGGCTCACCAGGACACAGTATGAGAGCCGGCCCCAGGGGATGAGGTCCCCAGGGCCATTAATAGGTCAGGGAGGGAGGTCGTGCTGGCCCCATCCCTTTTTAGGTCTCGCCTACGCAGCGCGCATGCGCTGCTTAGGAGGGCCTTTAGCCGTCGCTCTGCTCATTTTCAAGCACACACTCGTGCTTGTGGCGGCATCCACCTTGCGAGATCGAGCAGCGGCGCGCATGCTAGTTGGCTGTTGCTCGCTCCCGCAAGGCGGATGGTGCCACAAGCACGAGTGTGCTTGAAAACAGCTACTGCTTGTTTCGATCGCGCGTGCACCACTCGCAGGACGCTGCAGCGTCTTTCATTCTCATTATCTTTCCTTCCCCCTTTTAAATTCTTCCCTAATAATTCCATAATTTCTTTCTTAAATCTGTCTTTCTGTTCCCTACATCCTTTCCATTACGCATTTTCTTTCATTCACGCCCGGTGACACGATTTTGTATTTTGCGTTTTTACATTTCTCGCCCAGCTCCTCCCCTGTTTTTTTCTGTAAAGCGGTCATTTACCGCATACTAAAATGGTCATTTTCTTGCGATTCATTCGCTCTCATTACAATGTAAACAAATAATAGCGGTTTGCAGCAATTAAGGAAGACCGCGTAAAATATAGGCTGGGGCTGCCAGGCCACCAACTTTCTGAATGCCTCACTGTGATGAGAACAGAGGGCTGTGACTTTTACTTGGGCACAAAAAGGCCTCGCGCGTTTGCTTGGGAAACTGTTAATTGAACGGGCTTGGCCTTTTGCTGCCGCCTCCCTTTCAGCGGTATTTATGGTTTCTAAACTGCTGAGGCTTCCCTTGACTTTCAATGTACAAGTTTGGGCACTTTTTTTTTCTTCACTTCTTCTACCTCTCTCTCTACCCATCTCTACCCCTCTCTACCTCTCTCTACCTCTCTCTACCTCTCTCACCTCTCTACCTCTCTCTACCTCTCTCTACCTCTCTCTACCTCTCTACCTCTCTCTACCTCTCTCTCTCTCTACCTCTCTACCTCTCTCTCTACCTCTCTCTCTACCTCTGTCTACCTCTCTACCTCTCTACCTCTCTCTCTACCTCTCTCCCTCTACATCTCTACCTCTCTCTACCTCTCTCTACCTCTCTACCTCTCTACCTCTCTACCTCTCTCTACCTCTCTACCTCTCTACCTCTCTACCTCTTTCTACCTTTCTATCTCTCTCTCTACCTCTCTACCTCTCTCTACCTCTCTCTCTCTACCGCTCTCTCTCTACCTCTCTACCTCTACCTCTCTCTACCTCTCTCTACCGCTCTACCTCTCTACCTCTCTCTACCTCTCTACCTCTCTCTACCTCTCTCTACCTCTCTACCTCTCTATCTCTACCTCTCTACCTCTCTCTCTACCTCTACCTCTCTACCTCTCTCTCTACCTCTCTACCTCTCTCTACCTCTCTACCTCTCCCTCTACCTCTCTACCTCTGCCTCTTTACCTCTCTCTACCTCTCTCTACCTCTCTCTACCCTCTACCCTCTACCTCTCTATCAATCAATCAATCACAGAATTTGTAAAGCGCACTACTTACCCGCGAGGGTCTCAAGGCGCTGGGGGAGAAAAAAAGGGGGGGGTGCTGCTACTGGTCGAACAACCAGGTCTTGAGTAGCCTCCTGAAGGTCAGCAGGTCTTGGGTCTGTCGTAGGCTTAGTGGAAGGGTGTTCCAGGTCTTGGCGGCGAGGTGGGAGAAGGATCTGCCGCCGGTGGTGGTTCTTCGAATGCGAGGGACGGTGGCAAGGGAGAGGTCGGCGGAGCGGAGTTGGCGGTTGGGGACGTAGAAGAGGAGTCGTCTGTTGAGGTAGGGTGGGCCAGTCTTGTGGAGTGCCTTGTGTGCGTGGATGAGGAGTTTGAAGGAGATTCTCCTGTCGACGGGGAGCCAGTGCAGGTTCCTCAGGTGGGGGTGATGTGGCTGTGGCGTGGTACATCGAGGATCAGGCGTGCGGAGGCGTTTTTTATGCGTTGCAGTCGCTTGATGAGCTTGGCTGGGGCTCCCGCGTAGAGGGCGTTCCCATAGTCGAGTCTGCTGCTGACGAGGGCCTGGGTGACTGTTCTTCTCGTGTCTGTCGGGATCCACCTGTAGATCTTGCGAAGCATGCGGAGGGTGTTGAAGCAGGAGGATGAGACTGCGTTGACTTGCTTGGCCATGGAGAGCGTTGAGTCGAGGATGACTCCTAGGTTGCGTGCGTGGTCGGTGGGTGTCGGGGCTGCTCCCAGCGTCGTTGGCCACCAGGAGTCGTCCCAGGCTGAGGGGTTGGAGCCGAGGATGAGGACCTCTGTCTTCTCCGTGTTCAGTTTTAGTCGGCTGATCTTCATCCAATCGGCGACGGCCTTCATCCCTTCATGGAGGTTGGATTTGGTGGCGAGGGGGTCCTTGGTGAGGGAGAGGATCAGTTGAGGTCGTGCTGTCTGGCGATGCGTGCGAGCGGGGCCATGTAGATGTTGAACAGTGTTGGGCTGAGGGACGATCCCTGGGGTACGCCGCAGATGATCTCGGAGGCTTCGGATCGGAATGGTGGGAGGCGGACTCTCTGGGTTCTGCCGGCGAGGAAGGAGGTGGCCCATTCCAGGGCCTTGTCTCGGATCCCTGCGTCGTGGAGGCGTGCGCGTAGAGTGCGGTGGCAGACAGTGTCGAAGGCGGCGGAGAGGTCCAGCAGGATGAGGGCTGCGGTCTCACCGTTGTCCAGCTGGATCCTGATGTCGTCGGTGGCGGCGATGAGGGCAGTCTCAGTGCTGTGGTTGCTGCGGAACCCCGATTGGGATGGGTCCAGGATGCTGTTTTCTTCGAGGTATCGGGTTAGCTGTTTGTTGACGATCTTCTCGATGACCTTGGCTGGGAACGGAAGCAGGGAGATGGGCCGGAAGTTCTTGAGGTCTCTCGGGTCCGCCTTGGGTTTTTTGAGTAGGGCGTTGATCTCTGCGTGTTTCCAGCTCTCTGGGAAGGTCGCGGTCTCGAAGGAGAGATTGATGATGTTGCACAGGTGGGGTGCGATGGAGCTGCTGGCTTTGTTGAAGATGTGGTGCGGGAAAGGGTCTGACGGGGAGCCGGAGTGTATTGTGCTCATGGTCTTGATGGTGTCCTCGATGTTCACGCTGGCCCAGGCTGGCAGGGGATCGTGGTCGATGGTGTGCGGCGGGTCTGGTGCATCGATCTTAGTTGGGGCTGTCTGGGTGTTGAAGCTGTCGTGGTTGTCGGCGATCTTGCGGTGGAAGAAGGTGGCGAGGGAATCGCACAGGGGTTGCGACGGTGGGATGTCGTTGGTGTTGGAGCTGGGGTTGGAGAGTTCCTTCACGATGTTGAAAAGCTCCTTGCTGTTGTGTGCGTTGTTGTCGAGGCGGTCTTTGAAGGAGATTCTCTTGGCGGACTTGATGAGGTGGTGGTGGTTACGGATGGCGTCTTTGTGGGCTGCGTGGCTGTTCGGTGTCTTATCACTGTGCCATTTCTTCTCTAGTTTCCGGCAGGTACGCTTGGAAGCTAGGAGTTCCGAGGTGAACCAGCTGGCTCTTTTGGTGGTGTCAGCGTAGATGAGTTTTTTCAGCGGGGCGAGGGTGTTGGCACAGTCGTCCATCCATCTTCTGAGGTTGCAGGCAGCGTCGTCGGTGTTGGATGGGTCGGAGGGAGGGCTGAGAGCGAGGGTTGCCCGTAGTTGGTCTTCGGTGACTTTGCTCCAGCAGCGGCGTGGGATCTGTTGGGTGCGGTGGTGTGTGGTGGGTTTCTGGAAGGTGAAATGGATGCAGCGGTGGTCGGTCCAGAGGAGTTCCGTGGTGTGGCTGAAGGAGACGTGGGAGCTTGAGGAGAAGATGGGGTCGAGCGTGTGGCCGGCGGAATGGGTCGGTGTTGTGACGAGCTGGCTCAGACCGAGGTTGGCGAGGTTGTCAATCAGGGTGGTGGAATTGCTGTCGTTCTTGTTCTCCAGGTGAAAATTCAGGTCTCCGAGGAGGATGTAGTCGGTAGAGGTCAGGGCGTGCGTGCTGATGAAGTCGGCGATGGAGTCGCTGAACTGGGGTCGGGGCCCAGGGGTCTGTAGACGAGGGTGCCTCTGAGGTGTGGATCTGGAAGTGCATGTGTTCGGCGGTGCTGAGAGTGTTGTCGGTGCTGGTCGAGACCCTGATGGTGTTCTTGTGGATGATGGCGATTCCTCCTCCTACTGCGTTGACGCGGACTCTGCGGGTGATCTTATAGCCGCCTGGGATGGCTATGGCGATGTCGGGGGCGGAGGAGTCGTTCATCCAGGTCTCTGTCAGGAAGGCAACGTCTGGTTTTGATGTGTCGAGCAGGTCCCAGAGCTCGACGGCGTGTTTGCGTGCGGAGCGGGTGTTCAGTAGGATGCATCGGAGGTGGTTGCGGTCCTTCTTGGCGGGCGCCTCGGTGGCTCTGAGGCTGGTGTAGCTGCAGTTCCGGCAGGTGAAGGGACCATGGGTGCGTTTCGGGGCAGCCTTGAAGCAGTTGTGCGTCCGTCCGGGGTTGAGAGCGTGGAGTGTGGTGGCATTGTATCGGCGTCGGTCCTCGAGGCTGGTGCGGGGGGCGCACGGCCAAGGGGTTCTGGCGCTGGGCGCGGTCCAGGCACGGACGGGCGCAGACGGGCTTGCCTTAGGCGCGCTTCGGCGCGCGCCAGCGGCGCGGCACGCACAGCGGCCGCCATATATGGGGAGGTGGGAGGGAGGAGCAGCTGGGAGGCAGGGGCAGCGAATGGGCAGTCAGGGGGACGGGGCCGCAGGGGACGCAGCGGCGGGAGTGGAGAGAGGCAGCAAGGGGTACAGAAGGCAAGAAGGACACAGGGAAATGGGGGCAGCGAGGGAAACAGAAGAGAAAACGGGCACACAGCAATGGGGGCAGCGAGGGAACAGAAGAGAAAACGGGCACACAGCAATGGGGGCAGCGAGGGAACAGAAGGAAAAAATTGACACAATACAGTGGGGGCAGCGAGGGGAACAGAGAGAGAACGGGCACACAGCAATGGGGGCAGCGAGGGAACAGAAGAGAAAACGGGCACACAGCAATGGGGGCAGCGAGGGAACAGAAGGAAAAAATGGACACAATACAGTGGGGGCAGCGAGGGGAACAGAAGAGAATGGACACAATACAGTGGGGGCAGCGAGGGAAACAGACGGAAAACGGGCACCGAGGCCACAAGCAGAGGGCGAGCTTACCAGCAGCAGCAGCGGGCAGGACACCACAGGCGGAGCTGTGTGGCGGGGGAGCGACCTACCTGGTAAGGTCAAGGGTCGCTCTCCTCACCGCGCAGCGGCCGCCATATTTGGGGAGGTGGGAGGGAGGAGCAGCTGGGAGGCAGGGGCAGCGAATGGGCAGTCAGGGGGGCGGGGCCGCAGGGGACGCAGCGGCGGGAGTGGAGAGAGGCAGCGAGGGGTACAGAAGGCAAGAAGGACACAGGGAAATGGGGGCAGCGAGGGAAACAGAAGAGATAACGGGCACACAGCAATGGGGGTAGCGAGGGAACAGAAGAGAAAACGGGCACACAGCAATGGGGGCAGCGAGGGAACAGAAGGAAAAAATGGACACAATACAGTGGGGGCAGCGAGGGGAACAGAGAGAGAACGGGCACACAGCAATGGGGGCAGCGAGGGAACAGAAGAGAAAAAATGGACACAATACAGTGGGGGCAGCGAGGGGAACAGAGAGAGAACGGGCACACAGCAATGGGGGCAGCGAGGGAACAGAAGAGAAAACGGGCACACAGCAATGGGGGCAGCGAGGGAACAGAAGGAAAAAATGGACACAATACAGTGGGGGCAGCGAGGGAAACAGACGGAAAACGGGCACCGAGGCCACAAGCAGAGGGCGAGCTTACCAGCAGCAGCAGCGGGCAGGACACCACAGGCGGAGCTGTGTGGCGGGGGAGCGACCTACCTGGTAAGGTCAAGGGTATCTCTACCTCTCTCTCTCTCTACCTCTCTACCTCTCTCTACCTCTCTACCTCTCTCTACCTCTCTCTACCTCTCTCTACCTCTCTACCTATCTACCTCTCTCTACCTCTCTACCTCTCTCTCTACCTCTACCTCTCTACCTCTCTCTATCTCTCTCTACCTCTCTACCTTTCTCTCTACCTCTCTCTCTCTCTACCTCTCTACCTTTCTCTCTACCTCTCTCTCTCTACCTCTCTCTCTACCTCTCTCTCTCTACCTCTCTCTCTACCTCTCTGCCTCTCTACCTCTACCTCTCTCTACCTCTCTGCCTCTCTACCTCTACCTCTCTCTACCTCTCTGCCTCTCTGCCTCTTTACCTCTCTCTCTCTACCTCTCTACCTCTCTCTCTCTACCTCTCTACCTCTCTACCTCTCTACCTCTCTCTCTACCTCTCTCTCTACCTCTACCTCTCTACCTCTACCTCTCTACCTCTCTACCTCTCTCTACCTCTCTACCTCTCTCTACCTCTCTCTACCTCTCTCTCTCTACCTCTCTCTACCTCTCTCTCTACCTCTCTACCTCTCTCTCTACCTCTCTCTCTACCTCTCTACCTCTCTCTACCTCTCTACCTCTCTCTACCTCTCTGCCTCTCTCTACCTCTCTGCCTCTCTGCCTCTCTACCTCTCTCTCTACCTCTCTCTCTCTCTCTCTCTCTCTACCTCTCTCTCTACCTCTCTCTCTCTACCTCTCTCTCTACCTCTCTCTCTACCTCTCTACCTCTCTCTCTACCTCTCTCCCTCTACCTCTCTCCACCTCTCTCTACCCCTCTCTCTACCCCTCTCTCTACCCCTCTCTCTACCCCTCTCTACCCACCTCTCTCTACCCACTTCTCTCTACACACCTCTCTCTACACACCTCTCTCTCTCTACACACCTCTCTCTCTCTCTCTACACACCTCTCTCTCTCTCTCTCTCTCTACACACCTCTCTCTCTCTCTCTACACCTCTAAGTGGCAGCCGGAGCCTGATAGCACTGCTTGTCCTTTAAAAAAAAATACAAGCATTGGCATAGCCAATAGGTCTCGCCTTTGGGACCTTATAAGTGTTTAGTTATCCAGTACAATATCCTTGGTGCAACAACATCAAGTGTTGCATGGCTAAACACTGATAAGGTCCCAAAGGTGAGACCTATTGGCTATGCCAATGCTTGTTTTAAAAGTAGCGACCCTGTGGGTGGGGTCCTCAAGGTGTTTTAAACACTCGGGGAGGAGGGCCGTGCACCCCATGCCCCTATAAATACTCCAGGCTCTGGGGATGTGGCCCAAAGACCGAAAACAGCCTGGTGAGGGGGCTGTGTGCCCCCTCCCGTAACAAATTACTTTCAGCCCCAGGGGATGTGTTCCTGGGGCCGAAAACGGCCTGGGGAGGGGGGCCAAGTGCCTTTCTCCCCCCAAAAAATAAACATGTGTTGTCCCCCCGTGCCCAGGTAAACCCCAGGGAGGGGTGATTTAACAACAAAGCGCAAGTCGGTGCTTCTTTTTTAAAAATAAGTTTTGCCACCGATTCACAGATTTTCTGGGACCCCACCACCAGGCCTAGGGGGTCAGGGTATTCCTACCCTGCCCCCTTATGTCTTTTGTATATATTTTCTTTAGGACTTGGGCCTCTGTCCAGAGTCCTAAGATGACTGCCATCACTTACTGGTTGAGGTGGTTGTAGCCAATCCGATCTCAGTTTGACATCTGTCAGGTCGATATATACAATTTTTTTAACCTAGATTTCTCCAAACGTATTTACACCAAAACACAAAAAAGCACTCTTTCTGGACCAAGATCTAGCTTTCTGCCAAATGATGTAATCAGTGATGTCATTTGAGATGTCATCAGTGATGTCACTGACCATGTCATGAGTGATGTAATATGTGAGGTCTTAAGCAGTGCATTACTGGGACGCAAGTTATAGTTAGCTCAGCTTACTATAACTGCTGAATTTCTCTGGTTTTGTATGAGTGAAACCTGAGCCTAACTTTAACATCTCTGTAACCTTTGGTTTTTTCAGTGAATTTCTATGTTTTTTCAAAATTGTATTTCCTAACTATAACGTCACTGTAACCTTTGTTTTTTTCACTGAATTTCTAAGTTTTTTTAAATGCTAATTCCAAACTATAACGTCCCTGTAACCTTTGTTTTATTTCAGTGAATTTTTTGCAGAGTGGTGGAGAAAGGGGGCTGGGCCTCCTACCAGCTCTCATGAAACCCGCTTTGTGGGACTTGCAGTAGGTACCAGGAGGGCTTCTTGGCCTCCAAGGTCCCTCAGAAGTAAAGTGGACTTCTTCCCCCAACAAGCAATGCACCACAAGCCCTGTTTGCAGACTGGTGGAAAAGGGGGCATGACCTCCGAAGACCTCTTAGCAATCCCGCTGTGTGGGACTTATTAGAGATAACAGGAGGGGTAGTTGGCCCCCAAGGATGTCCTTGGGGGCCAACTACCCCTTGTATTACCTCCAGTAAGTCCCACACAGTAGGATTGCTGAGACCTGATAGGAGACCACGCCCCCTTTCTCCACCGCTCAGCAAATGCGCCTCCTGGCACACTACTAGTAGGGGGATGAAGTCCCCTTGGCTCTTGAGGGTCCTTGGGGCCCAATTAGCCCTCCTGGTACCTCCAGTAAGACCCACACATGTAGATTGCTGAGAAGTGGTCAGAGGCCATGCCCCCTTTCTTCAGCACTCTGCAAACACGCCTCCAGGCGCACTACTCGTTGGGGTATCACATCGACCCACCAGCAGTGCACTGAAAGGTGGGTTTGCAGAGTGGCAGAGAAAGGGGGCGTGGCCTCCGACCACCTCTCAGCAATCCCACTGTGTGGGGCTTACTGGAGGTAACAGGAGGTCTTGTTGGCCCCTAAGAACCCCAGCAGCCAAGGGGACTGCACCCCCAAACCAGGAGCGCGCCAGAATGCGCGTTTGTAGAGTAATGGAGAAAGGGGGCAGGGCCTCCAGCAAGTTGGCAGCTTATTTTTTTGATATTTTAGGAAGGGGGGCCATGTGCCCCCTCTAATGGACCATTTTGGGCCCCAGGAACCCCATCCCCTGGGGCCTGACCCATTTTACAAAAAAGTTTTTAATATAAACAAATGGGAGGGGGGCTGTGTGGCCCCCCCCTCCAGGGCCATTTTCGGCACCAAGGACTCTCGGCTTGCCCTTTAATTTTTTTTTTATTAGTTTCTTTTTTTTTAAACAAGGGGGGCCGCGCCGCCCCCTCCCGAGGCCGATTTCAGTCCCGGGGACACCATCCTCCTGTGTCAGGCCCTTTCTTTTAAAAAAAAAATATTCTCTGTAAAGGGAGAGGGGCCGCATGGCCCCCCTTCCCTGGGCCAATTTTGGCCCCAGGATCCCATCCCCCAGGGCCTGACCTTTACTTTAGGTTTATATTTTTACATGGGAGGGGGGGCCATGCGGCCTCCTCCTGAGGCCAATTTTGGCCCTGGGGCCCCATCCCCCAGGGCCAGGCCACTTCGTAGGGGACCATGGGGGGATCCTGAGGCCCCTGCGGGCCCTGCCAGCTCCCGACCTCGTGCGAGAGTCAGCATTGCTTTTGCACACAGGGAGCTGCTGACATGCAGCTCCCTGTGTGTAAAATCAAAGTGTGCTCCGCTTTGAGCAAGCAAGAGCAAAATGCTCTTGCTTGCTCAAAGCAGAGCACCTTGTTTGCTATGGCATGGTGGGAGCAGTGCTCCCTCCATGCCATACCAAACTGCAATGTCCCGGGGGTGGGCACCCCGGGACATTGCTGGAGCAGGCCCTGGGGGGTGGCGGTCCCCAGGGCCATGTAGGGCTCCTGAAGGGGGGCTGCACGCCCCCCCTCCTTTGTTCACATTTGCCTCAGGGAGGTGGTGGTCCCCAGGACCCACAACGGACCCCCTTAATGATTTCATTTGTGCCCCCTGGATGTGGTGGTCCCCGTGGCAGCAGGGGAGGCCCTAAGGCCTCCCTGCATTGCTTAATAGAAAAAAAAACAGTGTGTCCCGGGGAGGTGGCGGTCCCCGGGGCAGGGGGGATCCGTGAGGCCCCCCCCCCACATAATTTAAATTAGCCCGGGGGAGGTGGTGGTCCCCGGGGCGGGGGAGGTCCATGAGGCCACCCCAGGTAATTACAATTAGCACCGGGGAGGTGGCGGTCCCCAGGGCTGCAGGCGGATCCAATGGGCTAGCTCGCATTCATAATGAAAAGTGCCCCAGGGAGGTGGCGGTCCCTGGGGCTTTAATAAGCCATAGGAGGGGGGCCCCATGCGGCCCCCTCCTATATTTGACATATGCCACGGGGACCTGGCCCACCGGGGGGTATTCCAAAGCAAATGCTGGAGCCTGCGCTTGCTTTTAAAAAAAATATTTGCAGCGGATCCACCCGCAAGTCCACAGCAAAATGTTATTTTAAATGCTTTTTACCCCCAGCGGGGTCCCTGAGGGACCCCCACACCATATCTGGGGGGTCAGGGTATTCCTACCCTGCCCCCTTTTCTTTATTTGTAACTTTTTTTTCTGGGATTCAGTTTCAAGCTGAGTCCCAAGATGGCTGTCAACACTTCCTGGTTGAAGTGTTGGCAGCCTCTTTTATACTGCGGGGTAGGGCCCTGGGAGGGGGAGGTAGTGGGGGGTGGGGGGGGGCTCCTGGGGGTGGTGGCGGTGGGTGTTGTTGACCTATTGGGGCTCAGGCCTGCATGATGGGTTGCTCCAGGGCATCTGTTGTTCTTCATGTGTGGCTATGGGCTGTGCTCCCTTGTCTGGTGCCGGTTTCTGCTGCTAACGCACCTTATCGCCTGTTTTGTGGTCTTATCGCAGATCTGGCTGGGGGCACCATGATGGCAGCAGATTACTGGGGCACCATGACTGCAGCAGAGTGATAGGGCACCATGACTGCAGCAGAGTGATAGGGCACCATGACCACAGCAGAGTGCTAGGGCACCGTGAAGGCAGCAGATTACTGGGGCACCATAAATTCAGCAGAGAGCTGGGGCACCATGACAGTGCAGAGTGCTGGGGCATCATGACCGGAGCAGAGTGCAGGGGCACCATGACTGCAGCAGAGTGCTGGGGCTCAATGACCGGAGCAGAGTGCTGGGCCACCATGACAGGAGCATAATGCTGGGGCACCATTGCTGCAGCAAAGTGCAGGGGCACCCCGACCAGTGCAGCAGAGTGCTGGGGCACCATGATCGCAGCAGACTGCTGGGGCACCATGACCACAGCAGAGAGCTAGGGCACCATGATGGCAGCATATTACTGGGGCACCATGACCGCAGCAGTGTGCAAGGTCACCATGACCACAGCAGAGTGCTGTGGAGACATGACCGCAGCAGAGTACTGGGGCACCATCACTGCAGCAGAGTGCTGGGGAGCCATGACCAGAGCAGAGTGCTGGGGCACCATGACCACAGCAGAGTGCTGGGGCATCATGACCGGAGCAGAGTGCTGGAGCTCAATGATCGGAGCAGAGTGCTGGGGCACCATGACCGGAGCAGAATGCTTGGGCACCATTACTGAGTAAAGTGCTGGGGCACCGTGACCACAGAAGAGTGCTGGGGCACCATGATCATAGCAGACTGCTGGGGCACAATGACCGCAGCAGAGTGCTGGGGCACCATGACCGCAGCAGTGGAACACCATCACAGCAGCAGAGTGCTAGGGCACAATGACCGCAGCAGAGTGCTGGGGTACCATGACCGCAGCAAAGTGCTGGGGCACCATGATCACAGCAGAGTGCAGGGGATCCATGACCACAGCAGAGTGCTTGGGCACCATGACAGCAGCAGAGTGCTGGGGCACCATAAATTCAGCAGAGAGCTGGGGCACCATGACAGTGCAGAGTGCTGGGGCATCATGACTGGAGCAGAGTGCTGGGGCACCATGACTGCAGCAGAGTGCTGGGGCTCAATGACAAGAGCAGAGTGCTGGGGCACCATGACAGGAGCATAATGCTTGGGCACCATTGCCGCAGCAAAGCGCTGGGGCACCATGACCACAGCAGAGTGCTGGGGCACCATGATTGCAGCAGACTGCTGGGGCACAATGACCGCAGCAGAGTGCTGAGGGACCATGACCGCAGCAGAGTGCTGGGGCACTGTGTCCAGAGCAGAGTGCTGGGGCACCGTGTCCAGAGCAGAGTGCTCGGGCACCATGACCACAGCAGAGTGCTAGGGCACCATGACCGCAGCAGATTACTGGGGCACCATGACCGCAGCAGAGGGCTAGGGCACCATGATGGCAGCAGATTACTGGGGCACCATGACTGCAGCAGAGTGCTGGGGCACCGTGTCCACAGCAGAGTGCTGGGGCACCATGACCACAGCAGAGTGCTAGGGCACCATGACCGCAGCAGATTACTGGGGCACCATGACCGCAGCAGAGGGCTAGGGCACCATGATGGCAGCAGATTACTGGGGCACCATGACTGCAGCAGAGTGCTAGGGCACCATGACCACAGCAGAGTGCTGTGGAGACATGACCGCAGCAGAGTACTGGGGCACCATTGTAGGAGAGTAGGATCTGCCTCTTATGGTTACCCCCACTTTTTTCTGATGCTTCACTGTATTTCGACTTTAGTCTGGCTGGGGCCCTGCTAATCAGAACCCCAGCCTAGCTGCTTCCTCTCTAAAATAATTTCCATGTGCCTTAGGCACATCTCTGATTGGAATCTGGAGTGCCCTTATAAGTCCCTAGTATATGGTATACTACGTACCCAGGGCATAGGTACCTCAGAGGCCTGCCAGGGGCTGAAGCATGTATTGTGCCACCCCTGGAAGGCCAGCCAAAATGACACCACAGGTCTGCTACTGCAGCCTGGGTAAGGTGGTGCATGCACCCCTTACTGTGATATGGGTTACCTATATCACTACATATATACACACATATAAACCTATAAGTCACTCCAATGGCAGGCCTTATCCATCTTGAAGGCAGAGTGCTTGGTTCTTATGTGAGAGGGTGCCCCTGCATGAGCAGAGCCCCTCTGCAGCATTCGGAGACCCTTCTCTGATGCTGTTTGTAGTGCAGCCTGACCATATACTCTTAAGCGCATTATAACCTCGCGTTAAATGCTAACTTTGGGATGGCTGCAGGGAAACATGTCGTGTTTGGTGTCAAACATCTTGGAATACTACCCCCCCGCCAGTTCTGGTGGCGGGGGTAGCATTCCACCCTTCTAGAGGAGAGACATGTACACACCGGCCTACCCGTTAACTTCTTTACAGAGCGCTGGCATCACAAAATGGATGCCACTGCCACAGACACGGGTCTGGCCTCCTGCTGCTGACTGAAACTCCGGCAGGGGAGACCTGGACAATAGGTTTCCTGTCCAAGGGAGGTGTAACCACCTCCCCAGACAGGATAATGTGTATTGGGGCTGGGCGGGAGCACTCTCTGGTGCTTTGAAGTCCTGCACTGGGGGCACATTTGGTGTCCCTGTGCATACCCCAGTTCAAACCGGTTCAGGGGCTTCCAGCCCCTGCTCTGGCACGAAACTGGACAAAGGGAATGGGTGTAACCACCCCTCTTCCCTGACCCTCCCATAGGTGGGTCCCCAGAGTATGTCCAACCCCCTAACTTAGTATAAGTATGGGACCCCAGTCCTTAGGACTTTAGATTACCCTGGATGAAACTCTGACACTGAATCCTGGACCTTCGACGCTCTACTTTAAGATTAGAGGACTGAAGAATCTCCCTTGGGGTCAAGGAGTGACTCCCCTGCTTGGCAGGCACCTAAGAAGCAATTGTCCGGTCTGCATCGCTGAAGCTCCCGCTGGACGCCAAAGTCTTTGCGTCACCAGAGGTGGATTTCCAGACTTCCCCGAGGCTACCCTGAGTCTCCAGCGAAGCTGAGGCCCGTGGCTATCATGGGTAACGTGGAACTGTGACCCCTGGGCACCGAGTACTTTTGTAAGTGCATCCTCTTCCTGGTCTTCCACGAAGTTGTGCTTTGGGCTCCAAGTAGCCCTCACCTCCAGCACCGACTGCACTGAAGATCACTGGCCTCCACTCCACGAGTGTCCCGTAAGCCAGCTCCAAGTGCGTCCACTTGAGGCTCCTTAGCGGTCGCTAGTCCGTTGGCTAGTGGGCCCCTCTGAAGGCAACTCTTCTTTTCCTTGGGCTTCCCTGGTTGCTCCAGGCGTACCCTGACTTACCTTCACTGGGTGAGTCCCTCAGATCTTGCTGGTCTGCACCACTGTCCTTCTTCTATTTCCACGAGACTTGCCGTTGCCAAGGCTTGTTGGGTCCAATCCGGTCGCCGACACGTCAGCAATCAACAGACGACGTGGGACAGCTCGAATCCAGCTCCTGGTTGTTGTCGACGCCTTCTGGACCTCGTGGCTGAAGAGTCAAGATGACAGTCAACCTACCTGAAGCACTAAACATCGGTGGGCATCTGCTCATCGCCTTCCTGGTCACTGGCTAGTGACCCAGACTCTGTCCCCTCTGCTTTCAGGTTCTTCAGATCTTCGATCCACCTTTGGATCCACCCAAACACTTTCGACTTGGTCGCCAGCAGCACTGTGCAGCAGATCGCCATAGAAAACGACGACGAATCCCGACCCCGCAAGACACCTATGCACCCGGCTCCCCTGGGTGAGGTAACTCGAGTACTCCGGTGCTCCCGTGGGTATAGACTCTAGAACAACCTAGGTCTAAGGGGTTTGCTCCAAGTCCTCCTCTAAGTGTCCTTATTCTTCTAATTTCCAATTGCGACTATCGCATTGACTCGTATGCGAGTCGCGACGGTGTTAGACACACCGCGTCCTTCACCCTTGCTAATCTACCCGTAACCGCGTCCTTCGACTCGTACTGGGTTCGTGTCGGTGCTCTCGCCTCGTACATGCAAGGGTCCATTAACTTTGATATCTCAATCGCGTCCTTTCGCATAGACTCGTACAGGACTCGCATCGGTGTCTGAACACCGCATCCGTCACCTGTGGGTCTCCTACAACTACCTTGGGTGGTTCTTTGGGGTCCCTCGATTCTACAGGCTCTAGGACCCGTGTCTAGTCAAGCTAGGGTTGTGATACTTGATTGTGCTAACTTATTGTGTGTTAACTATTTTACTGGCTTGTAACTTATGTACTTCGAACTCTAGCCTCATAAAGAGACTAGAGGGGTGTGTTTAAGACTAAATACATATATTTTAAATATATACCTGGTGTGGTCCTCTTTCATTTGGTCACTCAAGAGATTATAGACTGGTAAAACAAGCTGCTTTACATTCCTTCAAGACTTAGCCTGAAGGCTGCTCTCCATAGCTACCACTAGGATAGCTTTCAATAAAGGTTGTCTTTAACCTAATTCCAATTTGGGGTTATTTGGACTGGTGCAAGGTGCCCACTATAATTAGTGGACAGCATATACCAGGCCAACTTCTCACAACCATCACTGCAGAAGAGTGCTGGGAGCCATGACCAGAGCAGAGTGCTGGGGCACCATGACCACAGCAGTGGGACACCATAACAACAGCAGAGTGCTGGGGTACCCTGACTACAGCAGAGCGCTGGGGCATCATGACCGCAGCAGAGTGCGGGGGCACCATGACCGCAGCAGTGGGAAACCATGACAGCAGCAGAGTGCTAGGGCACCATGACAGCAGCAAATTGCTGGGGCATCATGACCACAGAAGAGTGCTGGGGCACCATGACCGCAGCAGTGGGACACCATGACAGCAGCAGAGTGCTGGGGCACCATGATGGCAGCAGATTGCTGGGGCACCATGACTGCAGCAGAGTGCTTGGGCACCATGACCACAGCAGAGTGCGAGACATGACCGCAGCAGAGTACTGGGGCACCATCACTGCAGCAGAGTGCTGTGGAGCTATGACCAGAGCAGAGTGCTGGGGCACCATGACCACAGCAGTGGGACACCATGACAGCAGCAGAGTGCTAGGGCACCATGACTGCAGCAGAGTGCTGGACCACCATGAATGCAATTGAGTGCTGGGGCACAATGACCGCAGCAGAGTGCTGGGGCACCATGACTGCAGCAGAGTGCTGGGGCACCATGACCGGAGCAGAATGCTGGGGCACCATGACCACAGCAGAGTGCTGGGGCACTGCGACCACAGCAGAGTGCTGGGGCACCATGACAGCAGCAGAGTGCTGGGGCACAATGAATGCAGCAGAGAGCTTGGGCAACATAACAACAGCAGAGTGCTGGGGCATCCTGACCAGAGCAGAGAGCTGAGGCACCATGACTGTAGCAGAGTGCTGGGGCTCAATGACCGCAACAGAGTGCTGGGGCACCATAACCGGAGCAGAATGCTGGGGCACCATGACCGCAGCAGTGGGAAACCATGACAGCAGCAGAGTGTTAGGGCACCATGACCGCAGCAGAGTGCTGGGGCACCATGACCGCAGCAGAGTGCTGGAGCACCATGACCGCAGCAGAGTGCTGTGGAGCCATGACCACAGCAGAGTACTGGGGCACCATGACTGCAGCAGAGTGCTGGAGCTCCATGACTGCAGCAGAGTGCCAGGGCACCATGACCACAGCAAAGTGCTGGGGCACCATGACCACAGCAGAGTGCTAGGGCACCATGACAGCAGCAGATTACTGGGGCACCATGACCGCAGCAGAGTGCTAGGGCACCAAGACCACAGCAGAGTGCAAGGGGACCATGAAGGCAGCAGATTACTGGGGCACCATGACCACAGCAGAGTACTGGGGCACCATCAATGCAGCAGAGTGCTGGGGAGCCATGACCAGAGCAGAGTGCTGGGGCACCATGACCACAGCAGAGTGCTAGGTCATCCTGACCGTAGCAGAGTGCTGGAGCTCAATGACCGGAGCAGAGTGCTTGGGCACCATGACCGGAGCAGGATGCTTGGGCACCATTACGGAGTAAAGTGCTGGGGCACCGTTACCACAGCAGAGTGCTGGGGCACCATGATCGTAGTAGACTGCTGGGGCACAATGACTGCAGCAGAGTGCTGGGGCACCATGACCGCAGCACTGGGACACCATGACAGCAGCAGAGTGTTTGGGCACCATGACTGGAGCAGGATGCTTGGGCACCATTATCGAGTAAAGTGCTGGGGCACCGTGACCACAGCAGAGTGCTGGGGCACCATGATCGTAGCAGACTGCTGGGGCACAATGACCGCAGCAGAGTGCTGGGGCACCATGACCGCAGCACTGGGACACCATGACAGCAGCAGAGTGCTAGGGCACCATGACCGCAGCAGAGTGCTAGGGCACCATGACCGCAGCAGAGTGCTGGGGCACCATGACCGCAGTAGAGTGCTGGAGCACCATGACCACAGCAGAGTGCTGTGGAGCCATGACCACAGCAGAGTACTGGGGCACCATGACTGCATCAGAGTGCTAGGGCTCCAAGACTGCAGCAGTGCTGGGGCTCCATGACCACAGCAGAGTGCTTGGGTACCATGACCACAGCAGAGTGCTAGGGCACCATGATGGCAGCAGATTACTGGGGCACCATGACCACAGCAGTGGGACACCATGACAGCAGCAGAGCGTTGGGGCACCATGACTGCAGCAGAGTGCCCAGTCACCATGACCACAGCAGAGTGCTGGGGCATCATGACCTTAGCATAGTGCTGGGACACCATGACCGCAGCAGTGGGGCACTATGAGAGCAGCCAAGTGCTAGGGCACCATGACCACTGCAGCGTGCTGGGGCACTATGACCACAGCAGATTGCTGGGGCACCATGACCACAGCAGAGTGCTGTAGAGACATGACCGCAGCAGAGTACTAGGGCACCCTCACTGCAGCAGAGTGCTGGGGAGCCATGACCAGAGCAGAGTGCTGGGGCACCATGACCGCAGCAGTGGGAAACCATGATAGCAGCAGAGTGCTAGGGCACCATGACCGAAGCAGAGTGCTGGGGCACCATGACCGAGGCAAAGTGGTGGGGCACTGTGAGAAGTTGGCCTGGCATCTGCTGTCCACTAGCTATAGTGGGCACCTTGCACCAGTCCAAACGACCCTTATTGATGATAGGTTTAAAGACAACCTTTATTGAAAGCTATCCTAGTGGTAGCTATGGAGAGCAGCCTTCAGGCTAAGTCTTGAAGGAGTGTAAAGCAGCTTGGTTTACCAGATTATAACCTCTTGAATGACCAAATGAAAGGAGAACCACACCAGGTATATATAAAATATATGTATTTATTTCTAAACACTCACTACTAATCTCTTTATGAGATTAGAGTCCAAGATACACAATATCACAGTATTAAAACGACAGTAAATAGCACAATATACAATGGGCCCCAGGGGGGGACCAAACCATATATTAAGAAAGTGGTATAAGAACCACGACTTGGCTAGACTCAGTGCCTAGAGCACGTAGAATCGCTGGGACCCCAAGGAACCACCCAAGGTAGTGACACAGGAGACCCACGGGGGACGTGTGCAGTGTGAGAACACAGCCGCGAGCGCCGTGAGGATTCTATGAGGAAAGTCGCGGTTGGAATTTTAAAGATAAAGGACACTTAGGAGAGGACTTTGAGCAAACCCCTTTAGACTTAAGGGGTTCTAGGGCCAACACCCACGGGAGCACCGGAGTACTCGAGTTACCTCACCCAGGGAAGCCGGGTGCATAGGTGTCAAATGGTGTCGGGAATCGTCGTTGATTTCAATGGCTATCTGCTGCAAAGTGCTGCTGCTGTGAAGGAGAAAAGTGTCCGGGATGATCCAAGCCTGGATCGAAGATGTGAAGAACCTAAAAGCAGAGGGGACAGAGTCTGGGTCACTAGCCAGTGACCAGGGGCACGATAGACGAATGCCCACCGATGTCAGGTGCTTCAGGTGCAAAGAGGTGAAGCTTGACTCTGCAGCCACGGGGTCCAGGAGATGCCGAGGACAACCAGGAGCCGGATTCGAGCTGTCCCATAAAGGATGTCGAGTGCTGGGGTGTCGGGGCTCAGATTGAACCCAACAAGCCTTGGCAACAGCAACCCACGCAGGAAGAGTAAAGATTCTTCGGTGCGGACCAGCAAGGTCCGAGGGACTCCCCAAGCAATGGAGAGTCAGGGCACATCTGGAGCAACCAGGGTAGCCCAATTAATCATAGTGTTGCCTTCACAGGGACCCACCAGTCGACAGACCAGGGATTGTGAAGGGACCTCAAGAGAAAACACAAAGGGCCAGCTCACGGAACACTCGTGGAGTGTAGGCGGCCAATCTTCGGTGGAATTGCTGCTCAGGGTCAGGGCTACAAGTAACCCAAAGCTCAGCCTCAGAGGTCACCTCAAAGCTGATGCTTCTGCAAATAGTTGCGGTGTCCAGGCGTTCGGGTTGCACGGTCTCCACGAGGGATACAGGCCTCAGACTTGCTGAGCACACAGATCGACCTCAGCGACCACAGGAACCCACCTCCTGTGTTGCAAAATTCTTTCAGAGTCCTCAGGAGCTTTGGAGATGCAAACCGGACAGATGCGTCTTTTGTGCCTGCCAAGCAGGGGAGTAACTCCTTTACTCCAAGAGGGATTCTTTGGTCATTCAACATCATGTAGATAGTTGAAGTTCTGGGATTCTGTAGCAGAGTTTCATCCAGGTAAATCTAAAGTCCTGTAGTCAGGGGTTCCTACTTTATACCCAAGGAAGGGGTGGGACAAACTCTGGGGACCCACCTATGGGAGGGTCAGGAAAGAGGGGTGGCTACACCCATTTCCTTTGTCCAGTTTCGCGCCAGAGCAGGGGCTGGTAGCCCCTGCAACCGGTTTGAGCTGGACTATGCACAGGGACACCAAATGTGCCCCCAGTGCAGACTTCAAAGCACTCTTGGAGTGCTCCCACCCAGCCCCAATACATTAAAGCCTGTCTGGGAGGTGGTCACACCTCCCTGTGACAGGAAACCTATTGTCCAGGCCTCCCCTGCCGGAGTTTCGTCCAGCAGCAGGAGGGCAGACTCGTGTCTGTGGCTGCAGCATCCATTTTGTGATGCCAGGGTTCTGTTAAGCTGGTACCGGGTGTACCGGTGGTGCCATGTTTCTCCCTCTAGTAGGGTGGAATCATACCTCCCACCCCAGTTACTGGGGTGGAGGTATGATTCCAAGGTGTTTGACACCAAACACGACATGTTTCCATGCAGCCGTTTTAAAGTTAGCATTTACCGTGAGGTTATAATGCACTTAAGAGTATATGGTTTGGCTGCATCACAAACAACCCCGGAATGAAGATTCCAAAAGCTGCAGAGGGGCCCTGCTCATGCATGGGCACCCTCTCACATGAAACCCAGCACCCTGCCTTCAGGATTGTTAAGACCTGCCATAGGGGTGACTGATAGGTTTACATGTGCAGTGATATGGAGAGATATAGGGAACCTATATCTCAGTAAGGAGTGCATACACCACCTTACACAGGTTACAGTAGCAGACCTGTTGTGTCATTTTGGATGGCCTCTCAGGGGTGGCATAATACATGCTGCAGTCCCTGGGAGGCCTCTGGGGTACCTATGCCCTGGGTACATAGTATACCATATACTAGGGACTTCTAAGGGTACCCCAGAATCCAATCTGGAGTGTACCTCAAGTACATGCAATTAATTTAAAGGGGAAAGCAGATAGGCTGGGTCCTGAATAGCACCATGACCACAGCAGAGTGCTGGGGCACCATGACCACAGCAGAGTGCTGGGGCACCATGACCGCAGCAGAGTGCTGTGGAGCCATGGCTGCAGCAGAGTACTGGAACACCATCACTGCAGCAGAGTGCTTGGGAGCCATGACCAGAGCAGAGTGCTGGGGCACCATGACCACAGCAGAGTGCTGGGGCACCATGACAACAGCAGAGTGCTAGGGCACCATGACGGCAGTAGATTACTGGGCCACCATGACCGCAGCAGACTGCTAGGACACCCTGACCGGCACAGAATGCTTGGGCACCATGACAGCAGCAGAGTGCTGGGGCACCCTGACCGGAGCAGAATGCTGGGGCACCGTGATAGCAGCAGAGTGCTGGGGCAGCATGACAACAGATGAGTGCTGGGGCACCATGACAGCAGCAGTGGGGCACCATGACAGCAGCAGAGAGCTGGGGCACCATGACAGCAGCAGAGTGCTGGGGCATCATGACCGGAGCAGAGTGCTTTGGCACAATGTTTGCAGCAGCCTGCCGGGGCACCATGACCGCAGCAGAGTGCTGGGGCACCATGACCACAGCAGAGTTCTGGGGCACTATGACTGCAGCAGAGTGCTGGGGCACCATGACCGCAGCAGAGTGCTGGGGCACAATGACCACAGCAGAGTGCTGGGGCACAATGACCACAGCAGAGTGCTGGGGCACCATGACCACAGCAGTGGGAACACCATGACAGCAGCAGAGTACTAGGTGACCCTGACCGCAGTAGAGTGCTGGGGAGCTATGACCAGAGCAGAATGCTGGGGCACCATGACCGCAGCAGTGTATTGCGGCACCGTGACCATAGCAGAGTACTGGGGACACCATGACGGCAGCAAAGTGCTGGGGCACCATGACAGCAGCAGAGTGCTGGGGCACCATGACAGCAGCAGTGGGGCACTATGATTGAAGCAGAGAGCTGTGGCACCTTGACAGCAGCAGAGTGCTGGGGCATCATGACCGGAGCAGAGTGCTTGGGCCCTATGTTTGCAGCAGTGCGCTGGGGCATCATGACTGCAGCAGAGTGCTGGGGTACACTGACCATAGCAGAGTACTGGGGCTCCATGACGGCAGCACAGTGCTGGGGCACCATGACTGCAGCAGAGTGCTAGGGCACCATGACCACAGCAGAGTGCTGGGGCACCATGACCGCAGAAGAGTGCTGGGGCACCATGACCGCAGAAGAGTGCTGGGGCACCATGACCACAGCAGAGTGCTGGGGCACCAGAACCACACAAGAGTTCTGGGTCACCATGACAGCAGCAATGGGGCACCATGACTGAAGCCGAGTGCTGGGGCACCATGACCGTAGCAGAGTGCTGTGGAGACATGACTGCAGCAGAGTACTGGGGCACCATCACTGCAGCAGAGTGCTGGGGAGCCATGACCAGAGCAGAGTGCTGGGGCACCATGAACGGAGCAGAGTGCTTGGGCACTATGTTTGCAGCAGAGTGCTGGGGCATCATGACTGCAGCAGAGTGCTGGGGCACCCTGACAGGAGCAGAATGCTGGGGCACCATGATAGCAGCAGAGTGCTGGGGCAGCATGACAACAGATGAGTGCTGGGGCACCATGACAGCAGCAGTGGGGCACCATGACTGCAGCAGAGAGCTGGGGCACCATGACAGCAGCAGAGTGCTGGGGCATCATGACCGGAGCAGAGTGCTTGGGCACAATGTTTGCAGCAGCGTGCCGGGGCACCATGACCGCAGCAGAGTGCTGGGGCACCATGACCACAGCAGAGTTCTGGGGCACCATGACTGCAGCAGAGTTCTGGGGCATCATGACTGCAGCAGAGTGCTGGGGCACCATGACCACAGCAGAGTGCTGGGGCACAATGACCACAGCAGAGTGCTGGGGCATCATGACTGCAGCAGAGCTCTGTGCAGCCATGACCAGAGCAGAGTGCTGAGGCACCATGACCAGAGCAGAGTGCTGGGGCACCATGACCGGAGCAGAGTGCTGGGGCACCATGACCACAGCAGACTGCTGGGGCACAATGACCACAGCAGAGTGCTGGGGCACCATGACCACAGCAGTGGGAACACCATGACAGCAGCACAGAACTAGGTGACCCTGACTGCAGCAGAGTGCTGGGGCACCATGACCTCAGCAGAGTGCTGTTGAGCCATGACCGCAGCAGAGTGCTGGGGCTCCATTACTGCAGCAGAGTGCTGGGGAGCCATGACCAGATTAGAATGCTGGGGCACCATGAACGCAGCAATGTGCTGGAGCACCGTAACCATAGCAGAGTACTGGGGCACCATGACGGCAGCAAAGTGCTGGGGCACCATGACAGCAGCAGAGTGCTGGGGCACCATGACAGCAGCAGAGTGCTGGGGCACCATGACAGCAGCAGTGGGGCACAATGACTGAAGCAGAGAGCTGTGGCACCTTGACAGCAGCAGAGTGCTGGGGCATCATGACCGGAGCAGAGTGCTTGGGCACTATGTTTGCTGCAGAGTGCTGGGGCATCATGACTGCATCAGAGTGCTGGGGTACAATGATCACAGCAGTGGGGCACCATGACCACAGCACAGTGCTGGGGCACCATGACTGCAGCAGAGTGCTGGGGCACCATGACCACAGAAGAGTGCTGGGGCACCATGACCACAGCAGAGTGCTGGGGCACCAGAACCACAGAAGAGTGCTGGGGCACCATGACAGCAGCAATGGGGCACCATGACTGAAGCCGAGTGCTGGGGCACCATGACTGAAGCAGAGTGCTGGGGCACTATGACCATAGCAGACTGCTGGGGTACCATGACTGCAGCAGAGAGCTGGAGCACCATGACTGCAGCAGAGAGCTGGGGCACCATGACAGCAGCAGAGTGCTTGGGCATCATGACCGGAGCAGAGTGCTGGGGCACCATGACATAAGCAGAGTGCTGAGGCACCATGACCGGAGCAGAGTGCTGGGGCACCATGACTGTTGAAGAGTGCTGGGGCACCATGACCGCAGCAGAGTGCCGGGGCACCATGACTGCAGCAGAGTGCCAGGGCACCATGACCACAGCAGAGTGCTTGGGCACCATGACCACAGCAGAGTGCTGGGGCACCATGACAGCAGCAGAGTGCTGGGGCACCATGACCGCACCAGAGTGCTGGGGCATCATGAGTTCAGGAGAGTTCTGGAGCATCTTGACTTCAGCAGAGTGGTGGGGCACCATGACCGCAGCAGAGTGCCAGGGCACCATGACCACTGCAGAGTGCTGGGGCACCATGTCTGCAGCAGAGTGCTGGAGCACCATGACTTCAGCAGAGTTCTGGAGCACCTTGACTTCAGGAGAGTGCTGGAGCACCATGACTGCAGCAGAGTGCTGGGGAGCCATGACCAGAACAGAGTGCTAAGGCACCATTACTGCAGCAGAGTGCTGGGGCAGAGTGACTGCAGTAGTGGGGCACCATGAATGAAGCAGTGTAGTGTAGCTCCTATTTCCCTAATAGGCTCTGCGCATTGGAATAATATATCCTATAGGTTTGACATAGGACTAAGGTCAGTATGTCCCTATCGAGTATATTAAACTTAATTACTTGTGCCAGCTAGCTCAGAGGCCACTAGAAACTCCTTGACAACAAGAAGGGAGTAGTTTCTGGCAGCCGCAAAACATGACCACTATGTTTCCCTTTAGAATCAGAACGTGTCCCAGAGTCGTGGAAACAATAGATAACTATTTCACTCAGCTCAATCGTGCATGCTTAGTTTTCTCCAAGTTTACACAGAAAGAAATAGACGGTCGTTTTCAATAAAGGATTTATTGAACAGTCTTGTTTCTGGTGTAAGTTAAATGTGCTGTTACGATCACAAGACAGTATGCGAGATAAATAATGTACAGTGTGAGCAGTAGAAATAAATAATACTGCGTTAGCATTATCTTTTAGTACATATGCTGTTACATAAATAACACAGACTAAAAATGCGAGTACTCATACGATGCGTTTCTAATCTAGTTCTACCCCAATGTACCTAACCTAACCTAGGTGTAGGACGAGGTATGAAGTAGGTGAAGTATTCCTTACTATGGTATACTAAGAGTATGTTAAGCCTAGTATGCCTAGTATGCCAAGAGTCCCTCTAGGTTCTTATCAGCTCCATACCTGAAGAATGAGAGAGGTAGGAATCTCTTTGCCGGACTCGAACTCCAACACCCCGCAAGGGAAGTCAGATCACTGGAAGCAGGACTCTCTGCGTGCAGGGATGACAGCATCTTCACAGTGCGTCAGGCCGGGATACGGGCTCCTCTGAAGTCGAGGTCTCCTCTGGTTTACAGGGGCTAGGGAAGGTATATTTATACCTGAGAGTACCTTAGGAATGTTAGCATTGACGTGAATTGGACAGCGAAAGACGTCATGAATGAACCCCTAAGGAATAACGGTTCATACATAATATATGAGTCCTTGAAGAAATCAATAGTCCTGGACTAGGGAAACTCCCGCAGCCTAAGGGTCTGTTCTTCATGAACTCGTTGTGACGTTAGGGTGGACGGATGTCGGAGACCATGCCTGTATTTGGAGTGCCTAAATAAGGCCTGGGAATTTGTGCCTATATAAGGGCAGGGTGAATTGTGCCTATATAAGGACATGATACTGGAAAGCCCATTATGGACACCCTAAGAGGAATACAACAGCAGGGTGCTGGGGCACCATGACAGCAGCAAAGTGCTGGGGCACCATGACCACAGAAGAGTGCTGGGGCACCATGACTGCAGCAGAGAGGTGGGGCACCATGACAGCAGCAGAGTACTGGGTCATCATGACCCGAGCAGAGTGCTGGGGCACCATGACCGCAGCAGAGTGCTGGGGCACCATGACTGCAGCAGAGTGCTAGGGCACCATGACAGCAGCATAGCGATGGGGAGCCATGACCAGAGCAGAGTGCTGGGGCACCATTGTAGTGTAGCTCCTATTTCCCTAATAGGCTCTGCGCATTGGAATAATATCCCCTATAGGTTTGACATAGGACTAAGGTCAGTATGTCCCTATCGAGTATATTAAACTTAATTACTTGTGCCAGCTAGCTCAGAGGCCACTAGAAACTCCTTGGATAACAAGAAGGGAGTAGTTTCTGTCAGCCGCAAAACATGACAACTTTGTTTCCCTTTAGAATCAGAACGTGTCCCAGAGTCGTGGAAACAATAGATAACCGTTTCACTCAGCTCAATCGTGCATGCTTAGATTTCCTCAAAGTTACACAGAAAGAATAGACGGGCGTTTCAATAAAAGGGTTTATTGAACAGTCTTGTTTCTCGTGTAAGTTATATGTGCTGTTATGATCACAAGACAGTATGCAAGATAAATAATGTACAGCGTAAGCAGTAGAAATAAATAGTACTGCGATAGCATTATCTTTAGCAGATATTCATTTACATAAATAACAGAAACTAAAAATGCGAGTACTCGTACGATGCGTTTCTAAGCTAGTTCTACCCCAATGTACCTAACCTAACCTAGGTGTAGGGATAGGTATGAAGTAGGTGAAGTATTCCTTACTACGGTATACTAAGAGTATGTTATGCCTAGTATGCCTAGTATGCCAAGAGTCCCTCTAGGTCCTAGTCAGCTCCATACCTGAAGAATGAGAGAGGTGGGAATCTCTTGCCAGACTCGAACTCCAACACCCCGCAAGGGAAGTCAGATCACTGGAAGCTGGACTCTCTGCGTGCAGGGATGGCAGCGTCTTCTCAGTGCGTCAGGCCGGGATACGGGCTCCTCTGAAGTCGAGGTCTCCTCTATTTTACAAGGGCTAGGGAAGGTATATTTATACCTGAGAGGTACCTCATAATGTTAGCATTGACGTGAATCGGACAGCGGAAGACGTCATGAATGAACCCCTAAGGTATAACAGTTCATGCATAATAAATGAGTCCTTGAAGAAATCAATAGTCCTGTGCTAGGGAAACTCCCGAAGCCTAAGGGTCTGTTCTTCAAGAACGCGTTGTGACGTTAGGGTGGACGGATGTCGGAGACCATGCCTGTATTTGGAGTGCACAGTTTAATGCCTAAATAAGGACTGGGAATTTATGCCTATATAAGGGCATGATACAGGAAAACCTATATACGGACACCCTAAGAGGAATACAACACCCACTCCACTTTCGTGTGTACGATAATATTATAAATGCTAAACATTTAAAATGCTAAATATAAAATGGAGTACCGCATATTTCTAAAACATTTCTTAAAAGCATTTAAAAAAACTTATTAGAATGCAAAAGGTACTGTACATTTTAAGCATTGCTTCTCATTTCAGGCATATATTTGAAAATAAAATGCAATTGGAATGAAATAAGCAGTAATAATTACATGTGACAAAAAAATGTTCGATAAGTTGTTCAAGGATCAAAGTCATTTCATGTCACGGAAATTAATGAACTTTTTAGACTAACAAGATGACAAAGTGTCTGTGGAAGTTCCGCTAGGTCTGTATTATAAGGCTAGTTCAACTTTAAGCAGATCGAAGTGCCATTTTAGTTCGAAAAAATGGAAAAAAGATCAATTTTGGGAAAAGTTCCAAGTTTTTGTAGAATGAAGGCCAAATTGTCACTGTATCATTGGAATACTGTGGACTGAATCAGAGGCAGTTTACGGGTCTGGTGTAAACATGAGATCATCTATTTCTATAGACAAAACATCATCCACTGAAGTTGGTGTCAGTTGGAACACCTCGTGTAGTAGATTAATTGCACAGAGATGTGAAGCATCGCTTTCAGCAGAGGTCGCCGCAGCAATGTTCGCGTCCGTTGTTACCTGTGTGCCTGTAGATCTTTCTCGTACCTCAGCAGCAGCCGGAAGCGTCTGTGAGATCTCAATGAATGCTGACATCAGGATTGGCAGCCTCTGGGGACAACACAGAGCATGGGCCGTTATCGGGTCCAGCAGAGTATCGATATCCGTTGGCGTATCTGATGGATATGTTAGACAGGTGTCCAACACGCATTCTACACCGCATAGCAGGCATCGTAGAACAGGTAAGATGCAATCTTGCCAGATTGGTCTGAAGGATAGGAACCACGTGGTATTAAGGTCCCGTAGACGAGTTATGCCCAAAAGCTGTACTATTTGCTCACAGCACTTTCGTTCAAGGAGAGCTTTCTCCATTTCGCTCGGAGTGATGTCTGCGAATAGGCTGGCCATAGCGTAATAGCAGGAAGAGAAATAGAATTCCGGCAACAAGTGCTAGAATTAATGGTATGCCACCAAACACCGAATGTGCAAAGTTCGGGATGATTCCGAGTATTGCATGGAAAGGTGTTAACAATCCTGAACAGATGCTCTTAAATACCTGTACAATTCCTGTTGTATCAGACATGTTAAAGATACGTCCTATCATTTCCACGAAATGTATAGGGCAGTTTGTACGTATTAAAGTCTGTATCTCAGCCGAAGTCCTTGCTACTTGTAGATCATAGGTTTCTTTGGCCGAGGTCAAAGGCACTGTTTGCTGTAAAAGCATGGCTTTCATTCTGCTCAAAGTATCAAATCTTATAAAAGAGACGTTCAGCGAAGGCCATAGAGGCGACTCCCTGACTGTGTCTATTGGGGCAAACAATACTTGCATACAGCAAGTGACCCTGGAGTTGACCGTTACTAGATATGGGATGCCTGGCAACATGCCACAGCAACTCTGATCATTCAACATGAGGTAACTCCCATTTGAAAGTTGTCCAAACGTTGGATTAATCACAGCAGCTGGTGTACCCTGCTGATGGCAAGACAAATTTGCCACAGAACCATTACAAGCCCCGTGTAAAGAAATGTCCTGACATATAAGCGAACCGCTTAGTGCACGTTTACAGTTTGTACCGCTCAAGAACACTTCACGATCCCCACTCCAACATCTATATGTATACGGTAAATCCCAAGATGTCTTAATGTATTCCTTACCCAACCTTTCATATTTGCCTGCTTGCATTTGTTTATGGCAATACTGAAACTGAAAAGTAGTCACAGGTAGTGTGATTTTGCCATGAATAAGCCATTCTGTAGCTGGTTTTTCTGCCACTGTGAATGGTAACTTTTCCAGTTTTTCAATGCTCAGCACTGTATACTTTGCTCCTCTTTGTGCCAGTTCGATCTGTTTATCAGTTAGATTGTATTCTGCAAACAGAGCCGTTGTGTTGATAAAACGCCAAGGCACATAGCCCGCTCGCAAAGATTGCAGCGTCCAGCTCAATAACACAATAGAACGTAATTGAGATTGGCCTTGTTGTAACTTCGCCAAATCTTGTTCCAGTATGTCGATAGCAGAGGATACAATGCCGTCCAGTGAATATATTCTGGAGGACAAAGTTGTTAACCCATTGTCGACCACAGAGAGTGTTTTCTCTAAATTAATACGATCAAGTTCACGTATTCGTTCTGCGGCCTCTATCCGTGACACCTTCCATGCTTCATTATAGGCAGCATAAATGCCGGCATATATGAAACGTTTTTGACCCGGTTTTCTTGGTCCAAGCAAGAATTCCCTAAGATCTGCGTCACCTTTAAGTAAGGATAAGTGTTGTTTCACATCCTGTAGTGTAGATTTCTGCAGCCAATCGAGGCATAATTTTCCTACACTGTATGTTGTTACTACCCCCGGATGTTGTCTTTGGACATATCTTGGGTCTGGCCTATGAATAGTAAAGCCCTGAGTTTTATTCAGGAATCTTTCCTGACAGTTGTTCGTGTCTGTGGGCCAGATCAACCATTTTTTCCAATCAGGATTAGATCTGTTGAGTTGTAGTATATTGTCAACTGTAACCGCTGCCTGTGTATTGTTATCACTTGCAGGTGTTGGTACAGAAGGATTTTTCATCTCTTTGATCTTGGCTAATCCAAGACAAGATGTTTGTTGGATGGTTTCATTCAAAAACATTATTTGCTGAGGGACGATACAGGCTCTAAATAAAGCTTCTATCCCCTGCACTTGCCATTCTTTAGTACCCCAGACAGTTTTTGTGTCAATCGTGTCTTTCCATAAGTCGAAACCCTGTCTAGACAGTTGGGCAATAAATGTTGCAGAATAAATCTGTTTAGTATTCGTTAACATAATTTTCAGTCCTGTTTTGTTTACATTTTTATAGTAAAACGTTTCTGGATCAGATGTATTGTATCCTGAAAAATATGGAAACTTGTTAGCAAATATTTTTGAACTACCGTGTGGTGGTGTAGGACAATGCTCCCATTGGTTAAACATAAACACATTTCTAGGGTATACAGATTTATGCAAATAATGATGACCATAGTGGTTATAGCAATACAGTTTTTCATAGTCTGATGAACCCTCTAAATATTCATTTTTAGCAAATGCAGCAGATTTTTCTAGGTCAGACATTATGTTATTAACAGTCTCAAAGTCCCAATCATCAGAGTAGGCACTGGACGAAATAAGATCACTTAGAGAAATTTTAAACAAATGTGGAATGTTCAATTGTTCCGTCGGACCGAAGATATCAAAATCAGTTTTGTCCCACACTATACCATCCTGTATAGGAACAGCTGTGATGTTCACTGTTGACAAGTCTCTTGCTTCACGATGGGAAGATTTATGAGGTTTCAAAATTAAGCTCACGTCTTTTCCTTCATTGTTCACATGGATGTATCTGCCACTTATAAGCACGCTCACAGTTGTAACCAAAGCTAGCCAGAGCAGGAAAACAAAAAATCCAGATGTAATCCAGAGTTCAATCCATGGAGAAACCAAATAAGTCTTTTTCAGAAAGTGAAGAAAGTCGTGTACTTGCTGCTTGAATTTCAATGATGCTGGCGTCGTTTCAGGTTCACTCGGATCTTCTGAGAACGTATCAAAGTTAATGAAATAGCCAGAAGCAGTTCTGTCAATTGTTGAAATTGCTTCAGGATTTGTAGAAATCGCTGGAACCAGTTGATCACTTGCTACATTAGTGTAGACAGGTGTATTTGGACGAACTGTTGCTTGAGTTTCAAGAGGGATGAGTTCCATAGCATTGTTGCTCAGTCCTTCATCTGTTACGGCTGAATTCTCGATCGTTATCAGTCTTTCAGTCTGAACCTCTTGGATAGTAGCGAGAGGAGTGCGTCTGCTACTAGGTCGGAGTCCACGAGGCCTACTATTTAGTATTGGCCACATACTGTGGTTTGAGGAGGTCGATGAACACAAATCTTTTCTCCTTTCTTCCAGCAAGGGGCGGCAGAAGTACTGTTCTTGTTCCTTGAACTGCTAGGACAGGTACTGGTTGTCTGTAAGAAGGTCCAAATTCCTTCTTGTCCGCAATTTTTTCTCTGACTAGATCCCCAACTTTTGGAATCCAGACAGGCCTTGCTGGGACCGCCGGTTGTTCCCCAGTGGTGGTTGGCTGTAGGAATACGTTGCTCTGTTTCGTTCTTAACTCATTCAGTTCCTGTAAAACAGCCAAACGATCTTTGATGTCAAATGTTTTATTTTCCACTACTTTGCCTACGTCATCGAGATCTGGTACCCACATTCTTGTCCCAAATAGGACCTCATATGGAGTGACCCCCCCTAGAGAACTTCTTGGCAGGTTGTTCAATGAGCGTTGGACCCCATAAAGATGTTTGACCCACCCATCACCCGAACCTAATACCCTAGCTGTTATAGACTCCTTTATGTCCCGGTTTTTCCTTTCCACAACCGAATTTCCCTCAGGATGGAATGGAGAGGAGTACCGCAATGCAACGCCCAGACTGGCCATGGCTTCTTTGTAAGCCCGAGAGCTAAACGCAGGGCCTTGGTCAGAATGTAGCGTGCCTATTGCGTATGTGCCGATAAACACTCGCAAATCTTTTATAACAGTTCGAGCGTCAGCCGCGCGCTGAGGCCATATCCATAGGAACCTTGATTTAGTATTTGTGGGATTGCACTTGTCCACGAGGACGCCTGTGCATAGATAGTCTAATGCTGTCTAACAATGGTGTCTGTGCAGGGCAGCTACATTCGTAGCATGGTATCTGGTGGCTTTCTCGCTGTATTTTACAGTCTATGCAGTTATTGATGAATATGTGTATTTCTGTATTCATACCAGGCCACCAGTACATCTCTTTCAATGTCAATATTGTTTTTGAGATCCCTTGATGTGACAGACCCTCCCCCAAATGTGTTTCATATATCAAAGCTGCTCTACGTTCCATGTTTGGAATTACCCTATCCCCCACTCCAGGGATTCGAGCAAAAGGAACGTTGTTCGCATCAATTACATAAGAGTACTTGAGTGGAAACTTTTTTGGTAACGCTGCACCACTGCCTTTGCTTGTAGCATTGACAGCCAACATTATCTCACTGTCTATTTTTGTTTTTGAACGAGTGATCGCAGCTACGGAAGCCGTCTGAACAGCCCCCTTTGCGGCTTCGTCAGCCAATGAATTCCCTGCAACGTGAACGCCATCACGTTGATGACTCAGTGTGTGAATCACGTGAGCCTTTGGTAGTTCGTTTTTCAACTGAACTACTTGTTCCCAAAGCATTTTATGCTTTATTGTGCCACCTTTTGCATCTTTGAAACCGTTTTCAAGCCAATTTTGTATATATTCATTATACGACTGCACACAGTAAAAAGAATCGCACACGATTAGTGTGGGGAATTCGCGATCTGTACTTTCAAGTGCCAGTTTGAATGCTTGTAGTTCAGCTCGCTGAGCTGTACAATCTCCTAGAGATTGAGTTTTTGTGACCATAGGTCTGAAGATGCCATCTCGCATGCGACCTTTAACGATCGCACACGCTGCACTGTAAGCTTGCTTACCCCCTGTTGCGGGTTGTGCGGATCCGTCAGTGTAAATTATGAATTCGTACTGATCGAGAGGCAGAATTTCAGTGGGCAGAGGACATTCTTGTTCATATTGCAGGAATGCTTGTGTTTTTAAATCAGGATCAAAAACATATTCAACATCTGTTGCAGCAAGAGAATTAACCCATTGTATCCATCTTGGATGTAATGCTTTAGCATTTGGAATGCTTGCTTTTGTGACCGCTTCTAATGCAGGTACTGGCGTAACGACAATAATGCGTTTCCCTTGTGCTAGGGCTCTTTCTTTTGCTACAGCGGTTTGAACTGCTGTCAGAATTTTTTCAGTTGAACTGAAACGCATTTCCGCCTGTGTGTACAAATGAGATTTGTATGCAATTGGTATTTTCTCACCCTCATTGAAGGTTAAGTAGGTGAATCCGTATTGACCCGAAATTATTCGGATCACCAAATTGCGTTTACTTACGCGTGTTTGTAAGTGATTTGTTGCTAACATGTTAGCCTGTATTGAACGCAAGATTTCAGTGTGTTCTTGTGTCCAATTTTTGATTGAAAAATCAGGTTTGATTAATGCGTAGAGAGGTTTAACCCTTTCTGCGTAGTTTAGAATGTAAGTTCTTCCAAAATTTAGGAAACCCAGGATGGATTGTAAGTTTTTCAGCGTTTTTGGAGGTTGGAGCAGCGCACACTTTTCTAAAAAGTTAGCTGCCAAGCTCTTGCCTTCACTTGAAAGCTCATATCCTAGAAATAGGACATTGAGATGGGCAATTCTAGACTTCTTAAAGTTGAACTTGTAGCCCTCAGAGGCGAAGCCCAATATAATGGTGCTCACCCTGTTCAAGTGTTTGTCCAGGTCATCGTCTGTCAGATAGATGTCATCGACATAGGACAATGCCTCATTGTCATAACTTTGTAGTAACTCCGTTACCCTCGCTGAGAATAAACCTGGGCTATTCTTGAACCCTTGTGGGAGTTGACAAAATTGACGCTGAGTCCCCATTATGGAGAATGCTGTTAAGTACCTGCTTTCAGGTGCTATATTTTGACAAAAGAAACCATTTGAGATATCTAATGTGGTTTTATATTTTTTACGCACAATGTTATTCATTAATGCTGTGCTATGTGCATTTTGCACTGCAAATGTTTTACAACAAGTGTTTAAGTGTCTGTAATCCAAAACGAGACGATAGGTGTTGTCTGGTTTGGAGACAGGAAACAAAGGATTGTTCATTGAGGAGGTGCATGTTTCAATCACCCCTTGGTATTCAAGTTGATCTAAGATCTCCCTGACCTGTTTTTTAGCATCTTGCTTTATAGGATACTGCCTTTGTGCAGTTGGTTCATGTTTCAGATGTATTTTATGGTGAGGTGAGTCCTCATCCCATCCTACATGATTTTTATATAATGCTGGGGCCTGGGCTACTGCCCATTTCCTGGCATATGTATATTTTTGGTGAATTGGAATTTGATTGGAGAAGGCAGGCATAATAATGTCCTCGCCGTGTGGGCACTCCCTGACAAATTGTGGTGGCCAGTCTTTTTCTGCTAGAAGTATGTCATAGCCCCTTGAAAGTTTCTCCCAAAAGAGTGTTTTCACCTGTCTAGGTTTGTCTCCCTCCATTTGGAGTGTTATTTCATATAAACTTTGTGGAGTACTAACCCTGGTGTCCACAGTCTCAACTGTAATGTACTCATTCAAGTCCACTATCTCCAGAAGTTCCTTCAGGTTCTGGCGAGCTATTGTGACTTCGGCTGCACTGTCCAGCATTGTCTGAGCCCATTCTCCGTTCTCGAGTTGTGTTCTCAGTATTCTCGGCATGTCTGATTTTTAGACCTGCTACTTTTTTCTTGGAGAATTGAGGTTTTGTTTTATTTTTGGTGCGTGTTTGTCTTCTTTGGACTTCACGCGTTCTTCTCTATGTTCTGTCCGTCCTCTTCTTTCCGAAGTCTGTGATGAGATCTGAAAGGGACGAGAGGAACGTGTATCATTATCTTGATACCTGTCAGGTTTTCTCAAATTATCCCTATTCCTGAGGTTATACCTCTTTTCAGAGGGCTCCTTTTGTGGAGACCTACCCCGGGATTGAGAACGATTCTCGTTTGAATTTTGTTTATTAGTTTCCCACTTCTTTTTAGAAGATGTAGGAGTTTGTTTAATAGAGTCCTTTTCAGGAGTCTCAGATAGTTTTGGTTTTAATGGTCTTCCACCCAAACTATCTCTGCCTAATTCAGCATATGATTGTTCAATTATTCTGGGTAGTTCAGTTTGATGTTCTGTAACATCGAATTCCCTTAATCGTTGGCGGATCGCCACTGCTGCTGCCTCCCCTTTAATATTAGATAATATTATTGTTGAGACCTGGTCGAAATTTTTCAGTAATTTCATACCTAAATTCAGAGCAGGCTCTGCCCCGTATTCGTTTTGAATTTGTTTTAGGACATCAGGTATTACTGCAATTGATGGAATACCATGTGTTTTAGTATAGATGGCAGCAAAGACTGAGCCCCAAGTGGTGCAGTCTTCCAGTTGTGGTGTGATCCCCATTGGTAAAATGATTGTTAGGATTCTGTGTTTTTCAAACGGGCTAGTATTTGGAAATACTGCTTCGATTTGAGTAATTTTTTGAGCTATCCAGAACGGAATTTGCTCAAGTTTTGTGGGCATTTTACCCATGACTGTGTAAAGAGTCTGTGGTGTAATTTTTAGTGTATTCCCCTGTTGAGGAGTTTGATTTGGAAGTGTCAATGGTTGTTGGACTGTGAAAGTCCGCATGACATATTGGACCAATTGTCTATATATTTTTATTATTTCTTGTAGTTGAACAAGTAGTTCCTCGTCTGACATTTCTTCAATGTCAGGATGAGGTGTATAGCTTGACTAGAATCGGCCATGTTGCTCCTGGTCTACTTAGTGGACTGAGCCTGGTAATATTTCTGTGATGTTTTAGGGCGCCTTTAAACCAGAGCTGATGCTCCTGGTATGTTAATGGAATTTCAATATCCTCGAAAGGAATATATTCCTCTGGTGGATCATCTTCTTTGTAGAAGTGAAACGTGTGTGTTACTGGATTTGATTCAGGAAATATTACCCATGAATAGAATACCTCTGTCTGAAAGGATTCGTGTGCCTCTATCACGAAAACTGCTCTACCTCCTCTTGGTGGTAGACCGTGTTTTATAAGTTTTAGAGTGATGGCTCTTCTTAAGTTTTGAGGGATGTCTATAACACCCTCCTCGGTTTCAATAAAACCTGTGATATTATAAGCTGTTGCAGCTGGCTGATCTGCAACACCACCGTTTCCGGTCTCAGTGTCGGAGCCAGGCATTTTGTTTTTGAAAAAATGTAGAACAAGTTTCAAGGAAACAAAAGATAAGGTGCACAATATTTTGGAACACTGTATCCTTCAACATTGAGCAAACCAAACAGCCAATATATAGGGCACTTCCCTATTTTGCTGTGGCGGATACTTAACCCTGCCCACTCCAGACGTCTTTTGGAGTATATGGGTAGGGGTCTCTGAGAGAAAAAGCACAGCTGAGTTACTCCGTATCTAGCGTTAAATTACCGCCTAACCAAACCGTTGGGCGCCATGTAGTGTAGCTCCTATTTCCCTAATAGGCTCTGCGCATTGGAATAATATCCCTATAGGTTTGACATAGGACTAAGGTCAGTATGTCCCTATCGAGTATATTAAACTTAATTACTTGTGCCAGCTAGCTCAGAGGCCACTAGAAACTCCTTGGATAACAAGAAGGAGTAGTTTCTGGCAGCCGCAAAACATGACAACTTTGTTTCCCTTTAGAATCAGACCGTGTCCCAGAGTCGTGGAAACAATAGATAACCGTTTCACTCAGCTCAATCGTGCATGCTTAGTTTTCCTCAAAGTTACACAGAAAGAATAGACGGGCGTTTCAATAAAAGGGTTTATTGAACAGTCTTGTTTCTCGTGTAAGTTATATGTGCTGTTATGATCACAAGACAGTATGCAAGATAAATAATGTACAGCGTAAGCAGTAGAAATAAATAGTACTGCGATAGCATTATCTTTAGCAGATATTCATTTACATAAATAACACAAACTAAAAATGCGAGTACTCGTACGATGCATTTCTAAGCTAGTTCTACCCCAATGTACCTAACCTAACCTAGGTGTAGGGAGAGGTATGAAGTAGGTGAAGTATTCCTTACTACGGTATACTAAGAGTATGTTATGCCTAGTATGCCTAGTATGCCAAGAGTCCCTCTAGGTCCTAGTCAGCTCCATACCTGAAGAATGAGAGAGGTGGGAATCTCTTGCCAGACTCGAACTCCAACACCCCGCAAGGGAAGTCAGATCACTGGAAGCTGGACTCTCTGCGCGCAGGGATGGCAGCGTCTTCTCAGTGCGTCAGGCCGGGATACGGGCTCCTCTGAAGTCGAGGTCTCCTCTATTTTACAAGGGCTAGGGAAGGTATATTTATACCTGAGAGGTACCTCATAATGTTAGCATTGACGTGAATCGGACAGCGGAAGACGTCATGAATGAACCCCTAAGGTATAACGGTTCATGCATAATAAATGAGTCCTTGAAGAAATCAATAGTCTTGTGCTAGGGAAACTCCCGAAGCCTAAGGGTCTGTTCTTCAAGAACTCGTTGTGACGTTAGGGTGGACGGATGTCGGAGACCATGCCTGTATTTGGAGTGCACGGTTTAATGCCTAAATAAGGACTGGGAATTTATGCCTATATAAGGGCATGATACAGGAAAACCTATATACGGACACCCTAAGAGGAATACAACACCCACTCCACTTTCGTGTGTACGATAATATTATAAATGCTAAACATTTAAAATGCTAAATATAAAATGGAGTACCGCATATTGCTAAAACATTTCTTAAAAGCATTTTAAAAAAACGTATTAAAATGCAAAAGGTACTGTACATTTTAAGCATTGCTTCTCATTTCAGGCATATATTTGAAAATAAAATGCAATTGGAATGAAATAAGCAGTAATAATTACATGTGACAAAAAAATGTTCGATAAGTTGTTCAAGAATCAAAGTCATTTCATGTCACGGAAATTAATGAACTTTTAGACTAACAAGATGACAAAGTGTCTGTGGAAGTTCCGCTAGGTCTGTATTATAAGACTAGTTCAACTTTAAGCAGATCGAAGTGCCATTTTAGTTAGAAAAAATGGAAAAAAGATCAATTTTGGGAAAAGTTCCAAGTTTTTGTAGAATGTAGGCCAAATTGTCACTGTATCATTGGAATACTGTGGACTGAATCAGAGGCAGTTTACGGGTCTGGTGTAAACATGAGATCACCTATTTCTATAGACAAAACATCATCCACTGAAGTTGGTGTCAGTTGGAACACCTCGTGTAGTAGATTAATTGCACAGAGATGTGAAGCATCGCTTTCAGCAGAGGTCGCCGCAGCAATGTTCGCGTCCGTTGTTACCTGTGTGCCTGTAGATCTTTCTCGTACCTCAGCAGCAGCCGGAAGCGTCTGTGAGATCTCAATGAATGCTGACATCAGGATCGGCAGCCTCTGGGGACAACACAGAGCATGGGCCGTTATCGGGTCCAGCAGAGTATCGATATCCGTTGGCGTATCTGATGGATATGTTAGACAGGTGTCCAACACGCATTCTACACCGCATAGCAGGCATCGTAGAACAGGTAAGATGCAATCTTGCCAGATTGGTCTGAAGGATAGGAACCACGTGGTATTAAGGTCCCGTAGACGAGTTATGCCCAAAAGCTGTACTATTTGCTCACTGCACTTTCGTTCAAGGAGAGCTTTCTCCATTTTGCTCGGAGTGATGTCTGCGAATAGGCTGGCCATAGCGTAATAGCAGGAAGAGAAATAGAATTCCGGCAACAAGTGCTAGAATTAATGGTATGCCACCAAACACCGAATGTGAAAGTTCGGGATGATTCCGAGTATTGCCTGGAAAGGTGTTAACAATCCTGAACAGATGCTCTTAAATACCTGTACAATTCCTGTTGTATCAGACATGTTAAAGATACTTCCTATCATTTCCACGAAATGTATAGGGCAGTTTGTACGTATTAAAGTCTGTATCTCAGCCGAAGTCCTTGCTACTTGTAGATCATAGGTTTCTTTGGCCGAGGTCAAAGGCACTGTTTGTTGTAAAAGCATGGCTTTCATTCTGCTCAAAGTATCAAATCTTATAAAAGAGACGTTCAGCGAAGGCCATAGAGGCGACTCCCTGACTGTGTCTATTGGGGCAAACAATACTTGCATACAGCAAGTGACCCTGGAGTTGACCGTTACTAGATATGGGATGCCTGGCAACATGCCACAGCAACTCTGATCATTCAACATGAGGTAACTCCCATTTGAAAGTTGTCCAAACATTGGATTAATCACAGCAGCTGGTGTACCCTGCTGATGGCAAGACAAATTTGCCACAGAACCATTACAAGCCCCGTGTAAAGAAATGTCCTGACATATAAGCGAACCGCTTAGTGCACGTTTACAGTTTGTACCGCTCAAGAACACTTCACGATCCCCACTCCAACATCTATATGTATACGGTAAATCCCGAGATGTCTTAATGTATTCCTTACCCAACCTTTCATATTTGCCTGCTTGCATTTGTTTGAGGCAATACTGAAACTGAAAAGTAGTCACAGGTAGTGTGATTTTGCCATGAATAAGCCATTCTGTAGCTGGTTTTTCTGCCACTGTGAATGGTAACTTTTCCAGTTTTTCAATGCTCAGCACTGTATATTTTGCTCCTCTTTGTGCCAGTTCGATCTGTTTATCAGTTAGATTGTATTCTGCAAACAGAGCCGTTGTGTTGATAAACGCCAAGGCACATAGCCCGCTCGCAAAGATTGCAGCGTCCAGCTCAATAACACAATAGAACGTAATTGAGATTGGCCTTGTTGTAACTTCGCCAAATCTTGTTCCAGTATGTCGATAGCAGAGGATACAATGCCGTCCAGTGAATATATTCTGGAGGACAAAGTTGTTAACCCATTGTCGACCACAGAGAGTGTTTTCTCTAAATTAATACGATCAAGTTCACGTATTCGTTCTGCGGCCTCTATCTGTGATACTTACCATGCTTCATTATAGGCAGCATAAATGCCGGCATATATGAAACGTTTTTGACGCGGTTTTCTTGGTCCAAGCAAGAATTCCCTAAGATCTGCGTCACCTTTAAGTAAGGATAAGTGTTGTTTCACATCCTGTAGTGTAGATTTCTGCAGCCAATCGAGGCATAATTTTCCTACACTGTATGTTGTTACTACCCCCGGATGTTGTCTTTGGACATATCTTGGGTCTGGCCTATGAATAGTAAAGCCCTGAGTTTTATTCAGGAATCTTTCCTGACAGTTGTTCGTGTCTGTGGGCCAGATCAATAATTTTTTCCAATCAGGATTAGATCTGTTGAGTTGTAGTATATTGTCAACTGTAACCGCTGCCTGTGTATTGTTATCACTTGCAGGTGTTGGTACAGAAGGATTTTTCATCTCTTTGATCTTGGCTAATCCAAGACAAGATGTTTGTTGGACAGTTTCATTCAAAAACATTATTTGTTCAGGGATCATACAGGCTCTAAATAAAGCTTCTATCCCCTGCACTTGCCATTCTTTAGTACCCCAGACAGTTTTTGTGTCAATCGTGTCTTTCCATAAGTCGAAACCCTGTCTAGACAGTTGGGCAATAAATGTTGCAGAATAAATCTGTTTAGTATTCGTTAACATAATTTTCAGTCCTGTTTTGTTTACATTTTTATAGTAAAACGTTTCTGGATCAGATGTATTGTATCCTGAAAAATATGGAAACTTGTTAGCAAATGTTTTTGAACTACTGTGTGGTGGTGAAGGACAATGCTCCCATTGGTTAAACATAAACACATTTCTAGGGTATACAGATTTATGCAAATAATGATGACCATAGTGGTTATAGCAATACAGTTTTTCATAGTCTGATGAACCCTCTAAATATTCATTTTTAGAAAATGCAGCAGATTTTTCTAGGTCAAACATTATGTCGTTAACAGTCTCAAAGTCCCAATCATCAGAATAGGTACTGGACGAAATTAGATCACTTAGCGAAATTTTAAACAAATGTGGAATGTTCAATTGTTCCGTCGGGCCGAAGATATCAAAATCTGTTTTGTCCCACACTATACCATCCTGTATAGGAACAGCTGTGATGTTCACTGTTGACAAGTCTCTTGCTTCACGATGGGAAGATTTATGAGGTTTCAAAATTAAGCTCACGTCTTTTCCTTCATTGTTCACATGGATGTATCTGCCACTTATAAGCACGCTCACAGTTGTAACCAAAGCTAGCCAGAGCAGGAAAACAAAAAATCCAGATGTAATCCAGAGTTCAATCCATGGAGAAACCAAATAAGTCTTTTTCAGAAAGTGAAGAAAGTCTTGTACTTGCTGCTTGAATTTCAATGATGCTGGCGTCGTTTCAGGTTCACTCGGATCTTCTGAGAACGTATCAAAGTTAATGAAATAGCCAGAAGCAGTTCTGTCAATTGTTGAAATTGCATCAGGATTTGTAGAAATCGCTGGAACCAGTTGATCACTTGCTACATTAGTGTAGACAGGTGTATTTGGACGAACTGTTGCTTGAGTTTCAAGAGGGATGAGTTCCATAGCATTGTTGCTCAGTCATTCATCTGTTACGGCTGAATTCTCGATCGTTATCAGTCTTTCAGTCTGAACCTCTTGGATAGTAGCGAGAGGAGCACGTCTGCTACTAGGTCGGAGTCCACGAGGCCTACTATTTAGTATTGGCCACATACTGTGGTTTGATGAGGTCGATGGACACAAATCTTTTCTCCTTTCTTCCAGCAAGGGGCGGCAGAAGTACTGTTCTTGTTCCTTGAACTGCTAGGACAGGTACTGGTTGTCTGTAAGAAGGTCCAAATTCCTTCTTGTCCGCAATTTTTTCTCTGACTAGATCCCCAACTTTTGGAATCCAGACAGGCCTTGCTGGGACCGCCGGTTGTTCCCCAGTGGTGGTTGGCTGTAGGAATACGTTGCTCTGTTTCGTTCTTAACTCATTCAGTTCCTGTAAAACAGCCAAACGATCTTTGATATCAAATGTTTTATTTTCCACTACTGTGCCTACGTCATCGAGATCTGGTACCCACATTCTTGTCCCAAATAGGACCTCATATGGAGTGACCCCCCCTAGAGAACTTCTTGGCAGGTTGTTCAATGAGCGTTGGACCCCATAAAGATGTTTGACCCACCCGTCACCCGAACCTAATACCCTAGCTGTTATAGACTGCTTTATGTCCCGGTTTTTCCTTTCCACAACCGAATTTCCCTCAGGATGGAATGGAGAGGAGTACCGCAATGCAACGCCCAGACTGGCCATGGCTTCTTTGTAAGCCCGAGAGCTAAACGCAGGGCCTTGGTCAGAATGTAACGTGCCTATTGCGTATGTGCCGATAAACACTCGCAAATCTTTTATAACAGTTCGAGCGTCAGCCGAGCGCTGAGGCCATATCCATAGGAACCTTGATTTAGTATTTGTGGGATTGCACTTGTCCACGAGGACGCCTGTGCATAGATAGTCTAATGCTGTCTAACAATGGTGTCTGTGCAGGGCAGCTACATTCGTAGCATGGTATCTGGTGGCTTTCTTGCTGTATTTTACAGTCTATGCAGTTATTGATGAATATGTGTATTTCTGTATTCATACCAGGCCACTAGTACATCTCTTTCAATGTCAATATTGTTTTAGAGATCCCTTGATGTGACAGACCCTCCCCCAAATGTGTTTCATATATCAAAGCTGCTCTACGTTCCATGTTTGGAATTACCCTATCCGCCACTCCAGGGATTCGAGCAAAAGGAACGTTGTTCGCATCAATTACATAAGAGTACTTGAGTGGAAACTTTTTTGGTAACGCTGCACCACTGCCTTTGCTTGTAGCATTGACAGCCAACATTATCTCACTGTCTATTTTTGTTTTTGAACGAGTGATCGCAGCTACGGAAGCCGTCTGAACAGCCCCTTTGCGGCTTCGTCAGCCAATGAATTCCCTGCAACGTGAACGCCATCACGTTGATGACTCAGTGTGTGTATCACGTGAGCCTTTGGTAGTTCGTTTTTCAACTGAACTACTTGTTCCCAAAGCGTTTTGTGCTTTATTGTGCCACCTTTTGCATCTTTGAAACCGTTTTCAAGCCAATTTTGTATATATTCATTATACGACTGCACTCAGTAAAAAGAATCGCACACGATTAGTGTGGGGAATTCGCGATCTGTACTTTCAAGTGCCAGTTTGAATGCTTGTAGTTCAGCTCGCTGAGCTGTACAATCTCCTAGAGATTGAGTTTTTGTGACCATAGGTCTGAAGATGCCATCTCGCATGCGACCTTTAACAATCGCACACGCTGCACTGTAAGCTTGCTTACCCCCTGTTGCGGGTTGTGCGGATCCGTCAGTGTAAATTATGAATTCGTACTGATCGAGAGGCAGAATTTCAGTGGGCAGAGGACATTCTTGTTCATATTGCAGGAATGCTTGTGTTTTTAAATCAGGATCAAAAACATATTCAACATCTGTTGCAGCAAGAGAATTAACCCACTGTACCCATCTTGGATGTAATGCTTTAGCATTTGGAATGCTTGCTTTTGTGACTGCTTCTAATGCAGGTACTGGCGTAACGAAAATAATGCGTTTCCCTTGTGCTAGGGCTCTTTATTTTGCTACTGCAGATTGAACTGCTGTCAGACTTTTTTCAGTTGAACTGAAACGCCTTTCCGCCTGTGTGTACAAATGAGATTTGTATGCAATTGGTATTTTCTCACCCTCATTGAAGGTTAAGTAGGTGAATCCGTATTGACCCGAAATTATTCGGATCACCAAATTGAGTTTACTTACGCGTGTTTGTAAGTGATTTGTTGCTAACATGTTAGACTGTATTGAACGCAAGATTTCAGTGTGTTCTTGTGTCCAATTTTTGATTGAAAAATCAGGTTTGATTAATGCGTAGAGAGGTTTAACCCTTTCTGCGTAGTTTAGAATGTAAGTTCTTCCAAAATTTAGGAAACCCAGGATGGATTGTAAGTTTTTCAGCGTTTTTGGAGGCTGGAGCAGCGCACACTTTTCTAAAAAGTTAGCTGCCAAGCTCTTGCCTTCAATTGAAAGCTCATATCCCAGAAAAAGGGCATTGAGATGGGCAATTCTGGATTTTTTAAAGTTGAATTTATAGCCCTCAGAGGCGAAGCCCAATATAATGGTGCTCACCCTGTTCAAGTGTTTGTCCAGGTCATCGTCTGTCAGATAGATGTCATCGACATAGGACAATGCCTCATTGTCATAAATTTGTAGTAACTCCATTACCCTCGCTGAGAATAAACCGGGGCTATTCTTGAACCCTTGTGGGAGTCGACAAAATTGACGCTGAGTCCCCATTATGGAGAATGCTGTTAAGTACCTGCTTTCAGGTGCTATATTTTGACAAAAGAAACCATTTGAGATATCTAATGTGGTTTTATATTTTTTACGCACAATGTTATTCATTAATGCTGTGCTATGTTCATTTTCCACTGCAAATGTTTTACAACAAGTGTTTAAGTGTCTGTAATCCAAAACTAGACGATAGGTGTTGTCTGGTTTGGAGACAGGAAACAAAGGATTGTTCATTGAGGAGGTGCATGTTTCAATCACCCCTTGGTATTCAAGTTGATCTAAGATCTCCCTGACCTGTTTTTTAGCTTCTTGCTTTATTGGGTACTGCCTTTGTGCAGTTGGTTCATGTTTCAGATGTATTTTATGGTGAGGTGAGTCCTCATCCCATCCTACATGATTTTTATATAATGCTGGGACCTGGGCTACTGCCCATTTCCTGGCATATGTATATTTTTGGTGAATTGGAATTTGATTGGAGAAGGCAGGCATAATAATGTCCTCGCCGTGTGGGCACTCCCTGACAAATTGTGGTGGCCAGTCTTTTTCTGCTAGAAGTATGTCATAGCCCCTTGAAAGTTTCTCCCAAAAGAGTGTTTTCACCTGTCTAGGTTTGTCTCCCTCCATTCGGAGTGTTATCTCATATAACCTTTGTGGAGTACTAACCCTGGTGTCCACAGTCTCAACTGTAATGTACTCATTCAAGTCCACTATCTCCAGAAGTTCCTTCAGGTTCTGGCGAGCTATTGTGACTTCGGCTGCACTGTCCAGCATTGTCTGAGCCCATTCTCCGTTCTTGAGTTGTGTTCTCAGTATTCTCGGCATGTCTGATTTTTAGACCTGCTACTTTTTTTTTGGAGAATTGAGGTTTTGTTTTATTTTTTGGTGCGTGTTTGTCTTCTTTGGACTTCACGCGTTCTTCTCTATGTTCTGTCCGTCCTCTTCTTTCCGAAGTCTGTGATGAGATCTGAAAGGGACGAGAGGAACGTGTATCAGTATCTTGATACCTGTCAGGTTTTCTCAAATTATCCCTATTCCTGAGGTTATACCTCTTTTCAGAGGGCTCCTTTTGAGGAGACCTACCCCGGGATTGAGAACGATTCTCGTTTGAATTTTGTTTATTAGTTTCCCACTTCTTTTTAGAAGATGTAGGAGTTTGTTTAATAGAGTCCTTTTCAGGAGTCTCAGATAGTTTTGGTTTTAATGGTCTTCCACCCAAACTATCTCTGCCTAATTCAGCATATGATTGTTCAATTATTCTGGGTAGTTCAGTTTGATGTTCTGTAACATCGAATTCCCTTAATCGTTGGTGGATCGCCACTGCTGCTGCCTCCCCTTTAATATTAGATAATATTATTGTTGAGACCTGGTCGAAATTTTTCAGTAATTTCATACCTAAATTCAGAGCAGGCTCTGCCCCGTATTCGTTTTGAATTTGTTTTAGGACATCAGGTATTACTGCAATTGATGGAATACCATGTGTTTTAGTATAGATGGCAGCAAAGACTGAGCCCCAAGTGGTGCAGTCTTCCAGTTGTGGTGTGATCCCCATTGGTAAACTGATTGTTAGGATTCTGTGTTTTTCAAACGGGCTAGTATTTGGAAATACTGCTTCGATTTGAGTTATTTTTTGAGCTATCCAGAACGGAATTTGCTCAAGTTTTGTGGGCATTTTACCCATGACTGCGTAAAGAGTCTGTGGTGTAATTTTTAGTGTATTCCCCTGTTGAGGAGTTTGATTTGGAAGTGTCAATGGTTGTTGGACTGTGAAAGTCCGCATGACATATTGGACCAATTGTCTATATATTTTTATTATTTCTTGTAGTTGAACAAGTAGTTCCTCGTCTGACATTTCTTCAATGTCAGGATGAGGTGTATAGCCGGCTAGAATCGGCCATGTTGCTCCTGGTCTACCTAGTGGACCGAGCCTGGTAATATTTCTGTGATGTTTTAGGGCGCCTTTAAACCAGAGCTGATGCTCCTGGTATGTTAATGGAATTTCAATATCCTCGAAAGGAATATATTCCTCTGGTGGATCATCTTCTTTGTAGAAGTGAAACGTGTGTGTTACTGGATTTGATTCAGGAAATATTACCCATGAATAGAATACCTCTGTCTGAAAGGATTCGTGTGCCTCTATCACGAAAACTGCTCTACCTCCTCTTGGTGGTAGACCGTGTTTTATAAGTTTTAGAGTGATGGCTCTTCTTAAGTTTTGAGGGATGTCTATAACACCCTCCTCGGTTTCAATAAAACCTGTGATATTATAAGCTGTTGCAGCTGGCTGATCTGCAACACCACCGTTTCCGGTCTCAGTGTCGGAGCCAGGCATTTTGTTTTTGAAAAAATGTAGAACAAGTTTCAAGGAAACAAAAGATAAGGTGCACAATATTTTGGAACACTGTATCCTTCAACGTTGAGCAAACCAAACAGCCAATATATAGGGCACTTCCCTATTTTGCTGTGGCGGACACTTAACCCTGCCCACTCCAGACGTCTTTTGGAGTGTAGGGGTCTCTGAGAGAAAAAGCACAGCTGAGTTACTCCGTATCTAGCGTTAAATTACCGCCTAACCAAACCGTTGGGCGCCATGTAGTGTAGCTCCTATTTCCCTAATAGGCTCTGCGCATTGGAATAATATCCCCTATAGGTTTGACATAGGACTAAGGTCAGTATGTCCCTATCGAGTATATTAAACTTAATTACTTGTGCCAGCTAGCTCAGAGGCCATTAGAAACTCCTTCGATAACAAGAAGGGAGTAGTTTCTGGCAGCCGCAAAACATGACAACTTTGTTTCCCTTTAGAATCAGAACGTGTCCCAGAGTCGTGGAAACAATAGATAACCGTTTCACTCAGCTCAATCGTGCATGCTTAGTTTTCCTCAAAGTTACACAGAAAGAATAGACGGGCGTTTCAATAAAAGGGTTTATTGAACAGTCTTGTTTCTCGTGTAAGTTATATGTGCTGTTATGATCACAAGACAGTATGCAAGATAAATAATGTACAGCGTAAGCAGTAGAAATAAATAGTACTGCAATAGCATTATCTTTAGCAGATATTCATTTACATAAATAACACAAACTAAAAATGCGAGTACTCGTACGATGCGTTTCTAAGCTAGTTCTACCCCAATGTACCTAACCTAACCTAGGTGTAGGGAGAGGTATGAAGTAGGTGAAGTATTCCTTACTACGGTATACTAAGAGTATGTTATGCCTAGTATGCCTAGTATGCCAAGAGTCCCTCTAGGTCCTAGTCAGCTCCATACCTGAAGAATGAGAGAGGTGGGAATCTCTTGCCAGACTCGAACTCCAACACCCCGCAAGGGAAGTCAGATCACTGGAAGCTGGACTCTCTGCGTGCAGGGATGGCAGCGTCTTCTCAGTGCGTCAGGCCGGGATACGGGCTCCTCTGAAGTCGAGGTCTCCTCTATTTTACAAGGGCTAGGGAAGGTATATTTATACCTGAGAGGTACCTCATAATGTTAGCATTGACGTGAATCGGACAGTGGAAGACGTCATGAATGAACCCCTTAGGTATAACGGTTCATGCATAATAAATGAGTCCTTGAAGAAATCAATAGTCTTGTGCTAGGGAAACTCCCGAAGCCTAAGGGTCTGTTCTTCAAGAACTCGTTGTGGCGTTAGGGTGGACGGATGTCGGAGACCATGCCTGTATTTGGAGTGCACGGTTTAATGCCTAAATAAGGACTGGGAATTTATGCCTATATAAGGGCATGATACAGGAAAACCTATATACGGACACCCTAAGAGGAATACAACACCATGACTGCAGCAGAGTGCTGGGGCATCATGACCATAGCAGACTGCTGGGGCACCATGACTGCAGCAGAGAGCTGGAGCACCATGACTGCAGCTGAGAGCTAGGGCACCATGACAGCAGCAGAGTGCTGGGGCATCATGACCGGAGCAGAGTGCTGGGGCACCATGACAGCAGCAGAGTGCTGGGGCACCATGACCGGAGCTGAGTGCTGGGGCACCATGACTGCAGCAGAGTGCTGTGGCACCATGACAGGAGCAGAGTGCTGGGGCACCATGACTGCAGCAGAATGCTGGGGCCCCAAGACTGCAGCAGAGTGCTGGGGTACCATGACTGCAGCAGAGTGCCGGGGCACCATGACCGCAGCAGAGTGCCGGGGCCCATGACCATAGCAGAGTGCTGGGCTATCATGACTGCAGCAGTGTGCTGGAGCACCATGACTGCAGCAGAGTGCTGGAGCACCATGACTGCAGCAGATTGCCGGGGCACCATGACCGCAGCAGAGTGCCGGGGCACCACGACCGCAGCAGAGTGCTGGGGCACTATGATTGCAGCAGAGTGCTGGGGCACCATGACCGCAGCAGAGTGCTGGGTCACCATGACTGCAGCAGAGTGCTGGAGCAGCATGACTGCAGCAGAGTGCTCGGGTACCATGACCACAGCAGAGTGCTGGTTCACCATGACCGCAGCAGAGTGCTGGGGCACCATGACTGCAGCAGAGTGCTGGGGCACCATGACTGCAGCAGAGTGCTGGGGCACCATGACTGCAGCAGAGTGCTGGGGCACCATTGTATATTTATTTTATTTATTTGAGTTTGATATAGCGCTTGCTAGACCAGAGGGTATCAGAGCGATTTACAGGTTATGCGAATACATAAATACATTAATAAGAGGTACAAACAGAACTCTTAATGTGAATGTCACAAGACAATACGGCACTCAATGGCTATATTCAAAGAAAAACACAGGCTATTTGGAGGAGAAAGGCATCAGGGTGGAAAAAAGGCGAACGAGCAAGTCACAATGAAGCTATTGAGCAGGTAATGTGACCATCTAGACGGTGTTAATCAACGTGGGGAATAAAGAACAGTTTGCGTGCCTGTGGAGGTATCTGTTGAGAAGTAGAGATTTGAGTTCACGTTTGAATGAGAGGAAGGAAGGGTTTACAGCCGAGATCTCTAGGTAGCGAGATCTTCGGGGCATTACCTGAGAAGGAGCGAGATTGAGATGATCTCTTCTTGAAGTTGAGAGGAATGAGAAGAAGAATGTCAGAGCTTCTCTGAGAACAGCCTCTTTCAGCTCTTGGGATTCTGATTTCTAAGTATTGGGTTTTTGTATGGAGCACTTTGTGGGTGATGCAGGCTGTCTTGAAAAAGCATCTGCCTTCGATGGGAAGCCATTTGAGAGTACTGAGGGCAGGAGAGATGTGGTCAACTTTTTGGGTGCCCGTGAGGAGTCTGCCAGCTGCTGTAAGAGCAGCTTTCATGGGTGCCAGGTGACATTTAGGGTTCCAGTAAAAAGAGAATTGCCGTAGTCAAGTTTTGAGATGACAAGCGATTGCACGACTGTCTTGAGATCATCTGGGGGATAAACGGCTTTACTTTCTTAAGGTGTCTGAGTGTGCAAAGAGCTCCTTTGGCAGAGTTGTTGATGTGCTCCACCATGGACATGTTCTTGTCCAGGGTGATGCACAGTCAGTTAACGGAGTTAGAGAGAGATAAGGCGCAATTGAGAGCGCCCTGATTCTTGATCCAATCTAGGATAGGCAAAGGATTGTTTCTAGAGGAGAACAGTTGTTCTGTCTTTTTTGGGGCTCAGTTTAAAATGATTGGTTTGGAGCCAAGATTTTATACTAATAAGTGTGTTGTTCAGTTGTCGGAGGTCGCCAGGTGATTTGATTTTGCAGTAGAGTTGCATATCGTCAGCATATAGGTGGTATTTGACCCCTGCTTGGTTCAAAATGGCGGTGATGGGTTCCATGAAGAGATTAAATGAGGTTTGGGAGAGGATAGAGTCTTGGGGTACGCCTTGCGTCACAGGAGTTGGGTTGGATATTTATTTGCTGATGGCGATGTTGCAGATAGGATGAAAACCATTTCTAGACAATGCCATTGACACCTGTGCGATATCTGAGGGTGTCAAGTAGAGCTGGGTGATTTACTGGATCAAAAGTCGCTGATAAGTCGAGTAGGATTAGGCGACAGGCATCACCTTCATCCAGGCTTCTGTGAATGTAATCCGAAATATTGAGCATGGTGCTTTCGGTGCTATAACCTTTCCTGAATCCTGATTGGAAAGTGTTGTGAAGGTTGAATTCTTCCATGTGTCAGTTTAATTGCAGGAGGACACATTTCTCCAGCGTTTTGGCTAGGAAGGAAAGGTTTGTGATGGGTATGAGGTTGTTGAAGTCATTGGGGTCCTTCCTGGTTTTTTGGGCATGGGGGTGACTTGACCTTTTTGAAGGGACTCGAGAACACAGCCTGAGGAGAGAGAGGCATTAATGATTTTGGTTCAGAGCAGGGAGATGATATGGTTGAGGTTCTGTACTAAGGTGGGGGGCAGTGGGTCAGAAGTGTGGGCACTCGGCTTCAAGTTTGCTATTATTTTGAAGACTTCATTTTCAGTAATAGGTTTGAAGTCTGTCTACTTAGCATTGCTTTTGGGCTGGTGGCGATCCTGATTGATTTCAGGTTTTGTTGGGACGTGGTGGTCATTGGTTGAGCCCAGGGACGAGATTTCGGAGGCGACCGCAGGACACAGTTGGACAGGGATGACAGATTGGTACCATAAATAAGAGTAAACTGAATTTTTGCAACTTTGCCAGTGAAGTAGTTAGCAATATTTTCACAGTGTTCAATGGTGACTCGTGTATTAGATTGTGAGGTAATGGTCGTTTGATGTTTGATTGTGTTGAAGAGCTCCCTGGGTCTGTTCTTCGCAATATCCAGTTAATTGCGAAAGAAAGCGGCTTTTTCTCTAAAGATGTGTTTCTTGTAAGCGAGCAGTTCAGATCTTAAAAGTGAGAGTTGAGCCAGAGAGGGGTTTTGTCTCCAGCATGTTTACTTTTGTCTTAATTGTCTTCTTGTGATGTTGAGGTCAGAGTTGAACCAGGATCTGGATTGAATTTTTCTGGATTGCTTAAGTTTAAGCAGTGCCACTTGTCGAGCACAGTGGTCATGGCTTAGCTATAGTGGGCAGTACTGTAATCGACAGTGTGAGGAAGGGGTTGTGAGTGTAGCTTGGAGAGGACCATGGGTTCCAGGTCCATTTGGGGGATATGTTTGATATTCCTAGCCCAGTGCGTGGGTTTAATAGCAGGGGCTGGAAGGAGTCTGGGGGGGGTATTGAGATTGAACAGGATGAGATGGTGGTCAGACCAATGAACAGGTTTTATGCATCTGAGAGAGACATGCTCTTTTCTGGATATTATGGCATCAAGAGTAAAGCCTTTCTCGTGGGTCAGGGCATTGCATAGTTATTTGAAGTCATTGATATCAAGATAGTTGATTAAGCTACGGACTGTGGTATCAGCGTTATCGTTCCAGTGCAGGTTACAGTCACCAAGAAAAATGTGATTGAAGTCAGTAAGGGAATGCTGTGTGATGAAGTCAGTCAATTTTTCAGTGAAGATTGTGCGATCAGCAGGGGGTGGTAGATGGTATGGAATTTGATGGGAGTGGTGGCTTTAGTAGTGAGTACGACTCCAAGATATTCGAAGGTCCGAAAGTCCATAGGTTGTAGTGTAATGAGGAGAAGTTCTTCTTTGTGGATGATCGCTAGCCCACCCTGGTTTGTCTTAGTCTGTCCCGTCTAAGGATACAGTAGCCAGGCAGAACGATCATGTCTAGAAGTGGGGTGGACTGGTCGTTGAGCCAGCTTTCAGTCAGAAATGCAATGTCGACGTCGTCCTCAAGTATCGTTGCGGCTAGTTAGGTGGCGTGTCTCACTGCTGATCTGCAGTTAATGAGCATGCAGGATAGAGAGCTGGGACTAGTGTTCATGGAGTGTAGAGTCTGGATAGTGGTGTACTGGGCGGGTGGTCTGGGTGATGTGCAGGATCGGGGGAATCGGTTTGTGCCAAAGATAACCAGGATTCTAGAGGGAGGTTTGAGGTCTGTAGGAGAGGTATTTGTGTTGTAGTACTTGCTGAGTGCTTCAGCTTCCAAGGGGGATAGGTGGTTGAAGGCTCGGGGGGGCCTAAGGGATAGTCGGCTCAGGGGTAAAGTGGATGGAATGAAGGCTATCGAACGGAGATCTGTTTAGGGGAGAGCAGTTCCCTATTCTCGGGGCGGAGCAGGTTGTGTAGGGCAGGGCTGCCCTCAGAGGCAACATATAGCTCTGCAGCTGAGTGTAGATGATTATGGGATGGCCACCGCCCGCCAGAGGTGCAGGTCAAAGTCTGATTCCTACGGACCGCAGGGAGTGGTGCACTACAGCAGCAACTCATCTCCAGGATGTGTGCAGCAGACGCAGCAGACCGCACCTCTACCGCAGCAGAGTGCCGGGGCACCATGACTGCAGCAGAGTGCCGGGGCACCAGACTTTTGCAGATCTTTCATTTCTCCCTTTGTGCTTGAGGGGTTCCAGCCATGACTGGCTACAATGAGAGACACTAGGTGGCCTTCTCAGACTTGGTGCAGGTGAAAAGGACTGCATCTCATGAATGTAAGTTAGCTGCCTCAACTCTTAATCATGTCATGGACATGATGCAGGGACAGTTGTCACCCCTGACACATCTACTGAGCAGGAAATATACCAGGTTAGTTGTGAATGTTGAAACAAGGAGCACGGAGGCATAGGGCTGCCTTATACCATGGAGAGCGTGCGCATGGTGGCTTCTCTCATACCACACTTGTGTTTATAGCTCCTGTGCAGGAGTTCCATGTTATCACGATGTTCATGTGACCTTAACCCTGGTTGGTTTTCTACTCCCTGCCCATAATCTGTTGTTAAGAAGGATTGGCCAAGAGCCCATTCATTGCAATCCCTCCAGTGGTGTTTGTGATCTTATGGCCAAGGCTCACTCCGAGGAGGGGCGGTGAATTTTTCAGATACAACATCACACTTGGTAAACTCCAATGAGAAGTCAGCGGTATTTCTTGAGGTGATCGTTGAGAAAACAAGCTCAGAGAATATAGCTGGGAACAAACTTTACCTAAATTGGCTCACAGAAATTTTTAACAAAAAATGGCATTGCCCATTTGTAAGAAACCAGTTAATAGAATGCCTCTTTTTAACTTATATGGCATAATTCCTTGGCATTTTTCTAACCCCTCTGTTTTTTACTGTACACATCTGTGAATGTCAACCAGAATTTTGAAGGTAGCTCGGTGAGTTTTGGTGATGCTGTAGTGTTTTGGTTGAAAAATCTAATACTATTCAATTAAACTGAAATTAAACGTTTTTCTTTGATAAACCTGACGTGACCAAGGCGGGACAGGGTCAAGACTGATTTGCATATGGCTGGGTCTGAACTGAGGTGGCGAAGTGAGCTAAAGAACGATGATGGATTCAACCCAGATCTGTGACTGGGGGTGAGTGTCTGAAAGGTTTCAGCGCTCTGTCCATCATCTCTTTGTGTTTGCTTTGCATGGGTTGGCCACAGGGCCTGGCTGATGCCTAACAGACCATGGGTAGCCAACCCTCGATCCACATGGCTTTCAGGCAAGCCATCTGCCCAATCTGCCATGGTAGGCTAGGTAATGGCCCTGCACTCATCCCATCACAGGCAACCAAACCCTAGACTGTAAGGACTGGCCGGTAGCCAATCCCTACGTCCAATCCACTGCAGATGGGGCAAGCACAACTTATTTCCATGTTGGGGGTCGTGGGGAGGAGCCTCAAGGCCCCTGCCGCCCCTGCTGGCTCCCCAGCCGGCACCCATACCGGGTGCCAGTATTATTTTTTTATAAGTGGGTGCCAGCTGCACACCCGGCCGCATGCACTCCACCTGAAAATGTAGTAAACAAGCATTGGCATAGCCAATAGGTCTTGTCTTTGAGACCTTATAAATGTTTAGCTATGCAGCACATTTTTCCCCACTGGGTAAATTTCTGTAATGGAACTAGTGCTCATGTAAAGTGCTTTGATACCTTTATTTGAACTATATAAAAAATGCAAAAAATAAAAAGGAATGATAGAAGTGCTTGCAGACTCTTGAGGTGGGGGAGCGAGAAGATGCACTCTGTAGAGTGGTTAAATAAAGGGTGTTTGTATGTGAGGGCGATGTGGCTGGGTTTATTGGGCGAGAGGAAAGAGGCGACGGAGGACAGAGGGAGTGAAAACGAAACCAAGAGCACTCAGTGGAATGCTTAAAGCAACAAGACTCACAGTCACTTTCCAGCGTAACTAACTACATACCAAAGATAAGCAGGATGCCTTTGAAGAGAAACAAGCTTTGAAGTGCTTGGCTCCGCCCACCCTGCTGCTACATACTGACCAATGGGGAGCTGCCATAAAGGAGCAACACATGCTTTTTAAGGATGCATCAATGTCCTGATGAGCTGCAAATGTTTTATATTTAGATCACAGTCCACGTATATTTTTTCCCCCCAGGTACCCTTTTTCACTGGTAATAAAGCATCAGGTTATAACATATTGAACATTTGTTGCAATAAACAGCTTTTCAAAAAGTATATTGTCATTAAAATCTTCAAACACATACCAACTCTTCCCCAAGAACAAAAATCCTAAGCAGCAGAAATAAATTAAAAAGAATATAACAAAATGTAGAATATCTGAAATCTGGAGTGTTCGGCTAATTTATTTTCCTGCAAGCTAGGCTACCGCAACTAGACTTATTTCAGATTAACATTAGTTATGATTGGAAAGTCATATTAACCAGGGAACAGATAGTGTGGTCATAGCAGATAAATCAGCAACAAACTACAAGACAAGCAACCTGATATTTGTGTGATTTTTTTACCTGATGTAGGCTGGAATAATAGCCAGAAAGAAATTAAGTTGGTGGCTGTGGTGCACTGGAGAAAACTGTATGCAGACATATCTTTAAACATACTGTTTTAAAAATGATAAACTTTCCAAAGATAAGTCAACTTTCAGTGATACAAAGGTAGTGTGCGTTACTTTAGGAACACAGTTTATCTTTTATCCAGACATGAACGATATTAAATAGTGTTGGACTGGGCTTTGCTATATAGTCGACGTCCCCAATTGCTGAAAAGAACAATGGCTCAAAAACACAGTAAACCATTACAACGGTGTCTACAAAGCAAAAATTTTGGGAATGTTAAGTAACAAAACAAGAGTGAATAAAGCAAATATAAGGCTGGAGACATTGTAGGCAGTGCGAACACCCAGGAATGACACGCTATCGGCCGTGAAACACCAAGGAGTATATGTACAAGAACTGCTGGTAACTAGTGTTAGCGTTAGTTAGCGGCAGTTTTCTTAACGCGGCCTATCACCAAAAACTATCGCCCTGTTAGCGAAATATTTACAATACGTCGCTACAGGGCGATAGTTTCAGGTAGCCGCGGTGAAAACTGCCGTTAATACTAGCGTGGAGGCGATACAAATTATGACGTTAGCGGGCGAAAACTCACGTGAGGCCCATTAGCGGCAAAAAAATTCACGTTAGTCAGCCCAACGTGACTTTTTTTGCCTCTAGAGTCAAAAATAGCCTATAAGTCCACCTCCAATGACAAATAGAAAACAAAACCATTGGAATGCAGAATGGAGCAGCCAGGGCCAAGTGCAGCACAGATCAACAACCCCCCCAAGCCACCCAACAGCAAGGATGACCAGCCAGAGTCCCAGGGGAAGAGGAAATTAAGGGCTACAATCATGAAGAGAGGCGCATCGCTGGGCAAAACCAGTGATGCATCACTTATCAATGCACACTCCTTGCAACACCATGGCATAAAAAACCTTGAAAGCGCGGACAGTCCCCAGGGCCCGGAGGCCTTGCTGGGCCTGCGCTGGGACCTGGAGAGGGATGCAGAGGTGCTGTGGAGTTGCTGGGCCGTGGCGGTAGACATTGAGGTGTTGGCGATCACCCTCACCTGGTGGTGAAGTCTGACAGGTCGCATGGAGACACGTTGCTGACCTGTGTGAGAAGACCACCTGGTGCCCCTTGGAGCTGTGAACGGTAGAGGCGCTCTTGCGCACCAACGTAGGGAGGTCTGCATCGCATACCACGCGCCACCACTACACCGAGGTGCATGTAGGGGATTACCAACGGTGGGCGGCGCCTCTCTGCATCACAGGCCAGATGATGTTGCACTGGCCGGACGTTGTGGTGGGTGAGGTCCCTGAGCTTCACTGAACTTATGTGGTGGGAGCGCTGCAACTTCACGCATAAGGGGGCTTTGTTGCATCACCTACATCAGGAGTTTCCCCAGCGGACATGGCGGCAACTGGTGTACCCAAGCTTGTGAAATCCCGCGTGGCTGAGGCTCCTGCTGGCTGAGTCACAGATTTGGAGAGAGTGCAGCGAATTGTGCCACAGTGTCAATGTCCAGGTGAGGAGAAGGTGGGACGCATAGCGGAGGAGGCCCAGGGCTCGAGTCGGTGCCAGGCCTAGCACCTGTGGGTGACGCACCCCCAGTGGCAGCTCATCCGCTATGGCGGAAGAGCATCACCCCTCTGCTTTCAAGCAGTGCAAGAAGAGGAAACATTACATGATGATAACTTTCTGATATACTCATGCTATGTTTCCTTTGCGGGCAGGAGGGTGGGTGGGGCTGCTCTACTCATGGAGCAGGGCAGGGGCGGAGTTGTATGCCAACTCAAGTGCGCAATGACTGTTTGGTCGGCCCTCTCAGGCCGCCCAAAGAGGTCATGCGCACTTTCCTGTTTGCAATGCAGGCTGCAGTACAGCCTGCATGGAGAACATGCCCACCCCTCCAGCCCCTGGCTGAACGCCTTCTCACGGCTCTCAAGAACAATCACAACTCCACATTGCAGCGTTGTGATTGGCTTAGGGGAGGGAGCCTGGCTGCCAGCTTCCTGTTCCTGGAAGCAGACTCAGGAGAGCAGGAGCATAGAAGACGCGGGACACGGCCTCGAGGTAAGAATTAAAAAAATATATATTTACAACCCCGGCTGCCCCCCGCATCCTCGCCCCCTCCAGTGTCCTTTCACATGTTTCCCACCTCCCAGCTATACAGTCCCCCCCGCAGCACTACATAATGGCGGCTGCTGTGCGTGCTGTGCGTCCATGGGCAGCTGGCGTACCACTGGTGCGCCAAAGGCAAGCCCGTCTGCGTCCGTCTACCCCTGGACTGCGCCCAGCACCAAGGACCCTTCCTCTCGGACACTCCACCGCTATGACGCCAGCACCCTCCTCGCCATCAACCCTGGACGCCACACCGCCTGCCATCTAGCAACAATGTAGAATTCTCTTGCACCCTGGGCCTGTCGAAACTGCAAACACACCTTCTGCCACATAAGCACACCAGCGCCTCCTGCGACAGCGCAGCCGACCGGCTCAACTGCATCCTCCTCAACGTGAGGTCCCTTCACAAACACGCATCAGAAATCTAGGACCTCCTTGACGCCACCTCTTCAGACATCGCCTTCTTCACAGAAACCTGGACCAAACTCTGCTCTAGACCGGACATAGCCATCACCATCCACGACGGCTACAAATTCACCTGCATGGACCACCCCGAGTGGCCATGAGGAGGCATTGCCATTGTATAAAAAAGGCACACTCCGACTGACCACGCACTCTAATGACCGGACGGTGACCATGGAACAGCTCCACTTCCAGATCTGGATCAACCCCAACACCACCCTCCGCGACACCCTCATCTACAGGCCCCCTGGGCCATGAACCCCCATTCACTGATGCCATTGTAGACCTCATCGCACCCCAGGCTCTCCCACCCACCGACTACATCCTATTCGGAGACCTCAAGTTCCACCTGGACAACCCCAGTGACCAGAATACCACCCCCCTCCTGGGAAACCTCACCAACATCGGACTCAAGCAGCTAGTCACCGCACCAACCCACATAGCCTGACACACGCTCGAGCCAGTCTTCTCCACCAGCAGGAACTTCAACTACAGCCACACCACAGGACACTCCTGTACCGACCATCATTGTTTACAATCAAGCCATTACCACGCCCACATTACACCATCGCCATCATTGCCCCCGTCGCAGCTGGATCAAGGCCACCGAAGAACTTCCTGTCAGCTCCCTCAGCACCACCACTCCACTGACGCTTACAGACGCCAACACCGCAGCGCACAACCTTCACCGATGGATCACCAACTGCGCCAACACCCTGGCACCCCTCAAGAAAAGACCAGGCAAATAATACTCCAAGAAGGCCAACTGGTTTACTTCCGCTCTCCACTAGTCCAGCCCCACCTGCAGACGTCTCGAGAAGAGATGGAGCCACAACATCAATCAGCTATGCAACACAGTCACCGTTGGTGCATGGCAGCCATTGGACGCCAGCGTAGGTGAAAAAGACAAGGGGGCTTATTCATGAGCCCGTTCTGACAGTTTCACCCCACCAGTGCGTCATTTTCTTGACGTACTTGCAGCTTGATTCTTGCACCACGTGTGCCATATTTGCAAAGTGACGCATCTAGGTATATGCGTGACCTTGTGAAGCCCTGTGCCACATTATACCTGCATCAGGTATGATGTATTCAGGGTGGGTGTTCCCACACAACAAAGCCTCATAGGAGTGGTGCAGTGAATTCCATCAGATTTCACTGCAACAATTGTAGGACACCACTGCTTCAGTACCTTACGCCTGCCTCATGGCAGGCGAAAGGGTGACACAGTGCCACAGGGATAGGCTGGACCCATGCATTGCTGGAGTTGCGTCATGCTTGTGACACAACTGCAGCAATGCGTGACTTTAGCGCTGACAGATACATCAGGATTCCAGACAAATCTGTCATTAATTGCGACATGGGGCGCCGTACAGTGAATACAGCGCATCCATGGTGTCGCAAGAAGGGCGTAGTGAAAAGTGTTGCAACGCTGTTTTGTCGCAGCGATGCAACACTTTTCATGAATAAGATCGCCTATCTTATTGATGGTGCGCATTCCTGCCCTGTAGTTTTGTCGCAGGGCAGCACAGCAACATTCCTTGCAGTGCTGTCCAGCACCAAAACCTTCTGAAATGAGGCTCCAAGTGTTTGCACCATTTTTAAGACCAGCTATTTTCTGGTCTTAAAAAACTGCTTCTAACTAGAGTTAGAGGCAATTTGGGGGGTTTTGCACCATACAAGGAATTCCTTGTAAATATCGCAAAGTGGGGTTAGTGGCAGTTTTTGCACGGGAACTCCTACCTTGCATCTCATTTTCGTTAAGTCCCGCTAACAGAAGTGGCTATCTTAAAAATTCAAGTTTTCGCCGGAAAAGTGCCGCTAACTGTAGTTAGCGGCAACTTGTAAATACAGCGATAAAAAAAAGGCCACCGTAATGTCAAAAAATTGACGCTACGGAGGCGTTAAGTCCTTGTACATATGCCCCCATGTGTGCTTGCGAGAGCTCGCAAAGGAATTTATCACCAGACTCCACCTAACAAAACCAAAGAAAGAGCTGCTTTATGTAAATGTTAACTACTAAGCATAGAACGAACCAGCTTAGTTAGTGGGCCGCGTTGAGATCACCACTTGCACATGTCGGTGCTTCAGTCTTCAGCGTGAGAGGGAGTAAACCATTTATTTACATGTGGAGGGGGAGCCGGGTAGGAAAACAACAAACCTTAAAAGTGGAAAAGGTGGATCGAGAACCGATCTCCACTGAACCATTGTTCCTTGTTGTGCAGGAAATGTTTGTGTGTGTGTTGGTTATGTTTGATTTTGTTGCAAAGCTGCAATTTGAACATAAACATAAAACGGTGGTCTCGTCCGTTCTCTGGTGTAAGCGATACCTACGCCTCTTTGTCCCGGGAGCCGCTATGCTGCTCTTTGCCACGTCTGTCCCTACTGTGGCTACCACACTTTTCGATTGCGGGTCCTGGACCATTTGTGACTTTCCTGTGACCAGCAGAAATGCGACGGGCTGCTGAACACTGGCCACTACCCACAGCTGCATATATGTTACCAAAGTAAATAAATAGGAGGTGTGCGAATCGCGCAGATGAAAGAAAAGGCACACGACCGCCATGCTTGATGAAGTGCATCGAGTCGCGCTGCCAGAAAACCCCCCAGAATGCGGTCCTGAAGGCCTAAAAAGTCTCAGGGAGAGAGTGCAGCATGCACCAGTTCCAAAAAGGAAATAAAAGTGCCTACCCTGGGCTCTGGCCCACCCCATGGGTAAGAGATTTAAAAAGGCAGGAGCTGCCTTTGGAACCCCCCCACTAGCCCTTGGGGGAGGCAGGGTATCTCTACCCTCAATCAATCAATCAATCAGGGGTTTGTATAGCGAGCTACTCACCCGTGAGGGTCTCAAGGCGCTGGGGAAGGGGAGGGCGGCGGCTCCGGGTCAGTCGAAGAGCCAGGTTTTGAGGTCCTTCCTGAACGTGTGCAGGGTGGGGGAGCGTCTGATGTTCACAGGGAGCTCGTTCCAGGCTTTCGCTGCGATGTAGGAGAAAGCTCTCCCGCCGGTTCTTTTTCTGTGGATGCGGGGGACCTCTGCCAGGGCGAGGTCGGCGGAGCGGAGGTTCCTCTTGGGTACATGGAAGGATAGTCTCTCGTTGAGGTAGTCGGGTCCGATGTTGTTGAGGGATTTGTAGGCGTGGGTGAGGAGTTTGAAGGTGACCCTCTTCTCGACGGGGAGCCAGTGGAGGCCTCGTAGGTGTTGGGTCATGTGCTCATGGCGCGGTGTCCCGAGGACGAGTCTGGCTGCGGCGTTCTGGATGGTTTGTAGTTTGTGTAGAAGAGTTTTGTTGATTCCGGCGTAGAGGGCGTTGCCGTAGTCCAGTCTGCTGGTTATGAGTGCGTGGGTGACGGTCCTTCTGCAGTCTGGGGGGATCCATTTGAAGGTCTTACGGAGGATGCGAAGGCAGTTGAAGCTGGTGGAGGCGACGGCGTTGATCTGGCGGTTCATGGAGAGGGAGGAGTCGAGGATGATGCTGAGGTTCCGGGTGTGGTCTGTTGGGGTGGGTGGGCTCCCAAGGGCTGGGTGCCACCAGGTGTTGTCCCAGGCGGTTGTGCAGGGTCCGAGGACGTGGATCCCATATGTTATTTTTACATCTTTCACAGGAAAGGGGACTGTGGCACTGAGGCCTAAAATGGCTGCAGCCACAACTTTGTTAATGTAGTGGCAGCCAATCACATCAAATCTTTTGATCTGTTGGATCAGCGGATCCTCCGCATCGTGATATTAGCATACATTTTGAAGCTTGATTGCTCAAAAACTCCTGAACGGATTTACACCGAATCACAGAAAGCACACTTTTTGCAACAAGATGTAGCTTTCTGCCAAATTTGGTGTAATCCCATTTGGCAATTTTTTGTGCTACAGCTGCTCAGTTTTCCTAAGGAAAATTGCATGGGGAAAACTCATTTTGTGAACCCCCACCCCCTTTTTGTCTGCCCTCACTTGATGGATCACCCCAAAAATTTCCAAGAAGCAGCCGACATAGATTAACCTTTTTTGGAGAGTTTTGTGTAGATTTGTCAAATGACGTCAAAGTTATAAGCAAAACAAAAAAGGCTAACTATAACTACACATTGTTGAATTATAGGATAATTTCATGTGATTGCTCTACACTGAATTACGTGAGTTACATCCACCTCAATTTATTACCACAGTAGAGGAGAGCTGGCCTGAGAAAAACAATGTTTGTGCCACACTGATAGCATTTTACAAATATTTCATACAAGGAAGCAATTCTGTAAATAGTCACAAATCCGCTTTTACCTTAATGCACCAATTTCATCTCCGGCATCCTGGTTTTGGTTATCTTTTTGTAAAACTAATACACGTGAAAAAAAATGCCATGGCACAAATCAAATAAGCAGAGTGTAATTGGGGGGCATGGCCTGGCTAGATGGCCATGTAGACGTATCTGCCGGAGTTCCCCTTAATGGTGAATTAATCCTGCATAATCCTGACCATTTATCCACTCAATACAACGCACAACTATATCTACTCACCGCTGGAAGCCTGCGAATCTGTAACATTCCCTGCCTGAAGAAAAATCTGACATGTAAGGAGGACCGAGCCGGCGGGCCACACGGCGCCGAGCAGTGAAGCCGCGGGGAGGAGCCCGAGGGAAAACAGAGATTTGCGCAATAACTACACTCTATGCTGTTACTTGAAGCCTAAAAGGCCATTTTATTAGGACAAGGTTGTAACAGTTAACATCATTAACCAAAACATCAATGCAACTATAACATTTTCCATCATCATCCCCCTCATTTACCCCATTCATCCTCAAACCATAACACCTGTTGTGCTCCTCCCCTTTCACTCTGCAACCTCCTCCATCTCCCCATTCTCCGCTTCACTTTTCCTCCAACATCCTCTCTTGGATTTCCTACCGTCGCTCTCTTGCAACCCGCACCCCGCCATCAGTCACCTGTTTCCCCCCCCTAGGGGTGGATGCGCCCGTATGTGACTCACCACCCCCCCAGAGTACTGCTAACCCAAGAACGCCCGAAACCTGTCCTAAACTGGCACGCTAACATTACCAGCATCCCTGCCCTAAGACTTGTAGGGTGGGTGGCTGGACTAAATTTGCTTAACCCTCCCTGGTAATGCCAGGTGCAGGAAGAGGCTGAAACCTCCCCTCCTGCACCTTTATACCCACCTTAGCCCCCCCCACTGCTCAATCCCTTGACCCCTCCCAGCATGTCCTTCCGGCCCATTGCACGAAGAACCCCGGGGGAAGACTGGTCTGGGACCCTACTTCCCCCGGGGCCCGACACTCCGCGACACAGGGAGAAAGCGGCTACAACAAGGTAGACGGGCCCCACTGCAGAATACCAACTGACGGAGTCCGCCCCCACCCCACAGCCCCGGAAGAAGTAGAAGCGAGGAGGCCATCTGAGGCCTAGTGGCAGAGACGGAGCGAAGCCCTGCAGGGTCGCGTAGCTGAGGCATTGAAAGCCGAAACCCGCCGGTGCTCGGCCATGACCGAAGGACTTTACACCACATCAGAATAGACGGAGAGGGCTCCCGGTGACCCATAATAAGTATTCAGTATGGATCCCTCTTGTGTCCTGCGCGGGGAGAAGTGGAGGAGGTGGTGGACTAAATGGGCGCACCCTGCTGAGCAGAGCAGGGAAGATAGCATCAGCCCACTGGCAGGAAAGGAAGAGAGGCATCGAGTAGACTGTGAGGCCAATGAGAACCGGACAGACCGCATAAACTGGGAGTTGTCGCTGCCATGACCATTGCACCTTGAATGGAGCGCAGGGGAGGCCCAAATAGGAAAGCACAGTGGGAGGTTTGAGTGGTGTGGACCACACCAGGCCTGTAAGGTACACCAACAGAGCAGTGACAGAGCCACTTGTGGCTGCAGTGCTACGCAGCACCGGCAGGAGAATAGATGTAGCCCCTTTGGGCTGTAAGTGGCGCACAGGAGTAGTGAGTTCCCTGAACTGGTGAGGCGCAGTGTGGCGGTTGTTCGGGAAGAGGTGCCCTGCAGGGCCGTACACTCGCGCTGCGATCCGACGGCTGGAGAGAGACCACGGGGGATGCAGGAAATGAGAGTGGCAGCCATCATATAATGTTAAGTCTGTATTGAATGTAGGCCACAAGCAAGGAAGACAGAGAAAGTGGGGCATGTTTGCCAGGAGATAAAATAGACTGAACTGTCGGGGTTGTAGAAGACCCGTATAAGGCACTGATGAAACTGGGAAAAGCTGGACAGACCCCAAACTTCTGAATGGACCCCAACCAGAAGCACTCCGAGTTTGGGATTCAGGCCTAGAGAGAAATAGAGTTTGGAGTTTAGAGGCGGACCCAGGGACTGAAATAACTTAGGAGGCTAGTAGACCAAGCTGACCCTGCAAGACTGAAGACATACAGCAAAACTAAACTACAAAGAGTTGGCCCAAAAAAGACTATCCAAGTTTTTTAACGTTGAAAGAGCGGACAGATCGTTGACCTCCCCCTCAAGGCCAGGGGCACCGCGGAGAGCCATCATTGCCTGTTTTTTTAATTATTGGGACAGGGATGCGATCCTGCAAACCACACGCACGAAAGGACCAATATTATTCAAAGGACATCCTATATCAATATATTCCGCCTACACTCAAAGAGTCCAAGAGCAAAGGAAGACATTCTTAACAGTCAAATGACGTCTCCAAGAACTGAACCTGAAGTATATCATTATGTTCCTCGCAAAATTGAGAGTAGAAAAAGCGGGCCGAACCATGTTCTTTCAATCTGCAGCCGAAGCCAGTGACTTGCTGGATTCTAGCGGGTGCAGGGGGCCTGCATGGTCCATCAACGGGGTCATCCAGAGCATCAACAGTAAGAGATAAGACCCAAGACCGGTGTAAGGGAACAAAGCAGAAGCCATGGACCAGGAGTGAAAGCCCGGGCTAGATTTGGGTCCGCCCAGATGGAACGTTGCAGGCGTCAGACACTGACTGAGACAGTGCAGGAATCGGAAGAAGTGACCCAATACACTGAACTAGACTCTGGAGGACCAGATGGACCGGTCTAATGAATAACACAATGGAGATCAGGAGAAGGACGTACAGATAAGTGGCCAGGCTATGACAGGAACAGGAAGGGTGAGAGGGACAATAACACGCAACAGAGTGGACATGGTATATGTCCAAGCCCAGAAGGGTAATTTGTTAGACATAGATGAGCTACTGAGGGGAGGGACCTTCCCAACAGAGGTCCAAACCTGAGGAGGGAGCTGCAGGATCACACCATGCACCCTCCCCGACAGCCATATCACTAGCACAGCAAAAAAGTAAGGATCCATCCAAGCACTCTTGGGAGGAGTGTTGATATTGTCAAACGCAAGTCAGGATAAGTTGAGGTTCACAGTTTGGTGGGTGGGTGGAGTAGGGTGTTATCTGCAAGTTAATATTCTGTACCGAATGGGGGGATTTAGACTTCCAAGAATGCCCAGTGGGTGGGAGGGAAAAAGGAGTTTTGTAGTTGTTTTTACCAAGGGAATTCACAGGGAATCAAGTTCAACGTGTCTGGTGTCAGAGTCTGGGAGGCTAACATCGGGGACGGGGAGGAGGCGAACCATCATATGGAATGCAGGGCAAGGAACGGTTGTAAGGAAATGTCGGCAAAAATGGCGGCACAGGAATTGAAAATTTTAACAGGAATGTACGAGGCATGGCCAATTGCCGGAAAAGATGGAGGGTATTTGATTATTTGAAACAATACCGAGTGGTGATTTCGTGCCTACAAGAAACGCACTTATTGGGTGATGCGGTCCCATGTGTCCGGCGACGGTGGAGGGGACAGCTCTTCGCCACCTCCTATTCTGGATTCGCATGTGGAACAGTCATCTGGGTGGCTCCCGGGGTACCGTTTCAACACCTACACCATGTAACGGACCCCGAAGGGCGATACATGATTATACCTGGGAAATGGGAGGGAAAAGAGATATGTCTCATGAACGTCTACGCCCCAGATAGCACGGATTTTTTCACAACAGTGATGAAAGGAGCAACCCCGTTCCTTGGAGAGGATATGATATTATTAGGGAATTTCAATTGCGTCCTGAATGCACAACTAGACAGAGAACATCCTAAAGAAAACCCCAAACCCCGAATGACTAGGGCATTACTAGATATCCTATACGGACTGCAACTCAGAGATGAATGGAGAATGCGTAATCCACTGAAGAGAGTTTTCTCCTGCCACACCCCCACAACAAATACCTTTAGCCATCTGGATTACTGTTGTCTCTCATCGGGGTTGACTCCAGGAGTGGGGGGGATATCATATTTACCCCGATTTCTGTCGGACCATTCTCCTCTCCTGCTGAGCCTAAAAGATGGCATAGGGCAGCCGGCAACACCGCTATGGCGCCTCCGTGCAGAGGCACTGACTGATCCCCCATTTGCAGCCGCTATTGCGGACGCCCTTTCCCATTACTTTGAAGAGAACTGGGGAACCGCGTCCAACAGGTCGATAGAATGGGAGGCTATGAAGGTGGTGATTAGAGGGGTATGTATTAAAACATCCCACGGGGTTAGACAGCGGCTAGAATGGGAAATCTGCACACAAGAACAGCGGTTGGGTATATTGGAAGTGGATCTACATATAGATTTACAGAACACAGAGGAATGGCGGGCAACATGGGAAACACTCATGACCTCCTGGTGCAGACTGGAAAAACACATGTATACAGCATACCGGCAACCAGGCGCGGTCCGTGCAGGTAACAGCGGTGGGGCAGGGTGGGGCCGGGCGGGAGGATTTCGAGGGACGATGCCGTGGGAAAATTAATTATTTATTTAGTTTTCCCTCTGCATCGTCCCTCGAAATCCCCCCACCCGGCTCCACCGCACCACTGCTGTTACCTGCACTGACCGCGGCTGCCGGCAACACCTCCTCATGGAGGGAGATAAGTCCGGGGCCCTACTGGCGAGACTAATTAAGTCTGAGTCCATGCCGCCCCCAATACTGCAATTGCAAGACAGTAACGGGGACCTAATGTGTACCCAGGGAGCAAGTATAGACACTTTTGACCAACACTTAGCTACTGCTTATCAAACTAAATGTGACGCACCCCCAGAAATAATACAGGACTATTTAGACCATATAAGGATGCCTCAGCTAGACCCTGAGGAGGCAGACGCGCTAGCAACCCCTATCACTAAAGAAGTACTAATGTCAGCCATCCAACGTCTCAAAACTGCCAAGTGCCCGATGGTCTTCGGGACGAATTTTATCAGAGATTTGCGCCACTTAAAGCAGATAAATTATTAGAAGTCTATAATGAGGCACGAGAGAGTCAATCCCTGCCCACATCCATGCAAGAGGCGCTAGTATCTATGATTTTGAAACCAGATAAAAACCCGTTGCTGCCCAGCTATAATAGGCCGATCTCACTCCTGAATCTAGATATTAAAATACTGAGCGGGATTCTAGCGGCCAGGTTACTGCCTCACATGCCACACCTACTGCACTCAGACCAGGCTGGAATTATACCCGGAGGAATACTACACCTAACTTAAGACGTCTGGTGCACATTTGGCATGCCCCGACGCTTCAGACCGAGGCATGTGCCTTGGCGATGCTTGATATTGAGCAGGCAATTGACTCGGTGGAGTAGGAGTACATCTGGGCAGTCCTTCGAAAAATGGGGATGCGACCGGGATCTATCCAATGGGTCCAATTTTTATATACGAACCTGACTGCCCGAGTGCGACTCAGGGGGACCGTATTGAAAAAATTCAACTTGATGAGAGCAATGAGGCAGGGATGCCCCCTGTCACTGATACTCTTTGCGGTGGCAGTGGAGCCCGTGGTGACAACACTGAGACATAGCATGGAGGAGTGGGGAATCCCCCTGGGAGATACCAATCATGTGATATCTCTATATGCTGAGGACATGTTAGTCTACCTACGGCATCCAGCCCAGGTGGTGCCGGTCCTCCTAAATGAGTTGGAAAAATTTGGAGTGTTCTCTGGATTACGAATTAATCATGTTAAATCGAAACTAATTCCAATTGGGAGATTGATACAGGAATCAACAGGTGACCGCCCCGAGGTGGGTCTGCCACGGGGAACAGAGGATGTAGGAGAGTAGGATCTGCTTCACATGGGTACCCCCACTTTTTGCTGATGCTTCACTGTTTTTCGACCTTAGTCTGGCTGGGGCCCTGCTAATCAGAACCCCAGCCTAGCTGCTTCCTCTCTAAAATGGTTTCCGTGTGCCTTAGGCCCATCTCTGATTGGAATCTGGAGTGCCCTTATAAGTCCCTAGTATATGGTATACTATGTACCCAGGGCATAGGTACCTCAGAGGCCTACCAGGGGCTGCAGCATGTATTGTGCCACCCCTGGAAGGCCATCCAAACTGACACCACAGGTCTGCTACTGCAGCCTGGGTAAGGTGGTGCATGCACCCCTTACTGTGATATAGGTTACCTATATCGCTATATACATACACACATATAAACCTATAAGTCACTCCTATGGCAGGCCTTATCAATCCTGAAGGCAGAGTGCGTGGTTCCTATGTGAGAGGGTGCCCCTGCATGAGCAGGGCCCCTCTGCAGCGTTCGGAGACCCTTCTCTGATGCTGTTTGTAGTGCAGCCTGACCATATACTCTTAAGCGCAATATAACCTCGCGTTAAATGCTAACTTTGGAATGGCTGCACCGAAACATGTCGTGTTTGGTGTCAAACATCTTGGAATACTACCCCCTTGCCAATTCTGGCGGCGGGGGTAGCATTCCACCCTTCTAGAGGGAGAGACATGTTAACCCTGGCCTGGCCGGTAACTTCTTTCTAAAGCCCTGGCATCACAAAATGGATGCTGCTGCCACAGACACAAGTCTGGCCTCCTGCTACTGGACGAAACTCCGGCAGGGGAGGCCTGGACAATAGGTTTCCTGTCCCAGGGAGGTGTGACCACCTCCCCAGACAGGATAGTGTGTATTGGGGCTGGGCGGGAGCACTTTCGGGTGCTTTGAAGTCCTGCACTGGGGGCACACTTGGTGTCCCTAGTGCATACCCCAGTTCAAACCGGATCAGGGGCTTGCAGCCCCTGCTTTGGCGCGAACTGGACAAAGGAAAGGGGTGTAGCCACCCCTCTGCCCTGACCCACCCATAGGTGGGGCCACAGAGTAAGTCCAACCCCTAAACTTAGTATAAGTATAGGAACCCAGTCCTTAGGACTTTAGATTATCCCTGGACGAAACTCTGACACAGAATCCTGGACCTTCGACGCTCTACTACAAGATTAGAGGACAGAAGAATCTCCCTTGGGGTCAAGGAGTGACTCCCCTGCTTGGCAGGCACCAAAGAAGCAATTGTCCGGTCTGCATCGCCTAAGCTCCCGTCGGACGCCGAAGTCTTTGCATCACCAGAGGTGGATTTCCAGACTTCTCCGAGGCTGAGGCCCGTAGCTGTCGTGGGTAACGTGGAACCGTGACCCCTGGACACCGCACGCATTTGCTAGTGCATCCTCTTCTGGGTCTCCCACGAAGTCGTGCTTTGGGCTCCGAGTAGCCCTAGCCTCCAGCACCAACTGCACTGAAGATCACTGGCCTCCACTCCACGAGTGTCCAGTGAGCCAGCTCCACGTGCACCGTCACGAGGCTCCTTCGCGGTCGCTAGCCCGTTGGCCAATCCTTTTCTTCTTGGGCTCCCTGGTTGCTCCAGGCTTGCCCTCACTTACCCTTGCTGGGTGAGTTCCTCAGACCTTGCTGGTCTGCATCATCGTCAATCTTCAACTTCATCGAGACTTGCCGTTGCCAAGGCTTGTTGGGTCCAATCCGGTCGCCGACACCTCAGCACTCGACAGACATCGTGTACCAGCCCGAATCCTGCTCCTGGTCACCGACAACGCCTCCTGGACCTCGTGGCTGAAGAGTCAAGACGACCGTCAACCTACCTGAAGCACTCGACATCGGTGGGCATCTGCTCATCGCCTTCCTGGTCACTGGCTAGTGACCCAGACTCTGTCCCCTCTGCTTTCAGGTTCTTCAGATCTCCGATCCACTCTTGGATCCACCCGGACACTTTCCACTTGGTCGCCAGCAGCACTTTGCAGCAGATCGCCATTCAAATCGACGACGAAACCCGACCCCGAAAGGCACCTATGCACCCGGCTTCCCTGGGTGAGGTAACAAGAGTACTCCGGTGCTCCCGTGGGTAGAGACTCTAGAACGACCTAGTTCTCAAAGGGTTTGCTCCAAGTCCTTCTTTAAGTGTCCCTTTTCTTTAATTTCCAAACCGCGACTTTCTCCATAGAAGTTAACGGCGATTCGCGGCTGTGTAATTACACTGCACGCGTCCCCCGTGGGTCCCCTGTGTCACTACCTTGGGTGGTTCCTTGTGGTCCAAGCACTTCTAGAGGCTCTAGGCCTAGTGTCTAGCTCAGTCGTGGTTCTTATACCACTTTATTGGTATATGGTTTGGTACGCCCCTAGGGCCCAAACGTGTATTTGTGCTATTACTGTGTTTAAATAACTTATAACTTATGTACTTCGAACTCTAGCCTCATAAAGAGACTAGAGGGGTGTGTTTAGTAATAAATACATATATTTTGAATATATACCTGGTGTGGTGCTCTTTCATTTGATCACTCAAGAGATTATAGACTGGTAAAACAAGCTGCTTTACATTCCTTCAAGACTTAGCCTGAAGGCTGCTCTCCATAGCTACCACTAGGATAGCTTTCAATAAGGTTGTCTTTAACCTATCTCCAATAAGGGGTTGTTTGGACTGGTGCAAGGTGCCCACTATAATTAGTGGACAGCATATGCCAGGCCAACTGCTTAGGTGGTCCATTTCCCTACAGGGGATGGACTTCACAGTGGAACATAGACCTGGGAGTAACCATGCCAATGCAGATGGACTCTCTAGGTACTTCCACTTAGAACATGAAGACTTAACTGGGCAAGGTTAGTTTAATGTCCCTACGTTTGGGGGGTTGTGTAGGAGAGTAGGATCTGCTTCACATGGGTACCCCCACTTTTGCTGATGCTTCACTGTTTTTCGACCTTAGTCTGGCTGGGGCCCTGCTAATCAGAACCCCAGCCTAGCTGCTTCCTCTCTAAAATGGTTTCCATGTGCCTTAGGCACATCTCTGATTGGAATCTGGAGTGCCCTTATAAGTCCCTAGTATATGGTATACTATGTACCCAGGGCATAGGTACCTCAGAGGCCTACCAGGGGCTGCAGCATGTATTGTGCCACCCTGGAAGGCCATCCAAACTGACACCACAGGTCTGCTACTGCAGCCTGGGTAAGGTGGTGCATGCACCTCTTACTGTGATATAGGTTACCTATATCGCTATATACATACACACATATAAACCTATAAGTCACTCCTATGGCAGGCCTTATCAATCCTGAAGGCAGAGTGCGTGGTTCCTATGTGAGAGGGTGCCCCTGCATGAGCAGGGCCCCTCTGCAGCATTCGGAGACCCTTCTCTGATGCTGTTTGTAGTGCAGCCTGACCATATACTCTTAAGCGCAATATAACCTCGCGTTAAATGCTAACTTTGGAATGGCTGCACCGAAACATGTCGTGTTTGGTGTCAAACATCTTGGAATACTACCCCTTGCCAATTCTGGCGGCGGGGGTAGCATTCCACCCTTCTAGAGGGAGAGACATGTTAACCCTGGCCTGGCCGGTAACTTCTTTCTAAAGCCCTGGCATCACAAAATGGATGCTGCTGCCACAGACACAAGTCTGGCCTCCTGCTGCTGGACGAAACTCCGGCAGGGGAGGCCTGGACAATAGGTTTCCTGTCCCAGGGAGGTGTGACCACCTCCCCAGACAGGATAGTGTGTATTGGGGCTGGGCGGGAGCACTTTCGGGTGCTTGGAAGTCCTGCACTGGGGGCACACTTGGTGTCCCTGTGCATACCCCAGTTCAAACCGGATCAGGGCTTGCAGCCCCTGCTTTGGCGCGAACTGGACAAAGGAAAGGGGTGTAGCCACCCTCTGCCCTGACCCACCCATAGGTGGGGCCACAGAGTAAGTCCAACCCCTAAACTTAGTATAAGTATAGGAACCCAGTCCTTAGGACTTTAGATTATCCCTGGACGAAACTCTGACACAGAATCCTGGACCTTTGACGCTCTACTACAAGATTAGAGGACAGAAGAATCTCCTTTGGGGTCAAGGAGTGACTCCCCTGCTTGGCAGGCACCAAAGAAGCAATTGTCCGGTCTGCATCGCCTAAGCTCCCGTCGGACGCCGAAGTCTTTGCATCACCAGAGGTGGATTTCCAGACTCCCCCAAGACTTCCCTGAGTCTCCAGCAAAGCTGAGGCCCGTAGCTGTCGTGGGTAACGTGGAACCGTGACCCCTGGACACCGCATGCATTTGCTAGTGCATCCTCTTCTGGGTCTCTCACGAAGTCGTGCTTTGGGCTCCGAGTAGCCCTAGCCTCCAGCACCAACTGCACCGAAGATCACTGGCCTCCACTTCACGAGTGTCCTGTGAGCCAGCTCCACGTGCACCGTCTTGAGGCTCCTTCACGGTCGCTAGCCTGTTAACTAATAGCCCTTCACGAAGGCCAATCCTTTTTTTCTTGGGCTCCCTGGTTGCTCCAGGCTTGCCCTCACTTACCCTTGCTGGGTGAGTTCCTCAGACCTTGCTGGTCTGCATCATCGTCAATCTTCAACTTCATCAAGACTTGCCGTTGTCAAGGCTTGTTGGGTCCAATCCGGTCGCCGACACCTCAGCACTCGACAGACATCGTGTACCAGCCCGAATCCTGCTCCTGGTCACCGACAACGCCTCCTGGACCTTGTGGCTGAAGAGTCAAGACGACTGTCAACCTACCTGGAGCACTCGACATCGGTGGGCATCTGCTCATCGCCTTCCTGGTCACTGGCTAGTGACCCAGACTCTGTCCCCTCTGCTTTCAGGTTCTTCAGATCTCCGATCCACTCTTGGATCCACCCGGACACTTTCCACTTGGTCGCCAGCAGCACTTTGCAGCAGATCGCCATTCAAATCGACGACGAAACCCGACCCCGAAAGGCACCTATGCACCCGGCTTCCCTGGGTGAGGTAACAAGAGTACTCCGGTGCTCCCGTGGGTAGAGACTCTAGAACGACCTAGTTCTCAAAGGGTTTGCTCCAAGTCCTTCTTTAAGTGTCCCTTTTCTTTAATTTCCAAACCGCGACTTTCTCCATAGAAGTTAACGGCGATTCGCGGCTGTGTAATTACACTGCACGCGTCCCCCGTGGGTCCCCTGTGTCACTACCTTGGGTGGTTCCTTGTGGTCCAAGCACTTCTAGAGGCTCTAGGCCTAGTGTCTAGCTCAGTCGTGGTTCTTATACCACTTTATTGGTATATGGTTTGGTACGCCCCTAGGGCCCAAACGTGTATTTGTGCTATTACTGTGTTTAAATAACTTATAACTTATGTATTTCGAACTCTAGCCTCATAAAGAGACTAGAGGGGTGTGTTTAGTAATAAATACATATATTTTGAATATATACCTGGTGTGGTGCTCTTTCATTTGATCACTCAAGAGATTATAGACTGGTAAAACAAGCTGCTTTACATTCCTTCAAGACTTAGCCTGAAGGCTGCTCTCCATAGCTACCACTAGGATAGCTTTCAATAAGGTTGTCTTTAACCTATCTCCAATAAGGGGTTGTTTGGACTGGTGCAAGGTGCCCACTATAATTAGTGGACAGCATATGCCAGGCCAACTTCTCACAGAGGACACAAGGTATTTGGGAGCTCATTTGTGGTACTCAGGCCCATCATTCCTGGAACACAACATAGAGAGGATAATAGAAGGCATCCACGCCTCAGTAGGTTTCTGGAAATCCCTGCCTCCTTCCCTGATGGGGAAGGTGGCAATTATACCGATGATAGTACTGCCCTGGTGCCAATACACCCTGCAGCACTCCTTCTATGAAATACCTAGTACATATATCTCTGTTTTAGACAGCTTAATGGTGCAATTACTATGGGGGAATAAATGTACCCGTGTTAGACTAGGAACCCTCTATCGGAAATGGGAGGACGGAGGTTTGGAGATCCCCCGCCTGGACTTATATTATAGGGCCGCACAATTACAACATGCGGTCTACTGGCTGGAGGAAAATGAAAACTGGGAAAAAAGACTATTAGTGGGCACCTATTGGAGGAATTCCCTCCCAGAGGTACTTGTGATGGAAGCAGGGATCCCAAAAGAATACCCATATATTATAAGACACATGGTGAGAGTGTGGGAGGGCTCAGTTAGGAGGGTAATTCAGTGGTCGCAGAATCCATTTCAATCCAACGCTGGTAAGACGGGGGATGTCACACAATGGGGTATCTTTATGTCAACAGACGTTTTTTATCACAAGAGGAAGCTTCGACCACCTTTGATCTGGGAAGGGGACAATTCCTTCAGTATGGGGAAATTGCGGCTGTAGCCCTGGAGGTGTGGACCTCCTTTACGGAAGAACCCCCAAGTTCTATGGTGCTAACGACACTGCTGACTGTGGCGGGAGGGCGTCGGCTAATCTCACACATCTACAGAGCACTTCGAGACGATACACCTGTCACAGTCCCCCCGATACAGGCAAGATGGGAGGAGGCACTGGATGAATCAATTTCAGAACAAGACTGGACGAGAGTCCATGAAGGGGTGCGGAGGGAGAGCTGCAACGCACGATTTAAATTAATTCAATATAACATAATACATCAAGTATATTTAACCCCATACAGATTAAGTAAAATCTACCTGGGCCGTTCAGATGCTTGCCCTAGATGCGGAGAATCGGAAGCTCCCTTCGTACACATGGTGTGGACGTGCTGGAGTTTAGCTCAATTCTGGGAGGAAGTGCTAGGGAAAATATATAATGCCACAGGTTAGTCCATTCCTGGGACAATACGAACCGTAATACCAAGTCCAAAACGGAATAAAACTTAGCAGAAAGTTTGTGCTCCTGGGACTGGTTCTTGCAAAAAGAAGAGTGGCAATTTCGTGGTTAAGTCCGACCCCACGCGCATAGAGAGCTGGCTGAGAGATGAGAGTGAATGGGCGACGGCTGAGTTGACCCGGATGAAACAGGTTAGGAAAGATGATAAACTTGAGGATGACGTACAAGCATGGACCGCTATGAGTACAGATCTAAGAGACCCTCAAACTGCATAAGTAAGAGAGGAGGGCATTACACAACAAAACGAGGGAATTGAGGGAAGGAGAGAAGAGGAACCGAATATGAGTAGAATGCAATGCTTTCAGGATGATGGTTATTGTGCCGGAAAAGGGGAAACAGATATATGACAACACGACACGAAGGGGATGGGAAGGGGAAGTTACAATGTTATAACTGGCATAGGAATTATCAGACTGGCCAAGATTATTTGAAGGTTGAAATTGGATTTTGATCTTGATGAGGCATGTTGACGTAGATGTCAGTAGTCGGTCTGATTGCAACTTGGGGGCCGATTCCGATTTCGGCCGGAAGGGCACCGAACGATGGTCGGAGCCCTTCCGCCGTCCGGAAATCCTTCAGTACTCCCCCGGCCGCCTCTTCACGACCGAGGGAGTACGATGGCAGTATTTCACTGCCTTTTCGTGCCGGTCTTTCTGGCACGAAAAGGCAATCGGTAACTGTCTTTGGGGGCCCCCAATAGGGCCCCCATGGGTGCGAGGCCGCCGAATGGTGGCCTGGGGCCTCTGTTGATCCCTGCACCCGGTGGCAGGCACCTTGGGGTGCCGGCCACAGGGTGCAGGGATGAACTGCACCCCTGCTTTCCACAATGCAAGCATGCATTCCGCTCGGAATGCATGCTCCCATTGTGTAGTATACGAGTGCGACCGAACAGGGTTCGGTCGCATCGTACTTGCAGGGCCGTAACCGACGACAGCAGGTTGGTCGGTTACGGCTCCTGACCGATGTCGGACGGACCTGAGTCCGTCCGTCATCGGAATCGGCCCCATAGTTGTTAAGTTGATTTTCTTCTTGTTGAAGTAGCATTGTTGCTTAGTCCTTCATTCCGTACAGGTGGCTGTTATGTTATGTTAAGAACTGCTCTCAGTTAGTCTACTTTATAAGAAACAATGTTGAATTAACCTGCAAAATGCCAATAAAAATGTTTTTTTAAAAAGCAGAGTGTAATTTGGTATTTATTACAATAGTTGAGCGAGTGGAAGAGATCATGAGCAACTCAAGGTTTCACCTAATGTGAGTCACAGCCCCTCCCACACTCAGCAATGGTAATAAATAGCATATTACACGCTGCACATCTGAATATACACACCTTACTTAAAGGAAATTCCTGCAACATCGTCAACAAATGATAAGTCAATTACAAGGCGGGGAAAAACTTGCAACTTACAATATAATAAAGAACATAACAGGTCAAGACATGTTGGGCAAAGAGGTGTTAATTACGTTGAAACATCAGGGAAATCATTCCCGGCAGTCAGCCCCAGAGGCGTAGGTCAGAGTTGCGGCACGTTGATGAGTTATGGCAGCCTTCTCCAGGACATAATAGAACACTTGTCCATGCTCTTAAAAAGCTATTATACAAGACTGAAATCTATAGCACAATAATAAAACAAAATTTTCATTAAAAATCTACTATTATTGTGATGGGGACAACATCAAATGGAGAACTGGTAAATACATTGATTCAGTCGAGCCAGAGTGAGTGAGTGTCTGAAAAGGATTGGATTTCTGACGAGGACTTCGAATAATCCTCATCCTCGTGTCATAGCGAACACAAGAACCGCCTTTGTTGATTCTGCCTCATTTTGAGCCCTTGTGCCATTTTGTCTGGGCTTTCCGTAGAGTATTTAAAACTCAGAGCTCATTCCAGGAAATGGACGTCACCTGACTGCGGGGTTAAGAGGTGCCACATAATTATCCATTAATAAAAGCGACAAATTGGGTCCCATTAGGAAAATGGCAGCTATTAAGATTCGATTACTGGTTAGTTTCACTTGTTACTAATTATGAGTGGAATTAGCACCGAGGCCAGATGGGTCAGGCCCAGAGGCTCTTGACACCAGCCGTGGCTAGCGTGTGGCATGAGGCACTGAGCGCGGCACGGGGTGTGGGCCTCAGTGTGTTACGGAACAGGCATGAGTCAAGGTGACAGGCTCCTCAGAGAGATGACAGTGCATTGGGTGGAGCAGGGGTGGCCTCACCGCGAGCAGAACCAGTCCTGGGAGGCTGTGTACTTATGGCTCAGGGAGGGGCCACCACACTTCAGATCTGGACTCTGAAACAACCTGCGCTACCAAAGCATTAACTCTACAAGCAAAACAAGAACATAGAAACCCTCGGGATTAATGCGCTTTATAAATGTTCTTTTCATTTCATTTACGTCCCTAAAATGACATCTGTGCTATAGAAATGAGATCTCTGTAGACCACCTAAAGACATCGGCGCTACTGAAGCGACACGCACTCTAAGAAGAGGGCCAGCACTGGGTGTGGGCAGTGTGGACAGGTGCCACGGGGCCTGCTCTTAGCGCAACACCGTGGGGGCCACGCACCAATGCACCATCACTTACATCTCTTTTTCTCTCTCTGTGAGACCCAGCTGAGGGTGACAGAAAAATGCGCTTCCTCTGGGGCTCACAGTGCTACATTCATGTCTGCGAGGCCCCGTGGAGGGGGCCCCTCGTCCCCGGGACTCACGGTGCTAGATTCATCTCTGCGAGGCCCCGTGGAGGGGGCCCCTCGTCCCCGGGACTCACGGTGAAAGATTCATCTCTGCGAGGCCCCGTGGAGGGGGCCCCTCTTCCCCGGGACTCAAGCTGCTAGATTCATCTCTGCGAGGCCCCGTGGAGGGGGCCCCTCATCCCCGGGACTCACTGTGCTAGATTCATCTCTGCGAGGCCCCGTGGAGGGGGCCCCTCGTCCCCGGGACTCACAGTGCTAGATTCATCTCTGCGAGGCCCCGTGGAGAGGGCCCCTCGTCCCCGGGACCAGACAGGGCCGGCGCTAGGCATGGGCAGTGTGGGCAGCTGCCCAGGGCCTCGCGCTCACCTGAAAGACAGGGGGCCCGCTTCACTGTGAAATGCCACACTTTCACAGATTGCCCGCCTGCTCCTCCAGGGCCCCTTCCCCACACAATCACAATACACATGCGAGACGTCTCGAGTCGACCTTGCTGGTCAGGGCGTGTTGGCATTCCTGGGGGTGCAGGGGTGGGGGGAAGGGACAAACAGAGTGGGGAAGGCACAGCAGCCAGGCCAGCAATTATGGCTCACAGTGTCAGGGGCGGGGCAGCACCTCTGTTAAGTATGGGCCATTCCCTTTCTGCATTTTGTTGCTAGGTGACAGAAGGCCCCTTTGTTTCCAGGACCAGCCGTACACAGGTATGGCGAGGTGGGTGAGGGGAGAAGGGAGTAGCCAGATCAACTGGCTTTTGTTAACTTTTGCATCACCCATTTTTAGGTCTCGCGCCTAGCGTTGCAGTGCGCAGCACTGCTCGCGCAGCGCGAGACCTCTAGAAAGGGCTTCTGAAAACGACCTACACGCTCGTGCGTGTGGTTTTGTTTTCAGAAGCCCACATTGGCTGGTGCGTCCGTTTTTTTTATGGGGACGGCACGCGATTGGTCAAAGGCGGGCGCATGTCCCGCCTTTGCCGCGCCCATTCCCGACGGTGGCCAGAACGCGCAGCAGCGCGTGTTCGTCTGCTGCCGCTGCCGCGCTCCCTCCCCCCGCTCCTCTGTGGTGCGCGCGCACCACTGGTTAGTGTATTGCGAACTCTACCTAACATAGAGAAACAAACGGTTTGCTACCTTTAACCTTAGCTTTTCTCTGGTTAATGTACCTTTCCATATATGTGTGTTGTTTCTGAACTCTTTTCTCATGGTGGTGTCTTCAAAGCTTCGAGTGCCCTGCTCAGTTAACTAAACACAGAGAAAGATTTGTGTGGGTCGTCGAAGTTGAATATCCTTTGCTAATGTCTTTATAATATTTCCCTATGTAGACTTACAGAAAATGTCAGTATTCATTTAAATGAATGTTTTCTTGTGCACACCTCCTGTCCTGGTAATGATTTCCAAAGTACTTAGTTACAACTCTTATGATATCGGGAGGAGGCTAGCCAACACCATTTTGTTATTTATCTAGTTCGACTTATTGGAATATGCAGGTTACCGTTTTTGATCTTCTTGTGAAACGTTACTATGTTTAAATTTCTGGACCATAATCTCAAAGATTTTGTTAATCTCTGGATGCTTAGGTGTACCGAGAGAACTCACAGGCATGCACTTAAATTCCTTCTTAGTGTCACAACGTACGCAGTTAACCATGTATATTTCACATACATTTCTGCCTGACTCTAGTTTTTCTTAGCCCTACCTGTGCGCATTGTCCATTTTGCTGAGAAACTACAAGCATAGGATTACAAATTAAATATATATTTTTAAATATTTGTTATTTTTTCTTTTCATGGGCAATGTTATATATAAAAAATGTCATCCCTCCCCTCATTCCCTTGTAAAACAGAGAATATGTGTGCCCTTACCCTACACGTACTTCCTTAGTTGAACTTGGATCTTTCACCTGCAACTTCGGAAGTGCAGATAAGTATGGGGGCGATGGCTGCAAAATTTTGTATATACCAAGAAATTTATGAATGTGCGGGAATTAATTTTTATTTGAAACTGCATTTTCGTGACCACATCCCTGACACGTCCCAGGAAACATCAACATTCTTCAATCTAGGTCAATGCATAAAGTCCGCTGAATGCAAAACTTACTTTGTGATTTACTAGTCAGACCTAAGCACAATGATAGGTTTGTGATTTTGGGCTTTTATATTTAGCATTTTTTCTTTCATAGAGCTTTTATATTTTGAAATGCATATTTTTGTAAATACATTACGTTGCATTTCCTGGTGCCCTCTATTTCTGGGTCAGACCCCACTTCAGAATAGAAGGTTAAAGGGAGCATGATGTGCCTTGAGAATTTGCCATTGATGTGTGGAAGAGTGAGAACGAACATCTACTTGGGAATAAAGTTTTTTTTTTAAGGCACATGTTAGATGAAGGAAAATCCTAGATGTCAGTTTTGCCGTCTCGAAAGATAAGGATGTCATCCTCAGGGCTTTAAGTGGGCCGGGTCCTGCCGGTGTTCAGGAACGGCAGTTCTTTAAAGCAGGTGCTGAGACGGGTCCCTATCGGGCTCTCCATTTTTGCCCTCGGTGTGAGAAAAAAAAGCTCAACTCTGCAGCAGTACCACCCTTCACTGCCTTTGAGGTAACTTCAAAGACTCGTTATAGTTCTTTCACAGTATCATTTCAGAACTGAAGCATTTTCAATATAATATACAACGAAGCCGTAGTTGTTGCTAATTTAGCTTACGTAACTAACAACCATTGACAAAGCCAATAGTCCTGGCTTGTTGTAAGTGTAATGTTACTTGTTGTTTTATATATCATCTGGATGCAATGACAGAAGCAGCAAAATACCAGTCGGGCGGCACACTATGCTAAGCACAGATTTTTAGCGTGCTATGTTTTTAAGCCCTGTCCTTAATTACATAGGCCACGCCCCTATGAGAGATCCCCTAGTTTTTTCATCCCACTTAAAGCTCTGGCCATCCTATTCATGACCTAAATATTGCAGTACACAGCTAAAAAAACTGGTAGCTTCCATCCAAAATAGAACACGTGAAGGATGTGTAATAGTGTATAGTGCACCTACACCTTCTGATTCACTTTAGAAGTTGGAAAGAGCAGAGGAGATGGGCGAGGATGCAGCTTATCTTAATATAGGGTGAGTCGGACATTTTATAGAATGGCTCTTGAGAGCTTCCATTAACTGTCTGTTGAGCTGTACTTTTTACAAATTTATTTCTCGGTATTTCAGCGCCTCCACATCCATCACTTTATGCATAAGACCGGATCGGGGGAAAACGTGTGAAATCACTAACATTGTCTGCAAATGTAACTTGCGTTTTTTCCTTTTTTTTGTTATGTTGTAGTTGCAAAGGATACTTGGACATAAGGATGAAGTTGCGCCTACCACATTAACGATTGCATCAGTAAGTATGCTATCCTTACCATAAATGTTCCATTTTAAACTTTTTGTTACTTTTAGATGGTGTTTTACAATTCAGTTGCTGTTCAGAACTTGTAGTGAAATGAATAGTCAAAACCGCACAGAGGTAACGTGTTTAGAATATGAGATGTTGTTTGTTTCCACATAGTGCTCACATCACAGTCGAAGTCCTTGAGCTTTCTGACGACTGTGACGTGTGAGGCTAAGGACACTTTTTAAAATCTAGGAAGTGTACTGCCTCTGATCTTGCATTGTCAAGTGTAGAAATATGTTTTAAGTTATTTAGTGTGCCTTCTGAGTTATTGTGGTGCTGAACCACACAAAAGGAGCTCACCTCTCTATGGTTTACACTATACTGATTGCTCTTGATGCAAATTGTGTTTTTGTTTTAGCATACTAATGAATTTCCTAATTGTATAATGACCGCACATGTTAAGGCGCATATGGGCATTTTGTGACACAAGAAGAGGAAGGATGCTGCCTCTTTTGTCGTCTGTGGGACTGACCATGACTACCTGGTTTGAAGAAACTCTCTCTCAAACATACCACTGGGACCAGTGCAGTACTCAGTCTGCTACTTTCCATGCTTGCTAGCTGTGGAAGTCCCAAGTACCTGGAGTGTGGCTTGATAGGTGTGAAGACCAAAGTGGGACAGAGAAGACTGCCACGAGTTTGGTTGCCTTCTCCTGGTGTATCGATGTGATCTGGGGAAGTGAAAGAGATGTGTGGGGACCCATTAAATCAATTGTCCCAGAGCTAGGCTGAAGTGCCAGGCTGCCAGCATACAGACTTGAAAGTCTTCATCATCACCAAAGAGTATCGCCATGCATCTACTAAATTAACTGTGCTCCAGCTATGCTGACTGATGTGAATTATCTTGGCACCGAGACCCTATAGTGTACCCCTTAGGGAAAAGACTGTTTTTGGCTAGATGTTTTTGGTCTTTTAATATGTAAATTACTCCACAATAGGGGTGGGACTTTTCTCCCCATTAAACATTTTTTTTTAATGTTTAACACACTTGTAACCCTACACATTAGGGGATTATAATACCTCAATTTTTCTCACAATCGCCTTTGTTCTTCTTCAAATGTTTTATGATTAGAATCTAACAAACGTTAGTATGAAATTGGTTAGAACTTTGTTATTCTTTTATTTCTGTTGGACTTGTTGCCTCCTTGTTGGCCGTAGCACTCTTCCTGGCCTTGTCTTCACCTTAGTCCACTCTGCTAGAGAATGAGGCAGAGAACTTTAAGGTGAATGATGGCGAAGTGCCACACCAACTCAGAGATGCAAAGACCTGCTGCAGATCCCCTTTGCTTATTGACTGATACTGCCTGTTAGTTTCAGCTGTTAGCAGAGTAAGCACCCACTTAGGCGGTACAAGTGGAAGCTAATCATGCCTGTTTCCACTTGGCTGTACCACAGTGCCTAATTTGGTGTTCAGTCAGTATTAAGGTAAAGTGTTCAGAGGAGGAGGGTCAAAAACCTTTGTGCTGCATATGGGAGCATGTGTGAGTGTGACTGTGTGCACACGTGTCTGAGTAAACAGATGTTTTTGAAGGGTATTTGTCTTCAATGTGCACTTACGCAAGAGGGATGTTCCATGATAAGAACATTATGATGTCTTGGCATAAGCAGCATCCCCTTTATGCTATCGCAGTGGCCATAAATGGCATAATGGTGCCCATCATTGTCATATAATGGCCTTTCTTGACATTTGTGGCTATTTCCCAAAAGTGTCCCTGGCCTAATGGTGTCATACCTTGACATATTGTGGGTATTCGTGCATGCACATGTATATCTGTGGCCATTCACCACAAAAGGCTGTAGACAGTGTCCCTAGGGGGCCAGGAAGGCGGCACTACTTCATCACCAATAACATTAGGCCAGAATTAGACACACGCCCTTTTGTACTTGGTAGCATCCAAGTCGCCCTTCCTTCCTTCTGTCGCGACCATGCTCCTCCTCTTTCTGTATTCACCCCTTCACCATCTTTCGCTATCCTTCCCAACTTTCTCTATCCTTTTACTCTTGCCTTGCCCCCTACTTCCTTCCTCACCATCTTTTGCTATCCCTTCCTAACTTTCTTTATCTTTTTACTCTTGCCTTGCCCCCTACTTCCTTCCTCCCCTCACCATGTTTTGCTATCCCTTCCCAAATTTCTCTATCCTTTTACTCTTGCCTTGCTCCCTACTTCCTTCCTCCTCCTCACCATCCTTTGCTATCCCTTCCCAACTTTCTCTATCCTTTTACTCTTGCCTTGCCCCCTACTTCCTTCCTTCCCCCTCACCATCTTTTGCTATCCCTTCCCAACCTTCTCTATCCTTTTTACTTTTACTTTTCCCCTACTTCCTTGCTCGCCCTCACCATCTTTTGCTATCCCTTCCCACCAAACAGATGTGCACTCCCGGCTGCTCGGGCAAATCTGTGGGCATCTCATCCAGACCACATCTGGAAAAATAGCAAAGAGAAATAGGGGATGGACAGACACTTTTGTTTTTTAGTGGCTAGCATTCATCCCTCATTTTGGATTAATATTCACACAAAAGGATGTTTGCACTCATCTGTGGGCAAACCAAAGCGAATCCCAAGTAATAATTGTAATGATTCATTATCAATATTTAGTCCGGTCTAAATAATAATAATGAATTATTACAATTACTACTTGGGATTAGGTTTTGAGCCACAGATCATCCATCACTTGTTGTTGTTGATAGGAATCTTACAGTTCCTAAAACCTTGGTAGAACAGTGAAGCAAAGCAGACAGGCTACCTCACCAGGCTCAGGCCCTCACAAGTTAAAGGTGGGAGTTACCTCTAAACCCCCACCAACAGCCCCCCATCTTTATTGTGCTTTAAAAAACGGAACATTCCAAAACCTCAATATAGGAAACTTATTGTAGGTTTGTATATCTGTGAATGCCTGTAAGACTATCTGGCATGGCATAATTGTTGTTTTCCACAAAGAGTGGTTCTACTACGCAATAAGAAAACGAGCATTTGCTATGCAATAGGTGTCGCATTTGCGAGAGTTTGAGCTATTGGCATTGTAAATACCAATGCCTTTTATTTCTGTATTTTACAAACCTGCAAGCGGTGCATAAACAGGCACTTTGTACTTGCAGTCGTTGCTTACGAGAAGCAACGCTGGCAGTAACTATGCCTCTTTTACTGCCAGCCTTCCTTTTCGTAAGCAAGGACTATAAGTACAAAGGGCGTGTTTATGCACCGCATACAGCTTTTCGAAACGCATAAATAAAAGGCATTGTCGTTTACAATGGCAATAGCTCAAACTCTTGCAAATGCAACACCAATTGCTCAAACTTTAATAATGCGAGACCTATTGCATTGCAAATGCTTGTTTTTTATGGGAATGTGTATTTAAAATGTATGTAGAACTGCTGGTGCTAGGGCAGTGTTTTACGAAATGCCTCATTACTGCTTCGAAGGCCCAGGGGAGGGGGGCCCCTTTCCCTGGGCCTCTAAGCACTATAGCAAGCTGCAAGGTCCAGGTGTGGAGGCCCCTTCCCTGGGCCTTGTAGCCAGTACTCCCTCTTTTCTTTCCTTTATTTGTTCCCCTGTGAAATGAATCCAAAAAATAAAAACACTTTTGCTGGAAAGATCGTCTTTTTTCTGACATTTTTCACTTCCAAAGTGCAGCCTCGGGATGAAGAGAAATAAAAGGTTCAAAATGTAAAAAATAACTAAAGCAATCAATCAATCAATCAATCAATCACAGAATTTGTAGAGCGCACTACTTACCCGCGAGGGTCTCAAGGCGCTGGGGAGAGGGAAGGGGGGGGATGCTGCTACTGGTTGAACAGCCAGGTCTTGAGTAGCCTCCTGAAGGTCAGCAGGTCTTGGGTCTTTCGTAGGCTTAGTGGAAGGGTGTTCCAGGTCTTGGCGGCGAGGTGTGAGAAGGATCTGCCGCCGGTGGTTGTTCTTCAAATGCGAGGGACGGTGGCGAGGGAGAGGTCGGCGGAGCGGAGCTGGCGGTTGGGGACGTAGAAGAAGAGGACAAGACAGAGTGTGTCGAAAAGGGGCCAGATTGATTTTATTCACACCCAAAACACATTAGTGCCGTTTTACAGAGTTTGCCAGTGAAGCGCTACTTTTGTTTTTTCTTGTCTTTCTCTGAACAGCATTGTTTTCCTCGGGTGGGGAAGTGCACCATTCCTGGATGTACTGCAATACCTGCTTGATGGGCGAATTGGAAGACAAAATGCATACCGCGGCTCTGTATTCACGAATGTGGTCTTTTTAAACCATATTGCTTACGTTTTGTAAGGATATAAGCAATGGACATTGAAACTGATCCCTTCCGGCCCTGTAGTCATGGCCTTAACTTTTCATGCAAAAGCACTCATTGATTTCTGAATAATAAGTGCAAAAGCGTTAAGGTAACCATGTTGTTCCTGCTTACATTTCACATGCTTTTACTTAAGCTTACATTCCTTATGAGTGTTTGATTTTTCCAGGATGTTGTCACTTTTTTTTTTTTAGGCAGCATATTGCTCTTGTCTAGTGCCTAATTTGAGTTGAGTCGCCTCCAGATGTTTATAGCAGGGCGCAATTGGGTTGTAGTTGAAGGCAGTGCGAGTTTCTCTCTGTGGGGCAGTATGGTGTTCAGTGGGGGAGAGGATGTGGCACTATGGTCAGAGCTGCCGAATTTGGAACTGGGGAACCAGGTTCAGCCTTCATGACCAGTCCCCCAGACCACTCACCTGAGGGGGCACATTCCCGTGCTTGACCTTAGAAGGCCCTGCTAGACCTTAGAAGCCCGGGTATCTTAGAAGCAGCAGGTGGACCCTAGTGGTGGCAAGTGTGGGTTAACCTTGAAGGCCTGTCCACCATGAGCCCTTTTGAAGCTCACCTCAAGTCTTTTGGGCAGGCCTATGAAGCAGCACACCCTGGAGCAACAGTGACTGTCATTGAGGTCACAGGACCCTTGAGGAGGAAGGCTCTAGGGCGGTGCGACCGATGAGATCGCACTGAGCGCTGACTTCGGGTGGGTTCATCTTGTTTGCAAGTATATTATGTTTCTAAAAGCCCTTGCTGCCTCCTTCCTGGCCTCCAGCAATTATCGGCAACAATAAAAATGTCACGATAACTCCGGTGATTAATGTTCTCCCTAGAGAGAGATGGAGTTTTGTCAAGTGGAAGTTTTGACTTGTGGAAAGGTAGCGCAGAGGGTTAATGTGCCTGCTGCAAAGAACATGTACCATGCAGATCACTAAGTCCACATAATGTACATAGGCCAGTGGGTTACTGCTTTTGTCAGAGAGATCCTTTTGTTACTTGCAGTTTATAAGTCAACATCCTAACATAGAACAATGAGCTATTAACTGTCATCCAAGAGCTGCATGCAAAGTGCAAGGTATAAATTAGAGCGTTATGGTATTTTCCCCAGTCTTTGATTATCCTAATGTTGCAAAAAGGGTTCATTTGGACAGAAATCAATTCTGGTTATTAAAGAGAACCCCCAACCATGGTATTACATTCTAAATTCAGAGTTTGTGTTTCTCCAGATCAATCACTATTAAACTATACTGCCTACTAGTATGATTGTCATGTGACTCCTAGTCCTTTGTCTTATGTAACATTACCTATTGTGATTTACACACGTATGATTGATTGTCTCTGTGTAATGTGTGATATAAAGTTCTCTGACACCCTACACTGGTATCAGTGGCGCTGTAAATCAAATTAAATGCATCTGAGCGAGAATGTGGTTATGGAGACTTGAGGAGCACTGTTAAAGGGTGGTAGTGAGGGAATCCGTGGCAGAGCGAGTCTTTGGGGGCACCAACATTGTCGCACAGGGCTCCACCAGCGCTAAAGGCGGCCACTTCTACTTCCTACAGTTCTAACACCAAATCAAAAACGTTGATTTGAAAACCCCTTGAATCTGAAGCATACCTTCAAGTCAATGTATGATTTAGCAGTGGTCTCGGTTGTTCTAAGTCCTTTTTATATTTATGTACAATCTTAATTTGTTTGCAATGGTGTCTTGTAATTTTGTACTATATGTGTTGTATTTTTGCACTTAACATAATTCTGGCGAGTAAAGAGCCCACACACAAAAAAGATTGTCCTACGTCTCTTAGCATGTGCATGTGGGATACTGGTGAGATGATTTACGTTAAAACAAATTACGAAGTATTAATGTCATCCTAAGGTAGCACAATAATGGCACAGTAAGATAAGGGAGCCTTTTGAAATTTGCAATTATATCCATGGTGTGAGAGGTTTTCTCTTGTGTCATTTTATATTTTGAATGATCCCGCCTCAACAGGATCTCCCCCCTTTATGAGGCAGAACTGGAAATTGTATCATGCACTCATCTGGAAACAATCAGTTAACGAGGAGTAAATAATATACATCTTTGTGAGACCTGCACCTAGCTTTTCCATCCAATGTGACAAATGTAATCCATTTAATACAGTTTTAAAATATTTGGACTTATTTCATTTGTATATTTATCTTTTTGTCCATGTTACTGATATCCACGTTAGGTCTCTTCAGGGATGCCAAATAAGATCAATAGTCCTGCGATGTCACTTTCTGTGATGTCACTTCTTGTGATGTTACCAAGGGCGGCTCCTCCACTAGGGCAGAGAAGCGTCGCCCCACTGCTTTCTCCCAGTGCGAGAAGCAGAAACACAAAATGCTAAAACTACCATTTTATGTTTCAGTTTCTCGCACTGCGAGAAAGCAGAAGTGTTTGGTTGGGGGCGGGCGGGCGGGTCTGCTTTAGGGCAGGGGAGGAGTGCCTTGCCCACTGCTAAGGGCGCTGATTGTGGCCGACCAAACCAGTCATGCGCACTCTGGCCTTTCTCCATGTAGGCTGCAATGCACCCTACATGGATAAAATGGCCTCCCCATAGGCGCCTGGCTGGTCGACGTCCCGACCAATCACAATGCTGCCATTGCAGTGTTGTGATTGGCTTAGGGGAGGGAGGCTGCCTGCTTCCTGTTCCTGCCGGAGGCAGGAAAGCAGGAGAGCAGGCCAGGAGCAGTGACGACGCGAGACCCGGGAAGGTAAGTTTATTTTATTTTTAAACTACACCCCCCGCGAGAACCCCCGCGAGACCCCCCACCCACGAGTCATGCCGGCCGCGACTGGATGTTACATGCAAATTAGAGGGGCCTCACATCTTCCCTTTCGCCCGGGGCCCCAGAAGTTCTAGGACAGGCCCTGCCCGGGACTCACGGTGCTAGATTCATCTCTGCGAGGCCCCGTGGAGGAGGCCCCTCGTCCCCGGGACTCACGGTGCTAGATTCATCTCTGCGAGGCCCCGTGGAGGGGGCCCCTCGTCCCCGGGACTCACGGTGCTAGATTCATCTCTGCGAGGCCCCGTGGAGGGGGCCCCTCGTCCCTGGGGCTCACGGTGCTAGATTCATCTCTGCGAGGCCCCGTGGAGGGGGCCCCTCATCCCCGGGACTCACGGTGCTAGATTCATGTCTGCGAGGCCCCATGGAGGGGGCCCCTTGTCCCCGGGACTCACGGTGCTAGATTCATCTCTGCGAGGCCCCGTGGAGGGGGCCCCTCGTCCCCGGGACTCACGGTGCTAGATTCATGTCTGCGAGGACCCGTGGAGGGGGCCCCTCGTCCCCGGGACTCACGGTGCTAGATTCATCTCTGCGAGGCCCCGTTGAGGGGGCCCCTCGTCCCCGGGACTCACGGTGAAAGATTCATCTCTGCGAGGCCCCGTGGAGGGGGCCCCTCTTCCCCGAGACTCACGCTGCTAGATTCATCGCTGCGAGGCCCCGTGGAGGGGGCCCCTCATCCCCGGGACTCACGGTGCTAGATTCATCTCTGTGAGGCCCCATGGAGGGTGCCCCTCGTCCGCGGGACTCACGGTGTTAGATTCATCTCTGCGAGGCCCCGTGGAGGGGGCCCCTCGTCCCCGGGACTCACGGTGCTAGATTCATCTCTGCGAGGCCCCGTGGAGGGGGCCCCTCGTCCCCGGGACTCACGGTGCTAGAGTCATCTCTGCGAGGCCCTGTGGAGGGGGCCCCTCGTCCCTGGGGCTCACGGTGCTAGATTCATCTCTGCGAGGCCCCGTGGAGGGGGCCCCTCATCCCCGGGACTCACAGTGCTAGATTCATGTCTGCGAGGCCCCGTGGAGGGGGCCCCTTGTCCCCGGGACTCACGGTGCTAGATTCATCTCTGCGAGGCCCCGTGGAGGGGGCCCCTCGTCCCCGGGACTCACGGTGCTAGATTCATGTCTGCGAGGCCCCGTGGAGGGGGACCTCATCCCTGGGACTCACAGTGCTAGATTCATTTCTGCGAGGCCCCTCATCCCCGGGACTCACGGTGCTAGATTCATCTCTGCGAGGCCCCGTGGAGGGGGCCCCTCGTCCCCGGGACTCACGGAGCTAGATTCATGTCTGCGAGGCCCCGTGGAGGGGGACCTCATCCCTGGGACTCACAGTGCTAGATTCATCTCTGCGAGGCCCCGTGGAGGGGGCCCCTTGTCCCCGGGACTCACGGTGCTAGATTCATCTCTGCGAGGCCCCGTGGAGGGGGCCCCTTGTCCCCGGGACTCACGGTGCTAGATTCATCTCTGCGAGGCCCCGTGGAGGGGGCCCCTCGTCCCCGGGACTCACGGTGCTAGATTCATCTCTGCGAGGCCCCGTGGAGGGGGCCCCTCGTCCCCGGGACTCACGGTGAAAGATTCATCTCTGCGAGGCCCCGTGGAGGGGGCCCCTCTTCCCCGGGACTCACGCTGCTAGATTCATCTCTGCGAGGCCCCGTGGAGGGGGCCCCTCATCCCCGGGACTCACGCTGCTAGATTCATCTCTGCGAGGTCCCATGGAGGGTGCCCCTCATCCGCGGGACTCACGGTGTTAGATTCATCTCTGCGAGGCCCCGTGGAGGGGGCCCCTCGTCCCCGGGACTCACGGTGCTAGATTCATCTCTGCGAGGCCCCATGAAGGGGGCCCCTCGTCCCCGGGACTCTCGGTGCTAGATTCATCTCTGCGAGGCCCCGTGGAGGGGGCCCCTCGTCCCCGGGACTCACGGTGCTAGAGTCATCTCTGCGAGGCCCCGAGGAGGGGGCCCCTCGTCCCTGGGGCTCACGGTGCTAGATTCATCTCTGCGAGGCCCCGTGGAGGGGGCCCCTCATCCCCGGGACTCACAGTGCTAGATTCATCTCTGCGAGGCCCCGTGGAGGGGGCCCCTTGTCCCCGGGACTCACGGTGCTAGATTCATCTCTGCGAGGCCCCGTGGAGGGGGCCCTCGTCCCCGGGTCTCACGGTGCTAGATTCATGTCTGCGAGGCCCCGTGGAGGGGGCCCCTCGTCCCCGGGACTCACGGTGCTAGATTCTTTTCTGCGAGGCCCCTCATCCCCGGGACTCACGGTGCTAGATTCATCTCTGCGAGGCTCCATGGAGGGGGCCCCTCTTCCCCGGGGCTCACGGTGCTAGATTCATGTCTGCGAGACCCCGTGGAGGGGGCCCCTCGTCCCCGGGACTCACGGTGCTAGATTCATCTCTGCGAGGCCCCATGGAGGGTGCCCCTCGTCCCCGGGACTCACGGTGCTAGATTCATCTCTGCGAGGCCCCGTGGAGGGGGCCCCTCGTCCCCGGGACTCACAGTGTTAGATTTATCTCCGCGAGGCGCTGGGGAGGGGGCCCCTCGTCCCTGGGACTCACAGTGCTAGATTCATCTCTGCGAGGCCCCGTAGAGGGGGCCCCTCGTCACCGGGACACACGGTGCTAGATTCATCTCTGCGAGGCCCCGTGGAGGGGGCCCCTCTTCCCTGGGACTCACGGTGCTAGATTCATGTCTGCGAGGCCCCGTGGAGGGGGGCCCTCATCCCTGGGACTCACGGTGCTAGATTCATGTCTGCGAGGCCCCATGGAGGGGGCCCCTCGTCCCCGGGACTCACGGTGCTAGATTCATCTCTGCGAGGCCCCGTGGAGGGGGCCCCTCGTCCCCGGGACTCACGGTGCTAGATTCATCTCTGTGAGGCCCCGTGGAGGGGGCCCCTCGTCCCCGGGACTCACGGTGCTAGATTCATTTCTGCGAGGCCCCGTGGAGGGGGCCCCTCATCCCCGGGACTCACGGTGCTAGATTCATCTCTGCGAGACCGCGTGGAGGGGGCCCCTCATCCCCGGGACTCACGGTGCTAGATTCATCTCTGCGAGGCCCCGTGGAGGGGGACTTCATCCCCGGGACTCATGGTGCTAGATTCATCTCTGCGAGGCCCCGTGGAGGGGGTCCCTCTTCCCTGGGGCTCACAGTGCTAGATTCATCACTGCGAGGCCCTGTGGAGGGGGACGTCATCCCTGGGACTCACGGTGCTAGATTCATCTCTGCGAGGCCCAGTGGAGGGGGCCCCTCATCCCCGGGACTCATGGTGCTAGATTCATCTCTGCGAGGCCCCGTGGAGGGGGACCTCATCCCTGGGACTCACAGTGCTAGATTCATCTCTGCGAGGCCCCGTGGAGGGGGCCCCTTGTCCCCGGGACTCACGGTGCTAGATTCATCTCTGTGAGGGCCCGTGGAGAGGGCCGCTCTTCCCCGGGGCTCATGGTGCTAGATTCATCTCTGCGAGGCCCCGTGGAGGGGGCCCCTCATCCCCGGGACTCTCGTGGTAGATTCATCTCTGCGAGGCCCCGTGGAAGGGGCCCCTCATCTCTGGGACTCACGGTGCTAGATTCATCTCTGTGAGGACCAGTGGAGGAGGCCCCTCATCCCCGGGGCTCACGGTGCTAGATTCATGTCTGCGAGGCCCCGTGGAGGGTGCCCCTCATCCCCGGGGCTCACGGTGCTAGATTCATGTCTGCGAGGCCCCTCATCGCTGGGACTCACGGTGCTAGATTCATCTCTGCGAGGCCCCGTGGAAGGGGCCCCTTGTCCCTGGGACTCACAGTGCTAGATTCATTTCTGGAAGGCCCCGTGGAGGGGGCCCCTCGACCCGGGGGCTCACGGTGCTAGATTCATGTCTGCGAGGCCCCGTGGAGGGGGCCCCTCGTCCACGGGACTCACGGTGCTAGATTCATGTCTGCGAGGCCCCGTGGAGGGGGCCCCTCATCCCTGGGACTCTCGTGCTAGATTCATTTCTGCGAGGCCCCGTGGAGGGGGCCCCTCGTCCCCGGGACTCACGGTGCTAGATTCATCTCTGCGAGGCCCCGTGGAGGGGGCCCCTCGTCCCCGGGACTCACGGTGCTAGATTCATCTCTGCGAGGCCCCGTGGAGGGAGCCCCTCGTCCCCGGGACTCACTGTGCTAGATTCGTCTCTGCGAGGCCCCGTGGAGGGGGCCCCTCTTCCCTGGGACTCACGGTGCTAGATTCATCTCTGCGAGGCCCCGTGGAGGGGGCCCCTCGTCCCCGGGACTCACGGTGCTAGATTCATGTCTGCGAGGCCCCGTGGAGGGGGCCTCTTTTCCCTGGGACGCACGGTGCTAGATTCATCTCTGTGAGGCCCCTTGGAGGGGGCCCCTCGTCCCCGGGACTCACGGTGCTAGATTCATCTCCGCGAGGCTCCGTGGAGGGGGTCCCTCGTCCCCGGGACTCACGGTGCTAGATTCATCTCTGCGAGGCCCCGTGGAGGGGGCCCCTCTTCCCTGGGACTCATGGTGCTAGATTCATCTCTGCGAGGCCCCGTGGAGGGGGCCCCTCATCCCCGGGGCTCACGGTGCTAGATTCATGTCTGCGAGGCCCTGTGGAGGGGGCCCCTTTTCCCTGGGACGCACGGTGCTAGATTCATCTCTGTGAGGCCCCTTGGAGCTGGCCCCTCGTCCCCGGGACTCACGGTGCTAGATTCATCTCTGCGAGGCCCCGTGGAGGGGGTCCCTCATCCCTGGGACTCACTGTGCTAGATTCAGCTCTGCGAGGCCCTGTGGAAGGGGCCCCTCATCCCCGGGACTCACAGTGCTAGATTCATCTCTGCAAGGCCCCGTGGAGGGGGTCCCTCTTCCCCGGGCCTCACGGTGCTAGATTCATGTCTGCGAGGCCCCATGGAGGGGTCCCCTCATCCCTGGGGCTCACGGTGCTAGATTCATGTCTTCGAGGCCCCGTGGAGGGGGTCCCTCTTCCCTGGGCCTCACGGTGCTAGATTCATGTCTGCGAGGCCCCGTGGAGGGGGCCCCTTTTCCCTGGGACGCACGGTGCTAGATTCATCTCTGTGAGGCCCCGTGGAGGGGGCCCCTCGTCCCCGGGTCTCACGGTGCTAGATTCATCTCTGCGAGGCCCCGTGGAGGGGGTCCCTCATCCCCGGGATTCACTGTGCTAGATTCAGCTCTGCGAGGCCCCGTGGAGGGGGTGCCTCATCCCCGGGACTCACAGTGCTAGATTCATCTCTGCAAGGCCCCGTGGAGGGGGTCCCTCTTCCCGGGCCTCACGGTGCTAGATTCATGTCTGCGAGGCCCCATGGAGGGGGCCCCTCTTCCCTGGGACTCACGGTGCTAGATTCATCTCTGCAAGGCCCCGTGGAGGGGGGTCCCTCATCCCCGGGACTCACTGTGCTAGATTCATCTCTGCGATGCCCCGTGGAGGGGGCCCCTCTTCCCTGGGGCTCACGGTGCTAGATTTATGTCTGGGAGGCCCCGTGGAGGGGGTCCCTAATCCCTGGGGCTCACAGTGCTAATCCATGGTCCTCCCCACATCTCTCCTCCCCCTCCCTCCCACCTCCTGGGCCTGACAGCGCTGGGTTAGAGCTCCAGGATCCAAGGCAGAGGGCTCTTGTCCCCACGGCCTCGCAGCGCTAGCAGCTCCATTAATCTTGAGCTTGAGTGCAGTCTATCTCCGAGGTCCATTGACCCGGGTGCCAATACAGCGGATGTCTCCAGTTCTGCGTGCCTACTAGGATGAAGGCCCTATTGTGATACCTCCACTCACCAGTAAGTGGCAGTTCAGGGTGTATCCTTTCCTTGTTGTCCTGAGGAAGACACGGTTCCAAAGCATACATGGGTCGAAACATCAACAATGAATTACGTTGTGAGCCTGATGCAAATGGGTTGTTAGGGGGCTAAACAAAGAGTTGACAACTTGCCACATCTGGCAAAATTTGTATATAGTTGTTCAAGGGTTCTTATTGATGTAATATATATTGTAGAATTGCCTTTCGTTGTAACCTCACTTTCACGAGCAGTGCGTCGATCTCACCTTGTGGAACACCCTTCTATATAACGTTGCTGTCTCAGCATTCTTTTGGCTAAGTGGCGTGCTGTTGTTAATCCGTACGTAAACTGTTTAAGGGACATTCTTTGACCCCTTATCAAAAAGTTGGTTTTCTAAATCTATTTTTGTTGTTAACATGCCTTCCCGATACAATCTTTCTGGAATCGTGTATGGAATAGACCTAGATTCTGAGGATTCCCGGGTCCACCCCAGGTATATTAAACATTTATTTGCAGAGCACACTTACGCTTACCTTCATGCAACCAGCCTAAAAAGAGAAATAAAGAAGTGATTAGTTGAAAAACCAGATTTTTCTGCATTGCTGAATTTGATAACGTTTTAGCCTCTGGTAAATATTGTGGTAAACATTCCAGGCTATCATTGTCTTGGTCACCGTGCTACAGGTGAGGACCAATCATACGCAAGTCAGCCTTACTCCTCATGTAGATAACATAGACAAAGACCAGCTTTTGCCCCTTTACCCAATATTTTATTCAAGTTTAGACATGAAAACTGTGACAATGTCAATAAAATACTGGTCAGGATGCAACCCATGAATCCTAGATGTCTGCCCTACCTCTGCTGGGCCTTGGAGCTATTGTGAGGTCAGTCCTCGCAGCTATGGTCCATCACTGTGAGGCCCAGGAGTGAGGCCAGTCCTTGCAGCTATGGTCCAGCACTGTGGGGCCAGTCCTTGCAGCTATGGTCCATCACTGTGAGGCCCAGGAGTGGGGCCAGTCCTTGCAGCTATGGTCCATCACTGTGAGGTCAGTCCTCGCAGCTATGGTCCATCACTGTGAGGCCCAGGAGTGAGGCCAGTCCTTGCAGCTATGGTCCATCACTGTGAGGCCAAGGAGTGAGGCCAGTCCTTGCAGCTATGGTCCATCACTGTGAAGCCCAGGAGTGAGGTCAGTCCTCGCAGCTATGGTCCATCACTGTGAGGTCAGTCCTCGCAGCTATGGTCCATCACTGTGAGGCCCAGGAGTGAGGCCAGTCCTTGCAGCTATGGTCCAACACTGTGAGGTCCAGGAGTGGGGCCAGTCCTTGCAGCTATGGTCCATCACTGTGAGGTCAGTCCTCGCAGCTATGGTCCATCACTGTGAGGTCCAGAAGTGGGGCCAGTCCTCGCAGCTATGGTCCATCACTGTGAGGCTCAGGAGTGAGGCCAGTCCTTGCAGCTATGGTCCATCACTGTGAGGCCCAGGAGTGAGGTCAGTCCTCGCAGCTATGGTCCATCACTGTGAGGTCAGTCCTCGCAGCTATGGTCCATCACTGTGAGGCCCAGGAGTGAGGCCAGTCCTTGCAGCTATGGGCCATCACTGTGAGGTCAGTCCTCGCAGCTATGGTCCATCACTGTGAGGTCAGTCCTCGCAGCTATGGTCCATCACTGTGAGGCCAGTCCTTGCAGCTATGGTCCATGTTAATGTTAATGTTAATGTTAATGTTAAAAATAATTTATAAAGCGCACGTACACCAGGAGGCTTCATGGCGCTGTAGGAGGCTCCAAATGCTATCCGGTAGAACATCAGTCATAGGCCTGTTCAAAAAGCCATGTTTTGAGAAACTTCCTAAACTGCAGGAGGTTAGTGCAAGACCGTATTTCCAGCGGAAAAGAATTCCACAGTTTAGGGGCAAGAGTCGCAAATCTGCGGCCTCCTTGACGCACCCGCTTGAATGGCGGAGTGTCAAGAAGTGAGAGATGGGCAGAACGTAGGTTACGTATGGGGGTATGTCTAGAAATCAAGCTGTTGATGAAAGCAGGACTATTGCCATGCAAGGATTTAAAAATAAGGCAGCCAGTTTTAAAGGCACAGCGCTGGGCGATAGGGAGCCAGTGCAGTTTCTTCAGCAGGGGAGTTGCTGATTGCCATTTAGGTTGTTGGAGAATCAGTCGGGCTGCATGGTTTTGGACCATCTGAAGCCGTTTGAGCAGATAGAGAGGCATGCCCAAGTACACAGAGTTGGCGTAGTCAAGATGTGACAGGACAGTGGCTATTATGACCATAATCAAGGCTTCCTGAGTGAGAAGGCGGTGTATCTTCCTGATCTTACGCATTTGGAAGAAACACTTGGAAATGACCGCACCAACCTGGGTTTTTAATGAGAGGTCATTGTTAAGAGAAACTCCAAGTGTTTTGGCCGAGGGGGACGGGGAAGGAGAAGGTCCTAGCTCTAGAGGCCAGTAATGGGGGCCCCAGTACTTATGACTGTCCCCAGTAAGAACAAGCTCTGTCTTACCAGGGTTCAGTTTAAGGTGATTAAGGTCCATCCATAGTTGGATGTGCCGCATTGTAGCCTGAACGTCCATGACCGAATTTTGTGAATTATCGATCTTAAAAAGTAATTGGAGGTCATCTGCATAGTTAAAAACAGTCACATTCATATCTTTAAGGGACTGGATCAATGGGGCAATATAGAGGTTAAATAGATGGGGAGAAAGGGCCGAGCCCTGTGGGACGCCACAAGTGATTTTACAGCTATGGTCCATCACTGTGAGGTCAGTCCTTGCAGCTACGGTCCATCACTGTGAGGTCCAGGAGTGGGGCCAGTCCTCGCAGCTATGGTCCATCACTGTGAGGCCCAGGAGTGAGGCCAGTCCTTGCAGCTATGGTCCATCACTGTGAGGCCCAGGAGTGAGATCAGTCCTCGCAGCTATGGTCCATCACTGTGAGGTCAGTCCTCGCAGCTATGGTCCATCACTGTGAGGCCCAGGAGTGAGGTCAGTCCTCGCAGCTATGGTCCGTCACTGTGAGGTCAGTCCTCGCAGCTATGGTCCATCACTGTGAGGTCAGTCCTCGCAGCTATGGTCCATCACTGTGAGGTCCAGGAGTGGGGCCAGTCCTCGCAGCTATGGTCCATCACTGTGAGGTCAGTCCTCGCAGCTATGGTCCATCACTGTGAGGCCCAGGATTGGGGCCAGTCCTTGCAGCTATGGTCCAGCACTGTGAGGCCAAAGAGTGGGGCCAGTCCTCTCAGCTTCGGTCCAGCACCGTGGGGCCCAGGAGTGGGGCCAGTCCTTGCAGCTATGGTCCATCACTGTGAGGCCCAGGAGTGGGGCCAGTCCTTGCAGCTATGGTCCATCACTGTGAGGCCCAGGAGTGGGGCCAGTCCTCTCAGCTTCGGTCCAGCACTGTGAGGCCCAGAAGTGAGGTCAGTCCTCGCAGCTATGGTCCATCACTGTGAGGTCAGTCCTCGCAGCTATGGTCCATCACTGTGAGTTCCAGGAGTGAGGTCAGTCCTCGCAGCTATGGTCCAGCACTGTGAGGCCCAGGAGTGAGGTCAGTCCTCGCAGCTATGGTCCAGCACTGTGAGGCCCAGGAGTGAGGTCAGTCCTCGCAGCTATGGTCCAGCACTGTGAGGCCCAGGAGTGAGGTCAGTCCTCGCAGCTATGGTCCAGCACTGTGAGGCCAAGGAGTGAGGTCAGTCCTCTCAGCTATGGTCCAGCACCGTGGGGCCCAGGAGTTGGGCCAGTCAGTGAGACGGGCTCGCAGAATCCTTTAATTGCATTTAGACATGTGCTTTCCAGGTCTGCTTCAGAACTGGGAAGATCAGTGTGTAGGTGATCTTTTGATGAATCTTCATTATGATAATTTACAAAAGGAAGTGAACTCTACAACCACCGAAGTGTATATTAATAATTAGTATTACAACTTTAAAGGCTGCAGAGGGGTGTTATATAGGCTTTGCATCCATGGCTCAGCGCATCTGCCAATCACCCCTATCAGCCTACATATCATTACATTCTGGTATTTCACATTTATCAATGTAAGTTTTGGGCTGAAAGATCCCAGAGTTCTAATCGGTGTTGGAGAAATCCCTAAATAATAATGTTTGTACGGCACTCTGCGGCTTCTTCCAGAGGCGTGGCCTGTGCTTTATAATCTTTCAAATCAAAATGAGAAGACAGGTTCATCTCACTAAATCCCCTTGTTTGACTTTACAGTGAAGCGAGTGATGCCTTTAGTAGACGTCACGCTGTTTTCAACTGTTGTGTTTACTTTCATATCTTACTTCCTCAAATATCTACTGTGCCACACGCCGCACCCTGCACTGGGGATCTGAGAAACCATCTTGGAATTTTAATCCACTCTGACCTATCCTTAAGGGCATCCGACATGCGCAGTATGCCTCATCCAGTGCCTGAAGAAATACGACTGCATCATCCCATCCTGGAAGAACTCCACAGGCTCCCTGGCAGCCCACACCGCCCTGAAAGCTGGGTGAAATTTAAACTACACCAGCGTAATATGCAGAATTACAAGAACTTTGCTTTATGCCTGTTAATCGAAATTTCCCGATATAAGTCATTGCACCACTTCAAGTAATATGCGCTGTAAGAAATTGGAGTATTATTTGAGGGAGGTGAGTACCCTCCTCTAATGATAGCCACAATCCTTGTCCGGGTGCCCACCACAGCCACTAAAGGAACCTGAGCTCAGGACCTGGCAGCCTGGCACAGGGGAGACGGGTTAACGTAGAGGCAATGTGTAAAATCTTTATGAAGAGCTAAAACAGCAATAGCGTTGAATTGCAAAACAATAACAATACCAAAACAAATGAGAAAATAGAGTAAACTGTAAGAAACAAAATGACACTAAGATGGCAAAAATCCAATGAGTGGAACCAGAGACATGAATTTTTAAAGTTTTAAGTCGAAATAGCAGCAAGAAGCATAAAGTGCCAATGATAGTCAATGGTCGCGCTGAAACAGGACCTCGGCACAAACTAACGCTGACTGTGATAGAGAGCAGGTCGGATACACTAACCAGATTTGTCCTGGTCAAATATTTTATCCTCTGACTTTAGTCCTTTAGGTCCCAATGCCCCACAGGAGTACACTTAGAAAGCCCCACGGGACCTCAGGAGCGGCACTTAGTGACCCAGACGGTGTCAGACAGGCCCACATGAGAGCCCAGCCCAGATGCCAGTGGTCAGCTTGACAGTTGCAGGAAAAGGCCTCTTTTAGCTTGTGTGTCTCTGTAGCTTTTACAGGAAGTCAGCCTTACATGTCATGTTATGTTATGTTATATTATGTTACGTTACCCAGATTTGTAGAGTGCACTGTCACCCAGGAGGGTATCCTGGTGCTGAGCAGGGGTGAGTCTAGCCAAAGCCGGGGCCTAGTCAGACTACTCGAAAAGCCAGTTCTTCAGCTTCTTCTGGAATTCACGGAGTGAGGAGGGGGCTCTTGTATGTAGCGGCAGGTTGTTCCACACATTAGGAGTGATGTAGGAGAAGGCTCAACCCCCAGATCTGGTTTCCATATGCGTGGAATGTGTGCAAGTAGGAGTCCGGACAAGTGGAGGTATCTGTAAGGTTTGTGAAAGCAGATTGATTGTTGAGGTTTGCTGGGTCAGTGGTATGCAGTACCTTGAAAGTTTGGGTGAAGTGTTTGAATTGTGCTTGTTTGTGAATGGGGAGCCAGTGGGGCTCCTACCGGTGTGGTGTAATGTAAGTGCGTGTGGGAAGGTGAGAGTGATTCTGGCCGCCGAGTGCAAAATGGTCTTCAGCTTGCTTGTTAACGGTTTTCTGGGTGCTGATAGGGCGCCATTTGAAAATCTTCCTCAGCATCGCGAGGGTGAGGTGGCATGAGGCGGTGATGGTGCTGATTTGGAAGGTCATGTCAAGTTTGTTGTTGATGACGAACCTGACGTTCTTGGCATGGGCGGTGGATGTCAGTCCTAGCTCTGTTTGTAACCAAGAGCAGTCTGGTGGTGATAAGCTCCTCCCCAAGATCAATATTTTGCTGTTCAGCTTTCGGCAGTTGGTCTTCATCCAGTGGACGATTTCAGTCATCCAGGCTCTAAACTTGATCTGGGTACTGGGCGTCTTGTCAGTGAGGGAGAGAATAATTTGCATTTTGTCAGCATAGGAGAGGACATTGATGGTGTGAGAGCGGATGATGCTAGCTAGAGAAATCATGTATGCGTTGAAGAGGGCCAGCCTCAGGGAGGATCTAACGGAACTGAGGTCGTGGGCATCTGAGGTGTACGGTGCCAGGCTGGCTGACTCGGTCCCTCCACTCAGGAAGAAGCAGATCGATCGGAGAGCGTGTCCTTGGATTCTGATATCGTTTAGACGTTGGATGGGGCTGGGTGAGAGACTATGTCAAATGTTGTTGAGAGGTCCAAGAGGGGGACGTACACCGTGTCTCTTCTGTCCAAGCCACGTGGATGTCATCAGTGGAGGCGACGGGGGCACTTTCTGGGCTGTATTTGGGCCTGAAACCAGACAGAGAGGTGTCAAGGAGTTGGAAGACATTGAGGTCTTCAGTGAGGTGTCAGGGATTTTTTTTAAAAAAGCTTTACTTCCCAGGGTGATGTATAGCCTTCTACTAGAGTTCTAAAATGTGTGTACTCATTTCATTAGGGTAAATATTTATGTTTTATTGTTTTACTGATATCCACACCAGGACAATTGCTTCTTGCAAAATCACTTCAAGAATGCCAGAGGATTAATAGTTAATTTATGACACTTCCTGTGATGTCACATCCTATGCAAACTAGAGGGGCGTCACACATTCACTTTCCGTCCGGACCTAAAAATCTTAGAACCGGGCCTGACTATGACTAACGTTTACGCTACCAAAACTACAGCAACGCCACCAAAATGGCATCATAGCTGCTAAAACCGTTCATAAATTGCTGAAAAGAGATGTGCAACAATTAAACAATTAAATCCTCAAAGTTATAGGTACACCACTGAAGCAAAAATACATCAACAAAGTGACATCTAAGCCAGCACAATGATATCTGCACTAACGAAATTACATCGACATTACGAAAGTGACACACATTGTAATTGTAATTGCATTTGTATATTGCTTCATATCTCTTGTGAAGCACCAAAGTGTATTGTTGGACAGGCAGCATGTTACACAGTGAGGAAGTGCTAGGTCAGAAGGATGCTGTATTTGCAGTGTGGCCTATGTGGGATATAGTAGTGAAACACCTATGTCACCGAAAGGACGTCCACTCAGCATAACCAGTGGTGCTGGAAGCAGGTGCGCGGGGGCGGGGGGGGAGGGTGCTGCAGTCCCTGATGGAGTTTAAAGAGACAATTAACAATGAAGAGGCCTGCGTTCAAGCACAAATTGGTCTATGTCTTCGTTTTTAGGTCTCGCCTGAGCCAGCGCGCATGCGATGCTCTGGCGAGACTTTTAGTAAGCGGGTTTTGGAAGTGCAAACAGTGGCTTTTGCTGGTGACTAGCCTGCGTTCACGCGAGCGTGCACGCGTGATCAGGCACCATATGGCTTCCCTCGCCATCTGGACGCTCGCGTGAACGCAAGCTGGTCGCCAGCAAAAGCCACTGTTTGCACTTACAAAACCCGCGATTACTTTCACGGCCGCGCGGCCGTGTCAGTTTCGCGGCCGCCCGGCCAATGCTGTTTTTAGTAGATTCTTCCCAGACTTATAACCTTAGAATCACTTCCCACCCCCAGGCCGATCCTTGGAAAAATTGCAGACTTAGTTTTCTATTTTTTCAAACGTGTTTTTCTGATTGACTTTCACAATCCCAACTATACGGGGTTTGTGGGTCGGGAGTTAAACGATGATTTCCAGGCTGTTTAGAGCCCACAGCCTTCTTGCAAGTCCCAGGATAGGAGCACCCCCCACCCTCCAAACCCTTCCCTGCATTCGCTCTTTCGCTCCATCCTTCGCAGTTTAAATTTATTTATTTTTAATTTATTTATGCGTTTTTATATAGCGGGAACTTTGCCCTAAGGCGTCAGAGCGCTTTACAATAGGACCAGTTACATTACTTAAGGGCTTCAGAGTACATGAGTTACATAAAAGATAACAACTCTATTTCTCTCTCTCTTCCCCTCGTCCTTCACGATCTCAACAGCCTCTCAGTATCCCTCACATTTACCTCACTACTCCCACCCCACAAACTCCCGCCCCCTTCTCCCCATCCCTTTCACCTTCAGCACTCCTGCCCTCTCTTACAGTCGCACCCCTGCCTCCCCATCTCTCACTCTCTCGTCCCCTCTTCTATAAACCTGTCGCTCCTGCCCCTCCCTGTCTGGCATTTGTTTGCTCACTGGGGCCGGCGCCTTGTCTTCTCCTCCCAGTCATATGTCTCCTGCGCTTTGAAGTCTAGGTAGGCGCTGCGGGGAGGAGGAAGACAGACAAAGGAAGAGAGGTTTAGATAGTGAAACAGAAAGAACCGACAGAGACCCAATAGGGAGAATGTTCACTGCCTAGAGGGCTCCTTGGAAGTCGGGGTCCCTGGTCAATTGTGCGCTCTGCCCGTGCCTTAAAACGTCTCTGCATGGAGTCTGCAGTAATTACCGCATTTAGTAAAGTGAATTATATATTTATACTGGCCACACCTCAGCCAGTGTCTTGCCAAGACGGTGTCCTGCCAAGATGAAAGTCCATTGTGCTCTACTGTTTGTGAGGTATTGTGTACCTCAGTCCTCAGACGTTGCAGGACTCGGAGACCTGACCTGCACCAAGGCCCTCGTGTTCTTTGCACTGACTTCACAACCAGTGTCTTCCTCTCGCACACAGGAGAGTTGGGTTCTCTTTTATCACATGATCTGTCACACTGGCCTCTGTAGCTCTGCTGTGCACAATATCTAACTCAAAGTACTTTAAAAAACGTATTTGTAAAAAATGGCACATACTTAATAGGTCTCGCTTTTGGGACCTTGTAAGTATTTAGATATGTAGCACAATATTCTTGGTGCAACAACATCAACTGTTGCATGACTAAACACTTATAAGGTCCCAAAGGCGAGACCTATTGGCTATGCCAATGCTTGTTTAACGTGCTGCTTCTTGGGGGGGTCACGCGGCGGGGGGTTGCGCAAGGAGCAATTCAAAATAAACTTACCTTGTCGCTGGCCGAGTCCCGCATCTCTGCTCCTGTTCTCCTTGTGCACATCGAGGAACAGGAAGCAGGCCCCCCTGACCAATCACAACGCTGCAATGCAGTGTTGTGATTGGTTTTGAGCGTCCTGGTTTGACACTCAACCAGGGAATGGGGGCCTGGGCATGTTCTCCATGCAGGCTGTAATGCAGCCTGCATGCAGAACTGGGAGAGTGCACATGACTGGTTTGGGCGGCCCAAGAGGGCCGAGCAAACAGTCATTACGCACTTAGGAGTGGGCAGACCACCCCTCCCCTGCCCTGCTCTGAGAGAAGAGAAGCCCCGCCCACCCACCTGCGAAGCAGCGGGAAGCAGCATAAAATGATAATAAAATAGCTCAAAATAACTCAAAGTTATTATCGTTTTATGTTTCTGCTTTGCACTGCTTAAAAGCAGTGGGACGATGCTCCTGCGCCATAGCGGAGGAGCCGCCCCTGTATTCTATGCTATTCTATTCTGTTATACTGTACTCTATTCTATTATATTCTGTTCTACTGTACTCTATTCTATTCTATTCTACTCTATTCTGTTCCATTGTGTTCTATTCTTTTCTATTCTATTCTACTCTTTTCTATTTTATTCTATTCTATTCCATTCTATTATTTTCTACTGTACTCTATTCTATTCCATTCTATTATTTTCTACTGTACTCTATTCTGTTCTACTCTATTCTATTCTGTTCTGTTCTATTCTATTCTACTCTATTCTACTCTACTCTACTCTGTTCTATTCTATTCTACTCTATTCCAATGTGTTATATTCTTTTCTAGTCTACTCTATTCTATTCTTTTCTACTCTATTCTATTCTATTCTGTTCTGTTCTATTCTATTCTATTCTACTCTATTTCTTTTCTACTCTACTCTATTCTATTTAATTCTATTCTATTCTATTCTACTCTATTCCATTGTGTTCTATTCTTTTCTAGTATATTCTATTCTATTATATTCCACTCTTTTCTATTTTATTCTATTCTATTATATTCTATTGTACTCTATTCTATTCCATTCTATTATTTTCTATTGTACTCTATTCTATTCTACTCTATTCTATTATGTTCTATTCTACTGTATTCTATTCTATTCTACTCTACTCCACTCTATTCTGTTCTACTCTACTCTATTCTATTTAATTCTATTCTATTCTACTCTATTCTATTCTACTCTGTTCTATTTTATTCTATTCTATTCTATTGTACTCTATTCTAGTCCATTCTGTTATTTTCTACTGTACTCTATTCTATTCCATTCTATTATTTTCTACTGTACTCTATTCTATTCCATTCTATTATTTTCTACTGTACTCTATTCTATTCCATTCTATTATTTTCTACTGTACTCTATTCTATTCCATTCTATTATTTTCTACTGTACTCTATTCTGTTCTACTCTATTCTATTCTGTTCTATTCTATTCTATTCTACTCTATTCTACTCTACTCTACTCTGTTCTATTCTATTCTGTTCTATTCTATTCTATTCTATTCTACTCTATTCCAATGTGTTATATTCTTTTCTAGTCTACTCTATTCTATTCTACTCTATTCTATTCTATTCTATTCTGTTCTGTTCTATTCTATTCTATTCTATTCTACTCTATTTCTTTTCTACTCTACTCTATTCTATTTAATTCTATTCTATTCTATTCTACTCTATTCCAATGTGTTATATTCTTTTCTAGTCTACTCTATTCTATTCTTTTCTACTCTATTCTATTCTATTCTATTCTGTTCTGTTCTATTCTATTCTATTCTACTCTATTTCTTTTCTACTCTACTCTATTCTATTTAATTCTATTCTATTCTATTCTACTCTATTCCATTGTGTTCTATTCTTTTCTAGTATATTCTATTCTATTATATTCCACTCTTTTCTATTTTATTCTATTCTATTATATTCTATTGTACTCTATTCTATTCCATTCTATTAATTTCTACTGTACTCTATTCTATTCCATTCTATTATTTTCTACTGTACTCTATTCTATTCCATTCTATTATTTTCTACTGTACTCTATTCTGTTCTACTCTATTCTATTCTGTTCTATTCTATTCTACTCTACTCTGTTCTATTCTACTCTGTTCTATTCTATTCTATTCTATTCTACTCTATTCCAATGTGTTATATTCTTTTCTAGTCTACTCTATTGTATTCTTTTCTACTCTATTCTATTCTATTCTATTCTATTCTATTCTGTTCTGTTCTATTCTATTCTATTCTACTCTATTTCTTTTCTACTCTACTCTATTCTATTTAATTCTATTCTATTCTATTCTACTCTATTCCATTGTGTTCTATTCTTTTCTAGTATATTCTATTCTATTATATTCCACTCTTTTCTATTTTATTCTATTCTATTATATTCTATTGTACTCTATTCTATTCCATTCTATTATTTTCTATTGTACTCTATTCTATTCTACTCTATTCTATTATGTTCTATTCTACTGTATTCTATTCTATTCTACTCTACTCCACTCTATTCTGTTCTACTCTACTCTATTCTATTTAATTCTATTCTATTCTACTCTATTCTATTCTACTCTGTTCTATTTTATTCTATTCTATTCTATTGTACTCTATTCTAGTCCATTCTGTTATTTTCTATTGTACTCTATTCTATTCTACTCTATTCTATTATGTTCTATTCTACTGTATTCTATTCTATTCTATTCTACTCTACTCCACTCTATTCTGTTCTACTCTACTCTATTCTATTTAATTCTATTCTATTCTACTCTACTCTATTCTATTCTACTCTGTTCTATTTTATTCTATTCTATTCTATTCTATTGTACTCTATTCTATTCTATTATTTTCTATTGTACTCTATTCTACTGTATTCTATTATGTTCTATTCTACTGTATTCTATTCTATTCTACTCTACTCCACTCTATTCTGTTATACTCTACTCTATTCTATTTAATTCTATTCTATTCTACTCTACTCTATTCTATTCTACTCTGTTCTATTTCATTCTATTCTATTCTACTCTATTCTACTCTATTCCATTGTGTTCTATTATTTTCTAGTCTACTCTATTCTATTCTTTTCTACTCTATTCTATTCTATTCTTTTCTACTCTCTTCTATTCTGTTCTGTTCTGTTCTATTCTATTCTATTCTATTCTATTCTATTGTACTCTATTCTAGTCCATTCTGTTATTTTCTATTGTACTCTATTCTATTCTACTCTATTCTATTATGTTCTATTCTACTGTATTCTATTCTATTCTACTCTACTCCACTCTATTCTGTTCTACTCTACTCTGTTCTATTTTATTCTATTCTATTCTATTCTATTGTACTCTATTCTATTCTATTATTTTCTATTGTACTCTATTCTACTGTATTCTATTATGTTCTATTCTACTGTATTCTATTCTATTCTACTCTACTCCACTCTATTCTGTTATACTCTACTCTATTCTATTTAATTCTATTCTATTCTACTCTATTCTATTCTACTCTGTTCTATTTCATTCTATTCTATTCTACTCTATTCTACTCTATTCCATTGTGTTCTATTATTTTCTAGTCTACTCTATTCTATTCTTTTCTACTCTATTCTATTCTATTCTTTTCTACTCTCTTCTATTCTGTTCTGTTCTGTTCTATTCTATTCTATTCTATTCTATTGTACTCTATTCTAGTCCATTCTGTTATTTTCTATTGTACTCTATTCTATTCTACTCTATTCTATTATGTTCTATTCTACTGTATTCTATTCTATTCTACTCTACTCCACTCTATTCTATTCTATTCTACTCTGTTCTATTTCATTCTATTCTATTCTACTCTATTCTACTCTATTCCATTGTGTTCTATTATTTTCTAGTCTACTCTATTCTATTCTTTTCTACTCTATTCTATTCTTTTCTACTCTCTTCTATTCTGTTCTGTTCTGTTCTATTCTATTCTATTCTATTGTACTCTATTCTAGTCCATTCTGTTATTTTCTATTGTACTCTATTCTATTCTACTCTATTCTATTATGTTCTATTCTACTGTATTCTATTCTATTCTACTCTACTCCACTCTATTCTGTTCTACTCTACTCTATTCTATTTAATTCTATTCTATTCTACTCTACTCTATTCTATTCTACTCTGTTCTATTTTATTCTATTCTATTCTATTCTATTATATTCTATTGTACTCTATTCTATTCTATTATTTTCTATTGTACTCTATTCTACTCTATTCTATTATGTTCTATTCTACTGTATTCTATTCTATTCTACTCTACTCCACTCTATTCTGTTATACTCTACTCTATTCTATTTAATTCTATTCTATTCTACTCTATTCTATTCTACTCTGTTCTATTTCATTCTATTCTATTCTACTCTATTCTACTCTATTCCATTGTGTTCTATTATTTTCTAGTCTACTCTATTCTATTCTTTTCTACTCTATTCTATTCTTTTCTACTCTCTTCTATTCTGTTCTGTTCTGTTCTATTCTATTCTATTCTATTCTACTCTACTCTACTCTATTCTTTTCTACTCTACTCTATTCTATTTAATTCTATTCTATTCTACTCTATTCTACTCTATTCTACTCTACTCTACTCTACTCTATTCTATTCTGTTCTACTCTACTCTGTTCTATTCTATTCTATTCTATTCCACTCTATTCTATTCTATTCTACTCTATTCCATTGTGTTCTATTCTTTTCTAGTCTACTCTATTCTATTATTTTCTACTCTATTTTATTCTACTCTTTTCTATTTTATTCTATTCTATTCTGTTCTGTTCAATTCTATTCTATTATGTTCTATTCTACTTTACTCTATTCTATTCTTTTCTATTCTACTCTAATTTGTCCAGTTCTGTTCTACTCTACTCTACTCTACTCTATTCTATTCTATTTTATCCTATTCTATTCTAGTCTATGATTCTTTTTGTAAGTGCATAGCTACCCGTAGGAGTCCCAGTGCTAGGCCTACCAGCGGTAGACCTCTCAGTGCTAGGCCTCCCAGCACTCTTGCTGGGACACCGGTGGAAGGAGAACGCCACAGAACTCCAGAAGTTTTCTGTCACACATATAGAAGCATGTGGTTGCTTTACACAGAAAAGTGCACACATATATCCCAATCAATCCCTAAGAAAGGCAGGAATTTTCAAAGCAGAGATTGGAAGGGCCTCCTGAAAAAGGCAATGGTATCTTCAATATTTCTGCCGAACGAGGGCTGTGATGCAAATAAGCAGGTGGAAGAGAATTATGCAACATACTGCGAACAAATAACCACTAGGCTGGATCAAGTTGCCCCGATCAAAAGTCATAAGAAACTTGGTAGACCGTCAGCCCCATGGTTCAACGAAAAATTGAGAAACCTGAAGTTGGGCTGTAAGCAAGCGGAAAGGAAATGGCGTAGGGAATACGCAGATGAAGAAAAAACCTCCTGGAAAATGGCAATAGCGGAGTATAAAAAAGAAACTCTTGTAGCAAAAACAGAGTTCTTTGCAGATTCCATTCGGAAGGCACAAAACAGTTCTCAAAGTGTCTTCAGGATAGTAGACAATCTGCTTAATCCAGACTGCTCAAAGAATGAGATTGTGCCCAGCCAGGAATTATGTGATAGCCTGGCTACCTTCTTTGAGGATAAGATTAGTAATATCATTTATGGACTCAAATCGGATAATACGCCTAAGGAATCAACGCCTACAAAACAGATATGGGTGGACAACTTTCACTCCCTAGATCATTTTAATATACTTTCTGTGGAAGAATTCTATAAAATGGCCATGGGGGTATCATCAGGCTCCCCTTTGGATCCGCTACCACATAAAATCTGGAAGGAGCTGGCCCCTGAACTTTTCCCGGCACTACGGCAAATTTGCAATCAATCACTGGCTAGTGGTTCTGTGCCAACGTGCTGGAAACAGGCGATGGTGACGCCCCTCTTGAAAAAAGCATCACTTGACCCGGAGTGTCCGAAAAGCTACAGACCGATTTCTCTTCTACCCTATCCAGTCAAAATCTTGGAACGAGTAGTTAGCAAAGCACTTTCCCAGTTTTTAGAAACAAACAACATCCTGGACAAGGTGCAATTCGACTTCCGTCCCGGCCATGGTACGGAGACTGCCTTGGTGACCGTCATGGACGACCTACGTATGCGTGCAGACAGGGGACAGTCAGCTATACTGATTCTTCTTGACCTGTCTGCCGCATTCGATACGGTAAACCATGGGATTCTTCTGTCCAGGCTTCAAGAGGTGGGGGTTGTGGGCACTGCCTTAAAGTGGTTCCAATCATACCTATCTAATAGACAACAGGCAGTACCCCTCCCCCCTTTTCGCTCCAAGTTTTCCAATACCTTGCATGGTGTTCCACAAGGGTCGGCGATCAGTCCTATATTATTTAATATTTATATGAGCCCTTTATTTGCTGTTATAAGGGCTCATAATATTAATTTAGTAAATTATGTGGATGATACCCAGCTTATCCTGTCCCTTGAGGGTGAGCAATCCGTACCCCTAGAAGACTTCCACGCCTGTCTGCAGGACACAGCACTCTGGCTTAGGGAGAATTTGCTTCAATTTAATTCTGACAAGACAGAAATCCTACACTGTGCCGCAGGTAGAATTCCCCCTATACTTCCGTCTGACTTCTGGCCTACCTCCACTACCACTCCATTGGTTCCTAGCAATTCAGTACGTAATCTGGGAGTCATGTTTGATAATAAGCTGACACTTGAAAAGCATGTTAACAAAACAGTCGGGTGCTGCTTCACTTTGATTAGAGCACTCCGGAAAATGTTCCCACTGTTCTCAATACAGGCTAGAACATTGATAATCAGAGGTATTATCCTCAGTAGGTTGGACTACTGTAATGCTCTGTTGTTGGAATCACCGAAGTATCTGATTGAGAGATTACAGCGAATACAGACCATGGCGGCCAAGCTGGCATTGATGAGATCACGCCGCTCTTCCGCCTCTCAGGCACTCTCAGAGCTGCACTGGCTTCCAATCTCGCAGAGGACACTTTTTAAGGCCTTGTGCATTGTGTTCAAAGCCTTGCATGGCAGGGGTCCCAAATCGCTGCAGGACAAATTTGCATGGTATGTTCCCTCCCGAATGCTCCGTTCCTCTTCGGCCAACCTGGTGAAGGTGCCTAGAGTCAGGAAAACTAAATCAGGAGGCAGGGCCTTTAGTACGGCAGCTTCCCGCCTCTGGAACAGAGTTCCGCCGGATATTAGGCAAATAGATGATCTCCTGCAGTTTAGAAAAAGGGTAAAAACCTGGCTCTACCCTCAAGCTGGCCTATCCACATCCTGCTAACTTCTCTTCTAGTAAAGTGCTTTCCACGGGTATTTACATTTAGTCAGGCACTTGTATCACAGCGCCAGGGTACCCGTAGGGTGTTAGTTGCGCTTTATAAATGCTGATAATAATAATAATATTAATAATATATGAATAACAGCAGCTTGTAAGAACCATCAAGGGTCTTTAGTGAAGTGACTACAATGGCCAGCACCCCATTCCAAAAACTGCTCCAGCACCATTGCTCCTAACGACAAACACGCCACAAAATGGAGCCCCAAACACTGAAGCGACAGCGTGACGTCAGCGCGAGTCCCCAGGCAGTGACACACATGCCTCTCAAGGTGGATTCCAAAACACACCTGGCCTGAAGTAACACTGAGGGCCTGATTCACACAATGCATTTGGTAGTATCTTTGTGTTACTGTTATAGTACTACAAAACGCACTTCTCAAGGTCTACTGCAAAACAGTAGAATAAATTCAAAATACATTCCATGGTAAAGTTTATGGAGAATTAAGAAAATATATTTACCTCGAAAAAAAATATAAAAAATATTTTATGATAAATATTACTAGAGATTCGTTTTATATATGTATTTAAATGTAGACAAAAGGAAAAACACAACTCAATTAACTTTATTTTGAATTTATTCTTTAATTCATTTAAATATATTAAATTAAATTTACTGTTCTGAAGTTTAAATTGAATAATAAATTCCCACCTAAATAGAAAATATATATTTTTCATTATGTTATGTTATGTTATGCAGATTTGCAGAGCGCACTTTCACCCGGGAGGGTATCCTGGCTCTAAGCAGGTGTGAGTCTGGGCACCCCGCGGGTCTAGTGGGACTACTTGAAAAGCCAGGTCTTCGCCTTCTGGCCGAATTCAAGAAGTGTGTAGCAGCAGGCCGTTCCGTGCTTCAGGAGCAATGAAGGAGAAGGCTTGATTGCTGGGACTGGTGTTCCGTATGTGTGGAAGGAGTGCAAATAAGACTCCAGATGAGCAGAGGTGCCTAGAAGGTTTGTGAAAGCAGATGCAATTGTTGAGATGTGCTGGGCCAGTGTAGGAAGATCTTTCCATGGATCCCCCTTGAGGCCAGAAAGACCTTAATTCAGGCACTACTAGTTAGTACATTAGATTATGGCAATGCACTACTAGTAGGTGTAAGGGAGGATCAATTATCCAGGCTGCAAGTTGTGCAAAACACGGCAGCGAGGCTGGCTCTTAAGAAACCGAGCCGTACCCCGTCTCTACCTCTTCTGCAATCACTGCACTGGTTACCAATTAGAAAGAGAGCAGTGTTTAAGCTTTTGACGTTAGTGTTTAAAGCAACGCAAGGGACGGGCCCGGCATACCTAAGGAAGAAGGTAATTCCCTATGTTCTGGTTCGCCAGCTTAGATCGAGCAATCGGAAACTGCTATGCCCCTGTAAAATCAGGAAAGTCAAAATGGGGGGGCGTGCTTTCTCTCATCTTGCGCCCTTCCATTGGAACAGACTACCTGAAGAGTTTCGAGCCTGTACAACGTTAGGGCAGTTTAAGAAACAGTTGAAAACATGGCTGTTTGAATAGCCATAATGTCATGACTGACCAGGAGTGTACTGTCCAGGCGCCGAGAGATCCCCCAGGGGATGATTCGTTGCGCAATATAAGTCTTAATAATAATAATAATAATTATCTAGTGCCTTGAAAGTGTGGGTGAGGCGTCTGAATTGTGCTCGATTGTGTACGGGGCGCCAGTGGAGCTCCTTCAGCTGTGGTGTGATGTCAGTGCGGCGAGGAACTTTGAGAGTGATTCTGGCCACTTGACTAATTATTAAAAGAGATGTACAGAATTAATAGCAATTTATTTATATGTATATTTAAAAAAGTTACTTTGCTGTTTAAAATTAAACAAGCATTGGCATAGCCAATAGGTCTCGCCTTTGGGGCCTTATAAGTGTTTAGCCAGAGCTATTGACTTTGCCAATGTCTTCAAGCTGTGCTGTAGAGAAGTGTGGCTGCTGTGCAGCATGCTGAAAAGTTATAATAAAAAAGTGTCAGAAGCATTTTTGTTACTTTATATATGACCAAGAAGGCATTATGTAAAACTGAACGACCATATTAAAAAAAGTATTTACAATAAAAAATGTCCTCAGTTTTCTTTTGTTCTTGCAATGCTGGCAACTTGTTTCTGCCTATTGCAATGGTTGTTTGTTAAAGCTTTTTTTTTGAGGGGGCATAAACAATCGGAGGGTGAAGGTTGGGAACTAGTACCTGTATTATAACACTAGCAGCGGCCAGACGCTAGGGGAGAATCAACAGATGCCAGATTCCGAGAGCAGGCTGAGGTGGTGCTGAGGGATGCTGAGGTGGTAGTGGTGGTGGTGGTGACTGTTGTGGAGACGATGCTGAGGTGATGCTGAATGATACTCAGGTCTTGCTGAGTGATACTGCTGTGGTGCTGAGTGATGCTGTGGTGGTGCTGAGTGATATTGTCTTGGCGCTGAGTGATGCTGTGGTGGTGCTGAGTGATGCTGTGGTGGTGCTGAGTGATATTGTCTTGGCCCTGAGTGATGCCGTGGTGGCCCTGAGCGATGCCGTGGCGGCCCTGAGCGATGCCGTGGTGGCCCTGAGCGATGCCGTGGCGGCCCTGAGCGATCCCATGTGCTACAGTTAACTTTTTCTTTGCTCTTTCTCCCAATTGTCCTTTCCTAATCTTCAGTTATGGAGGTGCTCAAGAAAACCACACAAAAAGCTTTTTGTGCTGTTTTTCTAGCAATGGTCAGAACGAGAAGGGTTTACAACACTAAAATATTCAAAATGTTAAAGTAAGGTGACACTGAATAAAACGTATGAAATTTGGATTGCTACTTTGTGGAGAGAGGGCTGGAGGAGACTGCTTGTGGACAGATGGAATCTGTCTTTGAAGTGCAGGTGTTATGCCTATTTGGTGCAGGATGGTAGTGTGCTATCCATGGTAAAAGTAGAAATTAGTTCAGTGTCATGAGGTTCTTGGGATTATCTATGTATGCTGAACTATGCACGTGTTTTACCTCCGGCCAAATGATGCTAAAGAGGTAACGGAAGGCACAAAATACGTGAAAGTGAGCAATAACAAGTAACATGTTTTCGATAGAACAAAGGAGAAAATCGATCTAAAACCACTTCGACCTCTTCATAGATGTTTTCCCTAAACATATGATGGCAGACATTGGCATTTAAAATACTTAATAGCAGAGCGGGGAGATCCAAACAGCTGTGAGGTTAAGTTTGTGAAAAAGGGGAACTAGGGCTGCAGGAACAGCCGGGACCTTGTGACTGATACCACCGTGCCCCTTACCACTGGCAAGACTGAATATCAACATGTCTGCAAGGAAAAGGACACAAGAAAGGCGCATGGTTCTAATCCCGTTGCGTAATTTAGCATAATGGTAGTCCAATAAATGTGACATTCACAGCTTCGCAAGAATCGAGGTACCAATGCTAGGTGGAATGAATGGAAAGACGGACAGTATTTTGCCACGATTACACACCACACATATGTACCTCTGGTTGTTCGGTAATGCTGAAAATGTCTCAGCCCCAGCTGACAAACCCAGCAGAGATCGAAGAATAACTTTGCAAACAGCACAGCCTATGTGAGGTGAGAAACAGATGTGCTACTGATGGCAAAGAGCCCATCGGCCATTGGCAGGTGAGCGTCATTAGTCGCTCCACCATGGAGGGGTGGGGGACCAAGGAAGAGGGTCATGATTGAAAGGGGTCATGAGTTATGCGACAGAGGGGAGGGGGCAGAGTAGAGCACTTTATAAGTGGGCTACCCCACAGTGACCCCCTCTTTGTCCCCTGATGTGCTGCGGGAGCCGGACTGAATGTTTGTTTGCAGTCCAGGTTAGTGAGCAGTACAGGGGGCGTGGCAATGGGATTGTGGAGTAATGAAAAGTTTCACGAGTGTAGTTGTGCAGGCCAAAATACGCAGTCCATACCTAATGGATTGGTAGCGCAGACATCCTGTGATTATCTGCAAATAACGTAAGCTTCCCATGCCTAAAGGAAAACACAAATGTGACCCTGTGTAATATGGATGCCCTTGTAAAAGCGCTCCAATCCCTTCGGGTCGAGTTCTGCTCCATAAAACTGGAGAGAAAAAAACTCATGTCTAAAAAACATACCCTCTTGCGATTAGAAACTAGCAGTCTCCAATATGACGAAAGTATGTTGTTTTCAGTTTTACGGAACAGAAACTGACCCAAAGCGATTTCAGCGCAATTAATATACAAACCAGAAAGGCCAAAAAGGGAAAGATACACGAGGCATTTTTTAAGCCTCAGAAAAAAACTACAAGTCAGCTGTTGCGGATGAGCTTTAGGAGCTAGGAAACGGAATGCATACATTTTACATGTCCAAATACGCAGTTGCCTAGTTTTTGCTAAAATACAACTTACCTGTGCTTATCTCCAAAAGAATGCTCAGAGACCACAATTAAACCAGGAAGAAGATTGCTGCAGAATTAAATAATACTTTAGAAGCGATGCAATGCCACAATAAACAAGCAATGGCCGCGCGTCCGTGAAACTGACACGGCCGCAAAAGTGAAAGTAATCGCGAGGGAAGCCAGATGGCGAGGGAAGCCATATGGCGCCTGATCGCGCGTGAACGCAAGCTGGTCGCCAGCAAACTGCCAGCAAAACCCGCTTACTAAAACTCTCGCCAGAGCAGCGCATGCGCTGGCTCAGGCGAGACCTAAAAAGGTTGTTAAAATGATTAGAAGTAAATAATAAACATGTTCTACTTACAGATAGTTTTTTACATTAAATTAAATGTATATATACTTTGAACTAATTTAAATCATTTAATTTAATGTAACATTATTTCCGATTGCCTTTTGTTTGAAGTTCCTACCTCTATTATTTTCTGCGGGTGGGTGTTGCAGCAGCAGTGGTTGGCCATGTGAAGTGCTGGGCATGCTACTGTTTGGCAGTAGTACCTCAGAAGTACAGTTTATAAACAGCACTTTGTAGTAGTATTTTAGCAACACAAAAGTACTCTAAAATGCAGTTTGTGAATCTGGCCCTGTGTAGGTGAGGGTGTGAGAGCTCTCGGGCTGCACCGCGCCCTGACCCCGGCCCAGGGACTCACAGAGGCTACGAGAGAGTCACGGGAGAAGCTGTCGATGCTTCTGAGAAATGTCTTGGTTGCAGGGATTGGCTACCATATCTCGAGCAGAACCGCCCTGAGTGTGACAGGCCTCATTGATGAGGATGAGGGAACACTGAGGCCACGTGCCTGTCACTGCCTCTCTCTGCCTGCCTTTCTACCCAGCACCCCCTGGTTGTTCCACCTCCCTCCCTGCTGCTCTGCCCGAGCAGGTCTTTTACATGCATCTCACTCCATCTCACACTGGACCTCTCCCACGACACCCCAATATGAGCTCTTGGCCGTCCCAAGTCACCTCGCTCCCCTCTGTCGAAGATACTTTAGGGAATGGCAAAGTGGTCTGTGGCCCAGGGCGCCACCATCATAGGTGTTTTACTGATCAGGGCAGTCCTGCATTAATGATCATTTATAAATGTAACTCCTGCTGTATAGCAAGGATCTCTGCTAACCAGCCAGCTCCTCGCCCCCGCCTCACGTACAGGGGTTAAAGATGACGTCATGGCTCCGAGAGTCGTGCTCTGCTTGGGCTGGGTGCGCGCAGCAGGATTCAATTGAGTGCACGTGCCTGTGAGGAGAGAGTCCACTCTCAAAGAAGGAAGGGAGGCACAACTGTGACTGTCCTCTGAGGGCCTCTCCACCTCTCCAGAAATGGTCCTCCCAAAGTGGGGTCTTGTGGGGCTATAACTGTCCCAGTCCTCTCAGGGCCTCCCCAGCTGCGCAGGAATGGTCATCCCAAAGTGGGGTCTTGTGGGGCTGTAACTGTCCCAGTCCTCTCAGGGCCTCCCCAGCTGCGCAGGAATGGTCCTCCCAAAGTGGGGTCTTGTGGGGCTATAACTGTCCCAGTCCTCTCAGTGCCTCCCCAGCTGCGCAGGAATGGTCCTCCCAAAGTGGGGTCTTGTGGGGCTATAACTGTCCCAGTCCTCTCAGGGCCTCCCCAGCTGCGCAGGAATGGTCCTCCCAAAGTGGGGTCTTGTGGGGCTATAACTGTCCCAGTCCTCTCAGTGCCTCCCCAGCTGCGCAGGAATGGTCATCCCAAAGTGGGGTCTTCTGTGATCACAACTGTGCCAGTCCTGCCGGCACCTCTCCAGCTGCCCAGATATGGTCATCCTGCAGTGGTGTCTTGTGGGGTCACAGATGTCCCAGAGCTGCCAGAGACTCCCCAGCTGCCCCGAAACAGTGACCCCAAAAAGCGAGGCGGTGGCCTGGGGGTGAAGCGCTGTCAGCTCTGTCGTTGCACCATTCCCTGGTCGTGGTGTGTCACACACCATCTGCGTGCATTGCCCTCCTCAGTATTTACAATGGGACCCAAAGGAATTTATGAATATTGAGACGGGAGACTCTTTTTAGTTATAGTCAAAATTTAAAACAATTTGTATTAAAATAGCAGACATAATAAAAGTGACACATGTTGCCTTTTTACTTGCAGATGAGCACCCACTGACAGCTGCTGGTACGTGACGACGAGGCTGTGGGCACACTCTGGGGGCTCCCTTAGCCCAGCATGGCCCTGTGCATCCCCGGGGGAGGCGAGGGTCTCCCCTGCATGGCCGGTGGTGCTGGCTCTCACTGTGGAGGCTGACGCTGACCAGGTCCCTCTGAATGGACAGGAGCTCTTTGTGTGCGCACCAGTGGGAGGCAGCTGAGAGCGCAGATGTTGTGCTAAATATTCAAGTCACACCTTCAGGGTGTTCACAAAATACGGGTCGTCAATGAACCCCTGGGGGAGGGGGAGGGGGTCTCTTGGAGGGGGCACCAAGACATTTATGCACAAATCTCGCTCGGTCTAGCTTTGCTCACAGCCTCACACAATCCTTCAGTATTAAATGCACGAGTTGTTGTGCTCAGACCGACTGCGAAGGAAGCAGCTGGGAAGGAAGCAGGATTTTATGCAAGTCCTTCTCTGGATGTGCACGTTTTTCTCACACACCTTCTCTGGTGTCCTCATGGCCTGCACCAGGGTGATTGCTGAAGGCTCCGAGGACGCAGATGTCATTTCGATCTATTCGCTGACCACTGGACATCCTCTGCCCATACTACCGCTCGTGGAGAACGTCTGCCCATCTAGGTACCCATGGACAACACCTGCCCATCCAGGTACCCATGGACAACCTCGGCCCATCCAGGTACCCATGGACAACACCTGCCCATCCAGGTACCCATGGACAACCTCGGCCCATCCAGGTACCCATGGACAACCTCGGCCCATCCAGGTACCCATGGACAACACCTGCCCATCCAGGTACCCATGGACAACACCTGCCCATCCAGGTACCCATGGACAACCTCGGCCCATCCAGGTACCCATGGACAACACCTGCCCCTCCAGGTACCCATGGACAACCTCGGCCCATCTAGGTACCCATGGACAACACCTGCCCATCCAGGTACCCATGGACAACACCTGCCCATCCAGGTACCCATGGACAACCTCTGCCAAACCAGGTACCCATGGACAACACCTGCCCCTCCAGATACCCATGGACAACACCTGCCCATCCACGTACCCATGGACAACACCTGCCCCTCCAGGTACCCATGGACAACACCTGCCCATCCAGGTACCCATGGACAACCTCAGCCCATCCAGGTACCCATGGACAACACCTGCCCCTCCAGGTACCCATGGACAACATCTGCCCATCCAGGTACCCATGGACAACACCTGCCCCTCCAGGTACCTGTGGACAACGCCTGCTCACCCTGCCACTTATGGACAACACCTGTCATCCAGGTACCTGTGGACAACTCCTGCCGCCCATCCTGGTACCTGTGGAGAACACCTGCCCATCCAGGTACCTGTAGACAACACCTGCCCATCCTGCCACTTATGGACAATGCCTGTCATCCAGGTACCTGTGGACAACTCCTGCTACCCACCCAGGTACCTGTGGACAACACCTGCCCATCCAGGTACCCATGGACAACACCTGCCCCTCCAGGTACCCATGGACAACCTCTACCAAACCAGGTACCCATGGACAACACCTGCCCCTCCAGGTACCCATGGACAACACCTGCCCATCCAGGTACCCATGGACAACACCTGCCCCTCCAGGTACCCATGGACAACACCTGCCCATCCAGGTACCCATGGACAACCTCGGCCCATCCAGGTACCCATGGACAACACCTGCCCCTCCAGGTACCCATGGACAACATCTGCCCATCCAGGTACCCATGGACAACACCTGCCCCTCCAGGTACCTGTGGACAACGCCTGCTCACCCTGCCACTTATGGACAACACCTGTCATCCAGGTACCTGTGGACAACTCCTGCCGCCCATCCTGGTACCTGTGGAGAACACCTGCCCATCCAGGTACCTGTAGACAACACCTGCCCATCCTGCCACTTATGGACAACGCCTGTCATCCAGGTACCTGTGGACAACTCCTGCTACCCACCCAGGTACCTGTGGACAACAACTGCCCATCCAGGTACCTGTGGACAACCCCTGCCCATCCAAGTTCCCAGTAGACAACACATGCCCATCCAGGTACCTATGGGCAACACCTTCCCATCCAGGTACCTGGAGACAACACCTGCCCATCCAGGTACCTGTAGACAACATCTGTCCATCCCGATACCCATGAACAACACCTATCCATCCAGGTACATGTGGACAAGCCCTGCCCATCCAGGCATCTGTGAACAGCCCCCGCCCATCCAGGTAACTGTGGACAACTCCTGCCCATCCTGCCACTTATGGACAACCCTTGCCCATCCTGATACCTGTGGATAACACCTGCCCATCCAGGCACCTGTACACAAAACCTGTCCATCCAGGTACATGTGGACAACCCTGCCCATCTGCCACTTGTGGACAGCCCCTGCTTATCCTAGTACCTGTAGATAACACCTGCCCATCCTTATGCTTATGAACAACACCGGCCCATCCAGGTACCTGTGGACAACACCTGCCAATCCAGGTACCTGTAGATAACACCTGCCCATCCTTATGCTTATGAACAACACCGGCCTATCCAGGTATATTTGGACAACCCCTGCCCATCCAGGTACCTGTGGACAACACCTGCCCATCCAGGTACCTGTAGACAACCCCTGCCCATCCAGGTACCTGTAGATAACACCTGCCCATCCAGGTACCTGTAGACAACCCCTGCCCATCCAGGTACCTGTGGACAACACCTGCCCATCCAGGTACCTGTATACAACCCCTGCCCATCCAGGTACCTGTGGACAACACCTGCCAATCCAGGTACCTGTAGATAACACCTGCCCATCTTTATGCTTATGAACAACACCGGCCTATCCAGGTATATTTGGACAACCCCTGCCCATCCAGGTACCTCTGGACAACCCCAGCCCATCCAGGTACCTGTGGACAACACCTGCCCATCCAGGCACCTGTAGACAACACCTGCCCATCCAGGTACCTGTGGACAACACCTGCCCATCCAGGCACCTGTAGACAACACCTGCCCATCCAGGCACCTGTAGACAACACCTGCCCATCCAGGCACCTGTAGACAACCCCTGCCCATCCAGGCACCTGTGGACAACCCCTGCCCATCCTGCCTCCTGCTGAAATATATGTGCACCATGGCTGATGTACATTGCGGAATCTTTATCATGCATTATTATTATTTATCCATGCATTTTGTGTAATACCTAGAGATTTCTTTCTCTCAATAAAACCATTCCTCAAAAATACATTTTTGCGTTTTATGAAATATTTTCCCCAAGAGGATTGAATGTCAGCTGCTACCGAGTTAGTTAGTGACAGAGATATTGTAGTTCTGTGCCCCAACACAAGGTGGACCCAACCATAATCCTTTAATATTCATAAAGTTACATTTGAGTTTATGATTTTGATCCAATTTCTACAAGCCTCAAGGAGAAGGTCCAACTCTGGAGCAAGCACTCCACCCAGCCTCACCAAGCCACCAATCAACCACCCTGAGTGATTACATTACGCACCCAGAGACTCAACTCCAACCACTTTGAGCCATTACTCCAACCACCCTGAGACTCAACTCCAACCACTTTGAGCCATTACTCCAACCACCCAGAGACTCAACTCCAACCACTTTGAGCCATTAATCCAACCACCCTGAGATTCAACTACAAGCACCCTGAGACACTGCTTCAACCATCCTGAGCCATTGCTCCAACCACCCTGCTCCATTGCTCCAACCACCCTGAGCCATTACTCCAACCACCCTGAGCCATTACTCCAACCACCCTGAGACTAAACTCCAACCACCCTGAGACTCAACTCCAACCAGTTTGAGCCATTACTCCAACCACCCTGAAACTCAACTCTAACCACCCTGAGACTCAACTCCAACCACCCTGAGACTCAACTCCAACCACCCTGAGGCTCAACTCAACCACTTTGAGCCATTACTCCAACCACCCTTAGACTCAACTCCAACCACCCTGAGACTCAACTCCAACCACCCTGAGGCTCAACTCAACCACTTTGAGCCATTAATCCAACCACCCTGAGATTCAACTACAACCACCCTGAGACACTGCTTCAACCACCCTGAGCCATTGCTCCAACCACCCTGCTCCGTTGCTCCAACCACCGTGAGACACTGCTCCAACCACCCTGAGCCATTACTCCAACCACCCTGAGACACAACTCCAACCACCCTGAGACTCAACTCCAACCACTTTGAGCCATTACTCCAACCACCCTGAAACTCAACTCTAACCACCCTGAGACTCAACTCCAACCACCCTCAGACTCAACTCCAACCACCCTGAGGCTCAACTCCAACCACTTTGATCCATTACTCCAACCACCCTGAGACTCAACTCCAACCACCCTGAGACTCAACTCTAACTACCCTGAGACTGGAATCAAACCACCCTGAGACTCAAATCCAACCACCCGGGGAGACTGCTCCAACTACCCTGAGACACTACTCCAACCACCCTGAGCCTCAACTTCAACCACCCTGAGACACTGCTTCAACCACCGTTCGACACTGCTCCAACGGCCCTGAGACTCAACTCCAACCACTTTGAGCCATTACTCCAACCACCCTGAGACTCAACTCCAACCACTTTGAGCCATTACTCCAACCACCCTGAGATTCAACTACAAGCACCCTGAGACACTGCTTCAACCATCCTGAGCCATTGCTCCAACCCCCCTGCTCCATTGCTCCAACCACCCTGAGACACTGCTCCAACCACCCTGAGCCATTACTCCAACCACCCTGAGACTCAACTACAACCACCCTGAGACACTGCTTCAACCATCCTGAGCCATTGCTCCAACCACCCTGCTCCGTTGCTCCAACCACCCTGAGCCATTACTCCAACCACCCTGAGCCATTACTCCAACCACCCTGAGATTCAACTACAAGCACCCTGAGACACTGCTTCAACCATCCTGAGCCATTGCTCCAACCCCCCTGCTCCATTGCTCCAACCACCCTGAGACACTGCTCCAACCACCCTGAGCCATTACTCCAACCACCCTGAGACTCAACTACAACCACCCTGAGACACTGCTTCAACCATCCTGAGCCATTGCTCCAACCACCCTGCTCCGTTGCTCCAACCACCCTGAGCCATTACTCCAACCACCCTGAGCCATTACTCCAACCACCCTGAGACTCAACTCCAACCACCCTGAGACTCAACTCCAACCAGTTTGAGCCATTACTCCAACCACCCTGAAACTCAACTCTAACCACCCTGAGACTCAACTCCAACCACCCTGAGACTCAACTCCAACCACCCTGAGGCTCAACTCAACCACTTTGAGCCATTACTCCAACCACCCTGAGACTCAACTCCAACCACCCTGAGACTCAACTCTAACTACCCTGAGACTCGAATCAAACCACCCTGAGACTCAAATCCAACCACCCGGAGAGACTGCTCCAACTACCCTGAGACACTACTCCAACCACCCTGAGCCTCAACTTCAACCACCTTGAGACACTGCTCCAACCACCCTTAGACACTGCTCCAACGGCCCTGAGACTCAACTCCACCCACCCTGAGATACTGCTCCAAACACCCTGAGACCCGACTCCAAACATCCTGAGACTCAAATCCAACCACCCTGAGACACTGCTACAACCACCCTGAGACACTGCTCCAACTGCCCTGAGACATGGATCCAACTGCCCTGTGCCATTGCTCCAATCACCCTGAGACTCAACTCTAACCAAGCTGAGACTCAACTCCAACCACCCTGAGACACTGCTCCAACTACCCTGAGACACTGCTCCAACCACCCTGAGAGAGACACAACTCTAACCAAGCTGAGACTCAACTCCAACCACTCTGAGACAGTGCTCCAGCCACCCTGAGCCATTGCTCCAACCACCATGAGACACTGCTCCAACCACCCTGAGATCCATCTCCAACCATCCTGAGACTCAAATCAAACCACCCTGAGACACTAATCCAACCACCCTGAGACAATGCTCCAACTGCCCTGTGCTATTGCTCCAACCACCCTGAGACTCAACTCCAACCACCCTTAGACACTGCTCCAACTACCCTTAGACACTGCTCCAACCACCCAGAGACTCAACTACAACCACCCTGAGACACAACTCCAAGCACTCCGAGCCACACGCTACTGAGAAGTGTAGGTACTCTCTCATGAAATGCATTGCACTCCTACTGACGTGTGTAAGCAGCATTACTTTCACATTAAAAGTGCAGTACCTGAGACCACGCCCCAGCAAGGGAGAGTTGTGAATGCTGAGATCAAGTGCCTTCTCCGTGGTCGCTTTAAGTTTTTCAAAGAAAAACGTTTAATTTCAATTTAGTTGGATAGTATTGGAGTTTTCAGACAAAATACTACAGCAGCAGCAAAACTCACTGAGCTACCTTCGAAATTCTGGTTGACATTCACAGATGTGTACAGCAAAAAACAGAGGGGATAGAAAAAGGCCAAGGAATTATGCCATATAAGTTAAACAGAGTCATTACATAAACTGGTTTCTAACTAATGGCCAAAGCCATTTTTTCTTTAAAATTTCTCTGAGACAGTTTAGGTGAAGTTTGTTCCCAGCTGATATTTTCTGAGCTTGTTTTCTCAACGATCACCTCAAGAACTGCTCATTGGAGTTTACCCAGTGTGATGTTGTATCTGAAAAATTCAGCGCCCCTCCTCGGAGTGAGCCTTGGCCATAAGATCACAGACACCACTGGAGGGATTGCAGTGAATGGGCTCTTGGCCAATCCTTGCTAACAACAGATTACAGGCAGGGAGTAGAGAACCAACCAGGGTTAGCATGACATGAACATCGTGATGTCACAGAACTGCACAGGAGCTGTAAACACAAGCGTGGTATGAGAGAAGCCACCGTGCCCACGCACACCATGGGATAAGGCAACCCTATGCCTCTGTGCTCCTTGTTTCAACGATCACGACTAACCTGGTATGTTTCCTGCTCAGAAGATGTGTCAGGGGTGACAACTGTCAATGCATCATATCCATGACATGATTAAGAGTTGAGGCAGCTAACTTACATTCACAAGATACAGTCCTTGTCACTTGCACCAAGTCTGGGAAGGCCACCTAGTCTCTCTCATTGTAGCCTGTCATGGCTGGAACCCCTCAAGCACAAAGGGAGAATGAAAGGTCTGCAAAAGTCTCAGCGTCTGGACACCACTCCAGGCACTTTCTTGTCAAGGCTGCGCTACTCCAGAATCTTTTAACCCAAATCCACCCCTTCTGTAAATTTCCCTAAGTCTAATATTTCCTCAACCCCGTTCTCACCGAGTACATTGCACAATACGCTCCATAGCCCGTCCCTCGCTTCCATGATCTAGTGCCTAGAACATTCCACAGCTTCCGGTACCTAGTGCCTAGAACATTCCATAACCCCAATGCTTGCCTCAGCTCCTCCTTTCCATTAGCTCCCTCTCTCTTCTCCCAATCTCTTTATTGCCCTAATGCCCCAATCTTGCCATTGCCAAATCTCTCTATTGCCCTGCTCCATTTACCTGTTCTACCTCTCCAATCCTTTTAGCATTCCATTTTCTAAGCCCAGACTTTCTGTTACTCCAATCTAACACCCAATCACCCCACCACCCCAATCCTTGTATCATCTCACTCTCTCCAAATCCTCAATGACTGTAACAGCCAAGTCACTGCCACTCCAATCTCTTTATCCCCAGTACACCTTCCCAATCTCTCCATTGTCCCACTCTCTCTATTTTCCTATCTCCCAAGTATATTGCACCTTTCTCAAATTCTTAATTCTCCATCAGGTGAATCTCTCCAAAGCCAAATCCTTCTATTGTTCCAATCTTTCCATCCCCCCAATCTTCTATTGCCCCATTCTATCACAATGATCTGTCAACCAAACTTTTCCATGACCTCAGTCCATCGTCCCAGTCTCTACATTGCTTTAATGTTCTGATCACCCCAAATCTGTAGCTCAAATCTTCCTCATCTATCTCCCAAATCTGTCCGCAAAACAGTCTACCTCTTGCCTCAATCTCTGTCACCCCAATATATGATCCCTCTCCTCTGAGCACACCAATCTATGATCCCTCTCCTCTGAGCACCCCAATCTATGATCCCTCCTCTCTGGCCACCCCAATCTATGATCCCTCTCCTCTGATCACCTCAATAAATGTTCCTTCTCCTCTGAGCACCCCAATCTATGATCCCTCCTCTCTGACCACCCAAATCTATGATCCCTCGCCTCTGATTATCACAATCTATGATCTCTCTCCTCTGAGCACCCCAATCTATGATCCCTCCTCTCTGGCCACCCCAATCTATGATCCCTCTCCTCTGATCACCTCAATAAATGTTCCTTCTCCTCTGAGCACCCCAATCTATGATCCATCCTCTCTGACCACCCAAATCTATGATCCCTCGCCTCTGATTATCACAATCTATGATCTCTCTCCTCTGAGCACCCCAATCTATGATCCCTCCTCTCTGACTACCCCAATCTATGATCCCTCTCCTCTGATCAACCCCAATCTATGACCGCCCCTCCTCTGATCACTCCAATCTATGATCCCCCTTGTCTGATCACCCAAATCTGATCAGCCCAGTCCTGGCTTAAGTCGGCAATTATGCAATTAGTTCCCCCAAGAAACAGTCGGCGTTCCAGCTGCTCACTTTCAGAACCCTGGTTCAATGATATTCTTAGAACTCAGAAACAACAATGCCGTAAACTGGAGAGGAAATGGAGACTTGATGACAATTTACATACTAAACCTGTATATAAATCATCTCTTCAAGTGTACAAGAACCTTATCCTTAGGGAAAAGGCATCCTACTTTACAGAGAAAATCGGAGCGGCCAATGGATGTCCTAAAGCCATATTTACCACGGGGAAAACTTGTCCAAACTCCCAGTAACACAGGACTCTAATGTTAGTCAGGAGTTCTGTAACTCCCCAGCTGAGTCTTTTCAGCACAAAGTCAAGGCCGTCTTCAACACCTTTGTGCTCCAGGATAACTGCCTGGCACAGACCCCCACTCAACTGAACAAGATACAATCCACAGCAGGATCGGTATCTGCAACACTCTCATCCTTCACCGCCTTGACATCGAACAGACAGCTAAAATAATTTGTGCATTCAAATCAGGATCACCCCTCAGATCCCTGTCCCCCAAAAATTCTGCACTTGTCCCCCGAAACAATAGCTATTCCCCTCACGGCTATTTTTAACTCTATATTCACATCAGGGTGTTTCCCAATGGAGTGGAAAAAGCCTCCTTACTACCATTATTTTAAAAAAAACCTGGAAGCTAAGGACACCTCCAATTATAGACCCATATCAAGACTTTCTTTTCCCTCAAAGGTGATTGAGTAAGCCATTAACACTGAACTGTCTTCTTTTGCTAATGAGAATGCAATTCTGGACTCCTCCCAATTCAGATTTCCGGCGCACTATATCACGGAGGTGGCTCTCATTACGGCCACCGAGGATCTCAGTTAGACCTTGGATGGAGGGGGGAGCGCTGCACTGATCCTTTTGGACTTATCAGCAGCATTTGATATGGTTAATCATGAGCTGCTGATAGATCGTTTAGCTTCCATTAGGATCAGGGATAATGCTCTCTACCTCCTGGGTTCCTTTCTGTCTGAGCGGTCTCAATTGGTAGCACTGGGTGACTATGTTTCACCCTCCTTTTCCCTACCTTGTGGTGTTCCTCAGGGATCTTCCCTGAGCCCAACGCTTTTCAATCTCTATGTCTCCCCCCTGGCGAAATTGATAAAAAGTGATGGCTTTGCGCTAGTATCATATGCAGACGACACTCAGATAATTGTCTCGGTGAGCAGTTCATCCAGTTCCACAGCCACCAGATTTCATGACTGTATGAGTCATATAGGTAACTGAATGACAGACAATTGTCTGAAACTATATTCCTCCAAGACTGACCTTCTTTATTTGGAAACAACCCCTCTATCTGGACAGATAGTTGGTGGCCTGTCCAACTTGGTCCTTTACCCACACCAGCGTCTAAAGCCAAAGACCTAGGAGTCATCTTCGATACTAAACTATCATTTGAAGCACAAACTAACTTTATCACTTCTGCATGTTTCTTTATCCTCAAAATCTTGAGAAAAGTACTCTCCTCAATCCCTATGGATCTCAGGAAAACTGTGGTATCCGTACTTATTTCATCTAGACTGGATTACCGCAATGCTCTTTTTACCAGCGCCTCTAAACGCAGCATCCAAAAGCTGCAGATTGCTCAAAATGCAGCAGCAACAGTACTCCTAGGAATCTCAAAATTTGATTCTGCTTCCCAAGCCCCATCCCATCTGCACTGGTTGCCGGTAGCAAAACGGATCCAGTTTAAATCGCTCAGCATTGCTTTAAATCTTTGAACAATCTGGGGCTAATGCAGTTGGCAAACTGTCTTAAGCCATGCATCCCAGCAAGGTCCCTTAGGTCAGCTGAGCTTGGAAATCTTGTTGTCCCTAGAGTAAGTAGGGCCAGGTGGGGTGTCAGCAGTTTCACGACAACAAGAGCCAAACTGTGGAACTCTCTGCCAACCTCGCTTAAAAAAGAGGCTAACCTGCTAAAATTTAGAAAGGACTTAAAAACATGGCTTTTCAAGGCATATATTCTATTCCACTCCAGTCAGATCCGTACGTTCTGAGGGCAGCGCCTAGACACCATAGGGTATTTGTCGCGCTTCATAAATTTATCATCATCATCAATCTATGACCCCTTTCCTCTGATCACCCCAATTACCCCAATTTATGTTCCTTCTCGTCTGATCACCCTAATCTATGACCCCCCTCCTCTGATCACCCCAATGTATGTTCCCTCTCCTCTGATCATCCTTAATCTATGTCCCTCTCCTCTGATCACCCCAATCAATGATCCCCCTCCTCTGATCACCCCAATGTATGTTCCCTCTCCTCTGAGCTCCGCAATCTATGATCCCTCTTCTGATCACCCCAATCTATGATCCCTCCCCTCTCATCAACCCAATCTATGATCTCTCTCCTCCGATCAACCCAATCTATGTTCTCTCTCATCTAATTTACCCAATCTATGAACCTTATCCTCTGATCACCCCAATCTATGTTCCTTCTCCTCTGATCACCCTTAATCTATGACCCCTCTCCTCTGATCACCCCAATCTATGATCTCTCTCCTCTGATCACCCCAATCTATGATCTCTCTCATCTAAATAACCCAATCTATGATCCCGCTCCTCTGATTACCCCAATCAACGACCCCTCCTCCTCTGATCACCCCAATCTATACTCTCTCTCCTCTGATTACCCCAATCTATGACCCCCCTCCTATGATCACCCCAATCTATGATCTCTCTCCTCTGATCACCCCAGTCTATGATCTCGCTCATCTAATTAACCCAATCTATGATCCCACTCCTCTGATCACCCCAATCTATGATCTCTCTCCTCTGATCACCCCAATCTATGATCCCGCTCCTCTTATCAACCCAATCTATGACCCCCCTCCTCTGATCACTCCAATCTTTGATCCCTCTCTGCTGATCACCCCAGTCTAATATTCCCCTTGTCTGATCACCCCAATCTAAGACTCCTCTAGTCTAAAGTCCCCAATTACCCCATTCTATGATCCCCCTCTTCTGATCACCCCAATTTATGTTCCTTCTACTCTGATCACCCTAATCTATGATCCCTCACCTCTGATCGTCCAATCTATGGCCCCTCCATTTCTGATCATCCCAATCTATGATTCCTCTCCTCTGAACACCCCAATCTATGACCCCTCTCAACTGATCACCCCAATCTATGATCCCTCTCCTAAGAGCACCCCAATCTATGACCCCCCTCTTCTGATCACTACAATCTAGGACCTCCCTCGTCTGATCACCACAAGCTATGACCCCTTTCTTCTGATCACCCCATTTACCACAATCTATGATCTGTCTCCTCTGATCACCCCAATCACCCCAATCAATGTTCCTTCTTCTCTGATCACCCTAATCTATCATCCTTCTCCTCTGGTCACCCCAATGTATGATCCCCTCCTCTGATCACCCCAATCTATGCTCCCCCTCCTCTGATCACCCCAATCTATGTTCCCTCTCCTCTGAGCACCACAATCTATGATACTTCTCCTCTGATCACCCCAATCTATGATCCCTCCTTTGATCATCCCAATCTATGTTCCCTCTCCTCTGAGCACCGCAATCTATGATCCCTCCTTTGATCACCCCAATGTATGTTCCCTCTCCTCTGAGCTCCGCAATCTATGATCCCTCTCCTCTGATCACACCAATCTATGATCCCTCTCCTCTGAACACCCCAATCTATGATCTCTTTCCTCTGATCACCCCAATCTATGATCTCTCTCATCTAGTTAACCCAATATATGAACCTTATCCTCTGATCACCCCAATCTATGTTCCTTCTCCTCTGATCATCCTTAATCTATGTTCCCCCTCCTCTGATCACCCCAATCCCTGATCCCCCTCGTATGATCACCCCAATCTATGACTCCTGTCATCTGATCAACCCAATTACCCTAATCTATGTTCCTTCTCATCTGATCACCCTTAATCTATGACCCCTCTCCACTGATCACCCCAATCTATGACCCCCCTCCTCTAATAACCCTAATCTATGACTCCTCTCGTCTGATCACCCCAATTACCCCAATCTATGACCCCTCTCCTCTAATTACCCTAATCTATGACCACTCCTCCTCTGATCACCCCAATCTATTCTCTCTCTCTTCTGATTACCCCAATCTATGATCTCTCTCATCTAATTAACCCAGTCTATGATCCCGCTCCTATGATCAACCCAATCTATGACCCCCTCCTCTGATCACCCAATTCTATGACCCCTCTCTTCAGATCACCCCAATCTATGGTCTCTCTCCGCTGATCACCCCAATCCCTGATCCCCTCGTCTGATCGCCCCAATCTATGACTCCTCTCATCTGATCAACCCAATTACCCCAATCTATGTTCCCTCTCCTCTGATCACCCTTAATCTATGACCCCTCTCCACTGATCACCCCAATCTATGACCCCCCTTGTCTAATAACCCTAATGTATGGCTCCTCTTGTCTGATCACCCCAATCTATGACCCATCTCCTCTGATTACCCCAATCTACGACCCCTCCTCCTCCTCTGATCACCCCAATCTATACTCTTTCTCCTCTCTTTACCCCAATCTATGAACCCCCTCATATGATCACCCCAATCTATGCTCTCTCTCCTCTGATTACCCCAATCTATGATCTCTCTTCTCTGATCACCCCAATCTATGATCTCTCTCCTCTGATCACCCCAATCTATGATCCCCCTCCTCTAATCACCCCAATGTATGTTCCCTCTCCTCTGAGCTCTGCAATCTATGATCCCTCTCCTCTGATCACATCAATCTATGATCCCTCTCCTCTGATCACCCCAATCTATGATCTCTCTCCTTTGATCACCCCAATATATGATCTCTCTCATCTAATTAACCCAATATATGAACCTTATCCTCTGAACACCCCAATCTATGTTCCTTCTCCTCTGATCATCCTTAATCTATGTCCCTCTCCTCTGATCACCCCAATCTATGATCCCCCTCCTCTGATCACCCCAATGTATGTTCCCTCTCCTCTGAGCTCCGCAATCTATGATCCCTCTTTTGATCACCCCAATCTATGATCCCTCCCCTCTCATCAACCCAATCTATGATCTCTCTCCTCCGATCACCCCAATCTATGTTCTCTCTCATCTAATTTACCCAATCTATGAACCTTATCCTCTGATCACCCCAATCTATGTTCCTTTTCCTCTGATCACCCTTAATCTATGACCCCTCTTCACTGATCACCCCAATCTATGACCCCCCTCGTCTAATAACCCTAATCTATGACTCCTCTCGTCTGATCACCCCAATCACCCCAATCTATGACCCCTCTCCTCTGATTACCCCAATCTATGATCCTCTCCTCTGATCACCCCAATCTTTGCTCTCTCTCCTCTGATTACCCCAATTTATGATCTCTCTCCTCTGATCACCCCAATCTATGGCCCCTCTCCGCTGATCAACTTAATCTATGACCCCCCCTTCCTCTGATCACCCCAATCTATGACCCCTCTCCTCTGATCATCCCAATCTATGCTCTCTCTCTCTTCTGATTACCCCAATCTATGATCTCTCTCGTCTAATTAACCCAATCTATGATCCCGCTCCTCTAATCATCCCAATCTATGACCCCCCTCCTCTGATCACCCCATTCTATGACCCCTCTCTTCAGATCACCCCAATCTATGACCCCCCTCTGATCACCCCAATCTATGACCCCTCTCCTCTGATCTCCCCAATCAATGATCCCTCTCCTCTGATCACCCCAATCTATGATCCCCCTCCTCTGATCACCCCAATCTATGATCCCTCTCCTCTGATTGCCCCAATCTATGTTCCCTCTCCTCTGATCACCCTAATCTATGATCCCCTCATCTGATCACCCCAATCTATGACTCCTCTCATCTGATCACCCCAATTACCCTAATCTATGTTCCTTCTCCTCTGATCACCCTAATCTATGATCCCTCTCCTCTGATTGTCCCAATCTATGTTCCCTCTGTTCTGATTGCCCAAATCTATGATCCCTTTCCTCTGATCACCCTAATCTATGATCCTTCTCCTTTGATCACCCCAATCTATGATTCCTCTCCTCTGATCACCCTAATCTATGATCCCCCTCATCTGATCACCCCAATCTATGACTCCTCTCATCTGATCACCGCAATTACCCCAATCTATGATCCCTCTCCTCTGAGCACTCCAATCTATGATCCCCCTCCTCCGATCACCCTAATCTATGACCCCTCTCCTCTGATCTCCCTAATCTTTGATCCCCCTCACCTGATCAGCCCAATCTATGACTCCTCTTGTCTGATCACCCCAATTACCCAATCTATGATCCGTCTCCTCTGATCACCCTAATCTATGACCCCCTCCTCTGATCACGCTAATCTATGATCCCTCTCCTTTGATTAACCCAATCTATGATCCCTCTTCTCTGATCACTCCAATCTATGACCCCTCTCCTCTGATCACACTGATCTTTCTATCTGCCTAATCTTTCCATCACCATAACCCTTCAATCTCCTCAAGTTTAGCCACATTCTCACTATCACATCAATATTTCCATCACACAACCACCCAATCCCTCTGTCGCCTCAATCTCTCTTGTATAGTCTATTCCCAAAATCTCTCAATAGCCCCAAATCTTTCTAGCACTCCAATCCCTCCACCACCCCAATCTCTCTTTCATCCCTTTACATCGCCCCAGTCTCCCCATGGCCCCTCTCTCTGACTTCTGTTACCCCCAGCCCCTTCTATCGATCTCTGCCCAAGTCTGTCTCTCCAGTTGCTTGTTTACCTCACTTGAACCTCACTTTCTCCATTTTCACAGCCTTTTTAACTTCCAAATAGAGCATCACAACTGTCTCTCATCTAATCCATCTCCACAACCTCCGCTTGCCCCAATTGCTCCATAGGCCACTTTCTATTACCCCAATTTCTCTACCGCCCCAATCTCCATATCACCCCCAAACTATACCCATTTGATGCATCATTCTAATTTATTGACTGAATCTCTCTAGCACTCCGGTCGCTCACTATGAACCTTTTATTGTCCCACTGTCTCCTTAGCTCCAATCTACCAGTCCTATATTCATCCCCAAATCTATTTCCTAATTTCTCCATCACTACATTCCCTTTATCACCCTAATCTCTACGCTGCCCTGATCTTTCTATTGACCCCTATATATACCTTCAACCTGCATAAACTATTGCCCCACAGGTCCATAGCATAATCTCACTGTTGTGCTCATCTGAGCCCCAATCTAACACTAAAATATCTCTGACACCCCATCATCATCCTAATCTTTTCATAACCTCAATCTTTCAACCCTTTGTCTCGGTCACTCTAATCTATCACCCCAGCCCCATTATTGCCTCAGTTTCACTATGGTCAGAATATCTCTATCGCCCCAGTTTCTTGACCCCCATCATGTAGTCCTAATTCTCAATTACCTCCAATACTCTAATGCCTCAAGTCTCTATCCTCCGTATCTCTTACGCCCCAGCACCCTTACAGTTTCTCTCTCATACAATCCATCAGTTGACCTAAACCCTCTATGGCTTCAAAATCTGTGTCTTTCAAACCAATCCCTCCATCCCCGAAATCTATTGCCCCAGTTTCTATCCATAGTCCCTCTGTTACTCCAATCCCTCTGTCGAACTAATCTATTACCTCGATCTTTTCATTGCATCTAAATGTTTACGGCCCAAGTGACAATCTCAGCAATCCAACTCACATGCACTCTCTCCAAAGACCATGCCTCTCAACCGAGGTTAAAACAGGCATTTATTGAGTAAAGTTCTATTGGGCAGATCCCCTCTGTATCTGAAGGACAAATTACGTTATTACTGTCCTTCTCGCACTCTAAGATACAGCGACAAGGAGCTTCTGTCCATACCTTGTATTCGTGCCTCAAGATATGGGGGCAGAGCTTTCTCCTATACTGCTCCGAGGGCGGGGAATCAGCTTTCAGGCTACCTCCGTGGCTGTGTGTACTTTGCCCAATTCAAAAGATTGCTAAAAACCTAACTGTTTTAATGAGTAGATGGGACATATGAGGAGGTCTAACGCCGAGATACACCTCCGGGTGTGATTAGTTGCGCTTTACTAAATAGATATAACATAACATAACATACGTTCCCACTGGAGATAATAGGAGGTTTAGCCTATTGACGTGAATCAAAGCGTGAGTTAATTGAATCAATGGAGATTTTGATTTCATTACAAGACCGGAGGCTAACATTATGCATAATCATTTATTATGCCACTCCTGTTAGCAGCCCTTTAAAGATCTTCATACCAAATAACAATCCAGAACTGGAATTCTTAAAAATATCAAAAGTCTCTAACATAGAACTCTCTCCCTCTTTTAAATACTGCTCCTGATCAGATAAGTAGCCTTTGGTTTTATCTAACAAATGTTATGTTAAGTATTTTGGTATGTGATGTTTTGAGTTTGTAAGAGTGCTTGTAGTTTTCAGAAGCAGATTGTATGTGTGAACGAGTGAATATTCATTTCATTAGGATTGTAGTTTTATTTGTTGTTATTAAGAAAATAGTTTTGAATGTATAATATATGTTATTAGTAGGATTTAAAATAGTGTGATGTTTATTGTTTATGTACAGATTGAATATTTATGACATTTTGGTTGAATCAGTAGGATTCGAGGGAATCTCTTACCGTTGATCGAGCTCAAGGAGGAGCGGGACGATCAGGCTTGTGCACGTTCTTTTCTCGTGCAGTATTCTTTATGTTGGCGAGCGGTAAGGGGAGCGTGAGTGCTCAGGCTTGTGGCGCGTTCTCTTCGCTTGCACGTTGTTATTGTCCTTTTGAATTTAAGTAATGAAAAAAAAAGGGGATAGACGTGTACGCACGTAAGAGAAAGCAGGATATGATTGGCTACTCGTGATCTCGCGCGATCATTGTAGCCATCATGCTTTGGGCAAAATTTTATGGAAAGTTGTGGTGACACGGAGAAAGGCTGTTTGACTGCGTTGCTAAGCAACAAGTTTATGCTAGAGACGATCGATTAACGGAATCTTTTACCGGTCAGTGGATAAACAAGTGGGTGCTTTAGATCTGCTGTAGTTTAGGAGTAATTTATTTGGAGTTAGTGTTTTAGAGTTTAAGAAGGGTTTTAAGAAGAATTAATTCAGAGGAGAATGTTGTTGTTCAGTCACAGGTAGCAGAAGGGAGAGTTAGTGAGGATAGTCTTAGGAGATTAATACAGAATGAGCTGAAAGCTTCTATGAGGGAAGCAGTGGAAATTGTTTTAGATAAGAAGAGAAAAGGTGATAGGTCAGAGGAGGCTTTCTGGTCTCGTTCTGATGAGGAAGTAGAAAGAGGAGGAAAGAAGCAAAATAAATCAAAACATTTGGATAAGAGAAGAAAGGATGGATTTAACTCCATCACTAGGAATGGTGTCCATGGCGGCACAAAGAGAAAAGGTGTCCTTGGCGACACGCAGGATCAGTTTGATGAGGACGATCAGATGGAAACAGAAAACACAGTGATAGAAGGGTCAGGTACATTTTATGATGAGTATATTTTTGATATGGATCAAGATGACGATTTGAATGAAGACTTAAATGATGATGTAGCAACATCAAGCAAGTCAGTTGTCAGAGATCCTTTAGGGGCTGAAATGTCCAATCCTTTTGAGCTACGACATCCTAGGAGTGCTGATTGGTGGCCATTGGACCACGTCAGTAAATTCATTTAGAAATGGATTAGGAAACCACTTGAAAAGGAGGTCAGGAATATTTTAAAAGCAGAGTGTTCAAGACCTCTAAGTGAGAGTAAGTTTTGTTATATGCCTAACCTGGACCCTGAGTTAATTACTTATTTGTACAAGTTGGATAGAGACCCTCGCAAGGGTCTAGAGCGCTCATTAAAGCAATGCCAGGATACATTATTAGATATACTAGTGTTGGAATAAAAAAAATCCTACTTATGCGTTATTACATGTATGTTAGCATTCGCTGCACCATTTTATATGTTGACACCATTTTGAGTTACAATCGAAACTTATACTCTGCTATTTCCGAGAAAAGGCCTCAGTTAGATTCTGTTTCTCCAAGGTTAGGTTTTGCTTCGCTAATGAATACACTGTTCCTATTAACACAAAACTTTCCCCTTAGATAGAAACCCTCTCCCACTTGTCTAGTGCCAGGCACAGGCAGAATGACTTTGACTGTTAGATAGTGTGTGCCCAGCTGCAGAATCGAAACTTATTTTTTGCATTCCACTGTTCTGTTGTATCTGCTTGTAAAATTCCATTGTAGGCGGGCCTTTATTAGTTCTGAAATGTACATAATGTATCTTTGTGCTTGCTGATCCCAGTCCCTCTGCAGCACTCCTAAGCGACTGGGCAGACTGGGCTCTGTCTGAGTGTACTCTGAATAAACAGATATTGGTTTGAATTCTCTACTGTCTGACCGACTCTTCATTTGGTATGGAAGGCTGAGATGTGGTCTTGTGTGACCCGGGTGACCCAAATTGGGTCACTTCCTTCACTAGGTCCTCTGGTAAAAATAATGGACATGGCAGAGGAGGCTCACTTGAATGGTGAGCAGGTGGATGTGGAGTTGCTAAGAGGCTGGAGCCAAAGGGCGTTGGTGTTTCTAGGGAATGTTAATGCAGGTTTATTGACAAAGAGAAGGAAATCAATTTTAATGAAAATTAACCCTAAGTTGGGTGAGATGGCAGAGAAGGAAATGAGTAATGAGGGGAAAGGTTTACTTTTTGGAGAAGGTATGATGAAAGGTTTAGGAAAGCATGTAGCCACTTATACGGCCTTAGATAAGGCAAAATACAATATGAGGAAGGTGTTCGAAGGGGTTTTTGGAAGAGCCAGCAGACGGGGATCTTATGCTGGCCGCGGATTCCAGAGATCCCAGTACAACTTCTTGAACAGGGGAGCAGGAAGAAGTTTCCAAGGCTCCTCTGGATTTTTTCCACAACGTGGTCGTTTTGGAAGAGCAAGGAGTGGAAATCAAGGCAGAGGTCAAACAGCTGCCAGTTCAAGAGGTGAGTACGGAGATTTCTTTTGGTTTATCCCAAGGAAAAGTAGGAGGACGTTTACGACTATTTCAGGACGAATGGAAAAGGATCACAAGGGATCGATGGGCTCTCAATACAGTTCAAGGGTTTGAGATAGAATTTCTAAAAAGACCAGAGCAAACTATAGAACCAAAAGAGTTAAATTTAGCTCAGGAAAAAATGAGATTAGCAGACAAGGAAATAGATGCTATGTTGCAGAAAGGTGCCATCTGTATGGTAGAGGATAAAATGAGAAGATATGTAAGCACTTTGTTTCTGGTGGAAAAAATGGACAAAGGGTGGAGACCAGTTATAAATTTGAGAGGGTTAAACCAGAACTTGGTTTACAGACACTACAAGATGGAGGGTATCCATCTTCTACAAGACATTTTGCAGAAAGGATATTGAATGGAAAAATTAGATTTGAAGGATGCGTATTTTACAATACCAATGAAGGAGGAGAGTCAGAGTTATATGCAGTTCAGGTGGAGAGGAAAATTATACCAATGGCCTTTCATCGGCACTGTTGTGTTTTTCAAAGGTGATGAGAGTAGTTGTGGCCTTTTTAAGGGAGAGAGGTTTCCGGTCGATTGTTTACTTGGACGATATTTTGATTATGTCTCAGGATGCAGAAGAATTGAGGATTCAGTTGCAGGAAACAATCCAACTTTTAGAGAAGTTGGGTTTTTTAATAAACAAGGAGAAGTCTGTTTTGATTGCGTCACAGAGTATGGAGTTGTTGGAATTCAAGATAGATTCAATAGGAGAAGTATTGAAGTTACCAGTGAAAAAGGTGAGTAAGATAAAGAAAGAGGTTGTACAAGTGTTGCGAAAAGAAACATTATCCTTAAGGGATTTGGCAAGAGTTTTGGGTTTGTATTCTTCTTCAATCCAAGTGATTTTTCCAGGCCCTTTGTATTATTGTGCATTGCAGAGGGTGAAGGTGGAAGCTCTGAGAAGAGGTTTATGGTATGGGGACCAAGTGAAGTTGGATTGGGAAGCAAAGGAGGAATTAGGTTGGCGGTTACACAACTTGGAGGCATGGAATGGAAGGGCGATCTTTGGTTGCATACCGGGTTTTGTTTTAGAGACGGATTCCAGTGGCTCCAGTTGGGGGGCACGATTGGGAGCGAAGGAGACAGGCGGTGCATGGACGGATTTGGAGAGGAAGATGCACATAAATTGCCTAGAATTAACAGCAGGTTTATTCGCATTAAGGAGTTTCAGGAGGAGGTTCAGGGACGTACAGTGTTGTTAAAGATGGACAATATTTCAGTGGTTTGTTACATAAACAGGCTGGGAGGTTGCAGGTCAAAGGATCTTTCGGATATTGCAAAGGAATTTTGGAGTTTTTGTCCGGAACACAAGATTGCATTAAGAGCAGAGTACCTTCCTGGGAGCATGAATGCAGTGGTGGATTGGAACTCGAGATATGTAAAAGACTACAGCGATTGGATGCTGAATCGAGTTTATTTTGCGAAGATAGATGGGAAGTTTGGTCTAATAGAAGTGAATATATTTGCAACAAGATTGACATATCAGGTGGAAAGGTATTTCAGTTGGGTACCAGATCCAGGAGCGGAAGCAATAGATGCTTTTCAACAGAGTTGGACAGTAGTGAAGGGGTACGCTTTCCTCCATTTGCAATGATTCAGAGGGTTCTTCTGAAGACGAGGAAGGAGAGATGCCAGTTGGTTCTAGTCACCCCTTTCTGGGTGTCTCAAGCGTGGTTTCCAGGAGTGTTGGAATTAGCATGCGAGGTGCCCTTGATGATTTCGGCAAGGGAAGGATTGTTGGCCAACAAGATAGGGGAGGAGCACCCTCTTGTTTTGGAAGGAGTATTGAACCTTCTTGTTTGGAAGGTGTCAGGTGTTCTGGAGCATTCAGAGGTCTTTCGCAAGGGGCTGCAGAATTACTTGAGGTGTCTTGGGCACCAGGAACTAGGAGAAGATATAAGGGAGTTTGGAAATTTTGGGCGAGTTGGTGCTTGGAGAGGAATTTGGATCCCATGGAGGCGCCTGTGGTAGAAGTGGTGAATTTTCTGGTGGAGAATTTTGAGAAAGGTTTAAGTTATAGAACAATAAACTGTTATAGGTCTGCAATTTGTGCAGGTCATTCGGTGGTTGGTGGCAAGACAGTTGGAAGTAATGCATTGGTTTGTAGAATTTTGAAAGGTATGTGGATTAGGATACCTCCTACAGCTAGGTATGACGTTTTATGGGATGTTAATTTGGTTTTAAAGCTTTTTATGGACTGGCCAACAAACAAGTATTTCTCTAATAAGATTATTACAGTTAAGTTAGCAACTTTGTTGTGTTTGATTTCATGTAAGAGGGTATCAGATGGCAAGGGTCTGGAGGTAAGTAATAGAGTGTTTGGCCCAGATGGTGTATTTTGAGAACTAAAACTATAACAAGTTCGATTTTTTATCCTAGGTTTGAAGATTGTAAGAATCTTTGCGTTGTAGAGTGCTTAAGGGAGTATGAGTGCAGGATGCAGGAGAAGAGAGGTCATGGGGTGCATAAGTTGTTGATTTCTTTTTGTTAAACCCTTTGGGGCGGTAAGTACGGCTACAATTTCGAGATGGGTGAAGTTTGCAATGAAGGAGGCTGGAGTGAAGGTGGGGAGATTAAAGCACATTCAGTAAGAGGTGCTATGGCAAGTAAGGCTTGTTGGTCTGGTGTAAGTTTGGAAAGGATCATGAAGGCAGCAGATTGGTCTAACGTGGGTACTTTTGCATGGCACTACTTTAGACCAATCGAGCGCATGTCGGATGTTGTGTTGAAGGGCTTTCAACATGCATAATGGTAGCCTCCGGTCTTGTAATGAAATGGCGATTCTCAGATTAACATGACAAGAGAATCAGGATTTCATTAAAGACGCGGAGGCTAACATTAACCACCCCTTCCCCCCGCCACTCCCTAGGAGTTTTTTAGAATGTGATTAAAAAAAATGAAAAATTATGTTTGATGATTTAGAAATGGGAAAGCTTTTTTCATAGAGTTTAAGAAACATTTTGCAGGTTTATGAGAGGAAATAGAGGTTGAAAGAAAATAGGATTTTAATATTGTTCTTTGTTTTCAGATGCACAGATGTAAGCGACAAGAGTCATGGATAAGTCGGATGGAGAAGAAGAAGTGTTTATCTTCACAGTTTCGCATTTAAAGAGGGAGAGAGTTCCATGTTAGAGACATTTGATTTTTTTAAGAATTCCAGTTCTGGATTGTTATTTGGTATGAAGATTCTTTAAAGGGCTGCTGACAGGAGTGGCATAATAAACGATTATGCATAATGTTAGCCCCGCGTCTTTAATGAAATCCTGATTCGCTTCTCATGTTAATCTGAGAATCGTCATTCTATTTAAGTCTATGGAGAGTTGAGTCCATTGATGTTAATGGTGGTGTGGGTCCATGGAAGTCCGAGCCCATTGAAGTCCATGAAAGTCAGATCCCATGGAAGTCAGTGGAGCTGCTGGGAGCCCAATCTGTCAATGTAGAAGATGAATTGTTCTGCAGGGAGAGTGAGATTTGAAGAGCAGATGTCCCAGTTGGAGACTGTGGGAAGTATTTGAAATGTTGGGAGGGAGAGAGTAATTACAAGGCGTGGGACAGGTCAGTTAATAACTATGCCTAACGCCTCCTTTTCCTGTCCTCCACTCTCCTCTCTCCCCTCTAAGTGAGTATGGTGCCAACTCTCCCTGCCACGCCCACAGGGTACAGGCCTGGATTCACCTCTAAGGCGCAAGAACCAGTAATAACCACGCCCGCTCCCATCCCTCCAAGACAGCTCTGGTGGACGGCAAGCTTTTAAAAAGGTGCAGCACCGATGCTGGCATTGCCCAGGGTCTGGAATGTGTGCATTCAAACCCTTTTCAAAGAGGCTGGCACCAGTGTGCCCATCTAGAGCATGGTTAGCATAGCCGGGCTGCTCCAAATAACAATGTCTTACTAATTAAAGGCGACTTCTCAATAGGTGGAAACCCAAAGAATCAGCACAAAACACAGGACCATCAGTATGGCGACGTGGAATGTCAGAGATAATGGTGCCAGATCTTACATGTTCACTCACTCATACACCTCTACCTTCTACTCAGTGAGTTAAGCACCCGCTCCAGAGATCAGTCTCCAACCTGCCTGTCACTCATGCCTTAACTGTGCATGTTCTATGAGCGATGAAAGCTTGTACTAGCCAGCCCCGCTGGATCTGTCCTGCAGGGAATGGAAGATTACACTCATTCTCTTCTGTGAGAGAGGGAAGCCAAACTTTTCTTTTTAAATGTGTTCTATTTTCTTTAAGGAAAATAGGCTTCATTTAAAAAAAAAAAAAATGATTATTTTATTTAAAAGCAATCACAGACATGATGGTCTCCTGATGTGACCCACTATGATTCAATATTTTGCAAACCGCCCTATGAGTACATGGATCAGTTTAAACAAGGTCAAACTGGTTGTAAAAATACAGGTCGTAAATTGAGATCAGTATTTTCCACCCAGTGTTTAGTGCATCTGGTCCTAATCACTTCATAAGTGCTTACGACAAACAATGATTTCGAGGCAGGGTTTTTACTTGGTTGTACCCCTGTTTATAAGAGATACGCATGCACAGAACGAATGTCAAATGTATCTGTCTGTACAACTAATTATGCTGATAACGATTTAAATAGCACTTCATTTATTTTTTAATTTATTTTTATAGTGCTACTCCTTCCAATGTTGGGTGTGAGAGAACTATACAGCACACAATGAATCATGCATTTGTGTAAATCAATGTACAGGAAATGTTACATAAGACAGCGAGAGTCACAATGTGTATGAATCACACATGGTCCATCCTGGCAGGCGCTACATGTTACAAGGGCTTGGTTTGGAGAAACACAAAGTCGAGATCTCATATGGGTCGCTGTGGTTGGAGTTGTCTGTACTAATAAGACTTTGTTACTACCCAAAAGAGCCCTTGTTAGAAACTATCGAAAAAAATTAAGGACAAAAACATAAGGTTTTAATCCTATGACTTGCAGTTTGCATGCATCTCCTCAATGCTGGTTCATAGCTCACTGTGCTATATATGAAGGATTGTAGCTTATCAACTGCAAGTAACGGAAGCATCTCTGTTACATAACCAATAACCCACTGAGCTATCTACATGAAATGCAAACCTACGATAGTGCAGCAGGCACATTAAACTTCTTTACTATTTTATGAATGAGTCAAAACTGTAACTAGACCAAAGACATCTCTCCAGCAAACGCATTCACCACCACAGTTACCGTACCATTATTACCCCCTGAAAATTGATGGGCACCCAAGGACCTCGGCAGCAGGTGCCTTAACCCCATATCTCAAAGTGCAGACTGTAAGTGAAAAACTGAGAAAGCCAGAACAGATTTACTGTCACATTTGTCCAAGCAGAAGGTGCAGACAGGTCCTGGAGAGACTCCAGCAATGGATGAATGAGGCTGAAATGTTATCGCCCTTCCCGGCTGGGTTTAGAGCTAACATCTGCACAGTACACCCAGTTTTCAGGCCAGCCCTCCTTGTGGAAACACATTAAGTGAAATAAAGACCATCCTTATGTGGCCTTTGTCGATCTGAGGGCTGCCTTTGATCTACCAGAGGGACAAACTATGGGACATTAGTTGTTCCTTACAGGCTGCTACACATAGATTCATAGATTTATCGCCCTATTCTCAAGCTGGTGCAAACTGCCGATCTCGCCAGTTTTCCAGCGATAGCTTCCGCAAAAAACATCGCCACGGATGAGAGCGACAACTAACTCTAATGATTTGCAGAGTAGGCGTTCCTGTGCAAAAACACACGAAAATACCACTTCGCGATATTCTCAACGACAGCCAGATCTGGGATGCGATCCAAAACCAGGCGATAAGGCGCGTTAGCAGCAGGGATTTAACACCTGCCTTTTACTGGTGTTTAGCAGGACGACAACCAGCAGTATGAAAGGGAGCCCAGCCCAGAGCCACATCTGAAGACCAACACATGTCATGGAGCTACTGATCATGCAGCTCGGAGACCCAAGAGGTCCACAACACCCACCGCCACCACCCCCAGGACCCCCCGCGCCCTCCCCCCCGGACTACCACCGAGGCAGCGCAGAACAAGACAGCTGATCTTCCGAAAACGGCATGGCCCCTCAGCCACACAATTGCAGAATGTGGGGAGAGGTGGGAACCAAGTATGTGTGAAGGAGGCAAGTCACCCATGAATAAGAATGTACACAATGCCAAGTGTGGCGGTGATGTGCTGGACAGACTTCAGTATGCAGAGCACAGACATGTCCATGTGGACATATACTGCTGGTGTTTGTAGTGTTGTGGACAGTGGACGCAACCATGTCACCTCAGGCAGTGGGGAAGACCTCGGTCATGTAGCTGTGTTGTCCCCCCCTGTAAGTGTAAGCGGAGTGGGCTTGTCCGGCGTACACCAGTCCAGCGTAGGAGTGTGAATAAATAGGCCGGGGCTCTGGGCGTGGTTCACTACCGGGATGGCCAAACCGTCTGCCAGGGCGGCGCCCCTCACCCTGCCACGAGTCTGCCGCCGTGACTGCCAGCCTCCTCAGCCGATCGCTGGCTTCCGCGACACAGGCCCCCAGCGCACCCAGCGGCACAGCACCGTGGAGTTATGTGTGTGATGACTACTGCCTTTGGCCTACACTGCGGTCAGCAGGTCCCCCAATTCAAATTGAGTCTTGATTTATTTATGGCGCAGTCCAATAGGCAACAGACATTGCTTCCAGTGCGGCCCGCCCCGAAGACGCATCATCGCAGGCTGCGCACCCGCTGAGCGCTTCAGGTGCCACTAACTCTGTGCAGCTCAAGTCAATGCCACGTGGCTGTGGGCCCTTGCTGACCACTGCCTCCGGCCTACACTGTGGTCAGCAGGGTTCAAAACATATCAAATCCAATCCTGACCTGCAAGGACACGCCATCATCGCTGGCTGCACACCCGCTGAGCGCTTCAGGTGCCACTAACTCTGTGCAGCTCAAGTCAACGCCACGTGGCTTTGGGCCTTTGCTGACCGCTGCCTCCGGCCTACACTGCGGTCAGCAGGGCTCACACATATCAAATCCAATCCTGACCTGCAAGGACACGCCATCATCGCTGGCTGCACACCCGCCACCGCCGGCAGGACCACCTCCAACCAACAACTGCCAGAGTCGGAGGAGTCTTACAGCCAGCCTATCAAAGTTGCTCACACCTGTCTTGGATGCCATCATCAGCTTGATACCCTGCTCAGCTCTTCAGGTACCACTAACTCAGTGCACCACAAGTCATGGACCCTTTATGATTGAGTCTTGTGTGTGTGTTGTCAGAGCTGGTGCCGCTACCTCAGTGCACCACAAGTCATGGACCCTATATGATTGAGACTTGTGTGTGTGATCCGATGATCACTGTTCTAGTTGTTGCCAGCACCAACCACTCCCTGAGGGCTGGCTTACACTCACCCCACACCCATCCAGCACAGGCGTCACTGGACATGTGACCCTGGTAATAAAAAGGGGCCGGGCGCACGTGCCCGTAGCCAGTTCCACTTTCTATCTAAGTGTGTCCGTGTGGCCATTATGTATGCATGATGGCCCCGGGCCCTACCACATTACATTGTGCTGTGGACAGCGGATGCAACCATGTCACCTCAAGCAGTGGGTAAGACCTTGGACACGTAGCTTTGTCGTCCCCCCCCCTGTAAGCGTAAGCGGAGTGGGCTGGGCCGGCGTACGCCAGTCCAGCGTAGGGGTGTGAAGAATTTGCCCGGGGCTCTGGGCGTGGTTCAGTTCTGGCCTGGACAAGGAAGTGACTAATGCGTGTGTCTCTGTTGTAGTGTCGGCGCCACCCGGCCCGCAATCGACAATGTTGCAATGTAGCATGCACACAGAGGGTGGGCTCGCACGAACGGAGAAATGAAGGAGCGCAAGACCGCTCGGGGTCTTGGCTCATACATGCCAAGTGTTGTGTGTATCTGTATTGCCGCAGCATGAGCCAAATGCCTAGCCTTAATCACAGCGCGAGTTCAGCCAGGCATGAACTCTACATCTGTGTCTGCCCTATCCTTCCCACAGGCCTACACTCACGTGGCCCCCCACCTTCAACGGCCAACATCACAGTGTCGTTGTCAGGCTTGTGGACATGCGCAGACAGGCATGACAATGGTGTGCCGTAGGAGTCCAAGTGATGCAACCGCGCAGCGCACACGAGTAAATAGGCTCGGGGGGAGGGAGGAGCAGCTGTGAGGCAACATAACACACAGTGATGCCCCTCATTTGCCACATGCAAGACATGTCAAACATGAATCCCAAAGTCGCACACATCCCACCCCCAACAAGCCACATCACATTTCCTGAATGCAAGCAGGTGACAAACTAACATTAGGGATGAAAGCTCCTTTGTCTGAACTATCAGGCGGAAGCACATCTGCACTTCTGACCTCGGAATTGCATGTGCCCGGCACCCCCTGACAGATACTATAGCAGCTGATGACTACTCCCACACTACGCACAGCCCGACGAAAGACCAACGTATACACACACAGAAGTCCTTGCTCGAAGTTATCTTGCATGGAGTGGCCTTCACACTTACTCCCACACCATCCCAGGCGTACAACCGTTGCACACTAAAACAACTCATTGATCCGAGCTGTGGCATTTCATCCACAGAACTGGCGCAGGTCAGAACAGTGCCGCTTCAACCAGAGCCACTAACGCAATGGCAGAACATCCCGGACACATGAACAACCCCTGTCACGTGGAACTGTACCGTGCACGTATACTGCATTTACTGGGGGCACTGCCATTGGCAGTGCTGCAGATCAGTTACCGGCTAAGCTTCCGCCTTGCCAACGTCACCTGCGTTCAGACTGTGTTGCATTGTCGATCGTGCATATTTGAGTGGTCCATGGATGTCTGCTTATCCAACAGGACAGTAGCTGAACTGGATTTTGACATGTGTGTGCGCCCCCTGTTGGCCCACGACCAGGAGTGTCACAGTGATACCCGTTTATGGGATGCCTTGATACTTGGCATACATGCTGGCAGCTGGACCTGGGAGATTGCACAACTCCTCGTGTGCAGTGACCACATTGAACCGCTCACCTATTGGGCTGTAGTGCTAATTGGTGAAAGGGGGTGGGTGCAGCACATCTGTCCGGACCTGCTAATGGATTGCCTCGCCGTCCTGTTTGATGAAGTCGACAACGACCTCATGTTGGAAATGATAGCCTACGAAGCTGCAATCGCTTTCATGGACGAGTAACTACCTACCTGCAGCCACAACAGAATGGAACCCATTGCACATGTCCCAACACCTTGTTGCATCTTGGAGATCTGGTCACATATCCCACGACAACAGTGGACATGGCTGCATTCGCCTGGACATGAGCGGACAACAACGCGGGTTAACACACACCTGTGAAAGGTGAGGCACTCCCCCGGAGTGCACAGCGGCGCTTGGCAACGTTCCTCATTCTGACATACTGATGCATTGGTCTGCATGTTGTGGCACTTATCTTGCCCATACTGACACGCATATTCTAATAAAGTCTACACGTCTTCACTTGGATTCAACTGTGATGAGTGTTGATTTTAATGACAATGTGTGTCTCACTGCCTATCTGGGTCACGGCCATACATGCGCATTGATAGCATTACCCAGGGAGTAGCTTTTTGTGGAATCACTGTCCCTACATACATCCATACTTTCATACTTGACTGATCATAGCCATGACACATCTGTGTGAATTAGAATGTTTTATTTGCATTCAGTGGAGTGTTGAAGCTGGACCAGTACAGGGCCATGCAAACCCCACTTTACATTGTTGCCCCGTGGAGGGCCAGCCAGAGTCCTTTAGGGATTGACACGTTCATCGGAAGAGGAAGACTTCAGTCCGCAGTGTGATTGCTGTGTCATTGGTAACCAAAAAAAACATGGCAGTCCATGTCGAGGTCCAAGGTGAGTGTCGCTGAGTGTATCGGGGATAGTGGAAGGTGTTATTCCAGGGCATGATGCAGAGGGCAGAACCAAGCTGAAACAGGCCATATGGCGGAGATGAATGCTACCACTTCATTCTTACCACAAAGCCAGATTCATCATCATCTTCGTCCTCTGATGTGTCAGGTGCCTCACATGTGGGTGGTGGTGTTTAGTCTGCATCACTGTGTGGCAGTGACACATCAGGGGCCGGAGGTGGAATGTCTGCCGCACTGTGTGGCACTGACACTTCAGGGGGCGGAGATGTGGCTGGAGTAGTAGCAGCAGCATTCATCCGCACCAGGCCTTGTGGCGGCAATGCCATGACGAGGATCTGCAGGGCATGGAAGATCACAGCTACATCTCGCTGGTGTGCAGCCGTGGCAAACATTCTTTCCGCCTGCATCCGCTCCAAGCTCTCCATCATTCTCCTTATGTGTCCCAACTCCTGGCTGACATCGCTGGAGCCACTCTGACTAGACAGTTGTTCTTGGCTCAGAGTCATGACTCCAGCGATGTCAGCCATGGATTGTTGGAGAGCATGGAGCGGACAGTGGGTGTCCGTTAGGGACTGTAAGTCGTCCCTGATGGGACTTAGACACCCACGTATGGCATCTAGTTTGGCAGCCATGAGGTCAAACCCCACCCGCAGCTGATCAGCCATCTTCTCCTGGCACCCTAACACACGGCGTTGGAATGCCATGTGTTGGTCGTGGGGGTCCTGGGAGACAGCCGTGGTGGTGGGTGCTTCCTGCTGTGTGGTCTGTGCAGGGGGTGGGGTCTCCTCGATGCAGCTGGGCTGCCCTGCTCCTGGAGGTGGGGTGCCGAAGCTGTCCATGAGCTGTTGGAGGGCGTCGGTGTCGATGTTGGGGAGGTCCTCTTCATCATCAGTGCTGAGTTGTTGGGTCTGCTCTGCAGGAGGTGTTGATTCTCCCTCTGCAATGTGAAGGGAGATGCAGATTGACATTGTGTTCACATGTATGTTCACGCATTGTACAAGTTTACTAACAGACTGCATGACAATGTGCATTGTGACTGTTTGTGTGGAGATGCCTATTTGATGTGGGACAGTTGACATTTCTACACCATCAGAGATGTGAGGTTGTACTTGTACATAATCATCTCACAGTTTCCTGCTATGCCAAATGCGAATTGCCATTTTCTACACACAAGCAGCAGCAGTTGTGTCCTCTGTTCTGTTGTGAAAGTGTTGCAGTTTGTACCACATTGTTGTCAATGTTGAGGTGCTCTGATTCTTATGTGTGTGTGCTGCATTGTGGGTGTGTTGCCCCTTCAGATCTGATTTGGCTGGCCCTTATCCCTTTCAGGCGGTGTGCCTTTCACTTCTGTGCTTATACAGTGCTGAGATGTTGCAGACTTGGGTAAATTGGGCTCTTGGTCGGAGTTGTGACTCTTGAGCATGGTTTGTCCGCAGATGTGCTATACTTAATTGTGAATGTGTGCCATTGTGCCCATCTCCCCCCGTCCCCCCAGTCCTTGGTCGTTACTCACCCTGTTGCTGTTGGCTCAGGTCATGTTGTGCAGTGTCCGGTCCCCCAACTCCTGCCACCGTCTCCCCAATGATGACTCGGGTCACCATCTCCTCCATCTCATCCAGCTCCTGGTGTGTCGCTGGACTCCCACCTCCAGTCTGCATTGCTGCTTTCAGGTTGGCTGCGAGTTTCAGCTTGGTTTTGCGCTTCACATCAGTCCAGCACTTCTTGCAGTCATCCACTTCCCTTCTCTTCACGCCGACTGCATTCACCTTGGCCAAGGTGGACTGCCATATTGTATTTTTAGTTGCCAATGACACAGTGGAGGTGATGAACAGTTGGTGGTGGTGTTCTGTCACCTCCGTAATGAGGATCTGGTTTTCCTGCGTACTGAAAGGCGGGTTCCTCTCCTTCTTCTCCTTGCCCTTCCCTGACCCCGAGGTCCCAGGCTGGTCCTCTGTGGGGCTTGTGGGGTTCTGGTTGTCCTCTGTACTTGCTCCGGCTACCTCCATGGTGCTTCGCAGTTGTTTGTGTTTTGTTTGTGTTTTTTGTTGCCGCTTTTATAGTGGTTTTTCCTGCCTGACTTGTGGGACTTGCAGGCCTGGCGCTGCTTATCGCTGAATTTTTTATCGCAGTTGAGCCCATCGCAACTTTTTCCACGTTACGGTTTAGATTTTTATCGCCGTCCCGGTAATTTTATCGCGGACATTTGACGCGTTATCGGGAAACTATCGCATGTTACCGCCGTGTTGAGAATACGACGTTAACACTGAGTTATTTTCCCGCGATAGAAGGCGATATGAAAAATTGCGTTAACCTATTTTGGCGATGATTATCGCACGTTCTTGAGAATATCCCCCAAAGAGTAGTAAATTTGACCCATTATTTTTTTATTTCCTTTGATTGTTCATATTTCCTGGTGCAGTTTTTACTTTGAATTTTTCGGGGTTTTGTGGTATCAAATGACTGTGGATTACTTCTGTGGTTTTAATTTGAAGATTTCATTTTTGCATTTTTTTATTTACTTTGTTTTTACTTTTTGTAGTTTGGTAGATGGTTTATTATAGTGATATAGTGCATTATTTCTAGATAGTCTACTCCCTTTCTTTACAAAGAGTCTGACTTTGAATTAAAGAATTTCGAACATTTTCATTCATTTTTGGTTTGATTTGGTTTACTGACTTTTCTGTCCTTAGCTGTTGGTAGCTTTGTTCTTTCTGGATAGCTTCTATGAATTTGTATAGTGTTGGTTGGGTTTGTCCTAGTGTGGTTAGGAAAGCAGTGTGCCATCCTTCCACTGCATTGTTTGTTTTGACTTGTTGAGCCATGGTGCTGTTATAGGCCTTACACCATGGTATTACAATTTGGGTTGGCAGCTGTGTCCAGATCGGTGCAGTCTGCCAACCCAAGTGTCCAAGTGTCTTCGAAGAAGTCCATTAGTGGACTTAGGGCACGATTTATATCTTGGCGGTAAGCATACCACATTGCAATAGTGACAGAGTATTCTTACCCCCAAGTTAATGGTCCACTCGCACGATTTAGATGCGGGCGAACCATAGGTTTGGCTACAGAGGTGACTACTACATCACTGCCATAGACAAACTTCTCCAATGGCCTCACAGAGTAAGGGATATGGCTATATGTCCCCCTACCTAATGAGGATAGGCGGTCATATGGACATTTTTTTACTGTCCATCACCACTAGTCAATCCCTGGCAATGAGGGACAGTAAACAATGAAGTATTTGCAATTGAAGATGACTCTCCTGGTTAAGGGTCCATTTTCTTTTTATTTTCAACAAGAAAATCCTTTTCCATGATTTTATTTTTGAAAAGAAAAAGAAAACTGTTTGATGCAGGGCTCCGCCAGAAAGACGGAGCCTTGCACCAAGCAGTGAAGATCATTAACAGGAACCACTGTGACTACAGTATCTCCCAAAACATTATAAATGACTGCCAGCTTGGCGGTCATTTATAAATTTGGCGGTCTGTCTCTCCACCAAGGCAAAGGAGCAATCTACTCCATCCTCCTGGTGGAACAATGAGCCGTCCGTCAACAAATAAAACAGGCCCTTGGTTTTTGTTAATTTGTTTGGTAAAATAGGGATTCTAGAAGCATGTTGGAATGACTAGCTACGTCTGTTACAGGTACATATTCTAGGGATATTAACTTTTTAATTTCAAAAGCAAACTGGCTCTTTGTTGCCTATTCTGCACTTAGTGCAGGTTATTGCAGATGTTTCAAAATGCTTTGGATAAATAGCAACCTTGTATGACTGTGTGTGGGTATATTGCAGTATTGTTTGTTTCATTGGCTGCTCAAAGTCTGTAATAAAGTTGTTTGGAGAGTAGTTGTTTTTAGTTGGATGTGATTTACAAGTTCATAGTAAGTTGTGCTTTGTTTGTTAGGCAGCAGTGCATAAATGAGGGGCCACTTAGAGTTATGATATTCACTATCTTTGGTATCTATCTGTGTGAATAGTGGAGGGCACGCTTTACAAGTTCAATCAGTCAACCACGTTTCACATTGGCTTAGTCTTAGGAGGTTGTTTTCAATTGCAAGAATCATCATTCATCTGTTGTTTTTGTGATTGTTGTATAGGAAGAAGGAGAGATTGTTATGTGTAGTGGATTGGTGTATTGGAATCTGCACGTCTTGGTATCATCGAGAGGCACCAGGAGTTAGACATGTGGTGTTTTTAGTACATGATATAATTCTTTTTAAAGTAGGACTTGCTGGTACCTGTCCTGTAAGGAGTTCAGCTACTTTAGGGTGTAAGGACATGATTTAGAATTTGGTGGACCATGTTACTCCGTCACACACGTGACAGATATCCCATCCGCCGTATAACAAGTCCATTCTATCCTATGACACTTGCAATTCGGCAGACGGGATAGCCGTCACGTTTGTTATGGAGTAACCCATCGCCAAACTCTAAATCAGGCGCTATGTCTTATAAAATTATAGCATTGGCTTCTAGGTAACTAGTGCTCGCCTCTTCTAAATCTTGAAGTACCTGCCTTACTTCTATCTCTGATACATTTGAGGGAGTGGTTATGACGTCTGCCGTTATTTACAATATCGTTTTTAATTGTAGCCCTCCCATTTGCATAATATTTAGTACATTTACAATTTATGTTCATGGTGCTTGTGCTTTCCTGGCTAAATGTTTATACCATGTGTGAAAGGAATTGTTTCTGTGATGTAATATATGTGGCTCTTTCTGCACTTGTCGTAAAGTAGTATAGTTTTTAAATTTATGCTTTTGTAAAAAAGAATTATTATGTATGCCAATATCAATTAAACTAGGGGTGGGCGGAGTTCAGTGAGTCCTACTACGCGGAATTCGCAGACTCAAAAAAAAACTCTGCCGCGCTACGCGGAGTTCTGCTTGCGGGCGGAGCTTACCAGTGCGCTCGTTCGTGTTGCGTTGGGAACGCGTGAACAGCACTATGCAGTTCTCAAGTGTGTTTTTGCACTCTAAATCGCACGTGAACAGCACCACGCGGTCCGCATGGGCATGGCCAACTTGTTTTTCTGCTCTCTGTAATGGTGCTGGGCCTAAATGTTATCTGTCCTTAATCTTTCTAATCCTCCTCCTTTTTTACTTTTCTACCCCTAATTTTCATTTTTTATAATAGTGTGTGTTGCACCGCGGACCGTGATTCGGCCCGTGATGCTGCCCGCTTCTTCCTCGCGGGCCGTGATACAGCCCACGGCGCCTCACTCTATTCTTCAGGCACGTCGCGGTGCTGCGTGGCGGCCCGCTGTTGCCGTTTTGGCATCGCGGGTGAGTCCTGCGGCGCCTGCTCTCTTTCTGTATCAGGCAGGCTGCATACCTACGCAGCGGCCGGTTATCTGCCAATTTGCATGACAGGCTAGCCGCAACTCCAGTTTTGGAACTGCGGCTTCCTATTTTCCCATGTTTGGGCACTATATTCTTACCTTCCTTTCACTGGATATATATTTCTTTCTTCAATTCTTCTTGGGGCCATCTTGCCATCCCATGATTCCATAGTCTTCTTCCCAGAAGGCCTTGGGAAGTGTCTGCTCTACCAATTCAAGATGGTGACCTTCCTATTCCGTCCACTATCCATTTCCTTATCCAAGATGGTGGTTATTTACTTCCTGTTTGGTCACTTCCTGTTTGGTCAATTCCTGTTCCTGTTTGGTCACTTCCTATTCATGGGTATTTAAAGGGCTGAATCCTTCATTTCCTTGTGTTGCAACACTCTTTGCTCCTGCTGGTGTGTCCTCGCTCCTGGTGTATCTGTGATTCCTGCTGGGTTACCTTGTTACCGATTATAGTCTTCTATTCCGGTTTGGATTCCTTGCCTACTAATTCCTCCTTACTGGTAGATTCTTTCCTTCCTTTTCATTCCGGGAGTCCCCACTTCCATCAGAGGTTTTTCCCTACAGAGTTTTTTCCTCTTGGGACTCCTTTTGGAAGGCACGGTCTGCTTTGGCCTTTTTCCTTGTTGGCAGCACCGTGGCTACGAGAAGAGGTCGCCCTTACCTCGGACAGACCAGAACCCTCTAGAACCGAAGTCAAGGATCTCCCAAACACACCAGAACCGGTAAGAACACTACAAGTTGTGACAGATTGCAATGCCTAAAAACCCGTTTTGATACTGATGCCATGGATCTTCCTCAAACATCACCCCTGGAAGGGTCAGTAGAAGCAACACAAGCATTAGTGCAGACTGTACAACAACAAGCTCAAGAACTACAGCAGTTACATGAAGAAAATGTAGCTTTGCGCCAAGTGTTGGCTACTAAGACTAAGGCTACTAAGACGTCTGAAGAAGTCGGCACTCAAAGAACGACTGGACAACAACGCCCACGACAGCAAGGAACTTTTCAGCATCGTCAAAGAGTTCTCCAACCCCAGCGCCGGAAACAACGACATCACCCCCTCGCAAGACCTCTGCAACTCACTCGCCGCGTTCTTCCACCGCAAGATCACCGACATACATAACAGCTTCGACGCACAGACCACGCACCCTACCGCCGAACCAACGCCCGCCACCACCACCCTCTGCAACTGGACCCCGATCAACACCGAAGACACCACCCGCACGATGAACTCCATCCACTCCGGATCACCAACCGACCCCTGCCCACACCACGTCTTCAACAAAGCCGACGCCACCATCGCACCCCATCTCCGGGACATCATCAACTCCTCCTTCCACACCGCCACCTTCCCGGAGAGCTGGAAGCACGCCGAGCTTACCGCCCTCCTGAAGAAACCAACGGCGGACCCCACCGACCTCAAGAACTACCGTCCCATCTCGCTCCTTCCGTTTCCGGCCAAAGTCATCGAGAAGACCGTCAACAGACAGCTTGCCGCCTTCCTCGAGACGAATGGATCCTCGACCCCTCGCAGTCCGGGTTTCGGGCCAACCACAGCACCGAGACCGCCCTTATCGCAGCCACCGACGACATCAGAACCCTAACCGACAACGGGGAAACAGCAGCCCTCATCCTCTTGGACCTCTCCGCGGCGTTCGACACCGTCTGCCACCGCACCCTAGTGAAGCGCCTCAGCAACATCGGAATCCGAGAGAAAGCACTGGAATGGATCATCTCGTTCTCGCCGGAAGAACCCAGAGAGTCCGCCTCCCCCCGTTCAGATCCGAGGCCACCGAAGTCATCTGCGGCGTTCCACAAGGATCTTCACTCAGTCCAACCCTCTTCAACGTCTACATGAGCCCCTCGCAGCCATCGCACGCCAACACAACCTCAACATCATCTCCTACGCCGACGACACCCAGCTGATCCTCTCCTCACCAACGACCCCACCACCGCCAGAGCCAACCTACACGACGGGATGAGAGACGTCGCCGACTGGATGAGGAACAGCCGCCTTAAACTGAACTCAGACAAGACGGAAGTCCTCATCCTGGGCTCATCACCCTCCGCCTGGGACGACTCTTGGTGGCCCCCGGCCCTGGGCACCGCGCCCAAGCCAACGGACCACGCACGCAACCTGGGCTTCATCCTGGACTCCTCCCTGTCGATGACCAGACAAGTCAACGCCGTCTCATCTTCGTGCTTCAACACCCTGCGCATGCTCCGCAAGATCTTCAGATGGATCCCCACTGAAACCAGGAAGACCGTCACCCAGGCACTCGTCACCAGCCGACTGGACTATGGGAACACCCTCTACGCCGGAACCACAGCCAAACTCTCAAAAAGACTCCAGCGCATCCAGAACGCCTCCGCACGACTCATCCTGGACATCCCCCGACACAGCCACATCACCGGACACCTGAAAGACCTGCACTGGCTCCCCGTCAGCAAGAGAATCACGTTCAGACTCCTCACCCACGCACACAAGGCCCTCCACGACCTGGGCCCCAAGTACCTCAACGACCGCATGACCTTCTACACGCCCACCCGCCAGCTACGATCAACCAGCCACGCCCTCGCCACCGTACCACGCATCCGCAGAGCCACCGCCGGAGGAAGATCCTTCTCCTACCTGGCAGCCAAGACCTGGAACTCCCTCCCCACTCACCTTCGGCGAACCCAGGACCATCTCTCCTTCAGGAAGCAGCTCAAGACCTGGCTGTTCGAGCAGTAACTTACCCCTCCCCCAGCGCCTTGAGACCCTCCCGGGTGAGTAGCGCGCTCTATAAATGCCGTGATTGATTGATTGATGTACCCACAGTCTCTACCACCACTCCTCGTTATTCCGGATATCCCAATAAGTTGAAAGAATTTCTGGATTCCTTAACAGTATTTTTTGCGTTCCGCCCAGCCCAGTTTTCATTGGATAGAACTAAGGTTGGGTATATGATTAGTGCCTTGTCTGGTCCTGCATTGGCATAGGTGACTACTTTGGTAGCCTTGGAAGATCCACGGTTATCAAATTACATGTCCTTTCTTGCTGCCTTTAAACAAATGTTTCAAAGACCCGGCTTGGAGACTTCCACAGAAGAAGCCCTGTGTGACGTTCAACAGGGAAACCAGGATGTCCTGCAATACATCACGCACCTTAGAGAACTGGCTGCAGAAACCACTTGGGTGGAATGAACATTAGCTACTCTTTTTCGTAGAGGTCTACGAGAAGGCATTAATGACGAGTTGATGCATTCTCCTCGTGCTGAAACCATGACTGAACGAATGGATTTAGCGCTGTCTATTGAACATTGTCTCAATGAACGCCGATCAGAAAGACGAAAATCATGTGTCCATGCACATATAGGAATGACACGACCTGGTGCTCGAAGAACGGAAGTTCCTGTATCTGAAACACTCCCTTCATCAGGAGAACAACCAATGCAAATAAGTATGACCAGAGGACCGCTGTCCGAGGCCGAACAAGAATACAGGAGAAAACAGGGACTGTGCCTATATTGTGGTGTTTCTGGTCATATGGTTCACAATAGTCCTACCCGTCCACCGAGGCAGTCGAAAAATGCCAGATCCCGTCCTCAGTAAGAAGGGAGAGGACGGGATGATCTGGAATACCTTCAATCTGCACATCAAAAGAGACCTCAAATTCTCTTTTTCTTCTACCAATGTTCTTGCGGTTGTCTGATGGCACTAAAGAAGGCATATTGGCACTGTTAGATTGTGGAGCCAGTGGTATCTATTTGGACGAAAGATGGGCTACAGAGAGACAAATATGCCGTATTCCGAAGGACACTCCAGAACAAGTACATACAGTAGACGGCACTCCTCTTGTTTCCGGACCGGTCAAAGAAATGACATTGTCATTACAATTGACTTTTGGAAGACACCAAGAGTATTTATCCTTTGACCTGATAGACTCACCCAATCATATTATGATTTTAGGAATACCCTGGCTGATCAGACACAATCCTTACATCAACTGGGAGACTACATCCTCGCATTTTTGCCAACAATTATGTTATCCTACTGTGGAATACTGGTCCCCAAAAGAGATGCCTATAGTAAAACAGGAAGCATGTACCTCTGTTAGCACAGTCCAAGGTGTTCCTAGTCACCACCAAGGGTATGCAGATGGGTTTCAGAAACCGAAGAACTTGACACTGCCCCCTCACTGGGAGTTTGATTGTGCTATCTCTCTAGAACCCAGAGCAACAGTACCTTTTGGAAGAGTATACTCTCTTACTGAGCCCGAGAAGGAAACCCTTAGACAATATCTTGAAGAAAACCTTCAAAGTGGTTTGATCACCCGGTCCTCATCACCTGCTGGGGCACCTCTTTTTCTCGTACCAAAAAAGATAAAGGACCTTCTGCCTTGCATAGACTTCAGAGGTCTCAACAAGATCACTATCAAAGATCACTATCCTTTACCCTTGATTAAAGATATCTTGGAGTCTGTTAAAGGAGCACAAGTCTTTACAAAGCTAGACCTTAGGGGTGCCTACCATCTCCTTTGATTCAAAGAAGGAGATGAGTGGAAAACCGCTTTCAGAACACCCTTGGGCCATTGCGAATATCGAGTTATGCCCTTTGGATTAACCAATGCTCTGTGTATCTTTCAACGATTCATGGATAACGTGTACTCCGACCTCCTAATCAAATCGTTGTAATATATCTAGACGACATCTTGGTGTATTCTACTGCTCCTGAGTTACATTATGCACACTTTGCCCAAGTCCTGGAAAGACTACGTCAAAACAGCCTTTTCTGTAAGCCTGAAAAGTGTGAGTTTGACAAAACTGAAGTGGAATATTTAGGTTACCGGATCAACAAGACGGGTATTGCCATGGATCCACAAAAGGTAAAAGCTATTCTAGATTGGCCTTCGCCTTCAACAATCAAAGAAACCCAATGTTTCTTAGGCTTGACAATATTTTATTGCCAATTCTTCGATAATATTGCCCACCGTACAAGTTACATCTCTCAAACCTTAAAGAAAGAAAATCTCCGGCAAGGATTCAAATGGACTAAAGCAGCTGAGAGGGCCTTTCAGTCACTTAAACAGGTATTTACTCAAGCTCCTGATTTACATCATCCAGATACAACAAGGAAGTTTGTTGTAGAAACAGACGCTTCAGACAGAGCAATAGGTGCTGTGCTTCTACAACAACAACAACAAGACGACGACGGGCTTGGAACATCTAGTTTTTTACTTGTCCCATGTCCTGTCAGATTCCGAGAGGAACTACTCTGTTCTTGAGCGAGAGCTTTTGGCCATGACGTTAGCCTGTTGTGAGTGGAGACAGTTCTTAATGGGTACTGAGGAACCGTTTAAAATCAGAACGGATCACAGGAATCTACAATGCCTTTGCAGCCTCCTGTGTCAGAAAAGCAGGCAGGCCCGGTGGGCTTACTTTTTTAGCCAATACGATTTTACCATTACTTATAAACCCGGGTCTCAGAACAGTCTGGCAGATGCCTTATCCCGTCATTATCCGAAAAGTCTAACACTCCCACAACAAAACATAAATGAGCCACAACGGATCATTGGCAGAGTTCAATCATTCCTAGACAGAGTCCAATTAGGGTATACCTCCCTAAACCAAGAAGAATGGAAGAAGCTAAACGGTCAGATCACACAACGTGGTCAATTCTACTATCATGAAAGGGCATTATTCCTCCCAACGCAAAAGGTACCACTAGAAGCCCTGCAGATGTGTCATGATTCTCCTGTTGCTGGTCATCGTGGTGTTAAAAATACTCTTGAATTATTGCTTTGTTCTTTTTGGTGGCCGTCAGTAAGAAAGGATACTGAGACCTATGCATCCTCCTGTCCTGTCTGTGCCCAGGCCAAGACGCTTCACACAAAACCAGTGGGGTTACTTCAGCCCTTACCTGTTCCACCGGCTCCATGGCATACCATATCCACTGATTTCATATCCTCTCTGCCTCCTTCTGCAGGTAACCAAGTTATTAAAGTGACAGTAGACTCCTTTTCCAAGATGGCACATTTCACTGCTTCAAGGAAGTTACCTACTGCCAAAGAACTTGGAAAAATCTTCATACAGGAGATTTACCGTCTTCATGGTCTTCCACGGATCATTATATCCGATCGAGGTCCTCAGTATATATCACGGTTCTGGAAACATTTTTGCAAATCCCTTCGTATTGAAGTACCCTTATCCTCAGGGTTTCATTCCCAGACTAACGGTCAAACCGAACGCCTTATCAGGGACTAGAACTATGCCTCCCTTATTTTTGCAACTCTACCCAAAGTGATTGGTCCTCATAGCTACCAATAGCAGAATATTCCTATAGCAACACAGTCCATAGTGCCTCCAAGACCACCCCATTTTTCTGCTTGTATGGTTACCATCCTAGGACCTTTCCATATGTTTTACACGATGCCACTTCAATTCCTGCAACAGCCTCTTTTATACGACATATCCGAGAGGTCATACAAAAAGTACATGTTAATCTTCAGGCAGCCAAGAAGAAAATGAAAGACACCGCTGACGTCCTCCGACATCAGTCTCCATCATACCAGGCTGGTAGTAAAGTTTGGCTTTCCTCAAAGTTCTTGCCTCACCACTTGTCACGTAGCAAATTCAAACCACACTTTTATGGACCATTCAAAATCACTCAAGTGGTGAATCCTGTGTCTTTCCGCCTACAGCTCCCTCGTGCATGGAAGATACACCCTGTTTCTCATACTTCACAGCTGAAACCCTATGTTTCGGATCCGTACACAAGGGTTTTTTCTCGCCCACTTTCTGTTTTGGTCGACAGTGTTCCAGAATACGAAGTTCAGGAGATCTGTGACTCCCGGTTTTTTAGAAACCACCTGCAATTTCTTATCCATTGGAAAGGTTACCCTCCCAGTGATAGCTCCTGGGAGGATGCTGACTCAGTCCATGCCCCTGTACTTGTCTGTCGGTTTTTCGGCTTTTCCCTAACAAACCCGGGGCTTCGGGATGGGGACCTACTGTTGCACCACGGACGGTGATCCGGCCTGTGATGCTGCCCGCTTCTTCCTCGTGGGCCATGATACACCGCGCAGCGCCTCCCTCTATTATTCGGGCGCGTTGCGGTGCTGTGCGGTGGCCCACTGTTGCTGTTTTGGCATCGTGGGTGAGTCCCACGGCGCCTGCTCTCTTTCTGTGCCAGGCACGCCGCATACCTATGCGGCGGCCTCTTATCTGACAATTTGCATGCCAGGTATGCCGCAGCTCCAGTTTTGGAACTGCGGCTTCCAATATTCCTATGTTAGGGCACTATATTCCTTCCTTTCACTGGATATATATTTCTTTCTTCAATTCTTCTTGGGGCCATCTTACCTTTCCATGATTCTATAGTCTTCTTCCCAGAAGGCCTTGGGAAGTATCTGCTTTACCAATTCAAGATAGCAACCTTCCTATTCCGTCCTCTATCCTTTTCCTTATCCAAAATGGTGGTCACTTCCTGTTCCTGTTTGGTCACTTCCTGTTCCTGTTTGATCACTTCCTATTCATGGGTATTTAAAGGGCTGAATCCTTCATTTCCTTGCGTTGCAACACTCTTTGCTCCTGCTGGTGTGTCCTCGCTCCTGTTGGTATCCTGTGCTCCTGCCTAGTGTATCTGTGATTCTTGCTTGTGTACCTTGTTCCTGATTATAGTCTTCTATTCCGGTTTGGATTCCTTGCCTACTAATTCCTCCTTACTGGTAGCTTCTTTCCTTCCTTTTCATTCCTGAAGTCCCCACTTCCATCAGAGGTTTTTCCCCACGGGTATTTCTCCTCTTCGGACTCACTATGGAAGGCACGGTCTGCTTTGGCCTTTTTCCTTGTCGGCAGCACAGTGGCTACTAGAAGGGGTCGCCCTTACCTCTGACAGACCAGAACCCTCAAGAACCGAAATCAAGGATCTCTCGAACATGCCAGAACCGTTAAGAACACTCTAAGTCGTGGACAAGTGTGTGTCTTTGTGTTTGTGTATTTTACGTTTTAGGGAAAATTCTTTTTTTGTTGTTGTTGTTTTCAAGGGTGAAGGAATTTTTTTTAACAGTGAATCTCCTTCACCCCATATCCGGCAACCAAAGCATTTAAGTCTGAATTAATCAACACTTACCTGAGCTTTATTGTTTTTTTTCGAAGGACAATAACAGATTTATTTTACACTTGTTCAGATTTTTCCCTTGTGAATTGTACAGTGACTGAATAAACCAAAGATGACTTATTGATGATCAGTGCAGTGGCCCCTCTATTAGATATAAAAAAGAACTCTACTCGTCTAATCCTTCTAGGCTACCCCCTTAGGACAGAAAATCAATTTTCCTTTAATTGGATACTGCCCAGCAAATAAAAGTGTTGGAAATACATGGTGGCAGGCGAGGCCACAGAGTAAAGTGGGAGTAAGTGCATGATTTGATGTCAAGTTTGGCATATGGGATACACAGTGACAAATGTGTCAAATAAAATCTATATAATCCATTCCTTTACATGTAGCGCTGTCCATTAGATTCATTTTCCTCAACGTCTAAGGCAGACAGGATAATATATTATTAATAATATCCGCATTTCATAAGTTAAAAATAGGTAACAGCTGTAGACAGTAGCAAACTAGCCGAGGTGCTGACTAGCACTGAGCATGGCTTCATTATTTTAGCACCACACACAACTTGTACTCCATGTGTTATGTGCTATGTTAGAGGATTTATAAAGCACCTGGTTACTCCAAGGAGTGTCCCCGCGCTAATAGTGCTCTATAGTGCATAATGCCATACTCATTAATGAGAAGTAATTGATTTTTCAACTCAAAGTGTCTGACTCTGTTTATAGTTACTTGAAAAGCCTTTAGAAGAAAAAAAAACTAATCAAATCACTGTTTGTTTAATCCTGTGATGTTATTCTCTGTCTGTTAATACTTTTCTGCCACCTAGTCAGTGCTTTTTTATGTTTGGCAACATGTGTGGGTAAAACATAAAATTGGCCTTGTGGCTCTCCTATTCATAATCACAGCAAATAAATTCCAATGGCCCTAGGGGACCAGCAATGTACTTCTATTGTGTCACCCAGTAATTTAAAACAATTGTTTGCACAAAGCATTATTTACAATTTGTCTTTTTTGTTTTTCTCAATGTAGCTGCTCCTGCCGGGTCAGTAGGACCACTCTACAGGCAGGAGATAGCGGCCTGTTTGCGGCGGCAGAGGCTGGAGCATATCCAGCTGGAATACCGGCGGCTGGTGGTCCTGGAAGTGGAGGAGGAGAAAATTAACACCCAACAGCCGGGCCCCGTTGCAGCCAGACCCCTTCAGCCTCCAGCCTCCCGGCCATCCCATAGCCAGAGCTGCTGCAAGGCAACTGCTGCCACCCCTACCACACTGACAAAACACCATTGCTGCGCCGTATCCTGCAGCAGCTGGACACCATTGAGGGCCAGCTCACCATGATGGAGCAGAGCCTAGACCAGCTCCGGACCAACATCCATAATGCCCTCTTCTAGCCCATTTTTTAATTTTTTGTTTTGGTGGGAGGCATTTGTTATTTGTTGGGCTTGGTGGAGAGGGTGGGAAGGGAGTTGGGACTAGAGAGACTTTTTCTTGGACATTGGAGTTTTGTGGCTTGGGTTAATTTTGTTTGTGGAGAGGGGTGGGCATATTGTTTAGGTGGAGAAGGTGCATTTCTTTGTAAATAATTAAGGGGGAATCTATTTTATTCAATCTAAATTTATGCCTGGAATAGTTAATTTTACCTTTACTTTGCACTGCTGCCTTCCAGTAGTTTTACGCAGCCTGTTAATGGCTTGTAACTTAAGAGAGAGCGTAGCACTTAGTTATAGAGTCTAGACTTATACTTCTCTAACTATCTTGACCATTACAGGGAATGCTGCCATGATGACCTATATTGTGTACAACTATCTAGATCAGAGGTCTTCAAACTTTTTTGCTCTGAGCCCCCCCTAAGCAAAATGTTTTGAGGTCGGGCCCCCCCTCCAAAACTTCATGGAAAGGATTGGGGGAGCGGGAGGGACATGGCTACATGCAGGACTTATCGGATGATTTCAGGAGTACTTTTTCTATAGCTTATAAACCGCACTAAATATGACACTTATAAAACAGCAAATGCATCAAACAAAAACAAGTATTATCCCAAACATACTGCTCCCCGTAATTGGGGTGATGTGAGCCCCTCACACTCGTGGACCCCAATGCAACTACACCTGTTGCACTAATGCTAACTGCAGTCCTGAGTTGCATTCTATCTCCTATGCATCTTTTACCTCTTCCCCACCATGACGGACCATCACATCAGTCCTAATGCTAGAAAGGAAAATAAGCTCCCATGCACTTTTTTTAAAGGTAGACAGTCATAATTGTGATGCAGTGGGCCGCTGAATCCCCTGGGCCCCAGTCCTGCTGCATCTGCTTCCAGCAGCGGCCATTTATACACCGGGCAGTACCTGCTGTACTGATAACTGGCCCTTTAAAATAAAAAGGCCACTTATATTGTCCCCTTCTTTGGGGTACCTCTCTGATGAAGCGGTCTATTGCCCTTTTAAACATAAAAATGAGTCCCCATACAGTGCTCTCTATTCTGGGCCATCTCTTTGACAATATCCATCAATCTCACTCCTTTCCTTCTTCTCCTGGACCATTACTGTGAGGCGCCAGAGGTCGAGACGATTAGGGCCCTGCATCTGAGTGAAACCCTGCTGGCCTTCTACCTGCCACCCCATGGACTCACGTTTCACAAAAAACTGCCCCTGAACGGTTTAAGCTGACTTTGTGGTGCCTCTGCCTGAAAGCGAAGGGTGTAGTGGTAGTGCAGAAAGTTAAAAAGGAAACCAGCCTACTTACCAGCCGCTAACTGATTGAGTCACTTAAAGTCAAAGCCACTGGAATTATGAGTTTCTGCAGCAGCAGTGTTTTCCACATAATTATGAGTTTACAGCATTTGCTAAATCTGCTGCATAATCTGTAGATTTCAACAAAAACTTGATTCCTAGCTCTAATGGAACATGGGTTACTTAAAACGTGGCAACGTGTTCCGGAGCAGTGGAAGGCCCTGTGCAAACATTCACTGGTAATCTTGTAGTTGCTTACTGTGTGTTTTGGGTGTTAAACTGGTACTAATGAGGTGAAATATTTCCCTGACAGCGTTACCATGAGTTAAAATGACAAAATAATAAAGTAATGCTAACCACAAAATGTGGTGCATTGTGCCGCATAATTTACCTTTTCTTGCTGCATAATTTAGTCAACCCTGCAGCATAATGTGGGTCTCTTCTGCTGAATAATTCCAGTGGCTCTGCTTAAAGCTTCAGGGCGGCAAAGATCTATTCTTTTGAGATGTAATATAGGGGTGTTATCTGATATCTGGAATAATGGAGACACTTATAAAAGTGTCTGCATTAGATACAATTTGATTACTTATTACTAAAAACAAATTTTGTAAGAACTTGTTTTATCTCAATCACTGCATCATTTTGCAGCAGCCTAGCTTAGACTATGTAAATACGATTTTAAAATGACGAATTACCTATTCCCAGTGCTTTCTGCCCCAGGCTGGGACCTCATAGCACTATAAAGAGGGCCACTAGAATTATGTGGCAGGAGAAGGACAATTTATGCAGTAGGGTTGACTAAATTATGCAGCAAGCAAAGGCAAATTATGCTGCATAATGCAGCATATTTTGTGCTAGCATTACTGCATTAGTTTGTCATTTTTCCACCTGTTAACACTGTCCTTGTCATATTGCCCCTCATAAGTACCAGTTTAACAACCACATATAGCAAAAAGAAACAGAAAGATGACCAGCCAACCTTTTCCTGCAGGGGTAACATGTGTTGCTGCATTAACTTTTGAACAGTTTGAGCTGAAAACAATTTTTTTGTTAAAATCTGCAAATTATGCACTAGATGATGAATTATGTGGCAAATGCAGGATATCCATAACTATGTGCAAAAAGCCAAAACCACACAATTTCATAATTCCAGTGGCTCTGACTATAAATACAAAGGTCACTATTCCTCTGCACCAATTAGGGTTCAATTATGTGTCGCTCAGCTTTAACACACACAGACATCTGCAGTGATGGTAGTCACTAACTGAGGTTTTATAACCTAAAAGAGTACATTTATCACCAGTTAGTTTAACTTGCATTTATTTTTCAATTAAGTTGTTACTGCGTTATTTTATACACACTTACATGACTGTGAAAACACAAAACACCTACTTTTTTTTTTCTAGCAACCTCTTTGACCCCGCCTCCACTGCAGTCCGATCACAGTTCTCACTTCAAGGGCTCACAGTAAATGAAGACAGCCTGGAAATGCAGCAAATAAACATCACTGCACTTCCAGGCCATCCTCATTCACATGTACTTGCAGAGGCATTTGTGTGCCCCTGAGAACACATCCACGCCCACCAAGGGGCGCGCACCACAGTTTGAAGACCTCTGCATTAGACAAACTTCAAATATTCTGTGTGATTTAAAAATATTTCCCTGTACATTTGACACCATAAACCAACTATGAATTATGCAGATGTTAAAGTTTGTGTATGCTCGGTTGTTCATTTTGTCACCACATGAGCATACTGTGCCTTTATTAATTAGCTCCCATTTAATCCTTTTTGAGAATTGTGCCCTTTAACTTGGATCCTTAGCAGGAAGTCTAACAGGCAAATTATAGCACCTGTTTTCTTTTCTGGCAGAAATAGGAACTTTTGCTGATTGTACAGGAGTGATTGTGGGAGACTCAGATAAAGAATTCAAGTTAAACTTGGAAATACCCACAGAGCCTTCTAAATTGAGCGCAATTTCAAAAGCACAAGCTAGACAAAATAATGAAATATGAAGACGAAGAAAAATAACGTTGTATTGTATAACATTTGGTAAGCACATGTATGTGGCAAAATATTTAGACACATGACTGTAAAAACACAAAACATACTTTTTTTAGCAACCTCTTTGACCTCGCCCCCACTGCACTCCGATCACAGTTCTCACTTCAAGAGCTCGCAGTAAATGGAGACAGCCTGGGAATGCAGCAAATTAACATCGCCGCACTTCCAGGCCATCCTCATTTACATGTACTTACAGAGGCATTGGCGCCCCCCTGGGAACCCATCCATGCCCCCCCAGGGGGGCGCGCCCCACAGTTTGAAGACCACTGATCTAGATAAACAAAAGTAGCAGTTAGTTACTTTCTTACTAAGTTACAATTCATCCATACTAGTTATCTTACCTGAATATACATGCAGCAATAACAGGGGCGGCATCACAACTTCACAAGCGAGGTCCCACTTCCAGTTCCACCCAGGTGAGCTCCAACACTAGTATTGATCTGAATGATTGATTGATTATCTATTGTAGCCAACTAAATGGAAGTAGAAAGATTTAGTTAGTGTGTTATATATTTTTCAAAGATTTACAAAGAATTGACACCACCTAAGTACTATGTGATGACACAATAAGAATGCCTGATTGTGCTTAGATAGAAAAAATAGCAATACTAGTAAGTTTTGGCTAATGTGGAGCTAGCAGTATTATTTGTGAAATCCTCAAGATATAAAAAATGGACTCAAAGTCTAGAGTGGACAAGCTTAGGTTAGGCGTTTATGGTTAGGCAGCACAAGGCCTTATTAATGATGATGATGCTGACGGCTGATGTTCTTCATTCTATATCTAAAATATGGATAACTTATAATGCACGGGTTGGTAATGGGCTGGAGGGGGCTACTGATTGGAAGATTCTACAGTAAGTTGGTGTCGCTTTCACCAAATCCACCCCAAGTGTGCGATCCATTGATGGTGTAAATTAAGCCACACCTCAATAAATCACACAGCTCGGGGGAATAGGGTTAGGGGTTTGATGAATGGATGGGAAACTGGATTTGAGGAAAGGTTTGACAAAGACAAACACTACAACACAAGGACAACATTAGTCTGGGCAATAAGCAGGAGCACATCATTCGGCATCAATCTGTTGTTAGAAGGAAACAAAGGAATGAGTATGACAGAGTACAGATACATGCATTGCAAACAGCCATTCCGCCCCGAGACCCAAGTTATCAGATATCTAAATATTCCTTCTCTCTTTTAGGTTGGGGAGTGACCCACCCACCCACTTCTCTTGGTTAATATGATTGTTAAAAGAAAAATGATACTGTATTGCAAAATTAGGTGGTGCATCTGCATTCTACTCGGGAATCTCCACTCTTTGGGGCTTGTCCGCACTGGTCCGGTAGGTAAGCAGGAGTGTTGTTGAGCTTAGCTAGCGTTCACCTTTTGTTCCTGAAGGAGACTAGAAGAAGGCCTGCGGATTGTAAAAGAGAAACTGTATTTTAGAGTCAAGGAGAAGGACAGAAGGAAAGTAAGCTTCATGAGGAGTGTGTCAGGAAGATTCAGAGGCAGAGCAAAAAAAAACAAAAGGTGGACACAGAGTTTAATTTTTGCCACAAGTCCAACACACATAGAGCAGCATTTCACAAACACACGCTCTCTATTCCAACCAGCTGAGTACTCGGCTTCAGACTCTTGGTTTACCTTTGAACTGAAGTCGATACTCGATAACTTCTTGCTTCTAGCTGTTGATGAGGTAGTCCTGAAGCTCCCACCCTCAGCTCTTCCATGATCCTCCTCCTGACTCCGAGTAATGCCGTCCCAGACCAGTTATCATCATCATGAATCATGATGACCCTAGCAAGATAGACGTGGAGTGCACTGCTGTTGAAGAACAAGTAGAGAAACAGAATTGCGGAATTTTGCATAGGTTTTTATCTGTTAACTTAAGTGACTGTTCTGGTCTCTGGAGAACCAGAAAAAAGGAGAACACCCTGCAATTAAATCTGGCTAAGTGTGAAAGGGCTGATCATCACCTACAGGGGGAAAAATTAGCACCCATCACTCAATCCACAAACAATGCAAATCAATAATCATCTCAAGAAATTCCCCATATTACAGTTCAACACACCCTCCCTCACTTTCAACCTCCACATCAATCATCACTCACAGTCACTCGATAATCTGATCACTTAATGGTGCAATGGTTACCTGTTCCACTCCAAGCACGGTGGTAGGTACACTTTCTCCCCTTTAATGCAAACAACAAATTGGAGTTTGGAAGTCTTGTAAATAAAACGATTGTCTGGGGCAGCCTTCCTAGATGATGAAAAAACAGAAGGATCATAGGAGCGTACCATAAAGGTTAATTCATTTTTTCTAAGTACGTTTGTGAAGGCCAATCACCTCGAGGGAAAAAATGATTGCCCAACCCTCAGTCCCCAAACATTGCAAATCAGTCATCTCATGCAAGTTCCCACATTACAGTTCAACACCCTCCTTCACTGTCTGCCACCACATGAATCATCATTCTACTTAAATTATCACTCCCGTAATCAGTCTCTCACCATTGTAATAGTTGAAGTTACCTCTTCCAATCCTAGCACGGTTAATTTAGGTATTAGTTATCCAATCATCTTTGATGCAGTCAACACATTGGGATTTGGTATTGGCAGGCAGTCTTTTAGATAATGAATGATTCTATGGGGCAGCCCTTCTATTGCTAAGAGATGCAAAAAGTTATAGGCTTTAGGCAATAGACATGCGAAGGGGGCAGGCATTGTCCCCAATGTCATAGAGGAATTGTGGAGGCTTCTTCAATGCACACTGGTCCAACTGCAATCCAGCAATATATATGTGACTAATAAAAAAGGTGGGTCAGCATAAATCTGACACAAATATAATAATGTTTCTCTAGCTAATTTTTTTGTTTTTGTTTTGTTGCAAAGAAAGAACTAAGTTCAACTAGAACATTTTTTAAAGTTCTATGGGGGCACTAGCATACTTGGTCCAGGAAGTAGAGTTTGTCCTCACCCAGAAGTTGGTCAGCTAACACATTTGATTCAATTTCAGACCAATCACCCTCCTCTTCCTCCTGTGCTGCTGTTTCAGGAATGGTGTAATTGTGTGGTATAAAATGTTGGTTCATTTTGATGTCAATCTCTCCACTTTTTGAGGTTAGAGACTGGTCATACTCACTGTGACAATGGCACCAGCTGCACTGAACATACGTTCAACAGATGCCCTGGCGTCAGGACAAACCAGATACTTTATTGCCAGTCTGCTGAGCTCTGACCATTGGTGCATCTTCCCATACCAATACCTCAATAGATTTTGATCCAAATAGACCTCTTTAGGATCATCCAGATACTTCTGGAACATCCTGTGGATGGCCATTGGTGCTGCCACTTGCTCAACCTGTTATGCCATCGCCTCTGAACTGGCTTTGAGCCCTGCCAATTGCAACAAATACAATTTAGAGGCTGGGTCCGGTCCTTCTGTTGCTGTTGTTCCCAGGGTTCTGGTTGATGGTGTTGCTGGCTGCTGTGAGACAAGACTACCCTCTTTGGAAGTTGAAGGCGGCACCCCATAACTGCTGGGTAGGACTCAAAGTTCCAGCCGTTCTTCTTCCAAGTCTTCAGCTTGCTCTGCAATTCACCTCTTGTAATTTAAAACATCCTCTTCAGAAAATGGGAATGAAAAAGGGCAGAATTTTTTTGTACTGTGGATCAAGTAGTGTGGCACAGATGTACTCTTTGGACTTGATGATGTCATGTTGTAGCCTGATATTAGAAGCCAAGTGCAGGACTAAGAGCTCAACCAAGGCATGTGCTTCTGTGTTTCATTCACACCTGCAGGGGTGAACCTTTCAGACACCTTCTTTACCTGGTCATGTAGGAGATGCAACAACGGGATAGCTAGGCCCATCGTACTGTCCTCCTTGCTAACTTCCCGTGTGAAAATCTCAAAAGGAAGTAGCATCTGTGGCAGGCATTTAACTAGACCCCATTTGTCCACATCCATGGTCATAGATTTCCGAACTGCATCCCCTCCTCTTTGAATGACATAGTCATTGATCTGTTTGTAATGCTCAAACAGATGTTGCAACATGTAAAAGGTGGAGTTCCAATGTGTTGGCATCTCCTGTATCAGGGCTTTAACTGGTGCTCTATTATTACGCTGAATAATTCTCCGGTGCTTCCGGGCTTTAAAAGATTGGCTGAAATGGGTGCAGATTCTTCGGCAGGTGGTCAGTATGTTGCTGACTATGTCTTCCTTTTTAAGGAAGTCTTGCACCAGCAGGTTTATGCAATGGGCCAAACACAGGACCCCCAAAAGCCTCCGTCTGACATGCCCTTAACTATGTTACTGCCATTGTCTGTGGCAAAAAATCCAATTCTAAGACCTCCGGGTCTCAGCCATTTATACACATTGCTGTTAAATTCCCCCAAGATGTTTACAGCTGTATGTGATTTCTTTATCATGAACATGGCCATTGTTGCATGCCACAGAATGCTCTTAAAACTTTCTTCAGGGCCAGGACCTGAAGATATCTTTTGCTTTGCCCCTGCAAAAGAAATCCAGTGTGCAGTGATGCACATTATATCAGTCACCTGACAACTGGTCCACATATCTGTCATCAGGTGGATGGTGTGAACAATGCTTTGCTGCAAGGCTTGTCCAACCACCTGCAGCACATCATGATGCAGCGCTGGAACAGCCACTCTGGCAAAATAGGTCCTACTTGGTACCTTCCATTTTGGGCAGATGGATGCCACAAATTCTAAAAATCCTACTCCTTCCACAAATGTAAAAGGGAGGAGGTCCAGCGCTAACATTTATGCCAGCTTCCCATTGTACAAACGTGTGGTTGAGGCCCTTTCTGCCTAAACATGCCCGTAATAGTAGCCTGAATTTCCTTCTTTTCTTGGGGCACTGACACAGGTGTCTTTTGAGAAGTAGATGCTAGTGGTGGACTCAATGTGTGTATTGGTGGTGGGGCAGTCACTGTACGCCGCGGTGCCTCCATCTCACTCTGAGTCTTCTTGTGCCATTGGGAAGTCACTGAGGTGGGTGATTCTGCTGGTGCACTGCTGGGGACAGGGCTGCTTTGCGTGAAGATGTCACCCTCTTCTTCCTCATCATCATCTCCTTCCCCCGTGATTGGACTTGTAGCTGATGTTCCCCAGCTCTCCCCACCACCATGACCACATTCAGCAATTTTTTTAAAGTGCTCCTCCCACTTGAATGTGTGGTGTTTTTTCATATGGGTCGTCTGACCTCCAGTACCATAATGTGTACCAGGCTTACCTTGACGAACATTTGAGTGGCAAATCGTGCATACTGCAATGTGCTCCCCCTCTTTGATAACTGTAAAAAAAACTCCCAAACTTGAGAGAAGTACTTTGTTACTGTGCCACTGTCAATGCCTGAAGAAGAATTGGAGGTAGTTGGGCATGTCGTCGATTGCTTCTCTGCTTCTCCTGAGGTAGGGGTTGGTGCAGTTCTTAGCTGGGGCTTTGCAAATATGGGAGCTGGTGGCGGTGCTACCTGTGCCATATCCCTCAGAGCTGGGTGAATAGCAATGTCAGATTCCTCTGTGTCACCTTCCACCATGACTACCTTGTCATCGTTATTTTCCTCTTCATCCCCTTCCACAAGTCTAAGTCTTTCTGTAACTTTTCTTTTCCCTTGCCTCTCCTGTTGTCTCCTGGTCTATGTCGGGACCCACTCCATGCCCCTATCATCAACATCAGAAGTGGTGCTTGGAAAAGATGGTGATGTAGTACTCTTCCTTTTCCTTGCTGGAGATCTGGGAGCCAATGATTCTAAAAGAGGAGATTCATCTTCTTGCTCGGAAGGAAGCTCAACCTTCTGTTCTACTCCAACATCAGACAAATGTGCTATTGCTGGCTGCAGCTGCTATCCACTTTGCTGTGTTTCGTGAAACGATTGTGTGCCACTTTGCGAAAGGGACTAATCCAATTTAACATCGTTACTCGTCAGCATCGACACGATTGCACTGGCTGACTCACTGACAGACATGGTCCTGGGCTTAGGTTGGGGGGTGGTGCTGTTGATGCAGGAGTGCTGCTCTCAGCTTGCTTGTCGGAGGCCGGTGCAGCAGGCACAACTTTCCTGATAAAAGGTTGTGGTCAGCACGCCAGTGGTGGAAATCTGCTTCTTCTCCTCCCCACTAGCAACTTTCTTGGTAGCACCTTTCTTTGGGGCCATCTTGAAGCTGTCAGTTGGCAGTAGCACTTAGCTTCACAACAAGCTGAAGGGATGACCGTGTTGCGTAGTCAGTCATGCGTCACGTCATGTACAGACCTTCTGTCTGTCAGTACTGTGGGTGATGTCTTCTCTTGGGCACCTAAAAGCAAACAAGCAGGAAGAACATCAGTGAAACGTGGCATTGTTGCAGTTCAAGTAGTAGTACAAACAAACAATATCATTTAGGGTGGTGACTTAGCAATAATACAGTCTAACTATTCATTCGTAAAACCACACCAACATAAACTTTCATTATGTGCAGTATACTCAGGAAGGATCAGAAAGAGCAAAATCAACAACATACAGATGTAACTTTTTGCTTTATGTGCATCACTTTGGGATGTGCCACTCAGGGAGGTGCAGGTGACAATGGAATAATCCTTGGACAATGAGTGCTGCTGTGCAGTACACATATTTCAGTCATGGGGTTGATGCCAGATGTTAGGAAAATGACAAAAACTTTTTAGATCAAAATAAAAAAAAATAAAGTACCAAAATTTAAATGAAAAAAAATAACAATTTTTGAAGAAATATAATTAAAAACAATAAAAATTAAAAAAATATTTATAACACTGCAAAAAACTATCATTCAAAAAAACCAAAATAACAAAATCAAAGATAAGTGAAAATATCCGCAAGCATATTAATTTATTAAACTTCTATCATTGTCAACCATCCATCTAAGCTTATGGTAAGAGACACACTGGCTGGATGCACAAAATGGCTGCCAGCCAGTGCCACATGGTCATCAACATCAACTAACACTGAGCAAGGATGAATGGCCACAAACAGAGAAGACATGTAGACCTATGGCTGGCTACACAAAGTGGCCGCCAGCCACATGGTCAGAACAAAAACAACCAGCAAGAAGGCATGGCCACAAACAAAGAAGACATGCAGGCCTATGGGGAAAGCACACTGGCTGGCTACACAAAATGGCCGTCAGTCACATGGTCACAACAACAACCAGCAAGGAGGTATTGTCGTAAACAGAGAAGACGTGCAGGCCTATGAAAAAAGCACACTGGCTGGCTACACAAAATGGCCACTAGCCACACGGTCAGAATAACAACCAGCAAGAAGGCATGGCCACAAACAAAGAAGACATGCAGGCCTGTGGGGAAGGCACACTGGCTGGCTACACACAATGGCGGCCAGCCACACAGTCACAACAACAAGCAGGATGCCTGGATAACAAAGAACACATGCAGGCCTATGGTGGACACTGACTATATAAAATGGCCCTTGGCCACATGGCATGGGGAACAACAAAGGCAAATGGTGGCCTATGGCAAACACACACACACTGGCCAGACAAAAGAGGCATGGTAACACAGAGAACACAGCATTAATTCAGCAATGCCAAAAATTTAAATTAACAGGGCTAAAAATGTTTCCAACAACACACAACCTCCAAAGCAAATACCTCACCTATACACTGTTTGCAGGGGGGGAGAAAATGAAATATCACTAAAAAAACACATTTTGTATTTTAATCCAATGTCATCCATGGCCTAAATGATGTTTCAATTCAACAGAAACAGTTGTTTCATGAACTAATGATTAGTACAGGACATACTGGCTGGAATGCCCATTGGCAGACTAGGCCACAAAGTGAATTAAATCAATATTGCAAATTTATTTAAGAATTTTTTGAAAATTGAGTCAATTAGTGCAATATTTTTCTTCCACAAAAGAAGAAAAATTAAATGTAAAAAAATAACTAGGCCCCTAATAAAACTGCAAGCCACCCACCACAATAAATTTAAAAAAATTAATAAAAGTACAAATAAATCCAGGTGCATGCCCTCAAACAAACAAACAATACCCGTATACACCAGTTTTTCAACTTACTTGGAATATCTCAAAAACAAAGTCCTTAAATCCAATGGAATATATGCAGCAGACAAGGAGAGTGAACTTTCCAGCTCCAAATCCCAATGAAAAGTGACCAGGAGAGGGACAAAGCACTGGGAGCAGCCTGCTGGACAGTAACAGGAAGTTGTAGTCTCTGGGGCACTTCCTACTGGTTTGAAAAAAAAAAGTTTCAAAAAATGGCTTCTCGCACAAAAAAAACCAACTCCAACGGCCATTTTGAGAAGAAAATCCACTCCAAATGCCTCTCAGCTGCATTCTCAAGCAGAAAAGCTGCTCAACCACTCAATTTGCGATTGCAATTGGCACTAAGAATACTAGATTGGTGCTGTTGTGGTGGAAAGCTGTGCGAGTGAGCGTGAAGTCTCGCGGGAGCTCGCTAGTGGTGTGAGAAGGCTCACCCACGCTCGCAAGCATGCTTTAAGTTGCACTTCATTTTCTTCCATTTATCTTTGATATAGTGTTATATTCCATATAGGTACCTTATATAGGCATAGGTGACATCACAACCTGGTTCGATACTCATACATTATGCATGAGGCTTCTTGGAAGCACAGCAGGACTCACAGCAGGACGAACATCTCCTGTATAATATCTTTGTTAAAGTTCAGGCCCAACGTCATCCTTTAGGCCGACACAGTAACTAAGCAAGGTAGGACCCCTGGGGAGACCTGTGGGTATATATACATCATGTCTTGCTTAGACAGATAGAGGAGACCGTGACTTCCCAACTGACACACTGACCAGAGACGCTGAGGTTCCTGCATGCAGACGCTCCAGCTAGCAGTGGTCTAACATCCCTCGCGGGGTGTCCAACTCGAGACCAGGATGGGGTCCCACATTCTCTAATTCTCAGGTAATGGAGTGGACTGATTTGGGTCATTTGGGCATTCATGTTCTGTTGGTGAGAAAATTTTAGTTTTAGTTTTATGTTACAAACATAGGTTTGGTTAGCTTTAGGAGGTGGTGGGGTTTTACGTTTAAGTTCAGCGTCTATGTGTTATTTTATTTTTATAACTGTTTTTATTTTACTCACATTGAAAGGGCCTTTGTCCATGTTTACAAGTGTGGAGTTTGAGGTTTTCGTGTGCAGTATTTCACACATTTACACATTTGCATTTTAAAATTACGTTAGGTTACATTGCAGTGAAGAAAATTTCTTAACTTACCTGTGAAGGTGGCTTGTTATTTTGTTGAAGTCTTCATTCTGGCTTTTCTTTGTGCAGTCCAATGAAGTGTCCTTTTATAGTAGTTGTTAATTTTTTCCTGTGCAAAATAGTGAGGTTTTGTGCTCTCGTCAGTGTTTACTTGATTAGATTTATATTTTTATTAGTTAGCATGTTTACAGTAAATTGTATTGACTTCTTTGTGTGTAGATTGAACTTTTTTTGTTATTTTCTTTTTTTTGGTTGACACTAATTAGCTTCTGTTTTGTTCTTAAATATGTATATTTATTGGATTGTTGTGTTATTAATAAAGTTTAAAAATTAAGTTTTTTTAAAAAAAATGTGTGTTGTAATATTAATTTTCTTTTAATCATTTTTGATTTTTTAAATGTGTTTATTTGTAATACCATATGTATTGCAAAAATATATGATTTTATATATACATAATTTACATATATTAGTAGATTTAATATATTCATTTGTATGTGTACTTTGTTTTTTTCTTTACATTTTTTATATTTACCTATTTAAACAAAAAAGAGTTCATGATTTAAAATATTGTTTTTCCTTATTTTTCACAATCTTGTTGTCAATATTGTGTGTTTTTGATATTTTTGAAATTTGTATATTTTTAAATAGTAGATGATATTTTGCATTTTGATATATGTCTTTTTGATATTGCTGAATTTAGATTTCTTTGACAGCAACATTTTTGTCATCAATATTTGCATTTTTTCAGTTAAGTAGGATGGTGATAGTTTTGTAATCGATATTACTTTGATGATATTTTAGTGAATTGATATTGTTTTCCACGATATTCTGTCATAGAAACTTTACGGTCTGTGGAGGCCACTGCTAATCTTGTTGAAGCCTCTGAGAATATTGTGTTGAGTTCCCCATTACTTTCGCAGTGCCCTACTCTAGGGTTGCACTCCACCTCCCCACAAAAACCCAGCACCACTCTACAGATTGACTATCGCAACACAAAATATTGTCGTTTGCTTCCCAAATGACTCTGGTCCAGTGTCCTGCCTTGAACACTGCTTCTCTAATGCCCATGAGTGAGGACGAGGAGCCCCATGATTGTGTCCTGCCTTGAACCCTGCTTCTCTAATGCCCATGAGTGAGGACGAGGAGCCCCATGATTGTGTCCTGCCTGGAACCCTGCTCCTCTAATGCCCATGAGTGAGGACGAGGAGCCCCATGATTGTGTCCTGCCTTGAACCCTGCTCCTCTAATGCCCATGAGTGAGGACGAGGAGCCCCATGATTGTGTCCTGCCTTGAACCCTGCTCCTCTAATGCCCATGAGTGAGGACGAGGAGCCCCATGATTGTGTCCTGCCTTGAACCCTGCTCCTCTAATGCCCATGAGTGAGGACGAGGAGCCCCATGATTGTGTCCTGCCTTGAACCCTGCTCCTCCAATGCCCATGAGTGAGGACGAGGAGCCCCATGATTGTGTCCTGCCTTGAACCCTGCTCCTCCAATGCCCATGAGTGAGAACGAGGAGCCCCATGATTGTGTCCTGCCTTGAACCCTGCTCCTCCAATGCCCATGAGTGAGTACGAGGAGCCTCATGATTGTGTCCTGCCTTGAACCCTGCTCCTCCAATGCCCATGAGTGAGGACGAGGAGCCCCATGATTGTGTCCTGCCTTGAACCCTGCTCCTCTCATGCCCATGAGTGAGGACGAGGAGCCCCATGATTGTGTCCTGCCTTGAACCCTGCTCCTCAAATGCCCATGAGTGAGGACGAGGAGCCCCATGATTGTGCCCTGCCTTTAACCCTGCTCCTCTAATGCCCATGAGTGAGGACGAGTAGCTCCATGATTATGTCCTGCCTTAATCCCTGCTCCTCCAATGCCCATGAGTGAGGACGAGGAGCCCCATGATTGTGTCCTGCCTTGAACCCTGCTCCTCAAATGCCCATGAGTGAGGACGAGGAGCCCCATGATTGTGTCCTGCCTTTAACCCTGCTTCTCTAATGCCGAAAATTGAGGACGTAGAACCCCATGATTGTGTCCTGCCCACTTCTCATGTTATTAAACCCCATATTAATTTGACTGAGGTGCTGATTATTGATTAATAGTTAAACTACTTTGTGGATGTATTGTGTCTTAGGATCAATGAGGTTGTCCTTGTAATGCGTATGCTGTGTGTACTGTGTGTGAAATTGTGGAGAGCTGCCATTTACCAGCTGTGAAATCAGATCGAGTCACAGATCTTGTCCTTCTCACTCATGTTTGTATCTTAGCTAAGGACACAACCAAGACCCCGATGCCTCCACAACCGCATCCTCTTATACAACCCAGCAAGACACCTCAGTTCGGCCATTCTGCACCTCGCCGTGTGTCCCATGCATCCGCCGGGCCAGAAGTCGAGCATTCTCCTACCTTGACCCCAAAACCTGGAACGATCTCCCCTATCACATCAGAGCTGCAAGATCCTTCCTTGAACTGGAGAACCTCAAAACCTGGCTTTCGATAGGACCGGTGACAGGCCAGATCCCCTCCTTCACTGGTGCCAGGGTAACATTCTGGGTGATATGTGGCCACTACAACTAGAGATAACATAACAAGAAAAAGACTTACTGTCTACATGGGCTCAAAATATACTGGACGCCGGCACCCTTGTGACAATGTTTCAAGGGGCAACGCCTTAGCCGATTCAGTTGCTGATAATGCTGCATTATTTAAAGCTGCTAATGTTACTATGCATGTTATAAGAACAGATCTATTTTCTCTACCAACTTTAAAAGATTTGCCTCAAATGCAGGAGTAAGCCTCTGAAAATGAAAAACAGTTCTGAACAATGCGGCAACGTAAAAGAGACCCCGAGGGGGTGCGGAGAAGTAGCTCTGTGCATGTGGTTGAACTACAATTTCTACTCCCCAACCTTGCCAGGTTGTTTCATGGAGCATATTCTTGCAAGAAGGGGGGACCATGAGCACTTGAAGGTCCAGCATACACGCTCCTAAAAAAGCTATAATGGAATGAGTAGCATTTGCAGTTCCTATACTGAAAAATGAATAGAGTATGGTGACAAGGTCAATCAAGTCCTAAGGAGTCAGTGGGAAGCGTGACTCCTTAGGAGCAAGTGCCGTCACACGCCCAGAAGGGTGTCATGCGTCATCATTGGCGAGCTCAACGTCAGGCCGGCTCTGCAATGCCCGACAGGCACCCACAAGGGGGCTCTTTACCGGAGATCTGTGCGGTATGCCGTTTTGAAATGGGTGAAGCCTGGGTGTGGGGCTGCACAGTGTAGATTGGTGTGAAATGATTTTGTCAGCTGTGAATACTAGAGAAGTGCAGGTTAAAAATTGGTCAGAAGGTCCTCTAAAATAGTTTTAATAAGTGAGTCCCCTAGTCTATGTTAAAAGAAGGTGTGTGCTATCAACAGAAATTATGATGTAAGATAGCTGGTGGGTTTGGCATGTTTCTTGCCCTGGTCAGTCCACAAGGGATCTGGACCAATAAATCCTAACCTACACGAGTGGCTTGAGTCGGTAATTAATCAATGACCTGATTTCCAATCACCAGGCAATTGCCTATATCTATAACAATACCTTACAAAATGTAAAAACCGACCCTATCATGATGCGGTGGGTCTTACTCGACTAATTACGTGTGAGAATTCACAGCGAAGGTGCGTGAGATGACCTACCCGGGCTCAGCTCCCTCAGACGTCTGCCCACAATGGTAGAAATAGCATGATACGTGTTGCTCCAACCCATTGGTATGTGTCCTTCTTTTCTTCCACAGCCCAGAGTTGATCCCAACCCTGTGCCATAGGCCTCTCACACTGTTTGATTAATTTATTTAATGTGTTTTCAATAACGCGAACATGATCCGTCAGGGTTTCAGAGCGCTGTACAAATAGCAAAATAAGTTAAACACATAAAAACCCAAGCAATAAAAAGATAAAAATCCAGTTAGCGGCATGTTGTAACAATAGCAAATAAGTTGTAACAGCAAAGGCAAAAAAGAACAGGCAAGAAACAAAATCTATACAATGAAAACGGGTGACTTAGAGTATCTGAAAAGGGATCAAGGCTGCCCGATGGCTAACCCTCCCTCTTCGGGCCCATTCGTGCACATCCTGATAGACTTTATGCAGATGCCTGAATGTGCCAACAAATGTGGCAACGCGGCTCCTGCTGCTGCATCAGGGCCCGTGCCTCACCTTGGATCTGTTACAGAAACTGTTCCTGCTGTGGCCATGTCCTCTGCTGGTGGGTCAGGTTCTTTGTGTCCACCCAAGTCATGCCACAGCTGGTCATCACTACTACCTCCATCAAAGGTAGGCAGCCTCTGCCTTCTGGGTACCAGACACCTGGTGGGTCTGGTTCTTTGTGTCCACCTCCTTTGCCTAGTCCACCCAAGTCATGCCACAGCTGGTCATCACTACTACCTCCATCAAAGGTAGGCAGCCTATGCCTTCTGGGTACCAGACACCTGGTGGGTCTGGTTCTTTGTGTCCACCTCCTTTGCCTAGTCCACCCAAGTCATGCCACAGCTGGTCATCACTACTACCTCCATCAAAGGTAGGCAGCCTCTGCCTTCTGGGTACCAGACACCTGGTGGGTCTGGTTCTTTGTGTCCACCTCCTTTGCCTAGTCCACCCAAGTCATGCCACAGCTGATCATCACTACTACCTCCATCAAAGGTAGGCAGCCTCTGCCTTCTGGGTACCAGACACCTGGTGGGTCTGGTTCTTTGTGTCCACCTCCTTTGCCTAGTCCACCCAAGTCATGCCACAGCTGGTCATCACTACTACCTCCATCAAAGGTAGGCAGCCTCTGCCTTCTGGGTACCAGACACCTGGTGGGTCTGGTTCTTTGTGTCCACCTCCTTTGCCTAGTCCACCCAAGTCATGCCACAGCTGGTCATCACTACTACCTCCATCAAAGGTAGGCAGCCTCTGCCTTCTGGGTACCAGACACCTGGTGGGTCTGGTTCTTTGTGTCCACCTCCTTTGCCTAGTCCACCCAAGTCATGCCACAGCTGGTCATCACTACTACCTCCATCAAAGGTAGGCAGCCTCTGCCTTCTGGGTACCAGACACCTGGTGGGTCTGGTTCTTTGTGTCCACCTCCTTTGCCTAGTCCACCCAAGTCATGCCACAGCTGGTCATCACTACTACCTCCATCAAAGGTAGGCAGCCTCTGCCTTCTGGGTACCAGACACCTGGTGGGTCTGGTTCTTTGTGTCCACCTCCTTTGCCTAGTCCACCCAAGTCATGCCACAGCTGGTCATCACTACTACCTCCATCAAAGGTAGGCAGCCTATGCCTTCTGGGTACCAGACACCTGGTGGGTCTGGTTCTTTGTGTCCACCTCCTTTGCCTAGTCCACCCAAGTCATGCCACAGCTGGTCATCACTACTACCTCCATCAAAGGTAGGCAGCCTCTGCCTTCTGGGTACCAGACACCTGGTGGGTCTGGTTCTTTGTGCCCACCTCCTTTGCCTAGTCCACCCAAGCCATGCCACAGCTGGTCATCACTACTACCTCCATCAAAGGTAGGCAGCCTCTTCCTTCTGGGTACCAGATACCTGATGGGTCTGGCCTGCTTTCTTCAACATCGCTCTGAGCATCTGGTTGGTGGTGAAATACATTCTTGCTGCAGGATGGGTAATTATCCTAAGACTGGACTTTGCTGAGGCTTCTCTTGTGCAGAGCCGCCGCTCTGTTTATAAAGGTAACTCATATGTGCTGTAGAGAGCGAGACTCCGTTTTTCCTCTTGCTGGATTTGCACGCACATGTCTGTTGATGTGGGCATAGTATTCCTTTGATAGGCGTGCCCATCAGTTTTAATGACACTTGCTTTCATCTTTTCCACTTCCAAGTTTAGCAATTCTTTGAACCAAAACAAACCAGACTTGATTCATTTTCTAATGACTGAGCAAGGATTTATTTATGAGCAACACCGAGCTATTGTCTCTAGTGTTTTTGTTGGACATAGCAAATGTGATTTAACAGTGGAAAGCATTCCTTTGAGTACTGTCCTCCACATGGACTGTTGTTTCTTAAATGCCACCCACAGGCAGGCCCTGCATATTTTATTTGTGAGTCACAAGCTTACCCCTGGCGCCCTTAGATTGGACTGGGACTTGGTATCCAGGATACATCATTCCAGTTAAAAAGGCACGTTTGTATTTATTTTTTAACTTTATTTATCTTTCCAGCAAAAAGACAATATATCTGTTTCATTTAATTTGTATCCCAACATAACATAATACATAAATAAACACTGTGGGTATGATTTTCCGAGTTACTATTTGGCGCTCACTATTTCTCGGTGTGTCAATGTCTCCTATTATCTGTATTATCTGTGTTCCTGCAAAGGAAGGAGGAATCACCCAGCCTCTTAAATTTAAGACCAAGGTAAGTCTAACTAAATAATATAATCCAATTCCTGGGCACTTAAGAAAAAAGAAAATAAAGAACAAAAGACAGAAAATTCTAAAATTGTTGTGTATTTCATATGTAAAAGTGTGTGCTCGGGAATTGGATTTTAACTTAATACATAAGTTTATATTTCACTTGTGCTAGCATTGCATTACATTCCCTTACTTCAAACATGTACCTAATATATAATTTTTCCCTTGTCATGTTCATTTTTATTTTACTTCAGGTTCTCTGTTTGCCCTCAGGGGATCCCATATGTCCTTGAGCATGGATTTGTTTAGCATCAGAGTAACATATAGTTAATCATTTGTGAAAGTTTTTTTTATCCAGTTGTTGAGTAAAGGAGCCATGTTTCTTCCCCAGTTCATGATTAATCTACCTTTGGTTAGTAGGTTTTTTCAACTTCTTTTACGTACCCTGTAATCATTAGTGTTGCGTCCAGACGAATACGTTGTGGGAAACTGGGTTTTTAGTTGAAGGGGTTGTGAACCCTTCTCAAGAAACAACCACAATCCTTTTCTGGTTGAACCACAAAATTCACTAAATTAATCTGTGCTTAACCCTCTGGTAGCTTGGCACTACAGCAGCCAGACTTAACTTAGAGACAATATGTAAGGTATTTATACAACACACACACAGTAGTAAAGTGAAATACAACACAAGAAAAATCCCACCCCAATTTACACAAATAGAGTACAATGTAATAAATAATTTGACAATAAAACAAATTAAATCCAATCAGTAGAACTGAAGTTCAGAATTGTTAAAGTTTTTAGCTAAAAATAGCTCTTAAAAGATCAAAGTGCCAACAGTGGGCATCTAGCCGATTAAGACTGGGGCAAAGGCAAACATTACGGTCAACCGCGATGGAGCAAGATTTAGATATACGTGGTGGATTTGGCCCAGTCTTGGCTTACCTTCAGGCTGGAAGAAATTTGAAGAAAAAGTTGCTGAAAAGGTAAAGTTCAGAGGGGCAAGGCAGCTGGCGGTGTTCAAGGAGGAGGCGCCCTAGTCAGGGAGCCGCTGAACAAAGTCGCAGAAAAGATTTCTACATTTTGACTTTGTCTCTTTTTTGGAAGTCAAAAATCTCCAGTGGGAAGAACCTGCAAGCTTTAGCCGACGAGGGTTCCATGAGACAGGATACCCTTCCGATGAGACCCTGCAGAACATGATTTGCTGCTGTGGAGAAGAACATAGCGGTAGCTACTGCAACGTCAGACCGGCAGGCAATGCACCTTGGGCGGATCGGCAGAGAAGAATGTGGCAAGAGCTACCACAAAGTCAGGCCGACCAGCAATACCCCTTAGGTGGATCGCGAGCAGGTTGGTCCCGGTCTCCTGTCAGTTCTCAGACCACTTTTTAGTGGAAACCGGAGGCCATCCAACTAGCCCTTGAAGTCACTCTAGTAGTCCTGGGTTCAATTAGCAAGGCAGACCTCAAGTAGCAGGGCAGTCCTCTGAGGGTATAAGGCAGGCTTCAAGCAGCAGAGCCGATCCTTGATAGCAGCGGGGCAGACCTCTGAAGTACAAGGCAGTCCTTCTGACAATGAAATTCTACAAGACCCAAATTTTATGCCGCTATTGTGATAATATTGTCTAAGTATTGCAGCTAATGGTTAAATAACCGGGTGAAGAAGATAGGGGCAGCTCTGTTGTGGTCCTCTTTCAGTTTTGATAGATGCGGCATAGGGATTACTTATTTGTATCCTAGCCACCGGGTGTGTGTAGAGTAGCTTCATCCAATTTACCATTGCCTTACCCAGTTCTATACTAGTCAAGACCATTCAGAGTTGAGTCGAAAGCATTAGCAGCTCAGGATCGATTTGGGGTTTCAGGGCAAACAGGGTGTGTATTGTCAGATGTTCACCTGTACACGAGCGGGTCTACACCCTTGTCATGTGTGTATATTGTTGGATTTGGGCTTCCCAGGAATAAATCCAGCCTGATCCAGACATGTCAGGTCCTTTATCAGGGGAGCAGTCGGTTCACCAGCACCTTGGCAAGGATTTTGTTGTCTAGATGTATTAATGATAGGAGTGGGTATGCCCCCAGAATGCTGTGGGGTTATTGTCAGGCTTGATAACAAATGACATTATGGCTATAAGACACTAAGATGCTCGCTCCTTTAAAACGAGAAAGGGTAAACGGGCTACTGTGCTCTTTTTGGTTTAAATTCCCATTTATGAATTGACTATTGCTTTGGGTGAAATGTGCAGACATTTTAGAAAATATAGCACATACAACCACAATCACTTTAGGCTTGTGATAGAACAATTAGATGCCCATGCCAAAAAGCTGTTTCAAAATAGAATGGCCTTAGATTATCTTTTTCAGGCCAAAGAGAGGTCTGTGCAATTTTAGGGACTGAACGTTCTGCCCATCTCCGCTCGTGGTGACTAACTCCTTCCATTATGTATGTTATACCTTTCAACATTAAGCGCAAACTTCGAGATCCGCCTCCATGAGGCCTGTGTTGGGCGAGCTGGTGTGGCTAAGGGTCTTCTATTAAATGCAGGCTGAGGAACATATCTTAAATTATTTTTATTTTAACATATCATTGTACCTTAAACAAATATGTACGATGCAGCTAAATACCTCAAACACCAAATGTTAAATAAAGACGTAATAGTGAGGCAATGCTGAAAATAGTAAGAGAGATGGAAAAGAGGCATTAGGAAACAGATAAATTAAATGACTTTTTTTTAAAGAAATGCTGTTAAATTAAGCCAATCTAAGTAATATTTATAGAGTGTTCAATAGTTGTAAAGTGAACCCTTCCTTAAACCTGGGGTTTTGTGCCAATTGCATAAAATTGGTCTTTGCTGCTCCATAAGCGAACCTTCAATCCATCATCGCTGGCATGGTTGGAACCACGTGGGCCCCTCCTGTACAAACTATCATCAGACCAGGGTGTAGGTCTGATCCTGTACAGGTTATCATAAGACCACAATCTAGGCTCCTTCCTGTACAGAGTATCACATGACCAGGATGTGGACACACTCGTAGACAGGTTAATACATGACCAGGGTGTGGGCCCGCTTGTGTACAGGTTAACACATGACAAGGGTGTGGGCCCGCTCGTGTACAGGTTAACACATGACCAGGATGTGGACATACTCATGTATAGGTTAGCACATGACCAGGATGTGGACATGCTCATGTACAGCTTAACACATGACCAGGATGGACATGCTCATGTACAGCTTAACACATGACAAGGGTGTGGACACGCTCATGTACAGGTTAACACATTACAAGGGTGTGGACACGCTTGTGTACAGTTAACACATGACAAGGGTGTGGGCCTGCTCGTGTACAGGTTAGCACATGACCAGGATGTGGACATGCTCGTGTACAGGTTAACACATGACAAGGGTGTGGGCCCGCTCATGTACAGATTAACACATGACAAGGGTGTGGACACGCTCGTGTACAGTTTAACACATGACAAGGGTGTGGGCTCACTCGTATACAGGTTAACACATGACAAGGGTGTGGGCCCGCTCCTGTACAGGTTAACACATGACCAGGATGTGGACACTCTTGTGTACAGGTTAACACGTGACAAGGGTGTGGGCCCACTTGTGTATAGGTTAGCACATGACCAGGATGTGGACATGCTCGTGTACAGGTTAACACATGACAAGGGTGTGGGCGCGCTCGTCTGCAGGTTAACACATGATAATGGTGTGGAAACACTCGTGTACAGGTTAACACATGACAATGGTGTGGACACGCTCGTGTACAGGTTAACACATGACAAGGGTGTGGGCCCGCTCGTGTACAGTTAACACATGACCAGGATGTGGACACGCTCATGTATAGGTTAACACATGACCAGGATGTGGACATGCTCATGTACAGCTTAACACATGACAAGGGTGTGGACACGCTCATGTACAGGTTAACACATGACAAGGGTGTGGACATGCTCGTGTACAGGTTAACACATGACAAGGGTGCGGGCCTGCTCGTGTACAGGTTAGCACATGACCAGGATGTGGACATGCTTGTGTACAGGTTAACATATGACAAGGGTGTGGGCCCGCTCGTGTACAGGTTAACACATGACCAGGATGTGGACACGCTCATGTACAGGTTAACACATGACCAGGATGTGGACATGCTCCTGTACAGGTTAACACATGACAAGGGTGTGGACACGCTCATGGACAGGTTAACACATGACAAGGGTATGGACACGCCCGTGTACAGTTTAACACATGACAAGGGTGTGGGCCCGCTCGTGTACAGGTTAACACATGACAAGGGTGTGGGCCCGCTCCTGTACATGTTAACACATGACCAGGATGTGGACACTCTCGTGTGGAGGTTAACACGTGACAAGGGTGTGGGCCCGCTCGTGTACAGGTTAACACATGACAAGGGTGTGGGCCCGCTCCTGTACATGTTAACACATGACCAGGATGTGGACATGCTCGTGTACAGGTTAACACATGACAAGGGTGTAGGCCCGCTCGTCTGCAGGTTAACACATGACAATGGTGTGGACACACTTGTGTACAGGTTAACACATGACAATGGTGTAGACACGCTCGTGTACAGGTTAACACATGACAAGGGTGTGGGCCCGCTCCTGTACAGGTTAACACATGACCAGGATGTGGACACTCTCGTGTACAGGTTAACACGTGACAAGGGTATGGGCCCGCTCGTGTACAGGTTAGCACATGACCAGGATGTGGACATGCTCGTGTACAGGTTAACACATGACAAGGGTGTGGGCCCGCTCGTATGCAGGTTAACACATAACAATGGTGTGGACACACTTGTGTACAGGTTAACACATGGCAAGGGTGTGGGCCCGCTCGTGTACAGGTTAGCATATGACCAGGATGTGGACATGCTCGTGTACAGGTTAACACATGACAAGGGTGTGGGCACTCTCATGTACAGGTTAACACATGACAAGGGTGTGGACACGCTCGTGTACAGTTTAACACATGACAAGGGTGTGGGCCCGCTAGTGTACAGGTTCACAAATGACAATGGTGTGGACAGGCTTGTGTACAGGTTAACACATGACAAGGGTGTGGGCCTGCTCCTGTACAGGTTAACACATGACCAGGATGTGGACACTTTCGTGTACAGGTTAACACATGACACGGGTGTGGGCCTGCTCGTGTACAGGTTAACAAATGACAAGGGTGTGGGCCCGCTCATGTACAGGTTAACACATGACCAGGATGTGGACACGCTCATGTACAGGTTAACACATGACCAGGATGTGGACATGCTCCTGTACAGGTTAACACATGACAAGGGTGTGGACACGCTCGTTTACAGGTTAACACATGACCAGGATGTGGACACGCTCATGTACAGGTTAACACATGACCAGGATGTGGACATGCTCATGTACAGGTTAAGACATGACAAGGGTGTGGACACGCTTGTGTACAGTTTAACACATGACAAGGGTGTGGGCTCGCTCGTATACAGGTTAACACATGACAATGGTGTGGACACGCTCGTGTACAGGTTAACACATGACAAGGGTGTGGACACTCTCGTGTACAGGTTAACACATGACAAGGGTGTGGGCCTGCTCGTGTACAGGTTAACACATGACAATGGTGTGGGCCTGCTCTCCTACAGGTTAACACATGACAAGGGTGTGGGCCTGCTCGTGTACAGGTTAACACATGACCAGGATGTGAACCTGCTGCGGTATAGGCTATTATCAGAGCAGAGTATGGACCCGCTGATATACAGGATATGAATGACCATGGTATGGACCCACTCATGAGACTAGGGTCAGAGGCTGTTCCTGTACAGATAAGCATGAACCAGGATGTGGGTCGTCTCCTGTACACGTTATCCTCAGACCAAGGTGTGTGCCCGTTCCTGTATAGGTTAGTATGAACCAGGATTCTGGTCTTCTCCTATACAGGTTATCCTAAAACCAAGGTGTGGGCCCACTCCTGTACAGATTAGCATGGGCAGGGTATACAAGGTATCACTGGGCCTTGCTGTGGGCTTGTTCCTGTACAGGTTATCATATGACCAGTGTGTGGGTCCATTTCTCTACAGGTTAGCACCGCACCAGGATTTGGACGCTCTCCTCTATAGGTTAATACTGGATCGGGGGATGAGCCCGCTGCTGTACTGGTTATCACTGGACCAGGGCTGACCTCGAAGGTCTTGCCTGGTTCAGAGTTTGGGGGAAGGGTCACTGCGTCACAAGCGTGCAGGAGGTGCCCCCCCCACCCCCACCTCGATACAAGCGCATTATATGCCGTGGCAGTTCTAATAAGGCAGATGGACATCCGTTATGCTTGTGATGGGGAACTCGGCCGCCGAACTCTAAATCAGGTTCATTTAAATTTAAAAAAAATATTATTTCACAATAACATCAGCAGTGAAGCCATTGGAACGGGTTGAGCACAGAGTCACACCTACACTGTGTATAGCCGTTGCACGACGGGTCTACAACACACGAAGAACAACTTACAAGCAGAGAGAGTGATGAACCTGGCGGGGCGGGAGAAGGGTCACCCATCAGGTAGGTAGTGAGACCGGGGTGTACCATGTGTAAACAGAGGGAATGTGTATTCTCAGCAGTGACAGTCATGCACCCGTGACCCCGGCGATGTGTCCTGCATCACCCACCCTCTGGGTCTCCCTACTGCAGAGGACCCGCGGGAACGACATGTCGCCCACGCGTGGCAAAACTTACCGTGGGCGACAGTGTTCCCTTCAAGGGGGGGGCGTGTGTCATTTTTGGCTTCAATGTTTACAATGTAGATGTCCCTGTTCCGACCTCCCTCCCCTGCCATTCCCTCATCGCGGAGTGAAAGTAATGCACTCACTACCGCGCGCACCCACCACTGCACTCTTAGTAGTGTCTGGGACCGCACCCACTGCACACTTAGTAGTGTCCGGAACTACGGGTGCCTTCCACTGCACACAGTAGTGTCCGGGACCGCACCCACTGCACTCTTAGTAGCGTCCGGGACCGCACCCGCTGCACTCGTTGGGGCAGATTTACAAGCCCCTTGCGCCACTTTTGCGCTGCCGTTGCGTCACTTCTGTGATGCAGCGGTGGCGTAAACCATGCGCCACGTTGCACCCTATTTACAACATGACGCATCTAGGGAGATCCATCACGTTGTAAAGCCCTGCGCCACATGAAACCTGTGTCAGGTTTCATGTGGGCGTTCCGGCGCAGGAGGGGGGGGGGCGTTCCGGCGCAGTAAAGCCTCGGAAAAGTGCCTGAGTGAAATCTACAAGATTCCACTCAGTTACTTTTCCGACGCCGCTGCGTCAAAACCTTGCGCCTGCTTGAAGCAGGCGTAAGGCGTGACGCACCACGTTATGTATGGGCAGGCCACGAGCATTGCTGGAGTTGCGTCGCACTTGTGACACGACTCCAGCAATGCACCACCCTTCCGACGGGAGATGGGTCACGCATCTGTTTATCCTTGCGCCACGATGCGCCGCATTGTAAATGCGGCGCATCTGTGGTGGCGCAAGGGTAAACTTGCGGGACGCATCTGGAAAAGTGCGTACTCTAGGGAAGCGCGCCATTAGGACTCGGGACCCCGGAATCCCGGCCACGCCCTCGTGGCTCCTCACCGAGGTATTGGGCGAAGCCGAAAGCAGGAATTATTTCCGGGGCACCAACGCGACGTCACTTCCGGCCGGGGGGGGGGAGATGGCGGGGGCCTATTTAGGGCACCTTGCCCAGGTCCCCATCCTCTCTTCCTGACGGTGCTGGCCCCGTGCGCAGGGGACTCCTAGGAATCTCCCACCCACCCATCCCTTGGAGTTAGAGCTTCGGAAGGTGTAGGATTGTGAACTAGGAATGGCGGTAAGGAGGCCACATAAATTGACTTACATTGTTAAGGGGAGTCCTCCTGCATACTCCCTAGGCCAGCACTGAGGGGGGAGATACGGTAAGCTCACCCCAGAGAGAATGGAGACACCGGCTGGGGGCAAGGGCGCCAGTGTACAAACTAGGGCACGGGGCATCCGCCCCTGGTTATACCCTACGAGCCCCCTTCGGCAGCCTGGTGGTGGGAGGGGTGGGCCCCTAGGGTGGCGGACAAGGTCCAGATGTCAAGGGCTCACCTCTCAAGGACGCAGGTGGGTTGCGCCTTGCGTGGTTCTCAGTCAGGGGGCGCGAGCCGGAAGGCCCCTTAGTGCTGGAGCGATAGAGAACAGTCTTTGGATATAAATTAAGTTCTGTCATTTCTGCTGATGGATTATGATGTATGATCAATATAAAGGTAAAGAAATATCCTTTAGAGATTGAAGTTGATAAATCCATATCGTATGGAATTTTGAATTGTATTGATTATATATTGTCATGTTTGTGTGATGGTTTGTAATAAACATGGCCTTTTTTACCCACAGCTCTCGTCAAGTATTGATTTGTGGGTTCAGATGGGGGCGGGGCCGGGAGCAACCTGGGGGGTCCGGGTCCTATTACCTGGCGCATCCCTGCTGATTTGCAGGGATGCGCCAGTCGTCATAAATCTGCCCCGTTGTAGTGTCCGGGACCGCACCCACTGCACTCTTAGTAGTGTCCGGGACCGCACCCACTGCACTCTAAGTAGTGTCCGGGACCGCACCCGCTGCACTCTTAGTAGTGTCCGGGACCGCACCCACTGCACTCTTAGTAGTGTCCGGGACCGCTCTTAGTAGTGTCCGGGACCGCACCCACTGCACTCTTAGTAGTGTCCGGAACTACGGGTGCCTTCCACTGCACACAGTAGTGTCCGGGACCGCACCCGCTGCACTCTTAGTAGTGTCCGGGACCGCACCCACTGCACTCTTAGTAGTGTCCGGGACCGCACCCGCTGCACTCTTAGTAGTATCCGGGACCGCACCCACTGCACTCTTAGTAGTGTCCGGGACCGCACCCACTGCACTCTTAGTAGTGTCCGGAACTACGGGTGCCTTCCACTGCACACAGTAGTGTCCGGGACCGCACCCACTGCACACTTAGTAGTCTCCGGAACTACGGGTGCCTTCCACTGCACACAGTAGTGTCCGGGACCGCACCCACTGCACTCTTAGTAGTGTCCGGGACCGCACCCGCTGCACTCTTAGTAGTGTCCGGGACCATATCCACTGCACTCTTAGTAGTGTCCGGGACCGCACCCACTGCACTCTTAGTAGTGTCTGGGACCGCTCTTAGTAGTGTCCGGGACCGCACCTGCTGCACTCTTAGTAGTGTCCAGGACCGCTCCCACTGCACTCTTAGTAGGGTCCGGGACCGCTCTTAGTAGTGTCCGGGACCGCACCCACTGCACTCTTAGTAGTGTCTGGAACTACGGGTGCCTTCCACTGCACACAGTAGTGTCCGGGAACACACCCACTGCACTCTTAGTAGTGTCCGGGACCGCACCCACTGCACTCTTAGTAGTGTCCGGGACCGCACCTGCTGCACTCTTAGTAGTGTCCGGGACCGCACCCACTGCACTCTTAGTAGTGTCCGGGTCCGCACCCACTGCACTCTTAGTAGTGTCCGGAACTACGGGTGCCTTCCACTGCACACAGTAGTGTCTGAGACCGCACCCACTGCACTCTTAGTAGTGTTCGGAACTATGGGTGCCTTCCACTGCACACAGTAGTGTCCGGGACCGCACCCTCTGCACACTCAGTAGTGTCCGGGACCACACCCACTGCACACTTAGTAGTGTCCAGGACCGCAGGTGCCTTCCACTGCACACTTAGTAGTATCCAGGACTGCAGATGCCTTCCACTGCACACAGTAGTGTCCAGGACTGCAGATGCCTCCACTGCACACAGTAGTGTCCAGGACCACAGGTGCCTCCACTGCACACAGAAGTGTCCGGGACCGTACCATCTGCACACTCAGTAGTGTCCGGGACCGCACCCACTGAACAGTTAGTAGTGGCCAAGACCGCAGGTGCCTCCACTGCACTCTTAGTAGTGTCCTGGACCGCAGGTGCCTCCACTGCACACTTAGTAGTATCCAGGACCGCAGGTGCCTTCCACTGCACATAGTAGTGTCTGGGACCACAGGTGCCTCCACTGCACTCTTAGTAGTGTCTGGGACCGCAGGTGCCTCCACTGCACACAGTAGTGTCCGAGACCACAGGTGCCTCCACTGCACTCTTAGTAGTGTCCGGGACCGCAGGTGCCTCCACTGCACACGGCCGCGTCCGGGACCGCAGGTGCCTCCAGTGCACACAGTAGTGTCTGGGACCACAGGTGCCTCCACTGCACACAATAGTGTCCGGGACCGCAGGTGCCTCCAGTGCACTCTTAGTAGTGTCCGGGACTGCACCCACTGCACACAGTAGTGTCCGGGACGGTAGGTGCCTCCAGTGCACTCTTAGTAGTGTCCGGGACTGCACCCACTGCACACAGTAGTGTCCGGGACCGCAGGTGCCCTCCACTGCACACAGTAGTGTCCGGGACGGTAGGTGACTCCAGTGCACTCTTAGTAGTGTCCAGGACCGCAGGTGCCCCCCACTGCACACAGTAGTGCCCGGGACCGCAGGTGCCTTCCACTGCACATAGTAGTGCCCTGGACCGCAGGTGCCTTCCACTGCACATAGTAGTGTCTGGGACCGCAGGTGCCTCCACTGCACTCTTAGTAGTGTCTGGGACCGCAGGTGCCTCCACTGCACACAGTAGTGTCCGAGACAACAGGTGCCTTCACTGCACTCTTAGTAGTGTCTGGGACTGCAGGTGCCTCCACTGCACACAGCTGTGTCCTGGACCGCAGGTGCCCTCCACTGCACTCTTAGTAGTGTCTGGGACCACAGGTGCCTCCACTGCACACAGTAGTGTCCGGGACCGCAGGTGCCTCCAGTCCACTCTTAGTAGTGTCCGGGACTGCACCCACTGCACACAGTAGTGTCCGGGACCGCAGGTGCCTCCAGTGCACTCTTAGTAGTGTCCGGGACTGCACCCACTGGACACAGTAGTGTCCGGGACCGCAGGTGCCCTCCACTGCACACAGTAGTGTCCGGGACGGTAGGTGACTCCAGTGCACTCTTAGTAGTGTCCAGGACCGCAGGTGCCCCCCACTGCACACAGTAGTGCCCGGGACCGCAGGTGCCTACCACTGCACATAGTAGTGTCCGGGACGGCAGGTGCTTTCACTGCATTTCACCAGTACAAACGCAAGGTTAATAAAGCTGTGCAGATGTTTATCGCATCTGGCTTTGGGGCAGAGACCAAGGAGACAGAATTCAGGGGGCCTGGGGGGTGTTAAGGTATGGCCTGCTGGTTCCGCTGTGGTGGCCGCACTCTCTACCCATGTCCGTTGTAAGGGAGGGCATTCCCAGACCATGTGATGGAACCCAGCCGCTGCGAGCGTGCCCCGCGGGCACTCGGGTGTGGATGCAGGGAACACACGCTTGATGTGTGGGGGGGAAAGATATGCGTGACGTGTCTAACTGACCTGAGTAAAGTGGATTCTGGGATTCCTGGAAGCTCTAAATCAGGGCTTAAGTGAATTCCAGCGATGATCTAGTCCCATAAAGGCCTGGTATATTTACAAGGTACAATTTACAAGATATAAAAAGATGTGGTAGGGCCACCGGTGTCATTCCGCGTCTACAAGAGGCGTACTTAAGGGAACTTGTAAAAACTGCTGATTGCTACCCTGCCGGCATGTCGCCAGTCCTGGTCACTGGCAGGACTGGGCTTCCAGGAAGGGCCAGCGGTGTGACATCAAATGCACCAAGCGTCATAGATCCACGCAGGCCATGCCTCCACTCCTGGGAGCCACACCTCGCAGGGGCCCCTGGGTGCAGGGCCACCGCCTGGGAGCCACACCTCGCAGAGGCCCCTGGGTGCAGGGCCACCGCCTGGGAGCCACACCTCGCAGAGGCCCCTGGGTGCAGGGCCACCGCCTGGGAGCCAAACCTCGTAGGGGCCCCTGGGGGCAGGGCCACCGCCTGGGAGCCACACCTCGCAGGGGCCCCTGGGTGCAGGGCCACCGCCTGGGAGCCACACTTCGCAGGGGCCCCTGGGTGCCGGGCCACTGCCTGGGAGCCACACCTCGCAGGGGCCCCTGGGTGCAGGGCCACCGCCTGGGAGCCACACCTCGCAGGGGCCCCTGGGTGCAGGGCCACCGCCTGGCTTGGCATGCAGGACCAGGCACTTCCTTACATAACCACATGCTGTTATGGTACAACTAAATGTTTGTTGCTAATTGTCTAGAAGACGTTTTGACCCAACAAAGGTACAAGGGTCTTATTCAGGACAGACAGATGGCCTGGGGGGCTGAGCCCAGAATGTATTCGTGAGCAGTCAAGGAATTATTGGGAAAGTGCTGCGCGTGAAGAGTGAACAATCATCCTGTGAACTACTCATAAGGACACTCCCGGGTGGAGTACCCGAGAGGAAAGATTCCCAAATGAAGGGCACACGAAATAGTGCACCGGGACTCCTCAGACGGAGGAAATCTAGGAAGCGGCCTCGATGGAGCATCAGTGGTTTATTCCGGACTCTCTTCGTGGTTGAATGTAGGCCAACATACCTGTATTCCTCTGTCATCACTTCCTGTGATAAGGTGACGTCATTGATCCTTGCCTAGGTAGACTCGCAGCTGTATTTTTAGGACGCATTTCCTGCTAACCCAGCTCTAAGCGAGCAGCTGAGGTGCCCGGCAATGGTGGGTCAGTGCTGTTCAGTGTTAACATTAATAAGTGATTGGTTTATGAGGAAAGAGGCCGGCCAAGCTCCTTTCGGCCATTCCCTGGTATTTCCCATGAAGTATTGAGCGCGTGGGCTGGGGACATACGGGCATGGTTGGGCATCAGTGACCGGGCACATGGCCAGGGCATCAGTGTCCATAAACATAGCAGCTGGCATGAATGGAGCTGCTTATATGCCCCGCTCATCACCAATAACTTTTATAAAGCTGGCCCTTGTGGGGGCTGCAGGCCGCTGCGCCCCTTCTTAGGGGGTTCACCCTCCTGTGAAGCTCCCACACAGGTGTCGCAGACGAAGCCTGCCGCTGCAGGGGACAGTCCCTGCAAACACTCCGAGGAATGCCCCACATGACAGCCTTGGAACTTGCCAACAAAAGGCGGGAATCTCTCAGTGCGGGGCTTGTCAGTGAGTCGGTGACTCATTCTTTGAGAGGAAAGAAGCGGAGAGTGGACCAGGGATGGTGCCATCACGTGACCCGGGGCACGAGGCGAGCTCTCTAGAATACTGCAGAAAGTTGGGCAACTCTGGGCGTTCCCTTCCGGAGAAGCACAGTTTCTCCTCTTCAGATCACAAGTGACAACTCTCTCAGCCCCGCCTCATTGGCATGCAAATGAGGACATTCTGTGCATTCCTCGTTTCTGTGCGTCACCTTCTGAGACACTTCAAGGCAGGCAGATGTGAGGTGCGCTGCTCAGCAGCTGGACTCTTCCTGGTTTCTATTCTGCTTCTTGTTTTACGCACAGACTGCTGTGATGCGTGTGGTTGGTCCCTGTAAGGGCACAGGTGAACTAAAAATGATGGAATGGGCTGCAGTCCGAAATAAATGGGGCTGAGATTAATCCAAGAATTCCACCAGTCACCTTTGTGATTCCTCAGTGATGCCCTAGGTGTGACGGGTACATCCAGATATGGCCCTGTGCTCACTGTGCCACAGAACTCAAGTTGCACCTCACTCATGAGACCTAATGGGGATGAACCCCTTCGGTGGTTGCATGTGGTCCGCTCAGTGGAGAAGTGGCCTGACAGCTTGGTCTGCCAGCCCCATTTGGGGTGGCCAAGGTTGATTGAATACAGTTAGTAAGTGTCTGTAATGAAACACGCAAGCTAAAAACAACGGAATGTAATGCAGCACAGAGTAAATAACAGGTGCTATTCATTCACCCAGGAACCTGCTTACATTTGTAATCTGCTACATAATCACATATAATACGCAATAAAGTCCTACTATACACTCCCAGCGGAGATCAAACATAAGAGCTTTTTTCTACATGCATGTAAGTGGGCAATAAGTTCTCTCCGAATACTAGTTGTGCAAAACTTGAGAATGTAATCAACAAATGCTTCTACTACACCAAAACCAAGGTCATCTGAAAATGAGAGAGGCAATAATTACTCACTCATCCGAAACTATGTCCTTCTTTATAAAAAAAAATGCTAAAATACAACTATGGAGTTCAATTATTTAGGCAGAAAGACATTGAATCTATATCCAGTAGTTTTTACTTTAAATGGATGATAATTCCTCATCAGCATTCAGCCCTCTACTCAACCCTGTACCCAGACTCATGATATATCCAGATTCTAATTCTCTCAAGGTAAGTTCTCTGGTACCCCACGTGGGTTGCTGGGAAGAGTAGCGATGCCAAATGTGTGAATAATTTACTGCCACTGTTATGTAACTCCTTAAAATGCTTGGCAACAGGATACGTACAATCGATCTTACTCATAGCCCTAGAGTGTCCCAAATATACTTTTTCATCCCAGGAACATCAAGCTGCCAACGTGCCTTGCATATGAGCTTTGAAAATATAAATAGTGTATAGAGTTAAATGTGGTGAATTTCATATTTTTTAGTCTCTCCTGTGTCTGGTGTACTTTAACTTGTCTTGTTGGGACTAGTGACACATGGTCGACAGCTCGAGCATCTCTGAAAGCCAGGCATCTTAGACAGAATGGTCTCCCCCTTATCTAGAGGAGTTAACTTATGGCGAGTGCATCTTTTAATGAGCTAGCTCTTCTAAATGTCAAAGGGACATGTCCAATAATTTGTGTCAATTTGCTGTCAGCTCTCAACAAACCCCTATATTTGTTGAAGATATTCTATGCTTCTTTGGCTTGCGTACTAAAAGTAGTTATCACTCGTGTCTGACCGCAATTATCTCGACTTAGTTTAGGGGTTAGTAACTCCTCCCTATCTTTTCAATTTTCTTAGCTGCCTCCCACAGAAGTTTATGATAACCCTGCTCCCTGAAGCATCCACATCTGTTTCTTCACTTTTATAGTATTAAGTTTTCTTTTTGAATTAAAGTAATTTTCTTTAACAAAGCAAAGCACTGGGTTGGACGATCCGTTAATGCGTTGCTGGGTGATTGTTGAGTTCTGAGCTTCAACCTCCTCCGCTCTCCCTCCCTGATAAGCCTTGACTGCTCCCCATCACCACCGCTGAGAGTCAAGGCTGAAGGAGGTGTTGTTGGCTTAGTTTGCAGAGTCATAGTAGAACCGTCCTCAGGTCATGAGAGGAAAACGATCCCAGCCCCTCCCGCTGTGGCCCCACAGTCCTTGCTTGCCCAGTGGCCCATGAGCTGGGTCTGATGATTGGCTGCAAGCGGTGTGAGATCCTGCTAAGCCAAGTCCCTCTTTCAATGGCAGAGCAATAAGTCCAAGTTGTACGCCTTAAAACCTACACAGCAACATGACAGATATGAGGTTGGCTTGCCCCCATTCCCTAACTTTTGTTGTTGTTTCTGTGTTTCTACAGAGGGTGAAGTCCCCCAGGGTATTAGGACTGGGAGTTACTTAAGAGTAACACTAGAGACCAGTTAGAAAAACTAGAGGGGAGGGAATAAACCGTGATGGAGTCTCCTGAGGTACGGTGATAGGAATCCAGGGAGGGAGCGTTGCAGAGTGAGGCGCTCTTACTCCTTAGCACAGGTTTTACCAGAAACATCTCATGTGTATCCCCACATTTGCTTCCCAATATTTCCCCCAGGCAATCGCTGTCACCACCGTCTTGGGTGCCATTGCCTTTAACTCTACGAGTGATTCCCTTTAGAAGGTTATGTCTATCTGAGACTCTGGACTTGCATTTGTCTCTCCAGCAAGCTAAAGTTGAGGAAGTAGAGAAGGCCAGGGCGTCTGAGAGAAAGAAGCTGAGATTAGCTGGCTAGGAACAAGAGGAAAGGAGGTGGGAGAGACAGGAAGAATGGGCCCATGAGGAACGAAGAAGAGCGTAAGGAGTGGGAAAGCGAAAGGCAGGAAAGGAAAAGGGGGAGGTAATTGGAAAGAGAGAGGGGATAGCTTTATGGAAAGAGGAGCTCAGGATGTCAGTGACTTCAGTCCCTTTCTCACTGTGCCACTGGAACCATGCTACACCCAACTGACCAACCCCAATTAGGGCAAAACCGGCCATGAGCTGCTTGTGTTCCGATCTGAAGAGGACCTGGCTTGCCAGTTCGACTGGACTGTTCCTATAGGAGCAGCACCAAGACTGGGTTGTACATGGCTGGGTCTGGTCTGATGTGGATGGTGGGCAAGAAAACAATGAGTTGGAATCCTTCCTCGAATGATTGCCAGGTTAGACAAATGAGCATTTCTACCATCACCTCCTGTGTGTTTGATGTAAGTGGAGACAGCCACATCTGGGGAAAGCGATTCCACTTACGACTCTTCAGGAGTTCCTCCTAAGGTTCCAGAAGACCTAGTGCACATGTATGATGAGGGACAAGATATTTTGGAATGGTTTGCAGTGCTCGACTTTGATTGACATATTTAAGGCAGCTACTTTCATGAGTCGCTTGCCCATGGAAGGTACAGAAGTCATTGAAAGGATGCCTGTGGCCGCACAGATGGATTCTGAGCGGATGAAGGAAGTTCTAATTAGGTAGTTCAGGGTGAAGCCAGCTCAGTACCTATGAAGATTTAAGGATCGCAAGAGAACAGATGTTGTTCCATTTGAGTCTTGGTTCCCTGGTGTGATGCCTGACTGGAGTGAGTGGCTGAGCGGGACGGAGGACAAGGATTCCCATTCTTTTCACCAGTGACGGAGAGACTCATGGAGAAGTGCTCTACCCCACTCAGGGGTTACTTGTCAGATCTTCAGAAAAGGCTCTAGAGAAGCGTGCGGTATTGGCTGACAAGTGATTACCTAACTGGGCTAACAAAGGGCTGGAGCAGCACGGCTCCGAGTGAAAGAGTGAGACAACTCACAACAGACAGGTTCAAAACCCGAGAGTCAGGGCCAGGGCAATTCCCGATGTTCCCAGGGGGACAAAAGCAGCGCAAGGAGAAGGGAGGACAGGAAGGTTCTTCCAAGCCAAGGGTGATTAATGGTTTTAAGTGTCACAATGAGGAGCTGTACAAGAGAGACTGTCAGGTGAGAGATCCTGTACCGGCTGCATCCATTATGGCAAGTGAATCGACTGCAGGTAAAGGGACTCCAGAGGCACCCAGGTGCTCTTGACCTAGTAACTATGGACATTTGAGAAAGGGACCGAGATGAACTGAAGCAGATTCAACCAAATAATAATAATAACCCAGTGTTTGTAAAGCGTGAACTAATCACCCCTAAGGGTGTCCCGGCCCTGGGGGCCGTCAGGGAGATTAAGCGAGCTATTGCCCAGAGTCACATGGTGCTGGGCTGAGTTTCTGCAGGAGCCAGGGATCGAACCGTGAGGCACGTGCTCCGGAGTCAGCCGCCCTGGCCACTGCGCCACACCTCTCCCAAACACAATGTGATTTGAGTTAGACGTTAATATCAATAGGCCGAAGGTTCCTGCCCCGAGAGTTACAGAATCTTATCGAACTATGGCTTAGAGGAAGAATCTCAGACCACAGGAGATTCTGCCTGGTGTCCATGGCACAGGTTTATTACCCAGTGGAGAGGACATTGAGTATCAATGGCCCGAGTTGAGATGGTTGAAAGTCAATGGCAAGCGAGCCAAGGCTGCCGTAGGGTTGGATGTGAAGCTAGATGCTGGATGCCCCCGGTTTAGTATCAGGATCTGAAGTCTACACGGCTTGTACACAGTTGGCCTTGTTCACCAGAGCAGAGGCTGAACGTCAGTCTCAGGAGGACAATGGGGCCATTGCCTATTTGCATAGTGTAGGACTTGGCCTTTTTGGCTAAAGTTCCCTAAACTTTTTGCTTTCCCCCTAGACCGTTTTCCTGACATAGAGTTGCCAATTTAGATGCTTTGGGTACTTTGCCACTGCTGATCAGTGTCAAAGTACAAGGGTTCCCTGTGTAAAGTGTAATGGTAATTGGTTGGCCATGATTGGTATGTTTGCCTTACTAGTAAAAGTCCCTAGTGATGTGCACTGTGTGTGCCAGGGCTAGTAATGCAAAGGTGCGCGGAGAAGGGAACTCAGGCCTGCAGTGTAGGGCCTTCGCGCAGTTTGCTAACTTAGCATGTTGTCCTGACAAATGCAACCACTTGTCAGGCCTTACTTTCCCCTTTGCGTACACAGTGGGCACCCCTGTGGTAGGTCCCGGGTAACCCCTGGGCAGGGTGCAGTGTAGGTAAAAGGCAGGACATATACTGAGGTGTGTGTTATGACCTGACAGTGAAAAACACTCCATTTCGTTTTTCACTGGTGAAAGGCCATCCTGCCCATAGGACAGAATGGGGGAGGCTGGGTATTGTGTTTGTTAGCCTAGTTTCCCATAAGTTTAAAATGGAGAGGTGAAGTTTAGTATGTATGAACTCACAGCGTCATAACACATCTTTCTATGAAAGTGGTTTTGTCACTGTGTGTTCAGAAACCACTCTTTTAGAAAGTGGCTGAGTTTTGTGCTTTAAGCATTTCTGTGTGTCTCTGCTGAATGTTGATTGACTGTCTGGATCTGAAAGGGGAGAGGAGCTGGGGGAGGTCTTGACCCAGGGAGGGGTTGAGATGGCACCAGCCTGACCTGCATCTGGAGAGTAGGCGAGGAAAAGCACCGGGAGGTGAAGAGGCCTGGGTTGCAGCTATAAAACAATTGACCCATCTCCTGCTGAGTGGTTAAGGATCCAGGCCCCCAGTATCAAAGGGAGAAAGGTGACACTGGGAAGGAGACACCCAGAACTTATTTAGGCAGGGGTCAGGGACCCCTGAGCACAACGAACTTCAAAGACATTTAGGGGTATAACTATGAGAGCTGAGACCCCCTGAACGTAGGAATAGAAATGGATTGAGACTGAAAAGGCTTGGACCCATTTCGTGGTCAAGAGGAACCTCTGCTAAGGAAGGAACAACTGAAGAGACTGCTGGGAAGGACCAACCCTTGCTTCGTGATCTGGGGCTGGTCTGCAGTTTGCTGTTTTAACCAAGGAAGAGGCTGTTGGGACTGTGCTGTGTGCGCTGGGTCCCCTGCTTGAAGAAGACTGTGCTTTGTGCTGTGTCTTGTTACCCCCAAGGGCCCGAGGTGAGCTGGCTCCCTGTTTGGAAACACAGGAACATAAAAGTTTCCGGAGAAGTTTCAAGCGATGCGGTGGGCGCGTGTTGTGGCAGCTTGAGACCCTCGGAAGGTGTGCCCTGTGATCTTGGACACACGGATGAGAAGTGAGACTCGGACGCGCTGGGTGCATGTCGTGGTGCACAGGAGGCGTTGGTGAAGAGCGCCTGGTCAACGTGTGCATCGAAGGTGAAGTGAGTCTCGGACGCGCTGGGTGCGTGTCGGGGTGCACCGGAGGCGCTGGTGAAGAGCGCCTGGTCAGCGTGTGCATCGGAGGTGACGTGAGACTCAGACATGCAGGGTGCGTGTCGTGGTGCACAGGAGGCGTTGGTGAAGAGCGCCTGGTCAACGTGTGCATCGGAAGTGGAGTGAGTCTCGGACGCGCAGGGTGCGTGTCTGGGTGCACCGTAGGCGCTGGTGAAGAGCGCCTGGTCATCGAGTGCACCGAAGGAGAAGTGAGGCTCGGACACGGTGAGCGTGTCGGGGTGCGGCCGAAGGCGTTGGTGAAGAGCACCTGGATATCGGGGCACCGGAGTTGGAGTAAGTCTCAGTGAAGCAGTGTGCGTGCTTTGGTGCAACCTGGGACTGTGGAGGTGATCGGCTGATCATCGTGTGCACCGGAAGAAAGTGAGACTCTGCAGCGCGGTGTGCGTGTCTTGGTGCCAACTGAGACCGCAGGAAAGAGTGCCTGGTGAACGTGCACTCGGAGTCGACGTGAAGTCCCATCAGCGTTGTGTGTGTGGCTCCGTGCCAGAGGAGACCCGGAGGGTGCTGTGGTGAACGTGCACCCGGAGTAACGTAATCTCAGGGGTGTGGGGTACGTGTGCCCTGCGGCCGCCTGAGACCTTCCTAACAGTCGCGGCCCGGACCGGCAGCCCCGGAGGAGCTGAGCTGCCAGGCCGAGCCGCTGAGGCCCATTGAGAAAGTTCTACACGGAAGGCCCAGTTCGCTGAAGGAGGAGAGGAGAGTTGGGTCGCGCCCCCAGGTAACGTGGATCACTGCCTGGGCGGGGTACGGGCTCGGAGGGACACTCTCTCGGCCTCTCAGTCCTTCTGGCGACGTGAGCCTTTGCTTCGGCTCAGATTGGGACCCGTACTGACCAAAGGAGTGGCAGTACTGGGGCCAGAGTGAGAAGCTGTACTTTATGTCATCATTGATACGTGTGGGGGGGCAACTGTTATCGAAGAGGCTGACTGTCGTAATACACATTGCCAATATTGCTGCTAACGAACTGCCGGACTGTCTTATGACGCCTGACATTATTTCTGCATAACGAAGTACACGATTGTAGCGCTACGCATTGCATTATTTCTCCATTGCAAAGTACATGATTGTAGTACGCATTGCATTATTCCTTAATTTCAAAGTACATGATTGTAGCTACGCATTGCATTATTCCTTAATTGCAAAGTACATGATTGTAGCGGTACGCATTGCATTATTTCTTCATTGCAAAGTACGTGATTGGGGTGTGACGCATTGCATTAGTCCTTCATTGCGCAATACATGATTGTAGCGGTACGCATTGCATTATTTCTCCCATTGCAGGTACCGGGGTGTATCGTTACGCATTGTATTATTTCTCCTTTGCCCAGCACAGGATTGTATCGTTACGCAGTGCACTATTGTTTGTCCATTGCAACGTGTGTGATTCTAGCATTACAACCAGCATAGCATTTTGAAAGCGGTGGTTGGGATTTGAACCTACCAACCAGCCGGAACGAATATGACCCTTTATTATATGTTGGCTTATGTATCGTGTGGTCTGATCGTATATCTTTTTACATAAAGTTTATACTCGTTTTATCAAACTCGTGTGGAGTCCATTTGTGGTGTCACCAGTGGGTTGTTGTGAGTGTGGTTGCACATACTGTACACTCGTGCCTTGGAGATAGGCCTGGCTGCTCGTGCCAAGCTACTAAGGGGGTGAGCAGGGCTATCTCAAACGGTGTCCTTACTTGGCCTAACATTGAGTGAGGAGTCCCAGGTCTCGCATTTGGTGACAGTGGTGCGGGACGGGGACTCCGGCTTCCAACACAGAGGCCAGAGTAATGTAGGTAGTTTGCAGAGGCCAAAGTAATGTAGGTAGTTTGCAGAGGCCAGAGTAAGGTAGGTAGTTTGCAGAGGCCAGAGTAATGTAGGTAGTTTGCAGAGGCCAGAGTAATGTAGGTAGTTTACAGAGGCCAGAGTAAGGTAGCTAGTTTGCAGAGGCCAGAGTAATGTAGGTAGTTTGCAGAGGCCAGAGTAATGTAGGTAGTTTGCAGAGGCCAGAGTAAGGTAGGTAGTTTGCAGAGGCCAGAGTAATGTAGGTAGTTTGCAGAGGTCAGAGTAAGGTAGGTAGTTTGCAGAGGTCAGAGTAAGGTAGGTAGTTTCGAGAGGTCAGAGTAAGGTAGTAGACAGAAAGCACTGGCCATGGCATTGATTTATCCTTCTCCAGACGGAGTGGAGAACGTGATACCTGAAGCCAACCAAGTGTTGGAGTCTGAGTCACGGCCAGAGCTCCAGCGCTTGTTAGCTGCTGGGGGAGGGGGGTAATTCACAGGAGGAATTCGGCACAGGTGCAAGATAAGTGCTGCATGATTGTGGGACTTTGGAAGGAAGACCCAGAACAGGTCAGCCAAGGAGTGGTAGGAAAGTATGATGGTATCTCGGAGGATGCGTTGCTGTATAGTGATCCCATGAATATTGAGCGAGGTGCTTGCAAGAGGCTAGTGGTTCCAGTAGCGAACAGGAGCTTCCTGATGTCACTGGCCCAAAACATGCCATTAATATTACAATTGGGCATTAGAAATACCCAGTAAAGTTTGTGCCCTCTGTTCTACTCACCGGAGATGCGCAGAGATGCAGAGCGAGTCGGTAGAACCTGCCTCATTTGCCAACTTAGTATCCAGTCAGAAGATAACTTCAAGTTAGTGCTTCTGCCAGTTGTATGAGTTCCATTTGAAATGGTGGAAATAGATATTGTTGATCCATTTGACACCCCTTGCAATGTCAGGAAACAAGTATATCTTGTTTAAGGTGGATCATTCCATTGGGTATCCAGAAGAGGTACCCCTGAGGAGCACAACGGCAAAGGTGGTAGCTAGGGCACTTACAGGGATTTCCTCTAAGGCTAGATTTCTCAAGATTGATTTCAAACCGGGGAACATATTTCATCTCCTCTTATATGAGAGAAATGTGGGAGCAAGACAGTGTGAAATAACACCTCTGCACTGAGTAACATCCGCAAACTAATGGGTTAGTGGAGAGGTCTACCAGGACCCTTAAGAGCATGATGGGAACTCTACCAGAGAATCGCAGGATTAAATTAGATTTTCTCCTGCTAAGTGTCTTATTTGTTTACCAGGAGATTCCACAGAAGGCAGTGAGTTTCAATGCCTTTGAAGTTCTGTTTGGGCAACCAGTGCATGGGCCACTCCCCTTGAGCAGAGATGGGTGAGAAGGAACTTCCAATTCACCCTATAAGTTGCACAATACATGGGTCAGCCGAACAAAAACCTTTAGGGTAGCCAGGAGCTAATGAAGGAATGGTATGACCAGAAAGTAGTGCTCACTGGATACAAGGAGGGTCAAGCGGTATTGGTGGTAAGGCCCATTCATCCTGGAGCGTTGGAGGATAAGTGGTGTTGCACACAAGGCAGCGCAGAGAGTACCTGATGTTAACACACTGGTGGACATAGGTGTCACATGAGAGTCCAGAAGGGTGTTCCATGTGAAGCGGCTTAAGCCTTACCTCCAGAGAGATTACACAGTGAACTTCATGGCTAAGGCAGAGGAAGTTGAGGACGCCAATGATCCACTTCCTGGCTTACTGCACTGACATGAAAGATGCACCTGTAGGAGGGAGACAGCTCATCCTTACGTTGACACCAGAGAAGAGGAGGGAAGGTAGAGAGGCGCAGGGGCAGTTTTCCCCCTTTTTTAATTGACTCCAGGATTGACACCTGTTTTTGTGTATAAAATGTACACAGGAGATAGTGTACCTGTCAAATGCAAGACTTATCACATGTCTGACTGAATCCAGGAATGCATTAAGGCAAAGGTGGCCAGGATGTGGGAACCAGCCATGATTAAGAGATCTCATAGTCCTTGTGCCAGCCCAGTGGTATTCATGCCCAAGCAAGCTTGCACAGACTTGCAGTTTTCTGTTTACTACCAGGCCCTCAATGAAGTCACTAACACAGATGTGCATCCAATCCCCAGAAATTCTGAGCTTGAGGACTGGCCGGGGGCTGCAGAGTACTCGAGCACCTGCGACCTGACCAGTGGTCCCCAGCAGATAGCTTTAGCAGCTGGTGCCAAGCCGAAGATCGCATTTTCTACACCAGAGGGGACATTCCAGTTTATAGTAATATCCTTTGAGTTGAAGAATGCTCCTGCCACTTTCCAGCTCCTGGTGAACCATGTTCCGTCAGGGATAGAAGACTCTGTGCTAGCTACTTGGATGATATTGTGGTATTTAAAAAATCACGGGAGGGCGACCTGAAGCACCTAGAAGAGATGTTGGCCAGGATACAGGTTGTGAAACTGACCACCAATGCAACCAAACGCCGGGTGGGGCAGTCCATGGTAGTCTACCTTAGGCACCAGGTGGGTGATAGGAAGATTCACCCGTTGGATGCCAAGATTCTGTCAGTGTTAGAGTGAGAGGTGCCCACTTCCCAGACTCAAGTGACAGACTTTTTAGGACTCACAGGTTACTAGAGGAACTTTGTAGCTAACTATGGGACTATTGTGGCCCCTCTGACAGCTTTGACATCCAAAAAGCATCCCTGGAAGGTTATTGAAGTGCCAACAAGCATTTGTATTCCTGGAGAGAGTGCTATGCAATGGACAAGTAGTGAATGCCACTGACTACAGTCAACACTTCATTGTATAGACAGATGCCTCAGACAAGGGAGTTAGAACGGTACTGACTCCGCTCACTGAGAAGAGTAGGAAGCATCCACAGGCCTGTGCTAGCCTTAGGTTACTACCCAGAGAGCAGAACTGGGGGAGCAATGAAAGAGGATGCTTTGCCATAGGGCAGACTTTGAGAAGATTCCAGCCGTATCTGTGTGGTACCTCGTTTTGGTCCCGACACATCACAAACCACTCATGTGGTTGATGACAATAAAGAGTGAGAACCCAGCGATGGTCTGTCTCACTGCAAGGTCTAAAGTTCACAGTGGAACATAAAACCGGAGTGAACAGTTGGAATGCAGATTGACTGCGAGTATCTAGTAACCTTACCTCACACTAATGCAATGTGTGCAGAGGCCTCGGCCTGTGAATTGACATGAGTGAGGTCCTGGACGTATCTTGGGAACTCGAAGGGGTGCACTATGCATGCCTCCATTTAGCTGGCAGTGAATTTCTGTCCCTGCTGTGGGTTTGGCATGTTTAGCAGTAGTGACAGTGTAGCATGTTTTGTAAATCAGCAGCTGTGGCCCGACCTATTTATCTTTGTCACTGGAGTGCGTATTTGCTGACCCACTCCTGTAAAGGTCCCCTGCGGTGCGATAACCCAGGTCCTTGTGCTAACATCCAAAGTGTGTGTTACACGTGTGTGTTTATGTGCCCTGTGTGGTACATGAATTGTGTTCAAGAGTGCGTGGCTCTTGCTTACCCCATTGCCTGTTTAATGGGGTCTGACAAAGTATCAGTTGTTTCCTGTTCCACTGTCAAGGTGTTTTTATATTATGTTATATGATGCAGATTCGCCAACTATCACCCAGGAGGGTATCCTGGCGCTGAGCATTGTGATTCTAGGCACACGTAGGGCCTAGCGGGGCTGCTCAGAAAGCCAGGTCTTCAGCTTCCTGCGGAATTCAAGAAGTGAGGAGGACACTCTTATGTGTAGCCGAAGGTCATTCCATGCTTTAGGAGTGATGTGGGAGAAGGCTCGACTGTCGGATTTGTTTTTCCGTGTGTGTGGATGTGTGCAAGCAGGAGTCTGGACGAGCAGAGGTGTCTGGAAGGTTTGTGAAAGCAGATGCGATTGTTGAGGTATGCTGGGCCCGTTTCATGTAATGCCTTGAAAGTGTGGGTGAGGAGTCTGAATTGTGCTCCTTTGTGAATGGGGAGCCAGTGGAGCTCCTTCAGGTGTGGTGTGATGTGAGTGCGGCATGGGAGGTTGAGAGTGAATCTGGCCCCTGAGTTCTGAATGGTCCGCAGCTTTCTGATGAGTTTTCTTTCATCCCAGCATAGAAGGTGTTCCCGTAGTCCAACTCGCTTGTTAGCAGGGAATGTGTGTGCTGATTGGGGTCAATTAAAAATCTTCCTGAGCATCTTCAGAATAGGGAAGCATGAGGCGTGACGGTGTTGACTTGGACGGTCATGTTGAGTTTGCTGTTGATGATGATACTGAGGTTCTTGGCGTGCGTGGTGGGTGTCGGTCCTACGTCTGTTGGCCCCCAGGTGAAGGCCCACGGTGATGTGCTCTTCCTGAAGATGACTATTTCGGTCTTGTCGGTGTTCAGAGAGTTGGTCTTCATCCAGTGGGCAATTTCAGTCATCCAAGTGTTGAACTTGATCAGGGTACTGTGCATCTTGTTCATGAGGAAGAGAATGAGTTGTGTGTCATTGGCATAAGAGAGGACATTGATATTGCGAGAGTGGAGGATGGTGGCTAAATGGATCATGTATGCGTTGTATGCGTTGAGGAGGGTCCGGCTCAGGGAATATCCCTGCTGAACTCCGCAGATGATGTTGCGGGCATCAAAGGTGTACAGTGCCAAGCTGACAGACTGGGTCCTTCCAGTCAAGAAGGAGAAGACCCAATGGATTGTTTACCCTTGGATTTCGATATTGTGAAGGCGTTGGATGAGGAAGGGGTGGAAGACTAGAGGCCCAGGAGAATGAGGGCCGCTGTGCTTTCTCTGTCCAGAATCATGCGGATGTCACGCGTGGTAGCGATGAGGGTACTTTCCATGCTGTGTCTGAAACCAGACTTAGTGGTGTCAAGCAGTAGGTGGTCATTGAGGTATTCGGAAAGGTGTCTGTTGATAATTTTCTCTAAGACCATGGCCGCGAATGGTAGCAGGGAGGTCGGTCTACAGTTGAAGAGCGTTGAAGTGTTCCTGGGTTTTTTTTTCACCAATGGGAGGACAGATGCATCCCAGGATCAATCTGTTCCTGTCCCCAAGCCTGTGTGTTTACTGTCTCTGTCCTACTGTTGCTGTATTTCGTGTGCCAGTTTCAGTATGGTACATACTCCAGTGCCAATGTACTCTTTGCAAGTGTGAGTATGTTTCCTTTCCCAGTGTTAGTGTGTTTCTTGTTTTAGTGCTAATTCTTACCTGTCCAGTGTGTCTTTTTGTTTCCTGTCTCAGCGTTAGTATTTTTTGTCCCAAGGTCAGTATGTTTCCTGCCCCTGTGTAGGCAGAGTCCCAGAGTCAGTTTATTTCCTGTACCAGTGTCAGTATGTTTACTGTGCCAGGGTTTGTATGTATCCTGTGCCAGGGTCAGTATGTGTCCCGTGCCAGTGTACTCTTCGTCCCAGTGCCAGACAGGCTTCTTCCCTCTTCAAATGCATTTTCAAATTAATTTGGCTGCTTCTAGTGTGTTTCTGGTTCCAGAGGAGAGATGAGGATATATCATTGGACTCCTCACACCTCGCTCCTCAAAGCCGCACTTCGAAGTAGCCTTACCACCCTCTGGACTCCCCTCTCTGCCCACCCGGGTCATTCGTTTGACTGTTTCTCCTCTTCACTGCTGCGCTGCAACAACCAGGGGCCGCATTACATAAGCGCCCCGAGAGCCGAATGGGCGTTTGCACCTGCTTTGCGCACCCCTGGGTCACTTTGGTATACCAGAGTCGACCAATGGAAATCGAAATGAGAGCCATTTATTATCATCATGATTCCGCATCTCAGCATGAAAAATTCAGGGAGTTATGAAAAGCTTATAAAAAGGCTGTTTGGTCGGCACGTTGAAGGGGGATTAGAGATCCCCTTTTAGGCAGGTGCAGTCAGGGACGGCACTCGCCTGCAAGGGAATGTCTGAGGGGTCCATGGAACCCCTTTTCTCTCCTTCAGAGGGCTGCCATAAGAGGGTGCACTCTCAGTGTGCCTCCTGAGAGCTTCTTTTCCATTGCGCGTGTGTCTGTAATATGCAAATGAGGGAACGCACCCTGAAGATGCACTGTGAAAACACGGAGTGGGTGCTTCAATGCCGTTCCGTATTTCACAAGAATGCGCTGCCCCCAGGGCAGCGCAAGTTCCTGGCTGCCCTGGGGGCAGCGCATTCCATGTAATAGAGCGCACTTTCCCTGTTTGCGTCTGGTGCAAGTGTTTTAAGGTGCGCCGGGCACAAACAGGGAAAGTGTGCCCTGATACATAATAGCGCCGCAGGGGCACTCACTATCCAGCGAGCAGAACATTGGAACAAGATGTCTGGAATCAGAATCCTCGTTTAGTGGATTTTCTCGAATAATTCCAGGTAATTTTAATGATATCGTGGCAAGTCATCTCAGAAGAAGTGGCTGCCTGAGAAGAACAGATATGCACAAATCTCTAATTACAGCTCTATCAATGAATTAGACCCTGGAGGCGCTTGGATATCGGCCCGGGCACTCAATGGGCGCTGCCATGGGGGCATTCCAATGTTTGCCCCCAAAAAATCTCGCAAAGCAGAACCTGCTCGGACTACACCTTTGCAACGCTTTCTCTTTTCAACAAAATAGTGAGTTTCGAGGTAACTCCAAGATGCGAGAGCGACCATCCCCTCAGATTATTGGGATTAAGAACTCCAATAAACTGGTACAACCATACAGTGTTATTGACACACAAGACGCAGGCTGTCATTGACAAAGGGTTGTGTGGAACCCCCTCTCATCGGCCTGTTGCGAGGAGTGGAAGCTAGTACAACATTAAATTGGAACCTTGAAGACCCATTTACGACTTGGTGAAAAAGACCCAAGATGAACTTAAAGCATGTTTCCTAAAACCTAATAAACAGCCCTCACTTAGCTCTTGACCAAGAAAACATTAAAAATGCTACTCAATTACACTAAAGCTTCAACGTTGAGCAATGGAAATCAAAATGAACAGTGGCGGCTCCTCCGCTATGGCGGAGGAGTGTCACCCCACTGCTTTTAAGTAGTTCAAATAAAGGAAACATAAAATGATAATAGCTTTGAGTTATTAGCATTTTATGTTTCCATGCTGCTTGGCGGGCGGGGCTGCTCTGCTCTCGGACCAGGGCAGGGGAGGAGTGGTTTGCCCACTCCTAAGTACACATGACTGTTTGGCCGGCCCTCTGGGACCGGCCAAACAGTAATGCACACTTTCCCTGTTCTCCACGCAGGCTGCAATACAGCCTGCGTGGAGAGCATGTCCAGGCCCCCATTCCCTGGCTGAGCGTTGAACCACGATGCTCAGACCAATCACACCCCCCCCACGCCTGCCTCACCACCCACGAGCTGTGCCAGCCGCCACTGGAAATGAAAGCCATTAATTACCATCCCAATTCCGCATCTCAGCATGAAAAATTCAGGAAGTTACAAAAAGCTTATAAAAAGGCTATTTGATCAGCAAAAAGATCCCAAGTTGATCAGGATTGGATAGACATTGTGTAAGATTGCAAAAGTAATAATGGTAAAGCTCTCTGGTCTTTAATTAACCAACTTGATAGAGATTCAACACCCATAAAAGGCAATAATGTTATGCAAGAATCATGGGTGAGGCATATCGAATCTCTATACAAAAGGCAAGATCTAAAGCCGCTCCTGATGGATAAGGACGCCCTATAACACCTTTGTCTTCTTCCCTGAGTGAAATCAAGGATAATGTTGGGAAAAGCAGAGCAAAGGGCTCCCTGCAGCTATACAGAAACAAGACTCTGAGTTTTGGTGTGCCCGTTTCCACACTTTATTCAATTTCTGTTTATCTGAGAAGGTGATACCAGAATCATGGTTTGGTTCTATTTTTCAACCAATTTACAAGAAAGGCCCCTATGCCTCCCCCGACAGGTATCCTATGATCGCCCCTATGGATGTGGACTCGGAGATCTTCGCTAGCTTGCTATTGTCTGAGTTGAAAGATTGGGCGGAAAGAGAAAACTTAATAACATTCAATCAAGCAGGGTTCAGAGCTAAATCTAGTGCTACAGATAACTTGGCCGTGCTCTCAATCATTGCCGAGAAACGTGTCATCAACAAAAAACGGCTTTTATACACCTGCTTTGTGGATTTGTCTAAGGACTTTGACCATGTTCATCGAAATGTTCTATGGAGAAAGCTGGCCGGTTGGAACATCCCTGCAAATTTATAATGCGCCATCCAACGTTTATACTCAAACAATTGGGCCAAGGTGAAACTTGGCACTAGTAAAGGCTTGTAATCCTAAATAGCAGTCAAGAGGGGCTCTAAACAAGGGTGTATCCTTGCCCCAGACTTCAGTCCACATTTAGACGCAGCCAAATCACGTCCGCCAAGACTGGGGTAGTGTCCAGTGACTTCATTGCATTATGCTGATGACGTAGTTCTGATGAGCCTGGCTGGAGTTGGGCCACAGAGGCTCTTAAACAATCTCCATGCTTACACTGTTGGAAATGGAATGGCTGTGACTCTTACAGAGACTCAGATCGTGGTGCTCGGAAGAGATTGAAAAGAGGGGGAGCTGGTTCCTGGGCGGCCTGCGGGTCCCATGCAGCTCTCGCTGTGAATACCTTGGTGTCTGGCTGCAGGGTCGCCTGTCGTATCGTTTACATCTTAACTCATTGAAGACAAAGGTGGCTTCCATAGCTGCAGCCCTTCAATCCTCACACCGCAAACTGCAAAGCCAACTTTGGCGTCTCTTCTTACAGTGACAGAGGCCAGGTTCATTCCAGCGACCAGCTTTAGCACGGAAGCCTTTCCGGGGACGATTGGGCCCTTCCTCAATTCTGCACAAGGTGAGGCATTTGCCTACTCTTTCGACTGCGCAAAACGCATCTCTGTCCCAGATACGGCTGAATTTGGCTTGCTTAACCAAGCACTAGTTCAACATGGTTCCTTACTTAAGTATATGTCACTATTAGCATCGTCCGACCAGGAGACTTTGCACTCTCGGATATGGAAAGAAATTCAAATTGCCATCCCGACAAAAACAAATAGGTGGACGCAAGCTTTGAGTTGGCCTTGAATGAGTTAGAAGCGAGTGAATTATGGCATCCGTCACCATCACATGACCTCTTTAAAACATCTCTAAACAAACAAATAAAGAGGATCTCATGGAACCGGGACAAGAAAGATTTTAGCAAAAGAAGTCATGCATGGACGGTCATTGGCTCCTACAAACAACCCGCCGGCAGCCCTACTTAACAGTCTTACTCAGGTCTTCTATAAAATCGGCTGCCACACCCGCGCGGTGGCCTGAGTCACACTGAGATCGCTGCCAAAATGGTGGTCGAAACCTCTCTCACCCGAGTGCAGACTTTGTCGTCAACACGGGGAAAGTTTGACTCACAGTGTATCAATTTGCCCCAGGCTTCTTCCTGAACGTAAGGCTTTGCTGTCAAAACTCTTCCAGGACATGTCGCCACGCGGTACATCTTATGCAAAGGGTGAATGTCCCCAAGCGATTACAGCCTTCGTTAAATTAATTATAAAAGTGGACGGGTTACTGTCAGACAAAAGCCCAATAAAAGATGTAGCAATATGAAGGAGGTACGACTAAATGTTTTAGGGCCTGGTTTAGATCTTGGCGGACGCGTTACTCCGTCACAACGGTGATGGACATCTCATCCGCTGAAATATGAATCCCATAAGATATTATGAGGTGTGTGTTTCGGAGGACGGGATAACCGTCACCATTGTGATGGAGTAACCTGTCTGCCGAGATCTATATCATGCCTTTAGTCTGATGCCGCTCTATGCCATCCTTGTCGTGTATAGTGAACTTTGCACTGTCACATCTGCACTTTATACTTAGCATCATGGAGACAATATGAGATATGATGAGAAATAAAGTGGTTAGCGAACGCTGCTGCCGGAGAAGGACCGACGAGCACGTGGTCCTGCCGGATGCTGCTTAGTTTCATCCTTGCACTTTACAGCGAGTTTTGCACTGTCACACTTGCACTTTGCATCTGGTATTATGGAAGGGGTCATTCAAGGCATGGTTAGAAAGGATTACTCATGTTAGGGTGAAGGGTATTCGATGAGACACTGGTCCCCATCCCCACGTGATGAGTAGGGGCTGGGGATTCATTCCTTAACTGAGCCTCAACCTCTCTCTGCACTGAATACCATATTTGTCCCAAACAGATCTTTGGGCGCTATGAACATCACGCAGTTTTACGGTCAATAGCCCCAGCCCTTCGTGACTGTTCACTCTGTATGAGCACTTTATATGGGCACGTTTGCACTAATTTTCTATACGACTGTAGGGGAAACCGGAGGGTTGAATATTACAATTAAACTCAGAAAACTAGTACATGTACTTTAGCTCCTCTCTGCTTTTTATCTTTTGAATTAAAGTTTAGTCGTACCATGAGTCCTTGGATAGCACTGTCTATTATTTTTTATTGTCATTTTTACGATTGTTTTTAATAAATTATTTGTACTGCATGAATGTAATGGTTTTAATTAACTGAAATAATAGCTTGTCCCAGTCTCAGTATCTTTACTGTCCCAGTGTCAGTATGTTTCCTGTCCCAGTGTCAGTATGTTTCCTGTCCCAGGGTCAGTATGTTTCCTGTCCCATGGTCAGTATGTTTCCTGTCCCAGTGTCAGTATGTTTCCTGTCCCAGGGTCAGTATGTTTCCTGTCCCATGGTCAGTATGTTTCCTGTCCCAGTGTCAGAATGTTTCCTGTCCAAGGGTCAGCATGTTCCTGTCCCAGGGTCAATATGTTTCCTGTGCCAGTGTCAGTATGTTCCTGTCCCAGTATGATTCCTGCCCAAGTGTCAGTATGTTTCCTGTCCCAGGGTCAGTAAATGTCCTGTACCAGTGTCAGTATGTTTTTTGCCCCAGTGTCAGTATGTTTCCTGTCCCAGAGTCAGTATGTTTCCTGTCCCAGTGTCAGTATGTTTCCTGTCCCAGTGTCAGTTTCCTGTCCCAGTGTCAGTACGTTCCTGTCCCACTGTCAGTTTGCTGTCCCAGTTTCAGTATGTTCCTGCCCCAGTGTCAGTTTCCTGTCTCAGTGTCATCATATCTTGCTGTCCCTCTGTGTCCCACTGTCAGTATTTTTGCTGTCTCATGGTCAGTATCTTTCCTGTCCCAGAGTCAGTAAGTTTCATGTCTCAGTGTCAGTATGTTTCCTATCCTAGTGTCATTATGTTTCCTGACCCAGTGTCAGTATGTTACCTATCCCAGTGTCAGTATGTTCCTGTCCCAGTGTCAGTATGTTTCTGTCCCAGTGTCAATATGTTTCCTGTCCCAGTGTCAGTATGTTTCCTGCCCCAGTGTCAGTATGTTTCCTGTCCCAGTATGTTTCCTATCCTAGTGTCAGTATGTTTCCTATCCCAGTATGTTTCCTCTCCCAGTGTCAGTATGTTTCCTGACCCAGTGTCAGTATGTTTCCTGTCCCAGCATGTTTCCTGTCCCAGTGTCAGTATGTTACCTGTCCCAGTGTCAGTATGTTCCTGTCCCAGTGTCAGAATGTTTCCCATCCCAGTGTCAGTATGTTTCCTGTCCCAGTGTCAGTATGTTTCCAGTCCCAGAGTCAGTATGTTTCCTGTCCCAGTGTCAGTATGTTTCCTGTCCCAGTGTCAGTTTCCTGTCTCAGTGTCAGTGCGTCCCTGTCCCACTGTCAGTTTGCTGTCCCAGTTTCAGTATGTTCCTGCCCCAGTGTCAGTTTCCTGTCTCAGTGTCATCATATCTCGCTGTCCCTCTGTTTCCCACTGTCAGTATTTTTCCTGTCTCATGGTCAGTATGTTTCCTGTCCCAGAGTCAGTATGTTTCCTGTCTTAGTGTAAGTATGTTTCCTGTCCCAGTGTACACTCTGTCCCAGTGTCAGTAAGTTTCATGTCTCAGTGTCAGTATGTTTCCTATCCCAGTATGTTTCCTATCATAGTGCCAGTATGTTTCCTGTCCCAGAGTCAGTATGTTACCTGTCCCAGTGTCAGTATGTTTCCTCTCCCAGTGTCAGTATGTTACCTGTCCCAGTGTCAGTATGTTTCCTCTCCCAGTGTCAGTATGTTTCCTGACCCAGTGTCAGTATGTTTCCTGTCCCAGTATGTATCCTATCCTAGAGTCAGTATGTTTCCTATCCCAGTATGTTTCCTGTCCCAGTGTCAGTATGTTTCCTGCCCCAGTGTCAGTATGTTACCTGTCCCAGTGTCAGTATGTTACCTGTCCCAGTGTCAGTATGTTTCCTCTCCCAGTGTCAGTATGTTTCCTGACCCAGTGTCAGTATGTTTCCTGTCCCAGGTTTGTTTCCTATCTTAGTGTCAGTATGTTTCCTATCCCAGTATGTTTCCTCTCCCAGTGTCAGTATGTTTCGTGACCCAGTGTCAGTATGTTACCTGTCCCAGTGTCAGTATTTTCCTGTCCCTGTGTCAGTATGTTTCCTGTCCCAGTGTCAGTATGTTTCCTGTCCCAGTGTCAGTATGTTCCTGTCCCAGTGTCAGTATGTTTCCTGTCCCAGTGTCAGTATGTTTCCTGTCCCAGTATGTTTCCTATCCTAGTGTCAGAATGTTTCCTATCCCAGTATGTTTCCTCTCCCAGTGTCAGTATGTTTCCTGACCCAGTGTCAGTATGTTTCCTGTCCCAGCATGTTTCCTGTCCCAGTGTCAGTATGTTACCTGTCCCAGTGTCAGTATGTTCCTGTCCCAGTGTCAGAATGTTTCCTGTCCCAGTGTCAGTATGTTTCCTGTCACAGTGTCAGTATGTTTCCTGTCCCAGTGTCAGTATGTTTCCTGTCCCAGTGTCAGTTTCCTGTCTCAGTGTCAGTGCGTTCCTGTCCCACTGTCAGTTTGCTGTCCCAGTTTCAGTATGTTCCTGCCCCAGTGTCAGTTTCCTGTCTCAGTGTCATCATATCTCGATGTCCCTCTGTTTCCCACTGTCAGTATTTTTCCTGTCTCATGGTCAGTATGTTTCCTGTCCCAGAGTCAGTATGTTTCCTGTCTTAGTGTCAGTATATTTCCTGTCCCAGTGTCAGTAAGTTTCATGTCTCAGTGTCAGTATGTTTCCTATCCCAGTATGTTTCCTATCATAGTGCCAGTATGTTTCCTGTCACAGTGTCAGTATGTTTCCTGCCCCAGTGTCAGTATGTTTCCTGTCCCAGTATGTTTCCTATCCTAGTGTCAGTATGTTTCCTATCCCAGTATGTTTCCTCTCCCAGTGTCAGTATGTTTCCTGACCCAGTGTCAGTATGTTTCCTGTCCCAGCATGTTTCCTGTCCCAGTGTCAGTATGTTACCTGTCCCAGTGTCAGTATGTTCCTGTCCCAGTGTCAGAATGTTTCCCATCCCAGTGTCAGTATGTTTCCTGTCCCAGTGTCAGTATGTTTCCAGTCCCAGAGTCAGTATGTTTCCTGTCCCAGTGTCAGTATGTTTCCTGTCCCAGTGTCAGTTTCCTGTCTCAGTGTCAGTGCGTCCCTGTCCCACTGTCAGTTTGCTGTCCCAGTTTCAGTATGTTCCTGCCCCAGTGTCAGTTTCCTGTCTCAGTGTCATCATATCTCGCTGTCCCTCTGTTTCCCACTGTCAGTATTTTTCCTGTCTCATGGTCAGTATGTTTCCTGTCCCAGAGTCAGTATGTTTCCTGTCTTAGTGTAAGTATGTTTCCTGTCCCAGTGTACACTCTGTCCCAGTGTCAGTAAGTTTCATGTCTCAGTGTCAGTATGTTTCCTATCCCAGTATGTTTCCTATCATAGTGCCAGTATGTTTCCTGTCCCAGAGTCAGTATGTTACCTGTCCCAATGTCAGTATGTTTCCTCTCCCAGTGTCAGTATGTTACCTGTCCCAGTGTCAGTATGTTTCCTCTCCCAGTGTCAGTATGTTTCCTGACCCAGTGTCAGTATGTTTCCTGTCCCAGTATGTATCCTATCCTAGAGTCAGTATGTTTCCTATCCCAGTATGTTTCCTGTCCCAGTGTCAGTATGTTTCCTGCCCCAGTGTCAGTATGTTACCTGTCCCAGTGTCAGTATGTTACCTGTCCCAGTGTCAGTATGTTTCCTCTCCCAGTGTCAGTATGTTTCCTGACCCAGTGTCAGTATGTTTCCTGTCCCAGGTTTGTTTCCTATCTTAGTGTCAGTATGTTTCCTATCCCAGTATGTTTCCTCTCCCAGTGTCAGTATGTTTCGTGACCCAGTGTCAGTATGTTACCTGTCCCAGTGTCAGTATGTTCCTGTCCCAGTGTCAGTATGTTTCCTGTCCCAGTGTCAGTATGTTTCCTGTCCCAGTGTCAGTATGTTCCTGTCCCAGTGTCAGTATGTTTCCTGTCCCAGTGTCAGTATGTTTCCTGTCCCAGTATGTTTCCTATCCTAGTGTCAGAATGTTTCCTATCCCAGTATGTTTCCTCTCCCAGTGTCAGTATGTTTCCTGACCCAGTGTCAGTATGTTTCCTGTCCCAGCATGTTTCCTGTCCCAGTGTCAGTATGTTACCTGTCCCAGTGTCAGTATGTTCCTGTCCCAGTGTCAGAATGTTTCCTGTCCCAGTGTCAGTATGTTTCCTGTCCCAGTGTCAGTTTCCTGTCTCAGTGTCAGTGCGTTCCTGTCCCACTGTCAGTTTGCTGTCCCAGTTTCAGTATGTTCCTGCCCCAGTGTCAGTTTCCTGTCTCAGTGTCATCATATCTCGCTGTCCCTCTGTTTCCCACTGTCAGTATTTTTCCTGTCTCATGGTCAGTATGTTTCCTGTTCCAGAGTCAGTATGTTTCCTGTCTTAGTGTCAGTATGTTTCCTGTCCCAGTGTCAGTAAGTTTCATGTCTCAGTGTCAGTATGTTTCCTATCCCAGTATGTTTCCTATCATAGTGCCAGTATGTTTCCTGTACCAGTGTCAGTATGTTTCCTGCCCCAGTGTCAGTATGTTTCCTGTCCCAGTATGTTTCCTATCCTAGTGTCAGTATGTTTCCTATCCCAGTATGTTTCCTCTCCCAGTGTCAGTATGTTTCCTGACCCAGTGTCAGTATGTTTCCTGTCCCAGCATGTTTCCTGTCCCAGTGTCAGAATGTTTCCCATCCCAGTGTCAGTATGTTTGCTGTCCCAGTGTCAGTATGTTTCCAGTCCCAGAGTCAGTATGTTTCCTGTCCCAGTGTCAGTATGTTTCCTGTCCCAGTGTCAGTTTCCTGTCTCAGTGTCAGTGCGTCCCTGTCCCACTGTCAGTTTGCTGTCCCAGTTTCAGTATGTTCCTGCCCCAGTGTCAGTTTCCTGTCTCAGTGTCATCATATCTCGCTGTCCCTCTGTTTCCCACTGTCAGTATTTTTCCTGTCTCATGGTCAGTATGTTTCCTGTCCCAGAGTCAGTATGTTTCCTGTCTTAGTGTAAGTATGTTTCCTGCCCCAGTGTACACTCTGTCCCAGTGTCAGTAAGTTTCATGTCTCAGTGTCAGTATGTTTCCTATCCCAGTATGTTTCCTATCATAGTGCCAGTATGTTTCCTGTCCCAGAGTCAGTATGTTACCTGTCCCAGTGTCAGTATGTTTCCTCTCCCAGTGTCAGTATGTTACCTATCCCAGTGTCAGTATGTTTCCTCTCCCAGTGTCAGTATGTTTCCTGACCCAGTGTCAGTATGTTTCCTGTCCCAGTATGTATCCTATCCTAGAGTCAGTATGTTTCCTATCCCAGTATGTTTCCTGTCCCAGTGTCAGTATGTTTCCTGCCCCAGTGTCAGTATGTTACCTGTCCCAGTGTCAGTATGTTACCTGTCCCAGTGACAGTATGTTTCCTCTCCCAGTGTCAGTATGTTTCCTGACCCAGTGTCAGTATGTTTCCTGTCCCAGGTTTGTTTCCTATCTTAGTGTCAGTATGTTTCCTATCCCAGTATGTTTCCTCCCCCAGTGTCAGTATGTTTCGTGACCCAGTGTCAGTATGTTACCTGTCCCAGTATCAGTATGTTCCTGTCCCAGTGTCAGTATGTTTCCTGTCCCAGTGTCAGTATGTTTCCTGTCCCAGTGTCAGTATGTTCCTGTCCCAGTGTCAGTATGTTTCCTGTCCCAGTGTCAGTATGTTTCCTGTCCCAGTATGTTTCCTATCCTAGTGTCAGAATGTTTCCTATCCCAGTATGTTTCCTCTCCCAGTGTCAGTATGTTTCCTGACCCAGTGTCAGTATGTTTCCTGTCCCAGCATGTTTCCTGTCCCAGTGTCAGTATGTTACCTGTCCCAGTGTCAGTATGTTCCTGTCCCAGTGTCAGAATGTTTCCTGTCCCAGTGTCAGTATGTTTCCTGTCACAGTGTCAGTATGTTTCCTGTCCCAGTGTCAGTATGTTTCCTGTCCCAGTGTCAGTTTCCTGTCTCAGTGTCAGTGCGTTCCTCTCCCACTGTCAGTTTGCTGTCCCAGTTTCAGTATGTTCCTGCCCCAGTGTCAGTTTCCTGTCTCAGTGTCATCATATCTCGCTGTCCCTCTGTTTCCCACTGTCAGTATTTTTCCTGTCTCATGGTCAGTATGTTTCCTGTCCCAGAGTCAGTATGTTTCCTGTCTTAGTGTCAGTATGTGTCCTGTCCCAGTGTCAGTAAGTTTCATGTCTCAGTGTCAGTATGTTTCCTATCCCAGTATGTTTCCTATCATAGTGCCAGTATGTTTCCTGTCCCAGTGTCAGTATGTTACCTGTCCCAGTGTCAGTATGTTTCCTCTCCCAGTGTCAGTATGTTACCTGTCCCAGTGTCAGTATGTTTCCTCTCCCAGTGTCAGTATGTTTCCTGACCCAGTGTCAGTATGTTTCCTGTCCCAGTATGTATCCTATCCTAGAGTCAGTATGTTTCCTATCCCAGTATGTTTCCTGTCCCAGTGTCAGTATGTTTCCTGCCCCAGTGTCAGTATGTTACCTGTCCCAGTGTCAGTATGTTACCTGTCCCAGTGTCAGTATGTTACCTGTCCCAGTGTCAGTATGTTTCCTCTCCCAGTGTCAGTATGTTTCCTGACCCAGTGTCAGTATGTTTCCTGTCCCAGGTTTGTTTCCTATCTTAGTGTCAGTATGTTTCCTATCCCAGTATATTTCATCTCCCAGTGTCAGTATGTTTCGTGACCCAGTGTCAGTATGTTACCTGTCCCAGTGTCAGTATGTTCCTGTCCCAGTGTCAGTATGTTTCGTGACCCTGTGTCAGTATGTTTCCTGTCCCAGTGTCAGTATGTTCCTGTCCCAGTGTCAGTATGTTTCCTGTCCCAGTGTCAGTATGTTTCCTGTCCCAGTGTCAGTATGTTTCTTGTCCCAGAGTCAGTATGTTTCCTGTCCCAGTGTCAGTATGTTTCCTGTCCCAGTGTCAGTTTCCTGTCCCAGTGTCAGTACGTTCCTGTCCCACTGTCAGTTTGCTGTCCCAGTTTCAGTATGCTCTTGCACCAGTGTCAGTTTCCTGTCTGTGTCATCATATCTCGCTTTCCCTCTGTGTCCCAGTGTCAGTATGTTTCCTGTCCCAGAGTCAGTATGTTTCCTGTCCCAGTGTCAGTATGTTTCCTGTCCCAGTGTCAGTATGTTACCTGTCCCAGTGTCAGTATGTTTCCTCTCCCAATGTCAGTATGTTTCCTGACCCAGTGTCAGTATGTTTCCTGTCCCAGTGTCAGTATGTTACCTGTCCCAGTGTCAGTATGTTCCTGTCCCAGTGTCAGTATGTTTCCTGTCCCAGTGTCAGTATGTTTCCTGTCCCAGTGTCAGTATATTACCTGTCCCAGTGTCAGTATGTTACCTGTCCCAGTGTCAGTATGTTTCCTCTCCCAGAGTCAATATGTTTCCTGACCCAGTGTTAGTATGTTTTTTTCTCCCAGTGTCAGTATGTTACCTGTCCCAGTGTCAGTATGTTCCTGGGTCAGTATGTTTCCTGTCCCAGTGTCAGTATGTTTCCTGTGCCAGAGCTGGATGTTTCCTGTCCCAGAGTCAGTATGTTTCATGTCCAAGTGTCAATTTCCTGTACTAGTTTCAGTATGTTTCCTATCCCAGAGTCAGAATGTTTCCTCTCCCAGTGTCAGTATGTTTCCTGTCCCAGTATCAGTATGTTTCCTGTGCCAGAGCTGGATGTTTCCTCTCCCAGTGTCAGTATGTTACCTGTCCCAGTTTCAGTATGTTTCCTGACCCAGTGTCAGTATGTTTCCTGTCCCAGTGTCAGTATGTTACTGTCCCAGTGTCAGTATGTTACCTGTCCCAGTGTCAGTATGTTCCTGTCCCAGTGTCAGTATGTTTCCTCTGCCAGAGCTGGATGTTTCCTGTCCCAGAGTCAGTATGTTTCATGTCCAATTGTCAGTTTCCTGTCCTAGTTTCAGTATGTTTCCTATCCCAGAGTCAGAATTTTTCCTGTCCCAGTGTCAGTATGTACCTGTCCCAGTTTCAGTATGTTTCCTGTCCCAGTGTCAGTGTATTTCCTGTCACAATGTCAGTATGTTTCCTGTGCCAGAGTCAGTATGTTTCCTGTCCCAGAGACAGTATTTTTCATGTCCCATTATCAGTTTCCTATCCCAGTGTAAATATTATTCATGTCCCACTGTCAGTATGTTCCTGCCCCAGTGTCATCATAGTTCACTGTCCCTCGGTGCCCCAGTGTCAGTATGTTTCCTGTCCCAGGGTCAGTATGTTTCCTGTCCCAGTGTCAGTATGTTTCCTGTCCCAGTGTACTCTCTGTCCCAGTGTCAATTAGTTTCATGTCTCAGTGTCAGTATGTTTCCTATCCCAGTATGTTTCCTAACCCAGTGTCAGTATGTTTTACATCCCAGTGTCAGTATGTTTACTGCCCCAGTGTCAGTATTTTTCCTGTCCCAGTGTCTGTGGGATCGATGTCCCTGTGTCAGTATGTTTCCTGTCACTGTGTCAGTATATTTCCTGACCCAGTGTCAATATGTTTCCTGTCCCAGTGTCAGTATGTTTCCTGTCCCAGTATCAGTATGTTTCCTGTGCCAGAGCCGGATGTTTCCTGTCCCAGAGAGAGTATGTTTCATGTCCAAGTGTCAGTTTCCTGTCCTAGTTTCAGTATGTTTCCTATCCCAAAGTCAGAATGTTTCCTGTCCCGGTGTCAGTATGTACCTGTCCCAGTTTCAGTATGTTTCCTATCCCAGTGTCATCATATCTCGCTGTCCCTCTGTGTCCCACTGTCAGTATTTTTCCTGTCTCATGGTCATTATGTTTCCTGTCCCAGAGTCAGTATGTTTCTTGTCTTAGTGTCAGTATGTTTCCTGTCCCAGTGTACTCTCTGTCCCAGTGTCAGTAAGTTTCATGTCTCAGTGTCAGTATGTTTCCTATCCCAGTATGTTTCCTATCCTAGTGTCAGTATGTTTCATGTCCCAGTGTCAGTATGTTACCTGTCCCAGTGTCAGTATGTTACCTGTCCCAGTATCAGTATGTTTCGTCTCCCAGTGTCAGTATGTTACCTGTCCCAGTGTCAGTATGTTACCTGTCCCAGTGTCAGTATGTTTCCTCTCCCAGTGTCAGTATGTTTCCTGACCCAGTGTCAGTATGTTTCCTGTCCCAGTATGTATCCTATCCTAGTGTCAGTATGTTTCCTATCCCAGTATGTTTCCTCTCCCAGTGTCAGTATGTTTCCTGTCCCAGTGTCAGTATGTTACCTGCCCCAGTGTCAGTATGTTTCCTGTCCCAGTATGTTTCCTATCCTAGTGTCAGTATGTTCCCTCTCCCAGTATGTTTCCTCTCCCAGTGTCAGTATGTTTCCTGACCCAGTGTCAGTATGTTTCCTGTCCCAGTATGTTTCCTATCCTAGTGTCAATCAATCAGGGAATTGTAAGCGCGCTACTCACTCGTGAGGGTCTCAAGGCGCTGAGGGGGGGGGGGGGTCCGCAGATCTGTTTAGCCGAAGAGCCAGGTCTTCAGGGTCTTCCTGAAGGTGTTCAGGGAGGGGGCGCGTCTGATGTCTGCCGGTAGCTCGTTCCAGGTCTTGGCTGCAATGTGAGAGAAGGATCTTCCGCCTGCTCTGGCTCTGTGGATGCGCAGGGTTTCGGCCAGTGCGAGGTTGGAAGATCGGAGGTTTCTTTTGGGTACGTGGAAGTTGATTCTGTCGTTGATGTATTTGGGTCCATTGTTGTGTAGGCATTTGTAGGCGTGAGTGAGGATTTTGAAAGTGACTCTTTTCTCCACGGGGAGCCAGTGGAGACTTCGTAGGTGTTGGCTGATGTGTTCGTGTCGGGGGATGCAGAGGATGAGTCTGGCGGCGGTGTTCTGTACTGTCTGAAGTTTGCGGAGTAGGGACTTGTTGAGGCCGGCGTAGAGTGCGTTTCCATAATCCAGTCTGCTGGTGATGAGTGCGTGGGTGACTGTCTTCCTTGACTCAGGGGGGATCCACTTGAAGGTCTTGCGGAGGATGCGGAAGGTGTTGAAGCAGGTGGAGGTGACGGCGTTGACCTGTCGGTTCATGGAGAGTGATGAGTCGAGTACGATGCCGAGGTTCTTGGTGTGGTCTGAGGGGGAAGGTGGGCTTCCAAGGGCGGTCGGCCACCAGGTGCTGTCCCATGCAGAAGGGGTGGTACCGAGGACGAGGACTTCTGTCTTCTCGGCATTGAGCTTCAGGCAGCTGTTGGTCATCCAGACTGCGACGTCTTGCATTCCTTTCTGGAAGTTGAGTTTGGCAGTGGTGGGGTCTTTGGTGAGGGAGAGGATGAGCTGGGTGTCGTCGGCGTAGGATACGATGTTGAGGCCGTTTTGTCGGACGATGGCTGCGAGGGGGGCCATGTAAAAGTTGAAGAGGGTGGGGCTCAGTGATGAACCCTGTGGGACTCCGCAGGTGATTTTCATGGGGTCGGAGATGAAGGGTGGGAGTCTGATCCTTTGGCTTCTTCCGGTGAGGAATGATCGGATCCAGTCCAGGGCTGTTCCTTGTATGCCTGCGTCGTGTAGTCTGACAACTAGTGTGCGATGGGAGACGGTGTCGAAGGCCGCTGATAGGTCGAGTAGGATGAGGGCTGCGGAGTGGCCTTGGTCCAGGAGGGTGCGGATGTCGTCTGTGGCAGCGAGTAGGGCGGTCTCTGTGCTGTGGTTGCTTCGGAATCCGGATTGGGACGGGTCGAGGATGGCGTTCTCTTCAATGAATAGTGTCAGTATGTTTCCTCTCCCAGTATGTTTCCTCTCCCAGTGTCAGTATGTTTCCTGTCCCAGCATGTTTCCTGACCCAGTGTCTGTATGTTTCCTGTCCCAGCATGTTTCCTGTCCCAGTGTCAGTATGTTACCTAACCCAGTGTCAGTATGTTCCTGTCCCAGTGTCAGTATGTTTCCTGTCACAGAGTCAGTATGTTTCCTGTCACAGAGTCAGTATGTTTCCTGTCCCAGCATGTTTCCTATCCCAGTGTCAGTATGTTACCTGTCCCAGTGTCAGTATGTTCCTGTCCCAGTGTCAGTATGTTTCCTGTCCCAGTGTCAGTATGTTTCCTCTCCCAGACTCAGTATGTTTCCTGTCCCATTGTCAGTATGTTTCCTGTCCCAGTGTCAGTTTCCTGTCCCAGTGTCAGTACGTTCCTGTCCCACTGTCAGTTTGCTGTCCCAGTTTCAGTATGCTCCTGCCCCAGTGTCAGTTTCCTGTCTCAGTGTCATCATATCTCGCTGTCCCTCTGTGTCCCACTGTCAGTATTTTTCCTGTCTCATGGTCAATCAATCAATCAATCAATCAATCAGGGACTTGTAAGCGTGCTACTCACCCATGAGGGTCTCAAGGCGCTGAGGGGGGGTGGGGTCCGCAGATCTGTTTAGCCGAAGAGTCAGGTCTTGAGGGTCTACCTGAAGGTGTTCATGGTGGGGGCGCTTCTGATGTCTGCCGGTAGCTCATTCCAGGTCTTGGCTGCAATGTGAGAGAAGGATCTTCCGCCTGCTCTGGCTCTGTGGATGCGCGGGGTTTCGGCCAGTTCGAGGTTGGAAGATCGGAGGTTTCTTTTGGGTACGTGGAAGTTGATTCTGTCGTTGAGGTATTTGGGTCCGTTGTTGTGTAGGCATTTGTAGGCGTGAGTGAGGATTTTGAAAGTGACTCTTTTCTCCACCGGGAGCCACTGGAGACTTCGTAGGTGTTGGCTGATGTGTTCGTGTCGGGGAATGCCGAGGACGAGTCTGGCGGCGGTGTTCTGTATTGTCTGGAGTTTGTGGAGTAGGGACTTGTTGATGCCGGCGTAGAGTGCGTTTCCATAGTCCAGTCTGCTGGTGATGAGTGCGAGGGTGACTGTCTTCCTTGACTCAGGGGGGATCCACTTGAAGGTCTTGCGGAGGATGAGGAGGGTGTTGAAGCAGCTGGAGGTGACGGAGTTGACCTGTTGGTTCATGGTGAGTGATGAGTCGAGTACAATGCCGAGGTTCTTGGCATGGTCTGAGGAGTAGGTGGGCTTCCGAGGGCAGTCGGCCACCAGGTGCTGTCCCATGCAGAAGGGGTGGTACCGAGGACGAGGACTTCTGTCTTCTCGGCGTTGAGCGTCAGGCAGCTGTTGGTCATCCAGACTGCAACGTCTTGCACTCCTTTCTGGAAGTTGAGTTTGGCAGTGGTGGGGTCTTTGGTGAGGGAGAGGATGAGCTGGGTGTTGTCGGCGTAGGATACAATGTTGAGGCCGTGTTGTCGGACGATGGCTGAGAGGGGGGCCATGTAGATGTTGAAGAGGGTGGGGCTCAGTGATGAACCCTGTGGGACTCCGCAGGTGATTTTCGTGGGGTCGGAGAGGAAGGGTGGGAGTCTGATCCTTTGGCTTCTTCCGGTGAGGAATTATCGGATCCAGTCCAGGGCTGTTCCTTGTATGCCTGCGTCGTGTAGTCTGGCGACTAGTGTGCGGTCGGAGACGGTGTCAAAGGCCGTCGAGTAGGATGAGGGCTGCGGAGTGGCCTTGGTCCAGGAGGGTGCGGATGTCATCTGTGGCGGCGAGTAGGGCGGTCTCTGTGCTGTGGTTGCTTCGGAATCCGGATTGGGATGGGTCGAGGATGGCGTTCTCTTCAATTAATCGTGTCAGTTTCCAGTTGACTGTTTTCTCTGCAACTTTGGCTGCGAAGGGGAGGCGCGAGATGGGCCGATAGTTCTTGAGGTCGGTGAGGTCAGCTGTGGGCTTCTTGAGCAGGGGTCTGACTTCTGCACACTTCCAGTCATCTGGGAAGGTGCCTGTTTTGAAGGTGGTGTTGCTGGTGCGTTGTAGTTCGGGTGCGATGGCGGCCGCGGCTCTGTGGTAGATGTGAGGGGGCAGGGGTCGGTGGGGGCCCCCGGGTGGATACTTTTCATGGTCGAGGCGGTGTCTTCGGCCGTGATCGGTGGCCAGTTGGAGATGGTGGGCTGGCTGGTGTTTTCTGGGGGGTAGGGGGCAGTCTGTGGCGCCTGGTGGATGGTTGATGAAATTGTCGTAGAGGTTTTTGATCTTGAGGTGGAAATAGGTTCCAAGCTTGTCACAGAGGTCTTGGGATGGGGTGATGTCTGTGGCTTCGCTGCGTGAGTTGGTGAATTACTGAATGACACTGAAAAGTTCCTTGGAGTTGGAGTTGGCCAGGATTTTGTTGTGGATGAAGTTCCTCTTGGTGGCTCTGATCCGGTTGTGGTAGTCCGTCATGGCGTCCTTGTAGGTGGTGTGGTTTTAGGTTGTCTTGGTGTTTTTCCAGTTCTTCTCCAGGCATCTGCAGGTGCATATGGCTTCTTGGAGAGTGGTGGTGAACCAGGCGGCTTTCCTGGGGCATTGTCTGTCGGGGTTGTGTAGGGGGGCGAGCTCGTCTGCGCAGTTGAAGATCCAGGTGCGGAGTTCTCTGGCTGCGTCGTTTGCGTCGGGTGCCCAGGTGTGGTTGTCTCGGGTGAGGGTGGAGTTAAGTTGCTCATCGGTAACCTTGCTCCAGTTCCTTCGAGGTGGGCGTGGGGCTGGTTTGGGTGCCTTGGGTTTGTTGATGGCGAAGTGTACGCAGTGGTGGTCGGTCCATGGCAACTGCGTCGTGTGGCTGAATTGGACGCTGTTTCCTGCCACGAAGATGGGGTCGAGGGTGTGTCCTGCTCTGTGGGTCGGTGTGTTGACGAGTTGTTTAAGTCCGATGCTGGCGAGGTTGTCACGAAGGATAGTGGAGTTGGGGTCGCTGGGGTTGTCGGGGTGGAAGTTCAGGTCTCCAATGAGTATGTAGTTTGCTGAGGCGATGACGTGGGGTGCGATGAAGTCGGTGATGGTGGTGGCAAAGGGTGTTCGGGGCCCGGGGGTCTATAGATGAGGGTTCCTCGGAGTGTGGCTTTGGGGGTGGTCTGAATCTGGAAGTGCAGGTGTTCGGCGGAGGGGAAGGTTTCGCTGGAGGTGGTGAGGCGGAGGGTGCTCTTGTGGGTGATGGCGAGGCCCCCTCCTGGGTGGTTGGGGCGGTCTTTCCTTTGGATCTTGTATCCGTCTGGGATGGTGGTGCTGATGTCGGGGGCGGAGGATGCGTTGGTCCAGGTCTCTGTGAAGAAGGAGATGTCGGGCGAGAGAGAGTCGAGTAGGTTCCAGATTTCCATGGCGTGGTTGTGTACAGAGGGTACTTTGAGGAGGATGCATTTTAGGGTGTCACCGGTGCTGGCGTCGGCGGTGTTGGAGACCGGGGTGGCGGTGAGGGTCTGGCGGCAGTAGAGGCAGGAGAACTGGCCGTGGGTTGTGTTCGGCGAGGCCTGTTGGCATTCTCTAAGCCTTCCAGGGTTAACTGCGAGGAGGATGGTGGTGTCGTAGCAATGGGTAGTGGGAGGTCCAGGGTTCCTGGCGCTGGCCGCGGTTGGGTTGCGGACGGGCGAAGACGGGCTTGCCTTTGGCGCGCCCGCTGTGCGCGTCAGTATGGTCAGTATGTTTCCTGTCCCAGACTCAGTGTCAGTATGTTTCCTGTCCTAGTGTCAGTATGTTACCTGTCCCAGTGTCAGTATATTACCTGCCCCAGTGTAGGTATGTTTCCTCTCACAGTGCCAGTATGTTTCCTGACCCAGTGTCAGTATGTTTCCTGTCCCAGTGTCAGTATCTTACCTGTCCCAGTGTCAGTATGTTCCTGTCCCAGTGTCAGTATATTTCCTGTACCAGAGTCAGTATGTTTTCTGTCCCAGTGTCAGTATGTTTCCTGTCCCAGTGTCAGTATGTTACCTGTCCCAGTGTCAGTATGTTACCTGTCCCAGTGTCAGTATGTTTACTGCCCCAGAGCCTGCAGCCTTTGTTCAACTTCCAAGTCTCCCATTGAATAACATTGAGCGCCCGACGGCTCAAAGCACCCTGCACCCAGCCGCCCGAGTGCCCCTGGCAGTGCAACCTCTACTCTAATCTACTTCCCCATTTGCCCTGAGCAAGTGACCAGGAGCCCAGCTCCCACAGCCGCGTGGCCTGCTTACCAGCAGCCACCAGCCAAAGGCCCCCTGCCTGCCATAGGATAACATTGGGCCTACTCACTCTGCACCCGGCTGCCCCTGTGCCGCTGAGGGTGTAACAACTGTACTTACCTGACCCTGGGGACCCCTGAGTCTATGCCCAGGACCTTAACTCTGCCAGTCGAGTACTTACCCAAAGACCGATAACTCACTTTTCTTCCATAGGGTAATATTGACTGGCTACCCCTGGAAGTGTGGAGTTTTGAAACTTTAAAATATTCGCCTAAAATCAATCGAGTAATGAAAACGGAAATACTCACCTGCTATTAGGAGAGATCCCAGTGCTGGATCTTGGTGCCCAGCACTGACCCTGAAAAGTAATCCCAACGTTACTTACCGCTAACTCAATTTTCTTCCATAGGGATCCATTGACTGGTTTTCTGTGAAATTTCGTGTCCACTTTTGAAATACTAAAATATTGCTTAAAAATCACAACAGTAACGAATTCCGAATTACTCACCTACTATCAGGAGAGACCTCAGTACTGCATCTTTTAGTCCAGTACCGACCATGAAAAGTAATTTTTACCGTACTTACCAGTAACTTGAAATCCCTCTCATAGGATATCATTGCCTGCTTTTTGTTGAAAAAGTTTCAAAATGTCGATTTCTGAATCTTACAAATATTCTTTAAAAATCGTGCCAACGATACAAACGTAATTACTTGCCTGTTTTAGATAGATATCCCAGTGCTGAACCTGAGAGCCTGGATTACAAAAGTAACGTAAACCTACTTTGCTTGCAAACTGCATTTCCTTCCATAGGATAACATTGGTAATTTTACCCAGAAAAGTTTCTAAGTGTCAACTTTTGAAATACAGTAATATTCCTCAAAAACCACTACTATAACCAAAACGCTTTTTCTTACCTGTTTACAGGAAGTGTCCCGGGACTGAATCCAGGATCCAGTCCTGTGGTTAGAAAAGTAATCTACAAAGTAATTAATTGCATTTAACTAAAACTTTCCATTGAGCTCAATGTTGCATTGTGTTTGAAATTGTGTTGCCTCTTGCAACAACTGTGACTACTGTCATCAAGAAGTCTATTGCCTATTTGTAAAGTGTTTAAACAAAGCATCTCATTCTGAGAAAGTATATTTTGATACCTATTGTTGGTTCTAAAATAAAATAAGCATATATTTTTATATACCAACCATTGGCCTAGAAGTTCAGTTCTTGAGTGTGTGGCTTCATTTGCTGACTGAGTGTGTACAACAAATGCTTTACACTGTACTCTGATACTGCCTTACTGCTCGACCAAGCTACCACTTTAGAGAGTAAGATTATATTTAACTTTAGCCTCTGCCAAACCTCTGGGGACTGTGGACCCTGTGCACCCTGAACCTTACTTTGGTTCAGTATATACAGAGCCACTTTCCTACATTCCAGTGTCAGTATGTTTCCTGTCCCAGTGTCAGTATGTTTCCTGTCCCAGTGTCAGTATGTTTCCTGTGCCAGAGCTGGATGTTTCCTGTCCCAGAGACTGTATGTTTCATATCCAAGTATCAGTTTCCTGTCCTAGTTTCAGTATGTTTCCTATGCCAGAGTCAGAATTTTTCCTGTCCCAGTGTCAGTATGTACCTGTCACAATGTCAGTATGTTTCCTGTGCCAGAGTCAGTATGTTTCCTGTCCCAGAGACAGTATTTTTCATGTCCCATTATCAGTTTCCTATCCCAGTGTAAATATGATTCATGTCCCAGTGTCAGTATGTTCCTGCCCCAGTGTCATCATAGCTCACTGTCCCTCGGTGCCCCAGTGTCAGTATGTTTCCTGTCCCAGGGTCAGTATGTTTCCTGTCCCAGTGTCAGTATGTTTCCTGTCCCAGTGTACTCTCTGTCCCATTGTCAGTTAGTTTCATGTCTCAGTGTTAGTATGTTTCCTATCTCAGTATGTTTCCTATCCCAGTGTCAGTATGTTTTATGTCCCAGTGTCAGTATGTTTACTGCCCCAGTGTCAGTATGTTTCCTGTCCCAGTGTCTGTGGGTTCGCTGTCCCTGTGTCAGTATGTTTCCTGTCACTGTGTCAGTATGTTTCCTTACCCAGTGTCAGTATGTTTCCTGTCCCAGTGTCAGTATGTTTCCTGTCCCAGTGTCAGTATGTTTCCTGTGCCAGAGCTGGATGTTTCCTGTCCCAGAGACAGTATGTTTCATGTCCAAGTGTCAGTTTCCTGTACTAGTTTCAGTATGTTTCCTATCCCAAAGTCAGAATGTTTCCTGTCCCAGTGTCAGTATGTACCTGTCCCAGTTTCAGTATGTTTCCTCTCCCAGTGTCATCATATCTCGCTGTCCCTCTGTGTCCCACTGTCAGTATTTTTCCTGTCTCATGGTCAGTATGTTTCCTGTCTCATGGTCAGTATGTTTCCTGTCCCAGAGTCAGTATGTTTCCTGTCTTAGTGTACTCTCTGTCCCAGTGTCAGTAAGTTTCATGTCTCAGTGTCAGTATGTTTCCTATCCCAGTATGTTTCCTATACTAGTGTCAGTATGTTTCCTGTCCCAGTGTCAGTATGTTACATGTCCCAGTGTCAGTATGTTACCTGTCCCAGTGTCAGTATGTTACCTGTCCCAGTGTCAGTATGTTACCTGTCCCAGTGTCAGTATGTTTCCTGACCCAGTGTCATCATATCTCGCTGTCACTCAATGTCCCACTGTCAGTATTTTTCCTGTCTCATGGTCAGTATGTTTCCTGTCCCAGAGGCAGTATGTTTCCTGTCCCAGTGTCAGTATGTTACCTGCCCCTGTGTCAGTATGTTACCTGTCCCAGTGTCAGTATGTTTCCTCTCACAGTGCCAGTATGTTTCCTGACCCAGTGTCAGTACGTTTCCTGTCCCAGTGCCAGTATGTTACCTGTCCCAGTGTCAGTATATTTCCTGTCCCAGAGTCAGTATGTTTCCTGTCCCAGTGTCAGTATGTTTCCTGTACCAGTGTCAGTATGTTACCTGTCCCAGTGTCAGTATGTTACCTGTCCCAGTATCAGTATGTTTCCTCTCCCAGTGTCAGTATGTTTCCTGACCCAGTGTCAGTATGTTTCCTGTCCCAGTGTCAGTATGTTACCTGTCCCAGTGTCAGTATGTTCCTGTCCCAGTGTCAGTATGTTTCCTGTCCCAGTGTCAGTATGTTTACTGCCCCAGTGTCAGTATGTTTCCTCTCCCAGTGTCAGTATGCTTCCTGACCCAGTGTTAGTATGTTTCCTGTCCCAGAGTCAGTATATTTCCTGTCTTAGTGTACTCTCTGTCCCAGTGTCAGTACGTTTCATGTCTCAGTGTCAGTATGTTTCCTATCCCAGTATGTTTCCTATCCTAGTGTCAGTATGTTTCCTGTCCCAGTGTCAGTATGTTACCTGTCCCAGTGTCAGTATGTTACCTGTCCCAGTGTCAGTATGTTTCCTCTCCCAGTGTCAGTATGTTACCTGTCCCAGTGTCAGTATGTTACCTGTCCCAGTGTCAGTATGTTACCTTTCCCAGGGTCAGTATGTTTCCTCTCCCAGTGTCAGTATGTTTCCTGACCCAGTGTCAGTATGTTTCCTGTCCCAGTATGTATCCTATCCTAGTGTCAGTATGTTTCCTATCCCAGTATGTTTCCTCTCCCAGTGTCAGTATGTTTCCTGTCCTAGTGTCAATATGTTACCTGTCCCAGTGTCAGTATGTTACCTGTCCCAGTGTCAGTATGTTTCCTCTCCCAGTGTCAGTATGTTTCCTGACCCAGTGTCAGTATGTTTCCTGTCCCAGTATGTTTCCTCTCCCAGTGTCAGTATGTTTCCTGTCCCAGCATGTTTCCTGTCTCAGTGTCAGTATGTTACCTGTCCCAGTGTCAGTATGTTCCTGTCCCAGTGTCAGTATGTTTCCTGTCCCAGTGTCAGTATGTTTCCTGTCCCAGAATCAGTATGTTTCCTGTCCCAGTGTCAGTATGTTTCCTGTCCCAGGGTCAATTTCCTGTCCCAGTGTCAGTACGTTCCTGTCCCACTGTCAGTTTGCTGTCCCAGTTTCAGTATGTTCCTGACCCAGTGTCAGTTTCCTGTCTCAGTGTCATCATATCTCGCTGTCCCTCTGTGTCCCACTGTCAGTAATTTTCCTGTCTCATGGTCAGTATGTTTCCTGTCCCAGAGTCAGTATGTTTCCTGTCCCAGTGTCAGTATGTTACCTGCCCCAGTGTCAGTATGTTACCTGTCCCAGTGTCAGTATGTTTCCTCTCACAATGCCAATATGTTTCCTGACCCAGAGTCAGTATGTTTCCTGTCCCAGTGTCAGTATGTTTCCTATCCCAGTGTCAGTATGTTTTCTATCCCAGTGTCAGTATGTTTCCTGTCCCAGTGTCAGTATGTTCCTGTCCCAGTGTCAGTATGTTTCCTGTCCCAGTGTCAGTATATTTCCTGTCCCAGTGTCTGTATGTTTCCTGTCCCTGTGTCAGTATTTTCCTGTCCCAGTGTCAGTATTTTCCTATCCTAGTGTCAGTATGTTTTCTGTCCCTGTGTAAGTATTTTCCTGCCCCAGTGTCAATATTTTCCTATCCTAGTGTCAGTATGTTTTCTGTCCCAGTGTCAGTGTTTTCTGTCCCAGTGTCAGTGTTTCCTGTCCCAGTGTCAGTATATTTTCTGTCCCAGTGTCAGTATGTTTCCTGTCCCTGTGTCAGTATATTTTCTGTCCCAGTGTCAGTATGTTACCTGTCCCTGTGTCAGTATGTTCCTGTCCCAGTGTCAGTATATTTCCTGTCCCAGAGTCAGTATGTTTACTGACCCAGTGTCAATATGTTTCCTGACCCAGTGTCAGTATGTTTCCTGTCCCAGTGTCAGTATGTTACTTGTCACAGTGTCAGTATGTTCCTATCCCAGTGTCAGTATGTTTCCTGTCCCAGTGTCAGTATGTTTACTGTCCCAGTGTCAGTATGTTTCCTGTGCCAGAGCTGGATGTTTCCTGTCCCAGAGTCAGTATGTTTCATGTCCACATGTCAGTTTCCTGTCCTAGTTTCAGTATGTTTCCTATCCCAGAGTCAGTATGTTTCCTGTCCCAGTATGTATCCTATCCTAGTGTCAGTATGTTTCCTATCCCAGTATGTTTCCTCTCCCAGTGTCAGTATGTTTCCTGTCCCAGTGTCAGTATGTTACCTGCCCCAGTGTCAGTATGTTTCCTGTCCCAGTATGTTTCCTATCCTAGTGTCAGTATGTTCCCTCTCCCAGTATGTTTCCTCTCCCAGTGTCAGTATGTTTCCTGACCCAGTGTCAGTATGTTTCCTGTCCCAGTATGTTTCCTATCCTAGTGTCAATCAATCAGGGAATTGTAAGTGCGCTACTCACTCGTGAGGGTCTCAAGGCGCTGAGGGGGGGGGGGGGTCCGCAGATCTGTTTAGCCGAAGAGCCAGGTCTTCAGGGTCTTCCTGAAGGTGTTCAGGAGGGGGCGCGTCTGATGTCTGCCGGTAGCTCGTTCCAGGTCTTGGCTGCAATGTGAGAGAAGGATCTTCCGCCTGCTCTGGCTCTGTGGATGCGCAGGGTTTCGGCCAGTGCGAGGTTGGAAGATCGGAGGTTTCTTTTGGGTACGTGGAAGTTGATTCTGTCGTTGAGGTATTTGGGTCCATTGTTGTGTAGGCATTTGTAGGCGTGAGTGAGGATTTTGAAAGTGACTCTTTTCTCCACGGGGAGCCAGTGGAGACTTCGTAGGTGTTGGCTGATGTGTTCGTGTCGGGGGATGCAGAGGACGAGTCTGGCGGCGGTGTTCTGTACTGTCTGAAGTTTGCGGAGTAGGGACTTGTTGAGGCCGGCGTAGAGTGCGTTTCCATAGTCCAGTCTGCTGGTGATGAGTGCGTGGGTGACTGTCTTCCTTGACTCAGGGGGGATCCACTTGAAGGTCTTGCGTAGGATGCGGAAGGTGTTGAAGCAGGTGGAGGTGACGGCGTTGACCTGTCGGTTCATGGAGAGTGATGAGTCGAGTACGATGCCGAGGTTCTTGGTGTGGTCTGAGGGGGAAGGTGGGCTTCCAAGGGCGGTCGGCCACCAGGTGCTGTCCCATGCAGAAGGGGTGGTACCGAGGACGAGGACTTCTGTCTTCTCGGCATTGAGCTTCAGGCAGCTGTTGGTCATCCAGACTGCGACGTCTTGCATTCCTTTCTGGAAGTTGAGTTTGGCAGTGGTGGGGTCTTTGGTGAGGGAGAGGATGAGCTGGGTGTCGTCGGCGTAGGATACGATGTTGAGGCCGTTTTGTCGGACGATGGCTGCGAGGGGGCATGTAAAAGTTGAAGAGGGTGGGGCTCAGTGATGAACCCTGTGGGACTCCGCAGGTGATTTTCGTGGGGTCGGAGATGAAGGGTGGGAGTCTGATCCTTTGGCTTCTTCCGGTGAGGAATGATCGGATCCAGTCCAGGGCTGTTCCTTGTATGCCTGCGTCGTGTAGTCTGACAACTAGTGTGCGATGGGAGACGGTGTCGAAGGCCGCTGATAGGTCGAGTAGGATGAGGGCTGCGGAGTGGCCTTGGTCCAGGAGGGTGCGGATGTCGTCTGTGGCAGCGAGTAGGGCGGTCTCTGTGCTGTGGTTGCTTCGGAATCCGGATTGGGACGGGTCGAGGATGGCGTTCTCTTCAATGAATAGTGTCAGTATGTTTCCTCTCCCAGTATGTTTCCTCTCCCAGTGTCAGTATGTTTCCTGTCCCAGCATGTTTCCTGACCCAGTGTCAGTATGTTTCCTGTCCCAGCATGTTTCCTGTCCCAGTGTCAGTATGTTACCTAACCCAGTGTCAGTATGTTCCTGTCCCAGTGTCAGTATGTTTCCTGTCACAGAGTCAGTATGTTTCCTGTCCCAGCATGTTTCCTATCCCAGTGTCAGTATGTTACCTGTCCCAGTGTCAGTATGTTCCTGTCCCAGTGTCAGTATGTTTCCTGTCCCAGTGTCAGTATGTTTCCTCTCCCAGACTCAGTATGTTTCCTGTCCCATTGTCAGTATGTTTCCTGTCCCAGTGTCAGTTTCCTGTCCCAGTGTCAGTACGTTCCTGTCCCACTGTCAGTTTGCTGTCCCAGTTTCAGTATGCTCCTGCCCCAGTGTCAGTTTCCTGTCTCAGTGTCATCATATCTCGCTGTCCCTCTGTGTCCCACTGTCAGTATTTTTCCTGTCTCATGGTCAATCAATCAATCAATCAATCAATCAGGGAATTGTAAGCGTGCTACTCACCCATGAGGGTCTCAAGGCGCTGAGGGGGGGTGGGGTCCGCAGATCTGTTTAGCCGAAGAGTCAGGTCTTGAGGGTCTACCTGAAGGTGTTCATGGTGGGGGCGCTTCTGATGTCTGCCGGTAGCTCGTTCCAGGTCTTGGCTGCAATGTGAGAGAAGGATCTTCCGCCTGCTCTGGCTCTGTGGATGCGCGGGGTTTCGGCCAGTTCGAGGTTGGAAGATCGGAGGTTTCTTTTGGGTACGTGGAAGTTGATTCTGTCGTTGAGGTATTTGGGTCCGTTGTTGTGTAGGCATTTGTAGGCGTGAGTGAGGATTTTGAAAGTGACTCTTTTCTCCACCGGGAGCCACTGGAGACTTCGTAGGTGTTGGCTGATGTGTTCGTGTCGGGAATGCCGAGGACGAGTCTGGCGGCGGTGTTCTGTATTGTCTGGAGTTTGTGGAGTAGGGACTTGTTGATGCCGGCGTAGAGTGCGTTTCCATAGTCCAGTCTGCTGGTGATGAGTGCGAGGGTGACTGTCTTCCTTGACTCAGGGGGATCCACTTGAAGGTCTTGCGGAGGATGAGGAGGGTGTTGAAGCAGCTGGAGGTGACGGAGTTGACCTGTCGGTTCATGGTGAGTGATGAGTCGAGTACAATGCCGAGGTTCTTGGCATGGTCTGAGGAGTAGGTGGGCTTCCGAGGGCAGTCGGCCACCAGGTGCTGTCCCATGCAGAAGGGGTGGTACCGAGGACGAGGACTTCTGTCTTCTCGGCGTTGAGCGTCAGGCAGCTGTTGGTCATCCAGACTGCAACGTCTTGCACTCCTTTCTGGAAGTTGAGTTTGGCAGTGGTGGGGTCTTTGGTGAGGGAGAGGATGAGCTGGGTGTTGTCGGCGTAGGATACAATGTTGAGGCCGTGTTGTCGGACGATGGCTGAGAGGGGGGCCATGTAGATGTTGAAGAGGGTGGGGCTCAGTGATGAACCCTGTGGGACTCCGCAGGTGATTTTCGTGGGGTCGGAGAGGAAGGGTGGGAGTCTGATCCTTTGGCTTCTTCCGGTGAGGAATTATCAGATCCAGTCCAGGGCTGTTCCTTGTATGCCTGCGTCGTGTAGTCTGGCGACTAGTGTGCGGTCGGAGACGGTGTCAAAGGCCGTCGAGTAGGATGAGGGCTGCGGAGTGGCCTTGGTCCAGGAGGGTGCGGATGTCATCTGTGGCGGCGAGTAGGGCGGTCTCTGTGCTGTGGTTGCTTCGGAATCCGGATTGGGATGGGTCGAGGATGGCGTTCTCTTCAATGAATCGTGTCAGTTTCCAGTTGACTGTTTTCTCTGCAACTTTGGCTGCGAAGGGGAGGCGCGAGATGGGCCGATAGTTCTTGAGGTCGGTGAGGTCAGCTGTGGGCTTCTTGAGCAGGGGTCTGACTTCTGCACACTTCCAGTCATCTGGGAAGGTGCCTGTTTTGAAAGGTGGTGTTGCTGGTGCGTTGTAGTTCGGGTGCGATGGCGGCCGCGGCTCTGTGGTAGATGTGAGGGGGCAGGGGTCGGTGGGGGCCCCGGGTGGATACTTTTCATGGTCGAGGCGGTGTCTTCGGCCGTGATCGGTGTCCAGTTGGAGATGGTGGGCTGGCTGGTGTTTTCTGGGGGTAGGGGGCAGTCTGTGGCGCCTGGTGGATGGTTGATGAAATTGTCGTAGAGGTTTTTGATCTTGAGGTGGAAATAGGTTCCAAGCTTGTCACAGAGGTCTTGGGATGGGGTGATGTCTGTGGCTTCGCTGCGTGAGTTGGTGAATTACTGAATGACACTGAAAAGTTCCTTGGAGTTGGAGTTGGCCAGGATTTTGTTGTGGATGAAGTTCCTCTTGGTGGCTCTGATCTGGTTGTGGTAGTCCGTCATGGCGTCCTTGTAGGTGGTGTGGTTTTCGGTTGTCTTGGTGTTTTTCCAGTTCTTCTCCAGGCATCTGCAGGTGCATCTGGCTTCTTGGAGAGTGGTGGTGAACCAGGCGGCTTTCCTGGGGCATTGTCTGTCGGGGTTGTGTAGGGGGGCGAGCTCGTCTGCGCAGTTGAAGATCCAGGTGCGGAGTTCTCTGGCTGCGTCGTTTGCGTCGGGTGCCCAGGTGTGGTTGTCTCGGGTGAGGGTGGAGTTAAGTTGCTCATCGGTAACCTTGCTCCAGTTCCTTCGAGGTGGGCGTGGGGCTGGTTTGGGTGCCTTGGGTTTGTTGATGGCGAAGTGTACACAGTGGTGGTCGGTCCATGGCAACTGCGTCGTGTGGCTGAATTGGACGCTGTTTCCTGCCACGAAGATGGGGTCGAGGGTGTGTCCTGCTCTGTGGGTCGGTGTGTTGACGAGTTGTTTAAGTCCGATGCTGGCGAGGTTGTCACGAAGGATAGTGGAGTTGGGGTCGCTGGGGTTGTCGGGGTGGAAGTTCAGGTCTCCAATGAGTATGTAGTTTGCTGAGGCGATGACGTGGGGTGCGATGAAGTCGGTGATGGTGGTGGCAAAGGGTGTTCGGGGCCCGGGGGTCTATAGATGAGGGTTCCTCGGAGTGTGGCTTTGGGGGTGGTCTGAATCTGGAAGTGCAGGTGTTCGGCGGAGGGGAAGGTTTCGCTGGAGGTGGTGAGGCGGAGGGTGCTCTTGTGGGTGATGGCGAGGCCCCCTCCTGGGTGGTTGGGGCGGTCTTTCCTTTGGATCTTGTATCCGTCTGGGATGGTGGTGCTGATGTCGGGGCGGAGGATGCGTTGGTCCAGGTCTCTGTGAAGAAGGAGATGTCGGGCGAGAGAGAGTCGAGTAGGTTCCAGATTTCCATGGCGTGGTTGTGTACAGAGGGTACTTTGAGGAGGATGCATTTTAGGGTGTCACCGGTGCTGGCGTCGGCGGTGTTGGAGACCGGGGTGGCGGTGAGGGTCTGGCGGCAGTAGAGGCAGGAGAACTGGCCGTGGGTTGTGTTCGGCGAGGCCTGTTGGCATTCTCTAAGCCTTCCAGGGTTAACTGCGAGGAGGATGGTGGTGTCGTAGCAATGGGTAGTGGGAGGTCCAGGGTTCCTGGCGCTGGCCGCGGTTGGGTTGCGGACGGGCGAAGACGGGCTTGCCTTTGGCGCGCCCGCTGTGCGCGTCAGTATGGTCAGTATGTTTCCTGTCCCAGACTCAGTGTCAGTATGTTTCCTGTCCCAGTGTCAGTATGTTACCTGTCCCAGTGTCAGTATATTACCTGCCCCAGTGTAGGTATGTTTCCTCTCACAGTGCCAGTATGTTTCCTGACCCAGTGTCAGTATGTTTCCTGTCCCAGTGTCAGTATCTTACCTGTCCCAGTGTCAGTATGTTCCTGTCCCAGTGTCAGTATATTTCCTGTACCAGAGTCAGTATGTTTTCTGTCCCAGTGTCAGTATGTTTCCTGTCCCAGTGTCAGTATGTTACCTGTCCCAGTGTCAGTATGTTACCTGTCCCAGTGTCAGTATGTTTACTGCCCCAGAGCCTGCAGCCTTTGTTCAACTTCCAAGTCTCCCATTGAATAACATTGAGCGCCCGACGGCTCAAAAGCACCCTGCACCCAGCCGCCCGAGTGCCCCTGGCAGTGCAACCTCTACTCTAATCTACTTCCCCATTTGCCCTGAGCAAGTGACCAGGAGCTCAGCTCCCACAGCCGCGTGGCTGGCTTACCAGCAGCCACCAGCCAAAGGCCCCCTGCCTGCCATAGGATAACATTGGGCCTACTCACTCTGCACCCGGCTGCCCCTGTGCCGCTGAGGGTGTAACAACTGTACTTACCTGACCCTGGGGACCCCTGAGTCTATGCCCAGGACCTTAACTCTGCCAGTCGAGTACTTACCCAAAGACCGATAACTCACTTTTCTTCCATAGGGTAATATTGACTGGCTACCCCTGGAAGTGTGGAGTTTTGAAACTTTAAAATATTCGCCTAAAATCAACCGAGTAATGAAAACGGAAATACTCACCTGCTATTAGGAGAGATCCCAGTGCTGGATCTTGGTGCCCAGCACTGACCCTGAAAAGTAATCCCAACGTTACTTACCGCTAACTCAATTTTCTTCCATAGGGATCCATTGACTGGTTTTCTGTGAAATTTCGTGTCCACTTTTGAAATACTAAAATATTGCTTAAAAATCACAACAGTAACGAATTCCGAATTACTCACCTACTATCAGGAGAGACCTCAGTACTGCATCTTTTAGTCCAGTACCGACCATGAAAAGTAATTTTTACCGTACTTACCAGTAACTTGAAATCCCTCTCATAGGATATCATTGCCTGCTTTTTGTTGAAAAAGTTTCAAAATGTCGATTTCTGAATCTTACAAATATTCTTTAAAAATCGTGCCAACGATACAAACGTAATTACTTGCCTGTTTTAGATAGATATCCCAGTGCTGAACCTGAGAGCCTGGATTACAAAAGTAACGTAAACCTACTTTGCTTGCAAACTGCATTTCCTTCCATAGGATAACATTGGTAATTTTACCCAGAAAAGTTTCTAAGTGTCAACTTTTGAAATACAGTAATATTCCTCAAAAACCACTACTATAACCAAAACGCTTTTTCTTACCTGTTTACAGGAAGTGTCCCGGGACTGAATCCAGGATCCAGTCCTGTGGTTAGAAAAGTAATCTACAAAGTAATTAATTGCATTTAACTAAAACTTTCCATTGAGCTCAATGTTGCATTGTGTTTGAAATTGTGTTGCCTCTTGCAACAACTGTGACTACTGTCATCAAGAAGTCTATTGCCTATTTGTAAAGTGTTTAAACAAAGCATCTCATTCTGAGAAAGTATATTTTGATACCTATTGTTGGTTCTAAAATAAAATAAGCATATATTTTTATATACCAACCATTGGCCTAGAGTTCAGTTCTTGAGTGTGTGGCTTCATTTGCTGACTGAGTGTGTACAACAAATGCTTTACACTGTACTCTGATACTGCCTTACTGCTCGACCAAGCTACCACTTTAGAGAGTAAGGTTATATTTAACTTTAGCCTCTGCCAAACCTCTGGGGACTGTGGACCCTGTGCACCCTGAACCTTACTTTGGTTCAGTATATACAGAACCACTTTCCTACATTCCAGTGTCAGTATGTTTCCTGTCCCAGTGTCAGTATGTTTCCTGTCCCAGTGTCAGTATGTTTCCTGTGCCAGAGCTGGATGTTTCCTGTCCCAGAGACTGTATGTTTCATATCCAAGTATCAGTTTCCTGTCCTAGTTTCAGTATGTTTCCTATGCCAGAGTCAGAATTTTTCCTGTCCCAGTGTCAGTATGTACCTGTCACAATGTCAGTATGTTTCCTGTGCCAGAGTCAGTATGTTTCCTGTCCCAGAGACAGTATTTTTCATGTCCCATTATCAGTTTCCTATCCCAGTGTAAATATGATTCATGTCCCAGTGTCAGTATGTTCCTGCCCCAGTGTCATCATAGCTCACTGTCCCTCGGTGCCCCAGTGTCAGTATGTTTCCTGTCCCAGGGTCAGTATGTTTCCTGTCCCAGTGTCAGTATGTTTCCTGTCCCAGTGTACTCTCTGTCCCATTGTCAGTTAGTTTCATGTCTCAGTGTTAGTATGTTTCCTATCCCAGTATGTTTCCTATCCCAGTGTCAGTATGTTTTATGTCCCAGTGTCAGTATGTTTACTGCCCCAGTGTCAGTATGTTTCCTGTCCCAGTGTCTGTGGGTTCGCTGTCCCTGTGTCAGTATGTTTCCTGTCACTGTGTCAGTATGTTTCCTTACCCAGTGTCAGTATGTTTCCTGTCCCAGTGTCAGTATGTTTCCTGTCCCAGTGTCAGTATGTTTCCTGTGCCAGAGCTGGATGTTTCCTGTCCCAGAGACAGTATGTTTCATGTCCAAGTGTCAGTTTCCTGTACTAGTTTCAGTATGTTTCCTATCCCAAAGTCAGAATGTTTCCTGTCCCAGTGTCAGTATGTACCTGTCCCAGTTTCAGTATGTTTCCTCTCCCAGTGTCATCATATCTCGCTGTCCCTCTGTGTCCCACTGTCAGTATTTTTCCTGTCTCATGGTCAGTATGTTTCCTGTCTCATGGTCAGTATGTTTCCTGTCCCAGAGTCAGTATGTTTCCTGTCTTAGTGTACTCTCTGTCCCAGTGTCAGTAAGTTTCATGTCTCAGTGTCAGTATGTTTCCTATCCCAGTATGTTTCCTATACTAGTGTCAGTATGTTTCCTGTCCCAGTGTCAGTATGTTACATGTCCCAGTGTCAGTATGTTACCTGTCCCAGTGTCAGTATGTTACCTGTCCCAGTGTCAGTATGTTACCTGTCCCAGTGTCAGTATGTTTCCTGACCCAGTGTCATCATATCTCGCTGTCACTCAATGTCCCACTGTCAGTATTTTTCCTGTCTCATGGTCAGTATGTTTCCTGTCCCAGAGGCAGTATGTTTCCTGTCCCAGTGTCAGTATGTTACCTGCCCCTGTGTCAGTATGTTACCTGTCCCAGTGTCAGTATGTTTCCTCTCACAGTGCCAGTATGTTTCCTGACCCAGTGTCAGTACGTTTCCTGTCCCAGTGCCAGTATGTTACCTGTCCCAGTGTCAGTATATTTCCTGTCCCAGAGTCAGTATGTTTCCTGTCCCAGTGTCAGTATGTTTCCTGTACCAGTGTCAGTATGTTACCTGTCCCAGTGTCAGTATGTTACCTGTCCCAGTGTCAGTATGTTACCTGTCCCAGTATCAGTATGTTTCCTCTCCCAGTGTCAGTATGTTTCCTGACCCAGTGTCAGTATGTTTCCTGTCCCAGTGTCAGTATGTTACCTGTCCCAGTGTCAGTATGTTCCTGTCCCAGTGTCAGTATGTTTCCTGTCCCAGTGTCAGTATGTTTACTGCCCCAGTGTCAGTATGTTTCCTCTCCCAGTGTCAGTATGCTTCCTGACCCAGTGTTAGTATGTTTCCTGTCCCAGAGTCAGTATATTTCCTGTCTTAGTGTACTCTCTGTCCCAGTGTCAGTACGTTTCATGTCTCAGTGTCAGTATGTTTCCTATCCCAGTATGTTTCCTATCCTAGTGTCAGTATGTTTCCTGTCCCAGTGTCAGTATGTTACCTGTCCCAGTGTCAGTATGTTACCTGTCCCAGTGTCAGTATGTTTCCTCTCCCAGTGTCAGTATGTTACCTGTCCCAGTGTCAGTATGTTACCTGTCCCAGTGTCAGTATGTTACCTTTCCCAGGGTCAGTATGTTTCCTCTCCCAGTGTCAGTATGTTTCCTGACCCAGTGTCAGTATGTTTCCTGTCCCAGTATGTATCCTATCCTAGTGTCAGTATGTTTCCTATCCCAGTATGTTTCCTCTCCCAGTGTCAGTATGTTTCCTGTCCTAGTGTCAATATGTTACCTGTCCCAGTGTCAGTATGTTACCTGTCCCAGTGTCAGTATGTTTCCTCTCCCAGTGTCAGTATGTTTCCTGACCCAGTGTCAGTATGTTTCCTGTCCCAGTATGTTTCCTCTCCCAGTGTCAGTATGTTTCCTGTCCCAGCATGTTTCCTGTCTCAGTGTCAGTATGTTACCTGTCCCAGTGTCAGTATGTTCCTGTCCCAGTGTCAGTATGTTTCCTGTCCCAGAATCAGTATGTTTCCTGTCCCAGTGTCAGTATGTTTCCTGTCCCAGGGTCAATTTCCTGTCCCAGTGTCAGTACGTTCCTGTCCCACTGTCAGTTTGCTGTCCCAGTTTCAGTATGTTCCTGACCCAGTGTCAGTTTCCTGTCTCAGTGTCATCATATCTCGCTGTCCCTCTGTGTCCCACTGTCAGTAATTTTCCTGTCTCATGGTCAGTATGTTTCCTGTCCCAGAGTCAGTATGTTTCCTGTCCCAGTGTCAGTATGTTACCTGCCCCAGTGTCAGTATGTTACCTGTCCCAGTGTCAGTATGTTTCCTCTCACAATGCCAATATGTTTCCTGACCCAGAGTCAGTATGTTTCCTGTCCCAGTGTCAGTATGTTTCCTATCCCAGTGTCAGTATGTTTTCTATCCCAGTGTCAGTATGTTTCCTGTCCCAGTGTCAGTATGTTCCTGTCCCAGTGTCAGTATGTTTCCTGTCCCAGTGTCAGTATATTTCCTGTCCCAGTGTCTGTATGTTTCCTGTCCCTGTGTCAGTATTTTCCTGTCCCAGTGTCAGTATTTTCCTATCCTAGTGTCAGTATGTTTTCTGTCCCTGTGTAAGTATTTTCCTGCCCCAGTGTCAATATTTTCCTATCCTAGTGTCAGTATGTTTTCTGTCCCAGTGTCAGTGTTTTCTGTCCCAGTGTCAGTGTTTCCTGTCCCAGTGTCAGTATATTTTCTGTCCCAGTGTCAGTATGTTTCCTGTCCCTGTGTCAGTATATTTTCTGTCCCAGTGTCAGTATGTTACCTGTCCCTGTGTCAGTATGTTCCTGTCCCAGTGTCAGTATATTTCCTGTCCCAGAGTCAGTATGTTTACTGACCCAGTGTCAATATGTTTCCTGACCCAGTGTCAGTATGTTTCCTGTCCCAGTGTCAGTATGTTACTTGTCACAGTGTCAGTATGTTCCTATCCCAGTGTCAGTATGTTTCCTGTCCCAGTGTCAGTATGTTTACTGTCCCAGTGTCAGTATCTTTCCTGTGCCAGAGCTGGATGTTTCCTGTCCCAGAGTCAGTATGTTTCATGTCCACATGTCAGTTTCCTGTCCTAGTTTCAGTATGTTTCCTATCCCAGAGTCAGTATGTTTCCTGTCCCAGTATGTATCCTATCCTAGTGTCAGTATGTTTCCTATCCCAGTATGTTTCCTCTCCCAGTGTCAGTATGTTTCCTGTCCCAGTGTCAGTATGTTACCTGCCCCAGTGTCAGTATGTTTCCTGTCCCAGTATGTTTCCTATCCTAGTGTCAGTATGTTCCCTCTCCCAGTATGTTTCCTCTCCCAGTGTCAGTATGTTTCCTGACCCAGTGTCAGTATGTTTCCTGTCCCAGTATGTTTCCTATCCTAGTGTCAATCAATCAGGGAATTGTAAGTGCGCTACTCACTCGTGAGGGTCTCAAGGCGCTGAGGGGGGTCCGCAGATCTGTTTAGCCGAAGAGCCAGGTCTTCAGGGTCTTCCTGAAGGTGTTCAGGGAGGGCGCGTCTGATGTCTGCCGGTAGCTCGTTCCAGGTCTTGGCTGCAATGTGAGAGAAGGATCTTCCGCCTGCTCTGGCTCTGTGGATGCGCAGGGTTTCGGCCAGTGCGAGGTTGGAAGATCGGAGGTTTCTTTGGGTACGTGGAAGTTGATTCTGTCGTTGAGGTATTTGGGTCCATTGTTGTGTAGGCATTTGTAGGCGTGAGTGAGGATTTTGAAAGTGACTCTTTTCTCCACGGGGAGCCAGTGGAGACTTCGTAGGTGTTGGCTGATGTGTTCGTGTCGGGGGATGCAGAGGACGAGTCTGGCGGCGGTGTTCTGTACTGTCTGAAGTTTGCGGAGTAGGGACTTGTTGAGGCCGGCGTAGAGTGCGTTTCCATAGTCCAGTCTGCTGGTGATGAGTGCGTGGGTGACTGTCTTCCTTGACTCAGGGGGGATCCACTTGAAGGTCTTGCGGAGGATGCGGAAGGTGTTGAAGCAGGTGGAGGTGACGGCGTTGACCTGTCGGTTCATGGAGAGTGATGAGTCGAGTACGATGCCGAGGTTCTTGGTGTGGTCTGAGGGGAAGGTGGGCTTCCAAGGGCGGTCGGCCACCAGGTGCTGTCCCATGCAGAAGGGGTGGTACCGAGGACGAGGACTTCTGTCTTCTCGGCATTGAGCTTCAGGCAGCTGTTGGTCATCCAGACTGCGACGTCTTGCATTCCTTTCTGGAAGTTGAGTTTGGCAGTGGTGGGGTCTTTGGTGAGGGAGAGGATGAGCTGGGTGTCGTCGGCGTAGGATACGATGTTGAGGCCGTTTTGTCGGACGATGGCTGCGAGGGGGCATGTAAAAGTTGAAGAGGGTGGGGCTCAGTGATGAACCCTGTGGGACTCCGCAGGTGATTTTCGTGGGGTCGGAGATGAAGGGTGGGAGTCTGATCCTTTGGCTTCTTCCGGTGAGGAATGATCGGATCCAGTCCAGGGCTGTTCCTTGTATGCCTGCGTCGTGTAGTCTGACAACTAGTGTGCGATGGGAGACGGTGTCGAAGGCCGCTGATAGGTCGAGTAGGATGAGGGCTGCGGAGTGGCCTTGGTCCAGGAGGGTGCGGATGTCGTCTGTGGCAGCGAGTAGGGCGGTCTCTGTGCTGTGGTTGCTTCGGAATCCGGATTGGGACCGGTCGAGGATGGCGTTCTCTTCAATGAATAGTGTCAGTATGTTTCCTCTCCCAGTATGTTTCCTCTCCCAGTGTCAGTATGTTTCCTGTCCCAGCATGTTTCCTGACCCAGTGTCAGTATGTTTCCTGTCCCAGCATGTTTCCTGTCCCAGTGTCAGTATGTTACCTAACCCAGTGTCAGTATGTTCCTGTCCCAGTGTCAGTATGTTTCCTGTCACAGAGTCAGTATGTTTCCTGTCCCAGCATGTTTCCTATCCCAGTGTCAGTATGTTACCTGTCCCAGTGTCAGTATGTTCCTGTCCCAGTGTCAGTATGTTTCCTGTCCCAGTGTCAGTATGTTTCCTCTCCCAGACTCAGTATGTTTCCTGTCCCATTGTCAGTATGTTTCCTGTCCCAGTGTCAGTTTCCTGTCCCAGTGTCAGTACGTTCCTGTCCCACTGTCAGTTTGCTGTCCCAGTTTCAGTATGCTCCTGCCCCAGTGTCAGTTTCCTGTCTCAGTGTCATCATATCTCGCTGTCCCTCTGTGTCCCACTGTCAGTATTTTTCCTGTCTCATGGTCAATCAATCAATCAATCAATCAGGGAATTGTAAGCGTGCTACTCACCCATGAGGGTCTCAAGGCGCTGAGGGGGGGTGGGGTCCGCAGATCTGTTTAGCCGAAGAGTCAGGTCTTGAGGGTCTACCTGAAGGTGTTCATGGTGGGGGCGCTTCTGATGTCTGCCGGTAGCTCGTTCCAGGTCTTGGCTGCAATGTGAGAGAAGGATCTTCCGCCTGCTCTGGCTCTGTGGATGCGCGGGGTTTCGGCCAGTTCGAGGTTGGAAGATCGGAGGTTTCTTTTGGGTACGTGGAAGTTGATTCTGTCGTTGAGGTATTTGGGTCCGTTGTTGTGTAGGCATTTGTAGGCGTGAGTGAGGATTTTGAAAGTGACTCTTTTCTCCACCGGGAGCCACTGGAGACTTCGTAGGTGTTGGCTGATGTGTTCGTGTCGGGGAATGCCGAGGACGAGTCTGGCGGCGGTGTTCTGTATTGTCTGGAGTTTGTGGAGTAGTGACTTGTTGATGCCGGCGTAGAGTGCGTTTCCATAGTCCAGTCTGCTGGTGATGAGTGCGAGGGTGACTGTCTTCCTTGACTCAGGGGGATCCACTTGAAGGTCTTGCGGAGGATGAGGAGGGTGTTGAAGCAGCTGGAGGTGACGGAGTTGACCTGTCGGTTCATGGTGAGTGATGAGTCGAGTACAATGCCGAGGTTCTTGGCATGGTCTGAGGAGTAGGTGGGCTTCCGAGGGCAGTCGGCCACCAGGTGCTGTCCCATGCAGAAGGGGTGGTACCGAGGACGAGGACTTCTGTCTTCTCGGCGTTGAGCGTCAGGCAGCTGTTGGTCATCCAGACTGCAACGTCTTGCACTCCTTTCTGGAAGTTGAGTTTGGCAGTGGTGGGGTCTTTGGTGAGGGAGAGGATGAGCTGGGTGTTGTCGGCGTAGGATACAATGTTGAGGCCGTGTTGTCGGACGATGGCTGAGAGGGGGGCCATGTAGATGTTGAAGAGGGTGGGGCTCAGTGATGAACCCTGTGGGACTCCGCAGGTGATTTTCGTGGGGTCGGAGAGGAAGGGTGGGAGTCTGATCCTTTGGCTTCTTCCGGTGAGGAATTATCAGATCCAGTCCAGGGCTGTTCCTTGTATGCCTGCGTCGTGTAGTCTGGCGACTAGTGTGCGGTCGGAGACGGTGTCAAAGGCCGTCGAGTAGGATGAGGGCTGCAGAGTGGCCTTGGTCCAGGAGGGTGCGGATGTCATCTGTGGCGGCGAGTAGGGCGGTCTCTGTGCTGTGGTTGCTTCGGCATCCGGATTGGGATGGGTCGAGGATGGCGTTCTCTTCAATGAATCGTGTCAGTTTCCAGTTGACTGTTTTCTCTGCAACTTTGGCTGCGAAGGGGAGGCGCGAGATGGGCCGATAGTTCTTGAGGTCGGTGAGGTCAGCTGTGGGCTTCTTGAGCAGGGGTCTGACTTCTGCACACTTCCAGTCATCTGGGAAGGTGCCTGTTTTGAAGGTGGTGTTGCTGGTGCGTTGTAGTTCGGGTGCGATGGCGGCCGCGGCTCTGTGGTAGATGTGAGGGGGCAGGGGTCGGTGGGGGCCCCCGGGTGGATACTTTTCATGGTCGAGGCGGTGTCTTCGGCCATGATCGGTGTCCAGTTGGAGATGGTGGGCTGGCTGGTGTTTTCTGGGGGGTAGGGGGCAGTCTGTGGCGCCTGGTGGATGGTTGATGAAATTGTCGTAGAGGTTTTTGATCTTGAGGTGGAAATAGGTTCCAAGCTTGTCACAGAGGTCTTGGGATGGGGTGATGTCTGTGGCTTCGCTGCGTGAGTTGGTGAATTACTGAATGACACTGAAAAGTTCCTTGGAGTTGGAGTTGGCCAGGATTTTGTTGTGGATGAAGTTCCTCTTGGTGGCTCTGATCTGGTTGTGGTAGTCCGTCATGGCGTCCTTGTAGGTGGTGTGGTTTTCGGTTGTCTTGGTGTTTTTCCAGTTCTTCTACAGGCATCTGCAGGTGCATCTGGCTTCTTGGAGAGTGGTGGTGAACCAGGCGGCTTTCCTGGGGCATTGTCTGTCGGGGTTGTGTAGGGGGGCGAGCTCGTCTGCGCAGTTGAAGATCCAGGTGCGGAGTTCTCTGGCTGCGTCGTTTGCGTCGGGTGCCCAGGTGTGGTTGTCTCGGGTGAGGGTGGAGTTAAGTTGCTCATCGGTAACCTTGCTCCAGTTCCTTCGAGGTGGGCGTGGGGCTGGTTTGGGTGCCTTGGGTTTGTTGATGGCGAAGTGTACACAGTGGTGGTCGGTCCATGGCAACTGCGTCGTGTGGCTGAATTGGACGCTGTTTCCTGCCACGAAGATGGGGTCGAGGGTGTGTCCTGCTCTGTGGGTCGGTGTGTTGACGAGTTGTTTAAGTCCGATGCTGGCGAGGTTGTCACGAAGGATAGTGGAGTTGGGGTCGCTGGGGTTGTCGGGGTGGAAGTTCAGGTCTCCAATGAGTATGTAGTTTGCTGAGGCGATGACGTGGGGTGCGATGAAGTCGGTGATGGTGGTGGCAAAGGGTGTTCGGGGGCCCGGGGGGTCTATAGATGAGGGTTCCTCGGAGTGTGGCTTTGGGGGTGGTCTGAATCTGGAAGTGCAGGTGTTCGGCGGAGGGAAGGTTTCGCTGGAGGTGGTGAGGCGGAGGGTGCTCTTGTGGGTGATGGCGAGGCCCCCTCCTGGGTGGTTGGGGCGGTCTTTCCTTTGGATCTTGTATCCGTCTGGGATGGTGGTGCTGATGTCGGGGGCGGAGGATGCGTTGGTCCAGGTCTCTGTGAAGAAGGAGATGTCGGGCGAGAGAGAGTCGAGTAGGTTCCAGATTTCCATGGCGTGGTTGTGTGCAGAGGGTACTTTGAGGAGGATGCATTTTAGGGTGTCACCGGTGCTGGCGTCGGCGGTGTTGGAGACCGGGGTGGCGGTGAGGGTCTGGCGGCAGTAGAGGCAGGAGAACTGGCCGTGGGTTGTGTTCGGCGAGGCCTGTTGGCATTCTCTAAGCCTTCCAGGGTTAACTGCGAGGAGGATGGTGGTGTCGTAGCAATGGGTAGTGGGAGGTCCAGGGTTCCTGGCGCTGGCCGCGGTTGGGTTGCGGACGGGCGAAGACGGGCTTGCCTTTGGCGCGCCCGCTGTGCGCGTCAGTATGGTCAGTATGTTTCCTGTCCCAGACTCAGTGTCAGTATGTTTCCTGTCCCAGTGTCAGTATGTTACCTGTCCCAGTGTCAGTATATTACCTGCCCCAGTGTAGGTATGTTTCCTCTCACAGTGCCAGTATGTTTCCTGACCCAGTGTCAGTATGTTTCCTGTCCCAGTGTCAGTATCTTACCTGTCCCAGTGTCAGTATGTTCCTGTCCCAGTGTCAGTATATTTCCTGTACCAGAGTCAGTATGTTTTCTGTCCCAGTGTCAGTATGTTTCCTGTCCCAGTGTCAGTATGTTACCTGTCCCAGTGTCAGTATGTTACCTGTCCCAGTGTCAGTATGTTTACTGCCCCAGAGCCTGCAGCCTTTGTTCAACTTCCAAGTCTCCCATTGAATAACATTGAGCGCCCGACGGCTCAAAAGCACCCTGCACCCAGCCGCCCGAGTGCCCCTGGCAGTGCAACCTCTACTCTAATCTACTTCCCCATTTGCCCTGAGCAAGTGACCAGGAGCCCAGCTCCCACAGCCGCGTGGCTGGCTTACCAGCAGCCACCAGCCAAAGGCCCCCTGCCTGCCATAGGATAACATTGGGCCTACTCACTCTGCACCCGGCTGCCCCTGTGCCGCTGAGGGTGTAACAACTGTACCTACCTGACCCTGGGGACCCCTGAGTCTATGCCCAGGACCTTAACTCTGCCAGTCGAGTACTTACCCAAAGACCGATAACTCACTTTTCTTCCATAGGGTAATATTGACTGGCTACCCCCTGGAAGTGTGGAGTTTTGAAACTTTAAAATATTCGCCTAAAATCAACCGAGTAATGAAAACGGAAATACTCACCTGCTATTAGGAGAGATCCCAGTGCTGGATCTTGGTGCCCAGCACTGACCCTGAAAAGTAATCCCAACGTTACTTACCGCTAACTCAATTTTCTTCCATAGGGATCCATTGACTGGTTTTCTGTGAAATTTCGTGTCCACTTTTGAAATACTAAAATATTGCTTAAAAATCACAACAGTAACGAATTCCGAATTACTCACCTACTATCAGGAGAGACCTCAGTACTGCATCTTTTAGTCCAGTACCGACCATGAAAAGTAATTTTTACCGTACTTACCAGTAACTTGAAATCCCTCTCATAGGATATCATTGCCTGCTTTTTGTTGAAAAAGTTTCAAAATGTCGATTTCTGAATCTTACAAATATTCTTTAAAAATCGTGCCAACGATACAAACGTAATTACTTGCCTGTTTTAGATAGATATCCCAGTGCTGAACCTGAGAGCCTGGATTACAAAAGTAACGTAAACCTACTTTGCTTGCAAACTGCATTTCCTTCCATAGGATAACATTGGTAATTTTACCCAGAAAAGTTTCTAAGTGTCAACTTTTGAAATACAGTAATATTCCTCAAAAACCACTACTATAACCAAAACGCTTTTTCTTACCTGTTTACAGGAAGTGTCCCGGGACTGAATCCAGGATCCAGTCCTGTGGTTAGAAAAGTAATCTACAAAGTAATTAATTGCATTTAACTAAAACTTTCCATTGAGCTCAATGTTGCATTGTGTTTGAAATTGTGTTGCCTCTTGCAACAACTGTGACTACTGTCATCAAGAAGTCTATTGCCTATTTGTAAAGTGTTTAAACAAAGCATCTCATTCTGAGAAAGTATATTTTGATACCTATTGTTGGTTCTAAAATAAAATAAGCATATATTTTTATATACCAACCATTGGCCTAGAGTTCAGTTCTTGAGTGTGTGGCTTCATTTGCTGACTGAGTGTGTACAACAAATGCTTTACACTGTACTCTGATACTGCCTTACTGCTCGACCAAGCTACCACTTTAGAGAGTAAGGTTATATTTAACTTTAGCCTCTGCCAAACCTCTGGGGACTGTGGACCCTGTGCACCCTGAACCTTACTTTGGTTCAGTATATACAGAACCACTTTCCTACATTCCAGTGTCAGTATGTTTCCTGTCCCAGTGTCAGTATGTTTCCTGTCCCAGTGTCAGTATGTTTCCTGTGCCAGAGCTGGATGTTTCCTGTCCCAGAGACTGTATGTTTCATATCCAAGTATCAGTTTCCTGTCCTAGTTTCAGTATGTTTCCTATGCCAGAGTCAGAATTTTTCCTGTCCCAGTGTCAGTATGTACCTGTCACAATGTCAGTATGTTTCCTGTGCCAGAGTCAGTATGTTTCCTGTCCCAGAGACAGTATTTTTCATGTCCCATTATCAGTTTCCTATCCCAGTGTAAATATGATTCATGTCCCAGTGTCAGTATGTTCCTGCCCCAGTGTCATCATAGCTCACTGTCCCTCGGTGCCCCAGTGTCAGTATGTTTCCTGTCCCAGGGTCAGTATGTTTCCTGTCCCAGTGTCAGTATGTTTCCTGTCCCAGTGTACTCTCTGTCCCATTGTCAGTTAGTTTCATGTCTCAGTGTTAGTATGTTTCCTATCCCAGTATGTTTCCTATCCCAGTGTCAGTATGTTTCCTGTCCCAGTGTCAGTATGTTTACTGTCCCTGTGTCAGTATGTTTCCTGTCACTGTGTCAGTATGTTTCCTTACCCAGTGTCAGTATGTTTCCTGTCCCAGTGTCAGTATGTTTCCTGTCCCAGTGTCAGTATGTTTCCTGTGCCAGAGCTGGATGTTTCCTGTCCCAGAGACAGTATGTTTCATGTCCAAGTGTCAGTTTCCTGTACTAGTTTCAGTATGTTTCCTATCCCAAAGTCAGAATGTTTCCTGTCCCAGTGTCAGTATGTACCTGTCCCAGTTTCAGTATGTTTCCTCTCCCAGTGTCATCATATCTCGCTGTCCCTCTGTGTCCCACTGTCAGTATTTTTCCTGTCTCATGGTCAGTATGTTTCCTGTCTCATGGTCAGTATGTTTCCTGTCCCAGAGTCAGTATGTTTCCTGTCTTAGTGTACTCTCTGTCCCAGTGTCAGTAAGTTTCATGTCTCAGTGTCAGTATGTTTCCTATCCCAGTATGTTTCCTATACTAGTGTCAGTATGTTTCCTGTCCCAGTGTCAGTATGTTACATGTCCCAGTGTCAGTATGTTACCTGTCCCAGTGTCAGTATGTTACCTGTCCCAGTGTCAGTATGTTACCTGTCCCAGTGTCAGTATGTTTCCTGACCCAGTGTCATCATATCTCGCTGTCACTCAATGTCCCACTGTCAGTATTTTTCCTGTCTCATGGTCAGTATGTTTCCTGTCCCAGAGGCAGTATGTTTCCTGTCCCAGTGTCAGTATGTTACCTGCCCCTGTGTCAGTATGTTACCTGTCCCAGTGTCAGTATGTTTCCTCTCACAGTGCCAGTATGTTTCCTGACCCAGTGTCAGTACGTTTCCTGTCCCAGTGCCAGTATGTTACCTGTCCCAGTGTCAGTATGTTTCCTGTCCCAGAGCCAGTATGTTTCCTGTCCCAGTGTCAGTATGTTTCCTGTCCCAGTGTCAGTATGTTACCTGTCCCAGTGTCAGTATGTTACCTGTCCCAGTATCAGTATGTTTCCTCTCCCAGTGTCAGTATGTTTCCTGTCCCAGTGTCAGTATGTTTACTGCCCCAGTGTCAGTATGTTTCCTCTCCCAGTGTCAGTATGCTTCCTGACCCAGTGTTAGTATGTTTCCTGTCCCAGAGTCAGTATATTTCCTGTCTTAGTGTACTCTCTGTCCCAGTGTCAGTACGTTTCATGTCTCAGTGTCAGTATGTTTCCTATCCCAGTATGTTTCCTATCCTAGTGTCAGTATGTTTCCTGTCCCAGTGTCAGTATGTTACCTGTCCCAGTGTCAGTATGTTACCTGTCCCAGTGTCAGTATGTTTCCTCTCCCAGTGTCAGTATGTTACCTGTCCCAGTGTCAGTATGTTACCTGTCCCAGTGTCAGTATGTTACCTTTCCCAGGGTCAGTATGTTTCCTCTCCCAGTGTCAGTATGTTTCCTGACCCAGTGTCAGTATGTTTCCTGTCCCAGTATGTATCCTATCCTAGTGTCAGTATGTTTCCTATCCCAGTATGTTTCCTCTCCCAGTGTCAGTATGTTTCCTGTCCTAGTGTCAATATGTTACCTGTCCCAGTGTCAGTATGTTACCTGTCCCAGTGTCAGTATGTTTCCTCTCCCAGTGTCAGTATGTTTCCTGACCCAGTGTCAGTATGTTTCCTGTCCCAGTATGTTTCCTCTCCCAGTGTCAGTATGTTTCCTGTCCCAGCATGTTTCCTGTCTCAGTGTCAGTATGTTACCTGTCCCAGTGTCAGTATGTTCCTGTCTCAGTGTCAGTATGTTTCCTGTCCCAGTGTCAGTATGTTTCCTGTCCCAGAATCAGTATGTTTCCTGTCCCAGTGTCAGTATGTTTCCTGTCCCAGGGTCAATTTCCTGTCCCAGTGTCAGTACGTTCCTGTCCCACTGTCAGTTTGCTGTCCCAGTTTCAGTATGTTCCTGACCCAGTGTCAATTTCCTGTCTCAGTGTCATCATATCTCGCTGTCCCTCTGTGTCCCACTGTCAGTAATTTTCCTGTCTCATGGTCAGTATGTTTCCTGTCCCAGAGTCAGTATGTTTCCTGTCCCAGTGTCAGTATGTTACCTGCCCCAGTGTCAGTATGTTACCTGTCCCAGTGTCAGTATGTTTCCTCTCACAATGCCAATATGTTTCCTGACCCAGAGTCAGTATGTTTCCTGTCCCAGTGTCAGTATGTTTCCTATCCCAGTGTCAGTATGTTTTCTATCCCAGTGTCAGTATGTTTCCTGTCCCAGTGTCAGTATGTTCCTGTCCCAGTGTCAGTATGTTTCCTGTCCCAGTGTCAGTATATTTTCTGTCCCAGTGTCTGTATGTTTCCTGTCCCTGTGTCAGTATTTTCCTGTCCCAGTGTCAGTATTTTCCTATCCTAGTGTCAGTATGTTTTCTGTCCCTGTGTAAGTATTTTCCTGCCCCAGTGTCAATATTTTCCTATCCTAGTGTCAGTATGTTTTCTGTCCCAGTGTCAGTGTTTTCTGTCCCAGTGTCAGTGTTTCCTGTCCCAGTGTCAGTATATTTTCTGTCCCAGTGTCAGTATGTTTCCTGTCCCTGTGTCAGTATATTTTCTGTCCCAGTGTCAGTATGTTACCTGTCCCTGTGTCAGTATGTTCCTGTCCCAGTGTCAGTATATTTCCTGTCCCAGAGTCAGTATGTTTACTGACCCAGTGTCAATATGTTTCCTGACCCAGTGTCAGTATGTTTCCTGTCCCAGTGTCAGTATGTTACTTGTCACAGTGTCAGTATGTTCCTATCCCAGTGTCAGTATGTTTCCTATCCCAGTGTCAGTATGTTTACTGTCCCAGTGTCAGTATGTTTCCTGTGCCAGAGCTGGATGTTTCCTGTCCCAGAGTCAGTATGTTTCATGTCCACATGTCAGTTTCCTGTCCTAGTTTCAGTATGTTTCCTATCCCAGAGTCAGAATGTTTCCTGTCCCAGTGTCAGTATGTTTCCTCTCCCAGTGTCAGTATGTTTCCTGTGCCAGAGCTGGATGTGTCCTCTTCCAGTGTCAGCATGTTTCCTGTCCCAGTATGTTATCTATCCTAGTGTCAGTATGTTTCCTCTCCCAGTGTCAGTATGTTTCCTGACCCAGTGTCAGTATGTTTCCTGTCCCAGTGTCAGTATGTTTCCTGTCCCAGTGTCAGTATGTTACCTGTCCCAGTGTCAGTATGTTTCCTGTCCCAGTGTCAGTATGTTTCCTGTGCCAGAGCTGGATGTTTCCTGTCCCAGAGTCAGTATGTTTCATGTCCAAGTGTCAGTTTCCTGTCCTAGTTTCAGTATGTTTCCTATCCCAGATTCAGAATGTTTCCTGCCCAGTGTCAGTATGTACCTGTCCCAGTTTCAGTATGTTTTCTGTCCCAGCGTCAGTATGTTTCCTGTCCCAGAGATAGTATTTTTCATGTCTCATTATCAGTTTCCTATCCCAGTGTAAATATGATTCATGTCCCAGTGTCAGTATGTTCCTGCCCCAGTGTCATCATAGCTCATTGTCCCTCGGTGCCCCAGTGTCCGTATGTTTCCTGTCCCAGAGTCAGCCTGTTTCCTGTCCCATTATCAGTATGTTCCCTGTCCCAGGGTCAGTATGTTTTCTGTCCCAGTGTCAGTATGTTTCCTGTCCCAGTGTACTCTCTGTCCCAGTGTCAGTATGTTTACTGCCCCAGTGCCAGTATGTTTCCTGTCCCAGTGTCTGTGGGGTCCCTGTCCCTGTGTCAGTATGTTTCCTGTCACTGTGTCAGTATGTTTCCTGACCCAGTGTCAGTATGTTTCCTGTCCCAGTGTCAGTATGTTTCCTGTCCCAGTGTCAGTATGTTTCCTGTGCCAGAGCTGGATGTTTCCTGTGCCAGAGACAGTATGTTTCAAGTCCAAGTGTCAGTTTCCTGTCCTAGTTTCAGTATGTTTCCTATCCCAAAGTCAGAATGTTTCCTGTCCCAGTGTCAGTATGTACCTGTCCCAGTTTCAGTATGTTTCCTGTCCCAGTTTCAGTATGTTTCCTGTCCCATTGTCAGTATGTTTCCTGCCCCAGTGTCAGTACGTTTCCTGTCCCAGAGTCAGTATGTTTCATGTCTCAGTGTCAGTATATTTCCTGTCCTAGTGCCAGTATGTTTCATGTCTCAGTGTCAGTATATTTCCTGTCCCAGTGTCAATATGTGTCCTATCCCAGTGTCAGTATGTTTTCTATCCCAGTGTCAGTATGTTTCCTGTCCCAGTGTCAGTATGTTCCTGTCCCAGTGTCAGTATGTTTCCTGTCCCAGTGTCAGGATATTTCCTGTCCCAGTGTCAGTATGTTTCCTGTCCCTGTGTCAGTATTTTCCTGTCCCAGTGTCAGTATTTTCCTATCCTAGTGTCAGTATGTTTTCTGTCCCTGTGTAAGTATTTTCCTGCCCCAGTGTCAATATTTTCCTATCCTAGTGTCAGTATGTTTTCTGTCCCAGTGTCATTGTTTTCTGTCCCAGTGTCAGTGTTTCCTGTCCCAGTGTCAGTATATTATCTGTCCCAGTGTCAGTATGTTTCCTGTCCCTGTGTCAGTATTTTCCTGTCCCAGTGTCAGTATTTTCCTATCCTAGTGTCAGTGTGTTATATGTCCCTGTGTCAGTATTTTCCTGTCCCAGTGTCAGTATATTTCCTGTCCCAGTGTCAGTATGTTTCCAGCCCAGCGGCAGCATGTTTCCTGTCTCAGTGGCAGCATGTTGCCTGTCCCAGTGGCAGCATGTTTCCTGTCCCAGTGGCAGCATGTTTCCTGTCACAGTGTCGGTATGTTTCCCATTCCAGGTTCAGTGTGTTTTCTGTCCCAGTATCAGTAATTTTCATGTGTCAGTGTCAGTATGTTTCCTGTCCTATTGTCAGTATGTTTCCTGCCCAGTGGCAGCATGTTTCCTGTACGTCCCAGTGGCAGCATGTTTCCTGTCACAGGGTCGGTATGTTTCCCATTCCAGAGTCAGTGTTTTTCCTGTCCCAGTATCAGTAAGTTTCATGTGTCAGTGTCAGTATGTTTCCTGTCCTAGTGTCAGTAAATGTCCTGTACCAGTGTCAGTATGTTTTTTGCCCCAGTGTCAGTATATTTCCTGTCCCAGAGTCAATATATTTCCTGTCCCAGTGTCAATATGTTTCCTGTCCCACTGTCAGTTTCCTGTCCCAGTGTCAGTACGTTCCTGTCCAACTGTCAGTTTGCTGTCCCAGTTTCAGTATGTTCCTGCCCCAGTGTCAGTTTCCTGTCTCAGTGTCATCATATCTTGCTGTCCCTCTGTGTCCCACTGTCAGTATTTTTCCTGTCTCATGGTCAGTATCTTTTCTGTCCCAGAGTCAGTAAGTTTCATGTCTCAGTGTCAGTATTTTTCCTATCCTAGTGTCAGTATGTTTCCTGACCAGTGTCAGTATGTTACCTGTCCCAGTGTCAGTATGTTCCTGTCCCAGTGTCAATATGTTTCTGTCCCAGTGTCAATATGTTTCCTGTCCCAGTGTCAGTATGTTTCCTGTCCCAGTGTCAGTATGTTTCCTGTCCCAGTATGTTTCCTATCCTAGTGTCAGTATGTTTCCTATCCCAGTATGTTTCCTCTCCCTGTGTCAATATGTTTCCTGACACAATGTCAGTATGTTTCCTGTCCCAGCATGTTTCCTGTCCCAGTGTCAGTATGTTACCTGTCCCAGTGTCAGTATGTTCCTGTCCCAGTGTCAAAATGCTTCCTGTCCCAGTGTCAGTATGTTTCCTGTCCCAGTGTCAGTATGTTTCCTGTCCCAGAGTCAGTATGTTTCCTGTCCCAGTGTCAGTATGTTTCCTGTCCCAGTGTCAGTTTCCTGTCCCAGTGTCAGTACGTTCCTGTCCCACTGTCAGTTTGCTGTCCCAGTTTCAGTATGTTCCTGCCCCACAGTCAGTTTCCTGTCTCAGTGTCATCATATCTCGCTGTCCCTCTGTGTCCCACTGTCAGTATTTTTCCTGTCTCATGGTCAGTATGTTTCCTGTCCCAGAGACAGTATGTTTCCTGTCTTAGTCTCAGTATGTTTCCTGACCCAGTGTACTCTCTGTCCTATTGTCAGTAGGTTTCATGTCTCAGTGTCAGTATGTTTCCTATTCCAGTATGTTTCCTATCCTAGTGCCAGTATGTTTCCTGTCCCAGTGTCAGTAAGTTACCTGTCCCAGTGTCAGTATGTTTCCTCTCCCAGTGTCAGTATGTTACCTCTCCCAGTGTCAGTATGTTACCTGTCCCAGTGTCAGTATGTGTCCTCTCCCATTGTCAGTATGTTTCCTGACCCAGTGTCAGTATGTTTCCTGTCCCAGTATGTTTCCTGTCCCAGTATGTATCCTATCCTAGTGTCAGTATCTTTCCTATCCCAGTATGTTTCCTGTCCAAGTGTCAGTATGTTACCTGTCCCAGTGTCAGTATGTTTCCTCTCCCAGTGTCAGTATGTTTCTTGTCCCAGTATGTTTCCTATCTTAGTGTCAGTTTGTTTCCTATCCCAGTATGTTTCCTCTCCCAGTGTCAGTATGTTACCTGTCCCAGTGTCAGTATGTTACCTGTCCCAGTGTCAGTATGTGTCCTCTCCCATTGTCAGTATGTTTCCTGACCCAGTGTCAGTATGTTTCCTGTCCCAGTATGTTTCCTGTCCCAGTATGTATCCTATCCTAGTGTCAGTATCTTTCCTATCCCAGTATGTTTCCTGTCCCAGTGTCAGTATGTTACCTGTCCCAGTGTCAGTATGTTTCCTCTCCCAGTGTCAGTATGTTTCTTGTCCCAGTATGTTTCCTATCTTAGTGTCAGTTTGTTTCCTATCCCAGTATGTTTCCTGTCCCAGAGTCAGTATGTTGCCTGTCCCACTGTCAGTATGTTCCTGTCCCAGTGTCAGTTTCCTGTCCCAGTGTCAGTATTTTCCTGTCCCACTGTCAGTTTGCTGTCCCAGTTTCAGTATGTTCCTGCCCCAGTGTCAGTTTCCTGTCTGTGTCATCATATCTCGCTTTCCCTCTGTGTCCCAGTGTCAGTATGTTTCCTGTCCCAGAGTCAGTATGTTTCCTGTCCCAGTGTCAGTATGTTTCCTCTCCCAATGTCAGTATGTTTCCTGACCCAGTGTCAGTATGTTTTTTTGTCCCAGTGTCAGTATGTTACCTGTCCCAGTGTCAGTATGTTCCTGGGTCAGTATGTTTCCTGTCCCATTGTCAGTATGTTTCCTGTGCCAGAGATGGATGTTTCCTGTCCCAGAGTCAGTATGTTTCATGTCCAAGTGTCAGTTTTCTGTCCTAGTTTCAGTATGTTTCCTATCCCAGAGTCAGAATGTTTCCTGTCCCAGTGTCAGTATGTTTCCTGTCCCAGTGTCAGTATGTTTCCTGTGCCAGAGCTGGATGTTTCCTCTCCCAGTGTCAGTATGTTTCCTGTCCCAGTATGTTTCCTATCCTAGTGTCAGTATATTTCCTCTCCCAGTTTCAGTATGTTTCCTTACCCAGTGTCAGTATGTTTCCTGTCCCAGTGTCAGTATGTTACCTGTCCCAGTGTCAATATGTTTCCTGTCCCAGTGTCAGTATGTTTCCTGTCCCAGTGTCAGTATGTTTCCTGTCCCAGAGTCAGTATGTTTCCTGTCCCAGTATGTTTCCTCTCCCTGTGTCAATATGTTTCCTGACCCAATGTCAGTATGTTTCCTGTCCCAGCATGTTTCCTGTCCCAGTGTCAGTATGTTACCTGTCCCAGTGTCAGTATGTTCCTGTCCCAGTGTCAGTTTGCTGTCCTAGTTTCAGTATGTTCCTGCCCCAGTGTCAGTTTCCTGTCTCAGTGTCATCATATCTCGCTGTCCCTCTGTGTCCCACTGTCAGTATTTTTCCTGTCTCATGGTCAGTATGTTTCCTGTCCCAGAGACAGTATGTTTCATGTCTTAGTGTCAGTATGTTTCCTGTCCCAGTGTACTCTCTGTCCCAGTGTCAGTAAGTTTCATGTCTCAGTGTCAGTATGTTTCCTATCCCAGTATGTTTCCTATCCTAGTGCCAGTATGTTTCCTGTCCCAGTGTCAGTATGTTACCTGTTTCAGTGTCAGTATGTTTCCTCTCCCAGTGTCAGTATGTTACCTGTCCCAGTGTCAGTATGTTTCCTCTCCCAGTGTCAGTATGTTTCCTGACCCAGTGTCAGTATATTTCCTGTCCCAGTATGTTTCTTATCTTAGTGTCAGTGTGTTTCCTATCCCAATATGTTTCTCTCCCAGTGTCAGTATGTTTCGTTACCCAGTGTCAGTATGTTACCTGTCCCAGGATGTTTCCTGTCCCAGTGAAGGTATGTTACCTGTCCCAGTGTCAGTATGTTTCCTGTCCCAGTGTCAGTTTCCTGTCCCAGTGTCAGTACGTTCCTGTCCCACTATCAGTTTGCTGTTCCAGTTTCAGTATGTTCCTGCCCCACTGTCAGTTTGCTGTCCCAGTTTCAGTATGTTCCTGCCCCAGTGTCAGTTTCCTGTCTGTGTCATCATATCTCGCTTTCACTCTGTGTCCCAGTGTCAGTATGTTTCCTGACGCAGAGTCAGTATGTTTCCTGTCCCAGTGTCAGTATGTTTCCTGTCCCACTGTCAGTATGTTACCTGTCCCAGTGTCAGTATGTTTCCTCTCCCAATGTCAGTATGTTTCCTGTCCCAGTGTCAGTATGTTTCCTGTCCCAGTGTCAGTATGTTTCCTCTCCCAATGTCAGTATGTTTCCTGACCCAGTGTCAGTATGTTTCCTGTCCCAGTGTCAGTATGTTTCCTCTCCCAATGTCAGTATGTTTCCTGTCCCAGTGTCAGTATGTTTCCTGTCCCAGTGTCAGTATGTTTCCTCTCCCAATGTCAGTATGTTTCCTGACCCAGTGTCAGTATATTTCCTGTCCCAGTGTCAGTATGTTTCCTGTCCCAGTGTCAGTATGTTACCTGTCCCAGTTTCAGTATGTTCCTGCCCCAGTGTCAGTTTCCTGTCTGTGTCATCATATCTCGCTTTCACTCTGTGTCCCAGTGTCAGTATGTTTCCTGACGCAGAGTCAGTATGTTTCCTGTCCCAGTGTCAGTATGTTTCCTGTCCCACTGTCAGTATGTTACCTGTCCCAGTGTCAGTATGTTTCCTCTCCCAATGTCAGTATGTTTCCTGTCCCAGTGTCAGTATGTTTCCTGTCCCAGTGTCAGTATGTTTCCTCTCCCAATGTCAGTATGTTTCCTGACCCAGTGTCAGTATGTTTCCTGTCCCAGTGTCAGTATGTTTCCTCTCCCAATGTCAGTATGTTTCCTGTCCCAGTGTCAGTATGTTTCCTGTCCCAGTGTCAGTATGTTTCCTCTCCCAATGTCAGTATGTTTCCTGACCCAGTGTCAGTATGTTTCCTGTCCCAGTGTCAGTATGTTTCCTGTCCCAGTGTCAGTATGTTTCCTCTCCCAGTGTCAGTATGTTTCCTGACCCAGTGTCAGTATGTTTTTTGTCCCAGTGTCAGTATGTTACCTGTCCAAGTGTCAGTATGTTCCTGGGTCAGTATGTTTCCTGTCCCAGTGTCAGTAGGTTTCCTGTCCCAATGTCAGTATGTTTCCTGTGCCAGAGCTGGATGTTTCCTGTCCCAGAGTCAGTATGTTTCATGTCCAAGTGTCAGTTTCCTGTCCTAGTTTCAGTATGTTTCCTATCCCAGAGTCAGAATTTTTCCTGTCCCAGAGTCAGTATGTTTCATGTCCAAGTGTCAGTTTCCTGTCCTAGTTTCAGTATGTTTCCTATCCCAGAGTCAGAATTTTTCCTGTCCCAGTGTCAGTATGTTTCCTGTCCCAGTGTCAGTATGTTTCCTCTCCCAATGTCAGTATGTTTCCTGTCCCAGTGTCAGTATGTTTCCTGTCCCAGTGTCAGTATGTTTCCTCTCCCAATGTCAGTATGTTTCCTGACCCAGTGTCAGTATGTTTCCTGTCCCAGTGTCAGTATGTTTCCTGTCCCAGTGTCAGTATGTTTCCTCTCCCAGTGTCAGTATGTTTCCTGACCCAGTGTCAGTATGTTTTTGTCCCAGTGTCAGTATGTTACCTGTCCAAGTGTCAGTATGTTCCTGGGTCAGTATGTTTCCTGTCCCAGTGTCAGTAGGTTTCCTGTCCCAATGTCAGTATGTTTCCTGTGCCAGAGCTGGATGTTTCCTGTCCCAGAGTCAGTATGTTTCATGTCCAAGTGTCAGTTTCCTATCCTAGTGTCAGTATATTTCCTCTCCCAGTTTCAGTATGTTTCCTGACCCAGTGTCAGTAGGTTTCCTGTCCCAGTGTCAGTATGTTACCTGTCCCAGTGTCAGTATGTTTCCTGTCCCAGTGTCAGTATGTTTCCTGTGCCAGAGCTGGATGTTTCCTGTTCCAGAGTCAGTATGTTTCATGTCCAAGTGTCAGTTTCCTGTCCTAGTTTCAGTATGTTTCCTATCCCAGAGTCAGAATTTTTCCTCTCCCAGTGTCAGTATGTACCTGTCCCAGTTTCAGTATGTTTCCTGTCCCAGTGTCAGTGTATTTCCTGTCACAATGTCAGTATGTTTCCTGTGCCAGAGTCAGTATGTTTCCTGTCCCAGAGACAGTATTTTTCATGTCCCATTATCAGTTTCCTATCCCAGTGTAAATATGATTCATGTCCCAGTGTCAGTATGTTCCTGCCCCAGTGTCATCATAGTTCGCTGTCCCTCAGTGTCCCAGAGTCAGTCTGTTTCCTGTCCCAGTGTCAGTATGTTACCTGTCCCAGTGTCAGTATTTTTTCTGACCTAGTGTCAGTATGTTTCCTGTCCCAGCATGTTTCCTGTCCCAGTGTCAGTATGTTCCTGTCCCAGGGTCAGTATGTTTCCTGTCCCAGTGTCAGTATGTTTCCTGTCCCAGTGTCAGTATGTTTCCTGTCCCAGTGTACTCTCTGTCCCAGTGTCAGTTAGTTTCATGTCTCCGTGTCAGTATGTTTCCTATCCCAGTATGTTTCCTATCCCAGTGTCAGTATGTTGGACTTTGCCCTGCTTGCAGGGTCATCCTGGACCTTTTTTTGCCTTCCCCCTAGTTTTTTCCCAACATGAAATTGGTGGTTTACAATAAAACACAATGAATACGTATGTTTGGTGTGGTTGTGCGGAAAATAATAAATGCTGCGCAATGGTGTACGCAGGTTTATTTACACTGCTTTAGAAAATGTCACTTTTAACAGTCGCCATTTTGGTGTACTTTGTGCCTGCCTGCCTGAGGTGGGTTGCCGGTCTAGTGCTCAAAGTGACAGGGTGCTCTACACCTCCCCCACAAACCAGTTGGGACCGGTCTCCCCAGGGAGCCTTCCAGAAGCTTCTGGCCCTTTCTGGTAGGTGGGGTGAGGGGCGTATATATAGAGGAGCTGTGACTCAATGTGGGGAGGGCTGGGCTGTGTATGCTGACGTAGAGGGGACACTCTGCCAGGAGGAACTGCCACTGGACCCTGTGTGCTGGCCCCTGTGCCCACCTGTGCCCCTCTGCTTTTCTACAAGACCAGGAGAGACTCTGCTGGAGTGGAGACTGCTGCGCTGGGAGGATTGCCATCTTAATGGAGGTTGACTGTTTCCAGGAACTGCTGCTTCATTTTTGGTGAGCCGCCCTACTGCCTGCTGATCTCGCCCTGCATGGACTGGGCTCTCCTGGCCCCTAGCGCCTCGGGGGCGCTGCAATTCTAGTCTGCCTGCTGTCTAGCGCCCGGGGAGCGCTATATTCGGATGGACTGTGTTTCCCTGCCTGCACTCTAGCGCCTCGTGGGCCCTACTTTCTTGATTGCCAGAAGGGGAGCACTAGCCTTTCATCCCGGAAGCTTTTGGTGCTTCCTAGCGCCTGGTGAGCGCCATATTTCAATTCCCCCGCATTGTGGGCGTTTTTGCAGCAGAGCGGGAGCCCACCCCGCGTTAATGCCGTATTTTTGCATATTTAAACAGCGGGTGCCCACCCCGCGTTTCTGCCGCAGTTTGGTGCTTATTGAAAGCAAGTGCCCGCCCCGCATTTTCTGCCTTCACGCGGGAGCCTACCCCGCTTTATACTTTGAATTGGGCGGGAGCCCACCCCGCATTGGAGCCGCACTTTAAAAGTGCGAAAGAATCACCGCTGCGACCCGAGGTTCCGTTGAGGGCCGCCGCGCTGCCTGCAGCGACCCGGAGGGGGAAGGAGCGACCCAGAAGCCAGGCGGACCAGAGGAAGGAAGGCGGGGCCCCCGTGTGCCAGTGGGAGCCCCGTGCGTCTGGCCAGTGAAGCCCCGGGTCCCAGGAGGGGGCCCGGGTGAAGTCCGGAATGGTGCTGCTGTGGGCGGGGCTCTCATGAGGTGAAGAGAGCCCCGCGTGTGGCCGTGCCTGCAGCCCAGAGAAGAGGGAGCCGTACAGAGCCCGGAGCGGCGCGAAGAGTCCCGGTGAGTGGGGCTGAGCTGGAGGGCGAGATCGAGGCACAGGATCGGTGCCTGAATGCCTGAGCGGCCCCGCAGGAACAGCGACCCGCTCCAACGTTGGGGACAAATGTGTATTTAGAGAGCCCCAGAGCCAGCGCCATTTCCCCCGGGGGCCACAATTGCGTATAGAGCCTTCATCTGGGGACCGGGGCCTCATCTTGGGCACAGTGGGGCCAGTACTCTTTCTGGGGGCATTTCTTCACTTCCCCAGGCCCCGAGTAGGGCCCCTACGACCCCGTGTTTTTGTGACTGCACAGCGGCGCCGCAGTTGCGGGCAGCTGCACCGTTTTTGTGGGCAACATCATTTTTGGGTTCTAGAGACCCGGAGGGGGCTCCCATTTGACAATACTGATTCTACTGTACTCAACTGCCCCACCGGACAGTGGGCAGTTGCGACGTTTGGGGGCATTGGTAATTTGAGAGTCCCAGCGTAGGGGCTCCCCAGGCGCAGTGGCGCCAGAAGCTAATCTGCAACTTTGGGGCAACTATTCCAGGTGTCACTATGTGGATGCACTGTTGCTGATGTACCTGTGCTGAGGACTTAGGCCCAAGTGCCGCATGATGTGATTTATGCATGTGATAATGCCTAATGTCATGCACAATGTGTCTGATGCCCCTAATGGTGCCTAATGATACCTAATAGGATGTTTTAGGTCACGCCTGATCTCATATGTTCCTGCTTAATGCTTCATGCTACTGAGGATGCCTAATGCATATGTTGATGCGTCCCTGGATGGCCCCTAGGCACATTATTGGTGTTCGGTATAATGTGTCCCATGCCTAAGGTCGTGTTATGATGGTTTATGCCCCAGGATTATGATTCATGCCTAATGAGATGGTACATTGCTACTGATGTTATGTGCAATGCAGCTAAATCGCTGGTTCTCTGCATAATGTGCTTATACCTGATAGGGGGGGTTAGGCCTAAGGATGATTTATTAAGTGATGCACCCGTGTTAATGAGGATGCCTCGATGTTCATCTGTTTATGCCTACTGTGATTTATGCTAAAAGGGACAGTGCTAAGTTCATGGCCTTGCCAGTCGGTGCTGACTGTTACCCCTTTATGGTGGATGGTCTTACATTTATCCCCTGTACTTCATGATGGTACTGGCAGTGGCCCGATTGGCCCTGCCCTGTATATAATCCCCCCCTGTAAATTGCTACCTTTTGACAGTTGGCACAGCGTTCTATGTACCTGTGATTATGACTCTAATGTGTTTTCCTAATACACAAGTTATTTTTACAGAACCTTGTGTGGAGTCTCTTTTGTAGTGTGCCTAGTGTGTCGCCTGTGAGTGTGGACTGCGCAGATGCTTTACACATTGCCTCCGGAGTTTATCCTACCCGCTCCGCGCCAAGCTACCCCGTTTCTAACACAGTATGTTTTACGTCCCAGTGTCGGTATGTTTACTGCCCCAGTGTCAGTATGTTTCCTGTCCCAGTGTCTGTGGGTTCGCTGTCCCTGTGTCAGTATGTTTCCTGTCACTGTGTCAGTATGTTTACTGTCCCAGTGTCAGTATGTTTCCTGTCCCAGTGTCTGTGGGTTCGCTGTCCCTGTGTCAGTATGTTTCCTGTCACTTTGTCAGTATGTTTCCTGTCCCAGTGTCAGTATGTTTCCTGTGCCAGAGCTGGATGTTTCCTCTCCCAGTGTCAGTATGTTTCCTGTCCCAGTATGTTTCCTATCCTAGTGTCAGTATGTTTCCTCTCCCAGTGTCAGTATGTTTCCTGACCCAGTGTCAGTATGTTTCCTGTCCTAGTGTCAGTATGTTACCTGTCCCAGTGTCAGTATGTTCCTGTCCCAGTGTCAGTATGTTTCCTGTCCCAGTGTCAGTATGTTTCCTGTGCCAGAGCTGGATGTTTCCTGTCCCAGAGTCAGTATGTTTCATGTCCAAGTGTCAGTTTCCTGTCCTAGTTTCAGTATGTTTCCTATCCCAGAGTCAAATTGTTTCCTATCCCAGTGTCAGTATGTACCTGTCCCAGTTTCAGTATGTTTTCTGTCCCAGCGTCAGTGTATTTCCTGTCACAATGTCAGTATGTTTCCTGTGCCAGAGTCAGTATGTTTCCTGTCCCAGAGATAGTATTTTTCATGTCTCATTATCAGTTTCCTATCCCAGTGTAAATATGATTCATGTCCCAGTGTCAGTATGTTCCTGCCCCAGTGTCATCATAGCTCACTGTCCCTCGGTGCCCCAGTGTCAGTATGTTTCCTGTCCCAGAGTCAGTCTGTTTCCTGTCCCATCGTCAGTATGTTTCCTGTCCCAGGGTCAGTATGTTTTCTGTCCCAGTGTCAGTATGTTTCCTGTCCCAGTGTACTCTCTGTCCCAGTGTCACGATGTTTACTGCCCCAGTGTCAGTATGTTTCCTGTCCCAGTGTCTGTAGGTTCGCTGTCCCTGTGTCAGTATGTTTCCTGTCACTGTGTCAGTATGTTTCCTGACCCAGTGTCAGTATGTTTCCTGTCCCAGTGTCAGTATGTTTCCTGTCCCAGTGTCAGTATGTACCTGTCCCAGTTTCAGTATGTTTCCTGTCCCAGTGTCAGTGTATTTCCTGTCCCAGTGTCAGTATGTTTCCTGCCCCAGTGTCAGTACGTTTCCTGTCCCAGAGTCAGTATGTGTCATGTCTCAGTGTCAGTATATTTCCTGTCCTATTGCCAGTATGTTTCATGTCTCAGTGTCAGTATATTTCCTGTCCCAGTGTCAGTATGTTTCCTATCCCAGTGTCAGTATGTTTCCTATCCCAGTGTCAGTATGTTTCCTGTCCCAGTGTCAGTATGTTCCTGTCCCAGTGTCAGTATGTTTCCTGTCCCAGTGTCAGTATATTTCCTGTCCCAGTGTCAGTATGTTTCCTGTCCCTGAGTCAGTATTTTCCTGCCCCAGTGTCAGTATTTTCCTATCCTGGTGTCAGTATGTTTTCTGTCCCTGTGTAAGTATTTTCCTGTCCCAGTGTCAATATTTTCCTATCCTAGTGTCAGTATGTTTTCTGTCCCAGTGTCAGTGTTTTCTGTCCCAGTGTCAGTGTTTCCTGTCCCAGTGTCAGTATATTTTCTGTCCCAGTGTCAGTATGTTTCCTGTCCCTGTGTCAGTATTTTCCTGTCCCAGTGTCAGTATTTTCCTATCCTAGTGTCAGTATGTTACCTGTCCCTGTGTCAGTATTTTCCTGTCCCAGTGTCAATATGTTCCTATCCTAGTGTCAATATCTTTCCTGTCCCAGTGTCAGTATATTTCCTGTCCCAGTGTCAGTATGTTTCCAGCCCAGTGGCAGCATGTTTCCTGTCCCAGTGGCAGCATGTTTCCTGTCCCAGTTGCAGCATGTTTCCTGTCACAGGGTCGGTATGTTTCCCATTCCAGGTTCAGTGTGTTTCCTGTCCCAGTATCAGTAATTTTCATGTGTCAGTGTCAGTATGTTTCCTGTCCTAGTGTCAGTAAATGTCCTGTACCAGTGTCAGTATGTTTTTTGCCCCAGTGTCAGTATGTTTCCTGTCCCAGAGTCAGTATGTTTCCTGTCCCAGAGTCAGTATGTTTCCTGTCCCAGTGTCAGTATGTTACCTGTCCCAGTGTCAGTTTCCTGTCCCAGTGTCAGTAAGTTCCTGTCCCACTGTCAGGTTGCTGTCCCAGTTTCAGTATGTTCCTGCCCCAGTGTCAGTTTCCTATCTCAGTGTCATCATATCTCGCTGTCCCTCTGTGTCCCACTGTCAGTATTTTTCCTGTCTCTTGGTCAGTATGTTTCCTGTCCCAGAGTCAGTATGTTTCCTGTCCCAGAGTCAGTATGTTTCCTCTCCCAGTGTACACTCTGTCCCAGTGTCAGTAAGTTTCATCTCTCAGTGTCAGTATGTTTCCTATCCCATTATGTTTCCTATCCCAGTGTCAGTATGTTTTACGTCCCAGTGCCAGTATGTTTACTGTCCCAGTGTCAGTATGTTTCCTGTCCCAGTGTCTGTAAGTTCCCTGTACCTGTGTCAGCATGTTTCCTGTCACTGTGTCAGTATGTTTCCTGACCCAGTGTCAGTGTGTTTCCTCTCCCAGTGTCAGTATGTTTCCTGTCCCAGTGTCAGTATGTTTCCTGTCCCAGTCTCAGTATGTTTCCTGTGCCAGAGCTGGATGTTTCCTGTCCCAGAGTCAGTATGTTTCATGTCTAAGTGTCAGTTTCCTGTCCTAGTTTCAGTATGTTTCCTATCCCAGAGTCAGAATGTTTCCTGTCCCAGTGTCAGTATGTACCTGTCCCAGTTTCAGTATGTTTCCTGTCCCAGTGTCAGTGTATTTCATGTCACAATGTCAGTATGTTTCCTGTGCCAGAGTCAGTATGTTTCCTGTCCCAGTGACAGTATTTTTCATGTCCCATTATCAGTTTCCTATCCCAGTGTCAATATGAGTCATGTCCCAGTGTCAGTATGTTCCTGCCCCAGTGTCATCATAGCTCACTATCCCTCAATGCCCCAGTGTCAGTATGTTTCCTGTCCCAGAGTCAGTCTGTTTCCTGTCGCAGGGTCAGTATGTTACCTGTCCCATCGTCAGTCTGTTTCCTGTCCCAGGGTCAGTATGTTTCCTGTCCCATTGTCAGTATGTTTCCTGTCCCAGGGTCAGTATGTTTCCTGTCCCAGTGTCAGTATTTTCCTGCCCCAGTGTCATCATAGCTCACTGTCCCTCGATGCCCCAGTGTCAGTATGTTTCCTGTCTCATGGTCAGTATGTTTCCTGTCCCAGAGTCAGTATGTTTCCTGTCCCAGTGTCAGTATGTTTCCTTTCCCAGTGTACACTCTGTCCCAGTGTCAGTAAGTTTCATGTCTCAGTGTCAGTATGTTTCCTATCCCATTATGTTTCCTATCCCAGTGTCAGTATGTTTTACGTCCCAGTGTCAGTATGTTTACTGTCCCAGTGTCAGTATGTTTCCTGTCCCAGTGTCTGTAAGTTCCCTGTACTTGTGTCAGCATGTTTCCTGTCACTGTGTCAGTATGTTTCCTGACCCAGTGTCAGTGTGTTTCCTCTCCCAGTGTCAGTATGTTTCCTGTCCCAGTGTCAGTATGTTTCCTGTCCCAGTGTCAGTATGTTTCCTGTGCCAAAGCTGGATGTTTCCTGTCCCAGAGTCAGTATGTTTCATGTCCAAGTGTCAGTTTCCTGTCCTAGTTTCAGTATGTTTCCTATCCCAGAGTCAGAATGTTTCCTGTCCCAGTGTCAGTATGTACCTGTCCCAGTTTCAGTATGTTTCCTGTCCCAGTGTCAGTGTATTTCATGTCACAATGTCAGTATGTTTCCTGTGCCAGAGTCAGTATGTTTCCTGTCCCAGAGACAGTATTTTTCATGTCCCATTATCAGTTTCCTATCCCAGTGTCAATATGAGTCATGTCCCAGTGTCAGTATGTTCCTGCCCCAGTGTCATCATAGCTCACTATCCCTCAATGCCCCAGTGTCAGTATGTTTCCTGTCCCAGAGTCAGTCTGTTTCCTGTCGCAGGGTCAGTATGTTACCTGTCCCATCGTCAGTCTGTTTCCTGTCCCAGGGTCAGTATGTTTCCTGTCCCATTGTCAGTATGTTTCCTGTCCCAGGGTCAGTATGTTTCCTGTCCCAGTGTCAGTATTTTCCTGCCCCAGTGTCATCATAGCTCACTGTCCCTCGATGCCCCAGTGTCAGTATGTTTCCTGTCCAAGAGTCAGTCTGTTTCCTGTCCCAGGGTCAGTATGTTTCCTGTCCCATCATCAGCCTGTTTCCTGTCCCAGGGTCAGTATGTTTCCTGCCCCATCATCAGTATGTTTCCTGTCCCAGGGTCAGTATGTTTCCTGTCCCAGTGTCAGTATGTTCCTGCCCCAGTGTCAGTTTCCTGTCTCGGTGTCATCATATCTCGCTGTCCCTCTGTGTCTCAGTGTCAGTATTATCCTGTCCCATGGTCAGTACGTTTCCTGTCCCATCGTCAGTATGTTTCCTGTCCCAGGTTCAGTATGTTTCCTGTCCCAGTGTCAGTATCTTCCTGCCCCAGTGTCAGTTTTGTCTCAGTGTCATCATATCTCGCTGTCCCTCTGTGTCTCAGTGTCAGTATTATCCTGTCCCAGGGTCAGTATGTTTTCTGTCCCAGTGTCAGTATGCTTCCTGTCCCAGTGTACTCTCTGTCCCAGTGTCAGTAAGTTTCATGTCTCAGTGTCAGTATGTTTCCTATCCCAGTGTCAGTATGTTTTACGTCCCAGTGTCAGTATGTTTACTGTCCCAGTGTCAGTATGTTTCCTGTCCCAGTGTCTTTGGGTTCGCTGTCCCTGTGTCAGTATGTTTCCTGTCCTAATGTCAGTATGTTTCCTGTTCCAGTCTCAGTATGTTTCCTGTCCCAGTGTCAGTATTTTTACTGTCCCAGTGTCAGTATGTTTCCTGTCCCAGTGTCTGTGGGTTCGCTGTCCCTGTGTCAGTATGTTTCCTGTCCCAGTGTCAGTATGTTTCCTGTCCCAGTGTCAGTATGTTTCCTGTGCCAGATCTGGATGTTTCCTGTCCCAGAGACAGTATGTTTCATGTCCCAGTGTCAGTTTCCTGTCCTAGTTTCAGTATGTTTCCTATCCCAAAGTCAGAATGTTTCCTGTCCCAGTGTCAGTATGTACCTGTCCCAGTTTCAGTATGTTTCCTGTCCCAGTGTCAGTGTATTTCCTGTCACAATGTCAGTATGTTTCCTGTGCCAGAGTCAGTATGTTTCCTATCCCAGTGTCAGTATGTTTTACGTCCCAGTGTAAGTATGTTTACTGCGCCCAGTGTCAGTATGTTTCCTGTCCCAGTGTCTTTGGGTTCGCTGTCCCAGTGTCAGTAAGTTTCATGTCTCAGTGTCAGTATGTTTCCTATCCCAGTGTCAGTATGTTTTACGTCCCAGTGTAAGTATGTTTACTGCGCCCAGTGTCAGTATGTTTCCTGTCCCAGTGTCTTTGGGTTCGCTGTCCCTGTGTCAGTATGTTTCCTGTCCTAGTGTCAGTATGTTTCCTGTTCCAGTCTCAGTATGTTTCCTGTCCCAGTGTCAGTATTTTTACTGTCCCAGTGTCAGTATGTTTCCTGTCCCAGTGTCTGTGGGTTCGCTGTCCCTGTGTCAGTATGTTTCCTGTCCCAGTGTCAGTATGTTTCCTGTCCCAGTGTCAGTATGTTTCCTGTGCCAGATCTGGATGTTTCCTGTCCCAGAGACAGTATGTTTCATGTCCCAGTGTCAGTTTCCTGTCCTACTTTCAGTATGTTTCCTATCCCAAAGTCAGAATGTTTCCTGTCCCAGTGTCAGTATGTACCTGTCCCAGTTTCAGTATGTTTCCTGTCCCAGTGTCAGTGTATTTCCTGTCACAATGTCAGTATGTTTCCTGTGCCAGAGTCAGTATGTTTCCTATCCCAGTGTCAGTATGTTTTACGTCCCAGTGTAAGTATGTTTACTGCGCCCAGTGTCAGTATGTTTCCTGTCCCAGTGTCTTTGGGTTCGCTGTCCCAGTGTCAGTAAGTTTCATGTCTCAGTGTCAGTATGTTTCCTATCCCAGTGTCAGTATGTTTTACGTCCCAGTGTAAGTATGTTTACTGCGCCCAGTGTCAGTATGTTTCCTGTCCCAGTGTCTTTGGGTTCGCTGTCCCTGTGTCAGTATGTTTCCTGTCCTAGTGTCAGTATGTTTCCTGTTCCAGTCTCAGTATGTTTCCTGTCCCAGTGTCAGTATTTTTACTGTCCCAGTGTCAGTATGTTTCCTGTCCCAGTGTCTGTGGGTTCGCTGTCCCTGTGTCAGTATGTTTCCTGTCCCAGTGTCAGTATGTTTCCTGTCCCAGTGTCAGTATGTTTCCTGTGCCAGATCTGGATGTTTCCTGTCCCAGAGACAGTATGTTTCATGTCCCAGTGTCAGTTTCCTGTCCTAGTTTCAGTATGTTTCCTATCCCAGTGTCAGTGTATTTCCTGTCACAATGTCAGTATGTTTCCTGTGCCAGAGTCAGTATGTTTCCTATCCCAGTGTCAGTATGTTTTACGTCCCAGTGTAAGTATGTTTACTGCGCCCAGTGTCAGTATGTTTCCTGTCCCAGTGTCTTTGGGTTCGCTGTCCCAGTGTCAGTAAGTTTCATGTCTCAGTGTCAGTATGTTTCCTATCCCAGTGTCAGTATGTTTTACGTCCCAGTGTAAGTATGTTTACTGCGCCCAGTGTCAGTATGTTTCCTGTCCCAGTGTCTTTGGGTTCGCTGTCCCTGTGTCAGTATGTTTCCTGTCCTAGTGTCAGTATGTTTCCTGTTCCAGTCTCAGTATGTTTCCTGTCCCAGTGTCAGTATTTTTACTGTCCCAGTGTCAGTATGTTTCCTGTCCCAGTGTCTGTGGGTTCGCTGTCCCTGTGTCAGTATGTTTCCTGTCCCAGTGTCAGTATGTTTCCTGTCCCAGTGTCAGTTTCCTGTCCTAGTTTCAGTATGTTTCCTATCCCAAAGTCAGAATGTTTCCTGTCCCAGTGTCAGTATGTACCTGTCCCAGTGTCAGTATGTACCTGTCCCAGTGTCAGTATGTTTCCTAACAAAAACACAGAAAAAGGTCAGGGCAACAGAACCCTGCACCATTCGTTTAACGTATCGTGGCGCAGCAATAATATTAAAGCTTGGTGCAATGAGGAGATGTGACCCTCATGCGTCCCCAAAAGGATGGAGAAAAACCTTCCCCACACAAATTTAGACAAAAATGGCTCTGCACTCAATTGGACAATTAAGCGCTTTATAAATGGATATTAGCGTCCAGAGTCCATCACACAGAAATAAAGTGGTATCTTCCCAAATGAAACACGTTGTTAGGCGTCTTTGCTGAAGTAATAAGTTCCTTTTATTCTTTTATTCGATAGAAATTCCTTAAAATCACAGCACACATTTGACAGCCGACGCGTTTCGTCCCTCTTGGGACTTCTTCAGGGCTTAGCATGTAAGAGACATGTCCCATATGCTCTCCATACATGAGATATGTGTCTCCCAGAAGTTTGGTTGTGGTGTCTGGTTTTCGTCTTGAACTGGACACCACAACCACACTTCTGGGAGATACATATCTCATGTATGGAGAGCATATGGGACATGTCTCTTACATGCTAAGCCCTGAAGAAGTCCCAAGAGGGACGAAACGCGTCGGCTGTCAAATGTGTGCTGTGATTTTAAGGAATTTCTATCGAATAAAAGAATAAAAGGAACTTATTACTTCAGCAAAGACGCCTAACAACGTGTTTCATTTGGGAAGATACCACTTTATTTCTGTGTGATGGACTCTGGACGCTAATATCCATTTATAAAGCGCTTAATTGTCCAATTGAATGCAGAGCCATTTTTGTCTAAATCAGTATATTTCCTGTCCTAGTGTCAGTACGTTTCCTTTCTCAGTGTCAGTATGTTCCTGTCCCAGTGTCAGTATGTTTCCTGTCCCAGTGTCAGTATGTTTCCTGTGCCAGAGCTGGATGTTTCCTGTCCCAGAGTCAGTATGTTGCTGTCCCAGTGTCAGTATGTTCCTGTCCCAATGTCAGTATGTTCCTATCCCAGTGTTAGTATGTTTCCTATCCCAGTGTCAGTATGTTTCCTGTCCCAGTGTCAGTATGTTCCTGTCCCAATGTCAGCATGTTTCCTGTCCTAGTTCCTAGTGTCAGTTTTCTGTCCCAGTGTCAGTATGTTTCCTATTGCAGTGTCAGTATATTTCCTATCCCAGTGTCAGTATGTTCCTGTCCCAATGTCAATATGTTCCTGTCCCAGTGTCAGTATGTTCCTATCCTAGTGTTAGTATGTGTCCTATCCCAGTGTCAGCATGTTTCCTGTCCTAGTGTCACTACTTTCTTGTCCCAGTGTCAGTATGTTTTCTGTCCAAGTGTCAGTATGTTTCCTGTCCTAGTGTCAGTATGTTTCCTATCCTATTGTCAGTATGTTTCCTATCCCAGTGTCAGTATGTTTCCTGTCCCAGTGTCAGTATGTTCCTGTCACAGTGTCAGTATGTTCCTATCCTAGTGTTAGTATGTTTCCTCTCCTAGTGTCAGTATGTTTCCTGTCCCAATGTCAGTATGTTCCTGTCCCAGTGTCGGTATGTTTCCTATCCTAGTGTCAGTATGTTTTCTGTCCAAGTGTCAGTATGTTTCCTGTCCTAGTGTCAGTATGTTTCATATCCTATTGTCAGTATGTTTCCTATCCCAGTGTCAGTATGTTTCCTATCCCAGTGTCAGTATGTTTCCTGTCCCAGTGTCAGTATGTTCCTGTCACAGTGTTAGTATGTTTCCTCTCCTAGTGTCAGTATGTTTCCTGTCCCAATGTCAGTATGTTCCTGTCCCAGTGTCGGTATGTTTCCTATCCTAGTGTCAGTATGTTTCCTGTCCCAGTGTCAGCATGTTTCCTGTCCCAGTGTCAGCATGTTTCCTGTCCTAGTGTCAGTACGTTTCATGTCTCTGTGTCAGTATGTGCGTGGCAGGTTGGACGGATACAGAGGTTTGGCGAGGGAGGGGTCTGGGGGGACGGATACAGAGGTTGAGAGAGGGAATGGTGTGGGGGTAGATACAGAGGTTTTGCGAGGGAGGGAGTGGGGGATGGGGACAGAGGTTTGGCGAGGGAGGGGTGTGGGGACGGATTCAGAGGTTTGGCGAGGGAGGGGTGTGGGGGCGTTTTCATCGGTGAATGAATACAGAGGTTTGACGAGGGAGGGAGTGGGGGTGGAATCTAAGGTTTGGCGAGGGAGAGGTCTGGTGGGGTGGATACAGAGGTTTTGCGTGATAGGGGTGTGGGGTGGATACAGAGGTTTGGAGAGGGAGGGGTGTGGGGGACGGATACAGAGGTTTGGCGAGGGAGAGGTGTGGGGGACGGATACAGAGGTTTGGAGAGGGAGGGGTGTGGGGGACGGATACAGAGGTTTGGCGAGGGAGAGGTGTGGGGGACGGATACAGAGGTTTGGAGAGGGAGGGGTGTGGGGGACGGATACAGAGGTTTGGCGAGGGAGAGGTGTGGGGAACGGATACAGAGGTTTGGAGAGGGAGGGAGTGGGGGACGGATACAGACGTTTGGCGAGGGAGGGGTCTTCGGGTGGATACAGAGGTTTGGCGAGGGAGGGGTGTGGGGGACGGATACAGAGGTTTGGCGAGGGAGGGGTGTGAGGGACGGATACAGAGGTTTGGCGAGGGAGGGGCGGATACAGAGGTTTGGCGAGGGAGGGGTGTGGGGGATGGATACAGAGGTTTGGCGAGGGAGGGGCGGATACAGAGGTTTGGCGAGGGAGGGGTGTGGGGGACGGATACAGAGGTTTGGCGAGGGAGGGGTGTGGGGGATGGATACAGAGGTTTGGCGAGGGAGGGGTGTGGGGGATGGATACAGAGGTTTGGCGAGGGAGGGGTGTGGGGTGGATACAGAGATTTGGTGAGGGAGAGGTGTGGGGGACGGCACAGAGGTTTGGCGAGGGAGGGTCTAGGAGTGGATACAGAGGTTTGGAGAGGGAGGGGTGTGGGGGACGGATACAGAGATTTGGTGAGGGAGGGGTGTGGGGGACGGATACAGAGGTTTGGCGAGGGAGGGGCGGATACAGAGGTTTGGCGAGGGAGGGGTGTGGGGTGGATACAGAGATTTGGTGAGGGAGGGGTGTGGGGGACGGATACAGAGGTTTGGCGAGGGAGGGGCGGATACAGAGATTTGGTGAGGGAGGGGTGTGGGGGACGGATACAGAGGTTTGGCGAGGGAGGGGTGTGGGGGACGGCACAGAGGTTTGGCGAGGGAGGGGTGTGGGGGACGGCACAGAGGTTTGGCGAGGGAGGGGTCTAGGAGTGGATACAGAGGTTTGGAGAGGGAGGGTGTGGGGGACGGATACAGAGGTTTGGCGAGGGAGGGGTGTGGGGGACGGATACAGAAGTTTGGCGAGGGAGAGGTGTGGGGGACGGCACAGAGGTTTGGCGAGGGAGGGGTCTAGGAGTGGATACAGAGGTTTGGAGAGGGAGGGTGTGGGGGACGGATACAGAGGTTTGGAGAGGGTGGGTGTGGGGGACGGATACAGAGGTTTGCAGAGGGAGGGGTGTGGGGGACGGATACAGAGGTTTGGAGAGGGAGGGGTGTGGGGGACGGATACAGAGGTTTGGCGAGGGAGGGGTGTGGGGGTAGATACAGAGGTTTTGCGAAGGAGAGAGTGGGGGATGGATACAGAAGTTTGGCGAGGGAGAGGTGTGGGGACGGCACAGAGGTTTGGCGAGGGAGGGGTCTAGGAGTGGATACAGAGGTTTGGAGAGGGAGGGTGTGGGGGACGGATACAGAGGTTTGGAGAGGGAGGGTGTGGGGGACGGATACAGAGGTTTGGAGAGGGAGGGGTGTGGGGGACGGATACAGAGGTTTGGAGAGGGAGGGGGTGTGGGGACGGATACAGAGGTTTGGAGAGGGAGGGGTGTGGGGGACGGATACAGAGGTTTGGAGAGGGAGGGTGTGGGGGACGGATACAGAGGTTTGCAGAGGGAGGGGTGTGGGGGACGGATACAGAGGTTTGGAGAGGGAGGGGTGTGGGGGACGGATACAGAGGTTTGGAGAGGGAGGGGTGTGGGGGACGGATACAGAGGTTTGGAGAGGGAGGGTGTGGGGGACGGATACAGAGGTTTGGAGAGGGAGGGTGTGGGGGACGGATACAGAGGTTTGGAGAGGGAGGGGTGTGGGGGACGGATACAGAGGTTTGGAGAGGGAGGGGTGTGGGGGACGGATACAGAGGTTTGGAGAGGGAGGGGTGTGGGGGACGGATACAGAGGTTTGGAGAGGGAGGGTGTGGGGGACGGATACAGAGGTTTGGAGAGGGAGGGGTGTGGGGGACGGATACAGAGGTTTGGAGAGGGAGGGGTGTGGGGGACGGATACAGAGGTTTGGAGAGGGAGGGGTGTGGGGTGCTTTCATCGGTGGATGAATAGAAAGAGATGCGGGGACTAAGTGAATGGATGAATGAGTAACGTTAAAATCAGATTAAACGGTTTATGGGGAAGGATGAATGGGTAGTTGAATAACGGAGGAGCAGTGATGGGATCTCTAGGGAGGGATGGATGACTCGGTAGATGGGTGAATATTAAAATGAAGAACTGTGATGGAGGAGGCAGGAGGGTGCCTCAGGGAAGCCTCCTGGCCCTGCTGCCTCTCATCTCTGCCCCCTCCCTCGTGATTCACTCTCTACCTCACAGGTAACATCCCTCCCTTCTATCAGTCACCCGAGAGCCACTCCTGGGTCCCTTCAAACAGGTCTCTCTGCAAGAGTGGGCGTGGCCTCGGAAACAACACACCTGTTAAAACAGCACCGATGCTTACACAGGAGAAAGTTACACTTCTGAGAACTGCAAGATCAACAGCAGCGCCAGCCCCGCGGGAGGTACATTCTGGGACCAGGAGCAGCTCGTTGAAGTGCCGCCTCCAGGCGCTGCGTAGCTGCTGATCCTCAAAGCCTTCACCAGGTACAGGGTCGAGGCCTGGCTGCAGCTTCTGCTGGCCCCTGTGTCTTCAGCTGCCTGGGAGACCCCCATACCAGAGGACGAGGGTCTGTGGATAACCAGGGGTCACAGTGCAAGAACTGAGGTCAGACCGCGCCAACATGACGTCCAGCCGGAGACCGTCCCTGGGGCCCCTCTCGATGGCCCTCCTTCTGCTCTTCGTGTGCCTGCGGGTGCCAGGTAGGTCTGTGGACAATCTCCGATGGAGAGGGCTCTGTGTACCGCGGGTGCCAGATGAGTCTATGGTATATTTCTGAGACAGAAGGCTGGTGGTGGTGGTGGGTCTGTGGACAGTCTCTGGTAAAGAGTTGTGGTGTGTGCCTGGCTCTGGTGGGTCTGTGGACAGTGTCTGATAGAGAAGGAGGGTGGTGATGGGCCTGTGGACAGTCTTTGGTAGAGAAGGGTTGAGGTGTGTCCCTGGTGGGTCTGTGGACAGTGTCTGATAAAGAAGGAGGGTGGTGATGGGTCTGTGGACAGTCTTTGGTAGAGAAGGGGTGAGGTGTGTCCCTGGTGGGTCTCTGGACAGTGTCGGATAAAGAAGGAGGGTGCTGATGGGTCTGTGCACAGTCTCTGGTAGAGATGTGTTGTAGTGATGGGTCTGAGGACAGTCTCTGATAGATAAGGGTTGTGGTGTGTCCCTGTAGGGTCTGTGGACCGTGTCTGATAGAGAAGGAGGGTGGTGATGGGTCTGTGGACAGTCTTTGGTAGAGAAGGGTTGAGGTGTGTCCCTGTAGGGTCTGTTGACAGTGTCTGATAGAGAAGGAGGGTGGTGATGGGTCTGTGGACAGTATATGGCAAAGAAGAGTTGTGGTGTATCCCTGGTGGGTCTGTGGACAGTGTCTGATACAGAAGGGTTGTGGTGTGTCTCATAGGCCCTGGTGGGTCTGTGGACCGTGTCTGATAGAGAAGGAGGGTGGTGATGGGCCTGTGGACAGTCTTTGGTAGAGAAGGGTTGAGGTGTGTCCCTGGTGGGTCTGTGGACAGTGTCTGATAGAGAAGGAGGGTGGTGATGGGTCTGTGGACAGTATATGGCAGAGAAGAGTTGTGGTGTATCCCTGGTGGGTCTGTGGACAGTGTCTGATAGAGAAGGGTTGTGGTGTGTTTCATAGGCCCTGGTGGGTCTGTGGACCGTGTCTGATAGAGAAGGAGGGTGGTGATGGGTCTGTGGACAGTATGTGGCAGAGAAGGGCTGTGGTGTGCCTCCATGTGCCGGAGGATTTGCCGTCAGTCTCTGAGGGAGAAGGATGGTGGTGGTGGGTCTGTGGACAGTCTCTGGTCGTGAAGTATTGTGGTGATGTCTCTCTGGACAGTCTCTGATAGATAAGGGTTGTGGAGTGTCCCTGTAGGGTCTGTGGCCAGTGTCTGATGAAGGAGGGTGGTGATGGGTCTGTGGACAGTCTTTGATAGAGAAGGGTTGAGGTGTGTCCTTGGTGGGTCTGTGGACAGTGTCTGATGAAGGAGGGTGGTGATGGGTCTGTGGACAGCCTATGGTAGAGAAGGGTTGAGGTGTGTCCCTGGTGGGTCTGTGGACAGTGTCTGAAAAAGGAGGAGTGTGGTGAGGGGTCTGTGGACAGTCTCTGGCACTAAAGGTTTGTGGTGTGTTCCTGGTCCCTGGTGGGTCTGTGGCCAGTGTATAATATGGAAGTGTTAGAAATGGGATCTCTGGTTGGCTAAGGCTTGCGCCAAAGCCAGGCAGAGACCACCACTCTAGTCAGGGCGAGGGAGTTACACGCCAAAGATAACCCCTGATCACCTCCTTGGTACCTTGGCACGAGCAGTCAGGCCTATCCCGGAGGCAATGTGTAAAGCGTTTGCGCAACCCACACACAGCAACAACATACTAGGCACACCACAAAAGGAACTCCACACAAGGTTATATCAAAAATAGCCTTTGTATTATCATAAACACATTAGAATAGTAATCACACAATATACACTGTGCCAACTGGCACTAGGCAATATTTACAGGGGATTATATACACATGACAGGGCCAATTGGGCCACTGTCAGAACCATCACAAAGTAAAGATAGTAAATGTAGAACCAAATCATAAGCGTAGAACACACCCAGTAATTACTGGCAAACACTGTACTCAGCATCATCCTGCAACATAAACCACATTATGCAATCCGCATCACATTAGGCGTGAAATACATTCTGCGCCAACCTCATAAGCATAAACACATTATGCCATAACCTCATAAGCATAAACCACAGTATGCAAAACCTCCTACACATAAACCACATTAGAGGCATAAATCACGGTGCATAAATCACAGTACATGAATTACATTTCCTGCGCACCACATAAATCACATTAGGGCCTGGCGCCCTATTAACCTAACAGACCCCTGGCCAACTGGCCTTCTCAGAGGGCTCAAATGCCCTATGTCCATAATGTCAGGGCTTGGGCTGCCAATGCAGCAACATCAAAAGTGCGCAATTGCGCTGGGGCATAGGAGTGCATCTCACTCCTGTCTCACTAAAGAAATGCCCCCAAAGAAAGGTCAGCCTAAACGTTGCAGCTGCCGCTAATTGCAGTGCAGCTGTGAAAGTACTGGGGGCACTGGCACTCACTGTGCCCTCTAAACCAATGTGCCCAAAACGTGGCAGCTGCCCGCTACGGCGGCGCAGCTGGGGATAAACAAAGTGAAGGGGCCCTGGCACATCTGTGCCTCTTCAGCCCCACTGGGCCTCTCTAAATAAAACTGCCCCCATTGGTGCAGCTGCCCTCTTGCAGGCGGGGCAGCTGTAAGGAAAAAAATGGCACGGAGCTCTGGAGCCCCGCTCTGGGGCTCTAGTAACCAAAACTGCCCCCAACGTTGAAGCGGCCCTCTATCAGGCGGGGGCCGCTCAGGAAATGGGCACCAGCACTGTGCCAGCATGAAGCCCCACTCACCGGGCTCCTGAAGAAAAACTGCCCAACGGTGCAGCTGCCCACTGTCAGGCGGGGCAGCTGTGAAACCAACCAAACACGGGCACTTCTGGTGCCGCTTCCGGCACCCTCGATACTTTTTCAGAGTTCCCACTCACCGGGACTCTTCTCGTGTGGCGACGTCAGGCCCTCCACAGCCTCTGGACGGGGTACGGAGCAAGGCCTCACCAGCGCTGATCCTCTCCACAGCCTCCATGGGACGGCCGATGCGAGACCCCGAGGCTCGGCTCCCTCTTGCTTCCTGCCACAACGAGGCCCCGCCCACAACCAGGCAAGGCTGCCTGGCTTCCGGGTCGGGCCATGGTGGGGATCTTTGTGCAGATCTCGGCGGCTCCTCTCTCAGCAGCAAGGTGGCGTGGGCACCCGCAACAGACTCAACCGCGGGGTGGGCTCCCGCCAAAACCACACAAATTCAGGGTGGGCAAGCACTTCTCTGGCATAAACGCGGGGTGGGCACCCGCTCTTTTAAAAAGGCATGAGAGCGGGGAGGGCTCCCGCCAGTGAGGCATCCATGCGGGGTAGGCACCCGCTCCTCTTAAGCAAAACGCGGCATAAACGCGGGGTGGGCACCCGCTGGTAGAATATTCATAAAGCAGGGTAGGCTCCCACTAAGCAGACAAAATGCGGGGGAATCCCCACGTCAGGATTCCCTCTGCCAGGGCTGCAGCTCCGTGCTGCGAAGCCCACGCGCCCCTCTTTTGGGGGAGAAATGAAAATGCAGCGCTCACAAGGCGCTGGAAGCAAAAATAAAGTCCTTGGGTCCATGGGGCATAGCTGGGCCCAGGGAGGCCAGCACACAGGGCCCTCCAGCAGGGAGGCAAGCCCTTGTGGCGGTTCCTCCTGGGCCCCCAGCAGCAGCAAAGCCCCAGCAAGTACAGGAACAGCACCAAAGCACAGAACAACATCATGGGGTCACAGCCCCTATATTTATACACCAAATCTCGTTGTCTGCAGGACAGGGCATGGGGGAACCAGATGCAACTGGTTCAGGGGGGATTTGGAGCACTTTGTTTTCCAAGCTCCTCTTCCCCTTTGTCAGGTGGGGGCTAGGTGATCAGACACACCACAGGGGGCGGAGCCCGCATTGTACGGGCTGGGCACAGTCCTATTCAGGGTCAGGGGATCTCTCCTCCCACCACTCTCAGCTCAGGTGTCCCATTCAGCCTAGTGCTGACTCACCCTGCCCCTCTTGGAGCCACACACCCCTCCCAGCCCCTGTCACTCACAAGCCAGACATGCAATTCACATCAGGCAGGCAGACACATAGCACACAGAAATGCAAACTTCTAAAAGTGGCATTTCTCAACCAGTCATCATAAATCTGCGCACACCATTGCGCAGCATTTATTCTTACAATTGCATACATACTAAACTCGGCCACGCTGCTCCTCCCATCCCAGGAATTATCACTGACACACTTAATCAGGGAATCCCCAATGCATTCCTATGGGAGGGCAGACCAACCTTACCAAATGTACTCAGAGAGCGCGCGCACTTTACACTGGACCACAGGGCTAAAGTGCCCAGAGGCCTAAAACCACCAACACCATGTCAGAGAAAAGGCAAAAAGTTTAGGGGTGACCCTGCACAAAGGGCCAAGTCCAACAGGAAGGAGGAAGGTGATGGGTCTGTGGACAGTGTGTGTCAGACAAGGGTTGTGGTGTGTCCCTGGTGGGTCTGTGGATAGTGTCTGACAGAGAAGGAGAGTGGTGGTGGGTCTGTGGATAGTCTATTTTAGAAAAGGGTTATGGTGTGTGCCTCCAGGTGCCAGGTATTTCTGTTGTCTGTCTCTAAGAGAGAAGGATGGTGGTTGTGGGTCTGTGGGCTCTCTTTGTCAGAGAAGGGTTATGTGCACATCTAGGAAGGTCGGTGGAGAGTTTCTGCCAGAGAAGGGATGTGGTGTGCCTACAGGTGCAGGTGGGTCTGTAGTCAGTCTCTAAGAGGGAAGGATGTTGGTGGTGAGTCTGTGGGCACTCTCCGATAGAGAAGTTTGGCAGAGTGTCTCCAAGTAGGTCTGTGGACTGTCTCTGACAGAGAAGGATTGTGGTGTGTTCCTGGTCCCTGGTGGGTCTGTGGGTAGTGTCTGATATAGCAGGAGGGTGGTGATGGATCTGTGGACAGTGTGTGGCAGACAAGGGTTGTGGTGTTTCTCATCTGGGTCTGTGGACAGTGTCTGATAGATTAGGAGGGTGGTGATGGGTCTGTGGACAGTCTCTGGCCGAAAAGGGTTGTGGTGTGTCCCTGCTGGGTCTTTGGACAGTGTGTGATGAAGGAGGGTGGTGATGGGTCTGTGGACAGTGCCTGATAGAATAGGAGGGTGGTGATGGGTCTGTGGACAGTATGTGGCAGAGAAGGGTTGTGATGTGCCTCCAAGTGCAGGAGGATTTGCCGTTAGTTTCTGAGAGAGAAGGACTGTGGTGATGGGTCTGTGGTCAGTCTCTGACAGAGAAGGGTTGTGGTGTGTCTGATAGACCCTGGTGGGTCTGTGGACAGTGTCTGATAGAGAAGGAGGGTGATGATGGGTCTGTGGACAGTGTCTGATAGAGAAGGACTGTGGTGATGGGTCTGTGGACAGTCTCTGACAGAGAAGGGTTGTGGTGTGTCTGATAGACCCTGGTGGGTCTGTGGACAGTGCCTGATAGAGAAGGAGGGTGGTGATGGGTCTGTGGACAGTGTCTGATAGAGAAGGACTGTGGTGGTGGATCTGTGGACAGTCTCTGACAGAGAAGGGTTGTGGTGTGTCTGATAGACCCTGGTGAGTCTGTGGACAGTGTCTGATAGAGAAGGAGGGTGGTGATGGGTCTGTGGAAAGTATGTGGCAGAGAAGGGCTGTGGTGTGCCTCCAGGTGCCAGAGGATTTGCCGTCAGTCTCTGAGGGAGAAGGATGGTGGGTCTGTGGACAGTCTCTGGTAGAGAAGTGTTGTGGTGAAGGGTCTGTGGACAGTCTCTGGTAGATAAAGGTTAAGGTGTGTCCCTGTAGGGTCTGTGGACAGTGTCTGATAGAGAAGGAGGGTGGTGATGGGTCTGTGGACAGTGTCTGATAGAGAAGGACTGTGGTGGTGGGTCTGTGGACAGTCTCTGACAGAGAAGGGTTGTGGTGTGTCTGATAGACCCTGGTGGGTCTGTGGACAGTGTCTGATAGAGAAGGAGGGTGGTGATGGGTCTGTGGACAGTATGTGGCAGAGAAGGGCTGTGGTGTGCCTCCAGGTGCCGGAGGATTTGCCGTCAGTCTCTGAGGGAGAAGGATGGTGGGTCTGTGGACAGTCTCTGGTAGAGAAGTGTTGTGGTGAAGGGTCTGTGGACAGTCTCTGGTAGATAAAGGTTGTGGTGTGTCCCTGTAGGGTCTGTGGACAGTGTCTGATAAAGAAGGAGGGTGGTGATGGGTCTGTGGACAGTATGTGGCAGAGAAGGGTTGTGATGTGCCTCCAAGTGCAGGAGGATTTGCCGTTAGTTTCTGAGAGAGAAGGACTGTGGTGATGGGTCTGTGGACAGTCTCTGACAGAGAAGGGTTGTGGTGTGTGACTGGCCCCTGGTGGGTCTGTGGACAGTGTCTGATAGAGAAGGAGGGTGGTGATGGGTATGTGGACAGTATGTGGCAGAGAAGGGCTGTGGTGTGCCTTCTGGTGCCTGAGGATTTGCCGTCAGTCTCTGAGGGAAAAGGATGGTGGTGGTGGGTCGGTGGACAGTCTCTGGTAGAGAAGGCGTGTTGTGTGTCTACTCCTGTCAGGTGGGCATCTGAGACATTTCTGAGAGAGAAAGATGGTGTTTGTGTAACTGTGGTCACTCGCTTTTAGAGAAGGGGTGTGGAAGGTCTGTAGGTAGGTCTGTAAAAGTCTCCAGCAGGCGTTAGAGGAACTTAGCAGAAGTTTTGGAGGCTCTCGTAAAAGCCACAGGAAGTGTGTAGCCCTGGACCAGCAGGAGAGCTGTAGGCAGTGTGCAGCCCTGGACCACCAGGTTATTGTTCCAGAGTTGGGAGCCTAGATAGCCAATCACCGCCTTCGAAGCCTCACTCCCTTAGGTCTGGGGGCAGCAAGAGAAACTCATTGCATGATCACTCAGGGGCAGATTTACAAGAAAGTGACGCATCTGTAGAGATGCGTCACTTTCCCTGCACCACCCTGAGAAACCTGTGCGCCACCATGGATGCGCCGTATTTACAATACGGCGCACCATGGCGCAAGGATTGACAGATGTGTCAGAAATTCTGACGCATCTGTTGGCACAAAAAGTCATTCATTGCTGGAGTTGTGACGCAAGCACGACGCAACTCCAGCAATGCATGTTGAGGCCTATCCTCATTGTGCTGCGTCACTCCTTACGCCTGCTTAAAGCAGGCGCAAGGTTTTGACGCAGTGTCGTCCTAAAAGTGGCGCAGTGAAATCTTGTAGATTTCACTGCGTCACTTTTACGAGGCTTTCCTGCGTGGGAACGCCCACCCTGCATACATTATACCTGACGCCGGTATACTGTGACGCAGGGCTTTACAACGTGACGCATCTCCCTAGATGTGTCATCTTGTAAATGGGCCACATTTTCACGCTGCCGCTGTGTCACAAAAAGTGATGTAAAGGTGGTACAAAAATGACGAAAGGGGCTTGTAAATCTGCCCCTCAGTGTTTAGCAAACCTTGTGTCTGAGGCAGGGAGGCTTGAAAGATACTCTGTGCTTCACAGGAAGCCAATGAACTTGGATTCTGGCTTTGGAGACATGCTCTGGCACTTTAAGATGAGACACTTTGTGAGCTGCCTGGCTCGGGGTCTTTGCAGTTGATGTAAATTTGCTTCTGGCCGACCAGGTATAACAGGGTCAGGGTCTTCATGACAGAATGGAGGCTGAGGCTCCTGGAGCAGGAGACCTCTGAGATAGAATGAGTGATTTGATTCAGAAGACTTGATGAAACAGCCTCCTTCTGAGATTTGAAGGCGAGGTGGTGGAAGAGGACTCAGTGACTTGACTTTATCAGCTGGAAGGGGCCTCTCCAGAACAAGTGGGCCAGCACTGCTCGGTCTGGGATCTAAGCCGTTCCCTACAGCGGGATCTAAGTCCTTCCCTACACCTGGATCTAAGTCCTTCCCTACACCTGGATCTAATTCCTTCCCTACACCTGGATCTAAGTCCTTCCCTACACCTGGATGTCAGTTGGATTGTCATTCATAAAACAATTCTCACCAATCCAGGGAGCACAACTAAGTATCAGCAGAACACACAAGTAATTCAATTTAATGGTACCAGTGGGTCCCCCAAGATGGAAAATGCTTCACTCAACCCATTGATACACGAGAGTCATCATGCTGAACCTTCAAAGGACTTTTATTCTTCATATCCCAAAATCCCAAAATCCAGCCCAGCCTGTCCATCTCTATAGATACCTATCATCTCTATGGATACCTATACCTCTCTATAGACACCTGTCCCTCTCTATAGATACCTGTCCCTCTCTATAGATACCTAGGGTTCAGGGTGGTATCAACACCGATGACTCTCTTAACAGAGGGACCCCAAGGGTGGTATCAACATCAATCCTTCTATAGAGGTGCTGAGACTGGTACTATAAATAGAGAGGCTGAAGGTGTTATTGATGCTGATTCCTAGCTATAGAAAGGTCAATGCGGCAACGATTTTGACTCTTTCTTAACAAGGCCAAAGGCGGTATCAATATTGACTCTTTCTCTATAATCTCGAGGGCGGTATTCATATTGACTCTTTCTCAGTAAGTCTGAGGGTGGTATCGATATTAGTTCTTTCTCAGTAAGTCTGAGGGTGGTATCGATTTTAGTTCTTTCTCTATAAGGCTGAGGGTGATATCGACAGTGACTCTTTCTTATGAAGGCCGAAAGCGGTATCAATATTAACTCTTTTTCCATAATCTCGATAGCAGTATCCATATTGACTCTTAGGCAGTAAGTCTGAGGGTGGTATCGATATTGAGTCTTCCTCTATAAGACTGAGGGTGGTATTGACTGTGACTCTTAAGAAGGCCGAAGGCAGTATCAATATTAACTCTTTCTTTATGAGGCAGAGGGTGCTATTGATATTGACTCTTTCTCTAAAGAGAGGGTGGTATCGATATTGACTCACTCTATAAGGCTGAGGGCGCTATTGACTCTTTCTCTATAAGGCCGAAGGTGGTATCAATATTGAATCTTTCTCCTTAAGGCTGAGGGTGGTATCAATATTGACTCTATCTCTATCAGGCAGAGGGTGGTATTGATATTGACTTTTTCTCTCTAAGGCCAAGGGTGGTATCAATATTGACTCTTTCTGTATAAGGCCGAGGTTGGTATCGATATTGACTCTTTCTCTGAAGAGAGGGCGGTATCGATATTGACTCTTTCTGTATAATGCCGAGGTTGGTATCGATATTGACTCTTTCTCTGAAGAGAGGGCGGTATCGATATTGACTCTTTCTGTATAGGGGCGGTGTTAATATTGGCTCTATCTCTAAAGAGAGGGTGGTATCAATATTGACTCGTTCTGTATAACTAGGAAACCTAACAAGGTAGCCATGCACTTTTTCAAGACAATATAACATTAAATATAACATAAGGCCAAGGGTAGCAAAGATATTGACTCTTTCTCTATAAGGCTGAGGGTGGTATCGATATTGACTCTTTCTCTATAAGGCTGAGGGTGGTATCGATATTGAGTTTTTCTCTACAGGGCTGAGGGTGGTATTGATATTGACTCTTTCTCTATAAGACCGAGGGTGGTATCGATACTGACTCTTTCTCTATAAGGCTGAGGGTGGTATCAATATTGACTCTTTCTCTACAGGGCCGAGGGTGGTATTGATATTGATTCTTTCTCTATACGACCGAGGGTGGTATCGATATTGACTCTTTCTCTATAAGGCAGAGGGTGGTATAGATATTGACTCTTTTTCTATATGGCCGAGGGTGGTATAGATATTGACTCTTTCTCTAAAGAGAGGATGGTATCAATATTGAATATTTCTCTACAGGGCTGAGGTTGGTATCAATATTGACACTTTCTCTGAAGAGAGGGTGGTTTCAATGTTGAATCTTTCTCTATAGAGAGGGTTGTCACCACAGAGATCTCTCACTCTGGAGATGTTGAGGGAGTTTTCAATCCTGCTCCTCCCAAAAGATTGGTTGAGACTGGATGGGCAGGCGGCCAGCAGTACGTGTAGGGGCCTTATCTGAGACATATTCTAATGACGTCACCCTACTCTGAGGCCAACTCCTCGTGTCTATCCTTAAAATTGGTATGCAAATCAAGGCAATTATGAAACACGCCTGATTAGTATTTCCACAGATAATAAGTGTTAGACCTGTCAGCCCTAGGGTGGTCTTTCCCTATTTTTTTTCCTTTTTCGCCTCCTTTTTGCCACCATATTTTTACTGGACCTAGGTCTCTGGGCACCTTGCCACTGCTAGCCAGTGCTGAGGTGCAGGTGCTCTCTCTCACTCAAGATGGCTGCCACAGGCCCCTGCTACTGCAGAGGGGCCTGACACGCATACACACTAGTAGCCAGGGTCAGGCTGGGGTATAGGGATACAGTATCCATTCCATCCCCGCCTCTGGGCCACATAGCCAGGCATGTAGAAGGTTCCAGAACCTTCCGGGCTGTGGGAGGAGTTATGTTTTGCCGCCTTTGGGAGAGTCACCTGACCTAGGAGTATAAAAGGCTTGGAGGGAAAACTTTCTAGTCAGTTGATGAGGCACCACTGAACCTGGGAGAACCTCCGCCGGAGTATAGGCTTTAGGGCCTAGGGGGAGACCTACACTACTGCTGCTGACAGGGCTGAGGCCCTGCTGGAGTAAGATAGCTGAGGAACGCCCACCACCCACTGACCTTGCCCAGTGTGAGGGGACCCAGGGAACCACCTTCAGCATGCGGGGAGGAACATCAAGCACTCCCAGACCACCAACTCATTCCCCCTCATAAGAAGAAACTTCTGACAGGAAACTTTGACAAGAAACTTATATTAAGGAACTTCTGACAAGAAACTTACAACCAGAAGCGCCTAAGAAGCAACTCAAGCTGAAGCAGTCGCAAGACACCTTAACTTGAGGAGGCCTGACCGTCCAGCAAGGCCTAAAGCCTAAAACTGCCCAACTGGGGATCACCAGGTAAAGCGCCGTACCCTGAAGCGCTAGACCTTCACCCCCTATTCATTTTTGCCTGTTGCTGGGCTGCCCCCAAGTACTTTGCCAGTCAGCCCTGCCCACAGGCTGCTGGTGCACCCTGCGTTCTGTTGCCCCTCAGGTCACTGACCTTGTGAAGGAGATCACCGCCGCGGCCGCCTGAGAAGAGGCACCGTGTGGTGAGGTGCGCCCGTCGCGCCCTCACCGGAGGAAGCGCTGAGGTGAGGGAAGCCCCTCAGGTGTGTGTGGTGAGGTGCGCCGTCCGCGCCCTCACCGAAGCCTCCAAACACTGGGCCCGGGGCCCTCATCGCCGCCGTCGCGGCCAAAGAATTGCCCCCGCCGCGGCCAAAGAATTGCCTCCGCCGCCGTCGCGGCCAAAGAAGTGCCCCCGCCGCCGTGGCGGCCGAAGAAGTGCCTCCGCCGCCGTCGCGGCCCAAGAAATCGCCAGCGCGATCTACGGCGAGGCCTCCAGGCCCTGCAGACGCCGTTGCCGAGCAACCAGGGGGCGCCGGGCGTGACCCAGGAAGGCCGCGCATCGATTGGGCGCCGGCCCCGGTCACGCCCCCAGCGCTGAAGGAAGCCCGGGAAGAGCCCCGGCAGTGCAGAGGAGACGGGGAGCCGGCCGGAGAGGGACTGCCGGCTCCCGCTCCCTTCCCCGGCAGCCCTGAGCCCGCCAACCTCACTTACCTTGATCCCGGGGGCCGGAGGAGGGTGATCCCGGCCCCCGCAACGTGCCGCGAGTCAGTTCCCTGATCCCGGGGGCCGGAGTAAGGTGATACCGGCCCCCGCAACGTCCCACTCACAGTCCCTGAAGCCGCACCGTGCCGTCCAGGCATATCCTGATCCCGGGGGCCGGAGTAAGGTGATACCGGCCCCCGCAACGTCCAGCCAGTCCGGCCTGAAGGCCGAGGTACCCCTACCAGGCCCCGCCCCCCAGAACACGGGCCGGGCCTGGAAGGAGTGCCAGTCGCCCTGAAGCGCGACCAACGACCAACACCACAGGTGAGCCCAGGAGGCCCCTAGGGCCCACAAAACGCCACTGGGGGCCGGGGGCCACCATTAACCCCTAAATTAACAGTGTACCTTTCCCCATGAGGCGAGGCCCCGGAGAGGAGTGGGCCTAGCCTAAAGTTAACCCCTAAGGGTCATAGAAGCCCCAGGATACTGGACATGTCGAGGGGTTCCCTACTGTATTTAATAACTTATTGCAGATGCCTATTGTAATTACTGCCTAGGCCATGCTTTTAACTGCGAAGTCTTTTACCACAGGGGAAAGTATTTAATTGAATTGAGTTGAAGTGTTTTAAGTTACAGGTGTACTGGAATTGCGACGCCCACTGTACTGAATGTGGGCGCGCCTAGATTAATGCAGGCCTATTTAAATGTAAAGTGAAAAGCCTTCTTTTAAGTAATTGAATACGCTAAAGTGAACTGCATGTCTAGGCCCCTGTTTTATTAACGTACCTTGAGATCATTATTAAGTGCTACGTGTAGGAGATAATTCCTGCGGCCTCTTAGTGGCCTACATTGTTGTTGAGCTATGAGGCTTTATTTAAAATGTGCACCAATTGAGTAATGCAATGAATTTGAATGTAGATCTGAATTAATCTGCCTCATCTAATGCCAACTTAATTTATTTATAAAAGATCTTGATTTTAAATACAAAAGCCTGGTGTGGTGTCATGTTATTGCGTTCGCATTTCTGAGCCAGAGTAAGAGTGTGCTGCACAACTGCCTTACACATTGCCTTCGCGTGCCTTCCCCGCTTCACGCCATGCTACCGTGGCGGACTCGGTAAACCCGGTTCCAACAATAAGATTATTGAAAGGGAAGGTGACATATGAATATTGAAGTGAATGAACTATACAAACTTGAAAAACTTGGTGCTTGGGTGAAACCAGCTGATAAGTGTGTCACTCTAGAAAGGTGTGGGGGGGTTACATGCCCATACAGAGACTGAGGGCCACAGTGGCTGGCGCCTGGGTGACTCTGGGTCAGCAGCATCTCACCCAAAGTTGGGGGGCTGCCATGCCCATACAGAGACTGAGGGCTCCCATGGCTGGTGTCTGGGTGACACTGGGTCAGCGACGTCTCACCCAAAGGTGGGGGCTGACATGCCCATGCAGAGACTGAGGGCGCCCATGGCTAGTGCCTTGGTAATACTGGATCAGCGGCATCTCACCCAAAGTTGGGGGGCTCACATGCCCTTAAGAGACTAAGATCCCCATAGCTGGTGCCTGGGTGGCACTGGGTCAGCGGCGTCTCATTCAAAGGTGGGGGCTGACATGTCCATACAGAGAGTGAGGGCCACCATGGCTGGTGCCTGGGTAACACAAGGTCAGCGGTGTCTCACCCTAAGAAGGTGGGGGGAGACATGCCCTTACAGAGAGTAAGGGCCACCATGGCTGGTGCCTGGGTGGCACTGGGTCGGCGGCACCTCACCCTAAGAAGGTGGGGTCCTCACATGCCCTTACAGAGAGCGAGGGTCACCATGGTTGGGGTCTAATTGAGAGACTGATTCCACAGGTTATCACCCAAGGAAATGGGGTTAACAGACCTTAGAAAGAGTGGGGCAGACATGGGTGGTGTGTTGGTAATAAACCCGTTCAACAGTGCATCACCCTAGGAAGGAGGTATGACAGGCCCATACTAAGAGTGGGATTCATCATTGCTGGGGTCTCTGAGGTTCTGAGGGGTGCTCTCCAGACTGATACAATAGGTCTGTCTCTACCTGCCCCCATTGGGTTCCACCCTGGGTAGCTCTGGAAACAGGTGTGACCTCTTGGTCTTACCCCAAGAACAGGTTGAGTATGGAGTCGAACAGTGTGTTGTGGAAAACCATCGGTTTTATGAACAGTTCTGAGGAGTGCCCTGGGGCGATTCCTACCTGCAAGGCCAGCCCTAATGTCGGCGAGGAGGGAGCCTGCAGCAGAAAATAGTTGCTTGTACCCAGGAGAATTCTGTGAGCAAACAGCAGACAGATTATTTGTCTGCCAGAAAGAGTGTTTCTCTGACACATGGTGCCCAGTGAGAGCAGTCCCAGAAGGATGCTCTCTCAGCTCCTGGGCCTGCAGATTGTGCATTGTGACATGTGTGTAGTACTTACTACACCTGTGTGGGCTTGTCCACATGGATAGGGTGTTGTCTTTGTTTGCAGCCTATGTGTGCAGTGTTTTCATGTTGTGCATGATGAGCACCAGGGGAGGTAATAGAATGCAGCGCCTGGAAGCGTGGTAGGTGAGGAAAGTGAGAGATAGATGTGCATTTTATAATCTCATTGTCATCGCTGAGGTCCTGTCAATATGTGTGCCTTCAGCCTCTTTCATATTCATAATTCAGTGTCTTCTGTTGGTTGTGGCATGAGGCCATCAACTCTGAGACCTTATAGTTAGCGAGGAGGTAACAGGTGTAGAGAAGGGGGGATGTGAGACAGAGATCTGCCCAGAAGGACTACGATAAAGTTCTCCTTTCTACGATTGACAATATGGGTGTCCAGTGGTGCTATGAGCAAGATGCACTACTTTATGTTCACCTGTAACATAACATAACTTGTGTATTTGTAAAACGCATGTTCACACAGAAAAGTACCTTGACGCTGAATAACAGATATTTATTGTTACCCAACTCAATGGAATGGTACTCATTTTGTCAACCTCAGAAGGATAAAAGGCTAAGTGGACCTGCCAGGATTTGAACCTGTGACCATGTGGTCAAACACAGGCCCCTGTAGTGGACGCATTAGTCCACTAAGCCACTAGACAACGTCATGTCACTGATACTATAAGATGTCAGTGTTTAGAGCATGTGATTATTTAAGACTGTCAGGGTGGATGCTGCTAGCGTCCTTAGGTGACGAGTGGTGCAGCAGAACTCTTCAGTCAGGATGATGCTACTGTCCTCAGGTGACGAGCGGTGCAGCAGAACTCTTCAGTCAGGATGATGCTACTGTCCTCAGGTGACGAGTGGTGCAGCAGAACTCTTCAGTCAGGATGATACATCGGTCCTCAGGTGACGAGTGGTGCAGCAGAACTCTTCAGTTAGGATGATACATCGGTCTTCAGGTGATGAGTGGTGCAGCAGAACTCTTCAGTCAGGATGATGCTAGTGTCCTCAGGTGACGAGTGGTGCAGCAGAACTCTTCAGTCAGGATGATGCTAGTGTCCTCAAGTGACGAGTGGTGCAGCAGAACTCTTGAGTCAGGATGATGCTAGTGTCCTCAGGTGACGAGTGGTGCAGCAGAACTCTTCAGTCAGGATGATACATCGGTCTTCAGGTGATGAGTGGTGCAGCAGAACTCTTCAGTCAGGATGATACCATCGGTCCTCAGGTGGCACGAGTGGTGCAGCAGAACTCTTGAGTCAGGATGATGCTAGTGTCCTCAGGTGACGAGTGGTGCAGCAGAACTCTTCAGTCAGGATGATACATCGGTCTTCAGGTGATGAGTGGTGCAGCAGAACTCTTCAGTCAGGATGATACATCGGTCCTCAGGTGACGAGTGGTGCAGCAGAACTCTTCAGTTAGGATGATACATCGGTCTTCAGGTGATGAGTGGTGCAGCAGAACTCTTCAGTCAGGATGATGCTAGTGTCCTCAGGTGACGAGTGGTGCAGCAGAACTCTTCAGTCAGGATGATGCTAGTGTCCTCAAGTGACGAGTGGTGCAGCAGAACTCTTGAGTCAGGATGATGCTAGTGTCCTCAGGTGACGAGTGGTGCAGCAGAACTCTTCAGTCAGGATGATACATCGGTCTTCAGGTGATGAGTGGTGCAGCAGAACTCTTCAGTCAGGATGATACATCGGTCCTCAGGTGACGAGTGGTGCAGCAGAACTCTTCAGTCAGGATGATGCTAGTGTCCTCAGGTGACGAGTGATGCAGCAGAACTCTTCAGTCAGGATGATACATCGGTCCTCAGGTGACGAGTGGTGCAGCAGAACTCTTCAGTCAGGATGATGCTAGTGTCCTCAGGTGACGAGTGATGCAGCAGAACTCTTCAGTCAGGATGATACATCGGTCCTCAGGTGACGAGTGGTGCTGCAGAACTCTTCAGTCAGGATGATACATCGGTCCTCAGGTGACGAGTGGTGCTGCAGAACTCTTCAGTCAGGATGATGCTAGTGTCCTCAGGTGACGAGTGGTGCAGCAGACCTCTTGAATCATTCCAGACCTGTGCCGTTGCTGTTGAGTTACTCATTGGATCCGTGCCCTTTGATTGTCACCATGTCCTTTTATATATTGTATGCCTGTCCTGTTAATGATGCAGATCAAGTATCGAGTTCAATCAATCAATCAGTAGATTTATGGAGCGCTACTTGTCACCCGTGAAGGTATCCAGGCGCTGGGTTGGTATATGATATCATATGATGACACAGAGATTAGATCAGCTCGAGACAGGGAGGACAGTTTGAATTGCTAAAGTTACTGTCATGCTTCATGTACTTGGAAGTAGGAGTAGACACTCTTTACTTACTATGGTGTTGATCTGCGGGTAAGGGTAGGATCTCGCTAGTCAGGAAGCAGATTTCAGGTGCTGGAGGGTACTGAAAATAAGGTGTGGACGGCATGCCATGGGTGGAAGATGGCTCGCAGATGACGTGTCCCATCTGTATGTCGGGTAAGTGCTGGCTGTGGGGCATGTACAGTTATCTTCATTGTGGACGGTGTCCCCGTGTCCGCCTTCTCAATGTGGTCTGCCGGTCGGGACTGTACCATAGTGCGGGTTCACACTTGCATGCATGCATGTGTTATTGTTCCTTGGTTTACTCCAGGGTCAGTGGTTGATGTAGTTGTCTTGCGACAGCCAGGTTTTGACCTCTCTTCTGAACTTTACATGTTACTGGATGCACCGACCGGTAGGAAGCATGGGTGCAAGAGCCTGGCCATTTGGAAAATAGAAGCAGATCTTGCAATGGATATCTTACTCCCATGTGGCCCCTCTTTTTCCTACATCGCCTCCAAGACCTGGAATGACCTCCCCCTCCATCATCAAACAGCACCCTCCCTAGTAGACTTCAGGTAGAAACTCAAGAACTGGCTCTTCAAGGAGACATTGAACCCACAGTGCCCAAATACCACTCTGGTGACAGTGCTGCGCTCTACAAATGCTGATTGATTGATTGATTGATTGATTGATTGATTGATTGATTGATGACCACCGAGAGCAGAGACTTCTGTTCGGTGTGTGACGCTTACATTTTTATTGGAGGTATACAGGTCTTTTCCTTGGGAGGCTCGGTGAATGCAAAGTGCTTTGAACATTGTTAGTGGAGTGGTTGCCGGACTGGTATCATCCATTCTCTGGGGTGAATGCGGAGCAGGAGTTTTGGCAGTATTTTGATTCATTGCATTTTCCGATGATGAAAGGACAATGAACATATAGGATATCAACATAGTTGAGCTTGGAGAGTGTGATAGTGAAGATCGTTTTAAATTTTATGTGGCATCCGATGTACTTGAGGATGGTTCGCAGCTTTTTCAGTGTAGAAGGTCCTCCAGGCGACCTCATAGGACCAGACATGGACCTGAGTCCATGATTACCACCTCTTCCTAAAAATATACTCACCCAATGACACAAAAACACTTGAATCCGGCATCACACTCATCCAGCTCTGGCTCTCAACTAACTTCCTTAAGCTAAACCCCACAAAGACTGAATTCTTCCTGTAAGCAAACAGCACCAAAGAACGCCAGCTCCAAGCCTGGCTCTCCGACTCAAACCTACCAGGCTTCATTCTCAGCTGACGGACCATGCAGAGTCTCTGGGATTCACCTTCAACACAGACCTCTCATCCAAGCAAAAGCTCACCAACACAGACCTCTCATCCAAGCAAAGGCTTACCAACACAGACCTCCCATCCAAGCAAAAGCTCACAAACACAGACCTCTACTTCAAGCAAAAGCTCACAAACACAGACCTCTCATCCAAGCAAAAGCTCACCAACACAGACCTCTCATCCAAGCAAAAGCTCACCAACACAGACCTCTCATCCAAGCAAAAGCTCACCAATACAGACCTCACATCCAAGCAAAAGCTCACCAACACAGACCTCTCATCCAAGCAAAAGCTCACCAACAGAGACTTCTCATCCAAGCAAAAGCTCACCAACACAGACCTCTCATCCAAGCAAAATCTCACCAACACAGACTTCTCATCCAAGCAAAGGCTCACCAACAGAGACCTCTCATCCAAGCAAAAGCTCACCAACACAGACCTCTCATCCAAGCAAAGGCTCACCAAAACAGACCTCTCATCCAAGCAAAAGATCACCAACACAGACCTCTCGTCCAAGCAAAAGCTCACCAACACAGGCCTCTCGTCCAAGCAAAAGCTCACCACCACAGACCTCTCATCCAAGCGAAGGCTCACCAACACAGACCTCTCATCCAAGCAAAAGCTCACCAACACAGACCTCTCATCCAAGCAAAAGCTCACCAACACAGACCTCCCATCCAAGCAAAATCTCACCAACACAGACTTCTCATCCAAGCAAAGGCTCACCAACAGAGACCTCTCATCCAAGCAAAAGCTCACCAACAGAGACCTCTAATCGAAGCAAAGGCTCACCAAAACAGACCTCTCATCCAAGCAAAAGCTCACAAACACAGACCTCTCATCCAAGCAAAGGCTCACCAACACAGACCTCTCATCCAAGCAAAAGATCACCAACACAGACCTCTCATCCAAGCAAAGGCTCACCAACACAGACCTCTCATCCAAGCAAAAGCTCACCAACACAGACCTCTCATCCAAGCAAAGGCTCACCAACACAGACCTCTCATCCAAGCAAAAGCTCACCAACACAGACCTCTCCTCCAAGCAAAATCTCACCAACGTAGTCCTCTCCTCCAAGCAAAAGCTCACCAACACAGACCTCTCATCCAAGCAAAAGCTCACCAACACAGACCTCTCATCCAAGCAAAGGCTCACCAACACAGACCTCTCATCCAAGCAAAAGCTCACCAACACAGACCTCTCATCCAAGCAAAAGCTCACCAACACAGACCTCTCATCCAAGCAAAAGCTCACAAACACAAACCTCTACTTCAAGCAAAAGCTCACCAACACAGACCTCTCATCCAAGCAAAAGCTCACCAACACAGACATCTCATCCAAGAAAAACCTCACAAACACAAACCTCTACTTCAATCAAAAGCTCACAAACACAAACCTCTCATCCAAGCAAAAGCTCACAAACACAAACCTCTACTTCAAGCTTAAGCTCACCAACACAGACCTCTCATCCAAGCAAAAGCTCACCAACACAGACCTCTCATCCAAGCAAAAGCTCACCAACACAGACCTCTCATCCAAGCAAAAGATCACCAACACAGGCCTCTCATCCAAGCAAAAGCTCACCAACACAGACCTCTCGTCCAAGCAAAAGCTCACAAACACAAACCTCTCATCCAAGCAAAAGCTCACAAACACAAACCTCTACTTCAAGCAAAAGCTCACCAACACAGACCTCTCATCCAAGCAAAATCTCACCAACACAGACTTCTCATCCAAGCAAAGGCTCACCACCACAGACCTCTCATCCAAGCAAAGGCTCACCACCACAGACCTCTCATCCAAGCAAAAGCTCACCAACACAGACCTCTAATCGAAGCAAAGGCTCACCAAAACAGACCTCTCATCCAAGCAAAAGCTCACCAACACAGACCTCTAATCCAAGCAAAGGCTCACCAACACAGACCTCTCATCCAAACAAAAGCTCACCAACACAGACCTCTCATCCAAGCAAAAGCTCACCAACACAGACCTCTCATCCAAGCAAAAGCTCACCAACACAGACCTCTCATCCAAGCAAAAGCTCACCAACACAGACCTTTCATCCAAGCAAAGGCTCACCAACACAGACCTCTCATCCAAGCAAAAGCTCACCAACACAGACCTCTCATCCAAGCAAAAGCTCACAAACACAAACCTCTACTTCAAGCAAAAGCTCACCAACACAGACCTCTCATCCAAGCAAAAGCTCACCAACACAGACCTCTCATCCAAGCTAAAGCTCAACAACACAGACCTCTCATCCAAGCAAAAGATCACCAACACAGACCTCTCGTCCAAGCAAAAGCTCACCAACACAGACCTCTCATCCAAGCACAATCTCACCAACACAGACCTCTCATCTAAGCAAATGCTCCCCAATACAGAGCTCTTATCCAAGCAAAAGCTCAACAACACAGACCTCTCATCCAAGCAAAAGCTCAACAACACAGACCTCTCATCCAAGCAAAAGCTCAACAACACAGACCTCTCATCCAAGCAAAAGCTCACCAACACAGACCTCTCCTCCAAGCAAAAGCTCACCAACACAGACCTCTCATTAGAGCAAAAGCTCACCAACACAGACCTCTCATCCAAGAAAAAGCTCACCAACACAGACCTCTCATTAGAGCAAAAGCTCACCAACACAGACCTCTCATCCAAGCAAAAGCTCACCAACACAGACCTCTCATGCAAGCAAAAGATCACCAACACAGACCTCTCAACCAAGCAAAAGATCACCGACACAGACCTCTCATCCAAGCAAACGCTCACCAACACAGACCTCTCCTCCAAGCAAAAGCTCACCAACACAAAACAGTCCTACAAGCAAAAGCTCACCAACACAGTCCTCTCATCCAAGTAAAAGCTCACCAACACAGACCTCTCATTAGAGCAAAAGCTCACCAACACAGAAGTCTCATCCAAGCAAAAGCTCACCAACACAGACCTCTCATCCAAGCAAAAGCTCACCAACACAGACCTCTCATCCAAGCAAAAGCTCACCAACACAGACCTCTCATCCAAGCAATAGCTCACCAACACAGACCTCTCATCCAAGCAAAAGCTCACCAACACAGACCTCTCATACAAGCAAAAGCTCACCAACACAGACCTCTCATCCAAGTAAAAGCTCACCAACACAGGCCTCTTATCCAAGCAAAAGCGCACCAACACAGACCTCTCATCCAAGCAAAGGCTCACCAACACAGACCTCTCATCCAAGCAAAAGCTCACCAACACAGACCTCTCATCCAAGCAAAAGCTCACCAACACAGGCCTCTCCTCCAAGCAAAAGCGCACCAACACAGACCTCTCATCCAAGCAAAGGCTCACCAACACAGACCTCTCATCCAAGCAAAAGCTCACCAACACAGACCTCTCATCCAAGCACAATCTCACCAACACAGACCTCTCATCCAAGTAAAAGCTCACCAACACAGACCTCTCATCCAAGCAAAAGCTCACCAACACAGGCCTCTTATCCAAGCAAAAGCTCACCAACACAGACCTCTCATCCAAGCACAATCTCACCAACACAGACCTCTCATCCAAGTAAAAGCTCACCAACACAGACCTCTTATCCAAGCAAAAGCTCACCAACACAGACCTCTCATCCAAGCACAATCTCACCAACACAGACCTCTCATCCAAGTAAAAGTTCACCAACACAGACCTCTCATCCAAGCAAAAGCTCACCAACACAGACCTCTCATCCAAGTAAAAGCTCACCAACACAGGCCTCTTATCCAAGCAAAAGCTCACCAACACAGACCTCTCATCCAAGCAAAAGCTCACCAACACAGACCTCTCATCCAAGCAAAATCTCACCAACACAGACCTCTAATCAAAGCAAAGGCTCACCAAAACAGACCTCTCATCCAAGCAAAAGCTCACTGTGAGAAGTTGGCCTGGTATATGCTGTCCACTAATTATAGTAGGCACCTTGCACCAGTCCAAACAACCCCTTATTGGAGATAGGTTAAAGACAACCTTTATTGAAAGCTATCCTAGTGGTAGCTATGGAGAGCAGCCTTCAGGCTAAGTCTTGAAGGAATGTAAAGCAGCTTGTTTTACCAGTTTATAAACTCTTGAGTGACCAAATGAAAGAGGACCACACCAGGTATATATTTAAAATATATGTATTTAGTCTTAAACACACCCCTCTAGTCTCTTTATGAGGCTAGAGTTCGAAGTACATAAGTTACAAGTCAGTTATCAACAGTAATAGCACAAATACACGTTTGAGCCCTAGGGGCGTACTCAAACCATATACCAATAAAGTGGTATAAGAACCACGACTGAGCTAGACACAAGGCCTAGAGCCTGTAGAAGTGCTTGGCCCTCAAGGAACCACCCAAGGTAGTGACACAGGGGACCCACGGGGGACGCGTGCAGTGTGAGAACACAGCCGCGAGCCGCCGTTGACTTCTATGGGGAATGTCGCGGTTGGAGTTTTAAAGAATAAGGACACTTAGAGGAGGACTTGGAGCAAACCCTTTTAGAACGAGGTCGTTCTAGAGTCTATACCCACGGGAGCACCAGAGTACTCGAGTTACCTCACCCAGGGAAGCCGGGTGCATAGGTGTCTTTCGGGGTCGGGTTTCGTCGTCGTTTTCAATGGCGATCTGCTGCAAAGTGCTGCTGGCGACCAAGTCGAAAGTGTTCGGGTGGATCCAAGGGTGGATCGAAGATCTGAAGAACCTGAAAGCAGAGGGGACAGAGTCTGGGTCACTAGCCAGTGACCAGGAAGGCGATGAGCAGATGCCCACCGATGTCGGGTGCTTCAGGTAGGTTGACGGTTGTCTTGACTCTTCAGCCACGAGGTCCAGGAGGCGTCGACGACAACCAGGAGCTGGATTCAAGCTGTCCCATGAAGTCTGTCGATTGCAGAGGTGTCGGCGACCGGATTGGACCCAACAAGCCTTGGCAACGGCAAGTCTCATAGAAACAAAGAAAGGACGTTGATGCAGACCAGCAAGGTCTGGGGGACTCACCCAGCAATGGTAGGTCAGGGCATGTCTGGAGCAACCAGGAAAGTCCAATCAGAAGAAGAGTTGCCTTCAGGAGGGCCCACTAGCTAACGGACTAGCAACCGCGAAGGAGCCTCTAGTGGACACACTTGGAGCTGGCTCACAGGACACTCGTGGAGTGGAGGCCAGTGATCTTCGGTGCAGTCGGTGCTGGAGGCGGGGGCTACTCGGAGCCCAAAGCACAACTTCGTGGGATACCAGGAAGAGGATGCACTTGCAAAAGTACTCGTTGTTTAGGGGTCACGGTTCCACATTACCCACGACAGCTATGGGCCTCAGCTTTGCTGGGGACTCAGGACAGCCTCGGGGAAGTCTGGAAATCTACCTCTGGTGATGCAAAGACTTCGGCGTCCGGCGGGAGCTTCAGCGATGCAGACCGGACAATTGCTTCTTAGATGCCTGCCAAGCAGGGGAGTCACTCCTTGACCCCAAGGGAGATTCTTCAGTCCTCTAATCTTCAGGTAGAGTGTCGAAGGTCCAGGATTCAGTGTCAGAGTTTCGTCCAGGGTAATCTAAAGTCCTAAGGACTGGGGTCCCATACTTATACCAAGTTAGGGGGTAGGACATACTCTGGGGACCCACCTATGGGAGGGTCAGGGCAGAGGGGTGGTTACACCCATTTGCCTTTGTCCAGTTTCGCGCCAGAGCAGGGGCAGGTAGCCCCTGCAACCGGTTTGAACTGGCATATGCACAGGGATACCAAGTGTGCCCCCAGTGCAGGACTTCAAAGCACCAGAGGGTGCTCCCGCCCAGCCCCAATACACATTATCCTGCCTGGGGAGGTGGTTACACCTCCCTGCGACAGGAAACCTATTGTCCAGGCCTCCCCTGCCGGAGTTTCAGTCAGCAGCAGGAGGCCAGACCTGTGTCTGTGGCAGCGGCATCCATTTTGTGATGCCAGGGCTCTGGAAAGAAGTTACCGGGTAGCCCGGTGTGTACATGTCTCTCCCTCTAGAAGGGTGGAATGCTACCCCCGCCGCCAGAACTGGTGGGGGGGGTAGTATTCCAAGATGTTTGACACCAAACACGACATGTTTTGGTGCAGCCAATCCAAAGTTAGCATTGTACCGTGATGATATAATGCACTTAAGAGTATATGGTCAGGCTGCACTACAAACAGCATCAGAGAAGGGTCTCCGAACGCTGCCGAGGGGCTCTGCTCATGCAGGGGCACCCTCTCACATAAGAACCAAGCACTCTGCCTTCAGGATTGATAAGGCCTGCCATAGGAGTGACTTATAGGTTTATATGTGTGTATATATGTAGTGATATAGGTAACCTATATCACAGTAAGGGGTGCATGCACCACCTTACCCAGGCTGCAGTAGCAGACCTGTGGTGTCATTTTGGATGGCCTTCCAGGGGTGGCACAATACATGCTGCAGCCCCTGGTAGGTCTCTGAGGTACCTAGGCCCTGGGTACATAGTATACCATATACTAGGGACTTATAAGAGCACTCCAGATTCCAATCAGAGATGTGCCTAAGGCACATGGAAACCATTTTAGAGAGGAAGCAACTAGGCTGGGGTTCTGATTAGCAGGGCCCCAGCCAGACTAAAGTCGAAAAACAGTGAAGCATCAGAAAAAAGTGGGGGTACCCATGTGAAGCAGATCCTACTCTCCTACACTCACCAACACAGACCTCTCATCCAAGCAAAAGCTCACCAACACAGACCTCTCATCCAAGCAAAAGCTCACCAACACAGACCTCTCATCCAAGCAAAAGCTCACCAACACAGACCTCTCATCCAAGCAAAAGCTCACCAACACAGACCTCTCATCCAAGCAAAAGCTCACCAACACAGACCTCTCATCCAAGCAAAGGCTCACCAACACAGACCTCTCATCCAAGCAAAAGCTCACCAACACAGACCTCTCATCCATGCAAAGGCTCCCCAACACAGGCCTCTCATCCAAGCAAATGATCACCAACACAGACCTCTCATCCAAGCAAAAGCTCACCAACACAGACCTCTCCTCCAAGAAAAAGCTCACCAACACAGAACTCTCATCCAAGCAAAAGCTCACCAACACAGACCTCTCCTCCAAGCAAAGGCTCACCAACACAGACCTCTCATCCAAGCAAAAGCTCACCAACACAGACCTCTCATCCAAGCAAAAGCTCACCAACACAGACCTCTCATCCAAGCAAAAGCTCACCAACACAGACCTCTTATCCAAGCAAAGGCTCACCAACACAGACCTCTCATCCAAGCAAAAGCTCCTCTCATCCAAGCAAAAGCTCACCAACACAGACCTCTCATCCAAGCAAAAGCTCACCAATACAGACCTCTCATCCAAGCGAAGGCTCACCAACACAGACCTCTCATCCAAGCAAAAGCTCACCAACACAGACCTCTCATCCAAGCAAAAGCTCACCAACTGAGACCTCTCATCCAAGCAAAAGCTCACCAACACAGACCTCTCATCCAAGCAAAATCTCACCAACGCAGACTTCTCATCCAAGCAAAGGCTCACCAACAGAGACCTCTCGTCCAAGCAAAAGCTCACCAACACAGACCTCTAATCGAAGCAAAGGCTCACCAAAACAGACCTCTCATCCAAGCAAAAGATCACCAACACAGACCTCTCGTCCAAGCAAAAGCTCACCAACACAGGCCTCTCGTCCAAGCAAAAGCTCACCACCACAGACCTCTCATCCAAGCAAAGGCTCACCAACACAGACCTCTCATCCAAGCAAAAGCTCACCAACACAGACCTCTCATCGAAGCAAAGGCTCACCAACACAGACCTCTCATCCAAGCAAAGGCTCACCAACACAGACCTCTCATCCAAGCAAAAGCTCACCAACAGAGACCTCTCATCCAAGCAAAAGCTCACCAACACAGACCTCTCATCCAAGCAAAATCTCACCAACACAGACTTCTCATCCAAGCAAAGGCTCACCAACAGAGACCTCTCGTCCAAGCAAAAGCTCACCAACACAGACCTCTAATCGAAGCAAAGGCTCACCAAAACAGACCTCTCATCCAAGCAAAAGATCACCAACACAGACCTCTCGTCCAAGCAAAAGCTCACCAACACAGACCTCTCATCGAAGCAAAGGCTCACCAACACAGACCTCTCATCCAAGCAAAATCTCACCAACACAGACTTCTCATCCAAGCAAAGGCTCACCAACAGAGACCTCTCATCCAAGCAAAAGCTCACCAACACAGACCTCTCATCCAAGCAAAATCTCACCAACACAGACTTCTCATCCAAGCAAAGGCTCACCAACAGAGACCTCTCATCCAAGCAAAAGCTCACCAACACAGACCTCTAATCGAAGCAAAGGCTCACCAAAACAGACCTCTCATCCAAGCAAAAGCTCACCAACACAGACCTCTCATCCAAGCAAAGGCTCACCAACACAGACCTCTCATCCAAGCAAAAGCTCACCAACACAGACCTCTCATCCAAGCAAAAGCTCACCAACACAGACCTCTCATCCAAGCAAAAGCTTACCAACACAGACCTCTCATCCAAGCAAAAGCTCACCAACACCGACCTCTCATCCAAGCAAAGGCTCAACAACACAGACCTCTCATCCAAGCAAAGGCTCACCAACACAGACCTCTCATCCAAGCAAAAGCTCACCAACCCAGACCTCTCATCCAAGCAAAAGCTCACCAACACAGACCTCTCATCCAAGCAAAGGCTCACCAACACAGGCCTCTCATCCAAGCAAAAGCTCACCAACACAGACCTCTCATCCAAGCAAAAGCTCACCAACACAGACCTCTCATCCAAGCAAAGGCTCACCAACACAGACCTCTCATCCAAGCAAAAGCTCACCAACACAGACCTCTCATCCAAGCAAAAGCTCACCAACACAGACCTCTCATCCAAGCAAAAGCTCACCAACACAGACCTCTCGTCCAAGCAAAAGCTCACCAACACAGCCCTCTCATCCAAGCAAAAGATCACCAACACAGACCTCTTGTCCAAGCAAAAGCTCACCAACACAGGCCTCTCGTCCAAGCAAAAGCTCACCACCACAGACCTCTCATCCAAGCAAAGGCTCACCAACACAGACCTCTCATCCAAGCAAAATCTCACCAACACAGACCTCTCATTCAAGCAAAAGCTCACCAACACAAAACAGTCATACAAGCAAAAGCTCACCAAAACAGACCTCTCATCCAAGCAAAAGCTCACCAACACAGGCCTCTTATCCAAGCAAAAGCTCACCAACACAGACCTCTCATCCAAGCAAAAGCTCACCAATACAGGCCTCTCATCCAAGCAAAAGTTCACCAATACAGGCCTCTCATCCAAGCAAAAGCTTACCAACACAGTCCTCTCATCCAAGCAAAAGCTCACCAACACAGGCCTCTCATCCAAGCAAAAGCTCACCAACACACACCTCTCATCCAAGCAAAAGCTCACCAACACAGACCTCTCATCCAACAAAAAGCTCACCAACACAGAACTCTCATCCAACCAAAAGCTCACCAACACAGACCTCTCATCCAAGCAAAAGCTTACCAACACAGACCTCTCATCCAAGCAAAAACTCACAAACACAAACCTCTACTTCAAGCAAAAGCTCACCAACACAGACCTCTCATCCAAGCAAAAGCTCACCAACACAGACCTCTCATCCAAGCAAAAGCTCACCAACACAGACCTCTCATCCAAGCAAAAGCTCACCAACACAGACCTCTCATTCAAGCAAAAGCTCACCAACACAGACCTCTCATCCAAGCAAAGGCTCACCAACACAGACCTCTCATCCAAGCAAAGGCTCACCAACACAGACCTCTCATCCAAGCAAAGGCTCACCAACACAGACCTCTCATCCAAGCAAAAGCTCACCAACACAGACCTCTCATCCAAGCAAAAGCTCACCAACACAGACCTCTCATCCAAGCAAAGGCTCACCAACACAGACCTCTCATCCAAGCAAAAGCTCACCAACACAGACCTCTCATCCAAGCAAAAGATCACCAACACAGACCTCTCGTCTAAGCAAAAGCTCACCAACACAGGCCTCTCGTCCAAGCAAAAGCTCACCACTACAGACCTCTAATCCAAGCAAAGGCTCACCAACACAGACCTCTTATCCAAGCAAAATCTCACCAACACAGACCTCTCATTCAAGCAAAAGCTCACCAACACAAAACAGTCATACAAGCAAAAGCTCACTAACACAGAACTCTCATCCAAGCAAAAGCTCACCAACACAGACCTCTCATCCAAGCAAAAGCTCACCAACACAGGCCTCATATCCAAGCAAAAGCTCACCAATACAGGCCTCTCATCCAAGCAAAAGCTTACCAACACAGGCCTCTCATCCAAGCAAAAGCTCACCAACACAGACCTCTCATCCAAGCAAAAGCTCACCAACACAGACCTCTCATCCAAGCAAAAGCTCACCAGCACAGACCTCTCATCCAAGCAAGAGCTCACCAACACAGACCTCTCATCCAACCAAAAGCTCACCAACACAGACCTCTCATCCAAGCAAAAGCTCACCAGCACAGACCTCTCATCCAAGCAAAAGCTCACCAACACAGACCTCTCATCCAACCAAAAGCTCACCAACACAGACCTCTCATCCAAGCAAAAGCTCACCAACACAGACCTCTCGTCCAAGCAAAAACTCACAAACACAAACCTCTACTTCAAGCAAAAGCTCACCAACACAGACCTCTCATCCAAGCAAAAGCTCACCAACACAGACCTCTCATCCAAGCAAAAGCTCACCAACACAGACCTCTCATCCAAGCAAAAGCTCACCAACACAGACCTCTCATCCAAGCAAAAGCTCACCAACACAGACCTCTCATCCAAGCAAAAGCTCACCAACACAGACCTCTCATCCAAGCAAAGGCTCACCAACACAGACCTCTCATCCAAGCAAAAGCTCACCAACACAGACCTCTCATCCAAGGAAAGGCTCACCAACACAGACCTCTCGCACAAGCAAAAGCGCACCAACACAGACCTCTCATCCAAGCAAAAGCTCCCCAACACAGGCCTCTCATCCAAGCAAAAGATCACCAACACAGACCTCTCATCCAAGCAAAAGCTCACCTACACAGACCTCTCATCCAAGCAAAAGCTCCCCAACACAGGCCTCTCATCCAAGCAAAAGATCACCAACACAGACCTCTCATCCAAGCAAAAGCTCACCTACACAGACCTCTCATCCAAGCAAAACCTCACCAGGGCGACCAAGACAGTCTGGTTCCAAATCTCCTTCTTGAAGAAAGTGAAGGAATGCTCCCAGAAACCAACTTCATAGCAACCGTACAAGCCTTAGTCCTCGCCCATCTGTTGGAAGGCAACGCGATGTTAAAGGAATTTATTAAAGCACACGACTCACACCCTAAGGTGTATCTCAGTGCTCGGCAACCATGCTCAGTGGTCTGATACTACCCAAGCACCCCTGAAAGGTATCCTACACTCAGTGGCATGGCTCATCAAGGCCTCAAAGAAAGTTAACCACATCACCTTCACATTTAAAGACCTATCAGGCTTTCTCTTCCAGCCCCGTTCATCTTCAAGACTAGCTGCATTTCAACAACAATAACCCAGCTTACTGGCAAACAAGGAAGTTACGACTGGGAAGACAACACTAAACCTAGAGCGCTGATATCACCAGCCAGGAGACAAAACATTGCAAGAAAGAAACAAAACAGAAGGCAACTCTTCTCCATTCACGCTCCCGGGATCTGGAACAGCATCCATACCGACATCGGATCTGCACAATCTCTCTTGCAGTTCAGAAATATCTGAGGCCACACCTCTTCAAGGAGCACTACTCATGACTCTACAGTCTACACTTGGCATTTCCCCCAATAAGTGTATATTCCCGGGGTCCATGCACCTTGTTCTCTGCTCCAGTGCTCTTGAGGAAGGTTTGAGCTGTACAAACCTCAACACATACGTACACACACAAACATCCATACGTAGATTCACTCTCTGTTCCTCACCTCCTTGATATGGCCGGACAGACATCAAGTACCCTGCGCCAAGGAGTGATTTGCTCGTATTTGTGCTACGATCCACAGCCCCTGATCTCAGTCTTTGCAGTGTCGAGCTTCAGGTGGTTAGAGTCGGTGCGGAGTCAGTCGTCAAGTCTTGCGGCCCAGAGGTCTCCTGGGCCATCTCTTTTAAGGATGACTTGTATATCATCTGCATAGCTGTAACATGTATGGTTAAACAATCGGAAGAGGTCCGGTAAGGGAGTTAGGTAGATGTTGAATCAGTGGGGGGAGATGGTGGATTGCCGAAGGGCAGATATGAAAGGCATTTCCTATCTGCCAGAGTTTCCAGATGTGGTGGTGAGCCCTGAATAAAAACACTAAAGAAACATACAATGAACAATTAAAGTAACACATCAACTTTAGATATTGGCAAAGGCAGTGCAATGCCCATCCCTGACCCTGGGTCAGCCAATAGCCTATCAGAATCCTGCTGTCAGAATTGATGCCATCACATTCTAGGTGCTACCAGCACCTGTCTGGAAGCTACATAAGTATGTAGGTACCTTCCAATGATATATAGGGGCTGCCCATATTATAGGATGCCGGTAGCACCAGGTGACTGCCCAATGTGCCAGGGTGAAGATATGTGGACTTTTGCGTGGTGTGGTGGGCTCATAGGCCTGTGGGTTCCCAGTTTACCCCATCACCAGATGTGATGTAAAGAACAGATAAAAGTGCCTCTTGTTAGGTGACCCCAAGACTGAGAGGGAGAGAAAAGCCGGACCCCAAAGCAGCTCTGCCCCATCCATTGTGCCCAAGTTCTGCCCAAAGTGCCAAGATGCAGTTGTGGATATGTCAGAATCTTGGCAGTAAATCCTGTTCAGTATGCCAGGCTAGTGATAACCATGCCAAAGCCCTGCTCAATGCCTGCGATGATGCTCGCCTGCCAAAGTCCTGCTCAATGCCTACGATGATGCTCGCCTGCCAAAGTCCTGCTCAATGCCTACGATGATGCTCGCCTGCCAAAGTCCTGCTCAATGCCTACGATGAAGCTCGCCTGCCAAAGTCCTGCTCAATGCCTACGATGATGCCTGCCTTCCCTGGATCCTCCTCACTATGCCCGGTGCACTGCCAGGATGCTGCATAATGTGAATGACTGCTTCCCACAATACCAGCTGGACCGCCCAGTATGCCCAGGCTGCTGGTCAGTATTAATGAGGTGTTGTCAATACAGCAGATGTCAAGCGTTCTTCTATCCTCAGTGTTAGGTCTGACAAAAAGTGTAATTGGGCTGGTGACATTTGTGAAATTACTAAATTATTTATAATGCGAAATTTGTGAATTTTTTCCAAATTTTACGTTTTGCAATGTTGAGTAACTTTTTTAAAGGGAGTGTGAGTCTTACAGAGAAACATTTTCTGTTTGAACCAGTCTCCTGCTGGTATCTCACAGGACTTTCTTATGCATGGTGTGTACTTGCTTAAAAAAATTAGGCCTGGGTGGTGAACTCCGCTCCGTTCACAGAGTTTTCCGCACTCCGCGCTCTATGGAGCACACAGAGTTCCAAAAAACTTGGAGCAGAGTTTTTTCCTTGTGCTCGCCAACTTTAAGTTGGCAAGTGAACAATCCACGAAAATCCTACGCTAGACCACCTCCAAGCGAGATTTCTCAATGCAGGTGGTTACAGATGGTCAAGACCACTCGTATTGAGAAACCATTCGTTCGCGTTGAGGAAGCTGCCCCTCGAGTGGAATATCTACTTGAGGGGTAGAAGAAGCAGCGCCGTCTTGCACTGCGCATGGTGCAGTCATGCTGATTTTACAGCACGGGACAAACACCTGGCGCTAAAATCAGCGCGAATGGCGAGACCGAACGCACTCCGCCGCTTGCAGAACTCCACTTAACGCAGCAGAGTTTTTTTTGGTGCAAACTTCGTCCAGGCCTAAAAAGTAATTCCACATGGGATCCCAGAAAACTATGTTTGTCACTGAAAGTTTTGCATAATTTTGTGAGATTTTCATTGAATTTCATGAAATTTCATGGAAAGATGTTGCACAATTTCTCACAACACTACTCAATATGTGTTAAGTGAGTGAGTGAGTGAGTGATTGAGTGAGTGTGAGTGAGTGAGTAAGGGACGGAGGGTGTGAGTGAGTGAGTGCACTTATAACCACCCACTCACCACTTCCCTATCATGTGTTGTGTCATCTCGGTATGTATGTATGTAGGTAGTTAGTTATGCATGTATCTATGTCTGCAGGTATGTATGTATGTACGTAGGCATGTATGCATGCCTAAGGAATCTCTATAGCACAGACTTAGCCAAAAGGCAGTGGAGCGTTGTGCTGGGTCAAAGACAAGTATAAAGTCAAAAACTAATAGGAAATGAGGATGGGTAGTGGACGGTTGATGTCGCATTTTATGCCACACTAAGGTTCTTGTAGGCGCTGAAGAGCACAGGAAAGATGGCAAAGAGAGGGTCTAGAGAGAGAAGAGAATGGGGTCTAGAGAGAGAAGAGAACGGGGTCTAGAGAGAGAAGAGAACGGGGTCTAGAGAGAGGCGAGAACGGGGTCTAGAGAGAAAAGAGAACGGGGTCTAGAGAGAGAAGAGAAAGGGTCTAGAGAGAGAAGAGAACGGGGTCTAGAGAGAGAGAAGAGAACGGGGTCTAGAGAGAGAAGAGAATGGGGTCTAGAGAGAGACGAGAACGGGGTCTAGAGAGAGAAGAGAAAGGGGTCTAGAGAGAGAAGAGAACGGGGTCTAGAGAGAGAAGAGAACGGGGTCTAGAGAGAGAAGAGAATGGGGTCTAGAGAGAGACGAGAACGGGGTCTAGAGAGAGAAGAGAACGGGGTCTAGAGAGAGAAGAGAATGGGGTCTAGAGAGAGACGAGAACGGGGTCTAGAGAGAGAAGAGAACGGGGTCTAGAGAGAGAAGAGAAAGGGGTCTAGAGAGAGAAGAGAACGGGGTCTAGAGAGAGACGAGAACGGGGTCTAGAGAGAGAAGAGAACGGGGTCTAGAGAGAGAAGAGAAAGGGGTGTAGAGAGAGAAGAGAACGGGGTCTAGAGAGAGACGAGAACGGGGTCTAGCTGAAGGGAGAGAAAGGGCAGTCTAGTCGAAGGAGGGCTCTTCACCAAAACCCTTATTTTGCACATCAGGCCTGAGGTAGGCCTGGGCGTGATTTCAATTACGCTGGGGTAATAGGAGTAATTTTGGTAATTCCGCATTACTCTTTAACGCGGAATTACCAATAATTATGTAATTACTCCTCCTTGCGTAATTAAGAGTAATATTAAGGGAAAAAAATCCTAATGTGGAGCATATTTAGCAAGCGCGAGCAACCGCGCATGCTCGCTATTTGTGTTCTCCTACATTTAGCGTTGTTTCTTTGCACAAAATGCGTCCTCGCGTCCAAATAGCACTAAATGTTGGTAGTAATTTGAGGGAAATTTCTACCCCAAGAGCACATTTAGCGAGCAAGAGCGGCCGCTCCCGCTCGCTATTCATATTCTGCTGCATTTAGTGCTATTTCTTAGTGCAAATGCAATGCGTCCATTTTGGACACGAGGGGGCATTTGTGCGCAAAGAAATAGCTCCAAATGCAGAATTACTCTTCTCGCGTAAACTCGTGTCATTTTTAGGTAATTCCGCATGATTACGCTACACTGAATTCCGTGAGTTATGCCCACCCCTAGTCCTTGGCACTTCATCGGCAGGCAGAGGATAGGGTAAGGGGCAGAACAGTTATTAGAGAGTGGAAGCGGGCACTCTGGGGGTGCTGCTCCCATGTTCGCAGTGCCCCAGGTCATGTACCAGCTGTTGGTGCTGTTGCACCAGGGCCTTCTCTGAGATCCCACAAGTCATGTGTGGTTGGGTTCTAGCTTGAAGTAGTTGAGGTTGGAAAGTTTGATGAGGTGTTTAATACGGGGGTGACTGGAGGTTGTTAGATGTATTGGGGCAGACTAATCACTGGATTGTCCTTCCTAGAGGCCGTGAGAGAAGTTCCTTGAGAATCAGATGTTGGTGCTGTTGTACGCGTGCTTCCTCAGGTCGGTGCGGTTGGGTCCTAGCTTAAGGATGTTAAGCCCTGGTCTTAGCTTTTAAAGCTCTACAGGACACGGGCGCCCATTATATCAGAAAGAGAGTTCTACACTATGTCCCCGGTAGAACCTTGAGTTCCTCCTCTCTGCAGCAGGCGACTGTCCCTAAGTTCTCCCGTGCCCGCATCGGTGGCCGCTCCTTTCAAGTTCAGGCTTCACATCTGTGGAACTTTCTGCCGGTGTCACTCAGACGGGTGCCTGACTTACTCACCTTCAGCAAGCAGCTGAAAGCTGGCTATTTCAGCAATAGCCTTAAGGCTTCTTCCCTCTTTCAGCAATAGTAACAGTTCTGCCCTGAGGTTCTTTAGCGCCTGGACACTCTTTCTGAGTAGCTGTGCGCTGTATAAGTACCAATTAACATAACAACATACCATGTTGAGGTTGGAGGGGCTGAGGAGAGAGCAGGCGAGGTGTTGCAGTGGATGATGGGAGAGGGAGTTGTAGTTGTGGTAAGCACCAGATAGGTGCTACTCGAGGTCAGGTACCACCTCCTGGTGCTGTCGTACAAAGGCCTTCTACAGAATCTCACTTAGCTTGATGCTGCCCACGTCCGAGGGATTATGGGAGAGTTGTTGAAGGTGAGAGAAACTTGGAGATTGTTAAAGGCTCTGTGGGTGTTGCAGCCACTACGGTGTTGCTAAGGGCCACGCGCAGGTTTTTGTGGGGCTTGACCTATGACCAGGATTTTGGGGGTGTGGTGGGGACATAGGGCTGCAGGTACCCAGTTCACCCCATCCCCCAATGTGACGTAAAGAATAGATAAAGGTGCCTCTTGATAGGTTTTGTGTATATTCAAAAGCGCCTGGATACCCTCACAGGTGAAAAGCAGCGCTATACAAATCCCGTTTGAAAAGGCTGAGAGTAAGAGAACAGCCACAGCCCATCCCTCGTAGGCCACCGGCACCTTTCTATGGCTCGCTTGGTCCTGCTTTGGGTGGACTGCGACAAGCAGCAGTGGGATGAGGGGCCAGTGACGTCAGGGCCTGGGATGGCGGCCGGGGCTTAGCAGGGGCAGTACGTTTGGAGAGGGGGAGTGAGCTTCAGTTTTTCCAACAGTCACGATGGCATACCTTGTTAAAACACATTATGAGAAGCAGGACATGACAGGGCCTTAAGAGGCTGTGGAAAGAGAGACTAACCAAGTTTTAAGGCAGAGACGAAGGAGTGTGTGTGTGTGTGTGTGTGTGTGTGTGTGTGTGTGTGTGTGTGTGTGTGTGTGTGTGTGTGTGTGTGTGTGTGTGTGTGTGTGTGTGTGTGTGTGTGTGTGTGTGTGTGTGTGTGTGTGTGTGTGTGTGTGTGTGTGTGTGTGTGTGTGTGTGTGTGTGTGTGTGTGTGTGTGCGTCTGTGTGTGTATTTGTCTGCATGTCAATCTAAAAATCCCAGGTGAAATCCCACAGACACCTCACCAGACCCAACTGAAAGCACCTGGAACCAACTATTTGCTACAGAATACATTTTTAGGGGGTGTAACACTCCAAACCCCCCCTTAAGCTATGCTCCTGGATGGCGCTGATTGGACTGTAGAAGCGTCACTGAAGGAGGGTGTGAGCCCCCCCACAGACACACACACACACACAAAGACGCTTACACAGTGTCCTTGGAGAGCAGAATTGGTCTGGCCACTGGAGATCAGCTTGAAGACCTAACATGTCTCTGCCAACAGCCCCTACCCGTCCCCCCCAGAGACCCCTACTGTCCCTGACATGCTGCAGTCCAGGATGAAAAGATACTCAGGCCTTGACTCAGGACTAAGCTGGGGACTAAGACCACAATTAAGAAAACCCACACTTAGAGGTCATTGAGTGCCAGGTCTTGTGCTGACAGGTCTGTGAGACGCCACAAGAGGGCGCTGCTGCGGCTGCCTCAGAGGGTGAGTGAGTGTGGAGGGTCAGGATGTGTCCCAACGCCAAGTGTGTGTGTCCATGACTTACACGTGTGATCTTCTCCTCCCCACAGGTGCATTGACCCAAGTATCCACAACTGGCCCGACCGCCACCTCCGCCATCACCTCAGGTAAGAGATGGAACCACGAGAACAAGGGTGGTAGGGGCACACACTGAGGGGGAGGGGGGCACACTGAGGGGGAGGGGCACAAACTGAAGGGAGGGCACAGGCTGAAAGGGAGGGTACCAAACTCAGGGGGAGGAGCACATACTGAGTGGGAGGGGCACACAGGCAGGGGGAGGGGCACAGGCTGAGAGGGAGGGGCACACACTGAGGGGAGGGGCACACACTGAGGGGAGGGGCACAGGCTGAGAGGGAGGGTCACAAACTGAGGGGGAGGAGCACATACTGAGGGGGAGGGGCACACAGGGAGTGGGAGGGGCACAGGCCGAGAGGGAGGAGCACAAACTGAGGGGAAGGAGCACACACTGAAGGGGAGGGGCATGCACTGAGGTGGAGTGGCACAGGCTGAGAGGAAGGGTCACAAACTGAGGGGGAAGGGCACACAGTGAGGGGGAGGGGCACAGGCTGAGAGGGAGGGGCACACACTGAGAGGGAGGAGCACACACTGAGAGGGAGGAGCACACACTGAAGGGGAGGGGCATGCACTGAGATGGAGGGGCACAGGCTGAGAGGGAGGGTCACAAACTGAGTGGGAGGGGCACAGGGTTAGAGGGAGGGGCACACACTGAGGGGGAAGGGCACACACTGAGGGGAGGGGCACAAACATTGAGAGGGAGGGGCACAGGCTGAGAGGGAGGAGCACACTGAGGGGGAGGAGCACACACTGAGGGGGAGGGGCAGAGGCTTAGAAGGAGGGGCACACACTGAGGGGAAGGGGCGGTGGAATATGTACTTTTGAAACCCTAATCGATCCAACTTTAGTTTGCAATGTGTAATCTTTGGTGAATCTATATTTTATAAATAAGTAACCATCGCTCTGCGTAACTGTTATAATTATACGTCCTTGCACAAGTTAATTGTCTCCAATGTTAGTTTGCAATATGTAATCTTCAGTGAATCTCTATCTAGTAAAGTAACCATCACTCTGCGGAACTATAGTAGTTATTCGTCTCGTCACCTCTACCATGTTACCTGTAATTTCTGATCTTAAGTACTTTGCTCTATTGTAAAGCGCTCTGACACCTCTGGATAAAGTACGCGCTATATAAAATCGCACAAATAAATAAATAAATGAACAAGGGAGCACCAGCATCAGGCGCCATCTTGTGGCAGTAGCTGTGTTAGCTGCCTTGTCATTAATAAACAGTGCAGCTCGTGTGAAAATCTATAAATAAATGTCGCTGCACAAGTGTGAGGCCCTGAGGAAGCATGGGCCTGGGGAGTCACGCCTACCCCCCCACCCCTCCTCGAAGCCTAGGTGCACACCTGGGCAGCCAGTGTGTACCTCCTGTTGGGCATGTGCTTTGCTGACAATTCTTTCTGCTTACATTTCCATGTAGAGGTCACCCCCAGTACCACAACAGCAACCAGTGCTGTAACCACTGCAACCAATGCTGTGACCAGCATTAGCACCGCCACGCCCACCACTGCAACCGCAACCATGGTGACTAGCACTAGCATGGCCACGCCCACCACTGCAACCGCAACCATGATGTCCAGCAGTAGCATGGCCACGCCCACCACTGCAACTGCAACCATTATATCCAGCACTAGCATGGCCACACCTACCAGTGCAACCATGGTGACCAGCACAATCACTGCGGGCACTAGTGAGTATTCCCTGTGGTTTTTACGATCTGAAATAGCTGTAAGGTGAAAGACTGTACCTTAAAAACTCTTGACAAATAAATAGTTATATTTGGCCCTGTCAGAGTGCCAGTCTGTGTAATGGGGCCCTGCCACACACGAGCTCTATCTGCAGGTTGGTTCCGCTGTCAAACTGATCACTTCTCCAAGCTGAGCTATATACTGACAGGTTTAGCTGGATTCACACAAACACAAGTACACATCACATTTGGCTGCACTAATAACCATAGAACCACAGGAGGAGGGTGGTGGGTGATGGGAAAACCAAGGCCATGCCTTCTGAGGCTTATCATGAGGGCCGGTGATTGCAGGTTAGAAAATAACGGAAGACACCATGTTGATCCACTGCTGAGGCTTTTCACATAGGCCAGTGGTTGAAGGTTAGAAAATAATGGAATCACCATGTTGATCCACTGCTGAGGCTTAGCTCATGGGCCAGTGATTGCAGGTTGAAAATAATGGAAGACACCATGTTGATCCACTGCTGAGGCTTATCACATAGGCCAGTGGTTGAAGGTTAGAAAATAACGAAGACACCATGTTGATCCACTTCTGAGGCTTATCACATGGGCCAGTGGTTGAAGGTTAGAAAATAACGGAAGACAATATGTTGATCCACTCCTGAGGCTTATCTCATGGGCCAGTGATTGCAGGTTGAAATGTTGATCCACTTCTGAGGCTTAGCTCATGGGCCAGTGATGGCAGGTTGAAAATAATGGAAGACACCATGTTGATCCTCTTCTGAGGCTTATCTCATGGGCCAGTGGTTGAAGGTTGAAAATCATGGAAGACAATATGCTGATCCACTTCTGAGGCTTAGATCATGGGCCAGTGATTGCAGGTTGAAAATAATGGAAGACACCATGTTGATCCACTTCTGAGGCTTAGATCTTGGGCCAGTGGTTGAAAGTTGAAAATCATGGCAGACACCATGTTGATCCTTTCTGAGGTCAAAGCAGCTGCATGCTAGAGACAGTGAAGAGTAGGGGCGTAGATATCAATAGTGCAGCAACTGCAGTGGCACTGAGGCCCGGGGAACTTAGGGGGCCAGGACACCCCAATTAGTTGCTGTGTTTTAACCATAAACCCAGAGGAAGGGGGCAGGGGCAGGCTGGGACAGAAAATAGGCCCAGGCAGCAAAACAGAAGTGGCTGCCATTACTGAATAAGAAAGCTAAAAGGGAAAAAAATCCTAATGTGGAGCATATTTAGCAAGCGCGAGCAACCGCGCATGCTCGCTAGTTGTGTTCTCCTACATTTAGCGTTGTTTCTTTGCACAAAATGCGTCCTCGCGTCCAAATAGCACTAAATGTTGGTAGTAATTTGAGGGAAATTTCTACCCCAAGAGCACATTTAGCGAGCAAGAGCGGCCGCTCCCGCTCGCTATTCATATTCTGCTGCATTTAGTGCTATTTCTTAGTGCAAAATGCAATGCGTCCATTTTGGACACGAGGGGGCATTTGTGCGCAAAGAAATAGCTCCAAATGCAGAATTACTCTTCTCGCGTAAACTCGTGTCATTTTTAGGTAATTCCGCATGATTACGCTACACTGAATTCCGCAAGTTATGCCCACCCCTAGTCCTTGGCACTTCATCGGCAGGCAGAGGATAGAAGGAGGGGCACACACTGAGGGGAAGGGGCGGTGGAATATGTACTTTTGAAACCCTAATCGATCCAACTTTAGTTTGCAATGTGTAATCTTTGGTGAATCTATATTTTATAAATAAGTAACCATCGCTCTGCGTAACTGTTATAATTATACGTCCTTGCACAAGTTAATTGTCTCCAATGTTAGTTTGCAATGTGTAATCTTCAGTGAATCTCTATCTAGTAAAGTAACCATCACTCTGCGGAACTATAGTAGTTATTCGTCTCGTCACCTCTACCATGATACCTGTAATTTCTGATCTTAAGTACTTTGCTCTATTGTAAAGCGCTCTGACACCTCTGGATAAAGTACGCGCTATATAAAATCGCACAAATAAATAAATAAATAAATGAACAAGGGAGCACCAGCATCAGGCGCCATCCTGTGGCAGTAGCTGTGTTAGCTGCCTTGTCATTAATAAACAGTGCAGCTCGTGTGAAAATCTATAAATAAATGCCGCTGCACAAGTGTGAGGCCCTGAGGAAGCATGGGCCTAGGGAGTCACGCCTCCCCCCCACCCCTCCTCAAAGCCTAGGTGCACACCTGGGCAGCCAGTGTGTACCTCCTGTTGGGCATGTGCTTTGCTGACAATTCTTTCTGCTTACATTTCCATGTAGAGGTCACCCCCAGTACCACAACAGCAACCAGTGCTGTAACCACTGCAACCAATGCTGTGACCAGCATTAGCACCGCCACGCCCACCACTGCAACCGCAACCATGGTGACTAGCACTAGCATGGCCACGCCCACCACTGCAACCGCAACCATGATGTCCAGCAGTAGCATGGCCACGCCCACCACTGCAACTGCAACCATTATATCCAGCACTAGCATGGCCACACCTACCAGTGCAACCATGGTGACCAGCACAATCACTGCGGGCACTAGTGAGTATTCCCTGTGGTTTTTACGATCTGAAATAGCTGTAAGGTGAAAGACTGTACCTTAAAAACTCTTGACAAATAAATAGTTATATTTGGCCCTGTCAGAGTGCCAGTCTGTGTAATAGGGCCCTGCCACACACGAGCTCTATCTGCAGGTTGGTTCCGCTGTCAAACTGATCACTTCTCCAAGCTGAGCTATATACTGACAGGTTTAGCTGGATTCACACAAACACAAGTACACATCACATTTGGCTGCACTAATAACCATAGAACCACAGGAGGAGGGTGGTGGGTGATGGGAAAACCAAGGCCATGCCTTCTGAGGCTTATCATGAGGGCCGGTGATTGCAGGTTAGAAAATAACGGAAGACACCATGTTGATCCACTGCTGAGGCTTTTCACATGGGCCAGTGGTTGAAGGTTAGAAAATAACGGAAGACAATATGTTGATCCACTCCTGAGGCTTATCTCATGGGCCAGTGATTGCAGGTTGAAATGTTGATCCACTTCTGAGGCTTAGCTCATGGGCCAGTGATGGCAGGTTGAAAATAATGGAAGACACCATGTTGATCCTCTTCTGAGGCTTATCTCATGGGCCAGTGGTTGAAGGTTGAAAATCATGGAAGACAATATGCTGATCCACTTCTGAGGCTTAGATCATGGGCCAGTGATTGCAGGTTGAAAATAATGGAAGACACCATGTTGATCCACTTCTGAGGCTTAGATCATGGGCCAGTGGTTGAAAGTTGAAAATCATGGCAGACACCATGTTGATCCTTTCTGAGGTCAAAGCAGCTGCATGCTAGAGACAGTGAAGAGTAGGGGCGTAGATATCAATAGTGCAGCAACTGCAGTGGCACTGAGGCCCGGGGAACTTAGGGGGCCAGGACACCCCAATTAGTGGCTGTGTTTTAACCATAAACCCAGAGGAAGGGGGCAGGGGCAGGCTGGGACAGAAAATAGGCCCAGGCAGCAAAACAGAAGTGGCTGCCATTACTGAATAAGAAAGCTAAAAGTGGCCCATATTTGCAAATTCATGCAGTTTTCAACTTGTAAAGAGACCCACGCTGTATATGTATTTTGCATGGTATGAGTGACTGCATGCATTAGTGCTTGCTGCAGGCAATGTGTGTGGTAATCAAATAAGATTAGGGAGCACACTGCCTGGCATACCAGCACACAATTAGCCCAGATGCATTGTGGTAAATGCAGTGAATGATGACCCTTGTTGTGGTAATATCAGGGAAATTAACAGTAAAAACCGCTTCATCAGACCATAAAACAGACCACATTGATACATTGACGCTCACGAATATAGTCTTGCATAGAGATTGCTTCGCAGTCATCATCATCAGGTCAGAAAGCCGAGCGTGTCCAAAGCTTTGTTTTCACCAGAGCAAGTTCTGCAGTAGTGATGGGTAAGGTGTAAAAAACTGTCCTGGGGAGGCTCTAAACCGACGACAAAGACCTTCTGAAGGCAGAAACCCCTCATCTGATGAAGGCCCTGATCAGCACCTCTTCTGTTGCTCCATCTTCACAGACTCTACTAAACTCTGGCCATAGCCCCTCCCCCCAGTGCCCAGCACACCCTCACACTACCCTTTAGAAGCACGGTTGGAAAACATTCAAGAAGCTTCTAGTCTTAGAGAATCTATGTTGTGACCACGAGGTCTAAGAAAGATGATGTGCACAAGGTAAAGGTAATGCAGAATGGTTCGTATTGAATCCTGGCTCCTTCACACATGCACTGTGTCATCTTGGGCAATGAAACAGCTTTCCTCGCTATAGCCTAGTGATTTCGCATTCTCTTCATCCTGTCTTCCTCCACCTCAGCCGTCAAGCTGTACAAGGCAGCTCTGGGTAAACTACAGCAGTGATAATTACTTGTCATATATATAGTGCTGCGTTATACCACACTTTTCTGTTGAGTCAGTTATCTCAGCTTTCAGAATACACTTATAATGTTCAGAACAGACCTGGGCCTTGTAGGATACGAGCAGGGGCAAGTGGCAACCACGTTATGTGGCATGGTCGACTAAATTATGCGGTAAGAAAAGGCAAATCATACGACAGAGAACAGCACTTTCTCTGGGAGTAATATGCCACTATTTTGTCATTTTAACACACATTATTTTTCTGTGGGCACAAGTTTCACCAGCTTGACCCTTGAATAACAGACATCAGCAATGGAAAGGTATCCAGTTAATCTTTGCAAATTGTCTGGCACAGCACTGCACCATCTGTGATGCTTTTTTTTTTTTGTAACTTTCGATCCATTTGAGGGAGGAGCACATTATTTGCTGACATTACCTAGTTTGGATGAAGAGTGTAGATTTCCAACTGCAGGTAGTCCATAATTGTGTGGAAAGCACAGGGACTGCAGAATCGCATAACACCTTTGGCCCTGGATATGGGATTGTGAAGCTAGGGAGGAGAGAGGTCTGTGTCTGACCACTTACTAACCCCAAACCGTCCGGCTCCCAGCAACTAAACTGATTATGAGAGGAACACATGACTCAGGCGTGGGAGCAGCTGAGCAGCAGGGCTTCCCTCAGCAAAATATGTTCAAGGACCAAAACAGAAACGCAGTTAAGAAAATAAAGAAAGTCAAATATACAAACCAGGTGGAAGTTCATAAACAAATGATCATAAAAATTAAAGGGTATTGATCAGAACCCACCGAAAAACCGATTGCTATACTTATTTTTAGAAAGCAAAACCTAACAAGCACTGGCAAAGCCAATAGGTCTGGTGTTGGCAGCCACTCTTTTGACAATTTTTTTTTGTTTTGTCATGGTTTTTACAAAATGTTGCTGTTTTTGACCCTGCTGGGTCCTAATTAAATCTAAAAAAAACACTGGCTAAAGACAAAAGTATTTTTCTGGTCTCACAAAAGTACACATTACCACGGTACACCGGGCAGTGAAGGTAACTACCTTGTGTGTGGATCTGCTCCTTGTAAAAGGGCAGCTTGCCATAACGCATAGTGAAGTTAGTCAATGGCTGAAGTGTGCTAACGCTGCCCCTTGATGCATGCTAGAGAGGGTGGGGGTAAAATGTGAATGACACAATCACAGACTAATGGATGACGTCTGGCTGAAAATCCCTATAAGTAGCTATGTTATACATACTTTTAGTAAAATCAATAGTTCTTGGCTAATACAGACCTAAAAAAGCCATTGGGCTAGCATTGGCTGTTAGCTTCGCCTTTAAGAAAGAAGGTAAGAAAAAATGGAAAAAAGTACAGATAAAAGGAAGGGAAAGGGGAAGGAAGGAATGCAAACACAGATGGAAGGAAGGCAGACAAAAAAAGAAAGGAAGGCAAAAAAGGGAGGAAGGCAAAAAAGAAGGAAGGGTGGGAGATCATAAGGGAAGGAACACAAAATAGAAAAAAGGAGGGGAGAAGGCAAAAAAAGGAAGGAAGAAAGAAAGACAAAAATTAAAGAAAGAAAAAAGAAAAGAAGAATGAAGGAAAGAAAGAAAGAAAAGAAAAAAAGAATGAAAGCAAAAAAGAAAGAAGAAAAAATAAAAATGAAAGAAGTCAAAAAGAAAGAAAGATGAAAAAAGGCAAGAAGGGAAAAAGAATGAAAGAAGTAAAAACTACAGAATAAAAAAAAGAAAGAAAAAGGAAAGAAGACAAAAAGAAAACAAAGTAAAGAAGACAAAAAGAAAGGAGGAAAGAGAAAGAAAAGAAGGTAAGAATAAAGAAGGCAAAAACAGGAAACAAAAAATAAAACATGGCTAAAAGAAAACAAGGGAAAGAAGGAAGAAAGAAAGAAAGAAAAAAGAAGGAAAGAAAGAAAGAAAGAAAGAAAGAAGGAAAGAAAGAAAGAAAGGAAAAAAGGTAAAAAAAGAAAGAAAGAAGAAAAGAATGCAAAAAGAAGGAAAGAAGAGAAAAAAGAAAGAAGGAAAGAAAAGCAAGAAATAAAGATGCAAACAAGGAAAGACAAAAAGAAAAAAAAGAAAGAAAAAGGAAAGAAGGCAAAAAAATAAAGGAAAGAAGGCAACAAAGGAAAGAAGGAATGAGAGAAAGAATAAAAGAAAAAAGGAAAGTCAGTAAAAAACAATGTAAGGAAAGAAACAATGAAAGAAGGCAAAAAAAGAAGGAAGAATAATGAAATAATGAAGGAAAGAAGGAAAAAAGAAGACAAATGTAATAAAGGAAAGAAAAAAGGAAAGAAAAAGGAAAGAAGGCAAAAAAGAAGACAAATGTAATAAAGGAAAGAAAAAGGAAAGAAAAAGGAAAGAAGGCAAAAAGAAAGAGAGAAAAAGTAGGAAAGAAAAAAGAAAGAAAGCAAAAAAGATAGGAAGCAGGAAAGGAAAAGGAAAGGCAAAAAAGAAAGAAGAAAAGAAGGAACAAACAAAGAAAAGAAGAAAAGGAAAAAGGAAGGCACAAATAAAATAAAGGAAAAAAGGTAGGAAAGAGAAAAGGAAAATAAGAAAGAAAGAAAGAGGGTTCACAGTCTAAAATATTGGATACTAAACCCAAATTACACCCCACCTATGTTGAGATAAAACTGTTACAAGTGTGTTGCAATACACAATAAAGTTTGTTTTTCTTCTTGGGCAAAGTTTATTAAGGAATCATTTGGGAAATCGAGTCTGGGAACACAATATGGTATGCTGTGCAATAGCAGCAGTCCACTTCAAAAGGGATTTACAACCCTATTGGAAGGAGACAGGAACTGATAAAGCTGGAGTGTGCCCTCTGCTCACTTCAAATGTGTCCAATTATCACATCAGGCAACACTGGGGCTAAAAGGAACTACATTGTGTGCGGATGTGCACCTTCTGAAAGAGCAAAATGCAGTCACTCTAAGTGACGTTAACCAGAGGCTTGAGTAGGCGGGCCCATTGCCCCATGGTGTATCTTGTAGTGGGCGGAATCAAAATGGGAATGACACAACAACAGCCCAATGGATGAAGAGAGGTGGCTGAAAGCCCCTTTAAGTAAGAATATTATACATATTATTTTAGCAAAGTCAAAAGTTCTTGGCTAACGCCAGACCTAACATAGAAATGTGCTGTGTATGATACTCGAAATCAGCCACTAGGAGGCAGCAGTGTCTTTAGTTTTAGCACAGAAAGCAATGGCGCCGATGGAATTTGTTCATGAGACGAGTGTGTGTCCTACAAACAGTTCAACGCACCTGTAGCAGCAAACGTTCTTGTTTAAAAAGGAGCTAATAAATGTCCACATCTCTAGGGCTGGTTCTTTAGACACTAAACGGCAGTTTCCAGGAGGTTCCAACAAGAACCGTTCAGGTTGACAGCAAAGTGTCCAGATGCACAGGGGCTCTATTACACATAGGGCACACTTTTCCTGTTTGAGCTGCGGCACACCTTTAATAGGTGCACCATGTGCAAACAGGGAAAGTGTGCCCTATTAGAGTAAATGTGCTGCCCCCAGGGCAGCCGTGAACTCGTGCTGCCCTGGGTGCAGCACATTCAAGTGAAATAGGTGTGGAGAGGTGTGGTGCAGCAGCCAGGGCAGCTGACTTCAGACCACAGGGTTCACGGTTCAATCCCCAGCTCTGGCAGCAGCTAAGCTCAGCACCATGTGACTCTGGGCAATAGCTCACTTAATTTCCACTACGGCCCCCAGCGCCTTGAGACCCGTAAGGGTGAGTAGCTGTGCTATATAAAAAGGGACTTACTTTTTTTTTTTTTTACAAATACAGAGCGGCGGCTTCAAAGGGGCTCCGTGTTTCACTGTTCGGGTGGCAACCCGCCTGCACTTTAAAGAGGAATTAGAGATCACTTTGCAGGTGGGTGCAGTGAGTGACTTCACCCACCTGCAAGGGGATGTATGGTGGGTCCTTGGGACCCCCTTTCATCCTGCGAGAGGGCTGACATTAGGAGGCGGACTGACAGTACGTCCCTTTTTGTGGCGCACTTTAACTGCGCCTCCTGGCAGTTAATTTACCTTTGCACCCACATCCGTAATACGGCATGGGCGCAGAGGTAAAGAGATTCCCTCATGTGCATGGGGCCACACCCTCATGCAAATGAGGGAACGCCCTCTTGAGAGAGCGCTGGTGCTACATGTGCACCAGCACTATCTGTTTTACAGAAGCGGCCGCACAAGCATGTGCAGACCATTCTTGGCCTCTTCTGTAATACCAAAGTGCCCCGGGGTCACACAAAGCAGGTGCACATGCCCGTTGCGCCCCCAGGGCACCATCTGGAACATAGCCCCTTATTCTTGGATTTCCCCTGCAGCATCTTCAACTATCTCAGACCAGGGGACCATCTCAACGTCCCTAGCCCCAGGAAGGAGTTTCTCATGGGCTGGCTGAACAAATGTCCATCTGCCACTGGTCCACTGGTGTTCTCCCAGGCAGGCGCAAGTCCGTCTGTCTCCAGGAACGCCTGTGAATCCCAGTCTTTGGAGAGACATTACAACAGGCAAGCAGGCTGCCCTGGACAGGATCAGACACTTTTGTCTTTGTTGCTGAGGAAGAGTGTGTCTTCCTCAGCAGGTCCTCGTGCCAGACCCCCCGCGACAGTTCTCCTGTCCAGCTAGCCCACAGTCCGCTACCCTCTGCTGCCTTCAGTTTTGTTATTCCTCTGTTCGTTTTCTGCTATTTTTTCTGCCTTTTCTCTGCTTGCTCCTATCGTCTATTTTGCCTCTTTCTGCTCTTTCTGACCTTTATTTTGCCTTTTTCTGCTAGTTTCTGAGCTTTATTTTGCCTCTTTCTGCTCATTTCTGACCTCTTTTTGCCTCTTTCTGCTAGTTTTTAATCTCTATTTTGCTCCTTTCTGCTTGTTTCTGACCTTTATTTTGCCTTTTCTGCTCGTTTCTGCCCTCTATTTTGCCTCTTTCTGCTCTTTTCTGACTTTTAGTCTGACGTTGCATCCACAGCGCCCAGATACACCTGGGGGTGACAGTGCTGACTGATTGATTAATTCCTTTATCATTACAAGAACTTTCCAGACTCAGGGATTCAAGGTAAAGCTGCAGACATTTTCCTTCTCAATCTTCTAAGAGGGAGATGTGAATGTGTCTTCTCTTCTTGTGTGGAAGCCAGTCTTCTCCCTGAGAGCTTCCTTACAGCATTCTTGAAGAAGGAAAATGCAGCTCTGATTGGTGACCATCTACATTTCTCATATTTATGACCGAAAAAGTGCAGTAGTGTGATCTTGTTCCTGTTTTTAAAGTCGCTTTACTGAAAGTGCTATTCCAGAGTCCTTTGTGCTGTAGCGAGCAACAACTATGAGGCAACATTCTCCCCCAAATCCTCTCCGGCTCTCCCCAAGGAGTTAAACAAAGCCCCGCGCTCCAGGCCTCACCTGTCTCTCCCTCCTCCCCAGCCCATGTTGTCATCACTGTGGCTGGAGGTCACTTCTGCACAAAGGGCGCACTGGTCACGGGCAGTGTACTTAAGTAGGCCTGGGCAGAGTTTGCGGAGTGAAGTGGTCATTTCACTTGGTGAAGTGACCAATAAACTCCGCAAGAGGTGGAGTGTGTTAGGTTGTGCCATTCGCGCTGATTTTTAGTGCCAGGTGTTTGTCCCGTGCTGAAAAATCAGTGCAAACGGCACCATGTACAGTGCAAGAGGGCGCTGCTTCTTTCTGTTATTCGAGTAGATGTTCTACTAGAGCGGCAGCTTTCTCAACGCAAACAGAAGGTTTCTCAAAGCGAGCGATAGCAGCCATCCGCGACCGCCCCCGATGGGAAATTTCGCCAGGAGGTGGTCTGGAGTAAGATTTTTCTCGCTCGCGCCCACCAACTTAACGTTGGTGAGCGCATGCGAGGCGAAAACTCTGCTCCGCTCTGCAGAGTTTTTCATAATTCCGCATGCTCCGCGGAGCGTGGAGTGAGGAAAACTCTGCAAACTCCATCAACGGAGCGGAGTTAACTGCCAAGGCCTATAATTAAGGTCAGAATGGTCGTACTGGGCATCGGACGTTCCCCCGAGAGGCTGGAGGGGGGCCACTTTTGTTACTGGGGCCAGTTTTGCAGCAGTCTTACAAGCACTGCAGAGTTCCTTGTATATCCCACAGTTTTCAGGCAACCAATAAAGGTGCCAAGATAACTCTGGGGATTAATGTACCTGCTGGAGAGAGATCGGAGTTTTGTCTAGTGGCAGCTTTGACTCATCTAAGGTAGCGCAGAGGTTTAATGTGCCTGCTGCAAAGAGGGTTTACTCTGCAGATCACAGAGCAGTATTTTATGTGCATAGCTCAGTGGGTTCCTGCTTTTATCACAGAAATCCGTTTGTTATTGTGCAGTTCACAAGTAACATTCGTAATCTAGGTTAGAAAGTTATGTTTTTTCCCAGTCTTTCATTATCCTGATGTAGCGAAAAAGGTTTGTTTGAGTATAAATACATTCTTGTTATTAAAGTCAGCCCTAACCACTGGGTTATGTTCTGAATCCTGAGTTTGTGCTACTCCAGACCAGGAACTCTTAAAAAATGCCCACCAGTATGAATGACGTGTGAATCCTACACCTTGCAGTCCCCTTTGTATTATGTAACATTTTCTATACACTGATTTACACACCTATGATTCTGCTTCATTGTCTCTGTGTGTGTGTGTGTGATGTAAAGTGCTCTGACACCCTACACTGGTATGAGAGACACTGTAAAACAAATGAAATACATGTGAGGGAGGGGCTACGGAGAGATGAGAGGCACTGTTGAGGGTGATAGTGAGGGAATCGTTGAGGAGCCCCATCAAAGATTGTCGTGTCCTGGTGCACAGTAAGGTCATCATTTACTCTGCTTTAAAAGATAATACAATTGAATATATAATGACAAACACGTTGCAGAATGCAACATTTTCAATTTTTTTCCCCAAATTGTCTTGGGGGAAGAACCCCCTCCCACCCAAATCCCCATAGTATGGTCAGGCTCGCTCACTGCACTGGTTCAGCCCCTTATGGGGGCTGGTCTGACAACTTCTGCCAGGGCTGCTGTGGGTTCCCAGTCCGGCCCTGACTGTACTCAAACCTTGAAGATGGGTACTTGAACAAAGTGCCCCAGGACAGAGGGGCACCAGCTGTGAGTCAGGGCCTTCTGCCATGGGAAAGGGTTAGATCCTTTTACCTGGTGGCCTTTCCACGACCAGGGCCGGTTCCACCCCCCCCCCCCCCCGGACAGTGGTGCAGGCTCTCGGGGCTGAGGGAGCTGGAGATACCTAGGGGTGGGTGGGAGCGTCCATGAAAGAATCTTTTGTAGGGTTTGAGCGCCACTTGGTGCACGGACTGAATATACCTTGAGACATAGTATTTCAGGAGCTTCATCAGCAGTAACAATCATATTACAAAACGTATCTATCACTTTCAGAAGGCGCTTGAAAACCTGGACCGCCTCTAGGCTCTATAAAACGTGTGATGTCATCACCACCACTCCAAGTCGATCCCAGACGTGGGTCACCCATGGTTAGACGCAGTGGCCAGCGGGTTACACAGAGAGCTCTGGGGCTGCAACATTACCCCGCGTCAGCTCTAGTGACTGTCACTTGTGCGCCCTGTGCTATTACATCACACTGCAGGCTGCACTGTGACCTGCAGGTCCCAGACACACGCCTGCAGCAGGCGCATGAACCCGCTGACCTATGCATCTAGCAGCTGTGCAGCGATGCCTCACCTGGGCCAGCTTCAGCCCCACCCGCCATGAGTCACCTTCCGGGGCCGTTGTCCCTCAGGTGAGGCGATGCCGCGGACTAAGTAGGACAAACTGCATCACGCCCCAGAAACCGGGCCCTCACGCACCCCAAAAACACGAGCGATGACTGCAGGGGTAGTGTGGGCGTGGAGGGCGTGGAGTCATGCGGGGCCTTGACAGAAGGAGACTGGAGGTGGGCGAGCAACAAATTAACCGGGAGAGCCGAGCCAGAGCCGAGCCGAGCCGAGCCGAGCTGACACTGACCTGTTTTCTTTCCTTGTAAGCACATAGTGCAGTTTTGGAGTCGCCTGGCTCCTCGCCATCTTTCCACGGGCTCTCAAGTCCTGTACAGTGATCAGTGCTTTAAATGGAAAAAAATAAGTGCAGGTACTCAACAAATTTAGATGTTAGCTAGGGGGCGGGGCTTGGGGCGGTGTTAGGGGGCGGGGCTATTGGCAGCCCAAAGGGATCCGGCCAGGGCCACACATTTAATGTGATTGAGATTTCATTGGTGTGCAGATGTGCATAATGAGACGAAATCATGTCTGGTATATTTTGATTATTCCATTTCCCTTATACGTACAAAAGGGTACATTTGTCATTAAAGTGGGCTTCTCATGGTGCAACACCTAGATCACATATGACTCGCACAAGATATTTCCTTAACATTTTTTGGAAAGGTTTAACTATGGTTAACCCTCTTGTCTCACTGCCACTTAGCAGACATCACCCAGCCCCTCCTAGATGGCACAGCTTTGCCTCAAAGCTCCTTACCTGCTGTAAAGTCTGATTCCCTCTTTCTGGAGGTGGGCAAGCTGCTGAAAGCTCGAGCCACGATGCCTGGCTCTGGCTCAGTTCCAGGTCCTCTTGCACCCTCAAGCCAAAAATGAACTGAACTTTGATGGTGCATCTGCCTGCCAACCAAACTCTAATTTCATGTGCAAAGAATAAAGACAAAATAGTGGCCTTTGTTGTAACACAGGAGAGAAAGAAAGAAATAGCCATCTGGAGGCTGTATTGCACAATATGAAAGCAGAAATTCTGGGATTAATTCTGGCTTCCCCACAAGACCAAATTGTGTGATCATAGACAAATATTTTATCTCACCAAGCCTCCTTTTTCTTCATTTGCACGTATGATAGTATACTCAAATGCACGAATTCAGGATGTGTGCTGTGCAATCACATCTTGTGTTAGATTTAATACACTATAATGTTGCTTCATTCATGAAAAGAAAATAGGCCATATACGATATATACATGAAGTGACTTGCTTCCTAGATAATTAATGGCATTGTCGTCACGGTGGGAGCACAAACGCCTCTCAAGGCGGTTATAAAACTTGTGCACCAAGGTGAAATGACTACAGATTAATTTTTTTTATTTATGTCAATGGTAATGTTTTCAAGGCTCGACTTAAGTATGCACAGGATTGTAAGGCCTAGACAGACTTCCTGGTTCGGCTCTGCCTGGCCTCTCCTTGTTAATTTGTTGGTCCGCCCACCTCTACCCGTCCTAGAGCCCCTCCTTTAACCCAAGAGAAAACGGCCACTAAAAAACAAAATACAATTGTGTTCAAACACTGCGGAGAAAGCAGATCTGCACTGAAGAGAGAGTGGCCTTGCACTTGCTACAAGCGCACCCTTACACCTGCACTTCAAGTGCAGAGTGTGGTAATGCAGGGCTTATCGGGCTTGCAACTATATATCTGCCATGCTGGACACTGCAGCCAACACTCACTCATGCAAGAACATGCACAGTGACATAACATAACATAACATAGAAGCACTCGTGCACGCAGACAGACAGGAGGTTCAGTACATGTTATAGAAACGCTTACATTCGCTGCTGCACACATTACTAAACCTTGATTCCCACGTGCTGTGCTACAAGCATCACTATCACTACCTTCCTCCTCACTCTGGATTCAAACAAGTGCTGCCCTACTCTGATCTGCCAGCAGGACGACTTCTCTTAGATTTCCTGAGAGTCACGAGATATGCCTGTTAGCAGGCCCTGATCTCACACCTACAGTGCTATGGACTACACAGAACCTGAGTGCAGTCCTGCCAAGTGTCACGCATCATGCGTTAGCCTAACCCATTTTAAGGCAAGTCCCCGCATTGCCGCATTCAAAATAATTATCACCCATATTGCGCCTCTTGTACTAAGATGTAAGGCTGGAGTACTGCGGTATTATAATTAGCACTCTGAGCAAACCGCTGTCTACGCCAGTCCGCACTGCTTGCGACTGGGGGCTGGCTCAGCTGCAGAGATACATTCACCCTCAGCATTTTGGATCACGTGCGCACGTCAGGAGAGTGGCTGCAATGATTCGACCAATGGCTGCACAGCGAAGACATGGCACTCAAAGACGGGCCGGGTTGGCGCCAGTTATGTGCAGTTTGGTAGCAGCAAGTAAGTCCTGCCACTGTAGTGCTCGCACCGTTTGTGTTGTGCGCTGTGGTGTCAGTAAAATATATAACTTCCTTGAACCGCCAACCGTGCGATTTAGTGCCTGCAACTATACCTCTTGAGAATGCGGGCAGCGCAAATCCGACCTTACCGGACCCTACAGTGATGAATGCGCTCGCTCTGTGATTTAAGGTAGGGTCAAGGTATTTACCTCCTTTGACACACTTACTTTTGAAATCAGAATTTCCTGCTCGCCCTGCCTCCAAGAGTTCATTGCCGCCCCTGTGCCTAGTTAGATAATTACAGGAGGAGGCCGGTGTTCGGCCTGTCACCTCCTGACCGCGACACTTCCGGCCTTTTTAGCCCTGGGCCATGTCGTGGGGGATCCCTGAAGTTTGTGTCCCACACAGCGTGAGTCTGAGAGCAGGTGCTGCGTGTCTTTAAAAGGCACAACAAGCAGGGCTCTCGAGACAGCGGTGCCACTTGGCAGATTATCTCACGGTCAGCACTACCTGAATTGGACACTGCCTCAGGCATCACAGTGTGAGTCTGGCCCCTCCCAAACTTCCTGCCAACTCTGAATGAATGCCTACAGGCCGGCCGCTGCTCTATTAGCACATTGAAAGGGGAGATGAGCACTCGATTAGAGTGCTTCAGGAAAACGGACCCACTCGTTGTATTGCTCTTTTTTTTTGTAAATGCCAATATCACTGAGCTTGGTTTAAAGCCCATGAGTACCGGTACTCTCTTTGGACAAAGAGAAGTTCCGGTACTCAAGCGCCGAACATTTAGAAGTGCCGGTACTCAGTACCGGTGAGTACCGGCCCATTTAAAGCACTGACTGTGATGCAAGGTATTTTTGTGTTATGCTTTCTCTAGATTTCACCCTTTTTCCTTTAGTTTGATTGGGGTTACCAGTAGTGTCTGCCACAAGGGAGCTTGCGGTAGAACACAAGGGGTTGCTGGACCCTTGTTTGGCTTTTAATTTCACCCAATCATTGTATTAGCTCGCGCTGCAAAGTGCTGTGTCGTCATGCCCCTAGACACGCCCCCTCTGATGCCTACCTTCAAATTGACCGCCATTGCGTGTCGTTACAGCAGGCCCACTGCTGGCACACCAAAGGCACGCCTAAGGCAAGCCCGTCTGTACCCGTCCGTGCTTGGCCACGCTCAGTGGCAGCCATTATACCAATTGTGCTCCAGAGCCCAAAGCCACTCTTCGTTATTCCAGGGACCAGTTGCTCAGCATGAACCATCCAGGGGCCGTATTACATAAGGTGCCCCGGGGGCGCAACGGGCATTTGCGCCCGCTTTCTGCGCCTGGGGCACTTTGGTATTATAGAAGGGGGCGCAGACGCTTGTGCGTCCCCGTCTATAATACCAATAGAGCTGGTGCACTTAAAGCGCCAGCGCTACCTTCAGAGGATGTCCCCTCATTTGCACAGGGGGCGTCCCCCATGCAAATGAGGGAATTCCTTTGACTCTGCACCCGCGCCATATTACAGATGCCGGCACAGAGTCAAAGAAGGTCTCAGGAGGCGCACTGACAGTGCGCCATTTAAAAGGTGGCGCACTGTTAGTGCGCCACCTGAGAGAAGCCCTCTGCAGGGGGTAAAGGGGATCCCATGGACCCTCCAGACATCCCCTTGCAGGAGGGTGCAGTCACTGACTGTACCCGCCTGCAAGGGGATCTCCAATCCCCTTTGAAAGTTCAGGCGGGTGCCGCCTGCACTGTGAAAACACAGAGCAGCTGCTCCGTGTTTTCACATGAATGCGCTGCCCTGGGGGCAGCGCAAGTTCGCGGCTGCCCCCAGGGCAGCGCATTCACCATAATTGGGCGCATTGGCATTGTTTGCACCCGGCGCCCCTTTTGAAAGGTGCGCCGGGCGCAAACAATGCCAATACGCAATACGGCCCCAGGAAAGCGATGCCAAGGCCCTATTATGTGTCCAACTGGCCTTTCAGACTCTCTCGCTTGCCCTAGTTCTAAGCTTACCCTCTCTAACCTTAAAACCACGAAGGCCATAAGCCTCAAGCCTCAAGCCATCCCATCAACACTGTTCCTATCGCTGCACTCTCATCAACGCTCGCTCCCTCATTAAACTTGCACTCGAATTTGCTGACTCTCTAGAGACGCAATGCTTAGATATCGTGTTTGTCACAGAGACCTGGGCCGACGCCGCCTCCGGACCTGAGCTTTCAGTGGCGGTCCCAGTAGGTTATCCAGTCTTCAGGCAAGATCGCATGGGGAAAAGAGACGGGGCTTAGCTGTCATCTACCGCAGCACGTTCAAAACCTCATTCGTCAGACATTACTGTTCCTGGGAGCTCAAAGCGCTATCATTACGAGCCCAGCTTACCAAGCGCTACTCCTTCAATGGTTTACTCATATACCGCCCCCTCTTACCCCCCCAGGGCCTAGCGCAGCCTCCTCTATCAATCTCTCCCATCTACTGGACATCAAGGTTGCCTCTTTTAACGTCAATATTTTAGGTGACTTCAATCTTCACTTAGAAAATCTTTCAAGTCACGATTCTGCTCACCTCACGGGTGTGATGGATAGCATGGGCTTAGAACAGCTAGTCATGGAACCTACACATTTGGCAGGTCCCCTGCTTGACGGAACCTTATCCGACAACCCTCATCTTCTCATTTTCCCAGCCCTCCATCTGGTCTGGTCAGACCATCTGGCGGTCATGTTTAGCCTTAAATTTACAGCGGACATTTCCATTACTACGCGGTCATTACCATCAAGGCCCTCCCGCCCCCTGCATACCATTAATACTGATGCATTAAAAACTGCCTTAGCCCTGACTCCTCTGGCTGCCTCTAATGACCCTGACTTGACAGTCAACTCCTATCATGAATGGATTGACTCTGCCCAGCACCATTAAACCCCACAAAAGTCCAAGAACCTCGCCTTATGAAAATCTAAGACTCCAGAAACAGGCCTATTTGAGTGCTAGGGGCCGGAGCTACGCTAGGGTAGTATGATGTATGCAAATATCTACGCGGGAGCAGGGGCAGATAGCATTGTCACTATGTCAGTGACAAGTGGCGAGCTACGCTAGAGAAGTATGAAGTGTGCAAGCCTCTTTGAGGGAGACGGGGTATGTGATATCAGTTACTATGTGAATATTAGGGGTCGTCGCAGCGCTAGAACAGTATGAGGTATGCAGATGTCTACGACGAAGAAGAGGTATGTGATATCAGTCAACATGTGAGTGCGAGGGGTCAGGACAGAACCAGAACAGTATGAGGTATGCAAGTCTCTGTGATAACAAGGGGCAGGTGGTGTCAGTTACTATGTGAGCGCTAGGAGCCGGAGTTGAGCTCTTAAATGAGTTTGTGGATTACATACAAATGCACCAGGGGCACCTGAAGCTACAACCCCTGCAAACGTCGAGTAGGATGAACAGTAAAAAATAACTCCTGATAAAGAAACCCATGTGGTTTTGATAACTATTGTAGTTTTGCATTTTAGTTCCTATTTTGTCAAATAAAGAATGTAGAATGCAACATTACACAGAGATGGGTCTACTACCGGAAAATCGAGTTTCAAATATCTTGCTACTAAAATATAGCGAAGGTAAATATATCTAGGTAAATATGGGTTTACTATAGTTAACTCCAAATATGTGCACATTTTCATGTGCTTATCGGAGTGCACGCCTAGGCATACCATTACCATTAAGTGTATAGATATATATTAAAGGATAGGATAGGGTAGGATAGCATTTGTAAAGCGCACTATACCCGAAGGTGTCAAGGCACTGGGCAGACATAGGCAAGGGGAAAAAGCGCAACAGCAGATTAAGAGGGGACTAGCCATGTTTTCAGGAGTTTCCTGAAAGCAGAAAGAGAGCTTGCGTTGGTAATGGTGGAGGGGAGTGAGTTCCAGAGTTTGGCGGCGGCAACCGAAAAGGAGCGGCCGCCCCATCTGGATCTGCGAAATCTGGGCGAGACCAGTTTGTTCTGTGTGGATGATCTCAAGGTCCTCCCTGGAGTATACCATTGAAACAAGGATTTGAGTTGGGGCGAGCCGTTGCTATGCATGGCCTTATATACCGTACTCAAGACCCTGAATGAAATACGCTCCCTGATGGGGAGCCAGTGTAAGGTACAGATCCCTTCTCTGGCAGACTGATGTTTGGGAATGTTGAGAATCAGTCTTGCTGCTGCGTTCTGTACCACCTGGAGCTTATTCAGTTATGCAGTGGTGATATTGAGGTAAAGGGCGTTACAGTAATCAGTGCAATGATAGTGGGCCGATGTAGTTCCGAGGGAATGAGTGGAAGCACCTTTCTGAGGGTTCTTAAAATATAGAAACATGTACCAACTGTACGGTTGACTTGGGCATCGAAAGTCAGCCCCTCATCAAAGATGACCCCCAGATTTTTAGCTGTTTTTACTGGGGCTGGAAGGGGCCCACATTCAGTAGGCCACCATGCATTCGACCAGATGGAGTTCTGTGGTCCAAAAACTAATACCTCAGTCTTGTCTGTGTTGATATTTAGAGAATTGCCCTTCATCCAACAAATGATGTTAGACATACATATGTTAAACTTCTCTGCGACTGAATGCAGGTCGTTGGTGATGGAATCGATAATTTGGGTGTCATCCGCGTAGGAGAGCACCTGGAATCCGTAGGATCTCACCAGTTCGGCCAGAAGGGTGACATATAAATTAAAAAGAGTAGGGCTGAGTGAAGAGCCCAAAGGTACGAAGATGTGGACTCAACAATAGTGTGTCTAGAAGTTCACCCTGAATATCGACCCTATATCGATGGGACACAATATTGAGGACAAACTATGGAAAAATAATATCGACAGATGAGTTTGTCTAAATTTTCTATACCTAACTCCACATGTATGTAACTATGTGGTACATATATCTTAAAGTGACGTCGATGTGAAGTTTGGAAAGGTAAATCTATATTTCCCTGTATGCACTTACATTTCATAGTATGTTCCGTCAATATTCTGTCTTCAATATTCTTCTACCACGATACCACGGGAGTCGATATTGTGTAGTACAATCTTAAGTCTACACTTGCCTATATTTATCTACCTCCACTATATTTTGGTTCTCGGTATTCGCCCTAAGATATCTTTACAGCACAGTATTTTTGTGCTTGATATTCTGTCTGCAATATTCTCCTACCATAATACCCCTGGAGTCGATATTGAGTAGTACAATCGAAATTCTGTACTTGCCTATATGTATCTGCCTCCACTATATTTTGGTTCTCGATATCCACTATAAGATATCTTTACAGCACAGTATTTTTGTGTTCGATATTCTGTCCTCAATATTCTTCTACCACGATACCCGGGAGTCGATATTGAGTAGTGCAATCGTAAGTCTACACTTGCCTATATGTATCTGCCTCCACTATATTTTGGTTCTCGATATCCACTATAAGATATCTTTACAGCACAGTATTTTTGTGTTCGATATTCTGTCCTCAATATTCTTCTACCACAACACTACAGGAGTCGATATTGAGTAGTGCAATCGTAAGTCTATACGTGCCTATATGTATCTACCTCCACTATATTTTGGTTCTCGATATTCGCCCTAAGATATCTTTACAGCACAGTATTTTTGTGCTCGATATTTTGTCCTCAATATTTTTCTACCACTGTTGTGCAGTTCCTATAAAAACTTATACAGAATCTGCGCGTTCGGACAACATACACTGTAGGACTGGTGTCAGACTGATTCTAAACACCCCCACCGGGTATGTTGGCCTTCTGTATCAACTAGCTCACAGTGCCACTAGAATCTCCTCTTACCAAGGAGAGAATAGTTTTTGGCAACCATCGAACATGACAACCCTGATCCCTCAGAAACGCGGAAACAGTGTACTACTTTTCGCTCAGTCACTCGTGCTCACTTAGCCTCAGAGAAATACACAGAATAAACGGTCTGGACATTTTTCAATAAGCATTTATTGAACAGTCGTTATTCTAGTGTAAAATAGATGAGCTGCAACAACCGTTAGACAGTAGCAGATATATAGGATTTGGAGCACTATAAAAGTAAACGGATGGTAAAGCTCTACCATCTTGCAGTAATCATGAATACATACAAGTATATAAAATACATGATAATAAAAAGATGCGTACTCCTACTTGCCTCCTTAACTAGATGTACCTATATGTACCTAGCATGTGTGTAGGTGTTAAGCCAAGAATCCCTCTAGGATAAAGTCAACTCCATTACCTGAATTGAGAGACTGTGGGACCCCGTCCTGGTCTCGGGTTGGACACCCCGCAAGGGATGTTAGACCACTGCGAGCTGGAGTATCTGCATGCAGGAACCTCAGCATCTCTGGTCAGTGTGTTGGCCTTGAAGTCTCGGTCTCCTCTGTCAGTCTTAGCAAGATGTGATGTATATATACCCATAGGTCTCCCCAGGGGTTCTACCTTGCTGTATTACTTTGTCAGACTTAAAATGACGTCGGGAATGAACTTTGTACATAGATATTATACAGGAGATGGTAGTCCTGCTGTGCTTCCAAGAATCCTCATGCATAATGTAGGAGGTTTTTACCAGGGAAAATCCTGCGTTCTGTGTACAGTGTCGTATCTAGGTAAAAGGTCAGTCCCTAAGAACCGTTATGTATGTAATGCAGGGGAGAATATAGGTGAAGGGTTATGATGTTACCTGAGCCTATATTAGGGTACCTATATGGAATATAACACCCACTCCTCATCCGACTGGACGACATAATTCAAATTCTATATGTACTACTAGGCTGACTAGGCACTGGTACGCAAATAACTATGGTAAAACAAATAGTCATGCTAATAAAATGTTTTAAAAATTCAAAAACAATCTTTAAAAAAAAAATGGAAAAAGGAAATTGTCACTCAAGCTATAGCTCTAATATGTCCGTATGTTTAGTTCAAACTACTACAAGCTTCTGAAAGCCATGAATGTCCATAAAAAGTGTCAATTTGTTTTTGAGTTCCAATTTTAGTTTGTTTAAAAAAAAAAACGAATTTCTTCCAGCACACAATGAGCCAATTGTTTATGTGTCCTGGCTGGTAGACGCAACATTACTGTTGCCTGCCTTCGCAGATGACGATCCCTGTAACATCTCGCAGATTACGTCAATTGAGCACAGATGATCTTCTGTACTGCCTGCAGCCGATGCTGGGGCAGCCAGTGCGCCGTCCAAGGCCTGGGTGTCAGTGGAGGAGCCGGTATCCATTCCGACAGGAGCCATGACTACCTGTGAAGGCTCTAGGAATGCCGCCATCAACATTGGAGTATGCTGGGGACACTGCAGAACATGGGCCGTTATCGGGTCCAGTAAAGCATCAACGTCTGATTGCGCACATGTTGGGAGTGTCAGACAGAGATCCAACACGCATTCTTGTCTGCAAAACAGGCATCGGAGGACAGGTAAGATGCAGTCCATCCAGACTGGTCTAAATGACAAGAACCAAGATGCACTTAATTCTCTCAGGCCAGGTGTGCCCAGATGTTGTACCATGCGATCACGGTATTTACGCTCCTGGAGTGCTTTTTCCATCTCCTTGGTGACTGAGACGTCCATTGCGTAGCAGAAAAATGACAATCAGGATACCTGATATTAGAAACAGGATTTAGCGGAAGTCCTCCAAAAATGCTTCAGAATACGGAGTGTATAAAGTTTGGTATAACTCCGAGAACCGTATGAAAGGTGCTTAACAGTCCTGAACCTATGTTCTTAAATAGGTGGATGATACCCGTCGTATCAGACATGTTAAAGATACGATTTACCATTTCTGCGAAATGGAAGGGGCAGTTCGTACGTATGAGTGCCTGTATCTCGGCTGAGGACCTTGCGATCTGGAGATCAAAAGTCTCTCGAGCAGAGGGTAAGGGCACGGTCTTCTGTAGAAGCATGGCTTTCATTCTGCTCAAAGTATCAAACCGTATTAAAGAAACATTTAGTGAAGGCCATAACGGCGCCTCCCTGACTGTATGTTTTGGTGGAAACAATACTTGCATACAGCAAGTAACCCTGGAGCTCACGGTTACCAGATATGCGATGCCCGGAAGCATCCCACAGCAACCTTGATCGTTCAGCATCAAGTAACTCCCATTCGAAAGTAGCCTGAACACTAGTGTAATCACGGCTGCTGGGGTACCCCTCAAGTGACAGGATAAGTTAGCTGCTGAACCATTACAGGCCCCATGCAGCATTATATCCTGGCATATGAGAGATCCACTAAAAGCGTTCTCACAGTTTGTACCGCTTAGAAACACTTCTAGATCCCCACTCCTGCATTGAAATCTGTACGGTAATTCCCAAGATTCCTTGATGAATTCCCTACCCATTTCTTCATATCTGCCTGCCTGCTGTTGTTCAAGGCAATACTGAAATTGGAAAGTTGTGACCAGTAGAGTGATATGGCCATGGATTAACCATTCTGTGGACGGTGATTCTGCCACTGTAAAAGCTAATCTGTCCAGCTTTTCAATACGCAGCATTGTATATTTTGCTCCCCTTTGTGCCATTTTTGTCTGTTATTCTGTCAGATTGTATGGGGAAAACAGAGACGTACTGTTGATAAAACACCAGGGCACAAAGCCTGCACGCAAAGATTGCAGCGTCCAGCTCAATAACATAATAGAACGCAATTGTTATTGCCCGTGCTGTAGTATGGACAAATCTTGTTCTAGTACATCAATAGCAGAAGATACAATGCTGCCCAGTGAATATATCCTGGAAGTTAACATTGTCATACCATTGTCAACTACGGCTAAGGCTTTCTCTAAGTTAATCCTATCTATTTCTCGTAACCTCTCCGCAGCTTCTTGTTGAGAGATTTTCCAGATTTCATTATAGACAGCATATAAGAAACGTTTTTGACGTGGCTTTCTGGGACCCAATTAAAAATCCTGTAGATCCACATCCTCTGTAAGTAAAGATAAGTGTTGTTTCACCTGTGTGAGTGTTGAGGTTTTTAGCCAATCGAGGCATAACTTCCCAACACTGTATGACGTCATTACCCCTGGATGTTCTCTTTGTGCATAGCGTGGGTCTGGCCTGTGGATACTAAACCCTTCGGTTGTACCTTTGAATCTTTCCTTACATCTATTAGTGTCTGTGGGCCAAACCAACCATCCCTTCCAATTGGGGTCTGATCTATTATATTGCATGATGTTATCTAGCGTAATCCCTTCTCGTGATGTAAGGTTACCCTCAGTATGTGATGTTGTTGGAATCCGAGGCGAGTTCAAATCCTTCTTCTTGGCTAGTCCAAGACAGGTAGTTTGTTGCACAGTGTCATTCAGAAACATAATCTGCTGAGGAATGAGGCATGCTCTAAATAGCGCTTCTGTTCCCTGGACTTGCCAGTCTCTAGAACCCCAGACTGATTTTGTGTCTATTGTGTCTTTCCATAAGTCGAAACCTTGTTCAGACAACTGGGTAATAAAGGAAGCAGAGTAAATCTGTTTGGTGTTTGTCAACATATTTTTCTGTGCTGATATCGGTGTAACCTTATAGTAATATGAGGCTGGGTCAGACATGTTAAACTCTGAAAAATATGAAAGTTTCTGTGCAAATGTTTTTGAACTGCTTTTCGGCGGTGTTGTGCAATGTTCCCATTGGTGGTATGTGAAAACATTTCTGGGATTAGCAGATTTGTGCAAAAAATGATGACCATAATGTTGATAGCAATACATTGTGTTGAAATCTGATGTGTCTTCCAACATTTCATTATTAGAAAAGGCAGCAGATTGTTCTAAATCAGATAACATATTATTCACAGTTTCATAATCCCAATCATCTGAGAATGTACTAGAGGTAATGATGTCATTTAAGGATATTTTAAATAAATGTGGTATTTTTAAAAGTTTGGTCGGAACAAATATATCATAATCAACCTTGTCCCATACTATACCATCAGGTATAGGAACTGCTGTAATGTTCACTGATGACAAGTCTCTTTGTTCACGATGTGATGAAAGGTGAGGTTTCAGAATCAGATTCACTTTTGATGCTGCAGAGCTTTGTCTTAGATAAGTTCCATTAATAAGCATACTGAAAACAGTTACTAAGCCTAACCAGAAAAGAAAGAAAAGTATCCCGGTGATTACCCAAAGTTCTATCCAAGGTGATACCAGGTATGTCTGTTTAAGAAAGATGAAAAAGTCTTTGATTTGCTGGTGACGCGTTTTTTGGGCTGGCAACGTTTCAAGTTCACTTGGATCCAATGAAAACATATCGAAGTCGATGAAATAGCCAGATGCAGTTCGATCTATTTTTGGTAGGTCTGCAGGTTTTGTTGAACTTGTAGATGGCTCTTGTTGAGGCATGTTGATGTAGACATCAGTGTTTGGTCAAATAGAAATTTGTCTTTCATTTTGATTTTGAATTTGAGTTTGAACTTCAGTTTCAAGAGGAACGAGTTCAATGGCATTATTGCATAGTCCATCATTCCGTGCTGGGGACTCTTCGAACGTGATGAGTCTTTCTGTTTGAACTACCTGTATAGTAGCGAGAGGAGGGCGTCGGCTACTCAGGAGTCCACGAGGCCTACTATTCAGTATCGGCCACATAGTGTGGTTTTATCAGGTCAATGGAGACAAATCTTTTCTCCTTTTTTCTGGCAAGAGGTGGCAGAAGTACAGTGCTTGTTCCTTCAACTGCCAGGACAGGTACAGGCTTTCTGTATGATGGCCCTAATTATTTTTTGTCCACTATTTTTTCTCTGACCAGATCCCCGACTTTAGGGACCCAGACAGGTCTTGCCGTGACTGACTTGACTTCCCCAGTGGCGGTCCGCTTTACCTGGACATTGCTTTGTAGTGCCCTGGATTCAATCAGATCCTGTAAAACAGCCAAACGTTTATGGCTGTCAAAAGGTTTTTCATCCGCCACTGTGCCTTCACAATAAAGATCAGGTACCCACATTCTCGTCCCAAATAGGACCTCATAAGGAGTGATACCCCCTAGAGAACTTCTTGGCATATTGTTTAATGCTCTTTGTACTCCATATAAATGTTTGACCCAACTACCACCCGAACCTAATACTCCAGCTGTTAAAGATTGCTTTAAGTCCCGGTTTTTCCTCTCCACAACCGAACTTCCCTCGGGATGGTACGGAGAGTAGTACCGCAATGCTACACCTAAACCCCCCATGGCTTCCTTGTAAGCCCAAGAGCTAAACGGGGGCCACGGACAGAATGTAATGTGCCAATTGCGTATGTCCCTATAAAGACTCGCAAAACTTTGATAACAGTTCGAGCGTCAGCCGAGCGCTGGGGCCACACCCATAGAAATCTCGAGCAGGAATCCACTGCAACCATGATATACTTGTGAGCCCCTTCAGATTGTAAGGGGCCGCAGTGGTCCAAATAAACACACGTGAGTGGTTTGTCTGATATCAGTAATGGTGTCTGCACTGGACGTGTTATGGTGGAGCCTTTCTTCTGCTGACAGATGTTGCATTTCAAGACATAGTCTTTAGTCTGCCTTCTTAGCCCTGGCCACCAGTAGCGTTGTTTCAATAGAGAAACAGTAGCAGAAACTCCTGCGTGTGCAGAACCAATACCCTTGTGTGCTGCTAGAATTAATCCTAACCTTCGATCAATATTTGGTATTACTCTATCCCCCACTCCAGGAATTTGAGCAAATGGAATATTGTTTGCATCTAACCTGTAGGAGTACTTGAGTGGAAACTTTTTTGGTACCGCCGAGTTATTGCTTGTGGCAGTAATTGCAACCATATTCTCACCATCAATTCTCGTTTTTGAACGAGTGATTGCAGCTATGGAAGCCGTGCATACAGCTCCATTTGCGGCTTCATCAGCCAATGAATTCCCTTCAATGTGAACTCCATCATGTTGATGACTCAGTGTGTGTATCACGTGAGCTCTCTGTAGTTCATTTTTCAACTCCACTACCTGTTCCCATAGCGTTTTGTGCTTAATTGTGCCACCTTTTGTATCTTTGAACCCATTCTGACTCCAGTGGTGTAAGTACTCATTGTACGACTGTACACAGTAAAATGAATCATACACAATTAGTGTGGGGAATTCTAGATCCATATTTACCAGTGCCAGTAACAGAGCTTTTAATTCTGCTAGCTGCGCCGTGCAATCTCCTAGAGATTGTGTTTTAGTACAACTTGGATGAAATTTTCCATCCTGCATGGGTCCTTTAACGATTGCGTATGCGGCGCTGTATTGTTGTTTTCTTCCAATGGCCGGCTGAGCAGATCTGTCAGTGTAAATTATTTATTCATACTGATCTAGAGGCATTATTTCATTCGGGAGAGGATATTCTTGTTCATATAGCAGGAATGCTTGTGTCTTTAGACTTGGGTCGTACCTGTATTCTACGTCTGTTGCAGTGAGAGAATTAGCCCATTGTATCCATCTCGGATGTAAGGGTTTTGCGTTAGGGACGCTTGCCTTTGTTGCAGCCTCTAAGGCTGGTACTGGAGTCACGACAATTATTCGTTTCCCCTGAGCTAGTGCTCTTTCTCTCACTACGGCAGTCTGTACCGCTGTCAGAATGTTTTCTGTTGATGCGAAACGCATCTCAGCATTTGTGTGCAAATGTGACTTGTATGCTATTAGTACTATTTCACCTTCATTGTATGTTAGGTAGGTGTCCCCTGATTGACCCGCAACTATATTGTCAATCAGGGGACACCTGATTGACAATATAGTTTGTCCACATGCATGAATGTCCACTAGGTTGTGGACATTCATGCATGTTTTTAAGTGTTTAGACACTATCATGCCCGCTTGTAGGGAACGTAGGATATCTGCATGTTCCTGTGTCCATTGCCTAACTGAAAAATCGGGTCTTATTAGATCGTAGAAAGGTTTAACCCTTTCTGCGTAATCCAAAATGTATGTTCTGCCAAAATTCAGGAATCCCAGTATTGATTGTAAATTTTTCAATGTTTTTGGAGGTTGGAGCAGCGCGCACTTTTCTAAAAATTTAGCTGCTAAGCTTTTCCCTTCACTTGAGAGCTAATATCCCCGAATTATGACATTAAGGTGGGCTATCTTTGATTTTTTAAAGTTGAATTTGTAGCCCTCAGAGGCGAATCCCAATATTATGGTGTTCACCCTGGTCAAGTGTTCCACTAGGTCATCATCCGTCAGATAAATATCATCCACATAGGACAATGCCTCTTCATCCAGATTTTGAAGTAATTCAGTTACTCTGGCTGAGAACAACCCCGGGCTGTTCTTATACCCCTGGGGGAGTCAACAAAATTGCCGCTGGGAGCCTAACGCGGAGAATGCTGTTAAATACCTGCTTTCAGGCACTATATTTTGGCAGAAGAATCCATTTGAGATGTCTAGTGTAGTTTTATAATTTTTCCGCACAATGTTATTCATTAATGCGGCACTGCGTGCATTTTGTACTGCAAATGTTTTTGTGCAAGTGTTTAAATGTCTGTAATCCAAAACTAGACGATATGAGTTGTCAGGTTTCATTACGGGAAACAAAGGATTATTCATTTGAGAGGTGCAAGTTTCAATCACCCCTTGGTATTCAAGTTGATCTAAGATCTCCCTGACCTGTTTTTTACCTTCTTGCTTTATTGATTACTGTCTCTGTGGAGTCGGAGTAGTTTTCAAAGGTATTATGTGGTGGGTTGAATCCTCATCCCATCCTACATGGTTGCAATATAATGCAGGGGCTAGGGCCACGACCTACTCCCGTATGTATGTGTATTTTAGATATTTGGGAACAGGGTCGGAAAAAGCTGGCAAAATTACTGTTTCCCCCCAGGGCAATCCATGACAAACGCTGGCGGCCAATCTTGTTCAGCTAAAAGAATGTCATAGCCAAACGTCAAGTTCTCCCAAAAGAGACCTCTAACTTTCCTGGGATTGTCCCCTTCCATCTGGAGTGTTATCTCATATAACTTATGTGGGACGCTTACCCTAGTATCAGGTGTTTCCACCGTGATATAATCATTCAAGTGTGCTATCACCAGAAATTCCATCAAGTTCTGGCGAGCTATTGTTACTTCTGCTGCACTGTCTAGCATCGGCAGAGCCCATTCCCTGTTCAGTAGTCGAGTCCTCAGAATTCTGGGCATGTCTGATCTTCAGACCTGCAGCCTTCTTCTTTTTGAACTGTGGTTTTGGTTTAGGTTTTTCTTCTTTTTTGGAAGTATAGTCTGGAGCGTGCTGCTTGTCTCTGGACTTTGTACGCACTTCATGTCTGTCTGACCGTCCTTCCCTCTCAGAGTTTTCGTTGAACCCTGAAAGGAACGAGAGGAACGTGTATCAGTATCCAGATACTTGTCAGGTTTCCTAATATTGTCCCTATTCCTAAGGTTGTACCTCCTTTCGGAGGCCTCCTGTGGAGGAGATCTACCTCTGGATTGAGATCTGTTTTCTTCATTCTTTTGTTTTTTGTTATTGTCCCACTTCTTCTTAGAAGAATCAGGTGCCTGCTTGAAGGTGTCCTTCTCTGGACCACCCATCAGCTGAGGTTTTACTGCTTTACCCCCCAAACTGTCTCTGCCTACTTCTGCATACGCAGTTTCAATTATTTTTGGTAGTTCATGTTCCTGTAAAGGACTGAACTCCCTTAGGCGTTGACGGATTGCCACTGATGCTGCTTCCCCCTTAATATTTGCTAATATTATAGCCGATACCTAGGCAAAATTACCAAGTAATTTCATCCCTAAATTTAGGGCAGGTTCTGTTCTGTACTCATTCTTTATTTGTCTTAATATAGCTGGTATTACTGCTAATGACGGGATACCATGTGTTCTGGTATATATGGCAGCGAAAACTGTACCCCAAGAGGTACAATCCTCTATCTGTGCTGTTATCCCCATGGGCAAGCAGATTGTTAACATTCTGTGTTTTTCAAATGGGCTTGTATTCGGGAATACTGCTTCCAGCTGTGTTATTTTTTAAGCTACCCAGAATGGCATTTGTTCATGTTTTGCAGGCATTTTACCCATTACTGCGTGTAATGTTTGTAGTGTGATTTTAGTTGTTGAATTCTGAACTGGACTTGTTATTGTAGCCGTTGCTGGCTGAACCGTGAGTGTCCTCATCACGAACTGTGTCATATTTCTGTACAGTTTTATCAGTTCTTTGTGAAGTATAAGTAAGTCTCCTCCTGGCATTGTTTCAATGTCAGGATGTGGTGTGTAGGCTGCTAATATTGGCCATGTTGCTCCCTCTCTTCCGAGCGGACCGAGTCTTACTCTATTTCGTGTATGAGGGAGGGGGCCTTTAAACCAGCATACGTGTTCCTGGTAAGTTAGTGGAACTTCAATGTCCTCATAGGGACAATATTCGTCCGGTATTTCATCTTCTGTGTAGTAATGAAATGTTTTTGTTCTTGCATTCGCAACTGGGAATGTAACCCATGAATAGAATACCTCTGTTTTATATGATTTGTGCACCTCAATCACGAATGCCACTTGTCCACCCCTGGATGTTAGACCATGTGCATCTAGTTTTATGGTGACGACATTCCTAACATTTTCTGTAATGTGAATTGCGTCTGCATCTTCTTCTCCGGCTGAGAGGTGTAGATCTTGTACTATGTTATCTCTTTCCTCAGTCATTGTTTTAGTAAAGAAGAGCTTTCCAAGGGAACTAAGATAAGGTGTTATGCACAATTTAGGAACACCGTGTCCTTCAAGCTTGGTTAACCAACAGCCAATAAATAGGATTTTTCCTACTCAGCTGTGGCGGAGTTTTGTACCCTCCCACTCCAGACGTCTCTGGGGAAATGTGAGTAGGGGTCTCTGAGAATAGCACGACTGAACTACTCAGATTTGACTGTTAAATAAGTACCCAACCAACGTTGGCGGTGCCATGTAGTGTAGTTCCTATAAAAACTTATACAGGATCTGCGAGTTCGGACAACATACACTGTAGGACTGGTGTCAGACTGATTCTAAACACCCCCACTGGGTATGTTGGCCTTCTGTATCAGCTAGCTCACAGTACCACTAGAATCTCCTCTTACCAAGGAGAGAATAGTTTTCGGCAACCATCGAACATGACAACCCTGATCCCTCAGGACCGTGGAAACAGTTTACTACTTTTCGCTCAGTCACTCGTGCTCAGAGAGATACACAGAATAAACGGTCTGGACGTTTTTCAATAAGCATTTATTGAACAGTCGTTATTCTAGTGTAAAATAGATGAGCTGTAACAACCACTAGACAGTAACAGATATAAATGATTAGAAGCACTAGGAAAGTAAAAGGATGATAGAGTTCTACCATCTTGCAATAATCATGAATACATACGAGTATATAAAATTTATGATCATAAAAGGTGCGTACTCCTCTGATGCCTCCCTAACTAGATGTACCTAAGTGTACCTAGCATGTGTGTAGGTGTTAAACCAAGAATCCCTCTAGGATAAAGTCAACCCCATTACCTGGATTGAGAGACTGTGGGACCCCGTCCTGGTCTCGGGTTGGACACCCCGCAAGGGATGTTAGACCACTGCGAGCTGGAGTATCTGCATGCAGGAACCTCAGCGTCTCTGGTCAGTGTGTCGGCCGGGAAGTCTCGGTCTCCTCTGTCTATCTTAGCAAGATGTGATGTATATATACCCATAGGTCTCCCTGGGGGTTCTACCTCACTGTATTACTTTGTCGGACTTAAAATGATGTCGGGAATGAACTTTGTACATAGATATTATACAGGAGATGGTAGTCCTGCTGTGCTTCCAAGAATCCTCATGCATAATGTATGAGGTTTTTACCAGGGAAAATCCCACGTTCTGTGTGCAGTGTCGTTTCTAGGTAAAAGGTCAGTCCCTAACAACCGTTATGTATGTAATGTAGGGGAGAATATAGGTGAAGGGTTGTGATGTTACCTGAGCCTATATTAAGGGTACCTATATGGAATATAACACCACGATACCCCTGGAGTCGATATTGAGTAGTACAATCGTAATTCTCTACTTGCCTATATTTATCTGCCTCCACTAAATTTTGGTTCTCGGTATTCGCCCTAAGATATCTTTACAGCACAGTATTTTTGTGTTCGATATTCTGTCCTCAATATTCTTCTACCATGATACCCAGGAGTCGATATTGAGCAGTACAATTGTAAGTCTATACGTGCCTATATGTATCTACCTCTACTATATTTTGGTTCTCGGTATTCGCCCTAAGATATCTTTACAGCACAGTATTTTTGTGTTCGATATTCTGTCCTCAATATTCTTCTACCACGATACTACGGGAGTCGATATTGAGTAGTCCAATCGTAAGTCTACACTTGCCTATATTTATCTGCCTCCACTATATTTTGGTTCTCGGTATTCGCCCTAAGATATCTTTACAGCACAGTAGTTTTGTGTTCGATATTCTGACATATCGCCAATGAGGGGGGGTGGGATAACAAACATCAAGTTATTGAAACTGTCCAGCTATAAAGGGCTTTAAATCTGTGATTGCCTGAGGTCCAAGCCTTAGAGGGATGAGGAATCCTCAGATCAGGTTTGAGGAAGTCAAGCTCCTAGCTGTGTGGGATGCAGACAAACAATCCTGTGAGAGGTCAAACACAGGCATGCAAAGACCAGTGTTTTGAGACCCCACACTGTGTTGTGTCGATAAGTCGCAGTAAGAGACTCTCAGGGAACACATTTACACCGGTCCTTGGATTTGCCCTGTGGGTGATATGAGGGGTGGGGCTTACGCAAAGGACACTGGACGGCAGAGCCTCACTACCTCAGGGTGAGGTGGACAGGGTTTGTAGTAACATGTTCAACAAATTCACTAAGAAACTGTAAAAAAATGCTTTCTTCCATTGTGTACCTTTTGTGGTTTTAGTACTAAATTAGTTTGCAAAGTGCATATGATTTCATTTTGTCTTAAATGTGTTTGTGATTACATTTCGAATTACAATTCATAAAATTAATAATAATTGTAGTGATGTTGAAAATAAATGTCTGCTTCTCCTCCGTGGGTGGAACTTTGGGTTGTGTCAGTTTGTAGGCGTTAGGGGCGTCAAGTGTTCCAGAGGCAGGTGGGCTAGGTGGGAAGTCATTTGTGGAAATCATTAAATGAAACACGCCCACATTTTGGAGGGAACTTGAATATTTACAAATCTTTTGCTGTATTTTCCATTTTTCACTGCAGGTTCCACACTGGCAAACACCACCGCACCTGGCATAATGACCACTGCAGTGACAAGTGGCAGTACCAACTCAACCACAGCAATGTCTGCCATGGCCAGCACCACCACAACAATGACAAGCATGACCAACACAACCACGTCAATAACTGGCATGACCAATGCAACAACACCAATGACAGGCATGACCAATGCAACAACACCAATGACTGGAATGACCAACGCAACCACATCAACGAGTGGCATGACTAACGCAACCATGGCAATGGGTAGCACCATGAATACCACCACACCAATGACAGGCATGACTAATGCAACCACACCAATGAGCAACACAATGAACACCACCACACCAATGACAGGCATGACTAATGCAACCACACCAATGAGCAACACAATGAACACCACCACACCAATGACAGGCATGACTAATGCAACCACACCATTGAGCAACACAATGAACACCACCACACCAATGACAGGCATGACTAATGCAACCACACCAATGAGCAACACAATGAACACCACCACACCAATGACGGGCATGACTAATGCAACCACACCAATGAGCAACTCAATGAACACCACCACACCAATGACAGGCATGACTAATGCAACCACACCAATGAGCAACACAATGAACACCACCACACCAATGACAGGCATGACTAATGCAACCACACCAATGAGCAACACAATGAACACCACCACACCAATGATGGGGATGACTAACGCAACCACACCAATGAGCAACACAATGAACACTACCACACCAATGACAGGCATGACTAATGCAACCACACCAATGAGCAACACAATGAACACCACCACACCAATGACGGGCATGACTAATGCAACCACACCAATGAGCAACACAATGAACACCACCACACCAATGACGGGGATGACCAACGCAACCACACCAATGAGCAACACAATGAACACCACCACACCAATGACAGGCATGACTAATGCAACCACACCAATGAGCAACACAATGAACACCACCACACCAGTGACGGGGATGACCAACGGAACCACACCAATGAGCAACACAATGAACACCACAACACCTATGACGGGGACGACCAATGCAACCACACCAATGACAGGCACTGTAAACGACACCAGAGGTATGTAAATGCAGTTCAGAAGAAGTAATCAATGAAAAACCCCAATGACACTGATGAATTTGTTTGTATTTTAGGGAGCTTATTTAATTTGTTTTCATTGCATTGTTTGTCACCTCAACTTGTATGTATGTGTGTTTTAATATAGACCAAGGGGCCGAGTCACAAAGGGACTCTGCACTTGTGGCAGAGGCCCCACAGTTATGGCGAGGGGGCCCGCATACGTGGCGGGGGGCCCACAATGGGTGATTACTGTGGTACGGGGGACCTGCCATGACTGTGGGGCCTCTGCCATGATTTCATAGGCCTTTGTCAATCGGGCCCAAGAGTATATTCATCAAAGCAAAATAGAGCTGTAGAAGGTAGAGGAAGGATACAATGATGAAGACGAGGTCTCCTAGTTGTATAGGCAGGGTCTTCATCATCATCGGAGGCCAAAGAGTAATAGATGGGTTTCCCTATGGACGACCGGTTCCTGAAAGAGAGGAGTCTTTAGTTCCTTCTGTAAATGTGGATGGAAGGCTCTGGCCAGGTCTACGGTGGGATGGAAGACCCTGTCCCAGGTGCATCTCAGGTGAAGGCTTCCTGTCTGGTCTTCTCCTTCTTGTCCTTCTTTGTCTTGCACCTGAGGATGCAGCTGGTGCAGGAACGCATCGGTCACTAGAGATTGTGATAGCCTCATCCGGTGCAAGGGTAGTGAAGGTCGGTGAGCTGTGGTGCGTGACCTGGTCGTGTTCCCTTGTGTCACTATGTGGGGGACGCTCTCTAGGGGTTTTCAGATGCTAGTCTGGGTGCCCTGCATAGTGGGTGTACAATGCAGGTTGTGAGAATGGCAGCTCTCCCTGGCATGAATAAGTGCACCGTGCTAGTAGTGGGCGGGTGCCTTGGAAATACCCTGCCAGATGGACTAATGACAAGTTATTCACCCCACGTCTCAAGCATTTCAGGCAATGCAATGTTTTCAGACTTTAATGCATTCATTTCTTCTTGCTAGGTTGTGAACCCTTAAATACTGGCCCAAAGAGTGTGATATTCTGTGGGCTGACGGGGAGTACTGACAGGTTAACGTTAAGGTGGGCTGACGGGGAGTACTGAGATGCTAATGCTAAGGTGGGCTGATGGGGAGTACTGAGAGGCTAATGCTAAGGTGGGCTGACAGAGAGTACTGAGAGGCTAATACTAAGGTGGGCTAGCAAACAGTACTGAAAGGTTCAATCAATCAGGATTTATAAAGCGCGGCTAATCACCCGATAGGGAATCCAGGCACTTACAAGTCTCGGAGGCTTATACGAACAGCCAGGTTTTGAGGGCCATTCGGAATTCGGGAAGTGACTTGATGGTCCAGAGGTGCGTGGGAAGACTGTTCCAGGTTTGTGCTGTGATGTGGGAGAAGGAGCGTCCTCCACTTCTGCTTCAGTAGATGCAGGGAGCATGGGCAAGTGAAAGGGAGGCGGAGCGTAGTCTTCTCAATGGTTGGTGGAAGTTCAGGCGGTGGTTATGGTAGGTGGGTCCTTGGTTCTGTAGAGCCTTGTGTGTGAGGGTCAGCAGCTTGAATTGGCACCTCTTCTGTACGGGGAGCCAGAGGAATTGCCTGAGGTGGGGTGTGATGTGGGTTCGTCAGGGAAGGCAGAGGATGAGTCTGGCTGCAGTGTTCTGCATCATCTGAAGTCTCTGTAGAAGGTGTGCGGCAATTCCTGCATAGAATGCATTGCCGTAGTCCGGTCAGCTGGTGATGAGGGCCTGTGTCACAGTGCGCCTTGTGTGTAGGGATAGCCATTTGAAGATCTTACAGGCATGCACAGAGTGAGGAAGCAGGCAGAGGAGACGATGTTGAGCTGTGATTTCATGGTGAGCTTGTTGTCAATGATGATTTTGAGGTGTCTGGCATGGTAAGAGGGTGTGGATGCAGGTCCTAGGTCTGATGGCCACCAGGAGTTGTTCCATGTGTCGCTGCTGTTGCCGAAGATCAGTACTTCCATCTTGTCTGTGTTCAGCTGCAAGCAATTGTTCTCCATCTAGTCGACGACTCTTGTCATGCATCTGTTGAAGTTGGTTCTGGTGGTTGTGGGGTCATCGGTGAATGAGAGGATGAGTTGGGTGTCATCAGTATAGGAACTTATGTTGAAACTGTCAGATCTGACGATGTTGGCCAGCAGGGTCATATATGCATTGAAGAGTGTGGGGCTGAGCCCTGGGGGACACTGCAGGTGATCTCCTTGGGTTCAGAGGTGAAAGGTGGGAGGTGGATCGTCTGGGTTCTTCTGGTGAGGAAGGAGGTGATCCGTCTGAGCGCATCCCCTTGGATGCTGACGTGGAGGAGTCTTTTGATCAGCCTGTGGTGGCAGGGGTGGCCTTAGCGCTGGTGGCGCCCGGAGCGACAATCATTTTTGGCGCCACCACACTCCATGACCGCCTCCTCGAATTCTCTCACTATCACCGGGCAAAAGTGCCCCTCCTCTATCCAATCATGTGTTATTACTAAACACAGCGCCCCCCTGAGGTCAACGCCCCCTTCACAGGTCAGTGCTCAGTGAGGCCACACCGGTAGCACTGCCCTAAAGCCAGACCTGTGGGGTGGGATTCAGTGTCAAAGGCTGCCGAGAGGTCGAGGAGGATCAGAGCTGCTGTTTCTGCTTGGTCAACGAGGGTTCGAATGTCGTCGGTGGCTGCGATCAGGACGGTTTCGGTGCTGTGATTACTGTGCAAGCCATATTGGCAGGCATTCAGTAGCTGGTTCTGCTCCATGTGTGTCATAAGGGAGGTCCCAGGTGGATGGATTTCATGGTGGAGGTGGTGTCCTGGGTGGAGAGGAGGTTCCAGGTAGTCAGTCTCTGGTTTGTGTCAATTGCGGTGGTGACGCATCCGTCGAAGAAAGCCGTAGGTGTGGGTTGGGGTTCGCGGTTTCTGTATATGGTTGCCATCTTGTTGTGGAAGAAGTCGGCGAGGTTGTTGCACAGCTTCTGTCACTGTGAGGGTGTGATTTTGTTTTTGCTGGCAGCCGGGTTGGAGAATTCCATAACGGTGTTGAAAAGTTCCTTAGTGTTGTTTTTTGCTGGTTTTGGAGAGTGCGGCTAGGGATGTCTTCTTTGTGGCCCTCAGCAGGCAGTGGTAGAGGTTGAGGGAGGTCTTGAAGGCTGCTCTGTCGGAGGTGTCCCTGCTGGTGTGCCTTCTCCTCTCCAGCTGTTTGCTGTCTCGTTTCGCTGTTCTGGGTTCTTGGGTGTACCAGCTGGCCTTTTCGGTGGATTTTCTCTGGATGTTTCTCTTGATTCGGGACGATGCTGTCAACGCAATTGGTGACCCAGGCATTGAAGTTCTTCACTCCCTGTTCGAGGGTGGGGGTAGTACCGGGGTTGGAGGTGTTGAGGGCATCCGTCCAGCTGGTCTCTGAGATTTTGTTCCACCTCCGGTGGTGGGCACTGGTCTTCTTGGGGGTGGGTGGCGATGCAGGGGCTGCAGATGTGAAGTGGATGATGGAGTGATCGGTCCATGTGAGTTCTGTGGGGTGGCTGTATTTGACTCAGTTGCTGGAGGTTGCTTAGGGTTGTGGACGATTTGGGTCTAAGGTGGGCTGGCAGAGAGTACTGAGAAGTTAACGCTAAGGAGGTCTGACTGCAGGCTCCCCCCTTACCTTTGGAACCCCGGCACACGCAATCAGCTGTGCGTCAGTACACCCATGAAGGTTCATATGTGGACACACAAGTAGAGAGCAGCTGTTTCTATAGGGTGTTCACAAAAATAAACAAGAAAGCTGTGATGCACCGAGGCCACCCTGGGTACCTGGAGCGGAAGAGCCGGTCTCGGAAGGTGTTCACTAAAGATAACAACATTCCAGGAAACAAGACACTCTCCTCAGGAATATCCAGAGGTTCTGACCTGGAAGCCGCCCAGCGGTCTGACAGGTTCTCACTTACCCCATAGAGCATCCCTAATCACACGTCGACACTTGCAACCGACTACTGCGCTCCATCACTACTAGCAACTGGGGCTCCATGTCACGACAGGCGCTCCTGCAATACCAGTGCTGTTTTGAAATAATTCAGGAAGCAAGTGCCTAGAAGCACAGCTCTGCAGTGGCGCCTTTGAAATCGGTGACTGGATGGCCACCAATTGTTTAAAATTGAATTCCGGTAAGACAGAGGTCTTACTTTTTGGTGCCCATACTAATTTCTGGTCTCCTAATTTATGGCCTTTGGAGCTGGGTCCACTACCAACGCCAGTAACTAAGGTGAAGAATTTGGGAGTCACATTTGACTCTAAGCTCTCGTTTGAAAGTCATGTTAATCAGGTCACTTCTCTTTCTTTCTACACGTTAAAGCTTTTGAGGAAAATTCTCCCATACATTCCAGCTGAGCTACGTAAACTAGTGGTTTCAGCACTTGTTCTGTCTAGAGCCGATTATTGTAATGGGCTTTTTATCAATCTTCGAAAAAAGTGCTTGTCCAAACTACAGGTTGTGCAGAATGCTGCGGCACGACTCCTGTTGAATATACCAAAACACAAATCTGTTTCATGGGCGCTTAAAGATCTACATTGGCTGCCTGTAAAGAGACGAATTGAGTTCAAGGCTCTTTGCATTGCTTTTAAAGCCACACATGACATAAGGCCTGGTTTCCTAACACGGAATCTACAGCCTTATATCCCAGTTTGTCATCTTCGTTCATCTTTTGCCCATAACCTGATTGTTCCAAGGGTCAAAAAATATTCCTGGGGTGGAAGAAGTTTTTTGGTAGGCACAACCAAACATTGGAACTCTCTTCCAATGAGGCTGAAACAAGAAACCCACCCGTTGGCCTTCAGGAAGGCGTTGAAGACATGGTTGTTCAGTCTCTATGGTGCTTTTGAACCATTTAGTTTTATCCTGTCTGATGAGCAAGCGCCTTGCCACCCTCGGATTAATGCCTCGCGCTCTATAAATCTCCTTTTCAATTCATTCATTTCAAATACGCCGAACCTAATAGCACCAGCTTCTGCCCAAAGGAAAATGTGGAAAGTCCACTGTGTATCCAGTGGCGGCACGGATGGGAGTCTTCGTTGGTCTTCTGCAGGTCACCGGTCTGCACAAAGATGGGCTTTTAACAGGAAGTGGGCTGAGCGCTGGTCATCAACGAGCCCAGTGTGGCTGAGCAAAGGCTTACTCCGAAAGCGCTACTGGTGAATTTCCACCATCCCCCACTCCCCTCCCACGACCGGGTCGAGCCATTCTCTGATTCTTCCCTGCTCGTTAAGCAAAATCAACAGCATTTAGAAAATTCTGTGAGATGACAGAATATTTTTGTATGTTGTGTTCTTATATATACGCATGGAAATGTGGTATTGACAAGTATTGACAACCTTCGCCCACAAAGAGATTTGCCAACGATTCCGTGAAATTCTCTAATAACTGGTAAAGAAAATTGTCTGTATTTTGGGTAATTTCACCCAGGCTTATTGGGCGGATGCCCCTCCTCGCTGCCCACACGCGTGGTTGCACAAACTCCATACAGTAAAGGCACCTTTCTCCATATATGAGGCCTAAAGGAGAGACAGAGACGAAGGCTCCTAGACTGTGGGAATAAACAGATCAGACGGCCCAGCAGAGCCCACAGGGGCGCGGGGGAAATGTCTTCCTATGTCCATAAACGTCATTATTGGTACCATTTCGGTATGACGTAGTTTGCAGTCTTGGCACCCTCTCAAGGCACCCACGTGTAGCGCTGCCCTAGCTTGACCATCACCCTACTCCACTGCCCTTAGTCCTGTTACACTACAAGTTCCTGCCACATCCGGAGGCGAGAATAGAAGCATCTCCTGACCATGTCCATGTCGTGCCCACAGGTTGGCACTAAGCCGCGCGACGCGACAGTCCATGTGGAAGGAAGGCTGCCCCACAATGCCCTGCTCCCAGTGGGCCGGTCCCATGGACTCTATGCTCCTCCACCTCGGAGCAGTGAACGGTGGGCTTCCAGCCTCCGACCTTTCCACTGCCCATGGCTTTCCTCCTCGACACCTATCTGGGTCATCCCCGTGACGTCACTGGGCAGCATGTTGATGTTCAGGCCCTTCCCAGCGAAAGACAAACATGCAAAGAAACCCGGCCCTGGTGCTGATTGGAGGGAGGGATCGTTAGGGTGGGGCTGACTCACGAAACACCTGGAGAAGCACAGAAGAAAAGGCGCCAGGCGTCCGTGGGCATCACCAGCTGTGGCAGCAGAGCAGGAGAGGCTGGGTATCCTGTGGAACCAGAGCAGGAGATACTTTGTATCCTTTGGCACCTGGGGAGGAGACACTTTGTAACCTGTGGCCCCTGAACAGGAGATACTTTGAAACCTGTGGCCCCAGAGCAGGGGATACTTTGCATCCTGTGGCACCAGAGCAGGAGATACTTTGTATCTTGTGGCACCAGGGCGGGAGATACTTTGTAACCTGTGGCACCAGAGCAGGAGATACTTTGTATCCTGTGGCACCAGAGCAGGAGATACTTTGCATCCTGTGGCACCAGAGCAGGAGATACTTTGTATCTTGTGGCACCAGAGCGAAAGATACTTTGTCTCCTGGGGCACCAGAGCAGGAGATACTTTGCATCCTGTGGCACCAGAGCAGGAGATACTTTGTATCCTGTGGCCCCAGAGCAGGAGATACTTTTTATCCTGTGGCACCAGAGCAGGATATACTTTGTATCCTGTGGCACCAGAGCGAAAGATACTTTGTCTCCTGGGGCACCAGAGCAGGGGATACTTTGCATCCTGTGGCACCAGAGCAGGATATATTTTGTATCCTGTGGCACCAGAGCGGGATATACTTTGTATCCTGTGGCACCAGAGCGAAAGATACTTTGTCTCCTGGGGCACCAGAGCAGGGGATACTTTGCATCCTGTGGCACCAGGGCGGGAGATACTTTGTAACCTGTGGCACCAGAGCAGGATATACTTTGTATCCTGTGGCACCAGACCAGGAGATACTTTGTATCCTGTGGCACCAGAGCAGGAGATACTTTTTATCCTGTGGCACCAGAGCAGGATATACTTTGTATCCTGTGGCACCAGAGCGAAAGATACTTTGTCTCCTGGGGCACCAGAGCAAGAGATACTTTGTATCCTGTGACGCCTCAGCTGGCATCCGTGTGGAAGATATTTGTACAACCTCCAGCATCCAAGCAGAAGACGTGTCCAGCTGCATTTGTTGATTTAAGTCCAGCCTCTACCATCTTGAGGTTGTTGGTGGGAGTGAAGCCCCCCCCCCCCTCCCCGAGCCGGCTGGTTGGAAGTTCAGAATCCCGACCCCAAAGACCAGCTGCGGGTGACAAGAGGGACCCATCTTCAGCAGGAAGGGCCACTTTCTGAACCAACCTCCAGGTGGCAGGTGGGAACAACTCTCTCCGAGACACAGCACCCCATCAACCAACCTCCAGGTGACCGGAAGTAAACCTTCTCTGGCAGACACAGCACCCCCTGAACCAACCTCCAGGTGACCGGAAGTAAACCTTCTCTGGCAGACACAGCACCCCCTGAACCGACCTCCAGGTGACAGGTGGGAACAACTCCAACTCTCTGCCAGACACAGCACCTCCTCAACCAACCTCCAGGTGACAGGTCGGGACCCTACTCCACCGTAGACACCGCCTCCCAAGCCAACCTCCAGGTGACAGGTGGAGACCTCTGTCCAGCAGACGCACCGCCCCAGAGCTTCTCTTCAGCGGGGCAGCGGGCACCCTTCTTTGAAAGACTCTCAGACCTCCCACCACGTATTTGCTCCTCCCACCAGCCATGAAGGTGGCACAGGTGACCTCGGCTCTGAGCGTGGGGCTCTCCCTCCTCATCCTCTCCCTGCAGGTGCCAGGTGAGACCACTCTCATGCTGTCTTGGGTGGGTGCTGGGTGAGACCACTCTTGCGCTGTCTTACACGGGTGCCAGGTGAGACCACTGTCGTGTTGTCTTATATGGGTGCCAGGTGAGGCCACTCTTCTGCTGTCTAGGGTGGGTTCCAGGTGAGACCCCTCTTGTGCTGTCTTGGGTGGGTGCCGGGTAAGATCACTCTCATGCTGTCTTGGGTGGGTGCCGGGTGAGACCACTCTCGCACTGTCTTGGGTGGGTGCCAGGTGAGACCACTCGTGTGCTGTCTAGGGTGGGTGCCGGGTGAGACCACTCTTGTGCTGTCCAGGGTGGGGAATCTGTTCTGTATTGCGGTTTGTACAGTTTCTGTGACTCCCAGTGGTTCTCGGGTGTTTCTGTGACTCCCAGTGGTTCTCGGGTGTTCCTGTGACTCCCAGTGGTTCTCGGGTGCTCCTGTGACTCCCAGTGGTTCTTGGGTGTTCCTGCGTATCCCAGTGGTTCTCGGGTGTTCCTGTGACTCCCAGTGGTTCTCAGGTGCTCCTGTGACTCCCAGTGGTTCTCGGGTGTTCCTGTGACTCCCAGTGGTTCTGGGGTGTTCCTGTGACTCCCAGTGATTCTCGGGTGTTCCTGCGACTCCCAGTGGTTCTCGGGTGTTTCTGTGACTCCCAGTGGTTCTCGGGTGTTCCTGTGACTCCCAGTGGTTCTCGGGTGTTCCTGTGACTCCCAGTGGTTCTCGGGTGCTCCTGTGACTCCCAGTGGTTCTCGGGTGCTCCTGAGACTCCCAGTGGTTCTCGGGTGTTTCTGTGACTCCCAGTGGTTCTCGGTGCTCCTGTGACTCCCAGTGGTTCTCGGGTGTTCCTGTGACTCCTAGTGGTTCTCTGGTGTTTCTGTGACTCTCAGTGGTTCTCGGGTGTTCCTGTGACTCCCAGTGGTTCTCGGGTGTTCCTGCGACTCCCAGTGGTTCTCGGGTGCTCCTGCGACTCCCAGTGGTTCTCGGGTGTTTCTATGACTCCCAGTGGTTCTCGGGTGCTCCTGTGACTCCCAGTGGTTCTCGGGTGTTCCTGTGACTCCCAGTGGTTCTCGGGTGTTCCTGTGACTCCCAGTGGTTCTCGGGTGCTCCTGTGACTCCCAGTGGTTCTTGGGTGTTCCTGCGACTCCCAGTGGTTCTCGGGTGCTCCTGTGACTCCCAGTGGTTCTCGGGTGTTTCTGTGACTCCCAGTGGTTCTCGGGTGTTCCTGTGACTCCCAGTGGTTCGCGGGTGCTCCTGTGACTCCCAGTGGTTCTCAGGTGTTTCTGTGACTCCCAGTGGTTCTCGGGTGTTCCTGTGACTCCCAGTGGTTCTCGGGTGCTCCTGTGACTCCCAGTGGTTCTCGGGTGTTTCTGTGACTCCCAGTGGTTCTCTGGTGTACCTGTGACTCCCAGTGGTTCTCGGGTGTTCCTGCGACTCCCAGTGGTTCTCTGGTGCTCCTGTGACTCCCAGTGGTTCTCGGGTGTTCCTGCGACTCCCAGTGGTTCTCAGGTGCTCCTGAGACTCCCAGTGGTTCTCGGGTGTTTCTGTGACTCCCAGTGGTTCTCGGTGCTCCTGTGACTCCCAGTGGTTCTCGGGTGTTCCTGTGACTCCTAGTGGTTCTCTGGTGTTTCTGTGACTCTCCAGTGGTTCTCGGGTGTTCCTGTGACTCCCAGTGGTTCTCGGGTGTTCCTGCGACTCCCAGTGGTTCTCGGGTGCTCCTGCGACTCCCAGTGGTTCTCGGGTGTTTCTATGACTCCCAGTGGTTCTCGGGTGCTCCTGTGACTCCCAGTGGTTCTCGGGTGTTCCTGTGACTCCCAGTGGTTCTCGGGTGTTCCTGTGACTCCCAGTGGTTCTCGGGTGCTCCTGTGACTCCCAGTGGTTCTTGGGTGTTCCTGCGACTCCCAGTGGTTCTCGGGTGCTCCTGTGACTCCCAGTGGTTCTCGGGTGTTTCTGTGACTCCCAGTGGTTCTCGGGTGTTCCTGTGACTCCCAGTGGTTCGCGGGTGCTCCTGTGACTCCCAGTGGTTCTCAGGTGTTTCTGTGACTCCCAGTGGTTCTCGGGTGTTCCTGTGACTCCCAGTGGTTCTCGGGTGCTCCTGTGACTCCCAGTGGTTCTCGGGTGTTTCTGTGACTCCCAGTGGTTCTCTGGTGTACCTGTGACTCCCAGTGGTTCTCGGGTGTTCCTGCGACTCCCAGTGGTTCTCGGGTGCTCCTGTGACTCCCAGTGGTTCTCGGGTGTTCCTGCGACTCCCAGTGGTTCTCAGGTGTTTCTGTGACTCCCAGTGGTTCTCGGGTGTTCCTGTGACTCCCAGTGGTTCTCGGGTGCTCCTGTGACTCCCAGTGGTTCTCGGGTGTTTCTGGGACTCCCAGTGGTTCTCGGGTGTTCCTGTGACTCCCAGTGGCTAGCGGGTGCTCCTGTGACTCCCAGTGGTTCTCGGGTGTTCCTGTGACTCCCAGTGGTTCTCGGGTGTTCCTGTGACTCCCAGTGGCTAGCGGGTGCTCCTGTGACTCCCAGTGGTTCTCGGGTGCTCCTGTGACTCCCAGTGGTTCTCGAGTGTTCCTGTGACTCCCAGTGTTCCTGAGACTCCCAGTGGTTCTCGGGTGTTTCTGTGACTCCCAGTGGTTCTCGGGTGCTCCTGTGACTCCCAGTGGTTCTCGGGTGTTCCTGTGACTCCCAGTGGTTCTCGGGTGTTTCTGTGACTCCCAGTGGTTCTCGGGTGTTTCTGTGACTCCCAGTGGTCCTCGGGTGTTCCTGTGACTCCCAGTGGTTCTCGGGTGTTCCTGTGACTCCCAGTGGTTCTCGGGTGTTCCTGAGACTCCCAGTGGTTCTCGGGTGTTCCTGAGACTCCCAGTGGTTCTCGGGTGTTTCTGTGACTCCCAGTGGTTCTCGGGTGTTCCTGTGACTCCCAGTGGTTCTCGGGTGTTCCTGTGACTCCCAGTGGTTCTCGGGTTTTTCTGTGACTCCCAGTGGTTCTCGGGTGTTTCTGTGACTCCCAGTGGTCCTCGGGTGTTCCTGTGACTCCCAGTGGTTCTCGGGTGTTCCTGTGACTCCCAGTGGTTCTCGGGTGTTCCTGAGACTCCCAGTGGTTCTCGGGTGTTCCTGAGACTCCCAGTGGTTCTCGGGTGTTCCTGAGACTCCCAGTGGTTCTCGGGTGTTTCTGTGACTCCCAGTGGTTCTCGGGTGTTCCTGTGACTCCCAGTGGTTCTCGGGTGTTCCTGTGACTCCCAGTGGTTCTCGGGTTTTTCTGTGACTCCCAGTGGTTCTCGGGTGTTTCTGTGACTCCCAGTGGTCCTCGGGTGTTCCTGTGACTCCCAGTGGTTCTCGGGTGTTCCTGTGACTCCCAGTGGTTCTCGGGTGTTCCTGAGACTCCCAGTGGTTCTCGGGTGTTCCTGAGACTCCCAGTGGTTCTCGGGTGTTCCTGAGACTCCCAGTGGTTCTCGGGTGTTTCTGTGACTCCCAGTGGTTCTCGGGTGTTCCTGTGACTCCCGTCACACACTAGAAACATCTCACTTTGTTTGTCGGTGGCAGAGTCGGACTGTCCTTGGCACCTGATGCCAAGAGGTGCCAAGGGGTGAAGCTTCTGTGCACCAGCACTCTGCGTCGCAAATTGACACATTGGACTCGTGTTGTCTGCTCACTATGCGGCTGTTACCACACTTTGTACTAAGGTTCAGACACATAACATTTACAGACACATAACCGCTAAAGAAAGATATCATTTACTGAGGCACAGTAATGGTAAAGACACATAACGTTAGATTCTAACGAAGCATCATAGGGGTTCAGGCAAACATCATTCAAAGCAGGACATGAACATAACAGAAATGGTAAAGACACATCCCCTCTACTGGTCCAGACACAGCAACCTCACAAACGCACAGCAACGGCACACACAATCTCTAGGGAAGCAGATTAATGGGATAGACACAGAACCCGCAGCGAGCTGAGCCCAGGATGTGCCTGCCCCTGTATCCCTTAGGGTGGAAGAGTGGGGGGCGGCCCAAGGGGGGGGAAAGCTGAGCCCAGGGTGCGCCTGCCCCTGTATCCCTTAGGGTGGAAGAGTGGGGGGCAGCACAAGAGAGGGGGGGTGAGCTGAGCCCAGGGGGCGCCAGTCTCTGTATCCCTTAGGGTGGAAGAGTGGGGGGCAGCAAAAGAGAGGGGAGGTGAGGTGAGCCCAGGGTGCTCCTGTCCCTGTATCCCTTAGGGTGGAAGAGTGGGGGACGGCACGGGGGCGCGGGGGTGAGCTGAGCCCAGGGTGCCCCTGCCCCTGTATCCCTTAGGGTGGAAGAGTGGGGGGCAGCAAAAGAGAGGGGAGGTGAGGTGAGCCCAGGGTGCGCCTGTCCCTGTATCCCTTAGGGTGGAAGAGTGGGGGGCAGCAAAAGAGAGGGGGGGTGAGCTCAGCCCAGGGTGCGCCTGCCCCTGTATCCCTTAGGGTGGAAGAGTGGGGGGCAGCAAAAGAGAGGGGGGGTGAGCTGAGCCCAGGGGGCGCCAGTCTCTGTATCCCTTAGGGTGGAAGAGTGGGGGATGGCACAAGAGGGGGGGAGCTGAGCCCAGGGTGCGCCTGTCCCTGTATCCCTTAGGGTGGAAGAGTGGGGGGCAGCAAAAGAGAGGGGAGGTGAGGTGAGCCCAGGGTGCTCCTGTCCCTGTATCCCTTAGGGTGGAAGAGTGGGGGACAGCACGGGGGCGCGGGGGTGAGCTGAGCCCAGGGTGCCCCTGCCCCTGTATCCCTTAGGGTGGAAGAGTAGGGGGCAGCACGGGGGGCGAGGGGGGGTGAGGGGGGGTGAGCTGAGCCCAGGGTGCGCCTGCCCCTGTATCCCTTAGGGTGGAAGAGTGGGGGGCAGCAAAAGAGAGGGGAGGTGAGGTGAGCCCAGGGTGCTCCTGTCCCTGTATCCCTTAGGGTGGAAGAGTGGGCGATGGCACGGGGGCGCGGGGGTGAGCTGAGCCCAGGGTGCCCCTGCCCCTGTATCCCTTAGGGTGGAAGAGTAGGGGGCGGCACGGGGGGCGAGGGGGGGTGAGCTGAGCCCAGGGTGCGCCTGCCCCTGTATCCCTTAGGGTGGAAGAGTGGGGGGCAGCACAAGAGAGGGGGGGTGAGCTGAGCCCAGGGTGCGCCTGCCCCTGTATTCCTTAGGGTAGAAGAGTGGGGGGCAGCACAAGAGAGGGGGTGAGCTGAGCCCAGGGGCACCAGTCTCTGTATCCCTTAGGGTGGAAGAGTGGGGGATGGCACAAGAGGGGGAGCTGAGCCCAGGGTGCGCCTGTCCCTGTATCCCCTAGGGTGGAAGAGTGGGGGCGGCACAAGAGGGGGGGGGAGCTGAGCCCAGGGTGCGCCTCTCCTTGTATCCCTTAGGGTGGAAGAGTGGGGGGCAGCACAAGAGAGGGGGGGTGAGCTGAGCCCAGGGTGCGCCTGCCCCTGTATCCCTTAGGGTGGAAGAGTGGGGGGCAGCACAAGAGAGGGGGGGGTGAGCTGAGCCCAGGGTGCTCCTGTCCCTGTATCCCTTAGGGTGGAAGAGTGGGGGGGCGGCACAAGAGGGGGGAGGGAGCTGAGCCCAGGGTGCTCCTGTCCCTGGATCCCTTAGGGTGGAAGAGTGGGGGGCAGCACAAGAGAGGGGTGAGCTGAGCCCAGGGTGCGTCTGCTCCTGTATTCCTTAAAGTGGAAGAGTGGGGGACGGCATGGGGGCGGAGGGGGGGTGAGCTGAGCCCAGGGGGCGCCTGTCCCTATATCCCTTAGGGTGGAAGAGTGGGGGGCGGCACAAGAGGGGGGTGGAGCTGAGCCCAGGGTGCGCCTGTCCCTGTATCCCTTAGGGTGGATGAGTGGGGGGCAGCACAAGAGAGAGGTGAGCTGAGCCAAGGGTGCGTCTGCTCCTGTATTCCCTAGGGTGGAAGAGGGGGGGGGAGGCACAAGAGGGGGTGCGAGCTGAGCCCAGGGTGCGCCTGTCCCTGTATCCCTTAGGGCGGAAGAGTGGGGGGCAACACAAGAGAGGGGGAGCGAGTTGAGCCCAGGGTGCTCCTGTCCCTGTATCGCTTAGGATGGAAGAGTGTGGGGCGGCACAAGAGGAGTGGGGGCGAGTGGAGCCCAGGGGGCACCTGCCCCTGTATCCCTTAGGGTGGAAGAGTGGGGGGCAGCACAAGAGGGGGGGGAGCTGAGCCCAAGGGGCACCTGCCCCTGCATCCCTTAGGGTGGAAGAGTGGGGGGCTGCACAAGAGAGGGTGGTGAGCTGAGCCCAGGGTGCTCCTTTCCCTGTATCCCTTAGGGTGGAAGAGTGGGGGGCTGCACAAGAGAGGGGTGAGCTGAGCCCAGGGTGTGTCTGCTCCTGTATCCCTTAGGGTGGAAGAGTGGGGGGCGGCACAAGAGAGGGGGCGTGCTGAGCCCAGGGCGTGCCTGCCCCTGTATCCCTTAGGGTGGAAGAGTGGGGGCAGCACAAGAGGGGGGGCGAGCTGAGCCAAGGGGGCACCTGTCCCTGTATCCCTTAGGGTGGAAGAGTGGGGGGCGACACAAGATGGGGGGCCAGCTGAGCCCAGAGGGCGCCTGCCCCTGTATCCCTTAGGGTGGAAGAGTGGGGGGCGGCACGGGGGTGAGCTGAGCCCAGGGTGCGCCTGCCCCTGTAACCCTTAGGGTGGAAGAGTGGGGGTAGCACAAGAGAGGTGGGGTGAGCTGAGCCCAGGGTGTGCCTGTCCCTGTATCCCTTAGGGTGGAAGAGTGGGGGTAGCACAAGAGAGGTGGGGTGAGCTGAGCCCAGGGTGTGCCTGCCCCTGTATCCCTTAGGGTGGAAGAGTGTGTGTGGGGGGTGCCATGGGGGCGGAGGGTGGCGAGCTGAGCCCAGGGTGTGCCTGTCCCTGTATCCCTTAGGGTGGAAGAGTGGGGGGCAGCACAAGAGGGGGGGGTGAGCTGAGCCCAGGGTGTCTGCCCCTGTATCCCTTAGGGTGGAAGAGTGTGTGTGGGGGGTGCCATGGGGCGGAGGGCGGCGAGCTGAGCCAAGGGTGCGCCTGTCTCTGTATCCCTTAGGGTGGAAGAGTGGGGGGCAGCACAAGAGAAGGGTGAGCTGAGCGCAGGGTGTGTCTGCTCCTGTATCCCTTAGGGTGGAAGAGTGGGGGGCGGCACAAGAGAGGGGGCGAGCTGAGCCCAGGGTGCGCCTGTCCCTGTATCCCTTAGGGTGGAAGAGTGAGGGGCAGCACAAGAGAGGGGGGCGAACTGAGCCCAGGGTGCTCCTGACCATGTATCCCTTAGGATGGAAGAGTGCGGGGCGGCACAAGGAGGGGGGGAACGAGCTGAGCCCAGGGGGCGCCTGCCCCTGTATCCCTTAGGGTGGAAGAGTGGGGGGTGGCACATGAGGGGGAGGGAGCTGAGCCCAGGGTGCTCCTGTCCCTGGATCCCTTAGGGTGGAAGAGTGGGGGGTGGCATTGGGGGGCAAGCTGATCCCAGGGTGCGCCTGCCCCTGTATCCCTTAGGATGGAAGAGTGGGGGCAGCACAAGAGAGTGGGATGAGCTGAGCCCAGGGCGCGCCTGCCCCTGTATTGCTTAGGGTGGAAGAGTGTGGGGCGGCCCAAGAGGGGGGGTGAGCTGAGCCCAGGGTGCGCCTGGCCCTGTATCCCTTAGGGTGGATGAGTGGGGGGGCGGCACAGGGGGGATGAGCTGACCCAGGGTGCGTCTGTTCCTGTATCCCTTAGGGTGGAAGAGTGGGGGGCAGCACAAGAGAGTGGGCGAGCTGAGCCCAGGGTGCGCCTGTCCCTGTATCCCTTAGGGTGGAAGAGTGAGGGGCAGCACAAGAGAGGGGGGCGAACTGAGCCCAGGGTGCTCCTGACCATGTATCCCTTAGGATGGAAGAGTGTGGGGCGGCACAAGGAGGGGGGGAACGAGCTGAGCCCAGGGGGCGCCTGCCCCTGTATCCCTTAGGGTGGAAGAGTGGGGGGTGGCACATGAGGGGGAGGAGCTGAGCCCAGGGTGCTCCTGTCCCTGGATCCCTTAGGGTGGAAGAGTGGGGGGTGGCATTGGGGGGGCAAGCTGATCCCAGGGTGCGCCTGCCCCTGTATCCCTTAGGATGGAAGAGTGGGGGCAGCACAAGAGAGGGGGATGAGCTGAGCCCAGGGCGCGCCTGCCCCTGTATCGCTTAGGGTGGAAGAGTGGGGGGCGGCCCAAGAGGGGGGGTGAGCTGAGCCCAGGGTGCGCCTGGCCCTGTATCCCTTAGGGTGGATGAGTGGGGGGGCGGCACAGGGGGGATGAGCTGACCCAGGGTGCGTCTGCTCCTGTATCCCTTAGGGTGGAAGAGTGGGGGGCAGCACAAGAGAGTGGGGGTGAGATGAGCCCAGGGTGCGTCTGCTCCTGTATCCCTTAGGGTGGAAGAGTGGGGGCAGCACAAGAGAGGGGGTGGCGAGATGAGCCCAGGGTGCTGCTGTCCCTGTATCCCTTAGGGTGGAAGAGTGGGGGGCTGCACAAGAGGGGGGCGAGCTGAGCCCAGGGTGCTCCTTTCCCTGTATCCCTTAGGGTGGAAGAGTGGGGGCGGCACAAGAGGGGGCGAGCTGAGCCCAGGGCGCGCCTGCTCCTGTATCCCTTAGGGTGGAAGAGTGGGGGGCGGCACAAGAGGGGGGTTGTGAGCTGAGCCCCCAGGGGGTGCCTGCCCCTGTCTCCCTTAGGGTGAAAGAGTGGGGGGCGGCACAAGAGGGGGGCGAGCTGAGCCCAGGGTGCTGCTGTCCCTGTATCCCTTAGGGTGGAAGAGTGCGGGGCGGCACAAGGGGTGGGGGGCGAGCTAAGCCCAGGGTGCGCCTGCCCCTGTATGCCTTAGGCTGGAAGAGTGGGGGGTGGCACAAGAGGGGTGGGAGGGAGCTGAGCCCAGGGTGCTCTTGTCCCTGGATCCCTTAGGGTGGAAGAGTGGGGGGTGTCATGGGAGGCGAGCTGAGCCCAGGGTGTGCCTGTCCCTGTATCCCTTAGGGTGGATGAGTGGGGGCGGCCCAAGAGGGGGGAGGGGCGGGGCGACCTTAGCCCAGGGTGCGTTTGCTCCTGTATCCCTTAGGGTGGAAGAGTGGGGGCAGCACAAGAGAGGGGGGTGAGCTGAGCCCAGGGTGCGCCTGCCCCATTATCCCTTAGGGTGGATGAGTGGGGGGCGGCACGGGTGGGTGAGCTGAGCCCAGGGTCCGTTTCCTCCTGTATCCCTTAGGGTGGTAGAGTGGGGGGCAGCACAAGAGAGAGGGGTGAGCTGAGCCCAGGGTGCGCCTGCCCCTGTATCCCTTAGGGTGGAAGAGTGGGGGGCAGCACAAGAGAGGGGGGCTGAGATGAGCCCAGGGTGCTGCTGTCCCTGTATCCCTTAAGGTGGAAGAGTGGGGGTCTGCACAAGAGGGGGGGGCGAGCTGAGCCCAGGGTGCTCCTTTCCCTGTATCCCTTAGAGTGGAAGAGTGGGGGGTGGCACCGGGGGGGGCGAGCTAAGCCCTGGGTGCTCCTGTCCCAGTATCCCCTAGGGTTGAAGAGTGGGGGGCGGCCCAAGGGGGAAAGCTGAGCCCAGGGTGCGCCTGCCCCTGTATCCCTTAGGGTGGAAGAGTGGGGGCAGCACAAGAGAGGGGGGTGAGCTGAGCCCAGGGTGCGCCTGCCCCTGTATTCCTTAGGGTTGAAGAGTGGGGGCGGTCCAAGGGGGGGTGAGCTGAGCCCAGGGTGCGCCTCCCCCTGTATCCCTTAGGGTGGAAGAGTGGGGGGCAGCACAAGAGAGGGGGGCTGAGATGAGCCCAGGGTGCTGCTGTCCCTGTATCCCTTAAGGTGGAAGAGTGGGGGTCTGCACAAGAGGGGGGGGCGAGCTGAGCCCAGGGTGCTCCTTTCCCTGTATCCCTTAGGGTGGAAGAGTGGGGGGCAGCACAAAGAGGGGGGGGTGAGCTGAGCCCAGGGTGCGCCTGCCCCTGTATTCCTTAGGGTTGAAGAGTGGGGGCGGTCCAAGGGGGGGTGAGCTGAGCCCAGGGTGCGCCTCCCCCTGTATCCCTTTGGGTGGAAGAGAGGGGCAGCACAAGAGAGGGGGTGAGCTGAGCCCAGGGTGCACCTGCCCCTGTATCCCTTTGGGTGGAAGAGTGGGGGGTGGCATGGGGGGAGCGAGCTGAGCCCAGGGGCGCCTGCCCCTGTATCCCTTTGGGTGGAAGAGTGGGGGGTGGCATGGGGGGAGGCGAGCTGAGCCCAGGGGGCGCCTGCCCCTGTATCTCTTAGGGTGGAAGAGTGAGGGGGTGGCACAAGAGTGGGGGGGCAGAGCTGAGCCCAGGGTGCGCCTGTCCCTGTATCCCTTAGGGTTGAAGAGTAGGGGGTGGCATGGGGGGAGCGAGCTGAGCCCATGGTGCGCCTGACCCTGTATCTCTTAGGGTGGAAGAGTGGGGGATGGCACAAGAGGGGGGGGCGATCTGAGCCCAGGGTGCGCCTGTCCCACAGTGTAGGCCAGTGGTCTCCGAACTTTTTAATGCTGTGCCACCTTCCACCCCCAGTGAAAACACAAAATCTGACCCCCCCCCCATCAAAATTGTTCACAATTATTCTAATAAATTGGCAATGTTTAGATGTATTTAAAGTTACATCGCAGGTAAGTTCTGTTACCGTTTTAAACATGCATTCAAATACATGATTCACAAACCTACTGTTCTGGTCAGGCGGGTCGTACTAACGCGTACAAGTATCGACAGTGTGATAATTAGAAATGAAGGTGGAGGTTTGAAGAATATTTGGAGTCCTTCCCTTCTGACACCTTCTCCCAGCCAGGATATCAATGACAAAAGATGTTAGTGATGGCCCATTACAGAACGACTTACCGCCCCTCACTCCCCCACCTCCCGAAAACAATGCTCTGTTGTCAGCATAATGCTTCTTCTGCCCACAGCCTGGTGCCCCCTCGGTCCCAGGGGTGGCCCGCCCCCCAGTTTCAAGACCCCTGGTGTAGGCAGTGACGTAGCAAGTCTGTCTTGGGCCCTAGTGCAAGAAAGGAAACTAGTGACCCCAGTGCCACTGCACCTGCTGCACCACTGATATCTATGCCCCTGTGTGCGGATATGTGATGGGGGCATGAAAGTGTCCCTGCTCTAAGTGTGAGGAGCCCTGAATATCACCCCACATTCTAAGACTGACCTTTTTCTTACAGGTGGAACCACTCAAACAACGACCAACAACACGACCATCACCTCCAACTTCACCCCAGGTGAGGGCTTGAACCACAAGACCCAGGGAGCAGGGCAGAGAGCTTGGGGGTGGAGCGCGCACTGAGGGAGAGGGGCAGAGAGCGAGGGGGTGGAGCGCGCACTGAGGGAGAGGGGCAGAGAGCGAGGGGGTGGAGTGCGCACTGAGGGAGTGGGGCAGAGAGCGAGGGGACGGAGCACACACTTAGGGAGAGGGGCAGAGAGCGAGGGGGTGGAGTGCGCACTGAGGGAGAGGGGCAGAGAGCTTGGGGGTGGAGCGCGCACTGAGGGAGAGGGGCAAAGAGCGAGGGGGCGGAGCACACACTTAGGGAGCGGGTCAGAGAGCGAGGGGGCGGAGTGCGCCGTGAGGGATCGGGGCAGAGAACGAGGGGACAGAGCGCATACTGAGGAAATCTGGTGTGGACTGGGGGAAAAGGGCACAAACTGAGGAAGGGAGGCCTAGTCTGAGGGAGCAGGGTGATGAATGAGGGAGTGGGTGCACACTGAGAGTGTGGGTTGCACACTGAGGGAGCAGGGTGCACACTGAGGGAGCAGGGTGAGGGTGCACACTGAGGGAGCAGGTTGGACACTGAGAGCATGGGGTGCACACTGAGGTAGCAGTGTGCACACTGAGGGAGCAGGGTGCACACTGAAGGAGCGAGTGCACACTGAGAGTGTGGCATGCACACTCAGAGTGTGAGTCCACACAGAACAGTGGTGCACATTGAGAGAGCAGGGTGCACACTGAGGGAGCGGGTGCACACTGATGGATCAGGGTGCACACTGAGGGAGCAGGGTACACACTGAGGGAGTGGATGCAGACTGAGGAAGCAGGGTTCACACTGAGGGAGCAGGTTGAAGAATTGGGGGGTGGGTGCACACTGAGAGCGTGGGTGCACAGTGAGGGAGCTGGGTGCACACTGAGGTAGCAGGTGCACTCTGCGAGCACGGGGTGTACACTGAGGGAGCAGGGTGCACACTGAGAGCATGGGGTGCACACTGAGTGGGCAGGGTGCACACTGAGCAAGCAGGGTGCACACTAAGGGAGCAGGGTGCTTACTGAGGGAGCAGGGTGATAAATGAGGGTGCGGGTGCACAGTGAGAGCGCAGGTGCACACTGAGGAAGCGGGGTGCACACTAAGAGCACAGGTGCACACTGAGGGAGCAGAGTGCACATTGAGTGAGGAGGTGCACACTAAGAGCACAGAGTACACACTGAGGGAGGAGTTGCACACTGAGGGAGCAGGTGCACACTGAGAGCATGGGTTCACACTGAGAGAGCAGGGTGCACACAGAGGGAGCAGGTGCACACTGAGCCACCAACTGTACACTGAGAGCGGAGGTGCACACTGAGGGAGTGGGTGCACACTGAGAGCACGGGTGCACACTGAGGGAGCCGATGCACACTGAGAGCATGGGTGCATACTGAGAGAGCAGGTGCACACTGAGGGAGCAGGGTGCAGACTGAGTGAGCAGGGTGCAGACTTAGGGAGTGGGGTCAGACTGAGGAAGCAGGATTAACACTGAGGGCCCAATTCACGTAGGGACTTCCTTGAAGTAAAGTTACAAGTATGGAGTCTCTGCACTCGTGACAGTCTACACACTCGTGGCAGAGTCTCACACTTGTGGCAGAGTATGCGCACTTGTGGCAGAGTGTCTGCACTCGTGGCAGAGTCTCACACTCGTGGCAAAGTCTCCGCACTTGTGGCAGAGTCTCACACTTGTGGCAGAGTCCCGCACTCGTGGCAGAGTCTCGCACTCGTGACAGAGTCTCGCACTCGTGGCAAAGTCTCACACTCGTGGCAGAGTCTGTGCACTTGTGGCAGAGTCTCGCACTCGTGGCAGAGTCTCACACTCGTGGCAAAGTCTCACACTCGTGGCAGAGTCTGCGCACTTGTGGCAGAGTGTCCGCACTCGTGGCAGAGTCTCGCACTTGTGGCAGAGTCTCACACTCATGGCAGAGTCTCGCACTCGTGGCAAAGTCTCGCACTCGTGGCAGAGTCTCGCACTTATGGCAGAGTCTCGCACTTGTGGCAGAGTCTCTCACTTGTGGCAGAGTCTCGCACTTGTGGCAAAGTCTTGCACTTGTGGCAGAGTCTCGCACTTGTGGCAGAGTCTCGCACTTGTGGCAGAGTCTTGCACTCGTGGCAGAGTCTCACACTCGTGGCAGAGTCTGCGCACTTGTGGCAGAGTTTCCGCACTCGTGGCAGAGTCTCGTACTCGTGGCAGAGCCTCGCACTCGTGGCAGAGTCTCGCACTCGTGGCAAAGTCTCCGCACTCGTGGCAGAGTCTCACACTTGTGGCAGAGTCTCACACTCATGGCAGAGTCTGCGCACTCATGCAGAGTCTTGCACTCATGGCAGAATCTCCGCATGGGGCACTGCACTCTCTGCAGTGCGTCGTGCAAAGATTCTGCCATGAGAACGGAGACTCCACCCCAAGTGCGCATACTCCAACACGAGTGCGAGACTCCACCACGAGTGTGAGACGCTGCCACGAGTGCGCAGACTCCAACACGAGTGCGAGACGCTTCCACGAGTGAGCAGACTCCGCCCGAGTCCGGAGACTCCGCTCCAAGTGCACATACTCCGCCACAAGTACGGATACTCTGCCCCAAGTGCGCATACTCCAACACGAGTGCGAGATGCTGCCACGAGTGTGCAGACTCTGCCCCGAGTCCAGAGACTCCGCCCCAAGTGCGCATACTCCACCACGAGTGTGGAGACTCCGTACTCGTAACTTTACTACACGTACGTCCCTTCATGAATCAGGCCCTGAAGGAGCCAGGGTGGGGATGAGAGAGACCGAGTGCACCAGTATGTATAGTTAGAGCAGCGGGGTGGTGGCAGCAGGTAGAGGGTCGATGGTTAGAGCAGGTTTGGGGTGGGCAGCATGAGGTAAGGTCGGTGGTTAGAGCAGGCATGGGGTAGGCAGCATGAGGTAAGGTCGGTGGTTAGAGCAGGCATGGGGTAGGCAGCATGAGGTAAGGTCGGTGGTTAGAGCAGGTGTGGGGTAGGCAGCATGAGGTAAGGTCGGTGGTTAGAGCAGGTGTGGGGTGGGCAGCATGAGGTAAGGTGAGTAGTTAGAGCAGGTGTGGGTGGGCAGCATCAGGTAAGGTGGGTGGTTAGAGCGGGTGTGGGATGGGCAGCATGAGGTAAGGTGGGTAGTTAGAGCTGATGTGGGGTGTGGAGCATGAGGTAAGGTGGGGGTTAGAGCGGATGTGGGATGGGCAGCATGAGGTAAGGTGGGTGGTTAGAGCGGGTGTGGGATGGGCAGCATGAGGTAAGGTGGGTAGTTAGAGCAGGTATGGGGTGGGTAGCATGAAGTAAGGTGGGTGGTTAGAGCAGATGTGGGGTGGGCAGCATGAAGTAAGGTGGGTAGTTAGAGCTGATGTGGGGTGGGGAGCATGAGGTAAGGTGGGTGGTTAGAGCAGATGTGGGATGGGCAGCATGAGGTAAGGTGGGTAGTTAGAGCAGGTGGGGGGGTGGGTAGCACGAAGTAAGGTGGGGGTTTAGAGCAGATGTGTGGTGGGAAGCATGAAGTAAGGTGGGTGGTTAGAGCAGGTGTGGAGTAGACAGCATGTGGTAAGGTGGGTGGTTAGAACAGTTGTAGGGTGGGCAGCATGTGGTAAGGTGGATGAATAAGGCAGTTGTGGGGTGGGCAGAATGTGGTAAGGTGGGTGGTTAGAACAGGTGTGGGGTAGGCAGCATGAGGTAAGGTCGGTGGTTAAAGCAGGTGTGGGGTAGGCAGCATGAGGTAAGGTTGGTGGTTAAAGCAGGTGTGGGGTGGGCAGCATGATGTAAGGTGGGTGGTTAGAGCAGGTGTGGGTGGGCAGCATGAGGTAAGGTGGGTGGTTAGAGCAGGTGTGGGTGGGCAGCATGAGGTAAGGTGAGTAGTTAGAGCAGGTGTGGGTGGGCAGCATGAGGTAAGGTGGGTGGTTAGAGCGGGTGTGGGATGGGCAGCATGAGGTAAGGTGGGTAGTTAGAGCTGATGTGGGGTGGGGAGCATGAGGTAAGGTGGGTGGTTAGAGCGGATGTGGGATGGGCAGCATGGGGTAAGGTGGGTAGTTAGAGCAGGTATGGGGTGGGTAGCATGAAGTAAGGTGGGTGGTTAGAGCAGGAGTGGAGTAGACAGCACGTGGTAAGGTGGGGGGTTAGAACAGATGTGGGGTGGGCAGCATGATGTAAGGTGGGTGGTTAGAGCAGTTGTGGGATGGGCAGCATGAGGTAAGGTGGGTAGTTAGAGCAGGTATGGGGTGGGTAGCATGAAGTAAGGTGGGTGGTTAGAGCAGGAGTGGAGTAGACAGCACGTGGTAAGGTGGGGGGTTAGAACAGATGTGGGGTGGGCAGCATGATGTAAGGTGGGTGGTTAGAGCAGTTGTGGGTGGGCAGCCTGAGGTACGGTGAGTAGTTCGAGCTGGTGTGGGGTGGGGAGCATGAGGTAAGGTGGGTGGTTAGAGCAGTTGTGGGTGGGCAGCCTGAGGTACGGTGAGTAGTTCGAGCTGGTGTGGGGTGGGCAGCATGAGGTAAGGTGGGTGGTTACTCAACGACTAGTGATGCTATAATTTATGATACTTTTTTCTCCACAGTCACTGCAGCCAACGCCACCACCGGCAGCACCACACAAGCCATCCTTACCACACTAGGTAAGTGACCTGTTGCACCTCTTCCAGAGCGCCCACTAGGAAGGGACGCACCTCTAGACGCTTGTGTCAACATGTGAAGCTCATTTCTTGTCCAAGTAAATCAATTACCTTGTTTCTTATATGTAAACCTCATATGTAAGATCAAAAGCCACTTTTAATCATAAGGAACACACAAAAAGACAGTTTGATGGATAAACAGTTGTTTTGTTATATAAATTGCATCATTTATCTGTTACCCATACTTAAATAAAGAGCTGTCAACAAAAGTGAAGTGAAGTTTCAAGGTGAACAGTGATCAAGTGACATATCGTGCTCAGTGATACAATTGAGGTAGCGTCGACGTTTCAACCCAATACATGCACTATTGAGTGGTCATTACGGGTCTTCATCAGGACAAGAAGGGAAGGGGAGGAATGACAGCCTAGTAGAACCAGAGTAAATCTTAGGTGGTGGACCAGGGGGGCTCAAGTCCGCGTGCTCATGGCCCCATCACGTGGTCTAAACGAGTAAAAAAGCGGGAAGCTGGGAGTTAATTCCACTATCCCGAGCACACTGTCTGGCTGGAAATGAATTCACTTCTAATCGATTTAGATTTGCTACGAAGAAAGGAAATTGCTTGTTGGACGGCAGGCTAGCGTCCCGTCGTGCCGCTGCGATGTGTCAGTAATGACCACTCAATAGTGCATGTATTGGGTTGAAACGCCGACGCTACCTTCTGGTCCAGTTCAAGGCTCTGCGCGAGAAATTTAACTTGGATTAGCAGCAGAGTCATTGTTCCCAGCCTGGCCCCCCCCTACTCTCATTGTACATATTACGCACTCAATTGTATCACTGAGCACGATATGTCACTTGATCACTGTTCACCTTGAAACTTCACTTTTGTTGACAGCTCTTTATTTAAGTATGGGTAACAGATAAATGATGCAATTTATATAAAAAACAACTGTTTATCCATCAAACGGTCTTTTTTGTGTGTTCCTTATGATTAAAAGTGGCTTTTGATCTTACATATGAGGTTTCATATAAGAAACAAGATAATTGATTTACTTGGACAAGAAATGAGCTATGTATACCCGACAGAACCATTGTTTTTTCTTTAATATACACCCAGGTTCTGAGGGACACAGGGTAACCCCATTGTTTTTTTGATGTATGTGTCAACATGTGAGCATTGATGTGGAAGCAAAGATTCCTGCATTGTTATTCATAATTTCTAAGGGGCCATATTGCAATTGGGCTGATATTCCCACAGCCCGGAAGTGGGGAATTAGTACTTCCGGTCGCGATTTCCAGTGCAGTATTCCCATACCGCATTCAGTTGGTTTTGTTTTCTTGTACAACATGGAGGCCTGAAAAGAGAAAGCCTGTTCGGAAGAAGTGCTGGTATAAGAGGCAGTATGTAGTGGTGTGTGGTGGCATATGGTGGTGTGTGATAGCATGTGATGGTTTGTGGTGGCATGTTGTGGTGTGTGGTCGCATGTGGTGGTGCGTGGTGGTATGTGGTGGTGTGTGGTGGCACGTGGTTGTGTGTGGTGGCACGTGGTTGTGTGTGGTGGCACGTGGTGGTGTGTGGTGGTATGTGGTGTTGTGTGATGGCATGTGGTGGCATGTGGTGCTGTGTAGTGGCATGTGGTGGCATGTGGTGGTGTTTGACCGCAAGGGTTCATGTGTGGTGGCATGTGGTGATGTGTGAAGGCATGTGATGGTGTGTGGTGGAATGTGGTGGTGTATGATGTCACATGGTGGTGGCACATGGTGGTGTGTGATGGCGTGTTGTGGTGTGTGGTGGTATGTGGTGGTGTGTGATGGCATGTGGTGGTGTATGGTAGCACGTGGTGGTGTGTGGTGGCACATGGTGGTGTGTGATGGCACGTAGTGGTTTGTGGTGGCATGTGGTGGTGTGTGGTGTCCCGTGGTGGTGTCACGTGGTGGTGTGTGGTGGCACATGGTGGTGTGTGGTGGCACGTGGTGTTGTGTGGTGGCATATGGTGGTGTGTGGTGTCACGTGGTGGTGTGCCAGTCAAGTGGTCAGGTATGATTAAGTCAGATGAGTCGATTCAGTAGTAATGGATCGATCTACCACGCCCTGGTATTAAAGCAAGTGTCGACCACCCCTGTGACCAGAACAGGAAACAGCACTATTAATGTGTATAGTAGTGGGGTACATGGCAGAACTGCCTATTGGCTGATCCTAGGACATCCATGCAGTATGTCTTCAATGGGCCCCCTCGTTCACTCTTATTGTATGTAACGTGTGCATAAAAGTGATGTGGGGTACCCATGTTAGAACCGCCATACCCATGCATGCAGCTCGTATGTTGGTAGGGTGTTTCCTGGTGTCTAGTGCTATGCAGGACTGGTCCCTCGCCTTCTCCCTATGCTGCCCCCTGAAGGAAGTGACCCGATTAGGGCCACCCGGGTCACTCACGACCACCTCTCAGCCTTCCATACAAATGAAGAGTCGGTCACACAGTAGAGAATACAAACCAAAGTTATTTATTAGTATTCGCTCGAGTGGAGTCCAGTCTGACCAGCCTCCTTAGATAGCTGCCGAGGGACTGACCCCTGTCCACAAGATAAAGTCAGATATACATTTCCAACACCCCTAAGACCCACCCAGACTGGAATTTTCCAGCCTGGGCACTGATGAACAAAGGAGGTACAGAAGGATGAGCTACCATCCTGAGACCGGGTACACACTATCTTAGCTTCAAGGTTACTCAGCCCGTGCCCATCTCTCTGAGAGTGGGAGCAGGGCTGCCTACAAGGAAAGGCATGCAAAGACAGAACAAGCTATTCATTAGTGCAGCGAAGCTCAACCTTGAATAATAAAAGAAACAATCGAGGCTGCTTTCTGCTGAGGCAGACAGTATGAGACAGCAGCTTCATTTCGATCATGGCACAAAATGGTGGCTGAATACAAAATGGTGCCGCAAATGCTAACTTAACTCGCACAATGCTAGAAGCTTAGACACATTTTCAGTCCAACAGACCCTCCTTTTAGCATTTGCTAACAATTTTGTCTAGTGCTAGAAAACCAGTAACTACGTGCAAATTAAGAGGAACATTATTATATGTCAATACACACGTTATCAATATTAAAAAATACCCTCCTCAATGGGGGCGATGTCCGAGATACGTAGGGACATCAACACTCAGAATTATCCATATAGTCATTATCAGGAATAGAAGTTGCGAGGGTTGAGGTAGAACCAAAGATGCCCTCATCTATGTTCATCGTGTCGTGAATATCCTTCTGCAACATAATCGCAGCAGGGTCACGGACTGTCTTCTGCGGCTTAGGGGTGAGCAGTGTTGTACAGTAAGAGCAGCATAAGGGACGATACTGCACCAGAATGCAACAAACAATTAGAATTACAATAAAGTCGATCACCTTTTCCAGAATCCAACCCCATGCACCAGAGAGAGACCAACTCCAATTTCCGCTTTTCATTCCTTTGACATTCTCCAAAATATCTAAAATGTGTTGGGTAATATTCTTTTCCATATTTGTGATACCGATTACGCACTGGTCTCCTACTACTGCGCACACACCACCGCTCTTAGCTAGGATGAAATCAACTGCATATCTAGTTTTCTCAGAGTGTATTCGCATACTTTCCAATTGGGTGGTGATGTCACGTAAAGCTGCTACTGTGGAATTAGACAGTATCTGCAGCTTATATCCAAAATATTCCCTAGCCCTTTCACCTCTGGCCATAGCGGTACCACCAAAGGTGATAATGGAGGAAAGAATATACCCAAAGGTGATACCATTACTATAAATATTGACCTCCAGGTCTGTCACTCGGTCGCTAAATTCCTTTGTTAACGTCCTTTTAAGCCATCTTATATTTGGTTTACTATACTTACAAGGCACCCCAAGAGGAAGCACCATTCCCAAAGCAACGTCCTCGGTACCATTATGAACGTTGTGATAAGTACCATTGGACAAATAGTAAAATCCTGGGTGTGCATAAAGTGGACCTTGGTAATCTACCGGAGCATATCTGGTGTTCATTCCCACTGTACTCGGATCATCTTTCCTCACTAAAGACATTGTATTCTTGAACAATATCAGTCCAGAACAATTTATGTACAGGAAAGCGTCAGTACTATTTACTATCATACAGCATGCGGGATAGTAACCTGCCTCGCGAGTAACTGTCAAATCTTGATAATGCCGGCCCATTAAAGTACTGTTCTGTTCCTCCATATACAAATTGTCGCAATACACATTAATGTTACAACCTGGGTATCCCTTCCCTCGTGGCTTCCTATAATACAAACAGGGACCGGGATATCCCATTCCGAACTCACCCTTTACCTCTACGAATTGTGGTGGACGAACATATGTACAATTAACCAGTGACAATGGGTAAGCTGTCCACAAACTCGTAACAGATTCAGTAGGGTAGCAAGCTGTACATTCACCAAAGAATTTCCTATGTGTATCTACAAATACATTGCTTGGAATTGTTCTTTTTGCTCGAACTGGAGAAACAATATTGTATATAGCACATGATGTGGCATTAAAACCACACTCCAAAACCCAGGACACCCCTCCCAAAATCAACAACAGTAACAATACAAGAACAGCACAGAGCAGTTTTTTCTTAGTAGACCAAACATTTCATACGCAAACAAGGAGAATTGCTTGTTGTTCTTTGTCAGTAACCATTTTGCCAAAGGGGTGGAAAGTGAATTGGTAAGCAAGGGGACAAATTTCCAGCAAGAAAAGTACACAGATTCCCTGTGTCCTTCAGAGTCTCACTGGTAGACTCGTATTGTTCATCAGTGTTGGCGCTATTGAGCACCGGCGGTGGAGCTGTCGGACCAGCTCTTGAAATCCCACGTCGCTCAGGACAAGGTACCCCCCCTTTCCGGGGAAGCACAGTCAGTTTATCCTGTTCAATATCTGAACAATGCACCAATCTCCCTTTCCCTAAACTACCCTTGGTACCACAGGCAAGGTACACACTATTCTTTTTCCTCGCAGTCCATCCCTACTAGTCTGACTTCTCCTTTGGTGCACTGTTCCTCTGTCGGGCGCAAATTGAACCTGATGACTTTGGGCAGAGAGGGATCAATAAACCAGTACACCTGGACATCTCCTCATTTCTGGTGGTATTGCTGCGAGCAATACCTCATCATGCTGGAAATCCATCTTTGCCCTGTCACCTCGAATTGGCCCATAATAGATAGCCAGGGTGGGTATCGTGTCCGGGCCCCTCTTGTGTAACTGGTAGGGCTTCCCGGACCTATGAGTGAATAGAATACAAACTTTCAGTTAACTGGCAAAGATAATTTTATCAGCAACAAGTGGTGAAATAAGCCTCAATCCTTCTACTGAACACTTAAACAAAGTGGGTGGTGTAGAACTACCGAGAGGTATAAGGATACCTTTCCTAGCATTATGGATCATTCACACCATACAGTATTTTCACTAGATGGGCAATTTCTCAAAATACTGTCATTCTGCCATGCAGGGTCGTTCAATTGTGCTATACTTTCTTGCCATATTGCTAATTCCTCTATTGTGGCTTCGCCCTGTACTTCTTTTCACATGCTCAAGCATGTCCTCAAGCATTATAACTTCAGGCACCCACCTAGCAGGGCCTGCTACAAACCTCCTTCCCACATTGACAGTGATGTTTCGGTGAACACTACACTTGCAATTCCCATGTTCTAATAGGGGCAGCTTCTGTTGCTCGGACTGACCGATCGACTGTAGTAACATAAGCAGCAGTAGTTGTGTCCTCTGGTAATTCAAACCAGGAGCCATCGACATATTGTTCCCCTGGGGGGGTTAGGGGGGGTCAAATAAGGGAACATCAATCAAGTCTACCCATCCTTTCATCTCTTCTCAGAAGGGAGGGGCAGTAACATGGCTAAATTCAGAGTGTCACATCTGTCAATCGTGATGTTTGTAGTGAACCCAACTAATTCATAGAGAGTTAGACGTGCACGGGTAAGGTGCAGTGTCTTTATTTTATTAAAAAAATGTATCCACAGCATGGCGTACCATGACAGTGGATCAGTATCAAATGCGAGACCAACCGATTGCCTTATCAAGACAGCCACGGGCACGACCACTCTTAGACAGCTTGGGAGGGCTCGCACGGCAATATTAAGCATAGCAGAAAAAATAAGCACACAGCCGTTGCTAACCTCCAAAGGCCTGTGTTAAAACAGAGAGCCGCCGGCCGTCTCGTGTACTTACAACACAAACGGCTTTGCACCAAGCACAAAGACTAATTAGGTGAACTAAGCACAGGAGCCAAGCAAAGCGCAACATTTAATTGGTCAAAACCGCTGACACTCAGGCGTCCAGAACATGCATCCATGCACAGCAGGGTCAGTCCCCTACCCTCCTTCGACAGTAGGTGACCAAAGTAGGTGACCTCCTGTTGACAGTATTGAAATTTAGAAAGGGATACCTTATTGTCATCTTTAGCTACCGGTCGACATACTGAAATAACGTGTTATCTGTGGGGAGCGCAAAGAAATACCTTTCACTGTCGAATCAGTGATACCGGGGTAGCCGAAGAAGCATGGTGAAACCTAAAACCTCTACCAATGGGGTGGACCCATGTGAACCCCAAAATCCAGGTGACCCCAAGAAGATATCCGCTGGTAGGATGAATAGGAATGCTGAAGAACGCGCTATTCTAGTCAGGGACAGAAAAGAAAGCAGCAGAAAAAGGAATCATAGTCACAAAATTCTTGAACATCAGTAACCACTGTAAACTGGGGAATCACTGCTACATTCATTTCATGCAAATCAATCACAAAACGATAACCATCTTCATAGTCATCGTGATAATACTGTCCATCCCTGTTGTCATCAATGTCATTACTATTCAAACGATCCTATGAGGCAGCAGCATGCTGAGCTCTGTCCTGTCCTGTCCGCCAGCTCCATAACCTCATCCCCAAGAACCCACGACTTCCTGCATGCTGTCTTTGGGCTCTTCTCAAGCAGCCTACCTCAATACGCGACCAGAGTTGCAGCATTACCAAAAACCTTACCAGATGCCAGAGCAGCAGCATACACATTGTCCCTGATATCATTATTAGTCTGGGGTGCTACATCATTGGAATACTGCTCCCACAGTCCAATCAAAGTACCCGACACATTCCTAAGGGCACGCTGCTGCACAAATGGCTCATAATCTCTCATCACACTCCACGCACTCTCCACACTGTAAATGGGGGGACGAGCCCATTGGGTGGCCTCATTAGCTACTTCCTTTTACTCTTCACCTCTCACCTCAGACCGCATCAATATTCACCCCAGTCGCTCCCTAGCAGTCGCTCATTCTCCGTCCCTTAATCCACGTACGAGTGTCCCACTACCCAGTACTGTCGGGGAATAAAGGAATAGGGAAGGAGTAATAACAGAGAGAGCAGGCCTCACTGTCGCTAACGACTGTGTCGTAGGTGGAAGAGCTGGAGAAATATATGCCGAAACAATAGACATAGCAGGAAGACACACAGTTATCACAGGCGCAGTAGGCAAGGCCAAAGAAAGGACAGGAGGCACTGTGACCAAAGCAGCTGAATCAATAATAGAAGAATGAAAAACAACAAAGATGAGACTCTTTACTTTGCGATCGAAACTTCCTATTCGCACACTCTATTATTTATTTATTCATTATTATTTTTTTCATACGCTACAGCTTTCTGAGTCCCTTTTTTCTTCCGGGCCTCTCTCTCTGTTTTCATTTGTCTTTGTTGACCTTCCTGTTGCCATGCGCGAAGGAAATCTAACATTGACTGACTACATTTTGCAAACAATTTCTCCTCTCCTTTTTTTTTTCTTTTCTTTCTTTTAGAACACAATTTTCTGTTCATCAAAAGTGCCTACCAACGGCCACTGCAACTTCGGCATTGTCCCTTGTATATTTGTGCCCTAATGTACTAAACATAATAGGGCCAAGGCCATGTTTGACATATATGTCAAAGTTCGGGGTGCACTCTGGAGGCGCAGGCTGCCTTTCCTCCAATCGAGCATCAGTAGAACAACAACGACAACTCACACAACATAGCCTATTAAAACAAGGCATCTTGAAACGAAAAAGTTTTCACTATCTATGCCGAGCAGATATTTGCAAATATCTTATCAAATTTGGTCCGCAGACCTCACCAAACCTGGATCAAAACAATACCATGTTCACAAAGAACTCAAACAAATTCAAGCGCTTGTCCAAAAACGATCCTCAGACCGTACCAAACTCAAACCATAGTGGCGCCATGGCCCAAAACAAACTCACCTGGTGCACACAGGTCAAACGAAGTTATTCTCCACTGCCGACTCTTCGGACCAAATGGTCAGAGCCAAGGGTTTCACCTTTCAGGACCCCAGCCGGGATGACCGCTGGCCGAGGCACCCCCCGGTCAGACAGACGGGGCAGCTGCGAGTACCAGACTCGTTCGTGCAGGGATCCCCGGTCCGCCCATCCAACCCGACGTGGCCCCATCCTCCTCACCCGTCTGCGGGCAAAGATGGGTCACTCACCCGATGGGGTCCCTGTTCGGGCGCCAACTGAAGGAAGTGACCCGATTAGGGCCACCCGGGTCACTCACGACCACCTCTCAGCCTTCCATACAAATGAAGAGTCGGTCAGGCATTAGAGAATACAAATCAAAGTTATTTATTAGTATTCGCTCGAGCGGAGTCCAGTCTGACCAGCCTCCTTAGATAGCAACCAAGGGACTGACCCCCGTCCACAAGATAAACACATATACATTTCCAACACCCCTAAGACATGCCCAGACTGGAGTATTCCAGCCTGGGCACTGATGAACAAAGGAGGTACAGAAGGATGAGCTACCATCCTGAGACCGGGTACACACTATCTTAGCTTCAAGGTTGCTCAGCCCGTGCCCGTCTCTCTGAGAGTGGGAGCAGGGCTACCTACAAGGAAAGGCATGCAAAAACAGAACAAGCTCTTCATTAGTGCAGCACAGCTCAACCTTGAATAATAAAAGAAGCAATCAAGGCTGCTTTCTGCTGAGGCAGACAGTATGAGACAGAAGCTTCATTTCGATAATGGCACAAAATGGCGGCTGAATACAAAATGGTGCTGCAAATGCTAACTTAACTCGCACAATGCTAGAGGAGTCAGCTAGACACATTTTCAGTCCAACACCCTCCCTCTAGAATTCTTCCTAGAGCCAAGTGCAGTTTTCCGACTTGGATCACCCTCTCCCAGCAGAGACAGACAGAGCCCTCCTCTTGCACTGGGCCTGGACACTGACCGGCACCAGTGGGTCAGCCTGTGACATGACTAGACCTGGGTGTTAGGTCGTGCCGTTTACACTGATTTTTAGTACAGGGTGTTTGTCCCATGTTGGAAAATCAGCACAAACAGCACCATGCTCAGTGTAAGAGGGTGCTGCTTCTTTCTGTTACTGGAGTAGATTTTCTGCCCGAGCGGCAGCTTCCTCAAAGTGATCGGAAGGTTTCTCAACGCAAGCGGTAGCGGCCATCCGCGACCGCCCGCATTGAGAAATCTCACTGGGTGGTGCTATTTAGTAAGATTTACCTTGCTCGCGCTCTCCAACTTAACGTTGGCAAGCACGAGCGAGGGAAAAAACTTCGCTCCGCGGAGCGGAGTTTTTCGGACAATGCGCGGAGTGGGAAAAACTCTGCAAACTCTGCAAGCGGAGCGGAATTTCACTCCTTGACATGACCAGAGTAACACCTGTGTTAAGGAATGTCTAGACAGCACAGTCAAGGCTCTATACTGCCTAACGTGAAGCAGGACTGACTCCGCCCCCTCGGAGGGGCCGACTCCCCCACACTCAGAGAGCCTGATTCCCTCACCTTCAGAGGGACGAGGTCACTCACCCTCAGAGGGGCTCACTCCCTCACCCTCAGAGGGGCCGACTCCCCCAACCTCAAAGAGCCTGATTCCCTCACCTTCAGAGGGGCGAGGTCACTCACCCTCAAAGGGGCTCACACTCACAGGTGTCAACTCCCCTACCCTCAGAGAGTCTGATTCCCTCATCTTCAGAGGAGCTAGATCACTCACACTCAGAGGGGCCAACTCCAACACCCTCAGAGTGTCTGATTCCCTCACCTTCAGGGGTATGAGCTCATTCACCCTCAGAGGGACTGATTCCTCACCCTCACAGAGTCTGATTCCCTCACCTTCAGAGGGACAACTTCACTCACCCTCAGAGAGGCTGACTCCCCACCCTCAGAGACTCTGATTTCCTCACCTTCAGAGGGACCAGCTCCCCACTCTCAGAGTAGCCGACTCCCCCCACCCTCAGAGTGTCTGATTCCCTCACCCTCAGAGGGACAAACTCCCCCACCTGCAGAGGGGCCGACTGCCCTAGAGGGTCTGACTGCCTCACCCTCAGAGGGACCAGCTCCCCTACCCTCAGATAGTCTGATTCCCTCACCTTCAGAGAGACTAGCTCCCCCACCTGCAGAGGGGCCGACTACCCTATAGGGTATGACTGCCTCACCCTCAGAGGGGCTGGCTCCCCACCCTCAGAGGGTCTGATTCCCTCACCTTCAGAGGGATGAGCTCACTCATCTTCAAAGTGGCCAGCTCCCCCACCCTCAGAGAGTCTGATTCCCTCACCGTCAGAGGGACGAGCTCCCCCACCCACAGAGGGGCCGGCTGCCCTAGAAGGTGTAACTGCCTCACCCTCCGAGGGTCCGGTCCCCACCCTCAAAGCGCCTGATTCCCACACCCTCAAAATGGATCACTCCCTCATACACAGAAGGGCAGACTCCCACAGAGGGTCTGACTGCCTCACACTCAGAGAGGGTCACTACCACACCCTCAGAGATTCTGGCTTCCCTACCCTCAAAGCCTCCAACTCCCTCACCCTCAGATGGATTCACTGCCACACCCTCAGAAGGTCTGACAATTTCACTAGTTCATAGAGCTCCATGGGCCCGATTCAGAAAGGTAAAGTTAGACGAAAGTCTAACTTTACGACTTTCAGTATTCACAAAGGGCATTTACGTGTAGTAAATGCCCTTTGTGAATACCCAAAGTCTAACTTTACGACTTTCAGTATTCAAAAATGGCATTTACGTGAAGTAAATGCCCTTTGTGAATACCCAAAGTTGTAAAGTTAGACTTTCATCTAACTTTACCTTTATGAATCGGGCCCAATGTGTTTACCACTAGTCCATAGGGCTCAGTACTATTTCCACTGGTTCATAGAACTGATAACTATTTTCACTAGTTCATAGAGCTCAGTACTATTTTTCACTAGTTCATAGAGCACAGTACTATTTCAACTATCATAGAGTGCAGTACTATTTTCACTAGTTCATAGAGCCCAGTACTATTTTCACTAGTTTATAGAGCTCACTACTAATTTCACTAGTATATTGAGCTCAGTACTATTTTCATTAGTTAGTTCATGGAGCTCAGTACTATTTTCACTAGTTGATAGAGCTCAGTACTATTTTCACTAGTTCCTAGAGCTTAGTACTGTTTTCACTAGTTAATAGAGCTCAGAACTATTTTCACTAGTTTACAGAGCTCAGTACTATTTTCACTATCATAGAGCGCAGTACTAATTTCACTAGTTTATAGAGCTCAGTACTATTTTCACTAGCTTATAGAGCTCAGTACTATTTTCACTAGTTCATAGAGCTTAGTACTATTTTCACTGGTTTATGGAGCTCTTAACTATGTTCACAGAGCTCAGTACTATTTTCACTAGTTGATAGAGCTCAGTACTATTTTCACTAGTTCATAGAGCCCAGAACTATTTTCACTAGTTTATAGAACTCAGAACTATTTTCACTAGTTTATAGAGCTCAGTACTATTTTCACTAGTTCATAGAGCTCAGTACTATTTTCACTAGCCTATAGAGCTCAGTACTATTTTCACTAGTTCATAGAGCTTAGTACTATTTTCACTGGTTTATAGAGCTCTTAACTATTTTCACTAGCTTATAGAGCTGAGTACTATTTTCACTAGTTCATATAGCTCAGAACTATTTTCACTAGTTCATAGAGCTCAGTACTATTTTCACTAGTTCATAGAGCTCAGTACTATTTTTACTAGTTGATAGAGCTCTGTACTATTTTCACTAGTACATAGAGCCCAGAACTATTTTCACTAGTTTATAGAGCTCAGAACTATTTTCACTAGTTTATAGAGCTTGGTACTACTTTCACTAGTTCACAGAGCTCAGTACTATTTTTACTAGCTTATAGTGCTCAGAACTATTTTCACTAGTTTATAGAGCTCAGAACTATTTTCAATAGTTTATAGAGCTTGGTACTACTTTCACTAGTTCACAGAGCTCAGAACTATTTTCACTAGTTTATAGAGCTCAGTACTATTTTCACTGGTTTATAGAGCTCAGTACTATTTTCACTGGTTTATAGAGCTCAGAACTATTTTCACTAGTTCACAGAGCTCAGTACTATTTTCACTAGCTTATAGTGCTCAGAACTATTTTCACTAGTTTATAGAGCTCAGTACTATTTTCACTGGTTTATAGAGCTCAGTACTATTTTCACTGGTTTATAGAGCTGAGCACTATTTTCACTACTCCTTAGAGTACGAGTTGTGGGCGCCTTGGTCACCTATGCAGCCTTTACACAGGTACACCCGACTCTCGGTTACGTCATCATCTAACAGCACACGTGATGATGCAAAAGGGCCCAGGAGAGTAAACTTTACGTCCGTTATATTGTAATAAGATTCTAGGGTTTTATTCGAAGTTTTGTGACTCACCTGCCCCAGGCAGAATCTTAACCATACTTACACATCTTTGAGGCAAGAACATTTACTGAAACTGGATGTAAATATTATCTCTGGTATTTAATATCTATTTTATTACATCAATGCTCATTTTTATCTTAGAAGATATGAATATAAAATGAGAAATTTTACTATCCACTATGCTATCATAATGCATTTGTTTTATGTTTCACTGCTATTTTTATAGTTTTATGTGCGTATCTCTTTGTTTATGCACAGATTATAGTTTAATTTTTGGAGTTGTTTGTCTCTTTGAAAATATGGATCTTACATTTTTGTTTTACTCTTATTTTCAGTCTGTATATTTTCTATACTTTTGTTTGTACAGTTTTATTTTAATTTATGTCTCAATATTTGTGGCTTTCATGTGAGATTTCATTGATTTTTTTAATCGTATTTTTTATCGTCCAAAGTTTACTATTATCTCACTGTTGACCGTGAATTTCTTTTCAGTGTTCACTGCTTTACAGAATTATCTTGTTCTGCTTGATTAAATACTCTTGCCCTTTATGTAGCAGGAATAGACTCTAAATTATTAAATTTGACAGATCTAGTAGTAAGGGCGCAAGCGGATAGGGACAATCAAATGATTTCCTGTACATGTGCAAATATAATAGATAAAATATCAGGCCTTCCGACTATAGTTGGTTCTCTCGTGGACGAAGTAAGACTAATGTCAATGCAGAGTAAAACAGTGTCAGTAATTTCAAATATGAATGATCCTAACCATGGCCAAGACATCAAGGATACATCTATCCCAAAAAAATGTAGACAGACTAAGCGTGGACAATTAAGTGAGAGGATTAATTACAAGGATTTACATAAGGACTTGGAATCAGAACCACAAATCATTGAAGAGGACTAAAAACGAATTAATATTAAAATTGAGCAAGGAAGTATCCAATCGTTGTTGGTTAATTGTGAAACCGAAGCCAATAGACAAGAAATAGCTCAAAGTGGAGAGGTTGCCCAATTACCATATGCTTTAGAATCATCTTTTAACCAAAAATCAGTAGGTCTTACCAAAAGAGCAAGGAAAAAACAAAGGAAAGCACATAACAAAATAAACCGGAAAAATAAATTAACTAACTCAAGTGTTTTGGACGCAACAAAAGAGGTCTATCCGATCTTCAAAGTATCGAAAAAATGATCTTGTAATATAACAGACGGAGATAAAGGGGATACAGGTAAATCCTCCTCGATTGAAGATGCATGGAGTAAGATAACACCTCCACAAAGTGGCGAAGTCCCATATAGCTGTGTGGCTCGACAAGGTTCTTTGCGAAAGTTGCCACCAGCAGATGGAGTCCTTAAGACTCAGATCCAGGTTGATAAAAAAGAAAGTCAAAACAATCCTTTAAACATATTGGAGGAAAAACAATTGTCAAATAAAAAAATTTCACCATCCTCTTCAGTTGGTAAAAAGAAAATTCTTATGCAATCTGATGAAGTCATTTCAGGACCAAATTGTGAACTTGGGCAAACTGAAATACACACAACAATTCGAGAAATGGGGAATTAAAGTAGAAAAATGTAAAGACAGTTTGTATCCAACATTGTTGATACCCAAAATCGAGGAAGAAAGTCATCTACAAGCTAAACTAATGATTATGGAATCGAAAAAGGAGAATGTCAAAACTCTGAAAGGGGCAATAGGACCACTACTCAATCTTGACATATCTTCTGGCATCAACATCACATGTAGTGGCTGGGGCCCTCGAATTTGTAAAGAAACCCAAAAACAGCTAGCCCTCATGGAGGATTGGGCCTGGCTACCGAAAATACTCAGTAGAGGGAAACTTAATGAGAATGATTGAAGATGGAGCAGTCTGTCCAGAAAGAATGGACCTACTAATTTTAATATTTGCTCTTGGAATGTATATGGACTTTCTAGGCTATTAGAAGATCATGATACAATACATTTTATTCAGAATTTTAAAATCTTAATGTTCCAGGAAACATGGAAAATGTGCCATGAGCCCATAATAGGCTTTTACGAATATGCCAACTTTGCAACTCGTACATCTGTTCACGGTCGAGCAAAAGGCGGGCTCTCTATTTATGTTTCCTTGGATGTTACTCACCATGTAATAGATTTTCAATTGACCTGGTTATTGTGTATTAAAATAGACTTTGAAATATCAATTATATTCATAAATGTGTATTTGAGTGTAAAGAACGCAATTAAGATGACTCAGCTTTCAGTATTATGGGAATCAATTACAATCTTATCACATCAGTATCCGGCAACTAGCATTATTATTTCGGGAGATTTCAATATGAATTTGTTTACTAGGAATTCAGGGAGCATAAAGAAGGGAGGTAATGCTATTACTAAGATGTTCTGTGCCCAATTGCAGAAATGGGATCTTGTGCTGTTACAGGATATTCAACACAATACGACAGGTGTCCCAACCTTTCAAAATTCAAGGCAACACTCTACTATTGACTATACCATTATTTCAAATAAATTAATGAATAGTCTTATTGGATTACAAGTGACCCCTAGAATAGAAAGTGATCATAACCCATAAATAATTACATTATCATTGGCAGTGGACTACTTACCAAAATTAAGAGTTCCAGATAAAGGGCAAGTTGTTTAAAATTTGAAAAGGCTGGCGTGGCATTTAGCAAAACAAGATGAGATTTTTGACTTTCTAGTCCCTATAATAGATCAAGTAATAAATGAGGGCTGCCACGGGAACTCAATAGTGGAAACGTGGCCAGGTCTCTGCTCTTTACTTGTCGATCGCTTTCCGGTAAAACCAGCTTTTAGGGAAACCCTCTTACATCAAAAAGGAAAATGTGGTATTCACACAGGTTATTTAAAAAGAAAAAGGCTCTTAACAAAGCTTCTCGTGCTATTTGCAAAAAATCACATGGAGTAATCAAATTTACCCAATCATGTTTAATAAAGAAACTGAGGAAATCGTACAAAAATGAGATTTGAAAAGCAAAAAGAGAATACAAGGAAGATTTGTGGATAAAATTGCACCATGTAAGCAAGACAAACAATCTAAGAGCATTTTGGGGTATAATTAACTCTCTGGAACATGGTAATATGAGAGTTAGTAGTGCTAATATTTCCGCAATAGCCTGGGAGTCTTTTATTCCTATCCTGTATGGGTCTAATACTGCAAATGGGCTAAACTCCATTAATGGCGCATGTAACCCGCTATCGATAACTAATATACATAATGAGAATAGAAGCCTCGAAAACTATGACGATCAATTACTAATATTTGAGTCACCGCAGGTGGACATGGTAAAGTCACTGATGAGTAGGATTAAATCAAATGGTGCGCCTGGTCCAAATGGAATCCCGAATGCTGTTTTTAAAGCAAGAACGGACATATGGTCAAAATTTCTCACCCAAATGTTTAAAGACATTGTAAAAAACAAATTGGTCCCAGAATCCTGGCAAGGCAGCATAATACATCCTATTTATAAAAGTGGCCCTCCTGATAACCCAGCAAACTATAGGCTAATTGCCTTAACGGATGTAGAGGCGAACATTTTTGCAACATTATTACTCAAAGATCTAGAGGAATAGGTAACTACAAGGAAAGTTATCCCAATTTTTCAAACTGGATTTTGTAGGGGACAAATCAACAATAACAAACCTGCTGATACTTACCTTGTTGACAGAGAAAACCAAATATAAAAAGCAAAAACTTTTTATTTGTTATGTAGATTTAACGGCAGCTTTTGATTCTGTTCCGCGTAATCTTCTTTGGGAAAGTTATCAGCATGGGGCGTACCAAAAAATCTTTTAGCTATGATTGTACTGTTGTATACAAATACATGGGTACAGGTTAAAGTGGGGGATGGAAACCGTACCACTCGTCGCCTTGAAACATATAGTGGCCTTAAACAGGGCTGCGTACTTGCCCCATGTCTTTTTAACCTTTTTATGGCCGACCTATCTTATCATTTACATAATGTCAATGCACACTCGCCAATCCTTGCAGGCCAAAGTATAAAATATTTGCAATATGCAGACGATACCATTCTACTAAGTCACACGCAAATAGGACTGCAAAGATTGATAGAGTCATTTGATCAATATATATTAGCGAATGGTTTACAAATAAATACCAAAAAAACAAAAATTATGATAATAGGATCAACAAAATCTGATAAGACATTATGGAAAATGAAGGATTTATCTATTGAAACAGTAAAGCAGTATAAATACTTAGGAGTTACGCTGGATGATAGGATGACTTTTAAACCACATTTTGATAACTTAAAGGCCAAAGCAACTTCATTGTCTTTTGCCTTTAGATCATTGCGTGATAAACTTTCATGCCCAAGTTACAAGTAATGAAGGCAAAACTTATCCCGCGCTTACATATGGGTCAATAATTTTCCGAGGTAAAGATAGCCAACTATTAGATAAGTTACAAATAAAACTTTTAAGTCAATTTTTAGGATTTCAAAAAATATTGGACACGCTAGAGTTGGATTGGAATTTGGTTTGTTAAACCAAACATTGGTAAGGAAAGCTGCATTTTTAAAATGTCTATTTTCACTCTATTTATCGGACCCTGAGTCCCTTGCATATATGTGTTGGCAAGAAATGAATAAGAAGGGGTATACCAGACCATGGAGGTTACATTTAACGGAAAGTTTGAATACTTTTAAGCTCCTACCTTTTGACGATATTATTAGAAATAAAACCATTTTAAAACAGATTTTAAATCAATCAACTAAATTGGTATCATTTATATTGGATCAGGAGCTGACTGTAAAAGAAAAGCACGCCTGGTCGGTTATTAATTCGTATAACAAAATTGAACCCCAATCCTATCTAACCTCTTGTTTGAAACCGGCGATAAGGGATATATTGCTTAAGCTTAGGTTTGGCCACTATCCAACAAAAGATGGGACACCTAGATGGGTACAAGTTTGGCAATCTCAAAAGTGTAGATTATCTGGTTATACTAATGAAACGTTATTACACATTGTATGTATCTGCCCCAAATTGCGTCAAGAAAGATTAACACTTTTAAAACCAATATTCTTGGAACAAGGGGTCAGAGCGTGTCGCCAAGCGATAATACTGTGCCTTCAAGGGCGTATTATCAATTTATCAGTTAACTTTGTAAAATTCATTCTTATAGCTGAGAAGAAACTGGCTCAGGACGATGTCGTGGTCATACAATAAGAATAGATAGCGGCTACGATACCAACTATAATGTTTTTTTCCTATACTGGCAATGTAACTAGATAAACTCCATATAGTATTTAAAGTTCAAGGTAATCTTAAGAAGCACGGATGCACTTTATATTTTAAGCATTAAAATTATAACTGGATCAAATATGTGTTACCTTATGCATTGCTTCTTTTAAGGGGCTGTTTAAATACCAGAGAGGGGACTCAAACATTATCTGTATGGATGGTTTTACTAATATGTATGGTGATTAATAATGAAATGTAATGTTTATATTAGGTTATGAATGAAATATTTTTCTATGATATTTTATGTATTTCCAACGGTTATAAAGGTATGTTAACACTACCTCATTATTTTTAAGGAACGTAAGAAGTTTTATGAATTGTCTTGTTTTATTGTAATGATTTTAATTAATCGGACAATAAAGAATTGTTTGTTTGTTTGCATCTTGTTCTGCTTATGTTTAAGGATAATCTTTTTATTGGGCGGATCATTTTTTTTTATTAACTTTTTTTTACATTTGTAATGTCTAAGGTTGTTTAAAAAATATTTATTTTTAAAAATATAATTCCTCAGTTACTAAAGTTCTTCTATTGCTTCAGTTATTCATGTTACTACATGTTGTTGTTATTCAGTATAGCTTTTATTTGATAATAGTTTCTGCGTTAATCTTTTTTCATTTTACATACAGTGGCATTTTGTGTGTCATTTCTGGGAGGTGCATTTGCCTCTTCAAAGCGGAGGGGAGTGCTGTTTGATGAGGGCGGGGAGTGCTGTTTGATGAGGGCGGGGAGTGCTGTTTGATAGGGAGGGGAGTGCTGTTTGATGGGGGAGGGGAGTGCTGTTTGATGAGGGCGGGGAGTGCTGTTTGATAGGGAGGGGAGTGCTGTTTGATAGGGAGGGGAGTGCTGTTTGATGGGGAGGGGAGTGCTGTTTGATGGGGGAGGGGAGAGCTGTTTGATGGGGGAGGGGAGTGCTTTTTGATGGGGGAGGGGAGGGCTGTTTGATGGGGAAGGGAGTGCTGTTTGATGGGGAGGGGAGTGCTGTTTGATGGGGAGTGGAGGGCTGTTTAATGGGGAGGGGAGTGCTTTTTGATGGGGGAGGGGAGGGCTGATTGATGGGGAGAGGAGGGCCGATTGATGGGGAGAGGAGGGCCATTTGATGTGGAGGGGAGCGCTGTTTGATGAGGAGAGGAGGGCTGTTTTATGGGGAGGGGAGTGCTTTTTGATGGGGGAGGGAGGGCTGTTTGATGGGGGAGGGAGTGCTGATTGATGGGGAGGGGAGTGCTGATTGATGGGAGAGGAGGGCTGGTTGAGGGGGAGGGAAGTGCTGTTTGATGGGAAGGGGAGTGCTGTTTGATGAGGAGGGGAGGGCTGTTTGATGAGGAGTGGAGGGCTGTTTGATAGGGACGGGCGAGCTGTTGGATTGGGAAGGGTAGCGCTGTTTGATGTGGCAGGGAATGGTGTTTGATTGGGAGGGGAGAGCTGTTTGATTGGGAAGGGTAGCGCTGTTTGATGGGGAGGGGAGGGCTGTTTGATGAGGAAGGGGAGAGCTGTTTGATGGGGCAGGGAGGGCTGTTTAATGGGGAGGGGAGAGCTGTTTGATGGGGAGGGGAGTGCTGTTTGATAGGGAGAGGGGATCTGTTTGATAGGAAGGGGAATGCTGTTTGATGAGGGAGGGGAGTGCTGTTTGATGGGGTGGAAGGGCTGTTTGATGGGGAGGGGAGTGCTGTTTGATGGGGAGGGGAGTACTGTTTGATGGGGCGGGAAGGGCTGTTTGAAGCAGAGGGGAGAGCTGTTTGATGGGGAGGGGAGTGCTGTTTGATGGGGCGGGAAGGGATGTTTGATGGGGAGGGGAGAGCTGTTTGATGAAGAAGGGGAGTGCTGTTTTATGGAGAGGGCTATTTGATGGGGGTGGGGAGTACTGTTTGATGGGGAGGGAGTGCTGTTTGATGAGGAAGGGGAGTGCTGTTTTAAGGGGAGGGCTATTTGATGGGGGTGGGGAGCACTGTTTGATGGGGAGGGGAGTGCTGTTTGATGGGGCGGGAAGGTCTGTTTGATGGGGAGAGCTGTTTGATGGGAGGGAGTGCTGTTTGATGAGGAAGGGGAGTGCTGTTTTATGGGGAGGGCTATTTGATGTGGGTGGGGAGCACTGTTTGATGGGTTGGGGAGCATTGTTTGATGGGGTGGGGAGAGCTGTTTGATGGGGAGGGGAGAGCTGTTTGATGGGGGAGGGAGTGCTGTTTGATGGGGAGGGGAGAGATGTTTGATGGGGAGGGAGATCTGTTTGATGGGGGAGGGGAGTGCTGTTTGATGAGGAAGGGGAGTGCTGTTTTATGGGGAGGGCTATTTGATAGGGGAAGGAGGGCTGTTTGATGGGGAGGGGATGGCTGTTTGATGGGGAGGGGATGGCTGTTTGATGGGGAGGGGAGAGCTGTTTGACGAGGGAGGGGAGTGCTGTTTGAAGGGGGAGGGGAGCACTGTTTGATGGAGGAGGGGAGGGCTGTTAGCTGATGGGGGCACTGGTAGGTGATAGGGAGGGGTGCACTGGTAGATGATGCTGAAAGAGACCCCGGCAGCTCACGTGAAGGTGCTGAAGTCACTAGTCCTGAACCTAGCTCACTTCTCTCTCTCTTTCCCTGCAGGAGTCCCCCTGAGGCCCCCGGTACAGTCGGGGCCCGGTTTCGGGGGTATCATCGGCATCAGCATCGCAGTGGCGGTGGCGGCTGTGCTTCTGATGGGGGCAGGCTGCTTCTTCGGCATCGGCAGGGTAAGTGCCACACGAACCAGGGTTGGATTGGGAACGCGGGCAGTCGGGCATTGGCCGATGGGCCGGTGCCTAAGAGTGGCATGTGGGCCAGTTTTTAAAGGGCCTCCATATCATTCCTGCCCTCCCAGGCCATCACACTTCAGGCTATTGTGAGCGGGGCTAAGGTGTTATGTGTGACAATCTGCCTTAATGGTGGCCTGGTGTTGCTCTATTTGGTTGGTCATTCTTACCTCGGCCCCCAGTGGGGCCCCGAAGCAGTGTCTTACCCTTGACCCCTCCCCTGCCAGGCCATCACATTCAGGCAATGAAGGGTGGGGCGGGTGGGACTCTGCAGGGGCTTTTCTGGGGGGGGATTTTCTGGCTATGGGCCATCTACACCTCAGCCCCCTCTGGATCAGCAGTAGCTGTGTCCTTTTTCTTGACCCCTCCTCTGCAAGGCCATCCCTCTGAGGCTATGGAGGGCTGGGGGGGGGAGTGAACCAAGAGAAGCCTTCCTGGAGGGTGTGTGTGTATTTGCATAGGCCTCGCTGTGAGGCAACCTTTATTAGGCTTCTATTAAACTAGAGAGGATGTGGCACTGTGGCCAAAGCTGCCGACTTTGGCAGTCGGAGACCAGGTTCCAGTCCCAGCGTCAGCTCAACATCCTGTGATTCAGGGCAAATCACTTAATCTCCCAACGCCTAAAGTAAAAATACATTTGATCTTGTGTAGTGTAACTGGTGATCATGTAAATCGCTCCAATGCGCTAGTGCCAAGTTCACCTTATGTAAAACTATAAAAAAGCAATTAGAAAAAAAACTGCAATTTATTTGTTATAAGATTCTTCAAGGGCCAGCGCATCATAACTAGGGAGCAATCATTATATAAAAATATCCATATTCATTTTTCATATGAACATGTCTTTTCTGTCTTTTTTTAGTTTAACTATTAGTCACGGTTGAGTAAAGCAGCTTGAGAACATATTTTGAAGTGCTTTCAACTTAAGTTGACTGTTTACGTACTGATCAGTGGAAAAAAATACAGACGTTTGAGTTTTGCTTCATTTTCGCACCGGCCTGGATATTGAAATACAGGTCATGTCGGTAAAAAACATCCAGGTGGGAACCCCAGCCAGATCAGGTAATGTGGCCCTTGAGCCATTTTATTCCACGTCGCCCACCTGGCCAAAATGCAGTGCTTCTCGCTTTCACCTATCTCACTGATTCCATAGGCTTTAAAATGCTTAGGTCACCAAAGATTTCTCGAAAAATGAGTCCAATGAGACTAACCAAATGATGTTTCACGAAAGGTCACAACCCGCGAATGTGCGTAGAGTTCCACCTTAACCACACATTTGCAAGTGGCATACATGGCCATTATGCTGTGGCTTTGCTGAGAGGCCAAGGATCGGATGACCACATATTCTGAACACCTTTTTGCCCCTGATAGGCCCTGAGAGAAACTCGCAGTGCCTTCAGCCGCAACTCAGCTGTGTCCGTATATAAACACCTGGATGCGACAATTCAAATTATGCACAGAGGAGAGGAACATGCTGCCTGATTTAAAAAACAAAACATAACACAACATCCTGGAAAGGGCAAACACTCATAGGGAGTGCAAGACGAAGTTAAGTGTGTGAAATGTAAGCAGGAGCGGCATGGATCGCCTCAGCGTTTTTACACTCATTGTTCACGGGTCGATCAGTGTTTTTGCATGAAAGTTAAGGGCATGAATACAGGGCCTGAAAGGGACCCGCTTCAATGTCCGTTTTAAATTACTACTGGGTCTGAGTTCTGGAGGGACCCGCCTCACTTTAAGCTCTGCATGGACCACTGTGTTTGCAACACGCCCGCACCCAACCCCAGCGGGTAATGTAGACCCTGCGCCTCCTGCAGCTCAGCAGTCCCCTTGAGACAACTTGTCTATCCCGATACCACTGTTCAAAGCGTTGCTGTGGCATCCGAGTGCCTCAGTGAGGTGTGGTGCTACGGTGGGGTGAAGGGTGAGCTCATGTCACTGCAGCCCTCACAGATCCTCAGTGAGGAGTGGTGCTATGGTGGGGTGAAGGAGGAGTGACCTCACGTCACTGCAGCCCTCACAGATCCTCAGTGAGGTGTGGTGCTACGGTGGGGCTGAGGGAGGAGTGACCTCACGTCACTGCAGCCCTCGCAGCGCCTCAGGGAGGTGTGGTGCTACGGTGGGGCTGAGGGAGGAGTGACCTCACGTCACTGCAGCCCTCGCAGCGCCTCAGTGAGGTGTGGTGTTACGGTGGGGCTGAGGGAGGAGTGACCTCACGTCACTGCAGCCCTCGCAGCGCCTCAGGGAGGTGTGGTGCTACGGTGGGGCTGAGGGAGGAGTGACCTCACGTCACTGCAGCCCTCGCAGCGCCTCAGTGAGGTGTGGTGTTACGGTGGGGCTGAGGGAGGAGTGACCTCACGTCACTGCAGCCCTCGCAGCGCCTCAGGGAGGTGTGGTGCTACTGTGGGGTGAAGGGTGAGCTCATGTCACTGCAGCCCTCACAGATCCTCAGTGAGGTGTGGTGTTACGGTGGGGCTGAGGGAGGAGTGACCTCACGTCACTGCAGCCCTCGCAGCGCCTCAGGGAGGTGTGGTGCTACGGTGGGGTGAAGGGTGAGCTCATGTCACTGCAGCCCTCACAGATCCTCAGTGAGGAGTGGTGCTATGGTGGGGCTGAAGGAGGAGTGACCTCACGTCACGGCAGCCCTCGCAGCACCTCAGGGAGGTGTGGTGCTACGGTGGGGCTGAGGGAGGAGTGACCTTACATGACTGCAGCCCTCGCAGCGCCTCAATGAGGTGTGGTGCTACGGTGGGGCTGAGGGAGGAGTGATCTTACGTCACTGCAGCCCTCGCAGCGCCTCAGTGAGGTGTGGTGCTACGGTGGGGCTGAGGGAGGAGTGATCTTACGTCACTGCAGCCCTCGCAGCGCCTCAGTGAGGTGTGGTGCTACGGTGGGGCTGAGGGAGGAGTGATCTTACGTCACTGCAGCCCTCGCAGCGCCTCAGTGAGGTGTGGTGTTACGGTGGGGCTGAGGGAGGAGTGACCTCACGTCACTGCAGCCCTCGCAGCGCCTCAGGGAGGTGTGGTGCTACGGTGGGGCTGAGGGAGGAGTGACCTCACATCACTGCAGCCCTCGCAGCACCTCAGTGAGGTGTGGTGCTACGGTGGGGCTGAGGGAGGAGTGACCTTACATGACTGCAGCCCTCGCAGCGCCTCAATGAGGTGTTGTGCTACGGTGGGGCTGAAGGAGGCATGACCTCACATCACTGCAGCCCTCGCAGCGCCTCAGTGAGGTGTGGTGCTACGGTGGGGCTGAGGGAGGAGTGACCTCACGTCACTGCAGCCCTCGCAGCGCCTCAGTGAGGTGTGGTGCTACGGTGGGGCTGAGGGGGAGTGATCTTATGTCACTGCAGCCCTCGCAGCGCCTCAGTGAGGTGTGGTGTTACGGTGGGGCTGAGGGAGGAGTGACCTTACATCACGGCAGCCCTCGCAGCACCTCAGTGAGGTGTGGTGCTACGGTGGGGCTGAGGGAGGAGTGACCTCACGTGATTGCAGCCCTTGCAGCGCCTCAGTGAGGTGTGGTGTTACGGTGGGGCTGAGGGAGGAGTGATCTTACGTCACTGCAGCCCTCGCAGCGCCTCAGTGAGGTGTGGTGTTACGGTGGGGCTGAGGGAGGAGTGACCTCACATGACTGCAGCCCTCGCAGCACCTCAGGGAGGTGTGGTGCTACGGTGGGGCTGAGGGAGGAGTGACCTCACGTCACTGCAGCCCTCGCAGCGCCTCAGTGAGGTGTGGTGCTACGGTGGGGCTGAGGGAGGAGTGACCTCACGTGATTGCAGCCCTTGCAGCACCTCACGGAGGTATGGTGCTATGGTGGGGCTGAGGGAGGAGTGACCTCACGTCACTGAAGCCCTCGCAGCACTTCAGGGAGGTGTGGTGTTACGGTGGGGCTGAGGGAGGAGTGATCTTACGTCACGGCAGCCCTCGCAGCGCCTCAGGGAGGTGTGGTGCTACTGTGGGGTGAAGGGTGAGCTCATGTCACTGCAGCCCTCGCAGCGCCTCAGTGAGGTGTGGTGTTACGGTGGGGCTGAGGGAGGAGTGACCTCACGTCACTGCAGCCCTCGCAGCGCCTCAGGGAGGTGTGGTGCTACGGTGGGGCTGAGGGAGGAGTGACCTCACGTCACTGCAGCCCTCGCAGCGCCTCAGTGAGGTGTGGTGTTACGGTGGGGCTGAGGGAGGAGTGACCTCACGTCACTGCAGCCCTCGCAGCGCCTCAGGGAGGTGTGGTGCTACTGTGGGGTGAAGGGTGAGCTCATGTCACTGCAGCCCTCACAGATCCTCAGTGAGGTGTGGTGTTACGGTGGGGCTGAGGGAGGAGTGACCTCACGTCACTGCAGCCCTCGCAGCGCCTCAGGGAGGTGTGGTGCTACGGTGGGGTGAAGGGTGAGCTCATGTCACTGCAGCCCTCACAGATCCTCAGTGAGGAGTGGTGCTATGGTGGGGCTGAAGGAGGAGTGACCTCACGTCACGGCAGCCCTCGCAGCACCTCAGGGAGGTGTGGTGCTACGGTGGGGCTGAGGGAGGAGTGACCTTACATGACTGCAGCCCTCGCAGCGCCTCAATGAGGTGTGGTGCTACGGTGGGGCTGAGGGAGGAGTGATCTTACGTCACTGCAGCCCTCGCAGCGCCTCAGTGAGGTGTGGTGCTACGGTGGGGCTGAGGGAGGAGTGATCTTACGTCACTGCAGCCCTCGCAGCGCCTCAGTGAGGTGTGGTGCTACGGTGGGGCTGAGGGAGGAGTGATCTTACGTCACTGCAGCCCTCGCAGCGCCTCAGTGAGGTGTGGTGTTACGGTGGGGCTGAGGGAGGAGTGACCTCACGTCACTGCAGCCCTCGCAGCGCCTCAGGGAGGTGTGGTGCTACGGTGGGGCTGAGGGAGGAGTGACCTCACATCACTGCAGCCCTCGCAGCACCTCAGTGAGGTGTGGTGCTACGGTGGGGCTGAGGGAGGAGTGACCTTACATGACTGCAGCCCTCGCAGCGCCTCAATGAGGTGTTGTGCTACGGTGGGGCTGAAGGAGGCATGACCTCACATCACTGCAGCCCTCGCAGCGCCTCAGTGAGGTGTGGTGCTACGGTGGGGCTGAGGGAGGAGTGACCTCACGTCACTGCAGCCCTCGCAGCGCCTCAGTGAGGTGTGGTGCTACGGTGGGGCTGAGGGGGAGTGATCTTATGTCACTGCAGCCCTCGCAGCGCCTCAGTGAGGTGTGGTGTTACGGTGGGGCTGAGGGAGGAGTGACCTTACATCACGGCAGCCCTCGCAGCACCTCAGTGAGGTGTGGTGCTACGGTGGGGCTGAGGGAGGAGTGACCTCACGTGATTGCAGCCCTTGCAGCGCCTCAGTGAGGTGTGGTGTTACGGTGGGGCTGAGGGAGGAGTGATCTTACGTCACTGCAGCCCTCGCAGCGCCTCAGTGAGGTGTGGTGTTACGGTGGGGCTGAGGGAGGAGTGACCTCACATGACTGCAGCCCTCGCAGCACCTCAGGGAGGTGTGGTGCTACGGTGGGGCTGAGGGAGGAGTGACCTCACGTCACTGCAGCCCTCGCAGCGCCTCAGTGAGGTGTGGTGCTACGGTGGGGCTGAGGGAGGAGTGACCTCACGTGATTGCAGCCCTTGCAGCACCTCAGGGAGGTATGGTGCTATGGTGGGGCTGAGGGAGGAGTGACCTCACGTCACTGAAGCCCTCGCAGCACTTCAGGGAGGTGTGGTGTTACGGTGGGGCTGAGGGAGGAGTGATCTTACGTCACGGCAGCCCTCGCAGCGCCTCAGGGAGGTGTGGTGCTACGGTGGGGTGAAGGGAGGAGTGACCTCACGTCACTGCAGCCCTTGCAGCGCCTCAGGGAGGTGTGGTGCTACGGTGGGGCTAAGGGAGGAGTGACCTCACGTCACTGCAGCCCTCGCAGCGCCTCAGGGAGGTGTGGTGTTACGGTGGGGCTAAGGGAGGAGTGACCTCACGTCACTGCAGCCCTCGCAGCGCCTCAGGGAGGTGTGGTGCTACGGTGGGGCTAAGGGAGGAGTGACCTCACGTCACTGCAGCCCTCGCAGCGCCTCAGGGAGGTGTGGTGCTATGGTGGGGCTGAGGGAGGAGTGACCTCACGTGACTGCAGCCCTCGCAGCACCTCAGGGAGGTGTGGTGCTACGGTGGGGCTAAGGGAGGAGTGACCTCACGTCACTGCAGCCCTCGCAGCGCCTCAGGGAGGTGTGGTGTTACGGTGGGGCTGAGGGAGGAGTGATCTTACGTCACGGCAGCCCTCGCAGCGCCTCAGTGAGGTGTGGTGTTACGGTGGGGCTGAGGGAGGAGTGACCTCACGTCACTGCAGCCCTCGCAGCACCTCAGGGAGGTGTGGTGTTACGGTGGGGCTGAGGGAGGAGTGACCTCACGTCACTGCAGCCCTCGCAGCGCCTCAGTGAGGTGTGGTGCTACGGTGGGGCTGAGGGAGGAGTGACCTCACGTCACTGCAGCCCTCGCAGCGCCTCAGTGAGGTGTGGTGCTATGGTGGGGCTGAGGGAGGAGTGACCTCACGTCACTGCAGCCCTCGCAGCGCCTCAGTGAGGTGTGGTGTTACGGTGGGGCTGAGGGAGGAGTGACCTCACGTCACTGCAGCCCTCGCAGCGCCTCAGGGAGGTGTGGTGCTACGGTGGGGCTGAGGGAGGAGTGACCTCACGTCACTGCAGCCCTCGCAGCGCCTCAGGGAGGTGTGGTGCTATGGTGGAGCTGAGGGAGGAGTGACCTCACGTGATTGCAGCCCTTGCAGCACCTCAGGGAGGTATGGTGCTACGGTGGGGCTGAGGGAGGAGTGACCTTACATGACTGCAGCCCTCGCAGCACCTTAGGGAGGTGTGGTGCTACGGTGGGGCTGAGGGAGGAGTGGGTGGGTGTGGTGCTATTGTGGGGCGGTTGTATGTGATTTCATAGGAAAATGATAACATGGGATACCATTACTGAGAAACCATTTCATCTAAACTGTTAATGGAACATTTTCAGAATGAACGGCGTTCACCTTTTCATAAAAACCAATTCATAGAATGTCTTTTTGTTCGAAATTTGCCTTAGAATGCTTATTTTTTAAGTGTAAATGCAACGGTTGCAGGTCTTACCTTCAGAAACAGCTTTGTTGGAGATATTTATTTCAGTGCTTTACTTCCGGGCATTATTTCATAGTTGTATCTTTCACATTGTCAATTACTTTGGATGCTTTTAAATCGCTGACCCATCACCACCCATATACTCCATCCATTGCTGACCCATCACCACCAATATACTCCATCCATTGCTGACCCCTCACAACCCCTAAACACCATCAATCCCTGTCCCCTAATGCTCCTCACCACACCTAAACTACACTCATCCCTGAAGCCTAAAAGCCCTTTCTACACAAAAACCCACCCTCTCTGAACCATAAATTCACTCACTACCCCTAACTTCATCCATTCCTGAACCTAAAAACCACTTTCTACGACTAAACCCCACACATCCCATACCCCTTAAAACACATCAGCACACCCAAACTCCACCTATCCCTGAACCCTAGAAACCTCCCACTGCCCTTAAACACCAGCCGTCCACACGCAGCTCGCCAATGTGAAGCTCACAACAGCGAGTGAGAAGCAAGGAGCGCTAGACCACCTCCTGGTGAGATTTCTCAACACAGGCGGTTGTGGCAGGACGCTACCGCTCATGTTGAGAAAGTTGTCGGTCGCGTTGCGAAAGCTGCCACTCGAAAAGAAAATCTACTCGAGCAGCAGAAAGAAGCACCACTCTCTGGCACGCTGCGTGGTGCTATTCGTGCTGATTTTACAGCCCAGGACAAGCTCCCTGCAATAAAAATAAGCATGAGCAGCACGACAGACTGACATTTCACCGCTCGTGGAACTCCACGGAATCTCGCAGAGTTTTTCCGTAACTCATCAGAATTTCGTGGAGTAAAACTCAGTGAGTTCCGCCCACCCCTAGTGTGGTGCTATGGTGGGGTGAAGGGTGACCTCATGTCACTACAGCCCTCCGAGTGCCTCAGGGAGGTGGTATGCTGGAGATGGAGGGGAGGGCAGGCGGGGGTTGACGTGATCCCTGGTTAGCTCTTTACTGATGATTCCTGATGTGATAATATTGTGTTTTTTCTTGCAGCTCTTCGCCTGATTCTACCCACAGCCCTCCTCCTGGTTCCCATCCTTGACACAACCTTGAAGCGTCACAACACTCTCCACTTGCCCTATGTCCTGGATCTTCCCTAATCTCTGGGCAGGGGTCAAGAAGTGTGGCATGCTGGGAGGAAGCCCCTCTGCCTGTGCTGCTAACGTCACATGAAACCTCGACTCTCTGCTGCTGACGTCACAGATCACTGCACCAGCCTGCTGATGACTTCACATGGAACCATGCCTCACTAGTGATGACATCACAGGGTGCAATAACACCACTCCACAAGATATCAAAGGTCACCCCACCTGTTGACCTTGCCGGGAACATTGCCTCACTGTTGAGGCCATCAAAGGCCACCTTGTCTCACTGCTGATGACGTTGTTGTCTAAAGAACATCACAAGCACTCTATTCCCTGGGTCTAGATGCTGTTTTTTTTGTATTGTTTCCCCTTCAAACCAAATGGTTTTCACCAAAAGAGGTATTTTTTGTAGAACTGGACTTTCTATACTTTTTTAAGCAAAATCATTGCTTCTCTTAATAAGTATTATTTTATATGAGGTATATTCATCTAACGCTGGGATACCAAGCGCTTTGAGTCTGGGGAATGATTCCACAGACTCTCCTTCTCCCACAGACTCTCCTTAGCCAGGTCAGGGTTTCGGGGCTCTGGCCCACGGTGTAGGAGGCATGTCTCTCCTATGGTAGATCCGTCGACACTAGGCCTTAATAGATCTGTCCTAGGCCCCCTATGCTTACCCCACCGCCACGCCTGGGGGTCCTCAAGCTAGCAGACTGTGAGTCTTTGCTGACCTCAGTCCTCCCCCCAGTAGCCAATGGAGTTGGGCGACAAGCAATGGTGGGCATGACAGCAAAAGTGCTGGGGTGGGAAAGTGCAGGTATTTGTCAGTATTTCCTAGGTAGAGGACAAATGTCACAGGTCCAGATGTAGGGCAAGGGCATGAATGTATGATTTTGGGGTGAGAGATGAGCCACGTGAGCCACGAAAAAGTATCCAAGAAGCTCAGACAACCCCCACCCCATTATCCTACTTGGACCCTGATTGACGCGGGGCACACTGTACCCACTCCCTCTCTAGGGCACCACCCTGTGTGTAAAGCAAAGTTCTGTGTCTCCTGAATCAAGGCATCTAAACTGGGATGAAGCTAAGAGGGGACGGTCTCCACTTATGTGATGTAGATAAACTGTTACATAGATGTTAACATATATTAAAATGTATTTATTATTACCATTTTTTTGTCTTTTAAAATGTGGAATGGGCCATGGATAAAGTCATGACAGCACACACAAATAGTGTTGCAACCTTTCCAAGAGAAATATACCAGTCATTTGTTGTTGTTTTAGGAGTCTGCAAAGGACCGGACGTGATATTAAATAGGACTCTAGAAAAAAAGGATATATAATAATTTGTAACATGACTTTTCTGCCTTTGTTTACTTTAATTATTAGTCAGAGATCATTAATGCATCTCTAGAACACATTTAAAAGTGCTTTCTATTTATATTTGCTTTAAGAAGTAGGTGTTTTGCACCTGCTGGGCCATTAAAATACCAGTGGTGCTGGTAGAAAACCGTCGGGTGGCAACCCTACACACAAAGCATCAGAGGCAGGGAAGAGATCACTCAGAGTAAGCACCTGGGAGCCACATTCAATCTGTAAAAGCCATCTGCAAACCATGCCAGCCATTTGTATGCTGTGGCAGCTGCCTGTAAGCCATGGCAGCCATCTTTAAGTGGTGCACCCATCTTTAAGTAGTAACAGCCATTGCAGCTATCGTTAAGCAGTTCCAGCCATCTTTAAGCGTGGCAGACATCTGTAAACCATGGCTGCCATCATTAAGCTGTGTCAACCATCTGTATGCTGTAGCAGCCATCTATAAGCTGTGGCAGCCATCTTTAAGCATTGCAGCCATATGTAAAGTGTAGCAGCTTTCCTTAAGCTGTGTCAGCCATCTTTAAGTGTCACACCCATCTTTAAGCCAGGGCAGCTATCTTTAAGTGTCACACCCATCTTTAAGCCAGGGCAGCCATCTTTAAGCGTTGCAGCCATATGTAAGGTGTAGCAGCCTTCCTTAAGCTGTGTCAGCCATCTTTAAGTGTCACACCCATCTTTAAGCCAGGGCAGCCATCTTTAAGTGTTGCACCCATCTTTAAGCAGTGACAGACATCTTTAAGCCATAGCAGGCATCTTTAAGCTCTGGTATCAGCTTTAAGCCATGGCAGCCATCTTTAAGCATTGCAGCCATATGTATGATGTAGCAGCCATTTTTAAGCTGTAGCAGCCATCCTTAAGCAGGGGCATCAGCTTTAAACTGTGGCAGCCATGTCTTAACAAGAGCTGGAGCATTGGCCCAGGGAAGGAATTTATGAATTCTGATTGGTCAGAGTCCACCTCCTTGACACCTAAGTACCCAGGTCATTCTCTGCCAGTTAATGACTGGCCTTCATTGAAACAAAGAAGAAAGGTTTGTAGTAATTTCTAAACATACCTTGTTTCACTGTTATTCCTAGGCAGAGTTGGGTTTATGTGGCAGGGTAATAAACTGCAGGCGAGGCCCTTCAGGCGGGGTCACTAGTGCCTCGCTCACACTCACCGTCAACCGCTAACGTGGGTCTAGCTACATCTCTGTACAAAGAACACTTTGTGACTCTTTCTCAAAATGTGAATTCTACGAACACAAATGAAGAATCGTCTATAAAAAATGATAGACAGGATTAGGGACAATCCTATAAGCTAGGGTGAGATCTCTAAGAAACTTCAGCAAAAAGAAATACAACATTGAAAACAAAAATCTGATTTTGTTTTGTCAAATGACAGAATTATTGCCCACACAATACAGAGGCGTTCATATGTATTGTAAAAGAGAGTAAAAATCATCTTTAAGGGGCATATGTATCAACATTTCATTTTGCGAGTCCGTAATAGCGAATTTTTACGAATCGCTATTAAGGACTCGCAAAATGAAATGCATGTAGGTTTCGCAATATTAATTGCGATTCCTATGTATTCCTTAATTGCGAATCGCAAATTGCGATTCGCAATTAAGAATACCTTCCCATTCATTCCTATGGGCCTAGAGGCCCATAGGAATGAATGGGAAGACATTCGCAATTTGCGAGTACCCATTAGGTACTCGCAAATTGCGAATGCAATTTCAAGGGTGCAAGGGTGTCAAAAGGACACCCTGTTGCACCCCTGAAATATGCATGGGTGCACACGTGGCGCAAATACATGCCCTAAGGGCATGTATCTGCGCCACATGGCACTTTGAAAAATGCAAAAAAGTGCATTTTTCTAGGAAATCGCAAATTACCACCAACTTGAAGTTGGTGGTAATTTGCATTTTCTTAAGGCAAATTCGCACAACTTGGGTGCTTCCAGAAGTGCATTTAAGGAATCGCAATTTGCGATTCCTTAAATGCATTCGCAAAATAGGGAATCGCAAATTTTGCGATTCCCTATTTTGCGATGGCCTTTTGGGATGATACAGCCCAAAAGGCTTTTTCCCTTTCTCAAACGGGCCGATTCTGAGAATCGGCCCATTTGCGAACGGGAAAAGGTATTGATACATATGCCCCTAAATGCCTTGATTATTTTGAAAAAATAATATTGTTTTAAAAATGTGCAATCTTATTTAAAACATGGACACAAATATTTTAAATTGTACAGACACTGTGAGTACATTATTTTAAAATGCATAGAATTGTTTGCTTTTGCTTAAGTGGTGAATGATGGTGAAACCATACTCTACGGTAAAATCATGAGATCTCCAGGTATGCCGGAGTCTTCGAAAGGCTGGTAGGTCTGGGGAAGAGTCAGTCACATGTAAGGTGGTGCCCATGGTGAGCTGCGCGATGACTCCCCGTAAACCATAACTGTTGGCATGCGTAGTCGCATCGCCAGTATGTCAGGGGCCCTGGTGCAAGGGAGGGTGGGCCCTCTGGCTGATGTTTTATTTGTAAAATGCAGCAGTAATCAGGGTTCGGTGGACCCCACAGGCATCTGGGCCCCGGTGCCACTGCACCTGCTGCACCAGTGACAGCTGTGCCCCTGGGCACGCGGGAATCACCTGTAAAGCGGTTTCACTTCTCACACCACGTGCATGCACCACGCCTCACAATGTCATTTGTATTCATGTTATTTTCGAGATGTCCCTGAATTTGCCAAGTGTTATGGGGAATAAAACAATAAACTGTGTCTCAGAGTCCTTGCTGCAGCTCAGGGGCGGGGGGAGGGGGAGTTGAGGGTTGAATGATGGTCATTGTGAGGATGATGAACGTGATGATGATTGTTGGAAGCCGGAGTCCCAGTCCCGCACCACTGTCACCAAATGCGAGACACGGGACTCTTCACTCAACGTTAGGCCAAGTAAGGACACCGTTTGAGATAGCCCTGCTCACCCCCTTAGTAGCCGGGCACGAGCAGCCAGGCCTATCTCCAAGGCACGAGTGTACAGTATGTGCAACCACACTCACAGCAACACACTGGTGACACCACAAATGGACTCCACACGAGTTTGATAAAACGAGTATAAACTTTTATAAAAAGATATACGATCAGACCACACTATACAAAAGCCAACATGTAATAAAGGGTAATATTCGTTCCGGCTGGCTGGTAGGTTCAAATCCCAACCACCGCTTTCAAAATGCTATGCTGGTCGCAATGCTAGAATTACACACGTTGCAATGGACAAACAATAGTGCGCTGCGTAACAATACAATCCTGTGCTGGGCACAGGAGAAATAATACAATGCGTAACGATACACCCCGGTACCTGCAATGGGAGAAATAATGCAATGCGTACCGCTACAATCATGTATTGCGCAATGAAGGACTAATGCAATGCGTCACACCCCAATCACGTACTTTGCAATGAAGAAATAATGCAATGCGCGCCGCTACAATCATGTACTTTGCAATTAAGGAATAATGCAATGCGTAGCTACAATCACGTACTTTGCAATGAAGAAATAATGCAATGCGCACCGCTACAATAATGTACTTTGCAATTAAGGAATAATGCAATGCGTAGCTACAATCATGTACTTTGCAATGAAGAAATAATGCAATGCGGACCGCTACAATCCTGTACTTTGCAATGGAGAAATAATGCAATGCGTAGCACTACAATCGTGTACTTCGTTATGCAGAAATAATGTCAGGCGTCATAAGACAGTCCGGCAGTTCGTTAGCAGCAATATTGGCAATGTGTATTACGACATTCAGCCTCTTCAATAACAGTTGCCCCCCACACGTATTAACGATGACATAAAGTACAGCTTCTCACTGTGGCCCCAGTACTGCCATTCCTTTGGTCAGTACGGGCCCCAATCTGAGCCGAAGCAAAGGCTCACGTCGCCAGAAGGACTGAGAGGCCGAGAGAGTGTCCCTCCGAGCCCGCACCCCGCCCAGGCAGTGATCCACGTTACCTGGGGGTGCGACCCCACTCTCCTCTCCTCCTTCAGCGAACTGGGCCTTCCGTGCAGAACTTTCTCAATGGGCCTCAGCGGCTCGGCCTGGCAGCTCAGCTCCTCCGGGGCTGCCGGTCCGGGACGCGACTGTTAGGAAGGTCTCAGGCGACCGCAGGGCACACGTCCCCCACGCCTCTGAGATTACGTTACTCTGGGTGCACGTTCACCACAGCACCCTCCGGGTCTCCTCTGGCACGAAGCCACACACACAACGCTGATGGGACTTCACGTTGACTCCGAGTGCACGTTCACCAGGCACTCCTTCCTGCGGTCTCAGTTGGCACCAAGACACGCACACCGCGCTGCAGAGACTCACTTTCATCCAGTGCACACGATGATCAGCAGATCACCTCCACAGTCCCAGGTTGCACGAAAGCACGCACACTGCTTCACTGAGACTTACTCCAACTCCGGTGCCCCGATATCCAGGCGCTCTTCACCAACGCCTTTTGCCGCACCCTGACACTCTCACCGTGTCCGAGCCTCACTTCTCCTCCGGTGCACTCGATGACCAGGCGCTCTTCACCAGTGCCTCCGGTGCACCTCGACACGCACCCTGCGCGTCCGAGTCTCACTCCTCTTCCGATGCACATGTTGACCAGGCGCTTCTCACCAACGCCTCCTGTGCACCACGACACGCACCCTGCGCATCCGAGACTCCCTTCACCTCCGATGCACCCGCTGACCAGGCGCTCTTCACCAGCGCCGGCGGTGCACCACGACACGCACCCAGCGCGTCCGAGTCTCACGTCACCTCCGATGCACACGCTGACCAGGCGCTCTTCACCAACGCCTGCGGTGCACCACGACACGCACCCAGCGCGTCCGAGACTCACTTCACCTTCGATGCACACGTTGACAAGGCGCTCTTCACCAACGCCTGCGGTGCACCACGACACGCACCCAGCGCGTCCGAGACTCCCTTCACCTTCGATGCACACGTTGACCAGGCGCTCTTCACCAACGCCTCCTGTGCACCACGACATGCACCCAGCGCGTCCGAGTCTCACTTCTCCGTGTGTCCAAGATCACAGGGCACACCTTCCGAGGGTCTCAAGCTGCCACAACACGCGCCCACCGTGTCGCGTGAAACTTCTCCGGAAACTTTTATGTTCCTGTGTTTCCAAACAGGGAGCCAGCTCACCTCAGGCCCTTGGGGTAACAAGACACAGCACAAAGCACAGTCTTCTTCAAGCAGGGGGACCAAGCGCACAAAGCACAGTCCCAACAGCCTCTTCCTTGGTTAAAACAGCAAACTGCAGACCAGCCCCAGATCACGAAGCAAGGGTCGGTCCTTCCCAGCAGTCTCTTCAGTTGTTCCTTCCTTAGCAGAGGTTCCTCTTGACCACGAAATGGGTCCAAGCCTTTTCAGTCTCAATCCATTTCTATTCCAATGTTCAGGGTCTCAGCTCTCATAGTTATACCCCTAAATGTCTTTGAAGTTCGTTGTGCTCAGGGGTCCCTGACCCCTGCCTAAATCAGTTCTGGGTGTCTCCCTCCCAGTGTCACCTTTCTCCCTTTGATACTGGGGGTCTGGATCCTAAATCACTCAGCAGGAGATGGGTCAATTGTTTTATAGCCGCAACCCAGGCCTCTTCACCTCCCGGGGCTTCTCCTCCGCCTACTCTCCAGATGCAGGTCAGCCTGGTGCCATCTCAACCCCTCCCTGGGTCAAGACCTTCCCCAGCTCCTCTCCCCTCTCAGATCCAGACAGTCAATCCACATTCAGCAGAGACACACAGAAATGCTTAAAGCACAACACTCAGCCACTTTCTAAAAGAGTGGTTTCTGAACACACAGTGACAAAACCACTTTCATAGAAAGATGTGTTATGACGCTGTGAGTTCATACATACTAAACTTCACCTCTCCATTTTAAACTTATGGGAAACTAGGCTAACAAACACAATACCCAGCCTCCCCCGTTCTGTCCTATGGGCAGGATGGCCTTTCACCAGTGAAAAACGAAATGGAGTGTTTTTCACTGTCAAGACATAACACACACCTCAGTATATGGCCTGCCTTTTACTTACACTGCACCCTGCCCAGGGGTTACCCTGGACCTACCACAGGGGTGCCCACTGTGTACGCAAAAGGGAAAGTAAGGCCTGACAAGTGGTTGCACTTGTCAGGACAACATGCTAACTTAGCAAACTGCGCGCAGGCCCTACACTGCTGGCCTGAGTTCCCTTCTCCGCGCACCTTTGCATTACTAGCACCGGCACACACAGTGCACATCACTAGGGACTTTACTAGTAAGGCAAACATACCAATCATGGCCAACCAATTACCATTACACTTTACACAGGGAACACTTGTACTTTGACACTGATCAGCAGTGGCAAGGTACCCAAAGCATCTAAATTGGCAACTCTATGTCAGGAAAACGGTCTAGGGGGAAAGCAAAAAGTTTAGGGAACTTTAGCCAAAAAGGCCAAGTCCTACAGCATGTGATCTGCTAGCCCCACAAGACTATCAAAATGAAGCATATTTGGAACTCTACAACCCTCATCAGAGAGTCTAACCACGTAACTTACTGAGGCAGATGCCCAGTATATCTGTAAAATATAGAATCATGGTTTTCGTTAGAATGTAAAAAATTGTTATACTACGTATCCTTTAGGCTCAAGCTGATTGTAATCGCATATGTCTTTTCTTGCTCATGGAATTTAATTATACGCTCTAGAGTTATGTATAAATGCCTGCTCCCGAACCGTTACAATCGGGAATACTATATCACTGTGAAGCGCTCTGACACCCTAACAGGTCATGTTCATGCTATAAAACACTAAATAAATAAATGTGCAGGAGAGACAGGGGGATGTGCAGGAGAAACTGCAGTGCTGGAGAGACTGTCCTGTGCAGAAGAGACAGAGTGATGTGCAGGAGAGACAGGGTGATGTGGAGGAGAGACTGTGATATGCAGGAGAGACAGTGTCATGAGCAGAAGAGACAGGATGATGCATAGGAAAGGGCCCAGGGTCGATGTGCAGGAGAGGGCCAAAGGATATGTGCAGAAGGAGGGACAGGAATGTTCAGGAGAGACAGGGTGATGTGCAGGACAGACAGTGTCATGTGCAGGAGAGACAGGGTGATGTGCAGGACAGACAGTGTCATGTGCAGAAGAGACAGGGTGATGTGCAGCAGAGGGCCCAGTGTGATGTGCAGCAGAGGGCCCAGGGTGATGTGCAGCAGAGGGCCCAGTGTGATGTGCAGGAGAGACAGGGTGATGTGCAGCAGAGCGCCCAGGGTGATGTGCAAGAGAGACAGTGCCATGTGCAGAAGAGACAGACGTATGTACAGGAGAGACAGGGTGATGTGCAGTAGAGACAGGGTGATGTGCCGGAGAGGCCCAGGGTGATGAGCAGGAGAGACAGGGTGATGTGCAGGAGAGACAGTGTGATGTGCCGGAGAGAGCATGATGTGCAGGAGAGGCAGTGTGATGTGCAGGACAGACAGTGTCATGTGCAGAAGAGACAGGGTGATGTGCAGCAGAGGGCCCAGGGTGATGTGCAGAAGAGACAGGGTGATGTGCAGCAGAGGGCCCAGGGTGATGTGCAGGAGAGACAGAGTGATGTGCAGCAGAGGGCCCAGTGTGATGTGCAGGAGAGACAGGGTGATGTGCAGCAGAGGGCGCAGGGTGATGTGCAAGAGAGACAGTGCCATGTGCAGAAGAGACAGACTTATGTACAGGAGAGACAGGGTGATGAGCAGGAGAGACATGGTGATGTGCAGGAGAGTACCATGTGCAGGAGAGACAGTGTCATGTGCAGGAGAGACAGTGTCATGTGCAGGAGAGGCCCAGGGTGATGTGCAGGAGAGACAGCATGATGTGCAGGAGAGGCAGTGTGATGTGCAGGAGATTGCCATGTGCAGGAGAGACAGTGTCATGTGCAGGAGAGGCCCAGGGTGATGTGCAATGGAGACAGGGTGATGTGCAGGAGAGACAGCATGATGTGCAGGAGAGGCAGTGTGATGTGCAGGAGATTGCCATGTGCAGGGGAGACAGTGTCATGTGCAGGAGAGGCCCATGGTGATGTGCAGGAGAGACAGGGTGATGTGCAGAAGGAGAGACAGAATAATGTGCAGGAGAGACAAGTTGACGTGCAGGAAAGGGCCCGGGGGATTGTGCAGATGGAGGGCATAGGGTGATGTGCAGATGGAGTGCATGGGGTGATGTGCAGGAGAGGTCCCAGGGAGATGTGCTGGAGAGGGCCCAGGGAGATGTATAGAAGGTGAGGCAGAGTGATGTGCAGGAGAGACAGTGCTATGCAGGAGAGAGAGGGTGATGTGCAGGAGAGAGGGTGATGTGCAGGAGAGGCAGTGTGACGTGCAGGAGAGAGAGGGTGATGTGCAGGAGAGACAGTGTCATGTGCAGGAGAGACAGTGTCATGGGCAGGAGAGGGCCCAGGGTGATGTGCAGGATAGGGCCCAGGGTGGTGTGCAGGAGAGGGCCCAGGGTGATGTGCAGGAGAGACAGTGTCATGTGCAGGAGAGACAGTGTGGTGTGCAGGAGAGGGCCCAGGGTGACGTGCAGATGGAGGACACAGTGTGATGTGCAGATGGAGGGCACGGATTGATGTGCAGATGGAGGGCCCAGGGTAATGTGCAGATGGAGAGCACAGGGTGATGTGCAGATGGAGGGCACGGGTGATGTGCAGATGGAGGGCACGGAGTGATGTGCAGAAGGAGGGCACGGGGTGATGTGCAGATGGAGGGCACGGGGTGATGTGCAGATGGAGGGCACGGAGTGATGTGCAGATGGAGGGCACAGGGTGATGTGCAGATGGAGGGCACAGGGTGATGTGCAGATGGGGGCACAGGGTGATGTGCAGATGGGGGCACAGAGTGATGTGCAGATGGGGGCACAGAGTGATGTGCAGATGGAGGGCACAGGGTGATGTGCAGATGGGGGGCACAGAGTGATGTGCAGATGGAGGGCACAGGGTGATGTGCAGATGGAGGGCACATGATAATGTGCAGATGGAGGGCACGGAGTGATGTGCAGATGGAGGGCACAGGGTGATGTGCAGATGGGGGGCACAGAGTGATGTGCAGATGGAGGGCACAGGGTGATGTGCAGATGGGGGCACAGAGTGATGTGCAGATGGAGGGCACAGGGTGATGTGCAGATGGAGGGCACAGGGTGATGTGCAGATGGGGGCACAGAGTGATGTGCAGATGGAGGGCACAGGGTGATGTGCAGATGGAGGGCACAGGGTGATGTGCAGATGGAGGGCACGGGTGATGTGCAGATGGAGGGCACAGAGTGATGTGCAGATGGAGGGCACAGGGTGATGTGCAGATGGGGGCACAGAGTGATGTGCAGATGGAGGGCACAGGGTGATGTGCAGATGGAGGGCACAGGGTGATGTGCAGATGGAGGGCACGGGTGATGTGCAGATGGAGGGCACAGGGTGATGTGCAGATGGAGGGCACAGGGTGATGTGCAGATGGGGGGCACAGAGTGATGTGCAGATGGAGGGCACAGAGTGATGTGCAGATGGAGGGCACAGGGTGATGTGCAGATGGAGGGCACATGATAATGTGCAGATGGAGGGCACAGGGTGATGTGCAGATGGCGGGCACAGGGTGATGTGCAGATGGGGGGCACAGAGTGATGTGCAGATGGAAGGCACAGGGTGATGTGCAGATGGAGGGCACAGAGTGATGTGTAGCAGGGGGCACAGAGTGATGTGCAGATGGAGGGCACAGGGTGATGTGCAGATGGAGGGCACAGGGTGATGTGCAGATGGAGGGCACGGAGTGATGTGCAGATGGAGGGCACAGGGTGATGTGCAGATGGCGGGCACAGGGTGATGTGCAGATGGGGGGCACAGAGTGATGTGCAGATGGAGGGCACAGGGTGATGTGCAGATGGAGGGCACGGAGTGATGTGCAGAAGGAGGGCACAGGGTGATGTGCAGATTGAGGGCACGGGGTGATGTGCAGATGGAGGGCACAGGGTGATGTGCAGATGGAGGGCACAGAGTGATGTGCAGATGGAGGGCACAGGGTGATGTGCAGATGGAGGGCACAGAGTGATGTGCAGATGGAGGGCACAGGGTGAGGTGCAGATGGAGGGCACAGGGTGATGTGCAGATGGGGGGCACAGAGTGATGTGCAGACGGAGGGCACAGGGTGATGTGCAGATGGAGGGCACATGATAATGTGCAGATGGAGGGCACAGAGTGATGTGCAGATGGAGGGCACATGATAATGTGCAGATGGAGGGCACAGGGTGATGTGCAGATGGGGGGCACAGAGTGATGTGCAGATGGAGGGCACAGAGTGATGTGCAGATGGAGGGCACAGGGTGATGTGCAGATGGAGGGCACATGATAATGTGCAGATGGAGGGCACGGAGTGATGTGCAGATGGAGTGCACAGGGTGATGTGCCGATGGGGGCACAGAGTGATGTGCAGATGGGGGGCACAGGGTGATGTGCAGATGGGGGGCACAGAGTGATGTGCAGATGGAGGGCACAGGGTGATGTGCAGATGGAGGGCACAGGGTGATGTGCAGATGGAGGGCAATTGATAATGTGCAGATGGGGGGCACAGAGTGATGTGCAGATGGGGGCACAGAGTGATGTGCAGATGGAGGGCACAGGGTGATGTGCAGATGGAGGGCACAGGGTGATGTGCAGATGGAGGGCACAGGGTGATGTGCAGATGGAGGGCACAGGGTGATGTGCAGATGGGGGCACAGAGTGATGTGCAGATGGAGGGCACAGAGTGATGTGCAGATGGAGGGCACATGGTGATGTGCAGATGGAGGGCACATGATAATGTGCAGATGGAGGGCACAGAGTGATGTGTAGCAGGGGGCACAGAGTGATGTGCAGATGGGGGCACAGAGTGATGTGTAGCAGGGGGCACAGAGTGATGTGCAGATGGAGGGCACAGGGTGATGTGCAGATGGAGGGCACAGGGTGATGTGCAGATGGGGGGCACAGAGTGATGTGCAGATGGGGGGCACGGAGTGATGTGTAGCAGGGGGCACAGAGTGATGTGCAGATGGGGGGCACAGAGTGATGTGCAGATGGGGGCACAGAGTGATGTGCAGATGGGGGGCACAGAGTGATGTGCAGATGGGGGGCACAGAGTGATGTGCAGATGGGGGGCACAGAGTGATGTGCAGAAGGAGGGCACAGGGTGATGTGCAGATGGAGGGCACGGAGTGATGTGCAGAAGGAGGGCACAGGGTGATGTGCAGATGGGGGGCACAGAGTGATGTGCAGATGGAGGGCACATGATAATGTGCAGATGGAGGGCACAGAGTGATGTGTAGATGGAGGGCACATGATAATGTGCAGATGGAGGGCACAGAGTGATGTGTAGCAGGGGGCACAGTGTCATCAAAAGACTGCACACAAAAGGCAAGCAAGGTCCAGCCCTCAAATGGATATGCTCCTTTTTCACACTGAGGGCTCAGTGAGTCAGTCTCGCTCTCTACACCTAAGAGCCCAAGAACGTGATCTGCAGAGTCCCTCAAGGATCATCCCTCATCCCCACCCTGTTCAACATTTACATGACACCACTCACTAACGACAACAGCATCTCCGTCTTCTCCTGCACTGATGACACCCAGCTCATCCTCTAAATGTCAGACAAGTCCCCCATGACCAGATCCGACTCACCTAAATGCATGATGTGCGTAGCAGAAGGGATGAAAACCAACTGTGTGATACTCAACTTGGGCAAAACAGAAGTGCTGATCATCGGGAACAAGAACTCCCCCGGGTGGCCCTCAGAGCTTGGCCCAACACCATCTCCCACTAACCACGTACGAAACCTGGGCATCATCTTAGGCGATAACACATTTAGCTCCTTCTGCTTCCATTTACTACATAACCTCAGAAAAATCTTCAAAGGGATCCTCAAGAACACCAGGCATGCAGTCACTCAAGCCCTTTCACTGGTAGGCTAAACAATGGCACCGCACTCTATGCTGGCATCCCCCACCACCTCCTCTGCCGTCTCCAGATCATCCAGATCACCACAGCCAGACCATCTTGGACCTCCCGCGGCACACTCACATCACACCTCACTTCAGATATCTCCACTGGCTGCTGATACACAAACGCTGCCAACTTAAACTCCTCACACATGCATAAAAGACACTGCACAACATAGGACCAGCTTACCTCATCTGCTGCCTCCACTTCCACCAGTCCACTAGACCTATGCTCCTCTTCACTCTCTCACACACCCCCCTTGTATATGCAAAAGCAGAACAGGAGGCCAAGTCTTCTATTACCTTTCACCCAGAACTTGGAACAAACCCCCTATAAACATAAGGGCCTCCTCCTTGCTTCTGGAGTTCCGCAAGAAGCTGAAGACTTGGCTCTTCAACTAACACCCAGCAGACGACCTTCACACAGCTCCAGCGCCTGGATCCCCCTGGGGTGATAAGTCGCACTTTACAAAACCACATAGCATATCACATAACATAACATAACATAACATGAATAAGAGGGGCACAGGGTGGTGTGCAGAAGAGAGGCCCAGGATGACGTGGAGGAGGGCATAGGGCGATGTGTAAAAGGAGGGGATAGGGTTGTGAGAAGTTGGCCTGGCATATGCTGTCCACTAATTATAGTGGGCACCTTGCACCAGTCCAAACAACCCCTTATTGGAGATAGGTTAAAGACAACCTTTATTGAAAGCTATCCTAGTGGTAGCTATGGAGAGCAGCCTTCAGGCTAAGTCTTGAAGGAATGTAAAGCAGCTTGTTTTACCAGTCTATAATCTCTTGAGTGACCAAATGAAAGAGGACCACACCAGGTATATTTTCAAAATATATGTATTTATTGCTAAACACACCCCTCTAGTCTCTTTATGAGGCTAGAGTTCGAAGTACATAAGTTATAAGTTAGTTATCTACAGTAATAGCACAAATACAAGTTTGAGCCCTAGGGCGTACCAAACCATATACCAATAAAGTGGTATAAGAACCACGACTGAGCTAGACACAAGGCCTAGAGCCTGTAGAAGTGCTTGGACCACAAGGAACCACCCAAGGCAGTGACACAGGGGACCCACGGGGGACGCGTGCAGTGTATGAACACAGCCGCGAACCACCGTTAACTTCTATGGGGAAAGTCGCGATTAGAATTTAAAAGAAAAGGGACACTTAGAGGAGGACTTGGAGCAAACCCTTTGAGAACTAGGCTGTTCTAGTGTCAATACCCATGGGAGCACCGGAGTACTCGAGTTACCTCACCCAGGGGAGCCGGGTGCATAGGTGTCTTTCGGGGTCGGGTTTCGTCTGTCGCTTTCTATGGCGATCTGCTGCAAAGTGCTGCTGGCGACCAAGTCGAAAGTGTTCGGGTGGATCCAAAGGTGGATCGAAGATCTGAAGAACCTGAAAGCAGAGGGGACAGAGTCTGGGTCACTAGCCAGTGACCAGGAAGGCGATGAGCAGATGCCCACCGATGTTGAGTGCTTCAGGTAGGTTGACGGTCGTCTTGACTCTTCAGCCACGAGGTCCAGGAGGCGTCGACGACAACCAGGAGCTGGATTCGAGCTGTCGCACGACGTTTGCCGATTGCAGGGGTGTCGGCGACCGGATTGGACCCAACAAGCCTTGGCAACGGCAAGTCTCGTGGAAAGAAAAGAAGGACGATGTTGCAGACCAGCAAGGTCTGGGGGACTCACCCAGTGAGGATAAGTCAGGGCACTCCTGGAGCAACCAGGGAGCCCAAGCAGAAAAAGATTGGCCTTCGGGAGGGCCTACTAGCCAACGGACTAGCGACCGCGAAGGAGCCTCGAGATGGTGCACGTGGAGCTGGCTCACAGGACACTCGTGGAGTGGAGGCCAGTGATCTTCGGTGCAGTTGGTGCTGGAGGCTGGGGCTACTCGGAGCCCAAAGCATGACTTCGTGGGAGACCCAGAAGAGGATGCACTTGCAAATGCGATCGGTGTCCAGGGGTCACGGTTCCACGCTACCCACGACAGCTACGGGCCTCAGCTTTGCTGGGTACTCAGTGCAGCCTCGGGGAAGTCTGGAAATCCACCTCTGGTGATGCAAAGACTTCGGCGTCCGACGGGAGCTTCAGCGATGCAGACTGGACAATTGCTTCTTTGGTTCCTGCCAAGCAGGGGAGTCACTCCTTGACCCCAAGGGAGATTCTTCAGTCCTCTAATCTTGAAGTAGAGCGTCGAAGGTCCAGGATTCTGTATCAGAGTTTCGTCCAGGTAAATCTAAAGTCCTAAGGACTTGGGTCCCCTACTTATACTAAGGTAGGGGGTTGGACATACTCTGTGGCCCACCTATGGGAGGGTCAGGGCAGAGGGGTGGTTACACCCCCTTTCCCTTTGTCCAGTTTCGCGCCAGAGCAGGGGCTGGAAGCCCCTGAGCCGGTTTGAACTGGGGTATGCACAGGGACACCAAGTGTGCCCCCAGTGCAGGACTTCACAGCACCCTAGAGTGCTCCCGCCCAGCCCCAATACACACTATCCTGTCTGGGGAGGTGGTCACACCTCCCTGGGACAGGAAGCCTATTGTCCAGGCCTCCCCTGCCAGAGTTTCGGTCAGCAGCAGGAGGCCAGACTCGTGTCTGTGGCAGCGGCATCCATTTTGTGATGCCAGGGCTCTGGAAAGTCAGTACCGGGTATACCGGTGTCTTTCCCTCTAGAAGGGTGGAATGCTACCCCCGCCGCCAGAACTGGCGGGGGGGTAGTATTCCAAGATGTTTGACACCAAACACGACATGTTTCCGTGCAGCCATCCCAAAGTTAGCATTTAACGCGAGGTTATAATGCGCTTAAGAGTATATGGTCAGGCTGCACTACAAACAGCATCAGAGAAGGGTCTCCGAACGCTGCAGAGGGGACCAGCTCATGCAGGGGCACCCTCTCACATAGGAACCACGCACTCTGCCTTCAGGATTCATAAGGCCTGCCATAGGAGTGACTTATAGGTTTATATGTGTGTATGTAGGTAGTGATATAGGTAGCCTATATCACAGTAAGGGGTGCATGCACCACCTTACCCAGGCTGCAGTAGCAGACCTGTGGTGTCAGTTTGGATGGCCTTCCAGGGGTGGCACAATACATGCTGCAGCCCCTGGTGGGCCTCTGAGGTACCTATGCCCTGGGTACATAGTATACCATATACTAGGGACTTATAAGGGCACTCCAGATTCCAATCAGAGATGTGCCTAAGGCACATGGAAACCATTTTATAGAGGAAGCAGATAGACTGGGGCCCTGAATAGCAGGATCCCAGTCCAACTAAGTCATAAACCAGCAAAACACCAGGAAAAAAGTGGGGGCAACCATATAGTCAGATTCCACCTTCCTACATAACCCCCCCCCAAACGAAAGGAGATAAGGCTAACCTTGGCCAGTTGAGCCTTTATTGACTAAGTGGCCATATAAGGAAGCACCTGCACTAGCATGGTTGCCCCCTATCTTATGGTCCACTAAGCAATCCCTCACCCTAAGGGTATGAGAGGGTCTCCACCATGGGGAATTACTACCTGTGGTGTGCTTTGGTAAAGTACAAGGCTGGTGAGGTGTCTGAGAAGGGAAGTGAGGCCCTAGGAAGGTTGGTCTCAGCTTCCTCAGATCACTGGTCACCATGTATGCCTGTCTTTCCATGACTGAGTTGCACTGTGCTCTAAGGGTCAACCTTTGGCTGCCTACAGCTGGGGGTAGGGTCCCTTTGGATGGACCACTGGAGGGACATGGCAGGTTTGGAACCTTTTGGTCCCAGGTTTGCCCTTGCCTAACAGAGTCCTTCTGGGGGAGGTCCCTACACAAAGGTATGGGGGATCCCTCAGTGTGTTGAGGAATTTTCGCCTGGCTAGGGCTACTAGCCTGGGTGCCCCTAATCTGTTGATGGGGGTTCCTCTGGACAGGGGGCCCTGGGGGTCCACTGACCTCCCTGACCTCTGCAGCCCTGGGCTGACTGAGGCAGGGTAGAGAGGGGCAGGTTACCTGCTCCAGACTGGGTACCACCTTGGAAGGGTCCTCTGCCATCAGGGGTGGGGCCAGGCCAGGCCTGACTACCTCTGGGGCAGTTCCTTCACTAGGGGTAGGGTCAGTTCCCTGAGGAGGCTGACCCTTACCTACTGTCTGGAGGGAAGAAGACTTTTCTTCAACCCTTGTGCTCTCTTTTGGGTGAGAGTGGGACATTCTTCCAGGCTCCATCTCTCCAAAATGTCCCTGGGCTGGGGCTGTGGCCATCACAGCCCCACTAACATTTACAGGGACGCCCAGCATTCTCAGATGGGTTTGGTGTTCAACTTCAGCCCAGGCTGAAATTTCCAGATCATTGCCCATCAGGCAATCTACAGGCAAGGTTGGGGACACTGCCACTCTTTTTGGGCCTGTGACCCCTTCCCAGCTGAGATTGACTATGGCCATGGGGTGATCTGTTCTGACACCATCAATGTTGGTCACCTGGTATTTAAACTCAGGTAAAAGCTGGTGAGGGGGGACTAGGTTCCCTGCCACCATGGTGACACTAGCCCCTGTGTCCCTAAATGCCACAGCTTTCTGACCATTAATTATTGGCTCCAGTCTGTACCTGCCCAATGCATTGGGACCCATGGTAAAGGTGGCAAATCCTATACCACCATCAGAGTCAGAGGAGTCTGTTGAGGGGGTCCTGTCTAAACTAGGGCCCACCTCTGTTCCTCTTGCAAAAGCACCTAACTTTTTGGGTACACTACTCCCAACTGGAGGATTACTACTGGTAGTACCAGGAGGGGTGGTAGTAGTTGTTGGAGGAACATTTTCTTTATTGCCAATCCTGGGGCAACTGGGATCAGTTTTCTAGTGTCCAGGCTTTTTACAGACATGGCAATAGGGTTTCTTTTCAGGAGAGGAAGGAGTTTGGGACCCACCCCCAGAAGAGGACGTTTGGGGCCCTGTAGTGGATTTATCCTTAGATGTATCCCCACCTTTCTCTTGGGACTTGGTAGAATCTTTCTTCTGGTCACCACCCTGATTCTTAGTCTTTACTCTGGTTCTGACCCATTTGTCTGCCTTCTTTCCCAATTCTTGGGGAGAGGTCAGATCAGAGTCCACCAGGTACTGGTGTAAAAGCTGGTTTTGACAATTATTAAGGATCTGCTCCCTCATAATCAAATTGTACAATCCTAAAAAGTCATGCACCTTGTTGCCATGTATCCAACCTTCCAGAGCCTTAGTAGCACAATCTACAAAATCAACCCAGTCTTGAGTCTGAGCCTTTTGGGTGTCTCTGAACTTCAACCTATACTGTTCAGTGGTTAGGCCAAACCCATCTATCAGAGCACTCTTCAAGACTTTGTAATTGTCAGCATCCTCCTCTCTAACAGTGAGGAGCTTATCTCTACCTTTGTTTGCAAAGGAGAGCCACAAGATTGCTGCCCACTGCTCCTGAGGGACCCTCTGTACTTTACATGCCCTCTCTAGAGCAGTTATCCATTTGTGGATGTCATCCCCACTCTGGTAGGGAGGGACAATCTTCCTCAGGTTTCTATGGTCATAAGACCTTTCCCTATCTTTGGGGAAACTGCTGCCACCATGGGACTCTAGTCCCAACTTTTGTCTCTCTCTATAGAGATCTAGGGACTCCTGTCTATAGCCAATTGCTGTTTCCTGAGTTCAAGCTGAGTTTGCTCATACTGAATCAGTCTCTTTCTCCTCTCATGAGAGGATTCCCTCCTATGAGAGGAGACAGAGGTCCCTATTGAGGTGTCAGAGTGGTTAGACTCCTGAGAAGGAGACCTAGACCTTCTGGGCTCACTCAGAACTCTTCCTGGGGGGACAAAGGGGAGGTCAGTCTGATCCTCCTCCTCCTCCTCCTCCTCCACAGGAGGAATTGGGTTTTCCAGGACAAGGTCATTTTCACCTTCCTGGCCAGTTTCAGAGGGGGGGCCTGGGTTTCTTCACCCCTGGCCCCTTCCTCATCTTCTGCCCCACCCTCTTTGCCTACCCCTTCAGACCCTAGGGGCCTGCTGAGATCATCAGCTAGTAACACCTCCCTGAGGTGTTGGGTGCTGGCACTTTTGCCTGCCTTCAACTTCCTAGTATTGCATAATGCTCTCAATTCCAAGAATGGGAGTTTATCATACTTGGAGGGAAGAAGCCCACTGGCTTCTGGCAAGGACTCACTGGGTCCTGGCTTTGAAGACATTACTAGTGTGGTGTGGTGTATGCACTACCTACTCTAGTGTGGCCTAATAAACTCTCTTGAGTTGTAGAAAGGGTGTGCTGTCCCTTAACACACAACTCTAAGTTTAGTAGAACTTACTGTATTACTAAGCTTGATTTATATGTACCTTAGGTACCCTTAGTGGTTTTCAGTTGATCAATTCAATTGAGATTATCTGGTAAAACAATAGCAAGCTGGAATCCCACACGCTGCACACCAATGTGAGAAGTTGGCCTGGCATATACTGTCCACTAATAATAGTGGGCACCTTGCACCAGTCCAAACAACCCCTTATTGGAGATAGGTTAAAGACAACCTTATTGAAAGCTATCCTAGTGGTAGCTATGGAGAGCAGCCTTCAGGCTAAGTCTTGAAGGAATATAAAGCAGCTTGTTTTACCAGTCTATAATCTCTTGAGTGACCAAATGAAAGAGGACCACACCAGGTATATATTCAAAATATATGTATTTATTACTAAACACACCCCTCTAGTCTCTTTATGAGGCTAGAGTTCGAAGTACATAAATTATAAGTTAGTTATCTACAGTAATAGCACAAATACACGTTTGAGCCCCAGGGGCGTACTCAAACCATATACCAATAAAGTGGTATAAGAACCACGACTGACCTAGACACAAGGCCTAGAGCCTGTAGAAGTGCTTGGACCACAAGGAACCACCCAAGGCAGTGACACAGGGGACCCACGGGGGACGCGTGCAGTGTATGAACACAGCCGCGAACCACCGTTAACTTCTATGGGGAAAGTCGCGATTAGAATTTAAAAGAAAAGGGACACTTAGAGGAGGACTTGGAGCAAACCCTTTGAGAACTAGGCTGTTCTAGTGTCAATACCCACATGAGCACCGGAGTACTCGAGTTACCTCACCCAGGGAGCCGGGTGCATAGGTGTCTTTCGGGGTCGGGTTTCGTCGTCGCTTTCTATGGCGATCTGCTGCAAAGTGCTGCTGGCGACCAAGTCGAAAGTGTTCGGGTGGATCCAAAGGTGGATCGAAGATCTGAAGAACCTGAAAGCAGAGGGGACAGAGTCTGGGTCACTAGCCAGTGACCAGGAAGGCGATGAGCAGATGCCCACCGATGTCGAGTGCTTCAGGTAGGTTGACGGTCGTCTTGACTCTTCAGCCACGAGGTCCACGAGGCGTCGACAACAACCAGGAGCTGGATTCGAGCTGTCCCACGACGTCTGTCGATTGCAGGGGTGTCGGCGACCGGATTGGACCCAACAAGCCTTGGCAACGGCAAGTCTCGTGGAAATAGAAGAAGGACGATGTTGCAGACCAGCAAGGTCTGGGGGTCTCACCCAGCGAGGATAAGTCAGGGCACGCCTGGAGCAACCAGGGAGCCCACGCAGAAAAAGATTGGCCTTCAGGAGGGCCTACTAGCCAACGGACTAGCGACCGCGAAGGAGCCTCGAGACGATGCACGTGGAGCTGGCTCACAGGACACTCGTGGAGTGGAGGCCAGTGATCTTCGGTGCAGTTGGTGCTGGAGGCTGGGCTACTCGGAGCCCAAAGCACAACTTCGTGGGAGACCCAGAAGAGGATGCACTTGCAAATGCGATCGGTGTCCAGGGGTCACGGTTCCACATTACCCACGACAGCTACGGGCCTCAGCTTTGCTGGGGACTCAGGGCAGCCTCGGGGAAGTCTGGAAATCCACCTCTGGTGATGCAAAGACTTCGGCGTCCGACGGGAGCTTCAGCGATGCAGACCGGACAATTGCTTCTTTGGTTCCTGCCAAGCAGGGGAGTCACTCCTTGACCCCAAGGGAGATTCTTCAGTCCTCTAATCTTGAAGTAGAGCGTCGAAGGTCCAGGATTCTGTATCAGAGTTTCGTCCAGGTAAATCTAAAGTCCTAAGGACTGGGGTCCCCTACTTATACTAAGGTAGGGGGTTGGACATACTCTGTGGCCCCACCTATGGGAGGGTCAGGGCAGAGGGGTGGTTACACCCCTTTCCCTTTGTCCAGTTTCGCGCCAGAGCAGGGGCTGGAAGCCCCTGAGCCGGTTTGAACTGGGGTATGCACAGGGACACCAAGTGTGCCCCCAGTGCAGGACTTCACAGCACCCTAGAGTGCTCCCGCCCAGCCCCAATACACACTATCCTTTCTGGGGAGGTGGTCACACCTCCCTGGGACAGGAAGACTATTGTCCAGGCCTCCCCTGCCAGAGTTTCGGTCAGCAGCAGGAGGCCAGACTCGTGTCTGTGGCAGCGGCATCCATTTTGTGATGCCAGGGCTCTGGAAAGTCAGTACCGGGTATAGCGGTGTGTACATGTCTTTCTCTCTAGAAGGGTGGAATGCTACCCCCGCCGCCAGAACTGGTGGGGGGTAGTATTCCAAGATGTTTGACACCAAACACGACATGTTTCCGTGCAGCCATCCCAAAGTTAGCATTTAACGCGAGGTTATAATGCGCTTAAGAGTATATGGTCAGGCTGCACTACAAACAGCATCAGAGAAGGGTCTCCGAACGCTGCAGAGGGGCCCAGCTCATGCAGGGGCACCCTCTCACATAGGAACCACGCACTCTGCCTTCAGGATTCATAAGGCCTGCCATAGGAGTGACTTATAGGTTTATATGTGTGTATGTAGGTAGTGATATAGGTAGCCTATATCACAGTAAGGGGTGCATGCACCACCTTACCCAGGCTGCAGTAGCAGACCTGTGGTGTCAGTTTGGATGGCCTTCCAGGGGTGGCACAATACATGCTGCAGCCCCTGGTAGGCCTCTGAGGTACCTATGCCCTGGGTACATAGTATACCATATACTAGGGACTTATAAGGGCACTCCAGATTCCAATCAGAGATGTGCCTAAGGCACATGGAAACCATTTTATAGAGGAAGCAGATAAACTGGGGCCCTGAATAGCAGGATCCCAGTCCAACTAAGTCATAAACCAGCAAAACACCAGGAAAAAAGTGGGGGCAACCATATAGTCAGATTCCACCTTCCTACAAGGGTGATATGTAGAAGGTGGGGAAACGTGGCGTGCAGCACGGGGCACATGAAAGGGTGATTTTCAGAAGGATGGTAGGGGGTGACATGTATCAGGATGGCACATCAGTGTGTTGTGCAGCAGCGGAGTGCATTATAATTAAGGGTGGGTGGAAATCGTGGAGTTTAACTCCATGGAATTCGGCCGAGTTACATAAAAACTCCATGAGATTCTGTGGAGTTATCACACAAGGGGGGCTAGAGGAGGTTTATGGACCAGCGGGAACCAACTCCCCATTCGTATTAACACATCACAAAAGAAGGCCCGGGTCCGGGTTCGTAGGGAGGTCTAGCGTGTGAATCAGGATATCTAAGTGTGTAAACTGGGGATTCCCTTTTTAAGGACAGTTCCCCTCACACACCATTGGTGTCATGCTTCATCATGGGGGCACCTGTACTACGAGCGATATTTTGGTTTTAATCCTGACACTGGGCAGCTGAATTAAAAAGTAACGTCATAGCTGACCCCGTAGCCAGTTTTAATCATTTTTTTATTCACTCACAATATAGCACTGCAGTCTTTTCAGTACACACTGAGCCATCATGGGGTTTTAGTATACCCACCTTCCATTTGAAAAACATCCCTGAGCTCCTCCCTCGCAGCGAGGGGGTTGTAGCCCACGTGAGGACTAGGTACTCACGTGAGGAGGTACCCCCATGATGAAGCATGACACCACTGGTGTGTGAGGGGAACTGTCCTTAAAAAGGGAATCCCCAGTTTACACACTTAGATATCCTGATTCACACGCTAGACCTCCCTACGAACCCGGACCCGGGGCTTCTTTTGTGATGTGTTGATTCTGTGGAGTTCAGCCAACGGGCAAAAAATATGCATGCTGCTCTGCTTGTTCTGAAATTTAGTGCGAGCAGCACTGAAAAAGCGCGAATGGCACCATGCGGTGTGCAGGAGCGTGCAGCTATTCGAGTTGATTTTGCTGCTGCTCAAGAAGAAGATCTCCTCAAGCAGCAGCAAATCTACTTGAGAAGCAGCTCTCTGACCCCGACCGCCTGCATTAGAAAATAGCGCTGGGGGACGCCAAATCTCCCTCATCCTCTCATTTCTGGAGCCTCGCTGGGAAAAAATCCACCATGCAGAGATTTGCGGAACTCCGCCAGTTCCAGTGGCGGAATTAAACATTCTGCCCACCCCTAATTCTAATGTGTGGCAGAGAGCTAGGAGATGTGCAGCAGGAGAGCACACAGTGACACACAGCAGAGGGCATGGAGTGATGTTCAGTGGGGTACCACATTGTGAACACAAGTTGAGACTCAGCAGAGGGCATACAGTGATGTGCTGTGGGGTTCTGCAGTGTGATGTCCAGCAAGAGAGTACAAGGTCACACGCAGCAGAGGGCATGGAGTGATGTGCAGCAGGGTACCACAGTGCATAGTGCAGCACGAGAGCACAAGGTGACACGCAGCAGAGGGCATGGAGTGATGTGTAGTGGAGTCCACAATATGAGCACAAGGTGACACTCAGCAGAGGGTATACAGTGATGTGCAAATGTATTAATCGTAGACCTTTCTATTGTAAGTATATTTATCATAGACATTTCTATTGTAAATTTGCTAATTATAACCATTTGGCGTCTGTCGTAGTAGGGGGAGGAGTGCAGGCGAGGGTGGATGTGCGGTGTTCTTTGGAGACTTTGTTACAGCTTCTGCGTGGAGGGTGGAGCGTGCACTTGTGAGCGGTGGGTTTTGTGAAGGAGAAATGGATGCAGTGGTGGTCTGTCCATAGCAGATCCGTGGTGTGGCTGAAGCGAGTGTTGTTTCCTCTGGCGAAGATGGGGTTGAGTGTGTGTCCTGCTGTGTGAGTGGGGGTGGAGACAAGTTGCTTCAATGCTATGTTGGTGAGGTTCTCCAGGAGGGCGGTGGTGTTGGGATCGCTGTGGTTGTCCAGGTGGAAGTTCAGGTCTCCAAGAAGTATGTAGTGCATCGGGGCACGGGCCTGGGGTGCGATGTGGTCTGCGATGACATTGGTGAAGGGGGTGCGGGGTCCAGGAGGTCTGTAGGCTAGTGTACCGTGGAGCGTTGTTCTGAGGTTGGGCTGGAACTGGAAGTGGATGTGTTCCATGGGGGTTGAGGCGTCGTCCGAGTTGATGGTTGTGAGTCGCAGGGAGCTCTTGTGGACGATGGTGAGGCCTCCTCCTGGGCAGTTGGGGTGGTCTTTCCTCAGGATCTTGTATCCGTCGGGGATGGCGGTTGCAATGTCAGGTGCGGAGCTGGCATTGGTCCAGGTCTCTGTGAGGAAGGCGACGTGGGGCATGTGAGTGTTGAGGAGGTCCCTGATTTCTACGGCGTGTTTGTGCAGGGAGCATACGTTGATGAGGATGCAGCTCAGTGGCTTGTGTGTGGTGGCGTCCGACGTGTTGGGGGTTAGGATGGTGAGCAGCTGGGAGGCTTGAGGCGGGAGCGGCACGCTGGGGAAAGGGGCTGCGGGGGCAGCAGCGGCGGGGAGCGTGAGGGAAAAGGAGGTAAAGGGAAGAGAAAGAAACAAGAGGCAATGAAGAGGAAAGGCAGGGGAAAGAAAGGCAAACAAAAAAGAGGCAAACAGAAAAAAAGGCAAACAGAGAAAAAGCAAACAGAAAAAGAGCAAACAGAGAAAAGATGACACACACCGAGCGGACTAGCAGAAGAGCAAGCTCTTTTACTAGACCCCCAGGGATGAGGCGCAGGCAGGAGCCTGCGGGTGGAGGAGGGCCTCGAACACCTACCTGGCAAGGAGCTCGATCGGCGCTAAGGGCTGTCCCACAATGGTGGAGCTGCGCAGGGGGAGAGCACTGACTCTGACCAGCTATCCCTTTTGCAAGTATACTAATAACAGCCATTCCTTTTGTAAGTAAACTAATAGCAATTTCTATTATAAGTATACCAATGGTAGCCATTCCTGTTGTAACTGTGCTAATAAAAGCCATTTCTATTGTAAGTATACTTATCATATCCATTCCTGTTATGTGTGCTAATCATAGCCATTCCTGTTATAAGTGTACTAATCATATCCATTCCTGTTGTGAGTGTACTAATCATAGCCATTTCTATTGTAAGTGCATTAATCCTAGCAATTCCTGTTGTAAGTGTACTAATTAATCATAGCCATTTCTATTTTAAGTATACTAATCATAGCCATTTCTATTTCAGTATAGTAATCATAGCTATTCATTTTGTAAGTATACTAATAATAGCCATTACTGTTGTAAGTAGACTAATCTTAACCAATCCTTTTTAAGATATACTAATGGTAGCCATTCCTGTTGTCATTATAATAATCATAGCCATTTCTATTGTAAGTATACTAATCATGGCCATTCCTGTTGTAAGTATACTAATCATAGCCATTCCTGTTATGTGTGCTAATCATAGCCATTCCTGTTGTAAGTGTGCTAATCATAGCCATTCCTGTTGTAAGTATGCTAATCATAGCCATTCCTGTTGCAAGTATGTTAATCATAGCCATCCCTGTTGTAAGTATGCTAATCATAGCCATTCCTGTTGTAAGTATGCTAATCATAGCCATTCCTGTGGTAAGTATGCTAATCATATCTGTGAGAAGTTAGCCTGGTATATGCTGTCCACTAATTATAGTGGGCACCTTGCACCAGTCCAAACAACCCCTTATTGGAGATAGGTTAAAGACAACCTTTATTGAAAGCTATCCTAGTGGTAGCTATGGAGAGCAGCCTTCAGGCTAAGTCTTGAAGGAATGTAAAGCAGCTTGTTTTACCAGTCTATAATCTCTTGAGTGACCAAATGAAAGAGGACCACACCAGGTATATATATAAAATATATGTATTTAGTCTTAAACACACCCCTCTAGTCTCTTTATGAGGCTAGAGTTCGAAGTACATAAGTTACAAAGCAAATATCAGCAGTTATTAGCACAATACACGTTTGAGCCCTAGGGGTGTACCAAACAATAGACCAATAAAGTGGTATAAGAACCACGACTGAGCTAGACACAAGGCCTAGAGCCTGTAGAAGTGCTTGGACCCCAAGGAACCACCCAAGGTAGTGACACAGGGGACCCACGGGGGACGCGTGCAGTGTGGGAACACAGCCGCGAATCACCGTTAACTTCTATGGGGAAAGTCGCGGTTAGGCTTTTAAAAGGAAAGGACACTTAGAAGAGGACTTGGAGCAAACCCCTTTAGAACTAGGCCGTTCTATAGTCAATACCCACGGGAGCACCGGAGTACTCGAGTTACCTCACCCAGGGAAGCCGGGTGCATAGGTGTCTTTTGGTGTCGGGTTTCGTCGTCGTTTTCAATGGCGATCTGCTGCAGCAGGCTGCTGGCGACCAAGTCGAAAGTGTCCGGGTGGATCCAAGAGTGGATCGAAGATCTGAAGCACCTGAAAGCAGAGGGGACAGAGTCTGGGTCACTAGCCAGTGACCAGGAAGGCGATGAGCAGATGCCCACCGGTGTCGGGTGCTTCAGGTAGGTTGACGGTCGTCTTGACTCTTCAGCCACGAGGTCCAGGAGGCGTCGACGATGACCAGGAGCTGGATTCGAGCTGTCCCACGACGTCTGTCGATTGCTGCGGTGTCGGCGACCGGATTGGACCCAACAAGCCTTGGCAACGGCAAGTCACGTGGAAACAAAGAAAGGACGTTGATGCAGACCAGCAAGGTCTGGGGGACCCACGCAGCGAAAGTAAGTCAGGGCACGTCTGGAGCAACCAGGAAAGCCCAAGCAGAAGAAGAGTTGCCTTCGGGAGGGCCCACTAGCCAACGGACTAGCGACCGCGAAGGAGCCTCGAGTGGACGCACTTGGAGCTGGCTCACAGGACACTCGTGGAGTGGAGGCCAGTGATCTTCGGTGCAGTCGGTGCTGGAGGCGGGGGCTACTCGGAGCCCAAAGCACAACTTCGTGGGAGGCCAGGAAGAGGATGCACTTACAAAAGTTCTTGGTGTCCAGGGGTCACGGTTCCACGTTACCCACGTTACCCACAACAGCTACGTGCCTCAGCTTCGCTGGAGTTTCAGGGCAGCCTCGGGGAAGTCTGGAAATCCACCTCTGGTGTTGCAAAGACTTCGGCGTCCGGCGGGAGCTTCAGCGATGCAGACCGGACAATTGCTTCTTAGGTGCCTGCCAAGCAGGGGAGTCACTCCTTGACCCCAAGGGAGATTCTTCAGTCCTCTAATCTTCAAGTAGAGCGTCGAAGGTCCAGGATTCGGCTTCAGAGTTTCGTCCCGGGTAATCTAAAGTCCTAAGGACTGGGGTCCCATACTTATACTAAGTTAGGGGTTGGACATACTCTGGGGACCCACCTATGGGAGGGTCAGGGAAGAGGGGTGGTTACACCCATTCCCTTTGTCCAGTTTCGCGCCAGAACAGGGGCAGGTAGCCCCTGCAACCGGTTTGAACTGGACTATGCACAGGGACACCAAATGTGCCCCCAGTGCAGGACTTCAAAGCACCAGAGAGTGCTCCCGCCCAGCCCCAATACCCACTATCTTGTCTGGGGAGGTGGTTACACCTCCCTTCGACAGGAAACCTATTGTCCAGGCCTCCCCTGCCGGAGTTTCGGTCAGCAGCAGGAGGCCAGACCCGTGTCTGTGGCAGCGGCATCCATTTTGTGATGCCAGGGCTCTGTGAAGTTAATACCGGGCAGGCCGGTGGGTACATGTCTCTCCCTCTAGAAGGGTGGAATGCTACCCCCGCCGCCAGGACTGGCGGGCGGGGTAGTATTCCAAGGTGTTTGACACCAAACACGACATGTTTTGGTGCAGCCAGTCCAAAGTTAGCATTCTACCGCGAGGATATAATGCACTTAAGAGTATATGGTCAGGCTGTACCACAAACTTATAGGTTTATATGTGTGTGCAATGGTAGTGATATAGGTAGCCTATACCACAGTAAGGGGTGCCTGCACCACCTTACCCAGGCTGCAGTAGCAGGCCTGTGGTGTCATTTTGGATGGCCTCCCAGGGGTGGCATAATACATGCTTCAGCCCCTGGTAGGCCTCTGGGGTACCTATGCCCTGGGTACATAGTATACCATATACTAGGGACTTATAAGGGCACTCCAGAATCCAATCAGAGATGTACCTAAGGTACATGGAAACCATTTTAGAGAGGAAGCAGATAGACTGGGGCCCTGAATAGCAGGATCCCAGTCCGACTAAGTCATAAACCAGCAAAACACCAGGAAAAAAGTGGGGGCAACCATATAGTCAGATTCCACCTTCCTACAATATCCATTCCTGTTGTAAGTGTACTAATCATATCCATTCCTATTGTGAGTGTATTAATCCTAGTAATTCCTGTTGTAAGTATATTAATCCTAGACATGTCTATTGTAAGTATACTAATCATAGCCATTCCTGTTGTAAGTATGCTAATCATAGCCATTCCTGTTGTAAGTATGCTAATCATACCCATTCCTGTTGTAAGTGTACTAATCATATCCATTCCTGTTGTGAGTGTATTAATTCTAGCCAATCCTGTTTTAAGTATACTAATCATAGCCATTTCTATTGTAAGTATGCTAATCATAGCCATTTCTATTGTAAGTATATTAATGATAGCCTTTCCTGTTATAACTATACTAATTATAGCCATTTCTATTGTAAGTGCATTAATCCTAGCAATTCCTGTTGTAAGTATACTAATCATAGCCATTTCTATTTTAAGTATACTAATCATAGCCATTTCTATTGTAAGTATACCAATCATAGCTATTCATTTTGTAAGTATACTAATAATAGCCATTACTGTTGTAAGTAGACTAATCTTAACCAATCCTTTTTAAGATATACTAATGGTAGCCATTCCTGTTGTCATTATAATAATCATAGCCATTCCTGTTGTAAGTATACTAACCATGGCCATTCCTGTTGTAAGTATATTAATCATAGCCATTTCTATTTTAAGTATACTAATCATAGCCATTTCTATTTCAGTATACTAATCATAGCCATTTCTATTTTAAGTATACTAATCATAGCCATTTCTATTGCAAGTATACTAATTCTAGCCATTTCTTTTGTAAGTATACTAATCATAACCATTCCTGTTATAAGTGTGCTAATAGCCAGTCCTGTTGTAAGTATGCTAATCATAGCCATTCCTGTTGTAAGTATGCTAATCATAGCCATTCCTGTTGTAAGTATGCTAATCATAACCATTCCTGTTGTAAGTGTACTAATCATATCCATTCCTGTTGTGAGTGTATTAATCCTAGCAATTCCTGTTGTAAGTGTACTAATCATAGCCATTTCTATTGTAAGTGCATTAACCCTAGCAATTCCTGTTGTAAGTATACTAATCATAGCCATTACTATTGTAAGCATATTAATGATAGCCTTTCCTGTTATAACTATACTAATCATAGCCATTTCTATTTTATGTATACTAATCATAGCCATTTCTATTTTATGTATTCTAATCATAGCCATTTCTATTGTAAGTATACTAATTCTAGCCATTTCTTTTGTAAGTATACTAATCAGAGCCATTCCTGTTATAAGTGTGCTAATCATAGCCATTCCTGTTGTAAGTATGCTAATAATAGCCATTCCTGTTGCAAGTATGCTAATCATAGCCATCCCTGTTGTAAGTATGCTAATCATAGCCATTCCTGTTGTAAGTATGCTAATCATAGCCATTCCTGTGGTAAGTATGCTAATCATATCCATTCCTGTTGTAAGTGTACTAATCATATCCATTCCTGTTGTGAGTGTATTAATCCTAGCAATTCCTGTTGTAAGTATATTAATCCTAGACATGTCTATTGTAAGTATACTAATCATAGCCATTCCTGTTGTAAGTATGCTAATCATAGCCATTCCTGTTGTAAGTATGCTAATCATAGCCATTCCTGTTGTAAGTATGCTAATCATATCCATTCCTGTTGTAAGTGTGCTAATCATATCCATTCCTGTTGTGAGTGTATTAATTCTAGCCATTCCTGTTTTAAGAGTACTAATCATAGCCATTTCTATTGTAAGTATGCTAATCATAGCCATTTCTATTGTAAGTATATTAATGATAGCCTTTCCTGTTATAACTATACTAATTATAGCCATTTCTATTGTAAGTGCATTAATCCTAGCAATTCCTGTTTTAAGTATACTAATCATAGCCATTTCTATTTTAAGTGTACTAATCATAGCCATTTCTATTTCAGTATACCAATCATAGCTATTCATTTTGTAAGTATACTAATAATAGCCATTACTGTTGTAAGTAGACTAATCTTAACCAATCCTTTTAAAGATATACTAATGGTAGCCATTCCTGTTGTCATTATAATAATCATAGCCATTCCTGTTGTAAGTATACTAATCATGGCCATTCCTGTTGTAAGTATATTAATCATATCCATTCCTGTTGTAAGTATACTAATCATGGCCATTTCTATTTCAGTATACTAAGCATGGCCATTTCTATTTTAAGTATACTAATCATAGCCATTTCTATTGTAAGTATACTAATTCTAGCCATTTCTGTTGTAAGTATACTAATCATAGCCATTCCTGTTATAACAGTGCTAATCATAGCCATTCCTGTTGTAAGTGTACTAATCATAGCCATTCCTGTTGTAAGTATGCTAATCATAGCTATTCCTGTTGTAAGTATGCTAATCATAGCCATTCCTGTTGTTAGTATGCTAATCATAGCCATTTCTATTGTAAGTGTGCTAATCATATCCATTCCTGTTGTAAGTATATTAATGATAGCCTTTCCTGTTATAACTATACTAATTATAGCCATTTCTACTGTAAGTGCATTAATCCTTGCAATTCCTGTTGTAAGTATACTAATCATAGCCATTTCTACTTTAAGTATACTAATCATATCCATTCCTGTTGTAAGTATATTAATCATAGCCATTCCTGTTGTAAGTGTGCTAATCATAGACATTCCTGTTGTAAGTATGCTAATCATAGCCATTCCTTTTGTAAGTGTGCTAATCATAGCCATTCCTGTTGTAAGTATACTAATCATAGCCATTCCTGTTGTAAGTATATTAATCATATCCATTCCTGTTGTAAGTGTGCTAATCATAGACATTCCTGTTGTAAGTGTGCCAATCATAGCCATTCCTGTTGTAAGTATACTAATCATGGCCATTCCTGTTGTAAGTATATTCATCATATCCATTCCTGTTGTAAGTATACTAATCATAGCCATTCCTGTTGTAAGTATACTAATCATAGCCATTCCTGTTGTAAGAATACTAATCATATCCATTCCTGTTGTAAGTGTGCTAATCATAGACATTCCTGTTGTAAGTATACTAATCATAGCCATTCCTGTTGTAAGTATATTAATCATATCCATTCCTGTTGTAAGTGTGCTAATCATAGACATTCCTGTTGTAAGTGTGCCAATCATAGCCATTCCTGTTGTAAGTATACTAATCATGGCCATTCCTGTTGTAAGTATATTCATCATATCCATTCCTGTTGTAAGTATACTAATCATAGCCATTCCTGTTGTAAGAATACTAATCATATCCATTCCTGTTGTAAGTGTGCTAATCATAGACATTCCTGTTGTAAGTATACTAATCATACCCATTCCTGTTGTAAGTGTGCTAATCATAGCCATTCCTGTTGTAAGTGTGCTAATCATAGCCATTCCTGTTGTAAGTGTGCTAATCATAGCCATTCCTGTTGTAAGTATACTAATCATAGCCATTCCTGTTGTAAGTATACTAATCATAGCCATTCCTGTTGTAAGTATACTAATCATATCCATTCCTTTTGTAAGTGTGCTAATCATAGACATTCCTGTTGTAAGTATATTAATCATATCCATTCCTGTTGTAAGTGTGCCAATCATAGCCATTCCTGTTGTAAGTATACTAATCATGGCCATTCCTGTTGTAAGTATATTAATCATATCCATTTCTGTTGTAAGTATACTAATCAAAGCCATTCCTGATGTAAGTATATTAATTATAGCCATTTCGATTGCAAATGTATTAATCGTAGACCTTTCTATTGTAAGTTTATTTATCATAGACATTTCTATTGTAAATATACTAATTATAACCATTCCTGTTGTAAGTGTGCTAATCAGAGCCATTTCTGTTGTAAGTATACCAGTCATTGCCATTTCTATTGTAAGTACACTAATCATAGCTATTTCTTTTTGTGAGTATCCTAATCATAGCCATTCCTGTTGTAAGTTCTATTGTAAGTTTACGAATCATAACCATTCCTTTTGAAAGTATGCTCATGGTAGCCATTCCTGTTATAAATATACTAATCATATCTATTCCTGTTGTAAGTGAACTAATCATACCCATTCCTGTTGTAAGTATGCTAATCATAGCCATTCCTGTTGTAAGTATGCTAATCATATCCATTCCTGTTGTAAGTGTGCTAATCATAGCCATTCCTGTTGAAAGTATACTAATCATGGCCATTCCTGTTGTCAGTATATTAATCAAATCCATTTCTGTTGTAAGTATACTAATCATAGCCATTCCTGTTGTAAGTATACTAATCATAGCCATTCCTGTTGTAAGTATACTAAGCATATCCATTCCTGTTGTAAGTGTGCTAATCATAGACATTCCTGTTGTAAGTGTGCTAATCATAGCCATTCCTGTTGTAAGTAACTAATCATAGCCATTCCTGTTGCAAGTATGCTAATCATAGCCATTCCTGTTGTAAGTATACTAATCATAGCCATTCCTGTTGTAAGTATACTAATCATAGCCATTCCTGGTGTAAGTATACTAATCATATCCATTCCTGTTTTAAGTATATTAATCATATCCATTCCTGTTGTAAGTGTGCCAATCATAGCCATTCCTGTTGTAAATATACTAATCATGGCCATTCCTGTTGTAAGTATATTAATCATATCCATTTCTGTTGTAAGTATACTAATCAAAGCCATTCCTGATGTAAGTATATTAATTATAGCCATTTCGATTGCAAATGTATTAATCGTAGACCTTTCTATTGTAAGTTTATTTATCATAGACATTTCTATTGTAAATATACTAATTATAACCATTCCTGTTGTAAGTGTGCTAATCAGAGCCATTTCTGTTGTAAGTATACCAGTCATTGCCATTTCTATTGTAAGTATACTAATCATAGCTATTTCTTTTTGTGAGTATCCTAATCATAGCCATTCCTGTTGTAAGTTCTATTGTAAGTTTACGAATCATAACCATTCCTTTTCAAAGTATGCTAGTGGTAGCCATTCCTGGGATAATTATACTAATCATATCTATTCCTGTTGTAAGTAAACTAATCATACCCATTCCTGTTGTAAGTATGCTAATCATAGCCATTCCTGTTGTAAGTATGCTAATCATAGCCATTCCTGTTGTAAGTATGCTAATCATACCCATTTCTATTGTAAGTATGTTAATCATAGTAATTTCTATTGTAAGTTCTATTGTAAGTTTACGAATCATAACCATTCCTTTTGAAAGTATGCTCATGGTAGCCATTCCTGTTGTAAGTATACTAATCATATCTATTCCTGCTGTAAGTGAACTAATCATAGCCATTTCTATTGTAAGTATGTTAATCATAGTAATTTCTATTGTAAGTATACTAATAAGAGCTATTGCTTTGTAAGTTTATGAATCATAATCATTCCTTTTGAAAGTATGCTAATGGTAGCCATTCCTGTTATAATTATACTAATAATTGTTATATGGCCCCTAGGGACGTTGTCCACATTGCTAAGCTAGCATCAGCTTTGCTGCCATGATGCTGCTTTTGCGCACGTTACTTCATGACTTTATTTTTGCAAGATGCTGTTTGTGCCTTTCACATGAGAACTGTCTGCTTTTCGCGTTCTTTGCTCAGGTTCCTGGAGTTTAGTCTGTACACGATGTGCAAGGTCGATAAACAATGCCCCTTGTTATTCTGTCCTGGTCAGTCCCTAGCACCTAGACATAACATGCTAAACACAGCTGCAATGCTGGAGACTCGTGCTTTGATATTACGGGGAGGCATGTTGTTTTAACACACACTTGGAGAGAGCCTTCTCCATGGACAAGAGCTACGCTGTCCCCATGATGTAAACCTAACATCTAAGGCACGGGGTCTGCTGTCAAAACCCAGAGATCTTCCTTTATATAAATAAACTTCTTCCAGCCAAGGGGAGGGTGGTTAGGCCTCATAGTCCTTTTTCCACTGTCTTTATAAAATGACTTCCCCTTTTGTACTCTATGGAATTGTAACAATGCTAATTGTTTTGAGATTTAGCATTTTGCTGCTGATAGTGGCTTGTATACTGTATTGTAGAGCACAATTGTTAAAATAAACATTTTGAACTATTACAGTGACTCTGCCTAATCTTAATGTGGACAACTACGAGTGAGCGAATGAAAGAGTATGTCTTGCTAACGCGATTCCTGAGAGAGTCGGGAGTGTTGTGTTCTGGGTTGTCTAATCATTTGTGAAATGAAATGAAATGAAAATTAGATTTATAACGCGCGCTAATACCCGGAGGTGTCTAGGCGCGGCGGCTCCCCCTGATATACTAACCAGAGTGGATAATTAAAATGCTGTAATGGGCTAGTTATTAAAAAGCTGAGTTTTTAAACGTTTACGAAATCTCAGTAAATTGTTTTCTGTCTTTAGAGCCAGTGGGAGGGAGTTCCACAATTTGGCTGTACCTGAGATAAAGCTTTCCCCCCCCAGGAGGCCGTCTTGGCCCTGGGGATTATCAGATTTGCAGATGTCGCAGCGCGCAACTGCCTTCCAGGAATATACCACTTGAACTTGCCTGCGAAAAATACAGGGCCCAGGCCATGTAATGCTTTAAAGGCGATACAGAGGGCCTTGAACTCTATCCTTCTTTTAACTGGAAGCCAGTGTAAAATTGGGAGGGCGTGGGCCATTGATTGACGTTTCGGGATGTCAAGTAAAAGGCGAGCTGCTGCGTTTTGGAGGACTTGCATTTTGTTAAGAAGGCGTGACTGTATATTTAGAAACAGCCCACTACAGTAGTCTTTTCTGGACAGGATCAAGGCTGTAACCACCGTTTTCTGGAGTTCTGACGGGATGTATGGGAGAATTTTCCTGATAGTTTTGATCAAATAAAAGCATGCAGAGGTGATAGCGTTTATTTGCCCCTCGAAGGACAACTTGGTGTCAAAATAGACTCCTAGATTTTTCACCTTTGAGGTGGGAGTAGGAATCTCTCCCATTTCCTGAGGCCACCAGTTGGGTTGCCAAAAGGAGTTATCTCGCCCAAACAGTAGAACCTCGGTTTTCCCCGTGTTCAGCCTCAAGCAGTTTTGGGACATCCAAAGCCCAACTTTGCGCATACAGTCCTGAAATCTCTGAGCAGTGTTCGTTGAGTCCCCGGAAAAGGACGCTATGATTTGTGTGTCGTCAGCATACGACACTGTCTTAAAACCGAGAGACCTAATAAGAGCACAGAGGGGGGCAACGTATAGATTGAAAAGTGTCGGGCTCAAGGAGGAGCCCTGTGGCACCCAGCATGGAAAAGTGAACCAGGAAGACGTATGTCCGCCAAGCTCCACTCGTTGCTCCCTGTCACGAAGAAAGGAGTTCAGAAGGGCCAAAGCCTTGCCCCTGATCCCTTCAGAAAACAGACGGTTTATTAGGAGATCATGATCCACCGTGTCGAAAGCCACCGAGAGGTCTAAGAGGACCTGGGCAGTCTTCCCACCCTTATCCAAGACCTCTCTTATTTCCTCCGACACATTAATCAGGGCCAGCTCGGTGGTGTGCTGGCTTCTAAAACCATATTGGGCACTGTCTAGGAGATTAGCTCTGTGATATTTGGAGGAGAACGAATGAGACACTATAGCTAGTCGGTTTTGGGATTTTGGGCACTAAGGTGGTAGGTTGGTACACCCCTATACACCGAGGTCCTGGTTTCCTGCGCATAGTTCTGTGTAGGTGCAGAATCCCCGCAACATGGCGCTGCCAACGTTTCGTCTGGTTCTTATCTGTGAGACGCTTGAGTAGTGCTTGTGCTTGTCCACAATCCCCTCACTTCTGTTTCCGGAGACAGCTGTGATGGTGTAACCTCCTATATTGATGTTTTATAGGTTCTTTAAAGCTTGAAATTTAAAAATGTTCTTTCTCTTTATTCTTAACCCATTATTGCGCTGCCACGCTTCTGGTTGTCGTCCTTTGTTAAATATTATGGCGGTTAACATTGCACCGCCTAGTCGGGCTGCAGTCACGGCTTATTTGACTCAAAATGGGGTCCCTAATGCTGGTGTTGCGCACATTTTTGTAGTGGAAGCGGATGCAGCTTACCGCTTTGAGGTGTTTTATTCTTGGGTCACCTTTCCGGCGGTAGATGGAACAGATAATTTGTTTCATGAATATACTGCCACGGCCCATCCTCAAGTTTATCAGCCTTATAGGGCTCTTGAGGTTCCGCTTACAGCTTGGCAACACCAAATTTGGTTTAATGGCACCCTTCCTCACCTAATCACGCCGGTCCGTCTTGGCCCTTTATCGATAGACGGGGCCACATGGCCCGTTTTGGCTGGGTATACCCCACACCCACGTTATATGACTTGTGCGATTGCAGATCGTCGCATATTACATACATCCTTGATACGAGTACATAGAGCTGTTATACAGTTCATGTCGCGCAACTTTCAGGAGGGACCACCTGGCGTTGCTGCACAACCTGCGGGTCCTGGTGGTGTGACCATCAGTCCCCTTATGGTTAATTCAGTGATGGGCAAGCGCCCACAGAATAAGGATGAGTTCCCTTATTGGCTTGCTGAAAAATTTGGACAACTAGAAGCTGTTTTTCCAAATACCACTCCTGTGGAGAAACACAGGATCTTGACTATAAGTTTGCGTAAAGACTTACTTCCCGAATTGGCTGATTGTAACACCTGGGGCAAGGTGTTCACGGCGGTATATTCGAAGTGTTTCAGCACTCCCTCCATGACCGTACTCCCCTCCGTGATAAAACGCGTTCAAGATGAACACAGAGCCGAAGGGGCTGTAGAGTTGGGCATGAGACTGGTGGGGGTGTTCGACGTGGTTGCTGACATGATCCTTGCTAATGTCAAGGGTGATGCGGTCAGCTTTCAAGTGGCAACCGCTTGGAGGCTGTGCCGGATGCAGACAAGCCACGCGAAATTCCAAAGATTATTGCAAAGGCATATAAAACTATAGGCCGCAATAGTCTGGGAGTTAAGCCTTTTACTCAAACGCAAACGCAATCTCAAACTCAACAAAAAGCCCAGACTGATAAAGACGGGCGTCCGTTCTTTCCTAAACAGAACTGGAAAAATAAGAAACAGGGGCAGCAACAACAGAAGCAAGGTTCGCTTGCTGGTTCACCGACACCTGAGTCTTCTGAGCGTACTTATGACTTGCGCGATCGTGCGAAACTTAAGACTCCTGATAGATTTCAGGTCCCTGATCAGCGCTTACTCGTTCTTTACAGGACACTTCGGACTCTCACGTCGGAGGTGGGGAGCGTCAGGATCGTGGCAAAAGTCAGACCACTCAACAGGGACGAGATCAACATCGACAGTTTGACGTTAAAGCCAAACAAGAGAACCTGCCTCGTTTTAGACCCCCGTATCAGAAGAAGAAAGTTGCCGCTTTAACAGCGAGATATGCCTCAGACGGTGAGAACACGACTCCTGGACTCGACATGGGCGGTGACTCTGCTCAACAGCGCAGCGGAAGTTACCATAGTGCGGGAGGCACTGCGTCCCTGTCTGGTGGCAACAGCAACTGATACCTTCATAACTGTGGAAACAGCAGATACCCGGGTTGCCCCCCCAGATAGACTGTATGACGTTATTTTTCAGATTGAAGGTGATGTACAACATCCAATCAAGGCGGTTTTCTGGGAAAATCTAACCTCCTCCTACGACATTTTGTTGGCAGAGGCAGATTGTCCTCCACCATTTGTATTAGCTGCTTCTAGAGGGGAGGACATGATACTTCCGAGTTTTTCGCGTTACGTCCCTGTGGAGCATGCACAGGCTTTAGCAGCTGAGTGGGCTTTGGCCATTTCCCCCGCTGTGTACCGTAACCAGGTGGGCTGGGATGTAGATTTACCGGCACATGAGATACCTTTACGGTCTACGCCACAGCCACAACCGCAATATCCAATCAAACGCGAAGCTAAGGCTCACATTTGTGACATTCTGACGCAGTTAGAGTATCAAGGTGTGATTGAATCCTGTACATCACCGATGAATAATCCTCTCTTTACGGTATCAAAAGCTGACGGTTCATATCGGATTGTATTGGGTTACCGAAATTTGAATAGTCATTGTCGCACTTTTGCAGTGCAAAACACACACAGCTCAGCGCTGGTGATCAACCATGTTCGCAAAAAATACAAAACTACACTGGACATCTCCCATGGTTTCTACAGTCCCAATTTGGCTCCTGAGAGCCGTGACTTGACAGCATTCACTGCCGTTGGAAATCAGAAAAATTTACTCGATTGCCCATGGGGTATAAGAATAGCCCCGGGGCATTTGCTGCGCGTGTTGTCATTGTTACACGACATTGATCCAGATGCGTTCTCGTACGTGGATGATATCTATCTCACGGACAATGAGCTTATCCCGCATCTTGTCCGAGTCGACCGCATAATTTCTGCGTTTGCCGACTATGGATACAAATGTAACTTTGCAAAGTCACACATCACTCATTTAGCTGTGCTCTTTTTGGGCTAGGAGCTCAATAATGAAGGAAAGGGGTTAGCCCCCCACTTCTTGGAGAAATGTGCACATTTGCAACCCCCTAATACTTTGAAGAAACTTCAGTCCTTGCTGGGATTTTTGAATTTCGGGAGAACTTATATTCCCGATTATGCCCAGCGTATCAAACCACTTTATGCGTTGATACAACCGACATATTCTTCTGCCAGCTGTCTTCCCGAACATACCTCTATTCTAAATTCTTTGCAAGCTGACTTGCTTGCAACTAACTACTTATTGACGCGTGACAACATCACGAACCTGGTCATACGTATTGTACCAGGGACGGTGGGTTTCACATACTTGACGTTCAATGAGGGGGACACAGTACCCATTGCATACAAATCACATTTGTACACTGCAGCTGAAATGCGTTTTTCCAATATCGAGAAAGTTTTGACCGCGGTCCAGATGGCGATTCTGAAAGAACGCTCATTGGCGCAAGGTAAATGCATTCTTATGGTCACGCCCTTCCCTGCGTTGGAGGCCGTGACTAAGGCAAGTGTACCTAACTCTAAAGCATTACATCCCCGTTGGATACAATGGGCTACGTCTTTGACGTCATCTGATGTCACATTTATCTTTGACCCTGCACTTCAGACACAGGAGTTTTTACAGTATGAACATGTTCATCCTCCTCCGTTGTCTTTGCTTCCTTTACATGAATACAAATGTGTTATTTACATCGATGGCTCGGCTCAACCGGCCGTAGGTTCCAAACATGCTTATTCGGCGGCTTGCGCAATTGTGGCTGGCTCCATTGTCAATGGAGAATTTAAGTCCTCCATCGTGCATACTCAAGCACTTGGGGACTGTACTGCGCAATTGGCGGAGCTGCGCGCTCTTATTCTTGCTCTCGAGTTTGCTGACCCTAATGTGAATACTCTTATTGTGTGCGATTCTTACTACTGTGTTCAATCTTTTAATGACAACTTATTCTTTTGGACTCGAAACGACTATCGAGACTCTAAAGGCAGCGCAATTAAGCATAAAACGCTTTGGGTTCGAGTGGCAGAGCTTAAACAGCGTATGCCCCTCACACAGGTTATCCATACTCTTGGCCATCAGCGTGTGGGAGCACATGCTCTTGGTAATTCTTTGGCTGATGAAGCGACCAAATCTGCAGCAGCCATGTGTTCCATAGCAGCAGTTACAAGGTCCATGACTAAAATGGATAATGATATTCTGGCAGCGGTAGCTGCAACGAGGGAGGGAACGGCTTATCCTCAGGGTTTCCCTTCGAAATACTCTTATCATGTATCTCCCGAACAGGTTCCTTACGCTTTTGTTCCATCTGTTGGGGATCGGCTGATTCCCAACATGGACCGCAGACTTGCTTTGATCAAAGCCGCACACGAGGGCATGGCCTCTGCGCATGCCGGGGTGTCTGCGACAGTCTCGATCCTACAGCAACGTTTTTGGTGGCGTGGTTTATATAAACAGACTTGTAATTATGTGCTTACTTGCGACATTTGTCAACAGATCAAACCATCTACGGTGTTACGTCCACCATAAACACAGCTATGTATTTTTAATAAACCGTTTGGCTGTGTGTATCTTGATCACTGCGGTCCGTTCTCTTCTGATACTGCATATAAATATATTTTAGCTGCAGTTGATTTGCCTACACGATTCCTTTGGGTTTGGCCGCAACGCAGTGCTGACGCTCGAAATGTCATCAGGGATTTGAGTGTCTTTGTCGGGATGTTTGCCTGTGGCACCTTCCATTCGGACCAAGGTCCAGCGTTCGCCTCTATGGCTTACAAGGACGCGATGAAGTCCATGGGGGTGCTGGTGCAGTTTTCGTCTCCATACAGGCCTGAGGGCAATTCAATTGTGGAGCGAATGAACCGTGACTTAAAGCAATCTTTGACAGCTAGAGTCTTACTGGCAGGAACTGGCTGGCCCATTTGTATGGTGTTCAACGTGCACTCAATAATCTCCCTAGAAGATCTCTGGGTGGGCGGACCCCATACGAAATGCTGTTTGGCATTAAAATGTTTGTGCCAGACCTTGATGGTCTAGACGTTGTGGCGGCTGCCGCAACCTTGTAAATTGTCAATCAAAACGACATGTCAAAATTCCACTTGAAACCAATCTATGGCGGTTTGTCGCTTACGAGCACAGACATACATTAAACTGCCCGATGCCTCACTTCTAGCTAATCAGATCCACACTACCTGGAATAGTGCAAAGATGTAGCCTGCCGGCTTGCAGACAGCGCTGACCGACACAGCTTGACTGAAAATATCCGTTCATTGTAGGCGTGGTAATTCACCATGCGTCTCACTGATTATTTTTTCCCTTGCTTCTCAACTGTGTGAAAGCATTATGTCATAAAGATGCACACGATTGAACTTGAACTTGGGGTGAACACCCATAAAACCTTCAAGACCACCAGAGAAGAAAGAATGCGGCTCGTGCTTGGCGCAGCACTAGAAAGCCAAAACGAAAAATCAAACCCAGCTGCTTGTGTTCTGTCACCAATTCCAAAATGGCGGCACGCATCCGTTACGTGCGCCGAGTGGCTCAAGGCGCGTTGATGCCAGCAAGCGTCCCACAGCAACCAGCAGCTGCGTAGAAGCATCAACGTCACAAAAGATTCCTAAGCTGCTCTGCGCGACGAAGCTGCAGGTAAGGGTGCGCGAGCTGTGAAAGATTTGTGCCATCACTTTGAATGTACACCAAAACGGCTAAACTGCCATTGGCCCAAAAATTGTCTCACAAGGTATACAACGCAGCCCCTGTGCCTGCAATGTGTTATTGAAGCACCAAAACACTGTCACAGACCGTCACGTCAAACGGTCATGGCACAAATGTTGCAGCCTGCATTGAATGGATCCATGTTCCGCTTCCGTGGAGCAACACACCAAAAGTCCCACTCAATCTGTTGTTTTAACGGCTGTTAATGCCCTAAAGTAACTAGCATTTACATCCAAATCCATTTAAAAGCCACCAGAACACTGCGAGCGCGGTCCCCAGCGCAAACAGCAAAGCTCTACTCGCAGGTGATATGGCTGATTCTCCAAAGTCCAAAACAGCTTTCAGTAAAGCTTATACCGCAAAGACCAGCCGTAGGCATAGTGACCAAACTCAACTGACGATGTCTGAGCCAGACATCGTGTAGGCATGCAGTCGCAGGAAGCAACAATCCAGCGCACCTTATACGTTGAGTAAAAAAAATAAAAATAAAGGCCACAGTGGTTTGACAAGAAGACTTGGAAACACCAGAACTGTTAACTCGTAGTCCCATATCCATAACGATATAAATGAGGATGTGGAAGTAGTGAGGCTCACACCACTTACCCACTTATAACTTTTCAAAAGTTCAATGGAGCATGTCCAGGCAGGGGCTGGCCGTTGACAAGGACACTGGTGGGGCTGGCTTGCCTGTAACTCCATACTTGACGCTTGAATCTTCAAGTTGCCGGGAAGTAATTATGTACATCAGTCCATAGGCCTGGTGATCCTGTTATGCCAGCCTCTTCAGCTCATACACCAGCCCCACCAGGAGCAGCCTCCCTGCTGCTCAGCCCATCTCCAACTGTCACCACTCATCCACTCAGGCACCCAGGCATTCCATTCATCACAGTCACACCAACATTCCAATACCATCTCTCACTCTGGCTGAGCAGCAGGAGACAGCTAGGCTGGGAAACATATACTAATATCCCTCTCCTTTTAAATGAAAAATAAAAAGAACGATAAAACATGGGAGGAACTATAAACAAGCATATACATAAGCGGAGAAAACGTTCAAGACTCAGGGAAGCAAACTAAAATACAACTTCGCAAGAGTCTGAACAATAAGAAATCAGAAAGGAAAGGTAAACATATTGGCAAACAATAATAAACCCATCCTCCCCAACAAAACACTTCTGAAAAACATAAGAAGAAAAGGGTAGACCCAACCTTAGACAACCACGCATGACCACAACTATCGGTGAAACCAAATGTGTAAGGGACAAGACCCAGAAGACCAACCCTGAGTAGGGTGTGAGACTAATGTACACGTGTAGCACAAGGTGACTTAAACACAAAGTGTACAAGAAGTGAAGCGCGAGGCGGCTTACACACCCAACAACAACACGTGTGGCGCAGGGCGACTTACACACAAGACAACAACACGTGAGGCTGCTCATGAAAGAAACGGGACGAGTGACACTACGCACTTTGTGTCTTGTGGTTTCTTTGGGTTCTGGTTCATCATGTCCATACCATGTTCAGGTTCTTGTAATCTTGTATCTTGAAGCACGCTTGAGTCTTGGTCCAGGTCGTCGCCAAAATATGTTGTGTCTTACCAGACGTAGCCGAGTTGTATTTTAAATATTTCTTTATTGACTTCAAGTTGCAGGGAAGTAATTATGTACATCAGTCCATAGGCCTGGTGATCCTGTTATGCCAGCCTCTTCAGCTTATCCTCGAGGGCCTCTCGGTCCTGGTAGAGGTCCAGTTGCCACTGGCTATCAGTGGACTACTATCGAGGAAACAGCCAAATCCTTCCCTGGGTGATAACTTGTCTTGTGGGCACCCAAGCTGCACTCTGACGACTCTCCCGGGTCCAGCGGACTCAGGCGCAACTATGAGCGTCAGGTTCTGATCTCAGGTGCTGAACGCCTCAGATGTCCAATTAGGCACAGTGTGATCTTGCCTCGCTAGGGCTTTGTCTGATGTTGCTGTCCAGCATATCTTTCATCAGCGAGCTGCTTTCTGGCACATCATCTTCAGCATGTGTGTGCTTGAACATAAAATGAATGGCATGCTGTGCAGCATAGAATAAAGGATTCTCCTTTGGTTGAGAAAGATAGTAGACCTTTGCAGCATAGGTGCAAATGTAGTGAATTCTTAACCATCAAAGTATCTGCACAAATAGTGTCTGTCGGGACTGCTCCGTTCCCGATCCTGTGTGCAGTCAGGCGGAGCCTTTAGCATAATATAAAACTTGCCGGCACGGGTGGAAGAGTGCTTCATGTTCTAGCTGACGTGCGCGTCTTCTGCCCTCCTTCGTTCACTCACCTGCTTCCAGGTCATGATCTCTCACATCTGGTGGGTCCCTCGCAGGGTTTGCACAATGCTGGCTCCCTCCTTCTGCTTCTACGCCAGCTCGTGCTTCCTACTTCTACGCCAGCTCCCGCTCCTGCCTGCAATGCTATACCGAGGCGTTCCTGTTCTACTGACATGCTTCTCACTACAGCCTGAACCTGCAAAGGAAGAAATAAACATTGATTTAAAGAATCGTTGATAATGCGGTAACACTAGTTGTTTAGTTATTATATGAATGGAGATATACATATCTGATTTGCTTGTTCCAGAGAGTTGGAGATCTCGTTTTCCTGTGCATTTGTCTGCTAAAAAAGATAAAGTAAAGGACTTACTGTCAGGCACTGTCCGGGACTATGTCGGGAACACAGTCCGGGACTTGGGCAAGGACTGGGAACTGGGTAGAAAAGGTACATAGAAAGAGGAGTACAGCGCTGCCCAGGATCATACAGGGAGTCAGAGGAGAAAAAGGGATCCAAAGGGGAAGCCTGTACAAATGAACAAGATGGGTAAGACTTAGAAAGGAAGGGCACTCACGAGGCAATTTAGCATTCAGAATAACTACACCCAGGACGAATGTGCAAGACATATATATGAAACAACATTAACAATAAAGGGAGTGTGGGGTAAAACACTCGGGAGCTCCACACGGTAAGACTGAAGCTCAGTAAGTTCCTCACCCACAATTGCTGTTACAGATACTGACTGAAAATACCCACGTATAGGATATGTATGCAAAGGCAGGGTCTGTGGAGCTTATACCTATGGTGATGTTATAACAGTAACTCAAAGACAATACTCACAGTGAACAAGAAACACCACCTAGGTAGTCAGCTGTGCCCACGGATCCTGGCGATCAAACAGGAACACGCAAGGCAGTAACAGCAAAGGGGTAGAACTAAACACAAGCACAATAGACAAGGAGCTAGCAAGGAGGAGTGCTTAACAGGAAAGGAAGGAAATCACAGGGCACACTTGGCAGGAAGCAGGTAACAAACATACAAGGTAACAGAAGCAAGACAGCAGAATAGAAAGACAGCAAATTGGAACCAAGGAAATGGGAAGAAAGGCAGGGACTGGAAACGGATATACAGAAGGGGAGGCTACAAGGGTATATTAGAATAGTGCAGGTTCAGGAATCAAGAAAACAAAGTAGCACAGAAGGCAGTGCTGGGGCAGGAACAAGAATTGAGCAAAAGCTCAGGAGTCAAAGTAGCACTGCAGGCAGTGCAGGTTCAGGAACAGAGAATTACTAAAGCTTCAGGAGTCTGGGTAGCACTGCAGGCAGTGCTAGTTCAGGAGAAGGGAATTACTAAAGCTTCAGGAGTCAAGAAAACAAAGTAGCATAGAAGACAGTGCTGGGGCAGGAACATGAATTGAGCAAAAGCTCAGGAGTCAAAGTAGCACTGCAGGCAGTGCTAGTTCAGGAGAAGGGAAACTGCTGCAGTTCAGGAACAAGGAATGCTAAGGCTCAGGAGTCAAGGTAGCACTGCAGGCAGTGCTAGTTCAGGAGAAGGGAAACTGCTGCAGGTCAGGAACAAGGAATGCTAAGGCTCAGGAGTCAAGGTAGCACTGCAGGCAGTGCTAGTTCAGGAGAAGGGAAACTGCTGCAGGTCAGGAACAAGGAATGCTAAGGCTCAGGAGTCAAGGTAGCACTGCAGGCAGTGCTAGTTCAGGAACAAGGGAAACTGCTGCAGTTCAGGAACAAGGAATGCTAAGGTTCAGGAGTCAGGGTAGCACTGCAGGCAGTGCTAGGTCAGGAGAAGGGAAACTGCTGCAGGTCAGGAACAAGGAATGCTAAGGCTCAGGAGTCAGGGTAGCACTGCAGGCAGTGCTAGGTCAGGAGAAGGGAAACTGCTGCAGGTCAGGAACAAGGAATGCTAAGGCTCAGGAGTCAAGGTAGCACTGCAGGCAGTGCTAGTTCAGGAGAAGGGAAACTGCTGCAGGTCAGGAACAAGGAATGCTAAGGCTCCGGAGTCAAGGTAGCACTGCAGGCAGTACTGGTTCAAGGAAACAGGAACTAGCTACAGCTCAGGAAACAAGAAGTCAAGAGAGCACTTCAAGCAGTGCAATTCAGGAACAAGGAATAGCTATAGCTCAGGAATCAAAGAATAAGGATTAACTATAGCTCAGGAACTCAGGAAACACTGGAAACAAGGATTGGCCTCACCGGTATACAGCTACAATGACCAACACTGGGCTGAAGGGAGCTGGGGCTTAAAAGAGCTCACATTAATCACATGCATCAGGTGTGAGCAGGCTAGCAGCAGCCAGCCACAGGTGAGCTGAATTCCTCCACCCATCCTTGGCCTGCAGGGGTGGAGACGAAGCAGTGAGCAGGGAATTCTGGGTAATGGAGTTTCAGGCATGAGCAGGATGGCTTCCACAAAACCCGGCATGGATTGGGAATGGATGTCAATTCCCAAATAGTGTTGAAATGGCTGGAAGTCAGTATGTACATGAAGGGGAGGGTCTGGAAGCATGTTAGAACACTGGGAAGCACCACAATTCGGCCCCCTGGTGGTGGACACGAGAATGCAGGGAGCGAGTCGTGACACTTACTGCCACGTGCATCAAGCTAAGCAATTGTGATTCCTTAATAGCGATTATTAAGGAATTGCTATTAAGGAATCGCAATTGCCTATGCATGTAGGTGTCGCTAAAAAAATAGCGCGTCCTACACATTTCCTAATAGCGAATCGCAATTAGGGAATGCTTTCCCATTCATTCCTATGGGCCTAGAGGCCCATAGGAATGAATGGGAAACCATTCGCAATTTGCGATTACCAAATAGGTTATAGCAAATTGCGAATGCAATTTCAAGGGTGCCAGAGGACCAAAAAGCCACCCTGATGCACCCCCAAAACTGGCATGTGTGCACATGTGGCGCACACACATGCCTTAAGGGTACTTAGAAAAATGCAATTTTGTGCATTTTTCTAAGGAATTGCAAATTACCATCAACTTGAAGTTGACGGTAATTTGAGATTCCTTAATGTAAAGTCGCATTCTGAGAATGCTTCTTGCATTGCATTTAGTGAATCGCAAATTGCGATTCCCTAACTGCATTCGCAAAATAAATCATCGCAAATTTTACGATGACCTATTTTGCGAATGGCTTTGGGATTGATGCATCCCAAAAGGCTAATTACCGGTCGCAAAGGGGCCGATTCTGCGAATCGGCCCATTTGCGACTGGTAATTAGCTTGATGCATGAGCCCCTTAATTAGTTTCTGAAGTTAAGGAACTCATCCTTCCCTTTAGCCACACACCTTTTTGTGCCCTCACCTGATTGCCTTTTTTGATAAAGATTTGTTCTTTGGTTATTCCATGTATTTTTGTTATCTGATTTCGGGCACCCTTCTGCTTAGTTATTTTTACCAAAACAGAGGTTAGGGCTTGCCACATTTTCCTATCATATACAGATATACTGTGCTAAGTCATATCACCTGATTGCTCTCTTTTGATAGCCTAGATAATCATCTGGCCTGCAGCTACCAATATTCCATTGTTGCAGTTACACTTTTCACCCTAAGTGGGACGGGTATGCCCAGACTTGGGTCCCTTGCTCACTGTGCCACTGGATTCAAGCTAGCCTGGCTGATGAAGGGTGGCATACCCTGAAACCGGTCCCAGGATGCTTGTTTCCGGTCCAGGGAGGACCTGGCTTGGCAGTTCGGTCTGGACTGTTCCCATGAGGCACCAGGGTCAAGACTGATTTGCATATGGCTGGGTCCAAACTGGGGTGGCGTAGTGGGCAAAAGAACGCTGGATTTAACCCCGATCTCTTGACTGGGGGAGAATGTTTGAATCATTCAGCATTCCGTCCATCATTTGTTCCATTTGTTGCAGCTACCAACATTCCATACATAGTGGAAGAGGGGAAATTAACAGGTAGTTTACTGTGATATGTATATACATAAATTTAACTAAAGTACGTTAACACTGAATTACACTTTGTTCCTATCCAAAACTCATACACATATTTCTATTATTATAGAAACACATAGGAAGTCTCCGAAGTTTACCTATCCTCCTGACGCATGACTTGGACAGGAATTTCTCTTTCCTTGTTTTCCCCTCTTCTCCCATTACACCTTTCTTGCTTTGACTTTGTTGGGCATTGAGGTGGGTGAAGAAATTTGGGACTTAGCATCAGAACTTGCATCTCGCTCCTGGGAAAAAACCAGGTGAGGTTGACAGAACGCGAAGCCCGGGCATGGTGGAAGAGCATCAAATAACCCTAGCAGACCTAGCTCATGTGATAGGGAACTTACAAAAAGAAACTCAAGCCCTTACACTTAGAGTACACACTTTACAACAAGGTTCACTTCCTGCTATTGCAACAGGTGTCAAGACAGGGGCAACTGGAAATATGTTTTCTTCCCCTTCTTCGTCTTCCAGTGCTAATCAACCTGTGTTTCACGTAACCACTCCTTCCTCTATACCATTAGCCCCTCCTGAGAGATTTTTGGGGGATCCAGCAACATGTGCCACTTTTATAAACCAGGGTCAATTGCATTTTATGTGCTAAGCTGCATGTTTCCCTTCTGAGCAAGCTAACGTAGCTTTTGTCCTATCATATCTAGGTGGAACCGCAGCCACTTGGTCCATTCCATTAGTCGAGCGTAATGATCCCTTGTAGTATAATTACACTGATTTCAAGGATGAACTGTGTAGATTATTTGACAGACATTCATTCATGCAGTCAGTTGACACTGAACTTCTTAACTTGAAACAGGGCTCTAAGGACTTAATGACCTACATTTCTAGTTTTAATAGATTAGTAGCGGAAGCAGGGTGATTCGAAGCTAAACGTAGCGCTCTCTTATACAAAAGACTTAGAGATGAGTTAAAAGATTTATTGGTTCAAGTGGTAGACCCCCCCGAATCATGTAATGCTCTGATTGACTTAGTGGTCAAATTGGACCATGGGTTACTAAAGGTGTCATGAAAAAGGGCATCTTGACAGACGTATGGTGATGTATAAAGAAAAGAAAACCAAATCAGAAAAAACTAAAGAGGAACCTGAGCCACTGCAAATTGGTAGTATTCGTGGAACACTTTGTGAGGAAGAAAGACAAAGTCACAGAGATAAAAACAAATGTGCATATATTGTGGAAAGCAAGGACATTTTCTAAGGGATTGCCCCGTCAAACCCAAGAAACATGGTGAGTCGGGAAACTACTGAGCCCGAGGTCTAAGGAGACACGTGCTTCGGGTAGATCATCTCCCAACTTGTAGCTCATAATGCAAAGTTTACACCTTATCATCTTTTTTTGTAAAAGCCTTCATACTCTGGGAAGATGAGTCCATTGAACTTCAGATCATGATCGATTCTGGCACCGCTGGTAATTTTATGGATATTCATTGGGCTAAACACAAAGAGATCCCTTTAGTGGCCAAAGAATTAATAGATGAGGTCAGGACCATCGACAGGAGTAATCTAAAATCCAGTCCCACTACTCTTGCCAAAGATAAAGTGAGTCTTCTTATTTAAGAACAACATAAGGAAACTGTACAGTTCAACCTCATTCAATCACCCCAGTCCCAAGCAATTTTAGGCATACCCTGGTTAATGCAGCACAACCAAGACATAGACTGGAAAAAACATTCCTTTTCTTTTCATTCTGAATTTTGTAAGTCACATTGCTTCCCAGAACAGATACCTCGAAAAAATATAGCAGTAATCACAGACAATGTAATGCCTGAAGTGCTCATCCAGTATCAAGATTTGGCAGATGTTTTTGATAAAAAAGAAAGCGTCCACTCTTCCCCCCATCGGCCCTATGACTGTCGTATCAATCTAATCACAGGAGCTCAAATACCCTGTAGTAGAATCAATGCTTTGACAGAAAAAGAAAATATTTATCTCAGGGAATATCTAGATGAAATGCTTCATATTGGATTCATACGTCCTTCTCGTTCACCAGCTTCCTCTCCTCTTTTTTTATACCAAAATGAGAAGGGGGTCTCAGATGTATAGATTACAGATCTCTCAGTGATATAACTATAAAGAATCGGTACCCTTTGCCCTTAATTCAATCTTTGCTTGATCAAGTCAAGAATGCCAAAGTGTTTACCAAACTTGATTTGAGAGGGGCTTATCATTTGGTGAGGGTACAGGAAGGAGATGAGTGGAAGCCGGCTTTCCGTATTAAAGTTGGACTATATGAATAATTGGTGATGCCATTTGGTCTGTGCAACGCCCCTGCAGCCTTTCAAGTTTTCATAAATGAGGCATTAAGAGATATGTTGGACATCTGTGTCATCGACTATATAGATGACATTCTAGTATACTCCTCGCCTACTACAGAATATATTGAACACATAAGGGCAGTTTTGAACCGATTGAGAGAAAACCAACTATATGTCAAATTGGATAAATGTGAGTTTAACATGTCAGAAGTTACTTTTTTGGGATTCGTATTGTCCCAGGACGAGGTAAGCAAAAGATTTCTGCAATAACTAACTGGCAGTCGCCCCGTCCAGTGAAAGAGATAAAGAGTTTTCTGGGGTTCGCCAATTTTTATGGGTGTTTTATTGATAATTTTTCAACCCTCGCATTTCCCATTAATAAACTGCTAAAAAAGGAGGTTACCTTTTGTTGGACTTCTGAGGCAGAAGAAGCATTTACAAAACTGAAAGACGCATTTGTTACAGCTCCCATTCTGAGGCACCATGATGCATCCCAACCCTTCACAGTTGAGGCAGACGCATCAAGGTAGCAATTGGGGAGGGTCTTGTCCCAAAGACATCGAGAAACAGGTTATTTGCATCCTGTTGCCTTTTACTCTCATAAATTGCCCCCAGCAGAACAAAACTATTCTGTGGGAGATAGAGAACTCCTTGTGATTAACCCTAATCAATTAATTAAGCAACCACTACCTCCCTGGTGTGGCGCGTGTCCATTGATCGACACCAGGGAGGGCCCCTTTAATCCTCTGGTGCAAAGCACTGGAGGTTTCTTTTTTTCCCCCCTGGGGAGACGTGAAGGGCTTTTCGCGTCTCTCCCTGCCCCCCCACCGCCCATCTGTGAAAATAGCGCGCCGTGAGGCACTCTGACATCACAGTTTTCCCCACCAGAGCAGAGGAAGCAGCAGGTAAGGCCGCGCTTGACTCCGATGGGGAAAACAGGGTGAAAACGGCCTCCCCAGCTTTCAGGGAGGCCTCGTTTGAAAGGGGAGAGTCTATGATTAGTACACGTACAACAGGAATGGCTATGATTAGTATACTTACAATAAGTATGACTATGAGCAATATAATTACAATAGAAATGGCTTTCATTAACACACTTACAACAGGGATGGCTATGATTAGTGTATTCACAACAGAAATATCTTTGATAAATTTACTTACAATAGAAATGTCTACAATTAATATACTTGAGATAGAAATGGCTATGACTAATATACTTACAGGAGGATTGGCTATCAATAGTATACTTGCAACAGGAATGGCTATGATTCGTATATTTATTACAGGAATGGCTACCATTAGTATCCTTACAAAAGGAATGGCTATGATTATTATAGTTACAAAAGAAATGGCTATTATTATTATACATTAGAAACAGCTATGATTAGTATACTGACAAAGGAATAGCTCTGATTAGTATACTTACAATGGAAATGACTATGATTAACATACTTACAATAGAAATGGCTATGATCAGTACAATTACAACAGGAATAGATATGATTAGTATATTTATAACAGGAATGGCTACCATTAGCATACTTTCAAAAGGAATGGTTATGATTCGTATACTTACAATAGTACTTACAACAGGAATGGCTATGATTAGGATACTTACAAAAAGAATAGCTATGATTGGTATACTTACAATCGAAATGGCTATGATTAATACACTTACAAGAGGAATGGCTATGATTAGAACACTTACAACAGGAATGGCTAAGATAAGTACACTTACAATGGAAATGGCTATGATTAGTATACTTACAAAAGGAAAAGCTATGATTAGTATAATTATAACAGGAATGGCACCATGAGCATACTCTGAAAAGGGATGGTTATGATTCATAAACTTCCAAAGGAATAGCTCTGATTAGTATACTTACAATAGAAATGACTATGATTAGCATACTTACAATAGAAATGGATATGATTAGTTTACTTACAACAGGAATAGATATGATTAGTATAATTATACCAGGAATGGCTACCATTAGCATAGTTTCAAAAGGAATGCTTATGATTCGTAAACTTACAATAGAACTTACAACAGGAATGGCTAAGATTAGGATACTTACAAAAAGAAATAGTTATGATTAGTGTACTTACAATAGAAATGGCAATGACTGATATACTAACAACAGAAATGGCTATGATTAGTACACTTGCAACAGGAATGGTTATAATTAGTATAATTACAATAGAAATTGCTATGAAAAATATACTTACAATAGAAATGGCTTTGATTAGTATACTTACGCCAAAAATGGCTATGATTAGTATACATACAAAAGGAATGGCTTTCATTAGTATACTGATTATAGAAATGGCTATGATTAGCATACTTACAACAGGAATGGCTATGATCAGCACACTTAAACATGAATGGGTATTAATATTATACTTACAATAGAATTGGCTATGGTTAGTATACTTGCAACAGGAATAGCTATGATTAGTATACTAACAATAGAAATGGCTATGGTTCTTATACTTACAATTGAAATGACTATGATTAGCATACTTACAATAAAATTGGCTATGATTAGTATATTTGCAAGAGCAATAGGTATGATTAGTATACTTCCAACAGGAATGGCTATGATCAGCACACTTAAACAGGAATGGGTATTAATAGCATACTTACAAAAGGAATGGCTATGATTATTATACTTACAAAAGGAATGGCTATTATTATTATATTTACATTACAAACAGCTATGAATAGTATACTTGCAATAGAAATGGCTATGATTAGGATACTTACAAAAGGGGTAGCTATGATTTGTATACGTACAATAGAAACACCTATGATTCGTATACTTACAAAAGAAATGGCTATAATTAGTACACTTACGACAGGAATTGCTACAATTAATATCCCACAACAGGAATAGCTATGATTAGTATACTTACAATAGAAATGGCTACGATTAGTACACTTAAAATATCAATGGCTATGATTAGTATACTTTCAATATAAATGGTTATGATAAGTACACGTATGCTAGGAATTGCTAGGATTAATCAATTTACAACAGGAATGGCTATGATTAGTATAGTTATAAAGAAATGACTATGATTAACACGCTTACAATAGAAATGCCTATGATTAGTAAACTTGCAATAGAAATGGCTATGATTAGTATACTTACAATAAAAGTGGCTAAGATTAGTATACTTACAATAGAAATGGCTGTGATTAGCACACATAGAACAGGAATGGGTATGATTAATACACTTACAAAGTGAATAGATATGATTAGTATAATTATAACAGGAATGGCTACCATGAGCATACTCAGAAAGAATGGTTATGATTCGTAAACTTACAAAGGAATAGCTCTGATTAGTATACTTACAATAGAAATGACTATGATTAGCATACTTACAATAGAAATGGCTAAGATTAGTTCACTAAAAAAGAGGAGTAACCCTATTATTGACTATAGGGACGGGGTAAATAGGCAAGAAAAAACAATTTCAAAAATTACAAAATTAATTTTTATTCGTAATTGGTTAAAAACAATTAAGCCACATGTAAAAACAACTTTTCAAGTAGTCAATACTAGTATCACATTTAAATTAATAATTAAAAATAAGCACAAACATTACACAAAAGTTATATACAATGATTAAAAATGAACAAGAAAACTACACAAAAGTCGACGCAGCGTTTCGGAGAGATTAGGATCAACCACCTTCTTCAGGACAGAGTTTTCTGAAAATTTAATATACAACAATACAATAATCTATTAGTTTGTACTATAGTTGATTTTGCCCATTTTTACAAAAAGGTTAACAAATTTTGGCACATACTGTTCACCATTGGAACACCCCACCAAGAATGAATAATAGAAACAAACACATGATCCACCGTAACTCAAATGTGACGTACCTATTAAAATCTTTGTTGAATGTGACCCCTCTATGATTCAGATGGGAAACATTTTGCCAGTAGATTTTTGGTTAAAAAATAAGAAATGCCCTGCAATGAGACAAAGCTAATTCAACTGCAAGTATATTCACAAAACAATCTATTAAAGGCACTGTCTAAAAATCGAACCAAAACGTTAGACTTTGTGTACCTTAATATACGGTAGTATTCCTTATTGGACTACACCTGTTTGCGATGAAGGTCCGAATTTCAATAAATCTCTGATTTTTAATAAAAACCCCCGGTTCATTACAGACCTGTAGGCCTTTTGGTATGATTCCTTTTCTACAATACTCGATAAGAAAATCGGCATGGAGTTCGGTCCTAATGGCCTTTTTCTTAAGTTTCCACAGGGTTTTCCACTGTTCCTCATCAGCATTGGTTACTGTGACAGAAGTAATGTCTTTTGATGTCCCATTGATTATTTTATTAAATTGATCTTCTGTGAAACCGTATGTTTTTAAGGTATCCATCTCGAAAAATTAGGATCAATCTTCCAAATTGATATTGGACAATATATATACAAAACTCCCAGCTTACAAGCTGTACGTAATAAAACTAAAAAAGAGGAGTAACCCTATTATTGACTATAGGGACGGGGTAAATAGACATGAAAAAGAACAAGTCCCTAATGTTGTGTGTGGATCAAGTGTTGTACTATTAACATGTACAATGACGGTGGGGTCTATACACTCATTGAATATTTAGAAGACTTGTAATTACAAAAACCAGCAACGATTGTACCATATATCCTTTACATATATGAAAATTACCAAAAGGCAAACTCGCACATGGATACACAGAGAACAGTAATGCCAAGGACAAAACAATTTCAAAAATTACAAAATTAATTTTTATTCGTAATTGGTTAAAAACAATCAAGCCACATGTAAAAACATCTTTTCAAGTAGTCAATACTAGTATCACATTTAAATTAATAATTAAAAATAAGCACTAACATTACACAAAAGTCATATACAATGATTAAAAATGAACAAGAAAACTACACAAAAGTCGACGCAGCGTTTCGGTGAGATTAGGATCAACCACCTTCTTCAGGACAGAGTTTTCTGAAAATTTAATATACAACAATACAATAATCTATTAGTTTGTACTATAGTTGATTTTGCACATTTTTACAAAAAAGTTAACAAATTTTGGCACATACTGTTCACCATTGTAACACCCCACCAAGAATGAATAATAGAAACAAACACATGATCCACCGTAACTCAAATGTGACGTACCTATTAAAATCCTTGTTGAATGTGACCCCTCTATGATTCAGATGGGAAACATTTTGCCAGTAGATTTTTGGTTAAAAAATAAGAAATGCCCTGCAATGAGACAAAGCGTATATTCACAAAACAATATACTTGCAGTTGAATTAGCGTTCTTAGAAAATGCATGATATTCAAGAGAATAATTATATAAATTTATTTCTCAGTTATAAATCATCAAAAATCATACATCGAGAAACTAAAAATCGATAGCCCTATCACGGCTTACCTGTTTCTAATGAAAAGTCACTGTTTTTTTTAATGGTAAGCACTCTCTTTGAAAATTATCTTTACCTAAAAAAAAATTTTTGACCAGCTTTCTGAAAATAGCTTACATTTCTCTCTATCTTTGAAGGTCGCTATCAATATAGCTACAAAACTATCAGGTGGCACCTACGAACGTAATATAATAAGGAATACTACCGTATATTAAGGTACACAAAGTCTAACGTTTTGGTTCGATTTTTAGACAGTGCCTTTAATAGATTGTTTTGTGAATATACTTGCAGTTGAATTAGCTTTGTCTCATTGCAGGGCATTTCTTATTTTTAACCAAAAATCTACTGGCAAAATGTTTCCCATCTGAATCATAGAGGGTCACATTCAACAAAGATTTTAATAGGTACGTCACATTTGAGTTACGGTGGATCATGTGTTTGTTTCTATTATTCATTCTTGGTGGGGTGTTCCAATGGTGAACAGTATGTGCCAAAATTTGTTAACCTTTTTGTAAAAATGGGCAAAATCAACTATAGTACAAACTAATAGATCATTGTATTGTTGTATATTAAATTTTCAGAAAACTCTGTCCTGAAGAAGGTGGTTGATCCTAATCTCACCGAAACGCTGCGTCGACTTTTGTGTAGTTTTCTTGTTCATTTTTAATCATTGTATATGACTTTTGTGTAATGTTTGTGCTATTTTTAATTATTAATTTAAATGTGATACTAGTATTGACTACTTGAAAAGATGTTTTTACATTTGGCTTGATTGTTTTTATCCAATTACGAATAAAAATTAATTTTGTAATTTTTGAAATTGTTTTGTCCTTGGCATTACTGTTCTCTGTGTATCCATGTGCGAGTTTGCCTTTTGGTAATTTTCATATATGTAAAGGATATATGGTACAATCGTTGCTGGTTTTTGTAATTACAAGTCTTCTAAATATTCAATGAGGGTATAGACCCCACCACCATTGTACATGTTAATAGTACAACACTTGATCCACACACAAAATTAGGGACTTGTTCTTTTTCTTATGATTAGTTCACTTACAACAGGAATAGATATGATTAGTATAATTATCCCAGGAATGGCTACCACTAGCATACTTTCAAAAGGAATGGTTATGATTCGTAAACTTACAATAGAACTTACAACAGGAATGGCTATGATTAGGATACTTACAAAAAGAAATAGCTATGATTAGTATACTTACAATAGAAATGGCAATGACTGGTATACACACAACAGAAATGGCTTTGATTAGTACACTTGCAACAGGAATGGTTATAATTAGTATACTTACAATAGAAATTGCTATGAAAAATATACATACAAAAGCAATGGCTTTCATTAGTATACTTATGATAGAAATGGCTATGATTAGTATACTTACAACTGGAATGGCTTTGATTAGCACACTTATAACAGGAATGGTTATGATTAGTATACTTACAACAGAAATGACTATGATTAGTACATTTACAATAGAAATGGCTAGAATTAGTATACTGACAATAGGAATAGCTATGATTAGTATAGTGACAACAGGAATGGCTACCATTAATATACTAAAAAGGAATGGCTATGATTAGTTTACTTACAACAGGAGTGGCTATTATTAGATTACTTACAAAATTAATAGCTTTTATTAGTGTACTTAAATAGAAAGGGTTATGATTAGTACACTTACAACAGGAATTGCTTTGATTAGTATGGTTATAACAGGAAAGGCTATCATTAGTATAGTTACAATAGAAATGGCAATGATTAATACACTTACAAGAGGAATGGCTATGATTAGCACACTTACAACACGAATAGATATGATGTTGCAGGGATTCTGCACCTACACAGAACTATGCGCAGTAAACCAGGACCTCAGTGTATAGGGGTGTACCAACCTACCACCTTAGTGCCCAAAATCCCAAAACCGACTAGCTACAGTGTCTCATTCATTCTCCTCCAAATATCACTGAGCTACAAATGATTAGACAACCCAGAACACAACACTCCCGACTCTTTCAGGAATCGCGGTAGCAAGACATACTCTTTCGTTCGCTCACTCGTAGTTGTCCACAACAAGATTAGGCAGAGTCACTGTAATAGTTCAAAAGGTTTATTTTAACTATCGTGCTGTACAATACAGTATACGAGCCACTATCAGCAGCAAAATGCATAAACTCAAAACAATTAGCATTGTTACGATTCCATAGAGTACAAAAGGAGAAGTCATTTTATAAAGACAGTGGTAAAAGGACTATGAGGCCTAACCACCCTCCCCTTGGCTGGAAGAAGTTTATTTATATAAAGGAAGATCTCTGGGTTTTGACAGCAGACCCCATACCTGAAAGCCTAGATGTTAGGTTTACATTATAGGGACAGCGTAGCTCTTGTCCATGGAAAAGGCTCTCTCCAAGTGTGTGTTAAAACAACATGCATCCCCGTAATACACAAGACGAATATAACACATCTGTGTTGTGAGGTGTTCCTCACCTGGGACTTGTGGTTTTTCAGTTAGCATTTTTAGTCACTAATCTGCTGCCATGGTTTACTGTCTTCTTTACATGTGGGGTGCACAAGACGACAGAGTGCCCAGAGTAGTTCTCCTCGGATGAGAGGTCGCTCACCGGCGAAGGGTCAGTTTAAAGGAAAAAAACATACTAGAGGCATAATGTTCATCTCTTGCATCACATTTAGTAATGCCACAGCTTAGGTTTCCTTACTCAAGGGTGGTGTTTGTCTTGGTGGGTGGTTCCCCACTTCTCTGTGTTTTTCTTACGCTTCTTTACTTTTTTGTGTTTGGTGATTGTGTGTAAGTCGTCATGCGCTACACGTCTCGTCTTAACAGTGTTTAAGTCGCCTTGCGCTTCACCTCTTGCGTGTCCTGTGTGCAAGTCGCCATGCGCTACACTTCCAGTTTGTCTTGTGTGTAAGTTGTTGTAAAGAGAAATGAGAGGGACCCCTTAACACCAAAGGAATAGGGTTCAATACAACAGTGTTGCAAAAAAAGTTTTTCCTTTGGAATGTAATTGAAACTCAATAGATGTTATAATCTGTACATTCACATACTAGCCTCATTCATCCACATTCGAATTCTCACCACTCTTATGAGAGAGATATACATATAAACCCAAGGTCAACAGTCTGGAAAAAATGTTTGTAAAAAATATATAGATCTATTTATTCATGATGATATCATACATTACATAAGTCATGTCATGCCTAGTCTTTGACTTGAAACATTCCTAACATCAAATCTAAAAATAAATTCATAACATTGTATACATTATAAAAACTTGGTTAAAATGAGAGTACATCAAAAAGACAAAGAAATATGTCATTAAAAAGCACACATCCGTGATCTCACAATAGTTAAGACCGGAATCCGAAACTGCAGTGATTATGATTCTGTAATTCCAGCCTATGCACGGATTGTGTTTCTGTGAAGTGCGTCGACGCGTTTCGATGGTACACCTTATAACACCATCTTTATCAAGACTGTCATTTTTGACTCTCAATTAAAATAATCTTGCCCGGAACATTTGTCCACACCTTTTGAATAGTATTAAGGTGGGGATAAAAGAATACGTTGTATCCAAGCGTAAGCATATAAGGCTGGGGCTATAACCTCCGTCTTCTTGTGTTCTCTCTTCGCTCCAAAATTAGTGTTTGTCTTATTTTTTACAGATATCTGGCATCGATGATGTATTATTACGTATGGGCTTTTGTCACTCCATAAATATAAAGAATTTCCAGCGCTACATCTGCAGGCGTTCCTTTTAATGGAATCAATTAGGTCACAGGATAGTTGTTTCCTTCTGTGATCTTCAATTGACCTCTTATGTTTAATTAGAGTCGGTCTACCTTCGAGAGCGTAGTGTCACTCGTCCCGTTTCTTTCATGAGCAGCCTCACGTGTTGTTGTCTTGTGTGTAAGTCGCCCTACGCCACACGTGTTGTTGTTGGGTGTGTAAGCCGCCTCGCGCTTCACTTCTTGTACACTTTGTGTTTAAGTCACCTTGTGCTACACGTGTACATTAGTCTCACACCCTACTCAGGGTTGGTCTTCTGGGTCTTGTCCCTTACACATTTGGTTTCACCGATAGTTGTGGTCATGGATGGTTGTCTAAGGGTGGGTCTACCCTTTTCTTCTTATGTTTTTCAGAAGTGTATTGTTGGGGAGGATGGGTTTATTATTGTTTGCCAATATGTTTACCTTTCCTTTCTGATTTCTTATTGTTCAGACTCTTGCGAAGTTGTATTTTAGTTTGCTTCCCTGAGTCTTGAACGTTTTCTCCGCTTATGTATATGCTTGTTTATAGTTCCTCCCATGTTTTATCGTTCTTTTTATTTTTCATTTAAAAGGAGAGGGATATTAGTATATGTTTCCCAGCCTAGCTGTCTCCTGCTGCTCAGCCAGAGTGAGAGATGGTATTGGAATGTTGGTGTGACTGTGATGAATGGAATGCCTGGGTGCCTGAGTGGATGAGTGGTGACAGTTGGAGATGGGCTGAGCAGCAGGGAGGCTGCTCCTGGTGGGGCTGGTGTATGAGCTGAAGAGGCTGGCATAACAGGATCACCAGGCCTATGGACTGATGTACATAATTACTTCCCGGCAACTTGAAGTCAATAAAGAAATTTTTAAAATACAACTCGGCTACGTCTGGTAAGACCGACACTCTCCCCTTCCATAGGGAACCTTCACAAAGGATAAAAGAGCCTGGAACTGACTGAAAACTGCTTTACCTGCTGAGGTAATTCTTTCTGTGGAACTTGCTGGTCCCTCTGACTGGCTCCCTGTCGTAGTTGGTCGACCAAAGTAACTTAAAAGTAACTTAAACTGACCGCAATACAATTAGCCCAAAGTTTTTTCTCAAAACGTTTCTAAGTGTCGAATTCATTGAATTTGCCCAGGCTTGTAGCGGTTGAGAAAAAAGTGCATATTTACTATACCTTGTAAAATCTATATCTATGGAACCATCAGGTGGATCTTTTTGTTGTGGTGTCTAAAAATACATAAAAATACATTCTATTTTTATAAATTGGTGCCAGAGTTTTCGAGCGCCTCATTGATTTCTTTAATTGTTTTTGTGCTTTTTAGGTCTCGCTGAGCCAGCGCATGCGCTGATTTGTGAGAAATTTAGTAGGTGGCTTTTTAGAGTGCTACCCACAGGCTTTTGCTGGCCTCCAGCTTGCGTTCACGATTGCGTGCACGTGCACAGCTGCCATCTGGGTTGCTGTAATCAGGCTCCTCTGCTCGCACTCCCCTCCCTTTTCGTCAGCTTCATTAGGCGCTATCTGGCTTCCCTCGCCATCTGGCTTCCCACCCTTACACTCGCAGCGGCTTTAATTGCGCGCGATTACTTTCACTTTCGCGGCCGCGCGGCCAATGCTTGATTTTAATTGTTGCATCACTGCGTGGCTCGCTTTGAAACATACTTTATCTTTCAGCAGGGCGCTCATGAAACAGGCGCCACGCTTTATTCTAATTATTACAGCGTGGCATGCCAAGGATTAACTTTAAACATAGTGGCCATGCCTTTCTTTTGTTGTGCACGGCGCACTTGAATTCATACTTTCACTTTCAGCGTGACGCTCATAAATCGTGCGCCATGCTTTATCTTCTGCTGCAGGAAGTAACATTCATGTAATGTACGGATCGGGAGGCTTAGTGCGCGCCTCGCCTTCAAACATGCTTTACAATGTGTCTGCATGCCTGCTGAGAACTGGAGTGTTGGTGATGATTTACTGCTCACTAGGCACTTTGCTTCATCTCCCCGGCTCGCCCCAACAACACTTCCCACCCCGGACTCAGCATTTAAATAGCCGCAGGCGTTTCCAGGGAGGGCGGCAGCTCTCACTGCTATTGTGCTTTGCACACCACAAACTGGGTAAAAGTTAACTTTAATGCACTGTTAGCTGCACAACACAGTCTTCATCTCTCTCTACAGCTTGTTTTTAGAGCTTCACGATTTTTAGGACTCGTGTTTAGCTGCCTGTAGGCAAAAGCCAATTGAGAACTGCAGTGCTTTAAGTGAGATGAAAAACGGGGTGGCGTAGTTCTTTAAAAGGATTGTGATTTATGTAATTAAGGGCCTGCTTAAAACACGTGAACAAAACTCCTGTGCTTCACACAGCATGCCGCATGACCAGTGCTGGAGCGAGTCTGTGAGTTTTCTGTTGGTTCATCAAGATATATCACACAAGAACAAACTTACCACTAAAACTATACAGACTCTTTGGCTGTATCAATTCTTGTTAGAAGGTTGATATAAACGAGTAACAACCGTGCTTTTATTGTGAATAAAATTAAAAGCAACGATCAATGACATGGTAGGTCAGCCCAGCAAGTCCCAACAACAGGATCCGTAATGAAATATCCTTGCACTGCAATGAAACTCTTCCGAAATATGCACTGACACTTTGAATTTCTCTGGATATCTATGCTTATGAATATTTTTTGATAAAGCCCTTTTAAACGCACAGCTGCGCTAATATATACATCCAGATAGCATTTTTAAAGATCTTTCTTGTAGAAACAACACTCTATTGCTCTTTTATATATTTCTGCCGGCGTAACGGTTTTAATTAACTATACACTTTGATTTAAAAAAAAAAAAAAAAAAACGGAAATATTGTGAATAATTAGAAATTCTAATCACAAATGGTTCATATGTGACCATCGCACTGTGCACGCCTGAGAAAGGACAAGGATTAGAGCATCGAATCTGGCCCACTGACTTCGCACCTAACTTCAGCCTCCGCTCCAGAGTACTCAGTCATGCCCTTTCATGAACACCCTCCCACAACTTAAACTCACACGGATACTTAGAGGCAATTCAGTTCACATGCGCTATACAAACCATGGAAAAGCCAATAGCTCGACCTTTTATAGCTGAGACCTCTTGACTTTGGCAGTGCTTAGTAAAGTAAATTTCAATTGCAATATGTTTGCAATCTACCAACAACTGCACAGATAGCAGCGCACAAATTGCACTAAAACAAATGTTAACAAATTCAGTCTTTACTTAATAAAAATGCAGTGTATGTACTTTGCATTTTTACTGAAAAAGTCTACTGAATTCTCAAGCCAGTTTTCTTGATCGCCAAGCCAGATGCATTGCTATTGCAATACTTATTGTTAATACTTTTCATTTGCAAGGCAGATTTGTCTTCTTACAATGAGTTTCGTTGTCATATAAGGCCTCTTCCCTGCAAAAGTTTGTTTTCTGTTGTCTTCAGACTTCATTGGTATGCCTAACCATTGCTTTAAAAAAGTGATACTGAAGATGGGGAACCACTTGAAGAAACAAGCATTGGCATAGCCAATAGGTCTCGCCTTTGGGACCTTATAAGTGTTTAGCCATGCAACAGTTGATGTTGTTGCACTAAGGATATTGTGCTGCATAACTAAATACTTATAAGGTCCCAAAAGCGAGACCTATTGGCTATGCCAATGCTTGTTTTAAATGCTTTACACTTGTTTCTCTGTGTAAGTCTTGGTGCTCAGAGCCACAGCTACGCAAGGTGGATGTAGAGGGATTAACAAACGCCACCTACTGGTCCTAAAGGGGTTTGTTGTTCTGCACTCACCAAGAGCGGGAGTTTCAAGATGGCCACCAATGTTTATGATGGGAAGGAGGAGGGCAACGGTCCAGTACTCCAGGCCCGCATCATGACGTCGTCGTCCAGCAGCCCTATGAAGGGCCCATACGAAAGTAGAGGGGTGTGGTATGACCACTGGAGATGGAAGAAGACGCCAGAACAACCCTTGAAGTTGGAAACTGAACCACGGGGAGAAGAAACCAGAGCAGAGGACAGGGAAGGCAGAGTCGGTGGAGAAAAGCCTACCAAACGACAGCCTAGCGGCACTGCACACGATTCCAGCTGTCCCCATGAAGCAGAGGACGCTGTGACCCCCCACTGCCACAACCCCGGAGGGCTGTGGCCACAGGCAAGTGCCCTTATTTCATTATTGGTCACTGCAGAGGTGGTGGGAGGGAAGGAGACCACCTGCGCCTATGCACTAAAGCTAGGAAGGCACCAAAAACTGAGCACAACATCGCAGTGTAGCTATAGTTTGGCTGAAATACACTGGTTTGTGTGTACTGTTTATTTTCTAGAGACGGACGGTATCATCCTGACAATGCAAAATGGGGAGACAAGCAGGAAAAGAAGACGCCTGCAAAGCGACCTCAAGAGAACGAGAAGTATCCCTGAATAATCAGGAAAAGAAACTGCTGCGTTGTTTTACTGCTAAAGTCTATTCTACCCCAGAAAGAGAAGCTCTTTGACTGAATAAACAGAGCTCTTTGCCCTCCTTTTGGGTTGGACATTTGGTTCCCTACTGACTCAGTACCTGAGTACCTCAGTACCTGAGGACAGGGTTAATAAGTATATTACACGGCGAGGTTACACAATCACACTTTATAATACATCCCATTTCCTCACATTAGTAAAAAAACAAAAACTTAAAACTACACAATTCAGTGGATTGTGATTCCACCTTTGATTCTTAGGCAGGCGTTTACACCCTCTATGTGCCCTCACTCCATTCTAAGGGCTTTTTTAGTATCTATGGCACTTCTACCCAAGCAAAGCACAGGCATAGATTAGGCACAAGTGCAGTTCACTATGCTTCTGAGCAGAGTATTTTGTAGTTCAGTTCAACAGTTCAAACCCAAAATGGGATTGCTCATATCTGCGTGTTTGGCTTCTGTCTTTCACATGTGAGGCCCTGTTACCTGCTCAGTTTGTTGTGGTCGAGTCTGTTGAGAGACAGTTGGAAATGTATGTCTTCTGCAGGGTCACCCCAGATTATCAGATTTTTTGTCTTTCGCTGTACCCTATATGTTTGCTGGCTGTAGACCTTTGTGCACTTTACCCTCCCTAACCAGAGGTAAAGTGTCTGTACTCCCCTTTCAACATGATGACATTGTTATACCCGTGATTGACATATTTAACTTACCTATAAGTCCCTAGTGTATGGTACAAAAGTGTGCCCAAGGCCGGTAAGTTAAATGTCACAAGTGGACTTCAGCACCCACTGTACCACCCATTACAGTGACAGTGTAAACATGACTGCAGGCCAGCCATCTAAAGCCTGACTGTGCAGGTGTAAAATGCAAATTCGAACTTTCAAAATAACCCCTTTTGACAGGTCTAAACCTTCCTTTTAAATATTAATAAGTCACCCCTAAGTGGGTCTTACTTGCCATAAGGCACAGTGCATGGGTGCATGCTATTTAAAAGTAGCACATGTAAAAGTTTAGTGTTAAACGTGTCCTTAAGGTAAAAATACCCTAAATCTATTTTTACTGTAGCAGGGTTTACTTGTGAAAGCACTGGGATACAATATTATATTTAATATTGCTGTCTCTGGCTTGGAAGCATGTGCAAAGTACATTTTTAGACTTTTTAAAATATTTATTACAAGCCAAATTCATTACTGAAGTCAGATTTGTAATAAGCATTTTGGAAGATGCACGTTTAGAAAGTTATTTTTTCCCTGCCTATGCCTCTAGAGGCCCATTTGCATGAGGTACACCTGTCACTCAGGAGCTAAATAGCCCTTTTTATGAGGTGTGAACTTGCTCTGAGAGCCAAAGGCCATAGGTGTGGTGAGGTGTCTTGTTCCTACAGTAGATTGATCATCTGGACTGTGCCCAGGAACTTAACTTCAAAGGGGCCTACCCTATCACAGGCAAATGCAGCTAACTCCTAGGCCCACCCCCTCCATTGTCCTTCTAGTCAGTCAGGCAACAATGCCAGTGGGAGGGGAGAGGCCCCAAAATCCATTTTGAGTATCCATATGGGAGGGGGTGCTCATTTCTCTGGCCGCATCTCTAGGGTGAACACAAGAGCTCTGCACAGAGGTAAGAAGGGTTCTGTGACCTTGAATTTAGGTAGAGAGGGGCACTGTGGTATTGTTTAAATAGGGCACACAGGAAGCACTGTAAAAGTGTGTCTTGGGTGCGGACCTTTTCCCCTATTCATTAGGGAGGGTCCAAGAGTCAACACAACTCACAGACTGGTCCCATGCATAAATGTGGCACCCACAATACCCTCCTCAGAACACTCCTAGACTTGAGAAAGATCAAAAGAGGACTGAACCTGGTGTCTGAGACCTGAGAAGAGACTAGAAGACGGGACCTGCTCTCTCTTGTACCCAGGACAAAGAAGTGGACTCCAAGGTTCATAAGGCTGACCTCCTGTGAAAGCTACTGGGACACAACAAACTACAAGAGACCATTGCCTAGCTGACCAGTGGCAACTGGACCTGGACTCGTCTCAGCTGTTTGGCCTCCGCCTGACACCCTGTAAGTCTCTGCCTCCCCTGAAGTCCTTGGGGACGTCAGAGGTGTGCACTTGTGATGGATTGGGACTTAAAGGACTAAGGTAATGTCTTTGACCATGTTGAGCCTCGTTGGTGTATCTGACACCTGCTTCATTGTAGTCTGCGTCAAATTGCGCCTAGGTCCCAATCTACTGCGACTATTGTCGATCATTTGCACTTTGTGCTTCTTGGCGCTATTTTTACTTAAAACTTTAAAGAATCCTTTCTCCGGTTCCCCTTATCGGATTTTTGTCATGTTAGTGTAATTTTGTTTATTGCATTTTTACTCTATTTTTCGAATTCGGTTTGAGATTGTTATTGTTTTGCTTTTCGACTTTATTATTGTTTTAGTGCTGCATAAACACTTTACACATTGCCTCTAAGTTGAGCCTGTGCGCTCGGTGCCGCAGTTACTGGGGGTTGAGCTCAGGTTTATTGAGTAACTTTGGTGGTCCACCCTGACGAGGGCTGTGATTATTACTCGAGGTTGGGTGCTTACCCCAGTCAACTGATAACCCCGTTTCTTGCAGAGACATATTGTGGTTTACCGAGATCAGACACAGGCTTTGAGCTCATCCTTTGCTTACCACTGATATCCTTTCTTGTCACTCTCATTTGCATGCTTCCTAATAATGTCTCAGCTTGTCAATCTTGTGTTTGTCCCTCCCATAGAGCATTGGCTCTTTACCACCTCTTCGATTGGCTGGAATCGCTGCTCCCACCGCTTACTTTTGAAGTACTACTAGTTTAGGTCTCGCCTGAGATAGCACATGCACTGTCACTTGTCAGTCTCATGCTACTAAAAAAAAACAGAAAAAGGACTTGGAGCTTGCCCATTACTTACCAATGGAGGTGTGGTGCAGCGGCCAGGGCGGCTGACTCCGGAACACGAGGGCTCACGGTTCGATCGCCGGCAGCAGGTTAGCCCAGCACCTTGTGACTCTGGGCAATAGCTTGCTTAATCATCCTGGACTCCTCCCTGTCGATGACCAGACAAGTCAACGCCGTCTCATCTTCGTGCTTCAACACCCTGCGCATGCTCCGCAAGATCTTCAGATGGATCCCCACTGAAACCAGGAAGACCGTCACCCAGGCACTCGTCACCAGCCGACTGGACTATGGGAACACCCTCTACGCCGGAACCACAGCCAAACTTCAAAAAGACTCCAGCGCATCCAGAACGCCTCCGCACGACTCATCCTGGACATCCCCCGACACAGCCACATCACCGGACACCTGAAAGACCTGCACTGGCTCCCCGTCAGCAAGAGAATCACGTTCAGACTCCTCACCCACGCACACAAGGCCCTCCACGACCTGGGCCCCAAGTACCTCAACGACCGCATGACCTTCTACACGCCCACCCGCCAGCTACGATCAACCAGCCACGCCCTCGCCACCGTACCACGCATCCGCAGAGCCACCGCCGGAGGAAGATCCTTCTCCTACCTGGCAGCCAAGACCTGGAACTCCCTCCCCACTCACCTTCGGCGAACCCAGGACCATCTCTCCTTCAGGAAGCAGCTCAAGACCTGGCTGTTCGAGCAGTAACTTACCCCCTCCCCCAGCGCCTTGAGACCCTCCCGGGTGAGTAGCGCGCTCTATAAATGCCGTGATTGATTGATTGATTGAATCTTCCCGACGGCCCCCAGCGCTGGGACACCTCTCCGGAGGTAGCTGTGCGCTTTACAAATGCTGGTATTTCATTTCTACATCACTCTCATTCCCTTGCTTCTCATTGGTCAGCGGCTCCTGCTTTCCCATTCTCTTTTTTGTTTGTCTGGTTCCATGGAGTATGGATCAAGTACAGCTTCCTGTCTGCAGCTATTCTCCTCTCACTGGTTGTGCACTTGCAGAGATACTTAAAAAAAAAAAAAGAAATTCTACTCTACCATTCCAAAAATGTGGTTCGCTTTGTAGGCTTTCTCTACTCACCACTCCTACTCCGCCTGCATTCTGTTGTTGCTTGCCCTGTCCTTTCTACCAGCTCCCTCCTGTCGCTGCTTGCTCCCTCCCCCCTTTGCTTGCCCCGTCCACTAACCCCTTCTCCTCTGACCCCCATTGCAGCTTGCCCCATTGCTGCTTGTCTCCCCCTGTTCCCCATCATAACTTGAATCCAGTTGTAGAATCTTTATCTGCTGAAATTCCATTCACAACCCCAGAGACTCAGAGATGTTGTCTTTCCTTTTCTTGTGCACATTGATGGTGCTTAGTCTTTCTTCCATGGGTTCATTCACACTGATACCAGGACCGAGGTAACACCGAGTACGCTGTCTCTACTGAGCCAAGCAAGAGCAGCCTGGCAGATCTGGCAGAGAGAAGGGACGTGTGATGGTGTGAGTGAGTGAGTGAGTAGAGCGCCTCACTAAGGCAAACTGAAGCATTAGAGCAGAGTGGGAGAGAGAGCAAGAAAATAACGCATTCACTGCCAAGGGGGAAACGACCTGAACAACGCGGGCAGAGCCATGCATGCCGTTCTTGCCTTAACCATTCTTTCCTTAACCACGCATATGCCTTAACCACGCATGTGCATGGTTAAGGCAATGCGCGGTGTAGATGCTGAGATGTGCAGGCCCAGGAACAGGTAAGATCGGGAGAGGACGCAGCGAGGTAGGTGAGGCTGGGGGCCACGTTTTGGTAGCATGAGGGGTAGTTTTTAAGGGTTAGGGGTAGTTTTTAGGGCTCAAGGTTATGGCTGGGGGTGGGTTTTTTTTTAGGGCTGGGGGTCGAGTTGCTTTCAGGACTCATGGGTGTGTCTGAGTAATTAGTAGGGCTTGGGTGGTCAGGGAAGTTTTTAGGGCTCAGGGGGGTCAGGTAGTTTTTAGGGCTCATGGGATTGGGTAGGTTTTAGGGCTAAGGGTGGGGTCAAGGGTACTTTTTAGGGCTTGGGGAGTTGGGTAGTTGTTAGGGCTTGGGGGGTCGGATATTTTTTAGGGCTCAGGGTGGGGTCGGGGTACTTTTTAGGGCTCGGGGTTTAGGGTAATTGTTAGGGCTTGGGGGGGGTCAGGGTAATTTTAATGGCTCAGAGGGGTTGTAGACGTGTTTAGGGCTCCGGGGGGTTGGGTTAGGTTTAAGGGCTCAGGGTGGGGTTGGGGTACTTTTTAGGGCTCGGGGGGAGGGTCAGGGTAGTTGTTAGGGCTACGGGCAGGTGGCATAGGGTGTGATCTTTACCACATATCCCTATACCAGTCATGCCTTTACCACAAAATTGCATGTTAAAGGTATGTGTGATAAAGAAATGCGTTGTTCGGATGCATTCGTGGTTTAGGCAGCGTAGTAGAGGCACGTGTGGTTTAGCCATGCGCGCCTCTGTCATACAACACTGCCAAGGAGTACTGAATGCAAAATAAACAAACATTGGCAAGTCCACTAGGTCCCATCTATGCATGATCTATTCTATTGACCTTGGCAATGTATTTTAGCCATGTTAGTTAGGGGAAAAGTGCTTTGACATAGTTAGAGCTGGCCTCTTTATAGCATGTTTTTCCTAACTCCCAGGCATGTTACTGTACAACATGGTTAAAAGCCAATAGCTTTCATATAGACGAAACCTGTTGGCTTTGCCAATGCTTGTTATTTTGTGTGAAGCACTCCATTAGTGTGTGTGTGCTTTTGAGCCATCTCCCTCCAGTGTGCGTCTCTCCCCCTGCACTCTGTGTTGCTGTCTTTTACCCGACTGCTTCTCCCCACCCCCTCCCTCCTGCACTCGCCCATGTGCTTCTCCCTACACCCTCCCTCCTGCACTCGCCCATGAGCTTCTCCCTACCCCCTCCCTCCTGCACTCGCACATGTGCTTCTCCCCACCCCCACCCCATCCCTCCTGCACTCGCCCATGTGCTTCTCCCCACCCCCTCCCTCCTGCACTCGCCCATGTGCTTCTCCCTACCCCCTCCCTCCTACACTCACCCATGTGCTTCTCCCTAACCCCTCCCTCCTGCACTCGCCCATGTGCTTCTCCCCACCCCCTCCCTCTTGCACTCGCCCATGTGCTTCTTCCCACCCCCTCCCTCCTGCACTCGCCCATGTGCTTCTCCCCACCCCTCCCTCCTGCACTCGCACGTGCTTCTCCCCACCCCCTCCCTCCTGCACTCGTCCATGTGCTTCCTCCCCACCCCTCCCTCCTGCACTCGCACGTGCTTCTCCCCACCCCCTCCCTCCTGCACTCGCCCATGTGCTTCTCTCCACACCCTCCCTCCTGCACTGGCCCATGTGCTTCTCCCTAACCCCTCCCTCCTGCACTCGCCCATGTGCTTCTCTCTACCCCCTCCCTACTGCACTCACCCATGTGCTTCTCCCCACCCACTCCCTCTTGCACTCGCCCATGTGGTTCTCCCCATCCCCTCCCACCTGCACTCGCCCATATGCTTCCGCCTACCCCCTCCCTCCTGCACTAGCCCATGTGCTTCTCCCCACCCCCTCCCTCCTGCACTCGCCCATGTGCTTCTCCCCACCCCCTCCCTCCTGCACTTCGCCCAAGTGCTTCTCCCTACCCCCTCCCTCCTGCACTCGCACATGTGCTTCTCCCCACCCCCTCCCTTCTGCACTCGCACATGTGCTTCTCCCCACCCCCTCCCTCCTGCACTCGCCCATGTGCTTCTTCCCACACCTCCCTCCTGCACACTCACCCATGTGCTTCTCCCCACCCCCTCCCTCCTGCACTAGCCCATGTGCTTCTCCCCACCTCCTCCCTCCTGCACTCACCCATGTGCTTCTCCCCTTGCTTCCCCCACCTCTGCCCTCCGTGTTACTTTACCCAGTGCATTAAATGGGCCGGTACTGAGTACCAGCACTTTTTTATTTTGAGAGGGAGAGTACTTGCACTTCTCAAGAGTGAGGTAATACTTTTAATTGGAGAGTACCTGCACTTCTCAGAAACAAGCAGGTACCCTGGTGCAGGGTACCTATACTTCTCAGAAACAAGCAGGTACTCCGGTGCAGGGTACCTGCACTTCTCAGAAACAAGCAGGTACTCCGGTGCAGGGTACCTGCACTTCTCAGAAACAAGCAGGTACTCTGGTGCAGGACCTGCACTTCTCAGAAATAAGCAGGTACTCCGGTGCAGGGTACCTGCACTTCTCAGAAACAAGCAGGTACTCCGGTGCAGGGTACCCTCACTTCTCAGAAACAAGCAGGTACTCTGGTGCAGGACCTGCACTTCTCAGAAACAAGCAGGTACTCTGGTGCAGGACCTGCACTTCTCAGAATCAAGCAGGTACACTGGTGCAGGGTACCTGCACTTCTATTTTTCCATTTCAAGCACTGACTTTACCCCAACCTAATGTTGCTTTCGCTCCCGCCCTCCCCCATTTTGTCTTTGCATCTCCTCCTATGGTTTCGCCTGTGCTGCTTCGGCGTTCCCTCCGATCTTCCCCCATGTTACTTCTCTGTTTGCCCCCCCCCCCCCACTCGCCGCTGTCTTGCTTCGCTTTCCCCTCCAGTCACCCGGTGTTCTTTCACCCTTCCCCCGACTCTCCCCCATGTTGCTTCCGTACCTGTCGCATACCCAGTTAATGTTGCATGCCTTACTTTCTTTTTAGTTACCGATCCATCTCAGGTCGGTAACTAAAAAGAAAGCAATACCTGTGTGATTTTGTCGGCAAGGGCCGGACTGGGAACAGGAACCGGCCCTGGCAAACTGCTCGGCCGGCCACTCTGGGAGGGGATGGGGGTGCGGCCGAGCTGTTTGCTAGGGCCGGTTTCGGCCGCTTTTGTTACAGGGGCCAATATTGCCGACCCCCGGTAACAAAAACGGCCCCCCAGGGGCCGAAAACTGGCCCCAACCCTGGCGGCCCAACGGGGAAATGCCCGGTGCCCGCTATGGTCAGTCCGGCCCTGGCAAGGGCCTGTATGCTGGCGCACCTACAAGCTGATGAGAGTGGCCCAGACTAAGGCTTCTGTTTTTGTCTTTTAACTTTAGCCAAGCTGCACAGCGCCACCGATGCTGCCCGGGGTGCCTACAAAACATTGACGAAGCCAATAAGCCACAAAGGCGAGACCTATTGGCTTTGCCAGAGCTTCTTTCTTTTAGCGTACACACTCCATGAGAGTGCATCTCTCTCCCTCATGTGTTTTCCTTTCCCTAAATTAGACACACGTCTTTAACGGTGCTTTGTCTTTCCACTCTTATGTAAACATTCTTCTGCTCTGTGTTGCTTTAATTTCACGCCGCTTTGACTAGATTCTTGCTCTGTTGTCATCTACACTTATAGCAGTATTTTTTCAGTACACACACGCCTGTGAGCTCTTGAACAAATCCATGCTGCTTTGCATCTCACAAGGCTTTACTCTCTCTATCATAACCACGCTTGCTTTCTACAAACTCCTGAGAGGTGCGCCTTTACTCTTCTCGCCAGGATATTTCAAGCCTTTTCTTTCTTCTATTACTTATTTGGATTCCTACTGCCACCTACTGTCCACTTTTCTAATTGCATGACTGGATGTCTCCATTTACTGATACTATTGGCAAGTTATTATTTTTCTTTATTAATCTTTTGCTTTCTCTTTTTGGTATCAGTCCTCACCTTGCACCTCTATTAATTGGCCATGCACATTATTTATTTACTCTTCCTTTATGCTGCCTGTTCACTCTTCTCTTACCTGTTACATAACGTTTCATGCTTGCAGCCAGCGGCGGCTCCTCTGCTCTGGCGGAGGAGCTTCACCCCACCACCAGCATCCTCTCAAAGAAGGAAAATTAAACGATAATGAAACGGGTTTAAAACCTGATTTATTATCGTTTTATTTTCCTTGTGCTGAGTCTTGAGGGCGGGGCCACAGTGACGACAGGCACTGAGGGGAGGGGTAGTGCACTCCCTTCACTGCACATGATGATGGTTTGGCTGGCCGGCCCTATCAGGTGAGCCAAACCAATCATGCGCAGTGAAAGCTCTCTCCAACCCAGAAATTCAGCTGGGATGGAGAGAGCAGGCACAGACTCCCTGTCTGTCTTGGAGCGCACATCAAGGGCGATCTGGCCAATACTGAAGCTGCATGAGCGCAGCGTCAGGATTGGCCGCAGGGCAGGCTGGGACCCTGTACCTTCCTGTCATGAAGAGGAGAGCAGCAGAAGAGTGCGACACAATGGTGGAAGGCAGCAGGTACGTTTTATTTGTTTTTTTTTTACATTGTCTCCTTTGTCCCCCCGTTCCCCCACCCCACCGCTTTTGCCTGATATGAGCCGCTCCTGCTTGCAGCACTTCTGTTACCTTTGGCCCACACACTTTCTCGATCAATCAGTCAATGAATATTTATAAAGCAAATCACTCCTGAGGGTCTCAAGGCTCTGGAGTTGCTAGCTGCTTCACAGGGAAAGCAGTGAAAAACGAGGCAAAAACAGGAGAAAGCATTCATATAAAGGGGGACACAAAGGAGTAAGTAGTGAAAAACGAGGGCAAAGCAGGAGAAAGCACTCAGAAAAACAGGGGAAAAAGACAGAGAAAGCAGTAAAAAATGAGGCAAAAGCAGGAGAAAGCATTCATAACAAGCATTTGCAATGCAATAGGTCTCGCATTTGCGAGACTTTGAGCTATTGGCATTGTAAATGACAATGCCTTTTATTTATGTGTTGGTTTTCAAAACAAATAAATAAATAAAAGGCATTGTCATTTACAATGCCAATAGCTTAAACTCTAGCAAATGCGAGTTGAATTGCAAATGCTTGTTTTCTTTTTTTGGATTCGTCATCCGCTGACTCACTGACTCAATTTTTCGCCCTCGGAAACGGTTTCAGCTCCCCATGGACCACGGAAAAACTGTGCCGTCCACTTGAGTCCGTTCCTGATAGCAGGGAGGGTTGAGAAGCGGGCAAGTACTAGTAGCTTGATGAGGAAGTGCTGTCATTTCCAGCAGGAAGCGTGACAACGCGCAGGGCATTCTGGCTGGGACTGACTCAGACCTCTGCAAGATGACGGTTCTTTGAGAGGAGTAAATGCCAAACCTCACATGCTTTCACTTAAAAGGTGACTGCTCCGTGCCTGCTGTGCCTTTCTGACTGAGAAATACAGGGGCTCGGATTACGGAGTGGGCGCATGGGGAGCGCGAGGGTGAAGGGAGGATTCTAATATTTAAAGCAGGGGTGGGGATGCTTCATTCGGAAACGAGGAAACTATACCACCTAGTAATGAAACCGCATGCACACGGAACCAATAGTCTGCAAAACTTACTCCACCTTTCATTTACTCTACATTGAGACGTTCATCCCAGTAGATCCTATAACAAGAGGCAAGGCTGGCACCGGCCTGGGGATCCTCCGGTCTTCGGGACACTCTCCTGGTGAAGCTGCACGGAGAAGGAGCGAGGCAGCCTCATGTTTTGCGGCTGGCGAGGACGGAAGGGGGACAGGAGATGTGCACATCGCGTGTCTGTACGTGCGTGTTCACGGGCGCGTTCATAATTGCAGTCCGTCCTGCGCGTGCACATCTCCTGTCTCCCTTCCGAAGCAAGTCAGTAACAATACATCTCGCTAGCGACAGCGCTTTCGCGCTGCGTCGCTAGGCGAGACCTAAAAAGGAGGACAGGAAGGAGAAAGCAGTAAAAAACTAGGGAAAAGCAGGAGAAAGCACTCAGAAAAACAGGGGAAAGAAAGGAGAAAGCAGAAAAAAATGAGGGGAAAGCAGGAGATAGAACTCAGAAAAACCTGGCAAAAGGAAGGAGAAAACGGTAAAAAATGAGGGAAATGCAGGAGAAAGCACTCAGAAAAATGGGGCAAAGGGAAGGAGAAAGCAGTAAAAAATGAGTGAAAAGCAGGAGAAAGCACTCAGAAAAACAGGGGAAAGAAAGGAGAAAGCAGTAAAAAATGAGGGGAAGCAGGAGAAAGCATTCAGAAAAACAGGAGGAAGCACTCAGCAAAATGGAGGAGAAGGAGGAGAAAGCAGTAAAAAAATGAGGCGAAGGCAGTGACAAAAACAGGGGAGAGGAAGGAGAAAGCAGGAAGAAATGAGGGAAAAGCAGGAGAAAGCACTCAGAAAAACAGGGGAAAGGAAGGAGAAAGCAGTAAAAAACTACAAGAAAGCAGGAGAAGGTTCTCAGAAAAATGGGGAGTGGATGAAGAAAGCAGTAAAAAATGAGGCAAAGGCAGGAGAAGGCACTCAGAAAAACAGGGGAGAGGAAGGAGAAAGCAGTAAGAAATTAGGGGGGAAAAGCAGGAGAAAAAAACAGGGAAGAGGAACGAGAAAGCAGTAAGAAACGAGGGGAAATCAGTAAAAAATGAGGGAAAAGCAGGAGAAGGCTCTCAGAAAAAAAGGGGCGAAGAAGTAGAAAGCAGTGAAAAATTAGGCAGAAGCAGAAGGCGGCTCAGAAAAATGGAAAGAGGAAGGAGAAAACAGTAAGAAATGAGGGAAAAGCAGGAGAAAGCACTCAGAAAAACAGGGGAAAGGAAGGAGAAAGCAGTAAAAAAAATGAGGGGAAACATGAGATAGCACTCAGAAAAACGGGGCAAAAGGAAGGAGAAAGAGGAAAAAGTGAAGAAAAAGCAGGAGAAAGCACTCATAAAGACAGGGGAGAGGAAGGCGAAAGCAGTAAGAAATGAGGAAAAAAAAGCAGGAGAAAAAAACAGGGAAGAGGAATGAGAAAGCAGTAAGAAACGAGGGGAAAGCACTAAAAAATGGGGGGAAAGCAGGAGAAGGCAGTCAGAAAAATAAGAGAGAGGAAGGAGAAAAGCAGTAAGAAATGAGGGAAAAGAAGGAGAAAGCACTCAGAAAAACACGGGAAAGGAAGAAGAAATTAGTAAAAAATCAAGGCGAAAGCAGGTAAAGGCCCTCAGACAAACGGGGAGAGGAAGGAGAAAGCAGTAAAAAACTACAAGAAAGCAGGAGAAGGTTCTCAGAAAAATGGGGAGAGGATGGAGAAAGCAGTAAACAAATGAGGCCAAGGCAGGAGAAGGCACTCAGAAAAACGGGAGAGGAAGGAGAAATCAGTAAAAAATGAGGGAAAAGCAGGAGAAGGCACTCAGAAAAAGAGGGAGAGGAAGGAGAAAGCAGTAAAAACTACAAGAAAGCAGGAGAAGGTTCTCAGAAAAATGGGGCGAGAATGGAGAAAGCAGTAAAAAATTAGGCCAATGAAGGAGAAGGCACGCAGAAAAACAGGGGAAAGGAAGGAAAAAGCAGTAAAAAATTAGGGGAAACAGGAGATAGCACTCATAAAGACAGGGGAGAGGAAGGAAAAAGCAGTAGAAAATGAGGGAAAAGCAAGAGAAATAAACAGGGAAGAGGAATGAGAAAGCAGTAAGAAATGAGGGGAAAGCACTAAAAAATTAGGGAAAAGCAGGAGAAGGCAGTCAGAGAAATAGGAGAGAGGAAGGAGAAAGCAGTACAAATCAAGGCAAAATCAGGAGAAAGCAGTCAGAATAATAGGAGAGAGGAAGGAGAAAGCAGTAAGAAATGAGGGAAAGGAAGGAGAAAGCACTCAGAAAAGCAGGGGAAAGGAAGGACAAATTAGTAAAAAAACAAGGCAAAAAAAGGTAAAGGCCCTCAGAAAAACAGGGAGAGGAAGGAAAAATCTGTAAAAAATGAGGGAAAAGCAGGAGAAGGCTCTCAGAAAAACAGGGGCGAAGAAGGAGAAAGCAGTGAAAAACGAGGAAAAAACAGAAGGCGGCGCAGAAAAATGGAAAGAGGAAGGAGAAAACAGTAAGAAATGAGGGAAAAGCAGGAGAAAGCACTCAGAACAACAGGGGAAAGGAAGGAGAAAGCAGTAAAAAATCAAGGTGAAAGCAGGTAAAGGCCCTCAGACAAACGGGGAGAGGAAGGAGAAAGCAGTAAAAAACTACAAGAAAGCAGGAGAAGGTTCTCAGAAAAATGGGGAGAGGATGGAGAAAGCAGTAAAAAAAATGAGGCCAAGGCAGGAGAAGGCACTCAGAAAAACAGGGGAAAGGAAGGAGAAATCAGTAAAAAATGAGGGGAAACAGGAGATAGCACTCAGAAAAACAGGGTCGAAGAAGGAGAAAGCAGTGAAAAACGAGGCAAAAGCAGAAGGCGGCTCAGAAAAACAGAAAGAGGAAGGAGAAAACAGTAAGAAATGAGGGAAAAGCAGGAGAAAGCACTCAGAAAAAGAGGGGAAAGGAAGGAGAAAGCAGTAAAAATGAGGGGAAGCAGGAAATAGCACTCAGAAAACGGGGCAAAAGGAAGGAGAAAGCAGTAAAAAGTGAAGGAAAAGCAGGAGAAAGCACTCAGAAAGACAGGGGAGAGGAAGGAGAAAGCAGTAAAAAAAATGAGGGAAAAGCAGGAGAAGGCACACAGAAAAACAGGGGTGAAGAAGGAGAAAGCAGTGAAAAACTAGGGAAAAGCAGAAGGCGGCTCAGAAAAACAGAAAGTGGAAGGAGAAAACAGTAAGAAATGAGGGAAAAGCAGGAGAAAGCACTCAGAAAAACAGGGGAAAGGAAGGAGAAAGCAGTAAAAATGAGGGGAAGCAGGAAATAGCAGTCAGAAAAACAGGGCAAAAGGAAGGAGAAAGCAGTAAAAAGTGAAGGAAAAGCAGGAGAAAGCACTCAGAAAGACAGGGGAGAGGAAGGAGAAAGCAGTAAGGAATGAAGGAAAAGCAGGAGAAAGCACTCCAAAACAGGGGAAAGGAAGGAGAAATTAGTAACAAAACAAGGAGAAAACAGGTAGGCTCTCAGAAAAACGGGGAGAGGAAGGAGAAATCAGTGAAAAATGAGGGAAAAGCAGGAGAAGGCACTCAGAAAAACAGGGAGAGGAAGGAGAAAGCAGTAAAAAACTACAAGAAAGCAGGAGAAGTTTCTCAGAAAAATGGGGCGAGGATGGAGAAAGCAGTAAAAAAATGAGGCCAAGGCAGGAGAAGGCACTCAGAAAAACAGGGGAAAGGAAGGAGAAAGCAGTAAAAAAAAATGAGGGAAAAGCAGGAGAAGGCACACAGAAAAACAGGGGTGAAGAAGGACAAAGCAGTGAAAAACGAGGGAAAAGCAGAAGGCGGCTCAGAAAAACAGAAAGTGGAAGGAGAAAACAGTAAGAAATGAGGGAAAAGCAGGAGAAAGCACTCAGAAAAACAGGGGAAAGGAAGGAGAAAGCAGTAAAAAATGAGGGGAAGCAGGAAATAGCAGTCAGAAAAACAGGGCAAAAGGAAGGAGAAATCAGTAAAAAATGAGGGGAAACAGGAGATAGCACTCAGAAAAACAGGGTCGAAGAAGGAGAAAGCAGTGAAAAACGAGGCAAAAGCAGAAGGCGGCTCAGAAAAACAGAAAGAGGAAGGAGAAAACAGTAAGAAATTAGGGAAAAGCAGGAGAAAGCACTCAGAAAAAGAGGGGAAAGGAAGGAGAAAGCAGTAAAAAATGAGGGGAAGCAGGAAATAGCACTCAGAAAACGGGGCAAAAGGAAGGAGAAAGCAGTAAAAAGTGAAGGAAAAGCAGGAGAAAGCACTCAGAAAGACAGGGGAGAGGAAGGAGAAAGCAGTAAAAAAATGAGGGAAAAGCAGGAGAAGGCACACAGAAAAACAGGGGTGAAGAAGGAGAAAGCAGTGAAAAACTAGGGAAAAGCAGAAGGCGGCTCAGAAAAACAGAAAGTGGAAGGAGAAAACAGTAAGAAATGAGGGAAAAGCAGGAGAAAGCACTCAGAAAAACAGGGGAAAGGAAGGAGAAAGCAGTAAAAATGAGGGGAAGCAGGAAATAGCAGTCAGAAAAACAGGGCAAAAGGAAGGAGAAAGCAGTAAAAAGTGAAGGAAAAGCAGGAGAAAGCACTCAGAAAGACAGGGGAGAGGAAGGAGAAAGCAGTAAGGAATGAAGGAAAAGCAGGAGAAAGCACTCCAAAACAGGGGAAAGGAAGGAGAAATTAGTAACAAAACAAGGAGAAAACAGGTAGGCTCTCAGAAAAACGGGGCGAGGAAGGAGAAATCAGTGAAAAATGAGGGAAAAGCAGGAGAAGGCACTCAGAAAAACAGGGAGAGGAAGGAGAAAGCAGTAAAAACTACAAGAAAGCAGGAGAAGTTTCTCAGAAAAATGGGGCGAGGATGGAGAAAGCAGTAAAAAAATGAGGCCAAGGCAGGAGAAGGCACTCAGAAAAACAGGGGAAAGGAAGGAGAAAGCAGTAAAAAAAAATGAGGGAAAAGCAGGAGAAGGCACACAGAAAAACAGGGGTGAAGAAGGACAAAGCAGTGAAAAACGAGGGAAAAGCAGAAGGCGGCTCAGAAAAACAGAAAGTGGAAGGAGAAAACAGTAAGAAATGAGGGAAAAGCAGGAGAAAGCACTCAGAAAAACAGGGGAAAGGAAGGAGAAAGCAGTAAAAAATGAGGGGAAGCAGGAAATAGCAGTCAGAAAAACAGGGCAAAAGGAAGGAGAAAGCAGTAAAAAGTGAAGGAAAAGGAGGAGAAAGCACTCAGAAAGACAGGGGAGAGGAAGGAGAAAGCAGTAAAAAATTAGGCAAAGGCAGGAGAAGGCAGTCAGAAAAATAGGAGAGAGGAAGGAGAGAGCAGTAAGGAATGAAGGAAAAGCAGGAGAAAGCACTCCAAAACAGGGGAAAGGAAGGAGAAATTAGTAACAAAACAAGGAGAAAACAGGTAGGCTCTCAGAAAAACGGGGAGAGGAAGGAAAAATCAGTGAAAAATGAGGGAAAAGCAGGAGAAAGCACTCAGAAAAACAGGGAGAGGAAGGAGAAAGCAGTCAAAAACTAGGCAAAAGCAGGAGAAGGCAGTCAGAAAAATGGAAAGAGGAAGGAGAAAGCAGTAAAAAATTAGGCAACGCCAGGAGATGGCAGTCATAAAAACAGGGGAGCGGAAGGAGAAAGCAGTAAGAAATGAAGCAAAGGCAGGAGAAGGCAGTCAGCAAAACGGGGCAAAAGGAAAGAGAAAGCAGTAAAAAGCTAAGGAAAAGCAGGAGAAAGCACTCAGAAAAACAGGGGAGAGAAAGGAGAAAGCAGCAAGAAATGAGGGAAAAGCAGGACATAGCACTCAGAAAAACGGGGCAAAAGGAAGGCGAAAGCAGTAAAACACTAGGAGAAAGTTGGAGAAAGCACCCAGAAACTCAGGGCAAAAGGAAAGAGAATGCAGTAAAAAAAACGAGGCAAAAGCAGGAGAGAGCGATGCAGCAGCACGGGGGAGCTGGGTTTGGAGCTCACTGCAATATTGTTTTTTGTTTGCAGATGTCTTCAGTTGGTTTTTGCACTGCTTCTTCCTTTCTTCCTTAGCCATCACATATAATTTTAGAACATATTTTAATAGTTTCCTTCCACGCTTGCCTCCCTCCCATTTTCCCTTTTTTATCCTGCATTTTCACCTCAATTTTTAGGTACAGCATCTTAAATGCTTATTTCTTTTTTGAGCTCTGCACTCCGTTTCATTACTTATTCTTCTGTGTTTCCTCTATCCTTCCTGGCTACTTTTATTTACCGACAGATTCCAATTTTCAGTGCTCGGATGGAAACCTCGAATGTAATTCCATGTACTTTTCTTTTGTCCTCAATCTCCATTCGCCGTAACTTTCACCTATCTTCACATTACTTCTTTTAATTTAAACAAAAAAATCTTTCCTATTCACTGCTCCCAATTGCTTTTCTCCCAAGCCTCTGTATTTTCATTTTCTTCCCCTCAGTTACTGATCCCCGCTCCTCCATAAGTTTCACTCGAGGGCACATCCCTGTTTTTATTTAACTTTTACTTGCCCGGCACATCACATTTTTATTTACCTAGAGAAATTGCTTTCCACTCACTGCTCTCATTTTTTTCCCCACCCAGACTTCTACTGTCATTTCATTAACTTCTCTTGTGACCCCAACCTTTGCTCTTCCCAAACTTCGCCTGCACATCCCCATTTAAATAAATTGCTTAGGACTCACTGCTCACAATTGTTTTTCGACTTGCAAACCTCCACTGTGTTTTCATTCATTTATTTCGATTTGACCATCTTGCTCCTCCTTGCATTGTACCTGCCCAGACATGACATTTCACCTCAAGAAATTGCTTTCCAATCACTCTTCCCACTTGCTTTGTGGCAACAAACTTCCACTTTATTTGTAATTACTTCTCTTTGGGTCCCAATCCTCTCCCCACACATTCCACTTTTATTCACATTTATTCCCGCTCACTGCCCCAGAATGTTCTGGTTGTGGTATTTTAGGCACTTTTGCAAAGTAAGTCGCAAAAGAAAGGACTAACTGCCACATGCATCAAAAGAAAAACCGGTCGCAAACGGGCAGATTCTCAGAATCTGCCCCTTTGCGACCGGTATTTTTGCATTTGGGATGCATCATCCCAAATGCAAAATCGCAATTTAAGTAATCTCTAAATTGCGATTACTTAAATTATGATTGCATTTAAGGAATCGCCAATTGAGATTCCTTAAATGCAATGCAACAAAGTAAAAAATTAGCGATTTCGCTATTAGGGGCGCAATTTACCATGAAGTTGAACTTCATGGTATTTGCAAAAACTTTGAGAAATGCACTAAAGTGCATTTTTCAAAGTTGTAGGTTGCACACACACATGTCCTTGGGACATGTGTGTGCGCAACATATGTGCACGGAACAATTTCAGGGTGCAACAGGGTGTCCTTTTGACACCCCTGCACCCTTGAAATTGCATGCCAATTTGCGAGTACCTATTGGTACTCGCAAATAGCGCTCATATTTCCCATTCATTCCTATGGGCCTGTAGGCCCATAGGAATGAATGGGAAGCCATTCCTTATTTGCGACTCGCAATTTGCGAGTCGCAAATAAGGAATGTGAAGGAATCGCTATTATTATAGCGATTCCTATATGCATAGGATTTTGCGAGTCCTTAATTGCGAATCCTTATTATTCGCTATTAAGGACTCGCAAAATCCTAGCTTGATGCATGTGCCTGAATGTTGTCAAACCAGTTACTGACGAAATAAACTCTAGACTTGAAGAGACTGAAGAAGACAACACTGACACCTGTTTTGAGTGTGGATGTCAAAACAGATGTACTGGACATTCAGAATTCTAGAAATAAGCTAACTTTTGAAGGTGTGAAATATGAAAATGTTCATTGTTGCTGATTCAGGTTCTCTCTACACTATTGTCAATAAGGAAGTTTAGTTGGACAGATTGACAGCAGTACTAGGAGATTATTCGGAGCCACAAGACATTTCGCCGAAAAGTTTCACAGGTGAAGTGATAGATATTATTGGTTTTAGGAAACTAGTTTTCAAATTTAAAAACAGGGAAGCAGAATATATACTACACGTTTCACAAAAGGGGCCATCAGTTTTGGGGTGGAGAGACCAAGGCGACGTAGACATGATCTTAAACCCAAATAGTCCTGAACCAGTCTTTGTTGTTCTACCCAAAAAGGAATTGATTCACAGATTTTGATATCAGACCCAAAGGTCTTTTGGGAAAAATCTGGAATCTCGAGGATTCCAGCATAGAGTAATATTAAATTAAGGCGCCTTGTGTTCTTAAAGAAAGGAATATTTCCATCAACCTTAGGGGTGAGGTTTCTAAGGAGCTTGACAATTGCAGTCTGATGGCATCAATGAATCGGTAGAGTACTCTCACTGGGTTGCCCCATTACTTGTAGCGCGGTGCGCTAATGGGAAACTGAGGCTATGAGTCGACTTAAGATGCTTAAATTAAAATATACTAATGGATCAGTTTTGATTACTTCAAATAAACGGAATGTTGGCATTAACTAGAGGGATAAAATGGTTCACATCAGCTGATTTGGCTGCTGTTTACCCCCAAGTTCCACTGCACCCGGATAGTAGAAGGTTAGCTCCCTTCATCACTCTATTTGAATGTTTTCAATTATTAGAGTACCTTTTAGGTTTGCAGCAGCGGCAGCCATGCTCCAGAGGTTAGTGAGTGTGTGGATTTTTCAAGCGTATCAAAGTGTTATATTCGTTCAGCGTGATCTTCTCGTGATAAGTAGGATAAAGTATGATCGTGATGCAAAACACATGCACTTGGAATTCTGGAAAAGAAGTGTCTTACTGCAGAGTACAGCAACTGGAGGTTTGCGAAAAAAGAGGTTACGTATCTTGGCCAGGGGGTTACTGGGAAGGAAATGAGCCCTAAAACGGAGTTGGTAGAGGCCATAATGAATTCACTCTCCCCGAAAAGCAAAGATGACGTAAGGGTATTCCTGGGACTCACACAGGTTTATTATAAATATGTTGACAATTTTTCAAGTAAACTTCCCATATCGGGCAGTTGCTAAAGGTTAAAATCATATTTGAATAGTCCAAGGAGTGTCAAGAAGCCTTCCAGGCAGTGAAGGGAAATACTTGTAAACTCCACCATTCTATGCTTTTCATCACGCATTACGGAGCATTACAACTACTGACGCAAGTGGAAAATGTTTGGGTGCGATTTTAACACAAATCAGCACCCCAGGTCATGGAAGTGTTGTCACGTTTGCCTCCTGCTGACTATCTCCCACAGAAGAAAACGCTCCATTATTGAACGGGAAGCAGTTCCTTGTGTCTGGGGTTTGGAACATCTTAGACAGAACATTTGGGGAGCACGTGTAATTTTGACCACAAACCCCGGACAAAGGAACTTACAACCAAAGGTCTGTTCAATGCACCCCCCACGCCTCGCCCGCGCGTTGATCACATTGTTGGATTATAATAAGTTCCAGGTGTAAAGAACAGAATTTCAGATTTTCATAGTCATTTGTCTTTTCCTTTATAAAATGCACCCGTGGATGAATGTAAGGAATTGTGTGTGTGATGAGGCGTGTAGTATTTCCAATGAGAAATGCAAGAATGCGCAATGTACGGATCCAGTATTGCAAAGTATCCATAGGATGAGAATGGAAGGATGGGCAGAGAAAAAAATGCCAGGTAAGAATCTAAACGATACAAAAGGGGATGATGGACGGAACGTTTGAGCCAATCAAACACTCACCCCCAGTCAACTGATCTGGGTTTAATCCATCATCATTCTTTAGCTCACTCCACCACCCCAGTTCAGACATGGCCATATGCAAATCAGTCTGACCCTGTGCCGCCAACTTAGGGCGACCAAAGCGATACAAAAGGGGATGATGGACGGAACGTTTGAGCCAATCAAACACTCACCCCCAGTCAACTGATCTGGGTTTAATCCATCATCATTCTTTAGCTCACTCCACCACCCCAGTTCAGACATGGCCATATGCAAATCAGTCTGACCCTGTGCCTCATGGGAACAGTCCAGCCCGAACTGCCAAGCCATGTCTTCCCTGGACCGGAAACAAGCATCCTAGGACCGGTTTCTGGCATTCCAGCCGTCATCAGCCAGGCTTGCTTGAATCCAGTGGCAAAGTGAGCAAGGGACCCACGTCTGGGCATACCCCCGCCAACTTAGGGCGAACAAAGCGATATAAGAATCTAGGCACTTATTGGGAATTGAGACAGGAATTTTCCACAGTCAATGGTAAGTTTACGAGGAGTTGCAGAATAATTCTAATACAAATTCTGACGGAAAAGGTGGTTGGAGATTTGCCTTGAAGGACATCTGGGCATCATTAAAACTAAATGCAGAGTTAAAAATCCATATTGGTGGCCCGGATCAGATATGGCTATAGAAAGAATGTCAAGCAATATATGATTTGCAAATATCCCAAAAAAGGCTCTAATCTTATGTAATCCCCCTTTGTGTCCATTGACAGCCCCAACCTGCCATGGGAGAGAACTGGCAGAGACATCACAGGACCGGTTGTAGGAGAAGGTGAGTGAAGATACATTATTGTTATCAGGAATTATTTTTCAAAGTGGCCAGAAATTGAAACAGTTTCTAAGGCTGACTACAAGCAGTGGTGAGGATTTTAGATAAGGTACTATTGAAGGAAGGGTTACCGAAGCCTATAGTTAGTGACAATAGTACACAATTTATTTGTGATGTTTTCAAGAGTTTTTGGAAAGAAATAAGACAATATCCACATCTCTCCACACCTCAACAATCTCCACCAGCTCCCAGTCCAGGAAAGATGTGAGTTCAAGCCACTCACCCACGCCTACAGAGCCCTCCACACCACTGGTCCAGATTACCTCAACCACCAACTCAACTTATACCAACCCATCAGACACCTTTTATCTGCATCCCAGGCAAGGGCACACCTCCCTTGCATCAAGAAGACCAGAAGCTGAGGACGCTCCTTCTCATACCTCGCAGCCAAGACCTGGAATGGCCTCCAGAATCACCTCAGAACCTCCCCCCTCCCTCATGGACTTCCGAAGGTACCTCAAGACATGGTGCTTCCAGACGAAACAGGCAGGATCTCCTCCTCCCTCCTCAAGCCTGCCCTACTCAGCACCTGGATACCCTCACGGGTGATTAGCCCCACTCTAAAAATTCACATAACTTAACATATCTGTGCGCTATCCTGCAGGTGATGGCACTGTTGAGTGGTTCAGTAGGGTAGTGAAAGAGACTAGCATCTTTACAACAATGCAAAGCATCCCTTGATGGCTGGAGCTGCTGTGAGTAGGTTGCTCTGCTGTATGCTGTACCAGGGCTTCTACTCCAGAATAAGTTATAATATAGTGTGCTGTCTCAGACGTGATCTTTACAGCTGCCGGTGGCCATGGCCACCTGGAGGCTGCTGGAGGGAGGTAGAGGAGCTTTGGCTGGATCTTGAAAGGGAAGCTAGAAGAGATTGAAATGTTGTTGGTAGAAGCTGTATTGGAGTTCGATGCAAGGAGCGGCCAGCACGATTGATCCGGGCAGTCTAGGTGACTTTTTAGGTGTGACCACTGAAGATATCCTGGCCTTGGTCCACCGTGGCTTCGAGAGATGTCTCTGCTAGTTCACGGTGTAGGTGGTTTGGCTTCCAGATGGGACTTCAGCAGGACTCCAGGTGCTGCAGGGTGGTCTCCCTGCGTAAGAAGGAGGCTGTGACCACACAGTCAGAAAAATGTGTAGCCTCCAATGAACCACAGCAGACGGGTCCTTGGTTCTCTGAGCTGAAGAGGAGCTGAGAAGAAACAGCAGCATGTAGGAGTGGTTGCCCATTCACTGAGGGGCCAGAAGCCAATGGGTAGCATAAATTGAATGGGCCCTCCTACAGCATGCGGTGAAGGGCCCCTGAGAATACCATATCTCACAGATATCCATAGCCCTTATGTATAATGGGGCGTCCTTCAAAGATGGAGGCCTCCTGCAGCGGAGGGGCCTGCATTACACCCCTGCTAGGAGCAGGCTGACTTGAAGAAGAACTGTGTGAACCTCAGTAAGAATGCTCTTCTGCCGCCACCAACCAGTAAAGACTGGTAAGTGGATGACGGGTGCACTTTAAAGGCCAGGCTGAGATAAGAGAGGATCAGCCTGGAAGTGCCACTTGCTCAGTCAGCCATGTTGTTCATCAGAAGTTGGTTGCCCTGCAGTGCCCCTAAGCAACAACAAAACAAGGCACTAGACCTGGTGAAGTAAGAGAGCCGAAACGTGTTGGTCGGCTCTCTTGTGGATAGACTAAGAAGCCGAAGATCCACCAGCAGTGTGCTAAGACTGTTGCCTGAAGGGTGGTGGGTACCCACAGAGCTTCTTATGCCAATTTGTCATAAGATATCAATGCCCTTGGCACAGGCAACTCATCAGAATTTGCCAGGTGCACCTGAAGTGCAAGCCAAAAATGTATGCAAGGAACGCAATTCTGTTGTAGGAGAGGTGAGAGGCTGTTTGGGGAGAAGCAATCCTTTCAAGTTGGCAGCGCTTTAAGCTCATGGGAGGTAGGCCAGGCCAGATGACGTTTGGGCTCCGAGTAGTACCTTACAGAGAGTCAGCACCACCTGGTTCTTCTGAAAAACGTTCTCTCCAGTGCCTCGTGGTGAGAAATAAAATACATTTTCTGAACTATTGACTCTTAGTTTTATTTATACAACTGACTCTGAAATTTATCAACGGCATTAAATTGTCTTTTTTCTACATTAGGCAATGAAGCTTTTCCTGTTAAATGTATTATTGAATAAAGTGCAACTTTTTTATCTTTTTAAATAAATAATTATTAACTTACCCCTTTTTATTGGTATGTGATTGTGGTTTGTGTTTATATTAACTGGTGGTCTTGCAGTCCCTAATCCCGTACAGCCTGAGGTCTTGTCTCACTCTTTCCACACTAGATTTCACTCACATTGCTCCTGAGACCTCTCCCTGCATCCTTTTAGGAGATCCTCTGGCCACCATGCACCACCTCTGGTCAGAAGGCTGGTGTTTACCACTGCATCCTGCTTCGCCTCCAGGGGGCGACATCATCGCTCCCCATGTGTATGGAAAGTGTGCAGTGTTTGTGGCACTCACTACCCCTATGTGAGGCCCTGAAGCTCTTGCCTACATGGGGGGCACACTACAGCGTGTAGGGTGTGTGGTTGGAAGTGCACTGTCCTTGCTTTGATCCTATGTGGAAAGAGTTTCCATGTTGGGCCGGCAGCGCTTAGCCGTGTGGCGAAAGAAGAGATGTGATAGGCAGACCTGCGGCTTGTAATGTGTAATATGCGGCATCCTCTGCAGCTGTGCAGGCCCCTCTGTGGTAGTTTGCATCTAGAGTCTACTGGATGGGCCCCCACATATGTCGTCCATACGGCAGTTGTACGGACCTGCGTAGGCATGAGTCCAGGTGGTGGGTAAGTAAGGTGCCCTTGTAGAGTACAGGATCACAACATGGCCTGTAATGGCTCTTCCACAGTAGGCACGGCTTGCAGCATCACTGGTCACTGGATCAGCTGTGCCGCGCCCGGTATCCATCAGCGCCTTGCCTCAAGAGGTGAGTTGGACCAGCGGTCTCCGCAGCCTTCTCGTCAATCAGTTGCAACCTCCCTCACCCCAGGAGAGTTCTTCCGGTCACCTACACAGAAACTCAAGGGATGTTCATTGCAGATATCTGACAGGAAGCCACTCAGGAGGCACCTTCTATCTTTGTCCTCTATCACATCAAAGGGTATGGCTTAAGGGGAGAGGGTGTGGCTTAATGGCTAGGGCAGCAAACCAGGTTCGAGTCTGGTGGGAGGTTCAAACATCCTGTGATTGTGGGCAAATCACTTCATCTCCCCATGCCTAAAAATTAATGTGTCTGTCTGTAATGCAACTGGTGTTCATGTAAAGTGCTCTGACATCTTTGGGTCGCGCTATACAAAACTGCAAAGAAAAAAAGAAGGGGGGAAAGGACTTGGAGTTTGTGTCATAGGTTTGTAATTACTCCTAGACTGAACTCCCACAGTCGGCTTTGAAGTAACCATTGAAACACAATGGTGGGTCCAATTTGTAGTGTCGTCCAGTGACGCAACTAGAGCGACCGGGTTAATCTATTGCACCCCGATGTACGGGGTGTTATTTGCATTGCCACAGCGGGCTAAGTAGTCTTTGGTTGCCCTGTACCAGGTGGGGCAGAAATAATAAAGTATGCCTTGATCCCGGCCAGGTTGTGAAAGTACCCGCCCTGTCTCCATTGGAGTGACCTCCTCCCCCCCCCCCCCCCACTGCAGCTCACCTTCCAAATCTAGGGTTTTCCATTGATGCAGGAGCCCTTTTCAGGCTAAAAGGGTCTACGCTGATATGCAAGAAAGTTTTTTGGCACCACACGCAATGACATGGCCCGCCCCAGAGGGGCTGGTTAATCGACGGGGTCCGGTGATCAGAGGGCTGTACAGGTACCAAGCGGGTGCTTGGCTTTGCTGGCGGTGTGCCTACTAGCCACCACCCCCCTCCCGAGACCCATGGTGTGATGAGCTTTCACCCAGTGTATACATGTGGGATCCTCCGAAATGAGGTTGGATTCCTTCGTTGACAGCAGGTTGTAACCATACACCCTGTTTCTTTGTTTTCACATTTGACTCACGGTTGGGTGAGCCTTAGCGTGTTCATACCACCGGGGTCTACGCACCTCGGTCCTGACGAATGCCCAGCTATTTGCTTGACAGTGGCAGAAACATGTTGACCATTCACTAGTAGTGAGATTTAGCTGTTTATACTTATTTCAGCTTTTCATCACTTACTTTGTTTTTGTTTTTATCCGTGCCTGGTTGGCCGGCGAATAAAGTTATTGGTTACATCCAAGGCATTTTTAACACTCACTTTTCCCTATCACGTCACAATAATTTTTTACCAGCTCCGCAGTAATTCTGGCGTCGAAGCACACCTGGGAGGTATTCGACCTTCCGGGTGGGGCCCTATGATGAAGCATGTCACCAACCAGGTTGGTGAGTGAGGGCTTTTTATAGAATCAAATTTTGATTCCCCCCCTTTTTTGCCTGCTCTCTTGTTCAAGGGTTACACTCTTTTGTTGTTTAGATTATTACTTGACGTGCAGACCAGTGCCGAGGATGTGTCTGACTTTACCCCAGCTGTGGCTCTGTCTCTGGCAACACAGTGCTTCCCCCACCGCTAAAGGAAATGGCAGAAGTAGAGGTGGGTGAGCCACTGTGAGCTTGAGCCAGACTAGAGCCCGAAGCCTGGCTCCTACTCAGCTCGAGGTCCTGTTGGAACCTCGAGCCCTAAACGAGCTGAGCTTTCAAGTGGCTTCTGCGAGCCACCCTTCCTCTACACAGGGTGTGGCTTTGCGGCCAGAGGTGCCGACTTTAAAACTGGGGAGCAGACTTTGGAACTGCGTGGGCTTAACATCCTGTGATTCTGGGCAAATCATTCAATCTCCCCGTGCCTATAAAAAGTGAATGTGACCTTGTGTAATGTAAGTGGTGCCCATGTAAAGTGCTCCAATACCTTTGGGTCGAGTTTGGGCTATAGAAAAACTACAGAACAATTCACAAAAAGGTAAAAACTATTTGTTACCATAAGGAAAGACAAATACATACCATTTTAGTGGCTGATTTGTACAAAGAGAAACCAGAAAACCTGGATAAATCGAGCCTTCCCCAATTAAATGGTTTACATGACAACTGTCTTTCCTCTTAGATCAGTAATGCTTCAATGGTTTAAAAGCTGTCACCTTTAGTATAGTAATTACTTCTCAGTGGAGTACTATATTGGAACGTATTAATATCAAAGCTTCCACATGTTAAAGAAATCTACTTTTTTGAATTTTGAAGAGACTTTATAATATTTTACATGATGTTTGTTGTATAATTCACACAGCAAACATTTTCAGGGCTCGGCTCGCACACAGTATACAAGAGCCACCTTTGGCTCGGCTCGCACACAGTATACAAGAGCCACCTTTGGCTCGGCTCGCACACAGTATACAAGAGCCACCTTTGGCTCGGCTCGCACACAGTATACAAGAGCCACCTTTGGCTCGGCTCGCACACAGTATACAAGAGCCACCTTTGGCTCGACTCGCGCAGAGTTTACAAGAGCCACCTTTGGCTCGGCTCGCGCAGAGTATACAAGAGCCACCTTTGGCTCGGCTCGCGCAGAGTATACAAGAGCCACCTTTGGCTCGGCTCGCGCAGAGTATACAAGAGCCACCTTTGGCTCGGCTCGCACACAGTATACAAGAGCCACCTTTGGCTCGGCTCGCACACAGTATACAAGAGCCACCTTTGGCTCGGCTCGCACACAGTATACAAGAGCCACCTTTGGCTCGGCTCTGCTTCTTAACTTGCTGGCTCGTCTATCTCTAGGCAGAAGGACAGGCGGATGGCACAGTCGCCAACTTCTGGCAGGTGCCCTATTACTGCCCAGCTCTACCTGACCCCATTACCTGAGGACCGTTGTGGGTTGTGTTTTCAGGGCATACCACAACATCATTGTAGGACTTGGCCTTTTTGGCTAAAGTTCCCTAAACTTTTTGCTTTCCCCCTAGACCGTTTTCCTGACATAGAGTTGCCAATTTAGATGCTTTGGGTACTTTGCCACTGCTGATCAGTGTCAAAGTACAAGGGTTCCCTGTGTAAAGTGTAATGGTAATTGGTTGGCCATGATTGGTATGTTTGCCTTACTAGTAAAGTCCCTAGTTATGTGCACTGTGTGTGCCGGGGCTAGTAATGCAAAGGTGCGCGGAGAAGGGAACTCAGGCCTGCAGTGTAGGGCCTGCGCGCAGTTTGCTAAGTTAGCATGTTGTCCTGACAAGTGCAACCACTTGTCAGGCCTTACTTTCCCTTTTGCGTACACAGTTGGCACCCCTGTGGTAGGTCCCGGGTAACCTCTGGGCAGGGTGCAGTGTAAGTAAAAGGCAGGACATATACTGAGGTGTGTGTTATGTCCTGACAGTGAAAAACACTCCATTTCGTTTTTCACTGGTGAAAGGCCATCCTGCCCATAGGACAGAATGGGGGAGGCTGGGTATTGTGTTTGTTAGCCTAGTTTCCCATAAGTTTAAAATGGAGAGGTGAAGCTTAGTATGTATGAACTCACAGTGTCATAACACATCTTTCTATGAAAGTGGTTTTGTCACTGTGTATCAGAAACCACTCTTTTAGAAGTGGCTGAGTTTTGTGCTTTAAGCACTTCTAAGTGTCTCTGCTGAATGTGGATTGACTGTCTGGATCTGAGAGGGAGAGGAGCTGGGGAGGTCTTGGCCCAGGGAGGGGTTGAGATGGCACCAGGCTGACCTGCATCTGGAGAGTAGGTGGAGGAGAAGCCCGGGAGGTAAAGAGGCCTGGGTTGCGGCTATAAAACAATTGACCAATCTCCTGCTGAGTGATTAAGGATCCAGACCCCCAGTATCAAAGGGAGAAAGGTGACACTGGGAGGGAGACACCCAGAACTGATTTGGGCAGGGGTCAGGGACCCCTGAGCACAACGAACTTCAAAGACATTTAGGGGTATAACTATGAGAGCTGAGACCCCTGAACGTAGGAATAGAAATGGATTGAGGCTGAAAAGGCTTGGACCCATTTCGTGGTCAAGAGGAACCTCTGCTAAGGAAGGAACAACTGAAGAGACTGCTGGGAAGGACCAACCCTTGCTTCGTGATCTGGGGCTGGTCTGCAGTTTGCTGTTTTAACCAAGGAAGAGGCTGTTGGGACTGTGCTTTGTGCGCTGGGTCCCCCTGCTTGAAGAAGACTGTGCGTTGTGCTGTGTCTTGTTACCCCAAGGGCCCGAGGTGAGCTGGCTCCCTGTTTGGAAACACAGGAACATAAAAGTTTCCGGAGAAGTTTCAAGCGACGCGGTGGGCGCGTGTTGTGGCAGCTTGAGACCCTCAGAAGGTGTGCCCTGTGATCTTGGACACACGGAGGAGAAGTGAGACTCGGACGCGCTGGGTGCGTGTCGTGGTGCACAGGAGGCGGTGAAGAGCGCCTGGTCAACGTGTGCATCGAAGGTGAAGTGAGTCTCGGACGCGCTAGGTGCATGTCGTGGTGCACCGCAGGCGTTGGTGAAGAGCGCCTGGTCAACGTGTGCATCGAAGGTGAAGTGAGTCTCGGACGCGCTGGGTGCGTGTCGTGGTGCACCGCAGGCATTGGTGAAGAGCGCCTGGTCAGCGTGTGCATTGGAGGTGACGTGAGACTCGGACGCGCTGGGTGCGTGTCGTGGTGCACCGCCGGCGCTGGTGAAGAGCGCCTGGTCAGCGGGTGCATCGGAGGTGAAGGGAGTCTCGGATGCACAGGGTGCGTGTCGTGGTGTACAGGAGGCGTTGGTGAGGAGCGCCTGGTCAACGTGTGCATCGGAAGTGGAGTGAGTCTCGGACGTGCAGGGTGCGTGTCGGGGTGCACCGGAGGTGCTGGTGAAGAGCGCCTGGTCATCGAGTGCACCGGAGGAGAAGTGAGGCTCGGACACGGTGAGCGTGTCGGTGTAAGGAAGTGGGTTTCTGTTGCAGTAACCCCCCACGTTTTGCCAGACCACTGATGCACTTTGACTTGATGTGCCCTGTGTCCCTGCCAATCAGGTTCCCAGGGCCTGTGTTCTTTCCCCAAAACTGTACCCAATTGCCATCTCTGGCCACAGGTCAGCCCCTGGTAAATGGTACCACAGGTACCCAGGGCACTGTGACCAGGGAAGACCTCTAAGGGCTGCAGCACTTATTGTGCCACCCTTAGAGGCCATGTACCTTTACACACACACACTGCCTTTGCAGGCTGCGTGTTTTGGTGCAGAACAAAGTGAAGAGTCGACATGGCACACATCCCTGTGTGCCATGCCTACAACCCACTGCCCTGGCATAGGTCAGTCACCCCTCTAGCTGGGTGCACTATACCAGTGGTGAGGGTACAGGTGCATGAGCCCTGTACCCCTACAGTGTCTAAGTCCATTCTTAGACATTGTAAGCGCAGTGCTGCCATTAAGAGTATATGGTGCTGGGAGTTTGTCATTACGAACTCCACAGCACCATAATGGCTGCACTGAAAACTGAGAAGTTTGGTATCAAACTTCTCAGCACATTAAACCCACACTGATGCCAGTGTGGGATTTAATGAAAATGCACACAGAGGGCATCTTTGAGATGCCCCCTGAAAAACGACCAGCCTCTGGTGGGTTCCCTGACTGGTACACACCAGCCTGCCACCACGAGACATGTTTCTGGACCCATAGGGTGGGAGCCTACGCTCCCTGAGCCCAGAAACAAAGCCTTTCCTGGGCAGAGGTGTTCACACCTCCCCCAGGCCAGGAAGAGCCATCTGTGGCAGGGGAGCTTCAAAGGCCAGGCAGCCTTTGTAATGCGACCCCCAGCCTCTCCTGCTATCAGGAGCAGGCCCCCTTCCTGTCTCCCCTCCCTTTCGGCGGGAAGACAGGCGGGAAAACTTGCCAGCCCAGGAGGTGTGCCCACCTCTGCCAACTCCACCCCTCAGGTGGGGGAAGCGAGGTGAAGCCCACTCTCCAGTGCTCGCCATCTTGCAGATGGCAGGCACTCCCCAATCAGGACTAGGGATTGTGCTCACTCCCCACGTGGGGTGAGCACACCAAGGGTGTAGTCACCCTAAGGTCAGTAGCCCATTGGCTACTGACCTCAAGACTCCTAAAAAGCCCCTAAATACAGTATTTAGGGGGCAGCCCTGAACCAGGAAGGCAGATCCAGCAACAACAAGAAAAGGAAGAAGGACGAGAAGCCGTGCAGAGCTAACAAGAGGACGACGCCCACTGACTTGGCCCCAGCACTACAGGCCTGTCTCCCCTCGAACCTGCTCCTGCAAAACCCCGGCGTGTCCAGCGGCCAGCAACCTCAAAAACCCCGGAGGACCTGCCTGCCTTCACTTTCCAAGCTGTTTCTCCCGTGAACACCGGACGTGTTTGAACTGCAGCTTCTGGTGCCAGCCAGGAACCGCGAATCCAGCCCACTCTGCACCCGCCGAACCCGGCCCGAGCTCGAGTGAACAAATACCCAGAGGAGGTCCCCCCGGCGATCCTGACCCGAGATCCGGCGACCCCTGACCTGCCTCAAGCCTCCTGACGACGCCTGCAGCCTCAATCCAGAGGACCCCCCCTACCGCGACCAGAGCGGGTAAGAAAATCCGACGTCCCAAGGCACCCCTGCACCCGACGCCCCACGGCCTTGTGTGCCCAGCCCAGCGGTGCCTAACCAACCCAAGACATCCCAACCTACCCCTCGAAGTGGTGGTCACTCCTGGAAGATCCTCGTCCCTGAGCCTGCAGTGTTTCTTTGTCCCGGAGAATCTCCATTGAAATCAACAGGGCACCCGACCTCAAAACAGCACCCTGCACCCAGCCGCCCTAGTGCCGCTGAGGGTGCCCCTTTTGTGCTAACTTGGTCCCCAACTTGCCCTGAGCTTAACCCTAGGAGCTTTGCTCCCACAACCCAGTGGCCTGCTTGCCAGCAGCCACCAACCGGAGACCCCCTATCCTCCATAGGATAACATTGGTCCTCAACACTCTGCACCCGGCCGCCCTAGTGCAGCTGAGGGTGCAACAACAGTGCATCACTGACCCTGGGAGACCCCCGAGTCTGACCCCAGAACCCTAACTCCAAAGACCGAATACTTACCTCGAAACCGATAACCTGTTTTTCCTCATAGGATAACATTGACACTTTTTTCTCCCAAAAAGTTTCTAAGTGTCGACTTTTGAAAACTAAGAATATTCCTTAAAAATCGCACAAATAACCTAAACGAATTTTCTCAACTATTTGCAGGAAAGGTCCAAGTGCTGAATCTAGGTATCAATCATGTCACTTATAAAGCGCACTACATACCCGCGAGGGTCTCAAGGCGCTGAGTAGGAAAAGTGACGTAAAAGTAACTTACCTGTGAATTGAATTTCCTTCCATAGGATAACATTGGTGGTTCTATGTGAAAAAGTTTGTGTCAACTTTTGAAATACAAGAATATTCTTTAAAAATCGTACATCTAACTAAAACGCATTTTCTCAACTGTTTTCAGGAAATGTCCCAGTGCTGAATCTAGGATCCAGCACTGTGTTAGAAAAAGTAATCCGAAAAGTAACTTACCTGCAATTTACAGGAAAAGCCATTCATTTCAATGTACTGCATTTACTAAGTATTGCAACCTACTGCATCCCCTGTAAATCAAATCAAGTACAATCTTCATTGCTTTTTAAAACTGTGTACAACAAGTAACTTATTACTGAAAAGAATTGAATGCTTACCTGTATCAGGCTTGCTTGGTTCTAAAATAAAATAACAGTATATTTTTTATATAAAAACAATTGGCCTAGAGTTCAGTTCTTGAGTGTGTGAATTCATTTGCTGACTGAGTGTGTACTTCAAATGCTTAACACTGTCCTCTGATACTGCCTTACTGCTCGACCAAGCTACCACTTTATAGAGTAAGGTTCGATCTAACTTTAACCTCTGCCTACCTCTGGAGACCCTTGGACTCTATACACACTGAACCTCACTTTGGTGCAGTATATATAGAGCCAGTTTCTTACAGTCGGGGTGCGGCCGAAGGTGTTGGTGAAGAGCGCCTGGATATCGGGGCACCGGAGTTGGAGTAAGTCTCAGTGAAGCAGTATGCGTGCTTTGGTGCAACCTGGGACTGTGGAGGTGATCGGCTGATCATCGTGTGCACTGGATGAAAGTGAGTCTCTGCAGCGCGGTGTGCGTGTCTTGGTGCCAACTGAGACCGCAGGAAGGAGTGCCTGGTGAACGTGCACTCGGAGTCAACGTGAAGTCCCATCAGCGTTGTGTGTGTGGCTTCGTGCCAGAGGAGACCCGGAGGGTGCTGTGGTGAACGTGCACCCAGAGTAACGTAATCTCAGAGGCGTGGGGGACGTGTGCCCTGCGGTCGCCTGAGACCTTCCTAACAGTCGCGTCCCGGACCGGCAGCCCCGGAGGAGCTGAGCTGCCAGGCCGAGCCGCTGAGGCCCATTGAGAAAGTTCTGCACGGAAGGCCCAGTTCGCTGAAGGAGGAGAGGAGAGTGGGGTCGCACCCCCAGGTAACGTGGATCACTGCCTGGGCGGGGTGCGGGCTCGGAGGGACACTCTCTCGGCCTCTCAGTCCTTCTGGCGACGTGAGCCTTTGCTTCGGCTCAGATTGGGGCCCATACTGACCAAAGGAGTGGCAGTACTGGGGCCACAGTGAGAAGCTGTACTTTATGTCATCGTTGATACGTATTGGGGGCAACTGTTATCGAAGAGGCTGACTGTCGTAATACACATTGCCAATATTGCTGCTAACGAACTGCCGGACTGTCTTATGACGCCTGACATTATTTCTGCATAACGAAGTACACGATTGTAGCGCTACGCATTGCATTATTTCTCCATTGCAAAGTACAGGATTGTAGCGGCCCGCATTGCATTATTCCTTCATTGCAAAGTACATGATTGTAGCTACGCATTGCATTATTCCTTAATTGCAAAGTACATGATTGTAGCGGCGCGCATTGCATTGTTTCTTCATTGCAAAGTACGTGATTGGGGTGTGGCGCATTGCATTATTCCTTCATTGCAAAGTACATGATTGTAGCGGCGCGCATTGCATTATTTCTTCATTGCAAAGTACGTGATTGTAGCGGCCCGCATTGCATTATTTCTTCATTGCAAAGTACATGATTGTAGCTACGCATTGCATTATTCCTTCATTGCAAAGTACATGATTGTAGCGGCGCGCATTGCATTATTTCTTCATTGCAAAGTACGTGATTGTGGTGTGACGCATTGCATTATTCTTTCATTGCAAAGTACAGGATTGTAGCGGTACGCATTGCATTATTTCATCATTGCAAAGTACGTGATTGGGGTGTGACGCATTGCATTATTCCTTCATTGCGCAGTACATGATTGTAGCGGTACGCATTGCATTATTTCTCCCATTGCAAGGTACCGGGGTGTATCGTTACGCATTGTATTATTTCTCCTTTGCCCAGCACAGGATTGAATCGTTACGCAGCGCACTATTGTTTGTCCATTGCAACATGTGTGATTCTAGCATTGTGACCAGCATAGCATTTTGAAAGCCGTGGTTGGGATTTGAACCTACCAGCCAGCCGGAACGAATATTACCCTTTATTATATGTTGGCTTTTGTATCGTGTGGTCTGATCGTATATCTTTTTATATAAAGTTTATACTCGTTTTATCAAACTTGTGTGGAGTCCATTTGTGGTGTCACCAGTGGGTTGCTGTGAGTGTGGTTGCACATACTGTACACTCGTGCCTTGGAGATAGGCCTGGCTGCTCGTGCCAAGCTAATAAGGGGGTGAGCAGAGCTATCTCAAACGGTGTCCTTACTTGGCCTAACGTTGAGTGAGGAGTCCCGGGTCTCGCATTTGGTGACAGTGGTGCGGGACTGGGACTCCGGCTTCCAACATTTGGCGGCAGAGCTGTGGGATACGATCCTAACGTAATTGAAACGCGTGTGTGAAAAACCACTCACAGTAATTGGTGTACATCATAAATTGATCGCAGACCACGATGCAACAACATATTGTTTTGAATTGTTGGTTCTATTGTTGAGTAACCTTTAAACCACACATCATGTCTCAGGAGGGGAGCCAGATAGCCGGTGAGGCTGCGGCTGCAGAATTAGAGTTTAACATTGAGGCATTGTTTACCTACAAGGTTGATCAGTTGAGGAAATTCTGCAGAGCTTTGGGATGTCCCATGAAGGGTAGCGCCAAGAAGGAGGAGCTGCAAGTGGCCTTGAGGGCCTGGTGGGAAGCCAAAGAGGCTCAGGAGACGGGTGATGTTGAGGTGGATGAGGATGACCCAGGGAATGGATTTGGTCCACAGGATTTGCCAGTGGAGGGACCAGCCGCAGGGGCTGGTAGTAGCCATTCAGGGAGGAGTTTTTCACCAGAGGAGTTGGAGGAAAACCAAAGGGTCAGACTGCATGAGTTGGAGGTGTTAAAACTTAAAACTCAAGCAGAGGAGAGCAGGAACGCTCTCGTGTTCGAAGAGAAACGGATTCTCTTCGCTCATGAGTTAAGCATGAGGGAACTGGACATTAAGGGTAAACAAGCAGAGTCCAGTTCGAATGGTGGCAGCGCACAGGCAGTGCCAAGTGTGGATGAGTACAAGTGTGCACTGGAAGATTGGGTAGTGGTTAGCATGGTAAATGATTTGGAGGGGTTGTCCAATTTGGCCCCAGGGGAGCCTAGGCTCAGAAATTATTTTCCAGGATTGCGCCACCCCGGGTTAAGGTGTGGGCTCCTTGATTCCCGGGAGCCTGCATGAGAACCGGACCCCTGGTCATGGGTCCAGGGGCCTGAAAAGGCCCCAGAGAGGGCAGAAGGACCAAGTGGCGCAAGGAGATCCCAGAGTAGTGAGGAGGGGTTGCTGGCTAGCCCCTTGTCTCAAAAGAGGGGGAGGAAGAGTAAGCAGCACCCCCAGGGATCGGCAGCACCACCCACGAAACTGGGGGGGGGCATAGGAGAGCCCCCGGGTGGAGGCCTAGTGCCTACTTGCCAGAGGTGTGAGGAAGGACACCCAGCATCAGGAGGGCATGGGGAGTCTGTAGCCAGAGCTCCTGCCATCCTGAAGTTTGTGGGTGCCATTCCTAAGTGGCAGGCCCAGAAAAATAAATGGAAGGATAAAAGAGGGTTGTGTTCCCCAGTGGGAACACCCGTGGGACAGTGTCCAGCCAGTGGGGCTGGGTCCCCTAGAAGTGACCAGGGTAAACCCACTTTTAACCTGGAGGGCAGGATGACTGGAGGTAGTATCCTGACCGATGGGCCTTCCCTGGGTACCACTCCAGGGTGGGGTTGGCATGGGACCAGCACCCTGCTCGCAGGCAGGTCGCTCCCCACGCTGCTGCACGGCTCTGCCTGCATTGTTTTTGCCTAATCCTGTACTTTTCCCCTGTGCCTAACTTGCTTTCTTGCCCAGACTTGTTTTTTTCCCCCTGTGCCTAACTTGCTTTCTTGCCCAGACTTGTTTTTATTCCCCTGTGCCTAACTTGCTTTCTTGCCCAGACTTGTTTTTATTCCCCTGTGCCTAACTTGCTTTCTTGCCCAGACTTGTTTTTATCCCCCTGTGCCTAACTTGCTTTCTTGCCCAGACTTATTTTTATTCCCCTGTGCCTAACTTGCTTTCTTGCCCAGACTTGTTTTTAGTCCTCTGTGCGTGTACTTGCCTAAACTTGTTTTTCCTTCCCACGCCCAGTTCTCCCGCGGCCCCCGCCCGTTTTTCCCGCTGCTGCGTCCCCGCCCCCCTGCAATCCCATTCGCCGCCCCACTCCCGCCTCCCAGCTGCTCCTCCCTCCCACATCCCCTCATATGGAGGCCGCGCAGCGGGCGCGCCTAAGGCAAGCCCACCTGCGCCCCTCTGCGCCTGGACCGCGCCCAGCGCCAGGACCCTTGGACCTCGCGAACGCCACGACGCCCGACACCGCTACGATGCCAGATCCCTCCACGCACTCAACACCGGACGATCACACACCTGCTTCCTGGCCGCCCCGAAGCGCACCCACGGAGCTTTCACCTGCCGGAACTGCAGCTTCACAAGCATCCGCCCCACCATGCCGCCGACCAGGAAAGAACCCAACCACCTCAGATGCATCCTTCTCAACACCCGCTCCGCCCGCAAACAGGCCGTTGAACTCTGGGACCTACTCGACTCAACCTCCCCAAAGGTCACCTTCCTGATGGAGACCTGGCTGAATCCCACCTCGGCACCCGACATAGCCATAGCCATCCCGGAAGGCTACAAGATCACCCGCAGGGACCGCACCAACGGAGGAGGAATCGCCATCGTCCACAGGAACACTCTCAGAGTCTCGACCAACACCGACGACACCCTCAGCACCGCCGAACACCTGCACTTCCAGATCCACACCGATCCCAACACCACCCTCAGAGGAACCCTCGTCTACAGACCCCCCGGACCCCGACCACAGTTCAGCGACTCCATCGCCGACTTCGTCAGCACACACGCCCTCGCCTCCACGGACTACATCCTCCTCGGGGACCTGAACTTCCACCTCGAGAACAACAACGACACCAACTCCATCACCCTGATCGACAACCTAGCCAACCTCGGACTCAGACAACTCGTCACAACACCCACCCACTCCACCGGTCACACGCTTGACCCCATCTTCTCCGCAAGCCCCCACGTCTCCTTCAACCACACCACCGAACTCCACTGGACCGACCATCGCTGCATCCACTTCACCTTCAAGAAACCCACCACGCACCACCGCACCCAACAGATGCCCCGCCGCTGCTGGAGCAAAGTCACCGTAGACCAGCTAACCACCACCCTCGCCCAGAGCCCACCCGCCGACCCCACCACCGCCGCCCGCAACCTCAGACAGTGGATCAACGACTGCGCCAACACCCTCGCCCCGATCAAGAAACCCTCCAACAGTCACACCAACAAGAAAGCCAGCTGGTTCACTGAAGACCTCCGGGCCTCCAAGCAAACCTGCCGAAAGCTGGAGAAGATCTGGCTCCATGAACGAACACCGGACAGCCACGCAGCCCACAAGAACGCCACCCGCAGACACCATCACCTCATCAGATCCGCCAAAAGGGCCTCCTTCAAAGACCGCCTAGACAACAACTCGCACAACAGCAAAGAGCTCTTCAACATCGTGAAGGAACTCTCCAACACCAACGACTTCCCACCCTTGCAAGACCTGTGCTACTCGCTGGCCACCTTCTTCCACCGCAAGATCGCAGAGATCCACGACAGCTTCAAAGCCACGACCGCCCCGACAACCACTGAGACCTCCGCCCCCACGACCACCATCCGCACCAACCGCCTGCTCTCCTGGACCAACATCAACGACGACGACACCATCAAGATCATGAACACCATCCACTCCGGATCTCCGTCAGACCCATGCCCACACCACATCTTCAACAAAGCCAGCACAGCCATCGCACCCCATCTCCGGAAAGTCATCATCACCTCCTTCGAGACAGCAACCTTCCCGGAGAGCTGGAAGCACGCCGAGATCAACGCCTTACTCAAGAAACCCAAGGCGGACCCCAAGGACCTCAAGAACTTCCGGCCCATCTCCCTGCTCCCGGCAAAGGTCATCGAGAAGACCGTCAACAAACAACTGACCCGCTACCTCGAGGAGAACAACATCCTGGATCCTTACCAGTCCGGGTTCCGCAGCAACCACAGCACCGAGACTGCCCTCATCGCCGCCACCAATGACATCAAGTCCCTGCTGGACAACGGAGAAACGGCGGCCCTCATCCTCCTGGACCTGTCAGCCGCCTTCGACACGGTCTGCCACCACACACTACGAACACGCCTCCACAACGCCGGGATCCAAGAGAAGGCCCTGGACTGGACCACCTCCTTCCTCTCCGGCAGAACACAGAGCGTCCGCCTTCCCCCTTCCGCTCCGAAGCCACCGAGATCATCTGCGGCGTACCCCAGGGCTCTTCCCTCAGCCCAACTCTGTTTAACATCTACATGGCACCGCTCGCCCACGTCGCCCGTCGGCACGACCTCAACATCATCTCCTAAGCCGATGACACCCAGCTGATCCTCTCCCTCACCAAGGACCCCCACACCGCCAAAACCAACCTTCACGAAGGAATGAAGGCCGTCGCTGAATGGATGAGGAACAGCCGACTGAAGCTGAACTCGGACAAGACGGAGGTCCTCATCCTCGGATCCACCCCTTCGGCCTGGGACGACTCCTGGTGGCCGACCGCACTGGGAACCGCCCCAACACCCACCGACCACGCACGCAACCTAGGGGTCATCCTCGACTCCACCCTCTCCATGACTAAACAGGTCAACGCCGTCTCCTCCGCCTGCTTCAACACCCTCCGCATGCTCCGCAGGATCTACAAGTGGATCCCCACTGAAACGAGAAGAACGGTCACCCAGGCCCTCGTCAGCAGCAGGTTGGACTACGGAAACGCCCTCTACGCAGGAGCCTCGGTCAAACTCCTGAGACGGCTCCAACGCATCCAGAACGCCTCTGCACGCCTGATCCTCGACATCCCTCGCCGCAGCCACATCACACCCCACCTGAGAGACCTGCACTGGCTCCCGGTCAACAAGAGGATAACCTTCAAACTCCTCACCCACGCACACAAGGCACTCCACAACACCGGATCAACGTACCTCAACAGACGACTCAGCTTCTACACCCCCACCCGCCAGCTCCGCTCCGCCGACCTCGCCACTGTCCCCCGCTTCCGAAGAGCGACCTCCGGTGGCAGATCGTTCTCCCACCTCGCTGCCAAGACCTCGAACACCCTCCCCATCCACCTACGGCAAACCCAAGACCTGCTGACCTTCAGAAAACTCCTCAAGACCTGGCTTTTCGAGTAGTAGCAGCATTCCCCACCCCAGCGCCTTGAGACCCTCACGGGTGAGTAGTGCGCTTTACAAATGATATGATTGATTGGAGGGGTCCCCCTGGCCGGGAGGAACAGCATTGTTGGCTCAGGGAGTAGTGATCAAGAAGACCCTCTGGGGTCAGGAAGGCGTGGAACAGGAGGGTGTCCCTGTGGTAGAGGGCCTGCGTCCTGGTTCTATCGCCCGAAGCCGGGAAGTCCATCAAGGTAATGATTGGTCTCCCCTGGCTTTTGGCTGGGAGGGGGTTGTGTGGGACTTGGCCTTTTTGGCTAAAGTTCCCTAAACTTTTTGCTTTCCCCCTAGACCGTTTTCCTGACATAGAGTTGCCAATTTAGATGTTTTGGGTACTTTGCCACTGCTGATCAGTGTCAAAGTACAAGTGTTCCCTGTGTAAAGTATAATGGTAATTGGTTGGCCATGATTGGTATGTTGCCTTACTAGTAAAGTCCCTAGTGATGTGCACTGTGTGTGCCAGGGCTAGTAATGCAAAGGTGCACGGAGAAGGGAACTCAGTCCTGCAGTGTAGGGCCTGCGCGCAGTTTGCTAAGTTAGCATGTTGTCCTGACAAGTGCAACCACTTGTCAGGCCTTACTTTCCCTTTTGCGTACACAGTGGGCACCCCTGTGGTAGGTCCCGGGTAACCCCTGGGCAGGGTGCAGTGTAAGTAAAAGGCAGGCCATATACTGAGGTGTGTGTTATGTCCTGACAGTGAAAAACACCCCATTTCGTTTTTCACTGGTGAAAGGCCATCCTGCCCATAGGACAGAATGGGGAGGCTGGGTATTGTGTTTGTTAGCCTAGTTTCCCATAAGTTTAAAATGGAGAGGTGAAGTTTAGTATGTATGAACTCACAGCGTCATAACACATCTTTCTATGAAAGTGGTTTTGTCACTGTGTGTTCAGAAGCCACTCTTTTAGAAAGCGGCTGAGTTTTGTGCTTTAAGCATTTCTGTGTGTCTCTGCTGAATGTGGATTGACTGTCTGGATCTGAGAGGGGAGAGGAGCTGGGGAAGGTCTTGACCCCGGGAGGGGTTGAGATGGCACCAGGCTGACCTGCATCTGGAGAGTAGGCGGAGGAGAAGCCCCGGGAGGTGAAGAGGCCTGGGTTGCGGCTATAAAACAATTGACCCATCTCCAGCTGAGTGATTAAGGATCCAGACCCCCAGTATCAAAGGGAGAAAGGTGACACTGGGAGGGAGACACCCAGAACTGATTTAGGCAGGGGTCAGGGACCCCTGAGCACAACGAACTTCAAAGACATTTAGGGGTATAACTATGAGAGCTGAGACCCTGAACGTTGGAATAGAAATGGATTGAGACTGAAAAGGCTTGGACCCATTTCGTGGTCAAGAGGAACCTCTGCTAAGGAAGGAACAACTGAAGAGACTGCTGGGAAGGACCAACCCTTGCTTCGTGATCTGGGGCTGGTCTGCAGTTTGCTGTTTTAACCAAGGAAGAGGCTGTTGGGACTGTGCTTTGTGCGCTGGGTCCCCCTGCTTGAAGAAGACTGTGCTTTGTGCTGTGTCTTGTTACCCCAAGGGCCCGAGGTGAGCTGGCTCCCTGTTTGGAAACACAGGAACATAAAAGTTTCCGGAGAAGTTTCAAGCGGCGCGGTGGGCGTGTGTTGTGGCAGCTTGAGACCCTCGGAAGGTGTGCCCTGTGATCTTGGACACACGGAGAAGAAGTGAGACTCGGACGCGCTGGGTGCGTGTCATGGTGCACAGCAGGCGTTGGTGAAGAGCGCCTGGTCAGCGTGTGCACCGAAGGTGAAGTGAGTCTTGGGCGCGCTGGGTGCGTGTCGTGGTGCACAGCAGGCGTTGGTGAAGAGCGCCTGGTCAGCGTGTGCATCGGAGGTGACGTGAGACTCGGACGCCCAGGATGCGTGTCGTGGTGCACCGCAGGCGCTGGTGAAGAGCGCCTGGTCAGCGGGTGCATCGGAGGTGAAGGGAGTCTCGGACGCGCAGGGTGCATGTCATGGTGCACAGGAGGCGTTGGTGAGGAGCGCCTGGTCAACGTGTGCATCGGAAGTGGAGTGAGTCTCGGACGTGCAGGGTGCGTGTCGGGGTGCACCGGAGGTGCTGGTGAAGAGCGCCTGGTCATCGAGTGCACCAGAGGAGAAGTGAGGCTCGGACACGGTGAGCGTGTCGGGGTGCGGCCGAAGGCGTTGGTGAAGAGCGCCTGGTTATCGGGGCACCAGAGTTGGAGTAAGTCTCAGTGAAGCAGTGTGCGTGCTTTGGTGCAACCTGGGACTGTGGAGGTGATCGGCTGATCATCATGTGCACCGGAAGAAAGTGAGTCTCTGCAGCGCGGTGTGCGTGTCTTGGTGCCAACTGAGACCGCAGGAAGGAGTGCCTGGTGAACGTGCACTCGGAGTCGACGTGAAGTCCCATCAGCGTTGTGTGTGTGGCTTCGTGCCAGAGGAGACCCGGGGGGTGCTGTGGTGAACGTGCACCTGGAGTAACGTAATCTCAGGGGCGCGGGGGACCTGTGCCCTGCGGTCGCCTGAGACCTTCCTAACAGTCGCGGCCCGGACCTGCAGCCCCAGAGGAGCTGAGCAGCCAGGCCGAGCCGCTGAGGCCCATTGAGAAAGTTCTACACGGAAGGCCCAGTTCGCTGAAGGAGGAGAGGAGAGTGGGGTCGCGCCCCCAGGTAACGTGGATCACTGCCTGGGCGAGGTGCGGGCTCGGAGGGACACTCTCTCGGCCTCTCAGTCCTTCTGGCAACGTGAGCCATTGCTTCGGCTCCGATTGGGGCCCGTACTGACCAAAGGAGTGGCAGTACTGGGACCAGAGTGAGAAGCTGTACTTTACGTCATCGTTGATACGTGTGGGGAGCAACTGTTATCGAAGAGGCTGACTGTCGTAATACACATTGCCAATATTGCTGCTAACGAACTGCCGGACTGTCTTATGACGCCTGACATTATTTCTGCATAACGAAGTACACGATTGTAGCGCTACGCATTGCATTATTTCTCCATTGCAAAGTACAGGATTGTAGCGGCCCGCATTGCATTATTCCTTCATTGCAAAGTACATGATTGTAGCTACGCATTGCATTATTCCTTCATTGTAAAGTACATGATTGTGGCGGCGCGCATTGCATTATTCCTTCATTGTAAAGTACATGATTGTAGCGGCGCGCCTTGCATTACTTCTTCATTGCAAAGTACGTGATTGGGGTGTGACGCATTGCATTATTCCTTCATTGCGCAGTACATGATTGTAGCGGTACGCATTGCATTATTTCTCCCATTGCAACGTACCGGGGTGTATCGTTACGCATTGTATTATTTATCCTATGCCCAGCACAGGATTGTATCGTTACGCAGCGCACTATGGTTTGTCCATTGCAACGTGTGTGATTCTAGCATTGCGACCAGAATAGCATTTTGAAAGCCGTGGTTGGGATTTGAACCTACCAGCCAGCCGGAACGAATATTACCCTTTATTACATGTTGGCTTTTGTATCGTGTGGTCTGATCGTATATCTTTTTACATAAAGTTTATACTCGTTTTATCAAACTCGTGTGGAGTCCATTTGTGGTGTCACCAGTGTGTTGCTGTGAGTGTGGTTGCACATACTGTACACTCGTGCCTTGGAGATAGGCCTGGCTGCTCGTGCCAAGCTACTAAGGGGGTGAGCAGGGCTATCTCAAACGGTGTCCTTACTTGGCCTAACGTTGAGTGGGGAGTCCCGGGTCTCGCATTTGGTGACAGTGGTGCGGGACGGGGACTCCGGCTTCCAACACATGCCCATAGGGAACAGGTGGTAATCACTAAGCAAACATTTAGGTGATTGCTCTGAAGATAGTTATGGTAGGAATTTGCCCGTTAGAAAGATCTTAGCTTCCTTCTTGAATCTTGACTTGGTTGGGATCCTTCTAATATTTGGAGGCGGTGAATTCCAGTTTCTAGGTGCGGCACCAGAGAAAGCTCTGTCGTACGTTTTCTTCTCTGGGGGAACGAAGGTTTCAGTACTAGATATCCGGCGCTACGGGAATACCTGCCTCCTCCAGATATCTCCTCCAGATATCTCAATTTTACAAGCTAGATACATAGGTGTTTTTGAGTGTAACGCTTTGTGTGTGATACAAGCCAGGTTGAATTGGATTCAGGCTTCGTATGGTAGCTAATTTAGATTCTTCAAGTGCAGAGAGATATGGTCGAATTTTCTAGAACCGGTTAGGAGTCTCACGCCTACATTGAGACAGGCTTTTAGAGGAGCTGTTGAGATCTTGGGAAGTCCTGATAGAGACACACCAGGGACCACTGAGAGACAGACACTGGAGGCCCAAGAGGGAAGCCCTGATAAAAGGAGATGCATCAGGGGCCACTGAGAGATGGACACTGGAACCCAAGAGAGGCCCTGATAACAGGAGACCTACCAGGGGCCAATAAAAGACAGACACTGGGCCAAAGAGAGAGGCCCTGATAAAAGGAGACGCACCAGGGGCCACTGAGGGATGGACACTGGAGGCACAAGAGAGAGGCCCTGATTAAAGGAGACACGGCAGGGGCCACTGAGAAAAAGACACTGGGGCCCAAGAGAGGCCCTGATAAAAGGAGACACACCAGGGATCCCTGAGAGTTGGACACTGGGGCCCAAGAGAGGCCCTGATAAAAGGAGACACACCAGGGACCCCTGAGAGTTGGACACTGGGGACCAAGAGAGGCCCTGACTTAAGGGAACACAGCAGGGGTCAGAGAGAGGGGGCTGTAGTGTCGGACACCCCTCTCATAGAGACAATGCTCTTAGGCATCTGCAGTTAGTGGCTGCGGCGCCTGAAGTGCCCAGCCATGGGCTTTCCGCGTGTTTAACTGCTCTCTTACATCACACGGACGTGTCTATCGATAGTGCAGCAGGTGCAGTGGCACCGGGCCTGGGATAGGATCTTGCTTTTCTTTCATTATCTGCCCAGGAGATGGTGGGTCTGTGTCCCTGGCTCGCATTAGGGCCCTCAGCGCCCCTGCTTCCCTCAGTGTCTTTGCTTCCCTCTGTGACCCTGCTTCCCTTAGGCACCCCTGCTTCTCTCCAGCACCCCTGCTTCCCTCCGGCACCCCCGCTTCCCCTGCTTCCCTCCGGCACCCCTGCTTCCCTCGGGGGCAAGGGATCGAGCGGTCACCAGGTGGCCCGAGGGCAGTTCGTGCAGGAGCACATGTAAGGGCGCCTGGAGGTACGGAGGGGGGCAGATCTATGGCATGAGAGGCGGGCGCAGGGCAACGTGTCTCCGGGGGAGGGGGTCGCTAACCCCAGAGATATCAGGCCGCTCCATGTCCCCAGTGAGCCTCTCCCCAGCCCTGGGGTTCCTTGCACTCGAGGTCCAGCACGGTTGAAAAACTACATGTCCCAGAATGCAAAGCGGGGGGCAGCGAGAGGCTCGCGATGGACGAAGGGGGGGCAGTCTGGGATCTTTGTAGGCAGAGGGGCCCCTCTTTCAGATGTAACCCCTAACTAGGCTGGGGGGGGGAGGGGCGGCAGAAAGTGTCCAGCTCCTAGGAGGCTCTGCGGATTCTAGGCTCTGTCAGGGCGTGCTTCGCCCTTCCATTTGTCCTCACCCTCCTCTTCCTCTCCCCCCCTTCTTTCTCTCCCCGCCCCTCCCTTCACTCAGTCTCCACCTGTCCTCCTTTACTCCTCCCTTCCTGTCTGTCCCCTCACCCTACACTCCCTCCGTACTCTCCCGCCCAAGGGCCAAGGCCTCTGCTCGCCTCCCTCTCACACTCAGTCGCCCCTCTGAGCTCCCTCCTTTCTCTCCCCGCCCCTCGCTCCTCCCTCCCTTAGTCTCCACCTGTCCCCTTTACCCCTCCCTGTCTCTCTGTCCCCAGCCCTACACTCCCTCCATAATCTCCCGCCCAAGGCCTCGTCCCTTCCTTCTGTCTCCCCCCCTCCCCCACCTGTTCTCCTTCTCTCCTCCCTCCCTATCTCTCTGCCCTCCCTCCCAAGGCTTCATTTCTTCCTACCCTTATCTCCTCCCCCCCTCTCGGACCGCCCAGCCCCCTCCTTTCCTTCTCTCTCTCCTCACACTCAGTCGTCCCCTGTTCTCCTTCTCCCTCCCTCGGCTTAATTTCTTCCTTCCCTTCTCTCCCCCTCCCCTCTCGGACCGCCCTCCCCGCGCCCAGCCCCCTCCTTTCCTTCTCTCTCTCTCCTCCCTCTCACACTCAGTCGTCCCTTGTTCTCCTTCTCTCCCTCCCTATCTCTCTGCCCTCCCCCTCCCAAGGCTTCATTTCTTCCTACCCTCATCTCCTCCCCCCTCTCGGACCGCCCAGCCCCCTCCTTTCCTTCTCTCTCTCCTCACACTCAGTCGTCTCCTTCTCCCTCCCTCGGCTTCATTTCTTCCTTCCCTTCTCTCCCCTCCCCCTCTCGGACCGCCCTCCCCTCTCCCCTCCCGGACCGCCCTCCCCTCTCCCCTCCCGGACCGCCTCCTCCCCTCCCCTCCCGGACCGCCCTCCCCTCCCCCCTCCCGGACCGCCCTCCCTCCCCCCTCTCGGACCGCCCTCCCCTCCCCCTCTCGGACCGCCCTCCCCTCCCCCCTCTCGGACCGCCCTCCCCGCGCCCAGCCCCCTCCTTTCCTTCTCTCCCCCCTCCCTATCTCTCTGCCCTCCCCCTCCCAAGGCTTCATTTCTTCCCTTCTCTCCTCCCCCTCTCGGACCGCCCTCCCCGCGCCCAGCCCCCTCCTTTCCTTCTCTCCCCCTCCCTAGCTCTCTGCCCTCCCCCTCCCAAGGCTTCATTTCTCCCTTCTCTCCTCCCTCCCCTCCGCCCAGGCCTCCTCCTCTCTCTCTCTCCCGCTCGTCCGCCATGGCGGGGGTCCCCTGGCTCCGCTCTGTGGCCCTCGGGGGCCTGGCCCTCGCCTCCTTCCTCCTGCTCTTCGGCACCGGCCTCGAGTTCATCCGCTTCCTGACCTTCAGCGCCGTCTTCGCCGAGGGGGTCCCGGGTGAGCCAGCTTCAGACATGAATGACTTCTGCACCCCCGGGGGAGGGGGGGCGGTGTAATCAATATTCTATCAATAATATACGTGGTTCTACAGAGGGGGGGGTGAGCCAGCTTCTGTTATTAATGACAAATTCTGCTCTTGTGCACTGGGGGTGTTGGGGGTAATCAATATTCTATCAATAATGTCAGTGGTTACACACGGGGGGGACGATGCTCTGATGTTCATGACAACTTCTGCCCTTGTAAACTAATCGTATTTTTCTATCACGATTATTTTGCAGCGGCGGCGTGAACATGTTTATCCAAACGGGGAAATAGTTATTAAGTAACATAAAAGACTGTACTTGTTTTGCAAAAACTAGAGACGGGCGAGCCTATAAGATAACAGGGAGAGTCGAGCCAAAGATGTGGCTCGGCTCTAGGAGCCCGTGCGCCAGCCGAGCCCTAAACATTTTCGCCATATTAATCTTATAACAACCATCATTTGAATCCATGGCGGTCATTTTTAAAACTGTGCTTCTGTGACATACGGGGCTCTTTCACTGTATTGAAAGGCTCTGAAAGGTTTTAAATATGAACTCAGACACGTGCCTGCCCCGCCCCTGCCGCGAGGACAGCGCTATGGCTGAAATAAATGGAAGGTATATGGCCGCGTGTACCCTATATGTGGGCTAGTTTCTTATTCTAGATGGAGAGACATCAAACTCTATGAAGTGACACACAAGGGGGGTTTATACTGCCAGTATCCTGAAGCAGGGCCGTTTCTAGGTGTTTTGCCGCCCTAGGCGAGAATTGAAAAATGCCGCCTCCTCCCTTTTACCACAGCCGGAGTCGCATAACAGGTTAATATTGAAAATTGTCACCATAGAGTGTTAATTATTCATAAAAATCAATTTGAAGACCTCCACAGTATAGTGTCAAGGACCCCATCAACTCAGTCAGCAATAAGGATTATTGAGCAAGAAGGCGCGTCATCGTAATGCTAACACTGTCCAGAGCACAGCTACCACGTTCCAGAGGTTAAAGCGATTTTAATGTATGGATGTTAACTCTCCTTTGCACCGTCTGCAAATATAATGCAACATTCACGGCCCTCGCCCGTGGCTCCGAACGTGAGGTCACGTCTAATTCGAAGGCCGTTCAAGGGGATTCCCGCCTGCCCAAACTCATGTTTTTTGCAGCCCTAGGCGGCTACCTAGTCTTGCCTAATGGTAGAAACGGCCCTGAGTTCAACACAGTCATCTGTGAAGTAAAACGGGGGAATAATGTCATCTAGAGGCTGAAATATACTGTGAAACTAGGAAACCCAGTATCCGTCCCTGCTTGCTTGTGGGATCCTAGGCGACTATTTTATTTCTCCCACCCTCTTGTTTTTTTTTTTTTATCTCTTAAGGCGGCAAAACACCTAGAAACGGCCCTGGTTGAACTTCGCTTGGCCTGGAGGTTAGAGCGAAGGTGGCAGGCAGCAGCCACCTGAAAGCTCGGCTCGTTTTGGGCTCGAGGGTCTAAAGGGCATGAGCTGAGCCAGTTAGGAATCTGGCTCCAGCGTTCAATCAATGGTAAAGCGCAACTACTCACCCATGACGGTCTCAAGGCGCTGGGGGGAGGGGGGTGGAGGGGCGGCTCCGTAGTGTGCGGAGGTCATCCGAAGAGCCAGGTCTTGAGGTCCTTCCTGCACTGGGGCAGTGTGGGAGATTGCCAGAGGTGGATGGGTAGGGTGTTCCAGGCTTTGGCTGCAAGGTAGGAAAGGACTTTCCTCCCGTTCGTTCTGGTCTTGTTGATGCGAGGGACGGTGGCCAGTGTGAGGTCAGCTGATCGGAGGTGTCTTTTGGGTGTGTGGAAGGCGAGGCGGCTATTTAGGTATGCAGTCCTGGTGTTGTGAAGGGCCTTGTATGTGTGGGTGAGGAGTTTCAAGGTTATTCTTTCGACTGGAAGCCAGTGGAGATCGTGCTGGTGTTGGGTGATATGACTGCGAGGGGGGATGTCGAGGAACAGTCTGGCTGCGGCGTTCTCGACACTGGAGTTTACGAATGAGTTTCTTATTGATTCCGGCGTAGAGCGTGTTGCCGTAGTTCAGTCTGCTGCTGATCAGTGTGTGCGTGACTTTTTTTTATATTCAGTTGGGATCCATCTGAAAGTCTTTCGGAGCACGCGTTGGGTGTTGAAGCAGGTCGAGGATGCAGCGTTTATCTGGCGGTTCATTGTGAGCGATGAGTCTGGTTATGATGCTGAAGTTTTGAGCGTCGTCTGTCTGGGTGGAGGGATTTCCGAGGGCCACCAGGAATCGTTTCATGCAGAGGGGGTGGAGCCAAGGATGAGGACTTTTCTTTTCTGAGTTGAGTTTCTGGCAGCTGTTCTTCATTCAGGTGGCGACAGCTTTCATCCCTTCTTGGAAGTTGTTTGGTGATGTTGGGTTCGTTGGTGAGGAAGATGATCAGCTGGGTGTTGTCGGCGTAAGAGATGATGTTGAGCCCGTGGTTCCTGACGGTGGTTACGAGGGTGGCCATGTACATGTTGAAGAGGGTGGGGCTGAGGGAGGAGCCTTGGGCAATCCGCAGTTGGTCTTTGTCAGTTCCGAGGGGTAGGGAGGGAGTCTAACCCACTGAGTTCTGCTGGTGAGGAGCGAACGTATCCAGGCGAGGGCCTTGCCGCGGATGCTGGCGTCATGGTGTCTGGTGGCTAGGGTGCGGTGGTAGACAGTGTTGAATACAGCCAAGAGGTCCTGGAGGATGAGGGCTGCTGTATCGTCCTAGTTGAGGAGGGAGTGGATGTCGTCTGTGGCGACGAGTAGGGCGGTCTCTGTGCTGTGGTTACTGCGGAATCTGGATTGGGAATCTGGTTTGCTAGCTGGGTGTTGACGGCCTTTTCGATGACCTTCGCTGTGAAGGGAAGCAGGGAGATGGGCCTCAAGTTCTTGAGGTCCGTTGGGTCCACGGAGGGTTTCTTCAGGAGAGGGTTGACTTCGGCGTGTTTACAGTCAGGGAAGGTGGCGGTCTCAAAGGGGCAGTTGATTGTCCGATGTAGTTTGGGTGTGATAGCAGAGGCAGCTCTGTAGATGATGTGGTGTGGGCAGGGGTCTGGTGGTGCTCCGGAGTGGATGCTTTTCATGGTCTTCAAGGTGTCTTCAGTCATGAACGGGATCCATTTGAGGCGGGTCTTTTGGGCGATGTCACATGAGGGGGGGATCTGGAGAAGTGAGGTGGTCTTGGGTGTCGAAGTTGTCATAGATCATCTTAATCGTGTGGTGGAAGAAGGTGCTGAGTCTGTTGCAGCGGTCTTGGGAGGGTGGGATGTCTGTTGCTTCACTGCAAGGTTTGGCAAATTCCTTGATGAAGAAGAGCTCTTTGGTGTTGTGTGCGCTGGTGAGGATTCTGTCTTGGAGGGATTTCTTCCTTGTGGATTTGATGAGTTGGTAGTGTGCGGTGGTGGCTGATTTGTAGGCGGGTTTCCGGGGTTTTGTTCTTCCACGTCTTTTTGAGTCATCTGCAGGAGCGTCTGGATTCTTGGAGTGCAGGGGTGAACCAGCTTCTTTCTTCGTGTTTTCCGGTGGCTTTATTGAGGGGGGAGAGAGCGTCGGCACACTTCGTGATCCATCGGTGGAAGTTCCGTGCTGCGGTGTTTGCGTCTGACGTGTTCGTGGTAGGGTGCTGACGAGGGTTGAGGTGAGCTGGTCTTCGGTGACTTTGTTCCAGCTTCTGTGGGGATGGTGGTGGGCGTGCTTGTGTACGGTGGATTTTTTGAAGGAGAAGTGGATGCAGTGGTGATCTGTCCAGAGGAGTTCTGTGGTGTGGCTGTAGGAGACCCAGTTTCCTCTAGTGAAGACTGGGTCGAGTGTGCGTGGGGGCGGTGGCTAGTTGATTCAGTCATAAGTTGGCGAGGTTCTCTAGGAGGGAGGCAGTGTTTGAGTCATCGTGGTTATCCAGGTGGAATTTTAGGTCTCCGAGTAGGATGTAGTCTGTGGATGCAAGGGTGTGGGGTGCGATGAAGTCAGTGATGGTGTCAGTAAAGGGTGCGCGGGGGCCAGGCGGCCTGTAGATGAGGGTCCCGCAGAGAGTCGTTTTGGGGTTGGTCTGGATCTGGAAGTGGAGGTGCTCCATGAGGTTCGTTGTGTCATCTGGGAGGGTGGTCATGTGGAGGGTGCTTTTGTGAACTAAGGCGATGCTTCCTGGGCGGATGGGGCAGTCCTTATGCAGGATCTTGTATCCGTCGGGAATGGCGGTAGCGATGCCGAGTTAGCGTTGGTCCAGGTTTCCGTGAGGAAGGCGACGTCGGACGAGTAGGTGTTGAGGAGGCCCTAGATGTCTATTGCGTGCTTTTGTAGGGTGTGTACGTTAAGGAGGATGCAGTTGACTGGTTTGTGAGCAGTGATGTCTGGTAGGCTGGGAAATGTTTCTGGGGTACGGAGGTGGGTGAAGGTGTGTCTGCAGTGTAGACAGGAGAAAGGGCAGTGGGTGCTGGTCGGCGTCGAGTGCTGGCAGTTGTTGTGTCCGGGGTTGAGATAGTGGAGGGTGCTCAAGTTGTAGCAGAGGTGGGTCAGAGGACCAGGGGCCCAGCCGCTGGTCCCGGTCGGGGCGCAGACGGGCTTGCCTGTGGGACGGTCGCACATCGGCCGCCATTAAGTATGGATCGGGGGAGGGCAGGTCAGCTGGAAGGCGGGAGCTGGAAGGACACACTGTAAGGGGAAGGGACTGCGGGGGAAAACGAAAGAAGAGGGAAAGGGTGAAAAACGAAGGAGAGAATTAAAAAAAATGGAGAGAGCAAAAGGGCACAAAGAAGAGGCAAGAGAGGCAGAACAGCAGAAGAGCAGAGTGCTCGCCCACTGGACCACCAGGGATGAGGTGTAGGCAGGAGTCTGCGAGTGGAGGAGGGCCTCGAACACCCTGCAAACAGCTCAGGGGCAACACTTAGTTGGGGAGCTGCGAGGGAGGAGAGCAGTCACACCGACCAGATCAGTGGTCTAGCTCTTCTTGCCACGCAGCGATAGCCCTTCAGCGCCTCGCCCACCTCTACCAACACCCGTCCTGCCTGCAGAAGTTGGGGGGTTTGTGAAGCTGTTCTCTGTGACTAGAATGTTGATTAAACTATGGGCAGTTGTAGAGTTGTGCAGGGGTTGGGGCGTTCTTATGATGTTGACCCGCATTTCTCAAAGGCCTATAAAATATTTTCCATGTTCCTGTTCTTGTTCCACTGCCTTTTGTGCATTAAAATCACCCACATATGTTATTTATGCATACATGTGTACTCTTATGTGCATCTACATTAAGTGTGCATGAAGACACATGCATATAAATACACAAGTGCCGTCACGCACACCTGCATACACGTGCGCACACACATTGCATTCTTGGAAACTTTCTAGTGAACAAGTTATTCCAGAATGCCTTTCCCTCTCCCCCCTCCCCCCGCTGCTGTCTGCACTCTTTCATTATTCCAGTGCTTAATTTGTAAAAAAAAAAAGCAAGTGCCAGGGTCCTCCTCAGGAGGCCATTGCAGCTTGCACCGACCACTGCCCCTTCCAGTACTACCAATGACACTATCAACACAGCTACTAACCCTTGCACTGCTATAACTGTGACTATTCAGACTGTTGCAGGCCCCCAAAGCTATAAGAATAGCTTGGGTGGCAGGTATTACTCATTTTTAATGTATATTAAATTTGTAAATCACTGTTGCTGTGCTTGTCTCTAAATCTGACAAACAGCGCAACCATGTGGCAAACAGTCAGAAGTGCCAGTGTTGACAATTAAGTGCTGGTGCCAAACCACCGGCTCAAATTAAGCACTGTTAAATACTCTCAAGATCTGACAAATATTAACCCAATAAGCAAAAACTACACCCCCCCTCCCCCACAAACTTCAGATATCTGCTCCAGAACTTACCCTTCTCCCTGCCCCCTTTCTATCCGGCAGGAGAAGCCAGTGTGAGATGGAGCAGCGCCCTGCAGGACCCTCGAGTGCTGCGCCCCCTGGGGGTGAACGCAGGGCTCGTCCTGCTCTTCATCCTGCAGCACAGCCTGATGGCCAATGAGGCGGTGAAGCGCTGGATGGCACACGGCTTCGGGGTGCTACAGCGGTCAATGTATGTCGCCTGCACTGCCCTCTCACTCCAGGTGAGTGTGCCGAGGTAGGATCCTGCACTACCCTCTTTCTCTCCAGGTGAGTGTGCCGAGGTAGGAGGTACACCTGCACTACCCTCTCCCTCTCTTCCAGTGAATGTACTGCGGTAGGAGGTACACCTGCACTGCCCTCTCCCTCTCTCCCAGTGAGTGTACTGCGGTAGGAGGTACACCTGCACTGCCTCTCCCTCTCTCCCAGTGAGTGTGCTGCGGTAGGAGGTACACCTGCACTGCCCTCTTCCTCCAGGTGAGTGTGCTGAGGTAGGAGGTACACCTGCACTGCCCTCTCCCAGTGAGTGTGCTGAGGTAGGAGGTACACCTGCACTGCCCTCTCCCAGTGAGTGTGCTGAGGTAGGAGGTACACCTGTACTGCCCTCCCTCCAGGTGAGTGCGCTGACGTAGGAGGTACACCTGCACTGCCCTCTCCCTCTCTCCCAGTGAGTGTACTGCGGTAGGAGGTACACCTGCACTGCCCTCTCCCTCCCGGTGAGTGTGCTGCGGTAGAAGGTACACCTGCACTGCCCTCTCTCTCTCCAGGTGATTGTGCTGAGGTAGGAGGTACACCTGCACTGTCCTCTCTCCAGGTGAGTGTACTGCGGTAGGAGGTACACCTGCACTGCCCTCTCCCTCCCGGTGAGTGTGCTGCGGTAGGAGGTACACCTGCACTGCCCTCTCCCTCCCGGTGAGTGTGCTGCGGTAGGAGGTACACCTGCACTGCCCTCTCCCTCTCCAGGTGAGTGAGCTGAGGTAGGAGGTACACAAGTACTGCCATCTCCCTCTCTCCAGGTGAGTGTCCTGAGGTAAGAGGTACACCTGTACTGCCCTCTCCCTCTCTCCAGGTGAGTGTGCTGAGGTAGGAGGTACACCTGTACTGCCCTCTCTCCAGGTGAGTGCTGGGGTAGGAGGTACACCTGTACTGCCCTCTCTCCAGGTGAGTGTGCTGAGGTAGGAGGTACACCTGCACTGCCCTCTCCCTCTCTCCCAGTGAGTGTGCTGAGGTAGGAGGTACACCTGCACTGCCCTCTCTCTCTCCAGGTGAGTGTGCTGAGGTAGGAGGTACACATGCCCTGCCCTCTCCCTCCAGGTGAGTGTGCTGAGGTAGGAGGTACACCTGCACTGCTCTCTCCCTCCAGGTGAGTGTGCTGAGGTAGGAGGTACACCTGCACTGCCCTCTCCCCAGGCGAGTTTGCTGAGGTAGGAGGTACACTTGTACTGCCCTCTCTCTCCAGGTGATTGTGCTGAGGTAGGAGGTAACGATTAGACTTGTGTTTACCAATATCATAATGGAGAACCAAGGCTTAACCTTCAGTGATGCGGAAGTGGATGCCATCTTGGCGGACTCATCCCTCTTTGCAGATCCATCAATAGCACAAACCATCTCGCAAACAACTGAATGGGATAAATTAACAGAACAGAAACGTAATCGCATTAGGACCATTCTGCATGGTACTATTCTAACAGAATACCTGCGCAACAACATGGCTCCAAGAGGCCTACTGGTCACCAATGCACCGAGAATCTTCCTAGCAGACGCTGTCTTCAGAAAAGAATGGGCCCAGATCGCTTGGCATTGTACCCGCGACTGGTTGGTACTGATAATAAAAACTGCTTTAAGATTATCGGAGGCAATCTTGGTGGAGATACAACTTACTGAGACTCATTTTAGAACCACGTTGACTGGCTATAAAAAGAAGCTTGATGAGCTTAACAAAGAGATCAACGAATATAAAGAGAACCTGACCCAAACCAAGGTCCTAAAGTTCCAAAAGATCTTAAGCGTTTTGCCTTCAACAAAGTCTATGCATACGCTGATCCTGAATATACCCCTCCTAACAAGAATATGAACAATTCTGATGTCTCGGAGGATGACGCCTCCACGACTAGTGGTTCAAGTGGAGACAGCTCCAAATCCAGACAAAGGGGTAGGGGTAGAGCCAGGCAACAATATCATCAACAACCATGGCAGCAGTTTTCAGCGCCTATGGGAGGCTATTTTCCTAATCAGTTTCAACTACCACAACATCCTATGATGGGTTGGAACCCGGCCTTCATGCAGATGCCTCCCTTCCCCCAAAATACGTATAGACCGCCTTTTTTTAGAGAGGGGCAGGAGGGGAAGAGGAAGGAACAGAGGGACAAGTCAAGTCCACTGGCAGCAAGAAGACCCTGTAGGGAACAATACACGCAGCAGGACCACGGAACAGGCAGCGGGACCGAGCAACCAGAGAGTCTGGTGACCAATCTCTCTAAAGTGACCCTCACCCCCACCGAAATGACAGTACTTGAGAAGGGTCTTGGTTTTGTCCCCACGGCAAGATTAGATAAGTTCCGCCTCCATTGTGAGTTGTCGGATTTCTTTAGAAAATTGAAACTGAGGGCGTATTTTGATAAAACACAATCCACCGATACACCCCTATACTACGGGCGAAACTGGCCTTAGATTGAAATCCTCCTTCACCCCACCCCCGCACATGGTTCCAGTAGAAATACTGACATTTGAGCAGGCAGTATTTAATGATTTGGAGAAATTTGAAGAGCCAGATACGTTTAAGAATATGAGTGCCAGTGAATATCAGAGTCTCCAGAATCTGCAAAACAACGACGCCATTGTGATCAAGCCTGCAGATAAAGGGGTGGCTTGGTCATCCTTGATAAAACTGATTATGACGCAGAATGCCGACGCCTCCTCTGTGATAGGGGGAATTATACTCCTTTGACATCAGATCCTACAACGTCTCTTAAGTCAGAAATCAGTAATCTTGTTGACCTTGCTAAAGTAACTGGCCATATTACTAAATACGAAGCAGATTTTTCTAACTGTAGGGGATAGTGTTATCCCCTACTTTTATACCTTGCCAAAGACCCATAAGAACATCTTTCCACCTCCAGGTCGCCCGATTGTTTCAGGGATTGGGTCCTTACTCGAACCATTGTCCAAATTTTGCGACTTTTACCTGAAACCTCTGATACAAAAAACCTCTACTTACCTGAAGGACACCAAAACTCTTCTTTCATTTTTGCAGAATGTTTCCATAGATGAAGACTCTACCATCTTGGTCTCTATGGACATAGAAAGCTTGTATACAAGCATTCCCCAAGATGCAACCATTACTGTCCTAGCTAAGGCTTTAACGGAGGCACTGTGGGATTACAATGTCCCACGCCAGTTTATCATTGAATGTGCCACATTAGCATTGAAAAGAAATTTCTTCGAGTACGAGGGAGAGCTCTTTTTACAAACTATAGGAACTTCGATGGGCAGCACTTTTGCCCCAAGTGTGGCCGGTCTGTATGTGTATGACTTCGAGCAAAAATACATTCTGGCCACAGCTAACCCTTTCGCACCTTATATCACATGCTGGAAAAGATACATAGATGATGTCTTTGTCATCTGGCAAGGACCAGAGGGAGTTCTGTTGGATTTTTTCAATTGGGTTAATACCTGTGATGCTAATCTGCGGTTCACCCACACCCATGATAAGAAAGAGATGGTGTTTCTGGATGTGACCATTACAAAAGCAGAAGGAAGGCTTGCCACTAAAACATATTACAAACCAACATCAAAAAACAACCTTCTAGCCTTTACCAGTTTCCATCCAAGAGCCCTGCGGGAAAATCTCCCGTATGGACAATATCTTAGGATCCGGCGGAATTGCAGCAATATCAATGACTATCGTTCCCAAGCCATAGAACTATCAGGTAAACTACGGAGCCGTGGCTACCCTGAACACATCCTCAAGAAAAGTTACAAACGAGCAAGGAATCAGCATCGTGATACATTGCTGGAAGATAACCTCAGGAACAAAGAGGAAATCCCACTGACATGTGTGACGACGTACAGCACAGCCTCAAATGCAGTCACGAAAGCCATTAATAAACATTGGAAGATTCTAGAAACTGGAAATAGGAAATGGAACAAACCCCTTTTCTCTTTCAGAAAGGCGAGGAGCCTTAAGGACTGCCTCGTGAGTGTGCTGAGGTAGGAGGTATACCTGCACTGCCCTCTCCCTCCAGGTGAGTGTGCTGAGGTAGGAGGTACACCTGCACTGTTCTCTCCCTCCAGGTGAGTGTGCTGAGGTAGGAGGTACACCTGCACTGCCACCATAGACCTGATTATCTTCATTTATTTCACTTTAGTGAGCACAGGTATTTGATTCTTTTTAACTTCAGTGGTGCAGTGAAAGGAGGAGCTTAGAAGGCCCTATGAAAAATTACGCCTTATAGCACAGTCACTTCCATCAATCAAACACCATTTGTGAAGTGCAACTCTCACCCCTAGGGGTATCTGGGCGCTGTGTCTGCAAGAGCCAGGTCTTGAGTCTTTTTCTTAAGTCTGCCAGAAAAGGGGTCGTACTGAGCTGGAGGGGGAGGTCGCTCCAGGTCTTGGCAGCGGTGTAGGAGAAGGAGCAGCTGCCGCTGCGGGTGGGGCGTTGCAAGGGGTGTGCACGAGAGTGAGTGAAGAGGAGCGTAGGTGTCTGGCGGGTTCGTGGAAGTTAATTCGATGATTGAGGTAGGCCGGTCCTAGGTCGTGGAGGGCTTTGTAGGTGAGCGTGAGGATCTTGAACTGGCATCTCTTCTGGATGGGGAGCCAGTGGAGGTCTCAGGTGGGGGGCGATGTGGGTTCGTTTGGGGAGGTCCAAGACGACTCTGGCTGCAGCATTCTGTATGGTCTGGAGTCTTCTGAGGAGCTGGGTGGAGATGAGGGCGTTGCAGTAGTCGAGGCGGCTGGTGACGAGGGCCTGAGTGACGGTCTTTCTGATGTTGGTTGGGATCCATCTGAAGATTCTGCGGAAATGTGAAGTGTGGAAGCAGGAGGAGGTGACTGGTGACTTGTCGTTTCATGGTCAGTTGGCTGTTGAGGATGATGCCGAGGTTGTGAGCATGGTCGGTCGGTGTGGGTCAAAGTTCTGCAGGCCACCAGCTGGGGTCCCATGTGGAGGTGTTCTTCCCGAAGATCAGTACTTGAGTTTTGTGGTAGTTTAGTTGGAGGCAGTTGTCTCTCATCCATTTGGCTTCACTGGTTGTGGTATTGCAGAAGTTGGCTTTGGCGTTGTAAGGGGTCCTCGGTAAGCGTGAGGATCAGTTGAGTGTCGTCTGCGTAGGAGATTATGTTGAGTTTGTGGAATCTGACGACATCTGCGAGGGGGTTCCTGTAGTTGTTGAACAGGGTGGGGCTGAGGAATGATCCTTGTAGTACGCCGCATATGACGTCTTTGGGTGCGGAGGTGAAGGGAGGCAGTCGGATACTCTGTGCGCATCCTGTGAGGAAGGAGGTGATCCACGTGAGGGCGTCTCGCTGTATGCCGACGTTGTAGAGTCTGTTGATGAGGGTGTTGTGGGAGACTGTGTCGAATATGAGTGTTCTCAATCTCAATGCCCTGGTTGGCACGGAATCCTGATTGAGAGGCGTCCAGTAGGTGGTTTTGTTCCAGGAATTCGGTGAGCTGCTGGTTGATGGCTTTCTCGAATACTTTGGCCAGGTAGGGGAGCAGGGAGATTAGACTATAATTTTTGAGATCATTGGTGTCGGCAGGGGCTTTCTTTAGGAGGGGTCAGATGTCTGCATGTTTCCATCTGTCCGGGAAGGTTGCTGTGGAGATGAAGCTGTTGAGGATGCTGGTGAGTTAAGTGCCGATTAGGTTTGTCGTGAGGTTGTAGAAGTTGTGGTGGCATGGGTCGGGCGGCTCCACCCGAGTGTGTTCGCCACAGAGCATTACTGCTCACAGTTCTTGGGGCCTGTTCACCATAGAGCACTGCTCACGTTTTCAGCATGTTCACCACAGACTAATGCTCACAGTTCTTCGGGCGTGTTCACCACAGAGCACTACTGCTCACAGGTGTTCAGCAAAGAGCACGGCTCACAGGTGTTAAGTGTGTTCACCATAGAGCACTACTGCTCGCAATTCTTTGGGCCCGTTCACCATAGAGCACTACTGCTCACAGTTGTTCAGGCATGTTCACCACAGAGCACTACTACTGACTCAGTTGCAACTTTGAGCCTCAGGTCCTTGCCTCTGGTGCTGCACGGCAGCAATGCGAAGATCTGGGCTACCAGTTTGCCCCAGCAGACTTCTCAGCTGTTGTGCCCCTGTGCTGTGAACAGGAGGTCAGCCAACTGACCATTGGAGTCTTGACTATGGCTGGGCTCTGGAGACAACTTCTCCACAAGCAGGACAGAGCTGGCACAGTCCCTCTCCTTTGCTAGCCACCAGGTTCAGCAGGCGCAGTCCACACCAGTGCAGCTTCTCTTTGCCAGTTCCACGGTGTCGTGGGGCAGTCCTACTTTGGTTCTTCGTCCAGTCGAGATCTGAGTGCCAGGGCTGCTCTTTTATACTCCTAAATTGCCCTCGGGGTAGGATGCGGTTGGTAGCCAATGGTCTACCAGATTCCCTACTTTCTGATGACCACTCACTGGGAAGTGTGGCATCTGGGTATCCCACGATGCACCATTCGGCCCACTTCCAGTATGGCAGAACCCCTCTCTCGGCATCCAGAGCTCTCTAGCCTAACCCAGAGGTGCTGCCACCAAGGGGGCTATTCTTCCCTAAGAGACGGGTGTAGCAACTGGTTCCCCCTCTCCTGTCCTAAGTGCCATCCGGTCTACCTAGACAATGCAGCAGCCCCTCTCACAAGTGTTTTCCATTTGCCCTTAAAAGGCGGCTTCTTCTTTAAAGCTCGCTTTTTGGGCCATCCCCCATGTGGCTTCCTGTAGGAGGGAGGTAACACCGCCCTCACCAGTGCAGGCTTCTGTTGTCTCCTTTCCTGGGAGTCATGGGCACGTCTCCCCAGGATGGCAGAACGCTGTCTCCGGGACAGACTGCTTGTGCAACCATTTAGGGCACAAGAGATTAAAAGCAAAAAAAGTGTCACATTTGTAAACTTTGCACACTGTAACCTGTTACAAGAATTTTTGACTTGAGAATCAAGTCGGGCTGAATGTAACAAGTTGTTTGACACCTTGGAGTTTCAACTTTGGCCGCACCGTTCAGGAGTTAGCACAGCCGAGGGGTCTGCGTATGTCCCTGTAATCACCAATGGGACCACCAAGTCTTTCAACAGTAACAATTAGTTTCGCGTTTTTACTGCCAGAACATGTGAAATACAGGTACTGCCCGTCAAATATACTGCACCGTGCCTTAAGATTCAATAGGCCTGCCATAGGGGTTCCTTAGACACGTTGCAAGGGAGGCTTGGCTCTGCCATTGCTTTAAATGGCAGAATTGGGTAAGTCATTCAGAACTGCTCTTCCGGTCTGCAAGGGCGGACTGGGAGACTCATTTTACCCACGTGTCACAGAGGGTGGCACAACCAGTGCTGCAATCCCTGGTGTGACTCTCTAACTAACATACCCCGGGTACCCTTACTATCATATACTAGGGACTTCTATGTAAGTTAGCTTGTGCCAGTGGGGTATAGGCCAATTCAACAAACCCAGTTTCGGGTCAGGGCAGTGGCAATGAGGTCTGGTTAGCAAGCTTTAGTGCACTCTGAGGCGAAAAACCAGTAACATCAGTCCAAAAACTTGGGGGAGACCGTACAAAAGAGGCATTTCCTTACACTCTGCTTCTCTCCCTGGTGACCTCAACACATCAGGATCTTTTCTGGAGTCCGACAGCCAGGGCCGGCTTTAGCTCCAGTGAAGCCTGGTGCGACAATCTTTGTTGGCGCCCCTCCCCTTAAATGACCTCCTCCTCGGATTCCCCCCACTACCGCCCTCAAACCATGCCCCTCATCTCTCCATAGCCATTCTCTCATGCATTTCATTTGTTTTATAGCGCTATTTGTACCAGTGTAGGGTGTCTGAGCACTGTACATCACACACACATTATGCAGTGACAATGTAAATTAGTCTGTAGGAAATGTTACATAAAACAATGACGATTACAAGGTGTAGGACTCGCATGTGATCCATACTAGTAGGCGGTATATTTTAACAGCGTTTGGTCTGGAGAAGCACCATTTCAGGATTTAAAACATACCACAGTAAATGGTGTTGGCTTTACTAATAAGCATGTATTTCTACCCAAATAAACCCTTTTTTAGCAACAATAGGATAATGAAAGACTAGATATAATGTTCTAACGTGTATCATGCGGTTTACATGCAGCTCTTTGTTGACCGTTGCAATATTAGGATTGTAACTTATGAACTACAAGTAACAAAAGGACCTCTGACAAAAGCAGTAACCCTCTGAGCTATCTGCATGGGACACATTCTGTGCAGCAGGCATATTAACCATCTGCGCTACTTTATGATGAGCCAAAACTGCCACTAGACACAACTCCAAACTGTCTCCTGCAGGAACACTAATCACCAAAGTTATCTTGATATTTTTTATTGTTGCCTGAAAACTGCTGGACACGCGAGGACCTCTACAGCTGGAGCTTTTAAACCCATAAATTATTTCTAAACACTGCCCATCCTCAAACTCTGAGCCAGGTGCAACTGCACCTTTCACACCACCCTAAACCCTGCCCTGCCTGCATCCCTCATGTACCTATATTTGCAGTTGATGTACACGACCTTCTATAGACTTGTGTTAATGTACACAGTTCAGGTGCTATTTTATCTTGCTTTGCAGTGAATAAATACCACGTATAATGTATTCTCTTCACCTGCACCACAGGTGCTGATGCGCTACTGGCAGCCAGTGCCGGACGGCCCCTACCTGTGGAATGCCTGCACGGAGCCCTGGCACACCTGGCTCTCCCTCCTCTGTTTCGTGCTGCACTTCGTGGCCTGGCTCATTATTTTCAGCATCGTTCTCGTCTTCGATTATGCCGAGCTGATGGGCATCAAACAGGTGGGTATCTGAGGAAGTGGTTGACCATCAAGCAGGAGGGTAGGTTAGGAAGTACGTAAACTTTGGGCAAGTGGGTGAGAGAGGAAGTACGTGAACATCAGGCAGGTGGGTGTGAGTGGTAGTACGTGAATATCAGGCAGATGGGTTTGTGAGGAAGTGTGTGAACTTCAGGCAGGTGTGTGTGTGAGGAAGTGCGTGAACATCAGGCAGGTGTGTTTGAGGAAGTGTGTAAATATCAGACAAGTGTGTGTGAGGAAGTGTGTGAACATCAGGCAAGTGGCTGAGGAAGGAAGTGCGGGAACATCAGGCAAGTGGCTGAGGAAGTACATGAATATCAGGCAGGTGTGTGTGTGTGTGGTAGTACGTGAACATCGGGCAGGTGGGTTTGTGAGGAAGTGCATGAACATCCGGCAGGTGTGTGTGAGGAAGTGCGTGAACATCAGGCAAGTGGGTGAGGGAGGAAGTGTCTGAACATCAGGCAAATGGGTGAGGAAGTACGTGAACATCAGGCAGGTGTGTGTGAGGAAGTAAGTGAACATCAGGCAGGTGGGTTTGTGAGGAAGTGCATGAACATAGGCAGGGTGTGTGTGAGGAAGTGCGTGAACATCAGGCGTGTGTGAGGAAGTGTGTGAACATCAGGCAAGTGGGTGAGGGAGGAAGTGCGTGAACATCAGGCAAGTGGGTGAGCGAGGAAGTGCATGAACATCAGGCAAGTGGGTGAGGAAGTGCGTGAATATCAAACAAGTGGGTGTGTGAGGAAGTATGTGAACAACACAGGTCCGTGTGTGCGGAAGTATGTGAACATCGGGCAGGTGTGTGTGAGGAAGTACATGAACATCAGGCAGGTGTGTGTAAGGAAGTACATGAACATCAGGTGGGTGTGTGCGGAAGTGCTTGAATTTTACACGTGTGTGAGGAAGTCCGTGAACATCAGGCAAGTGGGTGAGGGAGGAAGTGTCTGAACATCAGGCAAATGGGTGAGGAAGTACGTGAACATCAGGCAGGTGTGTGTGAGGAAGTGCGTGAACATCAGGCAGGTGGGTGTGTGAGGAAGTACATGAACATCAGGTGGGTGTGAGGAAGTACATGAACATCCGGCAGGTGTGTATGAGTGGAAGTACGTGAATTTCACACATGTGTGAGGAAGTCCGTGAACATCAGGCAAGTGGGTGAGGAAGTGTCTGAACACCAGGCAAGTGGGTGAGGGAGGAAGTGTCTGAACATCAGGCAAATGGGTGAGGAAGTACGTGAACATCAGGCAAGTGGGTGAGGAAGTGCGTGAATATCAAACAAGTGGGTGTGTGAGGAAGTATGTGAACAACACAGGTCCGTGTGTGCGGAAGTATGTGAACATCAGGCAGGTGTGTGTGAGGAAGTACATGAACATCAGGCAGGTGTGTGTGAGGAAGTACATGAACATCAGGCAGGTGTGTGTGCGGAAGTATGTGAACATCGGGCAGGTGTGTGTGCGGAAGTATGTGAACATCGGGCAGGTGTGTGTGAGGAAGTACATGAACATCAGGCAGGTGTGTGTGAGTGGAAGTACATGAACATCAGGTGGGTGTGTGCGGAAGTGCTTGAATTTCACACGTGTGTGAGGAAGTATGTGAACATCAGGCAAGTGGGTGAGGAAGTGTCCGAACATCAGGCAAATGGGTGAGGAAGTGCATGAACATCAGGCAGGTAGGTTTGTGAGGAAGTGCATGAACATCAGGCAGGGGGTGTGTGAGGAAGTGCATGAACATCGGGCAGGGGGGGGTGCGGAAGTGCGTGAACATCAGGCGTGTGTGTGAGGAAGTGCATGAATATCAGGCAAGTGGGTGAAGGAGGAAGTGCGTGAACATCAGGCAAGTGGGTGAGGGAGGAAGTGCGTGATCAGGCAAGTGGGTGAGGAAGTGCGTGAATATCAAACAAGTGGGTGTGAGGAAGCATGTGAACAACACAGGTCAGTGTGTGAGGATGTACATGAACATCAGGCAGGTGGGTGAGGAAATGTGTGAACATCAGACAGGTGTGTTTGAGTGGAAGTACGTGAACATCCGGCAGAGGTTTGTGTGAGGAAGTGCGTGAACAACAGACAAGTGAGTGAGGAAGGAAGTGCGTGAACATCAGGCAAGTGGGTGAGGAAGGAAGTGCGTGAACATCAGGCAAGTGGGTGAGGAAGTACATGAATATCAGGCAGGTGTGTGAGTGGTAGTACGTGAACATCGGGCAGGTGGGTTTGTGAGGAAGTGCGTGAACATCAGGCAAGTGGCTGAGGAAGGAAGTGCGTGAACATCAGGCAAGTGGGTGAGGAAGTACATGAATATCAGGCAGGTGTGTGAGTGGTAGTACGTGAACATCGGGCAGGTGGGTTTGTGAGGAAGTGCATGAACATCCGGCAGGTGTGTGTGAGGAAGTGCGTGAACATCAGGCAAGGGGGTGAGGAAGTACATGAATATCAGGCAGGTGTGTGAGGAAGTATGTGAACATCAGGCAGGTGGGTGTGAGGAAGTATGTGATCATCAGGCAGGTGGGTGTGTGAGGAAGTAAGTGGACATTGGGCGTGTGTGTGTTGGGAAGTATGTGAACATCAGGCAGGTGGACATGTGAGGAAGTCTGTGAACAGGCAGGTAGGTGTGTGAGGAAGTAAGAACATCAGGCAGGTGGGTGTGAGGAAGTAAGTGAACATCAGGCAGGTGGGTGTGAGGAAGTAAGTGAACATCAAGCAGGTGGGTGTGAGGAAGTACGTGAACATCAGGCAGGTGGGTGTGTGAGGAAGTATGTGAACATCAGGCAGGTGGGTGTGTGAGGAAGTAACTGGACATTGGGCGTGTGTGTGTGGGGAAGTATGTGAACATCAGGCATGTGGACATGTGAGGAAGTCTGTGAACAGGCAGGTAGGTGTGTGAGGAAGTAAGTGAACATCAGGCAGGTGGGTGTGAGGAAGTACGTGAACATCAGGCAGGTGGGTGTGAGGAAGTACGTGAACATCAGGCAGGTGTGTGAGGAAGTATGTGAACATCAGGCAGGTTGGTGTGTGAGGAAGTACGTGAACATCAGGCAGGTGGGTGTGTGAGGAAGTATGTGAACATCAGGCAGGTGGGTGTGAGGAAGTACGTGAACATCTGGCAGGTGGGTGTGAGGAAGTACGTGAACATCTGGCAGGTGGGTGTGTGAGGAAGTACGTGAACATCAGGCAGGTGGGTGTGTGAGGAAGTACGTGAACATCAGGTGGGTGTGTGAGGAAGTACATGAACATCAGGCAGGTGGGTGTGTGAGGAAGTACGTGAACCTCAGGTGGGTGTGAGGAAGTACGTGAACATCGGGCAGGTGGGTGTGAGGAAGTACGTGAACATCGGGCAGGTGGGTGTGAGGAAGTATGTGAACATCGGGCAGGTGGGTGTGAGGAAGTATGTGAACATCGGGTAGGTGGGTGTGAGGAAGTATGTGAACATCGGGCAGGTGTGTGAGAAAGTATGTGAACATCAGGCAGGTGGGTGTGTGAGGAAGTAAGTGGACATTGGGCAAGTTTGTGTGAGGAAGTATGTGAACATCAGGCAGGTGGACATGTGAGGAAGTCTGAACAGGTAGGTTTGTGAGGAAGTACGTGAACATCAGGCAGGTGTGTGAGGAAGTAAGTGAATATCAGGCAGGTGGGTGTGAGGACGTAAGTGAACATCTGGCAGGTGGGTGTGAGGAAGTACGTGAACATCTGGCAGGTGGGTGTGAGGAAGTACGTGAACATCAAGCAGGTGGGTGTGTGAGGAAGTACGTGAACATCGGGCAGGTGGGTGTGAGGAAGTATGTGAACATCGGGCAGGTGGGTGTGAGGAAGTATGTGAACATCGGGCAGGTGGGTGAGAAGTATGTGAGCATTAGGCAGGTGTGTGTGTGAAGTATGTGAGCATTAGGCAGGTGTGTGTGTGAAGTATGTGAACATCAGGCTGGTCTGTGTGTGAAGTATGTGAACATCAGGCTGGTCTGTGTGTGAAGTATGTGAACATCAGGCTGGTGTGTGAGGAAGTAGGTGAACATCAGGCAGGTGGGTGTGAGGAAGTAGGTGAACATCAGGCAGGTGGGTGTGAGGAAGTACGTGAACATCAAGCAGGTGGATGTGTGAGGAAGTACGTGAACATTGGGCAGGTGGGTGTGAGGAAGTATGTGAACATCGGGCAGGTGGGTGTGAGGAAGTATGTGAACATCAGGCAGGTGTGTGAGGAAGTATGTGAACATCAGGCAGGTGTGTGTGTGAAGTATGTGAGCATTAGGCAGGTGTGTGTGTGAAGTATGTGAGCATTAGGCAGGTGTGTGTGTGAAGTATGTGAACATCAGGCTGGTCTGTGTGTGAAGTATGTGAACATCAGGCTGGTCTGTGTGTGAAGTATGTGAACATCAGGCTGGTCTGTGTGTGAAGTATGTGAACATCAGGCTGGTCTGTGTGTGAAGTATGTGAACATCAGGCTGGTGTGTGAGGAAGTATGTGAACATCAGGCAGGTGTATGTGAGGAAGTATGTGAACATCAGGCAGGTGTATGTGAGGAAGTATGTGAACATCAGGCAGGTGTATGTGAGGAAGTATGTGAACATCAGGCAGGTGTATGTGAGGAAGTATGTGAACATCAGGCAGGTGTATGTGAGGAAGTATGTGAACATCAGGCAGGTGTATGTGAGGAAGTATGTGAACATCAGGCAGGTGTGTGTGTGAAGTATGTGAATACCAGGGAGGTGTGTGTGTGTGTGTGAGGAAGTATGTGAACATCCGGCAGGTGCATGAGAGGAAGTATGAACATCAGGCAGGTTTGTGTGAGGAAGTACGTGAGCATCAGGCAGGTGTGTGTGTGTGTGTAGTATGTGAACATCCGGCAGGTGTGTGAGGGGAAGTATGTGAACATCCGGCAGGTGTGTGAGGAAGTATGTGAACATCAGGCAGGTGTGTGTGTGTGTGAAGTATGTGAATACCAGGGAGGTGTGTGTGTGAGGAAGTATGTGATCAGGCAGGTGTGTGGGGGAGGAAGTATGTGAACATCAGGCAGGTGTGTGTGTGACAAAGTACGTGAACTGGCAGGTATGTGTGTGTGAGGAGGTACGTGAACATCGGGTGTGTGTGAGGAAGTACGTGAACATCAGGCAGGTGTGTGGTACTAATACGTAGGCATGATACCAAGATGTGGGGCGCCTCTAGTAACGGGTGGTACTCAGCCATCCCCAACTCTTCACAAGGGGTCATTAGAGGTGGCAGTTAAAGGCCAGGTGAGGGGTGTTTCCAGGTTTGGGGGTGCAGTGACAGCAGAGACAGCCCAGCAGACGGAGACAGGAGTCCCTCAGACATCTAGAGGGTGTTCATTTAGTACGGTCTGTGGATGATTGAGGTGAGGGCTGTGGTGAGCTCCTGGTTGGATATATTTATTCAAAATATGTCGTAGCCAATGGTGCACAGAGCCGCTGAAGCCAAGGGTCTTTGTGCTACAGGTCATGCGGTGTCTGCCCCCTCCTGAGTCTGGCCTCTTTCCTCTCTCTCCCCCTCCTGAGTCTGGCCTCTTTCCTCTCTCTCCCCCTCCCTCCTGAGTCTGGCCTCTTTCCTCTCTCTCCCCCTCCCTCCTGAGTCTGGCCTCTTTCCTCTCTCTCCCCCTCCCTCCTGAGTCTGGCCTCTTTCCTCTCTCTCCCCCTCCCTCCTGAGTCTGGCCTCTTTCCTCTCTCTCCCCCTCCCTCCTGAGTCTGGCCTCTTTCCTCTCTCTCCCCCTCCCTCCTGAGTCTGGCCTCTTTCCTCTCTCTCCCCCTCCCTCCTGAGTCTGGCTTCTTTCCTCTCTCTCCCCCTCCCTCCTGAGTCTGGCCTATTTCCTCTCTCTCCCCCTCCCTCCTGAGTCTGGCCTATTTCCTCTCTCTCCCCCCTCCCTCCTGAGTCTGGCCTCTTTCCTCTCTCTCCCCCGCCCCTCCTCCTGAGTCTGGCCTCTTTCCCCCCCCCTCCTCCTGAGTCTGGCCTCTTTCCTCTCTCTCTCCCCCCCCCCTCCTGAGTCTGGCCTCTTTCCTCTCTCTCTCTCCCCCCCTCCTGAGTCTGGCCTCTTTCCTCTCTCTCTCCCCCCTCCTGAGTCTGGCCTCTTTCCTCTCTTCCCCCCTCCTGAGTCTGGCCTCTTTCCTCTCTTTCCCCCTCCTGAGTCTGGCCTCTTCCCCCCTCCTGAGTCTGGCCTCTTCCCCCCCTCCTGAGTCTGGCCTCTTTCCTCTCTTCCCCCCCTCCTGAGTCTGGCCTCTTTCCTCTCTTCCCCCTCCTGAGTCTGGCCTCTTTCCTCTCTTCCCCCCCTCCTGAGTCTGGCCTCTTTCCTCTCTTCTCCCCCTCCTGAGTCTGGCCTCTTTCCTCTCTCCCCCTCCCTGAGTCTGGCCTCTTTCCTCTCTCCCCCTCCTGAGTCTGGCCTCTTTCCTCTCTCCCCCCTCCTGAGTCTGGCCTCTTTCCTCTCTCCCCCCTCCTGAGTCTGGCCTCTTTCCTCTCTCCCCCCGCCTCCTGAGTCTGGCCTCTTTCCTCTCTCCCCCGCCTCCTGAGTCTGGCCTCTTTCCTCTCTCCCCCGCCTCCTGAGTCTGGCCTCTTTCCTCTCTCCCCCCGCCTCCTGAGTCTGGCCTCTTTCCTCTCTCCCCCCGCCTCCTGAGTCTGGCCTCTTTCCTCTCTCCCCCCCGCCTCCTGAGTCTGGCCTCTTTCCTCTCTCCCCCCCGCCTCCTGAGTCTGGCCTCTTTCCTCTCTCCCCCCCGCCTCCTGAGTCTGGCCTCTTTCCTCTCTCCCCCCGCCTCCTGAGTCTGGCCTCTTTCCTCTCTCCCCCCCGCCTCCTGAGTCTGGCCTCTTTCCTCTCTCCCCCCGCCTCCTGAGTCTGGCCTCTTTCCTCTCTCCCCCCCCGCCTCCTGAGTCTGGCCTCTTTCCTCTCTCCCCCCCCGCCTCCTGAGTCTGGCCTCTTTCCTCTCTCCCCCCCCGCCTCCTGAGTCTGGCCTCTTTCCTCTCTCCCCCCCGCCTCCTGAGTCTGGCCTCTTTCCTCTCTCCCCCCCCGCCTCCTGAGTCTGGCCTCTTTCCTCTCTCCCCCCCTCCTGAGTCTGGCCTCTTTCCTCTCTCTCCCCCCTCCTGAGTCTGGCCTCTTTCCTCTCTCTCCCCCTCCTGAGTCTGGCCTCTTTCCTCTCTCCCCCCCTCCTGAGTCTGGCCTCTTTCCTCTCTCCCCCCTCCTGAGTCTGGCCTCTTTCCTCTCTCCCCCCTCCTGAGTCTGGCCTCTTTCCTCTCTCCCCCCCTCCTGAGTCTGGCCTCTTTCCTCTCTCCCCCTCCTGAGTCTGGCCTCTTTCCTCTCTCCCCCTCCTGAGTCTGGCCTCTTTCCTCTCTCCCCCCTCCTGAGTCTGGCCTCTTTCCTCTCTCCCCCCGCCTCCTGAGTCTGGCCTCTTTCCTCTCTCCCCCCCGCCTCCTGAGTCTGGCCTCTTTCCTCTCTCCCCCCCGCCTCCTGAGTCTGGCCTCTTTCCTCTCTCCCCCCCCGCCTCCTGAGTCTGGCCTCTTTCCTCTCTCCCCCCCGCCTCCTGAGTCTGGCCTCTTTCCTCTCTCTCCCCCCCGCCTCCTGAGTCTGGCCTCTTTCCTCTCTCCCCCCCGCCTCCTGAGTCTGGCCTCTTTCCTCTCTCCCCCCGCCTCCTGAGTCTGGCCTCTTTCCTCTCTCCCCCCCGCCTCCTGAGTCTGGCCTCTTTCCTCTCTCCCCCCGCCTCCTGAGTCTGGCCTCTTTCCTCTCTCCCCCGCCTCCTGAGTCTGGCCTCTTTCCTCTCCCCCCCGCCTCCTGAGTCTGGCCTCTTTCCTCTCCCCCCGCCTCCTGAGTCTGGCCTCTTTCCTCTCTTCCCCCCCGCCTCCTGAGTCTGGCCTCTTTCCTCTCTCCCCCTCCTGAGTCTGGCCTCTTTCCTCTCTCCCCCCCTCCTGAGTCTGGCCTCTTTCCTCTCTCCCCCCCGCCTCCTGAGTCTGGCCTCTTTCCTCTCTCCCCCCCGCCTCCTGAGTCTGGCCTCTTTCCTCTCTCTCCCCCTCCCTCCTGAGTCTGGCCTCTTTCCTCTCTCTCCCCCTCCTGAGTCTGGCCTCTTTCCTCTCTTCCCCCCTCCTGAGTCTGGCCTCTTTCCTCTCTTCCCCCCCTCCTGAGTCTGGCCTCTTTCCTCTCTCTCCCCCTCCTGAGTCTGGCCTCTTTCCTCTCTCCCCCCTCCTGAGTCTGGCCTCTTTCCTCTCTCCCCCCCTCCTGAGTCTGGCCTCTTTCCTCTCTCCCCCTCCTGAGTCTGGCCTCTTTCCTCTCTCCCCCCCTCCTGAGTCTGGCCTCTTTCCTCTCTCCCCCCCTCCTGAGTCTGGCCTCTTTCCTCTCTCCCCCCTCCTGAGTCTGGCCTCTTTCCTCTCCCCCCCGCCTCCTGAGTCTGGCCTCTTTCCTCTCTCCCCCCCGCCTCCTGAGTCTGGCCTCTTTCCTCTCTCCCCCCCCGCCTCCTGAGTCTGGCCTCTTTCCTCTCTCCCCCCGCCTCCTGAGTCTGGCCTCTTTCCTCTCTCCCCCCCCGCCTCCTGAGTCTGGCCTCTTTCCTCTCTCCCCCCCGCCTCCTGAGTCTGGCCTCTTTCCTCTCTCCCCCCCGCCTCCTGAGTCTGGCCTCTTTCCTCTCTCCCCCCCGCCTCCTGAGTCTGGCCTCTTTCCTCTCTCCCCCCCCGCCTCCTGAGTCTGGCCTCTTTCCTCTCTCCCCCCCTCCTGAGTCTGGCCTCTTTCCTCTCTCTCCCCCCCTCCTGAGTCTGGCCTCTTTCCTCTCTCCCCCCCTCCTGAGTCTGGCCTCTTTCCTCTCTCCCCCCTCCTGAGTGGCCTCTTTCCTCTCTCCCCCCTCCTGAGTCTGGCCTCTTTCCTCTCTCCCCCCTCCTGAGTCTGGCCTCTTTCCTCTCTCCCCCCCTCCTGAGTCTGGCCTCTTTCCTCTCTCCCCCCTCCTGAGTCTGGCCTCTTTCCTCTCTCCCCCCTCCTGAGTCTGGCCTCTTTCCTCTCTCCCCCTGAGTCTGGCCTCTTTCCTCTCTCCCCCTGAGTCTGGCCTCTTTCCTCTCTCCCCCTCCTGAGTCTGGCCTCTTTCCTCTCTCTCCCCCCTCCTGAGTCTGGCCTCTTTCCTCTCTCTCCCCCCTCCTGAGTCTGGCCTCTTTCCTCTCTCTTCCCCCCCTCCTGAGTCTGGCCTCTTTCCTCTCTCTTCCCCCCCTCCTGAGTCTGGCCTCTTTCCTCTCTCTTCCCCCCCCCCCTTCCTGAGTCTGGCCTCTTTCCTCTCTCTTCCCCCCTTCCTGAGTCTGGCCTCTTTCCTCTCTCCCCCACCCCCCCCTTCCTGAGTCTGGCCTCTTTCCTCTCTCTTCCCCCCTTCCTGAGTCTGGCCTCTTTCCTCTCTCCCCCACCCCCCCTTCCTGAGTCTGGCCTCTTTCCTCTCTTCCCCACCCCCCCTTCCTGAGTCTGGCCTCTTTCCTCTCTTCCCCCCTCCTGAGTCTGGCCTCTTTCCTCTCTTCCCCCTCCTGAGTCTGGCCTCTTTCCTCTCTCCCCCCGCCTCCTGAGTCTGGCCTCTTTCCTCTCTCCCCCCCGCCTCCTGAGTCTGGCCTCTTTCCTCTCTCCCCCCCGCCTCCTGAGTCTGGCCTCTTTCCTCTCTCCCCCCCGCCTCCTGAGTCTGGCCTCTTTCCTCTCTCTCCCCCCCGCCTCCTGAGTCTGGCCTCTTTCCTCTCTCCCCCCCTCCTGAGTCTGGCCTCTTTCCTCTCTCTCCCCCCCTCCTGAGTCTGGCCTCTTTCCTCTCTCCCCCTCCTGAGTCTGGCCTCTTTCCTCTCTCCCCCCTCCTGAGTCTGGCCTCTTTCCTCTCTCTCCCCCCCTCCTGAGTCTGGCCTCTTTCCTCTCTCTCCCCCTCCTGAGTCTGGCCTCTTTCCTCTCTCTCCCCCCTCCTGAGTCTGGCCTCTTTCCTCTCTCTCCCCCCCCTCCTGAGTCTGGCCTCTTTCCCTCTCTCTCCCCCCCTCCTGAGTCTGGCCTCTTTCCTCTCTCCCCCCCTCCTGAGTCTGGCCTCTTTCCTCTCTCCCCCCCTCCTGAGTCTGGCCTCTTTCCTCTCTCCCCCCTCCTGAGTCTGGCCTCTTTCCTCTCTCCCCCCCTCCTGAGTCTGGCCTCTTTCCTCTCTCCCCCCTCCTGAGTCTGGCCTCTTTCCTCTCTCCCCCCCTCCTGAGTCTGGCCTCTTTCCTCTCTCCCCCCTCCTGAGTCTGGCCTCTTTCCTCTCTCTCCCCCCCCCCTCCTGAGTCTGGCCTCTTTCCTCTCTCTCCCCCCCTCCTGAGTCTGGCCTCTTTCCTCTCTCTTCCCCCCCTCCTGAGTCTGGCCTCTTTCCTCTCTCTTCCCCCCCCCCTGAGTCTGGCCTCTTTCCTCTCTCTTCCCCCCCCTTCCTGAGTCTGGCCTCTTTCCTCTCTCCCCCACCCCCCTTCCTGAGTCTGGCCTCTTTCCTCTCTCCCCCACCCCCCCTTCCTGAGTCTGGCCTCTTTCCTCTCTCCCCACCCCCCCTTCCTGAGTCTGGCCTCTTTCCTCTCTCCCCACCCCCCCCTTCCTGAGTCTGGCCTCTTTCCTCTCTTCCCCCACCCCCCCTTCCTGAGTCTGGCCTCTTTCCTCTCTTCCCCCCTTCCTGAGTCTGGCCTCTTTCCTCTCTCCTCCCCCCCCCTTCCTGAGTCTGGCCTCTTTCCTCTCTTCCCCCACCCCCCTTCTGAGTCTGGCCTCTTTCCTCTACCCCTCCCCCCCCTCCTGAGTCTGGCCTCTTTCCTCTACCCCTCCCCCCTGAGCCTGGCCTCTTTCTCTCCTCTCCCCTCGTGAGCCTGGCCTCTTTCTCTCCTCTCCCCTCGTGAGCCTGGCCTCTCTCTCCTCTCCTGAGCCTGGCCTCTTTCTCTCCTCTCCTGAGCCTGGCCTCTTTCTCTCCTCTCCTGAGCCTGGCCTCTTTCTCTCCTCTCCTGAGCCTGGCCTCTTTCTCTCCCCTCAGGTGTACTACCACTGCCTGGACCTGGGGGACCCCATGGCGCTGAAGTCCCAGCGGGCCGTGCGCCTCTACTCGCACCTGCGGCACCCTGTCTACCTGGAGTTCCTGCTCATCCTGTGGGCGGTGCCCTGCCTGCCCCTGGACCGCCTGCTGCTGGCCGCCCTCCTCACCCTCTACCTGAGCTGCGGCCACGGCCTGGACCAGCAGGACTACAGCTACCTGCGCGCGCAGCTGGACAAGAAGTTCACCATCTTCTGCAGCGAGGAGCTGAGGCGGGGCGGGGGGGACAAGGGGTCCTGAGGGGGGCAGAGAGCCTGGGGCCCCTGCCTAGAGCTTCCTGGGATCGTCTTAACAGGAGGCCTCTTTCCTGCTCGGGCCCTCGGTTCCTTCATTTTATTAGTGAGGGGCTCGGTGCTGGACGAGCCCTGTTCATTAAGGATGAAAGGCCAGCATCTGCCCTACATGCTGAACACCCTCGCCCCTTATACCCCTCCTCACCCCCCTCCGCCAGGCACCTGGTGTCCAGCCTTAACTCGGGACAGCACGCTCGTGTGCACAGTATTTCACAAGACAGCGGTGCCAAGGTTTCCAAACTAAAAGTGCAAACAAACTTGGATTTCACCTTCCGTTTCTGCGACAGGATAAGGGTGGTCAGCCCCAGGTCACTTCCTGCAAGGCCCTGGTAGGTGGGTGGGGGCAGCTGTCTGCCTCCCCGGGCTCTAAATGTGGTTCTGTAGGTGTGACAGGGCGGTAAGAAAGAGATCCTTCATGGACTGTGATTGGTGAAACACCATTCTTTCTGAGTCTGTTTGCGCACAAAGAAACCCTGGCCAATGAGGAGAGGCGGCTTTCACTGACCTCTGGTTTCAGGTCCGCCACTTTTTGTATAAAAAAAGAACGAGAATGTCTTTAAAATCGTGTTTTCTTTTTTTTTTTTTTACTTTGAAAATAATGTTTGGAGATTCAATTTTTTTTCATGGCATCCCCAGGGGTAGTAAACATACTTTATAACTTTGCTTTAAAGGGGTGCACTGCAGCCCTCTGCCCAGGAGACAGAACACATCTTTGATGGGGGGGAGGGGATTATTCGTCTGCCTCCCCGGGGCACCGCCTGGAGCGGTCGGTGCTGTTTCCACCCTTTACTCGGGAGAGCTTTAATTAAAGTTCCTGTCCCCCCGTTATGTTTCGGGGCCGGTGGAGGACGCGGCCAGCATTGGTCATGACAGGATCTGCCTTGTGCATTGCTTACAGGTCACCCCAATATCTGCAGGACACACATCGTGTGGTGACTCCTACATTGTACCCCATGGGGGCCGCCTTGGCCCCTCGCCCCTGAGCTGTATCATCCAATCAGGGCGCGTTTCTCCATCCGCTCTCACTTGTCTCCTGATGGACTGACATCTCTGGTTGACTGATACCCCTGGGCTCAGTTATTGGCACCAGTGAGGTCGCCTTCACTTGGTGTGCCGTAATATTAAAAATGCCCTCACTGCCCGATTCCGCAGCCGTCTTTTCCTAAACTACAAACAATTAACTGCAAGTAAATAAAATTGCCGTCGTTTCGATCGGGTTAAAACCAATGAGACGTCACAGGCGTGAACTTGTCTCTAAATGTTGGCGTCTAGCCGCTCACACCTGCAGTGCTCCCATCACCCGCCTGAGGGCGCCATCGCTTCGTGGAACAATATGCACTGAGCTTAAACTTCACACAACGTCCTGTTTTTTTCTTTTTAAAAAATGCAGATCTTTTTACATAGCTGCAGAGTCCGGAAATAGCAGTGTCATGGAAACATTCTTGCCGCCGATGCACTGACGGAAAGTCCCCGACGCCCCCGCAACTTATATTTTTAAGTTATCACGGGCCGTGAGTGGAGGAAGCTTATGAACATAAAACAAACTTTCTTCTGCTCAAAATTGTCCCTCCTCCTTTCCGTAGTCCACACTGTATAAAGTCCGCATTGTAAAATTTCTGTATTTTTCTATATTATGTAAAAAGAATATACATTTGCAGTGTGTTTTGGGAATACATTTTTATAAAGTTTTATAAAAAAAATTGTACTTTAATTGCGTTTGTGTTTTTCAAATGTGCTGATATTGCGCTGCGAGACCTCGCCCCAAGCGCCTCTTGTCCACCCGCTTCTCTTGGCGCTATGATGCGTGGCATAGCACTTTTTTATTTGTCTCCAAGCCGCTCAGATTGCATCTCTCCTTGTGGTGAGTAGTGACCCAAGCAGCACCCCCCTCTAAGGGACTGGATACAAAAAGAGGGGTGCCTCGGGGGGCGCTCTAGCAGGGGTCATCGTGCCCCGGGGTGGGTTGTGTAGTGACCGGCTGGTCACGTTCTAGTGTTTCCCAAATAATGTGTTTCCACCAGCCACTCCTAGAGAGCTGGCTTCCACGCTCACCCCACACCCACCCATCACTGGTGTCGCAGGTCATGTGACCCTGCTGATAAAAGGGGCTGGGCGCACGTGCCCTGGGCCAGTCCTAGATAGTATACCACTGTGTGTGCGCGGTCATTATTACTGCATGGGGGCCTAGGGCCCCGACCCCTTACATTGGGGATGAGCGGGTTGGACCCGTGCGGGCAGCAGCCCTGAAGGTTGGCATGCAGGAAGTGTAGCCTGTACACAATAAATGATAGAATGCACTCCAATGTACTCCAACTTGTTGAGATGCTCAACAGCGTTTGAGGCGTGCTAGCCTGCTGTGCGCTCCGCCCGTGCGCTAACTGCTGAATGTAAACAAAATGGAGCCACCTCAGGTCCCCAAACAAGCTGCGCAGCCATATGTATACATGAATCAGATAAGTTAAGTCTTTTACCAAATTATCACAATTTAAATGTTTTTTGTCCAAATTTTCTCCATTTTTATTACTCAAATTTTCATCATTCTTCACTTGATTTTACACTATTCCCAAAATCGCCCTTCTGGGCTTTTCATAGTAGCACGAGACAGTCCAAGTTTCCACATGTCACAATATCTTTAAAAGTGCCAATGCATTTCAGGATAATTCACTTCATCAGGGGTATCTAAAATACAAGAACACATCCGCACAATGAGTATAACCTCGACTATACTAACAAACCTAGTTACACCTACACACACTGTGATCATTCCGCTTAATGCATTGTAATGAATATATACTACATGCAAACCGTGTCATGCTTTGGCCCAACAAAAAAGAAACCGAAAAAATCGGTGACCTGCTGACCCCCAATGCAAAAGAATCCTCCTTAAAACAAATGCAACAGTGATCTTGAACCCCATGTTTATGTCCCAAAAGGAAACCTCTGAAACCCACATTTAAACCGTGCTTAAAAACCAACTACAAATACATGTTTACCAATCACACCCCTTCCCTCGGAGAGAACACCCCTTTATCACAATGTCCATACGCTTGCTTATCACACCTTATGTTTGACTGTGTTCGTGACTGAGAGGGGACCAATATAACTCTTTTGGAAGCAGCGCCATGTTTGAATTCCCATCTCTCCTGTCCTCCTTCATTCAACTTCAAAGGAAGCGGCCATTTCAATCGCCACCATTGAAAACGATCGGTGTTTGTCTTCCCTCTGACTAACTCCAATGTGCTCCACCCCTCATGTGTGACAAAAACGAACACCGGACTTTGTGCATGCCACGCACGGCGTGCTGTGAAACGACCTCCCCATTCGCACTACATCTCCCAGAACACCTGCACTGACTGCCCACACAGTGTTCGCGGCTCCTCCGTTCCCAAACCAACTGTGCTCATAGGCCTTACGGCTAGGGCGGTCGACCTCGAATCTGGGGAACTGGGTTCGAGTCTCGGCAATGACGCTGAACATCCTGTGATTCTGGGCAAATCACTTAATCTCCCCGTGCCTAACAAAAATGAATGTGTCCTCGTGTAACGCAACTGGTGCTATGTAAAGCGCTCTGATACCCGATACCGGGTCAAGTTCGCGCTATATAAAACTCCGTAAAAAACATAAATGCAATAAAATGAATGATGCTGAATAAGAATGCATGTGTATAACGCTTCTTCCACGATCGTCAGTCCGCTAAGCATGTATGATTGCATGCAAAGTTGCAACACAGTAGCTAAAATGATAAAAAGTGCAAATCCTTTTGTACTTCCATGATGGTGTTCTCTAAGAAATTCAACTCGTGACCGGAAACACCTCTCCAGTGCTACTGCCATTTCATTTAACTATCAGTTTCATCATATTTTTATCCTCGCTATGTTAGACAGTTCAACGTTCGAAGAGTTGGTGCAACCTATCCGATGGATGGAAAAATGAATTCTATGCACACTGTAAATGGAAGAATGACTCCAATGTACTCCAACTTGTTGAGATGCTCAACGGCGTTTGAGGCGTGCCAGCCTGATGTGCGCTCCACCTATGCGCTAATTGCTGAATGTAAATGAAATGGAGCCATTTCCCTTCATTTTACATTATTTCCAAAGTCGCCCTTCTGGGCTATTCACAGTAGCACGAGACAGTCCAAGAAGTGTAGCCTGTACCTGTGCCGTGGCACCCCTGCCAACAAGCTGCACGAGGTGGGCGAGGAAGATGGTGCCCGCCTGTGTATGACCCTGCAGCAGCTGACTGCCATGAGCCTGCGCCAGCACAGAGCGCGGGGTCCTCAGAGACAAAGGGGATGAGCTGGCTGAGTGCCCTGCCTGTCATTACCCCCATGAGGCCATCGTGGACCAGGTGAAGTGCCTGCCTACCCATTGGGCATGAGCTGAGCCCGAGGGTTTGAATAGCATGAGGCCGGGGCCATCTGAAGAGCCCGCGTGGGGAGGGGAGACTGTCCCAGGTGCCTGCAGTGGGATGGCCCCCCATCCCACAGCTATAATGGGCAGAAAGAAGATGGCGCCGATGAAGCGGGAGAGATGCCTATAAGAGAGAGGAGCGGCATGAGGTGGTGCCCGACAGCAGAGAGACCCACTGGGAGTGTTGGTCGGGAGGTGCAATAGATGTTGCATGTTGGTGGTGCAAGGCCCCCCGTGTCTGCTGTGACTAACCAACGCCTGTGGGTTGTGGAGTCGAGGACTGCTTACCTGAGGTGGTATGTCTGGAGGGGCATGCACCACGCCGTCAAGTGATGAAAGGAAGTGCCACCATGGTGTAGCCCTGAGGTGCAAGGAGTGCGTTCTCAAGGGAAGAGGAGGCCAGCACGAGGTCCAAGGAAAGAGTCGAGTCCTGTCCTAGAGAGGACAGGCCGTGACAAGGGAGGTCTCTGTGAAAAGATCACAGCGAGAGGCCAGGTCAGAGAAGAGTCAGTCCTAGGGGGTAGGACGTGACCAGGAAGGTCCGAGTGAAGTGCTTGTCGCTTGGAGAGGTCTGGTCTGGAGGAAGAGAAGAAGGGAAGAAAAGTGTGACACGAGGCCACAGCACCAATCCAGGTCTGACTCTACCCCAGAGACTGCGAACACTGCCCGGGTGACCAGACCAGGTCTGTCAACTCTACCCCAGAGACAGTGAGCACTGCCCGGAGGACCAGTCCAGGCCTGCCTCTACCCCAGAGACAGTGAGCACTGCCCTGGTGACCAGTCCAGGCCTGACTCTACCCCAGAGACAGTGAGCACTGCCCTGGTGACCAGTCCAGGCCTGACTCTACCCCAGATACTGCAAGCACTGCCCTGGTGACCAGACCAGGCCTGTCCCAGAGACTGGGAGCACTGCCCGGGGACCACCAGGCTTCACCCCAGAGAAGAGACGGGAGCACTGCCCGGGGACCAGTCCAGGCCTGCCTCTACCCCCAGAGACAGTGAGCACTGCCCTAGTGACCAGTCCAGGCCTGACTCTACCCCAGAGACTGCAAGCACTGCCCGGGTGACCAGACCAGACCTGTCCCAGAGACTGGGAGCACTGCCCGGGGACCAGTCCAGGCCTGCCTCTACCCCCAGAGACAGTGAGCACTGCCCTAGTGACCAGTCCAGGCCTGACTCTACCCCAGAGACTGCAAGCACTGCCCGGGTGACCAGACCAGACCTGTCCCAGAGACTGGGAGCACTGCCCGGGGACCAGTCCAGGTCTGACTCACCCCAGAGACTGCGAGCACTGCCCAGGTGACCAGACCAGGCCTGACTCTACCCCAGAGACTGCGAGCACTGCCCGGGTGACCAGTCCAGGTCTGTCATCTCTGCCCCAGAGACTGCAAGCACTGCCTGGGTGACCAGTCCAGGTCTGACTCTACCCCAGAGACTGCGAGCACTGCCCGGGTGACCAGTCCAGGTCTTACTCTACCCCAGAGACTGCGAGCACTGCCCAGGTGACCAGACCAGGCCTGCCATCTCTACCCCAGAGACTGTGAGGCCAGGTCAGAGAAGAGTCAGTCCTAGGGGGTAGGACGTGACCAGGAAGGTCAGAGTGAAGTTCTTGTCGCATGGAGAGGCCTGGTCTGGAGGAAGAGAAGAAGGGAAGAAAAGATGGAAGAGAAGAAAAGTGTGACACGAGGCCACAGCACTAAAGTGTGAAGAAAAAGACGAGAATGGTCTGTAGTAGACAACGGGCACACCACGCAAAGTACACAATAAGAACTGTGAGTGTTATCGCAATCAGGTGCATCCTTAAGAACATCCAAGGAGCACTGGACATCCAGAGAGGAGCCCTGTGCCTACGAAACACCCAGAGGTCAAGGAGGCATATTTGGTGCCGTGGGAGGCTGCCTGCCCAGGAACCAGCGGTGTGCCCCGGTGAGCCTAGCACCCGCTGGTGAGGCAATCTCGACCACTGGACAAACCACCCTTCGGATTGCACGTGAGGCGTGGACGTGGCCCTGTTGGGAGTTCTTCGGTGACCCCTTGGCAATGCCTATGTGAGGTCTGTACAGCCCACGCAGTCCTGTGGCAATCCAGGGGCAAGGGCCTTACGGGATTCCTGTGAGAGGAGAGTCCTGCCAAGAGAGATGTCTGCAGCCGCTCCACGACGGGTATTAGGAAGCAACGAAAGCGCTCATGGAGACTGGGTCACCCCGTAGACTGTTCTGTAGAAGCCTGTGCACCAGGGTCCGGATGGCAGGAGTACACCGACCCTGGAAACAACTACTCTTGAGGCGGAGCGAGTGACTTGAAGGTGGGATTGGTGGCAATTCCTCCATGGGCCTACGGTATGACAGAGATACTGCTCAGGCCACACAGTCCCGTGGAAGCCCGGTGAGGAGGACCGCGGGGGACTCCTGTGAGAGGGGAGTCCTCGTAAGAGAGAGGAATCCTGGTGAGAGAGGGAAGCCGGACGTTGCTCCACCATCGGGCAGCGGGAAGCACTGCGGCATCCGAGGAAGAATCTTCAACAGTCGCTGGTACGTCATCTGTCTTTAGAGGATTGCTAGCCAGGGCGCCTTTGAAGACGTATCCGCAACAGCCTTCACTATTGCTCCATATGCACCATCACAGCGAACATTGTAAATAGACGTCCACGCAGTGAGACCAGGAGGCACAGGACCCACAGTGCCCAGGTAGACTGGAACATCTTGGACTGGTGAGCGAGAAATCCAAACTTCATCTACACTGCCGTTCATGCCCAGAGTAGTCTGGTAAAACGGCGGAGGCGTGCCGTGATGCCTGGTGCTCACAGCTGCACCTGTTCACTTATCCTGTCCTGCCAGCAACCAGAATAGACTCAGTGGAGTTTTATGTTGTCATGTTGGTCTCTTCCACAGGTTGGACTCGTCCCATTTTTAATAACGTTTTGGAGGGATGTAGTGTCCGGCTGCTCACGTTCTAGTGTTCCTAAGTACTGTTTCCACCAGCCACTCCTCGAGGGCTGGCTTGCACGCTCGCCCCACGCCCTTCCATCACAGGTGTCACCGGTCAGGTGACCCTTGGCACAAGTGCCCTAGGCCAGTCCTAGATCGTATACCACTGTGTCTGCGTGGTCATTATAACTGCATGGGGGCCTGGGGCCCGACCCTTGCAGGCGAGCCTCCTCTGGCAGTGATGGGCACAATGAGTGTGGATCTCGTATCTTCTGCAGTGACCCCGGCATTCATACATATAACCTGGGCCACTGGAAATATGCGATTGTGTGGCCGCCAATATTTGAATAATTATAGATTTGCCGCATTTACCATATAACCCATCATCTGCCGCATAATCTGCAGATTTCAACAAAAAAAACTTGTTTCTAGCTCAAAGGGTTCAGAAGTTACTAAAAAATGCAGCAACACATGTTTCCGCGCAGTTGAAGGCCTTTTGCAAAGGTGGACTAGTTGCCTGTTGCCTGTTGCTGTATTGGGGTTTTAAACTGGTACTAATGAGGTGCAACCAATGCCCAGACAGTGTTAACAAATGTAAAAAGTACAAAATAATGAAGTAATACTATTAAAAAATGTGCCGCATCACGTCGCATAATTTGCCCTCTCCTTCCGCATAATTCCGGTGGCCCACCATATAACTCCCTCAGTGACCACGAGAAGCCCGAATGCCCTCCGACAGAACAACCTTGGAAGCAGGGGTACCTGAAAACTTACCACTGCCTGCAGGAGTAAAGCGCACACGAGCAACAATGACGTTGTAAAACCGGTCATTGCGCCATTCCTGGAGAGGGCGGACGGAGTTCTGCTTTCATGTGGTTCTGTTGTCTTCCGCCTGCAGGGGCCAGCGCTGCCAGACACGGGGGGGGGCACTTTAAAAGAGGAGGGTGAAGAGTGACCCCCCCCCGCTGCGTCTGACTAGTTAGTGAAAGCCCAGCAGTGTTTTCACGTGATACAGGGACTCTTGTGACCACTGGGCCCCCTCCTTGCACAGATGGGCAGGAGTGGCTGGTGCCACCCTCCACCCCCCCTCCGGTGTTGGTACTCCCAAGGATGACGTGTATCTGCTCTGACCCGCTGTGGGCGGAGCACACCACCAGTGCATCCTATGAGCTGTACTCCCCTGCAGTGCTCGGGGGGGCGGTGGAGAGCAGGCCTGGGCAGTTCCTGTGCCCGTCAAATCTTGCACGAGTTCTGCAGCTGGGCTTTGCACACACTTCCTCCCTGAGCGCACTTTTTCGAATCCTTTTCGGACCGGTTCCACCACAACAGGTCCAGAGGGAACCGCGAAGCAAGTGTGAGCTGCCATGAGAGACGGTTTGTGGCAGAGACAGCCCCGCCAGTGTGTGAGCACTGCCCGAGGGACCAGTCCAGGTCTGACTCTACCCCAGAGACTGCAAGCACTGCCCAGGTGACCAGTCCAGGCCTCACTCTACCCCAGAGACTGCGAGCACTGCCCTGGTGACCAGTCCAGGCCTGACTCTACCCCAGAGACTGCAAGTCCTGCCCGGGTGACCAGTTCAGGCCTCCCTCTACCCCAGAGACTGCGAGCACTGCCCAGGGGACCAATCCAGGTCTGACTCTACCCCAGAGACTGCGAGTCCTGCCCGGGTGACCAGTCCAGGCCTGACTCTACCCCAGAGACTGCGAGCACTGCCCAGGGGACCAGTCCAGGTCTGACTCTACCCCAGAGACTGCGAGCACTGCCCAGGTGACCAGTCCAGGTCTGACTCTACCCCAGAGACAGGAGCACTGCCCTGGTGACCAGTCCAGGTCTGACTCTACCTCAGAGACTGCGAGCACTGCCCGGGTGACCAGTCCAGGTCTGACTCTACCCCAGAGACAGTGAGCACTGCCCGGGTGACCAGTCCAGGCCTGTCAGCTCTGCCCCAGAGACTGCGAGCACTGCCCGGGTGACCAGTCCAGGTCTGCCTCTACCCCAGAGACAGTGAGCACTGCCCTGGTGACCAGTCCAGGCCTGACTACCCCAGAGACTGCAAGCACTGCCCGGGTGACCAGACCAGGCCTGTCCCAGAGACTGGGAGCACTGCCCGGGGACCAGTCCAGGTCTGACTCTACCCCAGAGACTGCGAGCACTGCCCGGGTGACCAGTCCAGGTCTGTCATCTCTGCCCCAGAGACTGGGAGCACTGCCCGGGGACCAGTCCAGGTCTGACTCTACCCCAGAGACTGCGAGCACTGCCCGGGTGACCAGTCCAGGTCTGTCATCTCTGCCCCAGAGACTGCGAGCACTGCCCGGGTGACCAGTCCAGGTCTGACTCTACCCCAGAGACTGTGAGCACTGCCCGGGTGACCAGTCCAGGTGACCAGTCCAGGTCTGACTCTACCCCAGAGACTGCGAGCACTGCCCAGGTGACCAGACCAGGCCTGTCCCAGAGACTGCAAGCACTGCCCGGGTGACCAGTCCAGGCCTGACTCTACCCTAGAGACTGCGAGCACTGCCCAGGTGACCAGACCAGGTCTGACTCTACCCCAGAGACTGCGAGCACTGCCCGGGTGACCTGACCAAGCCTGTCCCAGAGAATGCGAGCACTGCCCGGGTGACCAGTCCAGGCCTGACTCTACCCCAGAGACTGTAAGCACTGCCCAGGGGACCAGTCCAGGTCTGTCATCTCTGCCCCAGAGACTGCAAGCACTGCCCGGGTGACCAGTCCAGGTCTGACTCTACCTCAGAGACAGTGAGCACTGCCCTGGTGACCAGTCCAGGTCTGACTCTACCCCTGAGACTGCGTGCACTGCCCGGGGGACCAGACCAGGCCCGCCTGTCATCGCTGCCTCAGAGACTGTAAGCACTGCCCGGATGACCAGTCCAGGTTTGTCTGTCATCTCTACCCCAGAGACTGCGAGCACTGCCCTGGTGACCAATCCAGGCCTGACTCTACCCCAGAGACAGTGAGCACTGCCCGGGTGACCAGTCCAGGTCTGCCAGGTTAGCCCAGTACCTAGTGTAGTGACCTGCTGAGGCTGACCAGCGAAAGGTCAGTGAGGATGACCAGTGAGGGGTCAGAGAAGATGACCTGCGAGAGGTCAGAGAAGATGACCTGCGAGAGGTCAGAGAAGATGACCTGCGGGAGGTCAGAGAAGATGACCTGCGAGAGGTCAGAGAAGATGACCTGCGAGAGGTCAGAGAAGGTGGCCTGCGAGAGGTCAGAGAAGGTGGCCTGCCAGAGGTCAGAGAAGGTGGCCTGCCAGAGGTCAGAGAAGGTGGCCTGCCAGAGGTCAGAGAAGGTGGCCTGCCAGAGGTCAGAGAAGGTGGCCTGCCAGAGGTCAGAGAAGGTGGCCTGCGAGAGGTCAGAGAAGACGGCCTGCGAGAGGTCTGAGAGGGTGACCAGCGAGGGGTCAGAGAAGATGTCCTGCAAGAGGTCAGAGAAGATGTCCTGCAAGAGGTCAGAGAAGATGTCCTGCAAGAGGTCAGAGAAGACTGCCTGCAAGAGGTCTGAGAAGGTGACCTGCGAGAGGTCTGAGAAGATTGACCTGAAGTCAAAGGATGAAGACCTAGGAGAGGTCGTGAAAGGTAGAAGGTACCGACGAGTGGTCTGGACACTGAAAGAGGAGAAATCATTGTCCTAGGGGTAGGACATGGCCAGGGAGTCCCGTGTGAAGTGCACGTCACATGGACAGACTGGGTCAGAGAAGAGAAGACAAGCAAGACCAGATGGGACCAGACAGCGTCGCGAAGTGAAAGAACAAGGAAAAGGAAATAGTGTGGCATGAGGCCACCGCAGAAGAAGTCCAAAGGAAGAAGAGAAGAGAAAGAAGAAGAGAAAAGAAAGAAGAGCGAAGTGTGTGATTAGACATCTGGCACACCACAAGGTACAGAAGACAACTGAGTGCAAGGACATCGGGAGCGAAGCACAGTACCCAGGTAACATCGGTGGCACCATGAGAGGCTGGCTGTCCAGAAGTCTTCGGTTACACCAAGAAAACCTGCCGCCTGCAAATGTGAGCAACCTGGACCATTTGTGACATCCACCTTTGGGGTCGCACGGGAGACTGGACTGTGGTCCTGCTCGGAGGTCCTGAGTGACCTTGGAGTTGAGGTCTAGAAGAGGATCCGACCACGCCACACCAGACTGTGGCGATCCAGGGGCAAGGGCCTCGGGGATTACCGGTGAGAGCGGGGTCCTGACACGAGAGATGAGTCTACAGCAGCTCCCCCGCAGGTCCCAGGAAGACGAAGATCTGGTGTCGTAAGCTGGTTCTTCCAAAGACCATCCTGTCAATGTCAGTGCACCAGAGTCTGGACGGCAGGAGTAATCCTATCAGGAAACAACTGCTCTCCAGGTGGAGCGAGGGACTTGAAGGTGGGACTCGTAGAGCTTCCTCCACGAACCTAGAGGGTGGCGTTGGAGTGACACGACTAAGTACACCCAGTCCAGTGGAAGCCTGGTGAATAGGGCCTCCAGGACAGCTCATGAGAGGGGAACACCCGGGAGAGGGGCATCCTGGTGAGAGAAGGATGTCTGTAACTATTCCACCACTCAGCAGCTGCAAGCGCGGTTGCCTCGGTGATGATTAAACAACAACCAAGATGTCATCCGTCGTTGGAGGTTTGATGTTCGTGGAGCCAGGACGAATTTTGTGAAAACGTAACACCTGCCAGATTTACGATCACTCCAACTGCACCGTCACAGAGAACTGTATATATAGAGACTTTCAGTGCCAAATTCAACGCCTTGAGTCCAGGGAGGACCGGACCCACAGTTCACCACTGAACTGTGCCCAATAGAACTGGTGCTCCTAGCTGCAGTTGTACCATCGCCCTGTTCAGAAAGCAGCTGAATAGACTCAGTGGAAGTTTTCTATTTGTTTTTTTTATTCTCCCCAGGTTGGACTTTGTTGTCCCAGTCTTAATAAACTTTGGGAGGAATGTAGTGACCTGCTGGTCACTGTTATAGTCTTTCCTTGTACCAGCCACTCTCCGAGGGATGGCTTACACTCTACCCCCACGCATCTAACACAGGTGTCCCTGGACGTGTGACCCTGATAATAAAAAGGGTCCGGACGCACGTGCCCTGGGCCAATTCCACCAACTACATTCCAGTGTCTGTGTCGTGATTCTTAATGCATGGGGGCCTAGGGCCCCAGTACAGCTGCCCTGGCGCAGAGGCCAGGGCAGCTGACTCTGGAGCACGGGGCTCACGGTTCGATTCCCAGTGCCGGCAGCAGCTCAGCTCGGCACTCTGTGACCCTGGGCAATCGCTCGCTTAATCTCCCCGACAGCCCCCAGCGCCTTGAGACCCTCGAGTGTGATTAGTTCCCGCTTTACAAATACCGGGTTATTATTATATTACATTGCACCTAGCTCAGAGACCCCAGTACCTCGGCAGCACATGAGCTTTAGGACTCCCTGTCTATCAAGTAGCCCAACCAACACTCTGGAGCAGAGAATGCCACAAAAGCCCATGAGCAGCCCACGGTTATAGTTTGCTGGGCTTTTGGCCCAAAATGTGGCAGTAGCTAAACCTACTGAGCTATCTAGAGCTCATCTCTGGCCGCTGTGGTAGACCTGGCTGACACTTGTCTGTCTCCCAGTGAACATAGGGAGTGAGCATTGAAGACCTCATCACTTCCGATTGGACCCACAGGGCACCACTGCCCACCGGGTGCTAATTCAGTGGATGTAAGTAGTGCTTGAGGGCATAGCTCGGCGCTAGGCGCTGTGTTTTTATATAGTGTCTAATTTGAATTGTTTTACTCTGTTAGACGTTGAGCTCAGAGAACCTTCACAAATTACAGCTTCTAGTAATCTTTTGTTGTATTAAAGAAGGGGGTCCCTTTTCCAATTAGTGCAACTGGCGGGACATCTGTGTTTGTCACTTGTCAGTGGTGTAGCAAAGGAACAGTGGGCCTAATGCAAGTAAGGAACGCGGGGCCCCGATGCAGCGAGAGGTGGGGTGCAGCGGGCCCTAATGCAAGAAATTAACGCTGGCCCCATGCAGCGAGAGGTGAGGTGCAGTGGGTCCTAATGCAAGAAAGGAACGTGGGCCCCCATGCAGCGAGAGGTTGGGTGCAGTGGGCCCTAATGCAAGAAAGGAACGTGGGCCCCCATGCAGCGAGAGGTGGGGTGCAGTGGGCCCTAATGCAAGAAAGGAACGTGGGCCCCCATGCAGCGAGAGGTGGGGTGCAGTGGGCCCTAATGCAAGAAAGGAACGTGGGCCCCCATGCAGCGAGAGGTGGGGTGCAGTGGGCCCTAATGCAAGAAAGGAATGCGGGCCCCCATGCAGCGAGAAGTGGGGTGCAGTGGGCCATAATGCAAGAAAGGACCGCGGGCCTTCATGCAGCGAGAGGTGGGGTGCAGTGGGCCCTAATGCAAGAAAGGAACGTGGGCCCCCATGCAGCGAGAGGTGGGGTGCAGTGGGCCCTAATGCAAGAAAGGAACGCGGGCCCGCATGCAGCGAGAGGTGAGGTGCAGTGGGCCCTAATGCAAGAAAGGAACGTGGGCCCCCATGCAGCGAGAGGTGGGGTGCAGTGGGCCCTAATGCAAGAAAGGAATGTGGACCCCCATGCAGCGAGAGGTGGGGTGCAGTAGCGCAACAACAGTCTTGTTTTGTAGTGCAGCGATAGTCCTGTTCTGTTGCACAGTGATGGTGGTGTTCAGTAGTGCAACAATGGCTATGTTCTGTAGCGCAGCGATAGTTATGTTCTGTAGCACAATGACAGTCGTGTTCTGTTACAAGGTAAAGGTTGTGTTCTATAGCACAGCGACGGTCATGTTCTGTAGCCCAGTGATGGTAGTGTTCAGTAGCGCAGCGACGGTCATGTTCAGTAGCGCAGTGACGGTCATGTTCAGTAGCGCAGTAATGGTAGAGTTCAGTAGCGCCGCGAGGGTCATGTTCAGTAGCGCAGTGAAGGTCGAGTTTTATTGTGGAGTGACGGTTCTGTTCAGTAGTGCAATGACAGCCGTGTTCTGTATTACAGCGGCTGTCGTGTTCTGTTGCACGGTGACAGTTGTGTTCAGTAGCGCGACAGATGTGTTCTGCTGTGCAGTGACAGTCGTGGTCAGTAGCGCAATGCCGGTTATGTTCCGTAGCGCAACGACAGTCGTGTTCAGTAGCGCAGCGACAGTCATGTACTGTTGCACAGTGATGGTAGTGTTCAGTAGTGCAACAATGGCTTTGTCAATAGCACGATGACAGTAGTGTTCTGTAGTGCAGCGACAGTCATGTTCTGTTGCACAATGATGGTGGTGTTCAGTAGTGCAACGACGGCTGTGTTCTATAGTGCAGTGATGGTTGTGTTCTGTAGCACAACGACAGTCGTGTTCTGTCACAAGGTAAAGGTTGTGTTCTATACCACAGCGCCGGTCGTGTTCTGTAGCCCAGTGACGGTAGTGTTCAGTAGAGCAGTGACGGTCATGTTCTGTTGCACAGTGATGGTGGTGTTCAGTAGTGCAACGACACTCGTGCTCAGTAGCGCAACAACGGTCTTGTTCTGTAGTGCAGCGATAGTCATGTTCTGTTGCACAGTGATGGTAGTGTTCAGTAGTGCAACAATGGCTGTGTTCAGTAGCACAGCGACGGTCGTGTTCTATAGCGCAGTGAAAGTAGTGCTCAGTAGCACAGCGACGGTCATGTTCAGTAGCGCAGTGACGGTCATGTTCAGTAGCGCAGTGACGGTCATGTTCAGTAGCGCAGTGACGGTCATGTTCAGTAGCGCAGTGACGGTCGTGTTCAGTAGCCCAGTGACAGTAGTGTTCAGTAGCGCAACGACGGTCGTGTTCAGTAGCGCAACGACGGTCGTGTTCAGTAGCACAACGAGGGTCCAGTTCTATTGTGCAGTGACGGTTGTGTTCAGTAGCGCAATGACAGCCGTGTTCTGTAGTACAGCGACTGTCGTGTTCTGTTGCACGGTGACGGTTGTGTTCAGTAGCGCGACAGTCGTGTTCTGTTGTGCAGTGACAGTCGTGTTTAATAGCACAATGCCGGTTGTGTTCCGTAGCGAAACGACAGTCGTGTTCAGTAGCACAGCAACAGTCATGTTCTGTTGCACAGTGATGGGTGTTCAGTAGTGCAACGATGGCGTTGTTCAGTAGAACAATGACAGTAGTGTTCTGTAGTGCAGCAACAGTCATGTTCTGTTGCACAGTGATGGTAGTGTTCAGTAGTGCAATGACGGCTGTGTTCAGTAGCGCAGCAACAGTCATGTTCTGTTGCACAGGGATGGTAGTGTTCAGTAGTGCAATGACAGTTGTGCTCAGTAGCGCAACAACGGTCTTGTTCTGCAGTGCAGCGATAGTCAAGTTCTGTTGCACAGTGATGGTAGTGCAACAATGACTGTGTTCAGTAGCACAATGGCAGTAGTGTTCTGTAGCGCAGCAACAGTCATGTTCTGTTGCACAGTGATGGTGGTGTTCTAGTAGTGCAACGACGGCTGTGTTCTTTAGCACAGCGATGGTTGTGTTCTGTAGCACAATGACACTCGTGTTCTGTTACAAAGTAAAGGTTGTGTTCTATAGCACAGCGACGGTCGAGTTCTGTAGCGCAGTGACGGTAGTGTTCAGTAGCGCAGCGACGGTCATGTTCTGTAGCGCAGTGACGGTCATGTTCAGTAGCGCAGTGATGGTAGTGTTCAGTAGTGCAGCAACAGTCATGTTCTGTAGTGCAGCGACGGTCAGGATCTGTAGCGCCGTGACGGTCCTGTTCAGTAGCGCAGCGAGGGTCGTGTTCAGTAGTGAGGGTCGAGTTCTATTGTGCAGTGACAGCTGTGTTCAGTAGTGCAATGACAGCCATGTTCTGTAGCAGAGCGACTGTCGTGTTCTGTTGCACTGTGATGGTTGTGTTCACAGTAGCGCAACAGTCGTGTTCTGTTCTGCAGTTATAGTCGTGTTCAGTAGCGCAATGCCGGTTGTGTTCTGTAGCGCAACGACATTCGTGTTCAGTAGCACAGCGACAGTCATGTTCTGTTGCACAGTGATGGTAGTGTTCAGTAGTGCGACAATGGCTGTGTTCAGAAGCACAATGACAGTAGTGTTCTGTAGCGCAGCGACAGTCATGTTCTGTTGCACATTGATGGTGGTGTTCAGTAGTCCAACGACGGCTGTGTTCTGAAGCGCAGCAACGGTCTTATTCTATAGCGCGGTGACGGTAGTTTTCAGTAGCGCAGCGATGGTCATGTTCAGTAGCGCAGTGACGGTAGTGTTCAGTAGCACAACGACGGTCGTGTTCAGTAGGGCAGCGAGGGTCGAGTTCTATTGTACTGTGACGGTTGTGTCAGTAGTGCAATGACAGCCGTGTTCTGTAGCACAGCGACTGTTGTGTTCTGTTGCATGGTGACAGTTGTGTTCAGTAGCGTGACAGTCGTGTTCTGTTGTGCAGTGACAGTTGTGTTCAGTAGCGCAATGCCGGTTGTGTTCCATAGTGCAACGACAGTCGTGTTCAGTAGTGCAGCAACAGTCATGTTCTGTTGCAGAGTGATGGTAGTGTTCAGTAGTGCAACGACAGTCGTGCAACGACGGTCTTGTTCTGTAGCGCAGCGACAATCATGTTCTGTTGCACAGTGATGGTAGTGAGCTGTAGTTCAGCGATGGCTGTGTTCAGTAGCACAATGACATCAGTGTTCTGTAGCACAGTGACAGTCATGTTCTGTTGCAGTGATGGTAGTGTTCAGTAGTGCAACGATGGCTGTGTTCTGTAGCGCAGCGATGGTTGTGTTCTGTAGCACAACGACAGTCGTGTTCTGTTACAAGGTAAAGGTTGTGTTCTATACAGTGCTTAATTTTTAAAATAATTAGTGCCAGGAGGCCACTGCGGCTTGCACCACCCATTGCCCGTCATCGCTGCCAATGATGGTACCAAAACAACGCTCTCGCCTGCAAGTGCGACAGTTCAGATTATTCCAGGTCCCCAAAACTTATGGAATTGCTGGGGAGGTGGGTATTAGTATATTTTATTGTATTCATAAACAACCATTGTTCTGCTCATCTCTAAATTAGATGAGCAGCGCCACCATGTGGCAAACTGTCATAGGTGTGGACAATTAAGTTCCGGTGTCAAGCACCGGAAACCAATTAAGTGCTGGTGCCGAGCACCGGAAACCACCGGCTCAAATTAAGTACTGGTTCTATAGCACAGCAACGGTCGTGTTCAGAAGCGCAGTGACGGTCGTGTTCAGAAGCGCAGCGACGGTCGTGTTCAGTAGCGCAGTGACAGTAGTGTTCAGTAGCGTTCAGTAGCGTAGTGACAGTCGTGTTCAGTAACGCAGTGACAGTAGTGTTCAGTAGCGTAGCGACAGTCGTGTTCAGTAGCGCAGCAATGGTTGTGTTCTGTAGCGCAGTGACGGTCGTGTTCAGTAGCGCAGCGAGGGTCGTGTTCAGTAGCACAGTGACAATAGTGTTCAGTAGCGTAGCGACGGTCGTGTTCAGAAGCGCAGTAACAGTAGTGTTCAGTAGCGCAGCGACGGTCGTTTTCTGTAGCGCAGCGACGGTCGTGTTCTGTAGCGCAGCAACGGTCGTGTTCAGTAGAGCAGCAACGGTCGTGTTCTGTAGCGCAGCAAAGGTCGTGTTCTGTAGCGCAGCAAAGGTCGTGTTCTGTAGCGCAGCGACGGTCGTGTTCAGTAGCGCAGCGACGGTCGTGTTCAGTAGCGCAGCGACGGTCGTGTTCAGTAGCGCAGCGACGGTCGTGTTCAGTAGCGCAGCGACGGTCGTGTTCAGTAGCGCAGCGACGGTCGTGTTCTGTAGCGCAGCGACGGTCGTGTTCTGTAGCGCAGCGACGGTCGTGTTCTGTAGCGCAGCGACGGTCGTGTTCAGTAGCGCAGCGACGGTCGTGTTCAGTAGCGCAGCGATGGTCGTGTTCAGTAGCGCAGCGATGGTCGTGTTCAGTAGCGCAGCGACGGTCGTGTTCAGTAGCGCAGCGACGGTCGTGTTCAGTAGCGCAGCGACGTTTGTGTTCAGTAGCGCAGCGACGGTCGTGTTCAGTAGCGCAGCGACGGTCGTGTTCAGTAGCGCAGCGACGGTCGAGTTCTGTAGCGCAGCGACGGTCGTGTTCAGTAGCGCAGCGACGGTAGTGTTCTGTTGCGCAACGATGGTTGTGAGAAGTTGGCCTGGTATATACTGTCCACTAATTAAAGTGGGCACCTTGCACCAGTTCAAACGACCCTTATTGATGATTAGGTTAAAGACGACCTTTATTGAAAGCTATCCTAGTGGTAGCTGTGGAGAGCAGCCTTCAGGCTAAGTCTTGAAGGAATGTAAAGCAGCTTGTTTTACCAGTATATAACCTCTTGAGTGACCAAATGAAAGGAGAACCACACCAGGTATATATAAAATATATGTATTTATTACTAAACACTCTCTACTAACCTCTTTATGAGATTAGAGAACAAGGCACATAATATTACAGTACTAGAACAACAGTAAATAGCACAATACACAGTGGGCTCCAGGGGGAGACCAAACCATATATTAAGAAAGTGGTATAACAACCACGACTTGACTAGACACAGTGCCTAGAGCACGTAGAATCGCTGGGACCCCAAGGAACCACCCAAGGTAGTGACACAGGGGACCCACGGAGGACGGGTGCAGTGTGGGAACACAGACGCGAGCTCCGTACAACTCTAAGGGAAAGTCGCGGTTGGAATTTTAAAGTTTAAGGACACTTAGGAGAGGACTTCAAGCAAACCCAGCTAAACATAGAAGGTTCTAAGGCCAGCACCCTTGAGAGTACCGAGGTACCCGTGTTACCTATCCCAGAGGAGCCGGGTGGATAGGGGTCAAGTGGTGTCGGAAACTCTCGTCGTTTTCAGTGGCGTGATGCGAGAAAGTACTGCTGCCGTGGAGAACAAAAGTGTCCGGTGTGATCCAAGCCTGGATCGGAGATGTGAAGAACCTGAAAGCAGAGGGGACAAAGTCTGGGTCACTTCACGTGACCAAGAGCGGAGCAATCGAATGCCCACCGATGTTGGGTGCTTCAGGTGCGAAGAGGTGAAGCTTGACTCTGCAGCCCCGGGGACCAGGAGACGTCGACGACAACCAGATTCCGCAGGCGAGCTGTCCCACGAAGGATGTCGAGTGCTGGGGGGTCAGTTTCCGGATTGGAGACCAACAAGCCTTGGCAACTGCACCCCGCGCGGTCAGAGAAAAGATGCTTCTGTGAGGACCAGCAAGGTCCTGGGGACTCCCCAAGCGATGGAGAGTCAGGGCACGTCTGGAGCAACCAGGGAATCCCACTGAAAGTTAAAGTTGCCTTCTCAGGGACCCACCGGTCAACAGACCAGGGATCGTGAAGGGACCTCGAGAGGAATCACTCAATACCAGCCCACGGAACACTCGTGGAGTGTAGGCCAGTAATATTCAGTGGAAACACAGCTCGGGGCTTGGACTACAAGTAGCCGAAAGCACAGCCTCAGGGATTGCCTAAAAGCATATGCTGCTGCAAATGTGCACGGTGTCCAGGGGTTCGGGTTGCATGGTCCCCACGAGGGCTGCGGGTCTCAGGTTTGCTGAGAGCACTAGTCTGCCTCGGGGAAGCTTGGGCACCCACCTCCTGTGTTGCAAAATCTTCGGAGTCCGTCGGGAGCTGCGTAGATGCAAACCAGTCAGATGCGTTGAGGTGCCTGCGTTGCAGGGGAGTAACTCCTTTACTCCAAGGGAGATTCTTCAGTCATCCAGCAAAGCGCAGATCATCGAAGGTTACTTGGTTTTTGTAGCAGAGTTTAGTCCAGGTAATATCTAAAGTCCTGTAGTCAGGGTTCCTACTTTATACCCAAGGAAGGGGTGGGACAAACTCTGGGGACCCACCTATGGGAGGGTCAAGACAGAGGGGTGGCTACACCCATGTCCTTTGTCCAGTTTCGCGCCAGAGCAGGGGCTGGTAGCCCCTGCAACCGGTTTGAGCTGGACTATGAACAGGGACACCAAATGTGCCCCCAGTGCAGACATCAAAGCACTCTGAGAGTGCACCCACCCAGCCCCAATACACTAAAGCCTGTCTGGGTGGTGGTCACACCTCCCTGTGACAGGAAACCTATTGTCAAGCCTTCCCCTGCCGGAGTTTCGTCCAGCAGCAGGAGGGCAGACTCTTGTCTGTGGCTGGCAGCATCCATTTTGTGATGCCAGGGCTCTGTGAAGCTGGTACCGGGTGTACCGGTGCTATCATATTTCTCCCTCTAGGAGGGAGGAATCATACACTCCCACACCAGTTACTGGTGTGGAGGTATGATTCCAAGGTGTTTGACACCAAACACGACATAATTCCTTGCAGCCATTTTAAAGTTAGCATTTACCGCGAGGTTATAATGCACTTAAGAGTATATGGTTGGCTGCAACACAAACAACCCCGGAATAGTGGTTCCGAAGGCTGCAGAGGGGCTCTGCTCATGCATGGTCACCCTCTCACATAAAACCCAGCACCCTGCCTTCAGGATTGATAAGGCCTTCCATAGGGGTGACTGATAGGTTTATATGTGCAGTGATTAGGATAGATATAGTGAACCTATATCTAAGTAAGGGGTGCATGCACCACCTTACACAGGCTGCAGTAGCAGACCTGTGGTGTCATTTTAAATGGTCTCTCAGGGGTGGTATAATACATGCTGCAGCCCCTGGGAGGCCTCTGGGGTACCTATGCCCTGGGTACATAGTATACCATATACTAGGGACTTATAAGGGTACCCCAGAATCCAATCTGGAGTGCACCTAAAGTACATGCAATCAATTTAGAGGAGAAAGCAGATAGTCTGACTGGGATCCTGCTATTCAGGACCTCAGTCTAAATCGAAAACAGTGAAACATCAGCAAAAAGTGGGGGTAACTATAAGAAGCAGATCCTACTCTCCTACACAACCCCCCCAAACGTAGGGACATTAAACTAACCTTGACCAGTTGAGTCTTCATGTTCTAAGTGGAAATATCTGGAGAGTCCATCTGCATTGGCATGGTTACTCCCAGGTCTATGTTCCACTGTATAGTCCATCCCCTGTAGGGAAATGGACCACCTCAATAGTTAAGGGTTTTCACCCTTCATCTGTTTTAGCCATAAGAGGGGCTTGTGGTCTGTCTGAACAATGAAGTGAGTGCCAAACAAGTATGGCCTCAGCTTCTTCAAGGCCCAAACCACAGCAAAGGCTTCCCTCTCAATGGCTGACCAACGTTTCTCTCTGGGGGTCAGCCTTCTGCTAATAAAAGCTACTGGCTGATCCTGACCTTCATCATTCAATTGTGATAACACAGCCCCTACCCCCAACTCAGATGCATCTGTTTGGACAATGAATTGTTTGGAGTAGTCAGGACTTTGCAGAATGGGAGCAGTGCACATGGCCTGCTTCAGGTCATCAAATGCCTTTTGATAGCGGACTGTCCACTTAACTTTCTTTGGCATTCTCTTGGAAGTTAAGTCATTCAAAGGGGTCACTATGGATCCATATCCTTTGACAAACCTCCTCTAGTACCCAGTCAGGCCCAAGAAAGCTCTGACCTGAGTCTGGGTGGTTGGAGCAACCCAGTCCATGATGGTCTGGATTTTGCTCTGCAATGGTTGAACCTGACCTCCACTCACAAGGTGGCCCAGGTACACAACCTGACTCTGCCCTATCTGGCACTTGGTGGCCTTGATAGTGAGGCCTGCTTTCTGCAGGGCCTCCAAAACATTTCTCAGGTGGACCAGGTGATTCTCCCAGGTGGAGATAAAGACAGCAATATCATCTAGATATGCTGCACTACAGGCTTCCAGACCTGTAAGGACTGTATTCACCAACCTCTGAAAAGTGGCAGGTGCATTCTTCAAACCAAAGGGCATCACCACAAATTGGTAGTGCCCACTAGGGGTTGAGAATGCTGTTTTGGCTTTTGCATCCTCAGCTAGTCTGATTTGCCAGTAGCCAGCTGTCAGGTCAAATGTGCTCAGAAACTTGGCTGAGGCCAAAGTATCTATAAGCTCATCTGCCCTAGGGATTGGATGGGCATCAGTCCTAGTGACTGCATTGAGACCTCTGTAGTCTACACAAAACCTCATCTCTCTCTTACCACCCTGGGTGTGAGGTTTAGGCACTAAGACTACTGGACTAGCCCAAGGGCTATCTGAGGGTTCAATCCCACCCAAATCCAACATCTTCTGGACTTCAGTCCTGATGCAGTCCCTAACATGGTCAGGTTGCCTGTAAATCTTATTTTTAACAGGCAGACTGTCCCCAGTGTCCACTTCATGAGTGCACCAGGTAGTCTGACTTGGAGTCAGTGAGAACATATGTCTAAACTGGTTGAGAACTTTTCTGCAATCAGTTTGCTGCTGGTCAGTGAGGCTGCCTGCCAAGGCTATACCATCTACTGAACCATCATCAGGGTTCTGTGAGAGCAGGTCAGGGAGTGGATCACTCTCTTCCTCCTGTCCCTCATCAGTAGCCATGAGCAAGCCCATGTCTGCCCTGTCAACATATGGTTTGAGCCTGTTGACATGGAGCACCCTATTGGGGTTTCTGGGAGTTCCAAAGTCCACCAGGTAGGTAACCTCTCCCTTTTGCTCAATAATTGTATGAGGGCCACTCCACTTGTCTTGGAGGGCTGCTGGGGCCACAGGCTCCAACACTCATACTTTCTGTCCTGGCTGATAAACAGTCAACACAGCCTTTTGGTCATGCCAGGCCTTTTGCAATTCATGGCTAGCCTCAAGGTTTTTAGTTGCCTTCTTCATGTACTCAGCCATCCTGGAGCGGAGACCAAGTACATAGTCCACAATATCCTGTTTAGGGGGTTTGAGAGGTAACTCCCATCCCTCCTTCACTAGACACAATGGACCCCTAACTGGATGTCCAAACAGAAGCTCAAATGGGCTGTAACCAACCCCCTTCTGTGGAACCTCTCTGTAGGCAAAGAGAAGGCAGGGCAAAAGTATGCCCCAACTGCGCCTAAGCTTTTCTGGGAGACCTTTAATCATGCCCTTTAAGGTTTTGTTGAACCTTTCAACTAAACCATTGCATTGTGGGTGATAAGGGATGGTAAATTTGTAATTTACACCCCTCCTACCACATAGCAGTTAAGTAACTAGACATGAAGTTTGCATCTCTGTCTGATACTACCTCCTTAGGAAAACCCACCCTGGAAAAGATTCCCAGGAGGGCCCTTGCCACCACAGGAGCTGTGGTAGTTCTAAGGGGAATTGCCTCTAGATACCTAGTGGCATGGTCCACCACCACCAGTATAAATCTGTGCCCAGATGCAGTTTGAGGATCTAGGGGACCAACAATGTCAATCCCTACCCTCTCAAAGGGAACCCCCACCATAGGTAGTGGTATCAGGGGGGCCTTTGTAGTGCTACCTGCCTTACCACTGGCTTGACAGGTGAAACAGGAGCGACAAAACTCCTTGGTGTCTTCAGACATATGAGGCCAATGAAAGTGAGGGACAATTCTGTCCCAAGTCTTGTTTTGGCCTAGGTGACCTGCTAATGGGATATCATGTGCTAGTGTCAATAGGTTCAGAGGTATAACCAACCTCCTGGTGGCTCCAGGCTTGGGGTCTCTACACTCTGAGTAAAGGAGTCCATCATCCCAGTAGATCCTATGGGACCCACTAGCACTCCCAGCAGCCTCAGCAGCAGCTTGCTGTCTGAGGGGTTCAAGAGAGGGGCAGCTCAGTTGCTCCTGGCTCAGATCTGCCCTGGAAGGGCCCCTGTCCCTAAGAACTCAACCTGATCAGGTTCAAGCTCATCTGGGACAGTTCCTTCTTCAGGACTAAGATCAGCTCCCTCAAGAGACTGATCTGGATTCTGAGGCAGGGGGGAAGACACTGCCTTAACCCTACTGCTCCTCCTCTTGGAAGGTGCCTGGTCCATTTTTCCAGGATCCAGGACCTGTTCAGTGTTACACATTTGTGCCTGTGACCTGGTCATAGCAAACACATCTGCAGGGATACCCAACATTTCTGCATGAGTCCTGAGTTCCACTTCAGCCCAAGCTGAAGTTTCTAAATCATTGCCCAACAAGCATTCAACAGGGAGGTCTGCACTTAGCACAACCTTTTTAGGGCCAGTTACCCCTCCCCAGGAGAAATTAACAACTGCCAAGGAATGGTCTGTCCTGACATTGCTAGCATTGGTCACTTGGTACATCTCACCAAGTATGATTTGCTCAGGAGCCACAAGATCTTTTGTCACCATTGTGACACTTGCTCCTGTGTCCCTGAATGCCAAGGCCTCTTTTCCATTGATTATAGGCTGTTGTCTGTATTTGCCCAGATTACTGGGGCTTACAAATAAGGAGGCCATATCCATGCCCCCATCACAGATCAACATAGCCTGAGTTGGAACTCTGACTAGGCCAGAGTCCATCTCAGATCCCAGGGTTAACCCTACTACACCCTTATTTGGAACACCACCACTTGGAGCTGAACTAGGGGGAACAGTTGCCTTAGGGGCAGTGATGGTTGGAGTTGAGTCCTTGGACTTGTTACAACCACTTGTCCAATGGGTCTTCTGTTTACAGATTTGACACCATGGCTTCTTCTTGCCTTTACCTTTGTTGGTTTGGGACTCCCCACCAGATGCAGATTTTGGGGCCCTTGAGAAGACGTCTGGTCTTTACCCTTTTCCCCACCCTTATCAGAGTTTTTAGAATCTTGCTTCTTGGAGTCACCACCTTGGTTCTGAACCTTCTGCCTCACCCTGGATCTGACCCATTTGTCTGCCTTCTGGCCCAATTCTTGGGGAGAGGTCAGATCAGAGTCCACCAGGTACTGATGCAACAGTTGATTTTGACAGTTATTAAGGATCTGCTCTCTCATTATCAAATTATACAATCCTTTGAAATCACACACCTTACTGCCAAGTAACCAGCCTTCCAGAGCCTTAGTAGCACAATCAACGAAGTCAACCCAGTGCGGAGTCTGTGCCTTTTGGGTGTCTCTGAACATTAACCTGTATTGTTCAGTGGTTAGGCCAAACCCATCAATCAGAGCACTCTTCAGGACTTTGTAATTATCAGCATCCTCTTCTCTTACAGTGAGAAGCTTGTCTCTACCTTTGTCTGCAAAGGAGAGCCACAAGATTGCTGCCCACTGCTCCTGAGGGACCCTCTGTACCTTACAGGCCCTCTCCAGTGCAGTTATCCATTTGTGGATGTAATCCCGACTCTGGTAGGGAGGGACAATCTTGTTCAGGTTCCTATGGTCATGAGTATTTTCTCTACTTCTAGGGACACTGTGGCTGCCACCATGGGGCTCTAGCCCCAACTTCTGAGAAGCTCTCTGAAGCTCCAGGGATTCCCTCTCTAAGGCCAATTGCTCTCTCTTGATTCTGAGCTTAGCTCTCTCAAACTCAAGCAGTTGGCATTTCTTCTCATAAGAGGATTCCCTTTTATGAGAAGCAGAGGACCCTATAGACGTACTAGAATGATCAGATTCCTGAGAAGGAGATCTTGATCTTCTTGGTAGACTGTTAACCCTTCCTGGGGGGGGTAAAGAGAGGGCCATTGAGGCCTTCCTCACCTGAAGGAAGAATTGGATTGTCCAGGTTAGGATCATCTTGATCCCCCTGGTCAGCATTGGAGTCCATGTCATAGAAGTTTTCACTTCCTGGCCTTTCTTCCTCTGCTTCCCCACCCAACTTGCCTGCCTCATCAGAACCTGGGGTCTTTCTGAGGTCATCTAACAGCAAAGCCTCTATGAGGCGTTGAGTGCTTGCATGTCTCCCTGTCTTCAGTTTCCTAGATGTACACATATTTCTCAATTCTTGGAATGTGAGATTGTGAGATTGTCATACCTAGTTGGCAAGGAGTCACTGACTTCAGGCCTTGAAGACATTCTAGTGTGGTGTGGTGTATGCACCTACCTACTCTAGTGGGAACTGAGAATCTCTTGAGTTGGAGAAAGGGTGTGCTAGACCCTTGGCTACCCGACTCCAAGTTCAGTAGAACTTACTTTATTCTAGACTTGATTTATATGTACCTAAGTACCTTTAGTGGTTTTCAGTTAGTCACTCACTGAGTTTATCTGGTAAAACAATAGCAAGCTTGAATCCCAACCGCTGCACACCAATGTGAGAAGTTGGCCTGGTATATGCTGTCCACTAATTAAAGTGGGCACCTTGCACCAGTCCAAACGAACCTTATTGATGATTAGGTTAAAGACAACCTTTATAGAAAGCTATCCTAGTGGTAGCTGTGGAGAGCAGCCTTCAGGCTAAGTCTTGAAGGAATGTAAAGCAGCTTGTTTTACCAGTATATAAGCTCTTGAATGACTAAATGAAAGGAGAACCACACCAGGTATATATAAAATATATGTATTTATTACTAAACACTCTCTACTAAACTCTTTGAGATTAGAGAACAAGGCACATAATATTACAGTGCTAGAACAACAGTAAATAGCACAATACACAGTGGGCTCCAGGGGGAGGCCAAACCATATATTAAGAAAGTGGTATAACAACCCCAACTTGACTAGACACAGTGCCTAGAGCACGTAGAATCGCTGGGACCCCAAGGAACCACCCAAGGTAGTGACACAGGGGACCCACGGAGGACGGGTGCAGTGTGGGAACACAGACGCGAGCTCCGTACAACTCTATGGGAAAGTCGCGGTTGGAATTTTAAAGTTTAAGGACACTTAGGAGAGGACTTCAAGCAAACCCAGCTAAACATAGAAGGTTCTAAGGCCAGCACCCTTGAGAGTACCGAGGTACCCGTGTTACCTATCCCAGAGGAGCCGGGTGCATAGGAGTCAAGTGGTGTCGGAAACCCTCGTCATTTTCAATGGCGTGATGCGAGAAAGTACTGCTGCCGTGGAGAAGAAAAGTGTCCAGTGTGATCCAAGCCTGGATCGGAGATGTGAAGAACCTGAAAGCAGAGGGGACAAAGTCTGGGTCACTTCACGTGACCAGGAGCGGAGCAATCGAATGCCCACCGATGTCGGGTACTTCAGGTGCGAAGAGGTGAAGCTTGACTCTGCAGCCCCGGGGACCAGGAGATGACGACGACCAGATTCCGCAGGCGAGCTGTCCCACGAAGGATGTCGAGTGCTGGGAGGTCAGTTTCCGGATTGGAGACCAACAAGCCTTGGCAACTGCAACCCACGTGGTCCGAGAAAAGATGCTTCTGTGAGGACCAGCAAGGTCCTGGGGACTCCCCAAGCGATGGAGAGTCAGGGCATGTCTGGACGAACCAGGGAAGCCCACTAAAGTTAAAGTTGCCTTCTCAGGGACCCACAGGTCAACGGACCAGGGATTGCGAAGGGACCTCGAGAGGAATCACTCAATACCAGCCCACGGGACACTCGTGGAGTGTAATCCAGTAATCTTCGGTGGAAACACTGCTCGGGGCTTGGACTACCAGTAGCCCAAAGCACAGCCTCAGGGATTGCCTAAAAGCATATGCTGCTGCAAATGTGCACGGTGTCCAGGGGTTTGGATTGCACGGTCCCCACGAGGGCTGCGGGTCTCAGGTTTGCTGAGAGCACTAGTCGGCCTCGGGGAAGCTTGGGCACCCACCTCCTGTGTTGCAAAATCTTTGGAGTCCGTCGGGAGCTGCGTTGATGCAAACCGGTCAGATGCGTTGAGGTGCCTGTGTTGCAGGGGAGTAACTCCTTTACTCCAAGGGAGATTCTTCAGTCGTCCAGCAAAGCGTAGATCGTCGAAGGTTACTTGGTTTCTGTAGCAGAGTTTAGTCCAGGTAATATCTCAAGTCCTGTAGTCAGGGTTCCTACTTTATACCCAAGGAAGGGGTGGGACAAACTCTGGGGACCCACCTATGGGAGGGTCAGGACAGAGGGGTGGCTACACCCATGTCCTTTGTCCAGTTTCGCGCCAGAGCAGGGGCTGGTAGCCCCTGCAACCGGTTTGAGCTGGACTATGCACAGGGACACCAAATGTGCCCCCAGTGCAGACATCAAAGCACTCTGAGAGTGCACCCACCCAGCCCCCATACACTAAAGCCTGTCTGGGAGGTGGTCACACCTCCCTGTGACAGGAAACCTATTGTCAAGCCTTCCCCTGCCGGAGTTTCGTCCAGCAGCAGGAGGGCAGACTCGTGGCTGTGGCTGGCAGCATCCATTTTGTAATGCCAGGGCTCTGTGAAGCTGGTACCAGGTGTACCGGTGTTGTCATATTTCTCCCTCTAGGAGGGAGGAATCATACCTCCCACACCAGTTACTGGTGTGGAGGTATGATTCCAAGGTGTTTGACACCAAACACGACATAATTCCTTGCAGCCATTTTAAAGTTGGCATTTACTGCGAGGTTATAATGCATGTATATGGTTGGCTGCATCACAGACCACCCCGGAATAGTGGTTCCGAAGGCTGCAGAGGGGCTCTGCTCATGCATGGGCACCCTCTCACATAAAACCCAGCACCCTGCCTTCAGGATTGATTAGGCCTGCCATAGGGGTGACTGATGGGTTTATATGTGCAAATGATTAGGATAGATATAGTGAACCTATATCTAAGTAAGGGGTGCATGCACCACCTTACACAGGCTGCAGTAGCAGACCTGTGGTGTCATTTTAAATGGTCTCTCAGGGGTGGCATAATACATGCTGCAGCCCCTGGGAGGCCTCTGGGGTACCTATGCCCTGGGTACATAGTATACCATATACTAGGGACTTATAAGGGTACCCCAGAATCCAATCTGGAGTGTCCCTAAAGTACATGCAATCATTTAGAGGAGAAAGGAGATAGACTGGGGTCCTGAATAGCAGGATCCCAGTCAGACTAAGTCGAAAACAGTGAAACATCAGCAAAAAGTGGGGGTAACTATAAGAAGCAGATCCTACTCTCCAACAATGATCATGACTTGTTGCACACTCACAGTGGTGTTTTGTAGTGATGCAATAGTTATGAACTCTAGTTTAGGAAAGACCATGTTCTGTTAGAGAGTGATGGCGTTTCTTCAGCAACAAATAAGGTTTTGCTCTTCTCAAACGTAATAACCTTAAACGCTTCTGGCTGACAGGGACTTAACAAAGGGACCCGCAGCCCAATGGGGATGGGGATCCTTGTTTTGGATGGGCCCTTCAGCCCTTAAGCCATGCCATTGTCTGCCTGGCAGAATGCGTGCATTTGCATGGAATAAGCAAGAATAAAACGCTTGGAAAAGTCACTCTGCTTTTCTGAGCAGAAAGAAACAGAATTGTAACCCTGTTAATTCACTGTTGAATCTTGCTGCTAATGTGTTTCTGGCCATTAACTATTTCTCTTTGCAGTTTACATCCAACCCAAAGAGCAATATTTGCCACTGTGAATTTTATGACTTCATTTGAAGACACTGATGTAATGGTATTTAGTGTCCGTGTTGTCTGTTTTTTATCTGTTGAAAGGTTTTTGCATTGATGTCTTGTAGCCACCACAGCATGATGTTTGTTGGTATTTAAATCATTGTTTCTTTCCTCTGAAGTGGGACCACTGTGCCTCGGTGCACAGCTTTGTGGGCAGCGCTCGAGGACAAGTGAAAGGTTTAGCAACAGAGACTACTATCAATCCTTTTTTAGGTCTCGCCTAGCGTTGCTACGCACATGCGCAACTCGCTCGGCGAGATTTATTGCTAATGAGGAGTTTCAGTAGAGGGCTTGTAGCCCTGCCCCTCATTTCCATTGGCCGGCGTCACCGTTTATGCTAAACGGTGGCCTGCCATTGGAAATGAGGGTTTTTGGTTGCCGCCCTTTGGCCTGCGATCCGGACTGGGTCGCCTGCTTCACGGCTGTCGTGAAGCACTTTCTTATCTTTATGGGGCCCACCGCGTCTCCAAACACGGATATACTGCTGTAGGCCTATTTCGCACTTCAATGTCCCGGGCTTAATTACGCCTACACAGCTTGCCTCGCCTCCATTGCGGGCACACACACTATTTGGCATGTCTCTCTCTTACTTGGAGCGGCGGCTTGAATTTCATCCGCGCTCCCGTCTCTCTTTCGCTGCCTGCCACTATGTCCGGCGCCAGTTTACCACGGTACGCCTTCTGTTGAGTTTTCCGCCCTGGGCTCGAGTTTCACTGTGCTGCCCTCTAACTCCACCCACCGATTCTCTGAGTGCGAACACACCGTTGTAGGCCTCTTGCGCACTGCAATGCACCAGGCTCAATTTCGCCTTCGTGGCTCACCTTCTCTCCGGATTTGGTCACACGGACTGTGTGGCTCGTCTCGCTCTTACACCGTGCCGCAATGTTTGCACTTCTGTTGATCTGGTAGTGCCCAGCTTCGACCCTGGGCCTCTGGCCAGACAGGCTTTGTCTCTTGCCGCCACTCTCCATTCAGAGCCCGTGTACTGGTCTTCGATGCTGGGCTTCGTCTCTCCCTCGCCTCCATTCTTGAGGCAGCGATCTCTGGACGCAGACCACGCGGTTCCTCTAGCCTTCACACACTCGCAGCTGTGTTTTCTGCGTGGTCTCCCGTGCCAGCTGCAGATATTTAGAACTTAGCCGGTTGAATCCTATAAGACGTTCAGTAAAGAAATGTTTGAAAACAATTGTCTGGATGAATGTAAGGAGCTGTGTGGAGGCTTGTAAATAGGGTAAGGAAGGGGGCGTATGCAGGCATGTATGTATTCTGGCCCGTGAAGGTATATAGATACCTCCTTCGTAGTAGTGTGGTGAGGAATCCTCGTGAGGCCTATTGTAGCCTTGGTTGGGCTGTTTGTGGGCTTGTTTTTTTGTGATGTGTTGCGGGCACTGTTTTATTATACTCTGGTCGAACAACGTTTTTGATTCCTTTGTGACCCCCCCCCCCCCCTGTGTGCATCAGGTTTAGTCACGTGCGCCCGCCCCCTAACCCTAGATTTAAAACATTCCGAGGTGGACTTAGGTTTCGCAACCAAAACCCACAGAATGTCTGTGTCCTCCTAAACAATTTTGGGCTAAAATTCACAAGTTATTCGAGGGGAATCTCCTGTGCGTCACTACTAATTGTGCAGCAGGTGCAGTACAGCGAGGCCCAGGCGTGAGAAGAGCCGACTGAACATCAGTGGCAATACTTCCCTAGCAGAAGAGGCTGGGACATTAAACCTGCCTGCACCAGGGCCTATAGTTCCCCTGATACCCTGCTTCGACTGTGAGTTTAAATTAGGTTTTGCTACATAAATTAACATCTCTTTACTGGGCATAATTGATGTAACGTTTGTCATTGGTTATCAGGTGCGCTTAAGCTACAGTATTTCTCAATTTTGGTCCATGTAGGTACACTACAGGTTAAAGCCAATAACAAATAGTAGCTTGTTCCTATATAGCTCGTAATACTACATATTTCCGTTTTCCAAATGCCCTAAATAACTAATGATACCCATTTAATGGCACTCTGTTTATCGACCTCTGGAGGATGAGAGGCTTTTTTGACTCTGCGCCGATTCCAAGTCATCAGCTGAACTAATATCAGATTTCAGCAGTGAGTGCTTAACTCCATTGCCTTTAAAATAGATATTGAAGGAAATCTGATGCAAGTACCTTCAGGTACTAATCTGGCTTCCGTCTTCAGACCTGAATTGGTTATGGCTCGAATCAGTCCTAGGATCCTGAACATCAACCCTGTCCCCTTTCCTCTTGCTATCCATCACTTTGGGGAACTTGCTTTGCTAAAACTCCTGCAGGTAGACTTGTGGTGAGTTAGATGGGGCCTGTATATCTAAGCATTCACCCTGGATTTAACTTTTGGGTAAACGATGATGCGGGCATCTGGGAGCCAGTGTATTTTTGTGCCCATCAAACTCTGCGTTCGTTATGCATAGTAAAGGTGGTTTGCCACTACACTTCAGTGATCTGTAAAGCGAGGCATGCTGCCTGTATGGATTTTCATTTTGTCATACATTCTAACATCATTAGATGTACTCCCTGGAAACGTCTGGAGCTGTTCCATCTCCCACTCTTACATCTCCCACTGCGGAAGGCGTACATTAAGGGAACCTTTGTGAATTGTCGGCAGCGAGGGAGCATCTCCCAAAAACAGGGAAGCTGTCTCGGCCTTAACTGTGGTGTGGGAAATGTCGATTCTGTACTAATGCCCAGTACAGCAGCGTGTTGTGTATGCAGCATCTATACTGGGATTTGAGGTAACTGGTTTGGTTGAAGGCATTATTTTCAAAGGATAGACTACTTTCATATATGACAGATGTTGCTAAACATATTGCACTGGTTATTATTTCATATCTATTCACATATATGAAAATATAGTAAATGTGAAGGTCACTGCTACTGGCAATGTATGTTGGCATCCTAGATATTTAACTGTCCGCTTTAGCCACACCCACCAAGTTTATCCTTTAAATTCCTGCCAAAGTCAGTAGCTGAAGATGCTGATTATCTGGCGGTAGGTGATGAATTTAAAGAAGACTCAGAGGTAAATACGATAATTTCGTTTTTCTGAACCAAAACAAACTGGCTTATATAACATAGCGTGACATCACCTTACCTAACAGGAGGTTATAGCATGAAATAAATAACACAACACCATACCACTACACGCAACATGATTCAACACCACATATTTACACTCTACTCAATACCACATAAATACACCACACATAAAACCACTGTCACATAGCAACAACCCACATAGATACTCCACACATGCCACATAATTTCAATCAGCATAATTCCACTCAACGCCACACAATTCAACTCCACACAATTCCATTCCACACCACATAATTAAACTCCACTACATACCACTCCACAACACAAAATACCATTCCACATAATTACACTCGATGCCGCAGTCCCACTGCACATAATTCCACTGCACACCATGCCACATAATTCCACTACACAATTCCACAACTAACAATACCAATTCAACCCGCATAATTCCACTCCACACTACATAGATCCACTCCACTCCAAAATACATGGGTAAAAGGCATGGTCATTTACAATGCCAATAGCTCAAACTCTCCTAAATGCGAGACCTATTGCATTGCAAATGCTTGTTTATTTTGAGAGTGCTTTATTGAAAGAAGTACAAGTTTATATGTATGTTTTACACCAGATGAAAACCATTATAACTAGCTCAATGGAAACCTATAAAGAAACAACCTGCAACAGATATATAACAAGTCACTGTGGTTTAAATAAGACGTTCGAACTGGGAGTGGTAGATTGTCAGGATAAGAAGGAGGAAAACGTTGACCAAAGCAGGTCTCTCTTAATAAGAATCTGTGTAGAAGACACATTAACCCTGTCTCATCTATGAGCGTGGCATTACATATTCCACCATCTGATACAGGTTATACTTGTCGCATCTTTCCAGCTAGAAGTAATAACCTGGAACTCCCTTGCCCAATCCTGGCGCTGCTCACATGAAGCATGTGAGCAGCGCCCTGATTGGAGGGAGCCTCACTCGGCGCTCCCCAGCGCACTGGAGGCCTGCACTTGCTTTCAACCCAGCTGTCTTTGGTTGGGTTGACAAGTTTAAAGTGCACATGTGTGGCTGGCCGTCGCAAGACGGCTGGCCAAAAAGACACACGCACTTTAAACAGTGCATTAGCCAGCCCACCCTGCTTCTGTCGGTCAGTCAGCATGGGCCCCGCCCCTGTCCTGACACTCGGCTCAGGACAGGGGATGAAAAATAAAATGCTAATGAACTGCTATTCAATTTTCATATCTGAGGCTTTGGAGGGGATTTTGAGTGCGGCAACGCTCCTCCGCTCCAACCGAGCAGCAGCCCCTGTTCAAAAAACATATGCATAACATTACTACTTTCTGCATTATGGGACCAGCATTTATTATCTAATGGCAATTTAAATTTAAACAGCAAATGTGGGCTTAGAAATAATCTGCTATAAAATATGGTGTTTGTGTGGTGCTGGCCGAGCGAGAAGTAGAATGGATCTTAGCCCAAATCTTGGTGCAGGTTTGAGGGAGAACAGTCGGCTGGAGGTTGTTTCCCCGTTGACGTTCAATGGTAGTTTTTATCCTATCTTTAGGAACTGTATCCAAACTCTCATAAGTGTAAGAAGCGATCACTCTAGAGAAGAATGACAATTAGGAGAGGTGCCTGGATGATTTTGTTGTGGAACCAGTGGGGGAGATAAAAGGTCTAGGATTAAAGGTTTTATTTGTTCATTTTTGAAGAATAGGAAGAGGTTAGATTAAATGTCTTTTTAAATTCATGGAATGCAAGGACATGAGTGGAGAAAGGCAGCGTCATAGTTATAATTCCTTTGTGAATATAGACCCTCCATACGAGTATTCTGTTCATTTTTATATGTTTATTATACAATATAGGAGAATGTTTTAAATTATCTAGGGTTGATTCATGCGAGGAATTAAAAGGTTTAGCTAAGGATAATGAATGTATAATTGTAGGGGAAAAGAAAGATTTTGGAGGTTGTGAGATGCAAACTATGGGCCAGATGTACGACCGTGAAAATAGTGCCTCGCAAATTGCGACTTTTTTGCGACTCGCAATTTGCGAGGCGCTATTTCCAATGTACAACAGTGTATTTCACACTGTTGGCGATTCCCAATGGGGTCGCAAATTGAGAGGCTCATGAATATTAATGAGCCTCTCGCAATTTGCGACCCCATTGGGAATGGCAGGCCCTCCCAGGTATGGTGGCCTGCTGGGCTCAGCACACCACCATGTCTGGGACTGCTTTTAAATAAAGCAGTTTTTTTTTTAGGTTGAGCCTAGAGTAGCGCGCAAGCGCTGCTTCTGGCGAACCATTATGTAGGGGATTCCAAAAGCTGACCAGACGCTCGTGCGTCATGGCCTTTTTCGGGCGGTTACCCGCGCGGCCGACATCTGTTTCCCATTATCGTGCCCAGACGCGTGCGCGATAATTGGAAACACATGCCGGGAAAAGGCCATGACGCACGAGCGTCTGGTCAGCTTCAAGCCCAGGCTGCCGCGCTCGCCCCCGCTCCTCTCTTGTTAATTCTTCTGATAGCCAGCTTTGCAATTTACGATGCTGCCAGCGGCGGAACATTGTTTACTTGCCAAGTCCCGCGCTTTCTTTGCCTCTTTGAAATGTAATGTATTGTTAAGAAAAGAGAGAAGAAATGACACTTCGTTAAGTGATATTGGTTCACGCTGAATTTCCTCATTAAAAGCACAGTGAATCACACTATATTTTTCCAAAAGGTGACAAATATGATTTTTAACACCAGAGCTGTGAGCTGATAAAGCAAACCTTAGAAGTGTGCGTGTCTGTGTGCGTGCCTCTGTGCGTGCACACGCCCTGCGTACTCCTCTGCTTGTGGGAGTTGATTGCGTAGCTCCCAACTTTCCTCCAGTGCACAGATGTCATCCGCTTTTTTAATAACTTTCCCAGTAACCCTCCCAGTTCACACGCAGTATTTCTAAAATGCTCCTCTGACAGTTCACGTGTTCTTTTTAGAGTTTTTCAGACGGTAAATTCATTGTCTCCTGCCCCCAACTAACCTTTGCTTGTGTGTGCGTTGAGGAGAGTAGATGTGTGTTTTAATTTCAGGTTTTCCTAAGCCCCATACCTGACTTGCTGTTAAAGTAGTAAACATTATTTAGTGACCCTCCATGATGGGGACTGGAGAACGGGTTCTTGCCCAGCGCAGTACTGGCCCTGTTACCAGGCCTTTAACTAGATGGAATCAGATAAACAACCCCTTTCTCACTCTAGAAGAGGTGGGAGAATGGGAATGGACCTGTAATGAGTCATAATGTTGGCCATAATTGGGCTGCAGTTGGGCACAGTTTTGAATATAATGGGTTAACTATCCCTAAAACCAGCCAAGGCATTGTCCCCCATGAATAACTTCTAGGCCACCAAATACTGCTGACCTTGTCAAAAACGAGGCACGTAGCACATTTCAGCAGCTTGCGAAGCAAGTGAAACCCAGAGACATCAGTCTTTCACAGCCGCCTGAGGGGTAGAGCAAGGCCTTGCGAAACAAGAGATCTCAGTCTTTCACAGCAGCCTGAGGGGGAGAGCAAGGCCTTGCGAAACAAGAGATCTCAGTCTTTCACAGCAGCCTGAGGGAGAGAGCAAGGCCCTGCAAAACCAGAGACCTCAGTCTTTCACAACGGCCTGAGGGAGACAGCAAGGCCTTGCGAAACCAGGGACCTCAGTCTTTCACAACAGCCTGAGGGGTAGAGCAAGGCCTTGAGAAACAAGAGACCTCAGTCTTTCACAGCAGCCTGAGGGGGAGAGCAAGGCCCTGCGAAACAAGAGATCTCAGTCTTTCACAACAGCCTGAGGGAGAGAGCCAGGCCTTCTTGAATTTCAATGTAGAAGAACTCGGGTATTGTTTTGAATTTTATATACACACAGAACAGGTGTGGTGGGATGGGCAACAATACTGCAACCTCACTCACCCTCACAATTAGTACAGCATGGACTGCGGTAGCGCAAGCATCTATCACAACCACTCAAGGCTACACACACACACACCTACCTCTATATACACACACTCAGACCTGCACCTACATACACACACACACACACACAAACCTCCACACACCTGCACACACACACACACACACACACACCTCTACCCACCTGCACACACACCTCTATACACACACACCTCTACACACACTTCTGCACACCCACACACCTCTACACACAGACACACACACCTACATCTCTACACACACCTACACACCTCAACACACACACACCTCTACACGCACCTACACACACCGACACACACCTCTACACCTTGTGAGCAAGGCTCCTTCTCGCACACATGCAGGAGGTGCAGTGCTGACAGTGGCAATTCAATTTTCTCTCAAACACGTAGGAAGTACACATCAGCTATGCAAGTGGCCTTGCAAACATAAGACACGAATAGCACAGGCCTCCACAACTGGATGTGAACATGGACAGAAAAGTCACTGCAAGGCCGGACTTTCGAGATCGCACACTGCCTCACTCAGCCATGAAAGGCTTCAGAGCTTTAGTGCCTATACAAGTGCCAGACCCCCAGATACCAGCAGCTTTACCCAACAAGCATTGGCATAGCCAATAGGTCTCGCTTTTGGGACCTTATAAGTATTTAGTTATGCAGCACAATATCCTTGGTGCAACAACATTAACTGTTGCATGATTAAACACTTATAAGGTCCCAAAGGCGAAGTCAAGTTACAAGTGTGTTTCTGAAGTTAAAAAAACATGTGTGGTTGAAAACATCAGCTGCACGCGTTTGCCTCCGAAAGCAAGCAAACAACATTCCAAACACACAAGCCCAGGCAATCGGAAAAAATTGTTGGCCAGTTATCCTAAAAGGCGAGAAGCAAAAAAAAAACTGGGACATGGTGAGTCGCCATGGGATGGAACACACACCAAAAGGGAGGGACAAATGGCCATGATTCACCAATGAAAAGTAAGGAATTTACTGAGGCACACAAACCAAACAATTAATTTGCAATGCAACAGGTCTCGCATTTACATTAGTTTGAGCTATTGGCATTGTAAATGACAATGCCTTTTATTTATGTTTTGGTTTTTGAAACATAAATAAAATGCATTGTCATTTACAATGCCAATAGCTTAAACTTGTTACTTTATTTTACTGCTGCGGTTACCACTGCAACTAGTTCTAGTGCTCTAAAATAAGACCCGGAGCTGAGCACCCACAAACACTGGCACAGATTAAGCACCAATGGAGTCTGCCTAAAAATAAATTGGGTTAATGCTGTTAGCTGCTAACTGCCATCTGATTTTAACAATAATTGTTGCTTCCTGGTCATTAAGGTCCAAACATATCTTACTCCGAATGAACCAGGTAGCTGAATTAAAAAAAAAAAGAATGCAGTGTCTCAGGCGGAGATGCCCCACCTTTGTCTTACACTTAATACACGCATATGGCCACAAAAACACCTGTTACCACAGCAGTCGCAGCCGGGCCAAACACATAACCTCTGCCCTCAAGTGTCAGATGTCAGCGTGTGTGATGCACCCAACCCCACAAACACTAGTCCCGGGGCCCTCTGTCGATCCACGTGCCACTCAACAAAATAGTGTATTTTGGGGCTAACAATATCCATACCAGGCACCAACGCCACGCTAAAGTTTGCAGGCTCTTGCATTCTGGGCTTGCTCTCTTGATCATCCGTTATAACCGGCAGGACTACAAACCCCAGAATTCAACGGCTAGTGAGAGCTTGTCAGAAGTTTATAGGCTGTGGGGCCATATAAACTGTATTGTGCTTTAAAATTGGTTTGAAAACTGTTACCAGTTTCGGATTGGTTAGAAAGACTAGCAGTATTACACTCGCTTCATCTGGTTTTGGCCCAGGACGTCGCAGGTTTCAGTAGGCCCACCTTAATTCTTCTCTCATTGGCTGAGCCTTGGGATGGCTGTAACTTTGAGTCACTCTGTGATTGGCTGAAACTGTGACAGCTGTAAATAGCTACCTCCGTGCACGAACTAGACTAGCCCTGGGGCACAGTCAGACTGGCGCTGCACAGATGATGGAACAAAGACCATCCAAGACACTCGGAAGGTAGTTGATAATTATCAGACCATTTTCATATAATTATTTTGGTTTTTGTGACACATTGGTTATTCTGATAATGTGTTGCATGGCTAAACACTTATAAGGTCCCAACGGCGAGACCTATTGGCTATGCCAATGCTTGTTTTTTAATGCAGCCCGTTTTCCTTAAAGGAAAACTAAATGCATTTAAAAAAAAAAAATTGGAAATGTTTTCGTTTAATTTTTTAAGGGCAGGCAGTGGTCCCTGGGACGGTAATTTGCGAGTGTTTTGCGCCCGCAATTGCGGACGCAAAACATTCTTACATAGGGTTGCGCTCGCTATTAGGAACGGAATGCCCCTTCCTAATAGCGAGTCGCAAAACCCTATTTTGCGAGTCGCAAAATAGGGTTTGTACATTCCCCATGCTGTTTTTGTATGCGCAAACGGGTTCGCAAACCCGTTTGCGCATGCAAAAATGGTCGTACATCTGGCCCCAAAACCCTGAAGGAAAATGGAGTCAAAAAAGAGTGTTCTAGTTTTTATTTATTTATTTTATTTTAGAGTATTATATAGCACTAGCTAGACCCGAAGGTTTCAGAGCGCTTTACATGATATGCAAATAAGTTTACTCGAGATACATGTGAGGATTTGCATGGGTTGTAGCAGTCAACCAAAGAGTGTAAAACAATACAGCATTAAGCTAGTTAAACAGTCAAGAAACTTAAATAACAATACAGCATTAGGGTAATGGCATTAGTGACAGTTTATGAGCTGTACGAGCCGACAGAATTGGAGGATCGTGTCACTGAGGGTTGGGTCTTTGGGAAAGGTGGATCGGCTTGTGCACATGTTGAAGAAGTTGTTAAGCAGTAAGGATTTGAGGTCCCGTTTGAAGCAAGAAAAGGAGGGGTTACAGAGGAGGGAGTTCCAAATCCTATGAGCATTTTCTGAGAAGGAGCGCATCTGGGAGGATTTCTTCTTCACATTTGGAGGAATGAGAAGAAGTGAGTTGGAGCTTGTCAGTGTCCGGCCTTTTCATGCTCTAGATAGTTTGGTTTCTAGGTATGTGGGGCTTTTGTATTTAGGGCTTTGTGAGTGATGCAAGCGGTCTTGAAGATGCGTTTTCCTTCATGGGAAGCCAATTGAGGCTCTAGAGGGCAGGTGAGATGTGCTCAAACCGTGTAATACCTGTGAGGAGCCTGGCAGCTGCGTTGAGAACTGCTCTTAGGGGAGGGCAATGTGATTTTTCAGAGTTCCTGTGATGATGGCATTTCCATAGTCAAGTTTCGGGAGGATTAGTGATTGCACAACCGTTTTAAGATCGTCGGGGGGGTAAATGAAGGGTTTGAGTTTCTTGAGATGTTTAAGAGTGTAGAGTCTCCTTTGGCTGAGTTGCTGATGTGCTCTTTCATTGACATGTTTTTGTCCAGGGTGATGCCCAAGGACTTTTCAGAGTTAGAAAGTGAGAGAGAACAGTCTAGTGCGTCATAATTCTTGAGCCATTCTTGAATTGGTAAAGGTTTGTTCTTAGGGAAGAGGAGTAGTAGCTCAGTCTTGTTAGGTAATTGGTGTTTAACCATGTTTGTATCTTATTTTCTGTGGCATTCAGATGCCAGATGTCTCTGGGTGATGTTATTTTGTAGTAGAGTTGTGTGTCATCTGCATATAGGTGGTATTTGACTCCCGCTTGGGTCAAAATAACTGTGAGGGCTTCCAAGAAGAGATTAAATGTGGCTGGCGAGAGGATTGACCCTTGAGGGACCCCTTGTGGGACTGGAGCAGGCTTCGAGAGATAACTGTTGATTTTTATTTGTTAAGAACGGTGTTGCAGATAGGACGTGAACCATCTCAGGACCTTGCCATTGATACCACTGCATTTTTTGAGTGTCTCAAGTAAAGCTGTGTGATGCACTGTATCAAATGCCGTTGATAAGTCAAGTAGGATTAGGAGGCAGGAGGAGCCTTTATCTAATGATCTGTGAATGTCGTCGGCTATATTGAGGATAGCGTTTTCTGTGCTATAACCTTTCCTGAATCCTGACTGAAAAGTGTTGTGTAGGTTGAATTCATCAATGTGTTGATTGAGTTGGAGTGGGACACGCTTTTCAATTGTTTTTGCTATGAAGGGAAGGATGGTGAAAGGTCTGAGGTTATTGAGGTCATTGAGTTCCACACCTGGTGTTTTGGGAATGGGTGTGATTTGGCCCAGTTGAAGGGAGTCCGGTACACGGCCAGATGAGAGAGAGAGGCGTTGGTTCAAAACAGGGAGACGATGTGGTTGAGGTTCTGAACTGGGGAGGAGGGGAGGGAATCAGCACTGTGTGATGTGTGCTTCAGGTACGCAATTATTTTGAAGACCTCTCCTTCTGTCACAGGTTTGAAGTTTGTCTACTTGACATTATTTTTCGGTTGTAGGAGATCGTTAATGACTTTAGTTTTTTTTGGGGTACTCTGGTCAATGGTTGAATCATTGGGATGTCAGATTTGTGTCATGGATAAGAGATTGTTCAATTTTTGCAGCTTTGTCAGTAAAGAAGTTGGCTATCTATTCGCAGCGTTCATTGGTTGTTTTTTGTTGGGAGGTCAGGCTGGTTTGTTGTTTTATTATGTTGATGGGCTCTCTCAGTCTGTTCTTTGCACTGTCAATGTGATTGGGAAAGAAAGTGGTTTTCTACCTAAAGTTGTGTTTCATGTAGGAGAGTTGTTTAGATCTGAGGAGAAAGAGTTGTTCCAGTGAGAGGTTCTGTCTCCGTAACCTTTCGGTCAGTCTTAGTTGTCTCCTTTCTATGTTAAGGTCTGATTTGAACCAGGACCTGGATTGGGTTTTTCTTGATCTAAGTTTCAGCGGGGCAACTTGGTCAACAACTTCTGTCATCGCTGTGTGATAGTGGGCGGTGAGGTCATCTACGGTGTGAAGGAGAGGTTGAGAGTGTAATTGGGCGCTGATCCTGTATTTCAGCTCCGTTAGTGGGATTTGTTTGATGTTCCTTGTCCAGTGTGTGGGTTTGTTGGATGGGGCTGGGATAAGCCTCGAGATTGAACAGTATCCAATGGTAATCAGACCGGTCGATAGGCATGATAGATCGAAGGGAGACCAGCTCGCTTCTGGTGATTATTGCATCTAGAGTAGAACCTTTGTTGTGTGTCTGTTCGTTGCAGAGTTGCTTGAGGTCATTGATTTCAAGAAGGTTTGTTAGGTTACGGACTGTGGCGTCTTCTGTGTCATTCCAGTGCAGGTTGAAGTCACCTAAGAACACATCGTTCGTGTTAGGGAGATTTGTGTCATTAGGTCTGTTAGTTCTTCAGTGAAGAGCATGCGATCCCTCGGGGCATAATAATGGTGTGGAGTTTGATAGGAGTGTTGCCTTTCGTCGTGAGTTCGACTCCAAGGTATTGACTGGTAGGTCGCTCCCCCACCACACAGCTCCGTCTGTGTGCCCTGCTGCTGCCCCTGATTGTGCTCGTTTTTCCTTTCTGTGCCCCCCCTTGCTGCCCCTGATTGTGCTAGTTTTTCCTTTCTGTGCCCCCCTTGCTGCCCCTGATTGTGCTCGTTTTTCCTTTCTGTGCCCCCTTGCTGCCCCTGATTGTGCTCGTTTTTTCCTTTCTGTGCCCCCTTGCTGCCCCTGATTGTGCTCGTTTTTCCTTTCTGTGCCCCCTTGCTGCCCCTGATTGTGCTAGTTTTTTCCTTTCTGTGCCCCCTTGCTGCCCCTGATTGTGCTCGTTTTTCCTTTCTGTGCCCCCTTGATGCCCTGATTGTGCTCGTTTTTTTTTTTTTCCTTTCTGTGCCCCCTTGATGCCCTGATTGTGCTCGTTTTCCCTTCTGTGCCTGTTTCCCGCCGCTGCGCCCCTGCGGGCCCGCCCCCTCACTGCCCATTCGCTGCCCCATTCCCTGCTCCTCCCTCCCACCTCCCCATTTATGGCGGCCGCTGCGTGGTGAAGAGAGCGACCCCTGACCTTGACTGGTAGGTCGCTCCCCCACCACACAGCTCCGTCTGTGTGCCCTGCTGCTGCCCCTGATTGTGCTCATTTTTCCTTTCTGTGCCCCCTTGCTGCCCCTGATTGTGCTCGTTTTTCCTTTCTGTGCCCCCTTGCTGCCCCTGATTGTGCTCGTTTTTCCTTTCTGTGCCCCCCTTGCTGCCCCTGATTGTGCTCGTTTTTCCTTTCTGTGCCCCCCTTGCTGCCCCTGATTGTGCTCGTTTTTCCTTTCTGTGCCCCCTTGCTGCCCCTCATTGTGCTAGTTTTTCCTTTCTGTGCCCCCCTTGCTGCCCCTGATTGTGCTCGTTTTTCCTTTCTGTGCCCCCTTGCTGCCCCTGATTGTGCTCGTTTTTCCTTTCTGTGCCCCCTTGCTGCCCTGATTGTGCTCGTTTTTTTTTTTTTTCCTCCTTTCTGTGCCCCCTTGATGCCCTGATTGTGCTCGTTTTCCCTTCTGTGCCTGTTTCCCGCCGCTGCGCCCCTGCGGCCCCGCCCACTCACTGCCCATTTGCTGCCCCATTCCCTGCTCCTCCCTCCCACCTCCCCATTTATGGCGGCCGCTGCGTGTCCGCGCCTAAGGCAAGCCCGTCTGCGCCCGTCCGCGCAGACGGTCCGGGCATCCCCCGCGCCCGCCACATCAACAGACGCCGATACGACGCCAGCACCCTCCACGCACTCAACCCCGGAAAAGATCACGCCTGCTACCAGGCCACCCCGAAGCGCACCCAAGGGCCCTTCACCTGCCGGAACTGCAGCTTCACCAGCACCCGCCCCGCCAAACCACCGCCCAGGAAAGAACCCAACTACCTCAGATGCATCCTCCTCAACACCCGCTCCGCCCGCAAACACGCCATCGAACTCTGGGACCTTCTCGACTCAACCTCCCCAGACGTCGCATTCCTGACGGAGACCTGGCTGAATCCCGCTTCAGCCCCCGACATCGCCATTGCCATCCCGGACGGATACAAGATCACCCGCAGGGACCGCACCAACGGAGTCGGAGGAGGCATCGCCATCGTCCACAGGAACACCCTCAGAGTCTCAACCAACACCGACGACACCCTCAGCACCGCCGAACACATGCACTTCCAGATCCACACCGATCCCAACACCACCCTCAGAGGAACCCTCATCTACAGACCCCCGGACCCTGACCACAGTTCAGCGATTCCATCGCTGACTTCGTCAGCACACACGCCATCGCCTCCACGGACTACATCCTCCTCGGGGACCTGAACTTCCACCTCGAGAACAACAAGGACACCAACTCCACCACCCTGATCGACAACCTCGCCACCCTCGGACTCAGACAGCTCGTGACTACACCCACCCACGCCGCCGGCCACACGCTAGACTCCATCTTTTCCGCAAGCCCACACGTCTCCTTCAACCACACCTCCGAACCCCACTGGACTGACCACCACTGCATCCACTTCACCTACAGGAAGCCCACCACGCACCACCGCACCGAACAAATGCCTCGCCGCTGCTGGAGCAGAGTCACGGAAGACCAGCTAACCACAACCCTCGCCCTGAGCCCACCCGCCGAACCCTCCGACCCCGACACCGCCGCCCGCAACCTCAGACAGTGGATCGACGACTGCGCCAACACCCTCGCCCCGCTCAAGAATCCGCCCAACAGCCACACCAGCAAGAAAGCCACCTGGTTCACCGAAGGCCTCCAAACGAACATGCCGAAAACTGGAGAAGATCTGGCTCCACGAACGGACAGCGGACAGCTACGCCGCCCACAAGAGCGCCACCCGCAGTCACCATCACCTCATCAGATCCGCCAAAAGGGCCTCACTCAAAGACCGCCTAGACAACAACGCACACAACAGCAAAGAGCTCTTCAACATCGTGAAGGAACTCTCCAACCCCAGCTCCAACACCAACGACATCCAGCCGTCGCGAGACCTGTGCGACTCACTGGCCACCTTCTTCCACCGCAAAATCGCCGACATCCACGACAGCTTCAACACCATGACCGCCCCGGCAACCACCGAGACCACTGCCCCCACAACCACCAACCGCCTGCTCTCCTGGACCAACATCAACGACGAGGACACCAGCGAGATCATGAACACCATCCACTCCGGTTCACCGCTAGACCCGTGCCCTCACCACATCTTCAACAAAGCCAGTACAGCCATCGCGCCCCATCTCCGGAAAATAATCAACATCTCCTTCGAGACAGCAACCTTCCCGGAAAGCTGGAAGCACGCCGAGATCACCGCCTTACTCAAGAAACCCAAGGCAGACCCCAAGGACCTCAAGAACGCTCCCGTTCCCCGCGAAGGTCACCGAGAAAATCGTCAACAAACAACTGACCCGCTACCTCGAGGAGAACAACATCCTGGACCCTTCCCAGTCCGGCTTCCGCAGCAACCACAGCACCGAAACCGCCCTCATCGCCGCCACCGATGACATCAGGACCCTGCTAGACAACGGAGAAACAGCAGCCCTCATCCTCCTGGACCTATCAGCCGCCTTCGACACGGTCTGCCACCACACACTACGAACACGCCTTCACGACGCCGGGATCCAAGAGAAGGCCCTGGACTGGACCACATCCTTCCTTTCCGGCAGAACACAAAGCGTCCGCCTCGCCCCTTCCGATCCAAGGCCACCAAGATCATCTGCGGCGTACCCCAAGGCTCCTCCCTCAGCCCAACGCTGTTCAACATCTACATGGCACCCCTCGCCCACGTCGCCCGACAGCACAACCTCAACATCATCTCCTACGCCGACGACACCCAGCTGATCCTCTCCCTCACCAAAGACCCTCACACCGCCAAAGCCCACCTCCACGAAGGAATGAAGGCCGTCGCCGAATGGATGAGGACCCGCCGCCTGAAGCTGAACTCGGACAAGACGGAGGTCCTCATCCTTGGTTCCAACCCTTCAGCCTGGGACGACTCCTGGTGGCCAACATCACTGGGAACAGCCCCGCCACCCACCGACCACGTACGCAACTTAGGGGTCATCCTCGACCCCACCCTCTCCATGACTAAGCAGGTCAACGCCGTTTCCTCATCCTGCTTCAACATCCTCCGAATGCTCCGCAGGATCTTCAAGTGGATCCCCACCGAAACAAGAAAAACAGTTACCCAGGCCCTCGTCACCAGCAGGCTGGACTACGGAAACGCCCTCTACGCAGGAACGACGGCTAAGCTCCTGAGACGGCTGCAACGCATCCAGAACACCTCTGCACGTCTTATCCTCGACATCCCCCAACGCAGCCACATCACACCCCACCTGAGAGACCTGCACTGGCTCCCTGTCAACAAGAGGATAACCTTCAAGCTCCTCACCCACGCACACAAAGCACTCCACAACTCCGGACCAGCCTACCTCAACAGACGACTCCGCTTCTACACCCCCACCCGCCAGCTCCGCTCGACCAGCCTCGCCCTCGCCACAGTCCCCCGCATCCGGAAAACGACCGCCGGCGGCAGATCCTTCTCCCACCTCGCCGCCAAGACCTGGAACACCCTCCCCACCAACCTCCGACAGACCCAAGACCTACTGGCCTTCAGAAGACTCCTCAAGACCTGGCTCTTCGATCAGTAGCAGCACCACCCCCCTCTTCCCCCAGCGCCTTGAGACCCTCGCGGGTATGTAGTGCGCTTTATAAGTGACATGATTGATTGATTGATTCGTTTGTAGGCTCTAATGTGTTGAACCAGGTTTCTTCTTTGTGGATGATCGCTAGTCCGCCTCCTATTCATCCTGGTCTGTCCTGTTTAATGATGGAATAGCCAGGTGGTGTGAGCAAGTCCAGTATAGGGGTTGAATGTTCATTAAGCCAGGTTTCCGTTAGGAATGCAATGTTGATTGCGTGGGCTAGTATGGTTTTAGCTATTTCTGTGGCATATTTAACTGCTGATCTGCAGTTGAGGAGCATGCATGTTAGGGAGCTTGGACTATTCGTTCTAGTGTGTGGTGTCTGGATAGTGGTATACTGAGCAGGTGGCCTGGGAGATATGTTAGCTCGAGGGATTCTGTTTGTGCCCATGATAACTGGGATTCTGGATGAAGGCTTGGAGTCCAGTTGCAGAGTTTTTGTGATGTATGATTCGCAGAGTGACCCCACTTCAATTGAGGAAAGGGGATTGAGCGCTCGGTAGGGTCTGTGGGACTGGCGGCTCATGGGAATCGAGGTCCAGTAGGTTTACCGGCTGTCTCTTGGAGATCTATTGTGGGGGGGTCCGTTTGTCTGATCTCAGAGTGGGATTGTGTTAACGTGGCATGGCTCCCGAGGTCAGTTTTAACATGAGAATGTCATTAGCTAGAGAATCAAGTTTTCGTTCTATTAGGCTAAGAAACAGGGTAAGTATGTTGGGGAGATTTCCTGTTTCGCAGGAGGGTGGACAGGCGGTGGTTCCCGTGCCTATAGAGGGCGAGTGATCTGCAGTAGAGGGAAGGGCGGTGTCATTGCAGTTGGAACTGGAGAGGGAGTGTTTGTGCTGTGTGGGTTCTACATTGGGAGTCTGGATCGTATTTCGAGAGGGGCTCAGTGGTGGACGAACGTGAATTGGGACAGGCACTATTATAATCAATGCGTGTCCGGGAGTTGTTTCAATGTGGTCATTGGCAGGAGTGGTTGGATTGGCGCTTTCCTGACTAAGTTGTGTGTCGGGGTTGCCAATGGTGCAGAGTGAGGCAGAGGAGTCTTGGGGGTGACTCAATCCTAGATTGAGGTTCTGGGGTAGTATGGAGTGGGGTGGTTGGGGAGCAGGACCAACTTGTGATAATATTGCGAGAAGAGACGAGAAGTGTTGGTCAAATGTGGTGAGGTGATGGTCTGTCGCTTGAACTAGTATGTTCCCCGTCCTGAATATAGATATGAAGATCTTCCCACTAAATCTTTGGGGGGGTGGGGGGGCAGTGGTGAGTTTGGTTCCATAAGAAATTTTGATTGTTTTTATAACCTGTAGGTGGAGCGAGAAGATGTTTCTCCACTTTGCAGGGCATTTTGAGTAGAAGATGAAGTCAGCTTTCTTGTTGCCATTGGTCGCACTATAGTAGGTATCAGCTAAAAGTTGTTCCATGGAGTTGTTTGAGTAGGTTGTGTTTGAAATTTTTCATTGCATTATTTGAGAGATTTTTGGGGATATTTTGTGCTCCAGGAGTTGGGTCCGAGTCTCCCAAGTGGAGTGTTGTGGGGTTTAGGGTAGGGGAATGTCATCATGGCTGTTCCTTGCGGTCGAGTCCCCGAAGAGATGTGGCGGAGTACTTTATATTCCTCTCCGTTTCAGTGTCCTCTCTGGATTGTGTTTGTAGTGCGATAGGATTTAGTTGAGTGAGGTTCTGTAGGATGTGTTCTGTTGAGTGACTGAAGTGGGTTGCCAGGTATGGTGATTTTAGTTGTACCAGAGGAGGACATACAGCTGCCTCCTGTCAGACCTGTGCTGGTTTCAATCCTCTTACTGTCGGGAGGGAGCCTTTACAGTTAGGTGGGTGCCCTTTGTTAGCCCTATTTTTATTTCACTCCATTTTGTTCTGTGAGCCTTCGTGTAGTCCCCGTTGTTCATTTTTGGTTATGTAAGGCGTCTTCTTTTGTTACCTAGTCTTTTGGGTAAGGCGAATAAGAGGGGGCCTCTTCAAGATGGCTGACCTATTAGAAACAGGAGTAGGGCTATAGTAAAGGGAGCCTGGGAAGTCTCTTTTCAGTTTCTGATTAAAAGTACGGTGCAGAGAGTCCCATGTCAGTTTCTGTGGCAGTTGTGTGCAGCATTTAGGCGCACCAAAGGAGCCATCTTGGGTTGTAAAAAAGACAATGGGGTAGGGTAAAAGCAAGTAAATGTGTAGAAAGACAACATCAGTACAGGGAGAGCACTGGCTGAGGAGGGAACCAGAGGGACTAGGTTTGTGGGTCAGGGGACGGTCATCAGTGACCGTCAGGTGGCTCATCCACCAAGTGAGTGGCAGTGACAAGTAGCGCTGACAAGTGTGTCCAGTGAGGCTGTGGGGCTTCCCACTGGAGTAGTCACTGCTCCGGGGTTCCAGCCGGGTTGAAGGAACCCACACCGTAGTGCCAGTGTTGAAGTGATGGCTCAGATGGGAAAGTCCAGTTCTATGTCCTTAGAAGGGCAGGGAGACAGTCCGGCACATCGCTTGGGGACTTAGGAAAGACATGGGAGGCATAATGTGGGGGAGCACTACTGCAGGTTGGCGTCGCTGTCAGATCTCTGGTCGGGAGGAGGACATCAGGGCAAACTACCCAGCCCAGAGAACCTCTTCAGCGAGATGGCGGCGGGCTCCCTCAGACTGGCTAAAAATATTAAGATCCATTGTTCAGAATGCAGTGACCTGTGGCTAAGAATATTAACAACCAATGTTTGGAATGCAGTGACCTGCGGGTAAAAATATTAAGATCCATTGTTCGGAATGCAGTGATCTGTGGGTAAAAATATTAAGATCCATTGTTCGGAATGCAGTGACCTGTGGGTAAAAATATTAAGATCCATTGTTCGGAATGCAGTGACCTGTGGGTAAAAATATTAAGATCCATTGTTTGGAATGCAGTGACCTGTGGGTAAAAATTTTAAGATCCATTGTTTGGAATGCATTGACCTGTCGGTAAAAATATTAACAACCATTGTTTGGAATGCAGTGACCTGTGGCTAAGAATATTAACAACCAATCTTTGGAATGCAGTGACCTGTGGGTAAAAATATTAAAATCCATTGTCCGGAATGCAGTGACCTGTGGGTAAAAATATTAAGATCCATTGTTTGGAATGCAGTGACCTGTGGGTAAAAATATTAAGATCCATGGTTCGGAATGCAGTGACCTGTGGGTAAAAATATTAAGATCCATTGTTCGGAATGCAGTGACCTGTGGGTAAAAATATTAAGATCCATTGTTTGGAATGCAGTGACCTGTGGGTAAAAATATTAAGATCCATTGTTCGGAATGCAGTGACCTGTGGGTACAAATATTAAGATCCATTGTTTGGAATGCAGTGACCTGTGGGTATAAATATTAAGATCCATGGTTCGGAATGCAGTGACCTGTGGGTACAAATATTAAGATCCATTGTTTGGAATGCAGTGACCTGTGGGAATACATATTAAGATCCATTGTTCGGAATGCAGTGACCTGTGGGTAAAAATATTAACAACCAATGTTTGGAATGCAGTGACCTGTGGGTAAAAATATTAAGATCCATTGTTCGGAATGCAGTGACCTGTGGGTAAAAATATTAAGATCCATTGTTCGGAATGCAGTGACCTGTGGGTACAAATATTAAGATCCATTGTTTGGAATGCAGTGACCTGTGGGTATAAATATTAAGATCCATGGTTCGGAATGCAGTGACCTGTGGGTACAAATATTAAGATCCATTGTTTGGAATGCAGTGACCTGTGGGTAAAAATATTAACAACCATTGTTTGGAATGCAGTGACCTGTGGGTAAAAATATTAACAACCATTGTTCGGAATACAGTGACCTGTGGGTAAAAATATTAAGATCCATTGTTCGGAATGCAGTGACCTGTGGGTAAAAATATTAACAACCATTGTTTGGAATGCATTGACCTGTGGGTAAAAATATTAAGATCCATTGTTCGGAATGCAGTGACCTGTGGGTAAAAATATTAAGATCCATTGTTTGGAATGCAGTGACCTGTGGGTAAAAATTTTAAGATCCATTGTTTGGAATGCATTGACCTGTCGGTAAAAATATTAACAACCATTGTTTGGAATGGGGTGACCTGTGGCTAAGAATATTAACAACAATCTTTGGAATGCAGTGACCTGTGGGTAAAAATATTAAAATCCATTGTCCGGAATGCAGTGACCTGTGGGTAAAAATATTAAGATCCATTGTTTGGAATGCAGTGACCTGTGGGTAAAAATATTAAGATCCATGGTTCGGAATGCAGTGACCTGTGGGAATAAATATTAAGATCCATTGTTCGGAATGCAGTGACCTGTGGGAATAAATATTAAGATCCATTGTTCGGAATGCAGTGACCTGTGGGTAAAAATATTAAGATCCATTGTTTGGAATGCAGTGACCTGTGGGTAAAAATATTAAGATCCATTGTTTGGAATGCAGTGACCTGTGGGTAAAAATATTAAGATCCATTGTTTGGAATGCAGTGACCTGTGGGAATAAATATTAAGATCCATTGTTCGGAATGCAGTGACCTGTGGGTAAAAATATTAACAACCATTGTTTGGAATGCAGTGACCTGTGGGTAAAAATATTAACAACCATTGTTCGGAATACAGTGACCTGTGGGTAAAAATATTAAGATCCATTGTTCGGAATGCAGTGACCTGTGGGTAAAAATATTAACAACCATTGTTTGGAATGCAGTGACCTGTGGGTAAAAATATTAACAACCATTGTTTGGAATGCAGTGACCTGTGGGTAAGAATATTAACAACCAATGTTTGGAATGCAGTGACCTGTGGGTAAAAATATTAAGATCCATTGTTTGGAATGCAGTGACCTATGGGTAAAAATATTAAGATCCATTGTTTGGAATGCAGTGATCTGTCGGTAAAAATATTAAGATCCATTGTTCGGAATGCAGTGACCTGTGGGTACAAATATTAAGATCCATTGTTGGGAATGCAGTGACCTGTGGCTAAGAATATTAACAACCAATGTTTGGAATGCAGTGACCTGTGGGTAAAAAAATTAACAACCATTGTTTGGAATGCAGTGACCTGTGGGTAAAAATATTAACAACCATTGTTTGGAATGCAGTGACCTGTGGGTACAAATATTAAGATCCATTGTTGGGAATGCAGTGACCTGTGGCTAAGAATATTAACAACCAATGTTTGGAATGCAGTGACCTGTGGGTACAAATATTAAGATCCATTGTTGGGAATGCAGTGACCTGTGGGTAAAAATATTAACAACCATTGTTTGGAATGCAGTGACCTGTGGGTACAAATATTAAGATCCATTGTTGGGAATGCAGTGACCTGTGGGTAAAAATATTAAGATCCATTGTTTGGAATGCAGTGACCTGTGGGTAAAAATATTAACAACCATTGTTTGGAATGCAGTGACCTGTGGGTAAAAATATTAACAACCATTGTTTGGAATGCAGTGACCTGTGGGTAAAAATATTAACAACCATTGTTTGGAATGCAGTGACCTGTGGGTAAAAATATTAACAACCATTGTTTGGAATGCAGTGACCTGTGGGTAAAAAAATTAACAACCATTGTTTGGAATGCAGTGACCTGTGGGTAAAAATATTAACAACCATTGTTTGGAATGCAGTGACCTGTGGGTAAAAAAATTAACAACCATTGTTTGGAATGCAGTGACCTGTGGGTAAAAATATTAAGATCCATTGTTTGGAATGCAGTGACCTATGGGTAAAAATATTAAGATCCATTGTTTGGAATGCAGTGATCTGTCGGTAAAAATATTAAGATCCATTGTTCGGAATGCAGTGACCTGTGGGTACAAATATTAAGATCCATTGTTTGGAATGCAGTGACCTATGGGTAAAAATATTAAGATCCATTGTTTGGAATGCAGTGATCTGTCGGTAAAAATATTAAGATCCATTGTTGGGAATGCAGTGACCTGTGGGTAAAAATATTAAGATCCATTGTTTGGAATGCAGTGACCTGTGGGTAAAAATATTAACAACCATTGTTTGGAATGCAGTGACCTGTGGGTAAAAATATTAGCAACCATTGTTTGGAATGCAGTGACCTGTGGGTAAAAATATTAACAACCATTGTTTGGAATGCAGTGACCTGTGGGTAAAAATATTAACAACCATTGTTTGGAATGCAGTGACCTGTGGGTAAAAAAATTAACAACCATTGTTTGGAATGCAGTGACCTGTGGGTAAAAATATTAAGATCCATTGTTTGGAATGCAGTGACCTATGGGTAAAAATATTAAGATCCATTGTTTGGAATGCAGTGATCTGTCGGTAAAAATATTAAGATCCATTGTTTGGAATGCAGTGATCTGTCGGTAAAAATATTAAGATCCATTGTTGGGAATGCAGTGACCTGTGGGTAAAAATATTAACAACCATTGTTTGGAATGCAGTGACCTGTGGGTACAAATATTAAGATCCATTGTTGGGAATGCAGTGACCAGTGGCTAAGAATATTAACAACCAATGTTTGGAATGCAGTGACCTGTGGGTACAAATATTAAGATCCATTGTTGGGAATGCAGTGACCTGTGGGTAAAAATATTAACAACCATTGTTTGGAATGCAGTGACCTGTGGGTACAAATATTAAGATCCATTGTTGGGAATGCAGTGACCTGTGGGTAAAAATATTAACAACCATTGTTTGGAATGCAGTGACCTGTGGGTAAAAAAATTAACAACCATTGTTTGGAATGCAGTGACCTGTGGGTAAAAATATTAACAACCATTGTTTGGAATGCAGTGACCTATGAGGGGTTGTGTTAAGTAGCCGAGTTAAGCAGCCGTGTCAGCTGTGCAGATCCTTTACCAGTGAGCCTCTTCGGTGAGATGGAGATGGACTCCCTCAAGACTGGGTGGAATATTAAAATCTGTCGTGTAGAATGCTAGCAAAGTCACGGCTCAAACGTTGTTACGCAGGCAAGTCAGCTGTGTGGAACTCGAGCGCAATTCTTGGTCATCTGGGCCCGGCGCTCTATTAAGTGGAATGCTATTGTCTCAGAGTGGTTAAATCACAGAATTTACGGCTCGGATGATGCTAGGCCGAGTCATCTGTGCAGAGACGTGGGGGCAGCACACAGTCTTTGGGGCATGACGCTCACGCCCCAACTCAATGAGCCTAGTCAGGATAGTGGGGGCTCCCCAGCTGAGGGAGCAGAGTAAGCTGAGGGCTTAGCGCTATGTCATCTGGGCAGCGGGCTCACACCCAAGCACAGTGAGCCTCGCCAGCAAGATGGTGGCGGGCTCCCCTAGATGGGAGCAGCAGAAGAAAAGCACGCGGCCCGGGAAAGCGCTGCCGGACCGGTAAAGGGCCCACGACAAACCCCAACTGAGGGGCGGAAACGAGAGCGGGCAGCAGCTGAGCCCGGGACAATGCTGGGCACTGATTGGTCAGCTTGGTTTGAGGCGACCAATCGGCAGGGGCCCCCCTGGGTGCGCCTCAAGGATAAAAGGGCATGGGGGGGGGGGGGTCCCCTCTAAAGTCATGTGCCTTCGCCGTTGACCGAACCACCCACCCACACCAATAACGCGGGTGTCGCAGCCGCGGATTACAGACGGGCTCAGGCAAGGCGGGGACAGCACAAAGGGACAGCTGAAGGAGCGCAATAGCCAATGGTGGAGGCGCTCAAACACGTGCCCTTGGGATGCCTTACGGAGGGGCACTGGGAGCAGGCTATGGTTCAGCAGAAGGCGGTCACGGCACTTGCAGCCCGGGTCAGGCCCGAGGGCCACTTACACCACTTGGCAGCAAGGTGTAGCCTAGAAGCCGTAGGAAAAGTACTAGACCCTGACTGGAGAGGGGCATTGGCTCAGGACGCTGTCACAAGGTGCTGTTATGGACTAAGTACTACAGGACATGAACTACAGGCAATTTCGGACAATGATGAATTGATGCATGTTTAAACTTGGACTGTATGTTTTAAGCTAATTTGTGAATAAAGTGAGGCTGCGGCCGTTTTGCACCATCAAAGTGTGTTTCATCCGTTAATGCAAAGGAGTGTGAGGTGCATTATCGGCTGGGAAGCTCGAGGGCACTCGCTCATCTGGGAGGGGTTATACTTGTGCATATGGCGAGTGCTGCGCTCGGTTATTGGGTACAGTGCATCACCGAGAGCTGCATCGCAGAGTCCCAGGGTTGGGTAAAGTTTGCAGACCGAGGCAAATGCTCCTACCCTTCTGTTAGGTCGGCAAGATGGTGGACACTTACTCACCACCGATGGCCTACAGACCACACTACAGATAAGCCCAAGGCCTGAGGGTAACTCCGGGCATTCCCACCGGACCGTGGGAGATCGTGACCGCAATCCATTCAGTGTCAGGCCTGGCTCATCTTTTCCACCAGGAGTCGAGAACGTCAATTTCGGGCACATACAGATGGGTAGTATCTAATTTGTAGTCCAGACAAACACGATGCAGTAGGAGGGCAAGTAGAACGTTTGTGCTGGGGGGGGGGGGGGTTTAGGGATAGAGATGATCAGCCAAAAACAGGGATATATACTGGAAAGTAATCCCAGACCGCATTCCATGCCCTACTACCTACCCCACACAGCGCACGCCAGGTAGCGGGAATGAGGTCAAGTCTATTCGATAAAAAGGTCCAGATCTGTTTAAGAGTAACAGCAGAACGATATTTTGAAAAAATAGGAAAAGTTACGTCACCCACCAGAATCTTTGGGTTGTTGAAGCTCACACAATGATATCCGTGCTTTCCTTTTGTTCCTCATCTCGTCTCTTCCTTCTTCCACTTTTATGTTGTTTTTGACTTTCTCTTAACTTAATTGTAATATGTTCTTCCTTCTTCTTGACTGCAATATTTCATGGAATGTTAAAGGTCTTCGAAACCCATCTTAAAGAAAAAGATATTGTTTCTCTCTAAAAAAAATCTAGGTCGTACATGTCTTTAAGATGGGTTTCTTGTAACAGAGCAATCTGGCATTTTAGATTGGATAAATGAGTAAGTACTCTGACAACTGATTGGGTTTGGAAGACCTTTAACATTCCATGAAATAATGCATAAATTACGCATATTAAACAGTCAAGAAGATGTAAGAACATATTACAATTAAGTAAACAACTTCTAGACATAATGGAGACAAAATGGAGGTATACAATACTTAAAAAAACAGGCAACAATAAATTGAGGGTGTTAAGAGAAAGTCAAAGACAACATAAAAGTAGAAGAAGGAAGAGACGAGATGAGGAAGAGAAGAAAGAGATGGGAATAAGAAGGGGGAAAACCAAACTCCCCACGATAAAGAAATAAAAGAAGGCAGAAAGCCAAAAGACTGTAACCATAAAATGTAAGTCCAACAAAAGCAATGAGAACAATAAGAGTGGGAGAAAGTGGAGAGCAAAAAGGAAGAAGAGGCCAACGTCCATCAGCCCCCAGATATATTGATAAAATATTAAAGTAAATAGAACAGAAACAATGAGAAGTGTGAAATTAATATGAAAATTAAAACTGCGGATTATCAACAAAGACTACTAATGAAAGGGGGTATAAACACTTACCGACGATGGGTGAGATAATATACACATCCTGAAATGAGCAGGAAACTGCTGCAACAAGCATTAACAACCATGGAAGAGAGAAATCAGCAACAGCACAGCATACTATGAGGTGCCATTCACACATTCAAAAATATAAAAGAGAAGGAATCCGCATTAGAATGGTTCAGTCAAGAGGCCTCTTAAAATCTAAATTTTGAGAGAATCCATTTGAATGAATGCGAACCAGACAGACCCTGTATGCGCCAAATTCAGGTTGTAGAGCAATCCAGTAGAAAATGGCATCTGTAGCGGTTCTGTGTAAGGAGTGGCGGTAGGTGATTTAATGCAGCTTTAAAGACCGGTATGCGGTCATGAAAAACTCTCCAAGCCGTTCCCTTACAGTTCCAAAGCCGGGATCCTCAAACAGAATGCATCGGGAGTGAGGGGACCAGCAGAAAACCTCCTAATGATGTCTGGGGCGGTCGGAGAGCTGCACACTTGCGGCCATATTGTGAGCGCTCTCACACACCACATAGAGACTGTAGTGTCTTGCGAGTTTTATGACCGAAACCTTTTGCCTCCTTATGGACTCTGTAGAGCTGTGGGGGTAGGTGTTAGAGTTGAATGCAATGAAAGCTTGTTTTGGAATGTTGAGCTTGCAGTTACATGCAGACGAATAAAGACGTGTAATATTAAGCTCCGTGTGTGGAGTGGTCATAGGCGGATACCCAGGCTGGGGTCAACTGGTGACGAGATAGGGGATAAGTAACCTAAGGAATGACCGTGCTCTTCCCAAGAGTTTTCTGTGGTCCACACAAACTGCTTGTGCGTGACACTTGTGTCGCTATCGAAGTATGGAATTGACGCTTCATGCATGTGGAGTCAAAGCACAACTCCAGCGGCTGTAAAGTAGGTGAAGACAACTGAAGCATTGGAAAGAATCTACACGTCGATGGCCGAGAACCTGCTAGTCAGGCCATACATAAAGGTACCATGCTGCCACGCAAGAGACAATTGTGCATTATACGGAGTATTAACGTTGAAGGCAGATTCAACCAGGTTTGCGAAGTGCAGCTGCTGATAATCATAATTTTCAAAATAACGCTGCAAACAGAAGCGCTGCAAGGTGGAGATCAACCAGGTGTTAGGAAATGCAAATTGACATTTAGAAGAAAATACATAAATGATTAACTGAATATATTAAAGAGAGTCCTCGTACCACAGCACTCAGGGAAGTGGCTCAAGGAGAAGTGCTCAGGTTGTGCTTACTGAGCCGTCCATACCGAAGCGGTTCGTTCACAAAGTTACCAAGTGGTGCTCAGACAAATTTCTAGGTTTTAAAAGAAGTCGAGCCCACGACAACTTTTGGAACAGTGAAAGGCTGTTTTCTGATGGGGACCCACAAGAAAGTCTCATTCGAGTCATCCTCAAAGATAATCCAGAGGTCAGAATGCTACAAGGTCTTAGAGACACTGAGCAAGAAACAGCGTCTAGGAACACACTACTCTCAAATTCCACACTGGTCTACAATGCTGCCGCCTTCCTGAAACCACCACCTCCTTTCGATACCGCCAAAAAGCTAAATATTGGTGACAGATGGTCTGCATGGAAAGAGACATTTGATGATTTCATTAATGCACTTGAAAAGACTGGTAACAAAAAGATTATCAAATATTTCAAGAATCTTGTTGGTGATGGTGTGAAAGAAGTTATAAAGAATTCATGAACTGACGAAGAAATCACATACCGTCAGATTAAAGAAACGCTGAATTTTAAATTCAACCCAATACCAAACGTTGATTCCAAAAGTTACATTTTCAGTCAAGCACTCCAAAACTTTGGTGAAACTATTGATGAATTTGTGGAGAGACTCGATGTTCTCATCAAACATTGTAAGTTCAATTAATTTAATGATGAAGAAGCTATGCAACTGAGAGTTATAGATGGATGCTTGTCAGATTCATTCAGATGACAAATGCTGAGAGAAACTCTTAGTCTGGAGTGAGTGATGCTGGCTGTCTGAGCTGAGGAGCATGCTGAGAGAGAAGCTGCTGACATGGATGCTGAAGGTGCCAGAGTGAATCAGTCATGAGTATAAAAAGTAAGCCAAAGCAAAAGACTATAGGAAACAAATTGATGTCTACACATAAAAAGAAGTTATATTTTAGATGTGGATTTTCGTTTCCACACAAAGGTAAATGTCCCGCCATTGGACACATAGTAAAGGATGTGGCAATGAGAACCATTTTGGGAAGGTTTGTAAAGCATAGGAAGAAGTAAGTGCATCATGACACTGAGACAAAATGGCTGCCGGAACATTCCAGAAGCAACGTTCGACACACATCCACAAGGCAAAGCGGCGACATCAAGTGAGGCAAATTGACACTGAACAAAGTTGTCATCTAAGTCATCATCAAACAGGTCTTTTGCCTCAATATCAAGTGAAAATGAAGAAGATGGTTGCGCCATGTCGATGTTTATTTCAGAGAAACGTGCGCATGTCGGACTGGCCGCATGTGATGAAAAATACCAGTCAAAGAAAAGTCGGCATGCCAAAGCACCAAAGTCATACAAACATTGTCCGAAGATTATATTGAAATAAATGGTTGCTCTATACCTTTCATTATCGACAGTGGTACATCGGTAAACATAATGCTTGAATAGAAATACAATGAATTATCTCCATTGTCACAACTTATGCCATCGAAAGCCAAAGTGTATAAATGAGCTGCATCGACGCCCATAAAAAGTCAAGGTTCATTTGTAGCGACAATGAAACTCAAGAAAACGAAGGTGCAAACACCCATCTGTGTGCTTCAAGGTACATCGTCAAGTGCCTGCCTGCTCAGTTTCAGTACTGCTGCTGATATGGGACTGGTTTCTGTGAATAACAACATTAATGCTCATCATGAAATAGTAAATTAGTTCAATTCCCTTTGTTGTTTTAAGGTTTAGGAAAGCTTAAGACTATGAAAGTAAAGTTGCATATTAATGAAGGTGTCCATCCAGTTGCACAAAGACATAGTCAAATTGCTTTTCATTTACAAGAAGTTGTTGAAAAAGAACTAGAGTCGTTGCTTAAGGATGACATTATAGAGCATTCAACCTGGCCGTGCCATTGGTTTCTCCATAGTGGTGGTGCCCAAAAAGAATAGTGAAGAATCAGTACGCATAAGCATTGACATGCGTCAAGCAAACAAGGCAATTGAATGAGAATAACATCCAGGTCCACACATTGCTGACATGATAATGCAATTAAATGATGCAAATGTCTTCTCTTGTCTTGATTTAAATAAAGGTTATCATCAGTTGGAACTCGAAGAAGATTGCAAGTAAATTACAACCTTTTCTACACATGTTGGTCTGTTTCGATACAGGAGACTCTGTTTTGGTGTGCTTTCGGCTGCAGAACATTTTCCAAGTTGTCATTCAACGTGTCATACAGCCGGTTGTGAATGCATTCAATTATAGCGATGACATATTGATTTTCAGAGCTACACAGAGAGAGCATCATAAAGCTCTGACACAAGTATGTCGTTCACTTACTGATGCAGGTTTGACTTTGAATGCAGACAAGTGTGAGTTCCCTAAGACAAGACAAAGTTGAAGTTCTTTGGCAATATCTTTTCAGATGGGGGGTATGACACCTGAATCAGCAAAAGTACAAGCACTGTCAAATGCTGATCCCCCACAAGATGTGTCTATGATACATTCATTTCTTGGCACGGGCAGTTACTGTTCAAGATACATACGAGACTTTGCTACTATAAGTGCTCTATTACAAGAGGTAATGAAGTAAAATATTTCATGTAAGAGGCCACAAGAATGTGAGATAAGGTTCAAGAAAATCAAACAAGCCATTGAATCTGTTGCTGAAAAGGCTTACTTCAATCCCAAGCATCATTCAGAGGTTGTTGTGGACGCTAGCCCTGTTGGGTTAGGCGCTATCCTTACACAGCACAGTGGACCCCCAAATGCTCGAAGGCATGTTGCAGCATATGCCAGTAGAAGTTTGTCCCAGACAGAACGTGTTTACTCACAACCTGAGAAAGAGAGTTTGGCCATGGTATGGGCTTGTGAATACATCCATGTGTTCCTGTATAGAAAGCCATTTACGCTGGTAACTGATCATCAAGCTTTACTGACTATCTTTGGCAATCCAAAGGCCAAGATGCCTCCCCGCATTGAACGGTGGGGACTACGATTACAAGAATACAATTATACCATTGTGCATCATCCAGGGAAGGAGCAAAACCCTGCTGACTACTTTTCCAGAGTGCCTATACAAGGTCAGTTGCAGCGCATGTTGGCTGCAGTCTATGCTTTGTTGAAATTGGGGAAAGATCGATTTTAAAAAACCTTTTGTTTTAAGAGAACTACCTCTTTTATAGTGTGTTTGCTGTGTTTTTAAACCTGCCTGCATTCCCATGCTATATCTCCAACCTGTCCCTGGTCCGCCGCGGCTGCTGTACCGTTCGTTGCGGAGGGACGTGGCTCCTCCCCCAAGGTTCTTGCTTCCGGGGGGTGGGGATAAAGGAGCCCTGCTGGAGTGGTCGCGTAGCGGTCAGTTGCAGCACATGTTGGCTGCAGTCTATGCTTTGTTGAAATTGGGGAAAGATCGATTTTAAAAAACCTTTTGTTTTAAGAGAACTACCTCTTTTATAGTGTGTTTGCTGTGTTTTTAAACCTGCCTGCGCAGCGGGCGCGCCGAAGGCGCGCCTAAGGCAAGCCCGTCTGCGCCCGTCCGCGACTGGAACGCGGCTAGCGCTAGCCACGATGCCCGTGGAGATGTAGCTCGCCGCACCTGGACTAGGGAACAATTATTAAAGTTTGCATCGGTGAAATGTATCAGGCCCATATGTTTAAACTCGGGTCATAGGGAAGTTGAGCGGAATATTCAGGATGGATGCTGTGATACATGCTCTTACTCATTTGATAACAGTACATATGGGAAAGAAAGCAATATTTTGGTTCCACCTGTATCCGCTCAGACAGCCTGTACTCCCACTGGGAGTGTCAAATCAGAAATTAGGGCTTGTTTAGTCAATTGTAGATCCCTCCCTAAGCATGCTGATGACATTTGGCTCCATTTAGAGTTTTGCTCTTGGGACCTTATGTTTTTAACCGAAACCTGGCTAAGGGATCATTCTCTTCCTGATCTATCTTTAGCGGTCCCAGAAGGCTACAGGATTACAGTAGCCAATCGGCCTGGTAATAGACTGGGAGGTGGACTTGCGGTGATCCATAGATGGGACTGGGAGATTACGGTGAAGAAAATAGAGAATACTGGGATAATTGAGGTACTGTCGTTTTGTGTCCAAATCTCCCCCACTTTCCCATTTGTCCCTGGTCCGCCGCGGCTGCTGTGCCGTTCGTTGCGGAGGGACGTGGCTCCTCCCCCAAGGTTCTTGCTTCCGGGGGGTGGGGATAAAGGAGCCCTGCTGGAGTGGTCGCGTAGCGGTCAGTTGCAGCGCATGTTGGCTGCAGTCTATGCTTTGTTGAAATTGGGGAAAGATCGATTTTAAAAACCTTTTGTTTTAAGAGAACTACCTCTTTTATAGTGTGTTTGCTGTGTTTTTAAACCTGCCTGCATTCCCACGCTATATCTCCTACCTGTCCCTGGTCCGCCGCGGCTGCTGTGCCGTTCGTTGCGGAGGGACGTGGCTCCTCCCCAAGGTTCTTGCTTCCGGGGGTGGGGATAAAGGAGCCCTGCTGGAGTGGTCGCGTAGCGGTCAGTTGCAGCGCATGTTGGCTGCAGTCTATGCTTTGTTGAAATTGGGGAAAGATCGATTTTAAAAAACCTTTTGTTTTAAGAGAACTACCTCTTTTATAGTGTGTTTGCTGTGTTTTTAAACCTGCCTGCATTCCCACGCTATATCTCCTACCTGTCCCTGGTCCGCCGCGGCTGCTGTGCCGTTCGTTGCGGAGGGACGTGGCTCCTCCCCCAAGGTTCTTGCTTCCGGGGGGTGGGGATAAAGGAGCCCTGCTGGAGTGGTCGCGTAGCGGTCAGTTGCAGCGCATGTTGGCTGCAGTCTATGCTTTGTTGAAATTGGGGAAAGATCGATTTTAAAAAACCTTTTGTTTTAAGAGAACTACCTCTTTTATAGTGTGTTTGCTGTGTTTTTAAACCTGCCTGCATTCCCACGCTATATCTCCTACCTGTCCCTGGTCCGCCGCGGCTGCTGTGCCGTTCGTTGCGGAGGGACGTGGCTCCTCCCCCAAGGTTCTTGCTTCCGGGGGGTGGGGATATAGGAACCATGCACAACGGCCCCAACAGCGCTGGGATGCCTGGCTTCACCCTGGGGGTGCCCAGGAGTGGACATTTCACAGGGAAAAGCCAGGAAGGGTTCCACAGCGGTATGCGTACAGCGCCTGGACACCCCTTTGGGGGTATGGGTGCGCTTTACAAGTACAAATTTCATTTCATTTCATTTCATTTCATGCTAAAGCGGCCGCGCAGCGGACGCGCGCAGCGGGCGCGCCGAAGGCGCGCCTAAGGCAAGCCCGTCTGCGCCCGTCCGCGACTGGAACGCGGCTAGCGCTAGCCACGATGCCCGTGGAGACGTAGCTCGCCGCACCTGGACTAGGGAACAATTATTAAAGTTTGCATCGGTGAAATGTATCAGGCCCATATGTTTAAACTCGGGTCATAGGGAAGTTGAGCGGAATATTCAGGATGGATGCTGTGATACATGCTCTTACTCATTTGATAACAGTACATATGGGAAAGAAAGCAATATTTTGGTTCCACCTGTATCCGCTCAGACAGCCTGTACTCCCACTGGTAGTGTCAAATCAGAAATTAGGGCTTGTTTAGTCAATTGTAGATCCCTCCCTAAGCATGCTGATGACATTTGGCTCCATTTAGAGTCTTGCTCTTGGGACCTTATGTTTTTAACCGAAACCTGGCTAAGGGATCATTCTCTTCCTGATCTATCTTTAGCGGTCCCAGAAGGCTACAGGATTACAGTAGCCAATCGGCCTGGTAATAGACTGGGAGGTGGACTTGCGGTGATCCATAGATGGGACTGGGAGATTACGGTGAAGAAAATAGAGAATACTGGGATAATTGAGGTACTGTCGTTTTGTGTCCAAATCTCCCCCACTTTCCCATTTGCTGGATTGCTGGTTTCTAGACCCCCAGACTCACCAACTGCTCAGTGGTCTGAACTATTTAATATTATTGCTGATCTCTCTTTAAAACACGCAAATTGCACCATCCTTGGAGATTTCAATGTCCACATGGACAATGATATATGCCCATTAGCCGTTCAACTACTACACACCCTTAAAGGGTTGAACTTGACTCAAAAAGTTTCTTCCCCTACACATGTGGCTGGTCACATGTTGGACCTTATTTTTACCAACATCCCCTCTTTAAGAGCTGACACTCCTCTCCCATTGACCTGGTCAGACCATTTTTTAGTTCCTTTTTACTTAACTATCCCTTCTAATAAGAATCAGGTTAGCCCCACACCTGAAACAAGAAGGGATTGGAGGAAGGTTATACCAGAGATCATTGGCTGTGTGCTAGATGACACAGTTCCAGTACTGACGGGAGTGCCTAGTCAAGACGCCTCTCTCTTCAACAACTGGATCATATCGGCCCTGGACAAGGTTCCTCCACTTAAAAGCATGAAGTTGTCCAGAAAAAGTCCCTCTGCCCCCTGGTTCACTACTCAAATCCGGACGGAGAAAAGTTCATGTAAGCAGCTGGAGCGCTTGTGGAGAAAAAACTATAACACTGACGCCAAATGTAGATATAAAATGGCATTAAAGAAATTTCATATTTCTAAACGTAACACAATTAGAGACTATATAGCCAACCAGATTAATACTGCAGATAATTCTACCAAAGAAGTATTCAAGATTGTTCAAGGCTTTTTGAAACCATCAGCCCTGAAGAGTACTATTACCCCCTCAGCCTCTCTATGTGAAGATCTTTCCAGTTTTTTCCACGATAAGATTCAGAAAATATACTCTTCTTTCCCCATAACTGGGTTCCCTCCACTATTAGCAACATCAACTCACAGTTCTAATTCGTCTAATATCTGGTCGGAATTTCAGCCTTTATGCACAACTACTTCACTGGCGGAACTCAGTAAAATAAAATCAGGTGCTCCGACCGACCCTTGTCCGGCTAATTTTTTTAAATTACTGGCTCCTCGGCTCAATCCCGTCTTGAATGTCTTATGGAACTCCTCCTTGAGCCGGGGCACTTTTCCAGTGTTATGGAAAACGGCCTATGTCCAACCTATTTTAAAGAAAGATGACGCGGACCCTTCAGATCTAAAAAACTTTAGACCGATCTCTCTCCTCCCGGCACCGGCCAAAGTGCTGGAAAAGGTAGTCCAAATGCAATTGTCAGAGTTTCTGGAGATCAACCATCTTCTCCATGACTCCCAGTCGGGTTTCAGGAAGGGATACAGCACAGAGACGGCCCTTCTGGAAGTGGCGGAAACCATACGGGAAACGGTGGACCAAGGCAGAAGTGCAATGTTAGTGCTGTTGGACTTGTCCGCAGCCTTTGACACTGTGTCACACCACATCTTATTAGAGAGACTTGAGTCCCTTGGTGTGAAGGGCACCGTTCTAAACTGGTTCCGCTCCTTTTTAGAGGGCCGTTCTCAAAATGTGTTCCTGCGCCCTTTTATTTCAGCCTCTAGATCCATTAGCTGTGGGGTCCCACAGGGATCGGCGCTGAGCCCCACCCTTTTTAATGTGTACCTGGCCCCTCTCGCCACACAGATTGAACAGTGTGGGGTGAAGGTGGTCTCGTACGCTGATGATACGCAGCTTGTGTTCTCTTTTAAAGAACACACGGAGGTAGCTTTTATGAATTTTAAACTATGTCTACGTAAAATCCTGACATGGATGACGAACAATTGCATGAAGTTGAATACAGAAAAACCGAGGTTCTGTTTTTTAATCAACCATCTCCACCTTCCTCGGAACTTTGGTGGCCGGCAGAGCTTAACCCCCTCCTAGCCCGGTGCACTCTGCCAGGAACCTGGGATTTAGATTTGATGCTAATCTCTCGGGCAGTGCCCAAATTTGTAAAATCTCTTCTGCATGCTTTTGGAAATTAAAAAGTTTACGCAGAGTTCTGCATTTACTGCCAATGAATTGTAGAAAAAGTGTAGTCCATGCACTTGTTACCTCTCAATTGGACTACGCAAATAGTCTTTACCTGGGGCTCCCAGATTATTTGTTGAGAAAATTGCAGATTATACAGAATGCTGCAGCGAGGCTGATCAGAAATGTGCCTCTTCGTCACCACATCTCTCCTCACTTGCGTAGCCTTCATTGGCTCCCTGTCAGAAGACGGATTGAATTCAAGGCATTGGTACTAGCATTCAGATCCATGAGAGATGTGGGTCCTCAATATCTGAAGCTTAGACTTCGGAAGTACTGCCAATCAAGATCGCTAAGGTCAAACCATCAGGACTTAATGGTGACCCCACGCTTCAAAAAGTCCAGGATGGGGGGCCGTGCCTTTGCTGTGAAAACAGCCTCTTTGTGGAACTCCATGCCAGCTCATCTTCGAAAGGCGAGCTCAGAGCCTCTGTTCAGAAAGGCCTTAAAAACCTGGTTGTTCAGTCTAACCCAATTTACTGCATAATTTTTCTGCTTCTGTATGCTATCTGCACTTACCGCTAGCGCCGGGACACTTCCGCAGGAGGTAGCCGTGCGCTCTATAAATTGAATTAATAATAATAATAATCCAAGGCAGCTGAAGCTTACATTAATTTCATTGTAAAAGCTAATACGCCAGCTGCTACATCGTTAGCCCAGATCATCGTTGCCACGAGCCATGATAGTGAGATGCTGAATTTGAAAGATATAATTACACTTTAGTCATTGAACCGACACGCTCGACCTCTCACCAGTGATGGTGAATACTAAAAATACAAAAACGCTAAGGATGAACTGTTTATAACTCAGGAAAGAGTTATACTGCGAGGGTCGAGAATCCTAATTCTCTGTGACAGAAAATAATTGAAGTAGCTCACGAAGGACATTGTGGTTTTGTTGCCACCAAAAGAGATCTCAGAGACCACGTTTGGTTTCCATATTTAAATGAGAGGGTTGAAAAGGAACTCAAGGCCTGTCATCTATGTAGCTGCCTTGTAGGAGAGTAGGATCTGCTTCTTATAGTTACCCCCACTTTTTGCTGATGTTTCACTGTTTTTGGACTTAGCCAGACTGAGGCCCTGCTAATCAGGACCCCAGTCTATCTGCTTTCTACTCTAAATTGATTGTATGTACTTTAGGTACACTCCAGATTGGATTCTGGGGTACCCTTGTGAGTCCCTAGTATATGGTATACTATGTACCCAGGGCATAGGTACCCCAGAGGCATGTATTGTGCCACCCCTGGGAAGCCTTTTAAAATGACACAACAGGTCTGCTACAGCAGCCTGTGTAAGGTGGTGTATCCACCCCTTACTGAGATATAGGTTCCCTATATCTCTCCATATCACTGCACATGTAAACCTATCAGTCACCCCTATGGCAGGCCTTAACAATCCTGAAGGCAGGGTGCTGGGTTTCATGTGAGAGGGTGCCCATGCATGAGCAGAGCCCCTCTGCAGCTTTCGGAATCTTCATTCCGGGGTTGTTTGTGATGCAGTCAACCATATACTCTTAAGTGCTTTATAACCTCGCGGTAAATGCTAACTTGAGAATGGTTGCATGGAAACATGTTGTGTTTGGTGTCAAACACCTTGGAATCATACCTCCACCCCAGTAACTGGGGTGGGAGGTATGATTCCACCCTACTAGAGGGAGAAACATGGCACCACCGGTACACCCGGTACCAGCTTAACAGAACCCTGGCATCGCAAAATGGATGCTGCAGCCACAGACACGAGTCTGCCCTCCTGCTGCTGGACGAAACTCCGGCAGGGGAGGCCTGGACAATAGGTTTCCTGTCACAGGGAGGTGTGACCACCTCCCAGACAGGCTTTAGTGTATTGGGGCTGGGTGGGTGCACTCCAAGAGTGCTTTGAAGTCTGCACTGGGGGCACATTTGGTGTCCCTGTGCATAGTCCAGTTCAAACCGGTTGCAGGGGCTACCAGCCCCTGCTCTGGCGCGAAACTGGACAAAGGAAATGGGTGTAGCCACCCCTCTTTCCTGACCCTCCCATGGGTGGGTCCCCAGAGTTTGCCCCACCCCTTCCTTGGGTATAAAGTAGGAACCCCTGACTACAGGACTTTAGATTACATCTGGACTAAACTCTGACACAGAAACCAAGTACTTCGACGATCTACACTACGGTGGATGACTGAAGAATCTCCCTTGGAGTAAAGGAGTTACTCCCCTGCAAGGCAGGCACCTTTAACGCAACTGACCGGTTGGCATCTCCGAAGCTCCGACGGACTCCGAAGAATATTGCCACACAGGAGGTGGGTTTTCCAAGGTCTTAGAGGTCGATCTGTGTCCACAGCAAGTCTGAGGCCCGTATCCCTCGTGGTGACCATGCAACCTAAACCCCTGGGCACTGCATCCATTTGCAGAAGCATCAGCTTTCCGGCAACCCCTGAGGCTGAGCTTTGGGTTACTTATAGCCCTGACCCCGAGCAGTGATCACACCGAAGATTGCCGGCCTACACTTAACGAGTGTTCCATGGGCCGCCATTTTGTGATTCCTCTTGAGGTTCCTTCGTGATCCCTGGTCCGTTGACCTGTGGGTCCCCAAGAAGGCAACACTAACTTTAATTGGGCTTCCCTGGTTGCCCCAGATGTGCCCTGACTCTCCATCGCTTGGGGAGTCCTCAGGATCTTGCTGGTCCTCACAGAAGCATCTTTTCTCTTCCTGCATGGGTTGCTGTTGCCAAGGTTTGTTGTGTTCAATCCGAGCACTGACACCCCAGCACTCGACATCCTTTGTGGGACAGCTCGAATCCGGCTCCTGGTTGTCCTCGATATCTCCTGGACCCCGTGGCTGCAGAGTCAAGCTTCACCTCTTCGCACCTGAAGCACCCGACATCGGTGGGCATTCGATTGCTCCGCTCCTGGTCACTGGCCAGTGACCCAGACTCTGTCCCCTCTGCTTTCAGGTTCTTCACATCTTCGATCCAGGCTTGGATCACACCGGACACTTTTCTTCTTCACGGCAGCAGCACTTTGCAGCAGATCGCCATTGAAATCAACGACAATTCCCGACACCCTTTGACACCTATGCACCCGGCTTACCTGGGTGAGGTAACTCAAGTACTACGGTGCTCCCGTGGGTGTTGGCCCTAGAACCCCTTAAGTCTAAAGGGGTTTGCTCAAAGTCCTCTCCTAAGTGTCCTTTTGCTTTAAAATTCCAACCGCGACTTTCCTCATAGAATCCTACGGCGCTCGCGGCTGTGTTCTCACACTGCACACGTCCCCCGTGGGTCTCCTGTGTCACTACCTTGGGTGGTTCCTTGGGGTCCCAGCGATTCTACGTGCTCTAGGCACTGTGTCTAATCAAGTCGTGGTATATATGGTTTGGTCCCCCCTGGGGCCCATTGTATATTGTGCTATTTACTGTCGTTTTAATACTGTGATATTGTGTATCTTGGACTCTAATCTCATAAAGAGATTAGTAGTGAGTGTTTAGAAATAAATACATATATTTTATATATACCTGGTGTGGTTCTCCTTTCATTTGGTCATTCAAGAGGTTATAATCTGGTAAACTAAGCTGCTTTACACTCCTTCAAGACTTAGCCTGAAGGCTGCTCTCCATAGCTACCACTAGGATAGCTTTCAAATAAGGTTGTCTTTAAACCTAACATCAATAAGGGTCGTTTGGACTGGTGCAAGGTGCCCACTATAACTAGTGGACGGCATACGCCAGGCCAACTTCTCACATTGGTGGCAGTGGTGGGATTCAAGCTTGCTATTGCTTTACCAGATAATCTCTTTGAAGTGACTAACTGAAAACCACTATAGGTACATAGGTACATATAAATCAAGTTTAGAATACAGTAAGTTCTACTGAACTTAGAGTTGTGTCTCAAGGGCTTAGCACACCTTTTCTACAACTCAAGAGAGTTTAGTAGGCCCTACTAGAGTAGGTAGGTGCATACACCACACCACACTAGTCATGTCTTCAAGGGCAGAAACCAGTGGGTCTCTCCCAACTAAGTATGACCATGCCTCATACCAAGAATTGAGGACTATGTGTGCCTCAAGGAAATTGAAGACAGGGAAAAGCCCAACCACCCAACATCTCATAAAGATGTTGCTAGAAGATGACCTCAGAAAGACCCCAGGGTCTGATGAGGTTGGCAAAGGGGGTGGGGCAGCAGAAGAGGAAAGGCCAGGTAGTGAAAACTACTATGACCCAGACTCTGATGCTGGCCAGGAGGATCAAAATGATCCCAACCTGGAAAATCCAATTCTTCCTGAAGGTGAGGAAGGAGACCCCAGTGGGGTTCTCTTTACCCCACCTGGAAGGGTTAATAGTCTACCAAGAAGATCAAGATCTCCTTCTCAGGAATCTAATCATTCTGGTACTTCTATAGGGTCCTCTGCTTCTCATAAAAGGGCATCCTCTTATGAGAAGAAATGCCAACTGCTTGAGTTTGAAAGAGCTAAGCTCAGAATCAAGAGAGAGCAATTGGCCTTAGACAGGGAATCCCTGGAGCTTCAGAGAGCTTCTCAGAAATTGGGACTAGGGTCCCATGGTGGCAGCAGCAGTGTCCCTAGAGGTAGAGATCATCCTCATGACCATAGGAACCTGAACAAGATTGTCCCTCCCTACCAGAGTGGGGATGACATCCACAAATGGATAACTGCACTTGAGAGGGCCTGTAAGGTACAGAGGGTCCCTCAGGAGCAGTGGGCAGCAATCTTGTGGCTCTCCTTTGCAGACAAAGGTAGAGACAAGCTCCTCACTGAAAGAGAATAGGATGCTGACAATTACAAAGTCCTGAAGAGTGCTCTAATTGAAGGGTTTGGCCTAACCACTGAACAATACAGGTTAAAGGTCAGAGATACCCAAAAGACACAGACTCCGGACTGGGTTGACTTTGTTGATTGTGCTACTAAGGCTCTGGAAGGCTGGTTACTTGGCAGTAAGGTGTGTGATTTCAAAGGATTGTATAATTTAATCATGAGAGAGCAGATCCTTAATAACTGTCAAAATCAACTGTTGCATCAGTACCTGGTGGACTCTGATCTGACCTCTTCCCAAGAATTGGGTCAGAAGGCAGACAAGTGGGTCAGAACCAGGGTGAGGCAGAAGGTTCAGAACCAAGGTGGTGACTCTAAGAAGCAAGATTCTAAAAACTCTGATAAGGGTGGGGAGAAGAGTAAAGACCAGAAGTCTTCTCAAGGGCCCCAAAAATCTGCATCTGGTGGGGAGTCCCAATCTAACAAAGGAAAAGGCCAAAAGAAACCATGGTGTAAAATCTGTAAGCAGAAAACCCATTGGACTAGTGATTGTACCAAGACCAAGGACTCAACTCCAGCCACCATTGCCCCTAAGGCAACTGTTCCCCCTAGTTCAGCTCCAAGTGGTGGTGTTCCAAATAAGGGTGTAGTAGGGTTGACCCTGGGATCTGAGATGGACTCTGGCCTAGTCAGAGTTCCAACTCAGGCTGTACTGATCTGTGATGGAGGCATGGATATGTCCTCCTATGTGAGTCCCAGTAATCTGGGCAAATACAGACAGCACCCCTTGATTAATGGAAGAGAGGCTTTGGCATTCAGGGACACAGGAGCAAGTGTCACAATGGTGAGAAAAGATCTTGTAGCCCCTGAGCAGATCATACTTGGTGAAATGTACCAAGTGACCAACGCTAGCAATGTCAGGACAGACCATTCCCTGGCAGTTGTTAATTTCTCCTGGGGAGGGGTAACTGGCCCTAAGAAGGTTGTGGTAAGTGCAGATCTCCCTGTTGAATGCTTGCTTGGAAAGGATTTGGAAAGTTCAGCTTGGGCTGAAGTTGAGCTCAGGACCCATGCAGAAATGTTGGGCATCCCTGCAGATGTGTTTGCTATGACCAGGTCACAGCCAAAAATGTCTAAAACTGAACAGGCCCTGGATTCTGGAAGAATGGACCAGGTGCCTCCCAAGAGGAGGAGCAGTAGGGTTAAGGCAGTGTCTTCCCCCCTGCCTCAGAATGCAGATCAGTCTCTTGAGGGAGATGATCTCAGTCCTGAAGAAGGAACTGTCCCAGAGAAGCTGGAACCTGATCAGGTTGAGTTCTTGGGGACAGGGGGCCCTTCCAGGGCAGATCTGAGCCAGGAGCAACTGAGCTGCCCCTCTCTTGAACCCCGGCTGCTGGGAGTGCTAGTGGGTCCCATAGGATCTATTGGGATGATGGACTCCTTTCCTCAGAGTGTAGAGACCCCAAGCCTGGAGCCACCAGGAGGTTGGTTATACCTCTGAAGTTTAGGAGCTTCCTCTTGACCCTAGCACATGATATTCCCTTAGCAGGTCACCTAGGCCAAAACAAGACTTGGGACAGAATTGTCCCTCACTTTCATTGGCCTCATATGTCTGAAGACACCAAGGAGTTTTGTCGCTCCTGTGTCACCTGTCAAGCCAGTGGCAAGGCAGGTAGCACTACAAAGGCCCCCTGATACCACTACCTGTGGTGGGGGTTCCCTTTGAGAGGGTAGGGATTGACATTGTTGGTCCCCTAGATCCTCAAACAGCATCTGGGCACAGATTTATCCTGGTGGTGGTGGACCATGCCACTAGGTACCCAGAAGCAATTCCCTCAGGACCACCACAGCTCCTGTGGTGGCAAGGGCCCTCCTGGGAATCTTTTCCAGGGTGGGTTTTCCTAAGGAGGTAGTATCAGACAGAGATGCAAACTTCATGTCTAGTTACTTGACTTCTATGTGGAAGGAGTGTGGAGTAAATTATAAATTTACCACCCCTATCACCCACAATGCAATGGTGTAGTTGAAAGGTTCAACAAAACCTTGAAGGGCATGATTAAAGGTCTCCCAGAAAAGCTTAGGCGCAGATGGGACATACTTTTGCCCTGCCTTCTCTTTGCCTACAGAGAGGTTCCACAGAAGGGGGTTGGTTACAGCCCATTTGAGCTTCTGTTTGGACATTCAGTTAGGGGTCCATTGTGTCTAGTGAAGGAGGGATGGGAGGTACCTCTCAAACCCCCTAAACAGGATATTGTGGACTATGTACTTGGTCTCCGCTCCCGGATGGCTGAGTACATGAAGAAGGCAACTAAACACCTTGAGGCTAGCCAGGAATTGCAAAAGGCCTGGCATGACCAAAAGGCTGTGCTGACTGTTTATCACCCAGGACAGAAAGTATGGGTGTTGGAGCCTGTGGCCCCAGCAGCCCTCCAATACAAGTGGAGTGGCCCCCATACCATTGTTGAACAGAAAGGAGAGGTTACCTATCTGGTGGACCTTGGAACTCCCAGGAGCCCCCACAGGGTGATCCATGTCAACAGACTGAAACCATATGTTGACAGGGCAGACATGGGCTTGCTCATGGCTACTGATGAGGGGTAGGAGGAAGAGAGTGATCCACTCCCTGACCTGCTCTCTCAGAACCCTGATGATGGATCAGTAGATGGTGTAGCCTTGGCAGGCAGCCTCACTGACCAGCAGCAAGCTGATTGCAGAAAAGTTCTCAATCAGTTCAGACATATGTTCTCTCTGACTCCAAGGCAGACTACCTGGTGCACTCATGAAGTGGACACTGGGGACAGTCTGCCTGTTAAAAATAAGATTTACAGGCAACCTGACCATGTCAGGGACTGCATCAGGACTGAAGTTCAGAAGATGTTGGATTTGGGTGTGATTGAACCCTCAGATAGCCCTTGGGCTAGTCCAGTAGTCTTAGTGCCTAAACCTCACACCCAGGGTGGTAAGAGAGAGATGAGGTTTTGTGTAGACTACAGAGGTCTCAATGCAGTCACTAGGACTGATGCCCATCCCATACCAAGGGCAGATGAGCTCATAGACACTTTGGCCTCAGCCAAGTTTCTCAGCACATTTGACCTGACAGCTGGCTACTGGCAAATCAGATTAGCTGAGGATGCAAAAGCCAAAACAGCATTTTCTACCCCTAGTGGGCACTACCAATTTGTGGTGATGCCCTTTGGTTTGAAAAATGCACCCGCCACTTTTCAAAGGTTGGTGAACAAAGTCCTTACAGGCCTGGAAGCCTATAGTGCAGCATATCTAGATGATATTGCTGTCTTTAGCTCCACCTGGGAGGATCACCTGGTCCACCTGCGAAATGTTTTGGAGGCCCTGCAGAAGGCAGGCCTCACTATCAAGGCCACCAAGTGCCAGATAGGGCAGAGTCAGGTTGTGTACCTGGGCCACCTTGTGGGTGGAGGCCAGGTTCAACCATTGCAGAGCAAAATCCAGACCATCATGGACTGGACTGCTCCAACTACCCAGACTCAGGTGAGAGCTTTCTTGGGCCTGACTGGGTAGTATAGAAGATTTGTCAAAGGGTATGGATCCATAGTGACCCCTTTGAATGACTTAACTTCTAAAAGAATGCCAAAGAAAGTTCAGTGGACAGTTAGCTGTCAAAAGGCATTTGATGACCTGAAGCAGGCCATGTGCACTGCTCCCATTCTGCAAAGTCCTGATTACTCCAAGCAATTCATTGTCCAAACAGATGCATCTGAGTTGGGGGTAGGGGCTGTGTTATCACAATTGAATGATGAAGGTCAGGGTCAGCCAGTAGCTTTTATTAGCAGAAGGTTGACCCCCAGAGAGAAACGTTGGTCAGCCATTGAGAGGGAGGCCTTTGCTGTGGTTTGGGCCTTGAAGAAGCTGAGGCCATACTTTTTTGGCACTCACTTCATTGTTCAGACAGACCACAAGCCCCTCTTATGGCTAAAACAGATGAAGGGTGAAAACCCCAAACTATTGAGGTGGTCCATTTCCCTACAGGGGATGGACTATACAGTGGAACATAGACCTGGGAATAACCATGCCAATGCAGATGGACTCTCCAGATATTTCCACTCAGAACATGAAGACTCAACTGGTCAAGGTTAGTTTAATGTCCTGACGTTTGGGGGGTTGTGTAGGAGAGTAGGATCTGCTTCTTATAGTTACCCCCACTTTTTGCTGATGTATCACTGTTTTTGGACTTAGCCAGACTGAGGCCCTGCTAATCAGGACCCCAGTCTATCTGCTTTCTACTCTAAATTGATTGTATGTACTTTAGGTACACTCCAGATTGGATTCTGGGGTACCCTTGTGAGTCCCTAGTATATGGTATACTATGTACCCAGGGCATAGGTGCCTCAGAGGCCTACCAGGGGCTGCAGCATGTATTGTGCCACCCCTGGGAAGCCTTTTAAAATGACACAACAGGTCTGCTACAGCAGCCTGTGTAAGGTGGTGTAGCCACCCCTTACTGAGATATAGGTTCCCTATATATCTCCATATCACTGCACATGTAAACCTATCAGTCACCCCTATGGCAGGCCTTAACAATCCTGAAGGCAGGGTGCTGGGTTTCATGTGAGAGGGTGCCCATGCATGAGCAGAGCCCCTCTGCAGCTTTCGGAATCTTCATTCCGGGGTTGTTTGTGATGCAGCCAACCATATACTCTTAAGTGCATTATAACCTCGCGGTAAATGCTAACTTGAGAATGGCTGCATGGAAACATGTTGTGTTTGGTGTCAAACACCTTGGAATCATGTATGATTCCACCCTACTAGAGGGAGAAACATGGCACCACCGGTACACCCGGTACCAGCTTAACAGAACCCTGGCATCGCAAAATGGATGCTGCAGCCACAGACACGAGTCTGCCCTCCTGCTGCTGGACGAAACTCCGGCAGGGGAGGCCTGGACAATAGGTTTCCTGTCACAGGGAGGTGTGACCACCTCCCAGACAGGCTTTAGTGTATTGGGGTTGGGTGGGTGCACTCCAAGAGTGCTTTGAAGTCTGCACTGGGGGCACATTTGGTGTCCCTGTGCATAGTCCAGCTCAAACCGGTTGCAGGGGCTACCAGCCCCTGCTCTGGCGCGAAACTGGACAAAGGAAATGGGTGTAGCCACCCCTCTTTCCTGACCCTCCCATAGGTTGGTCCCCAGAGTTTGTCCCACACCTTCCTTGGGTATAAAGTAGGAACCCCTGACTACAGGACTTTAGATTACACCTGGACTAAACTCTGACACAGAAACCAAGTACTTCGACGATCTACACTACGCTGGATGACTGAAGAATCTCCCTTGGAGTAAAGGAGTTACTCCCCTACAAGGCAGGCACCTTTAACGCAACTGACCGGTTGGCATCTCCGAAGCTCCGACGGACTCCGAAGAATATTGCCACACAAGAGGTGGGTTTTCCAAGGTTGATCTGTGCCCACAGCAAGTCTGAGGCCCGTATGCCTTGTGGTGACCGTGCAACCCAAACCCCTGGGCACCGCGTCCATTTGCAGAAGCATCAGGTTTCCGGCAACCCCTGAGGCTGAACTTTGGGTTACTTGTAGTCCTGACCCCGAGCAGTGATCACACCGAAGATTGCCGGCCTACACTCAACGAGTGTTCCGTGGGCCGCCATTTTGTGATTCCTCTTGAGGTCCTTTCGCGATCCCTGGTCCATTGACCTGTGGGTCCCCAAGAAGGCAACACTAACTTTAATTGAGCTTCCCTGGTTGCTCCAGACGTGCCCTGACTCTCCATCGCTTGGGGAGTCCCCAGGACCTTGCTGGTCTTCACAGAAGCATCTTTTCTCTTCCTGCGTGGGTTGCTGTTGCCAAGGCTTGTTGTGTTCAATCCAAGCACCGACACCCCAGCACTCGACATCCTTCGTGGGACAGCTCGAATCCAGCTCCTGGTCGTCCTTGATGTCTCCTGGATCCCATGGCTGGAGAGTCAAGCTTCACCTCTTTGCACCTGAAGCACCTGACATCGGTGGACATTCGATTGCTCCGCTCCTGGTCACTGGCTAGTGACCCAGACTCTGTCCCCTCTGCTTTCAGGTTCTTCACATCTTCGATCCAGGCTTGGATCACACCGGACACTTTTCTTCTTCACGGCAGCAGCACTTTGCAGCAGATCGCCATTGAAATCAACGACGATTCCCGACACCCTTTGACACCTATGCACCCGGCTTCCCTGGGTGAGGTAACTCGAGTACTACGGTGCTCCCGTGGGTGTTGGCCCTAGAACCCCTTAAGTCTAAAGGGGTTTGCTCAAAGTCCTCTCCTAAGTGTCCTTTTGCTTTAAAATTCCAACCCCGACTTTCCTCATAGAATCCTATGGCGGTCGCGGCTGTGTTCTCACACTGCACACGTCTCCCGTGGGTCTCCTGTGTCACTACCTTGGGTGGTTCCTTGGGGTCCCAGCGATTCTACGTGCTCTAGGCACTGTGTCTAGTCAAGTCGTGGTTCTTATATCACTTTCTTAATATATGGTTTGGTCCCCCCCTGGGGCCCATTGTATATTGTGCTATTTACTGTCGTTTTAATACTGTGATATTCTGTATCTTGGACTCTAATCTCATAAAGAGATTAGTAGTGAGTGTTTAGAAATAAATACATATATTTTATATATACCTGGTGTGGTTCTCCTTTCATTTGGTCATTCAAGAGGTTATAATCAGGTAAACCAAGCTGCTTTACACTCCTTCAAGACTTAGCCTGAAGGCTGCTCTCCACAGCTACCACTAGGATAGCTTTCAATAAAGGTTGTCTTTAAACCTAACATCAATAAGGGTCATTTGGACTGGTGCAAGGTGCCCACTATAACTAGTGGACAGCATATGCCAGGCCAACTTCTCACATGCCTTTCTACAAACACTACTCAACATGCTCTTGCCATGTCAGAACTCGCTAAGCATGCATGGGATAGAATGGACTATTGATTTCTTTGGTCCTCTCAATAACGGACCTCATCTGATGGTAATTGTGGACGAGTACTCATGTTTTCCATTAATAGAGGCTCTCTCATCCACAACGCACGAGCGAGTCATTGAGAGACTACATAGCAACTTTGCGACACTGGGCGTTCCAGCCATTTTGAAGTTTGATAATGACCCGCCCTTTCACAGTCAAGAAATCAAGGATTTCCTGGAGCATCTGAACATAAAGCATCAGAAGACGCACCTTTGTGGCCACAGGCCAACAAATTGATTGAGCATTTTATGAGTACGCTAACGAAAGCAGTACAGCGTGTAACTCTTGAGAGGCTCAGTTTAAAAACTGTATTGAATTCTACCCTACGAGCATATTGTTCAAAACCTCACTCGACCACAGGCAAAAGTCCTGCGACTTTGATGTTTGGGAGAGCAATGACAACCAAGTTACCTCAATGGACTAACAAAAGAGAAGGAACTGAGAACACAACTCGTATAAAGGACTTGGTTAACAGGCAGAAAATAAAAGCTGATGCAGACAAGAGGAGACATGCAAAGAACATCGAGTTTAAGAGAGGAGATTTAGTGATCGCCCATCAAATGCGACAAAGGAAATCTGATGCTCCATATGATGCTGCACCTTTCCACGTAGCATCCACCAAGGGACACATGGTGACTGCCCAGCGTCCAGGCAAGTCTGTTACCAGAGACCCTTCTCACTTTCGACAGTTGATTTCCAGGCAAGTCTGTTACCAGAGACCCTTCTCACTTTCGACAGTTGATTTCCAGGCAAGTCTGTTACCAGAGACCCTTCTCACTTTCGACAGTTGATTTCCAGGCAAGTCTGTTACCAGAGACCCTTCTCACTTTCGACAGTTGATTTCCAGGCACGTCTGTTACCAGAGACCCTTCTCACTTTCGACAGTTGATTTCCAGGCAAGTCTGTTACCAGAGACCCTTCTCACTTTCGACAGTTGATTTCCAGGCAAGTCTGTTACCAGAGACCCTTCTCACTTTCGACATTTGATTTCCAGGCAAGTCTGTTACCAGAGACCCTTCTCACTTTCGACATTTGATTCATCGGTCTTCTGATCGAGATGGTGAAAGAAAGACTGAACCTGAAAAATCAGTGCTTGCTGTTACCTCTTCGCTGCCTTTGAAAATCTCTGACACTGAAGATGACAGCTCTCAACTTCCAGAAACCAGATCAGGTTGAATGATTAAAGCGCCAAGAAGGCTGATTGAGGGTATATATATATATATATATATATATATATATATATATATATATATATATATATATATATATATATATTCAAAGGACCACATTGTCCATAATGCCTTGTTGTTCGTAATGTAAAACATGTCCTTTCACAATCAACCTTTAAAGGCACGGAAGAAGTATTGAGTGATGCAGTGCACCAAAGGTCACATAAATGAAAAATCAGTGATTGTGAAAGGACATGTTTTACATTACGAACAACAAGGCATTATGGACAATGTGGTCTATATATATATATATATGCCAAGATCCTCGCTTTTCGGCTTTTCAGCTCCCTCCAAGAACAAAACGAGTGTAGACCCAGGTTTGGTGCTAGTTGTTTATTTGATCAGCACACCATCAAGTCGCCATGACGCGTTTCGGCAGATCCCTGCCTTGATCACACTGCTTTTTAAAAATGTTAATTTTTTTATTGAAAAGAGGAAGAGATGTAGAGTCTTGTGAGTTTTACGACGGACCCCTTTCGGCTCATAACGAACTCCGTAGAGCTGTGACGTAGGTGTCAGAGCGGACTGCAAGGAGGGCTTGCTTTAGAATGGTGAGTTCACAGTTACACCCAAACGAATAAAGGTGTGTAATATTAAGCTCCGTGTGTGGCGTGGGCATTGGCGGGTATCTAGGCTGGGGCGGACGCTGCACAGACCACTATCTTAAGCGCAAAAAAACAACTCTTGACAAATAACTGTCCCCTGTGCCGTACTGCAAAGCTGAAAATGTTTGTAGAAAGCAGACAAGTCTCACAAAATCAGTGCAGATGGCAGGTAGAGGCCCATCTAAAAGGCACCATATGCCTCTTATTGTCCATGGCAGGGAGGCCCATGCAGTGCAGTGGGGATTGCAACCCTTTAGGGGGGATCCCGACCCTTGATTGGGCCCCAATAGAGCCCAAGGCCAATGAGTATCTGTGCAATCTGGGAGAGTCCGGGGCCCCTCATCTCATTCTGCACGGGGCCCCATCATTTTGCGTTGCACCACTGCAGGTTGACTGATTAACAGTTTGAGGGCAATAAAGTGTCCAGACCTGGATGGAAACTCAGAATATGAGACAACAACAAATAGTCCACAGCTGTGGAAAGACGTCTCTTAAGATCTGCAACAGACACTTTTATTCTGAAAGGATTTTTGCTTTGCCTAATGCAGGAGAGGAACTATTGCAAGTGTTTGAGGAACTCACTCCCTCTGCAGCCTCTGAAGCTGCCACTTCCTCTCCCCCTGAGCTTTGTGAAATACTGTCTGCGTATTTTACAACTAAAGTTGCAAACATGAGAGAAGCTGTTGTGAAAGTGCAGTTCTTGCATCCTCAGGAGACTGGGCTCTCTCAGGTGGTGCCATGTCTTGGTCTGGTGACACATTGCTATAATCCAGGGCCCCTGCAGCTCCAGCTACAGACGTTAAGGAACAAGTAACGGCCTCTCACACACCAGTATCCTCATTGTACCCACATGTTTAAACTCTGCAGTGATGTGGATAACCCCTTCTACGGCTCCATCAAACTCACCTCCACCGGTCACCTCTGGGTGCCTCAGGACCACCTACAACCCTCACCTCTGGGTCCCTCAAACACACCTACAGTCCTCATTACTGGGTCTATCAAACCCACTTACACCCTCCATCCCTGGTCCATCAAACCCACTTACACCCTCCATCCCTGGTCCATCAAACCCACTTACACCCTCCACCCCTGGTCCATCAAACACACTTACACCCTCCATCCCTGGTCCATCAAAACCACTTACACCCTCCATCCCTGGTCCATCAAACACACTTACACCCTCCATCCCTGGGTCCATCAAACCCACTTACACCCTCCATCCCTGGTCCATCAAACCCACTTACACCCTCCATCCCTGGTCCATCAAACCCACTTACACGCTCCATCCCTGGTCCATCAAACCCACTTACACCCTCCACCCCTGGTCCATCAAACCCACTTACACCCTCCACCCTGGGTCCATCAAACCCACTTACACCCTCCATCCCTGGTCCATCAAACCCACTTACACCCTCCACCCTGGGTCCATCAAACCCACTTACACCCTCCATCCCTGGTCCATCAAACCCACTTACATCCTCCATCCCTGGTCCATCAAACCCACTTACACCCTCCATCCCTGGTCCATCAAACCCACTTACACCCTCCATCCCTGGTCCATCAAACCCACTTACGCCCTCCATCCCTGGTCCATCAAACCAACTTACACCCTCCACCCTGGGTCCATCAAACCCACTTACACCCTCCATCCCTGGTCCATCAAACCCACTTACACCCTCCATCCCTGGTCCAACAAACCCACTTACACCCACCATCCCTGGTCCATCAAACCCACTTACACACTCCATCCCTGGTCCATCAAACCCACTTACACCCTCCATCCCTGGTCCATCAAACCAACTTACACCCTCCATCCCTGGTCCATCAAACCCACTTACACCCTCCATCCCTGAGTCCATCAAGCCCACTTGCACCCTCCATCCCTGGTCCATCAAACCCACTTACACCCGCCATCCCTGGTCCATCAAACCCACTTACGCCCTCCATCCCTGGTCCATCAAACCAACTTACACCCTCCATCCCTGGTCCATCAAACCCACTTACACCCTCCACCCGGGTCCATCAAACCCACTTACACCCTCCATCCCTGGTCCATCAAGCCCACTTACACCCTCCACCCCTGGGTCCATGAAACTCACTTACACCCTCCACCCCTGGGTCCATCAAACCCACTTACACCCTCCACCCTGGGTCCATCAAACCCACTTACACCCTCCACCCTGGGTCCATCAAACCCACTTACACCCTCCACCCTGGGTCCATCAAACCCACTTACACCCTCCACCCTGGGTCCATCAAACCCACTTACACCCTCCACCCTGGGTCCATCAAACCCACTTACACCCTCCATCCCTGGTCCATCAAACCCACTTACACCCTCCATCCCTGAGTCCATCAAACCCACTTGCACCCTCCATCCCTGGTCCATCAAACCCACTTACACCCTCCATCCCTGGTCCATCAAACCCACTTACGCCCTCCATCCCTGGTCCATCAAACCAACTTACACCCTCCATCCCTGGTCCATCAAACCCACTTACACCCTCCACCCTGGGTCCATCAAACCCACTTACACCCTCCATCCCTGGTCCATCAAACCCACTTACACCCTCCACCCCTGGGTCCATGAAACTCACACCCTCCACCCCTGGGTCCATCAAACCCACTTACACCCTCCACCCTGGGTCCATCAAACCCACTTACACCCTCCACCCTGGGTCCATCAAACCCACTTACACCCTCCACCCTGGGTCCATCAAACCCACTTACACCCTCCACCCTGGGTGCATCAAACCCACTTACACCCTCCACCCTTGGTCCATCAAACCCACTTACACCCTCCACCCTTGGTCCATCAAACCCACTTACACCCTCCGCCCTGGGTCCATCAAACCCACTTACACCTTCCATCCCTGGTCCATCAAACCCACTTACAACCTCCATCCCTGGTCCATCAAACCCACTTACACCCTCCATCAAACCCACTTACACCCTCCATCCCTGGTCCATCAAACCCACTTACACCCTCCATCCCTGGTCCATCAAACCCACTTACACCCTCCATCCCTGGTCCATCAAACCCACTTACACCCTCCATCGCTGGTCCATCAAACCCACTTACACCCTCCATCCCTGGTCCATCAAACCCACTCTCACCCTCCACCCTGGGTCCATCAAACCCACTTACACCCTCCATCCCTGGTCCGTCAAACCCACTTACACCCTCCATCCCTGGTCCATCAAACCCACTTACACCCTCCATCCCTGGTCCATCAAACCCACTTACACCCTCCATCCCTGGTCCATCAAACCCACTTACACCCTCCATCGCTGGTCCATCAAACCCACTTACACCCTCCATCGCTGGTCCATCAAACCCACTTACACCCTCCATCCCTGGTCCATCAAACCCACTTACACCCTCCATCCCTGGTCCATCAAACCCACTTACACCCTCCACCCCTGGGTCCATGAAACTCACTTACACCCTCCACCCTGGGTCCATGAAACTCACTTACACCCTCCATCCCTGGTCCATCAATCCCACTTACACCCTCCATCCCTGGTCCATCAAACCCACTTACACCCTCCACCCTGGGTCCATGAAACTCACTTATACCCCTCAGCCCTGAACCCATCCCACCCCGCTAAACTGTGCCTTGTCTGATTGTTTAAAACCTTGGCCCCTTTCCAGGCAGGTTTCCCATCCATATACGGTCCATGCTGATACCCTGAGACCTTAGAGGCCGCCATATTGTCTGTGCTGATGACCTGAGAAAGGAGGTGGAGGATAGGGGTATGGGGGAGGGAGGCAGGTAAGCACTCTTGTTTTACTTTCACTTAATAGAACTCTTAAAAAAGGATCCCTTGCCCCGCTCTCTCTCCCAGAGCCTCTGGAATGTGGGTGCCTGTGTGCACTGGACTGCTGCCTAATGCTATTGTGTCTTCCTACACAGATTCATTGGTTCTTCGTCTGGATGCTTCCCCACCCTCTTTGATGTCCCCAATTGAGCCTTTTTATTGGGACATTTCCCATAGTTTACCCATTTCTTCTTCCCTTTATTACTTTTATTGAAACAGGTGCACATCACACATTTTCCTAGTCATTCCGCCTTTCAAAACGAATGCCTCACTATACAGAAACATAACCTATTCGTTTCCCTACCCCACCCCTAAATGTCCTCCCCTCCACAAAACCTTACCCAGTAAATATCCATATCCTGCCATAATTGAAACTCTGCAAATGTGACCTTTTACCTCTACAACCGCTTATCACTGCATCTATTAACATATAACTAAACTATTTTGCTATGGTGTAATCTTTCACTTCCTGCCCCGTTCAGATGTGAGCTTGTTCACAGCCTCCCTTTCAGCCTGGTTCGCTGACGGCAACAACAATAAAGTTAGCTAAACCCATGCAAACTTCTCGGCCAACTGCTAACCGCATCTGCCTCAAAGCGACAACCATACATCATGACGAACCCCTGCACACCTGGGCCAATAAAAAGCCCTCTAGCACAAAGCAATAAACATCTCCCCAGAAATCCCAGAAAACCAGATAAGAATTTGGGGACGGGCAGGCGGGAACTAATTTTACCCCCTTTACTCTACCTGCCAGCCACCAGGCCACCAAACCAAACCCACTTACACCCTCCACCCTTGGTCCATCAAACCCACTTACACCCTCCACCCTTGGTCCATCAAACCCACTTACACCCTCCGCCCTGGGTCCATCAAACCCACTTACACCTTCCATCCCTGGTCCATCAAACCCACTTACACCCTCCATCCCTGGTCCATCAAACCCACTTACACCCTCCATCCCTGGTCCATCAAACCCACTTACACCCTCCATCCCTGGTCCATCAAACCCACTTACACCCTCCATCCCTGGTCCATCAAACCCACTTACACCCTCCATCCCTGGTCCATCAAACCCACTTACACCCTCCATCCCTGGTCCATCAAACCCACTTACACCCTCCATCCCTGGTCATTCAAACCCACTTACACCCTCCATCGCTGGTCCATCAAACCCACTTACACCCTCCATCCCTGGTCCATCAAACCCACTTACACCCTCCATCCCTGGTCCATCAAACCCACTTACACCCTCCATCCCTGGTCCATCAAACCCACTTACACCCTCCATCCCTGGTCCATCAAACCCACTTACACCCTCCATCCCTGGTCCATCAAACCCACTTACACCCTCCACCCCTGGGTCCATGAAACTCACTTACACCCTCCACCCTGGGTCCATGAAACTCACTTACACCCTCCATCCCTGGTCCATCAATCCCACTTACACCCTCCATCCCTGGTCCATCAAACCCACTTACACCCTCCACCCTGGGTCCATGAAACTCACTTACACCCCTCAGCCCTGAACCCATCCCACCCGCTAAACTGTGCCTTGTCTGATTGTTTAAAACCTTGGCCCCTTTCCAGGCAGGTTTCCCATCCATATACGGTCCATGCTGATACCCTGAGACCTTAGAGGCCGCCATATTGTCTGTGCTGACGACCTGAGAAAGGAGGTGGAGGATAGGGGTATGGGGGAGGGAGGCAGGTAAGCACTCTTGTTTTACTTTCACTTAATAGAACTCTTAAAAAAGGATCCCTTGCCCTGCTCTCTCTCCCAGAGCCTCTGGAATGTGGGTGCCTGTGTGCACTGGACTGCTGCCTAATGCTATTGTGTCTTCCTACACAGATTCATTGGTTCTTCGTCTGGATGCTTCCCCACCCTCTTTGATGTCCCCAATTGAGCCTTTTTTATTGGGACATTTCCCATAGTTTACCCATTTCTTCTTCCCTTTATTACTTTTATTGAAACAGGTGCACATCACACATTTTCCTAGTCATTCCGCCTTTCAAAACGAATGCCTCACTATACAGAAACATAACCTATTCGTTTCCCTACCCCACCCCTAAATGTCCTCCCCTCCACAAAACCTTACCCAGTAAATATCCATATCCTGCCATAATTGAAACTCTGCAAATGTGACCTTTTACCTCTACAACCGCTTATCACTGCATCTATTAACATATAACTAAACTATTTTGCTATGGTGTAATCTTTCACTTCCTGCCCCGTTCAGATGTGAGCTTGTTCACAGCCTCCCTTTCAGCCTGGTTCGCTGACGGCAACAACAATAAAGTTAGCTAAACCCATGCAAACTTCTCGGCCAACTGCTAACCGCATCTGCCTCAAAGCGACAACCATACATCATGACGAACCCCTGCACACCTGGGCCAATGAAAAGCCCTCTAGCACAAAGCAATAAACATCTCCCCAGAAATCCCAGAAAACCAGATAAGAATTTAGGGACGGGCAGGCGGGAACTAATTTTACCCCCTTTACTCTACCTGCCAGCCACCAGGCCACCACGGTCAAAATGGTGGTATGTACCCCAAATTTAAAGAGGCTATGACTTAAGCCCCTCCCAGATAGCCCAAACCTAGCACAGTCTACTGGACTGTACCACCTCCCCCAATCCTCCCGGGGGGCATACCTCTTTCTGGTCGGCTGTCCCCTAAACCTCTTTTGGGTGAGAGAGGCACAGCAGAAACCACTGGCCAAGGTTTGTGCGGAAAAGGCCGCTTTTGTTGAAACAGGTGCACATCACACATCTTCCTAAGCATTCCACCTTACATAAGTAATGCCTCACTATACAGAACCTTAACGTTTCCATACCCCCACCTCTAAATGTTCTCCCCCACATAACCTAACCCAGTAACTGCACACATCCTGCCATAAATTGAACTCTGCAACGTGACCTTTAACCTCTCCTACCACCTGTAAACTTTCACTTCCTGTCCCGTCCAGATCTAAGCTTGTTCACAGCCTCTCTTTCAGCCTGGTCCGTCGATGGCAACAACAATAAACTTAGCTAAATCCATGCAAAGTTCTCGGCCATCCGCCTTACCCCTGTCTTTTCCTGCATCCCCCCCTGCAACCCACAGGAGCGCCTCATTCTGTTTTTCTTGTTTTTACTTCTGTATGTTCAAGGCCTTTGCCAGCACTTCTCTGATTTGCAACAGGTACAAATCCATGCCATACTGGGAAAGGTGCACACCATCCCCCGAAAAAAGGCAACCTTGTCCTATTTCAGATCCTCATGCACAATCCTGCCGAAACCCTGTTCTCTACAAAAATTCCTAATTTCCCTAATAATCTTATGCCTTGCCTTGTCGATGCCTGCCGGCCTATGTGCGCCGTGCCAAATCCACCGAGGGAGGAACTACGTCCAAATGAAAAACAACCTTCCCACTGTTGCTTAATCTCTCAAAAAATCCTTCTTCATAGCTCACAACAGTGCCAAACCTTTTTCCAACACCAAATCATTTTCCTCCAGATGAATCACCAGCACATCCAGACAACATTTAACCTTCAAACACTTGTTCGAATAGGTCATCAACCCTTTCCACTTCACACCTCCCCCCATGCTATGCCAGCGAACAGGGAAGAACCGAAGATCGAAAGCCAAGTTGACCCTGTGGCTCCTCTTTGAGCTTGTCTCTCCGCCAACTTACGCAACAAAAGAGTGGCCCGTGATCCAAATGGATAGCTCCTCACCATCCGGACCCGAAGCCGAACCTGTAACAAACAAAAATTAAACACAAGAAAAATGAATGAAACCCGGATCTCAACATTCTTCGTCCTCTGTTCTCACATACCACCTGTAACAATCCGAGGACCACCGACCCAACCTCCTAATGTTCACCTGACTCCAACCCCTCCTACCCACCTCTGTCACCACCCCAATTCAAATAGAGTGTGTCCCATACTCCTCTGGCGGCACCCCCAACAGCGCCAGTGCTTTGTGCAAAACTGAGAGCAACTGAAATGCCGTCACCCCCAGGCCACCCCTATGACGAAATATCCCTCCACTACTCTGTTCCCCTTGGGCCCACAGCCCACCTCCCCCCAGTACACCGGGCAAAAACCCAGTATAGGGTAGGACCTCAGCTGCTGACCTTTGATCTGTCTTTGACTTACGTAACCATGCGTTCAACAGGGCCTCACCTCGACCCACATCACTCCATCGTTCCCCAGTATCCCCCCCTCCCTCACAACAATTCATGCATCATCCTAAAGGCCCCAAAGTACATCTGCATTGTCAGTTTGGTAAACAAAACTGTTTCATCGGAGCCCCTGCACACCTCTGGCAGGATCTGAATAACCTTGTACAACAACTGCCAGGTCAACGGCTTCCTTCTCTGACCTATATGGCCCCTTTCCCTGGCCCAACTTTCCAAAAGTCTCTTCCCCAGCTACCCAGCTGCAGGCGCATATCCCCACAGCAACGTACTCATGAACGCTATGCCAGCTAACTTTCCTGCAATGGTAACCACTGAAAACCCCTTCTCCGTTAGTGACAAATTGAACTGGACCACATCTTCAGCTCTCTGCCACACGGTCACCCTGCTCTGTGCACCTGATTCCAGAAATTCCACCCAAGCCTGAGTGTAGGATGTTTGTGTGGACGCAGCCGACGACCCTATCAGCAGCTGTAACATCCTCTGTTTCCTACAGACCAGAGATCCTCTTGCATCGCTGTCTTGACTTTGTCCGCCTGTGTGGCCAGCCCATGGAATCTCTTCCACTGCGAACGAGACAAAGCATCAGCAACGTCATTGTCAACCACCTGTACATGCTGTGCCCTGAACAGAATATCATACCTCAAACAGCCCAACACAAAAACCCGTAACAACTTCAACTCCTGTGTATCCCTGGCCGACTGCCTGTTCACAACATGCACCACTGCGTGTTATCGATCCGGAAAAGCACCTTCTGATAGGACAATTCGGCTCCCCACAGAGTGATGGATCAACTGGAATTGTCCCTTCTCCTTCTTAGGGACAACCCTTATGGGGGATATAATCAAATTGCCCATGGGCCAAGTGTCAAATGGGCCTGCCATTCTGCCCTCCCGAACTTCCCTCTGTAGTTTTTCCTGAACCACCTGTGGATACTGCCATACTGATTTCAGATTTCCGCGGACCTTCTCACCCATGCGCCATCGTATTCCAGTCGGAACCCCCAACAAAACCTTTCTTGCAATACGCTGGTATCGTCTTCCTGATCATAAGACTGCAACCAGTATTCTAGCTTACTCAATCTTACCGGCATGTAAGCCCTCTATAGCATAACCCTGCATGGTGTGAGGGCTGCTGAGACACGCTCCCACGTGATATTGTTGCCAATGACCTATGTTGTCGTGTGGTTTGTGGCCTCATGGTCTGCCTTGCTTAGTTAGCTTGGGCCCGGCTGCCATGCCTTTTATGCACACGTTACTTTGTGACTTTGTTTTCCCAGCCTCTGCTTATTCCCGGCTATTTTAGACCTATCTGCATTTCTGCCCCTTACCTTTTCTCCTGTTCCTTGTGGGTTACATCTGCACAACATGTACAAGGTCGAAAAACAAGGTCTCTTATTCTTGCTGAGCTGGCCAGTCCCTCACACCTAGACAAAACACTACGTACAGCTGCACTGGAGAATTTTGTGTGCCTTTTAATATGGGGATTTCACTGTATGGGCACACTTGGAGAAAAACCTTTCCAGAGAGAAGAGCTGTGCTTGTCTAATGATGTAAACCTCGCATCTAGATATTGAGGTATGGGGGTCCGCATGTCAAAGCCCAGAGGTCTTCTATTTTTATAATAAACTAGTTATTAGCACAGGGAGGGTGGCTAGGCCATTTATTCCTATGACCACTATCTTTATAAAATGCTGTCCCCGTTTGTATTCTATGGAATTGTAACCATGCTTATTATTTTATCATTATGCATTATGCTGATAGTACTGGCACTTGTACTGTATCTTAGAGCACGGTAGTTGAAATAAACATTTTAAATTATACAGTGACTCTTATTACGCACGTTGTGGACAAGTATGAGTGAGTTATGAAAGGGTGTTCTTGCTCCCGCGAGTCCTGAGAAAGGGAAATCGTGTTCTGGGTTGTCTAATCATTAGTAGCTGCGCTGCTAATGAGACGCTAAAGCTAGTCGGATTGGGATTGTGGGCACTAAGGGGCATAGTCGGCTCACCACTATACTCTGCGGTCCTATTATCCTGTGCATAGCTCTGTGTATGTGCAGAATCCCTACAACATGGCGCCCAACGTGGGGCTGCTTATCTGCAAGACGCTTGAGTAGTGCTTGTGCTTGTCCACAACACCCTTCGCATACGCTTCCGGAGGCGTGTGTGGGGACGATACCTCCTATATTGATATTTTTATAGGTTCTTTCAAGCTTGAAGTTGTTAAAAGGTGTTTAAACACAACCCTATATTGTGCTGCCTTTTACTGCTAGGTTGTCGAATATTTTTAGCCTTAAAAGGCTGTCCAGATTGCGGCACATAGCCGCGCAGCGCTCAAAGCTCATTTGGCAGCGTATGGAGTGCCAGACGCGGGTGTCGAACTGATCTTTGTGGTACAAGCAGATCCTGCTTACCACTTTGAAGTATTTTACTCTTGGATCACCTTTCCGGCGGTGGATGGGACTGACAATACGTTCCATGAATATACAGCCACCGCACTTCCTAATGTCTATAGGCCTTATCGGAATCTTGAAATACCGCTCACGGCATGGCAACACCGTGTGTGGTTTGATGGCGCCCTCCCCCAACCGGTTACAACGGTTCGTTTAGGCCCCTTATCGATTGAAGGGGCCACTTGGCCTGTTTTGGCCGGGTATACCCCACATCCGCGTTATATGACGCTTCCGGTCGCTGACCTGCGTGATTTGCATTCGTCTTTGATACATGTGCATAGAGCCTTAGTACATTATGTTACAGACATTGTCCAGGCAGCCCCGACTGGAGTTGCAGTGCGGCGTAACCATAAGTCCCGTCATGGTTAATTCGGTGATGGGCAAGCGCCCACAAAATAAGGACGATGTACCTTATTGGCTTGCAGAGAAATTTGACCAGCTGGAGGCCGTGTTTCCAAACACTTCTCCTGTGGACAAACACAGGATTTTGACAATTAGTTTGCCGAAAGATTTAATTCCCGAGTTGGCAGATTGCAACAACTGGGGTAAGGTATTCACAGCCGTATATGCAAAATGTTTCGGCACTCCTTCCATGATAGTTCTCCCCTCTGTAATTAAACGAGTGCAGGATGAACATGGCCCTGAGGCGGCTGTGGAATTAGGGATGAGACTGGTGGGAGCGTTCGATGTAGTGGCTGACCTAATCCTTGCTAACGTCAAGGGTGATGCAGTTAACTTTCAAGTAGCTAATGCTTTGGCTTTGATCCCAGAACCGGACAAGCCACGCGAATTACCGAAAATTATTGCACAGGCTTACAAAACCATTGGCCGTAATAGCCTGGGAGTCAAGCCTTTTGCTAAAACGCAAACACAATCGCAACCACAACCAAAAACTCAGTCTGAGAAAGATGAGAAACCGTTCTTTACTAAAAAGAGCTGGAGGTTGAAAAAACAGAGTAAGCAACAGCAGAAGAAGCCAGGGTCGCGAGGCGCATCCCCGGTTTCCGTAGCTTCTGAACGCACATATGATTTGCGCGATAGAGCGAGAATAAAATCTCCAGAGAGATTCCAAATCCCTGATCCGCGTTCTCCTCGTTCTCCACAGGCACCAACGTCGTCACAGACTGGTGGAGGAGATCGCCAGGATAGAGGTAGGGGTCGTGAGGCCCCACCAGGAAGAGACCAAACTCGACAACAGGAACGAGGTAAACCAGAAGAATTTCAACGTTCTAGCCCGCAATTTCAGAAGAAAAAAGTTGCAGCGGTAACAGCAAAGTATGCCACAAACGGTGAGAACGAGACTCCTGAATTGGACGTGGGCAGTAACGCTGCTAGACAGCGCCGCGGAAGTTACCATAGTGCAGGAGGCACTGCGTCCTCATATGGAGGCGACAGCAACTGAAACATTCATTACTGTCGAGACAGCAGACACCTGAGTGGCACCCCCTGACAGACTATATAATATTGTCATTCAAATTGAGGGTGACATACAGCGTGTTATTAAAGGGACTTTTTGGGAGAATCTGACCTCTTCGTACGACATTTTGTTGGCAGAGGCGGATTGGCCGCCCCCATTTGTACTTGCTGCTCATAGAGGGGAGGAGGTAATCCTTCCGAGCTTTTCTCGTCATGTCCCCAAGGACAAAGCGGAGGCTCTCGCAGGTGAATGGGCTGTGGCCCTAGCCCCGGCACTGTACCGTAATCACGTGGGCTGGGATGAGGATTCACCCTCCCATGAAATATCATTGCGGTCTCTGCCACAGCCACAACCCCAATATCCCATTAAGCGGGAAGCTAAAGGTCCCGTTTCCGAAATTCTGACCCAGTTAGAATATCAAGGAATAATTGAAACATGCGTATCACCAATGAATAATCCCCTTTTTGCGGTTTCTAAACCCGATGGATCATACCGCCTAGTTTTGGATTACCGATATTTGAACTCTCATTGTCGGACCTTTGCGGTGCAAAATACACACAGTTCTGCGCTTGTAGACAGTCTTGTTCGTAAAAAATATAAAACGACACTTGACCTATCCAATGGATTTTACACGCACAACTTGTCCCCGGAGTGCAGCCAATGGAGCGCTTTCACTTCCGGTGGTAAACAATTCAAATTCCGGCGTTTACCCATGGGCTACAAGAACAGCCCGGGTGTATTCGCCCCCCGTGTTGTCTCTTTGTTGGACAGCATAGACCCTGATGCGTGTTCGTACGTCGACGATATCTATCTGACAGACGACGAATTATGGCCGAGTAGACCGCATTATACTTGAATTTGCGGTCCTAGGATACAAATTTAATTTTGCCAAATCACACATTGCTGAATTAACAGTTTTGTTTTTGGGCTATGAGCTCAACAATGAAGGTAAGTGCTTAGCACCCCATTTCTTGGAGAAGTGCGCACATTTGAGCCCTCCGTCCACACTGAAGAAGCTTCAGTCATTGCTGGGTTTTCTAAACTTCGGGCGTACTTACATTCCCGAATATGCCCAGCGTATCAAGCCTCTTTATGGATTGATACAACCTACCTTTTCGAAGTCATGCTGGCTTCCTGAGCATTCTGTTATACTGCAGTCTGATCTCCTTGAATCTAAATTATTGTTGACTCGTGACAACCGCACAAACCTGGTAATTAGAATCATACCAGGGGCAGTGGGTTTCACGTACTTAACCTTTAACGAAGGTGACACAGTACCGATCGCATACAAGTCACATCTATACACTTCAGCAGAGTTGCGCTTTTCCTCTGTGGAAAAAGTTTTGACTGCAGTGCAAATGGCGATTCTAAAGGAACGTGCACTGGCACAGGGAAAACGCATTTTGGTGGTAACACCATATCCTGCCTTAGAGGCAGTGACAAAAGCAAGTGTACCGAACTCTAAGGCTTTGCACCCCCGTTGGATACAATGGGCAACATCTTTGACGTCCCCGGATGTCACTTTTATCTTTGATTCTTCACTTCAGACACAGGAGTTTTTACAGTATGAATTTGTTCATCCTCCTCCTCTGTCTTTGCTACCGCTTGAGGAGTACGAATGTATTATCTATACCGATGGTTCGGCACAACCGGCCACGGGTTCCAAGCATGCTTACTCCGCAGCATGTGCTATTGTTGCAGGTACTATGGTGAACGGAAAGTTCAAGTCAAGTGAAGTGCACACGCAGGCACTAGGAGACAGTACTGCACAATTGGCCGAGCTGCGTGCTTTGGTGCTAGCACTTGAGTTTGCCAATCCAGAAGTGACTACTCTTGTTGTATGCGATTCATTCTACTGTGTTCAGTCTTTTAATGACAACGTCTTCTTTTGGTCGCAAAATGACTATAGTGATGCTAAAGGCAGCACTATTAAGCATAAAACGCTTTTGGTTCGAGTGGCAGATCTTAAACGTCTGCCTCTCACACAGGTGGTTCACACCCTTGGCCACCAGCATGTGGGCGCACACGCTGTCGGTAACAGTTTGCAGATGAAGCTGCCAAATCAGCAGTACCCACGTGCACAGTAGCAGCAGTTACAAGATCCATGACTAAAATAGATAATGATATTTTGGCAGCTATTGCTGCAACCAAAGAAGGTGCTAATTACCCAGGGGTTTCCCTCCCAAATACTCTTATCAATTAGGTCCCGAACAGGCTCCTTACGTAAGAATTCCAGACGTTGGTGATCGGCTGATTCCCAACGCGGACCGCAGACTTTCCTTGATAACAGCTGCACATGAAGGCATGGCTTCGGCCCATGCTGGCGTGTCTGCGACGGTTTCCATATTGCAGCAGCGTTACTGGTGGCGTGGTTTATATAAACAGACCCGTACTTATGTGCTTTCTTGTGACGTTTGTCAGCAAATTAAGCCTTCAACGGTTACACGACCACCACAGACACCGCTCTGCATTTCTAACAGACCTTTTGGGTGTGTTTACCTGGATCACTGCGGTCCATTTTCTTCTGACACTGCATATAAGTACATCTTGGTTGCAGTGGATTTGTGCACCTGTTTCATCTGGGTCTGGCCACAACGGAGTGCTGACGCTCGAAATGTCATCAGGGATTTGCGTGTCTTTGTGGGAATTTTCGCCTGCGACACCTTCCATTCTGACCAAGGTCCAGCGTTCGCCTCTAAGGCTTACAAGGACGCAATGGGGTCACTGGGGGTGCAGGTGAAATTTTCGTCTCCATATCGGCCTGAGGGCAATTCGATTGTTGTACGAATGAACCGTGACTTAAAGCAATCCTTGACAGCTAGAGTCTTAGGTACTGGCAGGAACTGGCTGGCCCACTTGTATACTGTACAACGTGCACTTAATAATCTCCCTAGAAGACCTCTGGGTGGGCGGACCCCATACGAAATGCTCTTTGGCATACGAATGTTTGTGCCCGACCTTGATGGTCTAGACATGGCGGCGCAATCCGCAATCTTTAATGTAGATAAGCATTCTACTATGTTACAGGACCTACAAGAAACCCGAGACAAACTTGCAAACGAACATTTACCTTCAGCCACAGACGCTGCTCTGCAGATTCCGGTTGCCGGCTGGCTTCCGAAAGTTGGAGACCTGGTCCGAGAGAAAGTGGAGAACAAAAAAGAATTTGGCCCCTCTTATCGTGCACCGGTTCCAGTCCTTGGCTTGAAGGGTACTCGTACAGTTATTTTACCACCGCTTCCTGGTCGCAAGGACAACAGACACATCTCAGTAGAAAATGTCAAACTACAACATCTGGCCGATCCTGAATAGTTTTAACACCAGCGGTCTCTTGTCCAGCAATTTATAGGACAAATGTTTGTGGCCTTCCAGCCCGAACGGTCACGGATGTTGCTATTGAGATGGTAGATGTTCCTGATCGCCTGCTTGACAGCCCGGCTTCCCCATGCCACGAGGAGACCGAGTATACCTACCCCGCCACCGAGTCCGTGGCACATTTACCAACAACGCCACTGAGCCCAACACGTTATTCCTTTGACTCGGATTCCACCTCAGCACTTATCCCATCCAGATTCAGTATTTTTGTATCCTGGTTCAGAAACAATTTTTTAATTCCACCCTGGACATACATCTGGTTGGTACTATTCCTGATTTTTCTGTTCATGTCCATTGGCTTTGTGACAGTTTTTTTCTTACTCATCAATGGTCACTATTTACCCGAACGCTCTGCTGTGAACAGTGTCGCTGGAACTTTGGCTCCGCATTCTTCATCTCACATCATGAAGCGTGACCACACATTTGTGAACATTTCAGCATTTCCAGTTGCTGATGGCATCGTATGGGATGCAGTAAATTTCCAAATTCATGGCCCGACTGAGATTATTAATGTACCAAACGTCCTACGTGTTTCAATGGGTGATGTCGTAAAAAGTAATATTCATTCTGACGATTGGGATGTACATGCTGTCGAATTGTTATTTTCTGATTTGAAATATTATGCTGCTTTTAATGCTGAAGATTTGTATTTAAATTCTGCAAGTTATGCCGACTTATATTGTTACCAGCATTGGGGCAACCATTTTCTCCATAAACCAAGTACCCTTCGGGGTCCTTCTAATTACACACAATGGGAACATTGTCCGACCCCTTTGCCAGGCAGCTCCCAGACTCTTAAAAACAAGTTTACTTATTTTACTGATTTTAATAGATCTAACCCTGGGTCCTATTATTTTAAATTGAACACTTCGTCCACTCAGAAAATTATGTTGACCCACACTAAATTGTTGTATTCAGGTTCCTTTTTGCACACCTTAGCTGTGGGTGGATATGAGTATTGGCGGGACACCATTGATTTGAAATCTATTTGGGGCTCAAGATCATGGCAGGTGCAAGGCACAGAAGCATTACACCGTGCTTGCCTTATCCCGGCCCAGATTTTATTCTTAAATCAGACCATCTATCAAACAACCTGTTGGGGCTTGGCTACGTCCAAACAATTAAATGCCCCATCCATTCCTGTATTGTCTTCCACCCCAAACTACAGCTTGCAGTTCAATTTGTCCCTTACGGATTTGCAAGTTTTGCTTCAAAACAATTCGTTTAACGTATCTGAGTTTGTTCAGTCGCCCTGGTTGGCTTGGCCTATGTCATCTAATGCCTGCCAACTACGTTTTCATGACAGACATTCTGGCTATAAACAGGATAGGCCGTACTGTTACAACATATTCTGTTGGGAAATTGTGTAAACAGTGGTTGCAGCATTCTTCCTTAGATTCCGTTAAACAACATTTATCCCTCCTATCAGGCAACATTGATCTGTCCGATTTTGTACTGATGCAAAAACAACAGTTGATGGACAGAATGCAGAACAATGTCATACATTCACCCCAGTACAGAGATCTGGGCCTAAATCCATCGTTTTTTTGCTCACCATGCCATTCCAGTTTGAACCCAGCCTTATGCAAATCAGTCTTGACCCTGTGCCTCATGGGAACAGTCCAGCCCGAACTGCCAAGCCAGGTCCTCCCTGGACTGGAAACAAGCATCCTAGGACCGGTTTCGGGGTTTCACCCCTCTTCAGCCAGGATAGCTTGATTCCAGTGGCATGGAGAGCACGGGACCCACGTCTGGGCATACCCGTCCCACTCGGGGTGACAAATGCAAAAACAACAGTTGATGGACAGAATGCAGAACAATGTCATACATTCACCCCAGTACAGAGATCTGGGCCTAAATCCATCGTTTTTTGCTCACCATGCCATTCCAGTTTGAACCCAGCCATATGCAAATCAGTCTTGACCCTGTGCCTCATGGGAACAGTCCAGCCCGAACTGCCAAGCAGGTCCTCCCTGGACTGGAAACAAGCATCCTAGGACCGGTTTCGGGGTTTCACCCCTCTTCAGCCAGGATAGCTTGATTCCAGTGGCATGGAGAGCACGGGACCCACGTCTGGGCATACCCGTCCCACTCAGGGTGACAAATGCAAAAACAACAGTTGATGGACAGAATGCAGAACAATGTCATACATTCACCCCAGTACAGAGATCTGGGCCTAAATCCATCGTTTTTTTGCTCACCATGCCATTCCAGTTTGAACCCAGCCATATGCAAATCAGTCTTGACCCTGTGCCTCATGGGAACAGTCCAGCCCGAACTGCCAAGCCAGGTCCTCCCTGGACTGGAAACAAGCATCCTAGGACCGGTTTCGGGGTTTCACCCCTCTTCAGCCAGGATAGCTTGATTCCAGTGGCATGGAGAGCACGGGACCCACGTCTGGGCATACCCGTCCCACTCGGGGTGACAAATGCAAAAACAACAGTTGATGGACAGAATGCAGAACAATGTCATACATTCACCCCAGTACAGAGATCTGGGCCTAAATCCATCGTTTTTTTGCTCACCATGCCATTCCAGTTTGAACCCAGCCATATGCAAATCAGTCTTGACCCTGTGCCTCATGGGAACAGTCCAGCCCGAACTGCCAAGCCAGGTCCTCCCTGGACTGGAAACAAGCATCCTAGGACCGGTTTCGGGGTTTCACCCCTCTTCAGCCAGGATAGCTTGATTCCAGTGGCATGGAGAGCACGGGACCCACGTCTGGGCATACCCGTCCCACTCGGGGTGACAAATGCAAAAACAACAGTTGATGGACAGAATGCAGAACAATGTCATACATTCACCCCAGTACAGAGATCTGGGCCTAAATCCATCGTTTTTTTGCTCACCATGCCATTCCAGTTTGAACCCAGCCATATGCAAATCAGTCTTGACCCTGTGCCTCATGGGAACAGTCCAGCCCGAACTGCCAAGCCAGGTCCTCCTGGACTGGAAACAAGCATCCTAGGACCGGTTTCGGGGTTTCACCCCTCTTCAGCCAGGATAGCTTGATTCCAGTGGCATGGAGAGCACGGGACCCACGTCTGGGCATACCCGTCCCACTCGGGGTGACAAATGCAAAAACAACAGTTGATGGACAGAATGCAGAACAATGTCATACATTCACCCCAGTACAGAGATCTGGGCCTAAATCCATCGTTTTTTGCTCACCATGCCATTCCAGTTTGAACCCAGCCATATGCAAATCAGTCTTGACCCTGTGCCTCATGGGAACAGTCCAGCCCGAACTGCCAAGCCAGGTCCTCCCTGGACTGGAAACAAGCATCCTAGGACCGGTTTCGGGGTTTCACCCCTCTTCAGCCAGGATAGCTTGAGTCCAGTGGCATGGAGAGCACGGGACCCACGTCTGGGCATACCCGTCCCACTCGGGGTGACAAATGCAAAAACAACAGTTGATGGACAGAATGCAGAACAATGTCATACATTCACCCCAGTACAGAGATCTGGACCTAAATCCATCGTTTTTGCTCACCATGCCATTCCAGTTTGAACCCAGCCATATGCAAATCAGTCTTGACCCTGTGCCTCATGGGAACAGTCCAGCCCGAACTGCCAAGCCAGGTCCTCCCTGGACTGGAAACAAGCATCCTAGGACCGGTTTCGGGGTTTCACCCCTCTTCAGCCAGGATAGCTTGATTCCAGTGGCATGGAGAGCACGGGACCCACGTCTGGGCATACCCGTCCCACTCGGGGTGACAAATGCAAAAACAACAGTTGATGGACAGAATGCAGAACAATGTCATACATTCACCCCAGTACAGAGATCTGGGCCTAAATCCATCGTTTTTTGCTCACCATGCCATTCCAGTTTGAACCCAGCCATATGCAAATCAGTCTTGACCCTGTGCCTCATGGGAACAGTCCAGCCCGAACTGCCAAGCCAGGTCCTCCCTGGACTGGAAACAAGCATCCTAGGACCGGTTTCGGGAATTCACCCCTCTTCAGCCAGGATAGCTTGATTCCAGTGGCATGGAGAGCACGGGACCCACGTCTGGGCATACCCGTCCCACTCGGGGTGACAAATGCAAAAACAACAGTTGATGGACAGAATGCAGAACAATGTCATACATTCACCCCAGTACAGAGATCTGGGCCTAAATCCATCGTTTTTGCTCACCATGCCATTCCAGTTTGAACCCAGCCATATGCAAATCAGTCTTGACCCTGTGCCTCATGGGAACAGTCCAGCCCGAACTGCCAAGCCAGGTCCTCCCTGGACTGGAAACAAGCATCCTAGGACCGGTTTCGGGGTTTCACCCTCTTCAGCCAGGATAGCTTGATTCCAGTGGCATGGAGAGCACGGGACCCACGTCTGGGCATACCCGTCCCACTCAGGGTGACAAATGCAAAAACAACAGTTGATGGACAGAATGCAGAACAATGTCATACATTCACCCCAGTACAGAGATCTGGGCCTAAATCCATCGTTTTTTTGCTCACCATGCCATTCCAGTTTGAACCCAGCCATATGCAAATCAGTCTTGACCCTGTGCCTCATGGGAACAGTCCAGCCCGAACTGCCAAGCCAGGTCCTCCCTGGACTGGAAACAAGCATCCTAGGACCGGTTTCGGGGTTTCACCCCTCTTCAGCCAGGATAGCTTGATTCCAGTGGCATGGAGAGCACGGGACCCACGTCTGGGCATACCCGTCCCACTCGGGGTGACAAATGCAAAAACAACAGTTGATGGACAGAATGCAGAACAATGTCATACATTCACCCCAGTACAGAGATCTGGGCCTAAATCCATCGTTTTTTTGCTCACCATGCCATTCCAGTTTGAACCCAGCCATATGCAAATCAGTCTTGACCCTGTGCCTCATGGGAACAGTCCAGCCCGAACTGCCAAGCCAGGTCCTCCCTGGACTGGAAACAAGCATCCTAGGACCGGTTTCGGGGTTTCACCCCTCTTCAGCCAGGATAGCTTGATTCCAGTGGCATGGAGAGCACGGGACCCACGTCTGGGCATACCCGTCCCACTCGGGGTGACAAATGCAAAAACAACAGTTGATGGACAGAATGCAGAACAATGTCATACATTCACCCCAGTACAGAGATCTGGGCCTAAATCCATCGTTTTTTGCTCACCATGCCATTCCAGTTTGAACCCAGCCATATGCAAATCAGTCTTGACCCTGTGCCTCATGGGAACAGTCCAGCCCGAACTGCCAAGCCAGGTCCTCCCTGGACTGGAAACAAGCATCCTAGGACCGGTTTCGGGGTTTCACCCCTCTTCAGCCAGGATAGCTTGATTCCAGTGGCATGGAGAGCACGGGACCCACGTCTGGGCATACCCGTCCCACTCGGGGTGACAAATGCAAAAACAACAGTTGATGGACAGAATGCAGAACAATGTCATACATTCACCCCAGTACAGAGATCTGGGCCTAAATCCATCGTTTTTTTGCTCACCATGCCATTCCAGTTTGAACCCAGCCATATGCAAATCAGTCTTGACCCTGTGCCTCATGGGAACAGTCCAGCCCGAACTGCCAAGCCAGGTCCTCCCTGGACTGGAAACAAGCATCCTAGGACCGGGTCGGGGTTTCACCCCTCTTCAGCCAGGATAGCTTGAGTCCAGTGGCATGGAGAGCACGGGACCCACGTCTGGGCATACCCGTCCCACTCGGGGTGACAAATGCAAAAACAACAGTTGATGGACAGAATGCAGAACAATGTCATACATTCACCCCAATACAGAGATCTGGACCTAAATCCATCGTTTTTTTGCTCACCATGCCATTCCAGTTTGAACCCAGCCATATGCAAATCAGTCTTAACCCTGTGCCTCATGGGAACAGTCCAGCCCGAACTGCCAAGCCAGGTCCTCCCTGGACTGGAAACAAGCATCCTAGGACCGGTTTCGGGGTTTCACCCCTCTTCAGCCAGGATAGCTTGATTCCAGTGGCATGGAGAGCACGGGACCCACGTCTGGGCATACCCGTCCCACTCGGGGTGACAAATGCAAAAACAACAGTTGATGGACAGAATGCAGAACAATGTCATACATTCACCCCAGTACAGAGATCTGGGCCTAAATCCATCGTTTTTTGCTCACCATGCCATTCCAGTTTGAACCCAGCCATATGCAAATCAGTCTTGACCCTGTGCCTCATGGGAACAGTCCAGCCCGAACTGCCAAGCCAGGTCCTCCCTGGACTGGAAACAAGCATCCTAGGACCGGTTTCGGGAATTCACCTCTCTTCAGCCAGGATAGCTTGATTCCAGTGGCATGGAGAGCACGGGACCCACGTCTGGGCATACCCGTCCCACTCGGGGTGACAAATGCAAAAACAACAGTTGATGGACAGAATGCAGAACAATGTCATACATTCACCCCAGTACAGAGATCTGGGCCTAAATCCATCGTTTTTTGCTCACCATGCCATTCCAGTTTGAACCCAGCCATATGCAAATCAGTCTTGACCCTGTGCCTCATGGGAACAGTCCAGCCCGAACTGCCAAGCCAGGTCCTCCCTGGACTGGAAACAAGCATCCTAGGACCGGTTTCGGGGTTTCACCCCTCTTCAGCCAGGATAGCTTGATTCCAGTGGCATGGAGAGCACGGGACCCACGTCTGGGCATACCCGTCCCACTCGGGGTGACAAATGCAAAAACAACAGTTGATGGACAGAATGCAGAACAATGTCATACATTCACCCCAGTACAGAGATCTGGGCCTAAATCCATCGTTTTTTGCTCACCATGCCATTCCAGTTTGAACCCAGCCATATGCAAATCAGTCTTGACCCTGTGCCTCATGGGAACAGTCCAGCCCGAACTGCCAAGCCAGGTCCTCCCTGGACTGGAAACAAGCATCCTAGGACCGGTTTCGGGGATTCACCCTTCTTCAGCCAGGATAGCTTGATTCCAGTGGCATGGAGAGCACGGGACCCACGTCTGGGCATAACCGTCCCACTCGGGGTGACAAATGCAAAAACAACAGTTGATGGACAGAATGCAGAATAATGTCATACATTCACCCCAGTACAGAGATCTGGGCCTAAATCCATCGTTTTTTGCTCACCATGCCATTCCAGTTTGAACCCAGCCATATGCAAATCAGTCTTGACCCTGTGCCTCATGGGAACAGTCCAGCCCGAACTGCCAAGCCAGGTCCTCCCTGGACTGGAAACAAGCATCCTAGGACCGGTTTCGGGGTTTCACCCTCTTCAGCCAGGATAGCTTGATTCCAGTGGCATGGAGAGCACGGGACCCACGTCTGGGCATACCCGTCCCACTCGGGGTGACAAATGCAAAAACAACAGTTGATGGACAGAATGCAGAGCAATGTCATACATTCACCCCAAGTACAGAGATCTGGGCCTAAATCCATCGTTTTTTTGCTCACCATGCCATTCCAGTTTGAACCCAGCCATATGCAAATCAGTCTTGACCCTGTGCCTCATGGGAACAGTCCAGCCCGAACTGCCAAGCCAGGTCCTCCCTGGACTGGAAACAAGCATCCTAGGACCGGTTTCGGGGTTTCACCGCTCTTCAGCCAGGATAGCTTGATTCCAGTGGCATGGAGAGCACGGGACCCACGTCTGGGCATACCCGTCCCACTCGGGGTGACAAATGCAAAAACAACAGTTGATGGACAGAATGCAGAACAATGTCATACATTCACCCCAGTACAGAGATCTGGGCCTAAATCCATCGTTTTTTGCTCACCATGCCATTCCAGTTTGAACCCAGCCATATGCAAATCAGTCTTGACCCTGTGCCTCATGGGAACAGTCCAGCCCGAACTGCCAAGCCAGGTCCTCCCTGGACTGGAAACAAGCATCCTAGGACCGGTTTCGGGGTTTCACCCCTCTTCAGCCAGGATAGCTTGATTCCAGTGGCATGGAGAGCACGGGACCCACGTCTGGGCATACCCGTCCCACTCGGGGTGACAAATGCAAAAACAACAGTTGATGGACAGAATGCAGAACAATGTCATACATTCACCCCAGTACAGAGATCTGGGCCTAAATCCATCGTTTTTTTGCTCACCATGCCATTCCAGTTTGAACCCAGCCATATGCAAATCAGTCTTGACCCTGTGCCTCATGGGAACAGTCCAGCCCGAACTGCCAAGCCAGGTCCTCCCTGGACTGGAAACAAGCATCCTAGGACCGGTTTCGGGGATTCACCCTTCTTCAGCCAGGATAGCTTGATTCCAGTGGCATGGAGAGCACGGGACCCACGTCTGGGCATAACCGTCCCACTCGGGGTGACAAATGCAAAAACAACAGTTGATGGACAGAATGCAGAACAATGTCATACATTCACCCCAGTACAGAGATCTGGGCCTAAATCCATCGTTTTTTTGCTCACCATGCCATTCCAGTTTGAACCCAGCCATATGCAAATCAGTCTTGACCCTGTGCCTCATGGGAACAGTCCAGCCCGAACTGCCAAGCCAGGTCCTCCCTGGACTGGAAACAAGCATCCTAGGACCGGTTTCGGGGTTTCACCCCTCTTCAGCCAGGATAGCTTGATTCCAGTGGCATGGAGAGCACGGGACCCACGTCTGGGCATACCCGTCCCACTCGGGGTGACAAATGCAAAAACAACAGTTGATGGACAGAATGCAGAACAATGTCATACATTCACCCCAGTACAGAGATCTGGGCCTAAATCCATCGTATATGAACTGGGGTGGCGTAGTGAAGCAAAATAACGATGGATTAAACCCAGATCTGTGACTGGGGGTGAATGTTTGCCAATGTGCAGCATTCCGTCCATCATCTTGTGTGTTTTGCATTTCGCCCTAAGTGGGAAGGGTATGCCCAGACGTGGGTCCCGTGCTCATTACGCCACTGGAGTCAAGCTATCCTGGCTGATGAAGGCTGATAGCCTGAAACCGGTCCTAGGATGCTTGATTCCGGTCCAGGGAAGACATGGCTTGGCAGTTCGGTCTGGACTGTTCCCATGAGGCACAGGGTCAAGACTGATTTGCATATGGCTATGTCTGAACTGGGGTGGCGTAGTGAAGCAAAATAACGATGGATTAAACCCAGATCTGTGACTGGGGGTGAATGTTTGCCAATGTGCAGCATTCCGTCCATCATCTTGTGTTTTTTTGCGATTTTGTACTGGGGCCTCGTGGTCCTCGACCTAAGAGATTCGTTTATGAAATTTATAATGAACTCTGGAAGCTGTCACAAATTGAAGCTGCTTCCCGTCTTCGGGAAATAGATCAGGCAAATCTAGAAAAAGTGCTTGCTGTTGTTGACAATAGTATAAATACCCTGTCTTCCCGCATTTACACATTAGAGAATATTGTGTCCTCTGTTGTTGATATTGTACAAGATGATGTTTCTGTATTATATCATGGTCAAAACCAATTGCGTTCAGTAATGCAGTTTGCATGGACATTGCAAACACTTAAAATGGGTAAGGTTCCTTGGCACTTTTTGAACACCTCTGCCTTATTCTTCCCTTTTAATTTAACTGAAAAACAGCAGTTTATGTCCATGAAAGATGCAACCTACACTCTGTTACATATCGAAAAAATAGAGCCCTTACCATTCTCTGTGGCGGAATTAGATTCTGCTGTGTGGTTAGTACACAGGGTTATCGCTTTGCCTTTTTCTTTATTTGAATTTAGTTCATGCATGAAGCATTATCCTGTCGGTCGCTTTCAACCTTTAGGAAGTGCTTTCCTGCATGAACTTTGGTCCCTGCCATTTATGTATAAATGTATTAGGGACGGGAAGGAAGTTTTTCTCACGGGGGAGTCGTGTGATTCTACTGTGGGTCATTCCCTTGTTTGTAAACATATTAAATTGCACGGAGCTTGTAATGTTTCGGCTCCAAATCTTGCATGTGTTTTAAAGGGCATTCCTGCCCCTTCTATCTCTCTTACTTTCACTGTGCTTGCAAATGGTAGCTATCTCCTTCTAAATAATCAGGACTGCTGCGGCATGCTGGCTGGTATACCCTATATTGTAACAGTTTCCCACAGGGTTGTCTGCTGCAAAAATGTGCTTTTTCCTCCTCCGCACGACTTCGTAGATAGTTCTGTTTGGCCTTCCATTCCAACTTTGAAGGCGGATTTCAATAAATTGAGCAGAATAAAGGCGCTATTATTGAATCAGGAGGTTATGCTCACATCCGCACGGGAGACATTCATTCTCCAGGTGGCGAGTACTCACAGTGAGATACAGGCCCTTTTGAACACAAACCTCCCACAACATTTCGGTGAATTAATTCACTGTGTCTTCAATGTATCGCGCACTGAAGGACTAGTGCACTTTTTTAAAGTCGTGGGTTCTGGCCTTCTTACCTCCTTTCAAACTATCTTTGGTGTAATACCAGCTTTTATTCATTCCATTTTTTCCAGCATCTTTGGAGGCTTTCCGTTGATCCTAGCGTTAGCTGCTGGAATACTACTTTTAATTTGTTTGCTGCGCAATGGCTGCGCTTCCTGGGGGCCTACTCGAACAAGCTCGGCTCCGGCTGCTCCGTGAGCGAATGCTCCTCAGCTTCGGCATCCTGCCATTGGCGACACTCAGTGTGTCCTATCGAATTTCTTTTCGCTTTGCGTATTTCACTTGCGTGCAACCTGTGATGTCTTGCATCCGATGTCCTTTCTCGTGGTCCTTGGATTATTGCCTCTCCAATACGTCTCTGTCTTACCCGGATTTTGTTCAGTTAATGGGTCCCTTGGAGGCCCATGAACGGGACTGTTCCGGTGCTGACTACATGACGCGTGCGGCTGCACTTGGCATTTTGGCACAATGGGATGTCTGGGCGGCTGCTCAGAATCTCCTACAACGAAGCTATATTGAGTATCACGCAAGTTGTCCCGCAATGCTGTTCACTGCTCCCTCTTCTGAGGACCATGAATGCAGTTTTGATCTGCTGGACTGGATGGCGTCTCTTTTTTCTGACGATTCCAACGATGTCCTTTTGGATGGTGTGGTGTTTTTATGTGCTTACTCTCTATTGGATTAGAGAGCCTCCACCTTCGGCGTACTGCCTCGCTGGATTGTTTTTTGTTTATTTTCCGTTCTGCTTCATCTATTTGAACTCTGTCTTCGTCTATGGACTGACCAGGGGAGGGTGTCGTGTGGTTTGTGGCCTCTTCATGGTCTGCCTTGCTTAGTTAGCTTGGGCCCGGCTGCCATGATGCCTTTTATGCACACGTTACTTTGTGACTTTGTTTTTTCAGCCTCTGCTTATTCCCGGCTATTTTAGACCTGTCTGCATTTCTGCCTTTCACCTTTTCTCCTGTTCCTTGTGGGTTACATCTGCACAACATGTACAAGGTCGAAAAACAAAGTCTCTTATTCTTGCTGAGCTGGCCAGTCCCTCACACCTAGACAAAACACTACGTACAGCTGCACTGGAGAATTTTTTGTGCCTTTTAATATGGGGATTTCACTGTATGGGCACACTTGGAGAAAAACCTTTCCAGAGAGAAGAGCTGTGCTTGTCTAATGATGTAAACCTTGCATCTAGATATTGAGGTATGGGGGTCCGCATGTCAAAGCCCAGAGGTTTTCTATTTTTATAATAAACTAGTTATTAGCACGGGGAGGGTGGCTAAGCCATTTATTCCTATGACCACTATCTTTATAAAATGCTGTCCCCGTTTGTACTCTATGGAATTGTAACCATGCTTATTATTTTATCATTATGCATTATGCTGATAGTACTGGCACGTGTACTGTATCTTAGAGCACGGTAGTTGAAATAAACATTTTAAACTATACAGTGACTCTTATTACGCACGTTGTGGACAAGTATGAGTGAGTTATGAAAGGGTGTTCTTGCTCCCGCGAGTCCTGAGAAAGGGAAACCGTGTTCTGGGTTGTCTAATCATTGGTAACTGCGCTGCTAATGAGACGCTAAAGCTAGTCGGATTGGGATTGTGGGCACTAAGGGGCATAGTCGGCTCACCACTATACTCTGCGGTCCTATTATCCTGTGCATAGCTCTGTGTATGTGCAGAATCCCTACAACAATGTGTCCCCCTTCGGGTTCTCCCGCGGCCTCACTACTGTATATGAGTGCATCTCTCCATGCACACCTTGAACACTCATGTCTGAACTTGTAGTACTCTCTGGTGCGTGTCCCTCTGTTGAAATACCAGCTTGCCCCGACATGTTCCCCTGATTTCTCATTGGCATTCCCACCCCTGGTAGGGCGGCCCTGAAAGGGCTGATATACTATGGGTAAAAAGGTTTTTCCTAAACTTTGAGGACCCATCGTGGGTTGCCACAAATCTGAACCGATCTCTACCCATTTAGCCTCAGCCATCCAGTGCCATCCCGGCCTGAAACTCATCATACTGTGCCCAGGCATACCCCCTATAAGTTATCTGAGCATTCTGTATCACATCCATATATGTACAGAGTGAAGCTCAGTTCCGGTAATTTCTCACAGTACACAATAGCATATCTAAAATATTTTGCTGTCCAATTTTCAATGGTCATTGGCACCCAGAGCCTCTTAGACAACTTGTATTCTTCCTCCTTCGACCCCTCCTTAGCCCAGAGCTCCCTGTGAAATAATTTAAACATTTCCACGAAGTCCCCTTTTCATATCTTCTGCTTTGTAGCTAGCATCAAATGCACCCCCAAAGGCTTCATCATGCCCATGTAGGGCAACTTCTTAATCTTCAATTCCTTACTCTCTTTCCCCCCGGTGTCTTACCCTGACCTCCCTTCAACTTGTCCTCACCAGACCCAACTCCTGTACTGTCCCCAGGGGAACCCAGTCGCTCCTTGGCCCCCATCTCCTCTGTTCCTGAACACACATCAGCCTCTACTATCTTACTAGGACCCTCCACCAGTTCCGCTCTCACCTGTGCCGGGCCCCCCTACAGATGATCTTCCATGCCAACCCCTGTACCCTTTACATACAGGCCATTTCGCAATCTTGCACCACGTTTTCCTATTTCACAAATGCACCCACACCTTTGGAGACCATAGTAGGGGCATGCGCCCCAGCCCTTCCTGGCTTACCCAGCATTCAGGTCGGTGTCCGCTTCAAAGCATTGCGCCTAGCCAGCTGACCACCTCTCCTTTGCTATAGTACAAAGCAGGACAACATCTGTTTGCCAACCACACCTTGAAAAACACTATTTATTTTGAAAGTTTTATATAGCGCGAACAAGACCCTTACGGGTATCAGAGCCCTTTACAAGGCAGATATAGGAAACAAAACAGTTCAGTGAGATCACAATAATCGTATTACAAGTTATATACAAAGTTCATGTGAATTTAGATAAGAGAATAGCCTTCACTTCTTTTTTGAAAGATACAAAGGAAGAATTCAGTCTGGTTTCTGTGGGCAGTGCATTTCAGATCCTGGGCGACATACCCGAGAAGGCATGGTTGTAAGTTTTCTTCTTGGCAAATCGTTATGGTTTTAGTAGAAGGTTACTGGAGCTCCTGCAGGATCTGTTGCCACAAGAGTGTACCAATTTCTGTGCCAGGTAACTTGGAGTGTTGTGATGAATGGCCTTGTATGTCATACATGCGATTTTGAGATGAATCCTGGCTTCAAAAGGTAGCCAGTTGAGGGCTCTACGGTCAGGGGAGATGTGATAGTTTCTTTTGGAGCCTGTGATGAGTCTAGCTGCTGCGTTAATTGAAGCTCTTAGGGGGGCAGTCGTTGTTCTGGGGATACCACAAAGAGAGGCACTCCCATATTCCACTCTTGGGATTCCTAGTGCTTGAACTGCCAGTTTGAAGTCATTTGCGGGCAGGAAGGGTTTGAGTCTTCTCAAGGTGTTCATCTGTGTTCACTAGGTACGGAACGGTTATCGGGCACCCCCATTGGACTGTTGCTGCCACCACCTCCATTCCGTCTCCTTCTTCCGAACCTTCCACGTCATAATCCAAAACCGTTTTGACTGCGACACCATCATCCTCTGCCCTAGAGGGACCCGATGGGTCTAGCCATTGCCATCTTGCCATGAGCATGGTTATCAAAATAGTGTCCAAACTGTCCTGTGGGGCCACTGCAGACCCTCCTGAGTGTTCTGCTGATGCAGGCCGTCCTGACCAGCACCTTTGTCCACAGGAGGACGCCCTGAGCCTCATCAGACCTTCTTTTGCCAGAGAACGCCCTGTTTCACGACACCGTCCGGCTGGCCGCACCAAGCACTTCCTTCACTTCCTCTCAGGGCATCCAGGCCACACTGTGCCTTCCCGAGTTTGCTGCTGCACTGAGCCCTGTTTCCTGAAAAGACAAGCATTTGCAACGCAATAGGTCTCGCATTAGTGAAAATGTTAGCTATTGGCGTTGCAAATGCTAATTTATTTATTTTTGTTTCAAATTATGCCAGCAGTAGCATAATAAGGAAAGAAATTCCACTAATTAAGGAAAAGTTGCAGTACCACAGGCTGTTACTAGGTGTCCCTGGGACACCTAGTAACAGCCTGTGGTATTGCGCCCTTTCCTTAAGACCTAATGTAGGAATTCCAATACCCAGAGGCTTAGGGAACGAGCACGAGCATTTTTTCATTCATTAGTGGAATTTATTTTCTTTTTGCAAAGGCTACAAAAGCCTAAAATAAATGCCTGTGCTCGGTCCTTAAGCCTCTGGGTAATGGAATCCTATATTAGGTCTTAAGGAAAGGGCGCAGTAACACAGGCAGTACCACGGGCTGTTAGTAACAGCCTTTGGTACTGCGCTCTTTCCTTAAGACCTAATATTTAAATTCTATAACCCAGTGTCTTTAGGAATGAGTGCGAGCATTTGCAAGCAGTTTGTTTTTAGGCTTTTGCAGCCTTTGCGGTATGCCAAGCTTTAACTTTACATGTTTAAAGTTAAAGTGTGCCGCGTCCTCAATAGTCAATAAATAGAAATAAAAGGCAGGAAGACGCTATATTAAAAGGTAATGTCCACAATGATGTTAAGCCCGTGGCCTGCTTACATTGTGTATTTATTGACTTTTTTTTTTAGCATTGACGGCATGGCATAATTTAACTTTAAAAATATAAAGTTAAAGTGCGGCATACTGAAAAGGCTACAAAAGCCTAACAACAAATGCTCGCTCACAGCGTGGCATTTTGAAAAGTAAATAAAAAAGAAAAGTGGTGGGTGCCCTTTGTTGCAAGCTGCTATTAAAGTAAATCTGGTTGTCGCCATTATTTTAATTCATTTCATCATGAGACTAAGGGGTGCAGTTGCGGGAGAGCAGTGTCAGGAGAGCTCTGTCCTGCCTGCAACAGAAGACAGGAAAAAGTTATTTAAGAAAATAGTGTTCACAGACTGTGAATACAACATACGGAGTAACAACACATGTTAAAGGGCCAGTCCTAATGGGAGGTAACAAAAGGAGAAAAGGCGGTACTAAGGACTGAGCATATTCACAAATCAAAAGCACCCATTTGGAAAGGACAGTAACATGAGCCAATTGAAAAGGCGGGCGGACAATGGGTGGAGCTTCAAATCCAGACGTGAATACAGTATGTCTCGAAGAGACAGCGCAAGCGCTGCCTAGGCGAGACCTTAAAATGAGTGGTCTGTGTGCTGGCCCCTGCCATCCCTAGAGTAGAAACTGACCCTGCCTCCGGCCACCCACCACCACCAGCTGTGCCGCACACAGGATTCTGGGGGATGGCAGGTGCCAGCGGGGTTTGTAGGTGAAGTGGTGTTGGTCACTGTAAGAAAGTGGCTCTGTATATACTGAACCAAAGTAAGGTTCAGTGTGCACAGAGTCCACAGTCCCCAGAGGTTTGGCAGAGGCTAAAGTTAGATATAACCTTACTCTCTAAAGTGGTAGCTTGGTCGAGCAGTAAGGCAGTATCAGAGGACAGTGTAAAGCATTTGTTGTACACAGTCAGCAAATGAAGCCACACACTCAAGAACTGAACTCTAGGCCAATTGTTTTCTATATAACAATATATTGTTGTTTTATTTTAGAACCACAAGTAGGTACAAAAATACTTTCTCAGAATGAGATGCCTTAGTTATATACTTTCAATACACAATAGACTTTTAAATGCAATAGCTACAGTTGTTGCAATAGGCAACACAATTCAAACACAATTATAACATTGAGCTCAATGGGAGTTTTTAAGTAAAAGCAGTTTCAGTTACTTTACGTATGATTTTCTTACTCAGGGTTGGATCCTGGATTCAACCCTGGTGCATTTCCTGTAAACAGTTGAAAGAAATCGTTTTTGTTACACAGGCGATTTTTAAGGAATATTTGTTTGTTTCAAAAATCGACACACAAGAATTCGTGGAGAAAACCAGGCAATGTTATCCTTGGAGGAAAATCAAGTTATCGGTAAGTACAGTTGTAATTGCTTTTCAGGGTCAGTGCTGGGCACCAAGATCCAGCACTGGGATCTCTCCTGATAACAGGTGAGTAATTTCATTTTCGTTGATCGGGCGATTTTTAAGGAATATTTGAAAGTTTCAAAACTCGACACTTGGAAGAAATTTCAGTGTAAACCAGTCAATGTTACCCTATGGAGAAAATGTAGGATATCGACTTTCAGGTAAGTACTCGACTGGCAGAGTTAAGGTTCTGGGCATATACTCAGGGGTCTCCCAGGGTCAGGTAGGTACAGTTGGTACACCCTCAGCGGCACAGGGGCGGCCGGGTGCAGAGTGAGTTAGGCCCAATGTTAGCCTATGGCGGGCAGGGGGCCCTAGGTTGGTGGCTGCTAGCAGGCAGGCCCCGCGGCTGTGGGAGCTGGGCTCCTGGTCACTTACACAGGGCAATTGGGGAAGTTGAATAGGATAGGTGTTGCACTCCCAGGGGCACTTGGGCGGCTGGGTGCAGGGTGCTTTTGAGACGTCGGGCGCTCAATGTATTTCAATGGAGAAGCTGGAAGTTGAACAAAGGCTGCAAGCTCGGGGACGGAGATTCTTCAGGTGCGACCACCACTTCGAGAGGTAAGTTTGGGTAGTTGGAGGATAGGTAGGCACCCCGGAGTTGGGCACAGGGGGCGGCAGGGCGCCGGGTGCAGGGGTGTCTTTTCGCATCGGGAAATCTTACCCTCTGCAGGTCGAGGTTGGAGGGGTCCCTGGCTCTGAGGCTGCAGGCGTCGTCAGGAGCGTCGAGGAGGGTCCTTGGGTGCTGGATTCTGGGTCACAGTCGCCGGGGGGACATCCTCGTGGTCTTTGTCCATTCAAGCACCGGCCGGGCTTGGCGGGTGCAGAGGGTGCAGGAGTCGCGGTTCCTGGCGGGCACCAGGGGTTTGTTACTTGCTTTGAGCAGTACCACTGCTCGTGGGAGTCCCAGTCTTTTAGAGTCACAAGGCAGTCAGGTCCTCCGGGGTTTTCGAGGTTGCTGACCACTGGAGACACCGGGGTTTAGCAGGACCCGTTTCGAGGGTCGACAGGCCTGTAGGGCTGGGGCCAAGTCAGTTGGTGTCTTCCTCTTGTGAGCAGCTGCACGGCAGGTCTTCTTTCTTCTTGTTCTTCTTGCTTGTTTGGGATTCGGGATCTGAGGAAGGAAGGTTCAGGGTGCCCCTAAATACTAGATTTAGGGGCGTTACAGGTAGGTAAAGGGCAGGGACCAATGGGTCCCTTCCCTGGGGTGGGTACACCCTCTATCCTGCCACTCTCCAGTGGGAGGGGGCAGGAGCCTAGTCCTGATTGGGCAGGGCTTCCCATCTTCAAGATGGCGAGAGCCCGGAGATGTGCTTCACCTCGCCTCCCCCACCTGAGGGGTGGGGTTGGCAGAGGCTGGCACACCCCTTTCCTCACTTGGGGTTTCCCGCCAGTCTTCCCGCCAGAGTGGGGCTAGAACCAGTGGGGACCAGTTGCTGAGTACAGCAAGTGGTCTGGGGAAGCTCACAAAGGCGGTATGCCTTTGAAGCTTCCCCTGCCCATCCTGGGGGAGGAGACCTAGCACCTCGCCCAGGACGTGCATTGTTGCAGGCCCGGGAGAGCGGATGGCTCTCTACCCAGGGGTCCAGCAACATGTCTGCTGGGTGGCAGCCTAGGCAGCCTCTCAGGCAGGACGTGGATTGTGGGTTAGGTTCAGGGACAACTCTAAGTTGCCCTCTGTCGTGCATCTTACATTAAATCCCACACTGGCATCAGTGTGGGTTTAATGTGCTGAAAAGTTTGATACCAAACTTCCCAGTCTTCAGTGTAGCCATTATGGTGCTGTGGAGTTCGTAATGACAAACTCCCAGCACCATATACTCTTAATGGCAGCACTGCACTTATAGTGCCCAGGAATGGACCTGGGTACTGTAGGGGTACAGGGCTCATGCACCTGTACCCTCACCACTGGCATAGGGCACCCAGCTAGAGGTGTGACTGATGTATGCCAGGGCAGTGGTTTGTGGGCATGGCACACAGGGATGTGGGCCATGTCGACTCTTCACTTTGTTCTGCACCAAGACACGCAGCCTGCAAAGGCAGAGTGTGAGTGTCAGGGTACAGGGCCTCTAAGGGTGGCACAATAAGTGCTGCAGCCCTTAGAGGCCTTTCCTGGTCACAGTGCCCTGGGTACCTGTGGTATCCTTTACCAGGGGCTGACCTGTGGCCAGAGATGCCAATTGGGTACAGTTTTGGGGAAAGAACACAGGCCCTGGGAGCCTGATTGGCAGGGACCCAGGGCACATCAAGTCAAAGTGCATCAGTGGTCTGGCAAAAAGTGGGGGGGTTACTGCAACAGAAACCCACTTCCTTACAGTCACTAAATCTGCTATCAACAAATAAATCCTTTAATAGGGCTCTTCACCGAATGGGTTTCTTACCTTCTAGTCTAGTTACTATTAGGCAGCTATTTAGGGGGATCAGGCGTCCAGGTGTGCCGGGCCAGTCAAGTTTTTCGCCGTCTGTCCAGGCTGATTTCAGCAGATCTTGTACGTGTCTCGGGTTCCAGGGAGCGTCCACTGGACATGGTGGGAGGCAACTTTTGATGTTTTGTAGTGGAGCATTAGCAGCCCTGAAAGAAAGCACTTTAATGAACACAGCTGGTCCTGTCTGTTAAAGTTGTATTTAATTCCCCGATGGCCTCGTCTGTGTTTTTCATGGTGCGGAGATCATGCTGTGCCCCCATCCCCGGTTGATACAAAATTGTAGTCCTGCTTCTGTATTTGTGGAATGCCACAGATTTTCGTTTTCAAAGTCTGTTCACCCTATTATTATTACATTTATAAAGGGTGACGCTCACCGAAGCGTGCCTCGTGGCGCTTTAGAAACAAACTATATTTCAACCCATGACCTCTGCCGACTGGAAGTTAGGAAGAAGACAAGAGTGTCTTTTACTTTCTCTTACTGGGACTTCCAAATGCGCCGCTTGTGAACTCTCAGGGCGCTACATCGCTGTCTCTCATGTTGGCTTGAATTCAGACAGCAGGTTTTTTGCCTCCAACCTCACAGAAACATGGGACATGAATGGTGTTTGCTGAATTTTCAGGAATTAGGCCGAGTTTGTGGCTCCGTTTATAAGAGTTCTTATGCAGACTAGCCGAATTCTGCCTCTGGCCTTCTGAATGCTTGGCAGCTTCACAATTGGGCTTTTTTATTAAGTCTGGCGTTAACTAAGACCTTTTGATTTTACTAAAAGTGTATTTATGATATAGTTACTTAAAGGGGCTGTCAGCCAGATCTCTTCGCCCATTGGTCTTTTAGTGTGTCATTCACATTTTCTTCCACCTAGTACATCATGGGGCAATGGGTTAGCCCACTTCTGCCATTGGCTAACGTCCCTGTGAGTGACAGAATTCTGTTCTTTCATACACAAAATAGTTCCCTTAAGTGCCAGGGACTTCTAAGGCCAAAATACTATTTTGATTTTAGCCAATTTGTTTTGTTTCTGTGAAGAGGGCCCAACAGCTGCCGCAGCAATAATGTTTTGCAAGAGCTATGTCAAGTCAAAACAAACTTGGCGAAGCCAACCTCCCAGATCGAAGACATGTCCAATTTGGGAGTCCATTAAAGCGGTCACAGCTGCTGCAGTCTGTAGGAAACATGACATTAGATCGGCTCTTAGGAAGTTTATGCCCATCCAGCCTCGGGCGCCTCAAGGTCTGATGCAATTCAAATATCTAAACGAAGACCCCTCTCGTAAGACTGAAGAGACCCCGAGAGTTATCCAAATATAAATAAAATCTAAGGATGAACTCAATAGGTCTGGTGCCAAAGATTGTAGATACAGATTGAAAAGAAGGAGGGAGACATGGGGGTCCGGGCATGGGGCGAACCATGAAACGGGAGCCCCACAGCATGCTCCAGGTTATAGTAATGAAGTGCAGAAGCCCTGGGGTACACCCAGCCTTCAGGGATGATGCTGGGTCGTAACCCAGTTTATAGCGATGAGCTTTGGGGCACAACCCCAGATTATAGCGATGAGCCCTGGGGTGGACCCCAGTTTATGGCAATGAGCCCTGGTGTGTACCCCAGTTTATATCGACGAGCCCTGGGGCGTACCCCAGCTTAGAGCGATGAGTGCTAGGGCACACCCCAGATTATAGCAATAAGCCCTGGGGTGTACCTCAGCATTTAGCAATGAGCAGTAGGTCACACCTCCAATTTATAGCGATGAGCATTCGGGTGCACTCCAACTTATTGCAATGAGCCCTGGGATGTACACCAGCTTAGAGCAATGAGTGCTAGGGCACACCCCCAACTTACAGCGACGAGCGCTGGGGTACACTCCAACTTATGGCGATGAGTCTTGGGGCATAATTCAGTTTAAAGCGATGAGCCCTGGGGCGTAAACCAGCTTATAGCGATGAGCCCTGCGGTGTAATCCAGTTTATGGCGATGAGCCCTGGGGCGTAAACCAGTTTATAGCAACGAGCCCTGAGGCGTTACCCAATTTATAGCGATTAGCCCTGGGGCGTAACCTGGTTTATAGCAATGAGCCCTGGGGCGAACCCCAGTTTATAGCGATGAGCCCTGGGCGTAACCCAGTTTATAGTGACGAGCCCTGGGGCGTAAATCAGTTTCAAGCGATGAGCCTTGGGCGTAACTCAGTTTACCGCGATGATCCCTGGGGCGTAAATCAGTTTCAAGCGATGAGCCTTGGGCGTAACCCAGTTTATGACGATGATCCCTGGGTGTAAACCAGTTTATGGCGATTAGCCCTGGGTGTAACTCAGTTTATAGTGACGAGCCCTGGGGCGTAACGCAGTTTATAGCGATGAGTCCTGGGGCGTACCCCAGCTGAGAGCAATGAGTGCTAGGGCACACCCCAAACTTACAGCGACGAGCGCTGGGGTGCAATCCAACTTAAAGCGACGAGCCTTGGGAAATAACTCACTTTATTGCGATGAGCCCTGGGGCGTAACTCACTTTATAGCGATGAGCCCTGGGGCGTAACCCAGTTTATAGCGATGAGCCCGGGGCATAACCCAGTTTATAGCGATGAGCCCTGGGGCGTAACTCAGTTTTTAGCGATGAGCCCTGGGGCGTAACCCAGTTTATAGCGATGAGCCCTGGGGCGTACCCCAGCTTACACCGATGAGACTGCGGTGCACCCAAGCTGACAACAATGAGTCTGGGTACACCCAGCCTTCAGCGTTGGAGCTACAGGCTCTATGAGACACACCCCAGCTTATAGCGATGAGCCCTCCCCAGCTTATAGCGATGAGCCCTGGGGTGTACCCAAGCTTATAGCGATGAGCCCTGGGGTGAACCCCAGCTTATAACGATGAGACTGCGGTGCACCCAAGCTGACAACAATGAGTCTGGGTACACCCAGCCTTCAGCGTTGGAGCTACAGGCGCTATGAGACACACCCCAGCTTATAGCAATGAGCCCTCCCCAGTTTATAGCGATGAGCCCTGGGGCGTACCCCAGCTTACACCGATAAGACTGCGGTGCACCCAAGCTGACAACAATGAGTCTAGGTACACCCAGCCTTCAGCGTTGGAGCTACAGGCGCTATGAGACACACCCCAGATTATAGCGATGAGCCCTGGGTAATACCCCAGTTTATAGCGATGAGCCCTGGGGTGCACCCAAGCTTATAGCGATGAGCCCTGGGTAATACCCCAGTTCATAGCGATGAGCCCTGGGGCGTACCCCAGCTTACACCGATAAGACTGCGGTGCACCCAAGCTGACAACAATGAGTCTAGGTACACCCAGCCTTCAGCGTTGGAGCTACAGGCGCTATGAGACACACCCCAGCTTATAGCGATGAGCCCTGGGGTGTACCCAAGCTTATAGCGATGAGCCCTGGGGTGAACCCCAACTTATAGCGATGAGACTGCGGTGCACCCAAGCTGACAACAATGAGTCTGGGTACACCAAGCCTTCAGCGTTGGAGCTACAGGCGCTATGAGACACACCCCAGCTTATAGAGATGAGCCCTCCCCAGTTTATAGCGATGAGCCCTGGGGCGTACCCCAGCTTACACCAATGAGAATGCGGTGCACCCAAGCTGACAACAATGAGCCTGGGTACACCCAGCCTTCAGCGTTGGAGCTACAGGCACTATGAGACACACCCCAGCTTATAGCGATGAGCCCTCCCCAGCTTATAGCGATGAGCCCTCCCCAGCTTATAGCGATGAGCCCTGGGTAATACCCCAGTTTATAGCGATGAGCCCTGGGGTGCACCCAAGCTTATAGTGACGAGCCCAGGGTAATACCCCAGTTTATAGCGATGAGCCCTGGGGCGTACCCCAGCTTACACCGATAAGACTGCGGTGCACCCAAGCTGACAACAGTGAGTCTGGGTACACCCAGCCTTCAGCATTGGAGCTACAGGTGCTAAGAGATGCACCCCAGCTTATATCGATGAGCCCTCCCCAGCTTATAGTGATGAGCCCTGGGGTGTATCCCAGCTTATAGCAATGAGCCCTGGGGTGAACCCAAGCTTATAACGATGAGCCCTGGAGTGAACCCCAGCTTATAGCGATGAGCCCTGAGGTGTACCCCAGCTTATAGCGATGAGCCCTGAGGTGTACCCCAGCTTATAGCGATGAGACCTGGGGTGCACCCCAGCTTATAGCGATGAGCCCTGGGGTGAACCCGAGCTTGTAGCGATGAGCCTTGACGTGTACCCCAGATTATAGCGATGAGCCCTGGGGTGAACCCCAGCTTATAGCGATGAGCCCTGGGTAATACCCTAGTTTATAGCGATGAGCTCTGGGGTGCACCCAAGCTTATAGCAACGAGCCCTGGGTAATGCCCCAGTGTTGCAAAGTCATCCTGTGCCCTGGGCACCCCCCAGCGTTTTGCTGACTGATACTGGTGGTAACTGACTCTGACTGACCCTCGGGATCTGCCTAACCAGGCCTAGAGCCAGTGCTATGCTGACAACACTTAGAATACAGTGAAAACACCTACATACACTAGGGTACACTAAGGGTTGGGGTACCCCTGTGATTGGCATGACCTACCCCATAGGGCCCTAGTACATATTAGGGCAGGGGGATTGAAACTACCTATCAGTCCCTAGTATTTAAAAGGGCATGGCAGTTTAGAGACCAACACTTGCATGTGTGCACTGCTGAAGCCTGAGGTCATTTTCTGGTCTCGCCTGAGCCAGCGCGCATGCATTGCTCTGCGAGGCTTTTAGTAAGGGCTTTAAACTCAAAACACACGCTTGTGCGTGTGCTTTTTTTTTATCTCCCGCTATTGGCCTTTGCATGCGTCTTTCTAAGAAAAACAGCACGCAATTGGCCCAAGGCGGGTGCATGTCCCGCCTTCTCTCTCCCCTGGCCTAGGGTGCTCGGGAGCGAGCAGCAGCACCATCTGTTTCCAATTATCGCGCCCGCTTCTCTCGGTCGCGTCAATTGGAAACAGATGGGGTCAGCGCTGGTCGCGCTGGTTATCTTGTTTTCCTAGCAGCGACCCACTTGATTGCATCAGAGCCCGGCGCTTGTTCAATTTCTCGCCCGCTTTCTCCCATTCAATATCACTTCCCGCCACGCTTCGCTTTCACTCCTTCCTCTCACTAAAAGACTCTCAAGTTGTCCTCTCAGGTTCTGCTCTCTTGCTCTTCCTCTCCACTGCTCCATCCTCGCTCGCGCTGCCCCTCCCCTTCAGCGCAAACATGGCACCCACAGAGCGCGAGGAAGGATGCGTCCATGGTGTGTGATCCGAGCTTGCGATGGAAGCAGCCAAGAGGCAGCCCTGGAAATAAAAGAGGGTAGACGCGGAGCGGAGAGATTGGAAAATTGTGAGACTCCACCGGCCCGGCTAGGGGAGGGTCTTTTGTGATGAAATGTTGCATAAATAATGCCGGTGGGGGTCTAAATTCACCGTTTCCATGGAGACCTTTGTGCCTGGCTGAACTCCATTCTGCTCGGCTCCAAGACTGCAGCCACTGTACCGTGGTATCCTCAATCAATATCTCTGGACGGGCTGTAGACGAGGATCGCTGGCTGCTGCAGCCGCCTTCATCACCTTTAATACATTTCCTCCCCACGATGGCTGTTTCCTCGTCGGTGTCTCTCGAGCCGTAGGCGGCTGTGGATTTTTGCAGCCCCGCTGCCAGAGCTTCGTTGGTGCTCGTGAGGAGGAGCCCTCGCAGCCACACACCGTCCTCCCCTGGCTCCACCAGGGTTGCTTTTTTCAGTTTTGTGGGGGAAGTGTCACCGGAGCCCTTGCTTGTGACGGCTGCCTGCTGCAGAGGTAACATATAACCTGCTAGTGATGCTGGGCTGTCTGCAGTGATACAGGACTTAGGTCGTCTTTCATCATGCTGGTAAAGTTTGTGGCGCTCTCCACACATTGCTATTGCATGTGTGTGGCCATGAAGATGGAGTGTTAGAACCGCCCCTCACAGCGCTCGCAGAAGATGTCTGTGCTTAATCCCCAAGTACATAAAAGGATGCCTTTATGTCTAGGAAAAAAGTAATATGTCGAGAAAAAAAGTACACTCCACATAATACCACTCAGTGCCATATAATTACACGCCACATACTTACACTCTACTCAATGCAACTTAAATACACTCCACATAATACCACACAGTGCTGCATAATTATATGCTACATAATTACACTGCACTCAATGCAACATATACTCCAAATACCACTCAGTGCCACATAATTACACACCACATTATTACACTCTACTGAATGCAACATACACTCCACACAATACCACTCAGTGCCACATAATTATATGCTACATAATTACACTACACTCAATGCAACATACACTCCAAATAATACCACTCGGTGCCACATAATTACACTCTACTGAATGCAACATACACTCCACACAATACCACTCAGTGCCACATAATTATATGCTACATAATTACACTGCACTCAATGCAACATACACTCCAAATACCACTCAGTGCCACATAATTACACACCACATAATTACACTCTACTGAATGCAACATACACTCCACACAATAACACTCAGTGCCACATAATTATATGCTACATAATTACACTGTACTCAATGCAACATACACTCCAAATAATACCACTCAGTGCCACATAAATACACGCCACATAATTACACTCTACTGAATGCAACATCAATCAATCAATCAGGGAATTGTAAGCGCGCTACTCACCCGTGAGGGTCTCAAGGCGCTGAGTGACACAATACCACTCAGTGCCACATAATTATATGCTACATAATTACACTGCACTCGATGCAACATACACTCCAAATACCACTCAGTGCCACATAATTACACGCCACATAATTACATTCTACTGAATGCAACATACACTCCACACAATACCACTCAGTGCCACATAATTATTTGCTACATAATTACACTGCACTCAATGCAACATACACTCCAAATAATACCACTCAGTGCCACATAATTACACGCCACATAATTACACTCTACTGAATACAACATACACTCCCCATAATACCACTCAGTGCCACATAATTACATGCCACATAATTACACTCTACTCAATGCAACATAAATACACTCCACATAATACCACTCAGTGCCATATAATTACACGCCTCATACTTACACTCTACTCAATGCAACATAAATATACTCCACATAATACCACACAGTGCCACATACTTATATGCTACATAATTACACTGCACTCAATGCAACATACACTCCAAGTACCACTCAGTGCCACATAATTACATGCCACATAATTACACTCTACTGAATGCAACATACACTCCACACAATACCACTCAGTGCCACATAATTATATGCTACATAATTACACTGCACTCAATGCAACATACACTCCAAATACCACTCAGTGCCACATAATTACACACCACATAATTACACTCTACTGAATGCAATGTACACTCCACACAATACCACTGAGTGCCACATAATTATATGCTACATAATTACACTGCACTCAATGCAACATACACTCCAAATAATACCACTCAGTGCCACATAGTTACACGCCACATAATTACACTCTACTGAATGCAACATACACTCCACACAATACCACTCAGTGCCACATAATTATATGCTACATAATTACACTGCACTCAATGCAACATACACTCCAAATAATACCACTCAGTGCCACATAATTACACGCCACATAATTACTCTACTGAATACAACATACACTCCCCATAATACCACTCAGTGCCACATAATTACATGCCACATAATTACACTCTACTCAATGCAACCTAAATACACTCCACATAATACCACTCAGTGCCACATAATTACATGCCACATATTTACACTCTACTCAATGCAACATAAATACACTCAACATAATACCACTCAGTACCACATAATTACACGTCACATAATTACACTCTATTCAATGCAACATAAATGCACTCCACATAATACCACTGTGGCACATAATTAGACGCCACATAATTACACCCTACTCAATGCAACATAAATACACTCCACAAAATACCACTCAGTGCGACATAGTTACACGCCACATAATTACACTCTACTCAATGCAACATAAATACACTCCACATACCACTCAGTACCACATAATTACACGTCACATAATTACTCTCTACTCAATGCAACATAAATACACTCCACATAATACCACTCAGTACCACATAATTACACGCCACATAATTGCACTGTTATCAATGCAACATAAATACACTCCACATAAATGCACTCTATACCACATACCAACAATCAACATAAATGCACTCCACACCATGACACAATTTCACTAAGCATAATTTCACTCAACACCACAGTTCCAGGCCACACAATTCAACTCCACACATTTCCAATACACACCGCATAATTACACACCAAACAACATATTTCAACTCCACAACTCCAGAATCCACAACGTAACTCCAATCCACACCATATAGTGTCACCACCTGAGCACCAAACATCATTCACCACCACCATTTTGCATCAGCGCACCACCTAAGCATCACGTCTGTTTGCCCTTGGAATCTGGCATCTGTTGATTCTCCCTAGTGTCCGTCCGCTGCTCGTGTTCTAATTAAATTACTGTTTTCCAACCTCCACTCCCCGTTATTTATGTCCCGCTCCCCCATAACAAAAAGAATTATAACAAACAAGCATGAGAACAGGCAGGAAGAAGTTGCCAGCAGTGCAAGTACAAAAAAGTAGAAGACATTTTTATGTTAAAATCTTTTTTTAATCAGGTTTTTCAGTTGTATATAATGTTGTATAAAGGTAACAAAAATGCTTAACACTTTTTATTATAACTTTTCAATATAATGCACAGCAGCCACAATGCTCTACAACATAGCCAAATGTTCTGGCTAAACACATAAGGTCCCAAAGGCGAGACCTATTGGCTATGCCAATGCTTGTTGCACTTGCATGTGTGCACTGCTGAAGCCTGAGGTCAGTTTAAAAGCAGCCCTGGGTGCCATGACTGCTTTTAAAAAGTAAATTGTGCTCAAACTCGACTTTTGTGTTTGGGGCACTTAAAAATGGTTAACCTACAATGTTTGGGCATATTAGGTACCCCCAGGGTCTCCCCTAGGTGTCCCAGGGGTGGGGGGTCAGGTATTTATAAGGTGGACCCTTATAAAATGAGTTTTATATGCCCTGGGTAAAGTGAAATAGCACATTTCACTCCCACATTGTGATAAAGTGCTGCCCCAAATCAACTTTGGTGGTAGGAGCACTGTGGAGGGAGGATCTGAAATATTTTTACATATTCAGAACCCCTAAAGTCTCACCTAGGTGTACCTGGGGTGGGGGTCCTGTAGATATATGTAGCATACTTATAAAATATGTTTTTATTAGCCCCGGTGCTGGAAAAATGGCCCAAGTCACTTTTCCCATTGCAAATCCCATGCCATAGGTTAACATTGGAAAAGGTTATTAGTTAATAACTGGAGTAAGAAAAGCTATAAAACTAGGATTAAAGGACTCAGTAGAATGGTAATGATAAATCCAACAATATGGTATTGTTGAATTTATTGTAAAACGTACAAACAAGAAGTTATAAGACTTTTTTTGTCTGTAAGCCAGAATTCAACCCTGTATTGCTCTGCCCTGATTGGTCAGAGATAAGTGGGTGAGCCTGGCTGCTTTGAAGAGGTGATAAATGACCCCTGGGGTTAGGAAGCCTCTCGGGGAGGAGAGGTTGCTGGGCATAGGAATGCCAGAGCAGAGAGAGGAGTCATAAACCATGGACTTCAAGCGAAGGGGAGGACCCCTGTTCACCTCCAGCTAGATGCTAGGATTAAGGAAGGAATGAGCAGATGCAAGAGGGAGGGACTATGGAGATTAGCCACCCTAGGGGTGTGTCTAGCCAGGTCTTCTCTCCCTGCTGAAAATTCTGACATATTGAATTTTGGAAGAATAGTGGTTTCTGGGTTAGCATTTTGCCACACTCTGCAGGAAGTGGTCAGACCTTTGGGTGGAACCCTGCAGCTCATTGGACAGGAGTGACCTCCTGCTTGACCCCAGAGAACACTGAATAAGTATCTGAGCGGGGCGGTGCCTCTCAGATCTGCTGCTTGAAATTTAAGAGAATCAGAAGGGTCTACGCTGAAGAGTTTGATGTGCATTTCCAAAAGCCTGAACTCTGAAGATTGCGCCTTTTTGCACCATTTGAAACTACAGCCCTGGGGATCAAACCTGCTTCAAAAGGACTAAAGAGTGGACTCCCTGCAAGCTACAGGTTAACAGAGCTCACCTGGACATCACCACAAAGAATCCCCAGCCTGGAGTACTACCAGTGGATTTGAAGGGTTTTGTTCAAGTGGATTGCGGAATTGAAGTCTCACACTTTCAAGGACCCTCTTGGAGATTCCAGAACCTTGGATTGTGTGTTGGACACTTTGGGACCCGCAAGCAGAACTTCAGGAAGGAGTTCTAACTGGACCCAGCCTGCTGGAGAAGGCTGCACAATAGAGTGGTGAGAGATCCTCCAGAACAATCTCTAAAGGTGAATGTGTCCCTGTCAGAGGCATCAAAATGACTAAAAGGGGCACTGTTGGTTTCTAAGCACTAGAAAGTGACTAATCTTTAAATATTCATATCTCTGGTTCCCTACAGTGGATTTTTTTCTTCGTTTTGGTGTCATTTAAAAGATAAAAATATTTCCTATTTTTATAAATTGGTGTTGGATTTTTATTTTGTGTTGTGTCTTAATTATTTACTGAATTGGTGTTTTTAAATGCAGTCAAAAAAGAGAACCAACGGCGGACCTCCTGCACCGCACCTCACACCTGTTCCGATGTGTAGAGTCGCCGTGCAAACAACCCCAACGCCAGCCGTTGCGTGGCGTCACTGTGCTCCAGATCAAAAGAATACTGTATTTTCAAATGGGGGTGCACAGCTCAAAAAAGAGTCCAATTAGGCAGTTATCAATTTGTAAATGACTTCTTTATTCAAATTCAGGTACAGGTCATCAGACATAAAAACTCCAGCCAACGCGTTTCATTCCCATACTAGGAACTTCATCAGGGCAATAAATGATAACCACTTGTATATGCCAAAATTCTCTACTCGGCAATACGAGTAGAGAGGAAGTTCTGCCCGACGCTGCGACATAAGCAGCTCTATCTGCAACAGGTGCGCCTCGGTCCCAGTGAAATACACGGGACTTCTACAATTTGTTCATCTATTTAGGTGACTTCATTGCGATCTGAGATACTCCTGATCCTTTATATTCATGCAGTGAATTTGAGTGTTTTACGGTGAACCTACGCCTGCAGAAACTACTTTCTCATAATTGGTGCACAAGCTACATTTGTTTGGATCTCAATAGGAATCCTCTTTGTTCGTTGGAACTTTCCAATTACCCTACGTTGATCGTGTTCTTTAAGAATTTTGGCATATACAAGTGGTTATCATTTATTGCCCTGATGAAGTTCCTCTCTCTCCCTGCCTACCCTCCTGTCTCTCTCCCTTCCTACCCTCCTGCCTCTCTCCCTGCCTACCCTCCTGTCTCTCTCCCTTCCTAACCTCCTGTCTATCTCCCTGCCTACTCTCCTGTCTCTCTTCCTGCCTACCCTCCTGTCTCTCTCCCTGCCTACCCTCCTGTCTCTCTTCCATCCTGCCCTCCTGTCTCTCTCCCTGCCTACCCTCCTGTCTCTCTCCCCGCCTACTCTCCTGTCTCTCTTCCTGCCTACCCTCCTGTCTACCCTTGCCATCTCTCTTCCTGCCTACCCCCTGTCTCTCTCCCATCCTACCCTCCTGTCTCTCTCTCTGCCTACCCTCCTGTCTCTCTCTCTGCCTACCCTCCTGCCTCTCTTCCTGCCTACCCTCCTGTCTCTCTCCCTGCCTACCCTCCTGCCTCTCTTCCTGCCTACCCTCCTGTCTCTCTCCCTGCCTACCCTCCTGTCTCTCTCCCTGCCTACCCTCCTGTCTATCTCCCTGCCTACCCCCTGTCTCTCTCCCATCCTACCCTCCTGCCTCTCTTCCTGCCTACCCTCCTGTCTCTCTCCCTGCATACCCTCCTGTCCCTCTCCCTGCTTACCCTCCTGTCTCTCTCTCTCTCCCTGCCTAGCCCGTCTCTCTCCCTGCCTACACTCCTTTCCCTCTCCCTGCCTACCCTCTTGTCTCCCTTCCTGCCTACCCCCTGTCTCTCTCCCATCCTACCCTCCTGCCTCTCTTCCTGCCTACCCTCCTGTCTCTCTCCCCTGCCTACCCTCCTGTCCCTCTCCCTGCCTACCCTCCTGTCTCTCTCTCTCCCTGCCTAGCCCGTCTCTCTCCCTGCCTACACTCCTTTCCCTCTCCCTACCTACCCTCCTGTTTCTCTCCCTGCCGTCCTGTCTCTATTCCTACCTACCCTCCTATCTCTCTCCCTGCCTACCCTCCTGTCTCTCTCCCTGCCTACCCTCCCGTCTCTCACCCTGTCTACCCTCCTGTCTCTCTCCCTTCCTACCCTCCTGTCTCTCACCCTGTCTCTCTCCCTGCCTACCCTTCCTGTCTCTCTCCCTTCCTACCCTCCTGTCTCTCTCCCTGCCTTCCCTTCCTGTCTCTCTCCCTGCCTACCCTCTTCTCTCTCTCCCTTCCTAACCTCCTGTCTGTCACCCTGCCTACCCTCTTGTCTCTCTCTCTGCCTACCCTTCCTGTCTCTCTCCCTTCCAACCCGCCTGTCTCCCTCCCTGCCTACCCTCCTGTCTCTCACCCTGTCTACCCTCCTGTCTCTCTCTCTCTTCCTACCTTCTGTCTCAAACCCTGTCTACCCTCCTGTCTCTCTCTCTGCCTACCCTTCCTGTGTCTCTCCCTGCCTACCCTTCCTGTGTCTCTCCCTTCCTACCCCCCTGTCTCTCTCCCTGCCTACCCTCCTGTCTCTCTCCCTGCCTACCCTCCTGTCTCTCTCCCTGTCTACCCTCCTGTCTCTCTCCCTGCCTACCCTTCCTGTCTCTCTCCCTTCCTACCCTCCTGTCTCTCTCCCTGCCTACCCCCTGTCTCTCTCCTTGCCTTCCCTCCTGTCTCTCTTCCTGTCTGCCCTCCTCTCTCTCTTGCTGTCTACTACCCTTCTGTCTACCCTTGCTGTCTCTCTCTCTGTCTACCCTTCCTGTCTCTCTCTCTGCCTACCCTTCCTGTCTCTCTTCCTGTCTACCCTCCTGTCTAACCTTGCTGTCTCTCTTCCTGCCTACCCTCCTGTCACTCTCCCTGCCTACCCTCCTGTCTCTCTTCTTGCCTACCCTCCCGTCTCTCTCCCTGCCTGCTCTTCCTGTCCCTCTCCCTGCCTACCCTCCTGTATCTCTTCCTGCCTAACCCTCCTGTCTCTCTCCCTTCCTACCCTACTGTTTCTCCCTCTGCTTACCCTTCCTGTCTATCTCCGTTCCTAACCCCTGTCTCTCTCCCATCCTACCCTCCTATCTCTCTCTCTGCCCTCCTGTCTCTATTCTTGCCTACCCTCCTGCCTCTCTCCCTGTCTACCCTCCTGTCTCTCTCCCTGCTTACACTTTTGTCTCTGTCCGTGCCTGTCCTCCTGTCTCTCTCCCTGTCTACCCTCCTGTCTCACACTCTGCCTACCCTCCAGTCTCTCTCCCATCCTACCTACCCTCCGGTCTCTCTTCCTGCCTACCCTCCTGACTCTTTCCCTGTCTACCCTCCTGTCTCTCTCCCTGCCTACCCTCCTGTCTCTCTCCCTGCCTACCCTCCTGTCTCTCTCTGCCTACCCTTCCTGTCTATCTCCCTGCCTGCCCTCCTGTCTCTCTCCCTGTCTACCCTCCTGTCTCACCCTCTGCCTACCCTCCTATCTCTCTCCCATCCTACCTACCCTCTGGTCTCTCTTCCTGCCTACCCACCTGTCTCTTTCCCTGTCTACCCTCCTGTCTCTCTCCCTGCCTACCCTCCTGTCTCTCTCCCTGCCTACCCTCCTGTCTCTCTCTGCCTACCCTTCCTGTCTATCTCCCTGCCTACCCTCCTGTCTCTCTCCCTGCCTACCCTCCTGTCTCTCTCCCTGCCTACCCTCCTGCCTCTCTCCCTGCCTACCCTCCTGTCTCTCTCCCTGCTTACACTTGAATTGAATTGAATTGAATGGGGTACTTATAGAGCGCAACTGTCGCTCCGGAAGGAGCCTCCTGGTGCTGAGCGGATAGAGGCAAGCACAGACCCTGATCGTGCGGCCTAGAAACCTAGATAAGGGCATGAGAAGGCTCATCTGAGGCTCCAAAGATCCAAGTTTTTTGGGCCTTCCCAACCTGCATTTCTGTCTCTAGGAATCTCAATTTGCTTGGCATGAGATTCCAAGATTTTGCTCCTAACACTGCTGCAGATTTCACTCCCCGCGTTTTAAGTCAGAAACCAGGCAATTTGAGGAGGTTTGCCGATGAGGATCTAAGTGTCCTTGTTGTAGAATATGGTGTAAATCTTGCAGAAAGATATACTGGACCCAGTCGGCGAGCTGCTCTGAAGGTGGTGACAAGAAGCTTAAATAAAATTCTCTTATGTAGCGGAAGCCAATGAAGAGATTTCAGAGCAGCCGAGGCGGAGGCCCTACGAGGAAGTTTCAGTACCAGGCGGGCTGCTGCGTGCTGAACTACCTGTAGCCTCTTCAGGGTAGATTTGTTAGTACCCGCCAGGAGGCTATTACAATAGTCCAGACGTGAGAGTATCAATGCCACTGTGAGTGTTTTCCTGGCCGAGAGGGGGATAAGATCAAAGAATTCTTTAAGAGTTTTAATTAAACCAAAGCAGGTCCCAGCCACTTTCAGTGCATGCGGCTTAAAAGAAAGGGAGGTATCAAATAACACTCCCAAATTTCTTGCCACTTCCACAGTGGAGGAGGGGGCTGCTGCCGCCTCTGGCCACCAGGCCTTAGGTTGAAAGGGATTGTCTTTTCCTATCAGCAGGATCTCTGTCTTATCTGTATTGCAACTTAAATGGTTGCTTTTCATGCCTAGGATGACCTCCTTAAGGCAGAGTTTGACATTTTCTTCTACACATGTGGAATTGTTATCCAAGGACAGGATCAACTGCGTATCGTCTGCATAGGATGTAATCTCAATCCCAAATGATGAAATGAGGGAAATGAGCGGGGACATATATATATTAAACAGGAGTGGGTTAAGTGAGGAGCCCTGTGGCACTCCTGCTGTGATGGAACGTTCGGGGGATAGAAAGGGACCGAGGGAAACCGCTTGCCTCCGATTGGTCAGAAAAGACTTGATCCAGGCCAGGACGGTGTTGGAGATGCCGCAAGATATTAGTCTGGCCAAAAGTATGTCATGAGAGATGGTATCAAAGGCGGCAGACAAATCAAGCAAAATCAGTACTGCCTTCCTGCCACTATCTGTAATAAATTTTAGAGTGTCTGTTATCTCAAGGAGGGCGGATTCTGTGGAATGTTTGGGGCGGAAACCTGACTGGTGTGAGTGGAAGGTCTGAGAGTTTTCAAAAAAGTTTGAGAGCTCCTTATAGACCATTCTTTCAGTGATTTTGCCCAGAATATCGGGCGGAGGTTAGAGAGGTTGGATGACTTCTGTCTCTGTCCCTGCCTGCCCTCCTGTCTCTCTCCCTGTCTACCCTCCTGTCTCACCCCCTGCCTACCCTCCTGTCTCACCCCGTGCCTACCCTCTTGTCTCTCTCACATCCTACCTACCCTCCTGCCTCTCTCCCTGCCTACACTCCTGTTTCACCCCTGCCTACCCTCCTGTCTCTCTTCCTGCCTACCCTCCTGTCTCTCTTCCTGCCTACCCTCCTGTCTCTCTTCCTGCCTACACTCCTGTCTCTCTCCCTACCCTCCTGTCTGTCTCCCTGCCTACCCTCCTGTCTCTCTTCCTGCCTATCCTTCCTGTCTTTTCTCCCTGCCTACCTCCTGTCTCTTCTCCCTGCCTACCCTCCCGTCTCTCTTCCTCCCTACCCTCCTGTCTCTTCTCCCTTCCTACCCTCCTGTCTCTCTCCCTGCCTACCCTCCTGTATCACCCCCTCCCTACCCTCCTGTCTCTTCTCCCTTCCTACCCTCCTGTCTCTCCCCCTGCCTACCCTCCTGTCTCTTCTCCCTGCCTACCTTCCTCTCTCCTCTCCCTGCCTACCCCTCCTGTCTCTCTCCCTTCCTACCCTCCTGCCTCTCACCCTGTCTACCCTCCTGTCTCTCTCCCTGCCTACCCTTCCTGTCTCTCTCCCTTCCTACCCTCCTGTCTCCCTCCCTGCCTACCCCCTGTCTCTCTCCTTGTCTTCCCTCCTGTCTCTCTTCCTGTCTGCCCTCCTGTCTCTCTTGCTGTCTACTACACTCCTGTCTACCCTTGCTGTCTCTCTCTCTGTCTACCCTTGTTGTCTCTCTCTCTGTCTACCCTTCCTGTCTCTCTTCCTGTCTACTCTCCTGTCTACCCTTGCCGTCTCTCTCCCTGCCTACTCTCCTGTCTCTCTTCCTGCCTACCCTCCTATCTCTCTCCCTTCCTACCCTCCTGTCTCTCTCTCTGCCTACCCTTCCTGTCTATCTCCCTTCCTACCCCCTGTCTCTCTCCCATCCTACCCTCCTGTCTCACCCCCTGCCTACCCTCCTGCCTCACCCCGTGCCTACCCTCTTGTCTCTCTCACATCCTACCTACCCTCCTGCCTCTCTCCCTGCCTACACTCCTGTTTCACCCCTGCCTACCCTCCTGTCTCTCTTCCTGCCTACCCTCCTGTCTCTCTTCCTGCCTACCCTCCTGTCTCTCTTCCTGCCTACACTCCTGTCTCTCTCCCTACCCTCCTGTCTCTCTTCCTGCCTATCCTTCCTGTCTTTTCTCCCTGCCTACCTCCTGTCTCTTCTCCCTGCCTACCCTCCCGTCTCTCTTCCTCCCTACCCTCCTGTCTCTTCTCCCTTCCTACCCTCCTGTCTCTCCCCCTGCCTACCCTCCTGTCTCACCCCCTCCCTACCCTCCTGTCTCTTCTCCCTTCCTACCCTCCTGTCTCTCTCCCCCTGCCTACCCTCCTGTCTCTTCTCCCTGCCTACCTTCCTCTCTCCTCTCCCTGCCCTACCCCTCCTGTCTCTCTCCCTTCCTACCCTCCTGCCTCTCACCCTGTCTACCCTCCTGTCTCTCTCCCTGCCTACCCTTCCTGTCTCTCTCCCTTCCTACCCTCCTGTCTCCCTCCCTGCCTACCCCCTGTCTCTCTCCTTGTCTTCCCTCCTGTCTCTTTTCCTGTCTGCCCTCCTGTCTCTCTTGCTGTCTACTACACTCCTGTCTACCCTTGCTGTCTCTCTCTCTGTTTACCCTTGCTGTCTCTCTCTCTGTCTACCCTTCCTGTCTCTCTTCCTGTCTACTCTCCTGTCTACCCTTGCCGTCTATCTCCCTGCCTACTCTCCTGTCTCTCTTCCTGCCTACCCTCCTGTCTCTCTCCCTTCCTACCCTCCTGTCTCTCTCTCTGCCTACCCTTCCTGTCTATCTCCCTTCCTACCCCCTGTCTCTCTCCCATCCTACCCTCCTGTGTCTCGCCCTGCCCTCCTGTCTCTATTCCTGCCTACCCTCCTGTCTCTCTCCCTGTCTACACTCCTGTCTCTCTCCCTGCCTACTCTCCTGTCTCTCATCCTGCCTTCCCTCCTGTCTCTCTCCCTGCCTACCCTCCTGTCTCTCTTCCATCCTACCCCCCTGTCTCTCTCCCTTCCTACCCCCTGTCTCTCTCCCATCCTACCCTCCTGTCTCTCGCCCTGCCCTCCTGTCTCTATTCCTGCCTACCCTCCTGTCTCTCTCCCTGTCTACACCCCTGTCTCTCTCCCTGCCTACTCTCCTGTCTCTCATCCTGCCTTCCCTCCTGTCTCTCTCCCTGCCTACCCTCCTGTCTCTCTTCCATCCTACCCTCCTGTCTCTTCTCTCTTCCTACCCTCCTGTCTCTTCTCCCTTCCTACTCTCCTGTCTCTCTCTCTGCCTACCCTCCTGTCTCTCTCCCTGCCTACCCTCCTGTCTCTCTCTCTGCCTAACCTCCTGTCTCTCTCCCTGCCTACCCTCCTGCCTCTCTCCCTGCCTACCCTCCTGTCTCTCTCCCTTCCTATCCTCCTGTCTATCTCCCTGCCTACTCTCCTGTCTCTCTTCCTGCCTACCCTCCTGTCTCTCTCCCTGCCTACCCTCCTGTCTCTCTTCCATCCTGCCCTCCTGTCTCTCTCCCTGCCTACCCTCCTGTCTCTCTCCCCGCCTACTCTCCTGTCTCTCTTCCTGCCTACCCTCCTGTCTACCCTTGCCATCTCTCTTCCTGCCTACCCCATGTCTCTCTCCCATCCTACCCTCCTGTCTCTCACCCTGCCTACCCTCCTGTCTCCCTTCCTGCCTACCTTCTGTCTCTCTCTCTACTTACCCTCCTGTCTCCCTCCCTACCTACCCTCCTGCCTCTCTTCCTGCCTACCCTCCTGTCTCTCTCCCTGCCTACCCATCTGCCTCTATTCCTGCCTACCCTCCTGTCTCTCTCCCTGCCTACCCTCCTGTCTCTCTCCCATCCTACCCTCCTGTCTCTCTCCCATCCTACCCTCCTGTCTCTCTCCCATCCTACCCTCCTGCCTCTCTTCCTGCCTACCCTCCTGTCTCTCGCCCTGCCTACCCTCCTGTCTCTCTCCCATCCTACCCTCCTGCCTCTCTTCCTGCCTACCCTCCTGTCTCTCTCCCTGCCTACCCTCCTGCCTCTCTTCCTGCCTACCCTCCTGTCTCTCTCCCTGCCTACCCTCCTGTCTCTCTCCCATCCTACCCTCCTGCCTCTCTTCCTGCCTACCCTCCTGTCTCTCTCCCTGCCTACCCCCCTGTCTCTCTCCCATCCTACCCTCCTGTCTCTCTCCCTGCCTACCCTCCTGTCTCTCTCCCATCCTACCCTCCTGTCTCTCTCCCTGCCTACCCCCCTGTCTCTCTCCCATCCTACCCTCCTGTCTCTCTCCCTGCCTACCCTCCTGTCTCTCTCCCTGCCTACCCTCCTGTCTCTCTCCCTGCCTACCCTCCTGTCTCTCTCCCGTCCTACCCTCCTGTCTCCCTTCCTGCCTACCCCCCTTTCTCTCTCCCTGCCTACCCTCCTGTCTCCCTTCCTGCCTACCCTCCTGTCTCTCTTCCTGCCTACCCTTCCTGCCTCTCCCTCCCCACCTTCCTGCCTGTTCTTCGTCTTCCTGCCCCCACGGCTCTTCCTCCCTCGCCTCCCATCCTAATCCTCTTCCTCTTCCACCACAGACTGACGACCAGGCTGTCTCGAAGCCGCAGACTGCGGTCAGATCTTGAGCTGCTAAAAATGTCAATTGTTTTGCAGATTTACTCCCTGGTGATGCAGGCAGCAGCTTCAAGCGCCGGTTCCCGTGGGAGGCTCTTCTGGGCGCTGGACCCTGAGAGACCTCATCTAAGCACAGCCTCACTACTGTAAACCTGTCTACCAACAGGCACCTGAGGCATAAAGATAATCCTTTAGTGACAAGGACTGGGCAATGTTTGTTTGTTTGTTTGTACGAATGTCTGTCAGAGGGCGGGAATCCGTTGACGTTAGTGCCACCTCTACGGGACAGCAGGAAGTGATGTCATGTAAGTTTACAAAATGAAACAATACATTTAAATAAAACAAATAACAAAGATGGTAAACAAGTAAAATCCTATTTTAATCACAACACATATATTCATCAGGATGCCACCATGACATGTCAGGCATGCAGCCATGACATGCTCAGGGGTGGGCACCATATGTCAGCCAGCTTCATTAAAGCCTCAAATGCTAAACAAAGCCCCCAGATGCTCAGGCACCACTACAAATGGAAGCTTCCGGTAGGTACCAAGGCTAGGCACAGCATGGGCTGCAGCAGGGTTGTATAACGGAACCACGCATTCCATTACCACACATGCAGTTACCCCGCGGTCATTACAATGACTACGACACATTTAATTACCACGCATCTTTACCATACATATGCCTTTACCACGCATGCCTTTACAATGATTTTTCATTGTAAATGCATGTAAGGATAAAGGCATATGCGTTGTAAATAATTTACAGGTAAAGTATAACCCCAATATATATATATATATATATATATATATATATATATATATATATATATTCACTGACAAAACCATAGGTTTCAGGGACGTTATAGTTAGTCGGAAATTTCACTCGTACAAAACCAGAGACATTCGGCCGTTATAGTTAGTTGAGCTAACTATAACTCGCGCCCCCCGCAATGCACTGCTGATGTCACATATTACATCATTCATGACATGGTCAGTGACATCACTGATGACATCTCAAATGACATCACTGATGACATCACTGATGACATCATCCACATGATAATCTGATGCACCTCCTCATACCGTAATATAACCTTTGATACACCCACTCTAAAATACAGACTACCATTTTCGAAACCATAGACACACCAATACCAGTTACTACATACCCACTCACTGATTCCTAGGTCTACACACACATCAACTCATTCACCCATACAGTCACTCATCAATACAGCACTATCATATGCACTCATACACATATACAGACACTCACACACCGCCACTCGTCCATAGAGTTACTCACACACCTAGTCAGTTATGCAAAGAAGCAATCACACTCCCATTTACTCACCTAAACAGTTATACACACACCACCTCACTTATTCATACAGATACTAACACATACTTACTCTCTTTTAGACAATCACTGATACAAGCACACACTCATCCATACAGCCACTCTCACAATCACTCACTCTCACATATAGTGATTGATATACTCCAACACTCACATATACTGCCTTTCACATATGTAGTTACTCACACATGTACCACTGAGACATCCATTCACTCACCAACACACCCATACACACACTCACCCACCCATACAGTCCATCACAGATGCACTCTTGAACCCATACCCCCAGTGAATCACCCACTCACACATCTATGCACAGAGTAACACACCCCCCACCTACCCACACAGACACTCAGGCACCCATGCAGATAATCAGACAATCAATCAATAACCCATATACACACTCATTTAGCTACTCACCAACCGCTTACACACCAACTGACAGACTGATACAGACCTTTACACAGTTTAGTCACTGACCCATGCATTCAGTACGACACGTTTAATCACTCACTTATACAGTCAGTCATGCACCTACTAAATCATCCATACAGACACTCATACACCCACTCATTCTTCAATACACCTTGGCATATATATATATAAAACATATTTAAACTTTACAGAAACACACAGTCACTGGATGATGTCATCAGTGATGTCATTTGAGATGTCATCAGTGATGTCAATCAATCAATCAATATTTACTTTATTCGATTTGATACACAAATCATAAAAGCAATAACATTAAAATACATGCCAAGATTGCTCCTACCCAACATTTCATAATACAGAGATTTCATAATACAAAGATTGCACATATCCCATCAGAAACATCCCCTAACATACCTAAAAACACTAAAAAGTCCTCATATATCTAAAAATTACAGACCTCTCTCGTGGTTCTTAATTTTAGGGCCATTCTTAAAAAATTAACCACACCACACAAGGTTAAAACATTGGATGAAAATTTTAAAAACAACAACGCCACACGTGCCTGTCTGATCCCAGAATTCCGCAATAGTGTCTTCAAAAACCTTTTCCTGGGGATGGCGTAAAATGAACAAGTAAAAAGGAAATGGAGGGTGTCCTGCGGAGACACGTTGTCGCAGCCGCAGGGCCCCCTTTCACCTGAGTTTATACTAAAACCTGCTGGGACAGCTAAAATGTGATGAATAAAATTGAGTCTAAAACGTGTGATTAAAAATCTGTCATGTGCACTTGTCATTATGGTTAGGTATGGTTCTATCCTCTGGGATGATTTCACTAAGACATGATCTCTCACTGTCGGTTTAACCAGTTCATTGTTCTCGCGTTGAGCCGAACTATACTTTAAAAACAACACTTTGATATCTATCTTATCCTTCTGTCTTATGGTATCTGGTTTATCGAACAGTGCATGCCGTCCCATTTTATATAGACAATCCCGCACATATTTTAGCCATGGAATTTTCATAGCGTTGTCCAAGAACAAACAATCCAGGACAACAAGCCTTGTCAGGCCTATCTCTTCATTTAACCAGATCTTTAACCAGTGAATTATAGGCCTGAGCGCCACTAGGTCCGAGATATAACTGGCTCCTAGTTCTTCATGGACTATAAATGCCGGGGTACTATGGGGAACCCTCAATAAGCGCCTCATGTATTTGTTTTCTTCCATTTGTAAGTTAGTGGTTTTCGCAGATCCCCATATCTCGCTACCATACAACACCTTGGCGCAACAGATTGAATTGTACAATTTTAAAATCACATCCGGGGTCCATAGCCCAATTCTATGTGCGAAATTCGCAATCGCACCTGTAGATCTAATCAATGACAGAGATTTTTCTTCAAGCAGGTGTTTAAAATTTAACTGCCCATCAAATAAAATACCCAGGTAAGCAAAAGCTGGAATTTTGCCTAAAACATGAGATCCTATAAGATATTTATATGATTTAACTGACTTTTTCCCCATCTCCATTACATACGATCTTGTGAGATTAGGGGCCATCTCAAGAGTATCCATGAACTCAACAAAACCGTTAATTAAAAGTTGTAGGCCATGGGGGGTACGGGCCAACAGCACCGCATCGTCTGCATATAACAGGACCGGTACTGCTCTTTTCCCTATTCGTGGTAAGTCTGTCTTAATATCACGCAGGGCGGCATCCAGACCATTGATGTATAAGGTAAACAGGAATGGAGCCAGTATACATCCCTGCCTGACACCGCTTGAACATCTAAAGTGATTGGTGACTTTCCCATCCTGAGTATACCTTACCGCAGCCGTGGTGCTATAATGCAGCGATTGGAGTATATTTATTAGTGCTGGGTCCACCCACTGATTTGCCATTACTTTCCACAGCTTATTCCGGTTCAGACGGTCAAAAGCCGCTGAAAGGTCCATAAAAGCCAAATAAAAAGCCCCCCCCTTTACTAACGTGTATTTAGCAGTAATAAAATAAAGATTGAGACATTGATCTACTGTTGATTTCCCTGGACGGAAACCGTAGTGAACATCAGTGATTTTATTTGCAGTCTCAGCCCACTCCATTAACCTATTTAAAATCACCCGTCCCAAAACCTTTGCTGAGACGTCTATCAGGGATATTGGTCTATAGCAATGTGGGCTATCCCTGTCGCCCTTCTTGAAAATCGGTATTATGATAGCTGAGGACCAGGATGCTGGCATTGCAACACTTATTGCTGCATTTAGCACCCTTGTTAATAAGGGTGCCCAAACCTGTGGGTTAGATCTAAAAAGGTCAGGCGGGATCCCATCCGGTCCTGGAGCCTTGTTTCTCATAAGGCCCTCTATACCAATAGTAACTTCCTCCAGAGAAAGGACAACAGGGATAGAACTCGTTGGAGTGAATACCAACTGTGCATCCGCCTGGCTAGTCGAGTGATTATATAAGCCCTGGAAGTGCTGCTGCCACTGTTCAGGAAGTATATTATCACTTAGCCCGGGCTTATTTGGGTCCATGAAACAGGGGCTATTTATTACCTTCCAGAAACGTTCGGAGTCCTTCGTCTCCGCCGCTTCAAGGAGCTCCTCCCAGGCTATCCGCTGTAATTGGCCTTTGTGTTGTTTTAACACTAATTTGTAGCTTGCACGGCATGCCGCCACCCGCTCCCTATCCCTGGGAGACTGTTTTAGCACATCCTTCAACTTACGCAGGGTAGTTGAGCATTGGTTATTAAACCATCTAGGTGAATCACCCGTGTGCCCTCGTGACTGAGATTTCAACAAATTGCTAACCAAAGAGGCAATATTCGTAAAAGCCTCGATGAGATCTGTCCCTTCTACCTCTAGATCCAGGCAATTCATAATATCATTAGAGCCTTTGCTAAACAAGGCCACATTAAACCCTGCTTCGTCTACCTGGGCCCATCTCAACCTCCTTCCCTGATCGACCGTTGATAATAATGGCCCTTCTACCTGTCTACCCAGTCCTGTTATGTGTGCGTGAACTTCTAAAATTAATGGGTTGTGGTCACTAAATGCACTATATAAGATATTAAATTTACTTACAGATCTTTTCAGTGCCTGAGAGACCAATATGTAATAAATAACCGAATGGCAGCCTCTACCCTTAAAAGTGGGAGCAACCAGGGAGCCTTCCCTGGTTTTGATCATATCTAACGTGTGAGTTAACCCATGCGTATATAAAAGACACGTCAACTCCCTTCCCACTGGAGTGTGTTCCATGTGCGGGCCCTCGCTTAATGTACATGAGGACCAATCACCATGGATCCCCCTTAGGTCAGGACACAGATGACAATTAAAATCACCAGCTACAATCATGTGCGTTGAGCCCCGCTCGCTCAAGCAAAGACGCTCCAGGCAGCCATCTAGTTCACTTAAACTGTTTGAACCCTGTAATGGAGACTGTGTGGCATTGTAAAAATTCAAGAGGGTTACCCTGCACCCCTTGGATATAAGTCTTACACCTTGTATGTTATTTGAGTTACATGCCAAATCCTTCCAACACCCCTGGATATTCAAGTCGACAAACACAATCAGACCCCCCCTAGCTCTCCCGGCCCTATATTTAATTGCCGGGCAGAAAAAAGTTTTATACCCTCCTATAAAACAATTTTCTCCGTCACCCAGGTTCCTGGAGGCAAATTATATGGTAATCCCTTACAAAAGAGAGCCATTGCACATCATCAAGTTTGCTTGCTAGGCCAGCTATGTTCCAGGATATAATTTTTAGGGTGCCCCCACGCTTAGTCTTGTCAAGGTTAGGCATCCCACTGCTGTCCCCATAGCGACCTACGCTACCCTCCCTATTCGCCACTATGTCAATCGGTTCTCTACCCTCCGATGAGGGACTGCCACCAACTCACGGGCCTGCCTTTTATTCCTCTTCTGGGCAGCCACCCGTTCCAATGGACTTTTAATAACACCACCTCCACTCCTACAATCAGCCAGTCAGTCATTGTCATTCAGATCCCCAAGTGGGGTGAAAACATTACTTAGCTGTAGCGGCATACCTCCGCCCCCACTGCTGCTATCCTGAACCTGGTTATCCCCGCCCTGATTACCGGAGCACCTAGACCCTTGTCTATAAAAAAAGCCCAAAGGCAGAGGTTTTATACAAGTGTCCCATTCGAATACACTCGTTGCATGAGATAAAATTAAGTGGGCCATCCATGGGTATCTAAATGTACCAATGGCACAATCTCCTTGAAAAGATTTCCTTTGTGTTCCTATTCACGACACCCTTCTTGCCATTAGAATGTGACGATGGTCATAAACATTAAAGCTCACAAATTTAGAGAGCCAGTGTGCCACCTTGTTAATCAATTGATTGGTGGACTCCTCCTGGGTGCTTGTCTGAACCGGTACACCTGCGAGGACAACCATGTATGGGCAACAGGCTGGAGGGAGGTTAATTATTGGCAGATCGTCCCTGTGGGGCAAAACTACATTTCTCATTAGGTGTTCATTTACGAATCTTCCCATGTCAGTGGTATCCCTCGGGCTTGCTATAGCACCCTCCGTGCCCCCCTTTTTTGCCCTTCTAAACCTCCCCATCCTGTCCCTCAAATTTCCCTTGCTAGTGTTGTGGGTTTCTATATTGCCACGACTATTGGCGTGCTGGCTCCCCCCACCTTGAACTTGGTGCACACTTGTATGCCCCCCTAATACCGGGCCTTGTACCTCTGGCGCCAAAGTAATCAAAGGTAGAGAACTACCCCCTTCGCCATCTGCTTGCATGCCTTGCGGCCGCTCCCCCTGGGCTGGCGAAGTTACCTGTGTGGGATTAGCTTGGTGGTTCGGGCACCTCCCTCTTTCATGTACCGGCTTAATGTAAATACTACTCGCCCTTTCTAGCCCTAGCAATTTCTCCTCTAGGATATTTAGCTTACTTAGTATGGGCTCTAGTAGGGCCAAGAACAGTGACTCTAATCTTTCCCATTGTACGTTATCACAGTTCCCTGTCATTGGTGTTTGGCGGGTCTGGTGATTTGGGCCCGTTCCCTGACATGCCAAGAGACCCTGTAAGGAGTTTCTATTAGCCCCCATCGAATGTTCCTGAGTGACTAACTTAACTTGTGGCTTCTTGACCCTAGGCTTTTGTTTTTGTTTCAGCTTTTGAGGTGCCCCACCCCTTTGGCGTTTTGGCGAGGGTTCATTGCTAGGAATTAAGGTCTGGGTCGGCCCGCTCCATTTACGGCTTTTCGATCTGGCGGTTCTAGTACCGACCTCATCGTCACTTGCTTCGACTAGAATCTGGGCGTCATGCGCGGTCAGTTGGGCCGGGCCAGAGTCAGACTGGGTGCAGGAGTCCCCGGTGGCAGACGATCCTGCCACCGAGCCCAGGGCATTCAACCCCCCTTCTGGGACGACTATCAGGGGGGACAAGCCCCCGTGAACAAGCATTGAACTCCCCCCTCCCACCCCTTCCCCCCCTCACACAATCCAAGTCCCTCTGTGCTTGGAAGAGGCGGAGGATCTACCGTCGCCCCTATGGGCGATATAGCCCCGCTAATGCCCCCCAACGATGATCTCTTACGGGCAACCACATTGTCCAATGAGAGTCTTTTCTCAGTGAGCCGGATTTCGTGAGTCAATACTGATTCCGCCCGTGTTAAGAAGGCGTCCAATGTCCCCACAAGGCCCCCTCCCCCAACTGACCATCCTTTCTATTCACGCGCTTCGACATACTTGGCTGTACCCTCCAAGGATAAAAGTACCTCAATTGGCTGTGTTCCGATGATCAAATATTCAAGGGGGTGGCCTAGCCCAGCCTCCTTCGGGCTCTGACGGGCGCAGACGGGCCCGCCCTTGGCCCGGGCACGCCCGCGTGCGTCCCGCGCTGCGGGATGCCGGCCGGCCTTTTACGCGCCTCCTTGCGCCGGCAGGGGCGTCACGGCCACCGAAGCTCGCAGGGCTGCTGGGAGTTGTGGTCCCCCAGCGGTGTAGAAGGTCCCGTTGGCCGTTCCCCTCACGGCAAAGACCAAGGTATTGGTGCAGCCGTTCTCCTCACGGCGAAACTCAGGGCAAAGTGGCAATGCGGCAAAGAGCAGCAAAGAGCAGCGTCCCGCGCTGCGGGATGCCGGCCGGCCTTTTATGCGCCTCCTGGCGCCGGCAGGGGCGTCACGGCCACCGAAGCTCGCAGGGCTGCTGGGAGTTGTGGTCCCCCAGCGGTGTAGAAGGTCCCGTTGGCCGTTCCCCTCACGGCAAAGACCAAGGTATTGGTGCAGCCATTCTCCTCACGGCGAAACTCAGGGCAAAGCGGCAAAGAGCAGCAAAAGAGCAGCGTCATTAGTGATGTCACTAACCATGTCATGAATGATGTAATATGTGACGTCATCAGCAGTGCATTGCGGGGGGGTGAGTTATAGTTAGCTCATCTAACTATAATGGCCGAATTTCTCTGGTTTTGTACGAGTAAAATGTCCAACTAACTATAACGTCCCTGAAACCTATGGTTTTTTCAGTGAATTTCAAAGGTTTTTTAAATGCTAATTTCTAACTATGCCTACAGAGGTAGGACATGTGCAGAAAGAGGAAGAAAGGCGCCGAAAGAAGCAAGAGAAATGCAGAAAGAGGCAACAGAACTCCAGAAAGACAAAGAAAGGTGCAGAAAGAAGCAAGAGATGTGCAGAAAGAACCAACAGAGGGGCAGAAAGAGGCCTTGTTGCAAAGTCATCCTGTGCCCCCAACTTTTTGCTGACGGGTACTGGTGGTAACTGACTCTGCCTAACCAGGCCTAGAGCCAGTGCTATGCTAAAGGACACTTAGAATACAGTGAAAACACCTACATACAATAGGGAACACTATGCGTTGGGGTACCCCTGTGATTGGCACAACCTCCCCTGTAAGGCCCTAGTACATAATAGGGCAGGGGGATTAAAACTACCTCTAAGTCAGAGGTGCAGAAAGATGCTTCTTTAAGTAGTAGTCGCGTTTGCAGAGTGGTAGAGAAAGGGGGCTGGGCCTCCGACCAGCGCTCAGGAATTCCGCTGCGTAGGACTTACAGGAGGTACCAGGAGGGCTTCTTTACCCCCAAAGTCCCTCATGAGTAAAGTGGACTTCATCCCCCATCCCGTAGTCTGCCAGGAGGTGCGTTTGCAGAGTGGTGGAGAAAGGGGGCATGGCCTCCGAAGACGTCTTCGCAATCCTACTGTGTGGGACTTACTGGAGGTAACAAGAGGGGTACTTGGCCCTCAAGGACATCCTTGGGGCCAACTACCCTCCTATTGCCTCCAGTAAGTACCACACAGCAGGATTGCTAAGTTCTCATATCAGGCCACGCCCCCTTTGCCCACCACTCTGCAAATGCGCTCCCTGGCGCGCTCTTCGATGGGGATTGTAGTGCCCTTAGGGGCCAACTAGCCTACCTCTTACGTCCAGTAAGCCCCACACAGTGGGATTGCTGAGAGGTGGTCACAGGCCACGCCCTCTTTGCCCACCACTCTGCAAACGCGCTCCCTGTCACGCTCTTGGATGGGGATTGAAGTCCCCTTCACTGCTGGGGGCCCTTAGGGGCCAACTAGCCTACCTCTTACCTCCAGTAAGCCCCACACAGTGGGATTGTTGAGAGGTGGACACAGGCCACGCCCCCTTTCTCCACCACTCTGCAAACGCACCTCCTGGCGCGCTCTTGGTTGGGGGATACCTTCAGCTCTGGTTGCTTCCCCACCAACACCCAGTTCTCCCAACTTTCCGCGACCCAGCACTCCAGTCTCTCGCCTGTCCTAGCACCATTTTCCCTACCTTGTTCAGCACCCAGCAATTCAAAATCACGTGCATTCCAATCCCCATCTCGATCAGAGGTTTCGGCACCCGTCCCTTCCAGCACCAGCTTTGTCCTACCCAGCACTCCCTGCGCCCATCTCTTCCATCATCCGACACCTCTCCCTGTATCCAGCCCTTCCAGCCCCATGTTCTGTAATCCCTTCAAGAACCCAGCTTTCCTAGCACAGAGCTCTCCCCGACCCCATATCTCCCTGCACTTAGCTCTTCAAGCACCCAGTTTTCCCAGCAGCTGCTCTTCCGGTAACCTTGGGTTAACATCGGTATTTACTTATTTTACTGCATGTGAGTGAATGTCATGGAGAGGATTTGTGCTCCAGTCACCATGGGTCCGGATTCCGCTGGCCGGCCCCTTTGTGCATGCGTGGCCCGGTCCCTGTGTCTGGCGGAGGGAAGGAAGCATGGTAGCCCAGGAGAGCAGCTGCAACTTCTTTGTACCGAGCCTGTTTCATCGAGCCACAAAATGCCTCGGCCGCCCTCCGTACTGACACCAGAAGGGGCGCCTTGCCGCTGCAGGCGCCCCGGTCTGCACAGCAGTGTAGCTCGAGCTCCGGAAGTGGAAGTCCACCGAGGTGCACTCACGAAGGAGTGCGTACCGAGGCACTAATTCATGCTGTGGAGCGGACAGGGTATGCCGAGGCCCCCATAGAGCCAAGCCCAACTCACCGCTTTCACAAAGGAATGCGCACCCGAGTGATAACACCAGTCACAGAAATAGACCGACCCCGTCCACAGCTGCGCAATGTCCGCCTGCAAAGCACAGAAACACAGACCGGTGTAGAAATCCCACGGCGAACCCTAAGAAAAGAGCAATGTGGGATTTTACACGATATAAAGTATCTTGCTTTTGATGCATGCGAGCTATAGACCCTCCCTTGAGTGGTATTTGGATTGTGTTGATTTGTTCCCACTCTTTTCTCTTAAAAGTAATTTAACATTGAGAGTGCCCGCTTCTGCGAAGGACGGCCGCTGTGCCATGTGTGCACGAGTTAAGGCGGCACTGCTGACATTTCACTGACACATGCAAGTGGCGGAGGACCATCTATTTCACGTTACAAACAGGAGTTAGGAACACAATGTCTGCTACCGGACATTTCTCGGCACGAGAAGAAATGGGGGACAGGCCCCTTCTCTGTGATAACAGCATATACCACCCAGCGCATACATACAGCCCTCTGCTGTCACCTGTGACATGCACATTAAGCGTCCTGCAGCGGTACGAGGGCACAGTGGATACATCTCGGCCCCCCAGAGCTCGGCCTGTCCCCTGCAGAGCGTCACCTCTGCCTTGCAGCCCACACACTCAACACCATGGACAGCAAACCCAGAGCGTCTTCTTTCTAATACGTGGCTTTCCTTACTAACAAATGTGCACACTTTGAGACCAAATTATACATTAACCTACGTGGTTCGACATTAAGGTTATGTGTAGTGAGATGGACCTTTGCAGTGCATTTGGTTTTCCAGCCATCGGAACACGCCGCCCTCACAATAAGCACAAACACTTCGCTCCATAATTGAAATAACACGTGCACTGTCACCAGCCACACGCTTCCCACAAACACACTGCTTGCACAAGCACAACATAAGCAGGCAGTGCGGCCTTACTTGCCCACCTCTCCCTCTGGACCCTCTCTCTTACACAACACAAACGGACAAGGACACAGACGGACTGCTGCTGAAAGCCTCGAGTCACCTGCCACCACATCCGTACATGAACTATGTAACAACAGGCACGCGGGTTCAATATGTACTCCTCGACCAGCGTGGTCGGATCCCACACGCCCTCCTCTACCTTGGCAGCCCGGTTTCAGCATCCCGCCCCCACTCCTGTATTTGTACCGTACTGTGTCAGCAACCCACACTCACTCCTGTATCAGTGCGGCACAGATTAGCATCCGACGGGCACTCCTGTATCACTTGCCGGCCGCTTTCTGCAGCCCGCACGCCCTCCTGTTACAGTGCGGTCTGGTCCCAGCATCACACACGCCTTCCTACATCAGTACGGTCTGGTCTCGGCAACACACACGCCTTCCCACATCAGTATGGTCTGGTCTCAGCATCTCACAGGACTTCCTGGTCTAGTGTCCTCCTGTAACAGTGCGGACCAGTCCCAGCATTCCTCACGCACTCCTGCAGCAGTACGGTCGCGTTTCAGCATACCGCGCGCCCTCTTCTCTGTGGTGTCCTTATTCGACGTTCCCTTCATTATGTATCAGTCAGTCCAGTTTTAGCATCCACACATACCCTTGTTTCAGGACAATATGCATCTCTAAAGTCAGGATTTTTCCGACCAATTAAACACAGTTTACTGGTATGTACGGTTTAGGCATATTTAGATGTGATCTTTTCAAATGTTCCTACATCCTGTAAATCTGAAATTACTGTGTTCCTCTCCGTATATTCCAAAGTGCAACATTGGATACTCTTTTTTACATTGTGTAGATACTCGAGAAGGCTCACGGGCTGTCTACACACGCACCCGTTGTGTAGCCGTGTTAGGCCTCTGTTCATGATTTCAGGACTCCAGGGTGTGAAGTAGAATAAAATGAAGTGTGTCAAAATGTGCTGCACTTTGCAGCAGCCGGTCACAAGGTAGAAACCGCGCAGCAACAGTGAATTCCCGCCCAGATATCCCGCACTGCCCCAGATGAGATGCGATCCCAGGTTTTCCTTCTGTTCGTCCGCTCTGTGCGCGGTGACGTGTGGCGTTAGGCCGCAGTTGTCTGCTACTGTGCCGAATTCTGTTTTCAGAAACTTGAAGGTGACGACATTCTGCGGTAGAGTTTTTGGATTTGGAGAAGGCTTTCATACCTTTCAGAGTGCTGCCTTTCAAATGAGTGCATGTTGTGTGTTCACTGTACAACTGCTTACAAAAGAAACGAAGATGTTCACGCATTAGGCCTGCTATACTTTGGCATTTCCATTTGACTCAGTCAGCACAAATAAAACATGCCATAATATAATTCCACATTGCCCCCAGGACCTGGCCCACCTGGGGGCTTAAGGAAAACGAAGCGCGGGAGCCCGCGCTTCATTTTTTTTTTTTTTCTCAGCCGGATTCGCGCACCCAACGCAAATTTGCCCGATTTTTTTTTTTTTTTAAATGCTTTTTTTGGCCCTGGGGGTCCTTATGGGACCCCCTGAGCGGGCCTAGGGGTTCAGGGTGTTTCTACCCTGCCCCCTTTTCTTGTTTTTCATCTTTTTTCCCACTGCCAACACATTCTGGTTTGGAGTGTTGGCAGCCAATCAGAATGAAGCTCGTGCTCGGGAGAATTTGCGGCTCCTCCTCGGTGCTCAGATATCGATATTTTTATTTTTTGAATTTCTCAGGAACTACTGAACGGATTTACACCATTTAAAAAAAAGGGCGCTTTCTGAACCAAGAGCTACCTTTTTGCCAAGTTTGGTGTAATTCCGTTCAGCAGTTCGGGCTGTAGCCGTGTCTAAATTTCCTATGGAAATGAACATGGGGAAAACGTGTTTTGGGACACCCCTTTTTTCTAGGGCCCCAGCTTGACGAATCACCCCAAAACTTTCAAGACAGGCGCTGACCTGAGTGAACCTTTTTTTTGAAAATTTTGCGAAGATTCTTCAAACGGCGCCAAAGATATTGGCAAAAGAAAAAATGCTTTTCATATGGAAACTAGGTCCTAACTATAACTACCTACTGGCGACTGGATATATATATGTATATATATATATATATATATATATATATATATATATATATACTGAAAAAAACAAAGGTTACAGGGCCGTTTTAGTGAGGATTTAGCATTTTAAAAACCTTAGAAATTCAGTTAAAAAATTTGAGGTTACAAGGGCATTATAGTTAGGAAATAGAATTTTAAAAAACGTAGAAATTCAGTTAACTATAACTGCTGAATTTCTCTGGTTTTGTTTCAGTGAAATGTCAGCCTAACTATAACGTCCCTATAACCTTTGTTTTTTTCACTGAATTTCTAAGTTTTTTAAATTCTATTTCCTAACTATAACGCCCCTGTAACCTCTGATTTTTTCAGTGAAATTCTAAGGTTTTGTAAATGCTAAATCCTCACTGTAACGCCCCTGTAACCTTTGGTTTTTACAGTGATGTTCTAAGGTTTTTCAAATTCTATTTCCCAACTACAATGCCCATGTAACCTATGATTTTTTTATTGAATTGTTAAGGTTTTTAAATTGTATTTTCTATCTAAAATGGCTCTATAAGAGGTATTTTTATAAACTTGTATTTTGTTCAGTGGATTAATAAGCATTTTTTTCTTTACATTTTTTATATTCGCGACAACGTGGCGGTCCCCGTGGACACTAAGCCTGGGCGTAGTTTGCGTAGTAGCACTTCACGTAGCTACGTGAAGTACATTTTGAACTACACGTAGCTATGCAAATTGCGTAGTGCGTAGCTGTGTGCTTGACTGCACTGTACAATAATTGCCAAAGGCATCTTGCACAGTGCAAGATAAGATAAAATAAATATCTCTGTCTTTATATGCTAAAAATGCATATAGTCATTTCACAAAAGTGAAAACGATAAATTAACAAGCAGTGAGAGAGGTGATGATTTTGGGATCCTCCCTAACCTAGGGAGAGAACCAAGCAGATGCCTTGAAAACAAAAAGCACATCTTTTAAACGATTCAGTGGTGGTCCCATCCTCTTAGGACCACCCCAAGCACAGTTATTGGCAAAAATACAATCCTAACCAAAGGCCCTGCAAAGCATTATGGGACGAGATTAGCAGTGGGCAGTGAATATTATAGTATCCAATATCAAAATAATTCTACAAAGAGCTGCAGTTCCACTAGTCGTTACTAGATGTCCCTCACGAGTCAAATGCAAAAGCTTCATGAAAGGGTTTCAATGCTTTTGCATTTGACTCGTGAGGGACATCTAGTAACGACTAGTGGAACTGCAGCTTGATGTATTAATAATTTCAATGCTTTTGCATTTGACTCGTGAGGGACATCTAGTAACGACTAGTTGAACTGCAGCTCTTTGTAGAATTATTTTGATATTGGACACTATAATATTCACTGCCCACTGCTAATCTCGTCCCATAATGCTCTGCAGGACCTTTGGTTGGGATTGTATTTTTGCCCATAACTGTGCTTGGGGTGGTCCTAGGAGGAAGGGACCACCACTGAATCGTTCACATGATATGCTTTTTGTGTTCAAGGCATCTGCTTGGTCCTCCCCCTAGGTTAGGGGGGACCCCAAAATCATCACCTCTCTCATTGCTTGATATTTTCATTGTCAAAGTTCACTTTTGTGAATTTGTTATATGCTTTTTAGCATAGAAAATTGCTTTATCAAAGCATTTCTGGGTGTTTAGTATACTGCTGCTACACTACGTCAATTAGCACAGTTTTTCACTCTGCTACGTGCAATTTGCGTAGTGCGTAGTAGCACAAACTTTGCATGCTCCGTGAGCGTAGCCAAGTATTATGCCCAGGGTTAGTGTACACGTCGCGAAAACGAAAAACAGAAGTAGGCATTCAATGATCACTAACACATCCAAAAATAATATGTAAAAAAAATCCATCTGAACATTACCCTACACATATTACTATAAACATACTTATTTAAAAACATGTTTAAACTCATGTTTTTGTACTAAGTTTCTTTAAAATCCATCTTTCAGACCTATTTTCCGTTTTCGTGTTTATTCGGGGTGTTGCAACGTCGCCGTTAACCGCGACGATCGCGCCTTTTCCATTAAGTGAAAACACATATATGCACATATATGCACACATATTACAGTATTTTACACACTAGGGGTTTATTACTGTACACTTCAAACTCATGTTTTTCTAATATATTTCTAGAACAACCATCTCTAAAACCTATTTTCCATTTTTGTGGTGAGGCCGGAGACTGCGATGATGACGGTTGTCGTGAACCCCGCTGTTATGTCGCAAAAGAGGAAAGCAAAAGCAGAAATTCAATAGCCACCCCCACATTCAAAAATTCTAACTATATAATTAATGCTAACCACCACAGTAGATAACTCACAATATAAATAACTCTATAAAAACATTTATCAAAATCTCAATATCGCTATAACAATGCGTATTAATGATTCCTGGTATATTTTTTTTATATTTCCACCAATATTCGCACCGACGTTGGTAGTTGAAATGTCCCCGCGATGATACTTGGGGGGCCAGGCTGGCAGCCGCGACGGCATCGCGAATATCGCGCACGATTAAAAAAATCAATTTTGGACACATAACGTGTGTCACTAACATCCCCATTCTTCAAACATGGGGTCAGAGTACCTTTACTCTGACCCCTTATGTTAGCTTTTTCAGAAATTTTCAGCCCCGGGAACCGTTCCCGAGCAATAAAATGGCGGCTGCAACTTTCTGTTCAGGTTCCATCAAGCCAATCAGAGCATTCCCGTTGGTGCATGCATTCGTGATTAATCGCGAAACCACAGCGAAATATACGCGGACAGAGATATCACTATAATTTTAAACTTACGTTTCTCAACAACTACTGAATGGATTTACACCAAATAATCAAAAGGCACTTCTGTGATCCAACATCTACCTCCCTGCCAAATTTGGTGTAAGTCCGTTCAGTGGTTCGAGCTGTAGCTGTGGCTTAAGGTTACTATGGGAATTAACATTACAAACACACCCTTATTTCGCACCCCAAATTCTCAGACCCCACTGCACAGATCACCCCCAAACTTTCCATGACAACCAGAACCTACATTGATACTTTTATTGGAAAATGTAATGAGGATTAGTTAAACGACACCAAAGTTATAGGTAAGTCAAAAAATGCTTTTCCTACAGAAACTAGGTCCTAATTATAACTACCTACTGGTGACCACCAGTAGGATATATATATATATATATATGGGTTTTTGGGTGGCAAGGGTAATTTTAGGGTTTAGGGTTACTATGGGGTTTTTTAGGGTGAGTTTGGGTTTTTGGGTGGTAAGGGTAATTTTATATTAGCGATAGCAATGCATGGTGAAAGCTCGTAGGAAGGCAGTGAGTGGCGCAAGCGAGGATTGCTTTGCAGGGTGAAAGCTCAGAGGAAAGGCAGTGCATGGCGCAAGCGAGGACAGTGATGCATGGTGAAAGTTCAGAGAAAGGCAGTGCATGGTGCAAGTGAGGATAGAAATGCATGGTGAAAGCTCAGTGGAAGGCAGTGAATGGTACAAGTGAGGATAGTGATGCATGGCGAAAGTTTGGAGAAAGGCAGTGCGTGGTGCAAGCGAGGATAGCGATGCAGGGTGAAAGCTCAGAGAATAGGCAGTGCATAGTACAAGGGAGGATATCGATGCACGGTAGAAGATCGGAGGAAGACAGTGTGTGGTGCAAGTGAGGATAGCGATGCAGGGTGGAAGCTCAGAGGAAATCAGTCCATGGTGCAAGTGAGGATATAGATGCGTGGCGAAAGCTCGGAGAAGGCAGTGCGTGGTGCAAGTGAGGATAGCGATGCACGGTGAAAGTTCGGAGGGAGGCAGTGCATGGTACAAGTGAGGACAGTGATGCATGGTGAAATCTCGGAGGAAAGCAGTGCGTGGTGCAAGTGAGGATAGCGATGAATGGTGAAATCTCGGAGGAAGGCAGTGTGTGGTGCAAGTGAGGATAGAGATACATGGCGAAAGCTCAGAGGATAGGCAGTGCATGGTGCAAGTGAGGATAGCGATGCACGGTGGAAGATCAGAGGAAGACAGTGTGTGGTGCAAGTGAGGATAGTGATGCAGGGTGGAAGCTCAGAGGAAATCAGTCCATGGTGCAAGTGAGGATAGAGATGCATGGCGAAAGCTCGGAGGAAGGCAGTGGTGGTGCAAATGAGGATAGCGATGCACGGTGAAAGTTCGGAGGGAGGCAGTGCGTGGTGCAAGTGAGGACAGCGATGAATGGTGAAATCTCGGAGGAAGGCAGTGCGTGGTGCAAGTGAGGATAGAGATGCATGGCGAAAGCTCGGAGGAAGGCAGTGCATGGTGCAAGTGAGGACAGTGATGCAAGGCGAAATCTCGGAGGAAGGCAGTGCATGGTGCAAGTGAGGATAGCGTTGCAGGGCGAAACCTCAGAGGAAGGCAGTGCATGGTGCAAGTGAGGCCAGTGATGCAGGGTGAAACCTCAGAGGAAGGCAGTACGTAGTGAAAGTGAGGATAGTGATGCAGGGCGAACCCTCAGAGGAAGGCAGTACGTAGTGAAAGTGAGGATAGTGATGCAGGGCGAACCCTCAGAGGAAGGCTGTGCATGGTGCAAGTGAGGATAGTGATGCACGGTGGAAGATCGGAGGAAGACAGTGTGTGGTGCAACTGAGGATAGTGATGCAGGGTGGAAGCTCAGAGGAAATCAGTCCATGGTGCAAGTGAGAATAGAGATGCATGGCGAAAGCTCGGAGGAAGGCAGTGCGTGGTGCAAGTGATGATAGCGATGCGTGGTGAAAGTTCGGAGGGAGGCAGTGCGTGGTGCAAGTGAAGACAGTGATGCATGGTGAAATCTCGGAGGAAGGCAGTGCGTGGTGCAAGTGAGGATAGCGATGAATGGTGAAATCTCGGAGGAAGGCAGTGCGTGGTGCAAGTGAGGATGGCAATGCATGGTGAAATCTCAGAGGAAGGCAGTGTATGGTGCAAGTGAGGATAGCAATGCAGGGCGAAACCTCAGAGGAAAGCAGTGCATGGTGCAAGTGAGGATAGTGATGCACAGCGAAACCTCAGAGGAAGGCAGTACATGGTGCAAGTGAGGATAGTGATGCAGGGCGAAATCTCGGAGGGAGGCAGTGCATGGTGCAAGTGAGGATAGCGATGCGTGGTGAAAGCTGGAGGAAGGCAGTGCCTGGTGCAAGTGAGGATAGCGTTGCAGGGCGAAAGCTCAGAGGAAGGCAGTGCAATGCGCAAGCGTGGTAAGCGATGCACAGTGGAAGCTCAGATGAAGGCAGTGTGCGGTGCAAGTGAGGACAGCGATGCACTGTGAAAGCTCGGAGGAAGGCATTGCGCTGTGCAAGTGAGGATAGCGATGGATGGTGAAAACTCAGAGGAAGGCAGTGCATGGTGCAAATGAGGAAAGCGATGCACTGTGGAAGCTCGGAGAAAGGTATTGCTCTGTGCAAGTGAGGATAGTGATGCACAGTGAAAGTTCGGAGGAAGGCAGTGCGTGGGTCAAGTAAGGATAGCAATGCATGGTGAAATCTCGGAGGAAGGCAGTGCATGGTGCAAGTGAGGATAGCGTTGCAGGGCGAAACCTCAGAGGAAGGCAGTGCATGGTGCAAGTGAGGATAGTGATGCACGGTGGAAGATCAGAGGAAGGCAGTGCATGGTGCAAGTGAGGATAGTGGTGCAGGGCGAAAGCTCGGAGGGAGGCAGTGCATGGTGCAAGTGAGGATAGCGATGCATGGTGGAAGATCAGAGGAAGACAGTGTGTGGTGCAAGTGTGGATAGCGATGCAGGGTGGAAGCTCAGAGGAAATCAGTCATTGGTGCAAGTGAGGATAGAGATGCATGGCGAAAGCTCGGAGGAAGGCAGTGCGTGGTGCAAGTGAGGATAGCGATGCGCGGTGAAAGTTCGGAGGGAGGCAGTGCGTGGTGCAAGTGAGGAAAGTGATGCATGGTGAAATCTCGGAGGAAAGCAGTGCGTGGTGCAAGTGAGGATAGCGATGAATGGTGAAATCTCAGAGGAAGGCAGTGTGTGGTGCAAGGGAGGTTAGCAATGCATGGTGAAATCTCGGAGGAAGGCAGTGCATGGTGCAAGTGAGGATAGCGTGCGTTGCAGGGCGAAACCTCAGAGGAAGGCAGTGCATGGTGCATGTGAGGATAGTGATGCAGGGCGAAAGCTCAGAGGGAGGCAGTGCATGGTGAAAGTGAGGATAGCGATGCGTGGTGAAAGCTGGAGGAAGGCAGTGCCTGGTGCAAGTGAGGATAGCGTTGCAGGGCGAAAGCTCAGAGGAAGGCAGTGCATGGCGCAAGCGTGGAAAGCGATGCACAGTGGAAGCTCGGATAAAGGCAGTGTGCAGTGCAAGTGAGGACAGCGATGCACGGTGAAAGCTCGGAGGAAGGCATTGCGCTGTGCAAGTGAGGATAGCGATGGATGGTGAAAACTCAGAGGAAGGCAGTGCATGGTGCAAGTGAGGATAGCGATGCACTGTGGAAGCTCGGAGGAAGGCATTGCTCTGTACAAGTGAGGATAGCGATGCATGGTGAAAGTTCGGAGGAAGGCAGTGCACGGTGCAAGCGAGGAAAGCGATACACAGTCGAAGCTCGGAGAAAGGCTGTGCACAGTGCAAGTGAGGATAGCGATGCAAGGCGAAAGCTCTGTGGAAGGCAGTGTGTGGTGCAAGTGAGGATAGAGATGCATGGTGAAAGCTCGGAGGAAGGAAGTGCAATGGAGGATAGCGATGCATGGTGAAAGCTCGGAGGAAAGAAGTGCAAGGGAGGATAGAGATGCATGGTGAAAGCTCAGAGGAAAGGCAGTGCATGGTACAAGTGAGGACAGAGATGCTCAATGAAAGCTCGGAAGAAGGCATTGCGCTGTGAAAGTGAGGATAGCGATGCATGGTGAAAGCTTGGAGTAAGGCAGTGCGTGGTGCAATTGAGGATGGCAATGCACGGTGAAAGCTCGGGGGAAGGCAGTGCTTGGTGCAAGTGATGGTAGAGATGCACGGCGAAATCTCAGAGGAAGGCAGTGCGTGGCACAAGTGAGGATGGCGTAGCATGGTGAAAGCTCGAAGGAAAGCATTGCATGGTACAAGCAAGCACAGTGATGCATGCGAGGAAAGCGATGCACGGTCGAAGCTCGGAGAAAGGCTGTGCACAGAGCAAGTGAGGATAGCGTTACAGGGCGAAAGCTCAGAGGAAAGCAGTGCATGGCGCAAGCGTGGAAAGCGATGCACAGTGGAAGCTCGGATGAAGGCAGTGTGCGGTGCAAGTGAGGACAGCGATGCACTGTGAAAGCTCGGAGGAAGGCATTGCGCTGTGCAAGTGAGGATAGCGATGGATGGTGAAAACTCAGAGGAAGGCAGTGCATGGTGCAAGCGAGGAAAGCGATGCACGGTCGAAGCTCGGAGGAAGGCTGTGCATAGTGCAAGTGAGGATAGCGATGCAAGGCGAAAGCTTGGAGGAAGGCAGTGTGTGGTGCAAGTGAGGATAGAGATGCATGGTGAAAGCTCGGAGGAAGGAAGTGCAAGGGAGGATAGCGATGCATGGTGAAAGCTCAGAGGAAGGAAGTGCAAGCGAGGATAGAGATGCATGGTGAAAGCTCAGAGGAAAGGCAGTGCATGGTGCAAGTGAGGACAGCGATGCTTGATGAAAGCTCGGAAGAAGGCATTGCGCTGTGCAAGTGAGGATAGCGATGCATGGTGAAAGCTCGGGGGAAGGCAGTGCATGGTGCAAGCGATGGTAGAGATGCACGGCAAAAGCTCAGAGGAAGGCAGTGCGTGGCACAAGTGAGGATGGCGATGCATGGTGAAAGCTCGAAGGAAAGCATTGCATGGTACAAGCGAGCACAGTGATGCATGGTGAAAGCTCAGAGGATGGTTGCGCACAACACAAGCGAGTACAGTGATGCATTGTGAAAGCTCAGAGGAAGGCAGTGCGTGGCACAAGTGAGGATAGCGATGCATGGTGAAAGCTCAGAGGAAGGCAGTGCGTGGCACAAGTGAGGATAGCGATGCATGGTGAAAGCTCGGAAGAAGGTAGTGAATGGTACAAGCGAGGATAGCAATGCAGGGTGAAAGCTCAGAGGATAGGCAGTACTGTGAAAGGCAGCGAGTCTTCTAAGTCCCTCAATGCTGCCCGGTGCAGGGTTCCACCTCTAATTCACTTTGGGTTCGCTATCAAAATAATGAGGCAAGGCGCTGGAAACTGGAAGAGAAGAAAATGGTTTATTTCTCATGAGGAGATCGCGTCAACTGAGACACCGGGATGTCTCAGGGAGGTGTTCTGCTGACAACTCCCTTGGCTCTTCCTTTTATACAGGTTTGACACAATGCATTTGTTTGATCAACATGGTTACAAAAGCTTGGGGTCCCTGCCCCGGGCAGGTTGTCACACAAGCCCAACAGTAATTCTCTTCCCACCCAGGTCAAACAGACAATCTTATCTTGCAGCTGGACCTTGCTTCAGGGTCTAAAACATGTGAGACCGGTCAGATCTAAGAGTCCGTTCTGTTGATAAAAACAGGTCCCATTGTTGGTAATAACAAGTCTTGCTGTTTGCAGTGCAATAAATCATGTTGCAAGAGTCTTTGGTGTTTGGAACCTGTTTGTGTAACTAGGTGTAGTGAGGGGTAGAGCGTCCAAAAGCTTGTCTGAAAACAGGGATGAGAGGAAAAACGAGTTTGTGGCAGCAAGTGGCGCTGAGGTTTGTTGTGGCAATAGAGTTTATAGCCCCCAGCACAGTACCAGGTCGGTCAGAGGGATGCTAGTAAGGGCAGGGTGAAACAAAGGTGACCAACAGAGTACAAAATGGCTGTGATAGATTAAAATGACTGTAACTTATGTGCACATAGAATTCCACCAGACAAGATGGCGCAGGTAATGTTCATAATTGTCATTTTGCTTTTAACAGTACGTGGTGCAAGCGAGGATAGAGATGCATGGTGAAAGCTCGAAGGAAAGCATTGCATGGTACAAGCGAGCACAGTGATGCATGGTGAAAGCTCAGAGGATGGTTGCGCACAACACAAGCGAGTACAGTGATGAATGGTGAAAGCTCAGAGGAAGGCAGTGCGTGGCACAAGCGAGGATAGCAATGCAGGGTGAAAGCTCAGAGGATAGGCAGTACTGTGAAAGGCAGCGAGTCTTCTAAGACCCTCAATGCTGCCCGGTGCAGGGTTCCACCTCTAATTCACTTTGGGTTCGCTATCAAAATAATGAGGCAAGGCGCTGGAAACTGGAAGAGAAGAAAATGGTTTATTTCTCATGAGGAGATCACGTCAACTGAGACACCGGGATGTCTCAGGGAGGTGTTCTGCTGACAACTCCCTTGGCTCTTCCTTTTATACAGGTTTGACACAATGCATTTGTTTGATCAACATGGTTACAAAAGCTTGGGGTCCCCGCCCGGGCAGGTTGTCACACAAGCCCAACAGTAATTCTCTTCCCACCCAGGTCAAACAGACAATCTTATCTTGCAGCTGGACCTTGCTTCAGGGTCTAAAACATGTGAGACCGGTCAGATCTAAGAGTCCGTTCTGTTGATAAAAACAGGTCCCATTGTTGGTAATAACAAGTCTTGCTGTTTGCAGTGCAATAAATCATGTTGCAAGAGTCTTTGGTGTTTGGAACCTGTTTGTGTAACTAGGTGTAGTGAAGGATAGAGCGTCCAAAAGCTTGTCTGAAAACAGGGATGAGAGGAAAAACGAGTTTGTGGCAGCAAGTGGCGCTGAGGTTTGTTGTGGCAATAGAGTTTATAGCCCCCAGCACAGTACCAGGTCGGTCAGAGGGATGCTAGTAAGGGCAGGGTGAAACAAAGGTGACCAACAGAGTACAAAATGGCTGTGATAGATTAAAATGACTGTAACTTATGTGCACATAGAATTCCACCAGACAAGATGGCGCAGGTAATGTTCATAATTGTCATTTTGCTTTTAACAGTGGCCCCTTTGAACATAACTAGCCAGCTTGTCAGTCTATTTCGATCTCCATAATGTCCTGTATCTCTTGATCATACATTACTCTCATTTTTGTTAGCTGAGTGTCCATAGTCTTAGGGTGCAAGGTAGTTATGCAAACATAACACAGAGGTGGTATACAGTGTATACCCAAACAACAACCACATATTGTCAATACTGGGACCAAGAGAATCATTGATATTTTCCAACCCCACTCCTTCAAGATGCCCCAAAGCCAACTTCCAATTGTCCAAGTCTCTGATCCTTGATGAATTTCTGAAGATAGTCTATGGAGATGTTCGATTGCTTCATAGACAGAAGGTGAATTATCAGGCTGCGTCGAGGAACTGTGATGAGGCAGAGTCTGCTAGATCAATGTCTTTAGAACGCTTTTCTCGATGATGCTCTGCAGGGGCTGTGTAGGTTGGTGGCAAAACAAAGGCGATGTAGCACGTGCCCCCCCAGTTTCCTGGGAGCCAGGTGTAGGCTTTGGTTCCACAAACAAAGTACATGTTGGGTGATGCAACAAGCGCTGGGGGTTGGCAGTGTTCAAAGTCCCCACAATGCTACAGGTGCTGTGACCCACATTCTCAGTCCCACGGCCTTCAATGCATACAAGGCCAGAGACGTTCACCACAGTTAGGGCCACAGTCAGTGTTGCAGCAGTTCTTTTCTTCAGGTAGGAAAATGTGGCTCTGTTAGGATTATTGAAAACTTGCATTTCCACTCGTTCTTTGGAGGGGACATTAATCTGGAATGTCGCATTGAAGGTGTGAGGGCAGAAGGGGCGGCTGTCCTTCCTGTTTTGTTTCGCCAGAACTCGTTGTAGAACTGGGCGATTGTTCCGTCGGAAGTGGCATTGTCTTTGTAACTTTCTTGTAGGAGCATCATCCAGGCAAGGCAAGATCCGTGAATAGAAAAGGGCGAAGGGATGAAAGGGATGGAATGTTCAGTGGCATGTGGTAGCAGCCCACAGACCCAACAGTTGGTAGCATTGGTGGCAAGATTGTGCTGGTGCAACATCTGCACGAAAGAATTATTCCAGAATTCTTTGCGTCGTTCTTGGATATGTGGCGGTAGTGATACCAGGTAGTGTTCTTTCTTGGTGGTTGGTTGCATGGTGGGTGACAATGTTCTGTATGCAGGTGCATTCTCTTCAATGATCCAGAGTGCGACCATTAGCAGGAGACAGGTGAGAAATGCAGCTACAAGTGCAATTGTCTTTGTGCTGTGCAGGTTAGCAGTCTTGGTGTCTTTGCGGTGGTTTTGCAGGTGTTCAGTTTCTTCCATCATCTTCGAGGAGCTCAACAACTGTTAGGACCACAGACTTTTGTCTGGCGCTTTCCTGGTAGCGTTGTTTGACTGTGCTACCGATCTGAGACCTTGACTCAGTTAGTGGCCTGGTCGTTGGAGCTCCCTCCTTTCGTCGATCTTAGGTTGTACCCTTTCCTGGATGGCACCGTGGGGTCGGGAAATTCTGATAGTTCGAGGGTGTCTTCTTGTGGGTAGCAACTCAGAGCTGGTCGGTCTCTCGCGAGTACTTCCTCTTGCACCTCCACCCCTTCACAGGTTGCCAGGGTTGGAGGGACTCGTTTGCAGCGATGGGCATGCAGCCAGTTCCATTTTCCTTTCACTCGGAGGGCAGTTCGGGTGGTGATCAGGACTTGCCAGGGGCCCGTCCACCTAGGCTCCAGATTCTTCGTTCTTTGGAAGTTGCAGATCAAACATGGTCGCCTGGCTTTATTTCATGTCCCGGGCCCCTGGATAGTCAGGCAAGGCTTGCTGCACCTGTTGGTGGATAATTGTTAGCTCGTTTGTCAATTTATGCAAGTAATCTGCGTAGTTCTGTCTCCTGCCGTGGCTCGGGCAGTAACGTCTGCTAGTGCATTTCCCTGTCCAATGAGATCAGTCACTTTCCTATGTGCTTGGCATTTTATCACTGCTAACTTCTTGGGGAAGAGGACTGCTTGCGTCAAGGCGGAGACTAAATCTCCATGCAGGATGGGTGTACCGTGTGAAGTCAGGAACCCTCTTTCTTTCCATAAGATCCCAAAATGGTGAACCACCCCGAAGGCATATTGGCTGTCGGTGTATATGTTAACTGTCGTGTCAGTCGCTAAGATCGGTCGGGACAAAGGGTTGGTGGAGGGCGTACCGTCAAATCCTATTGAGGTCACATGTGAGCCTGACAAGGGTGCCCTTGAAATCAGTCGTTTGGATAGCGCACTACGTGTTGCTCCCGTGTCTACCAGAAATGGCGACTTTGTGCCCAGGACCTCAGTGGTAACATAAGGGCCTTGCTGATCAACATAGAGCTCGACTGGATCCCTCCCTTGCCCCTGGCTGTCCTATGCAAAGTCGTACGTATTGTCATAATCTGTCTGTTGGTACTGATTCTGTTTGGGATGGTCAAATGTGTTCACTCTTCCTGGCCTTTCCTCGCTTGCTTCACTCGTGTACCCTCTCCCACGTCCTCTTCCTCTCTGTCCACTTGCTATTTCCCTCGCCCCTCTGCCCCTACCAGCTCCTAACAAAGCCGGGCATTGGGTTTTCCAGTGTCCATATTCTTTGCAAAATGCACATTGATCCTGTCCTAGGTCTTGGCGTCCTACATATGATGTCGATGAATTGTTACTAGGTGGCTGTACTCTAGGGGTATTCTGCTGGTATCCTCCCCTATATTGCTCCCTTCCTGTATTCGCCCCCCTGGAGTTGTGCTACCATTACCCTTTCCTTCAAGTCCTTCTTTTTCCTTTCTGTAGCCCTGTCATTTTCGTTTTTCTGATGCTCATAGTACTAGGCCATTTGGAGAATGGCCGCCGGTTCTAGATGCTGCCCAACTACTTTCGCTGGCTTGTAATTTCTGGGATACATCTGGCAGTAGTCCTTTGACATAGTTCTGCACAAATAAGTGGTGTCCGGTTGCGGTGGACATGTCTTGTCCACTGTAATCGGAGAACACCGTTTCAAATCTGGAGAAATACTCTGAGACATCCTCTTGTGGTTTCTGGCGGCACGCGGTTACTATGGACCAGTCTATCTTTTTCTCTGGGATCAGCGTTTTCACTTTCTGCACTATTTTGTCAGGGAGGTCCAATATTGCTTTAACCGGTTTTTTTGACCAGGGTTCCGCTGTTTATCTAGTGTGTTGAGTTGTTCCCAGGTATGACCAAGCAGTTCGGTATGGTCTATTTTCCTAATCTGTTTCCACACATCTGCTGGCAAACATAACCCGAAGAACAAGTCTATGTCGGCAAGTGTCATTATTGTTGATCCCAGAGCGGTACCTAGCTCGGTGTAAAAGGCGGTGGGGTTCTCTCGTAAATCCGGTAAAGATTTACGGAACGTCAAAATGTCCTGTCTGTCCCATGGTTGATACACCCAATTGTAGACCACCCTTCCTCTAGCGTTTTGATGGTTCATATCGTCATGAGTCCCTTGTCCTCTAGGAGGTACCCAATAAGGGGCAGCTTCTTTTATCGGCATCATGCTATCTGGTTTTTCCACCGGGGGTCCTGCTATCTTAGTTGTCCTGTCCTTATCTATCCGTCCTTGTTCCACGAGGTGACGGAATACCTCCAGTGTGGATGAAAAGAGTTCTGTAACATCGTTGTCGCCTTCATCTCCGGTGTCTACCTTCCTATAGAGAGCCACTAGCCGCTCGGGCCCTACATCTTGGTACTTTTCTTCATATACAGTAAGAGTGTGGTAACAGAGACGTACAATAAAGTATCGTTTGCGGTTTTCAACATAGGAGTTGCATATGTCAGTTACATGCTCTTCTGTCTCCTTCCTATCTATGAGGGATTTAACTACTTTATCAATGCCTGCTCGCTCATTTTTACTTAATCGCGGGACCCTGGGCGCTCCTGTTTCTTTTGATCCTACCTCTACTACTGTATCCTTTGATGAGGCATTTGGTGTGGGTGACTCGTGGGAGCAGAGGCGGTGGAGACTGAGGCGATCGTGCCATCTCCGGCTATACTTTGGTGGTCCTGGCGTTGTACTACGGGATGAGTAGGGGCGTAAGGAGGTGGCATGTATATGATTGGGGGACCTAACAATAAATCATCATCTACCCTTTGTTTTGCTTTTAACTTGGGGTAAAGAGTCGAGGCGTTCTAACAGGGCATTGATCTGATATTTTTGATTCCTGTTCCTTTTTATCGATTTCCTTTTCTTTTAGTTTTTCTTCTAATCTTTTACAGGCTTGGTAAGCCGATTTTCGCGTTCTTTATCTTGTCTAGCTTTGTCCCTTTTCTTTCTTTGAGCTGCCTCTTTTCGCCATAAGCCAAAAGTGTCAAACATGGCTGGTCTAGTTTTCTTTTTGTGGAGAGCTAATTCTAACGTTTCTATTTTAGCGGGATCGAAAGATCCCGTCAGTGGCCACTGATTTACCCGGTCCTTCCTAGTGTATTTATGCCATAGTTTGCTATAAGCTACGGTGGCTAATCCATACTTTACGTACATGTCCTTGTTAGGGGTGCCTTCCGGCGGTGCCGGCTGACTGACCTCTAACAAACGGTCTGGTCCAAAACAATTACAATCAAACAATCTAGAGAAAACAGGCATGACGTATTTATCGGTCAAAATGAATATCTCAATCAATCAATTTAGACAAAAAGTCTGCACTACCTGTCCTTCGCTGCCTGCAAAGAGAGAGAATATTCCTATTCTTTGTTGTTTGCAAGCAGGGAAATGTCGCAAATAACTCAATATCAAAAAAAGGAATACTAGTATTTCAATCAAACTATTCAATCAATTTAAGTCGTTTTTTCACGACCTTACCCGGACCGTATGGACAGTTCTTCGTCTTCCCCTTCCAGCGCCTGGTTGTCCTCTCACTCCAACAATCAATGCGGCGTTCCTCTAAGGTCCCAGTCAGGACCGCAGGTCACTCGAGAGAGGTCCGTTCGGAACCGGTGAAGTTCAGTCGATCGGCAGCCAGACAAGGGTCTTCTCAGGCAGGTATACCCCAATCGTTTAGTTGTTCACTCCGTCGTTAGGACCTCTCTACCGGACCCATGCGTCGCTGATGGGCCCCTACGCTTGGGCGCCAATTTGTGAAAGGCAGCGAGTCTTCTAAGACCCTCAATGCTGCCCGGTGCAGGGTTCCACCTCTAATTCACTTTGGGTTCGCTATCAAAATAATGAGGCAAGGCGCTGGAAACTGGAAGAGAAGAAAATGGTTTATTTCTCATGAGGAGATCGCGTCAACTGAGACACCGGGATGTCTCAGGGAGGTGTTCTGCTGACAACTCCCTTGGCTCTTCCTTTTATACAGGTTTGACACAATGCATTTGTTTGATCAACATGGTTACAAAAGCTTGGGGTCCCCGCCCGGGCAGGTTGTCACCCAAGCCCAACAGTAATTCTCTTCCCACCCAGGTCAAACAGACAATCTTATCTTGCAGCTGGACCTTGCTTCAGGGTCTAAAACATGTGAGACCGGTCAGATCTAAGAGTCCGTTCTGTTGATAAAAACAGGTCCCATTGTTGGTAATAACAAGTCTTGCTGTTTGCAGTGCAATAAATCATGTTGCAAGAGTCTTTGGTGTTTGGAACCTGTTTGTGTAACTAGGTGTAGTGAGGGGTAGAGCGTCCAAAAGCTTGTCTGAAAACAGGGATGAGAGGAAAAACGAGTTTGTGGCAGCAAGTGGCGCTGAGGTTTGTTGTGGCAATAGAGTTTATAGCCCCCAGCACAGTACCAGGTCGGTCAGAGGGATGCTAGTAAGGGCAGGGTGAAACAAAGGTGACCAACAGAGTACAAAATGGCTGTGATAGATTAAAATGACTGTAACTTATGTGCACATAGAATTCCACCAGACAAGATGGCGCAGGTAATGTTCATAATTGTCATTTTGCTTTTAACAGTACGTGGTGCAAGTGAGGATAGAGATGCAGGGTGAAAGCTCGGAGGAAGGCAGTGCATGGTACACGTGAGGATAGCGATGTAGTGTGAGGTCTACGCTAGTCTTAGTAATGGGATAGTGATGCATTGTGCAAGTGAGGAGAGAGCTGTATTGTTGGAGCTTTATGGCTATCAGTGCTATGGTAGCTTGAGGAGTCGATAATGTAAATATTTCTAGTTTAAATACTTGCAGAAGTGAAACTTCACAAATGAAATCTTGCCGTTTCAATGAAATGAAGAGCATTTCCCCCTGTGCCGGGACACGTGGCAGCTACAGGTTTGCGAGGTATAATCAAGAATCCTACAGATTGCAAGTTGCTCAGAGGAAGGCAGAAGATGCACATCCAGCCCAGAAGTTATCTGTGCATATTGTCACTTGTAGTTTTGATTACCCCAATATAACTCCGGGACTACAAGTCCCAGAATGCAAAGTTAAAACTCAGACTAGGGAAGCTGCTTGGGAGGCAACATGAGGCCTCTAAAACAATGTAGTAAAAGTGTAATTCTTATTTCCCTGTCCTCTGACTCCCTCGTCAGTGTTTAGTGGTCTCCCGCTGCAGTGGGTTAATCTACTCACACCTCTGGTGCGTGTGATGAAAGGTTTCCCCGCTCACTAGGCCATGATGGTCTCAACCGTGAAAGGGCGAGGGTGCCAGCATCAGACCCTGGTGTGTGCGCTACTTTGTAGAGCACTCATTTCGTTTGGCGAGGAGTGGCAAACAGCAGAGAGCAGTCAGTCCTTTTTCTTCATCACCCTCGCTGGTGTAATTAGGTCGAGCCTAGAGCAGCGCATGCGCTGCTCTAGGAAATGACCTTTAGAAATCGGTCAGCTCTTTTCAAGCACTCGTGCTTGAAAAGGCATCCACCTTGCGGGAGCGAGCAGCGGCGCGCAGGGGCCATCCGTTTGCAATTAGCATGGCCGCGCGCGCTTGTTGACATTCCTCTACTCGCTCCCCTGCCTGTCTCACCCTCGCCCCCCCTTGTTTTTATTTTATTAGTCACTGTCACAGAGCCAGGAAATACTAACAACCACCAGACAATGTGTTTTCTAATTGGCTTTCACTTTCGTGCTCGTGCTTTTTCGAGCAACACTGATTTCTTTAATGTTTAAAAATGTAAATTTTTTCAGGTTTAAGTGTTGCATACATTCCTAAACCACTATGTGTGAAGATATATATTTGTGATTAACTGTTGTAGCCTCGCATGCTCTCTACGTACACAAATCATTCCATTAAGAGGGAGAATTTGTGTAGCCTGACTCATTGATTTCCTATTCGGCTTCCGCTCACAGTAACCTGATATGCAATTATTTGTTAAGCTTCCTTTTCGTGTGCACACACTCCCCTGCATGTTTTTGCTCCACGCTGTCTGGCATTTAAAAACCAATCGGGCATGTGCTTTTATTGCCCAGTGCATGGCTCGGAACTGAGACTGTGTCCAACACTGGCCCCAAATTGTGAGACAAAAAGCTGACTACAGTTCATGAATATTTCTAGAACTGGATATAAAAATCCAGCATAGATTTGGAGAACCAAGTCGCTGGAGACAGATGTTTCTGGGGTTTGCATTTTGGGGGACAGATGTACGTCCGCTGTGCTGCTCAGGTAGGATGTCATTCCTTTTGCAGTTTCAAATATGATTTGACGTGGTTGCTGTCTGCAAAGTTGCCGTGACAACCACGAACTCGTCTGGGTTTGTCTAAACAAGCAGTGTATTTTTGACCTGGCTGCTTTTAATCAGTGTTTACCAACATGGCTCGTAAATACAACTGTGGCTGGCATTTGGTGTGGTCTGTGAGCTGGAGGGGAGGCAGTGATCAGTGCAGAAGGCTCGGTGCTGTCGGCGGTGATTCATGTGTGTGTAGGTGTGCAGCCTTGGCGCTGCAGCAGACACTCATCACACCTAAGGCTTCAACCCGTGACGCCCACTTGCTGCTCCAAATCACGCACATGTGAACCCATCTCACTTAACACTATTATTCACAGCCGCCTGTGACTGCTAATACCTTTGAGCCATATCTGACGTTGGCTGCAAATGGCACGACTAAGGTCATGTGTGTGTTTGACGGGGGGGTCACCATTCTAAACTTTTGCCTAGTGTTCTGATGTTCATAGATGTTGTAGCACCCAGGATAATGTGTTGCATGGCTAAAAACTTATAAGGTCCCAAAGGCAAGACCTATTGGCTATGCCAATGCTTGTTCTAACCTTTCACAGAGGTAGAAAGGTCTTTGCTTCCCCATTTCAGACTCAAAAACAGTATTTATTTATCCACTTACAGGGCAGCCCCATCTCTTTCTGAAGGAAGGAAACAGACACAATTAATAACAGCTTCACTTTTGAGACCAGTGCCTGATGCAGGCTTCTCAAGGCCTAAAAAATGTGTCAAGATCCCGATAGCTGCAGATTATAAACGCTTTGCTTTCTGATCTTTGTGCTGCCAGTGGCATCTGAGATGCAGGAGTCGCAAGGAGAGTCCTGGGGGTAGCAAGGGGAAAGCCAGAGGTCGCAGCTGCGACTCCTGGCGACACCCACTTGAAGTCCATGCATGTATGTCCCACCTGGCACTCTGCACAGTGCCAAGGCCTTAGATGGAGCTAAAGACAAAGGGGCAGATTCACAAAGTTTTGGAGCAATGCAGCGCTGCAACAAAAGTTGCAGCGCTGCGTTGCATCAATGGTTGAAAGAAAAACACACCCATATCTACTAAGATGTGGCACTATTCTTCTCTCTTCCAGCGCTGGTGCACTTTGTGTCAACTCACAGACCCTGGCACCATAGTGCACGCTTGTGTGAGTTATGACAAGGATAGGATTTGTACTGGAGGCCGACTCCAGGTAAGCAAACTACTTGATATGTGTGCTGTACAGTCAGTACTTCATTTGTAAAAACTGAAGTACCGGGGCTCTCGTCAGGAGGCCACTGCAGCTTGCACCACACATTGCCCCTGCCAGCGCTGCCAGTGATAGTAACAACACAACTACTACCATTACACTCCGACAAGTGCGACAATTCGGACTGTTTCAGGCCCCCAAAGCCGGAAGAATTACTTGGGTGACAGGCAATAGTCATTTTTAATGTATATTGAATTAAAAATTAGCTGTTTTTGTGGTCATCTCTATATTAGCCAGACACCGCCACCTTGTGGCAGGCTGTCACAAGCGCTGGTGCTGACAATTAAGTGCTAGTGTCTATCACCGGAAACCACTGGCTCAAATTAAGCACTGTGTACAATGCATCACATATACAAAGTTGAAAAAATGTAGAAACTTTTAAAAGTTGTTCCACGTTTAAAAACCTGCCTTGAGAACGTGTAATTCTTTGGTGCAAATCCCTGGCTACAAATGCTTGTAGATAGGGATTTGCGTGAAAACACATGGGTGGCTTCATGGGAACGCCCATGGAACCTCCCATTGATGCAAAGTGGTGCACAGCGCCGCTTTGTGGTAGTTCCCAATGCAAATCATGGTTTTAGTTGGAAAGTAAATCCTAACACAACACTTTGCACTGGGTTTGTCACGCTTTTGTGATGCAAACAAGGTCCAAAATTGTGTACCGAGTTTGTATCACTTTTGTGATGCAATCCCCGGCTACAGGTGTTAGTACATGTCCAAAAACGTAGAATAAATATTAAAGGGAAAAGACAGACGGGTGGGACACAAAAAATAAAAGAATGATAGAGAAATATAGAGGGGAAAGAGCAGGGGAGAGAGAGTGGGGAGAGAAAGGGAGGGAGGGGCCAGAACTTGAGGAAAGTGAAAGCAAGAAGGTCAAAGGGTAAGTGAGAGAAGAACGATATGGAGAGATGGGAGCAGGGAAGTATGAGAGACAGACTGTCAGAGACAGGAGGGAGGTAAGTTTCAAGATGTATGTAAAGCTTCTCACATTTTCCCAGTGTAACTGGCCCAGCCTGCTTTTGAATTTACATTTTCAGATTCATATTTAAAACACGTTCTCTAAAAAGGTCCTTAAATAAATCTATAGAGTGCTGTTTAAGGAGCTCTTTCCTCAGACTTTGGCCAGAGCTCTGGGTCCGCATATGTTGGTTCTGAGCTTGTAAATGACAGATCTCCTTAAACAGTTGCCGTTTTCCCATTAAAGGCGCAGCCCCCAGCCTGGGACTGTAGCCCTCTTTCCAGGCCTCTTCAGAGCGCTGGCTCCAGTCTGAAGTTCCTACTCTTGATATGACCTGGACAGCTGCCTTGTGTCAACAAGCCTCATCCCTGACCCTAGTAATGGCTGCCAGGAGGACCTCCATGCCAGGAAATGCAGCTGGATGAAGTGTTTCATAGGGGTGGGGGCATGGCCGGAGGGAGAGGGGCGTGGCTGGAGGGGTGAGGCGTGGCTGAAGGGGTGGGGCATGGCCGGAGGGGGTGGGGCGTGGCCGGAGGGGGTGGGGCATGGCCCGAGGGAGAGGGGCGTGGCTAAAGGGGGTGGCCATATGATGGGCCTACAGCTCCATGTGATAACGAGGGGGGCTCCCTTTCTCGTGTTGCTGTGCCCTCTTCACCATTCAGTAGCTCTAATGTGCCTTCGGACCGAAATGGGATGGACTGTACAGACAGAGAGAAACAGCGAGACAGACAGACAAAGACCCCAGCACGAAGAGGAAATCTCAAACCAACCTGGGGCATGAAAGTGATTACGCTAACTTGCACCCCTAAGTTCCCTGCTAAGTATAGCGTAAGCGATCGATCTTTTATTTACCTAAAGTGGTCGAGGGGAGGAAAACAACTCAAACAGATATTAACAAAGTCGTCATGCCTGAAAAGATCACTGACTCCAAAGTGCAGTTTGAATATTTATTATAAGGCCAAAAACAATTGGATGTAAATACATCTCAATAGCAAAGTGTAGAGATACAGAAAAATTAATACAGAGCCGATTTTTCGGATATAAGTAATGCGGCCCAAAAGACAAATGATTATAAATTCCAAAATCACAATGCAACACAAAATAGATGCAATATTCAGCTCTCGACTCATTGAAAGAAATCAAAATCTTTCCCTACACTATTCTATGTGAGGGCCCTTCCTGTCTCTCTTCTATCGTTCCCCAATGGTGTCAGCACGTGTGACTTCCTAAGAAGTACTCACGTCAAATGGGTCGTTTAGCTTAAGGCTATGGAGCTCGCTCTAAGATGCTCCTTCTCCTCCGAAAGCTAGCAGAAGTCTGGTCTCTCTGTCCCTGCGCATCATACAAAAAGATGGGATTCAATCAACATTGCGTCACCTTTTCTAAAAGTTTCCACTAGACCTCTATACAGTAGCTGGTTCTCTTTCATGAAGCAAAATTAATTAAAGATATCTTCTTCCAGTGGCCTTGGCTTCCAGACAGACCCGATACGCAAAGCATCCTCCCTTCTCGCTTCCAGCTATCTTCAAAGGCATTCCGGATCTCTCCTTAACTCTGAAAATAACGATGTGTCTTTTTGCACCTGCAACAGGGTGAGAACATCCGAGCTTCGAACACAACAATCATTTAATTCATTATTTCTCGAGAGCAAGAAGAATCTTTTGGGCCTATATTTTAGACAACTTAAACTAATCACCATTACGATATATAAAATTATATTGTCCTGCACATTATGCATGAAGGAATCATGATACATTACAAAATTCTACTTAATGCGTTCACTAGTTCAACATTAAATGATTCAAATACATGGTTCTTAATAATCAAAAACACTGCACACAATACGAATACATGAGAGTGCGTTTAACCCATGAGTATAGTGCACTCATACAAATAGAGTGCTATCTGCGCTCTATCAGTTCCCCCCGCTTATGACTAGTGTCATAACACCAATTCTCTTTTCTTTTGTAGTTCTCCTAGTAGAAGAAACCGACCTAAACAGGAGCTGTAGCTTGCCGTCCCTGTCTAAATCGTTCTAACCCTTTAAAGTGCTGGTAATGTCTGTCCTGCAGCTGCTCAAGTTGTTGCTCTCTCTTTTTCAACACAGTCTCCTGATGTCGTGCCCTTTGACAACTATACAAATGACAGCTATAATAATAGGCTTCAAAATATATCCCATTATTCCTTGTCCCAGACTTCCAAACCAACTGCCTATCTTGCAGAAGCCTTTCCCCACTTGTTCCCAGAGTCCCTCAGCAGCCATCTCGCGTAACTCTTGGTGTATATCTGAAATATTGTTGATATATTTCCTTATATCCTGACTGTTGTCAGGAATATAAGTGCAGCACTGTTGAACTTTCAATAATTTGCAGACTCCTCCGGCTTTTGCTAGCAGCACATCTAGGGCAAGACGGTTTTGCAAAACCATAGCCCTTATCGAAACCATCTCCCCAAGTAGTAGAATCTGAGCTGTATTTATGGAGAGCTTGTCCACTAATGTTGCCAACTTTCTGATTTTCAAATCATTAAGAATCACACCCATACTCGGTATCATAGCTCCAAATATGTCTCCAATCACTTCTCCTGCACTCGCACCACGTTTCCCTCTTTGAGGTCTCCTTCTCTCTAGGGGCCATAGATCATTCACATGGAAAATCTTGGGAAATACCAAATAGCAGGTGCCGTACCAGTTCTTGGGCAACTTCACATAGGCATTCTTTCCACACACAAAATACACATTGGGCACTACTGTTATTTTATCCAATAATGCTTTTCTGATTGATTCTTCGAGCAAGAAGACATGCTCACAATCACTCTCACCCACAAATATCTTATCATAAGATGTGGTCGGGTGTCTAATGCACAATTTTCCTTTCTGCTGGAAATCTAATGCTATGGGTCCAAAACTCCCCTTTGCTTTATGATCTAATTCTTCTTTAGTCCATGGGGTAACCTTGTGCTTTGGATCTGGTCTAAATAGAGTCTGTCTATGCCGATCTTCTATCTGGTCTATAAATTTCTTTTCAATGTCAGTTAACATGCAGGTCAAATTGTGTCTATGGGCATAGGACGTATCTAAAGTAATGGTAGGCACGAAATACTTTGACATTCGCTCTACTTCCTTATAATAATCATATTTATTCATGTATTTCAGAACGGGGACTTCCGAGAGTACCACGTCATAATTAGAGAAATGGTACTCGAAACGTGCCTTGCTGTAAAACATGCTCAATAATACACTACATGTAATGCCATAAGTCACAGGCAAATGGTGATATCGAATGCCTTCTTCTACTGAGGCTGGTAATTGCATACACACATAGCAATCCTTCGCTTCCATGGTATCCACATACTCATACAATAATCGAGCATACGCATTCAAAGTGAAATCACCCTTCGACAGATCAACATGCAGTCTACGACTGGTTTCCTTAATCATTTCTAGGTCATGAGCGTATACGTCCTCATCTATCCCAGAGCTTGGTGTAGTGAGTGTTGTCTATACCCTGTTCTGTTCGTCATTCTGAGATCCAACTAGAGATACAACAACCACCACAGTTATAACAATAAGCACCACTACGATGAGGGTGCCAATGATCCACTTCTGTTTGCGTGTTGATTTTTCGGACACCATGGTTTCTCTTGATCTGTTCCAAAGCACAAAAGGGAAACACAGTCTCTTTCTGTTTCTGTGGTTTAACAATATCTTTCTTGCTTCTTTCCTTTCATGCAATTAATGTCAGAGTTCTTTCGATTGATACTAAACCTATTGAAGAGAGGTAGACAGCCCTACTCCTCACTCCATCATCTACAAGAAAAGTCCCTAAATTTAAATCTTCTTAATCTGGGGTCTAAGTTATCTTCTTTCTAAGGCCTAATGCTTTCGGGATTACAGTTCAAGCTTCATCGTTAAGGATATTTGATCCAAGGATTTCGAGAACAAGTTGCAGAATCTCTGCACGGATTTCTCCCAATTCTAGCGCGGTAAGCCGTCGGCCAAATGCAGGGAAAACAACCTCATTAAGGATAAGGTAACGCAATCCACTTAATCTTGGAGGATTCGGAACTTGCAGAGTTAGTATTCCAGACGCTTCTACGCCTGGGACCAGTAATCGTATTTCAATCGAGAGGGTATTCTCTCCGTAGCTCACTGTACCAGGCCCCAACCTCCTGGACTTCACTGGGCTCTGCATCTGCAGCCAGGTATGTCCACTCAGGAGATGCGTATCTTCAAGATGCTATTCTTTCTCTTCTGGAACGTCTCAGACCATCCGGTCTTTCTTCAACGTCACTTTGATCTGATTCAGATGTTTCAGGAATCGGAGTGAGATCTTTCTCAGATGCAAGCCGTATATTCAGCCTTTCTTTTCTTGCTGGCCACTTTTCTGCTCTGGCATCTGTTCTCCCCACTTCCTCTTAATCTGATCTTTCTGCAATAGACAGCTCACTTTGATCTGGGGCACATCTCACTTCTGCAATATCCTCTATTTCAGGATCTGGACTCAGTTCAGGAGCATTCAGCTCTTCTCTTTCTTGCTCACTTGGCTGTTCGGTTTCATCCGAAACTCTTACAGCTGAGTCTGTGCCGTCGTCGTTGTCTGTATCAGGTCCACACACGCTCCTCGGACCCAGGGAACTCTCTTCTTCTGCAGGCGCTTGAACTCGGCGAGTGTGGGAAGCGTGGATCCAATTCGGCAATCCTCCACACTTCACAGCGGTACTTGTGACCAATATCACTTGATAGGGTCCTCGCCAGCGAACATCAAGACAACTCTTCCTCACGTGCTTACGAACGAGCACCCAGTCACCAGGATTAAGATCATGCAGCAGGTCTCTCGAGGTGGATGCAGTCGCAGCCTCAATCAATCAATCAATCAATCACAGAATTTGTAAAGCGCACTACTTACCCGCGAGGGTCTCAAGGCGCTGGGGGAGAAAAAAAGGGGGGGGGGGTGCTGCTACTGGTCGAACAACCAGGTCTTGAGTAGCCTCCTGAAGGTCAGCAGGTCTTGGGTCTGTCGTAGGCTTAGTGGGAGGGTGTTCCAGGTCTTGGCGGCGAGGTGGGAGAAGGATCTGCCGCCGGTGGTGGTTCTTCGAATGCGAGGGACGGTGGCGAGGGAGAGGTCGGCGGAGCGGAGTTGGCGGTTGGGGATGTAGAAGAGGAGTCGTCTGTTGAGGTAGGCTGGGCCAGTCTTGTGGAGTGCCTTGTGTGCGTGGATGAGGAGTTTGAAGGAGATTCTCCTCGACCTGGTGGGATACAGAAGTAACCACATCAGCCAGTCCTTTACAATAATCCAACACTAAATCATCAGTGATGTTTATCAATGCTGTAGCCGGCACCATAGGCAAACGCATAGCTCTTCCAGTCAGGATCTCATTTGGAGAAAGCCCTGTTCTCCTGTCAGGAGTGCTACGCAGGCTCATAAGCACCAGGGGCAACGCATCCGGCCATTTCAATGAAGTTGACGAACACACCTTTGCCACTCTTGACTTGATGGTGCCATTAACCTGCTCTACTAGGCCTGAAGCCTCGGGCCTGTAGCTACAATGCAGTCTTTGATCAATATTTAACGCAGAGCACAACAACTTCATGATTTCACTGTGGAAATGAGTTCCTCTATCTGTCTCCACTGATGTCGGGAAACCGTACAGCGGGATCAGTTCTCTTAATAACAATTTGGCTACTGTGAGACTGTCACATCGTCTAGTTGGATATGCTTCCACCCACCGTGAAAAGATACACACCACCACCAAAACATATCTCAACCTATTGCACCTTGGCATCTCTATGAAGTCTAACTGTATCCTATTGAAGGGACCCCCAGATCTTCCAATGTGACTCATTCCGACCACAGTTCTCTTTCCAACATTCATTTGTTGACAAGTAACACACCTGTGACATACCGTTTCAGCCCACACACGAAAGCATGGATTAAACCATGTCTGCCGAAACACTCGCACCATAGCATCTCTTCCCAAGTGAACTGCTCCATGAATTTGCCTTGCCATTGGGCTCAGTAGACAATTGGGTAATACTGCTCTCTCATCTGTGGACACCCAAATGCCATCATCTCTTTTTGTGCAACCTGCTCTGACCCATGACGCAGCTTCTTCTTCTGTGACTTCATCCTGCAACCGCTTCACCTCATCCCAAGTATCGGCTATAGTTAACATCATGCTGAGCTCGGTCTCTTCTGTGCTCTCGCCTATATATTCTCCATTGAAAATACAAACATGTTCAGCGCAAAATCGTGCTACTTCATCTGCGTAATTGTTGCCCTTAGTGACAAACTGGCACATGCATCAAGCATAATTGCATTGGCAAAAATTGCGAAAATGCAAAATAGGCCATTAGCGACCGCAAAACGAACATTTCCAATGCATCAACCGAAATACCGAAAAAACTAGAGATTCGCAAAAAAAGCCCTCGCAAATTTAGCGAGTCGCAAAATAGTGAAACCATAATAGCGAAACATACAGTTGCTCCCGCAAATAGCTATTAGCAAATAAAGAATCGCAAAGCAATGCATCAAAATTCGCAATTAGCGAATACAATGAAAAACGCTAATTTGCAAGAGCAGAATAAGGGGAATCTCAACCAGGGGGTAAAGATACAAAAAAAAAACAAAAACAAAAAAACAGGTGCAAACAATCAGAAACCCTTGAAAAATGCCTCAGGAGACCCCGTAAGCCTTTCACAATGGCAGCCCTCTACGTGCTGGCAAGGAGGATGAGGATCAATGCAGCAGCCCAGCGCAGGAGGAGGATACAGGAGAGGGTATTCCGAGTGCGCATAACATTGCTGGGCCAAAATGAAGACGAAATATATGATAAGTACCGGTTGAACCGTGCAAAGATTATGAGCCTCATTGCAGATTTGGAACCCCTGCTGCAGCACCAGACCCGGAGGACCAATGCCATCCCTGCACACGTACAGGTCCTATGCAGCCTGCACCTACTAGCGTCAGGCAGTTTCCAGGGGGTAGTAGCCGTAGCCGGAGGTGTATCCCAAAGCGCACTCTCACGCTTCTTCCGAAACTTCCTTGACGCCATGTTGACAATGATACACACCCACATCACCTTCCCCACAACACCACAGGAGTTGAACCAGACAAAACTGGAGTTCTACCAGGTGGCACATTTCCCACATGTCATCGGATGCATTGACTGCACGCATGTCCCCATCTGTCCACCAGCAGCCAACGAGTACATCTTCCGGAACAGGAAGTCGTACCACTCCATCAATGTGCAGGTCGTGTGCAATGCTAAGCATATGATAACGGACATCGTGGCACAATATCCAGGGTGCACACATGACTCGTATATATTCCGCCACAGTGGTATCCACAGGCGTCTGCTCAGGGGTGAATTTGGCTAAGGACACCTACTTGGTACATACATATACCTAGTTGCTACATCATGAAGCAAAATGTAATAGCATTACTGTGTCTAACCCTTTGCTTTCCACCCTGTAGGTGACAGCGCATATGCCCTGCGCGAATATATCCTGACACCATACCTCAACCCAGCCACACCACAGGAACAGAGGTATAATGCGGCACACATAAGCACAAGGAATGTGGTAGAACGGACATTCGGCATGCTGAAAAGTCGTTTCCGCATCCTTCATAAAACTGGTGGTGCATTGCAATATAGCCCAGAGACATGCTGCAGGATTGTGGCTGTATGTGCCATGCTGCACTACATTGCCACCAGAAGGGGCATTACCATTGAGATGGACAACAGTGACTCGGATGGCGACGAGCAACCACCCGCACAACACCGACAGGCGCATGTGGCAAACACTGCAGAGGTCAGAGGAGACGTGCACACATCACACAACATCATTTTTGAGGTAGGTAAGAATGAGCCATGACAAACAAATGCTGTACGTAAATATTTATTAACATGAGCACATGTCAAACTTGAGACGTGCGTTTAGAAATATTGGAAGGTGATTGCATTGGTCTATAAAGACAAAATAAAACTGTACTCAGCACTGGAGGGCAATCACCAAGTATAAATTGCCCATGGTTACCCCACCATGGCCAAAAAGAAGTATATGCATGGCTAGCGCCTCTTGCCACGTACCCCCAGCCTCCTGTCGCCTCCATCACCCTGACGTGATCCCATGGAGGTTGTGCTGCGCGAACTGCGCCTCCTGTTAGTGGTCACTGGCACCGATAGGCTACTCAGGCTAGAGGCCTCCTCACTCCCCTCCTCCCCTTCCAGGTGGATGGCACTCCCAGTCCCGGACTGGATGTGTTCCACGGCAGTGGTGACTTGTCCTAAGGACCTGGCAACATCCCCACAGAAATGGCCTAGATCAATCTGCATTGACACGGAGCGCCGTGCCAATATCGCAGTGGTATTACAGAGCTTGTTGATAGCCCTGGTATTCGCTGACATGCGGATCAGGCTCTGGTGATGCCTTCTCCGCTTCATGCGTTGTCCTGCGAGGACTGCACGGGTGAGCTCCTGTAAGCTCAAGTTTGTCTGCCGATTCCCCTCGGCAACCACTGATGTTAGTTCACGCGCATTGTCTGCCATTGTGCTTATGTTTTTGGCCAGCTTTGTGACCTGCATGTTGATTGTGCCCATGTGTCTCCCCTGCAGGCGCTGCACACGTAGCATCTGAGACTCCACGCCGCCATATACATTTGGGACCTGCTCATCATGTGCCGCAATACGGGCCCTGGACCTGCGCCGTCGTCCTGTTTGGAGCTGTGCCGGTGTTGGAGTTGGTGAAGGGACGCGTGGCTGGCTGGAGGATGTAGTGGGTGCTGGAGTCTGATCGGATTCCATTTCTGCCAGTGAGGGTACATGTACCCTGCGTTTTGGTGGTGGGGGTGGTGTTTTTCTGGGACCACAGGAGTCTCTGCATCCGTCTCTGCAGGTGTTTCTGAGATGACGAGCTGGTCACTATCCTCGGAGTCTGCCTCCGCTGCATCTGTGATGTGAAACAGTGCAGTGTTGGTCTTGTATTATCCTAATTCTGTTTATCATTTGGCAAACTTATTTCTGAATAAATCACTGACTTAAACACACTGGCTGGCATGCGGTATTGGTATGTTTAATTTACCATGTTGGCTTTTGAATGACCACTTGTCTGACATGACTACAACTCCCATGATGCATTTTGTGTATGAGGTGAAACGTGGCATGGGGTTTTACCTGTACACTGTGATTTGCCTGGGGGATTGTGCACGGTTATACAGTACGCAGAGGAGTAGCGCTTGCATGCATCTTACCTTGTGATGTTCCTGCTGTGCCGGATGTGTCCAATTGTGTCACTCCGACGACTGCCTCAGGCTCGATTGTCCCCTCAACAAGGTCCTCCAGGGCTGTGTTTGCGGGTGCATTCGATAGACCCCCTCCTGTACCAGCTGCTTCCTTCACCCTTTCTGCTATGCACTCCTTTGCGCATTTCCTCAGGTCAAATCATCAATGCTGCGGTGTGTGACTCCCACAGCATTCACTTTTTCCTTTATGCGCAGCCATATTTTGCGCTTCACAGCCTCTGGCACCTTCAGGGACAATTTACCAAACAGTTTGTCATGGCTACTGCTGACACCTTCAATCAGGTGTTCAAGTTCCCTCTCAGAGAACTTCAGCTTCCTCTTCCTAGGCGTGGCACTCTTCCCTGCATCGTTTTTGTCCATCCTGGGTCTGGGTACAGTGGCTGGATACAGAGTGTGAGGTTTCTCCACTCAGATTCAGGTCTCTGCCTCTTCCTCTGAGCTCCTCAGGGCACTGAATGAAGCATGGACTGGATGACTTCCTGGTTGTGATGTCATCAGCCTGCTTCCAGTGCGACCCGTTTTTAGCGATTTCGCTAATACCGAAATCGCTAATACCGAAATCGCTAATACCGAAATCGCTTTTTTTCAGGTTTCATGTGTTAGCGAGTCGCTAATGTGTACTCGGTCCCGAATTAGCGATTTATTGCGAATCGCTAATTATTAGCGATTCTCATGATGCATTCCGCTTAGCGATTTATTATTTGCGAATCCTTATTTTTCGCAAATAAGGAATCGCTTTTTCGAAGTTTGATGCATGTGCACCAAAGTCTTCTCCCTTTCCATGAGCTGCACTTTTAACAACTGCTATCTCTTTAGGCTTTTGCAGAGCTTCTAATAGTTGGTGCACATACTCGCCATTGCGTATGGGTGACCCCGAGGACGTTAGAAACCCCCTCTGTGACCATAACTGCCCAAAATCATGAACCACACCAAATCCATATTGACTGTCAGTAAACACAGTCACTCGCAGATCAGCTGCAATGATACAGGCACGTGTCAAAGCGACAATTTCGGCCACCTGAGCAGAGAATACTCTATTTAAACAGGCAGCTTCCACTACTCCCATAATGGTGCATACAGCAAATGCTGCTCTCAAATACCCTTCATTGTCTCTTATGCATGAACCATCAACAAAAAGGATCAAATCAGATTGGGGCAACGGTTCATCGACAATGTCAGGTCTGGGTTTGGTGGATAGGTCAGTGACATCTAGGCAGTCATGCTCTTCACAATCCTCATCTCCTTCCTCTTGCGGAACAGGTAACAATGTAGCAGGGTTCAGAGGTGTGGCGCCGCGGCCAGGGCGACTGACGCTGGAATCTGGGGCTCACGGTTCGATCACCGGCGGCAGATCAGCCCAGCACCATGCGACTCTGGGCAATAGCTTGCTTAATCTTCCCGACGGCCCCCAGCGCCGGGATGCCTTCGGGTAGCTGTTCGCGCTTTACAAATACTGGATTTTAGAGTGGTACAACGTCTCAGGGTAACATTATCAGCAGCCAAGATAACCTGCTCATACTTGGTAAGTCTGTTATTGGTTAACTACTGTGTTTTTGTCCGCGTCATCAATAGTTCTACAGAATGGGGCACATAAACAATGAGCGGATAACCCATCACTATGCTTTTGCATCTTTCAATGCGGACACCAGTTGCAGCAACGGATTTCAGACATCCGGGCAGCGCAGAAGCTACAGGATCTAATGTAGCTGAGAAGTAGGCTACTGGTCTACGGGCACCCCCATGTGTCTGCACTAGGACTGCTAACGCACATCCCTCCTTTTCACAGCAAAAGAGCGAAAACGCTTTGTTATAATCCGGCATTCTGAGAGCTGGAGCACGACAGATACTTTCCTTCAACTCACGGAAGGCTTTCAAGCACTCGTAATCCCATAGTACCGGATCGCTTACATCCTTTCGAGTCAGTTTCAACAGAGGCTTTGCTTGCAAGGAAAAATTTGGGATCCATTGTCGACAATAGCCGACCATTCCCAAAAACATGCGGACTTCTTTTTGCGTTTTCGGAGTTCCCATTTGCATAATCGCCTCTATGCGATCTGGTGACACCCTTCGTTTTCCTTTCTCAATCCGGTGACCTAGGTACTGAACTTCAGACAAACAATACTGCAATTTGTTTGGAGACACTTTGTGTCCATTCTCTGCCAAATGATTCAGCAACGCCACAGTGTCAATCCTGCAAGCATCCTCAGTCTCTGAGGCGACCAAAAGGTCGTCGATATATTGCACTAAGACTGAGTTGTGGGCCATCACCAGTCCTTCAAGATTCTTTTTCAGACATTGACTAAAAATGGAGGGGCTTTCTGTATACCCCTGAGGATTCTTTTCCATGTTAATACACGATCGTCCATCCTAAATGCAAATAAAAACTGACTTTCTTCATGCAATGGTATAGAGAAGAATGCGTGACACAAATCTATCACTGTAAACCATTCTGCTTTGCATGGTACCTGGAATAGAATAACAGCTGGATTCGGTACCACAGGACAACATGGGATCACAATTTCATTAACCCGACGCAGATCTTGCACTAGTCTGTACTTGCCACTTGGCTTTTGCAGTCCCATGATAGGTGAGTTACATTGACTACCTCGTATCTCCTTCAGAATGCCTTGGGCAATCATTGTCTCAATCACAGGTCTTATGCCGGCCACAGTTTCTGGAGTCAACTTATATTGTGGCGTTCGTGGGAATTCAGCATTAGGTTTGACCTGTATCTTAACTGGCTCAACCCCTCTCATCAGACCTACATCCTCGCCCGTAAAATCCCACACTTTCGGATCAACTGAGTCTCTCAAGTCATGTGGCAATTCTGCTGTTTTGAGCACCACAAACATTTCTGCACACAGACTCATGTTAGCCATTTTGAAATCAGCATCGTCATCATATGTCTGCAATTCAACACCTCTTGGAGTGCATGATATAGTACAATTAAGCTTGCACAGAAGGTCTCGTCCCAAAAGACAGACCGGACTCGAATTGCACACTACAAATTGATGTCTATCCCTAAATGGTCCGATTCTCACGGGTAATTCGTCTGTCAATTGATTGGTCATTTTCTGATTACTAACCCCCACTACTTGAATCGACCGTCCCGAAAGAGTTAAATTTGGGACTACTTCAGTTCTTACTGAAGAGCGAGCAGCTCCAGTGTCTAATAAGAAGGTAACAGGATATCCATTCACATCTGCATCTACAAACGGCCCACTCTGATCTACTTCTAAGATTGCATCTAAGGTGCATTCCTCGTGCACCCCCCTCTGGCACTCCTGTGAATCTTGAGTTTGATTAAATCCATCTCGTATTTCAAAATAAGGCATCTGATGGTATAACTGATTATGCATGGGTATCCTAGGAGGTTGAGGTACTTGCACTTGTGGCTCATATCCTCCTTCATACATAGACCTGGGTCTTGTCACAGTATTGACAGCCTCGGTCAGCTGTCCCTCTCCTTCCATCTGTATCTGATTTGCTGGATTCGATCTACACTCGCGCTTCCAATGCCCGATTTTGTGACAATAATGGCAGGCAGTGACTCTTTTCTGTTGAGCCACCCAGTCACTTGTACCTAAATCCATTCCTCTTCCTCTACCCTGACCAGGTTGGGTCACCACCTGTTGTCCCATTCCTCTTCCACCTCCTCTACCTCTACCTTGACCTCCTCCAAACCCTTGCGTCATATCAGCGTTTCTCAACTGCACCAACATCAACTTGTCCTTCAATTTCTTCTGTGTCAACTCCACTTGATCACTGCAATATTTAGCATAACGCAGAATCTCGTCCACCGACTTATTCTGCCAACATATCAAATGCTGCTGTATCATCAGGCTAATGTCAGATTTCAGTCCCAGCACAAACTTCGAGACAAACTGTCCCATATCTTTCTGTTCAATTGTATCCAATCCACTATGCTGCTTAAAAGCCAACAACAATCGTTCGTAATAATCATGTACTGATTCTTTAGAGTCTTGGGTGGTACGATCAATCTTCAACCAATCAACAGTTTGAGGAGCTACCTTCGATTGCAACCATGTAATCACTTGCTCATATTTTCTCATTACATCAGGTGAAGGACCATGAGTCAATGAATCTCTAGGCGGCTCTATAGTAGGCCACTCAATGGCAATCTTACACGCTGCCCACAAATCCGCCGGCACGACGATATCAAACAAGGTGTTCAAATCAATCCACAATACCTTTGAAATCTTTACAAATCTGTCTATTTGCTTATACCACTCAGCAGGCTTTTCCCTCAGCCGAGGAAAATCATTTGTAAATGCTGCCAAATCACCCCTGCTCCATGGCACATGTACATACCCTCCATTCTGTACCTCCCTAAGGGGGAAATTTCCTGCAGCTCCTGTCCCTCCACCTGGAGGCGGAGTATTCCCTATTCCAGTCTGGAAGCTTTTCTTTTTGGCCCATTTATCTTTCCATCTTTCCATCTGTCTAAATCTTTCCATGTCCGCATCCCCATCACTAGTTCTCTAATTTGTGCTTTCAATCCGCTCGTTCGCTTCTCTTCCAAATCCTTATCTGTGTAATTTAATCTGCAAGAACCCTGTGTCAGCTTGGTCTTTGACAAATCAACCTCATACCTTTGTGCCAGAAGCAACAATGCATCATAAGCTCATTTGGCCTTTCTTGTCTTGTCCTTTGCTACGAACAGTAGTTCGCTTGAGTCATAAGTATCAATTTTAATCAGGGGTAGATTACCTTCAATCACCTCGTCTAGCTCTGCCTTTAATCGTACCACATCTAACATTGGCACCTTTATTGCGCTTTTTAACACTTTCTGAATTTCCTCTTTTCGTGTCTCTTCCCTGTCACAACTTTGGGTTCTCCTAGGAACTGCACCCTCTTCTGTCTTTGCATCCGGGCGTTTCTCTCTTTCACAACTTCGACTTCTCCAATGGTCACCTGCACAAATCACCTGTGGCCCAAACAGTACTTTAGGCGCTTCTTGTCTCCTGCTTATCTCGTCCCTCGGCATCATTGACTCTCTCACTGGTTGAACCCACATTCGAAGGTCAGACCTAGAATTCGCTAGAGCACCCGTCCGTCCTCGTTCTGCCCCACTATCCATTCATGATGGATCAGCTGTAGCTGGCAGTGGAGTACTAGATTCTACTGGTAGTCGACAGAAACCTGTCCCACTCATTGCGAGGCTCCCTCCAGAAATTGTCTCTTCCCCTTCACTTATGTGCTGATGACTGTCATCGGTTCTTTCTCTAGGAGTATATATCGGAACCACTGGCCCTATCGTGACTGGTACAGACAAAGCATCTGGCAACTGCATATTTCCTACAGGTGGTTCCGGATCAGTGTTTGAATACCTTCTTCCTCCAGACCCTCCCGGAATGCGTACCATGGTAATCTTGCCTCTTACTCCTGCCGTTGGTTCCCCTGAATTCAGTTGTTCCGCTCCTAACTGCTCTTCTGATGTGCGCACCCTCTCTGTCTCTAATCTAGACTCGCAAGGTGGAGGACGGTCCGCTAGCAATCTGTCGAGAAAGCTGTCGTCTGTATCACTGTCTTCTTTTTTCCTTCAGCCCCCTCTCCTACTGTAAGAAGTGGGTACAAGTGTTCTCCCTCTATAGTATCTACTCTCCATCTCTTCAACTGAGCATCCCATCTAGCATCATGATATGCCTTCATTGCTTTTCTCATTCTTCCATGTGAAGTCTCTCTCCTTTTACTAGAGCTGCTCTCATCCATGCATCTAATGCTTCAAATTGTGTGGGTCTAGGGGCGGTTTCAGCGCATTCATCACCCCCTCAGCTGGGTCAGCACCTCCATACGAAAACACCCATAACGAGGGAAAGCCAATTCACCCTCTTTCTCTGTAATTTTATGCCAATTCTGAAGCCACACGATAGTATGAAGTCCGACATTCGTTGCCATGTAATGTGCCGGTGTGTCCTCTGGCGGGGCTTCTTCCCCTACCCGAGTCACTACCCCTGTGTCACCTCTACACAAATCTCGCAATACCCTAAAACATCTCATTTTGAAATCGATCAATTGCAAGCTCCAAAGTTACGCTGTTCCACTGCTAATGCACTTCCACCAATCCCAGCGCGGCGTTACACGAACCAACCTATCACAGCCCGGCGCACCCTGACGTCACTTCTCACTCCTTGCAGCGGCTCACCCGCCTTTACAATTTCACCGCAAACTCACTTACAGACATTCGTACCACAAGTAACTGTATAACCAAAAGTTATTCAACTAAGTAACTGTTCCTACACAATTACAATAACGTACAGTCACATAAACAAGTAATTGTCTGTCACTGAAGATCGATAGAACACTCTCACAAGAACATTCAGCCGCAGTGACCCCCGACCTGCGTTGGTCACTCAATCGCCATAGTCCACCCCCGGTACCTGAGGCTTTCTACCGCGACCTATTCTTCATTCACACAAAAGTTCCCTAACACAAGTGGATCGTTGATAGCGCTTCACAACACCCACATTTGAGCAGACAATTACAATACAAAACTATCCCGGGATCTTGGACTTCTCTTGAGTCCGCTTACTAAAACTTAAACCAAAAACCACATTCACTCAACATACACCCCAACTCCGCAAGACATCACCCACTTACTCATTACCGCAATCTAACACAATGCCTTTCATACTCACGCCATCACTGTTTCCGCCGCACCGTCAACGTCCGCCAGTCTCCGGTCTCCTCCGCTCCACTTCAGGGCTCTCCGACCTTCCGACCTTCGACCCTACTCCTAAGTACTCCCTCACCTTAGAGGTAAACCACTTTAAAGGTAAATCATCCTCTGCTACCATTTGATTACGCTAACTTGCACCCCTAAGTTCCCTACTAAGTATAGCGTAAGCGATCGATCTTTATTTACCTAAAGTGGTCGAGGGGAGGAAAACAACTCAAACAGATATTAACAAAGTCGTCATGCCTGAAAAGATCACTGACTCCAAAGTGCAGTTTGAATATTTATTATAAGGCCAAAAACAATTGGATGTAAATACATCTCAATAGCAAAGTGTAGAGATACAGAAAAATTAATACAGAGCCGATTTTTCGGATATAAGTAATGCGGCCCAAAAGACAAATGATTATAAATTCCAAAATCACAATGCAACACAAAATAGATGCAATATTCAGCTCTCGACTCATTGAAAGAAATCAAAATCTTTCCCTACACTACTCTGTATGAGGGCCCTTCCTGTCTCTCTTCTATCGTTCCCCAATGGTGTCCAGCACGTGTGACTTCTAAGAAGTACTCACGTCAAATGGGTCGTTTAGCTTAAGGCTATGGAGCTCGCTCTAAGATGCTCCTTCTTCTCCGAAAGCTAGCAGAAGTCTGGTCTCTCTGTCCCTGTGCATCATACAAAAAGATGGGATTCAATCAACATTGCGTCACCTTTTCTAAAAGTTTCCACTAGACCTCTATACAGTAGCTGGTTCTCTTTCATGAAGCAAAATTAATTAAAGATATCTTCTTCCAGTGGCCTTGGCTTCCAGACAGACCCGATACGCAAGGCATCCTCCCTTCTCGCTTCCAAATATCTTCAAAGACATTCCGGATCTCTCCTTAACTCTGAAAATAATGATGTGTATTTCTGCACCTGCAACAGGGTGAGAACATTCTAACCTCGAACACAACAATCATTTAATTCATTATTTCTCGAGAGCAAGGAGAATCTTTGGGCCTATATTTTAGACAACTTAAACTAATCACCATTACGATATATAAAATAATATTGTCCTGCACATTATGCATGAAGGAATCATGATACATACAAAATTCTACTTAATGCGTTCACTAGTTCAACATTAAATGATTCAAATACATGGTTCTTAATAATCAAAAACACTGCACACAATACGAATACATGAGAGTGCGTTTAAACCATGAGTATAGGGCACTCATACAAATAGAGTGCTATCTGCGCTCTATCAAAAGCTTATTTCCAGCTCAGGGGTGGGAGTGCCCCCTGGCTAACTTCTGTCCCTAAGAATGGAGGTGGCACCACTGGTCCCAGCTGGAACATCTCCTGAGCATCACTCTCCTCCCAGCCCAGCTCTGACAGCCAGCGTGGGGTTTAATGTCTGATCCTGGCACTGCTCTCACCCCCCCCTAGCTCTGACAGCCAGCGTGGGGTTGACTGTCTGATCCTGGCACTGCTCTCACCCCCCCAGCTCTGACAGCCAGCGTGGGGTTGACTGTCTGATCCTGGCACTGTTCTCACCCTACCCCCAGCTCTGACAGCCAGCGTGGGGTTTAATGTCTGATCTAGGCACTGTTCTAAAATAGTTTCACTCATTTTCCCAAAACGCCTCTCTGCAAGAGCCCAGAAACCCGTGTATAGTTGTGTTTGAATGTCATTCCGCCTGGCCACAGCTTCTTCCGCAGTGCCCATTACATGGTGTGGTTTGTCTCAGATTTCCTAATTATTTCAAGGTGAACAAACTCTCTGTAGCATTCTACCTAGTAAATGTCACCCAATATTACTCCCTGCTGGTCTTTGAAATCCACTATTTGTCACCCATCTCTGATACTAACAATAAACAAGCATTGGCATGGTCAGTGGTCTGGTGTCGGCTTTATACCTTTTGGATTTGCCAACGCTTGTTTTTAAATTTTGTTGTAAAACTTTATTACGCAGGCCAGTTCAAATGGCTGCCCATGAGTGCACAAGTAGGTGCACACAGAGGCAGACATTTAAATGTGGTTTAAATAATGAGGTTTTACAAAAGACATTGCAAGATGGCCGCCTACATGTACCAAGTTCCCAGCACTGAAGAGGGCTAGTTTCTCTATTTATTTATTTATAAAGTTTTGTATAGCGCAAACAAGACCCAGGAGGGTATCGGAGCGCTTCACAGTTGAGGTAGGTAGGATAACAAAGTGTGACAAGAACAAACATTTCAAATAGGTTCAAGACAAACGTTACCAATAGGTTCAAGACGAGAGCATGACAACAACATGATTCAGAACATTTAAAAACAAGACCGGACAGATCCAATAGTAGAGGAGAATATGCAGTGTACACAGGACCAGTAGGATTATAGCTGCCCATCCTATTAAACACCGGGTTACACAAAAGTAAAAGATAGCGATCAAGCAATGGGAGAGAGACATTCCATAAATAACATACAAAGTTGTGGAGTGGTCTGTTCACACTATTAAACCCAGAAGTGTAACTGAGAACTGGACAGTCATAGCATCAGAGAAGAGAGCAGTATTGAGGCAGCTGAACCAGGACTTTATGGCAGGAATTTCAGCATTAGGATTTTTTTCACTTCTTTTTTGAAGGAAGAGGTGGATGGGATTCGACGAACTTCCGGTGGAAGGGAATTCCAAATCTTCGGGGCCATGCCCGAGAATGCTCTGTTACTCGTTCTCTTTTTGTGGAAAATTTGAGGTTTCAGGAGAAGTGAATTTGCACTTCGAGACGGACGGCCACCCCCTGATAATTCTAGTTTGTGAGCCAGATAGATGGGGGTCTTGAAGTGCAGTGCTTTGTGAGTCAAGCAAGCTATCTTTAGTTATATTCTAGCTTCATAAGGTAACCAGTTTAGGGATTTTAAGGCTGGGGATATGTGATCATTTCTTTTTGTCCCAGTAATCAATCTGCCTGCGGCATTAATGGAAGCCGTAAGTGGAACCAAGCTTTGTTTGGGGAGACCGCAAAGAGTGGAGCTGCCGTAGTCAAGCCTTGGTAATACTAAAGCTTGAACCGCCCATTTGAAGTCTTCCTGTGGGAGGAATGGTTTCAGATTCCTTAGTAGCCTCATCTGGTGTTTATCACCCTTGGTTACATTGCTGATATGTTTCTGCATGTTCAGGTGCCTGTCTAGGGTGTTTCCAAGAGATTTAGCAGAGTCGATAATGTGGGGGGAGCAGTTGAAGGCTGACAGGTGATGGATCCAGAGGTCAATCTTGGGGGCATGGTTAGGAGGAGCAATGAGGAGGAATTCTGTTTTGGAGGTGTTGAGCATGAGGTAGTTTTCAGTGAGCCAGTTTTGGGTGTTCATCAAGATGGAGTTGAGTGAAATGAAGTCTTCCGGGGAGGAGACTTTCAAATAAAATTGGGTGTCATCTGCGTACATGTGAAAGAGAATGTTCGCTGAGTTCAGGGCATTAGCTAAAGGTTCCAAGAATAGATTGAAGAGTATGGGAGAAAGGGCGGACCCTTGTGGAACCCCCATCAATACTGTAGACGGCTGAGATAGGGACTGATTCATTTTGACTCTTTGGGATCTGTTGTGGAGAAAGGAAGAGAACCATTGCAAGACCACACCTGATCGACCCATCCGGTGTTCTAGCGTGGAGAGTAGTTTGCTGTGGTTAACAGTGTCGAAGGCCGAAGATAGGTCAAGGAGAATGAGGAGGCAGGATTCATTTTGGTCAAGCAACTTTAAAATGCCGTCTAAGATGTGAGTGAGTGCCGATTCTGTACTGTGGCCACTCCGAAAGCCTGATTGATGTTGATCCAGCAGTTGGAATTTCTCAATGTGAGCACAGAGTTGAGATTGCACACACTTTTCTAAAAGTTTCGCCCACGTGGGGATGTTGGAAATAGGACGGAAGTTATTCAGCTCAGAACTGTCTGCGTTTGTTTTTTTTAGAATGGGGGATACTTGCGCTGCTTTTAGGCAGTCGGGTATCATGCCTTGTAGTTGTGAAGCGTTAACAATCTTTGCCCAAATGGGCAGGGTGGCAGCTTTAATTTCTTTGAATATGGGAGGAGGTAGAGGGTCATTGAAGTGGTTGGAGGGTCTATGGGTGGTGGCATTTCACTTTGGCAGAATGCTGTCACTCACAGGGAAGGAGCCAATGCACCTTGATGTATGCTGTAGTGAGCTGAAGAAATGTGAAAGGCACTATAACAGCCCACTAAATGAAAAGGGCTAAGTGGAAGTCCCAGTAACTAAGGGTCATATTTATGACCTGGTTTGCGTCGCTCTGGTACCACGCAACGTGGGGCAAGAGTGACGCAAATCTTGCGTCATATTTTTGAAGCCAAGGAAAGCCACTTTACATGGCTCTGAGCGGCTCCATAAATCCGGAGTAACGCAAAGCATCGCAAATCGCTGCATTGCGTTATTCTGCCCTGTGAAGGCCTTCCATAGGTGGTGTATGCGTGTTCCCACGCGACTCCCATGGTTTTTGACGCATTCCAGGATTTATAAGACCTTGTAAACCTGGGAATGCACCAAAACGATATGGTGAGGCATAACGAGGAGTAATATTTAGATTTCTTCTCGTTTTTTAGGTCTCGCCTAGGCAGCGCTTGCGCTGTCTCTTCAAGACATGCTGTATTCAGGTATGGACTTTAAGCTCCGCCCATTTTACGCCCATCTTTTTAATTAGTTACTGTCCTTTGTAAATGGTGGCTTTTGATTCGTCAATAGGCTTAGTAGTCCCTCCTTAGTACCTCCTTTTCTCCTGTTGTAACCTCCCATGAGGACTGCCCCTGTTACATGTGTTGTTACTCTGGATGTTTTAATTACAGTATGTGAGCACTATTTTCTTAAATGGCTTTCTCCTGCCTGCTGTTGCAGGCAGGACATGCTCTCCAGCACCGCTTTTTGTTTTAATCAGCGCGGCATGCCTTATGTTTTTTGTTTCACCTTCAATAATGGCAGCCGCACCTTTTTTTCTTATGTGCTGCTCGCCTAACTTGATCTTGCGACTGCCCACAACATAATATATTTTTTTATGAACAGTGCAGCACAACACTTTATTTTTTGTATTTTTTCAGCCACACAAAAATATATGTTTAATTTCAGCAGCGCAGCACACCGCGTTTCAGCTTTAACAATAGAGTCTGCAGCGTGGATTGAACAACTTCATCTAAGTGTCCAATATTTTTCTTTAAAAGCAGTGCGGCACGCCACGCTTTTTTAAAAAGCAGCGCGGCACGCCGCACTTTATTTCATGTATTTTTTCAGCTTTTTAAGTCGCACAAAATATTATTAAGGGTTTACAGCTGGGGACGTGTCCTCCAACTGGAGCTGGGGTGATTAGCGTCCCTGCTGTTAAACCCTTTGGCTTCCGTTTCCGCTTCCTGCTCCAGTGCTCACGTTGCCTGCATCTGACGGAAGCCCAAGCAGGTCACTCTTTCTGTCCTTAAAGCTACTCCCTATCGTGGTGGCTCCTAAAGGCGGCAGCAAGCAGCAGTCCAAGGAGTATCTGCTCCTGCAGGACTTTAGCCGCAACCTGTCCGGTATGAATTTTAAAGTACGCCCCTTTTTACAGGTAAGGCGAAAAACAGCAAAAAAAAACATAAATGAAATACATTGTCATTTACAGCAAAACAAAAGCTCTAACAAACACAAATGCGAGACCTATTGCATTGCACTCAGCCTTCAAAACTGCTGTCACCGCATACCACCACCTCATTAGAACAACTAAGAAAGTGTCCCTACAAGAAAGGATCAATGCCAACGCACTCAACAGCAAAGAACTCTTCGCCGTGGTCAAAGAATTCGCTGAACCCAGCACAGAGACAGCAAGCATCCCACACACCCAAGACCTCTGCAACAACCTCAGCACCTACTTCCACCGCAAGATTAAGGAGATCTATGACAGCTTTGACAGCCTCGATACCAAGGACCCTCTCACTCCACCTGCAACCACCGCACCCAATGATACTGGACCCCAGCAGCCCATGCTCAACTGGACTCCCCTCACCATTGACGACACCCTCAAGATCATGAAGAGAATCCACTCCCAAGCGCCCTCGGACTCCTGCCAGCACCACATCTTCAACAGAGCCGGCACCTCCATCACCCCTGAACTCTGCCGCACCATCAACTGCTCCATCAACTCCGCCACCTTTCTGGAAGACCGGAAACACGCTGAGATCAACCCCTTGCTGAAGAAACCCTCTGGCAACCCGACGGACCTCAAAAACTTCAGACCCATCTCTCTGCTACCTTTCCCTGCCAAGGTAATCGAGAAGGCCATCAGCGGTCAACTGTCCGAGTTCATCGAAACTAACCAAATCCTGGACCTCTCCCAATCTGGCTTCCAAAGCAATCACAGCACTGACACCGCCCTCCTCGCCGCCACAGACTACGTTCGCACCCTCCTCGATCAAGGTGAAACTGCAGCCCTCATCCTTCTGGACCTCTCACCGCCTTCGACACCGTCTCCCACCACACCCTTGTCACAAGACTCCATGATGCCGGCATCCGCAACAAAGCCCTGGAATGGATCCGCTGCTTCCTCACCGGACGAACACAGAGAGTCAAAATACCACTGTTCCTCTCTGTACTCACAGAGATAAGCTGTGGAGTGCCTCAGGCTCCTCCGTGAGCCCCACTCTCTTCAACATCTACATGGCCCCGCTCGCAGCCATCGTCAGGAACCACGGCCGCAACATTGTCTCCTACGCCGACGACACCCAGCTGATTCTCTCTCTCACCAACGAAGCCACAGCAGCCAAGACCAACTTCCACGACGGGATGAAGGCTGTCGCCACCTGGATGAGGAACAGCTGCCTCATGCTCAACTCAGAGAAGACTGAAATCCTCATCCTGGGTGTTAGACTTGGCATCTTTTGGCGTGTTTCTCCTGAGTTTTTGCTTTCTGACCTCCTGGTTTTGACTCTGTTTTTGCTGGCTTAGTGTCTCTGCGCACTTTTCTCACTGCTGATCAGTGGGAAAGTGCAAGTGCTCCTGTTGTAAACTGTGTTATGGATTGGTGTTTCCATAATTGGCATATTTGATTTATGTGTCAGTCCCTAGTAAAGTGCACTGAGTGTGCCAGGGCCTGTAAATCAAATGCTGTTAGTGGGCTGCAGCACTGGATTGTGCCACCCACGCAAACAGCCTGTAAAAGTAACTCAGGCCTACCATTGCAGATCCTGTGTGCAGTCTGGGACTGCCATGTCGACTTGGCAAGTGTACCCACTTGCCAGGCCCTAACCTTCCCTTTTCTTACATGTCAGTCACCCCTAAGGTAGGCCCAAGTAACCCCTGTGGGCAGGGTGCAGTGTATGCGAAAGGTAGGACATGCCCGATGAGTGTGGCATGTCCTGATAGTAATTACTGCCAATTTCGTTTTTCACTATTGCAAGGATACCTGTTCCAATAGGACAGAATGGGGAGTTTGTTTATAACATCTTATAAACATAACTGGCCCTGAGAACTAGGTAGAAAAATAAAGTTTAGTATGCCTGAACTCAGGATCTAAAGATGCATCTTTTAGTGAAGGTGATTTTTACATTCTGTGTTTGAAAATACCTCTTTTAGAAAGTAGGTATTTTCTTGCTCAGCCATCCGGTAGGCCTCTGCTGGGGTTGTGGATTCACTGTCTGGGTTTTGGATGACAGGGGCCGGGCAGGAGCAGGGGCTCCAGATAGTCTAGGTGGGTCAGGAAAGGGCAGAATAGACCTGGGCTGCATTTAGAGTAGGGGGAGGAGATTTCCTTTCACCTGAATGGGCCTGGTCTGCCTCTGACAATGCCGTCTCCACCTCCTGCCAGGAAGCTGCACCAGAGAGGACAGAACTGGTTCTGGCTGGGCACAGACACTCTCTGCCTGAGAGGACAAAGGATTTGGGGCTATAAAAAGTGGGGCCCAAACCCCTGAACTTTAGAGATCTTTTGGACCAAGAAGATTGCCAAGAAGAAGAGCTGGAGAAGCTGTGAGGAGGAACTACCACTTTGCTGTGTGCTTTGCTGTGTTGGCCTGCAGTGGCTGCTTCTGTCTTGGGCAGGGAAAGGACTGGACTGGACTTTCTGCAATCTATTCTTGTGAGTTTCTCCAAGGGCTTGCGGTAGAGCTTGCCCCCTGTCCAAGAAGTCTCTGGAACAGCAAAGACTTCAAGTTCTTCTGCCCTCAGCACTGGGAACTGTGTGTTTTGTGCTGCAACAGAAGAAAAAGCAACCCGACGCCATCTACAACGCCGTTGCTGACTCCATGTCCTGAAGGCACCGCCGCAACGCCGCACCGCGACCCTGGTCTCACAGACGACGCCTGCTGACGCCGCCACTGAGCCGCTGCTCGCACCGCGACCTGTGGGCACCGCACTCTGCATCGCCTCGCTTCACGATGCCGCCTTGGTATCCCCGACGACGCTGCTCCACGCCAAAATCGACGCCGCTGCCTGCACCGTGGATCAAGGGCACCGCTCGTAAAGTTACACGACGCACCGCCCTCATCCCGCACCGCAGCCTTGGCCTTAAGACGCCGGCGCCATCGACTCCAGTTCGTCAGCCAACGACAGCGCTTCAGCAACGACGACGACGCTGCTTGCACCGTGACCTGCCAGCACCGCGACGAGCACCGCATCACTTCGTACCGTGACCCTGGTCTCACCGACGACGCCATCTGATGCCGCCCCCGAGCAGCTGCTCGCACCGCGACCTGAGGGCATCACACGCCTACCTACCTGCCGTCCTGGTTCTGCACACAGCTGAGAAAAGTGTGCTCACAAGTATTCTATTGCTACACAGCGAGAAAAAGACTAGAGGAAACATTGGTAGAGCCCCCCAGATTAATAATACACCTTCTTACAGTTCCCATGGCTTTTAGTGGTGAATCAGATGTGGCTGTTTTATTAACCTGCTGATACCCTAGCAAAGCCAGTAGGTCTGTTTTAAATATAATGACACCTCCTTATAATGCTATGTTCCATCTGGTGCAGGTGGGGGTATCTTGATTATAGAGTTCAGGACCCAATAGGGGCGAAATGGGATACGAGGGTGTCACCAAAGGCATTTCCATCTACCTCTGGTACATTAAGGGTCCGATTTTAATGTCGGAGGCTTTCAGACTGACATCAATAGTTTCAAATTCGACCGCCTAATTTCAATCTAGGCGGTCGGAATTGAAATTAGCCGGTCATTCCGGCTTGCTTCCAATGGGCTCAAGGAGCCTGTCGGCCAGTCGGAACCTGCCAGTAATCCCCACATGACGGCGTTTCCGCATTCGGGATTATGATGTCGGTTTCCCACAGGCTTTCCATGTTGGGCTTTCCGACATGGAAAGTCGGTCGGAAAGCAACTTTTGGGGCCCCTAGCAGGGCCCCCTTCTCCCTGCAGACTCCGGTTGGGGGCCGAGGGGGCACGCCCCCTTGTTAACCCCTGCACCGTGTGGCAGGCCCCTAGAGGTGCCTGTCACGCGGTGCAGGGATAAACAGAATCTCCCATTTCTCTATGGGAGCTTGTGCTACGGCCGGTTTACGGCTGCAGCACAAGCTCCCATAGAGAAATGGGAGTATGCAACCGCACCATGTGCGGTGGCATTGTAATACTGCAGTCGTTACCGCCGACCAGAGGTTGGTCGGTCCTGAATCTGCGATGATGTCGTTCGGAGGCAACTTCGACCGACATCATAATCGGGGCCTTAATGTGTATTATTTAGTAGTGCATGTGGAATAAAAATGTGTTTCCTTCTTTAAAAGATAAAAGCACTGACCGAAAAGTAATGGGTTGAGTGTTGTTGCGCGCCAGCGAGTTGATATTCCTAGCTCACGCCACCTCCATTGAGGTGGCCTTGGACTGCTCTGCTTCGCTACCCTGAGAGAGTCAAGCGCTACAATGGGGTACTTGGTAGCTTGTAAAAAGACAACTCTGGATTCATTACTTCAGCAGGACTCACGTCCTTCACAACAAATAACCCAATTTCCTACACTGGTTTCTAGCGCTGGGATCAATAGTAATCCAGGCCAGGTACGTACTAATAACATTTGATAAGTTCAGTTTTCGTGCACATAACCTATGCATTAATGTGCAGTATCAGAGTCCAAGGCTCGGAGAGGTGTTTAACGATTTGGGTGTGTGAACTAAAGATGTAGGAAAGGAAAGCCCCAGCACATATATTTTATGTGAATATATTGATCTATCAACTGTGTTTAATGTGGCCATGTGGCATTTTTAAATCATGTGATGGCGGGGTGGGTTTCACTGTGTTTCCATTAGAGTGTTCCCATAGTGTCCTTTGAACCCTACACACTTGGCCTGTATGAGGAAGTTGCTTCTCTATAGGTTCAGGGACTGCGACTGGTACCCACATAAACACACCGTAGATTCGGGTGAAGGGGTGGGCCTTGCCTCTTGGGTTGTACATGACTGAGGGCTCCAGCAAATTCTCGCGCTAGCCACGGGCAAAGCAAATTTCCCGCAAAAGAGCCCACATTGAGTCATTCATCTTCAAAGAGATTTTCCCTCCATTGGCAAAGGCTAAAACCTCCGAAAGGGTGAGGCGGGAGCATACCCAGAAGTTAGTGGAAACCTCAGTGGTTCCACCAAGAGGATGGGGTGGCTCCTGAGAAGTTTTCCCATGGTGGGTGGTGCGGGAAAACATTGTGATTCTCACAGTGGCCATAAGTTGTCTGTTGAGGAATGGAGCTGTCAAAGGGTGGCCTGTGCTTGTGGGAGCCCACTAAGGGGATGGTTCTCAAGGTAGAAGGTAAAGCAGTGGCCACTGAGGAGATAGAGGATGGATAGGAAGTACCCTAATTTCACCAGGTGGGCTACTGACTGGCCCAGAGGAGATCTACAAAAGTGTGGTGGACTCCCTAGAGTCCCACGATTGATTAGTGGACACTGAGATGTCAGGGAAGAGCAGGCAACAGCCCACGCACTACAGTGAAGCACATCATCCTAGAGACGGCTACCCAGAAACCGAGGTGGTGGCTGTGCTGCCCAGCCTGGTGTTCACTCAGGTAGGCCCTGTGGAGTCAGGCTCCAGGAAAAGGGTGGGTAGGCCCTGTAGATATAGAGCGTGCATGAGGTGGTTGTGCCCCCCGTGACCCATCCAGGTGGCCAAGTGTTCCCTGCTTCTGTGGGAGCGCACCCTGATCATCAGGGGCAGGAAACTATATCTACTAGGGATTGTCACTCTGAGCTGTTGGAAGAACAGTCTGCAGGGACTCTGCCTTAAGAGACTCCTGACTGCTGCACTTGAGGGGTGCCAGCCTTGCATCCCTGGGGGCCCTTGAAGTGCTGGCTTGCCAGGCATTGGTTTGGTTGGTTGGTGCCCTCAGAGTGATGCTGCAGAAGGCGGATGGCCTGCAGTGGCACAACCAGGTTGCCAGCTGCCACCTGCTCCTGAGGGAGGGGGCCTGCGCATCAGTCTGGCTTGGTACTGGACACTTCTGTCACTTTGAATGGTCAGTAAGGCAGGCTGCAGAGGAGTTTTCCCAGCAGACGTCTGCTGGATGCACTTTAGGTGTTCCAGGGTTGGGGCGGATGCCCATGAGAAAGAAGTGGCTATGCCTGCTCCTCGGGAGAGGACCCTGTGCATCATTCTGGGTTGGTGCTAGACACATCTGTTAGGGACTGTCACTTTGAGCTGTCGGAAGCACAGACTGCAGAGGCTCTGCCTTAGCAGACTCCTGCCTGGTGCACTTCAGGTGTACCAGCCTTTAGGTGGCCCAGAGGCCCCTGTGAAGTTCTGGTTTGGGGATGGCCCCTCAGCTGAGCGGCGTGGCAGGCGGCAGTGTGTGCCTACATTGTGGCTTGTCGAACTTACAGGGAGATATTTAGGATCCAAAGTTGGACCGCTGAGATGCCAGGAGGTGGCCTGAGGTGGGCCTGGTGAGACGCGGCCTTCAGTGGAGTCCACTCGTACCTCTCAGTTGAACCAGTGGAGCTGGAGAGTCCACGGGTGAATCCACGGGTGAGGAGCATGGACCCTGTTCTAGCTGAGGGCAGGTGGGCCTGCGTGAGACGCGGCCTTCAGTGGAGTCCACTCGTACCTCTCAGTTGAACCAGTGGAGCTAGAGAGTCCACGGGTGAATCCACGGGTGAGGAGCATGGACCCTGTTCTAGCTGAGGGCAGGTGGGCCTGGGTTCCTTGGATGGGGCTGCCCAGGGATAACTCTCTGTCAGGGGGGTTGGGTGTGCTGTTCTTTCCATAGGCAAGTCAGTCTTGCTGCAAGGCTGGTGGCAGCTTTAGACCCCAGTGTATGTGCTGTGGGTGAGGGTCAGAGGTCCTGTGAGGGGCCTGTGTCTTCAACCGTAGGGTGTAGTGAACCAGATGGGTGAGGGTACTGGGGTTGTGTATTCTCCAGGGGGAGAACAGCCAGTGTCCCGTGGGACAGGTTTCAGACTTGTCTGTTGTGGTGCCATTAGTGCTGAGGCACTGAACCCTTGTCAGGAAGAGTGTGTTGGGTGCAGAGTTTTGTGACCCTGGGCAAGGGTGGTCCTAAACCTGCTCAGGCCTTGTAGGTGCTTAGTGTCCTGAATGCATTCGACCAGGAGGGTTCTCAGTGCAGTCTAGGTTCCCTGTGGGGAGTGATGTCCTACAGGCTGAGTTAAGTATGTGGTCTTGGTGTGGGAAGGTCTGCTAAATATCTGTGATGGTGAACAACTGGTGCAAGGCGTGTCTGAGCCGAATCCACTGCCACATCCTGCCGCTGACGAGGCAAGAGTAGCCATGAGCAGTGGTTAGCTTCTTCCCTTAGTTTCAGCTGGTGGCGGCATATGTAGCAAATGTGTTCTGCCAAGATTTTTCCCTTTTGATTCCTCAGTTTTTCGACCTTTACTAGGAGCAGGGCCACTAGAATTATGCGAGTGTGTGGCTGCAGCAATTTTCGCATATTTATAGATTAGATGCATTTGCCACATAATCCATCATCTGACGCACAATATGCAGATTTTAACAAAAAAAAATAGTTTCTACTTAAACGGTTCAAAAGTTACTACAAACACAGCGACACATGTTGCCGTGGAGCGGAAGGCTGTTTGAAAAGGTTCACTGGTTGCTTATTGCTATATGTGGGTGTTAAAATGAGGTGCAAACAATGCCCAGACAGTGTTAACAAGTGTCACAAGCATTGGCATAGCCAATAGGTCTCGCTTTTGGGACCTTATAAGTGTTTAGCTATGCAACACTTGATGTTATTTAATTAAGGATATTGTGGTGGATAACTAAACACTTATAATGTCCTAAAGGCGAGACCTATCGGCTATGCATTGGGGGGCCTTATAAGTGTTTAGGTAGAGCTATTGACTTTGCCAATGTTTGTAAGCTGTGCAGTAGAGAAGTGTGGCTGCTGTGCAGAATGCTGAGAAGTTGCAATTAAAAAGTGTAAAGCACTGAGTGATGGTGTGCTGGCCCTGAGTTATGCTGTGGTGACGTTGAGTGATGCTGTGCTGGCCTTGAGTGATGCTGTGGTGGTCCTGTGTGATGCTGTTGTGGTCCTGTGTGATGCTGTGGTGGTGCTGACTGATGCTGTGGTAATGCTGATTGATGCTGTGGTGCTGCAGAGTGATGCTGTGGTAGCATATAGTGATGCTGTGGTGGTACTGAGTGATGCTGTGGTGTTCCTGAGTGATGCTGTGGTGGCCCTGAGTGATGCTGTGGTGGCGCTGCCTGATGCTGTGGTGATGCTGATTGATGCTGTGGCGCTGCAGAGTGATGATGTGGTGGTACTGAGTGATGCTGTGGTGTTACTGAGTGATGCTGTGGTGGTGCTGAGTGATGTTGTGTTGAAGGTGAGTGATGCTGTGATGTCCCTGAGTGATGCTGTGGTGGTGCACCTGAATCAATGTGTCTCACAACATCAATGTATCTCAGAACTGTTGTGTGTTCTTTTTTATAATAAAGTTTTAACTGGAAAATGTGCGGGTCGGGGGAGGGATTGAAGGTATGTGGTCTGCATGGAGATGCAGACATAGATCTATGAATACTAGGGGCACAAAGAATCACAAAGGATAGTGAGCAGTATGTAGTGCGAGAGTGGGAGGATTAAGAGGGAGCAAACACAGATGGCGAACAGTAAAGTGGAGCCCTGAAGTGCAGGGAAACATATGGTACTTCAGAGTGACACATATAGCGTGGTGGAGGGAAGCATACAAGGGAGGCCACAGCAAAACACGCAACATCCTTTTGGCAAACCATGTATCCCCCAGCGCCTAGAAAAAACAGGTCTGTAAATGTGCACTACAAAACATGGATTACACTTTCTTATACGGCTTAGCCCTGCCTCTACATAAGAAGTAAAGATGTCATAATACAATGCTGTTTAAATGAATGGTCAGCGATGTTAGAATATTTGAAATAAAGCGGCGTCTGAAGGCAGGAAACGCAAATCAGTACAGAAAGAACAATGGTTGGCCTAAACTCAATGCAAAAAAACAAAAAGCTCGGTATATTTAATCAACAGCAATCTCTTACCAAGAAAGGAAATGCTTGTAAATGAAAGCAAATGTAAATAACTATCTACAAGTGAAAGTTAAACGTGTTTGCTCCTTACCTTGCCACTCGCTCCTTCGTTTAGCCTGCAATTCCAACAAGCTGCGAGACGCGCTCTGTGGTGGGGGAGGGGGAGGGGCATTGAAGTGAGGCGCGCGCGCTTGGGCGAGCGAGAGGAAAGCCAGATGGCACCTCTGCTCGTGCCTGTGCGCGTAACCGCACACTGTATGCCACACAAAGCTGTGGTCGGACTTTTAAAAGCCCACTCACAAAATGTCTCGCCAGGGCAGCGCATGCGCTGGCTCAGGCGAGACCTAAAAATGACACCATAAAGCAGTAATACTATCACAAAATGTGCCACATTACTCCACATAATTTGCCTTTTCCTTCCGCATAATTTACTCACCCCCGCTGCATAATTTTTCCCTCCTCTGCCTCATAATCCCAGTGGCCCTGACTAGGAGTGAGTCTCACAACATGAGTCTCACGCACAGTGAATTCTTGTAATTGGACTAAGTGTGTTAAGCACCAGTGTCTGCCTTTTAAGATAAGGCTACCTCTGCGCAGCTAGGGTAAGGAGGCATTGGGTTGGTACACGTGTGCAGGGTGCCCATGTGAGACTACCATCGTGCGCAGCCCGGTATCTGCACACAAGTAGCCTGATGCAGAAGGGACTCTCCAAGGATTGGTGCTGACCTCGGGGAGGCTTTGTGATAGGAGTAGACTATGGATCGGCGTCTGTAGAACGTACTGCAAAGTCTGCAGCTTTCACTGTATTGTACACATAAGCGAAATCTACACTAAAGTGCAGTTTGGCTCCACTTAGGCCTACAGGATCCAGCAAGGTATCAAACTGAGTTAAAACATGTACGCCAGTTTGAATGTGCAGCTTCCAACACACTATATCCACATCTTATGAGACTTCAATAATTGTCATGTCTCAGGATGAGCTAATAATCAGGTGCCAAGAGTTTCTCACCCCTACTCAGCCAAGTTAATTACCCTGCTACCTAGCAGTGGGAACAAAGGCCTCCCCGCACAACAGGTGTGTGAGAAGTTGGCCTGGTATATGCTGTCCACTAATTAAAGTGGGCACCTTGCACCAGTCCAAACGACCCTTATTGATGATTAGGTTAAAGACAACCTTTATAGAAAGCTATCCTAGTGGTAGCTGTGGAGAGCAGCCTTCAGGCTAAGTCTTGAAGGAGTGTAAAGCAGCTTGTTTTACCAGTATATAACCTCTTCAATGACCAAATGAAAGAGGACCACACAAGAGATATATAAAATATATGTATTTATTACTAAACACTCTCTACTAACCTCTTTATGAGATTAGAGAACAAGGCACACAATATTACAGTACTAGAACGACAGTAAATAGCACAATACACAGTGGGCTCCAGGGGAGACCAAACCATATATTAAGAAAGTGGTATAACAACCACGACTTGACTAGACACAGTGCCTAGAGCACGTAGAATCGCTGGGACCCCAAGGAACCACCCATGGTAGTGACACAGGGGACCCACGGAGGACGGGTGCAGTGTGGGAACACAGACGCGAGCTCCATACAACTCTATAGGAAAGTCGCGGTTGGAAATTTAGAGTTTAAGGACACTTCGGAGAGGACTTCAAGCAAACCCAGTTAAACATAGAAGGTTCTAAGGCCAGCACCCTTGTGAGTACCGAGGTACCTGTGTTACCTAGCCCAGGGAAGCCGGGTGCATAGGGGTCAAGTGGTGTCGGAAACCCTCGTCGTTTTCAATGGCGTGATGCGAAGAAGTACTGCTGCCGTGGAGAAGAAAAGTGTCCGGTGTGACCCAAGCCTGGATTGGAGATGAGAAGAACCTGAAAGCAGAGGGGACAAAGTCTGGGTCACTTCACGTGACCAGGAGCGGAGCAATCGAATGCCCACCGATGTCGGGTGCTTCAGGTGCGAAGAGGTGAAGCTTGACTCTGCAGCCACGGGGACAAGGAGACATCGACGATGACCAGAGTCTGCAGGTGAGCTGTCCCACGAAGGATGTCGAGTGCTGAGGGGTCAGTTTCCGGATTGGAGACCAACAAGCCTTGGCAACTGCAACCCACACGGACAGAGTAAAGATGCTTCTGTGAGGACCAGCAAGGTCCTGGGGACTCCCCAAGCGATGGAGAGTCAGGGCACGTCTAGAGCAACGAGGGAAGCCCACTGAAAGTTAAAGTTGCCTTCTCAGGGACCCACAGGTCAACAGACCAGGGATCGCAAAGGGACCTCGAGAGGAATCACACACTACCAGCCCACGGGTCACTCGTAGAGTGCAGGCCAGTAATATTCAGTGGAAACACTGCTCGGGGCGTGGACTACAAGTAGCCCAAAGCACAGCCTCAGGGATTGCCTAAAAGCATATGCTGCTGCAAATGTGCACGGTGTCCAGGGGTTCGGGTTGCACGGTCCCCACGAGGGCTGCAAGTCTCAGGTTTGCTGAGAGCACTAGTCGGCCTCGGGGAAGCTAGGGTACTGACCTCCTGTGTTGCAAATTCTTCGGAGTCCGTCAGGAGCTGCGTAGATGCAAACCGGTCAGATGCGTTGAGGTGCCTGCCTTGCAGGGGAGCAACTCCTTTACTCCAAGGGAGATTCTTCAGTCGTCCAGCAAAGCGTAGATCATCGAAGGTTACTTGGTTTCTGTAGCAGAGTTTAGTCCAGGTAATATCTAAAGTCCTGTAGTCAGGGGTTCTTACTTTATACCCAAGGAAGGGGTGAGACAAACTCTGGGGACCCACCTATGGGAGGGTCAGGACAGAGGGGTGGCTACACCCATGTCCTTTGTCCAGTTTCGCACCAGAGCAGGGGCTGATAGCCCCTGCAACCGGTTTGAGCTGGACTATGCACAGGGACACCAAATGTGCCCCCAGTGCAGACATCAAAGCACTCTCAGAGTGCACCCACCCAGCCCCAATACACTAAAGCCTGTCTGGGAGGTGGTCACACCTCCCTGTGACAGGAAACCTATTGTCCAGCCTCCCCTGCCGGAGTTTCGTCCAGCAGCAGGAGGGCAGACTCGTGTCTGTGGCTGGCCGCATCCATTTTGTGATGCCAGGGCTCTGTGAAGCTGGTACCGGGTGTACCGGTGCTGTCATATTTCTCCCTCTAGGAGGGAGGAATCATACCTCCCACACCAGTTACTGGTGTGGAGGTATGATTCCAAGGTGTTTGACACCAAACACGACATAATTCCTTGCAGCCGTTTTAAAGTTAGCATTTACCGCGAGGTTATAATGCACTTAAGAGTATATGGTTGGCTGCATCACAAACAACCCCGGAATAGTGGTTCCGAAGGCTGCAGAGGGGCTCTGCTCATGCATGGGCACCCTCTCACATAAAACCCAGCACCCTGCCTTCAGGATTGATAAGGCCTGCCATAGGGGTGACTGATGGGCTTATATGTGCAGTGATTAGGCTAGATATAGTGAAAATATATCTAAGTAAGGGGTGCATGCACCACCTTACACAGGCTGCAGTAGCAGACCTGTTGTGTCATTTTGAATGGTCTCTCAGGGGTGGCATAATACATGCTGCAGCCCCTCGGAGGCCTCTGGGGTACCTATGCCCTGGGTACATAGTATACCATATACTAGGGACTTATAAGGGTACCCCAGAATCCAATCTGGAGTGTACCTAAAGTACATGAACAACCAATTTAGGGAGAAAGCAGATAGACTGGGGTCCTGATTAGCAGGATCCCAGTCAGACTAGTCAAAAAACAGCAAAACACCAGGAAAAAAGTGGGGGTAACCATGCAGTCAGATGCCACCTTCCTACAAGGTGCAGTTATCAGTGACTGACTCTTGGAGAGGAAAGGGGGTGTGGGGGAAGCTGCATCTGATAATTAGTTGATTTGCACCTGGGCTGGGTCAGCCCAGAGCCACTAAAAAAAAGAAGGAAGTCCAGACCTCACAGTAGGGAAGTATTGGTGGGAAGGGATCTGGCAGTGTGCTAGCTAGGGGCGGACCATAGGCCCCTGGAGAAGCTCTTTGCAGAGGAAATTTGAAGTTTCCATGTTGGATTGTGCCAGAATGCTGTGCAGGTGGGTTGGACAAAGCAAACACAAGGAGATGATGGACGGAGCGCTGAAACTTTTCAGACACTCACCCCCAGTCACAGATCTGGGTTGAATACATCATCGTTCTTTAGCTCACTTCGCCTCCTCTGTTCAGACACAGCTATATGCAAATCAGTCTTGACCCTGTGCCTCATGGGAACAGTCCAGCCCGAACTGCCAAGCCATGTCTTCCCTGGACCGGAAACAAGCATCCTGGGACCGGTTTCGGGCTAACAGCCCTCATTAGCCAGGCTAGCTTAAATCCAGTGTCAAAGTGAGCAAGGGACCCACGTCTGGGCATACCCTGCCAACTTAGGGCGAACAAAGCAAACACAAGGAGATGATGGACGGAGCGCTGAAACTTTTCAGACACTCACAACCAGTCACAGATCTGGGTTGAATCCATCATCGTTCTTTAGCTCACTTCGCCACCGCAGTTCAGACACAGCTATATGCAAATCAGTCTTGACCCTGTGCCTCATGGGAACAGTCCAGCCCGAACTGCCAAGCCATGTCTTCCCTGGACCGGAAACAAGCATCCTGGGACCGGTTTCGGGCTAACAGACCTCATAAGCCAGGCTAGCTTGAATCCCATGGCAAAGTGAGCAAGGGGCCCACGTCTGGGCATACCCTGCCAACTTAGGGCGAACAAAGCAAACACAAGGAGATGATGGACGGAGCGCTGAAACTTTTCAGACACTCACCCCAGTCACAGATCTGGGTTGAATACATCATTGTTCTTTAGCTCACTTCGCCACCCCAGTTCAGACACAGCTATATGCAAATCAGTCTTGACCCTGTGCCTCATGGGAACAGTCCAGCCCGAACTGCCAAGCCATGTCTTCCCTGGACTGAAAACAAGCATCCTGGGACCAGTTTCGGGCTAACAGCCCTCTTCAGCCAGGCTAGCTTGAATCCAGTGGCAAAGTGAGCAAGCGACCCATGTCTGGGCATACCCTGCCAACTTAGAGCGAACAAAGCAAACACAAGGAGATGATCGATGGAGCGCTGAAACTTTTCACGCACTCATCCCCAGTCACAGATCTGGGTTGAATCCATCATCATTCTTTAGCTCACTTTGCCACCCCAGTTCAGACACAGCTATATGCAAATCAGTCTTGACCCTGTGCCTCATGGGAACAGTCCAGCCCGAACTGCCAAGCCATGATCTGTGGTTGTGCATCAAAGAACCATGAAAATGTATGCAGAACGCTCTGCGTATTTACTTTTAATTACTCCGGGGTGGGCCATGGCCCAGGAGTTGGTGAAATGGTACTTTATGTAGGGGTGGGCAGAACTTGCGGAGTTTCACTCCGCTGAATCCTGCAGAGCTACATAAAAACACTGCAAGATTCCACGGAGTTCCGCGGAAATATGCATGTCGCTCTGCAATTTAGTGCCAATAGCGCGGGCAGCGTCGAAAAATCAGCACGAACAGCACTATGCAATGCATGAAAGTGTGCGGCCATTGGAGCTGATTTTGCTGCTGCTTGAGTAGAAAATCTACTCGAGCTGCAGAAATTCTACACTAGAAGCAGCAAATCTACTTGAGCGGCAGAAAACCTACTCTAGAAGCAGCAAATCTACTTGAGCAGCAGCAAATCTACTCGATCAGCAGAAAACCTACTCTCGAAGCAGCCCTCCCACAGTGACCGCCTGTGCTAGAAAATGGTGCTAAGGGACTCCAAATCTCGGTCGCATTTTGGAGCCTCGCGGAAAAAATTCCGCCCTTCAGCTATTGGCTAAATTTGTATGCCACTCTGCATTACAATAGTAATGCGGAGTTGCCAAATTTTGCCATTTCTGCGGGCAGAATGAAATATTCCGCCCACACTTAACTTTTTGGAGAGAAGGGTGTGCATAGGGCCCACCATCCCTGAACGAATTTTTGGCCCTGGGCACCCCATCTCCCAAGGCTGATGCTGGAGTTACATCCTGAGAATCCTCATAGCCCGGGACAATGAAAGAATAACCCTACCAGGGCCAGCACAAGCATTTTATTCTGCCTCGGGGACCCCATCCCTAAGATAGGATGGTAGGTACCACTTCGCTAAGAGCGTTGTAGACTCCTGTGCCTGCACCTACCTGCTACTCCTGTGTGTGTGAGAGTGTGTGTGTGTGTGTGCATGAGTGTGTGTGTGTGCATGAGTGTGTTCATGTGTGTGTGTGTGTGTGTGTGTGTGTGTGTGTGTGTGTGTGTGTGTGTGTGTGTGTGTGTGTGTGTGTGTAGTAAAAGTCATTTTCCTTTTTGAAGGAAAAAGCACAGACTGAACAATCATTTATTGAGGGTTATTATTGCATGTCAGCGAATGGTGCTTACTAGCCCACACCACCTCCCTTGAGTAAGCCTTGGAGTGCTCTGCTTCTCTACTGTGGGAGAGTCAAGCGCAACAATGAGGTGTTTGGTTCCCAGTAAAAAGACAATTGTAGACGTACTACTTTTGAAGGACTTACATAACTCCCAACTAATAAACACGTTTCTTACATGGGGTTTGTTTCTGATCCTTGAGGAGCACAGCTTTCTACCAGCCTGAAATATAACTCCCATAGGCTATAATGGGATTTATGGGATCTCCATCACCATTGTGATGGAGTAACCCATCCGTCAACTTCGAACTCAGGTCCTGAGTTGGAAGCCACGTCATGAATAGGACGGATGTCTGATGCCTTACGGATGAAAGTTCCCTTCATCATATTTCTGATGGTGGAACCAGCTGAGGCGCTGCAACCAGAAACTAGTCATTTGCCATCTCTAAACGAGGCAGTGGAACCAAGGGATGGGCCGAACCAACACCCTCTGATTTCTCCAACGTAAGATATCAGGCACGAGTTCAATGTGGGAGAGGAAAGGGGAACATATTAGGCACATATTCATTGTAAGGGAGGGAAGAAGGCAGATATCAGGCTCACATCCAGTGTTTTAGGTGGAACACAGTAGATATCAGTGGAGGAAAGTAGGATCTGCTTCTTATGGTTACCCCCACTTTTTTGCTTGATGTGATGCTGTTTTTGACTAGTCTGACTAGGATCCTGCTAATCAGGACCCCAGACTATCTGCTTTCTCCTTAAACTGTTGTGTTTTGTACTTAGGTATACCCCAGATTGGATATTGGGGTACTCTTGTCAGTCCCTAGTATATGGTACCCATGTACCCAGGGCATAGGTACCCCAGAGGTCTCCCATGGACTGCAGCATGTATTGTGCCACCCTTGAGAGACCATTAAAAATGGAACTACAGGCATGCCATTGCAGCCTGTGTTAGATGGTGCTAGCACCACTTACAACAGATATAGGTTTCCTATATCTAAGGGTCACTGCACTTTAAACCTATAAGTCACCCCTCTATCAATCAATCAATCAGGGGTTTGTTAAAGCGCGTCTACTCACCCGTAAGGGTCTCAAGGCGCTAGGGGGGTGGGGGGGTGCAGCTTCCATTCCATCAAGGAGGGGGTCTGTCGAAGAGCCAGGTTTTGAGGTTTCTTGCGAAGATGGGGAGCGATGTTGTCTGTCTGAGGTGGAGCGGAAGGACGTTCCATGCTTTGGCCACCAGGAAGGAGAAGGAGCGGCCTCCCGATCTGGTCTTTCTGGTGCGGGGGACCACGGCGTAGGAGAGCTGGGCTGATCGTAGGGTCCTTTGGGGTGCGTGGAATTTGAGTCGGCTGTTCAGGTATGCTGGTCCGGTGCTGTGGAGGGCCTTGTGTGCGTGGGTGAGCATCTTGAAGGTGATTCTCGCCTCAACGGGGAGCCAGTGGAGTGTGCGCAGGTGCTGGGAGATGTGGCAGTGTCTTGGCAGGTTGAGGACCAGTTATGCGGCGGCGTTCTGGATGTTCTGTAGCTTGCGGGTGAGGTTTTTGTTTATTCCGGCGTAGAGTGCGTTGCCGTAGTCGAGTCTGCTGGTGACCAGGGCGTGAGTGACGGTCTTTCGGTGTTCGAGGGGATCCATTTGAAGGTCTTACGAAGGAGGCGGAGGGTGTGGAAGCAGGAAGACGAGACGGAGTTGATCTGGCGGTCCATTTTGAGCTCGGAGTCCAGGATGATTCCCAGGTTGCGTGCGTGGTCCGTGGGGGTTGGCGGGTTTCCGAGGGCGGGGGGCCACCAGGTGTCGCTCCAGGCGTCTGGGTTTGGGCCCATAATGAGTACTTCTGTTTTGTTGGTGTTTAGTTGTAGGCAGCTGTTTTTCATCCATTTGGCGACGGCTTCCATGCCTTCTCGAAAGTTGCGTCTGGCGGTGTTGGGCTCGTTGGATAGGGAGAGGATGAGTTGGGTGTCGTCTGCGTATGACACGATGTTGAGTCCGTAGGTCCTCTAGCAGGCCTTTACAATCCTGAGGGCAGGGTGCTTGGTTCTAAGTGAGAGGGGGCCCCTGCATGAGCAGGACACCCCTGCAGCCTATGGAGTCCATCCTCCTGGGTTGTCAGTGAAGCAGCCATATACTATATAGAGGGGCATCGCGTGACCGCACAATGACCATCTCGAAAACGGCTGCAACGAATCCTATCATGTTTGGTATCAAACATGTTGGAATCATACCCCCACACCGTAAACGGTGTGGGAGGTATGATTCCACCCTCTGGAAGAACCTTCCATTGGGTCCTCAGTGTTCCCAGTACCGACTTTCTAGTCCCGGACAGCACAAAATGGTTGCTGCCGGCCAGAGACACATTTCTGCCCTCCTGCTGCTGAGCCAAGCTCGAGCAGAGGAAGGCAGCACAATAGGCATCCTGTCACAGGGAGCTGTGACCACCTCCCAGACAGGATTTAGTGTATTAGGACTAGGTGCGTGCACTTGCCAGCGCCTGAAAGTCTGCATGAGGGGCACATTTGGTGTCCCTGTGCATAGTCCAGTTCAAACCAGTCCTGGGAGCTGTTGGCTCCCGCTGTGGCGCGAAACTGGACAATGGACATGGGAGTAACCTCCCCCTGTCCAGACCCTCCCCTGGGATTGCCCCCTGAATCTTCCCAACCTTTTCCTTAGGGTACTTAAGGGCTTACCTGGGTGTAGGTCCCTAGATTCGTCATGGAGAAGATTCAGAAGTGAAACCACTGCACTTCTACCGTCTGGGCACTCTGGACTTCGCTGGACTTCGTTTGGGCCTGACTTCGTCTCTCTCTCAGTCTGCTGCATCTTCTGTGCCCGTGCACCATACAGGATCCGTGCAGGACCTTTGGAGCATCCAAGACACTCGAGGATAATCTCCCTTGAAGTGAAGGAGTCACTCCCCTGCATTCGCAGGCACCTCAACACTGCTGACCAGCCTGCTGATCCCAGGCTCCTGTGGAGTCCGAAGGGTTCAACAACACAGCTGGTGGTTATCTAAGTCTCCCGAGGCCCAAGCTGCCCTCTCACCAAGTCTGAGGTCAGAATCCCTCGTGGGGGCTGCATTAACCTGAACCCCTGTGCACAGCATACTTTTTCGAGTGCATATGCTTGTTGGCAACTTTACGACAAGTGCATTGGGCTACAAGTAGCCCCAACCTCCAGCAACCTCTTCCACCAAGATCTTCAGCCACACCACCTTTTGGGCACCGTGGCCTCCTCCTGTTGTTGAGCTGCTTGAGGTCCTCTCGCGACTCCTGTGTCTCCGGCCTGTGGGTCCATTTGAGGGTCATCTTTGTTTTCCTTGGGCTCCCCTGATTGCTCAGGGCCTGCCCTGACTCCCCTGCTTGTGGTGAGTTTCCTGGACCTTGCTGGTCCCAACCGTGCACCTTCTTAATTTACTTCATGGGTTGCATTTGCCAAGGCTTGTTGGTGCTCCAGCCAGGCAGCGACCCCTCAGCACTCGACCTCCTTCATGGGACAGCTCATATCCGGGATCAGTTGACTGGGGGTGAGTGTTTGATTTGCTCTAACGCTCCGTCCATCATCCCCTTTGGTATCGCTTTGTTCACCCTAAGTTGGCAGGGTATGCCCAGACGTGGGTCCCTTGCTCACTTTGCCACTGGATTCAAGATAGCCTGGCTGATGAGGGTTTTGAACCCGAAACCGGTCCCAGGATGCTTGTTTCCGGTCCAGGGAAGACATGGCTTGGCAGTTCGGGCTGGACTGTTCCCATGAGGCACAGGGTCAGACTGATTTGCATATGGCCATGTCTGAACTGGGGTGGTGGAGTGAGCTAAAGAATGATGATGGATTAAACCCAGATCAGTTGACTGGGGGTGAGTGTTTGATTTGCTCTAACGCTCCGTCCATCATCCCCTTTGGTATCGCTTTGTTCGCCCTAAGTTGGCAGGGTATGCCCAGACGTGGGTCCCTTGCTCACTTTGCCACTGGATTCAAAATAGCCTGGCTGATGAGGGTTTTGAACCCGAAACCGGTCCCAGGATGCTTGTTTTCGGTCCAGGGAAGACATGGCTTGGCAATTCGGGCTGGACTGTTCCCATGAGGCACAGGGTCAGACTGATTTGCAAATGGCCATGTCTGAACTGGGGTGGTGGAGTGAGCTAAAGAATGATGATGGATTAAACCCAGATCAGTTGACTGGGGGTGAGTGTTTGATTTGCTCTAACGCTCCGTCCATCATCCCCTTTGGTATCGCTTTGTTCGCCCTAAGTTGGCAGGGTGTGCCCAGACGTGGGTCCCTTGCTCACTTTGCCACTGGATTCAAGATAGCCTGGCTGATGAGGGTTTAGAACCCGAAACCGGTCCCAGGATGCTTGTTTCCGGTCCAGGGAAGACATGGCTTGGCAGTTCGGGCTGGACTGTTCCCATGAGGCACAGGGTCAGACTGATTTGCATATGGCCATGTCTGAACTGGGGTGGTGGAGTGAGCTAAAGAATGATGATGGATTAAACCCAGATCAGTTGACTGGGGGTGAGTGTTTGATTTGCTCTAACGCTCCATCCATCATCCCCTTTGGTATCGCTTTGTTCGCCCTAAGTTGGCAGGGTATGCCCAGACGTGGGTCCCTTGCTCACTTTGCCACTGGATTCAAGATAGCCTGGCTGATGAGGGTTTTGAACCCGAAACCGGTCCCAGGATGCTTGTTTCCGGTCCAGGGAAGACATGGCTTGGCAGTTCGGGCTGGACTGTTCCCATGAGGCACAGGGTCAGACTGATTTGCATATGGCCATGTCTGAACTGGGGTGGTGGAGTGAGCTAAAGAATGATGATGGATTAAACCCAGATCAGTTGACTGGGGGTGAGTGTTTGATTTGCTCTAACGCTCCGTCCATCATCCCCTTTGGTATCGCTTTGTTCGCCCTAAGTTGGCAGGGTATGCCCAGACGTGGGTCCCTTGCTCACTTTGCCACTGGATTCAAGATAGCCTGGCTGATGAGGGTTTTGAACCCGAAACCGGTCCCAGGATGCTTGTTTCCGGTCCAGGGAAGACATGGCTTGGCAGTTCGGGCTGGACTGTTCCCATGAGGCACAGGGTCAGACTGATTTGCATATGGCCATGTCTGAACTGGGGTGGTGGAGTGAGCTAAAGAATGATGATGGATTAAACCCAGATCAGTTGACTGGGGGTGAGTGTTTGATTTGCTCTAACGCTCCGTTCATCATCCCCTTTGGTATCGCTTTGTTCGCCCTAAGTTGGCAGGGTATGCCCAGACGTGGGTCCCTTGCTCACTTTGCCACTGGATTCAAGATAGCCTGGCTGATGAGGGTTTTGAACCCGAAACCAGTCCCAGGATGCTTGTTTCCGGTCCAGGGAAGACATGGCTTGGCAGTTCGGGCTGGACTGTTCCCATGAGGCACAGGGTCAGACTGATTTGCATATGGCCATGTCTGAACTGGGGTGGTGGAGTGAGCTAAAGAATGATGATGGATTAAACCCAGATCAGTTGACTGGGGGTGAGTGTTTGATTTGCTCTAACGCTCCGTCCATCATCCCCTTTGGTATCGCTTTGTTCGCCCTAAGTTGGCAGGGTATGCCCAGACGTGGGTCCCTTGCTCACTTTGCCACTGGATTCAAGATAGCCTGGCTGATGAGGGTTTTGAACCCGAAACCGGTCCCAGGATGCTTGTTTCCAGGTCCAGGGAAGACATGGCTTGGCAGTTCGGGCTGGACTGTTCCCATGAGGCACAGGGTCAGACTGATTTGCATATGGCCATGTCTGAACTGGGGTGGTGGAGTGAGCTAAAGAATGATGATGGATTAAACCCAGATCAGTTGACTGGGGGTGAGTGTTTGATTTGCTCTAACGCTCGGTCCATCATCCCGTTTGGTATCGCTTTGTTCGCCCTAAGTTGGCAGGGTATGCCCAGACGTGGGTCCCTTGCTCACTTTGCCACTGGATTCAAGATAGCCTGGCTGATGAGGGTTTTGAACCCGAAACCGGTCCCAGGATGCTTGTTTCCGGTCCAGGGAAGACATGGCTTGGCAGTTCGGGCTGGACTGTTCCCATGAGGCACAGGGTCAGACTGATTTGCATATGGCCATGTCTGAACTGGGGTGGTGGAGTGAGCTAAAGAATGATGATGGATTAAACCCAGATCAGTTGACTGGGGGTGAGTGTTTGATCTGCTCTAACGCTCCGTCCATCATCCCCTTTGGTATCGCTTTGTTCGCCCTAAGTTGGCAGGGTATGCCCAGACGTGGGTCCCTTGCTCACTTTGCCACTGGATTCAAGATAGCCTGGCTGATGAGGGTTTTGAACCCGAAACCGGTCCCAGGATGCTTGTTTTCGGTCCAGGGAAGACATGGCTTGGCAATTCGGGCTGGACTGTTCCCATGAGGCACAGGGTCAGACTGATTTGCATATGGCCATGTCTGAACTGGGGTGGTGGAGTGAGCTAAAGAATGATGATGGATTAAACCCAGATCAGTTGACTGGGGGTGAGTGTTTGATTTGCTCTAACGCTCCGTCCATCATCCCCTTTGGTATCGCTTTGTTTGCCCTAGGTTGGCAGGGTATGCCCAGACGTGGGTCCCGTGCTCACTTTGCCACTGGATTCAAGATAGCCTGGCTGATGAGGGTTTTGAACCCGAAACCGGTCCCAGGATGCTTGTTTCCAGTCCAGGGAAGACATGGCTTGGCAGTTCGGGCTGGACTGTTCCCATGAGGCACAGGGACAGACTGATTTGCATATGGCCATGTCTGAACTGGGGTGGTGGAGTGAGCTAAAGAATGATGATGGATTAAACCCAGATCAGTTGACTGGGGGTGAGTGTTTGATTTGCTCTAACGCTCCGTCCATCATCCCCTTTGGTATCGCTTTGTTCGCCCTACGTTGGCAGGGTATGCCCAGACGTGGGTCCCTTGCTCACTTTGCCACTGGATTCAAAATAGCCTGGCTGATGAGGGTTTTGAACCCGAAACCGGTCCCAGGATGCTTGTTTTCGGTCCAGGGAAGACATGGCTTGGCAATTCGGGCTGGACTGTTCCCATGAGGCACAGGGTCAGACTGATTTGCAAATGGCCATGTCTGAACTGGGGTGGTGGAGTGAGCTAAAGAATGATGATGGATTAAACCCAGATCAGTTGACTGGGGGTGAGTGTTTGATTTGCTCTAACGCTCCGTCCATCATCCCCTTTGGTATCGCTTTGTTCGCCCTAAGTTGGCAGGGTGTGCCCAGACGTGGGTCCCTTGCTCACTTTGCCACTGGATTCAAGATAGCCTGGCTGATGAGGGTTTAGAACCCGAAACCGGTCCCAGGATGCTTGTTTCCGGTCCAGGGAAGACATGGCTTGGCAGTTCGGGCTGGACTGTTCCCATGAGGCACAGGGTCAGACTGATTTGCATATGGCCATGTCTGAACTGGGGTGGTGGAGTGAGCTAAAGAATGATGATGGATTAAACCCAGATCAGTTGACTGGGGGTGAGTGTTTGATTTGCTCTAACGCTCCATCCATCATCCCCTTTGGTATCGCTTTGTTCGCCCTAAGTTGGCAGGGTATGCCCAGACGTGGGTCCCTTGCTCAGTTTGCCACTGGATTCAAGATAGCCTGGCTGATGAGGGTTTTGAACCCGAAACCGGTCCCAGGATGCTTGTTTCCGGTCCAGGGAAGACATGGCTTGGCAGTTCGGGCTGGACTGTTCCCATGAGGCACAGGGTCAGACTGATTTGCATATGGCCATGTCTGAACTGGGGTGGTGGAGTGAGCTAAAGAATGATGATGGATTAAACCCAGATCAGTTGACTGGGGGTGAGTGTTTGATTTGCTCTAACGCTCCGTCCATCATCCCCTTTGGTATCGCTTTGTTCAGCCCTAAGTTGGCAGGGTATGCCCAGACGTGGGTCCCTTGCTCACTTTGCCACTGGATTCAAGATAGCCTGGCTGATGAGGGTTTTGAACCCGAAACCGGTCCCAGGATGCTTGTTTCCGGTCCAGGGAAGACATGGCTTGGCAGTTCGGGCTGGACTGTTCCCATGAGGCACAGGGTCAGACTGATTTGCATATGGCCATGTCTGAACTGGGGTGGTGGAGTGAGCTAAAGAATGATGATGGATTAAACCCAGATCAGTTGACTGGGGGTGAGTGTTTGATTTGCTCTAACGCTCCGTTCATCATCCCCTTTGGTATCGCTTTGTTCGCCCTAAGTTGGCAGGGTATGCCCAGACGTGGGTCCCTTGCTCACTTTGCCACTGGATTCAAGATAGCCTGGCTGATGAGGGTTTTGAACCCGAAACCAGTCCCAGGATGCTTGTTTCCAGTCCAGGGAAGACATGGCTTGGCAGTTCGGGCTGGACTGTTCCCATGAGGCACAGGGTCAGACTGATTTGCATATGGCCATGTCTGAACTGGGGTGGTGGAGTGAGCTAAAGAATGATGATGGATTAAACCCAGATCAGTTGACTGGGGGTGAGTGTTTGATTTGCTCTAACGCTCCGTCCATCATCCCCTTTGGTATCGCTTTGTTCGCCCTAAGTTGGCAGGGTATGCCCAGACGTGGGTCCCTTGCTCACTTTGCCACTGGATTCAAGATAGCCTGGCTGATGAGGGTTTTGAACCCGAAACCGGTCCCAGGATGCTTGTTTCCGGTCCAGGGAAGACATGGCTTGGCAGTTCGGGCTGGACTGTTCCCATGAGGCACAGGGTCAGACTGATTTGCATATGGCCATGTCTGAACTGGGCTGGTGGAGTGAGCTAAAGAATGATGATGGATTAAACCCAGATCAGTTGACTGGGGGTGAGTGTTTGATTTGCTCTAACGCTCCGTCCATCATCCCGTTTGGTATCGCTTTGTTCGCCCTAAGTTGGCAGGGTATGCCCAGGCGTGGGTCCCTTGCTCACTTTGCCACTGGATTCAAGATAGCCTGGCTGATGAGGGTTTTGAACCCGAAACCGGTCCCAGGATGCTTGTTTCCGGTCCAGGGAAGACATGGCTTGGCAGTTCGGGCTGGACTGTTCCCATGAGGCACAGGGTCAGACTGATTTGCATATGGCCATGTCTGAACTGGGGTGGTGGAGTGAGCTAAAGAATGATGATGGATTAAACCCAGATCAGTTGACTGGGGGTGAGTGTTTGATCTGCTCTAACGCTCCGTCCATCATCCCCTTTGGTATCGCTTTGTTTGCCCTAGGTTGGCAGGGTATGCCCAGACGTGGGTCCCGTGCTCACTTTGCCACTGGATTCAAGATAGCCTGGCTGATGAGGGTTTTGAACCCGAAACCGGTCCCAGGATGCTTGTTTCCAGTCCAGGGAAGACATGGCTTGGCAGTTCGGGCTGGACTGTTCCCATGAGGCACAGGGACAGACTGATTTGCATATGGCCATGTCTGAACTGGGGTGGTGGAGTGAGCTAAAGAATGATGATGGATTAAACCCAGATCAGTTGACTGGGGGTGAGTGTTTGATTTGCTCTAACGCTCCGTCCATCATCCCCTTTGGTATCGCTTTGTTCGCCCTAAGTTGGCAGGGTATGCCCAGACGTGGGTCCCTTGCTCACTTTGCCACTGGATTCAAGATAGCCTGGCTGATGAGGGTTTTGAACCCGAAACCGGTCCCAGGATGCTTGTTTCCGGTCCAGGGAAGACATGGCTTGGCAGTTCGGGCTGGACTGTTCCCATGAGGCACAGGGTCAGACTGATTTGCATATGGCCATGTCTGAACTGGGGTGGTGGAGTGAGCTAAAGAATGATGATGGATTAAACCCAGATCAGTTGACTGGGGGTGAGTGTTTGATTTGCTCTAACGCTCAGTCCATCATCCCCTTTGGTATCGCTTTGTTCGCCCTAAGTTGGCAGGGTATGCCCAGACGTGGGTCCCTTGCTCACTTTGCCACTGGATTCAAGATAGCCTGGCTGATGAGGGTTTTGAACCCGAAACCGGTCCCAGGATGCTTGTTTCCGGTCCAGGGAAGACATGGCTTGGCAGTTCGGGCTGGACTGTTCCCATGAGGCACAGGGTCAGACTGATTTGCATATGGCCATGTCTGAACTGGGGTGGTGGAGTGAGCTAAAGAATGATGATGGATTAAACCCAGATCAGTTGACTGGGGGTGAGTGTTTGATTTGCTCTAACGCTCCGTCCATCATCCCGTTTGGTATCGCTTTGTTCGCCCTAAGTTGGCAGGGTATGCCCAGACGTGGGTCCCTTGCTCACTTTGCCACTGGATTCAAGATAGCCTGGCTGATGAGGGTTTTGAACCCGAAACCGGTCCCAGGATGCTTGTTTCCAGTCCAGGGAAGACATGGCTTGGCAGTTCGGGCTGGACTGTTCCCATGAGGCACAGGGTCAGACTGATTTGCATATGGCCATGTCTGAACTGGGGTGGTGGAGTGAGCTAAAGAATGATGATGGATTAAACCCAGATCAGTTGACTGGGGGTGAGTGTTTGATTTGCTCTAACGCTCCGTCCATCATCCCCTTTGGTATCGCTTTGTTCGCCCTAAGTTGGCAGGGTATGCCCAGACGTGGGTCCCTTGCTCACTTTGCCACTGGATTCAAGATAGCCTGGCTGATGAGGGTTTTGAACCCGAAACCGGTACCAGGATGCTTGTTTCCGGTCCAGGGAAGACATGGCTTGGCAGTTCGGGCTGGACTGTTCCCATGAGGCACAGGGTCAGACTGATTTGCATATGGCCATGTCTGAACTGGGGTGGTGGAGTGAGCGAAAGAATGATGATGGATTAAACCCAGATCAGTTGACTGGGGGTGAGTGTTTGATTTGCTCTAACGCTCCATCCATCATCCCCTTTGGTATCGCTCTGGTCATCCTCAGCGTTGCCTGGTCCCCGCAGCTGCAGAGTCATGGTCACTGTCATCCTTCCTGAAGCACCCGACATCGGAGGGCATTCGTCTTCCAAGTCTCCTGGTCACCCTTGAGTGACATAGACTCTGTCCCCTCTGCTTTCAGGTACTCCTCGTCAAGAATCCACGTTTGGATTCCTCCGGACACTTCCTCCTCTTCCAGCAGCGACACTTTCCTGAAGTCCTCCATTGGGTTCCACAGCGGTTTCCGACGCCACTTCACACCTATGCACCCGGCTTCCCTGGGATAGGTAACGTGGGTACTAGGGTATCCACGAGTGGGGTGGCTCCCCAACCTTCTGTCTTCCACAGGGTTTCTTCAGGGTCCACTGGGAAGGATCCCTAATCTTTAAAATTCCAACCGCGACTTGCACATAGACTAGTACGGAGCACGAGGTCGTGTTCACACAATGCACACGCTCTCCGTGGGGTCCCTATCTACTTACCTTGGGTGGTTCTGTGGGTCCCCAGTAATTCTACGTCCTCTTGACATCGTCCTGACTCAAGTCATTGTTCTTATACCACTTTCTTAGTATATGGTTTGGTCCCCCCTGGGCCCACTGTGTATTAGTGCTATTTACTGTGATAGCTTTGCTAAAGTATTGTGTGCTTTGTGTCTATCTCCGTGTAGGAGATACTGTAACATACTAGAGAGTGTTCTATAATAAATACATATTTTTATACATACTTTGTGTGGTTCCTTTTCATTTAATCTATACTGTAAGATTGCATTCTGGTAAAACAAGCTGCTTTACACTCCTTCAAGAGTAAGCCTGAAGGCTGCTCTCCACAGCTACCACTTGGATAGCTTTCTAAGGTTATCTTTGACCTCTTAAATCACCATAAGGGTTGTCTGGACTGGTGCAAGGTGCCCACTTACATTAGTGGACATCATATACCAGGCCAGCTTCTCATGTTGGTGTGCAGCGGTTGGGATTCAAGCCTGCATTGTTTTACCAGATACATCTTTGTATTGATTAACTGAAAAACCACTAGTACTAGGCACATATAAATACAAGCTTAGAATAGTAAGTTCTACTGAACTTAGGGTTGGGTAAGTTAAGGGTCTAGCACACCCTTTCTCCAACCTAAGAGAGTTTAGTTCCCACTAGGTTAGGTAGGTGCAACACCACACCTCACTTAGTATGTCTGCTAAAGGAGATGCCAGTGGCTCTCTGCCCTCTAGATACAGTGAACTTTCATTCCAGGAATTGAAAGCCCTGTGTGCCTCTAGAAAGCTGAAGACAGGGAGAAGTGCCAACACTCAGCGCCTGGTAGAGGTGTTACTGTTGGGAGACCTGAGGAAAGCCTCTGGGTCAGATGAACAGAACAGAGTGGGTGGGGCAGGGAATGAAAATAGGGCAGGAGGGGAACCCCTCTTTGACCTAGAATCAAACCCTGACCAGGGGAGCCTGATGGCTCCCACCTGGACTATTCAGACCTCCCAGAGGAGAACACAGAGAGACAAGAGGATACCCTCTTTGATCCTCCTGGGAAGGTGCAGAGTAGACCAAGGAGGTCTAGATCCTCCTCTGCAGAATCCAACGCTTCTAGACAGTCAGTAGGAACCTCCATTTCTAGTAAAGGAGGGAACTCTTTGGATAGGGAGTACCAAATGCTTGAACTTGAGAAAGCTAGGCTTAGGCTCAGGAAAGAGCATTTGGCCCTTGACAGAGAGTCCCTAGAAGTCCAGAAGGCAAGGAAGAAATTGGGACTAGAGTCCCATGGTGGTAGCAACAGTGTCCCTAGAAGTAAGGAACATTCCTTTGACAATAGGAACCTGAGCAAGATTGTCCCTCCCTACCATGATGGGGATGACATCCATAAATGGATAACTGCTTTAGAGAGGGCCTGTAAAGTTCAGAGGGTCCCTCAAGAGCAGTGGGCAGCTATCTTGTGGCTCTCCATTGCTGACAAAGGTAGAGATAAGCTCCTCACTGTTAGAGAAGAGGATGCTGACAATTACTCAGTTTTCAAGAGTGCTCTCATTGGTGGGTTTTGCTTAACCACTGAACAGTACAGGATTAAGTTCAGAGACACCCAGAAGACACAGAATCAGGACTGGGTAGACTTTGCGGATAGTGCCATTAAGGCTCTGGAAGGTTGGTTGCTTGGCAGCCAAATGCATGATTTTGATGAATTGTCTAATTTGATTATGAGGGAACAGATCCTTAATAATTGCCAAAATCAGCTATTGCATCAGTACCTCGTGGACTCAAATCTGACTTCTCCCAAAGAATTGGGAAAGAAGGCAGATAAATGGGTCAGAACCAGGGTGAAGCAGAAAAACCAGAACCATGGTGGTGACCAGAAGAAGCAAGATTCTTCAAAAGCTCAGGATAAGGGTGGGGACAAGGGTAAAGACAAAGAGTCTTCATCAGTGCCCCAAAAACCTGCATCTGGTGGGGGGCGGTGGGGGAGTCACAATCCAACAAGGGAAAAGGCAAAAAGAAACCTTGGTGTTACTTGTGTAAGGTAAAAACCCATTGGACAAAAGATGCTGATTGTCCAAAAGCCAAGGAAACTACTCCTACCACCACTGCCCCTAAGGCAACTGCTCCCCCTAGCACAAGTACAAGTGGTGTTACAGGGAACAAGGGATTAGTGGGGTTAACCTTGGGATCTGAAGTGGGTTCTGGCTTAGTCAGAACTCCAGCTCAGGCTGTTTTAGTCTGTGATGGTGGCATGGATATTGCCACCTTACTTGTCAGTCCCAGTAACCTGGGCAAGTACATACAATAGCCTTTGATCAATGGAACAGAGGCAATGGCCTACAGGGACACAGGGGCCAGTGTCACCATGGTGACAGAAAAACTTGTGCCTCCTGGACAGATCATACTTGGTGAGATGTACCAAGTGACCAATGCAAACAATGTCAGCACTGACCATTCCTTGGCAGTTGTTAATTTCAGCTGGGATGGGGTAACTGGCCCTAAGAAGGTTGTGGTAAGTTCAGACCTACCAGTAGATTGTTTGTTGGGCAATGATTTGAAAACTTCAGCCTGGGCTGAGGTTGAATTTAGGACTCATGCAGCAATGTTGGGCATCTCTGCAGATGTGTTTGCTGTGACTAGGTCACAAGACAAACTGACTTTTACTGAACAGGCCCTGGATTCTGGAAAAATGGACCAGGTGCCTTCCAAGAGAAGGAGCAGGAGGGGTAAGGCTGTGTCTTCCCCCCAGGCCCAGAGAGAAGATCAGTCTCTTGAGGGAGATGATCTCAGTCACTGTGAAGGAACTGTCCCAGATGAGCTTGAGCCTGATCAGGTTGAGTTCTTGGGGGCAGGGGGCCCTTCCAGGGCAGACTTGAGTTTGGAGCAGCAAACCTGCCCTTCTCTTGAACCCCTGAGACAGCAAGCTGCTGCTGAGGCTGATGGAAATGTCAGTGGGTCCCACAGGATCTACTGGGATGAGGGACTCCTTTATTCAGAGGGTAGAGACCCCAAGCCTGGTGCTACCAGGAGGTTGGTTATACCTCTGAAGTTTAGGGGCTTCCTACTCACCCTTACACATGACCTTCCCTTGGCAGGACACCTAGGCCAAAGTAAGACTTGGGATAGGCTTGTCCCTCACTTTCACTGGTCTCACATGTCTGAAGACACCAAGGAGTTTTGTCGCTCCTGTGCCACTTGCCAAGCCAGTGGTAAGGCAGGTGGCACCACAAAGGCCACTTCCAGTGGTGGGGGTTCCCTTTGAGAGGGTTGGGATTGACATAATTGGTCCCATGAACCCTCCTACAGCCTCTGGGCACAGTTACATACTAGTGGTTGTGGACCATGCCACTAGGTACCCATAAGCCATTCTCCTTAGAACCATTATAGCTCCTGTGGTGGCAAGGGCCCTCTTGGGAATTTATTCCAGGGTGGGCTTCCCTAAGGAGGTTTTAACTGACAGAGGTACAAACTTTATGTCAAACTATATTACTGCAATGTGGAAAGATTGTGGTTTGAATTACAAATTCACCACACCCTATCATCCTCAATGCAATGGGTTGGTTGAAAGGTTCAACAAAACCCTCAAGGGCATAATCATGGGCCTCCCAGAAAAGCTTATGCGAGAATGGGATGTTCTTCTGCCCTGCCTTCTCTTTGCCTACAGAGAGGTCCCTCAGAAGGGGGTTGGATACAGCCCTTTTGAACTTCTGTTTGGGCATCCAGTTAGGGGTCCCTAGTATTTGGTGAAGGAGGGAAGGGAGTTACCTCTCAAACCTCCCAAACAAGACATAGTGGACTATGTACTTGGTCTCCGCTCCAGGATCGCTGAGTACATGAAGAAGGCAAGCAAAAACCTGGAGGCCAGTCAAGAATTGCAAAAAGCTTGGCCTGACCAAAAGGCTGTCCTGACTGTTTACCAGCCAGGCAAGCAAGTGTGGGTGGTGGAGCCTGTGGCCCCAGCAGCTCTCCAAGATAGTGTGGACCCCACACCATCATTCAGCAAAAAGGTGAGGTCACCTATCTGGTGGACCTTGGCACTCCCAGGAGCCCCCACAGGGTGCTCTATGTGAACAGGCTCAAACCTTTTGTAGACAGGGCTTTTTTCTTTCCTTTTTTTTTCTTTTTTTGAATTAGAAAAAAATCATAGACTCGACTCTCTCCAGTTGTTTACTTCTCAAATAAAAGTCTAAGCGGGAGGCTGTTTTATATCTAGCTGAAAAGCAGGTAAACTGAGCAAGGCCTGGGTGGTCGAGGCACCATGGATCAACTAAGGTGAAGTCTTCTTTGATAGTACTTAACAGTCTAGCTGTGTTAGAAATGGGATCTCTAGTTGGCAAGGGCTTGCACCTTTGTCCAAGTAGGGACCCTTCTTCCTAGTCAGGGTAAGGGTGTTACACTCGTGAAGTAACCCCTGCTCACCCTCGTGGTAGCTTGGCACGAGCAGTCAGGCTTAATTCAGAGGCAGTGTGTAAAGCATTTGCACATAACCAACAGTAATACAGTGTAAGCACGACACCAGTTTAGAAAAATAACCAATATTTTATATACTCAAGACAAGACCAATTACGACAAAAATCCACAATACTATACTTTACGAATGAATGCTTGATACGGTAACTTCTTCTTTGCAGGAATAGCACAAAAGCAAAGTTCGTACGACCACAGAGTCTAACAGTTCCAGCCGACCGCGTCGATACGGGCCAGCAGAGTCATGAACAGACTCGGTTACAGTACCTTTCTCGTTGTGGCTGGTACGGAGTGTACGAGCCGGTCGGCGTTCGTCGCGGTTGCGGTGCAAGACGGAGCGATGCAAGGTGCGGTGTCCCTCGATGCGGTGCAGGCAGCGGCTCGATGAGCGTCGTGCAGACGGAGTCGGTGAGTCCAAGGCGTGCGATGCAGGGTGAGACGATGCTCGATGCGGTGCTGACAGGTTGCGATGCAGGCGACCTAGCCGGAGTGCGGGAACTGGCGTCGGACAGCGGTGCGAGTCGGAGCGGTGCGTCGCAGACGTGCGAGCGGTGCCCCAAATGCGGTGCGGTCACGACTCTTGAGCCAGTTGCAGCGACCGCGTCGGTCGGGTCCGGTTGGTTCAGTGAAGCGATGCGATGCGAACTGCGGTGCCCACAGGTCACGGTGCAAGCAGCGGCTCGATGTTGGCGGCGTCGGACGTCGCCCACGGTGAGACCAGGGTTGCGATGCGAAGCGGGGCGATGCGGTCTGCGGTGCAAACAGGTCACCGGCCAGGGATGGATTCGGTTGACGGAGTCGGTTGCGGTTCCCTTCCTCTGTGGCAACTGAAACAGCGTTCCAGAAGCGGTACCCAGAGGCTTGTGAAGTCTTTGTAGTCCCTGAGACTTCTTAACAGGAGGCCAGCTCGGTTTCAGGCCCTTGGAGATACTCAGCAGAAGTTTGTAGGAAGTTCAGTCCAGTCCTTTCACTGCCCAATGCAGAAGCAGCAGCTGCAGGCCAACCCAACAAAGCAACAACACAGCAAAGGGGCAGTACTCCTCCTGGCAGCTCTTCCAGCTCTTCGTCTTGGCAGGTTCCTTGATTCCAGCGAGATCTAAATTCATGGGGTCAGGGCCCCAATATTTATATCCCAAATTCCTTTGTTCTCTGAAGGCAGAGAGGCCTTTGCCTAGTCCAAACCAGTTCTGGAGCACTTTGTTGACAAGTCTCCGTCCCTTCTTTCAGTGAGCAGGCCAGGGACATCAGACGCACCACAGGAGGTGGAGCCAGCATTGTGGAGGGAAGGCACTGTCCTATTCAGGGCCCAGGTGCGACCCCTCCCACCCATCTACATGTAGATCTTGCTATTCAGCCCTGTGCTGACTCACCCTGTCTCCTGGCATCCCCCAGCCCCTGTCACTCACACTCCAGACAAGGAATACACAACCTCGCAGAGGCAGGCTTGGATGGTTAGACAAGAAAATACCCACTTTCTAAAAGTGGTATTTTCAAACACAGAATGTTAAAACCAACTTCACTAAAAGATGCATTTTATCATTCTGAGTCCAGGCGTACTAAACTCGAATTTCTACCATGTTCCCGGGGTCAGTTAGGATTATAAGCTGTAATAATCAAAACTGCCCGTTCTGGCCTAGGGGGAACAGGTAGCCTTGCAATAGTGAAAAACGACTAGGCTGTAATTCACTATCAGGACATGCCGCACACACCCGGGCATGTCCTACCTTTCGCATACACCGCACCCTGCCCACAGGGGTACCTTGGGCCTACCTTAGGGGTGACTAACATGTAGCAAAGGGAAGGTTTAGGGACTTGCAAGTGTGTGCACTTGCCAAGTCGACATGGCAGCCCCAGGCTGCGCACAGGCTCTGCGGTGGCAGGCCCGAGTTACACTTTACGGGCTGTTTGCGTGGGTGGCACAATCCAGTGCTGCAGCCCACCAACAGCATTTGGTCTATAGGCCCTGGCACTCGCAGTGCACTTTACAAGGGACTAACACATAAACCAAATAGGCCAATCATGGAAACACCAATCCATAACGCATTTTATACAGGAGCACTTGCACTTTCCCACTGGACCGCAGTGAGGAAAGTGCGCAGAATCATTACACCAGCAAAAACAGAGTCAAAACCGGGAGGTCAGAAAGCAAAAAGTCAGGGGAAACACGCCAAAAGATGCCAAGTCTAACACATGTCCCCTCCAGCTGAAAGTAGGGAGAACTACCCAACCCCATTGGAGTTCTCTTCACTAAGGCGGAAGAACCTGGACAGACCATCTGCGTTGGCGTGTTCTGTACCAGGACGGTGTTCCACCGTAAAGTCCATTCCCTGTAGGGAGATGGACCACCTCAGCAGTTTTGGATTCTCGCCCCTCATTTGCATCAACCATCTGAGGGGCCTGTGGTCTGTCTGAACCCGGAAGTGAGTCCCAAACAGGTATGGTCTCAACTTCTTCAGCGCCCAGACCACAGCAAAAGCTTCCCTTTCTATGGCACTCCACCTCTGTTCCCTGGGAAGTAGTCTCCTGCTAAGGAAGACTACAGGCTGATCCAGGCCCTCTTCGTTCAGTTGGGAGAGCACCGCTCCCACACCATGCTCTGAAGCGTCAGTCTGCACGACGAATTCCTTGGAGAAGTCAGGTGCCTTGAGCACGGGCGCCGTGCACATGGCTGCCTTCAGGGCATCAAAAGCTTTCTGGCAGGACTCAGTCCAGATCACTTTCCTGGGCTGCCTCTTAGAGGTCAGCTCTGTTAAGGGGGCAACGATGGTGCCATAGCCCTTAACAAATCTCCTATAGTAGCCGGTGAGACCTAAGAAGGCTCTCACCTCTGTCTGGGTCTTGGGGGCTCCCAAGCCAGAATGGTGTCAATCTTGGGTTGTAGGGGCGCCACCTGGCCGCTTCCTACCTGGTGTCCCAAGTACACCACAGAACCCTGCCCGATCTGGCACTTACTGGCCTTGATCGTGAGGCCTGCACCTTGCAGAGCCCTCAACACTTTCTCAAGGTGCTGTAAATGTTCTTCCCAGCTGGAACTGAACACAGCAATGTCATCCGGTAGGCGGCACTGAAATCCTCCAGCCCAGCCAACACCTGATTGACCAACCTCTGAAAGGTGGCAGGGGCATTCTTCAACCCGAAGGGCATCACCCGGAATTGGTAATGACCTTCTGGGGTTGAGAATGCTGATCTCTCCTTGGCCCCATCGGTTAAGGCAATCTGCCAGTACCCAGACGTCAAATCAAACGTGCTGAGGAACCGGGCAGCTCCCAACCGATCAATGAGCTCATCAGCTCTGGGGATGGGGTGCGCGTCAGTCCTGGTGACGGCATTGAGCCCACGGTAGTCCACACAAAACCGGAGTTCTGGAGTGGCACCGGGCGCCGCAGCCTTTGGGACCAAGACCACTGGGCTGGCCCAAGGACTGTGGGAGGGCTCAATCACCCCTAACGCCAACATCTTAGAGACCTCCTCCTTGATGCTGGCTCTGACCCGGTCAGTCAACCTGTAAATCTTGTGCTTCACAGGAGGGCTGTCACCAGTGTCCACGTCATGGGTACACCAGTGAGTAACACCGGGGGTCAGAGAGAACAGTGGGGCGAACTGTCCCAACAACTGGCGACAGTCCCCCTGCTGCTCCTGAGTCAGAGTAGGGGAGAGGATCACACCCTCTACTGACCCATCATGCTCCTTGGTAGACAGGAGGTCAGGGAGAGGCTCACTCTCCTCTTCCACCCCATCATCTGTCGCCAAGAGCATACTCACTTCGGACCTCTCGAAGTGGGGCTTGAGGCGGTTCACGTGAAGGACCCTCAAAGGGTTCCTTGGAGCCTGCAAATCCACCAGGTAGGTGACGTCACTTTTGCGCTCCTTTACCTCATATGGCCCAGTCCACTTGTCCTGCAAGGCACAAGGTGCCACTGGGGCCATGACCCACACTTTCTGCCCAGGTTGAAATTCGACCAGAGTGGCATTCTGGTCATACCATCTCTTCATTTCTTCCTGGCTTGCTTCTAGGTTCGCCTGAGCGAGTTTCCTGAAGCGGGCAGTTTGGTTTCTAAAGGCCAGCATGTAGCTAAATACATCCTGGGGAGTTTTCCTGGGAGCTGCCTCCCAGCCTTCCTTGACCAAACTCAGAGGTCCTCTGACAGGGTGGCCATACAGGAGCTCAAAGGGGCTGTACCCAAGAGACTTCTGAGGCACCTCCCTGTATGCAAAGAGTAGGCATGGCAAGAGGACGTCCCACTTATGCCTCATGGGTTCTGTTAGACCCTTGATCATGCCTTTCAAGGTCTGGTTGAATCTCTCCACCAGACCGCTTCCTTGTGGGTGGTAAGGAGTGGTGAACTTGTAGGTTACACCACACTCCTTCCACAGGGATGTCATATACTTCGATATGAAATTGGTCCCCCTATCAGAAACCACCTCTCTGGGGAATCCCACACGGGAAAAGATCCCCATTAACGCCCGGCCCACCACTGGCGCCGTCGTTGTCCTGAGAGGGATTGCCTCCGGGTACCGGGTGGCATGGTCCACCAAGACCAGGATGTAACTGTTGCCCATGGCTGTCTTGGGATCCATTGGCCCCACAATATCCATCCCTACCCTTTCAAAGGGTGTTCCAACAACAGGAAAAGGTTGGAGAGGAGCTTTGACCTTCCTCCCACTCTTACCACTTGCCTGGCAAGTTTGGCAAGACCTACAGTGTGCATCTGACTGCCTTCGCATTTGGGGCCAAAAGAAGTGGGTGACAAGCCTGTCAAAGGTCTTGTCCTGCCCCAAATGTCCTGCCAAAGGCACGTCATGAGCCAGACCCAGTAGGAAGGTCCTGAAGCGCTGGGGTACCACCAGCACACGGGCTGACCCAGGCTCAGCAACCTTAGGCTCACTGTATAGGAGACCACTCTCCCAGTAGATCAGATGTGACCCGGACTGATTACCAGCTGCCTGGTCTGCAGCCTGCCGCCGCAGACCCTCCAGAGTAGGGCACTCGTTCTGCTCCCTGCAGAACTCCTCCCTGGTGGGACCTCCTTCTTGCTGCCAATGGGTCAGCTCAGAGATGTCTCCCAGTTCGGCTACCTGCTCCCCTGTAGGCACCGGGCGTCCCCCTCGAGGTCCGCCTCCTCCCGGTCCGTGGGAACTTCGGGGGCCGGTTTCCCGCGCCCCCTGCCCTTTCTCTTGGCAGGGACTTGGGCCACTGTTTCAGGCTCCAAGTCCTCTTGATCACCCTTTCTGGCTGCCATTGACCGAGTAGACACGCATGCCCACTCTGGCAACCCAAGCATCTCCAAGTGAGACCTGAGCTCAACCTCCTTCCATGAGGACTGCTCCAGGTCGTTTCCTAGCAGACAATCTACAGGCATGGTAGGGCTCACAACCACCCTCAAGGGACCTGAGACCCCCCCATTCAAAGGGAACCTGCGCCACCATACATTGGCGCTCAGAGTTGTCGACAGCAACTACTTGGTGGAATGCTCCTGGGACTACTTGCTTCTCAGACACCAGGTGACACCGGACTGAGGTCACACTGGCTCCAGTATCTCTGAGAGCCTCTACCCTGTTCCCATTAATGGTCACCCAGGTGCTATATTTCTTTGTGTTAGGGGGCACCTGGTTTCCTGGGACCATCTCACTGTCCCCTAGTGAGACAAGGGTCATTCCTGTGGGATCCCCACCCTCCTGTGGGCACCCCTCCTCCCCAAGCGCTACACTAGCCAACACTTTGGACTGTCCACCGGTGGGTGGCTGTGTCCCCTTCGGGCACTTGGGATCCCCCTTAAAGTGACCTACCTGGTCACATGCATAACACTTGCGGGGGCCGGTCTCAACAGGCTTCCCTGTAGAGACCCCTTTTTTCTTATCACCGGGGGGCTGGGAACTTTTACCCTGGGTACTAGTTTGGGGCCCTTTAGAGAACTCCTGTGCTTTACCCTTGTCCCCCCACTTTTCTGCTGGGGACCCTGCCCACCTTTGGCTGAGTCTCCCCCAAACGCTTTCTTGTGGACCCTGGTACTCACCCAGCGGTCCGCTTCCATAGCAAGCTTCCTGGGGTCAGTTAGCTTACTATCAACTAGGTGCTGGCGCAGATCTGCAAAACATAGACTAGACAAGTGCTCCCATGCAATCAAGTTGTAGAGCCCCTGAAAATCTGTTACACTACTGCCCTTCACCCAACCATCCAGAGACCTGCAGAACACATCCACACATTCCAACCAAGTGTTGGCATCAGACTTCTTACTGGACCTGAACTGATCCCTGTACTTTTCAGGAGTAAGACCATACTTCGTGAGAAGGGCATCCTTCATGTCAGCATAGGTGAGGTGATACCCCTTACCCAAAGCTATCAGAGCATCCCTTGCTTCTTCAGGGAAAAGTGGCCACAATCCTGCTCCCCAATTCTCCTCAGAGACCCCATTCATGTGTATGGCTGCCTCATAACCCTGAAACCACCTTTGTATGTCATCCCCCTTCTTGAACTCCTTGCCTACGTTCTTGGGAATGTGCACAATCCTGTCTGCCTTTCTGGACGAATTGCTGCCACCATCTGAGCCTGACTTACTCCTAAGTTCTAGCTCCTTCAGTTCTCTCTCATGCTCTAAGAGCATCTTCCTCTCCTCTATGGCCAATCTCTTCTCCTCCCGCTCACTCTCCAGCCTGAGCTTCTGCAGCTCAAACTGCCTTGCCTCCCGCCTGTCCTCCAGCTCCTCTGGGGACAGACTGCTGCTGCCGGACCTGGCGGGTTCCCCCTACCCAAAAGCACATCCACCCTGGAAATAGGCTCCTCCACCTCCTCACTGAGATCACCAGGCTGCCCATTGGCATGTCTGGCTGCTACCCAGGCCCTCAGCGCCTTCTGTAGCTCCTCCTTCCTTGTGAGGCCTTTAATTTGGACTTTCAGGTTTTTACAAATCGCTCGTAACTCCTTTACGGCGTAGGATTCCAACCTGTCCTCCTCAAAGATAACTTCCAGAGATGCAACGGATGATGCAATTGATTCAGGCCTGACAAAAGTAGTGAGTTGAAAACTGGCAAGATCAAAAATAGGCCAAAAGAAAAAGAACCAGTATGTGGTACGTAATGGTCTGCGATATGGTAGTAGTGCACACCAATCACTGTAAGTCAAGTGCAAACACAAGTCCTATCCTCACCGCTGACAACCAATGTTAGAAATGGGATCTCTAGTTGGCAAGGGCTTGCACCTTTGTCCAAGTAGGGACCCTTCTTCCTAGTCAGGGTAAGGGTGTTACACTCGTGAAGTAACCCCTGCTCACCCTCGTGGTAGCTTGGCACGAGCAGTCAGGCTTAATTCAGAGGCAGTGTGTAAAGCATTTGCACATAACCAACAGTAATACAGTGTAAGCACTACAAACGGACACCACACCAGTTTAGAAAAATAACCAATATTTTATATACTCAAGACAAGACCAATTACGACAAAAATCCACAATACTATACTTTACGAATGAATGCTTGATATGGTAACTTCTTCTTTGCAGGAATAGCACAAAAGCAAAGTTCGTACGAGTCGGTAGCTCCGTCCGAGCCTACCGCGATGCTGAAAACCACAGAGTCTAACAGTTCCAGCCGACCGCGTCGATATGGGCCAGCAGAGTCATGAACAGACTCGGTTACAGTACCTTTCTCGTTGTGGCTGGTACGGAGTGTACGAGCCGGTCGGCGTTCGTCGCGGTTGCGGTGCAAGACGGAGCGATGCAAGGTGCGGTGTCCCTCGATGCGGTGCAGGCAGCGGCTCGATGAGCGTCGTGCAGACGGAGTCGGTGAGTCCAAGGCGTGCGATGCAGGGTGAGACGATGCTCGATGCGGTGCTGACAGGTTGCGATGCAGGCGACCTAGCCGGAGTGCGGGAACTGGCGTCGGACAGCGGTGCGAGTCGGAGCGGTGCGTCGCAGACGTGCGAGCGGTGCCCCAAATGCGGTGCGGTCACGACTCTTGAGCCAGTTGCAGCGACCGCGTCGGTCGGGTCCGGTTGGTTCAGTGAAGCGATGCGATGCGAACTGCGGTGCCCACAGGTCACGGTGCAAGCAGCGGCTCGATGTTGGCGGCGTCGGACGTCGCCCACGGTGAGACCAGGGTTGCGATGCGAAGCGGGGCGATGCGGTCTGCGGTGCAAACAGGTCACCGGCCAGGGATGGATTCGGTTGACGGAGTCGGTTGCGGTTCCCTTCCTCTGTGGCAACTGAAACAGCGTTCCAGAAGCGGTACCCAGAGGCTTGTGAAGTCTTTGTAGTCCCTGAGACTTCTTAACAGGAGGCCAGCTCGGTTTCAGGCCCTTGGAGATACTCAGCAGAAGTTTGTAGGAAGTTCAGTCCAGTCCTTTCACTGCCCAAGGCAGAAGCAGCAGCTGCAGGCCAACCCAACAAAGCAACAACACAGCAAAGGGGCAGTACTCCTCCTGGCAGCTCTTCCAGCTCTTCGTCTTGGCAGGTTCCTTGATTCCAGCGAGATCTAAATTCATGGGGTCAGGGCCCCAATATTTATATCCCAAATTCCTTTGTTCTCTGAAGGCAGAGAGGCCTTTGCCTAGTCCAAACCAGTTCTGGAGCACTTTGTTGACAAGTCTCCGTCCCTTCTTTCAGTGAGCAGGCCAGGGACATCAGACGCACCACAGGAGGTGGAGCCAGCATTGTGGAGGGAAGGCACTGTCCTATTCAGGGCCCAGGTGCGACCCCTCCCACCCATCTACATGTAGATCTTGCTATTCAGCCCTGTGCTGACTCACCCTGTCTCCTGGCATCCCCCAGCCCCTGTCACTCACACTCCAGACAAGGAATACACAACCTCGCAGAGGCAGGCTTGGATGGTTAGACAAGAAAATACCCACTTTCTAAAAGTGGTATTTTCAAACACAGAATGTTAAAACCAACTTCACTAAAAGATGCATTTTATCATTCTGAGTCCAGGCGTACTAAACTCGAATTTCTACCATGTTCCCGGGGTCAGTTAGGATTATAAGCTGTAATAATCAAAACTGCCCGTTCTGGCCTAGGGGGAACAGGTAGCCTTGCAATAGTGAAAAACGACTAGGCTGTAATTCACTATCAGGACATGCCGCACACACCCGGGCATGTCCTACCTTTCGCATACACCGCACCCTGCCCACAGGGGTACCTTGGGCCTACCTTAGGGGTGACTAACATGTAGCAAAGGGAAGGTTTAGGGACTTGCAAGTGTGTGCACTTGCCAAGTCGACATGGCAGCCCCAGGCTGCGCACAGGCTCTGCGGTGGCAGGCCCGAGTTACACTTTACGGGCTGTTTGCGTGGGTGGCACAATCCAGTGCTGCAGCCCACCAACAGCATTTGGTCTATAGGCCCTGGCACTCGCAGTGCACTTTACAAGGGACTAACACATAAACCAAATAGGCCAATCATGGAAACACCAATCCATAACGCATTTTATACAGGAGCACTTGCACTTTCCCACTGGACCGCAGTGAGGAAAGTGCGCAGAATCATTACACCAGCAAAAACAGAGTCAAAACCGGGAGGTCAGAAAGCAAAAAGTCAGGGGAAACACGCCAAAAGATGCCAAGTCTAACACATGTCCCCTCCAGCTGAAAGTAGGGAGAACTACCCAACCCCATTGGAGTTCTCTTCACTAAGGCGGAAGAACCTGGACAGACCATCTGCGTTGGCGTGTTCTGTACCAGGACGGTGTTCCACCGTAAAGTCCATTCCCTGTAGGGAGATGGACCACCTCAGCAGTTTTGGATTCTCGCCCCTCATTTGCATCAACCATCTGAGGGGCCTGTGGTCTGTCTGAACCCGGAAGTGAGTCCCAAACAGGTATGGTCTCAACTTCTTCAGCGCCCAGACCACAGCAAAAGCTTCCCTTTCTATGGCACTCCACCTCTGTTCCCTGGGAAGTAGTCTCCTGCTAAGGAAGACTACAGGCTGATCCAGGCCCTCTTCGTTCAGTTGGGAGAGCACCGCTCCCACACCATGCTCTGAAGCGTCAGTCTGCACGACGAATTCCTTGGAGAAGTCAGGTGCCTTGAGCACGGGCGCCGTGCACATGGCTGCCTTCAGGGCATCAAAAGCTTTCTGGCAGGACTCAGTCCAGATCACTTTCCTGGGCTGCCTCTTAGAGGTCAGCTCTGTTAAGGGGGCAACGATGGTGCCATAGCCCTTAACAAATCTCCTATAGTAGCCGGTGAGACCTAAGAAGGCTCTCACCTCTGTCTGGGTCTTGGGGGCTCCCAAGCCAGAATGGTGTCAATCTTGGGTTGTAGGGGCGCCACCTGGCCGCTTCCTACCTGGTGTCCCAAGTACACCACAGAACCCTGCCCGATCTGGCACTTACTGGCCTTGATCGTGAGGCCTGCACCTTGCAGATCCCTCAACACTTTCTCAAGGTGCTGTAAATGTTCTTCCCAGCTGGAACTGAACACAGCAATGTCATCCGGTAGGCGGCACTGAAATCCTCCAGCCCAGCCAACACCTGATTGACCAACCTCTGAAAGGTGGCAGGGGCATTCTTCAACCCGAAGGGCATCACCCGGAATTGGTAATGACCTTCTGGGGTTGAGAATGCTGATCTCTCCTTGGCCCCATCGGTTAAGGCAATCTGCCAGTACCCAGACGTCAAATCAAACGTGCTGAGGAACCGGGCAGCTCCCAACCGATCAATGAGCTCATCAGCTCTGGGGATGGGGTGCGCGTCAGTCCTGGTGACGGCATTGAGCCCACGGTAGTCCACACAAAACCGGAGTTCTGGAGTGGCACCGGGCGCCGCAGCCTTTGGGACCAAGACCACTGGGCTGGCCCAAGGACTGTGGGAGGGCTCAATCACCCCTAACGCCAACATCTTAGAGACCTCCTCCTTGATGCTGGCTCTGACCCGGTCAGTCAACCTGTAAATCTTGTGCTTCACAGGAGGGCTGTCACCAGTGTCCACGTCATGGGTACACCAGTGAGTAACACCGGGGGTCAGAGAGAACAGTGGGGTGAACTGTCCCAACAACTGGCGACAGTCCCCCTGCTGCTCCTGAGTCAGAGTAGGGGAGAGGATCACACCCTCTACTGACCCATCATGCTCCTTGGTAGACAGGAGGTCAGGGAGAGGCTCACTCTCCTCTTCCACCCCATCATCTGTCGCCAAGAGCATACTCACTTCGGACCTCTCGAAGTGGGGCTTGAGGCGGTTCACGTGAAGGACCCTCAAAGGGTTCCTTGGAGCCTGCAAATCCACCAGGTAGGTGACGTCACTTTTGCGCTCCTTTACCTCATATGGCCCAGTCCACTTGTCCTGCAAGGCACAAGGTGCCACTGGGGCCATGACCCACACTTTCTGCCCAGGTTGAAATTCGACCAGAGTGGCATTCTGGTCATACCATCTCTTCATTTCTTCCTGGCTTGCTTCTAGGTTCGCCTGAGCGAGTTTCCTGAAGCGGGCAGTTTGGTTTCTAAAGGCCAGCATGTAGCTAAATACATCCTGGGGAGTTTTCCTGGGAGCTGCCTCCCAGCCTTCCTTGACCAAACTCAGAGGTCCTCTGACAGGGTGGCCATACAGGAGCTCAAAGGGGCTGTACCCAAGAGACTTCTGAGGCACCTCCCTGTATGCAAAGAGTAGGCATGGCAAGAGGACGTCCCACTTATGCCTCATGGGTTCTGTTAGACCCTTGATCATGCCTTTCAAGGTCTGGTTGAATCTCTCCACCAGACCGCTTCCTTGTGGGTGGTAAGGAGTGGTGAACTTGTAGGTTACACCACACTCCTTCCACAGGGATGTCATATACTTCGATATGAAATTGGTCCCCCTATCAGAAACCACCTCTCTGGGGAATCCCACACGGGAAAAGATCCCCATTAACGCCCGGCCCACCACTGGCGCCGTCGTTGTCCTGAGAGGGATTGCCTCCGGGTACCGGGTGGCATGGTCCACCAAGACCAGGATGTACCTGTTGCCCATGGCTGTCTTGGGATCCAGTGGCCCCACAATATCCATCCCTACCCTTTCAAAGGGTGTTCCAACAACAGGAAAAGGTTGGAGAGGAGCTTTGACCTTCCTCCCACTCTTACCACTTGCCTGGCAAGTTTGGCAAGACCTACAGTGTGCATCTGACTGCCTTCGCATTTGGGGCCAAAAGAAGTGGGTGACAAGCCTGTCAAAGGTCTTGTCCTGCCCCAAATGTCCTGCCAAAGGCACGTCATGAGCCAGACCCAGTAGGAAGGTCCTGAAGCGCTGGGGTACCACCAGCACACGGGCTGACCCAGGCTCAGCAACCTTAGGCTCACTGTATAGGAGACCACTCTCCCAGTAGTTCAGATGTGACCCGGACTGATTACCAGCTGCCTGGTCTGCAGCCTGCCGCCGCAGACCCTCCAGAGTAGGGCACTCGCTCTGCTCCCTGCAGAACTCCTCCCTGGTGGGACCTCCTTCTTGCTGCCAATGGGTCAGCTCAGAGATGTCTCCCAGTTCGGCTACCTGCTCCCCTGTAGGCACCGGGCGTCCCCCTCGAGGTCCGCCTCCTCCCGGTCCGTGGGAACTTCGGGGGCCGGTTTCCCGCGCCCCTGCCCTTTCTCTTGGCAGGGACTTGGGCCACTGTTTCAGGCTCCAAGTCCTCTTGATCACCCTTTCTGGCTGCCATTGACCGAGTAGACACGCATGCCCACTCTGGCAACCCAAGCATCTCCAAGTGAGACCTGAGCTCAACCTCCTTCCATGAGGACTGCTCCAGGTCGTTTCCTAGCAGACAATCTACAGGCATGGTAGGGCTCACAACCACCCTCAAGGGACCTGAGACCCCCCCATTCAAAGGGAACCTGCGCCACCATACATTGGCGCTCAGAGTTGTCGACAGCAACTACTTGGTGGAATGCTCCTGGGACTACTTGCTTCTCAGACACCAGGTGACACCGGACTGAGGTCACACTGGCTCCAGTATCTCTGAGAGCCTCTACCCTGTTCCCATTAATGGTCACCCAGGTGCTATATTTCTTTGTGTTAGGGGGCACCTGGTTTCCTGGGACCATCTCACTGTCCCCTAGTGAGACAAGGGTCATTCCTGTGGGATCCCCACCCTCCTGTGGGCACCCCTCCTCCCCAAGCGCTACACTAGCCAACACTTTGGACTGTCCACCGGTGGGTGGCTGTGTCCCCTTCGGGCACTTGGGATCCCCCTTAAAGTGACCTACCTGGTCACATGCATAACACTTGCGGGGGCCGGTCTCAACAGGCTTCCCTGTAGAGACCCCTTTTTTCTTATCACCGGGGGGCTGGGAACTTTTACCCTGGGTACTAGTTTGGGGCCCTTTAGAGAACTCCTGTGCTTTACCCTTGTCCCCCCCACTTTTCTGCTGGGGACCCTGCCCACCTTTGGCTGAGTCTCCCCCAAACGCTTTCTTGTGGACCCTGGTACTCACCCAGCGGTCCGCTTCCATAGCAAGCTTCCTGCGGTCAGTTAGCTTACTATCAACTAGGTGCTGGCGCAGATCTGCAAAACATAGACTAGACAAGTGCTCCCATGCAATCAAGTTGTAGAGCCCCTGAAAATCTGTTACACTACTGCCCTTCACCCAACCATCCAGAGACCTGCAGAACACATCCACACATTCCAACCAAGTGTTGGCATCAGACTTCTTACTGGACCTGAACTGATCCCTGTACTTTTCAGGAGTAAGACCATACTTCGTGAGAAGGGCATCCTTCATGTCAGCATAGGTGAGGTGATACCCCTTACCCAAAGCTATCAGAGCATCCCTTGCTTCTTCAGGGAAAAGTGGCCACAATCCTGCTCCCCAATTCTCCTCAGAGACCCCATTCATGTGTATGGCTGCCTCATAACCCTGAAACCACCTTTGTATGTCATCCCCCTTCTTGAACTCCTTGCCTACGTTCTTGGGAATGTGCACAATCCTGTCTGCCTTTCTGGACGAATTGCTGCCACCATCTGAGCCTGACTTACTCCTAAGTTCTAGCTCCTTCAGTTCTCTCTCATGCTCTAAGAGCATCTTCCTCTCCTCTATGGCCAATCTCTTCTCCTCCCGCTCACTCTCCAGCCTGAGCTTCTGCAGCTCAAACTGCCTTGCCTCCCGCCTGTCCTCCAGCTCCTCTGGGGACAGACTGCGGCTGCCGGACCTGGCGGGTTCCCCCTACCCAAAAGCACATCCACCCTGGAAATAGGCTCCTCCACCTCCTCACTGAGATCACCAGGCTGCCCATTGGCATGTCTGGCTGCTACCCAGGCCCTCAGCGCCTTCTGTAGCTCCTCCTTCCTTGTGAGGCCTTTAATTTGGACTTTCAGGTTTTTACAAATCACTCGTAACTCCTTTACGGCGTAGGATTCCAACCTGTCCTCCTCAAAGATAACTTCCAGAGATGCAACGGATGATGCAATTGATTCAGGCCTGACAAAAGTAGTGAGTTGAAAACTGGCAAGATCAAAAATAGGCCAAAAGAAAAAGAACCAGTATGTGGTACGTAATGGTCTGCGATATGGTAGTAGTGCACACCAATCACTGTAAGTCAAGTGCAAACACAAGTCCTATCCTCACCGCTGACAACCAATGTTAGAAATGGGATCTCTAGTTGGCAAGGGCTTGCACCTTTGTCCAAGTAGGGACCCTTCTTCCTAGTCAGGGTAAGGGTGTTACACTCGTGAAGTAACCCCTGCTCACCCTCGTGGTAGCTTGGCACGAGCAGTCAGGCTTAATTCAGAGGCAGTGTGTAAAGCATTTGCACATAACCAACAGTAATACAGTGTAAGCACTACAAACGGACACCACACCAGTTTAGAAAAATAACCAATATTTTATATACTCAAGACAAGACCAATTACGACAAAAATCCACAATACTATACTTTACGAATGAATGCTTGATACTGTAACTTCTTCTTTGCAGGAATAGCACAAAAGCAAAGTTCGTACGACCACAGAGTCTAACAGTTCCAGCCGACCGCGTCGATACGGGCCAGCAGAGTCATGAACAGACTCGGTTACAGTACCTTTCTCGTTGTGGCTGGTACGGAGTGTACGAGCCGGTCGGCGTTCGTCGCGGTTGCGGTGCAAGACGGAGCGATGCAAGGTGCGGTGTCCCTCGATGCGGTGCAGGCAGCGGCTCGATGAGCGTCGTGCAGACGGAGTCGGTGAGTCCAAGGCGTGCGATGCAGGGTGAGACGATGCTCGATGCGGTGCTGACAGGTTGCGATGCAGGCGACCTAGCCGGAGTGCGGGAACTGGCGTCGGACAGCGGTGCGAGTCGGAGCGGTGCGTCGCAGACGTGCGAGCGGTGCCCCAAATGCGGTGCGGTCACGACTCTTGAGCCAGTTGCAGCGACCGCGTCGGTCGGGTCCGGTTGGTTCAGTGAAGCGATGCGATGCGAACTGCGGTGCCCACAGGCCACGGTGCAAGCAGCGGCTCGATGTTGGCGGCGTCGGACGTCGCCCACGGTGAGACCAGGGTTGCGATGCGAAGCGGGGCGATGCGGTCTGCGGTGCAAACAGGTCACCGGCCAGGGATGGATTCGGTTGACGGAGTCGGTTGCGGTTCCCTTCCTCTGTGGCAACTGAAACAGCGTTCCAGAAGCGGTACCCAGAGGCTTGTGAAGTCTTTGTAGTCCCTGAGACTTCTTAACAGGAGGCCAGCTCGGTTTCAGGCCCTTGGAGATACTCAGCAGAAGTTTGTAGGAAGTTCAGTCCAGTCCTTTCACTGCCCAAGGCAGAAGCAGCAGCTGCAGGCCAACCCAACAAAGCAACAACACAGCAAAGGGGCAGTACTCCTCCTGGCAGCTCTTCCAGCTCTTCGTCTTGGCAGGTTCCTTGATTCCAGCGAGATCTAAATTCATGGGGTCAGGGCCCCAATATTTATATCCCAAATTCCTTTGTTCTCTGAAGGCAGAGAGGCCTTTGCCTAGTCCAAACCAGTTCTGGAGCACTTTGTTGACAAGTCTCCGTCCCTTCTTTCAGTGAGCAGGCCAGGGACATCAGACGCACCACAGGAGGTGGAGCCAGCATTGTGGAGGGAAGGCACTGTCCTATTCAGGGCCCAGGTGCGACCCCTCCCACCCATCTACATGTAGATCTTGCTATTCAGCCCTGTGCTGACTCACCCTGTCTCCTGGCATCCCCCAGCCCCTGTCACTCACACTCCAGACAAGGAATACACAACCTCGCAGAGGCAGGCTTGGATGGTTAGACAAGAAAATACCCACTTTCTAAAAGTGGTATTTTCAAACACAGAATGTTAAAACCAACTTCACTAAAAGATGCATTTTATCATTCTGAGTCCAGGCGTACTAAACTCGAATTTCTACCATGTTCCCGGGGTCAGTTAGGATTATAAGCTGTAATAATCAAAACTGCCCGTTCTGGCCTAGGGGGAACAGGTAGCCTTGCAATAGTGAAAAACGACTAGGCTGTAATTCACTATCAGGACATGCCGCACACACCCGGGCATGTCCTACCTTTCGCATACACCGCACCCTGCCCACAGGGGTACCTTGGGCCTACCTTAGGGGTGACTAACATGTAGCAAAGGGAAGGTTTAGGGACTTGCAAGTGTGTGCACTTGCCAAGTCGACATGGCAGCCCCAGGCTGCGCACAGGCTCTGCGGTGGCAGGCCCGAGTTACACTTTACGGGCTGTTTGCGTGGGTGGCACAATCCAGTGCTGCAGCCCACCAACAGCATTTGGTCTATAGGCCCTGGCACTCGCAGTGCACTTTACAAGGGACTAACACATAAACCAAATAGGCCAATCATGGAAACACCAATCCATAACGCATTTTATACAGGAGCACTTGCACTTTCCCACTGGACCGCAGTGAGGAAAGTGCGCAGAATCATTACACCAGCAAAAACAGAGTCAAAACCGGGAGGTCAGAAAGCAAAAAGTCAGGGGAAACACGCCAAAAGATGCCAAGTCTAACAAGCTGTCTTTGGTTTTAGTTGTTTTTTTACATAGACTTTGTCCCCTCTGCTTTCAGGTACTCCTCATCAAGAATCCACGTTTGGATTCCTCCAGACACTTTCTCCTCTTCCAGTAGCAGCACTTTCCTGAAGTCCTCCATTGCGTTAGACGGCGGTTTCCGACGACACTTCACACCTATGCACCCAGCTTCCCTGGGATAGGTAACTTGGGTACCATGGTATCCACGGGTGGGGTGGCTCTCCAACCTTCTGTCTTCCACTGGGTTTCTTCAGGGTCCACTGGGAAGGATCCCTAATCTTTAAAATTCTAACTGCGACTTGCACATAGACTTGTATGGAGCACGCGGACGTGTTCACACAATGCACACGCTCTCCGTGGGGTCCCTATCTACTTACCTTGGGTGGTTCTGTGGGTCCACAGCAAATCTACGTCCTCTCGACATCGTCCTGACTCAAGTCATTGTTCTTATACCACTTTCTTAGTATATGGTTTGCCCCCCCCCCCCCCCGGGCCCACTGTGTATTAGTGCTATTTACTGTGATAGCTTTGCTAAAGTATTGCGTGCTTTGTGTCTATCTTCGTGTAGGAGATACTGTAACATACTAGAGAGTGTTCTATAATAAATACATATTTTTATACATACTTTGTGTCTTTCCTGTTCATTTAATCTATACTGTAAGATTGCATTCTGGTAAAACAAGCTGCTTTACACTCCTTCAAGAGTAAGCCTGAAGGCTGCTCTCCACAGCTACCACTTGGATAGTTTTCTAAGGTTATCTTTGACCTCTTAAATCACCATAAGGGTTGTCTGGACTGGTGCAAGGTGCCCACTTACATTAGCAGGCATCATATACCAGGCCAGCTTCTCATGTTGGTGTGCAGCGGTTGGGATTCAAGCCTGCATTGTTTTACCAGATACATCTTTGTATTGATTAACTGAAAAACCACTAGTACTAGGCACATATAAATACAAGCTTAGAATAGTAAGTTCTACTGAACTTGGGGTTGGGTAAGTTAAGGGTCTAGCACACCCTTTCTCCAACCTAAGAGAGTTTAGCTCCCACTAGGTTAGGTAGGCGCAACACCACACCTCACTTAGTATGTCTGCTAAAGGAGATGCCAGTGGCTCTCTGCCCTCTAGATACAGTGAACTTTCATTCCAGGAATTGAAAGCCCTGTGTGCCTCTAGAAAGCTGAAGACAGGGAGAAGTGCCAACACTCAACGCCTGGTAGAGGTGTTACTGTTGGGTGACCTGAGGAAAGCCTCTGGGTCAGATGAACAGAACAGAGTGGGTGGGGCAGGGAATGAAAATAGGGCAGGAGGGGAACCCCTCTTTGACCTAGAATCAAACCCTGACCAGGGGGAGCCTGATGGCTCCCACCTGGACTATTCAGACCTCCCAGAGGAGAACACAGAGGGACAAGAGGATACCCTCTTTGATCCTCCTGGGAAGGTGCAGAGTAGACCAAGGAGGTCTAGATCCTCCTCTGCAGAATCCAACGCTTCTAGACAGTCAGTAGGAACCTCCATTTCTAGTAAAGGAGGGAACTCTTTGGATAGGGAGTACCAAATGCTTGAACTTGAGAAAGCTAGGCTTAGGCTCAGGAAAGAGCAGTTGGCCCTTGACAGAGAGTCCCTAGAAGTCCAGAAGGCAAGGAAGAAATTGGGACTAGAGTCCCATGGTGGCAGCAACAGTGTCCCTAGAAGTAAGGAACATTCCTTTGACAATAGGAACCTGAGCAAGATTGTCCCTTCCTACCATGTTGGGGATGACATCCATAAATGGATAACTGCTTTAGAGAAGGCCTTTAAAGTTCAGAGGGTCCCTCAAAAGCAGTGGGCACCTATCTTATGGCTCTCCTTTGCTGACAAAGGTAGAGATAAGCTCCTCACTGTTAGAGAAGAGGATGCTGACAATTACTCAGTTTTGAAGAGTGCTCTCATTGGTGGGTTTTGCTTAACCACTGAACAGTACAGGATTAAGTTCAGAGACACCCAGAAGACACAGAATCAGGACGGGGTAGACTTTGCGGATAGTGCCATTAAGGCTCTGGAAGGTTGGTTGCTTGGCAGCCAAATGCATGATTTTGATGAATTGTCTAATTTGATTATGAGGGAACAGATCCTTAATAATTGCCAAAATCAGCTATTGCATCAGTACCTCGTCGACTCAAATCTGACTTCTCCCAAAGAATTGGGAAAGAAGGCAGATAAATGGGTCAGAACCAGGGTGAAGCAGAAAAACCAGAACCATGGTGGTGACCAGAAGAAGCAAGATTCTTCAAAAGCTCAGGATAAGGGTGGGGACAAGGGTAAAGACAAAGAGTCTTCATCAGTGCCCCAAAAACCTGCATCTGGGGAAGGGGGAGTCACAATCCAACAAGGGAAAAGGCAAAAGAAACCTTGGTGTTACTTGTGTAAGGTAAAAACCCATTGGACAAAAGATGCTGATTGTCCAAAAGCCAAGGAAACTACTCCTACACCACTGCCCCTAAGGCAACTGCTCCCCTAGCACAAGTACAAGTGGTGTTACAGGAAACAAGGGATTAGTGGGGTTAACCTTGGGATCTGAAGTGGGTTCTGGCTTAGTCAGAACTCCAGCTCAGGCTGTTTTAGTCTGTGATGGTGGCATGGATATTGCCACCTTACTTGTCAGTCCCAGTAACCTGGGCAAGTACATACAATAGCCTTTGATCAATGGAACAGAGGCAATGGCCTACAGGGACACAGGGGCCAGTGTCACCATGGTGACAGAAAAGCTTGTGCCTCCTGGACAGATCATACTTGGTGAGATGTACCAAGTGACCAGTGTAAACAATGTCAGGACTGACCATTCCTTGGCAGTTGTTAATTTCAGCTGGGGAGGGGTAACTGGCCCTAAGAAGGTTGTGGTAAGTTCAGACCTACCAGTAGATTGTTTGTTGGGCAATGATTTGAAAACTTCAGCCTGGGCTGAGGTTAAATTTAGGACTCATGCAGCAATGTTGGGCATCTCTGCAGATGTGTTTGCTGTGACTAGGTCACAAGCCAAACTGACTTTTACTGAACAGGCCCTGGATTCTGGAAAAATGGACCAGGTGCCTTCCAAGAGAAGGAGCAGGAGGGGTAAGGCTGTGTCTTCCCCCAGGCCCAGAGAGAAGATCAGTCTCTTGAGGGAGATGATCTCAGTCACTGTGAAGGAACTGTCCCAGATGAGCTTGAGCCTGATCAGGTTGAGTTCTTGGGGGCAGGGGCCCTTCCAGGGCAGACTTGAGTTTGGAGCAGCAAACCTGCCCTTCTCTTGAACCCCTGAGACAGCAAGCTGCTGCTGAGGCTGATGGAAATGTCAGTGGGTCCCACAGGATCTACTGGGATGAGGGACTCCTTTATTCAGAGGGTAGAGACCCCAAGCGTGGTGCTACCAGGAGGTTGGTTATACCTCTGAAGTTTAGGGGCTTCCTACTCACCCTTACACATGACATTCCCTTGGCAGGACATCTAGGCCAAAGTAAGACTTGGGATAGGCTTGTCCCTCACTTTCACTGGCCTCACATGTCTGAAGACACCAAGGAGATTTGTCGCTCCTGTGCCACTTGCCAAGCCAGTGGTAAGGCAGGTGGCACCACAAAGGCCACTTCCAGTAGTGGGGGTTCCCTTTGAGAGGGTTGGGATTTACATAATTGGTCCCATGAACCCTCCTACAGCCTCTGGGCACAGTTACATACTAGTGGTTGTGGACCATGCCACTAGGTACCCATAAGCCATTCCCCTTAGAACCACTATAGCTCCTGTGGTGGCAAGGGCCCTCTTGGGAATTTTTTCCAGGGTGGGCTTCCCTAAGGAGGTTTTAACTGACAGAGGTACAAACTTTATGTCAAGCTATATTACTGCAATGTGGAAAGATTGTGGTCAGAATTACAAATTCACCACACCCTATCATCCTCAATGCAATGGGTTGGTTGAAAGGTTCAACAAAACCCTCAAGGGCATAATCATGGGCCTCCCAGAAAAGCTTATGCGAGAATGGGATGTTCTTCTGCCCTGCCTTCTCTTTGCCTACAGAGAGGTCCCTCAGAAGGGGGTTGGATACAGCCTTTTTGAACTTCTGTTTGGGCATCCAGTTAGGGGTCCCTAGTGTTTGGTGAAGGAGGGAAGGGAGTTACCTCTCAAACCTCCCAAACAAGACATAGTGGACTATGTACTTGGTCTCCGCTACAGGATGGCTGGGTACATGAAGAAGGCAAGCAAAAACCTGGCGGCCAGTCAAGAATTGCAAAAAGCTTGGCCTGACCAAAAGGCTGTCCTGACTGTTTACCAGCCAGGCAAGCAAGTGTGGTTGTTGGAGCTTGTGGCCCCAGCAGCTCTCTAAGATAGTGTGGACCCCACACCATCATTCAGCAAAAAGGTGAGGTCCCCTATCTGGTGGACCTTGGCACTCCCAGGAGCCCCCACAGGGTGCTCCATGTGAACAGGCTCAAACCTTTTGTAGACAGGGCTTTTTTGTCCCTTTTTTTGTTTCTTTTTTTGAATTAGAAAAAAATCATAGACTCGCCTCTCTCCAGTTGTTTACTTCTCAAAAAAAAGTCTAAGCGGGAGGCTGTTTTATATCTAGCTGAAAAGCAGGTAAACTGAGCAAGGCCTGGGTGGTCGAGGCACCATGGATCAACTAAGGTGAAGTCTTCTTTGATAGTACTTAACAGTCTAGCTGTCTTTGGTTTTAGTTGTTTTTTTACATAGACTCTGTCCCCTCTGCTTTCAGGTACTCCTCATCAAGAATCCACGTTTGGATTCCTCCAGACACTTTCTCCTCTTCCAGTAGCAGCACTTTCCTGAAGTCCTCCATTGGGTTAGACGGCGGTTTCCGACGCCACTTCACACCTATGCACCCGGTTTCCCTGGGATAGGTAACTTGGGTACCATGGTATCCACGGGTGGGGTGGCTCTCCAACCTTCTGTCTTCCACTGGGTTTCTTCAGGGTCCACTGGGAAGGATCCCTAATCTTTAAAATTCCAACCGCGACTTGCACATAGACTTGTATGGAGCACGCGGACGTGTTCACACAATGCACACGCTCTTCGTGGGGACCCTATCTACTTACCTTGGGTGGTTCTGTGGGTCCCCAGCAATTCTACGTCCTCTCAACATCGTCCTGCCTCAAGTCATTGTTCTTATACCACTTTCTTAGTATATGGTTTGCCCCCCCTCCCTGGGCCCACTGTGTATTAGTGCTATTTACTGTGATAGCTTTGCTAAAGTATTGCGTGCTTTGTGTCTATCTTCGTGTAGGAGATACTGTAACATACTAGAGAGTGTTCTATAATAAATACATATTTTTATACATACTTTGTGTAGTTCCTTTTCATTTAATCTATACTGTAAGATTGCATTCTGGTAAAACAAGCTGCTTTACACTCCTTCAAGAGTAAGCCTGAAGGCTGCTCTCCACAGCTACCACTTGGATAGCTTTCTAAGGTTATCTTTGACCTCTTAAATCACCATAAGGGTTGTCTGGACTGGTGCAAGGTGCCCACTTACATTAGTGGACATCATATACCAGGCCAGCTTCTCATGTTGGTGTGCAGCGGTTGGGATTCAAGCCTGCATTGTTTTACCAGATGTTATGTTATGTTATGTTAAGATAACTTGTAGAGCGTACAGCTGCCCCAGCTACGGGGCGTCCCGGCGCTTTAGCAAAAGAGAGGCTCAAACTGCGAGTATCCCAACCTAAGAGGAGAGAGGAAGGGCCATGAAAGACAAGTAGGACAAAAGAGGGGGAAACCTAGTGAGGGAACAGATGGGTCTTTAGTGCTTTACGAAAGGATAAGTAGTTGTCCATACTCCGGATGTGAGACGGAAGATCGTTCCAGAGTTTGGCTGCCAGAACGCGGAACGAGCGACCACCAGCACGGGCCCTCTTAACCCGTGGTATAGAAACAAAATGTTTGCCAGTAGAGCGCAAATTACGCGAGGGAGTGTAGATCGAGAGCAGGCCGGATAAATCCGGATACATCTTTGTATTGATTAACTGAAAAACCACTAGAACTAGGCACATATAAATACAAGCTTAGAATAGTAAGTTCTACTGAACTTGGGGTTGGGTAAGTTAAGGGTCTAGCACACCCTTTCTCCAACGTAAGAGAGTTTAGCTCCCACTAGGTTAGGTAGGCGCAACACCACACCTCACTTAGTATGTCTGCTAAAGGAGATGCCAGTGGCTCTCTGTCCTCTAGATACAGTGAACTTTCATTCCAGGAATTGAAAGCCCTGTGTGCCTCTAGAAAGCTGAAGACAGGGAGAAGTGCCAACACTCAACGCCTGGTAGAGGTGTTACTGTTGGGTGACCTGAGGAAAGCCTCTGGGTCAGATAAACAGAACAGAGTGGGTGGGGCAGGGAATGAAAATAGGGCAGGAGGGGAACCCCTCTTTGACCTAGAATCAAACCCTGACCAGGGGGAGCCTGATGGCTCCCACCTGGACTATTCAGACCTCCCAGAGGAGAACACAGAGGGACAAGAGGATACCCTCTTTGATCCTCCTGGGAAGGTGCAGAGTAGACCAAGGAGGTCTAGATCCTCCTCTGCAGAATCCAACGCTTCTAGACAGTCAGTAGGAACCTCCATTTCTAGTAAAGGAGGGAACTCTTTGGATAGGGAGTACCAAATGCTTGAACTTCAGAAAGCTAGGCTTAGGCTCAGGAAAGAGCAGTTGGCCCTTGACAGAGAGTCCCTAGAAGTCCAGAAGGCAAGGAAGAAATTGGGACTAGAGTCCCATGGTGGTAGCAACAGTGTCCCTAGAAGTAAGGAACATTCCTTTGACAATAGGAACCTGAGCAAGATTGTCCCTCCCTACCATGATGGGGATGACATCCATAAATGGATAACTGCTTTAGAGAGGGCCTGTAAAGTTCAGAGGGTCCCTCAAGAGCAGTGGGCAGCTATGTTGTGGCTCTCCATTGCTGACAAAGGTAGAGATAAGCTCCTCACTGTTAGAGAAGAGGATGCTGACAATTACTCAGTTTTGAAGAGTGCTCTCATTGGTGGGTTTGGCTTAACCACTGAACAGTACAGGATTAAGTTCAGAGACACCCAGAAGACAGAATTAGGACTGGGTAGACTTTGCGGATAGTGCCATTAAGGCTCTGGAAAGTTGGTTGCTTGGCAGCAAAGTGCATGATTTTGATGAATTGTATAATTTGATTATGAGGGAACAGATCCTTAATAATTGCCAAAATCAGCTATTGCATCAGTACCTCGTGGACTCAAATCTGACTTCTCCCAAAGAATTGGGAAAGAAGGCAGATAAATGGGTCAGAACCAGAGTGAAGCAGAAAAACCAGAACCATGGTGGTGACCAGAAGAAGCAAGATTCTTCAAAAGCTCAGGATAAGGGTGGGGACAAGGGTAACGACAAAGAGTCTTCATCAGGGCCCCAAAAACCTGAATCTGGGGGGGGGAGTCACAATCCAACAAGGGAAAAGGCAAAAAGAAACCTTGGTGTTACTTGTGTAAGGTAAAAACCCATTGGACAAAAGATGCTGATTGTCCAAAAGCCAAGGAAACTACTCCTACCACCACTGCCCCTAAGGCAACTGCTCCCCCTAGCACAAGTACAAGTGGTGTTACTGGGAACAAGGGATTAGTGGGGTTAACCTTGGGATCTGAAGTGGGTTCTGGCTTAGTCAGAACTCCAGCTCAGGCTGTTTTAGTCTGTGATGGTGGCATGGATATTGCCACCTTACTTGTCAGTCCCAGTAACCTGGGCAAGTACATACAATAGCCTTTGATCAATGGAACAGAGGCAATGGCCTACAGGGACACAGGGGCCAGTGTCACCATGGTGACAGAAAAACTTGTGCCTCCTGGACAGATCATACTTGGTGAGATGTACCAAGTGACCAATGCAAACAATGTCCGGACTGACCATCCCTTGGCAGTTGTTAATTTCAGCTGGGAGGGGTAACTGGCCCTAAGAAGGTTGTGGTAAGTTCAGACCTACCAGTAGATTGTTTGTTGGGCAATGATTTGAAAACTTCAGCCTGGGCTGAGGTTGAATTTAGGACTCATGCAGCAATGTTGGGCATCTCTGCAGATGTGTTTGCTGTGACTAGGTCACAAGCCAAACTGACTTTTACTGAACAGGCCCTGGATTCTGGAAAAATGGACCAGGTGCCTTCCAAGAGAAGGAGCAGGAGGGGTAAGGCTGTGTCCTCCCCCCAGGCCCAGAGAGAAGATCAGTCTCTTGAGGGAGATGATCTCAGTCACTGTGAAGGAACTGTCCCAGATGAGCTTGAGCCTGATCAGGTTGAGTTCTTGGGGGCAGGGGGCCCTTCCAGGGCAGACTTGAGTTTGGAGCAGCAAACCTGCCCTTCTCTTGAACCCCTGAGACAGCAAGCTGCTGCTGAGGCTGATAGAAATGTCAGTGGGTCCCACAGGATCTACTGGGATGAGGGACTCCTTTATTCAGAGGGTAGAGACCCCAAGCCTGGTGCTACCAGGAGGTTGGTTATACCTCTGAAGTTTAAGGGCTTCCTACTCACCCTTACACATGACATTCCCTTGGCAGGACACCTAGGCCAAAGTAAGACTTGGGATAGGCTTGTCCCTCACTTTCACTGGCCTCACATGTCTGAAGACACCAAGGAGTTTTGTCGCTCCTGTGCCACTTGCCAAGCCAGTGGTAAGGCAGGTGGCACCACAAAGGCCACTTCAGTGGTGGGGGTTCCCTTTGAGAGGGTTGGGATTGACATAATTGGTCCCATGAACCCTCCTACAGCCTCTGGGCACAGTTACATACTAGTGGTTGTGGACCATGCCACTAGGTACCCATAAGCCATTCCCCTTAGAACCACTATAGCTCCTGTGGTGGCAGGGGCCCTCTTGGGAATTTTTTCCAGGGTGGGCTTCCCTAAGGTGGTTTTAACTGACAGAGACACAAACTTTATGTCAAGCTATATTACTGCAATGTGGAAAGATTGTGGTTTGAATTACAAATTCACCACACCCTATCATCCTCAATGCAATGGGTTGGTTGAAAGGTTCAACAAAACCCTCAAGGGCATAATCATGGGCCTCCCAGAAAAGCTTATGCGAGAATGGGATGTTCTTCTGCCCTGCCTTCTCTTTGCCTACAGAGAGGTCCCTCAGAAGGGGGTTGGATACAGCCCTTTTGAACTTCTGTTTGGGCATCCAGTTAGGGGTCCCTAGTATTTGGTGAAGGAGGGAAGGGAGTTACCTCTCAAACCTCCCAAACAAGACATAGTGGACTATGTACTTGGTCTCCGCTCCAGGATGGCTGAGTACATGAAGAAGGCAAGCAAAAACCTGGAGTCAAGAATTGCAAAAAGCTTGGCCTGACCAAAAGGCTGTCCTGACTGTTTACCAGCCAGGCAAGCAAGTGTGGGTGTTGGAGCCTGTGGCCCCAGCAGCTCTCCAAGATAGTGTGGACCCCACACCATCATTCAGCAAAAAGGTGAGGTCACCTATCTGGTGGACCTTGGCACTCCCAGGAACCCCACAGGGTGCTCCATGTGAACAGGCTCAAACCTTTTGTAGACAGGGCTTTTTTTTTTTCTTCTTTTTTTTTCTTTTTTTGAATTAGAAAAAAATCATAGACTCGCCTCTCTCCAGTTGTTTACTTCTCAAATATCTAGCTGAAAAGCAGGTAAACTGAGCAAGGCCTGGGTGGTCGAGGCACCATGGATCATCTAAGGTGAAGTCTTCTTTGATAGTACTTAACAGTCTAGCTGTCTTTGGTTTTAGTTGTTTTTTTACATAGACTCTGTCCCCTCTGTTTCAGGTACTCCTCATCAAGAATCCACGTTTGGATTCCTCCAGACACTTTCTCCTCTTCCAGTAGCAGCACTTTCCTGAAGTCCTCCATTGGGTTAGACGGCGGTTTCCGACGCCACTTCACACCTATGCACCTGGTTTCCTGGGATAGGTAACTTGGGTACCATAGTATCCACGGGTGGGGTGGCTCTCCAACCTTCTATCTTCCACTGGGTTTCTTCAGGGTCCACTGGGAAGGATCCCTAATCTTTAAAATTCCAACCGCGACTTGCACATAGACTTGTATGGAGCACGCGGACGTGTTCACACAATGCACACGCTCTCCATGGGGTCCCTATCTACTTACCTTGGGTGGTTCTGTGGGTCCCCAGCAATTCTTCATCCTCTCGACATCGTCCTGACTCTAGTCATTGTTCTTATACCACTTTCTTAGTATATGGTTTGCCCCCCCTGGGCCCACTGTGTATTAGTGCTATTTACTGTGATAGCTTTGCTAAAGTATTGCGTGCTTTGTGTCTATCTTCGTGTAGGAGATACTGTAACATACTAGAGAGTGTTCTATAATAAATACATATTTTTATAGATACTTTGTGTGGTTCCTTTTCATTTAATCTATACAGGCATGACACCTAGGCCAAAGTAAGACTTGGGATAGGCTTGTCCCTCACTTTCACTGGCCTCACATGTCTCTCCTGTGCCACTTGCCAAGCCAGTGGTAAGGCAGGTGGCACCACAAAGGCCACTTCCAGTGGTGGGGGTTCCCTTTGAGAGGGTTGGGATTGACATAATTGGTCCCATGAACCCTCCTACAGCCTCTGGGCACAGTTACATACTAGTGGTTGTGGACCATGCTACTAGGTACAGAGACACAAACTTTATGTCAAGCTATATTACTGCAATGTGGAAAGATTGTGGTTTGAATTACAAATTCACCACACCCTATCATCCTCAATACAATGGGTTGGTTGAAAGGTTCAACAAAACCCTCAAGGGCATAATCATGGGCCTCCCAGAAAAGCTTATGCGAGAATGGGATGTTCTTCTGCCCTGCCTTCTCTTTGCCTACAGAGAGGTCCCTCAGAAGGGGTTGGATACAGCCCTTTTGAACTTCTGTTTGGGCATCCAGTTAGGGGTCCCTAGTGTTTGGTGAAGGAGGGAAGGGAGTTACCTCTCAAACCTCCCAAACAAGACATAGTGGACTATGTACTTGGTCTCCGCTCCAGGATGGCTGAGTACATGAAGAAGGCAAGCAAAAACCTGGAGGCCAGTCAAAAATTGCAAAAATCTTGGCCTGACCAAAAGGCTGTCCTGACTGTTTACCAGCCAGGCAAGCAAGTGTGGGTGTTGGAGCCTGTGGCCCCAGCAGCTCTCCAAGATAGTGTGGACCCCACACCATCATTCAGCAAAAAGGTGAGGTCACCTATCTGGTGGACCTTGGCACTCCCAGGAGCCCCCACAGGGTGCTCCATGTGAACAGGCTCAAACCTTTTGTAGACAGGGCTTTTTTTTCTCCTTTTTTTTTTCTTTTTTTGAATTAGAAAAAAATCTTGACTCGCCTCTCTCCAGTTGTTTACTTCTCAAAAAAAAGTCTAAGCGGGAGGCTGTTTTATATCTAGCTGAAAAGCAGGTAAACTGAGCAAGGCCTGGGTGGTCGAGGCACCATGGATCAACTAAGGTGAAGTCTTCTTTGATAGTACTTAACAGTCTAGCTGTCTTTGGTTTTAGTTGTTTTTTTACATAGACTCTGTCCCCTCTGCTTTCAGGTACTCCTCATCAAGAATCCACATTTGGATTCCTCCAGACCCTTTCTCCTCTTCCAGTAGCAGCACTTTCCTGAAGTCCTCCATTGGGTTAGACGGCGGTTTCCGACTCCACTTCACACCTATGCACCCGGCTTCCCTGGGATAGGTGACTTGGGTACCATGGTATCCACGGGTGGGGTGGCTCTCCAACCTTCTGTCTTCCACTGGGTTTCTTCAGGGTCCGCTGGGAAGGATCCCTAATCTTTAAAATTCCAACCGCGACTTGCACATAGACTTGTATGGAGCACGCGGACGTGTTCACACAATGCACACGCTCTCCGTGGGGTCCCTATCTACTTACCTTGGGTGGTTCTGTGGGTCCCCAGCAATTCTACGTCCTCTCGACATCGTCCTGACTCAAGTCATTGTTCTTATACCACTTTCTTAGTATATGGTTTGCCCCAGCGCCCCCCCCCCCCGGGCCCACTGTATATTAGTGCTATTTACTGTGATAGCTTTGCTAAAGTATTGCGTGCTTTGTGTCTATCTTCGTGTAGGAGATACTGTAACATACTAGAGAGTGTTCTATAATAAATACATATTTTTATACATACTTTGTGTGGTTACTTTTCATTTAATCTATACTGTAAGATTGCATTCTGGTAAAACAAGCTGCTTTACACTCCTTCAAGAGTAAGCCTGAAGGCTGCTCTCCACAGCTACCACTTGGATAGCTTTCTAAGGTTATCTTTGACCTCTTAAATCACCATAAGGGATGTCTGGACTGGTGCAAGGTGCCCACTTACATTAGTGGACATCATATACCAGGCCAGCTTCTCATGTTGGTGTGCAGCGGTTGGGATTCAAGCCTGCATTGTTTTACCAGATACATCTTTGTATTGATTAACTGAAAAACCACTAGTAGTAGGCACATATAAATACAAGCTTAGAATAGTAAGTTCTACTGAACTTGGGGTTGGGTAAGTTAAGGGTCTAGAACACCCTTTCTCCAACCTAAGAGAGTTTAGCTCCCACTAGGTTAGGTAGGCGCAACACCACACCTCACTTAGTATGTCTGCTAAAGGAGATGACAGTGGCTCTCTGCCCTCTAGATACAGTGAACTTTCATTCCAGGAATTGAAAGCCCTGTGTGCCTCTAGAAAGCTGAATACAGGGAGAAGTGCCAACACTCAACGCCTGGTAGAGGTGTTACTGTTGGGTGACCTGAGGAAAGCCTCTGGGTCAGATGAACAGAACAGAGTGGGTGGGGCAGGGAATGAAAATAGGGCAGGAGGGGAACCCCTCTTTGACCTAGAATCAAACCCTGACCAGGGGAGCCTGATGGCTCCCACCTGGACTATTCAGACCTCCCAGAGGAGAACACAGAGGGACAAGAGGATACCCTCTTTGATCCTCCTGGGAAGGTGCAGAGTAGACCAAGGAGGTCTAGATCCTCCTCTGCAGAATCCAACGCTTCTAGACAGTCAGTAGGAACCTCCATTTCTAGTAAAGGAGGGAACTCTTTGGATAGGGAGTACCAAATGCTTGAACTTGAGAAAGCTAGGCTTAGGCTCAGGAAAGAGCAGTTGGCCCTTGACAGAGAGTCCCTAGAAGTCCAGAAGGCAAGGAAGAAATTGGGACTAGAGTCCCATGGTGGCAGCAACAGTGTCCCTAGAAGTAAGGAACATTCCTTTGACAATAGGAACCTGAGCAAGATTGTCCCTCCCTACCATGTTGGGGATGACATCCATAAATGGATAACTGCTTTAGAGAAGGCCTTTAAAGTTCAGAGGGTCCCTCAAAAGCAGTGGGCAGCTATCTTATGGCTCTCCTTTGCTGACAAAGGTAGAGATAAGCTCCTCACTGTTAGAGAAGAGGATGCTGACAATTACTCAGTTTTGAAGAGTGCTCTCATTGGTGGGTTTGGCTTAACCACTGAACAGTACAGGATTAAGTTCAGAGACACCCAGAAGACACAGAATCAGGACTGGGTAGACTTTGCGGATAGTGCCATTAAGGCTCTGGAAGGCTGGTTGCTTGGCAGCAAAGTGCATGATTTTGATGAATTGTATAATTTGATTATGAGGAAACACATCCTTAATAATTGCCAAAATCAGCTATTGCATCAGTACCACGTGGACTCAAATCTGACTTCTCCCAAAGAATTGGGAAAGAAGGCAGATAAATGGGTCAGAACCAGGGTGAAGCAGAAAAACCAGAACCATGGTGGTGACCAGAAGAAGCAAGATTCTTCAAAAGCTCAGGATAAGGGTGGGGACAAGGGTAAAGACAAAGAGTCTTCATCAGTGCCCCAAAAACCTGCATCTGGGGGGGGGGGGTCACAATTCAACAAGGGAAAAGGCTAAAAGAAACCTTGGTGTTACTTGTGTAAGGTAAAAACCCATTGGACAAAAGATGCTGATTGTCCAAAAGCCAAGGAAACTACTCCTACCACCACTGCCCCTAAGGCAACTGCTCCCCTAGCACAAGTACAAGTGGTGTTACAGGGAACAAGGGATTAGTGGGGTTAACCTTGGGATCTGAAGTGGGTTCTGGCTTAGTCAGAACTCCAGCTCAGGCTGTTTTAGTCTGTGATGGTGGCATGGATATTGCCACCTTACTTGTCAGTCCCAGTAACCTGGGCAAGTACATACAATAGCCTTTGATCAATGGAACAGAGGCAATGGCCTACAGGGACACAGGGGCCAGTGTCACCATGGTGACAGAAAAACTTGTGCCTCCTGGACAGATCATACTTGGTGAGATGTACCAAGTGACCAATGCAAACAATGTCAGGACTGACCATTCCTTGGCAGTTGTTAATTTCAGCTGGGATGGGGTAACTGGCCCTAAGAAGGTTGTGGTAAGTTCAGACCTACCAGTAGATTGTTTGTTGGGCAATGATTTGAAAACTTCAGCCTGGGCTGAGGTTGAATTTAGGACTCATGCAGCAATGTTGGGCATCTCTGCAGATGTGTTTGCTGTGACTAGGTCACAAGCCAAACTGACTTCTACTGAACAGGCCCTGGATTCTGGAAAAATGGACCAGGTGCCTTTCAAGAGAAGGAGCAGGAGGGGTAAGGCTGTGTCTTCCCCCAGGCCCAGAGAGAAGATCAGTCTCTTGAGGGAGATGATCTCAGTCACTGTGAAGGAACTGTCCCAGATGAGCTTGAGCCTGATCAGGTTGAGTTCTTGGGGACAGGGAGCCCTTCCAGGGCAGACTTGAGTTTGGAGCCGCAAACCTGCCCTTCTCTTGAACCCCTGAGACAGCAAGCTGCTGCTGAGGCTGATGGAAATGTCAGTGGGTCCCAAAGGATCTACTGGGATGAGGGACTCCTTTATTCAGAGGGTAGAGACCCCAAGCCTGGTGCTACCAGGAGGTTGGTTATACCTCTGAAGTTTAAGGGCTTCCTACTCACCCTTACACATGACATTCCCTTGGCAGGACACCTAGGCCAAAGTAAGACTTGGGATAGGCTTGTCCCTCACTTTCACTGGCCTCACATGTCTGAAGACACCAAGGAGTTTTGTCGCTCCTGTGCCACTTGCCAAGCCAGTGGTAAGGCAGGTGGCACCACAAAGGCCACTTCAGTGGTGGGGGTTCCCTTTGAGAGGGTTGGGATTGACATAATTGGTCCCATGAACCCTCCTACAGCCTCTGGGCACAGTTACATACTAGTGGTTGTGGACCATGCCACTAGGTACCCATAAGCCATTCCCCTTAGAACCACTATAGCTCCTGTGGTGGCAGGGGCCCTCTTGGGAATTTTTTCCAGGGTGGGCTTCCCTAAGGTGGTTTTAACTGACAGAGACACAAACTTTATGTCAAGCTATATTACTGCAATGTGGAAAGATTGTGGTTTGAATTACAAATTCACCACACCCTATCATCCTCAATGCAATGGGTTGGTTGAAAGGTTCAACAAAACCCTCAAGGGCATAATCATGGGCCTCCCAGAAAAGCTTATGCGAGAATGGGATGTTCTTCTGCCCTGCCTTCTCTTTGCCTACAGAGAGGTCCCTCAGAAGGGGTTGGATACAGCCCTTTGAACTTCTGTTTGGGCATCCAGTTAGGGGTCCCTAGTATTTGGTGAAGGAGGGAAGGGAGTTACCTCTCAAACCTCCCAAACAAGACATAGTGGACTATGTACTTGGTCTCCGCTCCAGGATGGCTGAGTACATGAAGAAGGCAAGCAAAAACCTGGAGTCAAGAATTGCAAAAAGCTTGGCCTGACCAAAAGGCTGTCCTGACTGTTTACCAGCCAGGCAAGCAAGTGTGGGTGTTGGAGCCTGTGGCCCCAGCAGCTCTCCAAGATAGTGTGGACCCCACACCATCATTCAGCAAAAAGGTGAGGTCACCTATCTGGTGGACCTTGGCACTCCCAGGAACCCCCACAGGGTGCTCCATGTGAACAGGCTCAAACCTTTTGTAGACAGGGCTTTTTTTTTTTTCTTCTTTTTTTTTCTTTTTTTGAATTAGAAAAAAATCATAGACTCGCCTCTCTCCAGTTGTTTACTTCTCAAATATCTAGCTGAAAAGCAGGTAAACTGAGCAAGGCCTGGGTGGTCGAGGCACCATGGATCATCTAAGGTGAAGTCTTCTTTGATAGTACTTAACAGTCTAGCTGTCTTTGGTTTTAGTTGTTTTTTACATAGACTCTGTCCCCTCTGTTTCAGGTACTCCTCATCAAGAATCCACGTTTGGATTCCTCCAGACACTTTCTCCTCTTCCAGTAGCAGCACTTTCCTGAAGTCCTCCATTGGGTTAGACGGCGGTTTCCGACGCCACTTCACACCTATGCACCTGGTTTCCTGGGATAGGTAACTTGGGTACCATAGTATCCACGGGTGGGGTGGCTCTCCAACCTTCTATCTTCCACTGGGTTTCTTCAGGGTCCACTGGGAAGGATCCCTAATCTTTAAAATTCCAACCGCGACTTGCACATAGACTTGTATGGAGCACGCGGACGTGTTCACACAATGCACACGCTCTCCATGGGGTCCCTATCTACTTACCTTGGGTGGTTCTGTGGGTCCCCAGCAATTCTTCATCCTCTCGACATCGTCCTGACTCTAGTCATTGTTCTTATACCACTTTCTTAGTATATGGTTTGCCCCCCTGGGCCCACTGTGTATTAGTGCTATTTACTGTGATAGCTTTGCTAAAGTATTGCGTGCTTTGTGTCTATCTTCGTGTAGGAGATACTGTAACATACTAGAGAGTGTTCTATAATAAATACATATTTTTATAGATACTTTGTGTGGTTCCTTTTCATTTAATCTATACAGGCATGACACCTAGGCCAAAGTAAGACTTGGGATAGGCTTGTCCCTCACTTTCACTGGCCTCACATGTCTCTCCTGTGCCACTTGCCAAGCCAGTGGTAAGGCAGGTGGCACCACAAAGGCCACTTCCAGTGGTGGGGGTTCCCTTTGAGAGGGTTGGGATTGACATAATTGGTCCCATGAACCCTCCTACAGCCTCTGGGCACAGTTACATACTAGTGGTTGTGGACCATGCTACTAGGTACAGAGACACAAACTTTATGTCAAGCTATATTACTGCAATGTGGAAAGATTGTGGTTTGAATTACAAATTCACCACACCCTATCATCCTCAATACAATGGGTTGGTTGAAAGGTTCAACAAAACCCTCAAGGGCATAATCATGGGCCTCCCAGAAAAGCTTATGCGAGAATGGGATGTTCTTCTGCCCTGCCTTCTCTTTGCCTACAGAGAGGTCCCTCAGAAGGGGTTGGATACAGCCCTTTTGAACTTCTGTTTGGGCATCCAGTTAGGGGTCCCTAGTGTTTGGTGAAGGAGGGAAGGGAGTTACCTCTCAAACCTCCCAAACAAGACATAGTGGACTATGTACTTGGTCTCCGCTCCAGGATGGCTGAGTACATGAAGAAGGCAAGCAAAAACCTGGAGGCCAGTCAAAAATTGCAAAAATCTTGGCCTGACCAAAAGGCTGTCCTGACTGTTTACCAGCCAGGCAAGCAAGTGTGGGTGTTGGAGCCTGTGGCCCCAGCAGCTCTCCAAGATAGTGTGGACCCCACACCATCATTCAGCAAAAGGTGAGGTCACCTATCTGGTGGACCTTGGCACTCCCAGGAGCCCCACAGGGTGCTCCATGTGAACAGGCTCAAACCTTTTGTAGACAGGGCTTTTTTTCTCCTTTTTTTTTCTTTTTTGAATTAGAAAAAAATCTTGACTCGCCTCTCTCCAGTTGTTTACTTCTCAAAAAAAAGTCTAAGCGGGAGGCTGTTTTATATCTAGCTGAAAAGCAGGTAAACTGAGCAAGGCCTGGGTGGTCGAGGCACCATGGATCAACTAAGGTGAAGTCTTCTTTGATAGTACTTAACAGTCTAGCTGTCTTTGGTTTTAGTTGTTTTTACATAGACTCTGTCCCCTCTGCTTTCAGGTACTCCTCATCAAGAATCCACATTTGGATTCCTCCAGACCCTTTCTCCTCTTCCAGTAGCAGCACTTTCCTGAAGTCCTCCATTGGGTTAGACGGCGGTTTCCGACTCCACTTCACACCTATGCACCCGGCTTCCCTGGGATAGGTGACTTGGGTACCATGGTATCCACGGGTGGGGTGGCTCTCCAACCTTCTGTCTTCCACTGGGTTTCTTCAGGGTCCGCTGGGAAGGATCCCTAATCTTTAAAATTCCAACCGCGACTTGCACATAGACTTGTATGGAGCACGCGGACGTGTTCACACAATGCACACGCTCTCCGTGGGGTCCCTATCTACTTACCTTGGGTGGTTCTGTGGGTCCCCAGCAATTCTACGTCCTCTCGACATCGTCCTGACTCAAGTCATTGTTCTTATACCACTTTCTTAGTATATGGTTTGCCCCACCGCCCCCCGGGCCCACTGTATATTAGTGCTATTTACTGTGATAGCTTTGCTAAAGTATTGCGTGCTTTGTGTCTATCTTCGTGTAGGAGATACTGTAACATACTAGAGAGTGTTCTATAATAAATACATATTTTTATACATACTTTGTGTGGTTACTTTTCATTTAATCTATACTGTAAGATTGCATTCTGGTAAAACAAGCTGCTTTACACTCCTTCAAGAGTAAGCCTGAAGGCTGCTCTCCACAGCTACCACTTGGATAGCTTTCTAAGGTTATCTTTGACCTCTTAAATCACCATAAGGGATGTCTGGACTGGTGCAAGGTGCCCACTTACATTAGTGGACATCATATACCAGGCCAGCTTCTCATGTTGGTGTGCAGCGGTTGGGATTCAAGCCTGCATTGTTTTACCAGATACATCTTTGTATTGATTAACTGAAAAACCACTAGTAGTAGGCACATATAAATACAAGCTTAGAATAGTAAGTTCTACTGAACTTGGGGTTGGGTAAGTTAAGGGTCTAGAACACCCTTTCTCCAACCTAAGAGAGTTTAGCTCCCACTAGGTTAGGTAGGCGCAACACCACACCTCACTTAGTATGTCTGCTAAAGGAGATGACAGTGGCTCTCTGCCCTCTAGATACAGTGAACTTTCATTCCAGGAATTGAAAGCCCTGTGTGCCTCTAGAAAGCTGAATACAGGGAGAAGTGCCAACACTCAACGCCTGGTAGAGGTGTTACTGTTGGGTGACCTGAGGAAAGCCTCTGGGTCAGATGAACAGAACAGAGTGGGTGGGGCAGGGAATGAAAATAGGGCAGGAGGGGAACCCTCTTTGACCTAGAATCAAACCCTGACCAGGGGAGCCTGATGGCTCCCACCTGGACTATTCAGACCTCCCAGAGGAGAACACAGAGGGACAAGAGGATACCCTCTTTGATCCTCCTGGGAAGGTGCAGAGTAGACCAAGGAGGTCTAGATCCTCCTCTGCAGAATCCAACGCTTCTAGACAGTCAGTAGGAACCTCCATTTCTAGTAAAGGAGGGAACTCTTTGGATAGGGAGTACCAAATGCTTGAACTTGAGAAAGCTAGGCTTAGGCTCAGGAAAGAGCAGTTGGCCCTTGACAGAGAGTCCCTAGAAGTCCAGAAGGCAAGGAAGAAATTGGGACTAGAGTCCCATGGTGGCAGCAACAGTGTCCCTAGAAGTAAGGAACATTCCTTTGACAATAGGAACCTGAGCAAGATTGTCCCTCCCTACCATGTTGGGGATGACATCCATAAATGGATAACTGCTTTAGAGAAGGCCTTTAAAGTTCAGAGGGTCCCTCAAAAGCAGTGGGCACCTATCTTATGGCTCTCCTTTGCTGACAAAGGTAGAGATAAGCTCCTCACTGTTAGAGAAGAGGATGCTGACAATTACTCAGTTTTGAAGAGTGCTCTCATTGGTGGGTTTGGCTTAACCACTGAACAGTACAGGATTAAGTTCAGAGACACCCAGAAGACACAGAATCAGGACTGGGTAGACTTTGCGGATAGTGCCATTAAGGCTCTGGAAGGCTGGTTGCTTGGCAGCAAAGTGCATGATTTTGATGAATTGTATAATTTGATTATGAGGAAACACATCCTTAATAATTGCCAAAATCAGCTATTGCATCAGTACCACGTGGACTCAAATCTGACTTCTCCCAAAGAATTGGGAAAGAAGGCAGATAAATGGGTCAGAACCAGGGTGAAGCAGAAAAACCAGAACCATGGTGGTGACCAGAAGAAGCAAGATTCTTCAAAAGCTCAGGATAAGGGTGGGGACAAGGGTAAAGACAAAGAGTCTTCATCAGTGCCCCAAAAACCTGCATCTGGGGGGGGGGGGTCACAATTCAACAAGGGAAAAGGCTAAAAGAAACCTTGGTGTTACTTGTGTAAGGTAAAAACCCATTGGACAAAAGATGCTGATTGTCCAAAAGCCAAGGAAACTACTCCTACCACCACTGCCCCTAAGGCAACTGCTCCCCCTAGCACAAGTACAAGTGGTGTTACAGGGAACAAGGGATTAGTGGGGTTAACCTTGGGATCTGAAGTGGGTTCTGGCTTAGTCAGAACTCCAGCTCAGGCTGTTTTAGTCTGTGATGGTGGCATGGATATTGCCACCTTACTTGTCAGTCCCAGTAACCTGGGCAAGTACATACAATAGCCTTTGATCAATGGAACAGAGGCAATGGCCTACAGGGACACAGGGGCCAGTGTCACCATGGTGACAGAAAAACTTGTGCCTCCTGGACAGATCATACTTGGTGAGATGTACCAAGTGACCAATGCAAACAATGTCAGGACTGACCATTCCTTGGCAGTTGTTAATTTCAGCTGGGATGGGGTAACTGGCCCTAAGAAGGTTGTGGTAAGTTCAGACCTACCAGTAGATTGTTTGTTGGGCAATGATTTGAAAACTTCAGCCTGGGCTGAGGTTGAATTTAGGACTCATGCAGCAATGTTGGGCATCTCTGCAGATGTGTTTGCTGTGACTAGGTCACAAGCCAAACTGACTTCTACTGAACAGGCCCTGGATTCTGGAAAAATGGACCAGGTGCCTTTCAAGAGAAGGAGCAGGAGGGGTAAGGCTGTGTCTTCCCCCAGGCCCAGAGAGAAGATCAGTCTCTTGAGGGAGATGATCTCAGTCACTGTGAAGGAACTGTCCCAGATGAGCTTGAGCCTGATCAGGTTGAGTTCTTGGGGACAGGGAGCCCTTCCAGGGCAGACTTGAGTTTGGAGCCGCAAACCTGCCCTTCTCTTGAACCCCTGAGACAGCAAGCTGCTGCTGAGGCTGATGGAAATGTCAGTGGGTCCCAAAGGATCTACTGGGATGAGGGACTCCTTTATTCAGAGGGTAGAGACCCCAAGCCTGGTGCTACCAGGAGGTTGGTTATACCTCTGAAGTTTAGGGACTTCCTACTCACCCTTACACATGACATTCCCTTGGCAGGACACCTAGGCCAAAGTAAGACTTGGGATAGGCTTGTCCCTCACTTTCACTGGCCTCACATGTCTGAAGACACCAAGGAGTTTTGTCAGCTCCTGTGCCACTTGCCAAGCCAGTGGTAAGGCAGGTGGCACCACAAAGGCCACTTCCAGTGGTGGGGGTTCCCTTTGAGAGGGTTGGGATTGACATAATTGGTCCCATGAACCCTCCTACAGCCTCTGGGCACAGTTACATACTAGTGGTTGTGGACCATGCCACTAGGTACCCATAAGCCATTCCCCTTAGAACCACTATAGCTCCTGTGGTGGCAAGGGCCCTCTTGGGAATTTTTTACAGGGTGGGCTTCCCTAAGGAGGTTTTAACTGACAGAGGTACAAACTTTATGTCAAGCTATATTACTGCAATGTGGAAAGATTGTGGTTGGAATTACAAATTCACCACACCCTATCATCCTCAATGGAATGGGTTGGTTGAAAGGATCAACAAAACCCTCAAGGGCATAATCATGGGCCTCCCAGAAAAGCTTATGCGAGAATGGGATGTTCTTCTGCCCTGCCTTCTCTTTCCCTATAGAGAGGTCCCTCAGAAGGGGGTTGGATACAGCCCTTTTGAACTTCTGTTTGGGCATCCAGTTAGGGGTCCCTAGTGATTGGTGAAGGAGGGAAGGGAGTTACCTCTCAAACCTCCCAAACAAGACATAGTGGACTATGTACTTGGTCTCCGCTCCAGGATGGCTGAGTACATGAAGAAGGCAAGCAAAAACCTGAAGGTCAGTCGAGAATTGCAAAAAGCTTGGCATGACCAAAGGCTGTCCTGACTGTTTACCAGCCAGGCAAGCAAGTGTGGGTGTTGGAGCCTGTGGCCCCAGCAGCTCTCCAACATAGTGTGGACCCCACACCATCATTCAGCAAAAAGGTGAGGTCACATATCTGGTGGACCTTGGCACTCCCAGGAGCCCCCACAGGGTGCTCCATGTGAACATGCTCAAACCTTTTGTAGACAGGGCTTTTTTTTCTCCTTTTTTTTTTCTTTTTTTGAATTAGAAAAAAATCATAGACTCGCCTCTCTCCAGTTGTTTACTTCTCAAAAAAAAGTCTAAGCGGGAGGCTGTTATCTAGCTGAAAAGCAGGTAAACTGAGCAAGGCCTGGGTGGTCGAGGCACCATGGATCAACTAAGGTGAAGTCTTCTTTGATAGTACTTAACAGTCTAGCTGTCTTTGGTTTTAGTTGTTTTTTTACATAGACTCTGTCCCCTCTGCTTTCAGGTACTCATCATCAAGAACCCACGTTTGGATTCCCCCAGACACTTTCTCCTCTTCCAGTAGCAGCACTTTCCTGAAGTCCTCCATTGGGTTAGACGGCGGTTTCCGACGCCACTTCACACCTATGCACCCGGCTTCCTGGGATAGGTAACTTGGGTACCATGGTATCCACGGGTGGGGTGGCTCTCCAACCTTCTGTCTTCCACTGGGTTTCTTCAGGGTCCACTGGGAAGGGTCCCTAATCTTTCAAATTCCAACCGCGACTTGAACATAGTCTTGTACGGAGCATGCGGTTGTGTTCAGACACTGCACACGCTCTCCGTGGGGTCCCTATCTACTTACCTTGGGTGGTTCTGTGGGTCCCCGGCAATTCTACGTCCTCTCGACATTGTCCTGACTCGAGTCGTGGTTCTTATACCACTTTCTTAGTATATGGTTTGGTCCCCCCCTGGGGTCCATTGTGTATTAGTGCTATTTACTGTGATTTCTTTGCTAAAGTATTGCGTGCTTTGTGTCTATCTCCGTGTAGGAGATATTGTAACGTACTAGAGAGTGTTCTATAATAAATACATATTTTTATACATAATTTGTGTGGTTCCTTTTCATTTAATCTGTACTATAAGATTGCATTCTGGTAAAACAAGCTGCTTTATACTCCTTCAAGACTAAGCCTGAAGGCTGCTCTCCACAGCTACCACTTGGATAGCTTTCTAAGGTTATCTTTGACCTCTTAAATCACCATAAGGGTTGTCTGGACTGGTGCAAGGTGCCCACTTACATTAGCAGGCATCATATACCAGGCCAGCTTCTCACAACCACGCACATAGAAGACAGAATGAGGTAGATGTCAGGCACGGTAATATGCGAGAGAGAGAAGAAGGTAGATATCGGGCATGTGCTGAGTGTGTGAGATGGTAGGAGGCAGATATCAGGCATGTGTTGAGTGTGTGAGATGGGAGGAGGCAGATATCAGGCACATGTTCAATGTGGGAGAGGAAAGGGGAACATATTAGGCAATGTTCATTGTAAGGGAGGGAAGAAGGCAGATATCAGGCTTGCGTGAAGTGTTTGAGGGGGAACACAGTAAATATGAGGCACATAGAAGACAGAATGAGGTAGATGTCAGGCACGGTAATATGCGAGAGAGAGAAGAAGGTAGATATCGGGCATGTGCTAAGTGTGTGAGATGGTAGGAGGCAGATATCAGGCATGTGTTAAGTGTGTCAGATGGAAGGAGGCAGATATCAGGCACATGTTCAATATGGGAGAGGAAAGGGGAACATATTAGGCATATGTTCATTGTAAGGGAGGGAAGAAGGCAGATATCAGGCTCACGTCTAGTGTTTGAGGGGGAACACAGTAAATATCTGGCACATAGAAGACAGAATGAGATAGATGTCAGGCACTGAAGTATGCGAGAGAGAAGAAGGCAGGTGTTGAGTGAGATGGTAGGAGGCAGATATCAGGCATGTGTTGAGTGTGTGAGATGGTAGGAGGCAGATATCAGGCACGTGTTGAGTGTGTGAGATGGTAGGAGGCAGATATCAGGCATGTGCTGAGTGTGTGAGATGGTAAGTGGCAGATATCAGGCATGTGCTGAATGTGTGCGAGGGTAGAAGGCAGATATCAGCATGTGTTGAGTGTGTGAGATGGTAGGAGGCAGATATTAGGCATGTGTTGAGTGTGTGAGGTGGTAGGAGGCAGATATTAGGCATGTGCTGAATGTGTAAGATGGTAGGAGGCAGATATAGGCATGTGTTGAGTGTATGAGGAGGCAGATATCAGGCATGTTTTCAGTGGGGAAGCAGAAGAGGGTAGATATCAGGCACATTGTTAGAAATGGGTTTTCTGGTTGACTAGGGTATGCACCTAAGCCAGGCAGAACCCACCACTCTAGTCAGGGTAAGAGAGTTACACACCCAAGATAACACCTGCTCCCCCCCTTGGTAGCTTGGGACGAGCAGTCAGGCTTATCTCAGAGGAAATGTGTAAAGCACTTGCAAATAACCAACAGTAATACACTGAAACACTACAAAAGGATACCACACCAGTTTTAGAAAAATATTCAATAGTTATCTGTGTAAAACAAGACCAAAACGATAAAAATCCAATATACAGTAATCCTAAATACCAATAAAGCAAAAATAGACTTTCAAAACAGTTCCTTGAAGTCAATAGCTCCATTCAGGGCTATCACAGCGTCGTGAGCAAACAAAGCCAACAGTTCTGGTCGACTGCGGCATCGCAGGCCAGCTACAGTGTTGGGGAGACCCATAAAACAGTACCTTTGGAGATGCAGGCCGTCAGACCTTGCGGTGAGCTCCGGAGGAGCAGCGTCAGCAGGCCTTGGTTCCAGGAGTCGGTGCAGGAGTCATCAGGCCCTTTAAGTCGAACTCCTTGAGTTTGAAGTCAGGAGCGATGGCGTCGGCAGGCATCGGGGCTGCTGTCAACGTGCGGTGCCCTCAGGTCATAGTACAGGCAGCGGCTCGGTGAGGGTCGTCTATGGGCATCAGTGAGACCAGGGCTGCGGTGCGAAGAGGGCGGTGCTTGTTGCGGTGCTGATAGGTCACGGTGCAGGCAGCAGCATCGTCGTTGCTGAAGCGCTGTCGTCGATAGACCCAAGACTGCGGTGTGCAGGGCCCACAGGTCATGGTGCAGGCAGCGGAGTCGGTTGACGAACTTGAGTTGATGGTGCTGGCGTTGGTGGGCCAATGCTGTGGTGTGGGATGTGGCGGTGCATTGTGTAACTTACGAGCGGTGCCCCCACACCACGGTGCAGGCAGCAGCATCAATGTCAGCTTGGAGTGGCGGCATCGTGAGACCAGGGCTGCGGTGCGAAGTGGGACAGTGCTCCGTGTTCTCCATGAGCGGTGTCCACAGGCCACGGTGCAGGCAGTGATGTCGTGGCAGCATCGGAGTGGTCTTTAGTGAGGCAGTACGCAGTGCAGTGCCCACAGGTCACGGTGCAAGCAGTTGCTCAGTGGCAGCTTCGGACGGCTTCATCGGTGAGACCAGGGTTGCAGTGCGAAGTACGGCAGTGCCCTCTGCGGTGCCTTCAGGGCACGGAGCCGACAGCGGCGTCGTTGACAACGTCGAGTTACCTTTTCTCCTCTGTGGCAGCTGAAACATCCAGTTCCAGAAGCCGGTACCCAGAAGATGTTGAAGTCTTTGATTTCCTGAGACTTCCAACAGGAGGCAAGCTCTACATCAAGCCCTTGGAGATACTTAGAATGCAGAAAGAACAGTCCAGTCCTTTCCTGCCCAAGACAGAAGCAGCAACTGCAGGCCAATCCAGCAAAGCACACAGCAAAGTGGTAGTCTCTCCTCACAGCTCTTCCAGCACTTCTTCCTGGCAGGTTCCTTGGTCCAGCAGTAATCTAAAGTTCTGGGGTCAGGGGCCCAATATTTATACCACATTTTCCTTTGAAGTTGGTACAAACAAAGGTCCTCTGGCACCCATAAACCAGTTCAGCCTGGCTCAGGCCAAGTTCACCACAGAAGGTGGAGACAGCTTTATGAGAGGCAGCCACAGCCCATTCAGGTGCAAGCGACAACTCCTCCCACTACTCTAAATGCAGCCAGGTCTATTCAGCCTGGCTATGAGTCACCCAGGACACACCTCAACCCCCCTTGTGTCTGTCTGATGTGAATGCACATGCCCTGCTCCTGTCACTCTAAACCCAGACTGGTAATACACAAAAGGCAGAGGCACACAGGATGGTTAGGCAAGACAATGCCCACTTTTTAAAAGTGGCCTTTTCAAACACATAATATAACAAGCATTTGCAATGCAATAGGTCTCGCATTTGTTAGAGTTAGAGCTATTGGCTTTGTAAATGACAATGTCTTTTACCTATTTGTTTTGGTTGGAGTGCAGTGGCCTCTGGGACATTATAAGTGTTTAGCGATGCTAGGAGGCCGTGTGGGGGGGGGCTACTGTTGTGCTAGTTATTTACAGACCTCTGCCTGGTGAGGAGTGAGGACCCCCCCGTTTACGGTCTTCAGCTTGGGGACGGAGGAGAAGGGCAGACGTATGTGAAAGGAAGATGGGGAGATAGCATGAAGAGAGAGTTAGGTGGGGTGAGGGGCGAAGAGAGGGTTAGGGGGTGAAGAAAGGGTTGGGTGAGGAGATGGTAGAACAGAAAAGGGAGAACACGGAATGAGCAGAAAGGTGGGACACGGATACAACCATTGTGGTGAGAAAGAAAAAAACAAAGGAGAAAGCACACGAACCCGAGGAGGGACACAAGAGGCAGGAGGAATAGAGAGAGAAGAGACTGAAATGGAGAAGAAGAGAAGACAATTGAGCAGAAAATGGGAGGAACAGTGTGACTGAGTGTCAAGGTTTTATTCCAAACTCCCAGGATCGGTGCGTCGCTCAAATGTGTCCACCTCTCAATCGCTCCACCCTCTGATGCTATACCAGCGCAGAAGGTAGGAATGATTAAGCGAGGGAAGGAAAGGATGGGGACAGCGGGGAGGGAGACCTACAACACAAAAAACACAATTAAAGGCCTGTTCCACTTTCTGTAATACATATCTAAACTCATAACTTATACTGAGCAATAACTACCTGTAAAGGAAAAAAGAACGAGCATTCTTGCACCCAAGTCTTAGATGAAGGTATCGTATCTTATGAAGGCTCTTTATATGCAAAAATGAGAAAAAACACCATATCATGAGTTTCACCACACTATGGGTATACACAACTTCTCACTCAACGCTCACTCATACTGTACCCACCACAATGATTGTTGGTACTTGCATCACAGAGGGGGTTGAGCATAACTCACACCAAAGCCCCTGCTAGGAAGAAAGATCATAGGAGCACATAAAGAATTTAGTAATACTCATCATCAGAAAACGAAATAAATGGTACCGGCATTAACTTCTCATGCCTAGCACTCTTCTGCTGTTTCAGCACAGCCAATGTCATGCATAACACTTCCAGTAATAAGGCACTTCTTAGGCGTAAACACCATGAATCCATACACAGTACACGTTGGAGGTATAGCTTCCCTCCTCTACTATAAGGTTAGATGCTAATAAATTGAGCACAGTGATCCAAATCACCTCCTCGTGAAGTTTAAAAGTTATGCCCCCAGAGCGGTGACAACGTCACCCTTACCGCCCTTCATGAAAGCGTCCAAAAGGTCAAAGATTCTCTTAGCGCGGGTCTTCCTTGATCCGGCGTCCCTGCCGAACAGAATTCGCAGCACTGATCGCCGCCCTGCATAAAAGAATTCTTAGTAGGCGCGTCATCAGAGCGCACGCGCGCCTACCCGGAAGCAGGATACCTGGAAAATGGAGTTCTTTGGGGGCGCGAGCGAACTCTGACACCGCGCTCGCCTCGCGCCCTGAAGCAATCGCCCGTAGACTCCAGGTGAGTGTGACACTGAGTGACATCATGTGCACACGCCTAGGTGCCTCGAAGCCAGCAGCAGCGCAGTGCTTGGTGACTAGCGGTCTCCTTGATGGCTGCAGTGCGTTTGTAAGTTGGTAGTGCACACTGTGACCGAGTAGCTGCCACTGCACAGTGTACTTGGTTACTGCCTCTAGGCACTGTCTAGTGAGTGTTTTGGCTTCCACTGCACACTGTGGTAGTGACGCTTTGTGCAGCGCCGAGAGTGCAGCTGTCATTACCGCAAGGCGCTGTCCATACCATGGGGCTTGTGTGAGGGTGCTACGAAGGCTGCCTGCCATACAGTACATGACTGTCACTGATAGCGCGAAGACAGGGTTAGTTGAGGTGAGGGGCGAAGAGAGGGTTAGTGGGTGAAGAGAGGGTTAGGGGGCGAAGAGAAGGTTAGGGGGCGAAGAGAGGGTTGAGTCAGGGGACGGTAGAGCAGAAAAGGGAGAACACGCAAGGAACAGAAAGGTGGGACACGGTTACAAGCACTGTGGAGAGAGAGAGAGAAACAAGAATAAAAGTTAAGCAAAGCCTGGCCAAAGATGCAGCCGCCATAATTACAGTAAACATCTCTTCAGCCTGAACTCTCGCTCTGTATGCAGAAGCCCCAGTCATGGACACGGCTTCCTGAAGGGGTTAAATATCAACTTATCCTGTTCAGCAGACCGAAATTCACCCTTTGCAGGACGCTGGCCATGCTCCGTAGCCGCACTAAGCCTAACCCTGGGCATAATACTTTGCTACGCTAGTTTGTGTTACTACACACTACGCAAATTGCACGTAGCAGAGTAAAAAACTGTGCTAATCAACGTAGCAACAGTATATTAAACACATACAAATGCTTTGTTAAAGCAATTTTCGATGCTAAAAAGCATATAACAAATTCACAAAAGTGAACTTTGACAATGAAAATATCAAGCAATGAGAGAGGTGATGATTTTGGGGTCCACCCTAACCTAGGGGGAGGACCAAGCAGATGCCTTGAACACAAAAAGCATATCATGTGAACGATTCAGTGGTGGTCCCTTCCTCCTAGGACCACCCCAAGCACAGTTATGGGCAAAAATACAATCCCAACCAAAGGCCCTGCAAAGCATTATGGGATGAGATTAGCAGTGGGCAGTGAATATTATAGTGTCCAATATCAAAATAATTCTACAAAGAGCTGCAGTTCAACTAGTCGTTACTAGATGTCCCTCACGAGTCAAATGCAAAAGCATTGAAATTATTAATACATCAAGCTGCAGTTCCACTAGTCGTTACTAGATGTCCCTCACGAGTCAAATGCAAAAGCATTGAAACCCTTTCATGAAGCTTTGCATTTGACTCGTGAGGGACATCTAATAACGACTAGTGGAACTGCAGCTCTTTGTAGAATTATTTTGATATTGGATACTATAATATTCACTGCCCACTGCTAATCTCGTCCCATAATGCTTTGCAGGGCCTTTGGTTGGGATTGTATTTTGCCAATAACTGTGCTTGGGGTGGTCTTAAGAGGATGGGACCACCACTGAATCGTTCAAAAGATGTGCTTTTTGTTTTCAAGGCATCTGCTTGGTTCTCTCCCTAGGTTAGGAAGGATCCCAAAATCATCACCTCTCTCACTGCTTGTTAATTTATCATTTTCACTTTTGTGAAATGACTATATGCATTTTTAGCATATAAAGACGGAGTTATTTATTTTAACTTGCACTGTGCAAGATGCTTTTGGCAATTATTGTACAGTGCAGTCAAGCACACAGTTACGCACTACGCAATTTGCATAGCTACGTGTAGTTCAAAATGTACTTCACGTAGCTACGTGAAGTGCTACTACGCAAACTACGCCCAGGCTTAACTAAGCCAGGAAGAAGGTAGTGTAGCACCAGGCAGAACAAAAGAAAGTCCGTGGCCGGGGAGGCACTGCAATGGAAACAACCTAATGCACAGGATCTCTATGTTGCAGTGCGTTTAGCCTGGGACCTGGAGAAGGCTGGCTCTGACACTGATTTTCCAGTAGGGACAAGACACAGTAAGTACTTGGTATCGAGAAATGCTGCGCCGCAGTTTTACGTTGTCCATATTCAAATGGATTCTTGCTTTTAACTTTTGGCTCTTCTACAAACGGAGCCGTATGAGCTTCCGGATCCTGCGGATGTTGGACGCTGTGGGACATTTCTGTTCTCTGCTCTTGCTCGCTGTTATCAGAGAGGCACCGTGTACACAAACACGGGTGGGGTGGCTCTCCAACCTTCTGTCTTCCACTGGGTTTCTTCAGGGTCCGCTGGGAAGGATCCCTAATCTTTAAAATTCCAACCGCGACTTGCACATAGACTTGTATGGAGCACGCGGACGTGTTCACACAATGCACACGCTCTCCGTGGGGTCCCTATCTACTTACCTTGGGTGGTTCTGTGGGTCCCCAGCAATTCTACGTCCTCTCGACATCGTCCTGACTCAAGTCATTGTTCTTATACCACTTTCTTAGTATATGGTTTGCCCCACCGCCCCCCGGGCCCACTGTATATTAGTGCTATTTACTGTGATAGCTTTGCTAAAGTATTGCGTGCTTTGTGTCTATCTTCGTGTAGGAGATACTGTAACATACTAGAGAGTGTTCTATAATAAATACATATTTTTATACATACTTTGTGTGGTTACTTTTCATTTAATCTATACTGTAAGATTGCATTCTGGTAAAACAAGCTGCTTTACACTCCTTCAAGAGTAAGCCTGAAGGCTGCTCTCCACAGCTACCACTTGGATAGCTTTCTAAGGTTATCTTTGACCTCTTAAATCACCATAAGGGATGTCTGGACTGGTGCAAGGTGCCCACTTACATTAGTGGACATCATATACCAGGCCAGCTTCTCATGTTGGTGTGCAGCGGTTGGGATTCAAGCCTGCATTGTTTTACCAGATACATCTTTGTATTGATTAACTGAAAAACCACTAGTAGTAGGCACATATAAATACAAGCTTAGAATAGTAAGTTCTACTGAACTTGGGGTTGGGTAAGTTAAGGGTCTAGAACACCCTTTCTCCAACCTAAGAGAGTTTAGCTCCCACTAGGTTAGGTAGGCGCAACACCACACCTCACTTAGTATGTCTGCTAAAGGAGATGACAGTGGCTCTCTGCCCTCTAGATACAGTGAACTTTCATTCCAGGAATTGAAAGCCCTGTGTGCCTCTAGAAAGCTGAATACAGGGAGAAGTGCCAACACTTAACGCCTGGTAGAGGTGTTACTGTTGGGTGACCTGAGGAAAGCCTCTGGGTCAGATGAACAGAACAGAGTGGGTGGGGCAGGGAATGAAAATAGGGCAGGAGGGGAACCCCTCTTTGACCTAGAATCAAACCCTGACCAGGGTGAGCCTGATGGCTCCCACCTGGACTATTCAGACCTCCCAGAGGAGAACACAGAGGACAAGAGGATACCCTCTTTGATCCTCCTGGGAAGGTGCAGAGTAGACCAAGGAGGTCTAGATCCTCCTCTGCAGAATCCAACGCTTCTAGACAGTCAGTAGGAACCTCCATTTCTAGTAAAGGAGGGAACTCTTTGGATAGGGAGTACCAAATGCTTGAACTTGAGAAAGCTAGGCTTAGGCTCAGGAAAGAGCAGTTGGCCCTTGACAGAGAGTCCCTAGAAGTCCAGAAGGCAAGGAAGAAATTGGGACTAGAGTCCCATGGTGGCAGCAACAGTGTCCCTAGAAGTAAGGAACATTCCTTTGACAATAGGAACCTGAGCAAGATTGTCCCTCCCTACCATGTTGGGGATGACATCCATAAATGGATAACTGCTTTAGAGAAGGCCTTTAAAGTTCAGAGGGTCCCTCAAAAGCAGTGGGCACCTATCTTATGGCTCTCCTTTGCTGACAAAGGTAGAGATAAGCTCCTCACTGTTAGAGAAGAGGATGCTGACAATTACTCAGTTTTGAAGAGTGCTCTCATTGGTGGGTTTGGCTTAACCACTGAACAGTACAGGATTAAGTTCAGAGACACCCAGAAGACACAGAATCAGGACTGGGTAGACTTTGCGGATAGTGCCATTAAGGCTCTGGAAGGCTGGTTGCTTGGCAGCAAAGTGCATGATTTTGATGAATTGTATAATTTGATTATGAGGAAACACATCCTTAATAATTGCCAAAATCAGCTATTGCATCAGTACCACGTGGACTCAAATCTGACTTCTCCCAAAGAATTGGGAAAGAAGGCAGATAAATGGGTCAGAACCAGGGTGAAGCAGAAAAACCAGAACCATGGTGGTGACCAGAAGAAGCAAGATTCTTCAAAAGCTCAGGATAAGGGTGGGGACAAGGGTAAAGACAAAGAGTCTTCATCAGTGCCCCAAAAACCTGCATCTGGGGGGGGGGTCACAATTCAACAAGGGAAAAGGCTAAAAGAAACCTTGGTGTTACTTGTGTAAGGTAAAAACCCATTGGACAAAAGATGCTGATTGTCCAAAAGCCAAGGAAACTACTCCTACCACCACTGCCCCTAAGGCAACTGCTCCCCCTAGCACAAGTACAAGTGGTGTTACAGGGAACAAGGGATTAGTGGGGTTAACCTTGGGATCTGAAGTGGGTTCTGGCTTAGTCAGAACTCCAGCTCAGGCTGTTTTAGTCTGTGATGGTGGCATGGATATTGCCACCTTACTTGTCAGTCCCAGTAACCTGGGCAAGTACATACAATAGCCTTTGATCAATGGAACAGAGGCAATGGCCTACAGGGACACAGGGGCCAGTGTCACCATGGTGACAGAAAAACTTGTGCCTCCTGGACAGATCATACTTGGTGAGATGTACCAAGTGACCAATGCAAACAATGTCAGGACTGACCATTCCTTGGCAGTTGTTAATTTCAGCTGGGATGGGGTAACTGGCCCTAAGAAGGTTGTGGTAAGTTCAGACCTACCAGTAGATTGTTTGTTGGGCAATGATTTGAAAACTTCAGCCTGGGCTGAGGTTGAATTTAGGACTCATGCAGCAATGTTGGGCATCTCTGCAGATGTGTTTGCTGTGACTAGGTCACAAGCCAAACTGACTTCTACTGAACAGGCCCTGGATTCTGGAAAAATGGACCAGGTGCCTTTCAAGAGAAGGAGCAGGAGGGGTAAGGCTGTGTCTTCCCCCCAGGCCCAGAGAGAAGATCAGTCTCTTGAGGGAGATGATCTCAGTCACTGTGAAGGAACTGTCCCAGATGAGCTTGAGCCTGATCAGGTTGAGTTCTTGGGGACAGGGAGCCCTTCCAGGGCAGACTTGAGTTTGGAGCCGCAAACCTGCCCTTCTCTTGAACCCCTGAGACAGCAAGCTGCTGCTGAGGCTGATGGAAATGTCAGTGGGTCCCAAAGGATCTACTGGGATGAGGGACTCCTTTATTCAGAGGGTAGAGACCCCAAGCCTGGTGCTACCAGGAGGTTGGTTATACCTCTGAAGTTTAGGGGCTTCCTACTCACCCTTACACATGACATTCCCTTGGCAGGACACCTAGGCCAAAGTAAGACTTGGGATAGGCTTGTCCCTCACTTTCACTGGCCTCACATGTCTGAAGACACCAAGGAGTTTTGTTGCTCCTGTGCCACTTGCCAAGCCAGTGGTAAGGCAGGTGGCACCACAAAGGCCACTTCCAGTGGTGGGGGTTCCCTTTGAGAGGGTTGGGATTGACATAATTGGTCCCATGAACCCTCCTACAGCCTCTGGGCACAGTTACATACTAGTGGTTGTGGACCATGCCACTAGGTACCCATAAGCCATTCCCCTTAGAACCACTATAGCTCCTGTGGTGGCAAGGGCCCTCTTGGGAATTTTTTACAGGGTGGGCTTCCCTAAGGAGGTTTTAACTGACAGAGGTACAAACTTTATGTCAAGCTATATTACTGCAATGTGGAAAGATTGTGGTTGGAATTACAAATTCACCACACCCTATCATCCTCAATGGAATGGGTTGGTTGAAAGGATCAACAAAACCCTCAAGGGCATAATCATGGGCCTCCCAGAAAAGCTTATGCGAGAATGGGATGTTCTTCTGCCCTGCCTTCTCTTTCCCTATAGAGAGGTCCCTCAGAAGGGGGTTGGATACAGCCCTTTTGAACTTCTGTTTGGGCATCCAGTTAGGGGTCCCTAGTGATTGGTGAAGGAGGGAAGGGAGTTACCTCTCAAACCTCCCAAACAAGACATAGTGGACTATGTACTTGGTCTCCGCTCCAGGATGGCTGAGTACATGAAGAAGGCAAGCAAAAACCTGAAGGTCAGTCAAGAATTGCAAAAAGCTTGGCATGACCAAAAGGCTGTCCTGACTGTTTACCAGCCAGGCAAGCAAGTGTGGGTGTTGGAGCCTGTGGCCCCAGCAGCTCTCCAACATAGTGTGGACCCCACACCATCATTCAGCAAAAAGGTGAGGTCACATATCTGGTGGACCTTGGCACTCCCAGGAGCCCCCACAGGGTGCTCCATGTGAACATGCTCAAACCTTTTGTAGACAGGGCTTTTTTTCTCCTTTTTTTTTCTTTTTTGAATTAGAAAAAAATCATAGACTACGCCTCTCTCCAGTTGTTTACTTCTCAAAAAAAGTCTAAGCGGGAGGCTGTTATCTAGCTGAAAAGCAGGTAAACTGAGCAAGGCCTGGGTGGTCGAGGCACCATGGATCAACTAAGGTGAAGTCTTCTTTGATAGTACTTAACAGTCTAGCTGTCTTTGGTTTTAGTTGTTTTTTTACATAGACTCTGTCCCCTCTGCTTTCAGGTACTCATCATCAAGAACCCACGTTTGGATTCCCCCAGACACTTTCTCCTCTTCCAGTAGCAGCACTTTCCTGAAGTCCTCCATTGGGTTAGACGGCGGTTTCCGACGCCACTTCACACCTATGCACCCGGCTTCCTGGGATAGGTAACTTGGGTACCATGGTATCCACGGGTGGGGTGGCTCTCCAACCTTCTGTCTTCCACTGGGTTTCTTCAGGGTCCACTGGGAAGGGTCCCTAATCTTTCAAATTCCAACCGCGACTTGAACATAGTCTTGTACGGAGCATGCGGTTGTGTTCAGACACTGCACACGCTCTCCGTGGGGTCCCTATCTACTTACCTTGGGTGGTTCTGTGGGTCCCCGGCAATTCTACGTCCTCTTGACATTGTCCTGACTCGAGTCGTGGTTCTTATACCACTTTCTTAGTATATGGTTTGGTCCCCCCCTGGGGTCCATTGTGTATTAGTGCTATTTACTGTGATTTCTTTGCTAAAGTATTGCGTGCTTTGTGTCTATCTCCGTGTAGGAGATATTGTAACGTACTAGAGAGTGTTCTATAATAAATACATATTTTTATACATAATTTGTGTGGTTCCTTTTCATTTAATCTGTACTATAAGATTGCATTCTGGTAAAACAAGCTGCTTTATACTCCTTCAAGACTAAGCCTGAAGGCTGCTCTCCACAGCTACCACTTGGATAGCTTTCTAAGGTTATCTTTGACCTCTTAAATCACCATAAGGGTTGTCTGGACTGGTGCAAGGTGCCCACTTACATTAGCAGGCATCATATACCAGGCCAGCTTCTCACAACCACGCACATAGAAGACAGAATGAGGTAGATGTCAGGCACGGTAATATGCGAGAGAGAAGAAGAAGGTAGATATCGGGCATGTGCTGAGTGTGTGAGATGGTAGGAGGCAGATATCAGGCATGTGTTGAGTGTGTGAGATGGGAGGAGGCAGATATCAGGCACATGTTCAATGTGGGAGAGGAAAGGGGAACATATTAGGCAATGTTCATTGTAAGGGAGGGAAGAAGGCAGATATCAGGCTTGCGTGAAGTGTTTGAGGGGGAACACAGTAAATATGAGGCACATAGAAGACAGAATGAGGTAGATGTCAGGCACGGTAATATGCGAGAGAGAGAAGAAGGTAGATATCGGGCATGTGCTAAGTGTGTGAGATGGTAGGAGGCAGATATCAGGCATGTGTTAAGTGTGTCAGATGGAAGGAGGCAGATATCAGGCACATGTTCAATATGGGAGAGGAAAGGGGAACATATTAGGCATATGTTCATTGTAAGGGAGGGAAGAAGGCAGATATCAGGCTCACGTCTAGTGTTTGAGGGGGAACACAGTAAATATCTGGCACATAGAAGACAGAATGAGATAGATGTCAGGCACTGAAGTATGCGAGAGAGAAGAAGGCAGGTGTTGAGTGAGATGGTAGGAGGCAGATATCAGGCATGTGTTGAGTGTGTGAGATGGTAGGAGGCAGATATCAGGCACGTGTTGAGTGTGTGAGATGGTAGGAGGCAGATATCAGGCATGTGCTGAGTGTGTGAGATGGTAAGTGGCAGATATCAGGCATGTGCTGAATGTGTGCGAGGGTAGAAGGCAGATATCAGGCATGTGTTGAGTGTGTGAGATGGTAGGAGGCAGATATTAGGCATGTGTTGAGTGTGTGAGGTGGTAGGAGGCAGATATTAGGCATGTGCTGAATGTGTAAGATGGTAGGAGGCAGATATAGGCATGTGTTGAGTGTATGAGGAGGCAGATATCAGGCATGTTTTCAGTGGGGGAAGCAGAAGAGGGTAGATATCAGGCACATTGTTAGAAATGGGTTTTCTGGTTGAATAGGGTATGCACCTAAGCCAGGCAGAACCCACCACTCTAGTCAGGGTAAGAGAGTTACACACCCAAGATAACACCTGCTCCCCCCCTTGGTAGCTTGGGACGAGCAGTCAGGCTTATCTCAGAGGAAATGTGTAAAGCACTTGCAAATAACCAACAGTAATACACTGAAACACTACAAAAGGATACCACACCAGTTTTAGAAAAATATTCAATAGTTATCTGTGTAAAACAAGACCAAAACGATAAAAATCCAATATACAGTAATCCTAAATACCAATAAAGCAAAAATAGACTTTCAAAACAGTTCCTTGAAGTCAATAGCTCCATTCAGGGCTATCACAGCGTCGTGAGCAAACAAAGCCAACAGTTCTGGTCGACTGCGGCATCGCAGGCCAGCTACAGTGTTGGGGAGACCCATAAAACAGTACCTTTGGAGATGCAGGCCGTCAGACCTTGCGGTGAGCTCCGGAGGAGCAGCGTCAGCAGGCCTTGGTTCCAGGAGTCGGTGCAGGAGTCATCAGGCCCTTTAAGTCGAACTCCTTGAGTTTGAAGTCAGGAGCGATGGCGTCGGCAGGCATCGGGGCTGCTGTCAACGTGCGGTGCCCTCAGGTCATAGTACAGGCAGCGGCTCGGTGAGGGTCGTCTATGGGCATCAGTGAGACCAGGGCTGCGGTGCGAAGAGGGCGGTGCTTGTTGCGGTGCTGATAGGTCACGGTGCAGGCAGCAGCATCGTCGTTGCTGAAGCGCTGTCGTCGATAGACCCAAGACTGCGGTGTGCAGGGCCCACAGGTCATGGTGCAGGCAGCGGAGTCGGTTGACGAACTTGAGTTGATGGTGCTGGCGTTGGTGGGCCAATGCTGTGGTGTGGGATGTGGCGGTGCATTGTGTAACTTACGAGCGGTGCCCCCACACCACGGTGCAGGCAGCAGCATCAATGTCAGCTTGGAGTGGCGGCATCGTGAGACCAGGGCTGCGGTGCGAAGTGGGACAGTGCTCCGTGTTCTCCATGAGCGGTGTCCACAGGCCACGGTGCAGGCAGTGATGTCGTGGCAGCATCGGGGTGGTCTTTAGTGAGGCAGTACGCAGTGCAGTGCCCACAGGTCACGGTGCAAGCAGTTGCTCAGTGGCAGCTTCGGACGGCTTCATCGGTGAGACCAGGGTTGCAGTGCGAAGTACGGCAGTGCCCTCTGCGGTGCCTTCAGGGCACGGAGCCGACAGCGGCGTCGTTGACAACGTCGAGTTACCTTTTCTCCTCTGTGGCAGCTGAAACATCCAGTTCCAGAAGCCGGTACCCAGAAGATGTTGAAGTCTTTGATTTCCCTGAGACTTCCAACAGGAGGCAAGCTCTACATCAAGCCCTTGGAGATACTTAGAATGCAGAAAGAACAGTCCAGTCCTTTCCCTGCCCAAGACAGAAGCAGCAACTGCAGGCCAATCCAGCAAAGCACACAGCAAAGTGGTAGTCTCTCCTCACAGCTCTTCCAGCACTTCTTCCTGGCAGGTTCCTTGGTCCAGCAGTAATCTAAAGTTCTGGGGTCAGGGGCCCAATATTTATACCACATTTTCCTTTGAAGTTGGTACAAACAAAGGTCCTCTGGCACCCATAAACCAGTTCAGCCTGGCTCAGGCCAAGTTCACCACAGAAGGTGGAGACAGCTTTATGAGAGGCAGCCACAGCCCATTCAGGTGCAAGCGACAACTCCTCCCACTACTCTAAATGCAGCCAGGTCTATTCAGCCTGGCTATGAGTCACCCAGGACACACCTCAACCCCCTTGTGTCTGTCTGATGTGAATGCACATGCCCTGCTCCTGTCACTCTAAACCCAGACTGGTAATACACAAAAGGCAGAGGCACACAGGATGGTTAGGCAAGACAATGCCCACTTTTTAAAAGTGGCCTTTTCAAACACATAATATAACAAGCATTTGCAATGCAATAGGTCTCGCATTTGTTAGAGTTAGAGCTATTGGCTTTGTAAATGACAATGTCTTTTACCTATTTGTTTTGGTTGGAGTGCAGTGGCCTCTGGGACATTATAAGTGTTTAGCGATGCTAGGAGGCCGTGTGGGGGGTGGCTACTGTTGTGCTAGTTATTTACAGACCTCTGCCTGGTGAGGAGTGAGGACCCCCCCGTTTACGGTCTTCAGCTTGGGGACGGAGGAGAAGGGCAGACGTATGTGAAAGGAAGATGGGGAGATAGCATGAAGAGAGAGTTAGGTGGGGTGAGGGGCGAAGAGAGGGTTAGGGGGTGAAGAAAGGGTTGGGTGAGGAGATGGTAGAACAGAAAAGGGAGAACACGGAATGAGCAGAAAGGTGGGACACGGATACAACCATTGTGGTGAGAAAGAAAAAAAACAAAGGAGAAAGCACACGAACCCGAGGAGGGACACAAGAGGCAGGAGGAATAGAGAGAGAAGAGACTGAAATGGAGAAGAAGAGAAGACAATTGAGCAGAAAATGGGAGGAACAGTGTGACTGAGTGTCAAGGTTTTATTCCAAACTCCCAGGATCGGTGCGTCGCTCAAATGTGTCCACCTCTCAATCGCTCCACCCTCTGATGCTATACCAGCGCAGAGGGTAGGAATGATTAAGCGAGGGAAGGAAAGGATGGGGACAGCGGGGAGGGAGACCTACAACACAAAAAACACAATTAAAGGCCTGTTCCACTTTCTGTAATACATATCTAAACTCATAACTTATACTGAGCAATAACTACCTGTAAAGGAAAAAAAGAACGAGCATTCTTGCACCCAAGTCTTAGATGAAGGTATCGTATCTTATGAAGGCTCTTTATATGCAAAAATGAGAAAAACACCATATCATGAGTTTCACCACACTATGGGTATACACAACTTCTCACTCAACGCTCACTCATACTGTACCCACCACAATGATTGTTGGTACTTGCATCACAGAGGGGGTTGAGCATAACTCACACCAAAGCCCCTGCTAGGAAGAAAGATCATAGGAGCACATAAAGAATTTAGTAATACTCATCATCAGAAAACGAAATAAATGGTACCGGCATTAACTTCTCATGCCTAGCACTCTTCTGCTGTTTCAGCACAGCCAATGTCATGCATAACACTTCCAGTAATAAGGCACTTCTTAGGCGTAAACACCATGAATCCATACACAGTACACGTTGGAGGTATAGCTTCCCTCCTCTACTATAAGGTTAGATGCTAATAAATTGAGCACAGTGATCCAAATCACCTCCTCGTGAAGTTTAAAAGTTATGCCCCCAGAGCGGTGACAACGTCACCCTTACCGCCCTTCATGAAAGCGTCCAAAAGGTCAAAGATTCTCTTAGCGCGGGTCTTCCTTGATCCGGCGTCCCTGCCGAACAGAATTCGCAGCACTGATCGCCGCCCTGCATAAAAGAATTCTTAGTAGGCGCGTCATCAGAGCGCACGCGCGCCTACCCGGAAGCAGGATACCTGGAAAATGGAGTTCTTTGGGGCGCGAGCGAACTCCTGACACCGCGCTCGCCTCGCGCCCTGAAGCAATCGCCCGTAGACTCCAGCTGAGTGTGACACTGAGTGACATCATGTGCACACGCCTAGGTGCCTCGAAGCCAGCAGCAGCGCAGTGCTTGGTGACTAGCGGTCTCCTTGATGGCTGCAGTGCGTTTGTAAGTTGGTAGTGCACACTGTGACCGAGTAGCTGCCACTGCACAGTGTACTTGGTTACTGCCTCTAGGCACTGTCTAGTGAGTGTTTTGGCTTCCACTGCACACTGTGGTAGTGACGCTTTGTGCAGCGCCGAGAGTGCAGCTGTCATTACCGCAAGGCGCTGTCCATACCATGGGGCTTGTGTGAGGGTGCTACGAAGGCTGCCTGCCATACAGTACATGACTGTCACTGATAGCGCGAAGACAGGGTTAGTTGAGGTGAGGGGCGAAGAGAGGGTTAGTGGGTGAAGAGAGGGTTAGGGGCGAAGAGAAGGTTAGGGGCGAAGAGAGGGTTGAGTCAGGGGACGGTAGAGCAGAAAAGGGAGAACACGCAAGGAACAGAAAGGTGGGACACGGATACAAGCACTGTGGAGAGAGAGAGAGAAACAAGAATAAAAGTTAAGCAAAGCCTGGCCAAAGATGCAGCCGCCATAATTACAGTAAACATCTCTTCAGCCTGAACTCTCGCTCTGTATGCAGAAGCCCCAGTCATGGACACGGCTTCCTGAAGGGGTTAAATATCAACTTATCCTGTTCAGCAGACCGAAATTCACCCTTTGCAGGACGCTGGCCATGCTCCGTAGCCGCACTAAGCCTAACCCTGGGCATAATACTTTGCTACGCTAGTTTGTGTTACTACACACTACGCAAATTGCACGTAGCAGAGTAAAAAACTGTGCTAATCAACGTAGCAACAGTATATTAAACACATACAAATGCTTTGTTAAAGCAATTTTCAATGCTAAAAAGCATATAACAAATTCACAAAAGTGAACTTTGACAATGAAAATATCAAGCAACGAGAGAGGTGATGATTTTGGGGTCCACCCTAACCTAGGGGGAGGACCAAGCAGATGCCTTGAACACAAAAAGCATATCATGTGAACGATTCAGTGGTGGTCCCTTCCTCCTAGGACCACCCCAAGCACAGTTATGGGCAAAAATACAATCCCAACCAAAGGCCCTGCAAAGCATTATGGGATGAGATTAGCAGTGGGCAGTGAATATTATAGTGTCCAATATCAAAATAATTCTACAAAGAGCTGCAGTTCAACTAGTCGTTACTAGATGTCCCTCACGAGTCAAATGCAAAAGCATTGAAATTATTAATACATCAAGCTGCAGTTCCACTAGTCGTTACTAGATGTCCCTCACGAGTCAAATGCAAAAGCATTGAAACCCTTTCATGAAGCTTTTGCATTTGACTCGTGAGGGACATCTAGTAACGACTAGTGGAACTGCAGCTCTTTGTAGAATTATTTTGATATTGGATACTATAATATTCACTGCCCACTGCTAATCTCGTCCCATAATGCTTTGCAGGGCCTTTGGTTGGGATTGTATTTTTGCCAATAACTGTGCTTGGGGTGGTCTTAAGAGGATGGGACCACCACTGAATCGTTCAAAAGATGTGCTTTTTGTTTTCAAGGCATCTGCTTGGTTCTCTCCCTAGGTTAGGAAGGATCCCAAAATCATCACCTCTCTCACTGCTTGTTAATTTATCATTTTCACTTTTGTGAAATGACTATATGCATTTTTAGCATATAAAGACGGAGTTATTTATTTTAACTTGCACTGTGCAAGATGCTTTTGGCAATTATTGTACAGTGCAGTCAAGCACACAGTTACGCACTACGCAATTTGCATAGCTACGTGTAGTTCAAAATGTACTTCACGTAGCTACGTGAAGTGCTACTACGCAAACTACGCCCAGGCTTAACTAAGCCAGGAAGAAGGTAGTGTAGCACCAGGCAGAACAAAAGAAAGTCCGTGGCCGGGAGGCACTGCAATGGAAACAACCTAATGCACAGGATCTCTATGTTGCAGTGCGTTTAGCCTGGGACCTGGAGAAGGCTGGCTCTGACACTGATTTTCCAGTAGGGACAAGACACAGTAAGTACTTGGTATCGAGAAATGCTGCGCCGCAGTTTTACGTTGTCCATATTCAAATGGATTCTTGCTTTTAACTTTTGGCTCTTCTACAAACGGAGCCGTATGAGCTTCCGGATCCTGCGGATGTTGGACGCTGTGGGACATTTCTGTTCTCTGCTCTTGCTCGCTGTTATCAGAGAGGCACCGTGTACACAAACACAGCGTGGTGGAAACCAGACACGTCTGCCCCAGAAAGATTTCCCTCCGATAAACAACTCTGCTCAGTGCTGTTTGGGGGGATCCCAAATAACATTTGCCTGCAACCTACCCTGTGACATGCGGCTCTTTCACTGCACTTGTGCTAAACCACGATATGTTGTTTTTCAAACCCTTAGAGTCATGTGAAGGAATGAAAAGCTTTTACCGTGCCCGGCAGTGAGCTGCTTCATGCCGCAGAGCTGGGGCAGTCTAGCAGAAAGTTTGTGGTCATTTCATTTCAAGCACTGGGAGGCTTTTTGCAGGGTGTGGTGAGCTGTGCAGACGGAGCCTTCCGTGGCAGCTTGTGAGGGCAGTGCACATGCATGTGAAAAGTTCTCCGAGCACCGCCCGTGGCCTCCGGAAGGGGCCGCCATGATTTAAGATTAAGCGCGGTGGCCGTGAGGCAGGCGCCACGCTGATCTTAAACAAATAGTAATAAAAAAGCATGTGCGTGCATTAAAAAAATGCATTTTAAAAGCACGCTAAGCCTGGAAGAATAAGTAGCAGGGCAGGAGGGCTACAAAAACAAGCGCGGTCCGGCCGCAAAAGTGAAAACGACCCGACTGGCAAATTCCACGGCAAATTAATTAAATAATCAAGCGCGGTCCCGAAAGTGAAAGAGGACCGCGCTGCCTGCAGCCGGAGCATGGGGATCTCTTGTCTTTATGGGGCCATGTGTTTCTAATTAGAAACACATGGACCCATAAAGATAAGAAAGTGCTTTGCGACAGCAGCAAAGCAGGCGAGCCAGTCCGGCTCGCAGGCGAAAGGGCGTCAACCAAAAACGCTAATTTCCAATGGCAGGCCACCGTTTAGCATAAACGGTGACACCAGCCAATGGAAATGAGGGGCGGGGCTTCAAGCCCTCTTCTGAAAGTCCTTGTAAGCAATAAATCTCACCGAGCGAGCTGCGCATGTGCGCAGCAACGTAGGCGAGACCTAAAAATCATCTTCACTAAAAGACGTATCTTTAAATTCTGAGTTCAGGAAGCCTAAACTCCATTTCTCTATCTTGTCCCAATGGAAAGTTATGCTTGTAAGATGTTACAAAGCAACTCCCATGTTAGCCTATGGGACAGATAGCCTTGCAATAGTGAAAAATGAAATGCACAGTATTTCACTATCAGCACATGTAATAAGCAACAGTACATGTCCTACCTTTACCCCACACTTCACTCTGCCCACAGGGGTACCTTGGGACGACCTGAAGGGTGACTTAAATGTAAGAAAAGGGAAGGTTTAGGCTTGGCAAGTGGGTGCTCTTGCCAGGTCGACATGACAGTAAAAACTTGCCACAGACACTGCAGTGGCAGGTCTGAGACACCTTTGAAAAGCTACTTGTGTGGGTGGCACAACTCGTGCTGCAAGCCCCTTAGTAGCATTTGATTTACATGCGCTGGGCACACACAGTGCACTGTACTAGGGACTTTGTAGTAAATCAAATATGCCAATCATGGAAACACCAATCCATACACCCTTTACATGGAGAGCATATGCACTTTAGCACTGAATAGCAGAGGTAAATTGCCCGAGTCCTAAAACCAACAAAAACAAGGTTAAAAACAGGAGGCCAAAAAGCAAAAAGTCTGGGGAAATAAACCCACTGAAAAAGACAAGTCTAACATACGTGTTCAGTGTGGAAGAGGGAATGTGTAGATATCAGGAAGATGTTCAGGGTGGAACAGGAAATGATGTAGAATATGTTCGGTGTGATAAAGGGGAATGCATAGATATAAAACATGTGTTAGATATCAGGCAAATGTTCAATATTTGAGAGGGAAGGGGCAGATATTAGACGTGTTAAGTATGAGAGGGAAGGGGCCGATATCAGACATGTGTTATGTATGAGAGGGAAGGGGCAGATATCAGACATGTGTTATGTATGAGAGGGAAGGGCCAGATATCAGGCTTGTGTTCAGTGTGGGAGAGGGAAGGGGTAGATATCAGTGTGATGGTCAGTGTGGGAGACAGAGGGGGCAGACATCAGGCTGGTGTTCAGTGTGGGGGAAGGAAGGGGTAGATATGAGGTATATCATCCTGGCGGTCAGTGTGGGGGAGGGAAGGGGTAGATATCAGGCTGGCGGTCAGTGTGGGGGAGGGAAGGGGTAGATATCAGTGTGATGGTCAGTGTGGAAGACAGAAGGGGCAGACATCAGGCTGGTGGCCAGTGTGGGAGAGGGAAGAGATAGATATCAGAGATATCAGGCTGGCGATCAGTGTGGGAGAGGAAAGGGGTAGATATCAGGCTGCCAGTTCAATCTCTCTGCCTGTGTGTTGCTTTGTGCCTTTGTGTGTCTCTTGTCTGGTCTGTGTCCCTCCATCAGTATACTTCTGTTCTCTCTGCGTCTCTGTCTCTCTCACTCTCTCTCCACTTCTGTCTCTATCTCTCCGGGTGTGTCTCTCTTTCCTCTGTCACTATCTCTCCTTCCTCTGTATTTCCAGATGTGTTTCTTTCCTCTGTCACTCTCTCCCCAGGTGTGTGTCTCTTTCCTCTGTCACTATCTTCCCAGGAGTGTCTCTTTCCTCTGTCACTATCTTCCCAGGTGTGTCCATCTTCCCGGGTGTGTCTCTTTCCTCTGTCACTATCTTCCCAGGTGTTTCTCTTTCTTCTGTCACTATCTTCCGGAAACTTCTTAAGACCTGCTCTTCCAACAACCAGTTGCATAGTCTGTTGTAAACCTCTGTCTAGACCCAAGTGCTGGGACGCTTTCGGGTAGCTACGCGCTTTATAAAAGCTAATAATAATCTTCTCAGTTGTGTCTCTTTCCTCTGTCATTATCTCTCTGGGTGTGTCTCTCTTTCCTCTGTAACTATCTCGGCAGGTGTGTCTCTCTTTCCTCTGTAACTATCTCGCCAGGTGTGTCTCTCTATCCTCTGTCACTATCTCGCCAGGTGTGTCTCTTTCCTGTCTCTCTGGATGTGTCTCTCTTTCCTCTGTCATTACCTATCTGGGTGAGTCTCTTTTCTCTGCCTCTATCATTCCGGGTGAGTCTCTCTTTCCTCTGTCATGATCTCTCTGGGTCCGTCTTTCATTACTCTGCCTCTCTAGATGTGTCTCTCTGTTCTATCATGATCTCTCCGGGTATGTCTATCTTTCCTCTGTCTCTATCTTTCTGGGTGACTCTCTCATTCCTCTGTCACTATCGCTCGAGGTGTGTCTCTCTTTCCTCTTTTACTATCTTCCCGGGTATGTCTCTCTTTCCTCTGTCACTATCTCTCTGGGTGAATCTCTCTTTCCTCTGCCACGACCTCTCCGGGTCCGTCTCTTTCTCCTCTATCTCACTGGATGTGTCTCTCTTTCTTCTATCACTATCTCTTGGTATATCTCTATTTCCTCTGTCATTATCTCTCGAGGTGGGTCTCTCTTTCCTGTGCTGTGATCTCTCCAGGTCCGTCTCTCTTTATCCTGTCTCTTCTGAAGTGTCTCTCTTTCCTCTGTCACTATTTTTCCATGTGTGTCTCCCTTTCCTCTGTCACTATCTCTCAGGGTGAATTTCACTTTCCCCTGTCACTATCTCTCCAAGTAGGTCTCTCTTTTCTGTGCCGCGATCTCTCCTGGTCCATCTCTCTTTCATCTGTCTCCTGGAGTGTGTCTTTCTTTCCTCTGTCACAATCTGGATGTGTCTCTTTTCTCTGTTTCTATTTTCCGGGTGAGTTTCTCTTTCCTCTGTCACTATCTCTCCTGGTGTGTCTCTCTTTCCTCTATCAATATCTCTCTGGGTGTGTCTCTCTTTCCTCTGTCACTATCTCTCGGTGTGTGTATCTCTTTCCTCTGTCACTATATTTTTGGGTGAGTCTCACTTTGCTCTGTCATGATTTCTCTATGTCTGTCTCTCTTTCCTCTGTCTCTACAGATGTGTCTTTCTTTCCTCTGTCTCTATCTCTCTGGATGTGTCCTCTGACTCTGTCTTACCAGGTGAGTTTCTCTTTCCCCTGTCACTAACTCTTCAGGTGTGTCTCTCTGTTTTCTATCAATATTTCTCTGGGTGTGTCTCTCTTTCTTCTGTCTCTATCTTTCCTGGTGTGTCTCTCTTTCCTCCGTCACTATCTCTCCGGTTGAGTCACTCTTGCGTCTGTTACGATCTCTCCAGGTCCATCTCTCTTTCCTCTGTCTCTATGGAAGATTCTCTCTTTTCTTTTTCACTGTCTCTACAGGTGTGTCTCTACTTTCCTCTGATTCTATCTCTCTGGGTGTGTCTCTCATTCCTCTGTCACTTTCTCTCCAAGTGAGTCTCTCTTTACTCTGTCAAATCATCACTGGGTCCGTCTCTCCTTCCACTATCTCTCCGGGTGTGTCTCTCTTTCCCCTGTCTCTATCTTTCCTGCTGTGTCTCTCTTTCCTCTGTCACTATCTCTCAGGGTGAGTCTCTCTTGCCTCTGTCATGATCTCGCCTTGTCCGTCTCTTTGTACTCTGTCTCTATGAAAGTGTCTCTCTTTCCTCTGTCACAATCTCTCCAGGCATGTCTCTCTTTCCTCTGTCCAGCCGCGGTCCGTGCAGGTAACAGCGGTGGGGCCGGGTGGGGGGGTTCGAGGGACGATGCTGAGGGAAAATTAATTACTTATTTAATTTTCCCTCAGCATCGTCCCTCGAAATCCCCCCACCGGCCCCACCGCCCCACCGCTGTTACCTGCACGGACTGCGGCTGCCTCTGTCACTATCTTCCCATGTGTGCCTCTCTTTCCTCTGTCACTATCTCTCGGGTCTGTCTCTCTTTCCTCTGTCTCTCTGGTTGTGTCTCTCTTTCCTCTGTCACTATCTCTCCAAGTGTGTCTCTCTCTTTCCTCTGTCACTATCTCTCTGGTTGTGTCTCTCTTTCCTCTGTCAGTATCTTTCCAGGTGTGTGTCCCTTTCCTCTGTCACTATTTCTCTGGGTGTGTCTCTCTTTCCTCTGTCACTATCCCTTCAGGTATGTGACTCTCTCTTTCCTCTGTCACTATCTCTCTGGTTGTGTCTCTCTTTCCTCTTTCAGTATCTCTCCAGGTGTGTGTCCCTTTCCTCTGTCACTATTTCTCTGGGTGTGTCTCTCTTTCCTCTGTCACTATCCCTCCAGGTATGTGACTCTTTCCTCTGTAACTATCTCTCCAGGTGTGTGTTTCTTTTCTCTGTCACTATCTCTCTGGGTGTGTCTCTCTTTCCTCTGTCACTATCTCTCTAGGTGTATCTCTTTTTCCTCTGTCACTATCCCTCCGGGTGTGTATCTCTTTCCTCTGTCACTATCTCTCCAGGTGTGTGTCTCTTCCCCATGTCGCTATCTCTCTGGGTGTGTCTCTCTTTCCTCTGTCACTATCTCCCCGGGTTTGTATATCTTTCCTCTCTCACTGGGAGTGTCTCTCTTTCCTCTGTCACTATCCCTCAGGGTATGTTTCTCTTTCCTCTGTCACCATCTCTTCAGGTGTGTGTCTCTTTCCTCTGTCACTATCCCTCCGGGTATGTGTCTCTTTCCTCTGTCACCATCTCTCAGGGTGAGTCTCTCTTGCCTCTGTCATGACCTTGCCGTGTCCGTCTCTTTGTACTCTGTCTCTATGGAAGTGTTTCTCTTTCCTCTGTCACAATCTCTCCGGGCATGTCTCTCTTTCCTCTGTCCAGCCGCAGTCCATGCAGGTAACAGCGGTGGGGCGGTGGGGCTGGGTGGGGGCGTTTCGAGGGACGATGCTGAGGGAAAATTAATTATTTATTTAATTTTCCCTCTGCATCGTCCCTCGAAATCCCCCCCCCGGCCCCACCGCTGTTACCAGCACGGACCACGGCTGCCTCTGTCACTATCTCCCCATGTGTGCCTCTCTTTCCTCTGTCACTATCTCTCAGGGTTTGTCTCTCTTTCCTCTGTCTCTGTCTCTCCGGTTGTGTCTCTCTTTCCTCTGTCACTATCTCTCCAAGTGTGTCTCTCTCTTTCCTCTGTCACTATCTCTCTGGTTGTGTCTCTCTTTCCTCTGTCAGTATCTCTCCAGGTGTGTGTCCCTTTCCTCTGTCACTATTTCTCTGGGTGTGTCTCTCTTTTCTCTGTCACTATCCCTCCAGGTATGTGACTCTCTCTTTCCTCTGTCAGTATCTCTCTGGTTGTGTCTCTCTTTCCTCTGTCAGTATCTCTCCAGGTGTGTGTCTCTTTCCTCTGTCACTATCTCTCTGGGTGTGTCTCTCTTTCCTCTGTAACTCTTGCCATGTGCGTCTCTCTTTCCTCTGTAACTATCTCACCAGGTTTGTCTCTCTTTCCTCTGTCACTATCTCTCTAGGCTTGTCTCTTTTTCCTCTGCCACTATTCCTAAGGGTGTGTATCTCTTTCCTCTGTCACTATATCTCCAGGTGTGTGCCTCTTTCACATGTCGCTATCTCTCTGGGTGTGTCTCTCTTTCCTCTGTAACTCTTGCCATGTGTGTCTCTCTTTCCTCTGTATCTATCTCGCCAGGTGTGTCTCTCTTTCCTCTGTCTCTGTCTCTCCGGTTGTGTCTCTCTTTCCTCTGTCACTATCTCTCCAAGTGTGTCTCTCTCTTTCCTCTGCCACTATCTCTCTGGTTGTGTCTCTCTTTCCTCTGTCAGTATCTCTCCAGGTGTTTGTCCCTTTCCTCTGTCACTATTTCTCTGGGTGTGTCTCTCTTTCCTCTGTCACTATCCCTCCAGGTATGTGACTCTCTCTTTCCTCTGTCACTATCTCTCTGGTTGTGTCTCTCTTTCCTCTGTCAGTATCTCTCCAGGTGTGTGCCCCTTTCCTCTGTCACTATTTCTCTGGGTGTGTCTCTCTTTCCTCTGTCACTATCCCTCCAGGTATGTGACTCTCTCTTTCCTCTGTCACTATCTCTCTGGTTGTGTCTCTCTTTCCTCTGTCAGTATCTCTCCAGGTGTGTGTCTCTTTCCTCTGTCACTATCTCTCTGGGTGTGTCTCTCTTTCCTCTGTAACTCTTGCCATTTGTGTCTCTCTTTCCTCTGTAACTATCTCACCAGGTTTGTCTCTCTTTCCTCTGTCAGTATCTCTCTAGGTGTGTCTCTTTTTCCTCTGTCACTATTCCTAAGGGTGTGTATCTCTTTCCACTGTCACTATCTCTCCAGGTGTGTGTCTCTTTCCCATGTCGCTATCTCTCTGGGTGTGTCTCTCTTTCCTCTGTCACTATCCCTTCGAGTATGTGTCTTTTTTCTCTATCACTATCTCTCCAGGTGTGTGTCTCTTTCCCCTGTCACTATCTCTCTGTCTGTGTTTCTCTTTCCTCTGTCACTATCTCTCCAGGTGTGCGTCTCTTTCCTATGTCACTATCTCTCCAGGGGAGTCTCTCTCGCTCCTCTGTCACTCTCTCTACAGGTGTGTCTCTCTCGTTCCTCTGTCACTAACTCTCTGGGTGTGTCTTTCTTTCCTCTGTCACTATCCCTCCGGGTGTGTCTCTCTTTCCTCTGTCAGTATCTCTCCAGGTGTGTGTCTCTTTCCGCTGTCACTATCTCTCCGGGTGTATCTCTCTTTCCTCTGCCACTATCCCTCTAGGTATGTGTCTCTTTCCTCTGTCACTATCCCTCTAGGAATGTGTCTCTTCCCTCTGCCACTAACTCTCTGGGTGTGTTTCTCCTTCCTCTGTCACTATCTATCTGGGTGTGTCTCTCTTTCCTCTGTCACTGTCTCCCCAGGTGTGTTTCTCTTTCCTCTGACACTATCTCCCTGGGTTTGTCTCTCTTTCCTCTGTCACTATCTCCCCAGGTGTGTCTCTCTTTCCTCTGTCACTTTCTCCACAGGTATGTCTCTCTTTCCTCTGTCACTGTCTCTCCGGGTGTGTCTTTCTTTCCTCTGTCACAATCTCTCAGGGTTTGTCTCTCTTTCCTTTGTCACTATCTCTCCGGTTGTGTCTCTCTTTCCTCTGTCACTATCCCTCCAGGTATGTGTCTCTTTCCTCTGCAACTATCTCTCTAGGTGTGTCTCTTTCCTCTGTTACTATCTCTCTGGGTGTCTCTCTCTTTCCTCTGTCACTATCTCTCCAGGTGTGTCTCTCTTTCCCCTGTCACTATCTCTCTGGGTTTGTCTCTCTTTCCTCTGTCACTATCTTCCCAGGTGTGTCTCTTTCCTGTCACTATCCCTCCGGGTGTGTCTCTCTTTCCTCTGTCACTATCTCTCTGGGTGTGTGTGTCTTTCCTCTGTCACTATCTCTCCGGTGTGTCTCTCTTTCCTCCGTCACTATCTCTCTGGGTTTGTCTCTCTTTCCTCTGTCACTGTCTCTCCAGGTGTGTCTCTCTTTCCTCCGTCACTATCTCTCCAGGTGTGTCTGTCTTTCCTCTGTCACTACCTCTCCGGTGTGTCTCTCTTTCCTCTGTCACTATCTCTCCGGGTGTGTCTTTCTTTCATCTGTCACTATCTCTCCGGGTATGTCTCTCTTTCCTCTGTCACTATCTCTCCAGGTGTGTCTGTCTTTCCTCTGTCACTATCTCTCGGAATGTGTCTCCCTTTTCTTCTTTTTTGTCTCCCTCTTTTCTGTATCTCTCGCCACTCTATGCATGTATCAATCTCTCTCTCCTCTAGTTGTTTCCCTTCTGTCTCTGTCTCCCTCCTCCTTTCTTTGGCAGCCTCTTTTTCTCTCTCTTCCCTAATCTACCCTGCTTATCTAGGTGTCTTTCCTGCCTTTTCTGCTTTATCATACCCTCTGTATGTCTCTGCCCCCTCTTTGTCGTTGATTCTGTACTCTCTCCGCCCTCCCTAGGAGCCTGTCTCCTTCTCTGGTTCTTTCTGTGCATGACGGGTCTTTCTCCCCCTTCCTTCTCTGTCTCCTCCCCTCTCTTCGCCTCTTCCTCCGCCTGGGGGGGAATGATTCTTGGCCGCCACGCCCCTCTTTCATGCTTTCACTTTTAATGTTGGTGCACAGAGTAGGGGGTGGTGGTGACGAGGGTGAGGAGAGAGCAGGCGGGGGTCAGGGACAGAAAGCAGGAAGAGACAAGGGAACACACCTCCCCCTCCGCCAATGCACACACCCTTTGTAGTAGTGATCTCAGCAGAACAGGACAACAGGGGTGAGTTACAGACAGTGACCTCAGTGCAGCAGCCACCCAGGGAGCTCGTAACACCAGAAACATCTGTGATCTGCTGGGAGCTCACTCCCAGTAACATCTGTGAGCTGCCGGGGGTCACTCATAGCAACATCTGTGAGCAGCAGGGAGCTCACTCATAGCAACATCTGTGAGCTGCTAGGAGCTCACTCCCAGTAACATCTGTGAGCTGCAGGGGGTCACTCATAGCAACATCTGTGAGCTGCAGGGAGCTCATAGCTCACTCATAGCAACATCTGTGTGCTGCAGAGAGCTCACTCATAGTAACATCTGTCAGCTGCGGAGAGCTCACTCATAGCAACATCTGTGAGCTGCAGGGAGCTCACCCACAGCAGCATCTGTGAGCTGCAGGGAGCTCACTCATAGCAACATCTGTGAGCTGCAGAGAGCTCACTCATTGCAACATCTGTTTGCTGCAGAGAGCTCACTCATAGTAACATCTGTCAGCTGTGGAGAGCTCACTCATAGCAACATCTGTGAGCTGCAGGGAGCTCACCGACAGCAGCATCTGTGAGATGCAGTGAGCTCACCCACTGTAACATCTGTGAGCTGCAGAGAGCTCACTCATAGCAACACCTGTGTGCTGCAGAGAGCTCACTTACATTAACATCTGTCAGCTGCAGAGCTCTCACTCATAGCAACATCTGTGAGCTGCAGTGAGCTCACCCACAGCGGCATTTGTGAGATGCAGTGAGCTTACTCCCAGTAACATCTGAAGCTGCCAGGAGTTCACCCACAGCAGCATCTGTGAGCTATAGAGAGCTTACTCATAGAAACATCTGTGAGCTGCTGGGGGCTCACTTATAGCAGCATTTGTAAGCTATAGAGAGCTTACTCACATCAACATCTGTGAGCTGCAGGGAGCTCACCCACAGCAGCATCTGTGATCTGCTGAGAGCTCATTCACAGCAACATCTGTGAGCAGCAGAGAACTCACTCACAGCAACGTCTGTGGGCTGCAAGGAGCTCACCCACAGCAGCATCTGTAATCTGCAGGGGGGCTACCTCACAACATCTGTGATCTGCAGGGGGCTACCTCACAACATCTGTGATCTGCAGGGGGGCTACTTCACAGCAACATCTGTGATCTGCAGGTTGGCTACCTCACAGCAACATCTGTGAGCTGCAGGGAGCTCACCCCCAGCCACAACTGTGAGTTGCAGGGAGCTCACCCACAGCAGCATCTGTGATCTGCAGGGGGCTCACTTATAGCAGCATTTGTAAGCTATAGAGAGCTTACTCACATCAACATCTGTGAGCTGCAGGGAGCTCACCCACAGCAGCATCTGTGATCTGCTGAGAGCTCATTCACAGCAACATCTGTGAGCAGCAGAGAACTCACTCACAGCAACGTCTGTGGGCTGCAAGGAGCTCACCCACAGCAGCATCTGTAATCTGCAGGGGGGCTACCTCACAACATCTGTGATCTGCAGGGGGCTACCTCACAACATCTGTGATCTGCAGGGGGGCTACTTCACAGCAACATCTGTGATCTGCAGGGAGCTCACCCCCAGCCACAACTGTGAGTTGCAGGGAGCTCATCCACAGCAGCATCTGTGAGCTGCAGGGAGCTCACTCAAACATCTGTGAGCTGCAGGGAGCTCACTCACAGAAACATCTGTGAGCTGAGGGGGAGCTTGCTCAAAGCAACGTCCTGGTTTAGGGCGGTGCAACTGGTGAAGCCGCACCTGGCGCTGACTTTGGGGGGAGGTGGAGGGGGGTTGTTGGAGGCTGTGTTTAAAAATAACTTATGCGTTTAAAAGCAAGTGAACTTCCTTGTGAGTTTTCAGGCAACAATAGAAATGTCAAGATAGCTCTGATGATTAATGTTCCTGCTGGTGGGAGATGGAATGTTGTCTAGTGGCAGTGTTGACTCATCATAGAGTAGCGCAGAGGGTTCATGTGCCTGCTGCAAAGAACGTGTACCGTGCAGATCACAGAACTGAGTGTGAGAGAACTATGAATAGCTCTATAAAAACAAGCATTGGCATAGCCAATAGGTCTCGCTTTTGGGACCTTATAAGTATTTAGTTATGCAGCACAATATCCTTGGTGCAACAACATCAACTGTTGCATGGCTAAACACTTATAAGGTCCCAAAGGCGAGACCGATTGGCGATGCCAATGCTTGTTTATTTTGAGAAGGAGAGCACCTGCACTTCTCAAGAAAAAAGTAATACTTTTAATTGGAGAGTGCAGAAACAAGCAGGTACTCTAGTACAGAGTACCTGAACTAGTATTTTTTTCCATTTGAAGCACTGACGAGGACGGTTTACTGCGATATACCCTTCTCTACAAACTGGTCACTATACTGGCGTACCTCCGTGCCCTCTGACCGCAGCAGGCCTGGGCGTCAGAGGGCCAGCTCCATGTTCCATTGAAGTGTCCTACGACGACGGTTGGCAGCTGCTTTTCAAACGGTTCTGTCAGGGAATCTGCGCATCTGAAGATCAGCGTCTGACGCAGTTTGTTGCCAGGCGCGTGGGGTCGTGCTGGCGCGCTCTTATCGCATGCATTCACTCCAATTTGTCAGCTGGCTCATGTGCATGAGCACGAGCTGCGTTATGACGACAGCCTGTTCTTAATGTGCGCAGGTGGCGGGCATCTGGCAAGACTTACTTATCATCATCAGACTTTGACGCTGAGCAAGAGACAGACAGAAAAGACACTATAGAAGGAAGTGAGAGTGAACCAGTGACAAAGAGAGAAAGCAGGGATGAAAGGCATGAAGTGTAGGGATGTGGAAGAAAGAGCCTTGAGTTAGTATCTAAACTTGACAACCTTGGTATTACCCAGCCCCAGTATTCGAAGAGTGCTGGTGGACAGCCCTTGGCAAACACTTATTTATTGCTCTATCTGTTCCCATTATTTTTTGGATGGCACAATACCTCTGTGTGAGTATGCATGGAGCTTAATTGTGCAGGGGAAAGCTCTTTTTGAGACTTCAGCATCCACATTTTCACAATATCCAGGGCCAATGGAATTACGCGATTGTGCGGTCGCAGGGCTTTTCGCATGATTATAGATTTGCCGCATTTACCACATAGTTCACCATCTGCTGCATAATCTGCAGATTTTAACAAAAAAATAGTTTCTAGCTCAAATGGTTCAAAAGTTACTAAAAACTCAACAGCACCTGTTGCCGCGCAGGGAGGGCCCCTCTGCAAAGCATGACTGGTCACCTTTCTGTTGCTTATTGCTATATTTCAGTGTTACAGTGGAACTAATGAGGTGCACCTTATGTCTAGCCAGTATTAACCAGTGTAAAAAGGACAAAATAATGACGTTATACTATAATAAAATGTGCTGTATTACGGCGCACAATTTGCCTTTTCTTACCGCACGGAAACATGGAAACTGTATCATAAATGGATAGGACCAACTTGATTTAACCATACACTCATCTTTACCAAAATGTGTGCCCACGTCGAGGATCGCACAGCGAGCATGTGATGGGATCGAGTCTAGCGCTTCACTTCGGAAAACGTAAAACGTGGGCGCTTTTAAAGCCTCTATACACTCGGCTCCAAAGCACTACATTCAGCCTGTACGGGATAAAACATCATTACTTTCAAGTTATCCAATGGCAAGGCGGCCTGCAAGAGTGAATTAAAAAATACCTGCAAGAGTGAATTAAAGTGGCCGGGGGTGTTACCTTTATACAACAAATATACAACAAAGTGCACAGGAACCCTCAAGATTTTAAAAGGTTGTTTACGAGGTCGATGGTGGGCATACGGCACGTTTTCTGTACATAACAAGAGAGGAGCGGGGGCGAGCGAGCGCAGCAGCCTGGGCTTTCGAAAGCTGACCAGACGCTCGTGCGTAATGGCCTTTTCCCCGCACGGCCGGCATATGTTTCCAATTATCGTGCACGCGTCTGGGCATGATAATGGGAAACAGATGTCGGCCCTGCGCGCGTAACCGCCCGAAAAAGGCCACGACGCACAAGCGTCTGGTCAGCTTTCGAAACCCCTTACTTAAAGTCTCGCCAGAGCAGCGCTTGCGCGCTACTCGAGGCTCGACCTAATTAAATGTATGTCAGAGGGGGGCTGTGGAGGGATATTGGCACTGCTGGAGGGTGGTAGTGAGGGAGTTTGTTGAGAAGGTGGCCAAAAAAGACTGTCGCCCAGGGCGCCACCAACACTAAAGCCTGCCCTAGCATGGTCTGTGAGCTGCAGAGACCTCAATGACAGCAACATCTGTGAGCTACAGAGTGCTCACTCTTAGCAACATCTGTGAGCTGAGAGCTCACTCACAGTGACATCGGTGAGCTAGAGCTCACTCTTAGCAACATCTGTGAGCTGGAGAGCTCACTCATAGCAACATCTGTGAGCTGGAGAGCTCACTCATAGCAACATCTGTGAGCTACAGAGAGCTCACTCAGCAACATCTGTGAGCTACGGAGCTCACGCATATCAACATCTGTGAACTGCAGGGAAGTCATTCATAGCAACATCTGTGAGCAGCAGGGAGCTCACCCACAACATGTGCGCTGAAGAGAGCTCACTCACTCACAGCAACATCTGTGAGCTGCAGAGAGCTCACTGATAGCAACATCTGTGAGCTATACAGAGCTTACTCATAGCCACATCTGTGGGCTGCAGGGAGCTCACTCACAGCAACATCTGTGAAAACAAAAGAGCTCACTCAAAACAACATCTATGAAATGCAGAATCCTGACTCTTGGCACCATCTGTGAGACACAGAGCTCACTCACAGTAACATCTGTACAGCCAGAGATCTCGGGTAAGGGACCTCTGACATCTGCACAGATGTAGGGTGAGAAACCTCTGCAGCTACATGGAGCTAGGTGAGGAACATCTAACGACTGCAGGGGGCCCGGCTAGGGGACCTCTGACCGCTGTAGGGAGCTCGGGTAGAGGACCTCAGACCGCTGCAGGGAGCTCAGCTAGGGGACCTCAGACCGCTGCAGGGAGCTCAGCTAGGGGACCTCAGACCGCTGCAGGGAGCTCGGCTAGGGGACCTCAGACCGCTGCAGGGAGCTCGGCTAGGGGACCTCAGACCGCTGCAGGGAGCCCGGCTAGGGGACCTCAGACCGCTGCAGGGAGCCCGGCTAGGGGACCTCAGACCGCTGCAGGGAGCTCGGCTAGGGGACCTCAGACCGCTGCAGAGAGCTCAACTAGGAAACCTCTGACCGCTGTACGGAGCTCGACTAGGGGACCACTGACCGCTGCAGGGAGCCCGGCTAGGGGACCTATGACCGCTGCAGGGAGCTCGGGTAGGGGACCTCAGAAAGCTGCAGGGAGCTTGGGTAGGGGACCTCAGACCGCTGCAGGGAGCTCGGCTAGGGGACCTCAGACCGCTGCAGGGAGCTCGGGTAGGGGACCTCTGACCACTGCAGGGAGCTCAGCTGAAGGACCTCTGACTGCTGCAGGGAGCTCGGCTAGGGGACCTCCGAACGCTGCAGGGAGCCCGGCTAGGGGACCTCCGAACGCTGCAGGGAGCCCGGCTAGGGGACCTCAGACCGCTGCAGAGAGCCCGGCTAGGGGACCTCAGACCACTGCAGGGAGCCCGGCTAGGGGACCTCAGACCGCTGCAGGGAGCTCGGCTAGGGGACCTCTGACCGCTGCAGGGAGCTCGGCTAGGGGACCTCAGACCGCTGCAGGAAGCTCGGGTAGGGGACCTCTGACTACTGCAGGGAGCTCAGCTGAAGGACCTCTGACCGCTGCAGGGAGCCCGGCTAGGGGACCTCAGACCGCTGCAGGGAGCCCGGCTAGGGGACCTCAGACCGCTGCAGGGAGCTCGGCTAGGGGACCTCAGACCGCTGCAGAGAGCTTGACTAGGGAACCTCTGACCGCTGTAGGGAGCTCGACTAGGGAACCTCTGACCGCTGCTGGGAGCAAGGGTAGGGGGACCTCAGACCGCTGCAGGGAGCTCGGGTAGGGGCCCTCAGACCACTGCAAGGAGCTCGGCTAGGGGACCTCAGACCGCTGCAGGGAGCTCAGCTAGGGGACCTCAGACCGCTGCAGGGAGCTCGGCTAGGGGACCTCAGACCGCTGCAGGGAGCTCGGCTAGGGGACCTCAGACCGCTGCAGGGAGCCCGGCTAGGGGAACTCAGACCGCTGCAGGGAGCTCGGCTAGGGGACCTCAGACCGCTGCAGAGAGCTCAACTAGGAAACCTCTGACCGCTGTAGGGAGCTCGACTAGGGGACCACTGACCGCTGCAGGGAGCCCGGCTAGGGGACATATGACCGCTGCAGGGAGCTCGGGTAGGGGACCTCAAACCGCTGCAGGGAGCTTGGGTAGGGGACCTCAGACCGCTGCAGGGAGCTCAGCTAGGGGATCTCAGACCGCTGCAGGGAGCTCAGCTGAAGGACCTCTGACCGCTGCAGGGAGCTCGGCTAGGGGACCTCTGACCGCTGCAGGGATCCCGGCTAGGGGACCTCAGACCGCTGCAGTGAGCTCGGCTAGGGGACCTCAGACCGCTGCAGAGAGCCCGGTTAGGGGACCTCTGACCACTGCAGGAAGCTCGGGTAGGGGACCTCTGACTACTGCAGGGAGCTCAGCTGAAGGACCTCTGACCGCTGCAGGGAGCCCGGCTAGGGGACCTCAGACCACTGCAGGGAGCCCGGCTAGGGAACCTCAGACCACTGCAGGGAGCTCGGCTAGGGGACCTCAGACCGCTGCAGGGAGCTCGGCTAGGGGACCTCAGACCGCTGCAGAGAGCTTGACTAGGGAACCTCTGACCGCTGTAGGGAGCTCGACTAGGGAACATCTGACCGCTGCTGGGAGCTCGGGTAGGGGGACCTCAGGCCGCTGCAGGGAGCTCGGGTAGGGGCCCTCAGACCGCTGCAGGGAGCTCGGCTTGGGGACCTCAGACCGCTGTAGGGAGCTCGGGTAGGGGACCTCTGACCGCTGCAGGGAGCTCAGCTGAAGGACCTCTGACCGCTGCAGGGAGCCTTGCTAGGGGACCTCAGACCGCTGCAGAGAGCTCAACTAGGAAACCTCTGACCGCTGTAGGGAGCTCGACTAGGGGACCACTGACCGCTGCAGGGAGCCCAGCTAGGGGACCTATGACCGCTGCAGGGAGCTCGGGTAGGGGACCTCAGACCGCTGCAGGGAGCTTGGGTAGGGGACCTCAGACCGCTGCAGGGAGCTCGGCTAGGGGATCTCAGACCGCTGCAGGGAGCTCGGGTAGGGGCCCTCAGACCACTGCAGGGAGCTCGGGTAGGGGCCCTCAGACCACTGCAGGGAGCTCAGCTGAAGGACCTCTGACCGCTGCAGGGAGCCCGGCTAGGGGACCTCAGACCGCTACAGGGAGCCCGGCTAGGGGACCTCAGACTGCTGCAGGGAGCTCGGCTAGGGGACCTCAGACCACTGCAGGGAGATCAGCTGAAGGACCTCTGACCGCTCCAGGGAACTCGACTAGGGAACCTCAGACCGCTGGAGGGAGCTTGGGTAGGGGACCTCTGACTGCTGCAGGGAGCCCGGCTAGGGGACCTCAGACCGCTGCAGGGAGCTCGCCTAGGGGGCCTCAGACCGCTGCAGGGAGCTCAGCTGAAGGACCTCTGACCGCTGCAGGGAGCCTGGCTAGGGGACCTCAGACCGCTGCAGGGAGCCCGGCTAGGGGACATATGACCGCTGCAGGGAGCTCAGATAGGGGACCTCAGACCGCTGCAGGGAGCTTGGGTAGGGGACCTCAGACAGCTGCAGGGAGCTCGGCTAGGGGATCTCAGACCGCTGCAGGGAGCTCGGGTAGGGGACCTCTGACCACTGCAGGGAGCTCAGCTTAAGGACCTCTGACCGCTGCAGGGAACTCGGCTAGGGGACCTCTGACCGCTGCAGGGAGCCCGGCTAGGGGACCTCAGACCGCTGCAGGGAGCTCGGCTAGGGGACCTCAGACCGCTACAGAGAGCCCGGCTAGGGGACCTCTGACCGCTGCAGGGAGCTCGGCTAGGGGACCTCAGACCGCTGCAGGAAGCTCGGGTAGGGGACCTCTGACTACTGCAGGGAGCTCAGCTGAAGGACCTCTGACCGCTGCAGGGAGCCCGGCTAGGGGACCTCAGACCACTGCAGGGAGCCCGGCTAGGGAACCTCAGACCGCTGCAGGGAGCTCGGCTAGGGGACCTCAGACCGCTGCAGGGAGCTCGGCTAGGGGACCTCAGACCGCTGCAGAGAGCTTGACTAGGGAACCTCTGACCGCTGTAGGGAGCTCGACTAGGGAACATCTGACCGCTGCTGGGAGCTCAGCTGAAGGACCTCAGGGTAGGGGGACCTCAGGCCGCTGCAGGGAGCTCGGCTTGGGGACCTCAGACCGCTGCAGGGAGCTCGGGTAGGGGACCTCTGACCGCTGCAGGGAGCTCAGCTGAAGGACCTCAGGCCGCTGCAGGGAGCTCGGCTTGGGGACCTCAGACCGCTGCAGGGAACTCGACTAGGGGACCTCAGACAGCTGCAGGGAGCTCGGGTAGGGGACCTCTGACCGCTGAAGGGAGCCCGGCTAGGGGACCTAAGACCGCTGCAGGGAGCCCGGCTAGGGGACCTCAGACCGCTACAGGGAGCTCGGGTAGGGGACCTCTGACAGCTGCAGGGAGCCCGGCTAGGGGGCCTCTGACCGCTGCAGGGAGCTCGGCCAGGAGACCTCAGACCGCTGCAGGGAGCTCAGCTGAAGGACCTCTGAGAGCTGCAGGGAGCTCGGCTAGGGGGCCTCAGACCGCTGCAGGGAGCTCAGCAGAAGGACCTCTGAGAGCTGCAGGGAGCTCGGGTAGGGGACCTGGGACCGCTGCAGGGAGCTCAGCTGAAGGACCTCTGAGAGCTGCAGGGAGCTGTGATCTGACCACTGCAGGGAGCCCGGCTAGGGTACCTCGGACCGCTGCAGGGAGCTCGGATAGGGGACCTCTGACCCCTGCAGGGAGCTCAGGTGAAGGACCTCTGACCGCTGCAGGGAGCCCGGCTAGGGGGCCTCAGACCGCTACAGGGAGCCCAGCTAGGGGACCTCAGACTGCTGCAGGGAGCTCGGCTAGGGGACCTCTGACCGCTGCAGGGAGCCCGGCTAGGGGACCTCAGACCGCTGCAGAGAGCCCGGCTAGGGGTCCTCTGACCGCTGCAGGGAGCTCGGCTAGGGGCCCTCAGACCGCTGCAGGAAGCTCGGGTAGGGGACCTCTGACTACTGCAGGGAGTTCCGCTGAAGGACCTCTGACCGCTGCAGGGAGCCCGGCTAGGGGACCTCAGACCGCTGCAGGGAGCCCGGCTAGGGGACCTCTGACCGCTGCAGGGAGCTCGGCTAGGGGACCTCAGACCGCTGCAGGGAGCTCTGCTAGGGGACCTCAGACCGCTGCAAAGAGCTCGGCTAGGGGACCTCAGACCGCTGCAGAGAGCTTGACTAGGGAACCTCTGACGTCTGTAGGGAGCTCGACTAGGGAACTTCTGACCGTTGCTGGGAGCTCGGGTAGGGGGACCTCAGGCCGCTGCAGGGAGCTCGGGTAGGGGCCCTCAGACCGCTGCAAGGAGCTCGGCTAGGGGCCCTCAGACCGCTGCAGGGAGCTCAGCTAGGGGACCTCAGACCGCTGCAGGGAGCTCGGCTAGGGGACCTCAGACCGCTGCAGGGAGCCCGGCTAGGGGACCTCAGACCGCTGCAGGGAGCTCGGCTAGGGGACCTCAGACCGCTGCAGAGAGCTCAACTAGGAAACCTCTGACCGCTGTAGGGAGCTCGACTAGGGGACCACTGACCGCTGCAGGGAGCCCAGCTAGGGGACCTATGACCGCTGCAGGGAGCTCAGGTAGGGGACCTCAGACCGCTGCAGGGAGCTTGGGTAGGGGACCTCAGACCGCTGCAGGGAGCTCGGCTAGGGGATCTCAGACCGCTGCAGGGAGCTCGGGTAGGGGCCCTCAGACCACTGCAGGGAGCTCAGCTGAAGGACCTCTGACCGCTGCAGGGAGCCCGGCTAGGGGACCTCAGACCGCTACAGGGAGCCCGGCTAGGGGACCTCAGACTGCTGCAGGGAGCTCGGCTAGGGGACCTCAGACCACTGCAGGGAGATCAGCTGAAGGACCTCTGACCGCTCCAGGGAACTCGACTAGGGAACCTCAGACCGCTGGAGGGAGCTTGGGTAGGGGACCTCTGACTGCTGCAGGGAGCCCGGCTAGGGGACCTCAGACCGCTGCAGGGAGCTCGCCTAGGGGGCCTCAGACCGCTGCAGGGAGCTCAGCTGAAGGACCTCTGACCGCTGCAGGGAGCCTGGCTAGGGGACCTCAGACCGCTACAGGGAGCTCGGGTAGGGGACCTCAGACCGCTACAGGGAGCTCGGGTAGGGGACCTCTGACAGCTGCAGGGAGCCCGGCTAGGGGTACTCTGACCGCTGCAGGGAGCTCGGCCAGGAGACCTCAGACTGCTGCAGGGAGCTCAGCTGAAGGACCTCTGAGAGCTGCAGGGAGCTCGGCTAGGGGGCCTCAGACTGCTGCAGGGAGCTCAGCAGAAGGACCTCTGAGAGCTGCAGGGAGCTCGGGTAGGGGACCTCGGACCACTGCAGGGAGCTCAGCTGAAGGACCTCTGAGAGCTGCAGGGAGCTGTGATCTGACCACTGCAGGGAGCCCGGCTAGGGTACCTCGGACCGCTGCAGGGAGCTCGGATAGGGGACCTCTGACAGCTGCAGGGAGCTCAGCTGAAGGACCTCTGAGAGCTGCAGGGAGCTCGGGTAGGGGACCTCAGACCGCTGCAGGGAGCTCAGCTGAAGGACCTCTGAGAGTTGCAGGGAGCTGTGATCTGACCGCTGCAGGGAGCCCGGCTAGGGTACCTCGGACCGCTGCAGGGAGCTCGGATAGGGGACCTCTGAGAGCAGCAGGGAGCTCAGCTGAAGGACCTCTGACCGCTGCGGGAAGCCCGGCTAGGGGACCTCAGACCGCTGCAGGGAGCTCGGTTAGAGGATCTTTGATAGCTGTAGGGAGCCCGGCTAGGGGACCTCTGACCGCTGCAGGGAGCTCGGGTAGGGGACCTCAGACCGCTGCAGGGAGCCCAGCTAGGGGACCTCAGACCGCTGCAGGGAGCTCGGGTAGGGGACCTCTGACAGCTGTAGGGAGCCCGGCTAGGGGACCTCTGACCGCTGCAGGGAGCTCGGCTAGGGGACCTCCGACAGCTGCAGGGAGCTCAGCTGAAGAACCTCTGAGAGCTGCAGGGAGCTCGGCTAGGGGACCTCAGACCGCTGCAGAGAGCTCAGTTGAAGGACCTCTGAGAGCTGCAGGGAGCTGTGATCTGACCGCTGCAGGGAGCCCGGCTAGGGTACCTCGGACCGTTGCAGGGAGCTCGGATAGGGGACCTCCGACCGCTGCAGGGAGCTCGGATAGGGGACCTCTGACCGCTGCAGGGAGCCCGGCTAGAGCACCTCGGACTGCTGCAGGGAGCTCGGCTAGGGGACCTCAGACCATTGCAGGGAGCTCAGCTAGGGGACCTCAGACCGCAGCAGGGAGCTCGGGTAGGGGACCTCAACCCGCTGCAGGGAGCTCGGCTAGGGGACCTCAGACCGCAGCAGGGAGCTCGGGTAGGGGACCTCTGACAGCTGCAGGGAGCTCGGCTTGGGGACCTCAGACCGCTGCAGGGAGCTTGGGTAGGGGACCTCAGACCGCAGCAGGGAGCTCGGTAGGGGACCTCTGACAGCTGCAAGGAGCTCGGCTTGGGGACCTCAGACCGCTGCAGGGAGCTTGGGTAGGGGACCTCAGACCACTGCAGGGAGCTCGGGTAGGGGACCTCTGACAGCTGCAGGGAGCTCGGCTTGGGGACCTCAGACCGCTGCAGGGAGCTCGGTAGGGGACCTCAGACCGCTGCAGGGAGCTCGGGTAGGGGACCTCTGACAGCTGCAGGGAGCTCGGCTTGGGGACCTCAGACCGCTGCAGGGAGCTCGGGTAGGGGACCTCTGACAGCTGCAGGGAGCTTGGCTTGAGGACCTCAGACCGCTGCAGGGAGCTCCGCCCGGGTAGTACCATCTTCCCCAGGTGTGGATAGACGCCTATGATGAAGCATGTCACGATTAGTGAGTGAGGCGTCTAATCCAATATCTTTGGATACCCCGTTACCCTGAAGTCCGACGAGGGACAACAACAGAAAAAGTACTTAAGGACCGGGCACATTATCTTGCTTGTTTTTTAGGGATTGCTTGCGATCTGGTAGGGAACTCAAGCAACAGCAGTTGCTTATTTGTGATAAAATGTTTTCGTGGGAGATTGCAACTGATCTGCTTCTCTCTCGCTCTCTACTGTGATAAATAGCTCGGCTAGGGGACCTCAGACAGCAGCAGGGAGCTCGGGTAGGGGACCTCAGACCGCTGCAGGGAGCCCAGCTAGGGGACCTCAGACCGCTGCAGGGAGCTCGGGTAGGGGACCTCTGACAGCTGCAGGGAGCCCGGCTAGGGGACCTCTGACCGCTGCAGGGAGCTCGGCTAGGGGACCTCCGACAGCTGCAGGGAGCTCAGCTGAAGAACCTCTGAGAGCTGCAGGGAGCTCGGCTAGGGGATCTCAGACCGCTGCAGGGAGCTCAGTTGAAGGACCTCTGAGAGCTGCAGGGAGCTGTGATCTGACCGCTGCAGGGAGCCCGGCTAGGGTACCTCGGACCGTTGCAGGGAGCTCGGATAGGGGACCTCCGACCGCTGCAGGGAGCTCAGCTAGGGGATCTCCGACCGCTGCAGGGAGCTCGGATAGGGGACCTCTGACCGCTGCAGGGAGCCCGGCTAGAGTACCTCGGACTGCTGCAGGGAGCTCGGCTAGGGGACCTCAGACCGCTGCAGGGAGCTCAGCTAGGGGACCTCAGACCGCAGCAGGGAGCTCGGGTAGGGGACCTCAACCCGCTGCAGGGAGCTCGGCTAGGGGACCTCAGACCGCAGCAGGGAGCTCGGGTAGGGGACCTCTGACAGCTGCAGGGAGCTCGGCTTGGGGACCTCAGACCGCTGCAGGGAGCTTGGGTAGGGGACCTCAGACCGCTGCAGGGAGCTCGGGTAGGGGACCTCTGACAGCTGCAGGGAGCTTGGCTTGAGGACCTCAGACCGCTGCAGGGAGCTCCGCCCGGGTAGTACCATCTTCCCCAGGTGTGGATAGACGCCTATGATGAAGCATGTCACGATTAGTGAGTGAGGCGTCTAATCCAATATCTTTGGATACCCCGTTACCCTGAAGTCCGACGAGGGACAACAACAGAAAAAGTACTTAAGGACCGGGCACATTATCTTGCTTGTTTTTTAGGGATTGCTTGCGATCTGGTAGGGAACTCAAGCAACAGCAGTTGCTTATTTGTGATAAAATGTTTTCCTGGGAGATTGCAACTGATCTGCTTCTCTCTCGCTCTCTACTGTGATAAATAGCTCGGCTAGGGGACCTCAGACAGCAGCAGGGCGCTCGGGTAGGGGACCTCTGACTGCTGCAGGGAGCTCGGGTAGGGGACCTCAACCCGCTGCAGGGAGCTCAGCTAGGGGACCTCAGACCGCTGCAGGGAGCTCGGCTAGGGGACCTCAGACCACAGCAGGGAGCTCGGGTAGGTGACCTCAGACCGCTGCAGGGAGCTCGGCTAGGGGACCTCAGACCGCTGCAGGGAGCCCGGCTAGGGGTCCTCAGACTGCTGCAGGGAGCTCAGCTGAAGGACCTCTGACCGCTGCAGGGAGCTCGGCTAGGGGACCTCAGACTGCTGCAGGGAGCTCGGCTAGGGGCCCTCAGACCGCTGCAGGGAGCCCGGCTAGGGGACCTCTGACTGCTGCAGGGAGCTCAGCTATGGGACCTCAGACCGCTGCAGGGAGCTCAGCTAGGGGACCTCAGACCGCTGCAGGGAGCTCGGCTAGGGGACCTCAGACCGCAGCAGGGAGCTCGGGTAGGTGACCTCAGACCGCTGCAGGGAGCTCGGCTAGGGGACCTCAGACCGCAGCAGGGAGCTCGGCTAGGGGACCTCAGACCGCAGCAGGGAGCTCGGCTAGGGGACCTCAGACCGCTGCAGGGAGCTCGGCTAGGGGACCTCAGACCGCAGCAGGGAGCTCGGGTAGGTGACCCTCAGACCGCTGCAGGAGCTCGGCTAGGGGACCTCAGACCGCTGCAGGGAGCTCAGCTAGGGGACCTCAGACCGCTGCAGGGAGCTCGGTAGGGGACCTCAGACCGCTGCAGGGAGCTCGGGTAGGGGACCTCAGACCGCTGCAGGGAGCTCGGGTAGGGGACCTCTGACTGCTGCAGGGAGCTCGGCTAGGGGACCTCAGACCGCTGCAGGGAGCTCAGCTAGGGGACCTCAGACCGCTGCAGGGAGCTCGGCTAGGGGACCTCTGACAGCTGCGGGGAGCTCTGATCTGACAGCTCGCAGGAACTCTCATGGACTTTCACCCTCCTCTGCATGCAGCCTCACCCCTCTGTGCCCCACTGTACCCCTCTGCGTGCCTCTGTGCCCCTCTCCGCCCGTCTGTGCCCCTCTGCGCCCCTCTGTGCCCCCCCTGCGCCCCTCTGTGCCCCTCTGCGCCCCTGCCCCCTTTGCGGAGCTCCCAGGGGCGCATTCCCTCTATGGCTGGTCGGAGTGAGCTCCCTCGCCCCGGAATCCCCCCGCCCCCCTGGTCTAGAAGAGGAAGCGGCTGCTCATTGTCTGTGCCCAGCTGTGTCCTTGGACTGCTGCCTCCTCCACCCCCCTCCTCCCTCCCTCCTCCACCCCCTGCCCCGCCCTCCCCGCCAGGACTGTGATGCGCAAAGATTGAAGTATTGTGCCCGGATTAACCACAGCCTGAGCGCTCGGGAAGGTCTCCGGAGCCAGCCCTGTGCCGATAATCCACCCGAGACAGCCCGGGAGCAAGCACCCGCTCCAGCCCGCCGGCCCTGGGGCTTCCACCGCAGACCGAGAGCCTCCCGGGCCATCCACCCCTCTGGAACATCGAGCCACCCCACACCGCCGGACCCGGGACTTCCACCCGAGATATCCTCCGAGGCTGCCACCCAGCTTTCCCGGACTGCCACCCTCCGGAGGACCCCTTGGATCCAAGACTTCCACCGGAGACCGAGAGCCACCCGGGCCATCCACCCTTCCGGGACTGCCAGCCACCCCACTCCGCCTGCCGCAGGAATACCACCCGAGACAGACACCCAGTCTTCCAAGACTGCCACCCTCCAGAGGACCACCTGGATCCAAGACGTCCACCGGAGACCGAGAGCCACCCGGACCATCCACCCTCCCGGGGCTGCCAGCCACCCCACTCCGCCTGCCGCGGTACTACCACCCGAGACATTCTCCCAGACTGTCATCCAGCCTTCCCGCACTGCCACCCTCCGGTGGACCGACAGCCACCCTCTCAGCACCGTCTCTTGGCTCCAATCTCTGGGGTTGCCAGTCCACCCTCTGCCGGCCGCCCAGTCCTCCCACCCACATAGTGCCCGAATCCCAGCCACTAGTCGGACTCGCCCTCATCTTCTGGGGTCTTTTCTTCAGCCACCTGGGGGGCTATGGGCGGAGCCTGAGACCCCCGCCTGTTCCTTGTCGCCCCTCATTGTTCCAGGTGTCTGTCCGCCCTCCTCGTCGCCACCTATTGTTCCATTTGTCTGGCATTATTTAACCACTCGCCATCGTTTTTGGTCCCCTCTGCTGTTTTGGGTCTTCTAGCATCTTTACTGTCGCCTCGTATCACCCTTAGACGCCCCTTATAGTCAGCACTTGCTGCATGCTCTTGGTAGCCTGTTATTGTTTCCGTTAGCCTCTTACTGTCTCAGTCGCCACAGTACGTGTTCAGTCGCCCTTTCTCGCTCTCCCTCGTCCTGTGCTCTGTCACCTCCGCCTGGATGCGGTCGCCCCTGATTGCCATTGTTCCTTCTCTTTGTTTCAGTCCTTTGTATCGGTGGCTCCTTTCGCTTTTGTTGCCTATTGTCATCCATCTCTTGTCCTCTTCTGTCGCCACATCACACTGTTGACGTCTTGCTTCCCGTCCTCTCTTATTGTTGCTGGTCACCTGAGATTCCTGCCAGCTTCTGACCACCTCTGATCATTCTCGGCCACTTCCTAATGCTGCCTGTCAACCCTTACTGTTTATCGTCTCATTCTTTGTTGCCCCTTATAGCTTTCAGTCCTCTCATTGTTGTTGGTTGCTTCTTATAGCTGTCGATTGTCTCATTGTTGTTGGTTGCTTCTTATAGCTGTCGATTGTCTCATCGTTCTTGGTTGCTTCTTAAAGTTTTTTCTCATCTCATCGTTCTTGCGGTCCCCTTATAACTTTCAATCATCTCATCATTCTGGTTTGCCCCTTACAGCTGTTGATCATCTCATCTTTCTTTGTTTGTTTCCCCTTATAGCTTAAATCGTCTCATCGTTCTTAGTTGCCCCTTATAGCTTCAATCGTCTCATCATTCTTAGTTGCCCCTTATAGCTTTCAATCCTCTCATCGTTCTTGGTTGCCCCTTATAGCTGTTGATTGTCTCATCGTTCTGAGTTGCCCCTTATAGCTTTCAATCGTCTCATCATTCTGGGTTGCCCCTTATAGCTTTAAATCTTCTCTTCGTTCTTGGTTGCCCCTCATAGCATTCACTTGTCTCATCGTTCTTGGTTATGTCTTATAGATTTTGATTGTCTCATCTTTCTTAGTTGTCTCTTATGATTTTGAATCATCTCATCGTTCTTGGTTGCCCCTCATAACTTACAATCATCTCATCATTCTGTGTTTCCCCCTTAAAGATTTCGATCGCGTCTTGTCGTTCTTGGTCGCCTGCTAATACTCTTCGTTGCCCCTTGTCGCTCTCGTTCATCTCATCGTTCCTTATCGCCTCCTAATCCTCTTTGTTGTTCCTCTTGATTTCGATTACCTGTTGTCCTTGGTCGCTGTCTTACAGTCTTTGTTGCCGCTTCTTACCTTTGATCGTCTCATCATTTTTGGCCTGCTTCTGGTACTCTTTCTTGCGTCTTCCTGATTTGGATCATTTCTTATTGTCCATGGTCGTCTACTAGACTCAGTTGCCCCTTGTTTTCCTCAATCAATCCCGTTTGCTGCGGATCGCCTCTTGTTGTGGTCCCGGAGTACCATGTTCTGTTGCTTTGCAGCTAGGTTGGTGCTATGTAAGTCACATGCACGCGGTTTGCACCCCATATGTCAGATGCACAGGGTCGCCCCTGATTGTTTTTCAGTTGCCCGCTGTGCTTTTTGATTGACAATCCAACTTTTCTTGATCGACGCTTGCTGTTTGCAACCGTTTCCTATGGTCCTCCCTCAGGGTGTCTTACAATTCTTGATCACCCCTTATTTTGATCTGTCAACACATTGTTCCCAAAAGTCTTTTCTCGTTCTCTCTCAGTCGCCTTTTATTGATCCAAGTCGCCCCTCAGTCTGGGTCCTGTAGCAGTTTTTGTTCACTTTGTTAACAATGTTTCATTGTCCCTTCACGCCCCCGGTCCCGGATTCCCAAGGCGTTCTGGCACGTGGTTAAATGGCAGGCTCTTCAGGGAGCAAGAGGGGAGGGGCACCAGGGGAGGGGGCACCAAGGGAGGACTGGCAGATATCCCAAGATGGCATCCGTCACAGAAGCACCAGGAGGAAGTGCCAGCGGCCATGGACTAGCAACTTTGGGGAATGGCAAGCGGTCATCCTTATCTTCGGCCTTTTGAAGTAATTGTGTTGCATTTTTATTTTTGGGGCTCTTTTTCTCCTTTAACGACTGTACCCCAATCTCATGGGCTGGAGAGGACAGGACTGGGGTGGCTGCGGACTGACTTCTTGTATGGATTGGTAGCGTGACGTCGTCGCCAGTACTCTTGGCTTCCGAGACGGAGGTGGATTTGCCCACAAAATTGAAACCAGTATTTTTGCAGACTATCAGTATTTGTGTACCCCAAAACCTGGATTGCGTTTGAGGGGTGTTTGCGGTGCTTTAGATGCCTCTGTTGTAGGAGGACAGACTTTAAAAGTAAAATACTGCCCCGTCCCTAAAATAAAATTGACCCTTCAAAATGGCGGCCCTGCCCGAATGGAAGCTGCAGCTTCTGGAGAGGAAGAGGAAGGAAGAGGAGGAAGGCCGGAAGCGCGAGATGGAGCTCCAGGAGAGGTTGTCCAAGATGCCCACCTGGAAGCGGGAAATCATCGAGAGGCGGCGGGCCAAGCTGGGCTCAGGGGCCTCCTTCTCGGAAGTGGGCGAGGGTGGCGGGGTCTGGCCACAGCATGGTGGACCAGGCCCCGTCGGCAGTGAGAATGGTGGCCCAGAAGAGGACGAGAGGACGGTCCTGCAGGAGAAGATTGGGCCAGTGCACCAGAACCCGTTCATCAAGCTGGAGAAGCAGCGGAAAGAGAGCACCGAGAGTGACTCTGGCACCAAGGCGCGGAACATGTCGGATATATACAGCCAGATGCCGGGCGTACGGACCATTCGGGCAGAAAATATCATCATTATTGAGTCGGATCCCAGCTTCTTCCAGCTAGATGACCATCGGGAGGACAACAAGTCCAAGAGTGTGGAGGCTCTCAACAGCATGATGGCCGCAGGCAACCCTCGGGAGATCCATGCCAACGAGGTGCTCATCATCAAGTCGTCCATGAGCCGCAGCGTGGAAGACCTCAACACCATCAACCGTACCCAGGAGGACAACACTCCCGGGCGGCCGCGCAAGGGCCAAGTAAGCCAACTGCTGAGCAAGTTTGGGCAGGAGAAGAGCAGCTGGTCCAGGACAGCCAGGTCTCTGAGTACGGAGAACCTAGCCGACAAGGAACCCAAGGAAAGCTGCAATGACGACACACTATCCCTGGAGCCAGAGATGGCACGTGGCCGTCCACTCACCATCCCGCGGTGGGAAACCAATGGACAGTTCAAGGCTAACCTCAAGGACAGGACCTCACCAATGTCCCCGACTTCTCCCAGTACCCCCAGGACTCGCTCAGCTAATGACTCCAGGCGAAGCCCTCTGCCCCTCAGTTCAGAGGAGCAGAGGGCCAGGGACCACTCGCTCAGTCCAAGTCGGTCTCTGCCCCCCCAGCACAAGGTGACACCCTTCCACAGTCAGCTGAAGTCCAAGTCCCTGGAGGTGCCCTCACCCACGTCACCCTGCAGATCGCCAGGCTCTCTGAGTCCTCTCATGCCCAAGCCCTGGCAGAAGGACCTTCTGAGACATGTGGAGGTGGTGCAAGAGCCCCGGACCAGCATGGCGCTGGCATCAACACCAAAGGACGTGACCATGCCAGCAGGTGAGGGGTCACCTCTGGAGGGACGTACCAGCCTCGGAGGTCCAATGCATGGAGTGCTGGGTGAGGACAACCTCCACAATGGCACCAAAGAGGAGGGCGGCCATTTTCCTGAGGGCGGCGACCAAGGTGTCACAAAAGCCGACCCATCTTGGCGAAGTCATCTTGTTGACCCTGAAAATCAACGCAAGGGGGGTGAAGCAGCGAGCCCCCCAAAAAGGACATATGTAAGAGAAAGTAGCTGGGAGAAGGGGTCCACCATGTGCCTAGGGTCAGCCATGTGTCTGGAGTCACAGGGGGTCGCTTACCTTGAATCTGGGGCAGACGCACGCCCAGGGTCCCCGTTGCCCCCAGGATCAGGGTCAATGGTGTCACCTGGATCAGGCTCACCACTGTCTCTGGGGCCAGTGCCCTCAGGGTCAGGCCCACAAGTGTCCCCGGGGTCAGGCCCACCAGTGTCCCCGGGGTCAGGCCTACCAGTGTCCCCTGGGCCAGCCCCACCAGTGTCCCCTGGGCCAGCCCCACCAGAGTACCCCAGCTCCATGCCTGTGGCCACCACCCCCAACCTCCAGCGTGCCGTGGGGGCCTCCACCAGCCTGAACGACTCGTTCGAGGTACGACCCTCCCCGCCGCCGGACCTGAGCCTCATCGCCGAGGGCGACCTGCAGGGGCTAGCACTCGCCAACCTGCGGCTGCAGTCCAGGAACTCGTTCGTCATCGTGCCCCGGCGCCAGCCCAGCCCTCCCCCGGACCACAGGCCCAGCCCCGGCGCGGCACAGGAAGCCAGCACGCTTCCTCCTCCCCAGCCCCGGGCGCAGAGCCCGGCCGAGGCGCTCCCCTCCGACCCCAAGCCCACCTCCCCGGGGGCCCCGGAGCCCCCCAGCATGAGCCGGCTCTACAACCTCAAGGCCCCGACCCCGGCGCCCAGGGCGCGCCCCGACGACGGGCGGCCCACGCCCTTCAGCCTCCGCAAGCCGGGGGCCTGCTTCTACCAGCCGGAGCGACCGGGGGCCCGGCCCGTGGCCCCCGAGCCGGGGCAGGGGCCCCAGAGGACAGGCGGCACGGATGAGAGCCCCAGCCGAGGAGGGCCCCTCCAGGGGCCACAGGGATCCGGGGGCGCAGAGGAGGGGGCCCAAGCCAGGCGAGGAGGGCCCCTCCCGGGCTCTGCACCCCCACACCCCTCCATGCAGCGCAAGAGCGGCAACACCATTACCATCAACCCCCGGAAGGCCCCCCCGGGGGCCGCCATCCTGGAGAACGGCGGCCCGGCCGTTACCGTGGAAACAGATGCTGCGAGCAGGACAGAGGGGGGTCGCCCCCACCCCGTGAAGAAGCGCTACCCCACTGCCGAAGAGATCAAAGTGATCGGGGGCTACCAAGCCCTGGAGAGGTCCTGCCTGGCCAAGAGCGACCCCCAGCGGAGGAAGGTAGGAAGCGGGTCTCCTCGGGGGGCATGGGGTGATGTGTGGTGGAGCACTGTGTGTGGGGGGTGAGGGGGGTGTCAGTGGAGGCGATGAGGTGCTGCAGTCTGGTGCACTATCACTGGGGGAAGGTAGAAAAAGTGATGAGGTACTGCAGTCTGGTGCACTATCACTGGGGGTGGTAGAGAGGTAATGAGGTACTGCACTCTGGAGCACTATCACTGGGGGGTGGTTGTGAGGTAATGAGGTACTGCAATCTGGAGCACTATCACTGGGGGGGCGGTAGAGAGGTAGTGAGGTACTGCAATCTGGTGCACTATCACTGAGGGTAGGTAGACAGGTAATGAGGTACTGCAGTCTGGAGCACTATCACTGGGGGCGGTAGAGAGGTAATGAGGTACTGCAGTCTGGAGCACTATCACTGGGGGGGCGGTAGAGAGGTAATGAGGTACTCCAATCTGGAGCACTATCACTGGGGGGTGGTTGTGAGGTAATGAGGTACTGCACTCTGGAGCACTATCACTGGGGGGTGGTTGTGAGGGAATGAGGGACTGCAGTCTGGTGCACTATCACTGTGGGTGGTAGAGGTAATGAGGTACTGCAGTCTGGAGGACTATCACTGGGGGTGGTAGAGAGGTAATGAGGTACTGCAGTCTGGTGCACTGTCACTGGGGGGTGGTTGTGAGGTAATGAGGTACTGCACTCTGGAGCACTATCACTGGGGGGTGGTTGTGAGGTAATGAGGGACTGCAGTCTGGTGCACTATCACTGTGGGTGGTAGAGAGGTAATGAGGTACTGCAGTCTGGAGGACTATCACTGGGGGTGGTCGAGAGGTAATGAGGTACTGCAGTCTGGAGGACTATCACTGGGGGTGGTAGAGAGGTAATGAGGTACTGCAGTCTGGTGCACTATCACTGTGGGTGGTAGAGAGGTAATAAGGTACTGCAGTCTGGAGGACTATCACTGGCGGTGGTAGAGAGGTAATGAGGTACTGCAGTCTGGAGGACTATCACTGGGGGTGGTAGAGAGGTAATGAGGTACTGCAGTCTGGAGGACTATCACTGGGGTGCAGTAGAGAAGTAATGAGGTACTGCAGTCTGGAGGACTATCACTGGGGTGCAGTAGAGAAGTAATGAGGTACTGCAGTCTGGTGCACTATCACTGGGGGCGGTAGAGAGGTAATGAGGTACTGCAATCTGGTGCACTATCGCTGGGGTGCAGTAGAGAAGTAATGAGGTACTGCAATCTGGAGCACTATCACTGGGGGCGGTAGAGAGGTAATGAGGTACTGCAGTCTGGTGCACTATCACTGGGGGTAGGTAGACAGGTAATGAGGTACTGCAGTCTGGAGCACTATCACTGGGGGCGGTAGAGAGGTAATGAGGTACTGCAGTCTGGTGCACTATCACTGAGGGTAGGTAGACAGGTAATGAGGTACTGCAGTCTGGAGCACAATCACTGGGGGCGGTAGAGAGGTAATGAGGTACTGCAGTCTGGTGCACTATCACTGGGGCTGGTTGTGAGGTAATGAGGTACTGCAGTCTGGAGCACTATCACTGGGGGTGGTAGAGAGGTAATGAGGTACTGCAATCTGCTCCACTATCACTGGGGGTGGTAGAGAGGTAATGAGGTACTGCAATCTGGTGCACTATCACTGAGGGTAGGTAGACAGGTAATGAGGTACTGCAGTCTGGAGCACTATCACTGAGGGTAGGTAGACAGGTAATGAGGTACTGCACTCTGGAGCACTATCACTGGGGGGTGGTTGTGAGGTAATGAGGTTACTGCAATCTGGAGCACTATCACTGGGGGGCGGTAGAGAGGTAATGAGGTACTGCAATCTGGAGCACTATCACTGGGGGGCGGTAGAGAGGTAGTGAGGTACTGCAATCTGGTGCACTATCACTGAGGGTAGGTAGACAGGTAATGAGGTACTGCAGTCTGGAGCACTATCACTGGGGGCGGTAGAGAGGTAATGAGGTACTGCAGTCTGGAGCACTATCACTGGGGGGGCGGTAGAGAGGTAATGAGGTACTGCAATCTGGAGCACTATCACTGGGGGGTGGTTGTGAGGTAATGAGGTACTGCACTCTGGAGCACTATCACTGGGGGGTGGTTGTGAGGGAATGAGGGACTGCAGTCTGGTGCACTATCACTGTGGGTGGTAGAGGTAATGAGGTACTGCAGTCTGGTGCACTATCACTGGGGGTGGTAGAGAGGTAATGAGGTACTGCAGTCTGGTGCACTGTCACTGGGGGGTGGTTGTGAGGTAATGAGGTACTGCACTCTGGAGCACTATCACTGGGGGGTGGTTGTGAGGTAATGAGGGACTGCAGTCTGGTGCACTATCACTGTGGGTGGTAGAGAGGTAATGAGGTACTGCAGTCTGGAGGACTATCACTGGGGGTGGTAGAGAGGTAATGAGGTACTGCAGTCTGGTGCACTATTACTGTGGGTGGTAGAGAGGTAATGAGGTACCGCAGTCTGGAGGACTATCGCTGGGGGTGGTAGAGAGGTAATGAGGTACTGCAGTCTGGTGCACTATTACTGTGGGTGGTAGAGAGGTAATGAGGTACTGCAGTCTGGAGGACTATCACTGGGGGTGGTCGAGAGGTAATGAGGTACTGCAGTCTGGAGGACTATCACTGGGGGTGGTAGAGAGGTAATGAGGTACTGCAGTCTGGTGCACTATCACTGTGGGTGGTAGAGAGGTAATGAGGTACTGCAGTCTGGAGGACTATCACTGGCGGTGGTAGAGAGGTAATGAGGTACTGCAGTCTGGAGGACTATCACTGGGGGTGGTAGAGAGGTAATGAGGTACTGCAGTCTGGAGGACTATCACTGGGGTGCAGTAGAGAAGTAATGAGGTACTGCAGTCTGGAGGACTATCACTGGGGTGCAGTAGAGAAGTAATGAGGTACTGCAGTCTGGTGCACTATCACTGGGGGCGGTAGAGAGGTAATGAGGTACTGCAATCTGGTGCACTATCACTGGGGTGCAGTAGAGAAGTAATGAGGTACTGCAATCTGGAGCACTATCACTGGGGGCGGTAGAGAGGTAATGAGGTACTGCAGTCTGGTGCACTATCACTGGGGGTAGGTAGACAGGTAATGAGGTACTGCAGTCTGGAGCACTATCACTGGGGGCGGTAGAGAGGTAATGAGGTACTGCAGTCTGGTGCACTATCACTGAGGGTAGGTAGACAGGTAATGAGGTACTGCAGTCTGGAGCACTATCACTGGGGGCGGTAGAGAGGTAATGAGGTACTGCAGTCTGGTGCACTATCACTGGGGCTGGTTGTGAGGTAATGAGGTACTGCAGTCTGGAGCACTATCACTGGGGGTGGTAGAGAGGTAATGAGGTACTGCAATCTGCTCCACTATCACTGGGGGTGGTAGAGAGGTAATGAGGTACTGCAATCTGGTGCACTATCACTGAGGGTAGGTAGACAGGTAATGAGGTACTGCAGTCTGGAGCACTATCACTGAGGGTAGGTAGACAGGTAATGAGGTACTGCAGTCTGGAGCACTATCACTGGGGGGCGGTAGAGAGGTAATGAGGTACTGCAATCTGGTGCACTATCACTGAGGGTAGGTAGACAGGTAATGAGGTACTGCAGTCTGGAGCACTATCACTGAGGGTAGGTAGACAGGTAATGAGGTACTGTAGTCTGGTGCACTATCACTGAGGGTAGGTAGACAGGTAATGAGGTACTGCAGTCTGGAGCACTATCACTGGGGCTGGTTGTGAGGTAATGAGGTACTGCAGTCTGGAGCACTATCACTGGGGGTGGTAGAGAGGTAATGAGGTACTGCAGTCTTGTTCACTATCACTGGGGGGCGGTAGAGAGGTAATGAGGTACTGCAGTCTGGAGCACTATCACTGGGGGTGGTAGAGAAGTAATGAGGTACTGCAGTCTGGTGCACTATCACTGGGGGCGGTAGAGAGGTAATGAGGTACTGCAGTCTGGTGCAGTATCACTGGGGGGGTGGTAGAGAGGTAATGAGGTACTGCACTCTGGAGCACTATCACTGGTGGGGTGGTTGTGAGGTAATGAGGTACTGCACTCTGGAGCACTATCACTGGTGGGGTGGTTGTGAGGTAATGAGGTACTGCACTCTGGAGCACTATCACTGGTGGGGTGGTTGTGAGGTAATGAGGTACTGCAGTCTGGCGCACTATCACTGGGGGGGTGGTTGTGAGGTAATGAGGTACTGCAGTCTGGAGCACTATCACTGGGGGGGGTGGTTGTGAGGTAATGAGGTATTGCAATCTGGTGCACTATCACTGGGGGAAGGTAGAAAAGTAATGAGGTACTGCAGTCTGGTGCACTATCACTGGGGGTGGTAGAGAGGTAATGAGGTACTGCAATCTGGTGTACTATCACTGGAGGTGGTAGAGAGGTAATTAGGTACTGCAATCTGGTGCACTATCACTGGGGGTGGTAGAGAGGTAATGAGGTACTGCAATCTGGTGCACTATCACTGGGGGGGCGGTAGAGAGGTAATGAGGTACTGCAATCTGGTGCACTATCACTGGGGGTGGTAGAGAGGTAATGAGGTACTGGAATCTGGTGCACTATCACTGGGGGTGGTAGAGAGGTAATGAGGTACTGCAAACTGGTGCACTATCACTGTGGGTGGTAGAGAAGTAATGAGGTACTGCAATCTGGTGCACTATCACTGGGGGTGGTAGAGAGGTAATGAGGTACTGCAATCTGGTGCACTATCACTGGGGGTGGTAGAGAGGTAATGAGGTACTGCATTCTGGTGCACTATCACTGGGGGTGGTAGAGAGGTAATGAGGTACTGCAATCTGGTGCACTATCACTGGGGGGGCGGTAGAGAGGTAATGAGGTACTGCAATCTGGTGCACTATCACTGGGGGGGCGGTAGAGAGGTAATGAGGTACTGCAATCTGGTGCACTATCACTGGGGGGGCGGTAGAGAGGTAATGAGGTACTGCAATCTGGTGCACTATCACTTGGGGCGGTAGAGAAGTTAATGAGGTACTGCAGTCTGGCGCACTATCACTGGGGGTGTGGTTATGAGGTAATAAAGGTACTGCAGTCTGGTGCACTACCACTGGAGGGCGGTAGACAGCTAATGAGGAACTGCAGTCTGGTGCACTGCTGCTGGAGGGCAGATAGTGCAAGCTTCAATTACTTAGACACAGCACAAGAAGACAAGCTTCACTCACATCGAGCAGGTATCCCTGGACAATGCAAGCTTCTTTCCTCCAGTACCTATACAGGACAGATACTGCAAGCTCCATTCACATAGACACAGCACAAGAAGGCAAGCTTCTCTCACTTTGACTAGTTGGCCAGTTACAGCATAGGCTGAGCAAGCTTCTCTCGCACAGAGCAGGTACAGTTTAAGCCGCTAGGATTTAACCACACCAAGCAGATACACCCAACGCCCACGCTTCAATCCTCAAAGAACATGCAAGGCAAGTGAGGGCGCTCTATACCTCTTATGTCCCACCTCTACTGCTCTCTCGGTTCTCCCCCATCTCTTTGGGCCTGGCATGGACAGGATGCTAGTCACTCACAGGGCACAGAAGCTTCCTGGGCATGGCAAACTCCACTATCAAAGCAGGTACAGCATGGGCAGAGCAAACTTCGCTCATACAGAGCAGGCACAGCCATTGATGGACAGATGGGACTCATGTAGGGCAGCTATAGCATGGGCAATGCAAGCTTCACTAACACGGAGTAGATGCAGACAAGGCAGGTAAGCATCTCTCAAACAGCAAGTACAGGCCGGAAAGGGACAGTGTCTGCAGGCAGGGCAAGCTTCATTCAACCCAGGAATGCAGGCAGTGCAAGCTTCATTCAACCCGGGGAGGCAGGCAGGGCAAGCTTTATTGACATAGTGGGTGCAGGCAGGGCCAGCTTCATTCAACCCAGTGATCCAGGCAGGGCAAGCTTCATTCAACCCAGGGATGCAAGCAGGGCAAGCTTCATTCACACAGTGGGTGCAGGCAGGGCAAGCTTCATTCACACAGTGGCAAGCTTCATTCACACAATGGCAAGCTTCATTCACACAGTGGGTGCAGGCATGGCAAGCTTCATTCACACAGTGGGTGAGGGCATGGCAAGCTTCATTCACACAGTGGGTGCAGGCAGGGCAAGCTTCTTTCACACAGTGGCTGCAGGCATGGCAAGCTTCATTCTCACAGTGGGTGCAGGCAGGGCAAGCTTCATTCAACCTAGGAATGAAGGCAGGGCAAGCTTCATTCAACCCAGGGATGCAGGCAGGGCAAGCTTTATTCAACTAGTGAGTGCAGCCAGGGCAAGCTTCATTCACACGGTGGCTGCTGGCATGGCAAGCTTCATTCACACAGTGGGTGCAGGCATGGCAAGCTTCATTCAGGGTGATCTGTCCCTGTGTCTGTCTGTCTCTAAGGTTGCACTGGCCCTGTGGTGCTGTGTCACTGAGGGTGGTGTGTCCCTGTGTCTGTCTGTCTCTAAGGTTGCACTGGCCCTTTGGTGCTGTGTCGCTGATGGTGGTCTGTCTCTGAGCTGTCTGTCTGTTATGTTAATGGATACTTGATATAGCGCAGCGATTCGCCCCCGAAGCGGCATCTCGGCGCTGTCTCTGAGGGATCCCTGGCCGTTGGGTGCTGTGTCACTGAGGGTGGTCAGTCCCTGTGGCTGTCTATCTCTGAGGGTGCACTGGCCTTTAGGTGCTGCGTCACTGAGGGTGGTCAGTCCCTGTGGCTGTCTATCTCTGAGGGTGCACTGGCCTTTAGATGCTGCATCACTGAGGTTGCTCTGCCCCTGAGTGTGTCTGTCACTGAGGATGTTCTGTCTCTGGTGGTGCACTGGCCCTGAACATGCCTCTCTCTGAGGGTACCGATTCTCTTGGATGTACTTACTACCCGAGGGCTCTCTGTCACTGAGGGTGGTTGGTCTATCCCTGTGGCTGTAAAAATGTAAATGTAAATCCGTATTTGTAAAGTGCGAACTACTCACCCTTACGGGTCTCAAGGCGCTGGGGGCCGTCGTGGAAATTAAGTGAGCTATTGCCCAGAGTCACATGGTGCTGAGCTGAGCTGCCGCCGGAGCCGGGGATCGAACCGTGAGCCCTGTGCTCCGAAGTCAGCTGCTCTGAGGGTGCACTAGCCCTGTGGTGCTGTGTCACTGAGGGTGGTGTGTCCTTAAGGCTGTCTGCCTCTGAGGGTGCATTGACCTTTGGATCTGTGTCACTGAGGGTGGTCTGGCCCTGAGGCTGTCTTATCCCTGAGGGTGCACTGGCATTTGGATCTGTGTCACTGAGGGTGGTCTGTCCCTGAGGCTGTCTTATCTCTGAGGGTGCACTGGCCTTTAGGTGCTGCGTCACTGAGGGTGGTCTGTCCCTGAGGCTGTCTATCTCTGAGGGTGCACTGGCCTTTAGGTGCTGCATCACTGAGGTTGCTCTGCCCCTGGGTGTGTCTGTCACTGAGGATGTTGTGTCTCTGGTGGTGCACTGGCCCTGAACATGCCTCTCTCTGAGGGTACCTATTCTCTTGGTTGTACTTACTACCTGAGGGCTCTGTGTCACTGAGGGTGGTTGGTCTGTCCCTGTCTGTCTCTGAGGGTGCACTGGCCCTGTGGTGCTGTGTCACTGAGGGTGATCTGTCCTGAACTCTCTGAGGGTGCACTAGCCCTGTGGTGCTGTGTCACTGAGGGTGGTGTGTCCCCGAGGGTGTCTGTCTCTGAGGGAGCATAGGCCTGGGGATCTGTGTCACTGAGGGTGGTCCGTCCCCGAGGGTGTCTGTCTCTGAGGCTGCACTGGCCTTTGGATCTGTGTCACTGAGGGCGGTCTGTCCCCGAGGGTGTTTGTCTCTGAGGCTGCACTGGCCTGGGGATCTGTGTCACTGAGGGCGGTCTGTCCCCGAGGGTGTCTGTCTCTGAGGCTGCACTGGCCTGGGGATCTGTGTCACTGAGGGCGGTCTGTCCCCGAGGGTGTTTGTCTCTGAGGGTGTATTGGCCTGGGGATCTGTGTCACTGAGGGTGGTCTGTCCCCGAGGGTGCCTGTCTCTGAGGCTGCACTGGCCTGGGGATCTGTGTCACTGAGGGCGGTCTGTCCCCGAGGGTGCCTGTCTCTGAGGCTGCACTGGCCTGGGGATCTGTGTCACTGAGGGCGGTCTGTCCCCGAGGGTGTCTGTCTCTGAGGCTGCACTGGCCTGGGGATCTGTGTCACTGAGGGCGGTCTGTCCCCGAGGGTGTCTGTCTCTGAGGCTGCACTGGCCTGGGGATCTGTGTCACTGAGGGCGGTCTGTCCCCGAGGGTGTCTGTCTCTGAGGCTGCACTGGCCTGGGGATCTGTGTCACTGAGGGCGGTCTGTCTCTGAGGCTGCACCTGCCTGGGGATCTGTGTCACTGAGGGCGGTCTGTCCCCGAGGGTGCCTGTCTCTGAGGAGCTCCTTCATGGAGAGGGCCTGTCTCTGAGGGTGCTCAGGCGCAGGGGTGCTTGTTCACTAAGGGAGCCTGTCTCTGAGGGTGGTCAGTCCCTGAGGGTACGCTGGCCCTGAGGTGTTCCTTCATGGAGGGGGCCTCTCTCTGAGGGTGCACTGGCCCTGACGTGCAGTGTCACTGAGGGTGGTCAGTCCCTGAGGGTACGCTGGCCCTGAGGTGCTCCTTCATGGAGGTGGCCTATCTCTGAGGGTGCTTAGGCGCAGGGGTACTTGTTCACTAAGGGAGCCTGTCTCTGAGGGTGCACTGGCCCGGGGCCGCTGGGTCCCTGAGGGTGGTCTGTCACTGAGGCAACCTGTCTCTGAGGGTGCACTTGCCCTGAGGTGCTCCTTCTCTGAGGGAGCCTGTCTCTGAGGGAGCCTATCTCTGGGGGTGCACTGGCCCTGACGTGCAGTGTCACTGAGGGTGGTCAGTCCCTGAGGGTGCGCTGGCCCTGAGGTGCTCCTTCACCAAGGGCGGTGTGTCACTGGGGCTATCACCGAGGGTGCACTGGCACAGGGGCACTGGGTCACTGAGGGCAGTCTGTCACTGAGGGAGCCTGTCTCTGAGGGTGCACTGGCACGGGAATGCTGGGTCACTGAGAGTGGTCAGTCACTGAAGGAGCCTGTCTCTGAGGGTGCACGTGCACTGAGGTTCTCATTCACTGAGGGAAACTGTCTCTGAGGGAGCCTGTCCCTGAGGGTGCGCTGGCCCTGAGGTGCTCCTTCATGGAGGGGGCCTCTCTCTGAGGGTGCTTAGGCCCAGGGGTGCTTGTTTACTAAGGGAGCCTGTCTCTGAGGGTGCACGTGCACTGAGGTTCTCATTCACTGAGGGAGACTGTCCCTGAGGGAGCCTATCACTGAGGGTGCACTGGCCCGGGGCCGCTGGGTCCCTGAGAGTGGTCAGTCACTGAAGGAGCCTGTCTCTGAGGGTGCACGTGCACTGAGGTTCTCATTCACTGAGGGAGACTGTCCCTGAGGGAGCCTATCACTGAGGGTGCACTGGCCCGGGGCCGCTGGGTCCCTGAGGGTGGTCTGTCACTGAGGCAACCTGTCTCTGAGGGTGCACTTGCCCTGAGGTGCTCCTTCTCTGAGGGAGCCTGTCTCTGAGGGAGCCTGTCTCTGAGGGAGCCTATCTCTGAGGGAGCCTATCTCTGAGGGAGCCTATCTCTGGGGGTGCACTGGCCCTGACGTGCAGTGTCTCTGAGGGTGCGCTGGCCCTGAGGGTGCGCTGGCCCTGAGGTGCTCCTTCACCAAGGGCGGTGTGTCACTGAGGCTATCACCGAGGGTGCACTGGCACAGGGGCACTGGGTCACTGAGGGCAGTCTGTCACTGAGGGAGCCTGTCTCTGAGGGTGCACTGGCACGGGAATGCTGGGTCACTGAGAGTGGTCAGTCACTGAAGGAGCCTGTCTCTGAGGGTGCACGTGCACTGAGGTTCTCATTCACTGAGGGAGACTGTCCCTGAGGGAGCCTATCACTGATGGTGTACTGGCCCGGGGCCGCTGGGTCCCTGAGGGTGGTCTGTCACTGAGGCAACCTGTCTCTGAGGGTGCACTTGCACTGAGGTGCTCCTTCTGTGAGGGAGCCTGTCTCTGAAGGAGCCTATCTCTGAGGGAGCCTATCTCTGGGGGTGCACTGGCCCTGACGTGCAGTGTCACTGAGGATGGTCAGTCCCTGAGGGTGCGCTGGCCCTGAGGTGCTCCATCATGGAGGGGGCCTCTCTCTGAGGGTGCTTAGGCCCAGGGGTGCTTGTTTACTAAGGGAGCCTGTCTCTGAGGGTGCACGTGCACTGAGGTTCTCATTCACTGAGGGAGACTGTCCCTGAGGGAGCCTATCACTGAGGGTGCACTGGCCCGGGGCCGCTGGGTCCCTGAGGGTGGTCTGTCACTGAGGCAACCTGTCTCTGAGGGTGCACTTGCCCTGAGGTGCTCCTTCTCTGAGGGAGCCTGTCTCTGAGGGTGCACTGGCACGGGAATGCTGGGTCACTGAGAGTGGTCAGTCACTGAAGGAGCCTGTCTCTGAGGGTGCACGTGCACTGAGGTTCTCATTCACTGAGGGAGACTGTCCCTGAGGGAGCCTATCACTGAGGGTGCACTGGCCCGGGGCCGCTGGGTCCCTGAGGGTGGTCTGTCACTGAGGCAACCTGTCTCTGAGGGTGCACTTGCCCTGAGGTGCTCCTTCTCTGAGGGAGCCTGCCTCTGAGGGAGCCTGCCTCTGAGGGAGCCTATCTCTGGGGGTGCACTGGCCCTGACGTGCAGTGTCACTGAGGGTGGTCAGTCCCTGAGGGTACGCTGGCCCTGAGGTGCTCCTTCATGGAGGTGGCCTCTCTCTGAGGGTGCTTAGGTGCAGGGGTGCTTGTTCACTAAGGGAGCCTGTCTCTGAGGGTGCACTGGCACGGGGATGCTGGGTCACTGAGAGTGGTCAGTCACTGAAGGAGCCTGCCTCTGAGGGTGCACGTGCACTGAGGTTCTCATTCACTGAGGGAGACTGTCCCTGAGGGAGCCTATCACTGAGGGTGCACTGGCCCAGGGCCGCTGGGTCACTGAGATTGGTCAGTCACTGAAGGAGCCTGTCTCTGAGGGTGCACTTGCACTGAGGTTTTCATTCACTGAGGGAGACTGTCCCTGAGGGAGCCTATCACTGAGGGTGCACTGGCCCGGGGCCGCTGGGTCCCTGAGGGTGGTCTGTCACTGAAGGAGCCTGTCTCTGAGGGTGCACTTGCCCTGAGGTGCTCCTTCTCTGAGGGAGCCTGTCTCTAAGGGAGCCTATCTCTGAGGGAGCCTATCTCTGGGGGTGCACTGGCCCTGACGTGCAGTGTCACTGAGGGTGGTCAGTCCCTGAGGGTGCGCTGGCCCTGAGGTGCTCCCTCACCAAGGGCGGTGTGTCACTGAGGCTATCACCGAGAGTGCACTGGCACAGGGGCACTGGGTCACTGAGGGCAGTCTGTCACTGAGGGAGCCTGTCCCTGAGGGTGCGCTGGCCCTGAGGTGCTCCTTCATGGAAGGGGCCTCTCTCTGAGGGTGCTTAGGCCCAGGGGTGCTTCTTCACTAGGGGAGCCTGTCTCTAAGGGTGCTCTTGCCCTGAGGTGCTCCTTCACCAAGGGCGGTGTGTCACTGAGGCTATCCCTGAGGGTGCACTGGCACGGGGGCACTGGGTCACTGAGGGAGCCTGTCTCTGAGGGTGCACTGGCCCGGGGCCGCTGGGTCCCTGAGAGTGGTCAGTCACTGAAGGAGCCTGTCTCTGAGGGTGCACGTGCACTGAGGTTCTCATTCACTGAGGGAGACTGTCCCTGAGGGAGCCTATCACTGAGGGTGCACTGGCCCGGGGCCGCTGGGTCCCTGAGGGTGGTCTGTCACTGAGGCAACCTGTCTCTGAGGGTGCACTTGCCCTGAGGTGCTCCTTCTCTGAGGGAGCCTGTCTCTGAGGGAGCCTATCTCTGAGGGAGCCTATCTCTGGGGGTGCACTGGCCCTGACGTGCAGTGTCACTGAGGGTGGTCAGTCCCTGAGGGTGCGCTGGCCCTGAGGTGCTCCTTCATGGAAGGGGCCTCTCTCTGAGGGTGCTTAGGTGCAGGGGTGCTTGTTCACTAAGGGAGCCTGTCTCTGAGGGTGCACTTGCTCTGAGGTGCTTTGTACCTAAGGGCGCTGTGTCCCTGAGGCGGTCTATTTATTTATTTATAGAGTGCAAACTAATACCCGAAGGCGTCTAGGCGCTAATAGAAACCTGAAGTGACAGTCAGATCTTAGCACTACTCGGCCCTTTGCATTTATGGAAGATGGACTAACGGGTGAAGAGGAGGTCTTGGGCCCTTCCTAAAAGAAAGCAGGTCAGAGGAGTTCTTTAGATTGGTGGGAAGACAGTTCCATAATCTAGCGGCTAAAGCCGGAATCTGGGACCCTCCACCAGCTTTAGAGCGATGACCAGAGATTTCTTGGCGGAACATACCAAAGGAACTGGTCCTTTAGGTATCCGGTCCGTGATTGTGGAGGGCCTTAAAAGCAATACAAAGGGCCTTAAAAGCAATACAAAGGGCCTTAAAAGCCTTAAAAGCAATACAAAGGGCCTTAAAAGCAATACAAAGGGCCTTAAAAGCTATACAAAGGGCCTTAAAAGCAATACAAAGGGCCTTAAAAGCTATACAAAGGGCCTTAAAAGCTATACAAAGGGCCTTAAAAGCTATACAAAGGGCCTTACAATCGATCCTCTTCTCCACAGGAAGCCACTGGGGGGATTTAAGAGCTTGTCTGGGGATCCCTAATTATAAACGAGCAGCTGCGTTCTGCAGAACCTGGAGTTTGTTAAGAAGATCCTTCTGTAGACCAACAAAGAGGGCGTTTGTGAGAAGTTGGCCTGGTATATGCTGTTCACTAATTAAAGTGGACACCTTGCACCAGGGCAAATCGACTCTTATGGTAGATAGGTTTAAGACAACCTTTTAAAGAAAGCTATCCTAGTGGTAGCTGTGGAGAGCAGCCTTCAGGCTAAGTCTCGGAGGAATGTAAAGCAGCTTGTTTTACCATATAATCTCTTGAATCACCAAATGAAAAGACACCACACAGGTATATATATCAAATATATATGTATTTATTTCTAAATAACTCTCTACTAATCTCTTTATGAGATTAGAAGACAAACATATGCACAAATCAACGTTTCACAATAAGTTAAGCACAAAATATGGCTGGGGCCCTAGGGGCGTACCAGACCATATACTAAGTAAGAGACTTAGGGACAACGACTTGCAGGGAGACAAGGCCTAGGGCCTTCAGAAGTGCAGGGGCCTCACGAAACCACCCAAGGCAGGTAAGTAAAGGACCCACGGGGGACCGCGTGCAGTGTGGATACACAGGCGCGGATCGCCGTTAACTTCAATGGGGCAAGTCGCGGTTGGAAATAAAGAGTTTTAGGATACTTCGGGAGAACCTACAAGCAAGTCACTTACAGGGTAAGTAGTTCTAGGGCCCACACCCACAGGAGCACCGTAGTGCTGGAGTTACCTCACCCAGGGAAGCCGGGTGCATAGGTGTCCTTTGGTGTCGGGTCGCGGCGTCGTTTTCAATGGCGAACAAAGAAGACTTGCTGCTTGCGGGAGCTGAAGAAGTGTCCGGTGGAATCCAAGCCTGGATTCTGGAGAAGGATGACCTGAAAGCAGAGGGGACAGTGTTCAAAGTCACTTGGCAGTGACCCGGGGCAAGGAAGATGGATGCCCACCGTCGTCGGTCGCTTCAGGTCGGTTGCGGGTGCCTTGACTCTTCAGCCACGTGGTCCAGGAGGTGTCGACGACGACCAGGAGCTGGATTCGGTGGGTCCCTCGACGTCTGCAGCTGACTGCGGTGTCGGCAACTCGATTGGAGCCAACAAGCCTTGGCAGCAGCAAGTCTCGGGGAAATGAAGAAAAGTCGATGGCACAGACCAGCAAGGTCTGAGGGACTCACCCAGCAAGGGTAAGTCAGGGCAGGCCTGGAGCAACCAGGGGAGCCCTTTGGTTTCTTTAAGAAGTCTTCTGGGGACCCACAAGCCGGCGGGCAAGGGATCGCGAAGACACCTCGGGCGGAATCACTCAACAGGGGCCCACGGTCACTCGGGACGGTATAGGCCTCTGATCTTCGGAGGGATTCCTGCTGGAGGTCGGGACCACACGTGGTCCAAAGCACAAGTTCGTAGAACGTTGTGAAGGGGTTGCACTCGACAATAGTGCACGGTACCCAGGGGTCGCGGTTCCTCGTTACTCGTGGGGTCCACTTGCCTCAGCTTCGCTGGGGACTCACGATGGCCTGAGAGAGGTCAGGAAATCCACTTCCTGGGCTGCAGGGACTTCGGACTCCGGCGGGAGCGGCGTAGTTTGCGACCGTCGTTGTCGTTTTTGGTGCCTGCCAAGCAGGGGAGTCACTCCTTGACTCCAAGGGAGATTCTTCTGTCTTCCAAAGGTAGTGGAACGTCGAAGGGCCAGGATTCTTCTGTAGAGCGTCGTCCAGGGGTTATCTGCTTTGCAATGGCAATGTTCCCCCTCTTATACTAAAAAGAGGGGATGGACTAGCTCTATGACCCCACCTATGGGAGGGTCAAGGGAGGGGTGGCTACACCCACTTCCCTTTGTCCAGTTTCGCGCCAGAGCAGGGGCAGGTAGCCCCTGAGCTGGTTTGAACTGGCATATGCACAGAGGAGCCTTCTGCTCCCCAGTGCAGGACTTCAAAGCACTCTAAGAGTGCACCCACCCAGCCCCAATACACTAAACCCTGTCTGGAAGGTGGTTACACCTCCCTGTGACAGGATGCCTATTGTTGGGCTTCCTCCACTGTGAGTTTCGGTCATCAGCAGGAGGGCAGCCCAGTGTCTGTGACTGGTGGCATCCATTTTGTGATGCCAGGGCTCTTTAGGATTCTACCGCGTTTCCACAGCAGGTACATGTCTTATCCCTCTAGAAGGGTGGAATGCTACCCCCGCCGCCAAGATTGGCGGGGGGTAGTATTCCAAGATGTTTGACACCAAACACGACATGTTTTGATGCAGCCATTCCAAAGTTAGCATTTACCGCGAGGATATAATGCACTTAAGAGTATATGGTTTAACCGCATCCACAAACAGCACCAGAGAATGGACTCTGAGAACTGCAGAGGGGCCCTGCTCATGCAGAGGCACCCCCTCACATAGAAGCCAAGCACCCTGCCCTCAGGATTGATAGGGCCTGCCTTAGGGGTGACTGATAGGTTTATATGTGTGTGCAAGAGAGATATAGGAAACCTATATCTCAGTGAGGGGTGCTAGCACCACCTCACCCAGGCTGCAGTAGCAGGCCTGTGGTGTCAGATTTAGACTGCTTCCCAGGGGTGGCATAACACATGCTGCAGCCCCTGGTAGGCCTGTGAAGTACCTATGCCCTTGGCACCTAAGGTACCATATACTAGGGACTCATAAGGCACCACAGTATCCAATCACTAGTGCACCTAGAGTGCACTCCATGTCGTTTAGAGAGAACAGAGAGGCTGGGGCCCTGATTGGCAGGGACCCAGCCAGACTATAGCCAGAAACCAGTGCTAACATCAGAAAAAAAGTGGAGGCAACATAAGAGGCAGATCCTACTCTCCTACACAACCCCCCCAAACGTAGGGACACTAAACTAACCTTGACCAGTTGAGTCTTCGTGTTCAAAGTGGAAATACCTTGAGAGTCCATCTGCATTGGCATGTTGGGTCCCAGGCCTATGTTCCACTGTATAGTCCATCCCCTGTAGGGAAATGGACCACCTCAAAAGTTTTGGGTTTTCACCTTTCATCTGCTTTAGCCATAGGAGGGGCTTGTGGTCAGTCTGAACTATGAAGTGAGTACCAAACAAGTATGGCCTCAGCTTCTTCAGAGCCCAGACCACAGCAAAGGCCTCCCTCTCTATAGCTGACCAACGTTTCTCTCTAGGGGTCAGCCTTCTGCTAATAAAAGCTACTGGCTGGTCTTGACCTTCATCATTCAGTTGAGACAGTACAGCTCCCACACCCAGCTCAGAAGCATCTGTTTGGACAATGAACTTTTTGGTGTAGTCTGGACTCTGTAAGATGGGGGCAGTGCACATGGCCTGCTTTAGGTCTTCAAATGCCTTTTGACAGCTAGCTGTCCACTGAACCTTTTTTGGCATTTTCTTAGAGGTAAGATCATTCAAGGGGGTCACTATAGATCCATATCCCTTGGCAAACCTCCTATAGTACCCAGTCAGGCCTAAGAAGGCTCTCACCTGTGTCTGGGTGGTTGGAGCAACCCATTCCATTATGGTTTGGATTTTGCTCTGCAAAGGCTGAACCTGGCCTCCACCTACAAGGTGGCCCAGGTACACAACCTGACTCTGCCCTATCTGGCACTTGGTGGCCTTGATAGTGAGGCCTGCTTTCTGCAGGGCCTCCAAAACATTTCTGAGGTGGACCAGGTGATCCTGCCAGGAGGAACTAAAGACAGCAATATCATCTAGATAAGCTGAGCAATAAGTTTCCATCCCTGCCAGAACTTTATTCACCAACCTCTGAAAAGTGGCAGGGGCATTTTTCAATCCAAAGGGCATCACCACAAAGTGGTAGTGCCCACCAGGGGTCGAAAATGCTGTTTTGGCTTTTGCATCCTCAGCTAATCTGATTTGCCAGTAGCCAGCTGTGAGGTCAAATGTGCTTAGATACTTGGCTGAGGCCAAAGTATCAATCAGTTCATCTGCCCTTGGTATGGGATAGGCATCAGTCCTAGTGACTGCATTGAGGCCTCTGTAGTCTACACAAAACCTCATTTCTTTCTTACCACCCTGGGTATGAGGCTTGGGTACCAGGACTACTGGGCTAGCCCAAGGGCTATCTGAAGGCTCAATCACGCCTAACTCCAACATTTTCTGGACTTCAGTCCTGATACAGTCCCTGACATGGTCAGGTTGCCTGTAGATTTTATTCTTGACAGGCAGACTGTCTCCAGTGTCCACCTCATGGGTGCACCAGGAAGTCTGACTAGGGGTCAGGCTAAACATATGTCTAAACTGTTGCAGAACTTGTCTGCACTCAGTTTGCTGATGGTCAGTGAGGCTGCTTGCCAAAGCAACACCGTCTACTGACCCATCATCAGGGTTCTGAGAGAGCAGGTCAGGGAGAGGGTCACTCTCCTCCTCCTGGTCCTCATCAGTTGCCATGAGCAAGCCCATGTCAGCCCTGTCAACATATGGCTTTAATCTGTTGACATGAAGCACCCTTAGGGGGCTCCTGGGAGTTCCAAGATTCACCAGATAGGTGACTTCTCCCTTCTGTTCAACTATTGTATGGGGGCCACTCCACTTGTCCTGGAGGGCTGCTGGGGCCACAGGCTCCAACACCCACACTTTCTGTCCTGGCTGGTATACAGTCAGCACAGCCTTTTGGTCATGCCAAGCTTTTTGCAATTCTTGGCTGGCCTCCAGGTTTTTGGTTGCCTTTTTCATGTACTCTGCCATCCGGGAGCGGAGACCAAGTACATAGTCCATCACATCTTGTTTGGGGGGCTTGAGAGGTAACTCCCAGCCCTCTTTTACCAAACATAGTGGACCTCTCACAGGATGCCCAAACAGAAGCTCAAATGGGCTGTAGCCAACCCCCTTCTGTGGAACCTCTCTGTATGCAAACAAAAGGCAAGGAAGAAGAAGGTCCCATTTCCGCCTAAGCTTCTCTGGGAGTCCCTTAATCATTCCTTTCAAGGTTTTGTTGAAGCGTTCAACTAAACCATTGCATTGTGGGTGATAGGGGTGGTGAACTTATAAGTTACACCACACTCCTTCCACATTGCTTTCAGATATCCTGACATGAAGTTGGTACCTCTGTCAGAAATGACCTCCTTTGGGAAACCCACTCTGGAGAAAACTCCAATGAGGGCTCTTGCCACCACAGGGGCTGTGGTGGTCCTCAGGGAATTGCCTCTGGGTACCTGGTGGCATGATCCACTACCACCAGGATAAATCTGTGCCCAGATGCAGTCTGAGGGTCAAGGGGACCAACAATGTCAATCCCTACCCTTTCAAAGGGTACCCCCACCACAGGTAGTGGTATCAGGGGGCCTTTGTTGTGCCACCTGCCTTACCACTGGCTTGGCAAGTGACACAGGAGCGACAAAACTCCTTTGTGTCCTCTGACATATGTGGCCAATGAAAATGTGGAACAAGCCTGTCCCAGGTCTTGTTTTGGCCCAAGTGACCTGCTAAAGGGATATCATGTGCTAAGGTCAAGAGGAACCCCTAAACTTCTGAGGTATTACCAACCTCCTGGTGGCTCCAGGGGCTGGGTCTCTACCCTCAGAATATAGGAGTCCCTCATCCCAATAAACTTTATGGGACCCACTAGCACTCCCAGCAGCCTCAGCAGCAGCCTGCTGTCTGAGGGGTTCAAGAGAGGGGCAGCACTGTTGCTCCTTACTCAGATCTTCCCTAGAAGGGCCCCCTGCCCCCAAGAACTCAACCTGGTCAGGTTCAAGTCCCTCTGGGGCAGTTCCTTCTTCAGGTTCTGCTTCACCTCCCTCTGGAAGTGAATCCTTGATCTGAGACAGAGGGGAAGGCACTGCCTTAACCCTACTGCTCCTCCTCTTGGGAAGCATCTGGTCCATTGTTCCAGGATCCAGAGCTGGTTCAGTGTCATGCATTCTTGCTTGTGACCTGGTCACAGCAAATACCTCTGCAGGGATGCCCAACATCTCAGCATGAGTCCATAACTCTACTTCAGACCAGGCTGAAGTCTCTAGATCATTGCCCAATAGACATTCTACAGGGAGGTCTGCACTGACTACAACCTTCTTGAGGCCAGTTACCCCTCCCCAGGAGAAATTCACAACTGCCAGACTATGGTTGGTCTGGACATTGCTTGCATTGGTCACCTGGTACATTTCACCCAGGATGATCTGTCCAGGGTCCACTAGGTCCTCTGCCACCATGGTGACACTAGCACCTGTGTCCCTAAATGCCAAAGCCTGTTTGCCATTTATCAAAGGCTGCTGTTTGTACTTGCCCAGATTACTGGGGCTTACTAGGAAGGACATATCAATGTTTCCCTCACAAATCAGCATTGCCTGAGTGGTCACTCTGACTAGGTCAGAATCCACTTCAGAACCCAGGGTCAACCCTACTACACCCTTATTCTGCGTACCACCTCCACCAGTAGCTGAGCTAGGGGGCACAGTTGCCTTAGGGGCAGGAGTGGTGGTGGTTTGGTCTTTGGACTTGGTACAATCAGAAGTCCAGTGCCCTTTCTGTTTACAGAATTTGCACCAGGGCTTCTTTTGGCCTTTTCCCTTGTTGGACTGTGACTCCCCACCAGATGCAGATTTTTGGGGCCCTTGTGAAGACTTCTGGTCTTTTGACTTATCCCCACCTTTCTCAGAGCCTTTAGGATCTTGCTTCTTAGTGTCACCCCCTTGGTTCTGGGTTTTCTGCCTCACCCTGGTTCTGACCCATTTGTCTGCCTTCTTTCCCAATTCTTGGGGAGAGGTCAGATCAGAGTCCACCAGGTACTGATGCAACAACTGGTTCTGGCAATTATTTAGGATCTGTTCTCTCATCATCAGATTATACAATCCCTTGAAATCAGCAACCCTACTGCCAACCAGCCAACCCTCTAGAGCCTTGGTTGCACAATCAACAAAGTCAGTCCAGTCCTGAGTCTGTGCCTTCTGGGTATCTCTGAACTTCAACCTGTACTGCTCAGTGGTTAAGCCAAACCCATCTATCAGTGCACTCTTCAGGACCTCATAATCATCAGCATCCTCCTCTCTAACAGTGAGGAGCTTGTCTCTTCCTTTATCTGAAAAGGAGAGCCACAAGATTGCTGCCCACTGCTTTTGGGGGACCTGCTGTACTCTACAGGCCCTCTCCATAGCAGTTATCCACTTGTGGATATCATCCCCACTCTGGTAGGGAGGAACAACCTTGCTCAGGTTCCTATGGTCAGGAATATATTCTCTGCCTCTAGGGACACTGTTGCTGCCACCAGGGGGTTCTAACCCCTCTTTTCTAGAAGCTCTCTGGATCTCCAGGGCTTCCCTATCCAGTGCCAACTGCTTGGTTCTGAGGGCCACTCTGGCTTCCTCATACTGGAGCAGTTTGCACCTTCTCTCAGAGGAGGTCTCTCTTAAGGAAAAGTATGAGCTCCTCTGCTGGACAAATTCTCTGCCAGAGTGATAAGAGTGGTCAGATTCCCTGGAAGGGGATCTGTGCCTCTCCTCCTCTCTGTCAGTTCTCTTAGGGAGAATTCCTCTGTCCTTTTCAGGCCCCTTGGAGCCTGGCCCTTCAATCACAGAGTCTTGGTCATTCTGATTTTCATCATCTGACCCAGATACTATGACTGACCCACCCACTGATTCAAACCCTTTAGCTCCTAGAGCCAATCTAAGGTCATCTGCTGTCAGCAGATCTATCAGGTGTAGTGTTGAGGGACTCTGTCCTAGTCTCAGGTGTCTGTCAACACACATGGCTCTCAAGTCAGAGAAAGCCATGTCCTTATACTGAGGCTGAGTGGATCCACTGGGTCCACCCCTTAAGGACATTCTAGTGTTGTGCAGTGTTGTACTACCTACACTAGTTTGTGGCCTACTGATCCTAGCTTGAGCTGTGGAAAGGGTGTGCTATCCCTTGGCACACAGCTCTAAGTTCAGTAGAACTTATTGATACTAAGCTTGACTTTATATGTACCTTGAGTACCTATAATGGTTTTCAGTTAGTAATTCAAATAGAGATTTTCTGGTAAAACAATGGCAAGCTGGAATCCCACACGCTGCCCACCAATGTGAGAAGTTGGCCTGGTATATGCTGTTCACTAATTAAAGTGGACACCTTGCACCAGGGCAAATCGACTCTTATGGTAGATAGGTTTAAGACAACCTTTTAAAGAAAGCTATCCTAGTGGTAGCTGTGGAGAGCAGCCTTCAGGCTAAGTCTCGGAGGAATGTAAAGCAGCTTGTTTTACCATATAATCTCTTGAATCACCAAATGAAAAGACACCACACAGGTATATATATCAAATATATATGTATTTATTTCTAAATAACTCTCTACTAATCTCTTTATGAGATTAGAAGACAAACATATGCACAAATCAACGTTTCACAATAAGTTAAGCACAAAATATGGCTGGGGCCCTAGGGGCGTACCAGACCATATACTAAGTAAGAGACTTAGGGACAACGACTTGCAGGGAGACAAGGCCTAGGGCCTTCAGAAGTGCAGGGGCCTCACGAAACCACCCAAGGCAGGTAAGTAAAGGACCCACGGGGGACGCGTGCAGTGTGGATACACAGGCGCGGATCGCCGTTAACTTCAATGGGGCAAGTCGCGGTTGGAAATGAAGAGTTTTAGGATACTTCGGGAGAACCTACAAGCAAGTCACTTACAGGGTAAGTAGTTCTAGGGCCCACACCCACAGGAGCACCGTAGTGCTGGAGTTACCTCACCCAGGGAAGCCGGGTGCATAGGTGTCCTTTGGTGTCGGGTCGCGGCGTCGTTTTCAATGGCGAACAAAGAAGACTTGCTGCTTGCGGGAGCTGAAGAAGTGTCCGGTGGAATCCAAGCCTGGATTCTGGAGAAGGATGACCTGAAAGCAGAGGGGACAGTGTTCAAAGTCACTTGGCAGTGACCCGGGGCAAGGAAGATGGATGCCCACCGTCGTCGGTCGCTTCAGGTCGGTTGCGGGTGCCTTGACTCTTCAGCCACGTGGTCCAGGAGGTGTCGACGACGACCAGGAGCTGGATTCGGTGGGTCCCTCGACGTCTGCAGCTGACTGCGGTGTCGGCAACTCGATTGGAGCCAACAAGCCTTGGCAGCAGCAAGTCTCGGGGAAATGAAGAAAAGTCGATGGCACAGACCAGCAAGGTCTGAGGGACTCACCCAGCGAGGGTAAGTCAGGGCAGGCCTGGAGCAACCAGGGGAGCCCTTTGGTTTCTTTAAGAAGTCTTCTGGGGACCCACAAGCCGGCGGGCAAGGGATCGCGAAGACACCTCGGGTGGAATCACTCAACAGGGGCCCACGGTCACTCGCGATGGTGTAGGCCTCTGATCTTCGGAGGGATTCCTGCTGGAGGTCGGCACCACACGTGGTCCAAAGCACAAGTTCGTAGAACGTTGTGAAGGGGTTGCACTCGACAATAGTGCACGGTACCCAGGGGTCGCGGTTCCTCGTTACTCGTGGGGTCCACTTGCCTCAGCTTCGCTGGGGACTCACGATGGCCTGGGAGAGGTCAGGAAATCCACTTTCTGGGCTGCAGGGACTTCGGACTCCGGCGGGAGCGGCGTAGTTTGCGACCGTCGTTGTCGTTTTTGGTGCCTGCCAAGCAGGGGAGTCACTCCTTGACTCCAAGGGAGATTCTTCTGTCTTCCAAAGGTAGTGGAACGTCGAAGGGCCAGGATTCTTCTGTAGAGCGTCGTCCAGGGGTTATCTGCTTTGCAATGGCAATGTTCCCCCTCTTATACTAAAAAGAGGGGATGGACTAGCTCTATGACCCCACCTATGGGAGGGTCAAGGGAGGGGGTGGCTACACCCACTTCCCTTTGTCCAGTTTCGCGCCAGAGCAGGGGCAGGTAGCCCCTGAGCTGGTTTGAACTGGCATATGCACAGAGGAGCCTTCTGCTCCCCCAGTGCAGGACTTCAAAGCACTCTAAGAGTGCACCCACCCAGCCCCAATACACTAAACCCTGTCTGGAAGGTGGTTACACCTCCCTGTGATAGGATGCCTATTGTTGGGCTTCCTCCACTGTGAGTTTCGGTCATCAGCAGGAGGGCAGCCCAGTGTCTGTGACTGGTGGCATCCATTTTGTGATGCCAGGGCTCTTTAGGATTCTACCGCGTTTCCACAGCAGGTACATGTCTTATCCCTCTAGAAGGGTGGAATGCTACCCCCGCCGCCAAGATTGGCGGGGGGTAGTATTCCAAGATGTTTGACACCAAACACGACATGTTTTGATGCAGCCATTCCAAAGTTAGCATTTACCGCGAGGATATAATGCACTTAAGAGTATATGGTTTAACCGCATCCACAAACAGCACCAGAGAATGGACTCTGAGAACTGCAGAGGGGTCCTGCTCATGCAGAGGCACCCCCTCACATAGAAGCCAAGCACCCTGCCCTCAGGATTGATAGGGCCTGCCTTAGGGGTGACTGATAGGTTTATATGTGTGTGCAAGAGAGATATAGGAAACCTATATCTCAGTGAGGGGTGCTAGCACCACCTCACCCAGGCTGCAGTAGCAGGCCTGTGGTGTCAGATTTAGACTGCTTCCCAGGGGTGGCATAACACATGCTGCAGCCCCTGGTAGGCCTGTGAAGTACCTATGCCCTTGGCACCTAAGGTACCATATTCTAGGGACTCATAAGGCACCACAGTATCCAATCACTAGTGCACCTAGAGTGCACTCCATGTCGTTTAGAGAGAACAGAGAGGCTGGGGCCCTGATTGGCAGGGACCCAGCCAGACTATAGCCAGAAACCAGTGCTAACATCAGAAAAAAAGTGGGGGCAACATAAGAGGCAGATCCTACTCTCCTACAGCGTTCCAGTAGTCTAACTTAGATAAGAGGAGCACCGAGACAGCTGTTTTTGGAAGATCCAGGGGTATAAAAAGAAAGATTTTTCTTAAAATGTTTAATGTAAAAAATGTGGACGAGGTGATGGCCTTTACCTGATGTGTAAAGTACGAGGCTGCATCACAGATAACTCCCAGGTTTTTAGGTCTCGCCTGAGCCAGCGCGCATGCGGTGCCCTGCGAGACTTTTAGTAAGGGGCTTCAGAAAGCTGACCACACACTCGTGCGTCATGGCCTTTTCCGTGCGGTTACCCACAAGCAAAAGGCCATGGTGCACGAGCGTGTGGTCACGCCTGCTGCTCGCAAGCGCACAAGCGCGCGCGACGTGCACAGCTGCCATCTGGCTTTCTACAGCGCGTGAATACCCTCCCCTACCCCCTCCTCCCACTCCCTCCTCGTCAGCTTCATTTTCCTTTCACTTTTGCGCCGCGCGGCCGTGTCACTTTCACGGCCGCGCGGCTATCAGCTTCATTTTTTTTTTTATTATTAACTTTCAGCGCGAGGCGCGCGCACCACTCGCGTCGTCCCCCCTCCTCCCCACGCGTGCCTTCAAATGCTTGTTAATTTGTTGGATGTGACAGGTTTTCCCTCATGTGACGGAAGAAATGAAGATTCGTGCATGGTGTTAGAGTCCGATCTTGCCATAAATTGATGTACTATTCCATTTTCTTTTTTTAAAGTAAAGAGGTTAGGCTTCGACAATTGTCTATGTATTTTTTTCTGTATATGCTACCCTTTTCTTAAATAGTTTGATATCGATGTTTTGCAGACTCTGGGACTGAATTAGTATGTCATAAGCACCAGTGGTTCTGCAAATGCACCTTCGTTCCACAGTTATTTTTCTTTCCAAATTCTTACTATGATCAACGCTGTACAGTGTCGTTCTTATATCTTTACAGTCACTAGATTTGTTTCTTACGTTCGCATTTTTTTCAGCATTATATTTTTAGCATTTGCAATGTTACTATTTTCTTTGCCCCTATATTCCACGATGCAGGGTTGCACATTTGTGTATGCTGTTTAGCTATGTGGCTTGATTTGTCACCATTCACTGTGTGTTGGGTGAGATGCATTGGCTCAAAGAATAGTTTAGTCGAATGCTGCATAATCATTTTTATGATTCTGAATTTGTACGTTAACACCTTTTGCTATCTCTTTTTGGTGTTTTTACCGGCTTTGTTAGTGTGTATTCGTAGAAGTTCGTGTAGGGTACAGTAAAACAAAAAATAGCTAATTTGGGCAAGCGTGCTTCAAGGACCAGCTGTGAAACAAATACCGGCTTGTTTCCACTGTTAGACCTGTTTATACTTGGTTGTGGCTGCTGTCTGTGCTGTTGACTGCTGTTTTAATTTTATTTGTGGAAATGGTACATATTCCCTTTGTTGGCAACGTTGGATTCAGTTTCGAAGTATTTTCGTCAGCGGCATGTTTGGCCTTTGCTGTTTTACTTGCATTGCTCACAGTTCCTGTGATTGACTAACTTGCGTGTTCTCATCTAATAATGGATGAGAAGGGCACTTTGTTTCGTTTGTTCTCTGGCCCTCTATTGGGTTCTCAGCCTCTGGTATTTCACAAATGGGTGCACAGACCATGTACCAGAAAAAGCGTATTCAGTGTCTACACAGCGTTATCTGAAATGCAACTCCTTTGGAGGCTCCTTATCAGAACTTGCATTACCTAAAGTTACTTTGTTCATTCCCATCTTGTACAACTGCTTTTTAATGTTTGGTTGGTTTCATTAGCCCCCATGTCTCAGTGAAGTATAATGTACTAAGACACTTTTTTCTTCAACCCAATCACGACCGAGGACACCACCACAATCATGAAAAGCAATCACTCGGGGGGGCACCGACCCCTGCCCCCCGCACATTTACCACAGGGCCACAGACACCATTGCACCTGAACTGCAACGGACTATCAACACCACCTTCACAACAGGCACTTTCCCAGACGACTGGAAGCGCGCAGAAGTCAGGCCCCGGCTCAAGAAGCCCACGGCCGACCCCACCGACCTCACCGACCTCAAGAACTACCGGCCCATCTCGCTCCTCCCCTTCGCAACCAAAGTAGCAGAGAAAGCAGTCAACAGGGAACTGACACGATTCATCAAAGAGAACGCCGTCCTCAACCCGTCCCAATCTGGATTCCGAAGCAACAACAGCACCAAGAACGCCCTACTCGCCGCCACAGACGACATCCACACCCTCCTGGACCAAGGCCACTCTGCAGCCCTCATCCTCCTCGACCTGTCTTCAGCCTTAGACACAGTCTCTCACCGCACACTAGTCAACAGACTACACGACGCCGGCATACAAGGAACGGCCCTGGACTGGATCTGATAGTTCCTCACCGGAAGAAGCCAAAGGATCAGACTACCACCCTTCCTCTCCGCCCCCACGGAAATCACCTGCGGAGTCCCACAGGGTTCATCACTGAGCCCGACCCTCTTCAACATCTACATGGCCCCCTCGCAGCCATCGTCCGACACCACGACCTCAACATCGTATCCTACGCCGACGACACCCAGCTCATCCTCTCCCTCACCAGAGACCCCACCATCGCAAAACTCAACTTCCAGAAAGGAATGCAAGACGTCGCAGCCTGGATGACCAACAGCTGCCTGAAGCTCAACGCCGAGAAGACAGAAGTCCTCGTCCTGGGAACCACCCCTTCAGCATGGGACAACACCTGGTGGCCCACTGCCCTCGGAAGCCCACCTACCCCCTCAGACCACGCCGAGAACCTTGGCATCGTACTCGACTCATCACTCTTCATGAACCGACAGGTCAACGCCGTCACCTCCAGCTGCTTCAACACCCTCCGCATCCTCCGCAAGACCTTCAAGTGGATCCCCCCTGAGTCAAGGAAGACAGTCACCCACGCACTCATCACCAGCAGACTGGACTATGGAAACGCTCTCTACGCCGGCATCAACAAGTCCCTACTCCGCAAACTTCAGACAATACAGAACACCGCAGCCAGACTCGTCCTCGGCATTCCCCGGCACCATCACATCAGCCAACACCTGCGGAGACTCCACTGGCTCCCCGTGGAGAAAAGTCACCTTCAAAATCCTCACTCACGCCTAGAAATGCCTACACAACAACGGACCCAAATACCTCAACAACAGAATAAACTTCCACGTACCCAAAAGAAACCTCCGATCTTCCAACCTCGCACTGGCCGAAACCCCGCGCATCCACAAAGCCAGAGCAGGCGGAAGATCCTTCTCTCACATTGCAGCCAAGACCTGGAACGAGCTAGAGGCAGACGCCAGACACGCCCCAACCCTGAACACCTTCAGGAAGACTCTCAAGACCTGGCTCTTCGGCTGAACGGATCTGTGTACCTCCCCCCCCCTCAGCACCTTGAGACCCTCACGGGTGAGTAGCGCGCTTACAATTCCCTGATTGATTAAGACACTAATGTTTTTGGCAAGAAATTGTTGCTTGTCGCTCCACTGAAAACTGAATAGTGTGACATTAACAAGGCTACTTTATGGTGCAAACATAGCACTACCATGTGTTTTTTTTGTTGTAGAAATCGGGGATGCTCGAACCATACCTCCTAAAGTTAGTTCACACTAATATAGGTAGACACGACTGACGTTCATTTAGCACCGAGTGTATTATGAAAAGCAGTCACTCAGGTTTGAGACTACTCGGAATTCTTTCAAGAAACATTTGGGGAGGTGCCATTGTTGACGATGTTATCCAAATCTGTCTTCAGATCTACTATTGTCTAATTTGTTCAGAAAGCTGTCCACTTCTGATTGTCCCTCCATATTCTGTAAATGTTAAATGGTTTTATTCAAGAGACTTTTTGACGGTCAGACTTAATTTCGCACCCCAAATAAATTTAGGGCTGTTTTTTTTCTCTATTTTTCCAGAGGAAGTCGATGTAATCTGTCTCTGAATGAAGGATTAATCGTCCCCTGTTCCTAGCTTGTCGTTTTTCAGTCAATAGATGCACACACTATTGATGTAAAGGGAGACGACCTGAATTAACCTAACCCCTTTTTTGAACCCTTTGTTAAATGTGAAGACCTAAGCCTGTGAGCCAGATTTAATGCCAAAGCAAGTGATCTTCTGGATGTTGTCTAACGCACTGCAGTATTTTTACTTGATAGCAATTGTTGTCTCTCAGTTCACATTTATGTATTCTTTGCAATAGGAATATTAGATTTAGCAGTAAACTGAACCACGTTTCAGAGTAAAGCGTACCATGTTTTTCTTAATTCGATATTGACTTGTGCAGCATTCGTTTTTTTTTTTTGTTGGGTGCATTGAAAAATAACTTTAAGCTTGTCATGTGAGCCATTTTGCCACTTTTGCTAATATCTTTGCTTTTCTAAAACAGATATCAATCAATCAATCAATCATGTCACTTATAAAGCGCACTACATACCCGCGAGGGTCTCAAGGCGCTGGGGGACCACGGTTCCCACGGGGGATACTGTCCTTCTTTCGGTCATTCACATTTCTATGGGTCTTAAGGATGTTGTCTGCTGTGGGAAATATGCATTGCTTGAAGGGGCAGCTTGATACTTTAGACCAAGAATTTGCTAAAATAAAATTGGTGACCATGAAAAGTTGCAGAAGGCAAGAAGTTGTCTTCTATTTTGGTCGGTACTGATTTAAACAAAACCGTTGGTGCGGGTACCACACAGATCTGAAAACTCTAGGAATTAGATCACCTGAAGAACAAGGATTGAAGCCTCTTTATTTTAGAAAGTCATTTGATCTTTCAGAGCTTTTCTAATTGTCAATTTTCATGTCTTTAAGCACTTTAATGATATTGATGTCAGGCGACTGAAAATTCTATGTAGGATAGTTTTGGGAATGCCTTTTTTCTTGTATTACTAGTACATTTTGATTTAGTTTTCTATCAGTTCTATTCAGTAACCCATACAAGATTAAAACATGCATATATACACCAAAGTTTAGATTTTAGACATAAGAAAAAAAAAGCCAAACCTACCATGGCACAAAAAATAAAAATTTCACTGCTTCATATTGAAAAGATAGGGTCAATTGATGACCATATTATTAAAGGGCAGAATTGAACAATGTATCAGCAGTATTTTACATCCACAAAGTAGCCAGACCTGCCTCATTATAGTAAATTAAATATTAGTCATGGCAGCTGTAGTAAAAGCATCCCCAAAGATGAAGTAATCACATGAACACTGAAGATAACTATATTGAACATTATACACCATATCAACATATCACATAATCCTGTCATGCTATGCAGCAAGGCCTAAAGGTGCAATGATGCAGCCTCCACGTAAATTTGCAGGCCCGCACTTGCACTCCACATATTTTCATTTTATTTACTGATCTGAGATGGACCTGTAAATAAAAAGAAAGAAAAAAATTAGCATGGATGTGTTTTAAAAAAAAAAAATTTTAACAGCACGAAGCGAAATTGCTTTTAAAATGTGAATTGGACTATCGGGTTAGGAAGGGGGTCGGGGTGAGAACACGTCAGGCGGGGGAGAAGCAACATGAGGCAGAGAACATAGGCAAAGGGAGGAATACAGGCGAAAGAGCAACATGGAGAACACGGGCAAGAGAGAGCAACATGAGTGTTGGGGGAGAGAGAATGTGTGGCAGGGCAAATCACACGAGTGAGACATCTTAAATATACATGCACTCTAGTGGAGTTCTTGGAAAAAAAGAGTTCCATAAAAGTGTGCAATAGAAGGCAGCCAATCGGAGATGGAACAACGATTATGCTCCGTGGAAGGGACAAACACAAGATTGACAAGCTGGGACCCGAAAAGCCATCAAATAAGGAGCAGGCAAATGAGAGACCGAAAAGCCAACCAATGGACAACTACAAGCACATATGTGTTCTCTGTAAGTCTAACGTCTTTCGCAACAAGTTATCTGGTAGACTGAACCTTAAAACTAGTTCCTTGAATGTGGGCAATGAAAGCCAGCCAGTCAAGAGGATAGCAGCTGTGCTCCAGGGGAGGAACAAACACCGCAAGCATTGGCATAGCCAATAGGTCTCGCCTTTGGGACCTTATAAGTGCTTAGCCATGCAACAGTTGATGTTGTTGCACCAAGGATATTGTGCTGCATAACTAAATACTTATAAGGTCCCAAAAGCGAGACCTATTGGCTATGCCAATGCTTGTTTGCTGTTGTAACTGGAATAGGGAGCGAGCCCAGTTCCTGAGGCTATGAAGAGCAATACTTTGGTTTTGTTTGAATTTAATTTCAGGCAATTCTCTGTCATCCACTTACTTTCCTGTTGCATGCAACTATGAAACTTAAAAGCCATGTCCTGAATATTGTTTGTGACAGAGACAATAATCTGCGTGACATCGGTGTACGACACCATGGTAAATCCGAATAATTTTATAAGCCTGGCCAGCGGAGTGACGTATAGATTAAAAAGAGAGGGGCTCAGTGAAGGAAGTTGAAAAGTATACGATGCATAACTGTCTAGTTCCACAATTTGCTCACGCTCGGTTAAAAGATTCAAAAAGAGAAAGAGCTACACCGCCTATGCCAATTTCTTGGAGGTGACTTATCAATAAACCGTGGTCCATCGTGTCGAAAGCCGCCGAGAGGTACAGCAAAATCAGAGCGTCATTTGCTGCGTTGTCGACCGCACATCTGACCTCCTCCATCGCAGTAATCAGGGGATCTCTGTACTGTCGTCACTCCTGAACCCGTGTCGAAAGCCGCTGAGAGGTCCAGCAAAATCAGAGCGGCATTTCCTCCGTTGTCGACCGCACATCTGACCCTCCTCCATCGCAGTAATCAGGGGATCTCTGTACTGTCGTCACTCCTGAACCCGTGTCGAAAGCCGCTGAGAGGTCCAGCAAAATCAGAGCGGCATTTCCTCCGTTGTCGACCGCACATCTGACCTCCTCCATCGCAGTAATCAGGGGATCTCTGTACTGTCGTCACTCCTGAACCCGTGTCGAAAGCCGCTGAGAGGTCCAGCAAAATCAGAGCGGCATTTCCTCCGTTGTCGACCGCACATCTGACCTCCTCCATCGCAGTAATCGGGGGATCTCTGTACTGTGCTCACTCCTGAACCCGTACTGCGCAGGATCCACAATACGGTTGATATTGATAAAAGTAGTCCGTTCTTAATTCATTAATTTTTCAAGAATTTTTGCCGGCAACGGCAACCAGGAAATTGGGCGGTAGATACTGGGGTTCAGAGAGTCCAAGTTGTTTTTTTAAAAAGCGGCAGAATGGAAGCCTTATTCCAAATTTTGGAAATATTCCTGTTTTGAGGACGAGATTATAAATGTCAGTGAGTTGCTGTGCAATAGGATCCAGAGCTACGTGAGCTATTCTAGGGAGACAAGGATCCGCCGGGGAGCCAACCTTGGCTCTACGAAGGAGTTTGAGAACCTGTTCATAAGAGATGGATGAAAGATTCGATAGCCGAGCAGAGTTAGCTGCTAATGGGCCCTTTTGGTCTGTTAGACTAGCCAAGACCCCTTTACTCTCAGCAGCAGAGCTACACCTTTTCCGAGAGTGACTCAAGGCAAATACGTTGTAAATGCTCCATACTTTTTTGCAGAAAAAAGAAGCTAGCGTGTTACAGAAGGTTTGATCAATGGCACAGTTTCTAGTCTCCGGGGTTCTGCTCAGTTTCTGAACCGGGGCACATAAGTCTTTAGGGCTGTTATTTGCGGATTTTACTTTATCTGAGAAATAGGTGAATCCGTTCTTTATACTCTGCGATCAGCTCCCTGTAAATTACTTTCTCGGCGGTGGCATAAGTTTGTCTCCACCGCTATTCATGCTGGCGGCATCGCCTTTTTAAAAGCCTGGGTTCCGCTGAGAGCCAGGGCTCAGCTGGGGTAGCTCTGTTTGCCTTTCCAGATTTTAAGGGCACTAGAGTGTGTACTATCGAGCCAATCCAAGAGTGATACTCCAAGGATGCCGTTACTAGAGTGTGTACTATCGAGCCAATCCAAGAGTGATACTCCAAGGATGCCGTCACTAGAGTGTGTACTATCGAGCCAGTCCAAGAGTGATACTCCAAGGATGCCGTCACTAGAGTGTGTACTATCGAGCCAATCCAAGAGTGATACTCCAAGGATGCCGTCACTAGAGTGTGTACTATCGAGCCAGTCCAAGAGTGATACTCCAAGGATGCCGTCACTAGAGTGTCTACTATCGAGCCAGTCCAAGAGTGATACTCCAAGGATGCCGTCACTAGAGTGTGTACTATCGAGCCAATCCAAGAGTGATACTCCAAGGATGCCGTCACTAGAGTGTGTACTACTCACTAGAGTGTGTACTATCGAGCCAATCCAAGAGTGATACTCCAAGGATGCCGTCACTAGAGTGTGTACTACCGAGCCAATCCAAGTGTGATACTTCAAGGATGCCGTCACTAGAGTGTGTACTATCGAGCCAATCCAAGAGTGATACTCCAAGGATGCCGTCACTAGAGTGTGTACTATCGAGCCAATCCAAGAGTGATACTCCAAGGATGCCGTCACTAGAGTGTGTACTATCGAGCCAATCCAAGAGTGATACTCCAAGGATGCCGTCACTAGAGTGTGTACTATCGAGCCAATCCAAGAGTGATACTCCAAGGATGCCGTCACTAGAGTGTGTACTATCGAGCCAGTCCAAGAGTGATACTCCAAGGATGCCGTCACTAGAGTGTGTACTATCGAGCCAGTCCAAGAGTGATACTCCAAGGATGCCGTCACTAGAGTGTGTACTATCGAGCCAGTCCAAGAGTGATACTCCAAGGATGCCGTCACTAGAGTGTGTACTATCGAGCCAGTCCAAGAGTGATACTCCAAGGATGCCGTCACTAGAGTGTGTACTATCGAGCCAGTCCAAGAGTGATACTCCAAGGATGCCGACACTAGAGTGTGTACTACTCACTAGAGTGTGTACTATCGAGCCAATCCAAGAGTGATACTCCAAGGATGCCGTCACTAGAGTGTGTACTACCGAGCCAATCCAAGAGTGATACTTCAAGGATGCCGTCACTAGAGTGTGTACTATCGAGCCAATCCAAGAGTGATACTCCAAGGATGCCGTCACTAGAGTGTGTACTATCGAGCCAATCCAAGAGTGATACTCCAAGGATGCCGTCACTAGAGTGTGTACTACTCACTAGAGTGTGTACTATCGAGCCAATCCAAGAGTGATACTCCAAGGATGCCGTCACTAGAGTGTGTACTATCGAGCCAATCCAAGAGTGATACTCCAAGGATGCAGTCACTAGAGTGTGTACTATCGAGCCAATCCAAGAGTGATACTCCAAGGATGCCGTCACTAGAGTGTGTACTACCGAGCCAATACAAGAGTGATACTTCAAGGATGCCGTCACTAGAGTGTGTACTATCGAGCCAATCCAAGAGTGTTACTCCAAGGATGCCGTCACTAGAGTGTGTACTATTGAGCCAATCCAAGAGTGATACTTCAAGGATGCCGTCACTAGAGTGTGTACTATCGAGCCAATCCAAGAGTGATACTCCAAGGATGCCGTCAGTAGAGTGTGTACTATCGAGCCAATCCAAGAGTGATACTCCAAGGATGCCTTCACTAGAGTGTGTACTATTGAGCTAATCCAAGAGTGATACTCCAAGGATGCAGTCACTAGAGTGTGTTCTATCGAGCCAATCCAAGAGTGATACTCCAAGGATGCCGTCACTAGAGTGTGTACTATCGAGCCAATCCAAGAGTGATACTCCAAGGATGCCGTCACTAGAGTGTGTACTATCGAGCCAATCCAAGAGTGATACTCCAAGGATGCCGTCTCTGGATCGCAGGAAGTAGCAGGTCTACTATTTACCAATAGGGTATTCAATTCCGTGGCATCTGAACTGGCGCCGTTTGTACATTCTGGCGGGAGTGCTCTTATTGCCAGAGGTAGGAGGTGCAGATAAGGTAAACAGAACCACTGAGTGATCCGACCAATGTGATTGAAGTATACTGTTGGATTCCCAAAACGGGCAGTCTGTAAAGACGGCATCCAGCAGACGCCCTGCCCTACGAGTGGGGCCCTAATAATCTGTTCTAACCCTGCCCTAGCCATCAAGTCAGTAGGGTCACGAGAATCTTTATCCTGCAACTTATCCAAATGGAAATTGAAATCACCTAAAATAGTGTAGTCCTGGGAATTGACCTTATACTCTAGTAGCTGACCGAGAGTTTGTATAAAGTTGGCTCTAAGGCCAGGCGGGCGATAGATAAGAAGTCCAATAAAGGAATAAGTGTGACTACGTTCGATTTTAAAGGAGAGCGCCTCACAGTCCGGTTTAGTCGGGATATCAGTAGGATTGCCCTCAGATGATCACGATAAACTATGGCTAAGCCCCCTCCCTTTGTCCCCCCACGGTCTTTCCTAACAATGGAGAAACCTGCCGGGGCGGCTGTAATCATGCCGGGGCGGCTGTAATCGTGCCGGGGTGGCTGTAATCGTGCCGGGGCGGCTGTAATCGTGCCGGGGCGGCTGTAATCGTGCCGGGGCGGCTGTAATCGTGCCGTGGCGGCTGTAATCGTGCCGGGGCGGCTGTAATCGTGCCGGGGCCGCTGTAATCATGCCGGGCGGCTGTAATCATGCCGGGGCGGCTGTAATCATGCTGGGCAGATGCAGCATTGGCCCAGGTTTCCACCACACAAACTATGTGAAGGCTTCTACAAAGTCTGCAAATTTATGTGTGTGTTCTATCAGTGATGGTGCAATGGCTCGGGCGCTGGTTCACTGAGGGCGGTCGGTCCCTGAGCATGGCCTGTCACTGAGGGAGCCTGTCACTGAGGGAGCCTGTCTCTGAGGGAGCCTGTCTTTGAGGGTGCACTGGCCTGGGGCATTGGGTCACTGAGGGCAGTTTGTCACTGAGGGAGTCTATCTCTGAGGGTGCACTGGCCCTGAGGTGCTGGGAGCCTGTCGCTGAGGGAGACTGTCTCTAAGGGTGCACTGACCCGGGGGAGCTGGGTCACTGAGGGTGGTCTGTCACTGAGGGATCCTGCTTATGACGGTGCACTAGCCCTAAGGTGCTCCCTCACTAAGGTAGCCTGTCTCTGAGGGAGCCTATCTCTGGGGGTGCACTAGCCCTGACTTGCTGTGTCACTGAGGGTGGTCTGGCAATGGGGGAAACTGTCTTTGAGGGTGCACTGGCCCCGGTATCCTGGGTCACTGAGTGCAGTCTGTCACTGAGGCAGCCCGTCTCTGAGGGTGCACTGGCCTAGAGGTGCTTCTTCACTGAGGGAGCCTGTCTTCAGGTGATCTGTCACTGAGGGAGTCTGTCTGTGAGGGTGCACTGGCCCGGGGGCGCTGGGTCACTGAGGGCAGTATGTAACGGAGGGAGCCTGCCTCTGAGGGTGCACTGGCCGAGGACGCTGGGTCACTAAGAGCAGTCTGTCTCTGAGGGAGCCAGTCTCTGCGGGTGATATGTCACTGAGGGAGTCTGTCTTTGAGGGTGCACTGGCCTGGGGGCTCTGGGTCACTGAAGGCAGTCTGTCACTGAGGGAGCATGTCTTTGAGGGTGCTCTAGCCCGGGGCGCTGGGTCACTAAGGGCAGTCTGTTACTGAGGGAGGCTGCCTCTGAGAGTGGTCAGTCACTGAGGGAGCCTGTCTTTGAGGGTGCACTGGCCCGGAGGCATTGGGTCACTGAGGGCAGTCTGTCACTGAGGGAGCTTGTATCTGAGGTTGATCTGCACCAAAGGTGCTCCTTCACTGATGGAGCCTGTCTCTGTGGGTGGTCTGTCACTGAGGGAGACGGTCTTTGAGGGTGCTCTAGCCCGGGGCGCTGGGTCACTGAGGGTAGTCTGTAACGGAGGGAGCCTGCCTCTGAGGGTGCACCGGCCGAGGACGCTGTGTCACTGAGAGCAGTCTGTCTCTGAGGGAGCCAGTCTCTGCGGGTGATCTGTCACTGAGGGAGTCTGTCTTTGAGGGTGCACTGGCCTGGGGGCTCTGGGTCACTGAAGGCAGTCTGTCACTGAGGGAGCCTGTCTTTGAGGGTGCTCTAGCCCGGGGCGCTGGGTCACTAGGCTGCCTCTGAGAGTGGTCAGTCACTGAGGGAGCCTGTCTTTGAGGGTGCACTGGCCCGGAGGCATTGGGTCACTGAGGGCAGTCTGTCACTGAGGGAGCCTGTATCTGAGGTTGATCTGCACCAAAGGTGCTCCTTCACTGATGGAGCCTGTCTCTGTGGGTGGTCTGTCACTGAGGGAGCCTGTCTTTGAGGGTGCTCTAGCCCGGGGCGCTGGGTCACTGAGGGCAGTCTGTCACTGAGGCTGCCCGTCTCTGAGGGTGCACTGGCCTAGAGGTGCTCCTTCTGAGGGAGCCTGTCTGCATGTGATCTGTCACTGAGGGAGCATGTCTTTGAGGGTGCACTGGCCCGGAGGCATTGGGTCACTGAGGGCAGTCTGTCACTGAGGGAGCCTGTATCTGAGGTTGATCTGCACCAAAGGTGCTCCTTCACTGAAGGAGCCTGTCTCTGTGGGTGGTCTGTCACTGAGGGAGCCGGTCTTTGAGGGTGCTCTAGCCCGGGGCGCTGGGTCACTGAGGGCAGTCTGTCACTGAGGCTGCCCGTCTCTGAGGGTGCACTGGCCTAGAGGTGCTCCTTCTGAGGGAGCCTGTCTGCATGTGATCTGTCACTGAGGGAGCCTGTCTTTGAGGGTGCTCTAGCCCGGGGCGCTGGGTCACTGAGGGCAGTCTGTCTCTGAGGCAGCCCGTCTCTGAGGATGCACTGGCCTAGAGGTGCTTCTTCACTGAGGGAGCCTGTCTGCATGTGATCTGTCACTGAGGGAGCATGTCTGTGAGGGTGCACTGGCCCGGGGGCCATGGGTCACTGAGGGCAGTCTGTAACGGAGGGAGCCTGCCTCTGAGGGTGCACTGGCCCGAGGACGCTGGGTCACTGAGAGCAGTCTGTCTCTGAGGGAGCTAGTCTCTGCGGGTGATCTGTCACTGAGGGAGTCTGTGTTTGAGGGTGCTCTAGCCCGGGGAGCTGGGTCACTGAGGGCAGTCTGTTACTGAGGGAGGCTGCCTCTGAGAGTGGTCAGTCACTGAGGGAGCCTGTCTGCATGTGATCTGTCACTGAGGGAGCCTGTCTGCATGTGATCTGTCACTGAGGGAGCCTGTCTGTGAGGGTGCACTGGCACGGGGGCGCTGGGTCACTGAGGGCAGTCTGTAACGGAGGGAGCCTGCCTCTGAGGGTGCACTGGCCGAGGACGCTGGGTCACTGAGAGCAGTCTGTCTCTGAGGGAGCCAGTCTCTGCAGGTGATCTGTCACTGAGGGAGTCTGTCTTTGAGGGTGCACTGGCCTGGGGGCTCTGGGTCACTGAAGGCAGTCTGTCACTGAGGGAGCCTGTCTTTGAGGGTGGTCAGTCGTTGAGGGAGCCTGTTTTTGACAGTGCACTGGCCCGGAGGCGTTGGGTCACTGAGGGCAATGTGTCCCAGAGCTTGGTTTTCCTTCTCTGCTCACTGACCGCTGCCTTTGCTGGAATGTGAAACACGTGAGCTTCGTCTCCTCCGGGCTCTGATGCCTTTTAACAGCTGGCCCTGGTGGGGTGGAGGGGAATGAGCGGGGAATAGGAGCCTTTCTCGTCTCCACAGTGATGCTCGGAGCCTCTACCTCAGATCCCCTCCCGTCTGGGTCCTATCCCCCCCCCCTCACCCTCCTAGCTCCGCCCCTCACCCTCCTAGCTCCGCCCCCACATCCTTCTAGCTCTGCCCCTCACCCTCCTAGCTCCCACTACCCTCCCACAGTTGTCAAGTGCTGTATTATGAGTGCAGATATCTTTAGTCACAAGGCGTTCTGTAGCTCGAACTAGACTTCATGTGCTTCGTGGCGCTATACAGAGTTTGTATATTTCAGAGCTGCTTCCATTGGTTTTCACAAACATCCTTCGAGGTGTCAGAACTAGGCCTGGGTATGAAATGCTGCTCCGCTCGCAGAGTTTTTCCCACTCTGCGCACCGCATAGCGCGCGGAGTTCCGAAATACTCAGTGGAGTGAAGTTTTTTCCTCACTCTCCAATGTTAAGTTAGTGAGCGCGAGAGAGGAAAATCGTACTCAGACCACCTTCCGGCGAGATTTCTCAACGCAGGCGGTCACGGATGGCCGTGACCTTTCGCATTCACAAGCATCGGTTCGCGTTGAGGAAGCTGCCGCTCGAATAGAACATCTGCTCGAGCGGCAGAAAGAAGCAGCGCCCTCTTGCACTGCACGTGGTGCCGTTCACATTGATTTTCCAGCGCGGGACAAACACCAGGTGCTAAAAATCAGTGCGATGTAACACGCTCTCCTGCTTGCAAAGCACCGCATAGCACTGCAGAGTTTTTTGGTCACTTTGCGGAGTTCCGCCCAGGCCGTGTCAGAACCTGTGCAGGCTGGTTGCTGCTCAGCGCATGAGACATTGTGAGCACTGTGCAGTAGCAACAAGTGTGGACCTGAGGTTTATAACCCAGGGCAGGAGCGCAGGCATGGAGTAAGGCAGGACCGAGGACAGTTTGTTGATAACTTGTATAACCCAGGGCAGGAGCGGACCTGGAGTAAGACAGGACCGAGGGCAGTTTGTTGAAAACTTTTATAACCCAGGGCAGGAGCGGGCCTGGAGTAGGGCAGGACAGAGGGCAGTTTGCTCATAAGGTTTATAAGACAGGGCAGGAGCGGGCCTGGAGTAAGGCAGGACAGAGGGCAGTTTGCTGATAAAGTTTATAACACAGGGCAGGAGCGGGCCTGGAGTAAGGCAGGACTGAGGGCAGTTTGTTGATAAGGTTTATAACAGAGGGCAGGAGCAGGCATGGAGTGAGGCAGGACTGAGGGCAGTTTATTGATAAGGTTTATAACGCAGGCAGGAGCGGGCCTGGAGTAAGGCAGGACCGAGGGCAGTTTGTTGATAAGGTTTATAACACAGGGCAGGAGCGGGCCTGGAGTAAGGCAGGACCGAGGGCAGTTTGTTGATAACTTTTATAACGCAGGGCAGGAGCGGGCCTGGAGTAAGGCAGGACCAGGGGCAGTTTGTTGATAACTTTTATAACGCAGGGCAGGAGCGGGCCTGGAGTAAGGCAGGACCGAGGGCAGTTTGTTGATAACGTTTCTAACACAGGGCAGGAGCGGGCCTGGAGTAAGACAGGACCGAGGGCAGTTTGTTGATAAGGTTTATAACAGAGGGCAGGAGCGTGAGCCTGGAGTAAGGCAGGACCAAGGGCAGTTTGTTGATAAGGTTTATAACAGAGGGCAGGAGCGGGCCTGGAGTAAGGCTGCACAGAGGGCAGTTTGTTGATAAGGATTATAACAGAGGGCAGGAGCGGGCCTGGAGTAAGGCAGGACAGAGGGCAGTTTGTTGATAAGGTTTATAACACAAGGCAGGAGCGGGCCTGGTGTAAGGCAGGACTGAGGGCAGTTTGTTGATAAGTTTTATAACACAGGGCATGAGCGCAGGCCTGGAGCAAGGCAGGACCGAGGGCAGTTTGTTGATAAGATTTACAACGCAGGGCAGGAGTGGGCCTGGAGTAAGGCAGGACCGAGGGCAGTTTGTTGATAAGGTTTATAACAGAGGGCAGGAGCGGGCTTTGAGTAAAGCAGTACAGAGGGCAGTTTGTTGATAAGGTTTATAAGACAGGGCAGGAGCGGGCCTGGAGTAAGGCAGGACTGAGGGCAGTTTGTTGTTAAGGTTTCTAACACAGGGCAGGAGTGGGCCTGGAGAAAGGCAGGACTGAGGGCAGTTTGTTGATAAGGTTTCTAACACAGGGCAGGAGCGGGCCTGGAGTAAGGCAGGGCTGAGGGCAGTTTGTTGAGAAGGTTTATAACCCAGGGCAGGAGTGCAGGCCTGGTTTAAGGCAGGACCAGGGGCAGTTTGTTGATAACTTGAGTTGTGGACGGTTAATGCATTGTGATGTAGTGTTCTTTACAGAGGCGAGCAGGGGCATGGGTTCTATTGTTGCAGCAGGTGCAGTGGCACCAGGGGCCTGTGGGGCCCACTGAACCCTGATTATTGCTGTATTTCACCGTTCAAAGAGGGACCCAGGTTTCCATTTCCTTCCTTGCACGTAGGCCAATGACACACTTGCTATGCCACTTGAGGTGAGTCTTCAACTCTTTCGTAAATTGGAGCAGTGTTGGGGTGGGCTTGTAGGATATGTGGATGTTGTTCCAGATCCTGGGTGCAGAGACGGAAAAGGCCTGCTGCCTTGTGTTTTACGTCTCTCCATCAACAGGCCATTAGCTGCATGCGCTCTCGCTTGCAAGAGATATTGTACACAACAGAGGCTTGCAGCCCGCCCATTGTTTAACATTCGTTTGCTTCATTGTCACTTTTATTTTCTGCCTTCTAATTGGCCAGCGCGTGCTGGCCTCACTTTCTCTTCTTTCGGCTGAAGCATGGACCAAGTACTGATTGCTTCAGCTTAATTGCTGTCCTTTTGCAAATCGCGCCGTGATTGAGGAACTACTTTTGTTTTTTCTTCTTCCCTGTCGTCCTGGTTTAACCTCTTGCCATTTGTAGCTGTGTTTTACTATGCCACACACACTTCAAAGAAGCCCTTTGAATTGGATGTTTATTGTGACAACAGGTGTTATCTGCTTTTATTGTGACAACAGGTGTTATCTGCTTTTATTGTGACAACAGATGTTATCTGCTTTTATTGTGACAATAGGTGTTATCTGCTTTTATTGTGACAACAGATGTTTTCAATTTCCAATTGTATTTTCACTAAAACTTGGACACGGGCACCATTGCTTACTTTATGTGATAGGATTTTTTGCCAAATGTCACTTTTTTTTACTTTTTCACACATGGGGAGATTAACTGCTCAGAATCACAGGGATGTTGTGCAGAGTCCTAACAAGCATTGACAAACCCAATGGGTCTCACCTTGGTGACTCTTGGCTCTGCCGTTGCTTGTGTTCATTCTGTACAGCATGGGCTATGCTGACTTTGGCAATGATTTGTGGCCATGCAGTGTAGCAGCGTGGCTGCTGTACAACGTGGCTAAAAACATTTTTTTAATAGGACTATAATGCATTCAGCAGTAATGCACTTAAAAAAAAAAAGCGTATTAGCCCTGGCTGCGTTATAGTGCTTTTTAAAATTAGTTTTAGCCACATTGCCAAGCATCAGTGCTGCTGCACAGCATGGCTACACAGTATTGGCAAAGCCAGTCGCTCTAATAGGCGAGACCTATTAGCTTAGCCACTGTTTGTTCTTTTTTAAACTTCTTAGTCTGCAGTCTGATTGTGTCCGACTGCAGGTGTGTCGAGCTGCAGTCTGATGGTGTCCGACTGCAGGTGTGTCGAGCTGCAGTCTGATGGTGTCCGACTGCAGGTGTGTCAAGAGCTGCAGTCTGATGGTGTCCGACTGCAGGTGTGTCCAGAGCTGCAGTCTGATGGTGTCCAGACTGCAGGTGTGTCATGACCTGCAGTCTGATGGTGTCCGATTGCAGGTGTGTCAAGAGCTGCAGTCTGATGGTGTCCGACTGCAGGTGTGTCGAGAGCTGCAGTCTGATGGTGTCCGACTGCAGGTGTGTCAAGAGCTGCAGTCTGATGGTGTCCGACTGCAGGTGTGTCCAGAGCTGCAGTCAGATGGTGTCCAGACTGCAGGTGTGTCACGACCTGCAGTCTGATGGTGTCCGATTGCAGGTGTGTCAATACCTGCATTCTGATCACGTCCAGAGCTGCAGTCTGATGGTGTCCAGACGGCAGGTGTGTCACGACCTGCAGTCTGATGGTGTCCGATTGCAGGTGTGTCAAGATCTGCAGTCTGATGGTGTCCAGGCTGCAGGTGTGTCAAGACCTGCAGTCTGATGGTGTCAGACTGCAGGTGTGTCAAGACCAGCAGTCTGATGGTGTCCCAGTCTGATGGTGCCCAGACTGCAGATGTGCCAAGAGCTGAAGTCTGATGGTGTCTGACTGCAGGTGTGTCAAGAGCTGCAGTCTGATGGTGTCCAACTGCAGGTGTGTCAAGAGCTGCAGTCTGATGGTGTCCAACTGCAGGTCTGTCAAGAGCTGCAGTCTGATGCTGTCCGACTTCAGGTGTGTCAAGACCTGCAGTCTGATGGTGTCCGACTGCAGGTGTGTCCAGATCTGCAGTCTGATGGTGTCCAGACTGCAGGTGTGTCAAGAGCTGCAGTCTGATGGTGTCCAACTGCAGGTCTGTCAAGAGCTGCAGTCTGATGCTGTCCGACTTCAGGTGTGTCAAGACCTGCAGTCTGATGGTGTCCGACTGCAAGTGTGTCCAGATCTGCAGTCTGATGGTGTCCAGACTGCAGGTGTCAAGACCTGTAGCCTGATGGTGTCCGACTGCAGGTGTGTCAAGAGCTGCAGTCTGATGGTGTCCAGACTGCAGGTGTGTCAAGAGCTGCAGTCTGATGGTGTCCAGACTGCAGGTGTGTCAAGACCTGTAGTCTGATGGGGTCCGACTGCAGGTGTGTCCAGATCTGCAGTCTGATGGTGTCCAGACTGCAGGTGTGTCACGACCTGCAGTCTGATGGTGTCCAGACTGCAGGTGTGTCAAGACCTGCAGTCTGATGGTGTCCGACTGCAGGTGTGTCAAGAGCTGCAGTCTGATGATGTCCAGACTGCAGGTGTGTCAAGAGCTGCAGTCTGATAGTGTCCAGACTGCAGGTGTGTCAAGAGCTGCAGTCTGATGGTGTCCGACTGCAGGTGTGTCAAGAGCTGAAGTCTGATGGTGTCCGACTGCAGGTGTGTCAAGAGCTGCAGTCTGATGGTGTCCAGACTGCAGGTGTGTCAAGAGCTGCAGTCTGATGGTGTCCGACTGCAGGTGTGTCAAGAGCTGCAGTCTGATGGTGTCCAGACGGCAGGTGTGTCAAGAGCTGCAGTCTGATAGTGTCCAGACTGCAGGTGTGTCAAGAGCTGCAGTCTGATGGTGTCCGACTGCAGGTGTGTCAAGAGCTGCAGTCTGATGGTGTCCGACTGCAGGTGTGTCAAGAGCTGCAGTCTGATGGTGTCCGACTGCTGGTGTGTCCAGATCTGCAGTCTGATGGTGTCCAGACTGCAGGTGTGTCAAGACCTGTAGTCTGATGGTGTCCGACTGCAGGTGTGTCAAGAGCTGCAGTCTGATGGTGTCCAGACTACAGGTGTGTCAAGAGCTGCAGTCTGATGGTGTCCGACTGTAGGTGTGTCAAGAGCTGCAGTCTGATGGTGTCCAGACTGCAGGTGTGTCAAGATCCTCAGTCTGATGGTGTTTAGACTGCAGGTGTGTCAAGACCTGTAGTCTGATGGTGTCCGACTTCGGGTGTGTCCAGATCTGCAGTCTGATGGTGTCCAGACTGCAGGTGTGTCAAGACCTGTAGTCTGATGGTGTCCGATTGCAGGTGTGTCAAGAGCTTCAGTCTGATGGTGTCCCAGTCTGATGGTGGCCAGACTGCAGGTGTGTCCAGATCTGCAGTATGATGGTGTCCAGACTGCAGGTGTGTCAAGACCTGCAGTCTGATGGTGTCCCAGTCTGATGGTGCCCAGACTGCAGGTGTGTCCAGATCTGCAGTCTGATGGTATCCGACTGCAGGTGTGTCAATAGCTGTAGTCTGATGGTCTCCGGACTGCAGGTGTGTCAAGAGCTGCAGTCTGATGGTGTCCAGACTGCAGGTGTGTCGAGACCTGCAGTCTGATGGTGTCCAGACTGCAGGTGTATAAGAGCTGCAGTCTGATGGGGTCCGACTGCAGGTGTGTCAAAAGTTGCAGTCTGATGGTGTCCGACTTCAGGTGTGTCCAGAGCTGCAGTCTGATGGTGTCCAGACTGCAGGTGTGTCACGACCTGCAGTCTGATGGTGTCCGATTGCAGGTGTGTCAAGAGCTTCAGTCTGATGGTGTCCCAGTCTGATGGTGTCCGACTGCAGGTGTGTCCAGATCTGCAGTCTGATGGTGTCCAGACTGCAGATGTGCCAAGAGCTGCAGTTTGATGGTGTCTGACTGCAGGTGTGTCCAGATCTGCAGTCTAATGGTGTCCGACTGCAGGTGTGTCCAGATCTGCAGTCTGATGGTGTCCAGACTGCAGGTGTGTCAAGACCTGTAGTCTGATGGTGTCCGACTGCAGGTGTGTCAAGAGCTGCAGTCTGATGCTGTCCAGACTACAGGTGTGTCAAGATCCTCAGTCTGATGGTGTTTAGACTGCAGGTGTGTCAAGACCTGTAGTCTGATGGTGTCCGACTGCAGGTGTGTCAAGAGCTGCAGTCTGATGGTGTCCAGACTGCAGGTGTGTCAATAGCTGTAGTCTGATGGTCTCCAGACTGCAGGTGTGTCAAGAGCTGTAGTCTGATGGTGTCCAGACTGCAGGTGTGTCGAGACCTGCAGTCTGATGGTGTCCGACTGCAGGTGTGTCAAGAGATGCAGTCTGATGGTATCCGACTGCAGGTGTGTCAATAGATGTAGTCTGATGGTCTCCAGACTGCAGGTGTGTCAAGAGCTGCAGTCTGATGGTGTCCAGACTGCAGGTGTGTCAAGAGTTGCAGTCTGATGGTGTCCAGACTGCAGGTGTGTCAAGAGCTGCAGTCTGATGGTGTCCGACTGCAGGTGTGTCAAAAGTTGCAGTCTGATGGTGTCCGACTGCAGGTGTGTCCAGAGCTGCAGTCTGATGGTGTCCAGACTGCAGGTGTGTCACGACCTGCAGTCTGATGGTGTCCGATTGCAGGTGTGTCAAGAGCTTCAGTCTGATGGTGTCCCAGTCTGATGGTGGCCAGAGCTGCAGTCTGATGGTGTCCAGACTGGAGGTGTGTCAAGACCTGCAGTCTGATGGTGTCAGACTGCAGGTGTGTCACGACCTGCAGTCTGATGGTGTCCGATTGCAGGTGTGTCAAGAGCTTCAGTCTGATAGTGTCCCAGTCTGATGGTGGCCAGAGCTGCAGTCTGATGGTGTCCAGACTGGAGGTGTGTCAAGACCTGCAGTCTGATGGTGTCAGACTGCAGGTGTGTCAAGAGCTGCAGTCTGATGGTGTCCGAATGCAGGTGTGTCAAGAGCTGCAGTCTGATGGTGTCCAGGCTGCAGGTGTGTCAAGAGATGCGGTCTGATGGTGTCCGACTGCAGGTGTGTCAAGAGCTGCAGTCTGATGGTGTCCGACTGCAGGTGTGACAAGTGCTGCAGTCTGATGGTGTCCAGGCTGCAGGTGTGTCAAGAGCTGCGGTATGATGGTGTCCGACTGCAGGTGTGTCCAGATCTGCAGTCTGATGGTGTCCAGACTGCAGGTGTGTCAAGAGCTGCAGACTGATGGTGTCCGACTGCAGGTGTGTCCAGATCTGCAGTCTGATGGTGTCCGACTGCAGGTGTGTCAAGAGCTGCGGTCTGATGGTGTCCGACTGCAGGTGTGTCAAGAGCTGCAGTCTGATGGTGTCCAGACTGCAGGTGTGTCAAGAGCTGCAGTCTGATGGTGTCCCAGTCTGATGGTGTCCAGACTGCAGGTGTGTCCAGGTCTGCAGTCTGATGGTGTCCCAGTCTGATGGTGTCCGACTGCAGGTGTGTCAAGAGCTGCAGTCTGATGGTGTCCTCCGACTGCAGGTGTGTCACGACCCGCAGTCTGATGGTGTCCGACTGCAGGTGTGTCAAGAGCTGCGGTCTGATGGTGTCCGACTGCAGGTGTGTCAAGAGCTGCAGTCTGATGGTGTCCAGACTGCAGGTGTGTCAAGAGCTGCAGTCTGATGGTGTCCGACTGCAGGTGTGTCAAGAGCTGCAGTCTGATGGTGTCCGACTGCAGGTGTGTCAAGAGCTGCAGTCTGATGGTGTCCAGACTGCAGGTGTGTCAAGAGCTGCAGTCTGATGGTGTCCGACTGCAGGTGTGTCAAGAGCTGCAGTCTGATGGTGTCCAGACTACAGGTGTGTCAAGAGCTGCAGTCTGATGGTGTCCGACTGTAGGTGTGTCAAGAGCTGCAGTCTGATGGTGTCCAGACTGCAGGTGTGTCAAGATCCTCAGTCTGATGGTGTTTAGACTGCAGGTGTGTCAAGACCTGTAGTCTGATGGTGTCCGACTGCGGGTGTGTCCAGATCTGCAGTCTGATGGTGTCCAGACTGCAGGTGTGTCAAGACCTGTAGTCTGATGGTGTCCGATTGCAGGTGTGTCAAGAGCTTCAGTCTGATGGTGTCCCAGTCTGATGGTGGCCAGACTGCAGGTGTGTCCAGATCTGCAGTATGATGGTGTCCAGACTGCAGGTGTGTCAAGACCTGCAGTCTGATGGTGTCCGACTGCAGGTGTGTTAAGACCAGCAGTCTGAAGGTGTCCCAGTCTGATGGTGCCCAGACTGCAGGTGTGTCCAGATCTGCAGTCTGATGGTGTCCAGACTGCAGATGTGCCAAGAGCTGCAGTTTGAAGGTGTCTGACTGCAGGTGTGTCAAGAGCTGCAGTCTGATGGTGTCTAGACTACAGGTGTGTCAAGAGATGCAGTCTGATGGTATCCGACTGCAGGTGTGTCAATAGCTGTAGTCTGATGGTCTCCGGACTGCAGGTGTGTCAAGAGCTGCAGTCTGATGGTGTCCAGACTGCAGGTGTGTCGAGACCTGCAGTCTGATGGTGTCCAGACTGCAGGTGTATAAGAGCTGCAGTCTGATGGGGTCCGACTGCAGGTGTGTCAAAAGTTGCAGTCTGATGGTGTCCGACTTCAGGTGTGTCCAGAGCTGCAGTCTGTTGGTGTCCAGACTGCAGGTGTGTCACGACCTGCAGTCTGATGGTGTCCGATTGCAGGTGTGTCAAGAGCTTCAGTCTGATGGTGTCCCAGTCTGATGGTGTCCGACTGCAGGTGTGTCCAGATCTGCAGTCTGATGGTGTCCAGACTGCAGATGTGCCAAGAGCTGCAGTTTGATGGTGTCCAGACTGCAGGTGTGTCAAGACCTGTAGTCTGATGGTGTCCGACTGCAGGTGTGTCAAGAGCTGCCGTCTGATGCTGTCCAGACTACAGGTGTGTCAAGATCCTCAGTCTGATGGTGTTTAGACTGCAGGTGTGTCAAGACCTGTAGTCTGATGGTGTCCGACTGCAGGTGTGTCAAGAGCTGCAGTCTGATGGTGTCCAGACTGCAGGTGTGTCAATAGCTGTAGTCTGATGGTCTCCAGACTGCAGGTGTAGTCAAGAGCTGCAGTCTGATGGTGTCCAGACTGCAGGTGTGTCGAGACCTGCAGTCTGATGGTGTCCGACTGCAGGTGTAGTCAAGAGATGCAGTCTGATGGTATCCGACTGCAGGTGTGTCAATAGATGTAGTCTGATGGTCTCCAGACTGCAGGTGTGTCGAGCTGCAGTCTGATGGTGTCCAGACTGCAGGTGTGTCAAGAGTTGCAATCTGATGGTGTCCAGACTGCAGGTGTGTCAAGAGCTGCAGTCTGATGGTGTCCGACTGTAGGTGTGTCAAAAGTTGCAGTCTGATGGTGTCCGACTGCAGGTGTGTCCAGAGCTGCAGTCTGATGGTGTCCAGACTGCAGGTGTGTCACGACCTGCAGTCTGATGGTGTCCGATTGCAGGTGTGTCAAGAGCTTCAGTCTGATGGTGTCCCAGTCTGATGGTGGCCAGAGCTGCAGTCTGATGGTGTCCAGACTGGAGGTGTGTCAAGACCTGCAGTCTGATGGTGTCAGACTGCAGGTGTGTCACGACCTGCAGTCTGATGGTGTCCGATTGCAGGTGTGTCAAGAGCTTCAGTCTGATAGTGTCCCAGTCTGATGGTGGCCAGAGCTGCAGTCTGATGGTGTCCAGACTGGAGGTGTGTCAAGACCTGCAGTCTGATGGTGTCAGACTGCAGGTGTGTCAAGAGCTGCAGTCTGATGGTGTCCGACTGCAGGTGTGTCAAGAGCTGCAGTCTGATGGTGTCCAGGCTGCAGGTGTGTCAAGAGCTGCGGTCTGATGGTGTCCGACTGCAGGTGTGACAAGTGCTGCAGTCTGATGGTGTCCAGGCTGCAGGTGTGTCAAGAGCTGCGGTCTGATGGTGTCCGACTGCAGGTGTGTCCAGATCTGCAGTCTGATGGTGTCCAGACTGCAGGTGTGTCAAGAGCTGCAGACTGATGGTGTCCGACTGCAGGTGTGTCCAGATCTGCAGTCTGATGGTGTCCGACTGCAGGTGTGTCAAGAGCTGCGGTCTGATGGTGTCCGACTGCAGGTGTGTCAAGAGCTGCAGTCTGATGGTGTCCAGACTGCAGGTGTGTCAAGAGCTGCAGTCTGATGGTGTCCCAGTCTGATGGTGTCCAGACTGCAGGTGTGTCCAGGTCTGCAGTCTGATGGTGTCCCAGTCTGATGGTGTCCGACTGCAGGTGTGTCAAGAGCTGCAGTCTGATGGTGTCCTCCGACTGCAGGTGTGTCACGACCTGCAGTCTGATGGTGTCCGACTGCAGGTGTGTCAAGAGCTGCAGTCTGATGGTGTCCAGACTGCAGGTGTGTCAAGAGCTGCAGTCTGATGGTGTCCGACTGCAGGTGTGTCAAGAGCTGCAGTCTGATGGTGTCCAGACTGCAGGTGTGTCAAGAGCTGCAGTCTGATGGTGTCCAGGCTGCAGGTGTGTCACGACGCACCAGAGCTGGTGAGTTTGCCTGAAAGATAAGCGGGTGCTGGTCATGAAGGCGGTGTTGATGATGCAGCTGGATTTGAAGACGGTCCTGGCCGGCAAGGTGAGTCAACAAAGTCCCACCAGGATGGGAGACAGGGGGGCCATATTTCTTCAGGCCCGGGATGAGGCGTGCTGCCGCATGTAGAATGCCCCTAGAGGGTGCCAGTGTGGACTCGGGGAGGCCATGGAGTGGGGCATTACAACCATTCAGGTGAGAGAGTACAAGGGCTTGAACAACAGTTCTGAAGTTGCTTTCTGGAAGAAATGGTTTGATTTTCTTTAGCAGAAAAAGCTTGTTTCTGGCCGTCTTTGTTTTTTTGGCACTGTGCTCCTTGAGGGTGAGCTTCTTGTCCAGGTGAATCCAAAGGATTTGGCATTCGGTGAAGGTTGGGGCTCGAGGCCTTCCAGGTTCAATTCATTCAGCCGGGTTTTTACTGTATCTTGTTTATTGTTCTTGGCAAATCGCAGGGATTTATGCTCCAGATATTACCATAACATTGTGCCTGAATAGATAACTTAGATGAGGACTTTGTTATACCCTCCAATATTCCAAAGCAGAACTCTGCGTTGTAGCACTCTTCGTACATTGTTCAGCTCAATATTTAAAGGAGCATAGCTCCCTGGCGCAGTATATTTATGCCGTGCTGCGTAGTGTGGGCACTGACACTTATGGAGTTTCTTACCTGGCTGGTAAAGGGCGCTATACTTACATGTTCTTTAGTCCTGATGAAGACCAGGTTTAACTTGTTCCCTGGGGTCGAAACATTGACTTTCTTCTAGATTTGGACTGCATCACTCGAGTGCCATTATTATAGTTGATAACACTCCTTTGCAAACTTTTTGTGGCAGCCAAGACCTGCATTTTCTTGTTCGTTTTTAGGTCTCGCTTACGCAGCGCGCATGCGCTGCATAGGAGACCTTTAGCCGTCGTTTAGCTCTTTTTCGAAGCACATACTCGTGCTTGTGGCGGCATACACCTTGCGGGAGCGCGCAGGGGCACGCCACAAGCACGAGTGTGTGCTTCCAAAAAGAGCAGACTGCTCTCCCCACACCACTCGCGGGCTAATTAACTTTCGCGGCCGCGCCTGCTCCCGGGGTTATCTTTACAGCACGCTTCGTGTCAGGCATGTTTTCTGTTGTTTGCCCGAACTCTGAGACATTTCCCTATCCGCTCTTTTAATTTACAAAAACATCTGCCAAAAAGCAGACTACTGCATATGGAAAGGCAGAAATCTCAGAAACCATAGAGGGGTCCTCATGTGCCCTCGCAGCCGGCAGACCATGGGAAGAGGCTCGTGCATCTTGTGATTCTGGGCAAACCACCATAAAAAACAAGCATTGGCATAGCCAATAGGTCTCGCTTTGGGACCTTATAAGTATTTAGTTATGCAGCACAATATCCTTGGTGCAACAACATCAACTGTTGCATGGCTAAACACTTATAAGTTCCCAAAGGCGAGACCTATTGGCTATGCCAATGCTTGTTATGTTCATGTTAACAAACCATGACCACCGCACGTCATTTATTTCTTCTTGTGCACCATTAACTATGTCCATTTGATTAAGTATCTCTAAATAAGTGTCTTTTAGCGTGAGTAACTTTTGTCATTATTACTCAGGTTTGGTATTTTTGTGATGCCTTTATTTCTCCGTTCTCATATTTGTGTTTGCCAGCGTGGCTCCTCTTCTGTAGTTCTCATGGCCATTATTTCTTACGTTTCCTATTTTTGATGCGAGTTATTTCTCCGGTGTCCAATCCGCTTTTGTTCTTGTTGCTATTCCTTGTGGTGTGCAGTATTTGAGCTGTGGCTGAGTGTGTCAGTGGGTTGAGTGCGTTCGGGTTCCAGATGGGTATAAAATGTATCTGATGGACAAACGTACTTTGCAGCACAGAAGGCTCCGGGGGTCGGACTGGCCTAGAGGGCTATCGGGCAGGGCCTGGTGGGCTGGCCTGACAATTCAGCATGTGGGACGCTGGCTTGGCTGTTTGTGGCCGGTTTTATGGCCTGCTGGGTCGGGTTTTAGGTCGAGCCTGGCCAGCGCATGCGCTGCTCTGTGAGGCATGCTGCATTGAGGTAGGGACTTGAACCTCCGCCTATGTCCCGCCCATCTTTTCAATTGGCTCCTGTTACCGTCCTTTCAAAATCGTTGCTTTTCATTTGTGAATAGGCTTAGTAGTTCCTCCTTGATACCGCCTTGTCTGCATTTGTAACCCCCATACGACTGGACATTTTACTTGTGTTGTTCTTACACGGTCTGCTTTATCTAGTCGGTGAGCACTATTTTCTTTAGTGATCTTCCCTATTCCACCCACGACGTCGCAGCATGCCGCCACCTTTTATATTGTTATTAGTCATGTGTTTTTTCATTTCCAGCATGGCCCGCTTTAACTATAGCGGCCCCGTTTATTTAATTATTTAATTTACGGCGCGGTCCGCTTTCACTTTTGTGGCCGCGCTTATTTATTTATTTAATTTACAGCGCGACCGCTTTCACTTTAGCGGGCGCGCTACAAAAGCTTTATTTATTTATTTTTACACGTTCACTTTAATGTTGGCTGTGCCCCTTTCTTTAGACACTGCTCACTGTAACCTGAAGATAGTCAGCAACGTCTAAAGAAAGGGGCGTGGCCACCATTAAAGTGGTCTTGCGAGAGTTTGAGCTGTTGGCATTAGAAATTACAATGCCTTTTATATATGTGTTGCTTTGAAAAAATATAAATAGAAGGCATTATCATTTACAATGCCAATAGCTTAAAATCTCACAATTGCGAGACCTATTGCATTGAAAATGCTTGTTTACTGTTGAATTCCCTGATATTAAAACAAACATTGCCTGCAGCAAGCTCAAATCCATGCAGTCTTTCATACCATGCAAAACACTTACACAGAGTGCCTTTACAGGTTCAAAAGTAAGCCAATTTGCAAACATGGGCCACTTTTCTAGGTATTTAATTCACTAATGGGGGCCACATTTATTGTGGTGCCGGGGCCTGTTGTCTGCCCCAGCCCGACTCTGAAGGCCACCGAGGCAAGGCTCTGTTGGGAACGGGGTGTGGAACCAATATTTCAGGCTGATCATTGGAAGCTCCCTTTCTGCGTTGGTTTCCGGTGTGTACTTGACACCCAGATTACTTTGTCAGTGGGAAATACTACTCGTACCCATGGTGCAACGCTTTCAACCCAGGTCTGCCTCAGTCGCAGCAGGCATGACTCGCGGGTTTTGGGGGGGGCGGGTGGGGATTCACAGGAAGAATTTAAAAATAAAATTTAAAAACTTACCTTACCGGGTCCCGCGCCGCCTCCACTCCTGGCCAGGTCCCGCTGCTGGAACAGGAAGCAGGCATCCTCCCTCCCCTAAGCCAATCACAACGCTGCAAAGGCAGTGTTGTGATTGGTGCGACAGCGCCCAGCCAGGCGCCTACAGGGAGGCCATTTTCTCTATGTAGGCTGCATGCAGCCTACATAGAGAAAATCCAGAGTGCGCATGACTGGTTTGGTCGGCTCCAGAGTGGCGACCAAACAGTCAGGGCCCGCAGCATTGGGCAAGCCACTCCTCCCCGACCCGCCCACCCGCCCCCAACCAGGAATACCCTTCTGCTTTCTCGCAGCGCGAGAAGCAGAAACATAAAATGGTATTTAAAATAAAATTGGCTTTGATAAGTGCCTCGGAACAGATTAGATGGACTCTGGATGCAGGGGGCAGTGCTGGTCCTTCTGGATCTCTCAGCGGCATTTGACACCGTAAACCACCAAATCCTGCTGAAGAGACCGGAGGATATTGGGGTAAAAGATAAAGCCTTTGCTTTAGTCAAATCATTTCTGTCAGACAGAATCCAGCTTGTTGCAGCTGATAATTTTAAATCCCCATCCTTCTCTCTCCCTTGCGGCGTCCCCCAGGGTTCGTCTCTTAATCCGATCCTTTTTAACATCTACGTGGCCCCTTTGGCCAAACTAATTAGATCATTTGGGTTCTCGGCAGTCACCTATGCAGATGACACACAATTAGTGATCTCTGTATCATCTAATATTTCAGAGACAGCAAAGCGTTTTTACAACTGTATGCAAGAGATTGGAAAATGGATGGCCCTAAACTGCTTAAAACTGAATTCAGGCCAGACCGGGGTACTGCTCTTTGGGAAGGACCCTTCCTTTTTGTCCCAAGACTGGTGGCCACCTGAACTTGGACAACTTCCGCCGCCAGTCACGAAGGTAAAAAATCTTGGAGTTATCTTTGATAACCTGTTAACCTTCGAAGGGCATGTGAATACAATCACGCCTGCCTCCTTCTTTACGATGAAACTCCTACGGAAGATCTTTCCTTTCATTCCGAAGGACCTGCAAAAAACAGTAATCTCTGCTTTGATACTGGTAAAGATTGACTATGCAAATGCTCTTTTTGTAAGTGTAAGAAAAAAAAGACTAAATAAGTTGCAGGTCATACAGAACTCTGCCGCTCGCCTGTTATTTGGCATACCCAAAAGAGAATCAGTCTCAGCTGCTCTTCCGCTAGTCCATTGGTTACCCATTGAGAAGCGGATACAGTTTAAGGCCCTATGCATTGCTTTCAGGGCTCTTCATGGGGAAGGCCCACAAGCTTTTAAGCTTTGGTTCCAATGGTACTTTCCGCCACGATCCCTTCGCTCAGAAACAGCATGCAATGTCATTCTTCCCAGAGTAAAATGGGGCGGGAGAAGTTTTATTGGCAGCACCTCCCGTCTCTGGAACAGTCTCCCTTTATTCCTGAAGAAGGAATCAGACCTTCTCTGTTTTAGAGAAAAACTAAAAACCTGGCTTTTCAATCTCTAGGAATCTCTAACCCGTGGCCAACCTCATAACCTAGTACTGCCCAGTTTGCAAGCTTGCGCGCCTAGACGCCTCAGGGTAGTAGAGCACGTTTAGTATACATTTCTATTTCATTTCACACGGGCGCGGAGACAGAGGCAGACACAGGTTTCTGCTTCACGGAGCAATGGACCAGGTCAGCCTGAGCGCCACGGGCGCGGAGACAGAGGCAGACACAGGTTTCTGCTCCACGGAGCATGGACCATGTCAGCCTGAGCGCCACAGGCGCGGAGACAGAGGCAGACACAGGTTTCTGCTCCACGAAGCATGGACCATGTCAGCCTGAGCGCCACACGGGCGCGGAGACAGAGGCAGACACAGGTTTCTGCTCCACGGAGCATGGACCAGGTCAGCCTGAGCGCCACAGGCGCGGAGACAGAGGCAGACACAGATTTCTGCTCCACGGAGCATGGACCATGTCAGCCTGAGCGCCACAAGCGCGGAGACAGAGGCAGACACAGGTTTCTGCTCCACGAAGCATGGACCATGTCAGCCTGAGCGCCACACGGGCGCGGAGACAGAGGCAGACACAGGTTTCTGCTCCATGAAGCATGGACCATGTCAGCCTGAGCGACACAGGTGCGGAGACAGAGGCAGACACAGGTTTCTGCTCCAGGAGCATGGACCATGTCAGCCTGAGCGCCACGGGCGCGGAGACAGGCAGACACAGGGACATGTTTCTGCTCCAGGAGCATGGACCATGTCAGTCTGAGCGCCACACAGGTGCGGAGACAGAGGCAGACACAGGGACAGGTTTCTGCTCCAGGAGCATGGACCATGTCAGTCTGAGCGCCACACAGGTGCGGAGACAGGCAGACACAAGGACAGGTTTCTGCTCCAGGAGCATGGACCATGTCAGTCTGAGCGCCACACAGGCGCGGAGACAGAGGCAGACACAGGGACAGGTTTCTGCTCCAGGAGTATGGACCATGTCAGTCTGAGCGCCACGGGGCACGGAGACAGGCAGACACAGAGACATGTTTCTGCTCCAGGAGCATGGACCATGTCAGCCTGAGCGCCACACAGGTGCGGAGACAGGCAGACACTGGGACATGTTTCTGCTCCAGGAGCATGGACCATGTCAGCCTGAGCGCCACACAGGTGCGGAGACAGGCAGACACAAGGACAGGTTTCTGCTCCAGGAGCATGGACCATGTCAGTCTGAGCGCCACGGGGCACGGAGACAGGCAGACACAGAGACATGTTTCTGCTCCAGGAGCATGGACCATGTCAGCCTGAGCGCCACACAGGCGCAGAGACAGAGGCAGACACAGGGACAGGTTTCTGCTCCACGAGTATGGACCATGTCAGCCTGAGCGCCACACAGGCATGGAGACAGGCAGACACAGGGACAGGTTTCTGCTCCACGAGTATGGACCATGTCAGCCTGGCTCCTCCTTGTCTCCGCTCCACCTCAAACTAGCCTTGGAGACACCTCGCCATGATGCGCTGGAGGTGCCCATTCAGGTGGGATTGGACAGCAGGCGCCATGTTTTCTCTTCTCTGGAAGTGGTGCCTCCTGCAAAGAAGGGCTATTATTGGGTTTTTTCCTCGCTCAGCCTCGCTGCTGTGACACAGGAAGGAAGAGGCGTAATGTGTGCCTAAAAACAGGAAGCGAGGGGTGTGGAGCGGGCCGGCTGAGCGAGAAGGAGTTGGCTCAATTCAGGCCTTCACCTCCATGTGTGAAACAGGAAGTCGGCATGACACACAGGAACTGTCGTCACAGAGTGCCCTCTTCCCGCCCAGGCCCTCACGCCTGGCCCTGTGGTTCGAAGTGTGGTACAGGAAGTGTGTGGAATAGAGTGTGCCTCAAAGGAGGACTTCCTTCACACTGAGGTTTTCGCCCGCTGGCTGTGTATCCTCATGCACGACACAGGAAGTCAGCATGACACACAGGAAGTGTGTTGTGGAACGTCTTCATTCCGCCCAGGCCCTGACCGCCGGGGTCTCCGGCTCGAAGTGTGAGGAGAAGAGTGTGCCTCGGAGAAGGACCTCACTCACACCAGGGTATACACCCCCTAGCTGTGTATCTGTGTGCACGACACAGGAAGTCAGCATGACACACAGGAAGTGAACATCCTTATCTGCTCCGTCCTGTGTTTATCTCTCAGAACTGCTCCCTCCTCCCCCCAGAAACCACAGCCTGTCTGATCTTGAGAGGATTCACACGGGTCCTCTGCTGAGGTTGCAGTAACTCACTCAGCCCTTCAGTGAAGACTGACGCCCTGTCCGTCCACTTCTGTGCACTTTATAATGATATCTGCATTGTAAGCGCAATACGTGATATGTAGTCGTAAAGCGCTTTGAGGTCAATTCAGGCTATGTTCGTGCAGTAGTAAGCGTCGAATAAACAAAACCCCCGTGCCCCAGTCCTCCCTCTGCTCAGCAAAGACTCTATTATAGGTGAGTTTAGCGAACGGCTTCGTAAATAACTACACATTGTGACCCCAAAACCGCCCAAGCCTCCTCCTGCCTCACAGATGGTAGGCTGGGCCCTGACCCCTTGCTGACCTCAACAGTCCATCAGATGTTCTAATGTTAGGGGACAGGAGGCGCAGAGCTTAATTTGAGCTGGTGTTTGCCAGTGCTTGGCACCTGCACTTTATTCCCAACACTGGCACTTATAACAGTCCCCCCTTGGTGGCGCTGTTTGTCTAATTTTGAGGTGAGCAGAACACAGGGGTGTTTAATAATTTTATATAAATTAAACATTAGCAGCGCTCATCCGCCCAGGCCATTCTGATACCTCGGGGGCCTGGTGTGGTGTGAATCGTCACACTTGTAGGAGGAGTGTGATGGTTGGTGGTTGTGTTGTTACTATCCTTGGCAGCTCTGGCGGGGGCACTGGTGGTGCGGGCAGCCGTGACCTCCTGACGAGGGCCCTGGCACTCGTGTCACAGTTGCCCCCAGGCTACCAAATATTTAATTTCATCGCGGCACAATGCAGTCAAGTTTTGACCCCATCAACTCCTGACCCCGTCGAGTGACCCAGAAGGCGGAAGAGCTTCTGTCCGAACTGGTTTCACTCCGGTTGGATTCAATGAAAAGTGTCTCTCCGCGTGGACCGAGACAGCAAGAAACACGCGTTTTGTTTGTGGTTTTTTCACTATGTGGTTCTCTCCCGCTGTGCAATCTTGCATTATTTGCCAAACAGGCCCCGTGCAATGGACTGAACCGACCAGGCTATCTGTTCACAGAGCGCGTCGAAGGCGACTCTCCTCCCGGCTACGTGTATTTTCGAAATATGTTTTGGCTTCAGACGTTTCTTAATCTTGATAGAAATGCCTGCGAAAACACGATCTGCATAATGTGCACTTATGTGTGTTGTTAGCGAACCCAGCAAGTCTCAACAGCTCCTTGAAGCTGGGGTAAGCCTCCTGTTCGGCGCTACACATTCCAAGGTTGTCTTGTTAACGAACCCAGCAGGTCTCAACAGCTCCTTGAAGCTGGGGTAAGCCTCCTGCACGGCGCTGCACACTCCCAGGTCGTGCAGCCTGTTCTCTAACCCAGCCGGTCTCAACAGCTCCTTGAAGCTGGGGTAAGCCTCCTGCACGGCGCTGCACACTCCCAGGTCGTGCAGCCTGTTCTCTAACCCAGCAGGTCTCAACAGCTCCTTGAAGCTGGGGTAAGCCTCCTGCACGGCGCTGCACACTCCCAGGCCGTGCAGCCTGTTGTTGTTTACTGACCCAGCCGGTCTCACTAGCTCCTTGAAGCTGGGGTAAGCCTCCTGCACGGCGCTGCACACTCCCAGGTCGTGCAGCCTGTTCTCTAACCCAGCAGGTCTCAACAGCTCCTTGAAGCTGGGGTAAGCCTCCTGCACGGCGCTGCACATTCCAAGGTTGTCTTGTTAACGAATCCAGCAGGTCTCAACAGCTCCTTGAAGCTGGGGTAAGCCTCCTGCACGGCGCTGCACACTCCCAGGTCGTGCAGCCTGTTCTCTAACCCAGCCGGTCTCAACAGCTCCTTGAAGCTGGGGTAAGCCTCCTGCACGGCGCTGCACACTCCCAGGTCGTGCAGCCTGTTCTCTAACCCAGCCGGTCTCAACAGCTCCTTGAAGCTGGGGTAAGCCTCCTGCACGGCGCTGCACACTCCCAGGTCGTGCAGCCTGTTCTCTAACCCAGCAGGTCTCAACAGCTCCTTGAAGCTGGGGTAAGCCTCCCTGCACGGCGCTGCACATTCCAAGGTTGTCTTGTTAACGAATCCAGCAGGTCTCAACAGCTCCTTGAAGCTGGGGTAAGCCTCCCTGCACGGCGCTGCACACTCCCAGGCCGTGCAGCCTGTTGTTCTCTAACCCAGCCGGTCTCACTAGCTCCTTGAAGCTGGGGTAAGCCTCCTGCACGGCGCAACACACTCCAAGGTTGTCTTGTTAACGAACCCAGCAGCTCTCTGCAGCTCCTTGAAGCTGGGTAAGCCTCCTGCACGGCGCTGCACACCCCCAGGTCGTGCAGCCTGCTCGGTTCTGTGGTGAAACAGTTTCACTCTCTCTTTCACGCACATTCCTATCCCTGCAGGCACGCACCCTGGTCAGAGCAGCTCAACATGTTTCGACAACTTGTTTTTCATCGCTTTGGGGCCTTCAGAAGAGCTTCCGTGTGCAGGTGGGAGGCACAGGACGGGCCCGTATGGCATCGACATGAGTTGGCAGGAAGAGGGTGCCACACCCCGTTCTGTGAGCCACGTGCTGTGGTGCTGAGCTGACTCGGAGGGGGTGGGGTGGTGGTGGTGGTGGGGGGAGGGGGGAGATGAGGTACCCTAAACCAATGACTGATCGACAGCGTAAAATCAATAAATATCTCTGAACAGAGGCCTCCAGCGGAATGTTGGTTGAATTCATTCAGGCACGTGCCTTTTATTGGCAGGACATACAATTTAAGGACCCAAACAATGAACTTACAAATTCGAAAATGAACACACTGGCGTCAGAGGGGCTCCTACGATTCTGAGACCGGGTGGGGGTGGATATTTTCCCACTCTTTCTTAGTAAGCCTTCGGAGGTGCCTCCGCCCAGGGCGCTGGTTCTTACCCATCCGTCTGTCGTCCACGCTGGTGGTAAAGCCACCTTTGTGCCCTATGACCCCACACTGAGTAAAAGGCTGGTCACTTGGGTCTCTAGATGCATGGACAGGCAGTCAGAGCCAGCAGCTGTAGTGTTCCATGATTGGTGGAGGGGGCATCGGTCGAAGGTCTGATGGGCACCACATGCCCACACTTCTTTAATTAAAGAGAAACAGTTCCCCTGCTTTTTGTAAAAAGACAACCGTCTCTGCAGTTAATTCCAACTGTTGAAATCATGTTTCAGCTGAAGTGTAAGGCAGGGAGCCTCCTGTGCTGTGGAACCGAGGGAGGGGCAGACAGCTAAACAAGCCTTCCTGCCAGGGTGCTGCTGCCTGAAAGGAATGTAAATGTGCGCAACGGGTCCATCTGCTCAAGTGTTTGTTTAATCTGCAAATGTAAAGGGTGCCTGGAAGCCGGTGCTGGCTTTAATTAACAGAACCACTTGAAGTTTCCTGAGGACAGAGATTTATTCTTGTTAGTGGTGTTGGAAAGGAGTTAGCAGCTGAGCTGTGAAGTGTGTGCTTTGAAGAACAGTTATACAAAAATCGCACTACGTACAGTCTTGGTATTACTAAAACCTTTGTTTTGAAAGCAGTTTTTTATTTTAATCCTTTTTGAACATTTTGTAGCAGCCTTTCTTATACTGTGTGTAATGCAAGTTTAAAGTAATGTAAGTCACTGTTCTCCACTGCACCAACCAGGATTCAGTTCTGTGGCTCTGGTTACTCACAGACCTCTGCGGTGCATTAACTAATAGAGGTTTCTTAATGCTCCATAGTGCATCTCCCAGATTAAGCTGCCTTGTATTTATTTTGTCATTTACGCTGGGCTTTGTTTTTAGATGTAGTTACCGGAAGGTGAATGAATAAAAAAAGTTACAAAACATTTTGTTTTCTTAGCCACGCCTTTGACTCCGCCCCCATGCCCCCCCTAATCTCCCCATTTGTGCGCATAGCATCACAGTTCCCACACTTTTTTTATGCACTTCGACCACGGGGGAGAGTCATCAGTCTTGCGTAGAGTGCAGGAGCCCCTCTGCATCGTTCTTTTGGGGTTTAACCTTCTTCAGGACAATAGTTCATTAATTTAAGAAATAATCTTGAAACATAAACATTTTTTTTTCTTTATTAGGATGATTGTCCCCGCCATTAGAGCTTGGCAAGCTCTAACAGCGGTCAGGCGATACGGACGGTCGCTACTTTCCTTTAACCTTTGAGATCTAAAGGGCATGATTTGGCGGGGACGATCATCCTAATAAAGAAGGGAGAATTGATAAAATTACCAGATTAAGATTGACAAATTAGCAAAACAACAGAATTTGACTATGATGTCCTATTGTCCATAACTTCAGTGCACACCCAAAAATTCTTGTATTGAAAACGCAACGTCCGTAAAGAGGCGGAAAAGAAAAATTGCAGATTTGCAGCAGGTTGACCGCCGCATTAAGAAATAATTGCCATATACTCTTAGACATATAGTCTGCTTAAGATAAAACCATACTGTCTTTGAATTTGACGAAGTGGACCTATGGGCCTAACTATCCTTGGGAGTTCATACCATAACAAGGAAGAAAAACTTTATGTTTCAAAAAAATTTATGTTTCAAGATTATTTCTTAAATTAATGAACTATTGTCCTGAAGAAGGTGACGAAACACCTGCCACCGAAACGCCGCGTCGACAGTTTGTTCTCTCTTTTTGTTTTGTGTTTTATATAATGTTTAATAATATGTCCATGAATTCATAAAATGTTTTTATGCTGTGAATTAGTCAAATACATGATATTCATGATATTTTTATGTATGATATTTTGACAAATAAATTCGTTTTTTAAATATACATTCCCTATAAGAATTTGTTATTTGAATATAAATGTTTTTATTCTGTGTGTATAAGAATTTGTGATTTAGCGACCTGGAAATTTTTTCTTCATTATAGCTTTGTTATACATCACGGAGTGAATAGTAGTGCCTGTTAATGGATTTAATATTAGTTTGATCTAAACCTCACAATTAACAGAGGAAAAGGGAACTTTTGTGTTTTACGTTTAGATACCCATCCCTTTTCCAAGTATTAGGGTACCTCCTTCATACTTTGACAGTTCTTTTGGGGTGCACACACTTGCACCTCAGTGTCTGCTTCTTGCAAGGTCCACATTCCCCTGACTTCAAGATCCACCTGACCAATCGGACAAGCACATCTGCCTTCACCAGGTCTGATGCAAAAAGAACAGTTGATGGACAGAATGCAGAACAATGTCATACATTCACCCCAGCACAGAGATCTGGGCCTAAATCCATCGTTTTTTTGCTCACCATGCCATTCCAGTTTGGACCCAACCATATGCAAATCAGTCTTGACCCTGCACCCAATGGGAACAGTCCAGCCCGAACTGCCAAGCCAGGTCCTCCCTGTACTGGAAACAAGCATCCTAGGACCGGTTTCGGGCTTTCAGCCCTCATCAGCCAGGATAGCTTGACTCCAGTGGCATGGAGAGCACGGGACCCACGTCTGGGCATACCCGTCCCACTCGGGGTGACAAATGCAAAAAGAACAATTGATGGACAGAATGCAGAACAATGTCATACATTCACCCCAGCACAGAGATCTGGGCCTAAATCCATCGTTTTTTTGCTCACCATGCCATTCCAGTTTGGACCCAGCCATATGCAAATCAGTCTTGACCCTGCACCCAATGGGAACAGTCCAGCCCGAACTGCCAGGCCAGGTCCTCCCTGGACTGGAAACAAGCATCCTAGGACCGGTTTCGGGCTTTCAGCCCTCATCAGCCAGGATAGCTTGACTCCAGTGGCATGGAGAGCACGGGACCCACGTCTGGGCATACCCGTCCCACTCGGGGTGACAAATGCAAAAAGAACAATTGATGGACAGAATGCAGAACAATGTCATACATTCACCCCAGCACAGAGATCTGGGCCTAAATCCATCGTTTTTTTGCTCACCATGCCATTCCAGTTTGGACCCAGCCATATGCAAATCAGTCTTGACCCTGCACCCAATGGGAACAGTCCAGCCCGAACTGCCAGGCCAGGTCCTCCCTGGACTGGAAACAAGCATCCTAGGACCGGTTTCGGGGTTTCAGCCCTCTTCAGCCAGGATAGCTTGACTCCAGTGGCATGGAGAGCACAGGACCCACGTCTGGGCATACCCGTCCCACTCGGGGTGACAAATGCAAAAAGAACAATTGATGGACAGAATGCAGAACAATGTCATACATTCACCCCAGTACAGAGATCTGGGCCTAAATCCATCGTTTTTTTTCTCCCCATGCCATTCCACTGTGAACCGAGCCATATGCAAATCAGTCTTGACCCTGCGCCCAATGGGAACAGTCCAGCCCGAACTTCCAGGCCAGGTCCTCCCATGAGGCACAGGGTCAAGACTGATTTGCATATGGCTGGGTCTAAACTGGGGTGGCATGGTGAACGAAAGAACGTTGGATTTAACCCAGATCTATTGACTGGGGGTGAATGTTTGATTTGCTCTGCATTCCGTCCATCATCTGTGTGTCTTTCACCAGGTCTGAGGCATCCATCCATGACCGTCAGAGCTGCCGACATGGAGCTGGGGAAGAAGGTTCGAGTCCGGCGTCAGCACAACATCCTGTGATCCTGGGTAAATCACTTAATCTCCCCCTACCTACCAAAAATGAATGTGCGTGGGGTCTGTAATGCAACTGGTGCTCATGTAAAGCGCTCTGATACCTTCGGGTCAAGTTAGCGCTATATAAAACCGCAACAACAAAAAATGTCCACCTAATGAACGTGGAGGATCCTTTCTGTGACCTCTGCATGACCTTGCCATGAGCTTTTCTGGTTGGCCCAAGGTTTATAAGTGATTGATCTCTGGCATTGGTCCCACTGTCGATGCTGACTCATTGTCAGTGAAATTGCTCTCCCACCCTCGCAGCTCCACCATTAAGTGAGGCCTGCCCCTGCCCTCTCGAGTGTTGGTGATCGAGGCCCTCCTCCACCCGCAGGTTTCCCTGCGCCTCATCCCTGGTGGTCAAGTGGACCTCTGTCTCCTTCCTCTAACTCTGCTCTTTCACTCTTTTTTCTACCGTTTTTTATCTTTCACCTTTCTGCACTTTTCTGCATCTCTGCTCTTTTGTGCCTTATTTCTGCTCATTTTCCCTTCCTCTCGCTCTGCCCTTTCACTAGTTTTCACTCGTTTTTCTACCCTCTTTTATCTTTCACCTTTCTGCATCTCTGCTCTTTTGTGCCTTATTTCTGCCTATTTTCCCTTTTTTCTTTATCCCTTATTTCCTCCCTTTACCTTTCCCCGCTGCTGCTGCCCCCGCGGCCCCTGCCCCCCAGCGCGACCGGCCAATCCAACTCCTCTCCCCGCTCCCCAGCTGGCCAGCCCTCCCCGACCCCTACTTAATGGCGGCCGCGGGCCGTGGGCGCGCCGCTCGTGCGCCGAAGGCGCGTCAAAGGCAAGCCCGTCTGCGCCCGTCCGCGACCCGACCGCGACCAGCGCCACAAACCCTGGACCTCCGCCCCGCCAACGCTACGACCCAGCAGCACTCCACGCACTCAACCCAGGCCGCAACAACAACTGCAAGCTAGCATCACCAGCCGACTCCCACGGACCCTTCAGCTGTCACCGCTGCCGGCACACCTGCAGCACCGCCAAGAACACGGATCCAGCACAACCCGCCCACAAGAACACAACCGAACCGAAGACCCTGCAATGCATCCTCCTCAACGTCCGATCCCTCCACAAACACGCCACAGAAATCTGGGACCTCCTCGACAGCACCACCCCGGACGTAGCGTTCTTCACCGAAACCTGGACCAACACCACCTCGGGACCGGACATCGCCATCGCCATCCCCCAAGGATACAAGATCTCCAGGAAGGACCGCCCCACCCGCCCAGGAGGAGGAATCGCCATCGTCCACAAATCCAGCCTCCGCCTGAGCACACTCCCTGACGAGCCCACAGAACTGATGGAACACCTTCACTTTAAGATACTGGCCAGCCCCACCGCCACCCTCCGAGGAACCCTCATCTACCGACCCCCTGGACCCCGCGGACCCTTCGCCAACTCCATCACGGACATTATCTCCCCGCAGGCCATCGCATCCACCAACTACACCCTGCTGGGAGACCTCAACTTCCACCTCGACAACCAACTGGACCCCAACACCACATCCCTCCTGGACAACCTCCACAACATTGGACTGCGCCAGATCGTGACCGAGTCCACGCACTCAGCAGGACACACCTCGACCCCCTCTTCACTACAGGAAACTCCATCACCTTCAGCCACACCACCGAACTCCCATGGACCGACCATCGTTGCGTCCACTTCACCTTCAGAACACCCACCATCCACAGACACCAGCACCTGCTTCCACGAAGAAACTGGACCAAAATCACCGACGACCAGCTCACCTCCTCACTCAACAACTCCACCCCAACCATCGCGGAAAACGACGACCCCAACACCGCAGCCCGAACCCTGCACAGATGGCTCTCCGACAGCGCCAACACCATAGCCCCACTCAAGAAAAACAACAATACCCGCGCCAAGAAAGCCAGATGGTTTACCACCGAACTTCGAGAGTCCAGGCACACATGCCGCCGCCTCGAAAAGGCCTGGAGGAACACCAAATCCACAGAAGCCCACGACAACTTCAGAGCCGCCACCAACGCCCACCATCAACTCATCAGAGAAACGAGGAAAAAAGCGATTGAAGACAGAATCTCCACCCACGCGCACAACAGCAAGGAACTCTTCAGCATCATCAAGGAGTTCGCCCAACCCACTAGCGAGTCTACCGACATCCCTCCCTCACAAGACCTCTGCGACAAACTCAGCACCTTTTTCCACCACAAAATCAAGAGCATCTACGACAACTTCGACGAAGACAACCAACACACTGAACCCTCACCAACCACCCCCGACACCCGGAAACCAGCGATTGACGACTGGACAGCCCTCACCACAGAAGACACACTGAAGACAATGAAGTCAATCCACTCAGGGGCCCCCACGGACCCCTGCCCCCACCACATCTTCAACAGAGCCGCCGACACCATCGCACCCATGCTCCGCCACACCATCAACCGCTCCCTGGCGACCGCCTCGTTCCCCGACGACTGGAAACACGCCGAGGTCAACCCCGTCCTAAAGAAACCCTCAGCGGACCCCACCGACCTCAAAAACTACAGACCCATCTCCCTGCTCCCGTTCCCAGCGAAAGTCATCGAGAAAGCCATCAACCGCCAACTCGCCACATTCATTGAAGAACACAACATCCTCGACTCCTCCCAATCCGGCTTCAGAAAAAACCACAGTACGGAAACCGCCCTCCTCACCGCAACAGACGACATCCGTACCCTACTGGACAAAGGAGAAACAGTAGCCCTCATCCTCCTCGACCTATCAGCGGCGTTCGACACAGTCTCCCACCGCACCCTAATACGCAGACTCTACGAAGCAGGAATCCAGGACAAGGCCCTCGACTGGATCCACTCCTTCCTCTCTGGCAGGACGCAGCAGGTCAGACTCCCCCCTTTCCTCTCGGACCCCATACCTACCACCTGCGGAGTCCCCCAGGGCTCCTCCCTCAGCCCGACGCTCTTCAACGTCTACATGGCTCCACTCGCCCCCATCGTCAGAACCTACGGACTCAACATCGTGTCATGTGCAGACGACACCCAGCTCATCCTCTCCCTATCCAACGAGCCCAACACCGCCAGACGCAACTTTCGAGAAGGCATGGAAGCCGTCGCCAAATGGATGAAAAACAGCTGCCTACAACTAAACACCAACAAAACAGAAGTACTAATCATGGGCCCAAACCCCGATGCCTGGAGCGACACCTGGTGGCCCGCCGCCCTCGGAAACCCGCCAACCCCCACGGACCACGCACGCAACCTGGGAATCATCCTGGACTCCGAGCTCAAAATGGACCGCCAGATCAACTCTGTCTCGTCTTCCTGCTTCCACACCCTCCGCCTCCTTCGTAAGACCTTCAAATGGATCTCCCTCGAACACCGAAAGACCGTCACTCACGCCCTGGTCACCAGCAGACTCGACTACGGCAACGCACTCTATGCCAGAATAAACAAAAACCTCACCCGCAAGCTACAGAACATCCAGAACGCCGCCGCAAGACTGGTCCTCAACCTGCCAAAACACTCCCACATCTCCCAGCACCTGCGCACACTCCACTGGCTCCCTGTCGAGGCGAGAATCACCTTCAAGATGCTCACCCACGCACACAAGGCCCTCCACGCACCGGACCAGCATACCTGAACAGCCGACTCAAATTCCACGCACCTCAAAGGACCCTACGATCAGCCCAGCTCTCCTACGCCGTGGTCCCCCACACCAGAAAGAACAGATCGGGAGGCCGCTCCTTCTCCTTCCTCGCGGACAAAGCCTGGAACGTCCTTCCGCTCCACCTCAGACAGACAACATCGCCCCCCATCTTCGCAAGAAACCTCAAAACCTGGCTCTTCGACAGACCCCCTCCTTGATGGATGGAACCTGCAACCCCCCCCCAGCGCCTTGAGACCCTTACGGGTGAGTAGTCGCGCTTTAACAAACCCCTGATTGATTGATTGAATGTGCCACCCTGGTCCGGGGCAGGGTGGGTAAGCCGGCCATGTCGCGGGTTCAGGCGGGTTGAAGCTACAAAGCCCCTCAGTGGACACCCCCCTTCCAAGTGATGAACCACGAGACCCAGGTGAAGGCGCCCTGAACCCAGGGTGGGCACTTCTGGAACCGTGCCCGAGGCATCAGCAACGGTGCCCACCTCTGCCGGTATTGCTGCTGATGTACCAACCCGGCGTGGTGATCGGGAGATGACCATGTGCGGCGTGTAGCGCCTAAACTCTCTGCCTCATCCCGAAGCGCTGTGCACAGTGCGCACCTCAGATATGGACGGAGGTGCAGCGCTACCCTGCTGGATATGACTCTGTGTGTGATCGTGGTCCCCAAGAGCTGAAATCTGGGGACGGGGGCAGACCCCGAGTGTGGGCTGCGGGGTCAGGCTTGTTTGCACACAGAGGCGAGTACCTCTAGCAGCTAAGACCAGTCTCCCCACACTGACACCACCCCCCGGATTCGTGGGTGCCTCTATGGTCGATGGGCACTGCACTGGGTCCAGATTCAACAATGTGTGCATTAAGAGCATTATCTTTTTATCACCGCTCCACAGACAATGGGAAAATCTATTAAAAAAAATAACTCCGAGCAATTTTTAAAGTACATTGAAGTACTGAAACAGCTTAAAACACGTATTTACAGTTGACAGTTCATATAAAATCTTATGATAGATTCCACCGTATGAATCTGTTTTTTGGGTTTTTTTAAATAAAGGCCTTAAAATACTGTTTTTATGTGGCTTTAGAGGTTTACAAATAAACGACATGTCCGTGATATTGTCTAGGCTCCAGAGACGTGTTAAGGCTTGGGTAAAGTGGACTCTGCCTCAGGGCCCCAGCCTTTCAGGGGGGGCCCTGATAGATCCGGCTGTGTTCTCCACACAGTCCTGCCCTGATGACCTTGAATGAATCTTAAAGAAAGGTTGTTTTAAAGACCAGTTTCTTTTAGTGTATTTATAATTGGAGTGACGTGTGGGAGTCTTTTACAGGCATTATGTAGAGAAATGTTCTATTTACGTTTTTCAACACCATGCAACATTCATAACAAAAGTTCCTTTTAAATCGAAACAGGATCTCACATTTGAGGTGAGAAATGTCGCGGCTCGCAGAGATTGCTTGCACTAATATCAGTGAGCTGCTATTGAAACCAGTCATCACGACCCCTGAAGATTCGATGGAAACACATTTGGAATTTGGACCAGTGTGACTGTGCAGTGTCCGTGACCTGGCCAAAGACAACATGAAAAAGCTGAAATTGGATCATAAATTCAAAGCTGTTCCAAACAGGACCCCCAAAATCCGTTTGGACCTAGGCCCCCAAAATCCTTAAGATGTCCCTGCTAGGCCCCCCCACAACGTCTGCACCCCGTGTGAAATGCCTCTTCTACAAAATATTCTCCTATTTCATCCAATAGTGCCAGTCCCCATTCTTGCAGTCCACGTGAACCCACCTGCCCCTGGCACCCATGGCTGCCCTGAGATACAAGGCCCCACCTGAGGCCGGACCATCGACTGACCTTTGAAACCTCTTTCCTTTCAAACACTTACACTAATAGCAGTCATTCCGCAGACAAACTCTTCGCAGCCCTGTGTCTATTTTAAGTTGCATCCGGAAGTGCAGCACTGCACAGAATGAGGCTTCACTGCAGTGCGAGGGGGAAGGGTGCCTCTGGTCCTGGCACATGAGGGAGTGTGACTGCACACCGGATGTGCAGCACTGCACAGAATGAAGCTTCACTGCAGTGCGAGGGGGAAGGGTGCCTCTGGTCCTGGCACATGAGGGAGTGTGACTGCACACCGGATGTGCAGCACTGCACAGAATGAAGCTTCACTGCAGTGCGAGGGGGAAGGGTGCCTCTGGTCCTGGCACATGAGGGAGTGTGACTGCACACCGGATGTGCAGCACTGCACAGAATGAAGCTTCACTGCAGTGCGAGGGTGGAAGGGTGCCTCTGGTCCTGGCACATGAGGGAGTGTAACTGCACACCGGATGTGCAGCACTGCACAGAATGAAGCTTCACTGCAGTGCGAGGGTGGAAGGGTGCCTCTGGTCCTGGCACATGAGGGAGTGTCACTGCACACCGGATGTGCAGCACTGCGCAGACTGAAGCTGCACGGAGGGGGAAGGGTGCCTCTGGTCCCGGCACATGAGGGAGTGTGACTGCACACCGGATGTGCAGCACTGTGCAGACTGAAGCTTCACTGCAGTGCGAGGGGGGAAGGGTGCCTCTGGTCCTGGCACATGAGGGAGTGTGACTGCACACCGGATGTGCAGCTCTGCGCAGACTGAAGCTGCACTGCAGTGCGAGGGGGGAAGGGTGCCTCTGGTCCTGGCACATGAGGGAGTGTGACTGCACACCGGATGTGCAGCACTGCGCAGACTGAAGCTGCACTGCAGTGCGAGGGGGGAAGGGTGCCTCTGGTCCTGGCCCATGAGGGAGTGTCACTGCACACCGGATGTGCAGCACTGCGCAGACTGAAGCTGCACTGCAGGGGGAAGGGTGCCTCTGGTCCTGGCACATGAGGGAGTGTGACTGCACACCGGATGTGCAGCACTGCGCAGACTGAAGCTTCACTGCAGTGCGAGGGGGAAGGGTGCCTCTGGTCCTGGCACATGAGGGAGTGTGACTGCACACCGGATGTGCAGCACTGCACAGAATGAAGCTTCACTGCAGTGCGAGGGGAAGGGTGCCTCTGGTCCCGGCACATGAGGGAGTGTGACTGCACACCGGAAGTGCAGCACTGCACAGAATGAAGCTGCACTGCAGTGAGAGGGGGGAAGGGTGCCTCTGGTCCCGGCACATGAGGGAGTGTCACTGCACACCGGATGTGCAGCACTGCACAGAATGAAGCTTCACTGCAGTGCGAGGGGTGAAGGGTGCCTCTGGTCCCGGCACATGAGGGAGTGTCACTGCACACCGGATGTGCAGCACTGCGCAGACTGAAGCTGCACTGCAGTGTGAGGGGTAAATATCTTGCGCTGTGCTGAGAATTTCTAGGCGCTATGTAAAGTGAAGGATGACTCCTCCCTGCTCAGTATGAAATGAAATTTGTACTTGTAAAGCGCACTTATACCCCCAAAGGGGTGTCCTGGCGCTGTACGCATACCGCTGTGGAACCCTTCCTGGCTTTTCCCTGTGAAATGTCCACTCCTGGGCACCCCCAAGGTGAAGCCAGGCATCCCAGCGCTGTTGGGGCCGTTGTGGAGATTAAGCAAGCTATTGCCCAGAGTTGCAGAGTGGGACCCATGATTAGAATAGGCACCGAGGCGAGAATTATCAGGTCCGAGGAAATTGAGCCCAAGACCCGCCGAGGCGGGAATTGAACCCTGGTCCCGGGCCAGATCTCTGCATCAGGGTCTGCCGCTCTAACCATTGAGCCACACTTCTCCACAGTATAGCGTGCATTGTTGACAAATTCATTCACTCTGACCCCTCGCATCCTGGCAAGAAATGGAAATACTCTGGTGGCACGACACCCCCACAGCTCTGACGGGCTGTTACCGGAAGTACAGACAGGCGCCTCCGTATGGGCGTCTGAGGTCTGGAGCTCACTTCCTCCTGCCCCCCCCCCTCCACCCGCCTTCAAAAAGGAACTAAAACTGTTTCCTCTTAACCTTCCTTTCCTGCTCTGAGTGCTCCAGCCTATTCCTGTCCATGCTGCACATCTCACTGGCCCCGCCTCTTGGACCTGATTGGCTGAATACCCACTATCAGCGTCCTGCAAAGTCTGGACAGTGGTGTAATGAAACTTGAGGGGGTGCCCCTGCAAGGTACATGGCAGCGCCCCCCCCCCCTCCGGACTCAACCAGGATCTCTCAGGCTAGGGTACTATGCTGAGGGGGCCCCCTGGAGCTCGCCCTCCACCCGCCCCACACACTGCGGGGGCTGCGGGGACCTATGTTGCGCCACTGAGTCTGCACTCTCCTGATATGTGCACCTCTGATCTCTTTTTTTTAGGTCTCACCTGCTAGACAGCGTCCCCGTCCGTTGTGAGACTATTGTCTGCTTACTGTGCGCTTAGAGCCCGCCCATTATTTACCATTGGTTGGCTGTATAGTCACTCTGATATGCTTGCTCCTTATTTGTTAGCTTGTGTGGGCTTTCCTTCCTCTGCTTGGGTTTGTCCCTCCCCTGGAGCATGGACTCATTACTTGTGTCCTTCCACTGCTCACTTTTCAGGTGCTATTTTTTCTTTATGTTTAAGCATTGCACGGAGTGCATATGTGTTCCAGCTGTCTCCTTAGTGTATTTCTCCCACTCTGCCGTGCTTGTATTGCTCTTTCTCTGCCTGTGTGCTTCGCCCGCCCCTCCGTGATGCATTCTCGCTCGTGTTTTCTCCCCGCCCGTGTTGTTTTCTTGCCCGTGTGCTTCTCCCCCAGCTCCACGCTGCTCTCTCAAATGTTTGCTTTCTCCCACCCACGCTCTACGTTGCCCCCTTGGCCTTTACTTTCCTCCCTGCTCCATGTCGCTCTGTTTGCTTTGCCCCACCCATGAAGGGGTGGCTTTTCCCCACCCTTCTTCCATGTTGCTTGCCCCATCCCCGTCTGCGTGGCTTCTGTCTGCCGCCATTTTGTTTCTGCCCACTCCCTGTGTTGCTTGCCCCCCTTTGTTTTTCTTTTTGTATACCAGTCCAACTTGGATCAGTAAACAAAAAGAAAAAACAGCACTTCCACCATTTTGTAGGCGCGTACTTACAAAATGACAAGGGTGGCCGCGTCATAGGCTTTTTTTTATTTTTTAGCCATGCTGTACAGTATGTTTGAAACATTGGCAAAGCCTATAAGTCCCAAAGGCAAGACCTTTTGAATATACCAATGCTTGTTTTCTCTTGAGGGCGCTCTTCTCAGCATAGCTTGGACCAGGGACCTCTACTTCGCTTGACAGCGGCACTGTGTGATAGGTAGCCAGGGTTCACTGCACAACTTAGGTCGTTTTGTGATCTAGTTATTGCGTTTCATGTGTGTGCTGTCGTTAACTGCTGTTACTCTATTGTGTGCCTCGGGCCTACAGGGCGCCCCTCGAATCGCTTTTTGACCCCACTGCGTTTCTTTACTTTCCTTCAGACATCGTTGGACTTTAGAGCCCTGATAAGGCCCCAAGCGAAGGGCGAAACACGTGTCGGCTGCTGTTGTGATGGTGTTAACTTTAGACTGTCGGACTGTGTCCTGTTGTTACTTAAGTGTGTGCTTGGAACACGTGGCCTGTCTGTTCGTGAGATGCCAAGAGACAGGCGGTTACGTCTAATGCATTAACTTGTTATTCAGTAGGGAGGAAACTGGAACTCACCCACTCAGCAGTGCAAGGTTCCTATGAGGGGGTTTTACCATTGAAAAGCGCCCTGAAGCGGGCGCCTGCTGCAGGCTTCCTGCCCGGGTGCTGGCTGGGCACCCTCCCAAGACATGCCCACAAACTGAATATTGGGGCAGGAGAGGGCGGCTTGCCTCTGTGCACCCCCAGCCCTTTCTTGCACAGCTGAAGTCATAACAGGGGGTTTCCTCTACCATTGAAAAGCGCCCTGAAGCGGCGCCTGCTGTAGGCTTTCTGCCCGGGTGCTGGCTGGGGCACTCTCCCGAGACATGCCCACAAACTGTGAATATTGGGGCAGGAGAGGGCAGCTCGCCTCTGTGCCACCCCAGCCCTTTCTTGCACAGCTGAAGTCCTAGGAGGGGGTTTCCTCTGCCATTGAAAACCGCCGTGAAACGGCGCATGCTGCATGCTTCCTGCCCGGGTGCTGGCTGGGGCACCCTCCCGAGACATGCCCACACACTGAATATTGTGGCAGGAGAGGGCAGCTCGCCTCTGTGCCACCCCAGCCTTTCTTGCACAACTGAAGTCCTAGGAGGGGGTTTCCTCTGCCATTGAAAAGCGCCGTGAAACGGCGCATGCTGCAGGCTTCCTGCCCGGGTGCTGGCTGGGGCACCCTCCCGAGACATGCCCACACACTGTGAATATTGGGCAGGAGAGGGCAGCTCGCCTCTGTGCCACCCCAGCCCTTTCTTGCACAGCTGAAGTCATAGGAGGGAGTTTCTTCTACCATTGAAAAGCGCCCTGAAGCGGCTCCTGCTGCAGGCTTTCTGCCCGGGTGCTGGCTGGGGCACCCTCCCAAGACATGCCCATAAACTATGAATAGTGGGGCAGGAGAGGGCAGCTCACCTCTGTGCCACACCAGCCCTTTCGTGCACAGCTGAAGTTGTGGCCATGACGTGTGTGCACCTTTCTGGGGGCAGAGGGGGTGACTCCGGCCCACACCAGTGTGAACTCAAACAAAAAGCGCTTTACCAGGGGGGCGCGAGCAGGGACAGGCGCGCGTCCATTGAGCGTCAATAAACTACACGTTCTGCCCTGTATTTGTTTTTTAAATCATAAAACGCTCCCAGTGCCTCGGAACACTCTGTGTATAAGCAGGGGCGCCTGTGCCCTTCGTGTGCACCCGAGTGAGCATGTCTCTGCCCTTTCCCCAGGCCGGGATCACGTGGTATGTAGTGCCCACAGCGCCCACCCCGTTGCTAGGCGCTTCAGAGCCTGAAAAACAGGAAGCCGGGGACGGAGGCAGCGCGGGAGTTTGGGCCCTTTCGATGGAGTCCGACTGCATGATGTGGGCCCCTGTGTACTGGACAGGCCCGTGAGGGGGCCACGCCCAGGCAGTGACGTCACGCTCCTGGCGCGCTTCCAGGCGCTAGCTTCCCACGCAGGCATTTCAGCCCAGGAATGTCTCCTCGGGGCAGCTGGCGGCGAAGGGGTCGGGTGGGACAGTGAAAGGCTACTCCGCGGGGGTGCGAGAAGCCAGGGAGACGTCTAGGAGGGAGACATGTCTGTAATGTGAGAGGCCAGTACCGAGACTTCACTGGAGCGAGAGAGGCCAACGGAAGGCATGAGTGAGACTTCACTTGAGTGTGTAAGGCCAGTCAGAGGCCATGAGTGAGACGTCCCTGCAGTGTGAGAGGCCATGGTTGAGATCCCACTGGAGTGTGAGAGGCCATGCGTGAGACCAGGGCTTTAAGTGGGATGAAACAATTGGGGGGGGGTCTCTCAAAGGGGCGTGGTCAATGTAATTAAGGGCGTGACTTAAAAACACGTAAGCTACAAATTTGTGCTTGCTTAATAGTGTGCCGCCCGACTTGTATTTTGCTGTTTCTGTCATTGCATACAGATATATGATACAATAAGTAACATCATACCTACAAGTCAGGACTATTGGCTTTGTCAATGGTTGTTAGTTGCATAAGATAAATAAGCAGTAACTATGGCTTGTATATAATATTGTAAAAGATTCCACTTAAAGCCCTGGTGACACAACGACAATGTTGCTGCTCCTGAGTTTCAAAAAGAGAAGGGAAATCCAGAGAGAAAATTACTCTCTTTAAAGGATTTCCCTACAACGTTCACCTGGCATGACGTCATGCCGTAACCTCCACTAGTGAGAAGTGAGCAGTGTGAGCAGCGCACATTGATGTGCCTGCTGTCACTGCAGTCCAGAAAAAAACGGACCGCCTGTGCCAGGGCACAAAACAGAGCCCGATAGAGACCCGTTTCGAGGCCCCCTTTAAATGGGTGGTGAGACCCGGCCCACTTAAAGCAATGCGCAGTGTGCGAGGCTATGCGTTAGATTCCAGTGGCGTGTGGGAGGCTATGCGTGAGATTCCAGTGGAGTGCGCCAGGCTATGCGTAAGAATGCAGTGGAGTGCGTGAGAATCCAGTGGAGTGTGCGAGGCTATGCGTGAGAATCCAGTGGAGTGCGTGAGAATCCAGTGGAGTGTGCGAGGCTATGCGTGAGATTCCAGTAAAGTGTGCGAGGCTATGCGTGAGATTCCTCTAGTGTCTGCGAGGCTATGCGTGAGATTGTAGTGGAGTGTGCGAGGCTATGTGTCAGATTCTAGTGGAGTGTGCGAGGCTATGCGTCAGATTCCTCGAGTGTGGCAGGCTATGCGTGAGATTCCAGTAGTGTGAGGGTATGCGTGAGATTCCAGTAGAGTGCGGAGGTATGCGTGAGATTCCAGTAGAGTGCGGGGGTATGCGTCAGATTCCAGTAGAGTGCGGGGGTATGCGTCAGATTCCAGTGGAGTGTGAGGGTATGCGTGAGATTCCAGTAGAGTGCGGGGGTATGCGTCAGATTCCAGTAGAGTGCGGGGGTATGCGTCAGATTCCAGTAGAGTGCGGGGGTATGCGTCAGATTCCAGTAGAGTGTGAGGGTATGCGTCAGATTCCTCGAGTGTGGCAGGCTATGCGTGAGATTCCAGTAGAGTGTGAGGGTATGCGTCAGATTCCAGTAGAGTGCGGGGGTATGCGTCAGATTCCAGTAGAGTGCGGGGGTATGCGTCAGATTCCAGTAGAGTGCGGGGGTATGCGTCAGATTCCAGTAGAGTGTGAGGGTATGCGTCAGATTCCAGTAGAGTGTGAGGGTATGCGTCAGATTCCAGTAGAGTGCGGGGGGTATGCGTCAGATTCCAGTAGAGTGCGGGGGTATGCGTCAGATTCCAGTAGAGTGCGGGGGTATGCGTCAGATTCCAGTAGAGTGCGAGGGTATGCGTCAGATTCCAGTAGAGTGCGGGGGTATGCGTCAGATTCCAGTAGAGTGCGGGGGTATGCGTCAGATTCCAGTGGAGTGCGAGGCTATGCGTCAGATTCTAGTGGAGTGCGAGGCTATGCGTCAGATTCCTCGAGTGTGGCAGGCTATGCGTGAGATTCCAGTAGAGTGCGAGGGTATGCGTCAGATTCCTCGAGTGTGGCAGGCTATGCGTGAGATTCCAGTAGAGTGTGAGGGTATGCGTCAGATTCCAGTAGAGTGCGGGGGTATGCGTCAGATTCCAGTAGAGTGCGAGGGTATGCGTCAGATTCCAGTAGAGTGCGGGGGTATGCGTCAGATTCCAGTAGAGTGCGGGGGTATGCGTCAGATTCCAGTAGAGTGCGAGGGTATGCGTCAGATTCCAGTAGAGTGCGAGGGTATGCGTCAGATTCCAGTAGAGTGCGAGGGTATGCGTCAGATTCCAGTAGAGTGGGAGGCAGGCCAGTCATAGATTAAACTGGGTGATGTTACACGTTGTTATTTTACATCTCGTGTTTTTGTCTGGTTGTGTCTTGTTCCGTCGTGTTGTGATCGTGTATTTATCTCCTTGGCACCTTTGGGGCTCCGTGTTGCCACCAGTGTTGCCACAGGGGCGAGGGTCGTACCAGGACCCGTGGCAGGGTATTGTGTACATAATAGTGGCAGAGAGGGCTAACGGGCATCCTGCAGAAGAAACCCTCTGTGCCCCCGCCAAGGCAGAGAGAGATGCCCGCAGTAACGCACCACAGCGCCCCCTGGTGCAGACTGCGTGCCGAGCTGTGTAAAGCAGCGCAGCCCTGCGCGAGCAGGAGGCGCCCTGAGGCGGAGTGGAGGGTGCAGCGCTGCAGATCTGTCCCAGACTCCCCCCAACCCCCGTTTACCTGTGGAGTCCTGGCACTTGGCACGCACTGATCTCCGCATCATCGCACTTTGATTATTTGAGCTGCAGCTGCAGGGTATGGAAAGGGTTGCAGAGTTGATTGTTATGTTAAGTGCAGCCTTGTCCTCGGTGCATTAGTGCTGTGGGCGCCCACCCCCTACCTCGCTCTGATCGGAGATGGCCGGCATACCCGCCGTCCGCACGCCTAGGTCACTGGACATGTTATTATATTTGCATACACGGTTCACTCACTTGTCCCACAGCACATCCGCTGTTCACCATTTTTTCTCGTTTCGAAAGTCCTATTGCTAGCCGGGCTTGACGTCACCCCCTCGAGTCCATGTGTTCTACCAATCCTTTTCCCCAGCATTCCAGGCTCTACGCTCAGCCCTGAAGAGTCACGGGACACCTCCCTCGTGTGACGAAACACGTGTCGGCTGTTGTTTTCTTTATGTTGTTGCTCGAATAAATACTTTTGAAGGATTACTCTGGTGTTGACCATTAAGAATTGGGATCATACGAGACATTTCTACCAGTAATACATCCTCATAACGTGTGTCCGGGACTGTGTTCATATTTCTGGTGTGAGTTTCACGACTCACACAATTACGGGGGTTACAGGGTATTTCCCCCGACCTGGTGGCACCGTCCTCACTCGCAACACCACACACACAGCGCATATCAGCTAGAGCGCCAAGCTTCCTTTTAAAAACCCTACATCCTTTAATATACGACAATGCACTTGTACTTATTGTTCGTTGACTAATCAGTTGAAAGGATCAACATTGGCAGATATTTAGAGGATTATTTCCTATGATCAGAACAAATCAATCGAGGAGGTGATGTCATTCCCACACATTATCGTTTGTGCGCTGTGTACTTTTATCAGTAAAACTCTCTGCCTGTGTAAGTGCAATTGTCACTTCAATCGAAGATGTGTTGTCTGTAATGACAGTGCGCCACCACGCCAAGCATCCGCCACTCGGCACAGCACTCTGCATCACTCCCCTTTACACCATTCCACACCACTGCACTCTCCTCAACTCTGCACCACTACACTGTACGCCACTGCACTCCACGCTACTTCACTCTACGACTCTACTGTACTCTGTCACTGCACTCTACACCACTTCACTTCACGACTCTACTGTACTCTGTCACTGCACTCTACGCCACTTCACTCTACGACTCTACTGTACTCTGTCACTGCACTCTACGCCACTTCACTCTACGACTCTACTGTACTCTGTCACTGCACTCTACGCCACTTCACTTCACGACTCTACTGTACTCTGTCACTGCACTCTACGCCACTTCACTCTACGACTCTACTGTACTCTGTCACTGCACTCTACGCCACTTCACTCTACGACTCTACTGTACTCTGTCACTGCACTCTACGCCACTTCACTCTACGACTCTACTGTACTCTGTCACTGCACTCTACACCACTTCACTTCACGACTCTACTGTACTCTGTCACTGCACTCTACGCCACTTCACTCTACGACTCTACTGTACTCTGTCACTGCACTCTACGTTACTTCACTCTACGACTCTACTGTACTCTGTCACTGCACTCTACGCCACTTCAATCTACGACTCTACTGTACTCTGTCACTGCACTCTACGCCACTTCACTCTACGACTCTACTGTACTTTGTCACTGCACTCGATGCCACTTCACTCTACGACTCTACTGTACTCTGTCACTGCACTCTACGCCACTTCACTCTACGACTCTACTGTACTCTACTCCACTGCACTCTACACCAATTTATTCTATGCCACTGCACTCTATCCTGCACCACTCCACTCTATGGCACTTCAGTCTACTCTGAAACAATCTACTCTACGCCACTGCACTCCACACCACTCGACTCCACTCTACGCCAGAGCACTCTACACAACTGCACTCTACGTCACTGCACTCTACTCTGCTGCACTCTACACCATTGCACTCTACACCACTGCATTCTACAACACTGCATTCTCCTCCACTGAACTCTACACCACTGTACTCTGCACTACTGCACTCTGCACTGCTGCACTCTACGACACTCCATTCTGCACCACTCTACACCACTGCACTGTCTGCCACTCTACTCTACACCACTGCACTCTCTGCCGCTCTACTTTATACCACTGCACTCTACGCCACTCCACTCTGCCCACTGCATTCTACTGTGCACCATTCTAATCTACGCCACTGCACTCTATGATGCTGAATTCTATGCTACTGCACTCTACGCCAACGTACTCTAAACCAGTCCACTCTACACCACTCCACTGTATGCTACTCCACTCTACTCTGCAGCACTCTACTCTGCACCATTGCACTCTATGCCACTGCACTCTAGGCCAATGTACTCTACACCAGTCCACTCTACACCAGTCCACTGTATGCCACTGCACTCTACGCCACTGCACTCTACGCCACTGCACTCTACGCCACTGCACTCTATGCCAATGCACTCTACGCCAATGCACTCTACACCACTGCACTCTACACCACTGCACTCTACTCTACACCATTGCACTCTATGCCACTGCACTCTACGCCAATGCACTCAACACCAGTCCATGCTACACCACTCTACGTGACTTTATTCTATTCCACTCCAATACACGACACTCTGCCACTCCACTCTACAACACTCTTGGCAATTCCACACTACGACACTCCACGCCACCCTCCTCTATGCCACTAAATATAAGCCATGCCGAACAGCAGCTACGCTGGTGTAAAACATGGCTAAAACACATTGGCAAAGCCAGGAGCTCTTCCATAGGCGAGACCTATTGGTTTTGGCAATGCTTGTTCCTCTGTGGCACAATCAGCATCACATGTGAAGGATGGACACTCATCAGACAGTCTAGCTGTGTTCACAGGACTCTGAGAAAGGAATGTAAAGCTACGTCTGAAGTTCTCTGCTTCGGAGGGAGATTCTCATGAGCACTGAGTGCTGAAGCGTGACTGTCGGCTGGGACATGTTGTATGTGGGACTACACACATGTACCCGACAAGGAGCTTCTTTGTCGTTTTGTGCCTTCTATGTGACACGTGATGGGCATAGCTCATACCTAACAGTCAGTATGTGTTATACTAAACTTAAACACTATCTACAAATGATACGAGTCTAATGTTTCTATGTTGCCGCAGCGGTTCCATGCGGGAGGTGAAGTGAAGGAAGAGGGCAGGATCCTGCCTCAGAGCCTTGTATGTGCTTCACATGTTCACTGGCCTTTGTGTACCTTTACACAGCTTAAAAAAAAGGTACATCTGAAATTATCCTTATTACACAGTCTAGCTTATGAGAAAGTATCACTCAAACTGTCACGCATCAGTCAAATGACACACGTAACCACACCCCAACCATGCACATGTCACCCTTAACCACACCCGACTATGTGCATGTCACACATAACCACACCCGACTATGCGCATGTCACACGTAACCACACCCCAACCATGCGCATGTCACATGTAACCACATACCAACCATGCGCATGTCACATGTAACCACATACCGACCATGTGCATGTCACATTTAACCACACTCCAACCATTCGCATGTCACATGCAACCACACCCCAACCATGCACATGTCACACTTAACCACACCCAACCATGCGCATGTCACACGTAACCACACCCGACCATGCGCATGTCACACGTAACCACACCACAACCATGCGCATGTCACACGTAACCACACCCCGACCATGCACATGTCACACGTAACCACACCCCGACCATGCATATGTCACACGTAACCACACCCCGACCATGCATATGTCATACGTAACCACACCCCGACCATGCATATGTCACATGTAACCACACCTCGACCATGCATGACACACATAACCACACCCCGACCATGCACATGTCACACTTAACTACACCCTGACCGTGCTCGCCACACATAACCACACCCGACCATGCACGTCACACGTAACCACACCCTAACTATGCACGTGTCACACATAACCACACTCCGACCATGCATATGTCACATATAACCACACCTCGACCATGTATATGTCACACCTAACCACACCCCGACCATACACATGTCACACATAACCACATCCCAACCATGAACGTCACACATAACCACACCCCAACCAAGCACGTCACACATAACCACACCCCAACCATGCATGTCACACGTAACAACACCCCAACTATGCACATGTAACCACACCCAACCATGCACATGTCACATGTAACCACACCACGACCATGCATATGTCACACTTAACCACACCCCAACCATGCATATGTCACACATAACCACACCCCAACCATGCATATGTCCATAACCACACCCCAACCATGCACATGTCACACATAACCACACCCTCAACCATGCACATGGCACACAAAACCAACCCCAACCGCACATGTCACACATAACCACACCCCAACCATGCACATGTTGCACATAACTACACCACAACCATGCACATGTCACACGTAACCACACCTTAACTATGCACATGCCACACGTAACCACACCCCAACCATGCATATGTTGCACATAACCAAACTGGAACGTGGCAACTATGCTTCACCGTACCTTCGCCCCCTCTCACCCCAAGCCGCCCTCGCTCTACTTACCTGACCCTCAACACATTATCACCTCAACCTGGCCTCAACCCCTCCTCCCCTCAGCCTGACCTCAGTACATCCTCCCCTCAGTTTCACCTCTTCCTCAAATACTCCTCTCCTCAGTCTCACCTCAGCCCCCCTTTCCTCATCCTGACCTCAGCCTCAACCCCTCCTGACCCCAGCCACAACCCCTCCTGACCTCAGTCTGACCTCAGCCACAACCTCTCCTCACCTCAGCCTGACCTCAGCCTTAACCTCTCTGCCCCCCAGTCTGATCTCAGACTCAACCCCTCCTCCCCACAGCCTCAAACCCCTCGTCCCCTCGGCCTGACCTAAGCCTAAAGCCCTCATCCCCTCAGCCTCAACACCTCCTCCCCTCAGCCTGACCTCAGCCTCAACCCCCCTGCCCTCAGCTTGACCTCAGCCCCTGCTCCCCTCAGCCTCACCTAAGCCCCTCCTCCCCTCAGCCTCACATCAGCCTCAACCCCTCCGCCCTTCAGCCTGACCTCAGACTCACCCCCTCCTCCCCTCACCTGACCTCAAACTCAACCTCTCCTCCCCACAGCCTGATCTCAGCCTCAACCCCTCTTCCCCTCAACCTTACCTCAGCCTCAACTCCTTCTGACCTCAGCACCTCCTCCCCTCAGCCTCACCTCAGTCCCTCCTCCCCTCAGCCTGACCTCTGCCTCAACCCCTCCTCCCCTCAGCCCCTCCTCCCCTAAGCCTCACCTCTGCCTCAACCCCTCCTCCCATCAACCAGACCTCTGCCTCAACCCCTCCTTCCCTCAGCCCCTCCTCCCCTAAGCCTCACCTCTGCCTCAACCCCTCCTCCCATCAACCAGACCTCAGACTCAACCCCTCCTTCCCACAGCCTGATCTCTGCCTCAAACCCCTCTTCCCCTCAACCAGTCACCTCATCCTCACCCCACATAACTTCAACATCACCTAAGCTCACTGCTCCTCACCTCAGCGTCACCTCATATCTACTTTGTCTCGACGCCAGCCTCACTTTTCACCTCACTTTAATCCATCATCAACTTCATTTCCATCCAATCTAAACCAGGACCTCACCTCAATGCAGGTCCGTTGGTGGGTGGGCCAAGGGTGCATTTGGGTGGGCCACTGCGGGCCCAATTTGTCGCTTCTTGTGGTAGCCTACAAGCCCTAGATTACATTATATTTACTCGCAAACAGTCACCATGATACAACGGATCGATTCTGTGTGTGTACGGAGCATGTGGAGAGTTATTTGAAAGTAAGAGCAATGTCTGGACCTAAGTGCAAACCCTCAAATTCCAACAGGCCAGGCTCCACAGTTGCCCTAATGACCCGACTGCTAATTAAATAAAACCGAAAGGCCATGACAGGGCCGGCTTTAGCGCTAGCGCGGAAGTCTTTTTTGACGCCCCACCAATGACCTCTTTTTCCGCAGAGACCATTACTACCACCCTCCAACAGTGCCCTTCATCTCTCCGTAGTCACTCTCTCATATGCATTTCATTTGTTGTATCGCGCTACTCATATCAGTGTAGGATGTCACTACTTTCCACCACGCACACATTATACAGAGACAATGAATCATTCAAGTATGTAAATCAGTCTATAGGGAATGTCACATAAGCCAATGAGGATTACAAGGTGTAGGAATCACATGTCATCCATACTGGTGGGCAGTATATTTTAAGAGGATTTGGGCTGTGGAAGCACAAACTCAGGATTTAAAACATACCCCAGTGGTTGGGGGTTGGCTTTACTAATAAAAATGTATATCTGCCCAAACTCATTTTAGCAACATTAAAATAATGAAAGACTGGGGAAGTTCTAACTATATTACAACACACAAAAAGTGAAGTTCTATCTATGCCATTCATGTTTGTATGCAGCTCTTTGACAGTTCATTGGTCACTGTCCTATGTTAGGATTGTAACTTCTGAACTGCAAGTAACACAAGAATCTCTGTGACAAAGGCAGTAACCCACTGAGCTATCCAAATAAAATACAGCTTATCTGCATTTCAAAACTACCAACAGGCAAAGGATTGCTCTCCAGCAGGATCATTAATCACCAGTTCTCTGGACATTTTTTATTGTTGTCTTGCATCCATGGCCATGATAATGATAAAAACAATTTAAACGAAGCATACACAAAGTATGTGCCTTGCTGGGCCTGTGCAGATTTTTAAAATAAAAACAAATGGTAACACATTCTCTTACCTACTCCTTGTGTCACAGCCTGATCTGATCAGCAGCTGCAGGAGTCAGGAAAGGGGAATCAGAATAAACAAACTTTTCTGAAATGCTGAACAGAAATGGAAATATCCACGCAGCACAGGACGGTAGGCAAAAGTTACTCGGTGTCACATAAAGAATTTGTTCCCTTCGCCCCTATTGTACTTGCACGACACAGCGCACCTGAGCCCAGGCCCAATAACGCATCTCCCAGAGTATGAAGAAAAACAATGTTTGGAGGAACGTTTTAAATTAAAGTGCCCATTTTCTATTGGCCTCCATGTCCTCACTGCGAGGGCCAAAGCTCATGTTTGGGTGGGCCAGGCTCATGTTTGGGTAGGCCTGGCCCACCCGGCCCACCCTCTAGAACCGGGCCTGCCTCAATGCCATAACCGGGACCTCACCTCAATGCCGTAACCGGGACCTCACCTCAATGCCGTAACCAGACCACCACCTCACTTCATTGAAATTTCACTTCCACCTCATCCTCTCTTCACACTCACTTCCTCCTCAACATTTTCAACCCCGCATCCACCTCACCCATTCCTCAATCTTCCTGTCCTTCCAGAACTGGGCTCAGTGCTCCAGACGAGGTCGCAGAACAGGACACAACTCTCCAGACGAGGCTTCAGAACAGGACACAACTCTCCAGACGAGGCCTCAGACCAGGACACAACTCTCCGGACGAGGCCTCAGAACAGGACACAACTCTCCAGACGAGGCCTCAGAACAGGACACAACTCTCCAGACGAGGCCTCAGAACAGGACACAACTCTCCAGATGAGGCCTCAGAACAGGACACAACTCTCCAGACGAGGCCTCAGAACTGGACACAACTCTCCAGACGAGGCCTCAGAACAGGACACTACTCTCCAGACGAGGCTTCAGAACAGGACACAACTCTCCAGACGAGGCCTCAGACCAGGACACAACTCTCCGGACGAGGCCTCAGAACAGGACACAACTCTCCAGACGAGGCCTCAGAACAGGACACAACTCTCCAGACGAGGCCTCAGAACAGGACACAACTCTCCAGACGAGGCCTCAGAACTGGACACAACTCTCCAGGCGAGGCCTCAGAACAGGACACAACTCTCCAGACGAGGCTTCAGAACAGGACACAACTCTCCAGACGAGGCTTCAGAACAGGACACAACTCTCCAGACGAGGCCTCAGAACAGGACACAACTCTCCAGACGAGGCCTCAGAACTGGACACAACTCTCCAGACGAGGCCTCAGAACAGGACACAACTCTCCAGACGAGGCCTCAGAACAGGACACAACTCTCCAGACGAGGCCTCAGAACAGGACACAACTCTCCAGACGAGGCCTCAGACCAGGACACAACTCTCCAGACGAGGCCTCAGAACTGGACACAACTCTCCAGACGAGGCCTCAGAACTGGACACAACTCTCCAGACGAGGCCTCAGAACAGGACACAACTCTCCAGACGAGGCCTCAGAACAGGACGCAACTCTCCAGACGAGGCCTCAGAACAGGACACAACTCTCCACTCCTGTAACTGTGTGCATCAATGTGAGGGACGCTTGCACTGCTCGTGCCTGTGGTTGACCCTCATGAGGTCCTCATGTTTGAGAACTCGGTGCCGCTCAACTACCACTTCCTGTAAATGTGTGCATGCATGTGAGGGAATCTTGCACTGCTTGTGCCTGTGGTTGACCGTCATGAGTTCCACAGCTAAGAGAGCTCAATGCCGCTCAACTACTACTTCCCCTGCTGTAAATGTGTGCATGCATGTGAGCGAAGCTTGCACTGTTCTTGCCTACGGTTGACCCCCCCTGAGGTCCTCATGTATGAGAACTCAGTGCAGCTCAACTACCACGTCCTGTAAATGTGTGCATGCATGTGAGGGAAGCTTGCACTGCTCGTGCCTGTGGTTGACCCTCATGAGGTCCTCATGTTTGAGAACTCGGTGCCGCTCAACTACCACTTCCTGTAAATGTGTGCATGCATGTGAGGGAAGCTTGCACTGCTTGTGCCTGTGGTTGACCCTCATGAGTTCCACAGCTAAGAGAGCTCAATGCCGCTCAACTACTACTTCCCCTGCTGTAAATGTGTGCATGCATGTGAGCGAAGCTTGCACTGCTCGTGCCTCTGGTTGACCCCCCCCCTGAGGTCCTCATGTATGAGAACTCAGTGCAGCTCAACTACCACGTCCTGTAAATGTGTGCATGCATGTGAGGGAAGCTTTCACTGCTCGTGCCTGTGGTTGACCCTCATGAGGTCCTCAGGTATGGAAACTCAGTGCCGCTCAACTACCACTTCCTGTAAATGTGTGCATGCATGTGAGGGAAGTTTGTACTGCTCCTGCCTGTGGTTGACCCTCATGAGTTCCTCAGGTATGAGAACCCAGTGCCGCTCAACTACCACTTCCTGTAAATGTGTGCATGCATGTGAGGGAAGCTTGCACTGCTCCTGCCTGTGGTTGACCCTCAAGAGGTCTTCCGGTATGAGAACTCAGTGCCACTCAACTACCATGTCCTGTAAATGTGTGCATGCATGTGAGGGAAGCTTGCACTGCTCGTGCCTGTGGTTGACCCTTATGAGGTCCTCGGGTATGAGAACTCAGTGCCACTCAACTACCACGTCCTGTAAATGTGTGCATGCATGTGAGGGAAGCTTGTACTGCTCCCTCCTGTGGTTGACCCTCATGAGTTCCTCAGGTATGAGAGCTCAGTGCAGCTCAACTACCACTTCCTGTAAATGTGTGCATGCATGTGAGGGAAACTTGCACTGCTCCTGCCTGTGGTTGACCCTCATGAGGTCCTCAGGTATGAGAACTCAGTGCCGCTCAACTACCACGTCCTGTAAATGTGCATGCATGTGAGGGAATCTTGTACTGCTCCTGCCTGTGGTTGACCCCTGAGGTCCTCCTGTTTGAGAACTCAGTGCCACTCAACTACCACGTCCTGTAAATGTGTGCATCCATGTGAGGGAAGCTTGCACTGCTTGTGCCTGTGGTTGACCCTCATGAGTTCCACAGCTAAGAGAGCTCAATGCCGCTCAACTACCACTTCCCCTGCTGTAAATGTGTGCATGCATGTGAGCGAAGTTTGCACGGCTCGTGCCTGTGGGTGACCTCCCTGAGGTCCTCATGTATGAGAACTCAGTGCAGCTCAACTACCACGTCTTGTAACTGTGTGCATCAATGTGAGGGACGCTTGCACTGCTCGTGCCTGTGGTTGACCCTCATGAGGTCTTCCGGTATGAGAACTCAGTGCCGCTCAACTACCACTTCCTGTAAATGTGTGCATGCATGTGAGCGAAGCTTGCACTGCTCGTGCCTGTGGTTGACCCTCATGAGGTCCTCTGGTATTAGAGCTCAGTGCAGCTCAACTACCACGTCCTGTAAATGTGTGCATGCATGTGAGGGAAGCTTGTACTGCTCCTGCCTGTGGTTGACCCTCATGAGTTCCTCAGGTATGAGAACTCAGTGCCGCTCAACTACCACTTCCTGTAAATGTGTGCATGCATTTGAGGAAGCTTGCACTGCTCGTGCCTGTGGTTGACCCTCATGAGGTCCTCATGTATGAGAGCTCAGTGCAGCTCAACTACCACTTCCTGTAAATGTGTGCATGCATGTGAGGGACGCTTGCACTGCTCGTGCCTGTGGTTGACCCTCATGAGGTCCTCAGGTATGGGAACTCAGTGCCGCTCAACTACCACTTCCTGTAAATGTGTGCATGCATGTGAGGGAAGCTTGCACTGCTCGTGCCTGTGGTTGACCCTCATGAGTTCCACAGCTAAGAGAGCTCAATGCTGCTCAACTACCACTTCCCCTGCTGTAAATGTGTGCATGCATGTGAGCGAAGCTTGCACTGCTCGTGCCTGTGGTTGACCCCCCTGAGGTCCTCATGTATGAGAACTCAGTGCCACTCAACTACCACTTCCTGTAAATGTGTGCATGCATGTGAGGGAAGCTTGCACTGCTCGTGCCTGTGGTTGACCCTCATGAGGTCCTCAGGTATGAGAGCTCAGTGCAGCTCAACTAGCACTTACACTGCTGAAAATGTGTGCATGCATGTGAGGGAAGCTTGCACTGCATGTGCCTGTGGTTGACCCTCATGAGGTCCTCAGGTATGAGAACTCAGTGCCGCTCAACTACCACTTCCTGTAAATGTGTGCATGCATGTGAGGGAAGCTTGCACTGCTCGTGCCTGTGGTTGACCCTCATGAGGTCCTCGGGTATGAGAGCTCAGTGCAGCTCAACTAGCACTTCCTGTAAATGTGTGCATGCATGTGAGGGACGCTTGCACTGCTCGTGCCTGTGGTTGACCCTCATGAGGTCCTCATGTATGAGAACTCAGTGCCGCTCAACTACCACGTCCTGTAACTGTGTGCATGCATGTGAGGGAAGCTTGCACTACTCGTGCCTGTGGTTGACCCTCATGAGTTCCACAGCTAAGAGAGCTCAATGCCGCTCAACTACCACTTCCCCTGCTGTAAATGTGTGCATGCATGTGAGAGAAGCTTGCACTGCTCGTGCCTGTGGTTGACCCCCTAAGGTCCTCATGTATGAGAACTCAGTGCAGCTCAACTACCACGTCCTGTAAATGTGTGCATGCATGTGAGGGAAGCTTGCACTGCTCGTGCCTGTGGTTGACCCTCATGAGGTCCTCAGGTATGGGAACTCAGTGCCGCTCAACTACCACTTCCTGTAAATGTGTGCATGCATGTGAGGGAAGCTTGTACTGCTTGTGCCTGTGGTTGACCCTCGAGAGGTCTACCGGTATGAGAACTCAGTGCCACTCAACTACCACGTCCTGTAAATGTGTGCATGCATGTGAGGGAAGCTTGCACTGCTCATGCCTGTGGTTGACCCCCCTGAGATCCTCATGTTTGAGAACTCAGTGCCACTCAACTACCACGTCCTGTAAATGTGTGCATCCATGTGAGGGATGCTTGCACTGCCCGTGACTGTGGTTGACCCTCATGAGGTCCTCGGGTATGGGAACTCAGTGCCGCTCAACTACCACTTCCTGTAAATGTGTGCATGCATGTGAGGGAAGCTTGCACTGCTCGTGCCTGTGGTTGACCCTTATGAGGTCCTCGGGTATGAGAACTCAGTGCCACTCAACTACCATGTCCTGTAAATGTGTGCATGCATGTGAGGGAAGCTTGCACTGCTCGTGCCTGTGGTTGACCCTTATGAGGTCCTCGGGTATGAGAACTCAGTGCCACTCAACTACCACGTCCTGTAAATGTGTGCATGCATGTGAGGGAAGCTTGTACTGCTCCCTCCTGTGGTTGACCCTCATGAGTTCCTCAGGTATGAGAGCTCAGTGCAGCTCAACTACCACTTCCTGTAAATGTGTGCATGCATGTGAGGGAAACTTGCACTGCTCCTGCCTGTGGTTGACCCTCATGAGGTCCTCAGGTATGAGAACTCAGTGCCGCTCAACTACCACGTCCTGTAAATGTGCATGCATGTGAGGGAATCTTGTACTGCTCCTGCCTGTGGTTGACCCCCTGAGGTCCTCCTGTTTGAGAACTCAGTGCCACTCAACTACCACGTCCTGTAAATGTGTGCATCCATGTGAGGGAAGCTTGCACTGCTTGTGCCTGTGGTTGACCCTCATGAGTTCCACAGCTAAGAGAGCTCAATGCCGCTCAACTACCACTTCCCCTGCTGTAAATGTGTGCATGCATGTGAGCGAAGTTTGCACGGCTCGTGCCTGTGGGTGACCTCCCTGAGGTCCTCATGTATGAGAACTCAGTGCAGCTCAACTACCACGTCTTGTAACTGTGTGCATCAATGTGAGGGACGCTTGCACTGCTCGTGCCTGTGGTTGACCCTCATGAGGTCTTCCGGTATGAGAACTCAGTGCCGCTCAACTACCACTTCCTGTAAATGTGTGCATGCATGTGAGCGAAGCTTGCACTGCTCGTGCCTGTGGTTGACCCTCATGAGGTCCTCTGGTATTAGAGCTCAGTGCAGCTCAACTACCACGTCCTGTAAATGTGTGAATGCATGTGAGGGAAGCTTGTACTGCTCCTGCCTGTGGTTGACCCTCATGAGTTCCTCAGGTATGAGAACTCAGTGCCGCTCAACTACCACTTCCTGTAAATGTGTGCATGCATTTGAGGGAAGCTTGCACTGCTCGTGCCTGTGGTTGACCCTCATGAGGTCCTCATGTATGAGAGCTCAGTGCAGCTCAACTACCACTTCCTGTAAATGTGTGCATGCATGTGAGGGACGCTTGCACTGCTCGTGCCTGTGGTTGACCCTCATGAGGTCCTCAGGTATGGGAACTCAGTGCCGCTCAACTACCACTTCCTGTAAATGTGTGCATGCATGTGAGGGAAGCTTGCACTGCTCGTGCCTGTGGTTGACCCTCATGAGTTCCACAGCTAAGAGAGCTCAATGCTGCTCAACTACCACTTCCCCTGCTGTAAATGTGTGCATGCATGTGAGCGAAGCTTGCACTGCTCGTGCCTGTGGTTGACCCCCCTGAGGTCCTCATGTATGAGAACTCAGTGCCACTCAACTACCACTTCCTGTAAATGTGTGCATGCATGTGAGGGAAGCTTGCACTGCTCGTGCCTGTGGTTGACCCTCATGAGGTCCTCAGGTATGAGAGCTCAGTGCAGCTCAACTAGCACTTACACTGCTGAAAATGTGTGCATGCATGTGAGGGAAGCTTGCACTGCATGTGCCTGTGGTTGACCCTCATGAGGTCCTCGGGTATGAGAGCTCAGTGCAGCTCAACTAGCACTTCCTGTAAATGTGTGCATGCATGTGAGGGACGCTTGCACTGCTCGTGCCTGTGGTTGACCCTCATGAGGTCCTCGGGTATGAGAGCTCAGTGCAGCTCAACTAGCACTTCCTGTAAATGTGTGCATGCATGTGAGGGACGCTTGCACTGCTCGTGCCTGTGGTTGACCCTCATGAGGTCCTCATGTATGAGAACTCAGTGCCGCTCAACTACCACGTCCTGTAACTGTGTGCATGCATGTGAGGGAAGCTTGCACTACTCGTGCCTGTGGTTGACCCTCATGAGTTCCACAGCTAAGAGAGCTCAATGCCGCTCAACTACCACTTCCCCTGCTGTAAATGTGTGCATGCATGTGAGAGAAGCTTGCACTGCTCGTGCCTGTGGTTGACCCCCTAAGGTCCTCATGTATGAGAACTCAGTGCAGCTCAACTACCACGTCCTGTAAATGTGTGCATGCATGTGAGGGAAGCTTGCACTGCTCGTGCCTGTGGTTGACCCTCATGAGGTCCTCAGGTATGGGAACTCAGTGCCGCTCAACTACCACTTCCTGTAAATGTGTGCATGCATGTGAGGGAAGCTTGTACTGCTTGTGCCTGTGGTTGACCCTCGAGAGGTCTACCGGTATGAGAACTCAGTGCCACTCAACTACCACGTCCTGTAAATGTGTGCATGCATGTGAGGGAAGCTTGCACTGCTCATGCCTGTGGTTGACCCCCCTGAGGTCCTCATGTTTGAGAACTCAGTGCCACTCAACTACCACGTCCTGTAAATGTGTGCATCCATGTGAGGGATGCTTGCACTGCCCGTGCCTGTGGTTGACCCTCATGAGGTCCTCCGGTATGAGAGATCAGTGCAGCTCAACTACCACTTCCTGTAAATGTGTGCATGCATGTGAGGGAAGCTTGCACTGCCACGGTCTGTGCTCTAGCTTTAAGTATGTTTGCGTGGGAAGCTTGCACTGCTCCTGCCTGTAGCTTTAAGTATGTTTGCGTGGGAAGCTTGAACTGCTGTCCGTGCTATAGCTTTAAGTATGTTTGTGAGGGAAGCTTGCTCTGCTGTCTGTGCTGTATCTTTAAGGATGTTTGCGTGAGAAGCTTGCACTGCTGTCTGTACTGTAGCATTAATTATGTTTCTGTGGGAAGCTTGCACTGCTCCTGCCTGTAGCTTTAAGTATGTTTGCGTGGGAAGCTTGAACTGCTGTCCGTGCTATAGCCTTAAGTATGTTTGTGAGGGAAGCTTGCTCTGCTGTCTGTGCTGTATCTTTAAGGATGTTTGCGTGAGAAGCTTGCACTGCTGTCTGTACTGTAGCATTAATTATGTTTCTGTGGGAAGCTTGCTCTGCTCCTGTCTGTGCTGTAGCTTTAAGTATGTTTCTGTGCGAAGCTTGCACTGCCGGTTTAGTGTAGCATTGATATAGCGCTTTATAGCCGTATTCAGGCCGCTCTCTGCACTGTGGGGAGCGCCTGGTTGGAAGGATGCCGTCCCTCCTCTGAGGGAAGCTTCTTTGTGGCACGTGAGTGACCTCTCACCTTCACCAACTGACAGACACCTACCTACATTAGAATTAAGCCTCGCAGTTTTCAATATTTACAGGTTTTTTTATAGATAAATACAGAACTGCATCTCTCCCCCTATCTGCATATACTTTTAAATACAGAAAAACTGAAAATATATCTTCTTTTGAATTATTGACTGTCTGGCAGTCCCGTGCCTGCACAGACTGACGGGGGGTGTTAACAAAGACGCTTTATGTATTTTATTTATTTAATGCATTTTTATATAGCGCGGACTTTACCCAAAGGTGTCAGAGCGCTTCACAATAGAACCAAGTACGTTACATGAGGAGGATTTTACATATTTACACGTTACAGAAACAAACGAGAAAGAAGAAAAAGTAAAATAAAACAATAGATGGCGTCACACAGAAAACACATTAGGACGAGGATCGTACAGGCCTAGATTACAAATTTACAATATTGTAGGAACTTCCTTGAGGGACATGAAAAGGGAGTATTAGTTCTGGAAATGTCTTTGGAAGAGAAGAGATTTGAGGTCGGTTTTGAAGGTCCGGGTAGAGGTGGTGGTACGGAATAATGGAGGAAGCGAGTTCCAGATTCTGACCGCATTGCCTGAGAAGGATTGAGCCATCGATCTTTCCCTTTTGAAGGTGTGGGGCTCAAGCAGTAAATTTTCCGCACTGCGTGAAGGTCTAGAGCCTCCAGAGATTTTAAGTTTATTCGCCAGGTATCGAGGGGAGGAAGTGTGCAAGGCTTTGTGGGTGATACAGGCAGTCTTGTAAATTGATCTTGCTTCGATGGGAAGCCATCGAAGAGAGAAAAGTATGGGTGTGATGTGATCATTTCTTTTGGCCCCAAATATAAAACGAGCCGCTGAATGGAGAACGGATTTAAGCGGGGAAAGGTGGTATTTGGGGAGTCCAGCAAGAAGAGAATTGCAATAGTCCAACCTAGAGAGAACCAGAGATTGGACCAAGGTTTTTAGGTCTTGCTCCGGAAAGAAGCCTCGAATCCCCCAGAGAAGGCGCAGTTGGTATTGTGCATTCTTTGCAATGGAATTGATGTGGGAGAGCAGATTGAGCTTTTTGTCAAGTATGACACCAAGGGATTTTGCGCTGTCAACAACAGTTGGTTTAGTGTTGAGTAAATTCAGCTGATCCATCCAAGATTGAACAGGAGGAGGAGAGAGAGAGGTTGAGAGGAGGAGGAATTCTGTTTTGGAAGGATTCCGAATGAGTTGATGAGCTTTTATCCAGTTTTGAATAGAGTTGAGAGTAGAGTTGAGGATTGAGATGTCGTGTGCGGAAGACACCGGGAGGTCGATTTGAGTGTCATCCGCATAGAGATGGTAAAGGATCCCAGATTTACTCAAGAGATTTCCCAAAGGTTCCAAATAAAGATTGAACAAAGTGGGTTCAAGGATAGAACCTTGAGGGACGCCTTGACCTACCGCCAATGAAGACGAAAGACTGTTCGCTATTTTGATCATTTGGGATCTGTCCGAGAGGAATGAGGCAAACCATTTAAGCACTGTGCCTTCCACGCCCATTCTCTGTTGAAGAGTGTTAAGGAGGGTGTTGTGATTAACAGTGTCAAAGGCTGCAGAAAGGTCTAGAAGAATCAGAAGACAAGACTCCCCCAAATCGAGTACACGCAGCGCATCGTCGATCACTTGCAGCAGGGCTGTTTCGGTGCTGCAGTTTTGAATGAAACCTTTACTAAGGAGGTGAAATCTCTTCAGTGTGCAGCTGCTCGGGCTGGTTTCAGTTGAATGTCTGACATTGTGTGCAGCTCTTTAGAGCTGTAAAACCGGTCCGGCATTCTGGAGTAAATGTACAAGGGGTGCCTCGAGTTTAGGGTGCTTGGATGAAAAGGGCAATAGAGAAGTCTCTCTGATTAGCATTACAGATGACAAGGGTTCGTGCGAAGATCACACCAAGCGTCAGGCGCTTCGGACAGGATCCTAGCATAATAAGCCGCAGCTTTCCAACTGCATAATGTTTCTACATTGTGTGGCGGGGGCACTTCATTATCCCCCCCACCCCCCACCCTCCACACTGTAAATTCACTTTAGGGTTTACCAGGCCGAGAGAGCTCAGCCCGTGCTCTAATCCGGTTAAGGCCGCGACGAGCCGGGAGGCGCCATCTGGGGCTTTAGGGCTCAGGGTGGGGGTGACAAGGGGGGGCGGGCGGTGAGGAGTATGTACAGAGTACCCTGTGCTGACCCTCCTACTGCTGCACACCTCCAGAATACCTGGGCCACTGGAATTATGCGGCAGGGAAGGGCCACAGTATGCGGCAGGGTTGAGTCAAATTATGCAGCGTAATGCATCACATTCTATGATTGTAATACTTCATTATATTGTCATTTTACACTTGTTCCCACTGCCGGGCATTGGTTATGCCACGTTAGTACCAGTTTAACACCCAAATATAGCAATAAGCAACAGAAAGGTGACCAGTCCAGCCTTGCAAGGTGTCACCGCGCTTTTAGTAACTTTTGTTTGAGCTAAAAACACATTGTTTTGTTAAAATCTGCAAAATATGCAGCAGATGAGGGATTATGTGGCAAATGCAGCGAATCTATAATTATGTGAAAAATGTCACGGCCGCACAATCACATTATTCCAGTGGCCCTGTTAATAACCCATGTTGTCCCATGTTGTCCCCCTAGCCTGAACCCTTCCCTAAATGTTGTTTGTTTGTTTTTGTCAGTAGGACGCAGGTTGTGTCCCACTTGGATTCTTCTCTTACATTTATTGTATATTAAAAATCTGTCCAGCTGGACAAAGAATATAGCACTGATTGAGTCTATATTTATTAACAATATTCTGATTGTCTAGGGACCACTGTCTTTAGAAATCTCTGTTAATAACCCATGCATTGCCCCTGCACTGCCACCGCACTGCTCATGGACTACTGTTGCACTGCTTCCCACAGCCCATGCATTGCCCCTGCACTGCTCATGGACTACTGTTGCACTGCTGCCCACGGCCCATGCATTGCCCCTGCACTGCTCATGGACTACTGTTGCACTGCTTCCCACAGCCCATGCATTGCCCCTGCACTGCTCATGGACTACTGTTGCACTGCTGCCCACGGCCCATGCATTGCCCCTGCACTGCTCATGGACTACTGTTGCACTGCTTCCCACAGCCCATGCATTGCCCCTGCACAGCCACCGCACTGCTCATGGACTACTGTTGCACTGCTGCCCACGGCCCATGCATTGCCCCTGCACAGCCACTGCACTGCTCATGGACTACTGTTGCACTGCTGCCCACGGCCCATGCATTGCCCCTGCACAGCCACCGCACTGCTCATGGACTACTGTTGCACTGCTGCCCACGGCCCATGCATTGCCCCTGCACTGCTCGCAGGTCACTGTTGCACTGCTTCCCACAGCCCATGCATTGCCCCTGCACTGCTCGCAGGTCACTGTTGCACTGCTTCCCACAGCCCATGCATTGCCCCTGCACAGCCACCGCACTGCTCATGGACTACTGTTGCATGCATAGCTCTCCCACAGCTCACGCACTGCTTCTGCACAGCCACAGCACTGCTCATGAACTGTTGCATGCACTGCTCTCCCACAACCCTTGTACTGCTCCTGCACAGCCACTGCACTGCTCTTGGACTACTGTTGCACTGCTTCCCACAGCCCATGCTTTGCCCCTGCACTGCTCGCAGGTCACTGTTGCACTGCTGCCCACGGCCCCTGCATTGCCCCTGCACAGCCACCGCACTGCTCATGGACTACTGTTGCACTGCTGCCCACGGCCCATGCATTGCCCCTGCACTGCTCATGGACTACTGTTGCATGCATAGCTCTCACACAGCTCACGCACTGCTTCTGCACAGCCACAGCACTGCTCTCCCACAGCCCTCGTACTGCTCCTGCATGGCCAATGCACTGCTCTCCCACAGCTCACACAATGCTCCTGTACAACCCTGCACTGCTCATGAACTGTTGCATGCACTGCTCTCCCACAACCCTTGTACTGCTCCTGCACAGCCACTGCACTGCTCTTGGACTACTGTTGCATGCACTGGTCTCCCACAGCTCACGCACTGCTGCTGCACAGCCACTGCACTGCTCATGAACAACTGTTGCATGCACTGCTCTCCCACAGCCCTTGTACTTCTCCTGCATGGCCACTGCACTGCTCTTGGACCACTGTTGCATGCACTGCTCTCCCACAGCTCATGCACTGCTCCTGCAAAGCCACTGCACTACTCATGGACCACTGTTGCATGCACTGCTCTCCCATGGCTCAAGTACTTCTCCTGTACAACCCTGCACTGCTCATAAACAACTGTTACATGCACTGCTCTCCCACAGCCCTCGTACTACTCCTGCACGGCCACTGCACTGCTCTTGGACCACTGTTGCATGCACATCTCTCCAATGGTTAAAGCACTGCTCCTGCACAGCCACTGCACTGCTCATGGACCACTGTTGCATGCACTGCTCTCACGCACTGCTCCTGCACAGCCACTGCACTGCTCATGAACAACTGTTGCATGCACTGCTCTCCCACAGCTCACCCACTGCTCCTGCACAGCCACTGCACTGCTCATGGACTACTGTTGCATGCACTGCTCTCCCACAGATCACGCACTGCTCCTGCCCAGCCACTGCACTGCTCATGGACTACTGTTGCATGCATAGCTCTCCCACAGCTCACGCACTGCTTCTGCACAGCCACAGCACTGCTCTCCCACAGCCCTCGTACTGCTCCTGCATGGCCAATGCACTGCTCTTGTACCACTGTTGCACTGCTCTCCCACAGCTCACACAACGCTCCTGTACAACCCTGCACTGCTCATGAACTGTTGCATGCACTGCTCTCCCACAACCCATGTACTGCTCCTGCACAGCCACTGCACTGCTCTTGGACTACTGTTGCATGCACTGGTCTCCCACAGCTCACGCACTGCTGCTGCACAGCCACTGCACTGCTCATGAACAACTGTTGCATCCACTGCTCTTTCACAGCCCTCGTACAGCTCCAGCACGGCCACTGCACTGCTCTTGGACCACTGTTGCATGCACTGCTGTCCCATGGCTCAGGCACTGCTCCTGCACAGTCACTGCACTGCTCATAGACTACTGTTGCATGCACTGCTCTCCCACAGCTCCTGCACTGCTCATGGACCACCGTTGCACTGCTCTCCCACAGCTTACACACTGCTCCCGTACAACCCTGCACTGGTCATGAACAACGGTTGCATGCACTGCTCTCCCACAGCCTTCGTACTGCTCCTGCACAGCCACTGCACTGCTTTTGGGTCAGTGTTGCACTGCTCTCCTACAATTCACGCACTGCTCCTGCAGCACAGCCACTGCACTGCTCTTGGACTACTGTTGCATGCACAGCTCTCCCGCAGCTCATTCACTGCTTCTGCCCAGCCACAGCACTGCTCTTGGGCCAGTGTTGCACTGCTCTTCCTCAACTCACGCACTGCTTCTGCACAGCCACTGCACTGCTCTTGGGCCAGTGTTGCACTGCTCTCCCTCAACTCACGCACTGCTTCTGCACAGCCCCTGCACTGCTCTTGGGCCAGTGTTGCACTGCTCTCCTCCAACTCACGCACTGCTCCTGCAGCACAGCCACTGCACTGCTCTTGGGCCAGTGTTGCATGCACTGCTCTCCCACAACTCACGCACTGCTCCTGCACAGCCACTGCACTGCTCTTGGGCCAGTGTTGCACTTCTCCCTTTACAGCCCACACACTGCTGCTGTACTGCTCCTGCAGACCTCCTGCAGACTTCTTGCATTGGCCATGTACACATCATGCACCACCTGTCTCTTGCCCATCTCCTGTCCCTCCTGCCCCTCCTCACGCCTCCTGCCCCTCATCTGCTGCCTTCTGATCTGTCTTCTGCCCTCCTCACACCTCCTACCCCACGTCTACTGCATCTCCGTCTGTTCCTTCTTCTGCCCTCCTCACGCCTCCTGCCCTTCTCACGCCTCCTGCCCCTCCTCACGTCTCCTGCCCCTCCTCACGTCTCCTGCCCCTCCTCACGTCTCCTGCCCCTCCTCACGTCTCCTGCCCCTCCTCACGTGTCCTGCGCCTCCTCACGCCTCCTGCCCCACATCTACTGCATCTCCGCCTGTCCCTTCTTCTGCCCTCCTCACACCTCCTACCCCACGTCTACTGCATCTCCGTCTGTCCCTTCTTCTGCCCTCCTCACACCTCCTACCCCACGTCTACTGCATCTCCGTCTGTTCCTTCTTCTGCCCTCCTCACGCCTCCTGCCCTTCTCACGCCTCCTGCCCCTCCTCACGTCTCCTGCCCCTCCTCACGTCTCCTGCCCCTCCTCACGTCTCCTGCCCCTCCTCACGCCTCCTGCCCCTCCTCACGCCTCCTGCCCCTCCTCACGCCTCCTGCCCCACATCTACTGCATCTCCGCCTGTCCCTTCTTCTGCCCTCCTCACACCTCCTGCCCCACGTCTGCTGCCTTCTGATCTGTCTTCTGTCCTTCTCCTGCGTCCCCTCACAACTCCTACCCCAAATGTACTGCATCTCCGCCTGTCCCATCTTCTGCCCCTCTTCACACTTCCTGCCCACATATACCGCCCCTTGCTCTGTCTTCGGCCCCTCCTCACGCCTCCTGTCCCTTCTCACACCTCCTGCCCCACTGCCTTCTGCCCTCTTCCTGTGTCCCCCCACACCTCCTGCCCTCTTCCTGTGTCCCCCCACACCTCCTGCCCTCTTCCTGTATGCAGGTGTGTGGTATTTCAACAGCGTGTACCGAGCATTGAGGCAGCAGAGCACTGACGGTGAAAGACAGGCAGAGTCCAGGAGTGATGGGAGCGGAAGCTGGATCACTGACAGGGTGAAAGACAAGCAGAGTCCAGGAGTGATAGGAGCGGAAGCTGGAGCACTGACAGGGTGAAAGACAGGCAGAGTCCAGGAGTGATAGGAGCGGAAGCTGGATCACTGACAGGGTGAAAGACAGGCAGAGTCCAGGAGTGATAGGAGCGGAAGCTGGAGCACTGACAGGGTGAAAGACAGGCAGAATCAGGAGTGATAGGAGCGGAAGCTGGATCACTGACAGGGTGAAAGACAGGCAGAGTCCAGGAGGACAGGGTGAAAGACAGGCAGAGTCCAGGAGTGATAGGAGCGGAAGCTGGATCACTGACAGGGTGAAAGACAGGCAGAGTCCAGGAGTGATAGGAGCGGAAGCTGGAGCACTGACAGGGTGAAAGACAGGCAGAGTCCAGGAGTGATAGGAGCGGCAGCTGGATCACTGACAGGGTGAAAGACAGGCAGAGTCCAGGAGTGATAGGAGCGGCAGCTGGAGCACTGACAGGGTGAAAGACAGGCAGAGTCCAGGAGTGATAGGAGCGGAAGCTGGAGCACTGACAGGGTGAAAGACAGGAAGAGACCAGGAGTGATAGGAGCGGAAGCTGGAGCACTGACAGGGTGAAAGACAGGCAGAGTAACAGGACAGGAAGCTGGTTGTGGACTGTTAATGCCTCGCCTCTTTCCGGAAGTGGAGCAGCGTTGTACGTATGTACGTGGGCTCCGCCCCTCCTCCTGCGTCCTCTGCACCCTCCCATTCCTGCCCCAGGGCTACTGCATCTGCCCTGTTCCATCTCCTGCGCCTCTCAGACCTCCTGCCCCTCCCCATCTGCGGCCCCTCCTCCTGCCCTCTCTCTTCCCCCCTCCTGCCTCACCCCACTCCTCCTGCCCAGCTCTTGCCCTACCCCCTGCCTCGCCTCACGCCTTCTCCCCATTCCCACGCTCCTGCCCCATTACTTGTCCCAGCTACAGCGCCATTTCTTGTCTCAGCTACAGCGCCATTTCTTGTCTCAGCTACAGCGCCATCTCTTGTCTCAGCTACAGCGCCATCTCTTGTTCCTCTTCCTGCCCCATCCATTGTTCCTCTTCCTGCCCCATCTCTTGTTCCTCTTCCTGTCCCATCCCTTGTTCCTCTTCCTGCCCCATCCCTTGTTCCTCTTCCTGCCCCATCCCTTGTTCCTCTTCCTGCCCCATCCCTTGTTCCTCTTCCTGTCCCTTCTCTTGTTCCTCTTCCTGCCCCATCCCTTGTTCATCTTCCTGCCCCATCTCTTGTCCATCCTCCTGCCCCATCTCTTGTTCCTCTTCCTGCCCCATCCCTTGTTCCTCCTCCTGCCCCATCTCTTGTTCCTCTTCCTGTCCCATCTCTTGTCTCAGCTACTGCCCCATCTCTTGTTCCTCTTCCTGCCCCATCTCTTGTTCCTCTTCCTGCCCCATCTCTTGTTCCTCTTCCTGTCCCATCCCTTGTTCCTCTTCCTGCCCCATCCCTTGTTCCTCTTCCTGCCCCATCTCTTGTTCCTCTTCCTGTCCCATCCCTTGTTCCTCTTCCTGCCCCATCCCTTGTTCCTCTTCCTGCCCCATCTCTTGTCCATCCTCCTGCCCCATCTCTTGTTCCTCTTCCTGCCCCATCCCTTGTTCCTCTTCCTGCCCCATCTCTTGTCCATCCTCCTGCCCCATCTCTTGTTCCTCTTCCTGTCCCATCTCTTGTTCCTCTTCCTGCCCCATCCCTTGTTCCTCTTCCTGTCCCATCTCTTGTTCCTCTTCCTGCCCCATCCCTTGTTCCTCTTCCTGCCCCATCTCTTGTCCATCCTCCTGCCCCATCTCTTGTTCCTCTTCCTGCCCCATCCCTTGTTCCTCTTCCTGCCCCATCTCTTGTCCATCCTCCTGCCCCATCTCTTGTTTCTCCTCCTGCACGATTTCTTGTTCCTCTTCCTGTCCCATCTCTTGTTTCTCCTCCTGCCCTATCGCCTGTTTCTCCTCCTGCCCTATCGCCTGTCTCTCCTCCTGCCCTATCGCTTGTTTCTCCTCCTGCCCTATCGCTTGTTTCTCCTCCTGTCCCTTCTCTTGTTCCTCTTCCTGCCCCATCTATTGCCCCACCTTCTGCACCATCTCTTGCTACTCCTGCCCCATATCTTGCTCTTCCTCCTGCCCTATCTCTCGTTTCTCCTCCTGCCCCACCTCCTGCCCCATCTTTTCTTCCTCTTCCTCCCCGTGCCTCGCCCCTCCTCATGCCTCGCCACTGCCCCTCCTCGTGCCTCGCCCCTGCCCCTCCTCGTGCCTCGCCCCTGTCCCTCCTCGTGCCTCGCCCCTGTCCCTCCTCGTGCCTCGCCCCTGTCCCTCCTCGTGCCTCACCCCTGCCCCTCCTCGTTTCTCGCCCCTGTCTCTCCTCATGCCTTGCCCCTGCCCCTCCTCGTGCCTCGCCCCTGCCCCTCCTCGTGCCTCGCCCCTGCCCCTCCTCGTGCTTCACCCCTGCCCCTCCTCGTGCCTCGCCCCTGCCCCTCCTCCTGCCTCGCCCCTGTCTCTCCTCATGCCTCGCCCCTGCCCCTCCTCCTGCCTCGCCCTGCCCTCCTCCTGCCTCGCCCCTGCCCCTCTCCTGCCTCGCCCCGTCTCTCCTCGTGCCTCGCCCCTGCCCCTCCTCGTGCCTCGCCCCTGCCCCTCCTCGTGCCTCGCCCCTGTCCCTCCTCGTGCCTCGCCCCTGCCCCTCCTTGTGCCTCGCCCCTGTCTCTCCTCGTGCCTCGCCCCTGCCCCTCCTCGTGCCTCGCCCCTGTGTCTCCTCGTGCCTCCCCTGCCCCTCCTCGTGCCTCGCCCCTGCCCCTCTCCTGCCTCGCCCCTGTCTCTCCTCGTGCCTCGCCCCTGCCCCTCCTCGTGCCTCGCCCCTGCCCCTCCTGCGTGCCTCACCCCTGGGCCTGCCCCTCTCCTGCCTCGCCCCTGCACCTCCTCGTGTCTCGCCACTGCCCCTCCTCGTGCCTTACCCCTGCCCCTCCTCGTGCCTTACCCCTGCCCCTCCTCGTGCCTCGCCCCTGCCCCTCCTCGTGCCTCGCCCCTGCCCCTCTCCTGCCTCGCCCCTGTCCCTCCTCGTGCCTCGCCCCTGCCCCTCCTCGTGCCTCGCCCCTGCCCCTACTCGTGCCTCGCCCCTGCCCCTCCTCGTGCCTCGCCCCTGTCCCTCTCCTGCCCCTCCTCGTGTCTCGCCACTACCCCTCCTCGTGCCTTACCCCTGCCCCTCCTCGTGCCCTCGCCCCTGCCCCTCTCCTGCCTCGCCCCTGCCCCTCCTCGTGCCTCGCCCCTGCCCCTCCTCGTGCCTTGCCCCTGTCTCGCCCCTGCCCCTCCTCGTGCCCTCGCCCCTGTCCCTCCTCGTGCCTCTCCCCTGCCCCTCCTCATGCCTCGCCCCTGTCTCTCCTCGTGCCTCGCCCCTGCCCCTCCTGGCGTGCCTCGCCCCTGTCCCTCCTCGTGCCTCGCCCCTGCCCCTCCTCGTGCCTCGCCCCTGTCTCTCTTCGTGCCTCGCCCCTGCCCCTCTCCTGCCTCGCCCCTGTCTCTCCTCGTGCCTCGCCCCTGTCTCTCCTCGTGCCTCGCCCCTGCCCCTCCTCGTGCCTCACCCCTGGGCCTGCCCCTCTCCTGCCTCGCCCCTGTCCCTCCTCGCCCCTGTCCCTCCTCGTGCCTCGCCCCTGCCCCTCCTCGTGCCTCGCCCCTGTCTCTCTTCGTGCCTCGCCCCTGCCCCTCCTCGTGCCTCGCCCCTGCCCCTCCTCGTGCCTCGCCCCTGCCCCTCTCCTGCCCCTCCTCGTGTCTCGCCACTACCCCTCCTCGTGCCTCACCCCTGCCCCTCCTCGTGCCTCGCCCCTGCCCCTCCTCGTGCCTCGCCCCTGCCCCTCTCCTGCCTTGCCCCTGCCCCTCCTCGTGCCTTACCCCTGCCCCTCCTCGTGCCTCGCCCCTGCCCCTCCTCGTGCCTTACCCCTGCCCCTCCTCGTGTCTCGCCACTGCCCCTCCTCGTGCCTCACCCCTGCCCCTCCTCGTGCCTCGCCCCTGCCCCTCTCCTGCCTCGCCCCTGCCCCTCCTCGTGCCTCGCCCCTGCCCCTCCTGCGTGCCTCGCCCCTGCCCCTCCTCGTGCCCTCGCCCTGCCCCTCTCCTGCCTCGCCCCTGCCCCTCCCTCGTGCCTCGCCCCTGTCTCTCCTGCGGTGCCCCGCCCCTGCCCCTCCTCGTGCCTCGCCCCTGCCCCTCCTCGTGCCTCACCCCTGGGCCTGCCCCTCTCCTGCCTCGCCCCTGTCCCTCCTGCGTGCGTCGCCCCTGCCCCTTCTGCGTGCCTCGCCCCTGTCTCTCTTCGTGCCTCGCCCCTGCCCCTCCTCGTGCCCTGCTTCCTGCCCCTCCTCGTGCCTCGCCCCTGCCCCTCTCCTGCCCCTCCTCGTGTCTCGCCACTACCCCTCCTCGTGCCTTACCCCTGCCCCTCCTCGTGCCTCACCCTGCCCCTCCTGCGTGCCTCGCCCCTGCCCCTCCTCGTGCCTCGCCCTGCCCCTCTTCGTGCCTCGCCCCTGCCCTTCTCCTGCCTCGCCCCTGCCCCTTCTCCTGCCTCGCCCCTGCCCCTCCTCGTGCCTCGCCCCTGCCCCTCCTCGTGCCTTACCCCTGCCCCTCCTCGTGTCTCGCCACTGCCCCTCCTCGTGTCTCACCCCTGCCCCTCCTCGTGCCTCGCCCCTGCCCCTCTCCTGCCTCGCCCCTGCCCCTCTCCTGCCTCGCCCCTGCCCCTCCTCGTGCCTCGCCCCTGCCCCTCCTTGTGCCTCGCCCCTGCCCCTCCTCGTGCCTCGCCCCTGCCCCTCCTCGTGCCTCGCCCCTGCCCCTCCTCGTGCCTTACCCCTGCCCCTCCTCGTGCCTCGCCCCTCCTCGTGCCTTACCCCTGCCCCTCCTCGTGCCTCGCCCCTCCTCGTGCCTCGCCCCTGCCCCTCCTCGTGCCTCGCCCCTCCTCGTGTCTCGCCACTGCCCCTCCTCGTGCCTCGCCCCTGCCCCTCCTCGTGCCTCGCCCCTGCCCTTCTCCTGCCTCGCCCCTGCCCCTCCTCGTGCCTCACCCCTGCCCCTCCTCGTGCCTCGCCCCTGCCCCTCCTCGTGCCTCGCCCCTGCCCCTCCTCGTGCCTTACCCCTGCCCCTCCTCGTGCCTTGCCCCTGCCCCTCCTCGTGTCTCGCCACTGCCCCTCCTCGTGCCTCGCCCCTGCCCCTCCTCGTGCCTCGCCCCTGCCCCTCTCCTGCCTCGCCCCTGCTCCTCCTCGTGCCTCACCCCTGCCCCTCCTCGTGCCTCGCCCCTCCTCGTGCCTCGCCCCTGCCCCTCCTCGTGCCTCGCCACTGCCCCTCCTCGTGCCTCGCCCCTCCTCGTGCCTCGCCCCTGCCCCTCCTCGTGCCTCGCCCCTCCTCGTGTCTCGCCACTGCCCCTCCTCGTGTCTCGCCACTGCCCCTCCTCGTGCCTCGCCCCTGCCCCTCCTCGTGTCTCGCCACTGCCCCTCCTCGTGCCTCGCCCCTCCTCGTGCCTTACCCCTGCCCCTCCCTCGTGCCTCGCCCCTGCCCCTCCTCGTGCCTCGCCCCTGCCCCTCCTCGTGTCTCGCCCCTGCCCCTCCTCGTGCCTCGCCCCTCCTCGTGTCTCGCCACTGCCCCTCCTCGTGTCTCGCCACTGCCCCTCCTCGTCCCTCCTCGTGCCTCGCCCCTGCCCCTCCTCGTGCCTCGCCCCTGCCCGCTTGACGCTGCCCTAGTCTCGCGCATCCCGTGCTCACTAATGCTCTTTGCTGGTGGTTAATGGGGGATTATCTGGGACAGGTTGGTGGGGGGAGGGGCGCAAATTGATGATTGGATGAACAGCGTGGAAACAACAGCCGCTTAACTCAGGACTGGGACAGGCCCAGGACTGGCCAAGGAGGAGGCTGCCTGACACGTGACCTGCTCACACCGGCCTGCACAGACCTGACTGGTGACCTGCTCTCACCGGCCTGTCCAGGTCTGACACGTGACCTGCTCTCACCGGCCTGCCCAGACCTGACTGGTGACCTGCTCTCACCGGCCTGTCCAGGCCTGACACGTGACCTGCTCTCACCGGCCTGCCCAGACCTGACTGGTGACCTGCTCTCACCGGCCTGTCCAGGCCTGACACGTGACCTGCTCTCACCGGCCTGCCCAGACCTGACTGGTGACCTGCTCTCACCGGCCTGTCCAGGCCTGACACGTGACCTGCTCTCACCGGCCTACCCAGGCCTGACTGGTGACCTGCTCTCACCGGCCTGTCCAGGCCTGACACGTGACCTGCTCTCACCGGCCTGCCCAGACCTGACTGGTGACCTGCTCTCACCGGCCTGTCCAGGCCTGACACGTGACCTGCTCTCACCGGCCTGCCCAGACCTGACTGGTGACCTGCTCTCACCGGCCTGTCCAGGCCTGACACGTGACCTGCTCTCACCGGCCTACCCAGGCCTGACTGGTGACCTGCTCTCACCGGCCTGTCCAGGCCTGACACATGACCTGCTCTCACCATTCTGTCCAAAACTGACACGTGACCTGCTCTCACCGGCCTGTCCAGGCCTAACACGTGACCTGCTCTCACCATTCTGTCCAAAACTGACATGTGACATGCTTTCACCGGCCTGTCCCGGCCTAACACGTGACCTGCTCTCACTGGCCTGCCCAGACCTGACTGGTGACCTGCTCTCACCGGCCTGTCCAGGCCTGACACGTTACCTGCTCTCACCGGCCTGCCCAGACCTGACTGGTGACCTGCTCTCACCGGCCTGTCCAGGCCTGACACGTAACCTGCTCTCACCGGCCTGCCCAGGCCTGACTGGTGACCTGCTCTCACCGGCCTGCCCAGGCCTGACTGGTGACCTGCTCTCACCGGCCTGTCCAGGCCTGACACGTGACCTGCTTTCACCGGCCTGCCCAGACCTGACTGGTGACCTGCTCTCACCGGCCTGCCCAGACCTGACTGGTGACCTGCTCTCACCGGCCTGTCCAGGCCTGACACGTGACCTGCTCTCACCGGCCTGCCCAGACCTGACTGGTGACCTGCTCTCACCGGCCTGTCCAGGCCTCACACGTGACCTGCTCTCACCATTCTGTCCAAAACTGACACGTGACCTGCTCTCACCGGCCTGCCCAGACCTGACTGGTGACCTGCTCTCACCATCCTGTCCAAAACTGACACGTGACCTGCTGTGGCTCCCACTGGCCTGTGCAGGCCTGACAGGTGACCTGCTCTCACTGGCCTGTCCAGGCCTGACCCGTGACCTGCTCTCACACTGACTCTCATTGGTCTGGCCAGGCCTGACACCAGGCCTAACTCTTTTTAGGTCGAGCCTCGGCAGCGCATGCGCTGCTCTGGAAGGCATGCTGTATTAGAGTATGCACTTGAAGCTCCGCCCAGATTTTTAATTGGCTTTTTAATTATCTTTGTCCTTTGTAAATGCTGGCATCTGATTCGGTAATCGGCTTGTTAGTCCCTCCTTAGTACCGCCTTGTCTTCATTTGTAACCTCCCATGAGGACTGGCCCTTTTACTTCTGTTGTTACACCGACTGTGTTATTTAGTCTGTAAGCACTATTTCTTTAGTGAGTTTTGTCTTACTGCAGGCACGACGTGCTTTGCAGCAACATTCAGTGCGCCATGTGCGCTTTCACTTTCCAAGCAGCCGGGACAATGGCGGCTGCTTCTTTTCAAAGCCGTAGGTCTCGCATTTAGGAGAGTTTGAGCAATTGGCATTGTAAATGACAACTACTTAAACTATCGCGAATGCGACACCTATTGCTTTACAAATATTTTTTGGGTGGGTTGTTTCCAAGCGCCCCATGCCACGCTTGCACTTAATAGAGGCCTCGCCCCTTTCTTTAGACGCAGCTCGTCTTTAAAAAGGGGCGTGGCCTATATTAAGTGAAAGCGCGGCACGGGCGCTTGGAAACAAACAATATTTGCAATTCATTAGGTCTCACATTTTCAAGAATTTAAGCTATTGACATTTACAGTGCCAATAGCTCAAAGTCTCGTAAATGCAAGACATATTGCATTGCAAATGCTTGTTTTTAAAGGAGGTTCTTATAAGAATCATAAGGGGCAATCAGGGGGAAGAGAGAAAGGAGAACATCCAGGTGCAAGGAGAGGCATGCCACAAGGCCTGGAGCAAGAAACATGAGGGTCTCTTGGGATGTCCTGTCCTGCGGTACTCTGAGTGCTACCATCACCAATCTCTCAGATAAGGAACTCCGTAGCAGTGATGCAGTCACTACTAAGAAAAGGCACGAGTTTCTGTCCAGGAGAAAGTGGTAACATCTTGGATTTGAAAATAGATTTGTTTACATTTGTTAGTAGATTGAAACTTAATCAAATATTTTTGTTTGAACCAATGAAGAATAAAACAGATGCAACTGAAACAATTTACAGTGATCCGACCATTCAAGGTATTTATGACACGGCTACACTTTTGTCGATTTGGGAATGTGAAGAAAAGATCCAGTTACCTTTGCTAACATACTTTAGGATTTAGATCTTTGTACTAATGTGAGTATTGACAGTGGCTTGAAACTGAAACCTAGATGGACAACACAACTGACCAGTAGTCACCATTTGCAGCTTTTCTATAAGGCTATTTGCTCAGATTTGGATAAATAGATTAGTAAAACAAAAAATCAATCGAGATTGGATAGAGATAATGTAACTTTAGGAGAACGAACTGCAGGAAGATAAAACTTGATGATAAGAGAAGCGGATAAAGGAAGAAACATTGTGGTGATCGAGTTGATCACGATATTGATCTCTACGGTCAGCCGAGTGCCCCCTTGTGTTATCAGAGATTAAGCTCGAATCCTATTTTTAAATTCACTAAATTAATTAATGGTAATTTGAAAAATTGGCATGATGAAGGATTACTTCATAATGACGAATATTATCTATTTGTCGATCGTCCTAGGTTCCCATATCTTTAAACACTACTTTTTCTGCCTGGTAGACCTATCATTTCAGGAAGTGGAGGACCAACAGAACGCATTTCTGAGTTTGTAGATATTATTTTTAGGGGTGGGCACAATTCGAAGAATTTGACTCAGCGAAATTCTGCAGAGTTACAAAAATACTTTGCAAGATTCCACAGAGCTCCGCCAACAGGCGGAAATAGACGTTGCGCTGCTCGTGCTGCCATTTAGTGTCGGGAGTGTGTTCTGCAATGAAAAATCAGCACAAGCGGCACCACGCGGCATGCCAGAGGGCACAGGTACTCAAGTTGATTTAGCTGCCACTCGAGTAGATATTCGGGCTACGGGATGCCAATTCGCTTGCGCTTGCCAACTTACCATTTTGGCGCACGCATGAGAAAAATTCCGCCGCGTGACAGTTGGTGGAATTTGGCCATAACGCTGCATTACAGGAGGTACGGGAAGTCACCAAAATTCCGCCGACGGAACAGAATATTTCGCCCACCCTCATTTTTTTACGACCATATGTGGAGAATTTACCATCTCACATCAGAAATGTAAAACATATTTTGAATTTGATGAGTGATGTAGTATGGGATTCAGGTATGATAATGGCTATGCTTGACATTGTATCAGTATATACAAATATCACACATGATGGTGGTATTATGGCATTGAGATATATTTTTTGATCATAATGATGTCAATTTCAGTGGCAACTCTCATACTCGAGAGTAATGTCTTCTTGTTCAATGATGAATGGCTTAGACAATTACAGGGTACCGCAATGGGCTACAGGTTGTCTCCTTCCTATGCCAATTTATTTATGGGTTGGTTTGAGGAAGGGCAAATCTGGGGTCCTCACGGTTCTATGTGGATAAATCTTATATACTATTGGAGGAAGTTTATTGATCACTGTTTTATGATTTGGACAGGTGATAAACTTGAACTTAAGAGTTTTTCTGAATATCTTAATAATAATGATCTTAATATGTCTCTTACTTATCAATACAGTTATGAGTATATAGTTTTCTTAGATGTTGTAATATACATTAAAGGCAATAAGATTCATAGTAGGATGTTTCGGAAAACCACCTCTTACAATGCGCTATTACATGCCACCAGCCCGCATTCAAAAATGTCAAATTAATGTTTTACCGTATGGCAAGATGGTTATGGCCAGGCGCAATTGCAGTGACGATAGTGAATTTCCAGACATTTACAATGAGAGGTTATGATTTAGATATAATTACTTCGGCACGGGATAAGGTCTTATTGTTAGACAGAAATTCTTCTTCACGCGCCAAAGGGGTTCATAAGACAAGACAATATACAAATAAAGTGAGATTGATTGCGGATTACAATTGGGATTCTGGAAAACTTTGGAAAATGTTACAGAAACACTGGTATTCACTCAAATTAGATAAATCATTGAATGAATTTATCTCTGAATGACCTAATATAACTTACAGTAAAGGGAGATCTTTATAAAGTATTCTTAGGCTGAGTTATCCTAGCTCGCAAGAGGGGACATGTTGGTTGACCTCTGTATCCAGAGTTTTCTATTAATGTGGTCATTGCAGTATGTGCAGATGGGCTATGGATAAAAGTTAAACAGTTCAGCTATGGCATGAACCAGGAGTTTGCTATCCACACAAATATCAATTGTGGCACAAAATTTGTGGTATATGTACTTGTTTGTAAGTGTCAAAAAATGTACATTCGGAGTACAATTAGACCATAACGAGATAAAATTGGAGAACACTTTAAGAACCTTGAAAAAGGTAGATGTAAATTATCCTACGACTGCACATGCGGATGAATGTGAAGCCCAGGATCACCATCTGAGTTGTATGTTTCATGGCTTAGATCATATGAGCAGGAACCCTAGAGGAGGCAATCGAGAAGTGAGTGTTAGGCATTATGAATTCATGTGGATTATGAGATTAAAAGCGGTGGAAAAGGGGTTGAATATGGACCATGAATTACAATACGTTTTAGGAGATTAATAACATGTACTATGTAATGTGGCCGATTACACATTGACTCTCCATCGATTTGTATTTTAGTAATGTAGTAATTTAGCCTTTGCATACTATTCGGGGGGATATTTTGTCCTTTGTTTACATTCATTTTCTTGACATTTTGTTTTCTCCATCTTGTTGGGACAAGAGTGAGGTTTCTTAATTGCTTTATAGTATTGCTTAGCATTACTTGGTAGTGATCAGATAATTGATTATGGCTTTGTGACAATATTATATGATTGACGGCAAGAACTTTTTTTATTTTCTGTATAAACAGGTGTTAATGTATATAGTTTAGTGCAATATTGTATTTGTAAGTTTAGTTAGATGTTTATATTTCTTTATGCTACTGGTATAAGGATATCAGGAGAACGATAAAGAATGTCATGTAGGCATTTACATCAAAAAGCCTTTCCTAAGAGGGCCATTGCACGGAATATATGGACTGCAGGTTTTTCTTATTAATGCTGAAATGGTTACCCATAATGTGGAGTGTTTATTCTATAAAACTGTATATGTGAGTTTGTTCTATAAGTACCTCCAATGCACTGGTTTCAACTCAGTGTTCCATCTTTAGACAAGATGGCGCCAGAGTCGAACGCCACAGTAATAGATGTTGTCTGATGTCGGGAGTGCTCCCGGCTCAGTTAGTTACGTGATAAATTAATTATAATTTAATGTTGCGGTAATTGATTTTAGGTTTGTTTGTTGAGTTAGATTTGACATGGTTTTTAATGTGATTATGTCCACATACTCAATTATGGTTACATTTTGAGGCAAGTGATTTTATGTCTGTTTGCTTATTTAGGATTTTGACATAGGGTTATTTGATATGATTATAATACATATAATAAATATTTTTTTATACATGTAGAACGTGACTGGCTAATCGTTGAGTTTAGTTTTATAAGATGGCCGCCGTATTCGTTACAACGCAGTGGTCCGTCTTTAAGTGCACTGCGTTATTTATTGGGGACAAGATGGAGCCCGAGTAGAACGCCATAGCAACGCCTGCTACTCGAAGTCGGGAGCACTCCCCGGCGCAGTAACTTGTGTCATTAATTTTCTGTCATATTAGAGGCCAGTGATTTTGTGTTGTATGTGGTATATTTATTACATTATTGGTTTTAAATTAGATGACACCCTTGTAGAATGTTGTAGCGATAGGATCTGCCTGATGTTCAATGATTTTCTTAGTGCGGTACGTTTTGTTGGCACCTTCACATCTTTGATAACTTATGGCTTTTGAGAATGTGGTGTATGTGGTAGCAGGTGGTTTTAAGGTGTGTTAAGTAATTTTTCTATGGACATATAGTTCAATCAGTTTATATTTTGTGTGATTTTCAGTTGTCAATGGACACATAAAAGAAAGTACCTTTTTGCCTATATGGGAATACACTTTATACTGGTGAGTGTGTACCCATAATGATTCATTCTAACTAGTATTACTAGACACATACTAATGAGATACGTATATATAATTTAGTCTTATGTGTTTTTAGCACAAAATTGTCAACTGTTCCAAATTAAGGCGTGTTGTTTTTGGTCACTTTCTTAACGTAGGAAGATGTTAGGAATTTTCTTTTTCTTCTTTCCTATTTTGCACTTGGTGTTGGAGAGACAATTGTAATGTGTCACACCTGGGTGTCAATGTAACAAAGTTAGTGTTTTTGTATTAGTGAATTGTTTAGTAATGTTACAATCACCCGTGCTCTTTATACTTGTTCTTGCTGATGGATTTATAGGTTTCCACACACGGTGTTTTCACACCACCACTATATATGAATTTGTAAAATAAGATGTTGAGTTACAAAGAATGGTAATGTAATTTGATTGTTGTGGGTAAAATTATTCATCAAAAGTTAAGTTTTGTTTACTGTTAGCCCTGATGAAGTTGTAGGCGACACGCCAATTTGACGAAACACGTGTTGGCTAGAGGCTAGAAGTCCAAAGATCAAATTAAAGGGCGGAATTGTGAAACATTTATTATGGATTTTTAATTCTGTGTGCTGAAAGGCAATGCTTAATATTTCAATCAATCAATCAGGGAATTGTAAGCGCGCTACTCACCCGTGAGGGTCTCAAGGCGCTGGGGGGCGAGGGGGTCCTGCAGATCTGTTTAGCCGAAGAGCCAGGTCTTGAGGGTCTTCCTGAAGGTGTTCAGGGAGGGGCGCGTCTGATGTCTGCCGGTAGCTCGTTCCAGGTCTTGGCTGCAATGTGAGAGAAGGATCTTCCGCCTGCTCTGTCTCTGTGGATGCGCGGGGTTTCGGCCAGTGCGAAGTTGGAAGATCGGAGGTTTCTATTGGGTACGTGAAAGTTGATTCTGTCGTTGAGGTATTTGGGTCCGTTGTTGTGTAGGCATTTGTAGGCGTGAGTGAGGATTTTGAAAGTGACTCTTTTCTCCACAGGGAGCTAGTGGAGACTTCGTAGGTGTTGGCTGATGTGTTCGTGTCGGGGGATGCCGAGGACGAGTCTGACGGCGGTGTTCTGTATTGTCTGGAGTTTGCGGAGTAGGGACTTGTTGATGCCGGCGTAGAGTGCGTTTCCATAGTCCAGTCTGCTGGTGATGAGTGCGTGGGTGACTGTCTTCCTTGACTCAGGGGGATCCACTTGAAGATCTTGCGGAAGATGCGGAGGGTGTTGAAGCAGCTGGAGGTGACGGCGTTGACCTGTCGGTTCATGGTGAGTGATGAGTCGAGTACGATGCCGAGGTTCTTGGCGTGGTCTGAGGGGGTAGGTGGGCTTCCGAGGCGGTCGACCACCAGGTGCTGTCCCATGCAGAAGGGGTGGTACCGAGGACGAGGACTTCTGTCTTCTCGGCGTTGAGCTTCAGGCAGCTGTTGGTCATCCAGACTGCGACGTCTTGCATTCCTTTCTGGAAGTTGAGTTTGGCAGTGGTGGGGTCTTTGGTGAGGGAGAGGATGAGCTGGGTGTCGTCGGCGTAGGATACGATGTTGAGGCCGTGTTGTCGGACGATGGCTGCGAGGGGGGCTATGTAGATGTTGAAGAGGGTGGGGCTCAGTGATGAACCCTGTGGGACTCCGCAGGTGATTTTCGTGGGGTCGGAGAGGAAGGGTGGGAGTCTGATCCTTTGGCTTCTTCCGGTGAGGAATGATCGGATCCAGTCCAGGGCTGTTCCTTGTATGCCTGCATCGTGTAGTCTGGCGACTAGTGTGTGGTGGGAGACGATGTCGAAGGCCGCTGATAGGTCGAGTAGGATGAGGGCTGCGGAGTGTCCTTGGTCCAGGAGGGTGCGGATGTCATCTGTGGCGGCGAGTAGGGCAGTCTCTGTGCTGTGGTTGCTTCGGAATCCGGATTGGGATGGGTCGAGGACGGCGTTCTCTTCAATGAATCGTGTCAGTTTCCAGTTGACTTTTTTCTCTCCAACTTTGGCTGTGAAGGGGAGGAGTGAGATGGGCCGATAGTTCTTGAGGTCGGTGGGGTCAGCTGTGGACTTCTTGAGCAGGGGTCTGACTTCTGCGCGCTTCCAGTTGTCTGGGAAGGTGGTGTTGATGGTGCGTTGTAGTTCGGGTGTGATGGCGGCCGCAGCTCTGTGGTAGATGTGAGGGGGGCAGGGGTCGGTGGGGGCCCCCGAGTGGATGCTTTTCATGGTCGAGTCGGTGTCTTCGGCCGTGATCGGTGTCCAGTTGGAGATGGTGGGCTGGCTGGTGTTTCTGGGGGGCGGGGGGCCGTCTGTGGCGCCTGGTGGATGGTCGATGAAGTTGTCGTAGAGGTTTTTGATCTTGAGGTGGAAATAGGTTCCAAACTTGTCGCAGAGGTCTTGTGATGGGGTGATGTCTGTGGCTTCGCTGTTTGATCTTGTTTGATAAACAAAGGTTGTATGGTGACCAACTTTTCCTTTTAGAGCACCCTGGCATAAACAGATCCAGACAACTTAATTTTAGAATTGCTTGTGTGCACTGACAGCTATACCCAGCCACCTTGAGATTTGTTATCTGACATGAGACCTACTATCTCCCTGCCTCTCACAGGCCTGACACATGACCTGTTCTTGCCCTGCCTCTCATCGGTCTGAGAACGACCTCATATCTCGATGCTGCCATGACCTCTTATTTTGATGCTACCACCGACCTCATATCTCGATGCTACCCTCCACCCCATATCTCGATGCTACCCTCCACCCCATATCTCAATGCTACCCTCCACCCCATATCTCGATGCTACCCTCCACCCCATATCTCGATGCTACCCTCCACCCCATATCTCGATGCTACCCTCCACCCCATATCTCGATGCTACCCTCCACCCCATATCTCGATGCTGCTACCCCATATATCATAGCTGCCAACTCATATCTCGATGCTGCCACTGACCTCATATCTCGATACTGCCACCCACCCCGTATCCTGGTACTGCCCCATATCTCGATGCTTCCGCCAACCGCATATCTCGATGCTTCCGCCGACCGCATATCTCGATGCTGCTGCCCCATATCTTGACGCTACCGCCGACCTCATATCTCAATGCTACCACCAACCCCATATCTAGATGCTGACCTCACCCCATATTGCGATGCTGCCACCAACCTCATATCTCGATGCTGCCTCTAACCTCATATCTCGATGCTGCCACCGACCTCATATCTCGATGCTGCCACCGACCTCATATCTCGAAGCTGCTGCCCCATGTCTTGATGCGACTGCCAACCTCGTATCTCTATGCTACCACTGACCCAAATCTAGATGCTGCCTTCCACCCCATATCTTGATGCTGCCACCAACCTCATAACTCGATGCTACCGCCAACCTCATATCTCGATGCTGGTGCCCCATATCTTGATGCTACCGCCAACCTCATATCTTGATGCTGGTGCCCCATATCTTGATGCTACCGCCAACCTCATATCTCGATACTGGTGCCCCATATCTTGATGCTACTGCCAACTTCTTATGTCGATGCTACCAGCGACTCCATATCTCGATTACTGCCCCTACCCCATATCTCAATGCTGCTGCCCCATATGTCATTGCTGCGATCTCGATGCTGCACCAAACTCATATCTCAATGCTGCTGCCCCATATCATGATGCTACTGCCGACCTTATATCTCGATGCTGCTGCCCCATATCATGATGCTACTGCCGACCTTATATCTCGATGATGCTGCCCCATATCATGATGCTATTGCCGACCTTATATCTCGATGATACTGCCGACCTTATATCTCGATGCTGCTGCCCCATATCATGATGCTACTGCCAACCTCATATCTCAATGCTACTGCCGACCTTATATCTTGATGCTGCTGCCCCATATCATGATGCTACTGCCGACCTTATATCTCGATGATACTGCCGACCTTATATCTCGATGCTGCTGCCCCATATCATGATGCTACTGCCAACCTCATATCTCGATGATACTGCCGACCTTATATCTCGATGCTGCTGCCCCATATCATGATGCTATTGCCGACCTTATATCTCGATGATACTGCCGACCTTATATCTCGATGCTGCTGCCCCATATCATGATGCTACTGCCAACCTCCTATCTCGATGATACTGCCGACCTTATATCTCGATGCTGCTGCCCCATATCATGATGCTACTGCCAACCTCATATCTCGATGATACTGCCGACCTCATAGCTCGATGCTACCACTGACCTCATATCTCTTTGCTGCTTCCCATTTCCCAATGCTGTCCCCCACTTCATACCTCGATGCTGCCCCCTGCTGGTCCACATTTCAGTGCTGCTCCCCTTATCTCAATGCTGCCCCAGAAGGAAATGCTGCCGCTCATACCTTGATACTGCCACATATTTTAATTTATATATATATTTTTTCAGTTTTATATAGCATGACCTCGGTCCCTGTCCAAGCCTTACATCGACACCTAACATACAGCTGATTCTCCTATTCATTTATTTTCTCATTGGCCCGAGTTGGAAAGGGTTTATTCCGTTACTGTGATGACGTTCACGGGGATCAATTATTTACAAGAGAAAGTTTTCTTAAGGTATTACTCATGGACAGCAGAGTACAGTTAACCTCCAAAAATTAGATTTTTTTAAAAACAGATAGGCATCAAACATAAGAAAACATCTTTATACCATCCAGAAGCTCACAGTGTAGTAGAAAGATTGAATCATAATTAAAGGAAAGTATTCAGTTGTGGAAGAGTAATAACTTGTATTGGAGGAGACAAGTACTTAACAAGCTGTGGGCATAGAGAATAACCCAGCACTGTTCAACAGGGAAGTCTTCTTCTGATCGTTTTAGAGGGAGGACACTCAATACCTTTCGATCTTCAGGTTAGGTGTGTTGGAAGAAGGGAAATGTGATCAAAGTCCACGGGGTGAGTGGAGAAAGAAAAGAGATGAAGTGAGAATGAAGCATAGTTTGATAGGAGAAAACTGTAGGTTGGAATAAGATTAGTGCCAGTGATGAACTTGTGATAAAGGCTCCCTAAGGTTTTTATCCTCACTCAAAATGGGCACATCCAATGAAAGTAGGTGAATCGTCGCAGGTCGATTAAGATCCACGATGGAAGGTCGTGGGGTTTCAGTAGAGTAGGCAGGTGTGAGGAGATTGCAAGGTGTTGTGTGGATGGAAAAAAGACAAGTTTTGGAGGATTTGATGGCTGCAGATTATGCAAAAAATGTTCTTAGATGATTATCTCTGTGGAAAATAATGAATTGCTTTGTTTACATCTGCTGATCTTTTGATGTAAATACAATTTATGATCTTAGAGGATCCGTATTTTACCATAGGTGGGAGGTGCGTCTAGATCTTGGAGTGTGGAAGAAAAGGTCTGCAATGTTCTAGATTGAATCTTCATTGCCTTCAGACCTCTGCAGAGACATCAGTGGGGTACTTATAGAAATCCAGTACCAGGTGTCTGACTCCACTCTCTGGGACTCTTTTATTCTTTCTGTTTTTTATGTATTCATTTTTATTAAGCATGTAAGTGCGACAGTAACCGGTTAGTAACATTACAGTGTGAAACACACATTTACCTTCTCATTGCATTCCAAGTAGGTAACCATGATCCGCCTCATACTCAAAGTGATAACCACAATTACATTTTCCTTAACAAAGGACGACCAAAGAAAATAAAACACAGTATTTATCTAGGTTTTTGTAACACGCTGCAAACCTACACGTGAGAACCTCAGAGCGCTTTTGGGATGGGAACCTGAGGAGACAGGGGCCTACACTGCCTCAAAGGCGGGTCATATACCGTGATACTTGCGTGCAAGGTTCAGTCTACGAGACAACACTTTTATATGTTTGTATTTTCCAGGGCTAGCTCCAACAAGCATTGGCATAGCCAATAGGTTTCTCGCCTTTGGGGCCTTATAAGTGTTTAGCCAGAGCTATTGACTTTGCCAATGTCTTCAAGCTGTGCTGTAGAGAAGTGTGGCTGCTGTGCAGCATGCTGAAAAGTTATAATAAAAAAGTGTCAGAAGCATTTTTGTTACTTTATATATGACCAAGAAGGCATTATGTAAAACTGAACGACCATATTAAAAAAAGTATTTACAATAAAAAATGTCCTCAGTTTTCTTTTGTTCTTGCAATGCTGGCAACTTGTTTCTGCCTATTGCAATGGTTGTTTGTTAAAGCTTTTTTTTTGAGGGGGCATAAACAATCGGAGGGTGAAGGTTGGGAACTAGTACCTGTATTATAACACTAGCAGCGGCCAGACGCTAGGGGAGAATCAACAGATGCCAGATTCCGAGAGCAGGCTGAGGTGGTGCTGAGTGATGCTGAGGTGGTAGTGGTGGTGGTGGTGACTGTTGCGGAGACGATGCTGAGGTGATGCTGAATGATACTCCGGTCTTGCTGAGTGATACTTCTGTGGTGCTGAGTGATGCTGTGGTGGTGCTGAGTGATATTGTCTTGGCGCTGAGTGATGCTGTGGTGGTGCTGAGTGATATTGTCTTGGCGCTGAGTGATGCTGTGGCAGCGCTGAGTGATGCTGTGGCAGCGCTGAGTGATGCTGTGGCGACGCTGAGTGATGCTGTGGCGGCGCTGAGTGATGCTGTGGCGGCGCTGAGTGATGCTGTGGCGGCGCTGAGTGATGCTGTGGCGGCGCTGAGTGATGCTGTGGCGGCGCTGAGTGATGCTGTGGCGGCGCTGAATGATGCTGTGGCAGCGCTGAATGATGCTGTGGTGGCACTGAATGATGCTGTGGTGGCGCTGAATGATGCTGTGGTGGTGCTGAATGATGCTGTGGTGGTGCTGAGCGATGCTGTGGTGGTGCTGAGCGATGCTGTGGTGGTGCTGAGCGATGCTGTGGCGGCCCTGAGTGATGCAGTGGCGGCCCTGAGTGATGCTGTGGCGCCCTGAGTGATGCTGTGGCGGCGCTGAGTGATGCTGTGGAGGCGCTGAGTGATGCTGTGGCGGCCCTGAGTGATGCTGTGGCGGCCCTGAGTGATGCTGTGGCGGCGCTGAGTGATGCTGTGGCGGCGCTGAGTGATGCTGTGGCGGCGCTGAGTGATGCTGTGGCGGCGCTGAGTGATGCTGTGGCGGCGCTGAGTGATGCTGTGGCGGCGCTGAGTGATGCTGTGGCGGCGCTGAGTGATGCTGTGGCGGCGCTGAGTGATGCTGTGGCGGCGCTGAGTGATGCTGTGGCGGCGCTGAGTGATGCTGTGGCGGCGCTGAGTGATGTTGTGGTGGCGCTGAGTGATGCTGTGGTGGCGCTGAGTCATCCTGTGGTGGTGCTGAGTCATCCTGTGGTGGTGCTGAGTCATCCTGTGGTGGTGCTGAGTGATCCTGTGGTGGTGCTGAGTGATCCTGTGGTTGCACTGAGTGATCCTGTGGTTGCACTGAGTGATGCTGTGGTTGCACTGAGTGATGCTGTGGTTGCACTGAGTGATGCTGTGGTTGCACTGAGTGATGCTGTGATGGCGTTGAGTGATGCTGTGATGGCGTTGAGAGATGGTGTGTTGGTACTGAGTGATGCTGTGCTGGCTCTGATTGATGCTGTGCTGGCTCTGATTGATGCTGTGGTTGTGCTGAGTGATGCTGTGGTGATGCTGAGTGATGCTGTGGTGTTGCCGAGTGAGAGATAGAGTGAAGATATAATGCCCAATTAGAGAGGGTGGTGAGAGAGAAAGAGGGAGAAAGGGTGTACATAGAATAAAGAGTGGAGCGGGATAGAGAGAGAGAAAGAAGGGGAGAGAGAGTGAATGAAGGCGTTTGAAAGAGAAACAGATAAAGGGGTGAGAGAGAATGAAAGGCTAAAAAGATAGAGAGGGGAGAGTTAATTAAGTAGAGAGAGAATTAGAGAGGGAGAGAGAGAGAAGGAGAGAGACAATAAGAGTGGGGGTGTGGAGTTTAAATAGAGTGAAGAAGTGACGCGGAAAAAGTAACCTTAAATATAGCTTTGTGCTTTGCGCGAATAAATATAAAATAAAAAAACAGAGTGAGACAAAAATACTGGTAATTAGGCTGTGACTCCCAATATAAAACAAATAGCGATATAAGGTGAAATCAACCCACCGAAGCAATATTTCTAACTAGACAAAAAAAAGCTTGCATTTCAATGCTAATCGCTGTTGTTTTTCATGTGACTGTAGTCCAGGGCCCTCAGTTGGTAATGTGAGCTGCTGCTGCGATTGAAACATCAGAGTCCAGAGAGTTAATGAGCCATGATGAGGAAATGAGGAAGAGATAAGGAAACCCAGATGGCAGCTGCGCGTGCACGCCATCGTGAACTCAAGCTGGTCGCCAGCCGAAAGCCAGTGTTTGCACTTCCAAAACCCACTTACTAAAACTCTCGGCCAGACCAGCGCAAGCGCTGGTGCAGGCCGAGACCTAAAAAGATCTAAATGTAATGCAAATCTCTTCCAAATATATTACTGCCATTGACTTTAAGGAAATAAACATCTCATGGATACATATCTTTTTTCAGGCGGTATGATCTGATGCAAGGCAATTGTTTATTTGAGACTTCTTTCAAGCAGCAGTCCTGTCATCTTTCTGGGCCCCACAGTTACATATTGTAAACTAAAAATCACAATCAAGGAGAATAGGGAAAAAGCCTTCTCTGACTCCCCTTCTACAAGTTCATACTCACTAAACAGAGAAGCACTACCATCTAAAAAACATAGTTCAAGAGAGTAATACAAGGGAAAGTCTTAAATTTCTTAATACTGCCCTCACACACTTTGCAGTGTCATAATGGCAGAAACATGTTGGTTTATGCAGTAGGGGCATAGGGGTCGTTACCTCCCCTGGAGTTCCCCTCCGTGTCAATTTTTAATCCTACCAAGGGAACACGGGAATAATTAAAACAAATTGTGGTGTTCTCCAAGGTAGTTTTAATCTAATTCCTGCACTTTAGATCCCTTTTTTGAGGGAATATTCTTTCCTCTAATTTGTTTTTCTTATATCTGTCTTTTTGCTTTTCTGCCCTTGTTCACACTCTTCATCATTTTTTACACAAAAAAAATAATGCGCTCCGTCCAGTGCGTTGGTCTGCGCCTGGACGTATGATGCGGCCCAATGATGAAGCATGACACTGCAAAGTGTGTGAGGGCAGTATTAAGAAATTTAAGACTTTCCCTTGTATTACTCTCTTGAACTATGTTTTTTAGATGGTAGTGCTTCTCTGTTTAGTGAGTATGAACATATTGTAAACTAACCTGACAAAGCAGGGGAGCTACTCCAAGACGGTCTGCCTGGGGCTACTGGTAGCTCGCGATATTGGAGGTTCCTGGTTTAAAGTGACATCACGGACATGGCCAGTGAGTTAAAGGCTTGCTGTTGGTAATTGGCAGTTCAAAGTAAGCCTTTTAACGCTTGTTTTAGTTGCGGAGTACAATTACAGTACGAAGCACGAGATTATTTCCTTTTTTTTTAACTTGGCGAATTGGAGAATGGGCTCCTCTCGGAGTGCTCCATACGAGCATTAAGGGATTTTAGAACAGCCAGGGACACATGGGAAATGGTTCCCACACCAATCTTGGGGATAATGTTCCCACACTGCTGGGGCTGCAGCAGCTACTGTGTTGCAGATTTACAATGCTATCAGCTTGCAGTAGCAAGTACGTGCTAAATGTGTCGGCCTACACCAGCGGGAAGCGAGTGTCCCGCGGCACCTCATGGGTGGGAACAGCAAGGAGATAACAAGCAATGGCCGCGCGGCCGTGAAACTGACACGGCCGCGAAAGTGAAAGTAATCGCGGGGGAAGAGGGAAGCCATATGGCGCCTGATCGCGCGTGCACGCAAGCTGGTCGCCAGCAAACTGCTGTTTGCACTTCCAAAACCCGCTTACTAAAACTCTCGCCAGAGCAGCGCATGCGCTGGCTCAGGCGAGACCTAAAAAACGATATCTTTGATGTTAGGGCTCATGCCTCTTCCTAACGTGAGGGATAGCCTTGTAGCCTCATGCTGGGGTTACGTGATGACATCACAGTCTCTTGACTCAGTCCTTCTGTCATCAAGACTGGCTTTGCGTAGTGATGTCACAAGACTGGTGCTGTGGGTTCTGGACTGCTGCTGCTAGGTTTTGCACATGTGAAGCTGTGTTCTGTGCTATTGTTTTCTGAACTACTGTCACTGTATTCTGGCCTGGGCTGCTATGTTCTGGGCTAAGTTTTGCACTTGTGAAGCTGTGTTCTGTGCTGCTGTGTTCTGCACTGGTGCTGCCGTATTCTGGACCTGCGCTGCTGTGTTCTAGACTGGCGCTGCTGTGTTCTGGGCTGGTTCTGCTGTTGCTGTGTTATGTGCTGCAGTGTTCTAGACTGGTGTTGCAGTGTTCTAGACTGGCACTGCTGTGTTCTAGACTGGTGTTGCTGTGTTCTAGACTGGCACTGCTGTGTTCTAGACTGGTGTTGCTGTGTTAAGTGCTACTGTGTTCTAGACCGGTGCTACTGTGCTCAGTATTGGTGCTGCCGTATTCTGGACCTGTGTTGCTGTGTTCTAGATTGGCACTGTTGTGTTCTTTGTTGGTGCTGCTGTTGCTGTGTTATGTGCTGCAGTATTTTAGACTGGTGTTGCAGTGTTCTAGACTGGCACTGCTGTGTTCTAGACTGGTGTTGCTGTGTTCTAGACTGGCACAGCTGTGTTCTAGACTGGTGCTGTTGTTGCTGTGTTATGTGCTGCAATGTTCTAGACTGGTGTTGCAGTGTTATAGACTGGCACTGCTGTGTTCTAGACTGGTGTTGCTGTGTTCTAGACTGGCACTGTTGTGTTCTTGGCTGGTGCTGATGTTGCTGTATGTGCTGCAGTATTTTATACTTGTGTTGCTGTGTTCTAGACTGGCACTACTGTGTTCTGGGCTGGTGCTGCTGTTGCTGTGTTATGTGCTGCAGTATTTTAGAGTGGTGTTGCAGTGTTCTAGACTGGCACTGCTGTGTTCTAGACTGGCATTGCTGTGTTATGTTCTGCAGTATTTTAGACTGGTGTTGCAGTGTTCTAGCCTGGCACTGCTGTGTTATAGACTGGTGTTGCTGTGTTCTAGACTGGCACTCCTGTGTTCTAGACTGGCACTGCAGTGTTCTGGGCTGGTGCTGCAGTATTTTAGACTGGTGTTGCTGTGTTATGTGCTGCAGTGTTCTAGACTGGCACTGCTGTGTTCTAGACTGGCGTTGCTGTGTTCTAGACTGGCGTTGCTGTGTTCTAGACTGGCACTGCTGTGTTCTGGGCTGGTGCTGCAGTATTTTAGACTGGTGTTGCTGTGTTATGTGCTGCAGTGCTCTAAACTGGCACTGCTGTGTTCTAGACTGGTGTTGCTGTGTTCTAGACTGGCACTGCTGTGTTCTAGACTGGCACTGCTGTGTTCTAGACTGGTGTTGCTGTGTTCTGGGCTGGTGCTTCAGTGTTTTAGACTGCTGTTGCTGTGTAATGTGCTGCAGTGTTCTAGACTGGCACTGCTGTGTTCTAGACTGGTGTTGCTGTGTTCTAGACTGGTGTTGCTGTGTTCTAGACTGGCACTGCTGTGTTCTAGACTGGTGCTGTTGTTGCTGTGTTATATGCTGCAGTGTTCTAGACTGGTGTTGCAGTGTTATAGACTGGCACTGCTGTGTTCTAGACTGGTGTTGCTGTGTTCTAGACTGGCACTGTTGTGTTCTTGGCTGGTGCTGCTGTTGCTGTGTTATGTGCTGCAGTAGTTTAGACTGGGTTTTCTGTGTTCTAGACTGGCACTACTGTGTTCTGGGCTGGTGCTGCTGTTGCTGTGTTATGTGCTGCAGTATTTTAGAGTGGTGTTGCAGTGTTCTAGACTGGCACTGCTGTGTTCTAGACTGGCATTGCTGTGTTATGTGCTGCAGTATTTTAGACTGGTGTTGCAGTGTTCTAGCCTGGCACTGCTGTGTTCTAGACTGGCACTGCAGTGTTCTGGGCTGGTGCTGCAGTATTTTAGACTGGTGTTGCTGTGTTATGTGCTGCAGTGTTCTAGACTGGCACTGCTGTGTTCTAGACTGGCGTTGCTGTGTTCTAGACTGGCACTGCTGTGTTCTGGGCTGGTGCTGCAGTATTTTAGACTGGTGTTGCTGTGTTATGTGCTGCAGTGTTCTAAACTGGCACTGCTGTGTTCTAGACTTGTGTTGCTGTGTTCTAGACTGGCACTGCTGTGTTCTAGACTGGCACTGCTGTGTTCTAGACTGGTGTTGCTGTGTTCTAGACTGGCACTGTTGTGTTCTGGGCTGGTGCTGCAGTGTTTTAGACTGGTGTTGCTGTGTTATGTGCTGCAGTGTTCTAGACTGGCACTGCTGTCTTCTAGACTGGTGTTGCTGTGTACTAGACTGGCACTGCTGTCTTCTAGACTGGCACTGCTGTCTTCTAGACTGGCACTGCTGTGTTCTAGACAGGCGTTGCTGTGTTCTAGACAGGTGTTGCTGTGTTCTAGACTGGCACTGCTGAGTTCTGGGCTGGTGCTGCAGTATTTTAGACTGGTGTTGCTGTGTTATGTGCTGCAGTGTTCTAAACTGGCACTGCTGTGTTCTAGACTGGTGTTGCTGTGTTCTAGACTGGCACTGCTGTGTTCTAGACTGGCACTGCTGTGTTCTAGACTGGCGTTGCTGTGTTCTAGACTGGCACTGCTGTGTTCTGGGCTGGTGCTGCAGTATTTTAGACTGGTGTTGCTGTGTTATGTGCTGCAGTGTTCTAGACTGGCACTGCTGTGTTCTAGACTGGTGTTGCTGTGTTCTAGACTGACACTGCTGTGTTCTAGACTGGCACTGCTGTGTTCTAGACGGGTGTTGCAGTGTTCTAGACTGGTGTTGCAGTGTTCTAGACTGGTGTTGCGGTGTTCTAGGCTTGCGTTGCAGTGTTCTAGACTGGTGTTGCGGTGTTCTAGACTGTCACTGCTGTGTTCTAGGCTGTCACTGCTGTGTTCTAGACTGGTACTGCAGTGTTCTAGGCTGGCACTGCTGTGTTCTAGGCTGGTGTTGCAGTGTTCTAGACTGTCGCTGCTGTGTTCTAGACTGGCGTTGCTGTGTTCTAGACAGGCGTTGCTGTGTTCTAGAATAGCCCTGAGGTGTGTTCTAGGTGATCTGACCCTGGCTTGGTTCTTTTCACAGATGGAGCTCTCCTTCAGCGAGAGTGACCTCGAGCGGATCTTCGAATACCCCTCGGAAGAGTCCCTCCTGGAAGAGTTTGGACCCCCTGAGGAGCCTGAGGCCCAGCCCCCCAACTCCCAGAACGACGATGAGGAGGAAGAAGAGGTCCCTCAGAACGGCTTGGCCGGGTCGAGCAGCGTGGGGCACATCATGAGGACGAAGCCGCTCATCGTGGGTGAGTGATGGGGGTTGGGAGTCAGGGGTCACCGAAGAGAGGCTAAAACCACCTAAGGGACCCCTGTCCGACATGTGGAGGGAGCGGAGGGGCCCGTGTCCAACAGGTGGAGGGAGCGGAGGGGCCCTTGTCCGACATGTGAAGGGAGCGGAGGGCCCGTGTCCAACAGGTGGAGGGAGCACATGTCTGTAAAGGAGTGAGGGCCCGTGTCCGACATGTGGAGGGAGCGGAGGGCCCGTGTCCAACAGGTGGAGGGAGCACATGTCTGTAAAGGAGTGAGGGGCCCGTGTCCGACATGTGAAGGGAGCGGAGGGCCCGTGTCCAACAGGTGGAGGGAGCACATGTCTGTAAAGGAGTGAGGGGCCCGTGTCCGACATGTGGAGGGAGCGGAGGGGCCCGTGTCCGACATGTGGAGGGAGCGGAGGGGCCCGTGTTCGACATGTGGAGGGAGCGGAGGGGCCCTTGTCCGACATGTGGAGGGAGCGGAGGGGCCCTTGTCCAACAGGTGGAGGGAGCGGAGGGGCCCGTGTCCGACATGTAGAGGGAGCGGAGGGGCCCGTGTCCGACATGTGGAGGGAGCGGAGGGCCCGTGTCCAACAGGTGGAGGGAGCACATGTCTGTAAAGGAGTGAGGGGCCCGTGTCCGACATGTGAAGGGAGCGGAGGGCCCGTGTCCAACAGGTGGAGGGAGCACATGTCTGTAAAGGAGTGAGGGGCCCGTGTCCGACATGTGGAGGAAGCGGAGGGGCCCGTGTCCGACATGTGAAGGGAGCGGAGGGCCCGTGTCCAACAGGTGGAGGGAGCACATGTCTGTAAAGGAGTGAGGGGCCCGTGTCCGACATGTGGAGGGGAGCGGAGGGCCCGTGTCCAACAGGTGGAGGGAGCACATGTCTGTAAAGGAGTGAGGGGCCCGTGTCCGACATGTGAAGGGAGCGGAGGGCCCGTGTCCAACAGGTGGAGGGAGCACATGTCTGTAAAGGAGTGAGGGGCCCGTGTCCGACATGTGGAGGGAGCGGAGGGGCCCGTGTCCGACATGTGGAGGGAGCGGAGGGGCCCGTGTTCGACATGTGGAGGGAGCGGAGGGGCCCTTGTCCGACATGTGGAGGGAGCGGAGGGGCCCTTGTCCAACAGGTGGAGGGAGCGGAGGGGCCCGTGTCCGACATGTAAAGGGAGCGGAGGGGCCCGTGTCCGACATGTGGAGGGAGCGGAGGGGCCCGTGTCCGACATGTGGAGGGAGCGGAGGGCCCGTGTCCAACAGGTGGAGGGAGCACATGTCTGTAAAGGAGTGAGGGGCCCGTGTCCGACATGTGAAGGGAGCGGAGGGCCCGTGTCCAACAGGTGGAGGGAGCACATGTCTGTAAAGGAGTGAGGGGCCCGTGTCCGACATGTGGAGGGAGCGGAGGGGCCCGTGTCCGACATGTGAAGGGAGCGGAGGGCCCGTGTCCAACAGGTGGAGGGAGCACATGTCTGTAAAGGAGTGAGGGGCCCGTGTCCAACATGTGAAGGGAGCGGAGGGCTCGAGTCCAACAGGTGGAGGGAGCACATGTCTGTAAAGGAGTGAGGGGCCCGTGTCCGACATGTGGAGGGAGCGGAGGGGCCCGTGTCCGACATGTGGAGGGAGCGGAGGGGCCCGTGTTCGACATGTGGAGGGAGCGGAGGGGCCCTTGTCCAACAGGTGGAGGGAGCGGAGGGGCCCGTGTCCGACATGTAGAGGGAGCGGAGGGGCCCGTGTCCGACATGTGGAGGGAGCGTAGGGCCCGTGTCCAACAGGTGGATGGAGCACATGTCTGTAAAGGAGTGAGGGGCCCGTGTCCGACATGTGAAGGGAGCGGAGGGCCCGTGTCCAACAGGTGGAGGGAGCACATGTCTGTAAAGGAGTGAGGGGCCCGTGTCCGACATGTGGAGGGAGCGGAGGGGCCCGTGTCCGACATGTGAAGGGAGCGGAGGGCCCGTGTCCAACAGGTGGAGGGAGCACATGTCTGTAAAGGAGTGAGGGGCCCGTGTCCAACATGTGGAGGGAGCGGAGGGCCCGTGTCCAACAGGTGGAGGGAGCACATGTCTGTAAAAGAGTGAGGGGCCCGTGTCCGACATGTGGAGGGAGCGGAGGGGCCCGTGTCCGACATGTGGAGGGAGCGGAGGGGCCCATGTTCGACATGTGGAGGGAGCGGAGGGGCCCTTGTCCGACATCTGGAGGGAGCGGAGGGGCCCTTGTCCAACAGGTGGAGGGAGCGGAGGGGCCCGTGTCCGACATGTAGAGGGAGCGGAGGGGCCCGTGTCCGACATGTGGAGGGAGCGGAGGGCCCGTGTCCAACAGGTGGAGGGAGCACATGTCTGTAAAGGAGTGAGGGGCCCGTGTCCGACATGTGAAGGGAGCGGCGGGCCCGTGTCCAACAGGTGGAGGGAGCACATGTCTGTAAAGGAGTGAGGGGCCCGTGTCCGACATGTGGAGGGAGCAGAGGGGCCCGTGTCCGACATGTGGAGGGGAGCGGAGGGGCCCGTGTTCGACATGTGGAGGGAGCGGAGGGGCCCTTGTCCGACATGTGGAGGGAGCGGAGGGGCCCTTGTCCAACAGGTGGAGGGAGCGGAGGGGCCCGTGTCCGACATGTAGAGGGAGCGGAGGGGCCCGTGTCCGACATGTGGAGGGAGCGGAGGGCCCGTGTCCAACAGGTGGAGGGAGCACATGTCTGTAAAGGAGTGAGGGGCCCGTGTCCGACATGTGGAGGGAGCGGAGGGGCCCGTGTCCAACAGGTGGAGGGAGCAGAGAGGCCCGAATCCGACATGTAGAGGGAGCGGAGGGGCCCGTGTCCGACATATGGAGGGAGCAGAGGGGCCCGAATCCGACAGGTGGAGGGAGTGGAGGGGCCCGTGCCCGACAGGTGGAGGGAGCGGAGGGGCCCGTGCCCGACATGTGGAGGGAGCGGAGGGGCCTGAATCCGACATGTAGAGGGAGCGGAGGGGCCCGTGTCCGACATGTGGAGGGAGCGGAGGGGCCCGTGTCCGACATGTGGAGGGAGCGGAGGGGCCCGTGTCCGACATGTAGAGGGAGCGGAGGGGCCCGTGTCCGACATGTGGAGGGAGCGGAGGGGCTCGTGTCCGACATGTGGAGGGAGCGGAGGGGCCTGTGTCCCACATGTGGAGGGAGCGGAGGGGCCCGTGTCCAACAGGTGGAGGGAGCGGAGGGGCCGTGTCCGACATGTGGAGGGAGCGGAGGAGCCCGTGTCCGACATGTGGAGGGAGCAGAGGGCCCGTGTCCAACAGGTGGAGGGAGCACATGTCTGTAAAGGAGTGAGGGGCCCGTGTCCGACATGTGGAGGGAGCGGAGGGGCCCTTGTCCAACAGGTGGAGGGAGCGGAGGGGCCCGTGTCCAACAGGTGGAGGGAGCAGAAGGGCCCGAATCCGACATGTAGAGGGAGCGGAGGGGCCCGAATCCGACATGTAGAGGGAGCGGAGGGGCCCGTGTCCGACATATCGAGGGAGCAGAGGGGCCCGAATCCGACATGTAGAGGGAGCGGAGGGGCCCGTGTCCGACATGTGGAGGGAGCGGAGGGGCCCGTGTCCAACAGGTGGAGGGAGCGGAGGGGCCCTTGTCCAACCTGTGGAGGGAGCGGAGGGGCCGTGTCCGACATGTGGAGGGAGCGGAGGGGCCCGTGTCCGACATGTGGAGGGAGCGGAGGGCCCGTGTCCAACAGGTGGAGGGAGCACTTGTCTGTAAAGGAGTGAGGGGCCCGTGTCCGACATGTGGAGGGAGCGGAGGGGCCCGTGTCCAACAGGTGGAGGGAGCAGAGGGGCCCGTGTCCGACATGTAGAGGGAGCGGAGGGGCACGTGTCCGACATGTGGAGGGAGCGGAGGGGCCCGTGTCCGACATGTGGAGGGAGCGGAGGGGCCCGTGTCCGACATGTGCACGGAGCGGAGCGGCCCGTGTCCAACAGGTGGAGGGAGCGGAGGGGCCGTGTCCGACATGTGGAGGGAGCGGAGGGGCCCGTGTCCGACATGTGGAGGGAGCGGAGGGCCCGTGTCCAACAGGTGGAGGGAGCACATGTCTGTAAAGGAGTGAGGGGCCCGTGTCCGACATGTGGAGGGAGCGGAGGGGCCCTTGTCCAACAGGTGGAGGGAGCGGAGGGGCCCGTGTCCAACAGGTGGAGGGAGCAGAAGGGCCCGAATCCGACATGTAGAGGGAGCGGAGGGGCCCGAATCCGACATGTAGAGGGAGCGGAGGGGCCCGTGTCCGACATATGGAGGGAGCAGAGGGGCCCGAATCCGACATGTAGAGGGAGCGGAGGGGCCCGTGTCCGACATGTGGAGGGAGCGGAGGGGCCCGTGTCCAACAGGTGGAGGGAGCGGAGGGGCCCGTGTCCAACAGGTGGAGGGAGCGGAGGGGCCGTGTCCGACATGTGGAGGGAGCGGAGGGGCCCGTGTCCGACATGTGGAGGGAGCGGAGGGCCCGTGTCCAACAGGTGGAGGGAGCACTTGTCTGTAAAGGAGTGAGGGGCCCGTGTCCGACATGTGGAGGGAGCGGAGGGGCCCGTGTCCAACAGGTGGAGGGAGCGGAGGGGCCCGTGTCCAACAGGTGGAGGGAGCAGAGGGGCCCGAATCTGACATGTAGAGGGAGCGGAGGGGCCCGTGTCCGACATGTGGAGGGAGCGGAGGGGCCCGTGTCCGACATATGGAGGGAGCAGAGGGGCCCGAATCCGACATGTAGAGGGAGCGGAGGGGCCCAAATCCGACATGTAGAGGGAGCGGAGGGCCCGTGTTCGACATGTGGAGGGAGCGAAGGGGCCCGTGTCCAACAGCTGGAGGGAGCACATGTCTGTAAAGGAGTGAGGGGCCCGTGTCCGACATGTGGAGGGAGCGGAGGTGCCCGTGTCCGACATGTGGAGGGAGCACATGTCTGTAAAGGAGTGAGGGGCCCGTGTCCGACATATGGAGGGAGCGGAGGGGCCCGTGTCCAACAGGTGGAGGGAGCGGAGGGGCCCGTGTCTGACATGTGGAGGGAGCAGAGGGGCCCGAAACCGACATGTGGAGGGAGCGGAGGGGCCCGTGTCCGACATGTGGAGGGAGCAGAGGGGCCCGTGTCCAACAGGTGGAGGAAGCACATGTCTGTAAAGGGGTGAGGGACCCGTGTCCAGTGTTGTGATATGCTTGACCACAGATTGTTATGATGTCAGATGCTTGCGTATAGAATGTCGTGAGGTCATGGAGTGTGGTGAGGTCACGGGGAGAATGTTGGGCGATCATTGTTGAGAAGGACGGTGGCCGGTATAGCCGGTTCCAACCTTGCCCGTGCCAGGGGGAAAACCCATTTGTGAAATGGTAGCTGGGGGAGTTTGAGTAGTATTGGGTGATTCTGGGTCACCATATACTATAATCAACAAAGATACTTGGACAAGCTTATTTTACAATAAATTAGGTTCTAAATATTCATCCAAAGCTTCACTGGGGAAACTATACATCTCCTGGGTTTCTTCAAATTGCTGTTCAAGTTCAAAGGTAGAGAGGCGGAATGTAAATTGCATGTGGCAGTGTCTGGTCCATGTGTTCTTGGATGGTGGGATCAAGGAACATTTGGCATTTTGCTTGATCCCAACAGCTCAGACCCAGTATTAATTGTAAGTGATGACAAAAGGGAGAGAATTGAGGTAGTTAACAAATTTCCCAATATGGGTACAGGCAAAGTGGGTGAACCTAATGGATTCATATACAAAATTGTTTTAAAAAAAGACGCATGTCCATGCTTACACAAATTAAGGAACATTAACTTGAGTGTGAAAGAGGAAGCGGTTAAAGAGCTGAACAAGTTATTCAAAATTGGTGTGATTCAGCAGGTAGAATCGTCAGCTTGAGTGGCTCCCCTGGTCGTGGCAAGGAAAGCTAATGGTCGCATTCGCCTGTATGTGGATCTGAGAGAGTTAAATAAGAGCATTTTTATGTATCTGTTTCCCTTATCCCGTATTAATGAACTTTTATCATTAATAAAGGGGATGAGGAGGTTCTCCACAATAGACCTCACCTCAGCCTACCACCAAGTGCCACTACACCATAGCAGTAAACACCTCACTGCATTCACTACCCCCATAGAGTGCTTCCAATTCAAAAGGTTATAATTCGGGTTAGCCTCGGCTGCTGCCACGTTCCAACATCTCATGTATAAGCTGTTCAAGGGCAGGAAAAATGTTATCTTTTTTTCAAGATAACATCTTGATAATGGTAAAAGACAATAGAGAACATGACTTGGAGTTGTGGAGGTACTTTAAACTTTGGAACAGTATGGGTTGACGGCCGTGGAAAAGAAATGCAGGTTTGCCAAAAACACAGTAACATATTTGAGACACAAAATTAGTTAGAAAGTTATCATCCCAAAAAGGGAATTGGGAGATGCTATAAGAAAGGTCCCTATTCCACAGAACAAGGATGAAGTGTGGTCCTTTGTAGGATTGGCAGAGTTTTACTCTAAATTTGTGTATAATTTCCCTGGGAATATGTTTCCCATCAGACAACTGCTGATGAAGGGTAGTAAATTCTTGTGGTTGGAGGAATGACAGAAAAGATTTGGGAGTATTAAAGAGGACATTTGCACAGCCCCAGCTCTTCAAGGGTTTGACCCAGGATGCAAGAGCTTTATCAACACGGATGCTAGCGGGAAGGGCTTAGGAGCTATTTTGTTCCAGGGGCAATTTTGTTCCAGCGACAGGAGGATGGTATAGAACGAGTCGTTGCCTTTGCATCCCGGGCACTGACTCCGGTGGAGTTGAAGTACTCTGTCATTGAGAGGGAATCTCTAGGATGTGTGTGGGGGCCAAATCATTTCAAACAGTTCGTTTTGGGAAACCAAGGTGGTTGTAAGGAGTGCCCACAAACCCCTTACTAAGGTTCTCACATCTCAAGGACTTAGTATTGTATAACCAAGAATCATCTTCAGAAACAAGCCTTCCCCCTGGGACGACACCTGATGGCCCTCCGTACTCGGCCTCGCACCCACCCCTACTGACCAAGCACGCAACCTCGGAATCATCCTAGACTCACATCTCACCATGAAGCAACAGATGAACGATGTCACCTCTGCCTGCTTCCACACACTCCGCAAGATCTTCCAGTGGATCCCCATCCCAAACAGGAAGATAGTCACCCAAGCCCTCCTCTCCAGCTGACTCGACTACAGCAATGCACTCTACACCCGAGCTCCTGAACCACCTCCAAACCATCCGGTACTCGGCAGCTAGACTCATCCTCGACTTCCCCATAAGATCGAGCATCACCCCGCACCTCAGAGACCTCCACTGGCTCCCAGTCCAGAAGAGATGTCTCTTCAAGCTCCTCACACATGCCTACAAAGCTCTCCACAGAACCGGAACCGCCTACATCAACAGCCACCTGACTTTTCACCAACTGACCAGAGAGCTTTGCTCCTTCACCCTCGCCTTGGCCTACATCCCCGCACCCATCGCAGCTGCTGCAGAAGTCGCTCCTTTGCCTACCTCGACGCAAAATCCTGGAACAAACTCCCCCTCCACCTTCGCACCACCCCATCCCTGTAGGACTTCAGGAAACAGCTCAAGACTTGGCTCTTCGACCATCACCTCTCCGAACAAGGCTCGCACCTCCACCCAGCGCCTGGAGACCCACCCACCCGGGGTGACAAGCAGCGTTTTACAAGAAAATTCTGATTGATTAATTGAACCATGCTATCTATGCGACTTTTAGATTATGTATAAGAGGGACTGTATGTTCCTGGAGCTCATAATGTAATAACTGTTTTTTTAAGTAGGGCCTATAAGTGAAGAGAATAAATGTGTTTGGGATAATTGTCTGGTGGCTATGGTGTTTGCAGAGGAATTACAAAGTATAGAACCGGAGGCGTGGACGACATCCCTAGCACAGGATTGCGTATTGGTCAAGGATGTGTGTCCAGGAAAGAATCCGCTAGGGAAGGAGCTGGTGCCGTTCTGGGAGGTGAAGAATGAATTTTTTGGGGAGTCAGAAGAAATAAACCTTTGAACCAGAGCTGCGTGTCCTTTTGTTTATGGACTTAACATCCAGCAGGTGGAGGGAGCGGAGGGGCCCGTGTCCGTCAGGTGGAGGGAGCGGAGGGGCCCGTGTCCAACAGGTGGAGGGAGCGGAGGGGCCCATGTCCGTCAGGTGGTGGGAGCGGAGGGGCCCGTGTCCAACAGGTGGAGGGAGCAGAGGTTGCCCTTGTCCGACAGCTGGAGGGAGCGGAGGGGCCAGTGTCCAACAGGTGGAGGGAGCGGATGGGCCCGTGTCCAACAGGTGGAGGGAGCAGAGGGGCCCTTGTCCGACAGCTGGAGGGAGCGGAGGGGCCAGTGTCCAACAGGTGGAGGGAGCGGAGGGGCCAGTGTCCAACAGGTGGAGGGAGCGGAGGGGCCCTTGTCCGGAGCCCATGTCTGTAAAGGGTGAGGGGCCCCATGTTCCACAGGTGGCAGCATTGGTATTCATGAGATAAAGAGACAGGAAGCGTAGGATGGTGGAAGAACGGGGCATGAGGTGGAATCAAGACTAGGCACCTTTGGTATTCATGAGATAAAGAGACAGGAAGCGTAGGATGGTGGAAGAACGGGGCATGAGGTGGAATCAAGACTAGGCACCTTTGGTATTCATGAGATAAAGAGACAGGAAGCGTAGGATGGTGGAAGAACGGGGCATGAGGTGGAATCAAGACTAGGCACCTTTGGTATTCATGAGATAAAGAGACAGGAAGCGTAGGATGGTGGAAGAACGGGGCATGAGGTGGAATCAAGACTAGGCACCTTTGGTATTCATAATATAAAGAGATAAGAAGCGTAGGATGGTGGAAGAACGGGGCATGAGGTGGAATCAAGACCAGGCACCTTTGGTATTCATGAGATAAAGAGACAGGAAGCGTAGGATGATGGAAGAACGGGGCATGAGGTGGATTCAAGACATGGTGCCTTTGGTATTAATGAGATAAAGAGATAAGAAGCGTAGGATGGTGGAAGAACGGGGCATGAGGTGGAATCAAGACTAGGCAACTTTGGTATTCATGAGATAAAGAGATAAGAAGCGTAGGATGGTGGAAGAACGGGGCATGAGGTGGAATCAAGACTAGGCACCTTTGGTATTCATGAGATAAAGAGATAAGCATTGGATGGTGGAAGAACGGGGCATGAGGTGGAATCAAGACTAGGCACCTTTGGTATTCATGAGATAAAGAGATAAGCGTAGGATGGTGGAAGAACGGGGCATGAGGTGGAATCAAGACTAGGCACCTTTGGTATTCATGAGATAAAGAGATAAGAAGCGTTGGATGGTGGAAGAACGGGGCATGAGGTGGATTCAAGACATGGTGCCTTTGGTATTCATGAGATAAAGAGATAAGAAGCGTAGGATGGTGGAAGAACGGGGCATGAGGTGGAATCAAGACATGGTGCCTTTGGTATTCATGAGATAAAGAGATAAGAAGCGTAGGATGGTGGAAGAACGGGGCATGAGGTGGAATCAAGACAAGGAAGCTTTGGTATTCATGAGATAAAGAGATAAGAAGCATTGGATGGTGGAAGAACGGGGCATGAGGTGGAATCAAGACTAGGCACCTTTGGTATTCATGAGATAAAGAGATAAGAAGCGTAGGATGATGGAAGAACGGGGCATGAGGTGGATTCAAGACATGGTGCCTTTGGTATTCATGAGATAAAGAGACAGGAAGCGTAGGATGGTGGAAGAACGGGACATGAGGTGGAATCAAGACTAGGCACCTTTGGTATTCATGAGATAAAGAGACAGGAAGCGTAGGATGGTGGAAGAACGGGGCATGAGGTGGAATCAAGACTAGGCACCTTTGGTATTCATGAGATAAAGAGACAGGAAGCGTAGGATGATGGAAGAACGGGGCATGAGGTGGAATCAAGACCAGGCACCTTTGGTATTCATGAGATAAAGAGACAGGAAGCGTAGGATGATGGAAGAACGGGGCATGAGGTGGAATCAAGACCAGGCACCTTTGGTATTCATGAGATAAAGAGACAGGAAGCGTAGGATGATGGAAGAACGGGGCATGAGGTGGAATCAAGACTAGGCACCTTTGGTATTCATGAGATAAAGAGACAGGAAGTGTAGGATTGTGGAAGAACGGGGCATGAGGTGGAATCAAGACTAGGCACCTTTGGTATTCATGAGATAAAGAGATAAGAAGCGTAGGATTGTGGAAGAACGGGGCATGAGGTGGATTCAAGACATGGTGCCTTTGGTATTCATAATATAAAGAGATAAGAAGCGTAGGATGGTGGAAGAACGGGGCATGAGGTGGAATCAAGACTAGGCACCTTTGGTATTCATGAGATAAAGAGATAAGAAGCGTAGGATTGTGGAAGAACGGGGCATGAGGTGGAATCAAGACTAGGCACCTTTGGTATTCATGAGATAAAGAGACAGGAAGCGTAGGATGGTGGAAGAACGGGGCATGAGGTGGAATCAAGACTAGGCACCTTTGGTATTCATAATATAAAGAGATAAGAAGCGTAGGATGGTGGAAGAACGGGGCATGAGGTGGAATCAAGACTAGGCACCTTTGGTATTCATGAGATAAAGAGATAAGAAGCGTAGGATTGTGGAAGAACGGGCATGAGGTGGAATCAAGACTAGGCACCTTTGGTATTCATAATATAAAGAGATAAGAAGCGTAGGATGGTGGAAGAACGGGGCATGAGGTGGAATCAAGACCAGGCACCTTTGGTATTCATGAGATAAAGAGACAGGAAGCGTAGGATGATGGAAGAACGGGGCATGAGGTGGATTCAAGACATGGTGCCTTTGGTATTCATGAGATAAAGAGACAAGAAGTGTAGGATGGTGGAAGAATGGGGCATGAGGTGGAATCAAGACCAGGCACCTTTGGTATTCATGAGATAAAGAGACAGGAAGCGTAGGATGATGGAAGAACGGGGCATGAGGTGGAATCAAGACCAGGCACCTTTGGTATTCATGAGATAAAGAGATAAGAAGCGTAGGATGGTGGAAGAACGGGGCATGAGGTGGAATCAAGACTAGGCACCTTTGGTATTCATGAGATAAAGAGACAAGAAGTGTAGGATGGTGGAAGAATGGGGCATGAGGTGGAATCAAGACCAGGCACCTTTGGTATTCATGAGATAAAGAGACAGGAAGCGTAGGATGATGGAAGAACGGGGCATGAGGTGGAATCAAGACCAGGCACCTTTGGTATTCATGAGATAAAGAGATAAGAAGCGTAGGATGGTGGAAGAACGGGGCATGAGGTGGAATCAAGACTAGGCACCTTTGGTATTCATGAGATAAAGAGATAAGAAGCATTGGATGGTGGAAGAACGGGGCATGAGGTGGAATCAAGACTAGGCACCTTTGGTATTCATAATATAAAGAGATAAGAAGCGTAGGATGGTGGAAGAACGGGGCATGAGGTGGAATCAAGACTAGGCACCTTTGGTATTCATGAGATAAAGAGACAAGAAGTGTAGGATGGTGGAAGAATGGGGCATGAGGTGGAATCAAGACTAGGCACCTTTGGTATTCATGAGATAAAGAGACAGGAAGCGTAGGATGGTGGAAGAACGGGGCATGAGGTGGAATCAAGACTAGGCACCTTTGGTATTCATGAGATAAAGAGATAAGAAGCGTAGGATGATGGAAGAACGGGGCATGAGGTGGAATCAAGACCAGGCAGCTTTGGTATTCATGAGATAAAGAGACAAGAAGTGTAGGATGGTGGAAGAACGGGGCATGAGGTGGAATCAAGACTAGGCACCTTTGGTATTCATGAGATAAAGAGATAAGAAGCGTAGGATGGTGGAAGAACGGGGCATGAGGTGGATTCAAGACATGGTGCCTTTGGTATTCATGAGATAAAGAGACAGGAAGCGTAGGATGGTGGAAGAACGGGGCATGAGGTGGAATCAAGACCAGGCACCTTTGGTATTCATGAGATAAAGAGATAAGCGTAGGATGGTGGAAGAACGGGGCATGAGGTGGAATCAAGACATGGTGCCTTTGGTATTCATGAGATAAAGAGACAGGAAGCGTAGGATGATGGAAGAACGGGGCATGAGGTGGAATCAAGACTAGGCACCTTTGGTATTCATGAGATAAAGAGATAAGAAGCGTAGGATGGTGGAAGAACGGGGCATGAGGTGGATTCAAGACATGGTGCCTTTGGTATTCATGAGATAAAGAGACAGGAAGCGTAGGATGGTGGAAGAACGGGGCATGAGGTGGAATCAAGACCAGGCACCTTTGGTATTCATGAGATAAAGAGACAAGAAGTGTAGGATGGTGGAAGAATGGGGCATGAGGTGGAATCAAGACTAGGCACCTTTGGTATTCATGAGATAAAGAGATAGGAAGCGTAGGATGGTGGAAGAACGGGGCATGAGGTGGAATCAAGACTAGGCACCTTTGGTATTCATGAGATAAAGAGATAAGAAGCGTAGGATGATGGAAGAACGGGGCATGAGGTGGAATCAAGACCAGGCACCTTTGGTATTCATGAGATAAAGAGACAGGAAGCGTAGGATGGTGGAAGAACGGGGCATGAGGTGGAATCAAGACTAGGCACCTTTGGTATTCATGAGATAAAGAGATAAGAAGCGTAGGATGATGGAAGAACGGGGCATGAGGTGGAATCAAGACATGGTGCCTTTGGTATTCACGAGATAAAGAGACAAGAAGTGTAGGATTGTGGAAGAACGGGGCATGAGGTGGAATCAAGACTACGCACCTTAGTTATGCGGCAGTGCTGGTATTCGGCAGCCACCTCTTAAAACAGAACTTTGACTCTGCACTCACATTTCCACAAATTAGGAGAACACCAACGTTACAGCTATGCATTCTGGGTGCTGTAGTCTTTGGTTTGCTTCCATTCCTCGAAATAAACTGGTGGGTTGTAGATGGAAAGCTTAGACCTGGACACAGTGTCTGTGATGACGTGGAGTGAGGTGGGCACCGTACTGGCATGTGATACTGAAGCTTCCCCTGCGGGGGCTGAGTCTCCTAAACCTAATCCAATAGTCTGACACCGAGCCAGAGGCTAGCCAACAAACGGGTGACCCAGCGGCGTAACATTAGCCCCGCGGTGAGGGGGGGCCCTCTCTGGCACTGTGCACAAGCAGCGGGTCCCGGGCCCCGGGCCTGAGAGCTCCTGACTGGGTCTGGAGCGTGGGGGGCCCACACTGTACTTGCAGGGGGGGGGGGGCTCAAGTTTTGTTACACCACTAAGCTGACCAGGCTCCATGCAGTACAACCTGGCAGAATACAGAGCTGAGGTGCTGAGTACTGCAGGAAGGCCAATGCTACATTAAGGCCACCCTAGGCAGCTGCCTTACACTACTACCGACTGATGCCACAAGGGGGCACCATATTACTAAAACTGCTATAAATGGCCTTGCCAGTAGTATAGGGCGCAGGTGTGCGGAAATGTCAGCGTGTGATTCTGCTGGGACCTCCCTAGCCCTGCAGCAGAGGCCAGAGCTGTGCAGTGTCCTGAAGCTTCAGAGCTCAGAAGCAGGGCCTGTGCTCGGATTCCCGTTCCCGCCAGTCCCTGCTTGAACCGGAAGCAGATGCCCTGGAGCAGTGCACTGCAGCCCCCCCCAGAGCAGTGATCTGCACTGAACTGCGCCCCGCAGCAATGATCTGTGGGTCTGCAGCGCCCTCGTGTGGTCACGGAAGAGAATGCAGCGTGCATGCTGTTCATTCTGGGCCTCGTGGGCACAAGGGCTCTTCTCGTCCCACGAGGGCAGTTTACTTTGATGTTATTGCTTTCAATTCTGTCGATTCTTGACGTTAAACTCGACATTCAAAGTGAAAACGCCTATTTTGAACTCCGGTTCCACATCTATAAATGGCGGCGTGTAATGCGGGAAGGAGTAAACGCTCACAGTAGGAAGCAGGCGGTGTTGTAGTTTCGTAACTCCAGATCCACACAGGTTACATCAGGGGTGTCCAGCCCTGGGTTACCGAGTTAAGCGCTCGCTGCTGACATTACGCACTGTAGCATTAATGTCCATATAAAGTCAAGCGATCTTTTAAAGTGTGTGCTTTACAGCGAGGTTGTGTGGTCCCTTTGTCAGATTATAGGATAATCACTTGATACTGATCCGGAGCCGCCGCCCCACCCCCTCTCCCAGCGCCTTGAGACCCTCACGGGTGAGTAGCGCTATATAAACCCCTGATTGATTGATTGATTGAATTTATATAGAGGTGTCTGTTTTCAAGTGTTTATTTCTTGGGGTGTATAGTGACGGCTCAATCCCACCGTCACAATTGGAACCCATAACATAGTGACGTCAGGAGGTGGGGAGTGTGGCACCTTGAGCTGACATGCATGAACTGTCAAAAATTTAACTGAGACCTCAGCATTAATTCCCCCTTTCTGCACTCTGACCTTTCTTTTTTTTCACCTTCACAGATGAATCCTGTCGTCGATGATAAAGAGCTTTCACCTTCAGTAACGCCAGCAAAACATCCCCCATTGCCCGGTCCACCACAGACAACACTTCCCGCTCACCCACTATGACTTCCAGGATGTCAAGAACCTTCACCCGTCCAGTGACTGCGCCACACTGATGAGGGGGTGCAGGGGAGCCCTTTGACACTGCCAAAAAGAACAAGCTTCTATCTCAAGCCATCATCGAAGGAAGTCAACGAACTTCAACCAAAGGTCCAAGACCAAAGCCAGTACGAACTGGGACCAATAACTTGAACACGCCCTTGTGTGCGCACGCTCAACGTGGGATACGATAGTCATCTCGCTTACTGTTCGCTGCTGCATGCATCAGCTCACACAGTGTGTTTGCAAGTGTTTCCAATGACGGTGTGAGGCGTACACTGATCGTCGGTGAATGCAAGCCTGCTGATCATTGTCACTGAATCCTGGAGCATGGGGACGCGGACGGGACGAATGAGAAGAGTCAGTGTAATAATTGTCAGACACTTGCTTCCTGCTTCTTCCTTATTCCCATTCAGTGGATTCTGAAACCCCCTCCCATTTTCATGGACAGTCCTAGGACCCTACAACAGAACTTTACCCTCGATGTAAGACGGGATTCCAGGAACAGCGTCATTCAGTTGACGGATCTTTCTATACAGCATCAGAGTTGCTCTGTTGAATGTCAGTGTCTTGATACTGTGACAGTTTTAGGAAGTTTACCCAAGCATCTGACGCCAGAAGTTCAATGTGTGGTGAGGATGGGTTGATGTTTTTTATGTTATTTTATGGTCACCAGCCCTTGTCTTTTTGCCGTCCTTCCGCTGTCTGCTGGTCTGGTTTGAAGATATTGTGTCCAGAAGTACTCCTTCATCGTCTGATGTCTGTCTGTCTGACATCCTTTCGTTGTGTGCTTGTCTAAAGTGTTTGAAGATACCGTGTCTTGATGCTCCTTCTCTGTCTGATGTCTGTCTGAAAAATGTCTGACATCGTCCATTGTCTGACGTCTGTTTGTCCAACGTCTGACATCATTTCATCGCATGTCTAAAGTGTTTAAAGATGTATTACCCATTGTTTGATGTCTGTCTGTCCAACGTCTGACTGCATCCATTGTCTGACATCTGTCTGTCCAACGTCTGGCATCCTTTCCTCGCTTATCTTAAGTGTTTGAAGATGCATTACTCCATTCTCTGACGTCTGTCTATCCAACTTCTGACAATGTCCATTGCCTGATATCTGTCTGTCCAGCATCTGACATTGGTAATTGTCTGACGTGTGTCTGTCCAGCGTCTTACAGCATCCATTGAATGATGTGTGTCTGTCCAGCGTCTGTCATCCTTTCATGGGTTCTCTGAAGTGTATGAAGCTGCAGTACTCCATTGTCTGATGTCTGTCTATCACCTGACACCCTGTATTGTCTTCTTGCTTGTAATGCTTCATGATATCATGGGATAACCTCCACTGCTGGGTGTCTGTCCACTCCTTTGCAGTCTTTGCCCACTGCCCGGTGATGTTCAGTGAAGTGTCCCAGGACTTCCCTTTGTTTGACGGGGCAGCGCTAACAGGGAGTGGAATGACATCCACAGATGACAATGAAAGTGGAAGGCCGTTAAATTACATCTGCAGACATCGAAAAGACATTCACCGACAAGTAAAATTACTGTGGTAGACAATGACATGAGCTTGACGAAGAAACCGCAGTAACGGATAATGTAATCGGATTGACATGAACAGACACCGCCATGACGCTGAGCAGCAACAAACTTAGATTAACAATGGAGCGACAATAACAGAAGAACATCAATAGACAGTGGAGCAAGCTTGACACAAGGACAACAGCGAGGCACAGACAGACAGTGGAAGGACATTAACATTGAAACAACTGTTCTATACAATTAAATTGGCTCACAATGTAACAACCTTTATCAGAAATGGTAAGATTTTGATCAACAGTGGAATAGCCTCGACTCACAATGAGATTGTATCAAAAGATTACGCCAGACAATGCATTTACGTCATCGGGCAATGGAACAAAAGAGTTACACTGTAAGACAATAGAATCGATTCAGCGGACTGCTTCACCAACAATCGAGACAATGGATCAACAACAATGAACAACGTAACACAAAGAAACCAAACCTCTCCTCAGACCGTTATGGATGTACGCGGACAGAGGGCCTCTTCTCTCTGGTCCAACCTACTGTTGAAAGACGGTAAAGAGTATCTTTCAGATGGGAGCTCGACATCCATCAAACAACGGGTTCTCGATCACCCAAGCACTTGATACGTCAGCTGCCCAAAAGAGATCAACTGAGATCAAAATCCACTGGAGCCGCCCGCAGAGGGACTGAGCTGCTGTTTGGAAAGGAGAGCTCTCTGAACCCTCTCCTAACACCTTCTCTCCAGGCCACGTTCTAGGTTCATGGGAGTATCTCAGGACCTTTCCCCCTCCACACCTCTCCCACATGGACCTTTCCAATCACCATCTTCAATGAATAAGACTGAGGCGCGTGCATCATTCAGTGTCAAAAGAATCGATGGGTCGCATTTTCCAAAAGTTTGGGCCATGCAAGGGGCAAACTTCGTGCCCATGAAGGGAGGATGGCAAGTAGAGAGACATCGATAGAGAGGTCCATGTAGCTTGAAATGGGCAGTGCGGGCAGACCGCCATCCTGCCACCCAGGCTTTAGTGTAGCGGGGGCTGTATAGATTGTATGGCTTGTGTCAGTATAAGGCGTAAGTGGCTGCTAATGAAGGGTGCAGTGGGGTCTGTAGCCGCCACTGATGGGGAACACTGGTCTCACACTCTGTACCATGATGAGGCATTTTCTCTGGTGTGAAGAAGGGGGTTCTGCACCTCTGCAGTTTCTTTCACTAGCCTTAGGGTGGCAGTAGAACTGGTACGGGTAGGGCAGGGGAGCATGGGGGGGACAAAAGTCATTTCTAACTAGGAAGTGAGCAGGTGGAGCCCTGAACGTTATTAAGTCCAACAGCGGGGTCTCCAAGCCAGTATAATTTAAGATTTGCCAATCACTGAAATCCCCTCCTCACATTCTTTGGTGCTAGTGAACTCCATATCTGCACCACAATATCCTCCCACTCTTCCCCCATGCTTACGCCTCCCGCACACCTCTCTGTGAAAGTAATGGCAGATTCACAGGTGACTGTGAAAGTTCAGTATTGGAAGACCCCTCCTCCTAGTGTGAAAGGGCTTCAGACCCATTCTCTCAACCCACCACTCAGACCTTATTGCAGGCCACCACAGACCCCTTCCACTGCACCAGTATTATCATCCGAGACACCACAGCACTGAAAGACACCACAACTGCGCGCCTACCGCAAGGCCCCAGCCTATTGTCCGAAGATAACTAACACACACCTCCTCCTCCCACCCCCACCCCGACTATCGTCTGGGGACCCCATGGCGCTGATAGACACCACACATGCACTCCACCCCAACCCGACCCCCAGTCTATCTTCTGGAAAGCATGTCTCTTTTAATCGTCTCTTGCCACAGCCCAAACCCTTCCTAGTATTGTTGGAAGACAGCAGGTCTTCGTTGCCTCTCGCGCCAGTATTGAGGTGCTCAAGAACATGCTTTCCCTCCTTACCACTGCCCAGTGTTGGGGGGGATGCAAACACATCCTACTCACAGCCATTATCACCCAGTGTGCGTAGGCCTCCTGCCCTGCCCTCCTAACGCTGCCTCCACACCCCTCCTGTGGAGGCTTCCATCGCAAAGAGTAACAGCACAGAAACAAGAGAGGTAGGGTCTGCCCTCTGCTGCTGCTCAAACTAACCAGGACCGTAGCTTTGGGAAACGCTTGTGTCTGGGGGTCTGTGGGTGTCCCTGCTCCCTAACCAGGACCCTAGCTTTGGGAAACACTTGTGTCTTGGGGTCTGTGGGTGTCCCTGCTCCCTAACCAGGACCCTAGCTGTGGGAAACCCTTCTGTCTTGGGGTCTGTGAGTGTTTGGTGACCCTGCTTTCTAATCCAGACCCTAGCTGTGGGAAACCCTTGTGTCTGGGGGTCTGTGGGTGTCCCTGCTCCCTAACCAGGACCCTAGCTGTGGGAAACCCTTCTGTCTTGGGGTCTGTGAGTGTTTGGTGACCCTGCTTTCTAATCCAGACCCTAGCTGTGGGAAACCCTTGTGTCTGGGGGTCTGTGGGTGTCCCTGCTCCCTCAGTCAGGCCTTGCAGGTGTAATTGCCCAAACATGACAGAAGCTGCCATACCTCAGGCTCTAAAATTCAAAATATGGGCCAAATTCTCTGGATTGTGCTGCATTTTCACTGGATAATCAACAAACAGTAGCTGACACGTAATTCATGGGCAAGGATCAGAGACGCCAGGAGGGGCTTGCGGTCGCCCACACAGAGCGGAGAGAAGAAAACCATTTTTCATTTTATTTTTAACTTTCGGATGCACTGTGTCTGTGGTTGGCTCCGCGTGAGTGTGTGAGCGGAGTCCATGTGGTCGCTGAGTGTGAGTGGGAGCCAACAAGCGTTGCCACTGAGCCCTGGTCAGTTTTTTATACCCCTTTACCAGGCAGTACTTTCAGGGTCATTGACCCCTGCAGACACTCCTTGGGTATTTTTCATTCGTTTTTTAACTTTCGGATGCACTGTGTCTGTGGTTGGCTCCGCGTGAGTGTGTGAGCGGAGTCCATGTGGTCGCTGAGTGTGAGTGGGAGCCAACAAGCGTTGCCACTGAGCCCTGGTCAGTTTTTTATACCCCTTTACCAGGCAGTACTTTCAGGGTCATTGACCCCTGCAGACACTCCTTGGGTATTTTTCATTCGTTTTTTAAAAAACAAATATGGATTTTTTGTACATTAAAATGTTACTTTCTCGCGCATATGATGTTGAGACCGCCACTTAAGCACAGCTTTCTTATTTTTACAATTTAAAATAAAGCCATTTGAACAATCCAATAAGAAGTGTTTACTGGCAGTGCGCGCGCGCAGCCTGGGCTCCTGGGGCCAATAAGAAGTGTTTACTGGCAGTGCGCGCGCGCAGCCTGGGCTCCTGGGGCCAATAAGAAGTGTTTACTGGCAGTGCGCGCGCGCAGCCTGGGCTCCTGGGGCCTGTCTTTGTGGCTGTCGATGGCGGAGAAAAAGTCAAAGGAACATCAGAAAAGTGGTGCGGCTCGCTGAAGACCTTGGATTGTAATTGGACTGTATTTGCCTTTATAAAGTGCATATTATCCCTGACGAGGCACTGAAGCACTTGACGCCGGCATTACGCAGGTCAGTGGTTAGGCCTGTGTTTTTGGCAGGGCCACTGGAATTATGTGGCAAGAGAGGGCCAAATTATGCGGCAGTGTTGAGTAAATTATGCAGCAAGAAAAGACAAATTATGCAACATAATGCAGCACATTTTGAGATACTATTGCTTCATTATTTCGTCATTTTTAAACTTGGCAACACTGTCTGGACATTGGTTGCATCACATTAGTACCAGTTTAGCACCCAATTATAGCAGTAAGCAACAGAAACCTGACCAGTCAAGTTTGGAAAAGGCCCTTCCACCGCGCTGCAACATGTGTCGCTGCATTTTAAATAATTTTTGATCCATTTGAGCTAGAAACAAATAAATATTTTTTGGGGGGGTAAAATCTAAAGATTTGGCGGCAGATGATGGATTATGTGGCAAAGGCGGCAAATCTATAATTATGCGAAAAGCACCGCAGCCATACAATCGCATAATTCTGGTGGCTTAGTTATTGGTTATGGGGACTGTTCTTGTCCGCTCAATCCAACATTCCATGCATTCACTCAGGCTCCTTTGTGGGAGACTAAAGTATTAGGAGTTTTGTGGAGTCATTAGTGGGAAGACGGGGAATATGCGAGTTCATGCAGATGTTTGGTGGGGCTAAAGATGAGCTGGAGGAGGTTAGGTCCTATAGGTTGCAGGGGTATCATCTTCCAAAAAGGAGAGGTTGTGACCTTTGGTATGAGCTGTGAGCAATTTGAAGAAATACATTAGTGGAGATTAGAGCAAACTTGCATGTGACTTAGAGAAGGTTGTGCTCGGAGAAAGGAGGCATGCGGAGGATGGAAAGGAACGAGAGAGACGTTGAGAAGGAAAAAGGAGAGGTGACCTTCAGAAGTTTTGAGTAAACATCAATTGTTTGTTAATGTTAATACGGCTTGTAAAGCGCACTGCTACCCTAAGGTGTCCTGGCGCTAGGAGTTGCCAACTTGGTTGCTGGATGAGGGATGGATTCAAGGGAAAAGCCAGGTTTTCAGCCCCCTTCTAAAGGAAAGGAGCTCGGTAGCACTTCTGAGGTGGAGGGGAAGGCTATTCCATGCTTTTGCGGCACAGCTGAAAAAACTCCTACCCCCCCAGCTGGCTGTTTTTGCCCGTGGAATTTTTATAAGTTTTGCCTCGGCAGAGCGCAGTGCTCTGCGGGGAACGTACCATTGAAAGTGTTGTCTCATATAGGCCTGGCCAGAACCTGTAAGGGCTTTAAAGACCGTGCAGAGGGCCTTAAAATCCACCCGTTGTTTCACCAGGAGCCAGTGAAGCTTCCCAAGTCCCTTCTTGACCGAGACAAACCTTGGAATGCCCAAGAGAAGCCTGGCTGCTGCATTCTGCACGACCTGTAATCGGCTAAGATGTCTTTTTTGGATGTTAAGATAAAGGCCGTTGCAATAATCCAGGCGAGACAAAATGAGAGCAGTGATTACTGTCGTGAGGCTGTCTTCGGGCAATAGGAATTTGATTTTCCTCAGTATCAGTTTGTGTCAGATTTCAGTATTATGAAGGATGTTTTTTCTTTTTGAGACGGCATGTGATTTAAGAATGGAAGACTGTAGAAAGACCAACGATTTTTGCATGTGAAGTTAGTGCTACATGAGGTACTTTGATAGGCGCTAGAGTACGGCGAACAATCTGTACACAGCTAGGTTACCACTAGACCACCGCTTCAGCAAGGAGAGCTGATCAGCTGAGGGGTTGAAAGTGTAAAGCAATGGCTGGATGCAGACATAGAAAAGAGATTCTGCAAATACTGGAGCAGATGTCTACTGATGTCCAGCCCCAAGTTTAGCTCACAGTATTAATTGTAAATCTCAGTGGGAGCCTCTAGTCTGACATCACAGAAGATGGAAGGCGAGGACAGCCTCCCCAGGCAGTGGAAGTGCACTGCCTCCACTCACTGAGGTGAGGAGGCTCCCTTTAAAAGTTCAGTGAAGCCTTTGTTCATCAAGGGGCTGCTGATGAGACTTCCTGAAGCACCGCTCTGTGGTAGATGGCAGGGGCGAGGGGTGGAAATGCAGATACTACTGGGCAGGTTGAAGTGTTCCCCTCAGGTGAGGCATCCTTGATCACCCTTTCAGTGCAGAGACCGCACACCTCTTTGTGCCTCTTTCGTGGGTGCTCCAGGCCGGAGACTATCCTGCTGCGAGAAGCATCACTTTGCACAAAGGCAGTGTCTGGAGAGCAGCCCCGAAAGGACATTTGAAACCAGAACCAACCTAAATCGGTGCTGCAGGATGTACCCTTTATGAACATTTATCACCCGGAATGAAGAAAACGCATTTCTTTCTTTTCAATTTGCAAACTTTGTTCAAGTAATGGTTATAGTTTGAGCGCATCCAAAGTGGAAACAAATCTAAGTTATGCAACAAAGGAAGGAGCCACATTTCTATTTGTTAAAAGCATCAAGTGGGTTTTCACAAACCCTTGGTTGAGACTCCTAGTGGTGGTAATAAGAAGACCATGATGGATCGACTGACGGAGATAGATAAGCAATACGTGGATATAGCTAATGTAATATGAGGAACAAAACCCTGTTGTATTATGAATGAATGTTGGAGATCAGAGAGTAACTCATCTCATTCAATATCTGCAGCCCCTGGTGCCTGAAACGTGCTCCAAGCGGACTGCAGGAGAATGTATGGAGAGGGAGACGGAGAGGCAGAGATTAGACAGACCAGACAAATGGAATAGACGGACAGACAGATAGATCAGAGAGAAAGACAAATAGATTAGATGGACAGACAAAGAGATTAGACCGATAGATCAGGCAGATGGAGTAGACGGACAGACAGACAGATCAGAGAGACAGACATATAGATTAGTCAAACAGATAAAAAGATTAGACAGAACAGACAGATGCAGTAGATGGACAGACAGATTTATGGATCGAAAGGTGGGCGGATACAGGTAAGCATTATGGAGTGCTGTGTACAATGTGCAGAACTGCACCTGTCATTTCTAGGCTGAGGTATGGGGTCAAAGAGACACAGACATGCAGAAGTATTCCTCTATCTGCCTTACCAGTTATTGAAGGGCCACTACACGACAGAGGCCCCTTGCTGTGAAGGGACATCTTCTGCATCTATTGGGGACCGGGTGCTCCTCAGGGAACAGGCTTTCCTGCCGGTTCATTTCAGAGAGTTAGTCATCCGGTGGGAGCAGCGCTTTAAATGCGCCGGTACTGTCCGGTACCGAGAACCTGCACTTCTTTCATTTCGGAGTGCGAGTGTCTGCTCTTCTTGGCACTCCTGCAATATATTCAATGGGAGAGTACCTGCACGTCTCAGAAGCAAACGCGCACTCTAAATAATGAGTACATGCACTTCTTTAATTTCAGAGTGCAAGTGTCTGCTCTTCTTGGCACTCCTGCAATATATTCAATGGGAGAGTACCTGCACGTCTCAGAAGCAAACGCGCACTCTAAATAATGAGTACATGCACTTCTTTAATTTCAGAGTGCGAGTGTCTGCACTTCTCAGCACTCCTGCAATGTATTCAATAGGAGAGTACCTGCACGCCTCAGGAGCAAACGCGCACTCCCAGGGCCTCAAACTGCATATGCAAATGTAAGCCTTTCACTGTGCAGAGCTCAGTGGCGGGTTTTAGAGACAGCCCCTGCCTTGTGGTTCCTGCAGGGGTGTGCTTGTAATGTGTCCTGCAGGACCGGCCATTGTCACACCTTTTTTTTTTTCTTTGTTTAAAATGCTTCATTGAGGAATGAACGTACAGAGTTACAGAAAAATCTACAAATGTGCAAAATGATGAGACGTCATATTGGAAATAGCATTAATAATGAAGAAAAATCAAATAATACACGAAATACATTACGTAGTCAAGGTAAAGTAAGACATCTCTCAAACATAACGAGAAATCAATTTTGCAACATAAAACAAGTACAAATGCGTGTGCTTTATGTATTTTTAAGAAGGGGGAGAAACGAAACGTAGGAGGAGTACTAACTATATCATAAAAGTTCTACAAGGGAATGGAGATACCAAAAGTGAACTAGAGGTATACAATAAACTATTTAGTGGGATTGCATAAAGGATACGAAGGGAAATCTAAGAAGTTCAAGGGGGTTTGGAAACTGCAACATTTCTGATATGAGTGGTAAAGGGGTTATAAATGTAAGAAGTAGGGGAGAGGAGTTGGCCTAACGGCTAGGGCGGCCCACCTCGAATCTGGGGAACTGGGTTCGAGTCTCGGCAATGACGCTGAACATCCTGTGATTCTGGGCAAATCACTTAATCTCCCCGTGCCTAACCAAAATGAATGTGGGTCCTCATGTAACGTAACTAAGTCGTCAAAGGCATCCGGGCAGGTCTCTCCTAATGGCCATCCGTAGTGTGCATGAGTGAGCAGTATCTAATCCATGTTAAAAAGAAACGTTGTTAAAAGTCTTCCAGTTAGAGGTAATATCCTGAAAGGTCACCGCCAGAAGAAGATTCCCCAACAGACCCTTAGCCTGGTCTCCAGACCAAATGTATGGACATCCTTCAAGAAAGCGATGAAAGGAGACGAAATAGAGAATCATTGAGAGAATTTGCACCATACTTTCTGCCAAAAAACAGAAAGCTTTGGGCAAAGGAAAAATATGTGAAGAAAGTCTCCGCTGGGAGTGTTGCAAGTCCAACAGTTATTGTTGTTCAGGAGTTTCATTTTGAATAAAGAGCAAGGAGTTAAAAACATCCAGTTTTCCTTCAAGGAAAACAGGCTGCATCAACAACAAGGCCACCATCCCTGGGAGTGCTAACCATTCCCAATGGGGTCGCAAATTGCACCTGCCTCATGAATATTAATGAGGCAGGCAATTTGCGACCCCATTACGAATCGTGTCTGAGACACTGTTGTAAATTACATTTTGCGAGTCGCAAATTGCAAGGCGCAAAACAATGCTATTTGCGACTCGCAAATTGTAAGGGTCGTACATCTGGCCCTAAATCATTTATCACAGGGGCATGGTCGGATACAAGGGTGGAGCCAAATTCAGAATGAATCAAATGTTGTGTGAGATTTTTATCCAGAAAAACATAGTCTATTCTAGAGGAGGAGTGATGTGTAGGGGGAAAAACGAATACTGTAAAAGATCAGGGTTATAGAGACGGCAAGCATCAACTAATCCTCTGTGGGAAACTGTTCTATGGAAAGCCTTTCGCATACCAGTAGGGATGTATTTGAAGGCAGAGTTTGTCTCTAGAAAGGGGCCATCAATTGGCTACAGTCACCCCCCATAACAAGGTTGACATTCATGACCGACATTAATTTAGTTGAAAGTGAATCCCAGAAGTGAGTGTCCACCCCAGCAGGCCCGTAAACATTAACAAAGGAGTAAAGGCACCCATTGATGGTCATATCAAGATGAAGCCATCTGCATCTTGCTTTAAAATGTTAACAGATAAAGTTTTATGAAACAAAATAATGAAACAATTTTTATGATGAACAGCAGGCGAACAATAGACAGAACCAACACAACCTTTTTTCAACATATGAATGTCTTTTTCAGGAAGGTGTATTTCTTGTAACATATCAACTTGACAAAGTTTAGAGAGATGGGTGAGCACTCTCTGTCTCTTAATGGGACTCCAAAGGCCTTTGACATCCCAAGAGACAATTCTAAATCTATTCATAATGATTAATGATAGACGAGACACATAACAGCAACCTCTTATAAGTAAAGAAAAATATTACAACAAAACTGCATTAACAAAACAGAACAAGGAAATGTGATGTTGGAAAAGAAAAAGGGAATACTGGAATAGATGGGAAGGGAGGAACGGGATGAGTCCAAAAAAGACCCACAGGATGAGAAACCAGAGAAGAATGGCAGAAAGTCGGATGGACCAGAGCCATTGAAAAAAAATTCGAGAGAAAGGAACAATTGTAGATGAAGGGCAGAGGATCATGAGGGATGAACCAACCGGAAAACCCGTTCCAATAGAGAAGAAGGTAGAGAAGAGAGAAGACCGGAGATGAGGAAATAAAAATAGAGACATGGAAACAGATAAGACACAACAATAAAGAACATTCATAAACCATATAAGAAAAGAGCTTACCCATTCAGTAGGGGAAGCTTGGGATGGACGTTCAATTGAAAGAAGACTAGACAACATCAGAACAATGAACAATTATAACACGCCAATGGTGACAGACATGGGACCTGGGGGAGAAAAGGAGCTAAACCATTGGTGAAAGATAAATACAGCAATGCAATCATAGCAAACCATTAAGAAGTGAAAACAGGATTAGAAGGAGACAAAATATGAATACAATTGCAAGAACCATCAGTGTCCATAGCTCCTTTTCATGGAAATAGATGCATTCCTTAAGTTGGGCTGGAGAGTCAAAAGAGGTGGTCCTGTACTTATAGGTAACTTTGAAGATATCTGGGTGTAGAAGTCCGTATCTTGCATTCATAGCTCGCAACACGGGGCACATACTCAGAAATTCCTTGCAACAAGCAACTGTCACAGAAGTAACGTCTTGCAAAAGGAAAACCCTATAACCGGACAAGATCATCTGCTTTCTTTGCTTGGAAGCGGCTAAAACGTTCATTAAATCTGTCTATTGAAGGAAGAGGATGATAATTCCTCCAGGTTTAGGATTAGAATGAGTGCTGGAGGATCGGAGACCAAGACTCTGGGCTCTTTGAATTTTGAGAGGGGAACTGCTGGTAAGACCCACTATCTTTGGTAAGTTCGCATGTAAAAAGCCAATCATGTCTCCCCCTTCTGCACCCTCCAGAATACCATAAACACGAAGATTGTTACACCTGTTCCGATTTTCCACATCTTCTGTTTGTCTTTCGAGTTCAGCTATTTCCTTGACTTGCGAAGTTGCGTCCCGAGACTGCTATGTGGAGTTCAATTTCCGAAACCATAGACTCAAGAGAGGACAATTTGTCTTCAAGACGTTGAAGAGTAGGAGTGGATTCCATCATGAAAGGTTTCAGCATTTTTAATTCATCCATTAAATCCTCCATGGTAATCGGAAGGGGAGATTTCCTGGGAGAAGCGGGCCTTTGTTAAGCCTTTTGTTGTTACCACCAGGGATCTCCTTACGTGAAACAGAGGGCACATTAGTAAGAGAACAGTTCTTGGAAGAAGAATGCCCCCCTCTGCCACTGTAGATGTATAATTAGGCAAAATAAAGGAAACTGCGACCAGCAACAAGCCAAGAAAAAGAAAAACTGGCAGTGAAACAGCTGGGCAATCAAAACAGCAAATAACAGTCCAACGACCTTTAGAAATTATCACAAAGCTGAATAATAAATGCCAATCACAGCAGACAAAATATAAACTGAGGAGCTAACAAATGAGTGTAAAAATCCTCAGAATGTTAAAATTAATAATGAGGTAGAGAAATTAGTCATTTTGAGCAGGCAACATCCAGACAAGCACATATGGGTGGAGCGCCCTCTCAGAGAACAAGCAAGCTCTCCAATTCCAGTCAGCACGGTAAATGGCGGGAGAATGCCGACAGCAGCCTGCTGCGGGTTAGCGCTTGAAGATGAGCGGCATCATGTTGGTTGCTCATATCAACAAAATAAACTCACTGCCGTGTTCCCCTCTCCTTCAGCCACCCTCCACCACCATGGAATGTTGCTAAATGCGTCTCCGGTCGGCCAATAGGAAGAAAAATGCAGGCTGGGATGCAGGAGCTGTTAGCCGGCAGCCATCTTGCGAGCGCCCGAGCCGCGTCTCCCATTGTCACATCTTAATTCCCTTCTGTTTGCTGCCAGCCAGTGACACCTCTTCCTGCAAGCAGAGCTATGCCGGGATCAGCATCCGAGAGGGCCGGTGCATCCTACCAGCCTCCTTCCACAGGTAACCCCCCCACCAATTAATTCCCTTATGTTTGCTGCCAGCCAGTGACACCTCTTCCTGCAAGCAGAGCTATGCCGGGATCAGCATCCGAGAGGGCCGGTGCATCCTACCAGCCTCCTTCCACAGGTAACCCCCCCACCAAGATCAAACTGCATCAGAGGGCATCAGACAGTAAGTAAAAGGGGGCTGCATCAGAGCCCTTTTCTCATAACCCAAAAGCATATGTTGTTATCCGCTAGAAACAGTCAACCCGTGGACAAGAAAGTAACTGCAGTCCAGTGCACCGCCACCTGCTAGATGACAAACACAATGCTCACTGCCACCCAACAATCACAGCCAGAGGCAGAAGTTGGCTATGCTCTGTAACCTGCAGCTTTTCCGCTCTGGAGCTTTAAAGGTGATTTAAGTTCTGAGTTCTGTACTGCCTCCCCTAGGGCTGCACTGCACAGCTGCAAAAATACCAAAAAAAGGTGTAAATCTAAGCCTTTCCTTTCAGTCATCTGTGGGCTGAGGCAGACTCGATCATGAAGGAAGTGGCCCTCTAGGGCCACTCGGGTTTTCTCACAACCACCTGCTATGCCTTCTCAAGAATGAAGAGTCGGTCAGACAGTACAGATTGAAAAAGGGAATACTGGAATAGATGGGAAGGGAGGAACAGGGGATGAGTCCAAAAAGACCCACAGGATGAGAAACCAGAGAAGAATGGCAGAATGTTGGATGGACCAGAGCCATTGAAAAAAATTAGAGAGAAAGGAACAATTGTAGATGAAGGGCAGAGGATCATGAGGGATGAACCAACCGGAAAACCCGTTCCAATAGAGAAGAAGGTAGAGAAGAGAGAAGACCGGAGATGAGGAAATAAAAATAGAGACATGGAAACAGATAAGACACAACAATAAAGAACATTCATAAACCATATAAGAAAAGAGCTTACCCATTCAGTAGGGGAAGCTTGGGATGGACGTTCAATTGAAAGAAGACTAGACAACATCAGAACAATGAACAATTATAACACGCCAATGGCGACAGTCATGGGACCTGGGGGAGAAAAGGAGCTAAACCATTTTATTTATTTATTTATTTTAAGAGTTTTATATAGCGCTGGCTAGACCCGAAGGTATCATAGCGCTTTACATAAGGTTCAACAATGTAACAGAAAAAGATCAGCAATTACACATTACGTCAAGAAATAAGCAATACATTAAGAGAGGAGAGAAAGGAGAGAGAAAAGTAGTAGAGGAGGGAAGGGGAGGTGAGAAAGGGAGGATGAGGGAAGAGACAACAGTAGAGACGAAAGGAAGTCTGTCTAAAGACCGACTGGGTAGGTGACGTCCAAGGAGGGAATCCACGGCCCGTCTCCCTTATAGCTAAACCAGGTAGCTCCATCGGGCATCAGACAAAATAGTTCAGTCTCAAGTGGCGTGGGAAGAAGTTCACAGAAAAACAGGGTGGGGACAAAGGGCAAGGGCAGGAGAGGGCAAAGGTCAGAAGCTGGAAAGAGTAAGAGCGGAGAGGGGTGAGGGGTAAGGGAAGGGAGAGGGGGAGATAAGGTCAGGAGAGACGCGGGAGAGTTTGTCCAAAGTCCGGCTGGGTAGGTGATGGTCAAGGAGGGAGTCCAAAGTCCATCTCCCCTTTAGCTCGCGAGGTAGCTCCACCGGGCATCAGACAAAAATAGCTAGGTCTCAGCTGTCTAGGGAAGTTAGCAGGGTAAAGGTCCTGGTGGGTGGTGGGGACAGGGACGGGAGAGGGCTGGTTGAGGTCCTGATGGTGATCAATGATTAAAGAGCAGGGGAGGAAAGAGCATCGCAGAGGGTCTCACTGAGTCGGCCATCTAGAACTCAGGCAGGGGGTGCGAGTCATTGCAAGTTTGGATACAGTCAGTCCCCATGAATCTCTATGTCCCAGAAGGGAAGTGTTAGGGTGTCCATCTTAAGATCCGGTCGAAAACGCTGGGGCAGAGACAATTAGAGCCATTTGCCATATAAAGATCGTCTTGGAGACAAAAGCGGCCCCACAATGATAGGCATTTTCCAATCAGTGGGCACAGGTACAGCAACGATCGTCCAGCATGCCCAGGTCTCCTCGCGCAGCACCCCAGTAGAGAATGAGACGCTCTGAAAAATCCTCGTTTCACCGCCATTTTAGGGTCAGGCACCATCCACGAGGAGATCGTCGGGGCGACTAAAAACGGCCTCACAATGAAGCGCTCCTCACAGCCAACATCAGCGCAACAGACCAAAATCACCAAGACTTCAGCGACAGTACGGTGATAGCGCGCCCCTCCCCCCCGGCACCGGGGGAGATCTCACCTCCGTTAGCACTCGGTGTAACCTCCAGGTGTCTCGCTCGTCATGCGGGCAGTTGGCCGCAGTGAGTAGTCCCCGATCCAGGGGTGGACCCAGGAGAGGGAACTAAAAGATGGGCGAACACGGAAGCCGGCAGCCACACGGAGCAGCTCCCATGGCACTGGGCAATACCTCACCGCTTGGCAGGCGCCATCTTGGACTCTTCATCGGCGGGGACATCAAGGCTCGTTTCTCCGGGATGTCAGATCGGAGAAGGGTGCTAAGGATCTACTTGGATTCAGCCCGCATCCCGGTTGCACCAACGCCGTTTAGGTGAGAAAGACAGCGCGGCAGGATGCCCGCTCTAGAAGTCAAGGAGAGGGTTCAGCATGTACCTCTGTACATGTACCTCTGTATGCTGGCTTGCAGGTGAAAGATAAATACAGCAATGCAATCATAGCAAACCATTAAGAAGTGAAAACAGGATTATAAGGAGACAAAATATGAATAAAATTGCAAGAACCATCAGTGTCCATAGCTCCTTTTTATGGAAATAGATACATTCCTTAAGTTGGGCTGGAGAGTCAAAAGAGATGGCCCTGTACTTCTAGGTACCTTTGAAGATATCTGGGTGTAGAAGTCCGTATCTTGTGTTCATAGCTCGCAACACGGGGCACATACTCAGAAATTCCTTGCAACAAGCAACTGTCACAGAAGTAACGTCTTGCAAAAGGAAAACCCTATGACCGGACAAGATCATCTGCTTTCTTTGCTTAGAAGCGGCTAAAACGTTCATTAAATCTGTGTATTGAAGGAAGAGGATGATTATTCCTCCAGGTTTAGGATTAGAATGAGTGCTGGAGGATCGGAGACCAAGACGGTGGGCTCTTTGAATATTGAGAGGGGAACTGCTGGTAAGACCCACTATCTTTGGTAAGTTGGCATGTAAAAAGCCAATCATGTCTCCCCCTCTGCACCCTCCAGAATACCATAAACACGAAGATTGTTACACCTGTTCCGATTTTCCACATCTTCTGTTTGTCTTTCGAGATCAGCTATTTCCTTGACTTGCGAAGTTGCATCCCAAGACTCTGCTATGTGGAGTTTAATTTCCGAAACCCTAGACTCAAGAGAGGACAATGTGTCTTCAAGACGTTGAAGAGTAGGAGTGGATTCCATCATGAAAGGTTTCAGCATTTTTAATTCATCCATTAAATCCTCCATGGTAATCGGAAGGGGAGATTTCCTGGGAGAAGCGGGCCTTTGTTAAGCCTTTTGTTGTTACCACCAGGGATCTCCTTACGTGAAACAGAGGGCACATTAGTAAGAGAACAGTTCTTGGAAGAAGAATGCCCCCCTCCGCCACTGTAGATGTATAATTAGGCAAAATAAAGGAAACTGCGACCAGCAACAAGCCAAGAAAAAGAAAAAACTGGCAGTGAAACAGCTGGGCAATCAAAACAGCAAATAACAGTCCAACGACCTTTAGAAAATATCACAAAGCTGAATAATAAATGCCAATCACAGCAGACAAAATATAAACTGAGGAGCTAACAAATAAGTGTAAAAATCCTCAGAATGTTAAAATTAATAATGAGGTAGAGAAATTAGTCATTTTGAGCAGACAACATCCAGACAAGCACATATGGGTGGAGGGCCCTCTCAGAGAACAAGCAAGCTCTCCAATTCCAGTCAGCACAGTAAATGGCGGGAAAATGCCGACAGCAGCCTGCTGCGGGTTAGCGCTTGAAGATAAGCAGCATCATGTTGTTTGCTCATATCAACAAAGTAAACTCACCGCCGTGTTCCCCTCTCCTTCAGCCACCCTCCGCCACCATGGAATGTTGCTAAATACGTCTCCGGTCAGCCAATAGGAAGAAAAATGCAGGCTGGGATGCAGGAGCTCAGTTAGCCGGCGGCCATCTTGCGAGCGCCCGAGCCGCATCTCCCATTGTCACATCTTAATTCCCTTATGTTTGCTGCCAGCCAGTGACACCTCTTCCTGCAAGCAGAGCTATGCCGGGATCAGCATCCGAGAGGGCCGGTGCATCCTACCAGCCTCCTTCCACAGGTAACCCCCCCACCAAGATCAAACTGCATCAGAGGGCATCAGACAGTAAGTAAAAGGGGGCTGCATCAGAGCCCTTTTCTCATAACCCAAAAGCATATGTTGTTATCCGCTAGAAACAGTCAACCCGTGGACAAGAAAGTAACTGCAGTCCAGTGCACCTCCACCTGCTAGATGACATACACAATGCTCACTGCCACCCAACAATCACAGCCAGAGGCAGAAGTTGGCTATGCTCTGTAACCTGCAGCTTTTCCGCTCTGGAGCTTTAAAGGTGATTTAAGTTCTGAGTTCTGTACTGCCTCCCCTAGGGCTGCACTGCACAGCTGCAAAAATACCAAAAAAAGGTGTAAATCTAAGCCTTTCCTTTGAGTCATCTGTGGGCTGAGGCAGACTCGATCATGAAGGAAGTGGCCCTCTAGGGCCACTCGGGTTTTCTCACAACCACCTGCTATGCCTTCTCAAGAATGAAGAGTCGGTCAGACAGTACAGATTGAAAAAGGGAATACTGGAATAGATGGGAAGGGAGGAACAGGGGATGAGTCCAAAAAAGACCCACAGGATGAGAAACCAGAGAAGAATGGCAGAAAGTTGGATGGACCAGAGCCATTGAAAAAAAATTAGAGAGAAAGGAACAATTGTAGATGAAGGGCAGAGGATCATGAGGGATGAACCAACCGGAAAACCCGTTCCAATAGAGAAGAAGGTAGAGAAGAGAGAAGACCGGAGATGAGGAAATAAAAATAGAGACATGGAAACGGATAAGACACAACAATAAAGAACATTCATAAAACCATATAAGAAAAGAGCTTACCCATTCAGTAGGGGAAGCTTGGGATGGACGTTCAATTGAAAGAAGACTAGACAACATCAGAACAATGAACAATTATAACACTCCAATGGCGAGAGTCATGGGACCTGGGGGAGAAAAGGAGCTAAACCATTGGTGAAAGATAAATACAGCAATGCAATCATAGCAAACCATTAAGAAGTGAAAACAGGATTAGAAGGAGACAAAATATGAATAAAATTGCAAGAACCATCAGTGTCCATAGCTCCTTTTTATGGAAATAGATACATTCCTTAAGTTGGGCTGGAGAGTCAAAAGAGGTGGTCCTGTACTTATAGGTAACTTTGAAGATATCTGGGTGTAGAAGTCCGTATCTTGTGTTCATAGCTCGCAACACGGGGCACATACTCAGAAATTCCTTGCAACAAGCAACTTTCACAGAAGTAACATTTGCAAAAGGAAAACCCTATGACCGGACAAGATCATCTGCTTTCTTTGCTTAGAAGCGGCTAAAACGTTCATTAAATCTGTGTATTGAAGGAAGAGGATGATTATTCCTCCAGGTTTAGGATTAGAATGAGTGCTGGAGGATCGGAGACCAAGACCGTGGGCTCTTTGAATATTGAGAGGGGAACTGCTGGTAAGACCCACTATCTTTGGTAAGTTCGCATGTAAAAAGCCAATCATGTCTCCCCCTTCTGCACCCTCCAGAATACCATAAACACGAAGATTGTTACACCTGTTCCGATTTTCCACATCTTCTGTTTGTATTTCGAGATCAGCTATTTCCTTGACTGGCGAAGTTGCGTTCCAAGACTCTGCTATGTGGAGTTTAATTTCCGAAACCCTAGACTCAAGAGAGGACAATGTGTCTTCAAGACGTTGAAGAGTAGGAGTGGATTCCATTATGAAAGGTTTCAGCATTTTTAATTCATCCATTAAATCCTCCATGGTAATCGGAAGGGGAGATTTCCTGGGAGAAGCGGGCCTTTGTTAAGCCTTTTGTTGTTACCACCAGGTATCTCCTTACGTGAAACAGAGGGCACACTAGTAAGAGAACAGTTCTTGGAAGAAGAATGCCCCCCTCTGCCACTGTAGATGTATAATTAGGCAAAATAAAGGAAACTGTGACCAGCAACAAGCCAAGAAAAAGAAAAAACTGGCAGTGAAACAGCTGGGCAATCAAAACAGCAAATAACAGTCCAACGACCTTTAGAAATTATCACAAAGCTGAATAATAAATGACAATCACAGCAGACAAAATATAAACTGAGGAGCTAACAAATAAGTGTAAAAATCCTCAGAATGTTAAAATTAATAATGAGGTAGAGAAATTAGTCATTTTGAGCAGGCAACATCCAGACAAGCACATATGGGTGGAGCGCCCTCTCAGAGAACAAGCAAGCTCTCCAATTCCAGTCAGCACGGTAAATGGCGGGAAAATGCCGACAGCAGCCTGCTGCGGGTTAGCGCTTGAAGATAAGCAGCATCATGTTGGTTGCTCATATCAACAAAATAAACTCACCGCCGTGTTCCCCTCTCCTTCAGCCACCCTCCGCCACCATGGAATGTTGCTAAATGCGTCTCCGGTCGGCAAATAGGAAGAAAAATGCAGGCTGGGATGCAGGAGCTCAGTTAGCCGGCGGCCATCTTGCGAGCGCCCGAGCCGCGTCTCCCATTGTCACATCTTAATTCCCTTCTGTTTGCTGCCAGCCAGTGACACCTCTTCCTGCAAGCAGAGCTATGCCGGGATCAGCATCCGAGAGGGCCGGTGCATCCTACCAGCCTCCTTCCACAGGTAACCCCCCCACCAATATCAAACTGCATCAGAGGGCATCAGACAGTAAGTAAAAGGGGGCTGCATCAGAGCCCTTTTCTCATAACCCAAAAGCATATGTTGTTATCCGCTAGAAACAGTCAACCCGTGGACAAGAATGTAACTGCAGTCCAGTGCACCGCCACCTGCTAGATGACAAACACAATGCTCACTGCCACCCAACAATCACAGCCAGAGGCAGAAGTTGGCTATGCTCTGTAACCTGCAGCTTTTCCGCTCTGGAGCTTTAAAGGTGATTTAAATTCTGAGTTCTGTACTGCCTCCCCTAGGGCTGCACTGCACAGCTGCAAAAATACCAAAAAAAGGTGTAAATCTAAGCCTTTCCTTTGAGTCATCTGTGGGCTGAGGCAGACTCGATCATGAAGGAAGTGGCCCTCTAGGGCCACTCGGGTTTTCTCACAACCACCTGCTATGCCTTCTCAAGAATGAAGAGTCGGTCAGACAGTACAGATTGAAAAAGGGAATACTGGAATAGATGGGAAGGGAGGAACGGGATGAGTCCAAAAAAGACCCACAGGATGAGAAACCAGAGAAGAATGGCAGAAAGTCGAATGGACCAGAGCCATTGAAAAAAAATTTGAGAGAAAGGAACAATTGTAGATGAAGGGCAGAGGATCATGAGGGATGAACCAACCGGAAAACCCGTTCCAATAGAGAAGAAGGTAGAGAAGAGAGAAGACCGGAGATGAGGAAATAAAAATAGAGACATGGAAACAGATAAGACACAACAATAAAGAACATTCATAAACCATATAAGAAAAGAGCTTACCCATTCAGTAGGGGAAGCTTGGGATGCGCGTTCAATTGAAAGAAGACTAGACAACATCAGAACAATGAACAATTATAACACGCCAATGGCGACAGACATGTGACCTGGGGGAGAAAGGAGCTAAACCATTATATTTATTTATTTATTTAAAGAGTTTTATATAGCGCTGGCTAGACCCGAAGGTATCAGAGCGCTTTACATAAGGTTCAACAATGTAACAGAAAAAGATCAGCAATTACACATTACGTCAAAAAATAAGCAATACATTAAGAGAGGAGAGAAAGGAGAGAGAAAAGTAGCAGAGGAGGGAAGGGGAGGTGAGAAAGGGAGGATGAGGGAAGAGACAACAGTAGAGACGAAAGGAAGTCTGTCTAAAGACCGACTGGGTAGGTGACGTCCAAGGAGGGAATCCACGGCCCGTCTCCCTATAGCTAAACCAGGTAGCTCCATCGGGCATCAGACAAAATAGTTCAGTCTCAAGTGGCGTGGGAAGAAGTTCACAGAAAAACAGGGTGGGGACAAAGGGCAAGGGCAGGAGAGGGCAAAGGTCAGAAGCTGGAAAGAGTAAGAGCGGAGAGGGGTGAGGGGTGAGGGGTGGGGGAAGGGAGAGGGGGAGATAAGGTCAGGAGAGACGCGGGAGAGTTTGTCCAAAGTCCGGCTGGGTAGGTGATGGTCAAGGAGGGAGTCCAAAGTCCATCTCCCCTTTAGCTCGCGAGGTAGCTCCACCGGGCATCAGACAAAAATAGCTAGGTCTCAGATGTCTTGGGAAGTTAGCAGGGTAAAGGTCCTGGTGGGTGGGGACAGGGACGGGAGAGGGCTGGTTGAGGTCCTGATGGTGATCAATGATTAAAGAGCAGGGGAGGAAAGAGCATCGCAGACGGTCTAACTGAGTCGGCCATCTAGAACTCAGGCAGGGGGTGCGAGTCATTGCAAGTTTGGATACAGTCAGTCCCCATGAATCTCTATGTCCCAGAAGGGAAGTGTTAGGGTGTCCATCTTAAGATCCGGTCGAAAACGCTGGGGCAGAGACAATTAGAGCCATTTGCCATATAAAGATCGTCTTGGAGACAAAAGCGGCCCCACAATGATAGGCATTTTCCAATCAGTGGGCACAGGTACAGCAACGATCATCCAGCATGCCCAGGTCTCCTCGCGCAGCACCCCAGGAGAGGATGAGACGCTCTGAAAAATCCTCGTTTCGCCGCCATTTTAGGGTCAGGCACCATCCACGAGGAGATCGTCGGGGCGACTAAAGCGGCCTCACAATGAAGCGCTCCTCACAGCCAACATCAGCGCAACAGACCAAAATCACCAAGACTTCAGCGACAGTACGGTGATAGCGCGCCCCTCCCCCGGCACCGGGGAGATCTCACCTCCGTTAGCACTCGGTGTAACCTCCAGGTGTCTCGCTGCGTCATGCGGGCAGTTGGCCGCAGTGAGTAGTCCCCCGATCCAGGGGTGGACCCAGGGAGAGGGAACTAAAGATGGGCGAACACGGAAGCCGGCAGCCACACGGAGCAGCTCCCATGGCACTGGGCAATACCTCACCGCTTGGCAGGCGCCATCTTGGCCTCTTCATCGGCGGGGACATCAAGGCTCGTTTCTCCGGGATGTCAGATCGGAGAAGGGTGCTAAGGATCTACTTGGATTCAGCCCGCATTCCGGTTGCACCAACGCCGTTTAGGTGAGAAAAACAGCGCAGCAGGATGCCCGCTCTAGAAGTCAAGGAGAGGGTTCAGCATGTACCTCTGTACATGTACCTCTGTATGCTGGCTTGCAGGTGAAAGATAAATACAGCAATGCAATCATAGCAAACCATTAAGAAGTGAAAACAGGATTATAAGGAGACAAAATATGAATAAAATTGCAAGAACCATCAGTGTCCATAGCTCCTTTTTATGGAAATAGATACATTCCTTAAGTTGGGCTGGAGAGTCAAAAGAGGTGGCCCTGTACTTCTAGGTAACTTTGAAGATATCTGGGTGTAGAAGTCTGTATCTTGTGTTCATAGCTCGCAACACGGGGCACATACTCAGAAATTCCTTGCAACAAGCAACTGTCACAGAAGTAACGTCTTGCAAAAGGAAAACCCTATGACCGGACAAGATCATCTGCTTTCTTTGCTTAGAAGCGGCTAAAACGTTCATTAAATCTGTGTATTGAAGGAAGAGGATGATTATTCCTCCAGGTTTAGGATTAGAATGATTGCTGGAGGATCGGAGACCAAGACGGTGGGCTCTTTGAATATTGAGAGGGGAACTGCTGGTAAGACCCACTATCTTTGGTAAGTTGGCATGTAAAAAGCCAATCATGTCTCCCCCTTCTGCACCCTCCAGAATACCATAAACACGAAGATTGTTACACCTGTTCCGATTTTCCACATCTTCTGTTTGTCTTTCGAGATCAGCTATTTCCTTGACTTGCGAAGTTGCGTCCCAAGACTCTGCTATGTGGAGTTTAATTTCCGAAACCCTAGACTCAAGAGAGGACAATGTGTCTTCAAGATGTTGAAGAGTAGGAGTGGAATCCATCATGAAAGGTTTCAGCATTTTTAATTCATCCATTAAAATCCTCCATGGTAATCGGAAGGGGAGATTTCTTGGGAGAAGCGGGCCTTTGTTAAGCCTTTTGTTGTTACCACCAGGTATCTCCTTACGTAAAACAGAGGGCACATTAGTAAGAGAACAGTTCTTGGAAGAAGAATGCCCCCCTCTGCCACTGTAGATGTATAATTAGGCAAAATAAAGGAAACTGTGACCAGCAACAAGCCAAGAAAAAGAAAAAACTGGCAGTGAAACAGCTGGGCAATCAAAACAGCAAATAACAGTCCAACGACCTTTAGAAAATATCACAAAGCTGAATAATAAATGCCAATCACAGCAGACAAAATATAAACTGAGGAGCTAACAAATAAGTGTAAAAATCCTCAGAATGTTAAAATTAATAATGAGGTAGAGAAATTAGTCATTTTGAGCAGGCAACATCCAGACAAGCACATATGGGTGGAGCGCCCTCTCAGAGAACAAGCAAGCTCTCCAATTCCAGTCAGCACAGTAAATGGCGGGAAAATGCCGACAGCAGCCTGCTGCGGGTTAGCGCTTGAAGATAAGCAGCATCATGTTGGTTGCTCATATCAACAAAATAAACTCACCGCCGTGTTCCCCTCTCCTTCAGCCACCCTCCGCCACCATGGAATGTTGCTAAATGCGTCTCCGGTCGGCCAATAGGAAGAAAAATGCAGGCTGGGATGCAGGAGCTGTTAGCTGGCAGCCATCTTGCGAGCGCCCGAGCCGCGTCTCCCATTGTCACATCTTAATTCCCTTCTGTTTGCTGCCAGCCAGTGACACCGCTTCCTGCAAGCAGAGCTATGCCGGGATCAGCATCCGAGAGGGCCGGTGCATCCTACCAGCCTCCTTCCACAGGTAACACCCCCACCAGGATCGAACTGCATCAGAGGGCATCAGACAGTAAGTAAAAGGGGGCTGCATCAGAGCCCTTTTCTCATAACCCAAAAGAATATGTTGTTATCCGCTAGAAACAGTCAACCCGTGGACAAGAAAGTAACTGCAGTCCAGTGCACCTCCACCTGCTAGATGACATACACAATGCTCACTGCCACCCAGCAATCACAGCCAGAGGCAGAAGTTGGCTATGCTCTGTAACCTGCAGCTTTTCCGCTCTGGAGCTTTAAAGGTGATTTAAGTTCTGAGTTCTGTACTGCCTCCCCTAGGGCTGCACTGCACAGCTGCAAAAATACCAAAAAAAGGTGTAAATCTAAGCCTTTCCTTTGAGTCATCTGTGGGCTGAGGCTGACTCGATCATGAAGGAAGTGGCCCTCTAGGGCCACTCGGGTTTTCTCACAACCACCTGCTATGCCTTCTCAAGAATGAAGAGTCGGTCAGACAGTACAGAATGCAAACTTACATTTTATTAGCAATACTCTGCAGAGGAGTCCATCATGACCTGCACCCTAAGATGTCTGCCGAGGGACTGACTCCCCAACAGTCTACAGTGAGTAATCATTCTTCCCCAGGAGCCTCCAACCCCGCCCACCATGGAAAACTACCGGCCTGGGCCGTACATGAACAAAGGAGGCACAGGGAGATGAGCTACCACCTGCCAGATGGGTACATGTTATCAGAGACCCAAGGCCACTGTGCTGGGTCTCGGCGTCTCCTAACGTGGGAGCAGAACTGCACACATAGATAGGTATGCGAGAGCAGAATGGCCTCCTCATTAGCAAGTCGGGGAACAGCCTTGAACAGAAAGAAAAATAATAACGAAATACAGTGTTCTGCTGAGGCAAGCAATACGAGCAATGAGGCCTAACTCAGGTACAGTCTAAGCAGCCTAATAAGGATTAGGAAATGCAAAATGGAGTCACTCTCGCTAACTGAAGCCTGCACATTACAGGGATAACTCAGTGGGTTGCATAACGTGAATACAAATGACATCTATTTAGCCACACATTGCTAACCTAATATAACGTGAAAAGAGTGCGTTGCAGGGATGGGAATTTGAAACCTAACAGACCCTCCTTTTAGCATGGGTGGCTAAATACTTTATTCGCTATCCGGTAGGGTCTTTACAATTCTAAGGGGGAGGAAGAAATTGCATAGTCACTCATGTTACAAGGGAAAAACAAGCAACACATGAGCATTGAAATCACCTAATACTCAAAAGATGCCCTCATCAATGAGCATTATATCCTGAATTTCCTGCATCATCATAACAGAAATCTTGTTATCACTTCTTGGCAATGTGGGGGTAGGGGTAAGTTTACTCATACCATAGGTGCAACAGGCTGGAACGCAATTAATGCATAAGCAACAGGTAAAGATGACTCCTGCGATGGCTATTAGGACAAGTAATATCTTCCAACCCCATGATGTCTTCAGACCCCAGAGCCACCCTATGAGGGACCATGAACCATTATCCTGATGGATATCCGAGGCGAGTCTGTGTAATTTCTGTATTGCGTAGTACACATTAGGGGCATTATCAGGGAGGTATACACAGCAGCTGCTGCCGATGACGCGACAGGCTCCACCCCTATCAGCCAGAATCACGTCTAAAACCATCCGATTTTGAAGAGAAACGAGCCTCGTAGCCTGAAGCTTGACTGTAATATTAGTCAGTATACCGGCAGTAGTATTAATAACTCCCTCAACTACCCTAGCAAGGCGACGAATAGTACGACTATTGAACATGGGACCCCAGAATGGCAGAATGCCCTTCATTATGTCAGTAAATTGCTGCAAGGATGTATCCGTCTGATCAATATCGTCTGGATTGACAACTCTTCTAACTCGGTGTACCTGGAGATCCCTACGCTGTAGCCTATGATCCTTGTGGTAATTGGACGGTGCAATGTAAACGGGAGGCAAGAGGAAAGAAACATAACACCGGCCAGACCACCCCCTCGGAAGCCATGTATAAGCCTGTTCCCCACAGATGAAGTATACATTCGGAGGTGTAAGCAAAGGTGGGCTGCTAGTAGTGTTCATCCGGTATGTGTAGTTACAATGACTCTGTAAAAACAGAAATGTTCCCTGCTCCTTCAACACAGAAACTAGCTGCTGTGTTGATCACAGGGACGGGCATGGCTTTGTCCTCAGTGTTATTGCGTTCCTGGAAACATTTAAAGTATTCAGTGACATTAAATCCTTGGAAATCTGGCATTTCATTTCGTAACCAAGTGACATTTTCATGAGCTTCAAATACATTCATGCAAGCATCTGGGTGCAGGGTACCCTCCTTCCATCTGCCCCGGGTGTATATCCCTGATGTACCACTATATACTCTAATACTGCTTCATAGTCAGCCTGCACCATTTTCATAGCGTCGGCATAATAGTGCATGTATACCATAGAGAGCAGTTGGAACCAGGCTTCACAGCTACCGAAATATGACAGGAGCAATGGCACTAGCAAATCATTTTTGTACATAACGGAGGGAAGTAGCCCACACACCCAGCAATTTGTGGCATTAGTAGTACTGTGCACCTGATGAAGCATCTGAACAAAAGCATTTTGGGCATAAGTCTGTCTATGTCTTTCTTTATGTGGGGCCAATGTAACAAACGAGTGCCCTGCTGGAACCGGGGTAGTCCCTATCAAGGTTGTCTCTATCAAGGAAGGACATCCCGTGCTCTAGCACGGGATGTCGTTCCTCTAAGTACCAGACCACCCCAAATACGACTAGCAGAGAAAGCAAAATTATTACGACAAACACTATTTTACTCTTAGTGGACCAAGAGGACCAAACAGGACCATCTGGAGTGGGACGCGGAGCTGCAAAGGGCTGCTCCTCATCAGGGATAGGACGACCAAAAGGATACATTTGGAAAACTTCAAGGGCAACTCATAGGTGTCAAAAGGGAAAGAAAAATTCACGGGCTAGAGCCACTATTGCAACGACAGTACCAGAGGGCACAAATCACCCAGCGTCCGTTTAGAGCCTCGCTGGCAGGCTCCTATTGTTCATCAACGACGGTGCTATGAAGCACTCCCACGGAGGAGCTGCGCGATCGCAGCCCTTGCAGAAAAACAAATCCTTCTTCTTTCAGGATAGGGCACCCTCCCTCCTAGGCAAATGCCCTCAACTATCCTGTCCAGGGTCCAAGACAGTGCACCAGTGTAGTTCGCCCTAGTCTAATACAGGCACCTTAGGCACAGCGCCTGCGCCCTAAGCTCAAGTCCTTCCCTAACTCCTAGACTGTTCGGCTGGTGCACTCCTAGACTGTTCGGCTGGTGCACTGTCCTTCTTTCGGGGCCTCAGATTATATTTCGTTATTCCAGGCACTGTTTCATCAACAAAAAGGGGCAGAAACTCAGGATCAGATGGGCATCGAGACTCAGATTCCGGAGTATTAGAGACGGTGTTATCCGGGGCAGCCCTTATCTCTGGTGGGATCTGGAGTAACCCCAAATCCATGTCTCCTGTAGCCCATAATGTACGCGGTACATCTTTAAACTCAGCTGGAAGGGGGGCATCCTTTGCGAAGCACTGTTTGGCACGAGCTACCTGCGGTTCTAATAGTCATGTAGACGCCGTCTGGAGAACAAAAAATTGTCGCATGCAGCCTTTTTAACAAATCGAGTCCTAACAAATTTTCCCCACAATTGGATGTTAGTAAAAATGGTGAATCGACTGTAAAGGGGCCAATAGTCAAAGCAAGAGGCTTGGAAATGGGGCTAATGACCGGCATGCCTGAGAAACCCACCGACACATTGTTTTGGCCAGACAGAGCTGCCCCCGGGACCAGTGAACGGGAAGCAGAGCTATTCATAGCCCCTGTATCAACTAAAAAAATACCCTGTAAATTGGCAGTGACGTAAGGTCCATGCTGATCTATAGGCACAGGAACTGGTCCCTCGTCCTGTCCTCGGCTGTCCTAGCTGTGAGACAACCCTGTCACTTCGTCCATGTCATAGTCGTCATGATAGTACTGTCGTCCTCGGGGGTCGTCAAAATAATTCCCGCTCTGCCTATTTTGTGATGTATCCTCTGACTGCATCCCCCCTCTACCTCCTGTTCCTCGCCCGGGTCCCCGAAAACCCCGACTCCTCGGGGCCTCACCTTTCTGTAACAACTCCGGACACTTGTTCCGCCAATGTCCCTCCTGCTTGCAGTACGCACATTGATTGAGCCCGAGGGGCACGTTTGAAGCACCACCCCTGCCAGACCGGGGGGCCTTTGGGCCGAACCCGAACCTCTACCTCGTCCATTTCCCCTCGCAACTTGCTGCATCAATACCCTCGTCTTCAAATCCTTTTACTTTTTCTCCACCCTTTCCTTGTCCTCATTCTCTCTATGTTCGTAATATTGTGCCATACTCAATATCACTGATGGGGATGATGTCGTCCAAGTACTTTCCGAAGCCTGCAACCGTGTTGCAATCTCGGGAAGCAAGTTAGTGACAAATCTGTTGACAAATAAACGAACACCACCCTCCTGTGACAGGTCCTGACCACTAAAATCTAAAAATACCCATTCAAATCTGGTAAAGAAATCCGACACATTCTCATCCTTCTTCTGGCGACACGCAGTCAACTTATCCCAATCCACTCTCTTTGGCGGGATAAGTGAGTGCATGTATGTGATAATACGAACTGGCAAAGCGAGGAGCTCCGCTTTCGGCTTGTCACCGGGCTTACGCTCCTTATCCCAAGCCCTGATCTCATCCCACGTGCCCCCCAACTCTAGTGCATGATCCTGCGTATGGACCTGCCTCCATATATCCACCGGTACCAACAGGCCGAAAAACAACTCTATGTCAGCTAGCGTCATTACTGTGGAGGAGGCCGCCTTCGTCAATTCTTTATAATATGCAGTAGGGTTTTTCCGGGGGTCCGGCAGCTGGCTCTTTAAGGATAGGACCTCACTCCTCTTCCAAGGAGTATAGATCCACTGTTCCTGAAACCGAGCGTCGACCCGTGGTCTAATCACAGCATCGGTGGAATCGCGCAGTTCTGGAATTACAGGGTGGTAAATGGGATGAACTTCCCTCAAGGGATGCTGTGTCCCCATTGTCGGAACCTTCTTGAGCAATCTACCTCGGTAACCCACTAGTGTTGTTATATTGCTAAAAACCTCATTGGGGGCCATACCTGTAGCATATACCCTATCCCGTATGTCATATATTTGCGGTGCAACACCTTGAAAACACTTCCCACAGCCCTATCAGCGTTGCTGACATGTGCTTAAGGGCGTGCTGCTGTACAAACGGCTCGTAATCTTTCATCCCACTCCACACATCCTCCACACTATAGATCGGGTTCCGAGCCCACTGAGCAGCTTGATTCGCCACCATTTGCTTTTCCTCATCACCCACTGCAGAACGCACTAACACTTTATCCATTCGATCTCGTGCTGCTGCCCAGTTCACATCATGTACTCCAAGCGCAGGAGTTTCGACATTCAACTGTGCCTGGGGTGTCACACTCACGGGGGAAAGAGCAGACGCAGAGACAGGTACCATCATGTAGGGAGACAGGGTGGTAGGTGTGAAAGGGGGAGTAGCAGTTGATCAAGAGCTGATAGACTGGGCGGGGGAGCTAACAGCACCCGCCCCGGTGACTGGTGTGAGTAGAAGAGAAGCAAGAGGGGCTGGGGCTGAAGCGTTAGCGCTAGAAACAGGAATGCTAGAAGGGGCGGCACTAGAGGCCAAGGACTGAGAGGTCGGGACTGCCGGGTATATCCGTTCAGGGGCATAAGGAGGAAGAGGACGAGAATCCAATAGCTCTTCGACGAAATCATCACCTTCCTCTCTAGTAACATAACATTTATCTGTCTGTAACCGAAACTTTCTATCTGCGCATTCTATACCCTTCTCTATCTTTCCTCTTTCATAGGCTACTGCTTTCTGTGTTATAGTTTGCGTCTGCCTCTTCCGTGCCTCTTTCTCGGCTCTCAGTCGTCGCTGCTTTGCTTCTTTCTGCCATACTCTTAGAGAATCAAACATCGACTGTCTGCTCCTCGTAGCGAACAACTTGTCCTGCAAGAAATTCAATTTCTGTTAATCAAACGAGCCAGTAAGTGGCCACTGTAACTCAGCATTGTCCCTCGTATATTTATGCCACAATATGCTAAACATAACAGGGCCAATACCATGTTTAACGTATACGTCAAAATTTGGAGAACCCTCCGGAGGTGCAGGCTGGCTCTCTTCCAATCGAGCATCAGTAGAACAACATCGACATCCAAAACACCCCAATTTGCTGAAACAAGGCATCTTAATATAAGACACATGCACTGTCCCTAATGGACAAGTATAACACCAACAATCGGCAAACTAAGACAAGATAAAGTAACAAATATTAGTCACGAACCAAACAAAAACGGTCCAGGGACCACTCCCTACAGTCCGGGGACTGTATCAAATTCGAGAAGACAGGCTCCAGCCCCAGACCTTTTCAAGCATTAGCCAAATTACCAGCGGGCAGTCCCGGACCTTTTCAAGCGCGGGCCAAATTTCCAGGTGGTCCGGTGAACTGCTCGCAAACACTCTGTGCCTTTTTTAAGGGTCCGCAAACCCACCAAGTTCAAGACAAGACAGTCCGGAGACCGTACCAAGACACAGCCCGTCGACTCGTGTCGTTCAAGCAAGGCAGTTCAAAAACTGCAGACAAGACAGTCCGGAGACTGTACCAAGACACAGCCCGCAGGCTCGTGCCGACCAAGAATAGCGCCATTTTCCCAAGAGTCAAATCACTCACCTGGTGCACACAGGTCGAGTCAAGTTATTCTCCACTGCCGACTCTTCAGACCAAACGGTCAACTCCAAGGTTTCGCCTTCTCAGGACCCCAGCCTGTGACCACTAGACGAGGGGGCGCCCGATCAGCCGGGCGGGGCAGCTGCGAGAACCACGCTTGGTCTTGTGTGGGGTACCCATATCCGCCCGACCAACCAAACGCACCCCCCGACCCTGCAACCCGATTACGGGCGAGTCGGATCACCTTGCAGGGTCCCTGTTCGGGCGCCAACTGAAGGAAGTGGCCCTCTAGGGCCACTCGGGTTTTCTCACAACCACCTGCTATGCCTTCCCAAGAATGAAGAGTCGGTCAGACAGTAGAGAATGCAAACTTACATTTTATTAGCAATGCTCTGCAGAGGAGTCCAACATGACCTGCACCCTAAGATGTCTGCCGCGGGACTGACTTCCCAACAGTCTACAGTGAGTGATCCTTCTTCCCCAAGAGCCTCCAACCCCGCCCACCATGGAAAACTACCGCCTGGGCCGAACATGAACAAAGGAGGCACAGGGAGATGAGATACCACCTGCCAGATAGGTACATGTTATCAGAGACTCAAGGCCACTGCGTCGGGTCTCAGCGTCTCCTAACGTGGGAGCAGAACTACACACTTGGATAGGTATGCGAGAGCAGAATGGCCTCCTCATTAGCAAGTCGGGAAACAGCCTTGGACAGAAAGAAAAATAATAACGAAATACAGTGTTCTGCTGAGGCAAGCAATACGAGCCATGAGGCCTAACTCAGGCACAGTCTAAGCAGCCTAATAAGGATTACGAAATGCAAAATGGAGTCACTCTCGCTAACTGAAGCCTGCACATTACAGGGATAACTCAGTGGGTTGCATAACGTGAATACAAATGGCATCTATTTAGCCACACATTGCTAACCTAATATAACGTGAAAAGAGTGCGTTGCAGGGATGGGAATTTGAAACCTAACAATCAGCAGCAGAGACCTGCAGCGCCGCTTCAGTGCGCTATTATGGTTTTAGAGAACATGCGCCCTTCGCCGCAGCTCTAGAGATGGACCGGTTTATCAACATTCGACAGGAATGTGGGTCGGGGAGGACTTGAAGAAACAGGAGGCTGGGAAGAAACCTGGACGAGATGGGACAGAGTAATATGGAGGGCAAAGAAACACATGGGTGAGAGAGCAATAGTGGCAGAGGGGACAGAAGCACACAGGTGAGCCAGTAATGTAGAGGTCTGAGGGGTGCACAGAAGCACCGTGCTTTAGAGGGACACAGAGCGCATGAGGGAGAGAAGATACAAGGGAGAGGCCTAGAAAACACATGTACACTCGTAGAGTGCTTCAGGAAAAAGAAAAAAAGAGTTCCTGAAAAGCGATCACTGGTGGAAGAAACAAAGAAGCCAATCAGAGAAGCTCCACGGGAGGGACAAAGATTAGATGGACAGACTAAAACAAACAGACCAGCAAATAGAAAGCAAGCAAATGTGAGTGACAAAACACAGAGCCAATGGCAAGCAATGGTTAGAATGCATTCATAGATACGTTTTCAGCATGTCCCAATATGTCTTTGCAACCAGAGCTTTGACAACAGAGCCTTCTCTGACAACGTAACGAACAGTATTATATTGTATTGTATTATCACTATCTGCTTATTCACAACAGTGATAAATGCAACTCTTCCAATCATCTGTGAGATTTATCCTAGCGCTACAACAGCCTTGACATTTTGAAGCGCTGTCAATAAAAAGTGCTACTCCTAACCAGTACGATAGTTAGCATGTAATTACCCCCGAAGGCTGAAAGCTTGAGCGACTTAGCAAAGACATGTGACTAGCGAGCTGCGTGCATATTTCAGGTGCATTAACTCAATGAACTAACACAGACTTTGCAAAAAGGTGGCTTTTTAGCAGGGGGGGGCGGGTAGAGCGCTTGCTGCCACGCTGTTGTACATTAATAACTCTTGAAATAACATGCATTACAATTACCCACTCAATGGCACTAAGTTTTTCGACCTTGGAAGGATGAAAGCCGGTGTTACGCAGATCTCCACAGCAAGTGCTTTAAACTTCTCAGAGGCTTTACTGGCATTCGTTCTTTGTAGCGCTTACTGCTAAAATGTTGGATTATCACACCGCTGTGAATCACAGCTGTCACTGTCACCCAGAAAGAAAACAGTGGGATTCCAATGCGAAGGTTGCACAAATCTTTATGCAGCAGTGACTTCGACCCACCGCACTGTCGCACCACTGAGGTTGAGGGAGTGTGCCGAGCTGGCACCACAGTCCCACGACTCTGAGTGACATCCTTGGTAGTGAACATAAAACAAGAAAAGCAATAAAGCTAAGCAAAAAAGAAAAGTAACATATTTTCTTAAGTTTGAGAAGTTTGAGAAATTTCTTCCCTTTGGAACGGCTTCTTCTAGTGGTGGCTGGAATGGGTTTTTTCAGTCGTGGTTGTAGTAAGTAAAAGACGGTTGGGTTTCCGAGGGGTGTCCTCTGTCCTTGCGGGGTCTCCTGGTACGACGAGCTGTAAGTAGACGGTGGTGCTATTTTTAAACTAGTCACTTTACCCAATTTACTGACCTCTGGTTCGAGCTTGGGTGAGACGGGACCTCGACATGGCTTGAAGCTGCCTGCCTCTTTTCACTTCTAGTGCCCTCTCCAGTGGAAGACCTCTCCTGCCAACCACTCTCACAAGTGAAACACCTTATGGAAACATCTCTCCATGCCTCTGTCAGCATGCAAACTGCTCCTAGATTATCATACCCAAAGCACACAAATGGCTAGGACCGGGAACGGTGTAGTCCCGATACTGACTTTGGTGGTCCCGACTGGACCCGTCAATAGAACATTTAAGATCAAATTCAATAGTTAGCACTGAGGCGATCTGATAACAACGACAGACACCGGATCTAGTTTGAAATTTTATATAAGAAGTTTATCAGCACAGAACATGAAACATGCCATCAATGAGTTTAATAGCAAAGCATAAAATTCATGGTTGCAAAGAACTTAATACAGTTCCATGTGAGATCCAGCAAAGATTTACCTTCGCTCATCATCCTGGGTCTGTCAGTCACATTAGACACCGTCTCCCACCACATCCTGGTCAACGGACTCCACTACATCGTGATTCAGGGAGACGCCCTCAAATGGATCGCCTTATACCTCACCGGAAGAAGTTAGAGAATCCGTCTCCCACCATTCACCTCAGAACCCAAGATCCTTTGCGGTGTCCCTCAAGGATCGTCCCTCAGCACCACCCTCTTCAACATGTACATGACCCCCCTGGGTGATACGTCAGATCGCACAGACTCAACATCATCTCCTACGTGGACGACACCGAGCTCATCCTCTCACTGTCCGAAGACCCTTCCACCACCAGAGCCAACTTCCATAGATGCATGATGAACATTACGAAATGAATGAAGGACAGCTGTCTCAGACTCAACACGGACAAGACGGAAGTCCTCATCTTTGGGAAAAACACCTCACCATGGAATGACGCATGGAGGCCCGCAGAACTCAGACTACCACCCCCCCTGGCAGACTACACCTGCAACCTCGGCATCATGCTGGACAGCAAGCTTTCTATGAAGAAACAGGTAAGCACAGTCTCATCCGCCTGCTTCCACACACTACGCAAACTCCGCAAGATGTTCAGGTGGCTCCCAATCAACACCAGAAAATCCTTCATCAGCAGCAAACTAGACTACGGAAACACACTCTACGCAGGAATGACTGCACACCTCCTGAAGATACTCCAGACAATAAAAAATTCAGCGACTCGACCTTCCAGAAGGACCCACATCACACCCCACCTCAAGAAACTACACTGGCTCCTGATGCAGAAGAGATGTCAGTCCAAGATGCTGACCCATGCATAGAAAGCCCTGCACAACAAAGGACCAGCATACATCAACAAATGCCTGACCTTCCACCAACCGACCTGACACCTTCGATCTGCTTCCCTTTCCCCTGCAGAGCCCCCACACATCCACTGAACCAACAGAGGAGGATGCTCCTTCTCGCACCTGATGGCCAAGGCATGGAACAACCTTCCCCTGCACCTCAGGACTGCACCGTCGTTTCAACATTTCAGGAGAGAACTCAAGACCTGGTTGTTCGAATGAACAAACCACCGCACAGCAGCCAGCATCTCCAATGCCTTCAGACCTTCACGGGTGATTTGCTGTGCTTTATAAATGTTTGATTGATTGATTAAAGGCAGTGAGTAAGGGGTTCTGGGGGAACAGAGAAATACATGTCCTTTTGTAGGATTTTAGACAAAGACTTTATACATTCTACACACGTACATGATTCTCAGCACATGCACCAATGAGGAACAAGCAGGAAGAAGTATTTTAATACAGAACACATTTTGTGATTCTCTTGTGGTAGTGTTACAGTGAATTGTAGTCTTTCTCACAGTTTATCAAGCGCTATGTTGATACATTGTACAACAATAGCCTGAGACGGTTGGGATGCCCTTGGTTAGGTACAGTGCGGGTAAAGGTCTCTGGGAACGCTCTCCGTTTATTAGTGAAATGCTCACAAGTCTTTATTTAGAACAAGAAACAATAGCAGTAGTCGTCACATGGTGTATTATGACATCGATGCAAGATAGAGGGCAGTATCACTGGTGACTTCCCAACTATATGTCTTCATGTATACAACCATCACCACTGGTGGCTTCTCAGGTATTCATCTGCATGTGTCTACCACCTCCACCGCGGGTGGCTTCCAAGGATACGTTTCCATGTCTACCACCATCACCACTGGTGACTTCCGAAGTATACGTACCTTCACCACTGGAGGCTTCCCAAGTGTATGTCTCCGTGTCTACCAGTCACACCACCACAAGCTTCCCAAGTCTACCATGGAGTGAGACCCCTGACCTCTGGTCTAGGTCAACTCTCGTCCCCAGCAGCTCCGCTGTGCCGTCGCCTGCTCTCCAGTCCTCCGTCCTCCTCCTGATCAGGTTTGCGCCTGCAGCCCGCTCCGCCTGCGATCCTGCCTGCATCAGCCCTCGCCCTGCCCCTCGCCTGTAGCCCTTAACCGTCGTTCTTCCTCCTGCCACCTCTTATTTTAATACACTCTTGGACTTCACTTCTTTCCATTTCTCACGTATTCTTTTTAATTTTATGTATGTTTTTTGCGCCGATTCCCGCCGCTGCTGCCCCTGCGGCCCCTCCCCCCGGACAGCCCCCGCTCCCGCCTCCCAGCCTCTCGTCCCTCCCCCCTTCCCTATTTAATGGTGGCTGCTGCACGGTCGCGCCGCTGGCGCCAAAGGCAAGCCCGTCTGCGCCCGTCCGCGACCCGACCGTGACCAGCGCCAGGGACCCTGGAACCCGAACCACCCACCGCTACAACAATCAATCACAGCCGCTCTCCTCGCACTCAACCCCAGGAGACACAACGGCTGCCAACAGGCCACACCGAACACGACCCACGGCCATTTCTCCTGCCGTCAGACCTTCACCACCACCCGGCCGCCAACACCACCGACTCCCTGAGATGCATCCTCCTCAACGTGCGCTCCATGCACAGACACGCCGTCGAGATCTGGAACCTGATCGACTCTCTCTCGCCCGACGTAGCTTTCTTCACAGAAACCTGGACAAACGCCGCCTCCGCCCCCGACATCACCATCCCAGACAGATACAAGATCCAAAGGAAGGACCGCCCTAACCGCCCAGGAGGGGGTCTCGCCATCGTTCACAAGAACACCCTCCGCCTCACTTCCTCCAGCGAAACTTTCCCTGCCGCCGAACACCTCCACTTCCAGGTCCAGACCAGCCCCAACGCCACACTCCGCGGCACCCTCGCATGCAGACCCCCTGGCCCCCGGGGCCCCTTCGCCGCGACCATAACCGACCTCATCGCACCCCACGCCATCGCCTCAATGAACTACATACTAATCGGGGACCTGAACTTCCACCTTGACAACCCCAGCGACCCCAACTCCTCCACCCTCCGTGACAACCTCGCCAACATCGGACTGAAACAACTTGTCACCTCGCCGACCCACAAGCAGGACACACCCTCGACCCCATCTTCGCAGGAGGAAACAGCGTCCACTTCAGCCACACATCGCAACCCCCATGGACTGACCACCACTGCGTACACTTCCTCGTCGACAAACCCAAGGCACCTAAACCAGCCCCACACCCACCACAAAGGAACTGGAGCAAAGTCACCGACGAGCAACTCAACTGCACCCTCACCCGAGACAACCACGCCACACCATCCGACGCCAACGCCGCAGCCAGGGATCTCCACACTTGGATCGCCAACTGTGCAGACAAACTCGCCCCGCAACCCCGACAAACAGTGCCCCAGAAGGTCGCCTGGTTCACCACCGACCTCCAAGAAGCCAGACGCGCCTGCAGACGCCTGGAGAAGAACTGGAGAAACAGCAAGACACCTGAAAACCACACCACCTACAAGGACGCCATGACAACTACCACCAACAAATCAGAACCACCAAAAGGACCTTCATCCACAAAAAAATCCTCGCCAACTCCAACAACTCCAAGGAACTCTTCAGTGTCATCCAGGAATTCAGCAACCCCCGCAGCGAAGCCACGGACATCACCCCGTCCCAAGACCTATGTGACAAACTCAGATCCTACTTCCACCTGAAGATAAAGAACCTCTATGACAACTTCGCCGACCAGACGCCCAACTCAGCAGCCAACTCACCCTCCAACCAAACCAGCCAGCCCACCATCTCCTCCTGGACTCCAATCACGGCCGAAGATGTCGCCTCAACCATGAAAAGCATCCACTCAGGGGCCCCCACCGACCCCTGCCCACCACACATCTATCACAGAGCTGCCTCCGCCATCGCACCCGAACTCCAACGAACCATCAACACCAGCTTCGAAACCGGCACCTTCCCAGACGACTGGAAACGCGCAGAAATCAGACCTCTGCTCAAGAAGCCCTCGCCGATCCCACGGACCTCAAGAACTACCGGCCCATCTCGCTTCTCCCTTTTGCCGCTAAAGTCGCGGAGAAAACAGTCAACGCGGAACTAACGACCTTCATCGAAGACAACGCCATCCTCGACCCGTCTCAATCTGGATTCCGAAGCAACCACAGCACCGAGACCGCCCTACTCGCCGCCACAGACGACATCCACACCCTCCTCGACCAACGCCACACCGCAGCCCTGATTCTACTCGACCTATCAGCAGCCTTCGACACCGTCTCCCACCGTACACTCACAACCAGACTACAAAACGCCGGCATACAAGGAACCGCCCTCGACTGGATCCGGTCATTCCTCACCAGCAGAAGCCAAAGGATCAGACTGCCACCCTTCCTCTCTGACCCCACGGAAATCACCTGCAGAGTCCCACAGAGGTCATCTCTCAGTCCGACCCTTTTCAACATATACATGGCCCCCCTCGCCACCATCGTCCGACAACACGGCCTCAGCATTGTATCCTACGCCGACGACACCCAGCTCATCCTCTCCCTCACCAAAGACCCCAACACCACCAAACTCAACTTCCAGAATGGAATGCGGGACGTTGCAGCCTGGATGACCAACAGCTGCCTAAAGCTCAACTTCGAGAAAACAGAAGTCCTCGTCCTCGGAACCACCCCCTCAGTATGGGGCAACACCTGGTGGCCCACCACCCTCGGCAGCCCACCGACCCCCACGGACCATGTCAGAAACCTCAGCATCGTACTCGACTCATCCCTCTCCATGAACCGACAGATCAACGCCGTCATTTCCAGCTGTTTCCACACCCTCCGCATCCTCCAAAAAACCTTCAAATGGATTCCCCCCGAGGCGAGGAAGACAGTCACCCACGCACTCATCACCAGCAGGCTGGACTATGGAAACGCACTCTACGCCGACAGAAAACAAGTCCCTACTCCACAAACTCCAGACAATACAGAACACCGCCGCCAGACTCGTCCTCGGCCTACCTAGACACGAACACATCAGCCAACACTTACGGAAGCTCCACTGGCTCCCCGTGGAGAAAAGAGTCCCCTTCAAGATCCTCACCCACGCCTACAAATGCCTACACAACACCGGACCTAAATACCTCAACGACAGAGTCACCCTCCACGTGCCCGAAAGAAACCTCCGATCAGCCAACCTCGTCCTCGCAGAAACCCCCCAAATCCACAGAGCCAGAGCAGGAGGAAGATCCTTCTCTCACATTGCAGCCAAGACCTGGAACGAGCTCCCGACAGACATCAGACACTCCCCCTCCCTAAACACCTTCAGGAAGACTCTCAAGACCTGGCTCTTCGGCTGAACAGCACTGCTACCCTCCCCCCCCCCCCCCAGCGCCTTGAGACCCTCTCGGGTGAGTAGTATGCTTAAAACTCCCTGATTGATTGATAACCAACGTCACCACTGGAGGCTTCCCAAGTGTATGTCTCTGTGTCTACCACCGTCACCACTGGAGAAAAGAAACTATTGCTGGAAAAAATAGTTTCTCTGCTTGATACTCTTCTAGATTCATAAGTGATGCTCCCACTTCCCCACTGAAGAAAGGGAGTTGGTGTTAATACAATCAAAGCCGCACAAGTATTCACAAAGCCAATAGGTCTGCCATTGGCTGCCAATCTTTTGGTTTTGTCAGTGCTTGTTTTGTTTTTTCATAGTTTTTGTAAAACGTTATTATTGGGGTATCTGCTGGGCTTCCCCATTAAAACAAATTAGCTAATAGGAAAAATATTTTTGGCATCAAAAAGCACACATTGCCATAGAAATTCCTGGCATGGAAGGGAAATGCTCTATGTGCGGTTGCCCCCCAATGTGAAAGAGCAGATTGCCTCCACGCACAGAGAAGTTAGCCAAAGGTTGGAGCTGGCTGACCTATTGCTTCAAACTTTACGCATTATTGGGTGGAATTAAAATGTGAATGACACACCAACCGACCAATGGATGAAGAGAGCTGGCTGCAAGCCCCTATAAGTAAGTATATTATATCTAATTTCAGTGAAATCAAAAGGTCCAATGCCAGGCCTATGGACATTTATATTGTTTTCCTTCAAAGAAGTTCGAGTCACAAGACCTGTTGCAACTCCTCCCTTGAAGGCATCAGTGCAAAGACTCCACCTCCAATTGCTTTCTTCCGCCATTCGGCTTGGACACTTGGGAGGCGACTCTGAAGTCAAAGCGCTAGAACACACCAGCCTATGTCAGTTTAGTTCCGTTTCAGGTTCTGCAGCTTCATTTTCCTCCCCAGAGACAAAAACAACCACTTTCCATCAAAGACCTTCAAATTTGTTTGTAATCCAATCAAAGGCCCTGTGACATAAACTCGCCATTCCCCTTTGAGGCCCCTCGAGGCTAGTCTCAAGAATGCACCAAGAACTCAGGTGCACATGCATCAACATAGACAATAACGATTCTTTAATTGCGATTATTAAGGAATCGCAATAAAGAATCGCTATTGCCTATGCATGTAGGAATCGCAAAACAAAAAATTCCAATTCCTACAAATTCCTTAATTGCGACTCGCAAATTGCGAGTCGCAATTAAGGAATTGATTCCCATTCATTCCTCTGGGCCTAGAGGCCCATAGGAATGAATGGGAATTGCATGCGCTATTTGCGAGTACCCAATAGGTACTCGCAAATTGCGCATGCAATTTCAAGGGTGCAAGGGTTCCAAAAGGATACCCTTTTGCACCCCTGAAATTACAATTTATCCACATGTTGCGCACACACATGCCCCAAGGGCATGTGTGTGTGTAACATGTGACTTTGAAAAATGCACTTTAGTGCATTTTTCAAAGAAATCGCAAATTACCATCAACTTTAGATTGACGGTAATTTGCGATTCATATTTGCTTGAAATCACAATATTTTTTGTTTAATGCATTGCATTTAAGGAATCATAATTTGCGATTCCTTAAATGCAATTACAATCTAAGAAATCACACATTTAGCGATTCCTTAAATTGCGATTTTTGCATTTGGGATGATGCATCCCAAATGTAAAAATACCGGTCGCAAAGGGGCAGATTCTGTGAATCTGCCCGTTTGCGACCGGTTTTTAGGTTGATGCATGGGGCCCTCAGTCATGTAGCAAACTTCATTCCACTATTGTCCAAAGTGCAATGCAAAGTACGCGTGGCCTGATCAATACAGCATCTGCAACCACTGCCTCTCCCCAGAGCACAAAGGAACTGCCTGCGAGGCCTGCCTGGCATTCCACTGCAAGAAAACCCTGAGACATAGGAGGGAGAGAAGTGGGAGCACCATAAGACGCAGCGCAAGGAGGTATCAGCGACACCCGATATCTTCGGGACTGAAGATGTCCATGAGACGGAAGAGGAAGAGGTGGACCTTCTCACATCCCCAGGGGTCAAGAGCAAGGAGAAGGTAGAGGCCTGCTTCTGGGCCACTGACGCAGAAGGAGAAGTTGAGTCCCTCTAACCACCACCACAGCAGGAACCAGCTTTGGTACAGAACTTAAATACACACCCCAGCGACCCCTGGAGGCAAAGGTACTGGTCAGTCTCCAGCCCTGAAGATCACAGCCATCAAGGCTGAGCAGTGCTTCCACAGGAGTTGGGCATCGAGTCTAGAGTCCAGGCACCAGAAGCCAAAGCCTTTGAGGGCTATCCCTCTTGATGCCAACTCAACGTCGAGCAAGACAAATGGCACCGACCCACATCAAGGTCCATCATTAACTAGCTGCTCAGGCACTGAGATGCCTCAATCGGTACCGAATGCTCATTCTCAATCTCATGCCACCAACAAGCCCACTTCAATGCAGAAGTCGAAGAGTCAGCACACCCCCCTGCCTTGAGGTCGACGCCGAAGCCACATTCAGGGCCGGATTTAGCATTGGTGGTGCCCAGTGCGACAATCTTTGTTGACGCCCCCCCCATGACCTCCTTTTTCATAGATTCCCTGAATACCACCCTCCAATGGTGCTCCACATCTCCCCTAAGCCCTTCTCTCACATTTATTACTTTCTAGCGCTACTCAGCCCAATATAGAGTGTCAGAGCGCTTTACATCACAAACACATTATACAGAGACAATAGATCATACAAGTGTGTAAATCAATGTATAGGAAATGTTATTTAAGACAATGAGGACTGCAAGGCATATGAATCACATATCATCCATACTGGTAGGCTTTATATGTTAAGACTTCTTGTTTTGGCGAAACAAAGGGGAGGGTTTACTATATTTTCACACAGCGCAGTCCTCAAGGTGTTGTGCTGTGTTGCGTGAAAAGGAGAGTGCAAAACAGTACCATATCTACTAAAATATGGTGCTGTTGCTCTATCCTCAAGTGCTGACTTACATAATGGTTGGCTTTCCCCAATGCACAAGAGTGCAAAGGCGGGTCTATGTGATGAAGCACAGGTTTTATACTGGAAGCGTACCCTCCAGCACTAATTCTATGCTTTGACAAAGTTTAACACTTTACCACTTTTCAAGTGTGCTGCACTGTACAGCACAAATACAAAGTTGGAAAGGTTTGGAGAAAGTAAATCTGTTCTCCAACCTCGAGGATGTGTAATTGTTAATGAAAATCCCATTCTACCAAAGTTAGTAGATAGGGATTTGAGTCAGAATCCATTGGTGGGGGGCATAGGAATGTTCACGTAAAACCCCATGACATGCCTTCTGGACACAAAGAAGCATAAATTACTACTTATGTTGCCTTGGCGCTACATTCCAACACAATTCAGGTTTACTTTTGCACTGGAAAGTAAACCCCATAACAACACTCTGCATCAGGTTTGCTTCGTTTCTGTGATGAACACCAGGCACAAAGTGGTAGTAAATCCGCCCATTAAACTCAGGATTTGAAATGTAACACAATGATTGGGGTGTCATACTCATAAAATTGAATTAGTACCTAAAGGAACCACTTTTATCAATGTTAGAATAATGAACGATTGAGGAAGAAAGCAATAAGATTCTAAACCTATGCTATGCAATTTGCATGCAGCGCTTTGGTGCCAGTTCATTGCTCAATGTGCGATAGTCGAAGTCTTGTAACTTATGAACTCCAAATAACAAAACAATCTCTGTGACAAAAGCAGTACCCCTCTGAGCAACCTACACAAATACAAATTTGTAGTTTGCAGCGGGAACACTAACCCTCCATGCTACTCTATGAGTCAAAACTGTAACTATACAAATCATAGCTGTCTCCATTAAGTGCATGAGCAACCAGAGATACCATGGTATTAGTCCCTGAAAAATGGAAGGCACAAAAAGATCCCCGCAGGCTGCTTTTAGTTTGCCTCAGCATGTCAAAGGGCAATTCTTCGACCTTGACACCCAGTGCGATGACATTGGTCGCACAGTCCTAAAAACAGCACTGACCGTTTGAATTATAAAAGACAGCAATAATCAGGGTTCAGAGAGCCGCTCTGACCTCTTGGCCCAGTGCCACTGTACCTGCTACACCAATGGAAGCTATACATCAGCATGCAATTTACTTATGTGCTAAAGTCCATCATCTCCTTGTGTTTGCTTTGTTCGCCCTAAGTTGGCAGGGTATGCCCAGACGTGGGTCCCTTGCTCACTTTGCCACTGGATTCAAGCTAGCCTGGCTGATGACGGCTGTAAGCCAGAAACCGGTCCCAGAATGCTTGCTTCCGGTCCAGGGAAGACATGGCTTGGCAGTTCGGGCTGGACTGTTCCCATGAGGCACAGGGTCAAGAATGATTTGCATATAGCTGTGTCTGAACTGGGGTGGTGAAGTGAGCTAAAGAACAATGATGGATTCAACCCAGATCTCTGACTGGGGGTGAGTGTCTGAAAAGTTTCAGCGCTCCGTCCATCATCTCCTTGTGTTTGCTTTGTTCGCCCTAAGTTGGCAGGGTATGCCCAGACGTGGGCCCCTTGCTCACTTTGCCATGGGATTCAAGCTAGCCTGGCTTATGAGGTCTGTTAGCCCGAAACCGGTCCCAGGATGCTTGTTTCCGGTCCAGGGAAGACATGGCTTGGCAGTTCGGGCTGGACTGTTCCCATGAGGCACAGGGTCAAGACTGATTTGCATATAGTTGTGTCTGAACTGGGGTGGCGAAGTGAGCTAAAGAACAATGATGGATTCAACCCAGATCTGTGACTGGGGGTGAGTGTCTGAAAAGTTTCAGCGCTCCGTTCATCATCTCCTTGTGTTTGCTTTGTTCGCCCTAAGTTGGCAGGGTATGCCCAGACGTGGGTCCCTTGCTCACTTTGTTAACCACAAAAAGCTGCTCCTAACTTAATAACTACTGTGAGATGTGGGTTACATTACGAGTGAAGACATCTCATAAAATGTGACGGACTGGTCTCACACACCACCTGGTGTCATGCTTCATCATTGACCAGTCCTCGCCCTCTAAAACCTTGGTTTGATAGAGGGCGGGCATACACCTGACGACAGGGATGCACTTCTAAACTAAGTGGGGGCCCATAAAAAAGTGAGTGTAGTTAAAAATCATTATAGTTAACCTTATTGTATTTTTAATGTGAAGGGTAACTATATGATATTAAAATCAAAAGACGGTGTATGGGGGAATTAATGTCCCCTAACCGTTGCGTGTGAGGTCAACATGTTTCTGCCGCGTTGGCCCAGTTGGGTCCAGGGCATTCATCAGGACCTAATTAGAACATGAAGGGCTCCGTTCTTACCAGCTAGTAGTAAGAGAAAACCACTGTGTGGGCGTGATAATTGTCACTCTCCACAACTTGATGGCTTCTAAGTTCAATCCCTAAATATCAGAACTACTTGCCCCATGGAAGGAGGGGAGGGGAAACCCCTGTTGTCAAACCTGCTTCAAGGAAAGTTTCCCATATGGTTCCTAGACGACTGCTCCCGTTCCTCCCCGATGTACATCGGGGAGGAACGGGAGCAGTCTTACTACTAGCTGGTAAGAACGGAGCCCTTTATGTTCTAATTAGGTCCTGATGAATGCCCTTGACCCAACTGGGCCAACGCGGCAGAAACATGTTGACCTCACACGCAACGGTTAGGGGACATTAATTGGTCGCACAGTCCTAAAAACAGCACTGACCGTTTGAATTATAAAAGACAGCAATAATCAGGGTTCAGAGAGCCGCTCTGACCTCTTGGCCCGGTGCCACTGTACCTGCTACACCAATGGAAGCTACACATCAGCATGCAATTTACTTATGTGCTAAAGTCCATCATCTCCTTGTGTTTGCTTTGTTCGCCTTAAGTTGGCAGGGTATGCCCAGACGTGGGTCCCTTGCTCACTTTGCCACTGGATTCAAGATAGCCTGGCTGATGAGGGTTTTGAACCCGAAACCGGTCCCAGGATGCTTGTTTCCGGTCCAGGGAAGACATGGCTTGGCAGTTCGGGCTGGACTGTTCCCATGAGCCAAGACTGATTTGCATATAGCTGTGTCTGAACTGGGGTGGCGACGTGAGCAAAAGAACGATGAGGGATTCAACCCAGATCTGTGATTAGGGGTGAGTGTCTGAAAAGTTTCAGCGCTCCGTCCATCATCTCCTTGTGTTTGCTTTGTTCGCCCTAAGTTGGCTGGATATGCCCAGACGTGCGTCCCTTGCTCACTTTGCCACTGGATTCAAGCTAGCCTGGCTGATGAGGGCTGTTAGCCCGAAACCGGTCCCAGGATGCTTGTTTCCGGTCCAGGGAAGACATGGCCTAGCAGTTCGGGCTGGACTGTTCCCATGAGGCACAGGGTCAAGACTGATTTGCATATAGCTGTGTCTGAACTGGGGTGGTGAAGTGAGCTAAAGAACGATGATGGATTCAACCCAGATCTGTGACTGGGGGTGAGTGTCTGAAAAGTTTCAGCGCTCCGTCCATCATCTCCTTGTGTTTGCTTTGTTCGCCCTAAGTTGGCAGGGTATGCCCAGACGTGGGTCCCTTGCTCACTTTGCCACTGGATTCAAGCTAGCCTGGCTGATGAGGGCTGTTAGCCCGAAACCGGTCCCAGGATGCTTGTTTCCGGTCCAGGGAAGACATGGCTTGGCAGTTCAGGCTGGACTGTTCCCATGAGGCACAGGGTCAAGACTGATTTGCATATAGCTGTGTCTGAACTGGGGTGGCGAAGTGAGCTAAAGAACGATGATGGATTCAACCCAGATCTGTGACTGGGGGTGAGTGTCTGAAAAGTTTCAGCGCTCCATCCATCATCTCCTTGTGTTTGCTTTCTTCGCCCTAAGTTGGTAGGGTATGCCGAGACGTGGGTCCCTTGCTCACTTTGCCACTGGATTCAAGCTAGCCTGGCTGATGAGGGTTGTTAGCCCGAAACCTGTCCCAGAATGCTTGTTTCCGGTCCACGGAAGACATGGCTTGGCAGTTCGGGCTGGACTGTTTTCATGAGGCACAGGGTCAAGACTGATTTGCATATAGCTGTATCTGAACTGGGGTGGTGAAGTGAGCTAAAGAACAAAGATGGATTCAACCCAGATCTGTGACTGGGGGTGAGTGTCTGAAAAGTTTCAGCGCTCCGTCCATCATCTCCTTGTGTTTGCTTTGTTCGCCCTAAGTTGGCAGGGTATGCCCAGACGTGGGTCCCTTGCTCACTTTGCCACTCGTTCAAGCTAGCCTGGCTGATGAGGGCTGTTAGCCCGAAACCGGTCCCAGGATGCTTGTTTCCGGTCCAGGGAAGACATGATTTGGCAGTTCGGTCTGGACTGTTCCCATGAGGCACAGAGTCAAGACTGATTTGCATATAGCTGTGTCTGAACTGGGGTGGCGAAGCGAGCTAAAGAACGATGATGGATTCAACCTAGATCTGCTTAGAACTGCAAAAAAGGAGTGTGAGGACTGGGTTGCCACCTTTCCCAGATTTTGTACTAATAAGGTGGAAAAAAACAGCTTTAGGCGAGTTTCCTAAGTTTGTGTCATAGGGACATTAAAATACTGGTCTGCCAGGTGCTAGCCTTAACTGAACCAAAGCTTCAAATAAAATAATTATTACTACCATGACGAGCCAATCTGACCATAATATATAAGACTGGCGCTGGGCTCTACCTTGCACTGCAATAATCAGGTCACTGATAGCAGAGGTTTTCTTTGCCTACCGGCCGACTCCAATTAACAGCTGTCCCATCCACTACAAATACACGGCAGCTCACCATCTTTGATGATGTAATCATGTGAACACAGTTGTCCCTTTTTTTATTTCCCCAATGACAAATGTCACGGAAATGAAAGAGAGACAATGGTGATCTAAATGCAGGCTTTTCGTAAATGCGATCTGTGCCAATTTCGGAGCGCAAATGGCGCCCCTGAGATTTGACACCTGAGGCGGTGGCACCGGTCGCACCGCCCTAAAGCCGGCGCAGCTTCTGCTTAACAGGAGGCAGGATCAGGAAGCACCCACCCAGGGTCCCGTGACCAATCACAACACTGCAATGCAGTGTTGTGATTGGTCTGAGCGCCCTTTTTCAGCTCAGCTAGGGAATGGAGCCTGGGGCTTGTTTCCATCCAGGCTGTATTGCAGCCTGGATGGAGAACATGCAAAGTGCGCATGACTGGTTTGGGCGGCCCCAGAGGGCCGACTAAACAGTCACTGCGCACTCAGGAGTGGGCAGACCACTCCTCCCCTGCTCTGCTCTGTGAGGTCGGCAGCCCCGCCCCGCCCACAATGCTGCCTGAGCACGGAAACAGAAAATGATAATAACATCGCGTTATTATCATTTTATTTTTCCTTTTTTTGCAGTGCTGCAGGCAGTGGGGCGACGCTCCTCAGCCTTAGCGGAGGAGCCGCCACTGTGAGGCAGGTCACTCCATAGTGCTGTAATGCCATCAAGGTGCCCCCTGATGTGCTGTGGATGGGTAATCCAGTTGTGCAATTGTTGTACAAATGCAGATGGTGCAGAGTGACTTCCAGGGGGTGGATGGCACACACAATTGATTCTGATCAGGTGGCTGCCCAGAGTGGTGGTGGAGGAGAGGGGGTGGTTCCCTGGGAACCCACGTCTATGTGCCAGGCACTGCTTTCACTGTAATGGTTTGGCAAGCCTTCATTCCTTCATTATTCAGGGATGGGAAAACTCCGACGGAGGCAAAGGTTTATTCACGCAATGAGATCCCAACACAAGGAGAACTTTTTGCAAACCACCACTCACTCAGATACATACTCCGGGGTACCTTGAGGGACCTGAGCGCTCTAGTGGAGGCAAATGTATATTGGAAATTCCATCCGTATCCGTCTTTGGTCAGTCCTTGCTCATCTTCTCCCAGACCCTTTGGGATAGTTCTGCATCACTGATTCATGTGTTGGTTGTTCCTCTCTCCTTGTTAATGGTTGCTTGAGGTTCTGGACGATTGGGTTTCCATTTAGAGTTACTGGGATGGTGTCCTGTAGGGATCACCCAAACATTAACGTGGCAGGCCCATACTGAATATCACAGTTTCCGATACACCTCCAGGAAGTTATGAAGCTTCCACACCAGATATTCTCCATGCCCTACTCCTATTCTCAACGCTTTGTACTGGGTGTGCATAAAATGCTTAACATCTCCGTTGGTTTGAGGCCAGCTCATGGTTATCTTGCAGTGGCTGGTGCAGGTAGTCTTTGAATTCATGCCCTTGAAAGGGTGGGCTCTTGTCCGTTCATATTTCTTGGTGCAGTCCACATGAAGCAAACTTTTTTTAAACCCTGGCTTTATTGCGTCAAAAGCCGTCATCACTATGAATTAGAGTACTGGAAATTTGGTGCACGTGTCCATAGCCTCCAGTGTCAACCTCTCATCCGAGAAGCTTCCAAAGTCTATGCTGATTTTTGCCCACAGGGACTTGCAGATGTCTTCGGTGATGACTGGAGCCAGATGCAACAGGTCACTGTTGAGTTGTCATGCCTGGCACTCACTAACAGTCTTCTACCATTCTGTCCATTCCAGGAAATCACACCTGGTGGTCCTGTGCTGCTTCCTTTTTAGTGGCGACGAGGATTGGATACGAACCCACAGCTTCCTTGTAGACCACCTAATCACCTCACTGGGCCAGTGTCTCTACTGCTTCTTGCAGACTCGAGGGAACTACAATACTGTGGTCTCGGAGCGCCAGTCCATCTGACGAGACACTTAGTTCCTCACATGCCCTCCAGAGCTGTGTGAGGGTGTCCCTGGTCAGGATCTTATTCTCACCTTACTATAGTCTTGACTGCCTTCACTTGAGCATAGACATTCTCTGTAGAACTAGAACCTGTTACTTAGCACTGAGGTAAAAGGCAAGTGGAGCATAAAACCCATTATATGGCCTTTAAGTGAAAAGTCAATGCAGTAAAAAAAAAGAATGGGAGTAAAATGCAACACAACAGTAACCTTCTAAAACAAGAATGTGAACCAAACCTATTTAATCACAGATGAAAACAACACTAAAATCAATAACAATGCAGGATAAAAGTACAGAAATGACTGGTCTCTAACACGTGAACAGCCGCCTTCATAGTACCAAGTTGTAGGACTGTCAGACCCACCAGCCATCTCTCTAAAAGGAAACAATTGAAAGAGGACACTATTCTGACTATTTAGGCACCCACTTTACTCAGGAGGGTCATGGATGAAGGAAAGGGATGGCACTAGCTCTGCACTCATCCAGGCTGCTGCAGCTGTACTGAGACATAGGGCAAGGCTGGGAGACCATGGATCTGTAACGCATTGCACATTTGTACAATGAAGGCAACGCCAGCAGCCGTTTATAGAGCGGAGCTTTGGGGCCACTGGAATGTTCAATGTATAGAAAGGGCGGTAAATAATTTCTGAAGATCATTGTTTCGAATCTGCCAGAGCCATTACGCCTTGAGCTTGGCATTAACTCAATCGCTGATGGAAGAGCCTTAGTCCAAGTACTTCTTTGGCTGAGACTGTCCAAGACCCGGTGTGCTGAAGAAGATAGCAAGTCTGTCTGAGACTAGCCTGAGAGTGTTAATAAAAAGAACTGTGGGTCACCACATGAAGCCCAGCCTGGCAGGGATGGACCAGAGAACCTCTCTGCCGTGAAATCATACACCCCAAAAATGGCCAAGAAGGATTGGAACTTTCAATATATGAACCCCCTACAAATTGACGAGTGTGGGCCTCTGGCGACAGGGATACGATTGATCATTTATCTTGACGACATGATCATTATGGCCCAAACTCAAGCGGCTCTACTCCAACATCTGAATTGGACAATCACTCTGTTGCAGGAACTGGGATTTGTCCTGAATCATCAGAAGATTGTCCTGATTCCCTCAAATGGATTTCCATCGAGACTCAAGAGCTGGTTCCCCTCAGAACTTAGAGACAATCAAGAAAGAGTTGAGTTCTGTGTGGAGCAAACAGACTCAGGGAGATCGGATGCGAGGAGGGTGGGTCTCCTGGCCTCATCGATCCAAAATACTCGCAAACATTTTCCCAGGGGCAGGTTGGTCTGTGATGTCACCTAGGGCCGCATTGATGTTAGCAGGGTGGCGGTCAGTGGGGGGGCTCGGAGGTTGGGGGGATATGCAGTGGTGGTAAGGTGGGTGTAACTTCAATTAACCTTTAAATAAAAGCTTGCCTTTTTATTTACCATCTTTTTAATCTTAGTGCTGTGTCGAGTAAACGCATCCCAGCGCTTCTGCTGACCAGAGAGAAGCATGCAAAAGTCAGGAGGGCCGCATGCGGCCCCCGGGCTGTACTTTGAGTATCACTGGCCCAAGCATTCGTCCCGGGACCTCTGTATAAAAGGGTCCTGCAGCACATGAAAATTCAACATCTCCGACACAGACTGACCTACGATTCGCAGATCCCGCTATCTCAAGATGCAAAAGCGGAAGTGACATGGTGGTGGCAGTACATGGAGGCATGGAACGGCAGCGCCATCTTAGGGCTGTTCCAGATGTGATCATCTAATTCAATGCCAGTTTATGGTGTCCATGCTGTCCCTGCGCTGACGTTCCCCCGGTCCCTGCACTGCCTGTTGTCCCTGTGCAGACACTCCCTCGATCCCTGCGCTTCCTGCTGTCCCTGCACTGCGCTCCCTGGACCCCTGCGCTTTCTGCTGTCCCAGCCCTCTCCCGGTCCCTGCGCTGCCTGCTGTCCCTGCGCTGACGCTCCCCTGGTCCCTGTGCTGCCACTCCCCCGACCTCTGCGCTGCCTGCTTTCCCTGCACTGCCTGCTGTCCCTGCACTCCCCGGACCCCTGCGCTTTCTGCTGTCCCTGCACTCTCCCAGTCCATACATTGCCTGTTGTTCCTGCGCTGACGCTCCCCTGGTCCCTGCGCTGCCACTCCCCCGATCTCTGCGCTGCCTGCTTTCCCTGCACTGCCTGCTGTCCCTGCGCTCCCCCGGTCCCTGCGCTGCCTTCTGTCCCTGTGCTGATACTCCCCCGGTCCTTGTGCTGCCTGCTGTCCCTGCGCTGACGCTCCCCCAGTCCCTGTGCTTCCTGCTGTACCTGCCCCTGCCCTCTCCCAGTCCATGCGTTGCCTGCTGTCCCTGCGTTGCCACTTTCCCGATCTCTGCGCTGCCAGCTGTCCCTCCCCTGCCAGCTGTCCCTCCCCTGGTACCTGCACTGCCTGCTGTCTCTGCGCTGCCACTCCCCCGATCTCTGCGCTGCCTGCTGTCCCTGCACTACACTCTCCCAGTCCCTGCGCTGCCTGCTGTCCCTGCGTGCCGCTCCCCCGGTCCCTGTGCTGCCTGCTGTCCCTGCACTCTCCCAGTCCATATGTTGCCTGCTGTTCCTGCGCTGCGCTACCCCAGTACCTGTACTGCCTGCTGTCCCTGCGCTGCCACTCCCCCGGTCCCTCCGCTGCCTGCTGTCCCTGCGCTCTCCCAGTCCATGCGTTGCCTGCTGTCCCTGTGCTGCGCTACCCCAGGCCCTGCGCTGCCTGCTGTCCCTGCACTACACTCTCCCGGTCCCTGCGCTGCCTGCTGTCCCTGCGCTGCTGCTCCCCGGTCCCTGCACTACCTGCTGTCCTTGTGCTCTCCCAGTCCATGCGTTGCCTGCTGTTCCTGCGCTGCGCTATCCCAGTCCCTGCGCTGCCTGCTGCCCCTGCGCTCTCCCGGTACCTGCACTGCCTGCTGTCCCTGCCCCTGCCCTCTCCATGCGTTGCCTGCTGTCCCTGCACTGCCTGCTCTCCCTGCCCCTGCCCTCTCCCGGTCCATGCGTTGCCTGCTGACCCTGTGCTGCCTGCTGTCCCTGCCCCTGCACTCCCCTGTACCTGCACTGCCTGCTGTCCCTGCGCTGCCACTCCCCCGATCTCTGCACTGCCTGCTGTCCCTGCGCTCCCCCGGTACCAGCAATGCCTGCTGTCCCTGAGCTGCCACTCCCCCGATCTCTGCGCTGCCTGCTGTCCCTGCACTGCCTGCAGTCCCTGCACTGCCTGCTGTCCCTGCGCTCCCCCAGTACCTGCAATGCCTGCTGTCCCTGAGCTGCCACTCCCCCGATCTCTGCGCTGCCTGCTATCCCTGCACTGCCTGCAGTCCCTGCCCCTGAGCTCCCCCGGTACCTGCACTGCCTGCTGTCCCTGCGCTGCCACTCCCCCGATCTCTACTCTGCCTGCTGTCCCTGCCCTGCCTGCTGTCCCTGCGCTCCCCCGTACCTGCATTGCCTGCTGTCCCTGTGCTGCCACTCCCCCGATCTCTGCACTGCCTGCTGTCCTGCACTGCCTGCTGTCCCTGCGCTCCCCCGGTACCTGCAATGCCTGCTGTCCCTGAGCTGCCACTCCCCCGATCTCTGCGCTGCCTGCTGTCCCTGCGCTCCCCCGGTACCTGCAATGCCTGCTGTCCCTGCGCTCCCCCGATCTCTGCGCTGCCTGCTGTCCCTGCACTGCCTGCTGTCCCTGCACTCCCCCGGTACCTGCACTGCCTGCTGTCCCTGCGCTGCCACTCCCCCGATCTCTGCTCTGCCTGCTGGCCCTGCCTGCTGTCCCTGCACTACACTCTCCCAGTCCCTGTGCTCCCTGTTGTCCCTGTCCCCACGCTGCCCGCCCCAGGTCCTTGCCCGGTGCCCAAGACCACTAGGACCACCTTGTAGATCTACTAATGGGGGCCGCCACATGGCCAGGCTGCGGACGCGTTCATTGGGCACACCGCCAACACACTGCCGGTTGGACAACACCCAGCGACAAGACCCCTGGCCCTCCCACCATCCGACAGTATACCGCCATGGAACTACTGGACATGGACCCTAGACGCCAAAACACCAGCTGCGTCTCCTCATCCCCACTATCCCCACGATCCACCAAAAGACCCTTCTTCTGTGACATAACCTACAAAAGATCCCGAACCACTCCTGCCCACAAAACAAAAAACATCCTGCAACCACTCCATTGTATCCTGCTCAAAGCCCGCTCACTCTGCAAACATGGCACGGAAATCTAGGACACCATCACCTCCCTCTCCACGGACTTTGCTTTCATCACCAAAACATGGCTCAACCCCTCCTTGAACCCCGACATCACTACCCCCACTCCCGAAGGCTACAAGATTATACACCGAGACCGTGCCAACAAACAAGCCGGAATGATCATCAGCATCATCTTCAAGGAAACCGTCAGATGCACCATCACCAACAACGACCCCACGCCTTTCATGGGAAAACTCAACTTCCTACTACAAACTGACGCGGAGGCCATGATAAGAGGCACCCTCGCATACAGACCACCGAGACCCCGATCAACAGTCTGCGACACCATCCCCAATCTCATCGCCCCCCTTAGCAATCGACTCTCACCACTACGTCCTACTCGGCGACCTTAACTTTAACACCAGCGACCCCAACGACGCCAACTCCATTGCCCTCATGGAGAACCTGACCAACATCGGATCACCAAACCCACGCACAAAGCCGGACACATATACGACCCCATCTTCACCTCCAGCAACAGAATCAAATTCAGCCACACCACAGAACTCACCTGGATGGACCACACCATTGTACACTTCACCATCACCAAGGCCCAGCACACCATCACCAGGCATCACCTCCCCCCTCACCGCAGCTGGAGCAAGGTCACCGAAACTCAGTGGTCACCGGTCCTCACCACCTCCCAAACTGAGGCCTCAACAGACCTTGACCAGTCTGTCCAGAACTTCACCGCCAGGATCACCCACAGCACCGCACCACTGAAACCTACAACATCAATCAATCAATCAATCAGGGGGTTTGTTTAGCGCGCTACTCACCCGTGAGGGTCTCAAGGCGCTAGGGGGGCGCGGCTCCGGATCAGTCGAAAAGCCAGGTCTTGAGGTCCTTTCTGAATGCGTGCAGGGTAGGGGAGCATCTGATGTTCACGGGGAGCTCGTTCCAGGTCTTGGCTGTGATGTAGGAGAAGGCTCTCCCGCCCGTTCTGCTTCTGCCGATGCGGGGGATCTCTGCCAGGGCGAGGTCGGCGGAGCGGAGGTTCCTCAAGGGTACGTGGAAAGCTACTCTCTCGTTGAGGTATTTGGGTCCGCTGTTGTGGAGGGATTTGTAGGCGTGGGTGAGGAGCTTGAAGGTGACCCTCTTCTCGATGGGGAGCCAGTGAAGGCTTCGTAGGTGTTGGGTCATGTGCTCGTGACGCGGGGTTCCAAGGACGAGTCTGGCTGCGGCGTTCTGGATGGTTTGCAGTTTGTGTAGAAGGGTCTTGTTGATTCCGGCGTAGAGGGCATTGCCGTAGTCCAGTCTGCTGGGTATGAGCGCGTGGGTGACGGTCCTTCTGCAGTCGGGGGGGATCCATTTGAAGGTCTTGCGGAGGATGCGCAGGCAGTTGAAGCTAGTGGAGGCCACAGCGTTGATCTGTCGGTTCATGGAGAGGGAGGAGTCAAGGATGATGCCAAGGTTTCGTGCGTGGTCCGTAGGGGTGGGTGGGTTCCCGAGGGCAGGGGGCCACCAGGTGTTGTCCCAGGCGGAGGAGCAGGATCCGAGGATGAGGGCCTCGGTCTTCTCTGAGTTGAGCTTCAAGCAGCTGTCTTTCATCCATGCTGCCACGTTCTTCATTCCTTCCTGGAAGCAGAGTCTGGTGTCTTCGGGGGTTTTCGTGAGAGAGAGGATGAGCTGGGTGTCGTCGGCGTAGGATACAATGCTGAGCCCGTGCTGTCTGACGATGGCGGCGAGGGGGGCCATGTAGATGTTGAAGAGCGTGGGGCTGAGGGAAGATCCCTGGGGTACTCCGCAGTTGATCTCGGTGGGTTTGGAGAGGAAGGGAGGGAGCCTGATCCGCTGGGTTCTCCCGGTGAGGAAGGATTGGATCCAGTCGAGGGCGGTTCCTTGTATCCCCGCGTCGTGAAGTCTGGCTGCGAGAGTGCGATGTGAGACGGTGTCGAAGGCTGCGGAGAGGTCTAGGAGGATGAGGGCCGCGGTGTGTCTCTGGTCGAGTAGAAGGCGGATGTCGTCAGTGGCGGCGAGGAGGGCGGTCTCAGTGCTGTGGTTGCTGCGGAATCCAGACTGGGAAGCGTCTAGGATGGAGTTCTCTTCGATGAAGGCGGTCAGCTGGGCGTTTAGGAGTCTCTCGGTGACTTTCGCCGCGAAGGGGAGGAGAGAGATGGGCTGGTAGTTCTTCAGGTCTGTAGGGTCGGCTGTTGGTTTCTTGAGTAGGGGTTTTACCTCCGCCTGCTTCCAGTCGACAGGGCAGATTGCGGATTTGAAGGAGGCGTTGATGGTCCGACCTAGTTCAGGTGCGATGGCGGCGGAGGCTCTGTGGAATATGTGCGGTGGGCAGGGGTCCGTTGGGACTCCTGAGTGGGTTTTCTTCATGGCCACGGTGGTGTGTTCGACGGTGGCGGGGTCCCAGGTCATGATGGTAGGTTTATCGGCGGTGGTGGGTGGGGGGGGGTGGTGTCCGGTGCTGGTTCGCTGAAGTCGTCGTAAAGGGCCTTGATCTTCAGATGGAAGTAGGAGCCGAGTTTGTCGCAGAGTTCCTGGGAGGGTGCGATGTCCGTGGCTTCACTGGCGGGCTTTGCGAACTGCTGTATGACATTGAACAGTTCCTTGGCGTTGGCTGCGTTGGTCTGGACTTTGTCTCTTATGAAGGTCCGTTTGGTGTCTCTAATGCGCTGGTGGTATTCCTTCAGGGCGCTCCTGTGGTTGTTCTGTGCTTCCGTGGTTTTCTGGTTTCGCCAGGTTTTCTCTAGGCGTCTGCAGGTGCGTCTGGCTTCTTGTAGTTCTGTGGTAAACCAGGCGGCCTTCAGAGGGCGTTGTTTGGCGGGGTGGTGGAGGGGAGCGAGCTTGTCGGCGCAGCCGGAGATCCAGCAGTGAAATCCTCTGGCTGCGGCGTTGGTGTCGGTGGTGGCTCCGGGGTGGTTTTGGTGGAGTGTGGTGTTGAGGAGTTCCTCTGTGACCTTGCTCCAGTTCCGTCGTGGCGGGCGCGGGGCGGGCTTGGGTGCTGTGGTGGCGTTGAAGGTGAAATGGACGCAGTGGTGGTCCATCCAGAGGGGCTCGGTGGTGTGGCTGAAGCGGATGTTTGTCCCTCCAGCGAAGATGGGGTCGAGGGTGTGTCCAGCTCTGTGGGTGGGTGTGTTGACCTGCTGCTTTAGTCCGAGGTTGTCGAGGTTGTCGAGGAGGGTGGTGGAGTCTGGGTCGTTGCCGTTGTCGAGGTGGAAGTTCAGGTCCCCAAGTAGGATGTAGTCCGTGGAGGTGATGGCGTGGGGTGTGACGAGCTCGGCGATGGTAGTTGCGGGCTGGGTGCGAGGTCCTGGTGGTCGGTAGATGAGGGTGCCTCACAGTGTGGTCCTGGGGCTGGTCCGGATCTGGAAATGGAGGTGTTCTGTGTTGGAGTGGGGGTCCCTCGTGCTGGTTGTGGAGAGTAAGAGAGGGGTCTTGTGTGCAATTGCCAGTCCTCCTCCTGGGCGGTGGGGGCGGTCCTTTCTCTGGATCTTGTAGCCGTCGGGGATGGCCGTGGCGATGTCTGGGCCGGAGGAGGCGTTGGACCAGGTTTCTGTGAAGAAGGCGACGTCGGGCAAGAGGGAGTCGATCAGGTCCCAGATTTCTACGGCATGTTGATGCAGGGAGCGCACGTTGAGGAGGATGCAAGTCAGGGTTTCTGCTGGACGGGCATCATGCGGGCCTTCGGCGGTAGTGGGAGTTTTGTCGATGGTGAATGATCTGTGGCAGGGTCTGCATGAGAACTCTCCATGGGTGGTGTTCGGCGAGGATACTGCGCAGTCGGCGTGTCTTCCGGGATTGAGTGCGTGGAGGGTGGATGAGAACCAGGGTTCCTGGCGCTGGTCGCAGTCGGGTTGCGGACAGGCGCAGACGGGCTTGCCTTAGGTGCGCCTTTGGCGCGACCGCACAGCGGTCGCCATAAGTAGGGGAGGGGGGCGGGATCCGAGGTGGGAGGTGGGAGCGGAGGCTGTGACGGGGTGGGAGGGGCCGCCGGGGCAGCAGTGGCGTGAAAACCGGGCCGAAGCACTAGTAATGTAAAAACGCACAATCAGGAGAGATAACAGGGAGCAGGCACAATAAAATGAAGATATGCACACAGTAATGCTAAAAACGAAAGAAGTCAAATTACGAAGACTGGCGGGCTGCAGGCGCGAACCCTGCGCAGCTGTGGACTCGAGGCTGCGGCGGTGAGATGGAGCTGCTGGGGAGAGGGCTTTCCTGGACCGGAGGTCTGGGAATCATGCGCGCTCCCCCGCAGCAGTCGCCATAAGTAGGGGAGGGGGGCGGGATCCGAGGCGGGAGCGGAGGCTGTGACGGGGTGGGAGGAGCTGCAGGGGCAGCAGCAGCTGGAAAACCGGGCTGAGGCACTAGTAATGTGAAAAACGCACAATCAGGAGAGATAACAGGGAGCAGGCACAATAAAATGAAGATATGCACACAGTAATGCTAAAAACGAAAGAAGTCAAATTACGAAGACTGGCGGGCTGCAGGCGCGAACCCTGCGCAGCTGTGGACTCGAGGCTGGGGCGGTGAGGCGGAGCTGCTGGAGAGAGTGCTTTCCTGGACCGGAAACAAGACCTCAAAGCGTGCCAGCTGGTACACCCCAGAACTCGGGACCACCATCGCAACTGCCACCAACTGGAGAAACGATGGCATGCTACTAAGAATCCTGCCAACACAGCAGCTCACAAAACTGCCCTCAGCAACTATCACCGGCCCATCAAGGAAGCCAAGAAAGCAGCCTTCACCACCAGCATCGACTCCGCGGCCAACCACACAAAGGAACTCTTCAAAATAGTCAAATAATTCTCCAACCCTACAGCCATAGAGAACACCATCCACCCCTCCCAAGAACTCTGTGACACCATCTCAGATTACTTCCACAGCAAGATCACCAACATCTACAACAATTTCAAACTCCAACCCGCCACCCTCAACCCCAACGACCTCAACCAACCAGCGAGCATCAACCAAACCATTACCAACCTGCTCTCCACTCACCACCCTGACCACCTCAGCCATCATGTCTTCCATCTACTTCAGGGCACCCACCGACCCCTGCCCCCACCACCTCCACAACTTTGCAATGAACCCAATCAGCACACAACTCACCAGCATCCTTAACTCTTCCATCTCCACTGCAACCTTCCAGGGCAGAGGAAACACGCAGACGTCAGACCCCTCCTAAAGAAAGCCTCCGCCGAAAAATTATCATCCAATCTTCCTGCTCCCCTACCCGGCCAAAGTACCCGAGAAAGCCATCAACCAGCAGCTCACCGATTTCCTGGAACAAAACCACCTACTGGACGCCTCACAATCTGGATTCCGTGCCAACTACAGCACTGAGACCTCACTGATTGCAGCCAGAGACGAAATCAGAACACTACTCGACCGTGGAGAAACTGTATCCCTGATCCTTCTCGACCTCTCCGCGTCATTCAACACCGTCTCCCTCAACACCCTCATCAACAGACTCTACAACATAGGCATACAGCAAGACGCCCTCAAGTGGATCGCCTCCTTCCTGCGCAAAGGCTTTGAGCATGAGGTGCGTAACACCCTCAGGTCGCAATGTCCTCGACCCTCTCTCCTAGGCAAGGTAGCGGAGATGCCAGAATTGGATCCCAATAGGACGACTTTCCTCAAAAAGTTCACAAAAGAGCCCAAAAAAGGCCTGGACAGGGCATGGTACGGATGCCAACATAAGCTGTTAGACCTTCCCGGTCCGCCACTGCAGGCCAACACAGCAAAGCACACAGCAAAGTGGTAGTTCCTCCTCACAGCTTCTCCAGCTCTTCTTCTTGGCAGTCTTCTTGATCCAAAAGAGTTCTAAAGTTCTGGGGTTTGGGTCCCCCTTTTTATCCTCAATTTCTCTTTGTTCTCTGAAGGCAGAGAGGCCTTTGCCTAGTCCAAACCAGTTCTGGTCAGTACTGGAGCACTTTGTTGACAAGACTCCTTCTTTCCTTTTGCAGTGTAGGCCAGGGACATCAGACGCACCACAGGAGGTGGAGCCAGCATTGTGGAGGGAAGGCACAGCCCTATTCAGGTCCCAGGTGCAACTCCTCCCACCACTCTACATGGAGATCGTGCTATTCAGCCCTGTGCTGACTCACCCAGTCTCCTGGAATGCCCCTGTCACTCAAACTCCAGACAAGGAATACACAACCTAGCAGAGGCAGGCTTGGATGGTTAGACAAGAAAATACCTACTTTCTAAAAGTGGTATTTTCAAACACAGAATGTTAAAACCAACTTCACTAAAAGATGCATTTTATCATTCTGAGTTCAGGCATACTAAACTCGAATTTCTACCATGTTCCCTGGGTCAGTTAGGATTATAAGATGTAATAATCAAACTGCCCATTCTGGCCTATGGGGAACAGGTAGCCTTGCAATAGTGAAAAACGAAGTAGGCTGTAATTCACTATCAGGACATGCCACACACACCCGGGCATGTCCTACCTTTCACATACAATGCACCCTGCCCAGGGGGTACCTTGGGCCTACCAGAGGGGCGACTCACATGTAGGAAAGGGAAGGTTTAGGGACTTGCAAGTGTGTGCACTTGCCAAGTCGACATGGCAGCCCCAGGCTGCACACAGGCTCTGCAATGGCAGACCAGAGTTACACTTTACGGGCTGTTTGCGTGGGTGGCACAATCCAGTGCTGCAGCCCACCAACAGCATTTGATATATAGGCCCTGGCACTCGCAGTGCACTTTACTAGGGACTGACACATAAATCAAATAGGCCAATCATGGAAACACCAATCCATAACACATTTTATACAGGAGCACTTGCACTTTCCCACTGGACAGCAGTGAGGAAAGTGCGCAGAATCATTACACCAGCAAAAACAGAGTAAAAAAACGGGAGGTCAGAAAGCAAAAAGTCAGGGGAAACACGCCAAAAGATGCCAAGTCTAACAGGGCCATAGAACATTTTCACAATTATGTATGGGCATAGCTGCCAAGGTTTCAGATTGCTTATGTGTGACATTTTCCTAATTTCAGTGTAATTATGAGTGACATTCAATGACTATGAGTGACATTTTCTCGTGAGTAAAATCAAGCAACGAAGATGAGGAAACATATAAATATCAGAAATTATACCCATTTTGATCAACGAGAAACTCTAAGAATATTCAAGAGGCTTGGGAGCAAGAAGAGGGTCTATACACTACACTATACATTGTGGCATTCTGAGCTGGTGGATTAGGCAGACTATTGCCAATGAAATAAGGTGCAGGATGGCATGGTGACAGTAAGGAAAGTGTGTAGACTGCCGCATTTTTTAACGAATTAACATGCTGCACTCCGTAATTTTAGGACATTACCAAATATTCCATTCAAAGTGTTATGTCGACATATCGATCTTTTTTTCCCTAGGGGCCATTTGAAAAATCATTGCAAAGCACTCTGGTTTCAAAGAGGCTGAGAACGGTGGAGCACATAGTGATAACGATCAAAAACAGCGCACAGAGGCATGCATATTGGCACAAGGAATGCATTGTTGGTGATTAAGTTTGTCAAAACGTAAATTAGCAGCATACGACATAGGAGACTGTGACATGTGTGTGGCTCATTGCAGAACTTCAGCGACAGGGCAGCAGGGAGCTGATTGACCATGAGTTAAGCCCTATTTATATTATAAAGCAAACTTTGGAAGCAGGGAGACTAACTTACTTAAAAGTGGAAGGGGTGCCGCGGCAATTTGGTTTACGGCCCGGCCGCCCACTTCCGGAATCCTCCTGGCCGCAATGAACGACTCCCTCGGGAAATGCTCTGCCCTGGCCGCTATGCTATGCAGCCAGCAGTGCTATGGGCTCCAGCGGCCGCCGCGGTCCGTGGGGTTGGGTTCGGCGGTCGCGCTGGAGATCTTGAATTTCAACTTTAGTGAGGCGGTGCAAGCAGTGCATGTGCACTGCCGTCGGTCCCCCAAACTTACTTTTAGAACTTCAGTCACCCGCTCAGGCCCCACTAGGGGCAGCAGGACGTGACGTCCACGGTCCTGCGCCTCACTGCGTCACTCAAACCTGACTCAGTGAGTCAGCTGTGCCGAATCCCAATCTCTATTGATACATTGTAGCCGCAGTTAGCAGCTCAGCCAGCCCCCAAGCCAGAAGGGAGCAGCGCGCTCGCCACAGCACGCTGCCACTCAGGTTTAATAGTTTCAGTCTGAGTCAGCATAGCAGCGCTACAGCTTAACAGCCGAGGTAGGCTCTATGCCTATTATGCGTGACTTTGCATTTCAGTGCGGTGATGCGGATCACCTCACTGAAATGCGTTAGTCTAACGCCTGATGCGTGGTACTTGGCAGGACTGTATGGGGCAGCAGATTTCTACTAAGAACTAATCACAAACCTTTAGTAAGTATCTTACCTCCAGGAGGGGGGTTGAATTCTACTGCACGCGTAGCAAGACTCACTTCCAGGTTGCAAGAGTATAATTTCAAAGTGGAATACGTTCCGGACATTAGTAATGTCACAGCAGATTGTCCATCTAGGCTGCTGTGTCCGGATAGTAGGAATGAGGAAGATAAGGAAGAAGTTGAGATGGTAGCTATCATCAAGGATTGTGTGGGAGTAGAGTTTGAAGGCATTTCAGAAGAAAAATGAGACAGTGCGATGAATGAGGATGGTGTATACAAATTGGTGAAACAGTATGTGAGAGATGGGTGGCCAAAGGAGAAACAAGTACTGCCTGAGGTCAGACCTTATGCTAAAGTTTCTGATGAAATTGAATTGCAGGGAGAAGTGTTGTTTAAGGGTGGAAAGTGTGTTCCACCTATGTCCATGCAAGAAGAGATTTTGAATTTGGCACATGTGGGGCACCAAGGGATGTCCTCAATGAAATGCCTTATTAGAGCGAATTTTTGGTGGCCAGGTTTGGACAAGATGGTGGATCGTACAGTGAGAGAATGCATGGAGTGTATGAATAGTGATAAGATGCTTAAGACACTTTCTGCTCCACTCAAACCAGTGGAGTGGCCTTGTGTCCCTTGGCAAAAGTTAGCTTTCGATATTTCTGGCCCATTTTATTGTTTACTTTCTGATGTCAGATTTGCATTAGTCCTTATTAAATACCATTCTAAATGGACGGAGGTTAAATTGGTTGTGCATGCCACTTCTCAAGCGGCTATTGTATTCTTTAGAGAAATGTTTGCTCGTGAGGGGTGCCTGAAGTGTTAATAACTGATAATGGGGTACAACTTACTTCACATGAAATGGAGGATTTTCTTAAAACGTGTGGTATCAGATATATCACTACGTCCCTTTACAAACCGCAAGAGAATGGACAGGTTGAGCGCTTTAATCTTGTCCTTAAAGATGCTGTGGAAGTGGCACGCAAATCTGGAAATGAATGGAAGAATGTGCTAAGAGAAAAACTATGGAGGTATTGTATTACACCACACGTGGTTACTGAAGTGAGTCCATTCAAACTATTAAAGGGAAGAGATCCTATTTCCAAGTTGTGCCCATGGTGGATGAGGAAGAAACTCTCATGTGGGGAAGTTGATCTTAGTGAAGTGGCAGAGAAGGTGAAAATGAAACAAGAAGAGATGAAGACGAGGTATGATTTGAGGTGGAAGGTAAAACCATATATTTTCAAGGTGGGTGATGTGGTGAGGATCAGGAAAATGGGTGTGGTGACGAAAAGTGGGTCTAAGTTTGGCAATGCGATCAGGGTGGTCAAAGTTAACAAAAATAGTGTGGTTACCCAGGATGGTAGAGTGTGGAATGTGAGAAAAGTTTTAAATGTAGGAATGATGCAAAACTTATGGAAGTGGGAAATGAAAGTGTGGATCATTTCATTCATGTGGACGGACCTGTTGAACAGACGAGTGTTGCCTCAAGAGTCAAAATGAACAATAGATTGATAAGCCTTCCAAATAAGTTTAAGGTTTGAACTTTGCATTGTATTATAAAGGAAGGGGGTATGTTGCATATCACTGTATATAGTTTACTTTTGAGTTGTATGTGTTCCAGGGTTACCATAGTGATGTTTCGAATGTAGTAGTGTCAGATTGATTTGGACACAGTTGTCGAATTGGTGTGTTGTACTGTGCTGCTGAAAATAAACTCTTTCCTGAACATTACAAAGTTGCACTATGGATTTCTACAATTTATTTTCAGGAATGGATGTTAAATCGGCCTGAAGCTGACTACTGTGTTGCTGGTGGTAGATCAGTTGTATCGATGCGAGGGAAGTTCATCTTCGCATGCTGGATTCGGCTCCCCCTGTGGACTGGGCATGTTGGTGTCCAGCTGAAGTTTCTTGTTGGACTGAGGTTGTTGAGGCCTTATGTTGATGTTTGCAAAGAAAGAGGATGGACTGTAGCAGACCTGCCAACACGGGGCCACTGTGTGTCACACGATTTCGGCTCCCTTCACACGGTCACCCGGTGAAGAGCCAAAATCACATGGCAGGGAAAACGACCGGAAAACCACTGTAAACAGTGGATTTTCAGCTCGTTTTTGGAAGGCTGTAAGCAGCCAATGTCCATTAAAAGGTGTGAAGACACCCCAGGACATCGGCAACAGCTTTGATGACCCTTTGTTTTGGTATTTTTTTGGGAGGGGGTGGGGGCTTGGAGAGCGGCAGAGTGCCTCTTAGATAGCTCTTGGGACTGTAGTGTCCTGCTGGGTGACGACACTAGGCCCAGTGAGTGGGCAAAGAGGGACACAACACACCGGTTGCATTAGTGGCCAGCAACCAACTTAGCCTCGCCCGGCTCACCCGAGCTATTTATTAGCCTCTCTTGTGCGCGCCGCGTATGCACGTCGGCCGTGCCAATTAACTTCAACACCCAGGCGTCGGGTACAAACACCCCTCCCCTCTGGGACCCGAGTGGCGTAACCCACCACTCGGAACCAACATTACATTCCTCTAATACCTGGTCAAAATAAACACTTGAACAAAACAACAACAAGAAGCATCTCAGTCTATCATCTCAAATGATAATACCACATGGAACAGTCTTACTTGGTTTCACGCAGCAGCTCCCCGGCTACAGAGCATGGCCCACAGTCTCTTCTTTCCGCTACCAGGTTACAAAGTCCCGGTACCTCTGGGAAGGCCTCGGATGAACCCTCACATTATACCGCCTCCGACTGTCCCTGGTGGGTGTTGACAGCGAGACCAGCTCTTGTCCTTTAGTCGCAGTCGGCGGACTCTCTCTGCTCTCAGGCTCTTCAGGGGACAGGACCTCTTCCGAGGGCTGGACTAAAACCGGAGTTCCGCTCAGCCTTTCCGACGATGCTCCCTGGATGTCATCTACGTCTTCCGACAAATCAAACCTCCTGAGTGGGGTATCCTCTCCAGCGACGTCTTCATCCGAATTCCGTTCTAAGAGATGATCCGGAGTTTTCTTAAAGTGAGAAACATTCCTTGTCACCCACTCTCTGCCTCTTCTGGCAGTAACTCGAGTGCCGCAGATCTTGGTCACAGTTTAAGCTTCCAATTCAAACGGCAGGCGGAATTTTCCACCAGGATGACGGTCACGGACCAACACCCGGTCACCTATCTTCAACGAACATTGGTGGGCACGCCGTCGCCGAGAGGCGTCTTCATTGTTGTGCAGTCGCCGGGACTCAGACTGGTTTGGCGGGCATGGAGTGACAGCCCACTGTGGGTGGTGAGGGATAGTGTCACTGACAGCTCGATTAAAACACATTCGTCCTGGAGCAACGCCTGTAGTGCAGTGCGGGGTTAACCGGTACTCTCTCAGGAACTGATACAGCGCTTGCTCCACAGGTCGACTTTCCACTAGAGCAATCTGAACAGTCTTGTTTAGGGTTCTCATTAGCCGCTCTACTTCTCCATTGGCCTGTGGCCACCTCGGCGTTACTCTTCGATGTTTGACTCGGTAGGATGTAAAATAGTCTGCCAGCTCACTACTGGTAAACGGGGGCCCATTGTCCGTGCGGATTTCTCCAAAAAGGCCATGAGTGGCCATCATTTTTTCAAGCTTGGATATCACTTCTACAGCCGACGTGGTGTCTACAATCTCGACTTCTGGATATCGGGAGAAATCATCTACCACCCCCAGCATGTGTCGTCCTCCCGGCAGGCTGCTAAAAATCTGCACTTACCCGTTCCCACGGGACAGTCGGGCCAAGTTCTGTGATCACCGGTGCTGGCGGAGCCGGGAGGCTCGTGGCGAGGCACACTGGACAGCTCTTCACGATGTCCTCAATCAGATGCTCAAGTCCAGGAAACCACACTTTGCTCCGAAGCCGGTTTTTCGACTTAACTATGCCCTGGTGGGCACCATGCGCCAGTGCCGCTGCTTTCTTGTGCAGGCTCTCCGGTAGGACGAGGCGAGGGCCTCTCAGCAGACAGCCGTCTTGTGTCAACGTTAATTCCAGGCGGACACAATACAACGTCTTCAACACGGACCTGGCCATTTCAGTGCGATACGGTGCCGGGGTTTGCAGCTCTTCCCAATCTCCTGAGGTAACAGCTCGGATGGCTAGCTGTAGACAGTCATCCTCGGCTGTGGCTTTGACGACATCTTCGAGAGAGATTGGCAGGGGTCTCGACCGTTCCACTATCATTCGCACATAATCTTCCGTGGCCGCCGCTTCCGCGGTCTCCTGGAGGGTCACAGGCCGAGCGTGCCTCGACAGAAAATCCGCGGGGTTCTTGGTGCCTGGTTGATATTCCACCTTGAACTGGAACTCCTGCAATTGTAGGATCCATTTTTCTATACGGGGAGGAGGCCTGGACGATGATCCTTGGAATAGGGGAAGGTGAGGCTTATGATCCATCACAAACGGTAAACGGGTGCCCATACAGGTAAATGTGAAAATGCCTGCAGCCCCACAAGATCGCAATTGCTTCCTTCTCAATGTGAGAGTATCTCTGCTCCGTGGATGTGAGTGTTCGGCTGGCATAGGCTACTGGCGCCCACTCGCCACAGTCCTGGCGCTGTGCAAGGACGGCACCTAGGCCCATAGGGCTGGCATCCACGACCAACTGGGATGCCTTGCAAGGGTCAAAATACACGAGATTGGTGTCAGCCGAGAGGGCAGCCTTCGTGCGCCTGAACGCTTCTTCTTGCTCGGGCCCCACTGCCATGGACTTGCTGCTTTGGTCAATTCTCGCAGCGGGCCCGTCAGGTCGGAGAGGTTCTTAATGAAGCGTCCGCAATATGTTACCATTCCTAGAAAACTACGGACTCCTGACACCGAGGATGGCGCAGCGGCTGCTTGGATGTCGTCGACTTTCTCTGGGTCGGGACCCACACCGTTCTCAGAAAATCGATACCCAAAGAAACTGATGTCTTTGCGGAGGAAATCACACTTTTCACGATGAAGAGTGAGCCCCTTCTCCTTTAGCCTGGCAAACACAGCCTGGAGCCGCGTGAGGTGTTCTTCGAGCGTGGGCGCGTGCACCAGAATATCATCGCTCACGTTGAGCACACCTGGAAGTCCATGTAACACTGTCTTTATGATGTTTTGGAAAACCTCGGCAGCACTTGAGATCCCAAAGTTGAGTCGAGTGTAGCGCCACAGGCCCACATGTGTCGAGAATGTTGTGATTGGACGAGACTCCGGGTGTAGAGGGATCTGGTGATACCCCGACCGGAGGTCCATTTTAGAAAACCACCTCGAACCGGCCAGTTCTCCGATGATGTCATCTATGGTCGGGGTTAGGTGCCGCTCCCGCTTGATGGCCAGATTCGAGACCCTCATATCCACACATATGCGCACAGCTTCGGGTTGCTTCGGTTTCCGCGCCACCACGATGGGGGATACCCACGGCGTCGGGCCATCTACTCTCTCGATGATGCCAGCGTGTTCCAGTACGCGGAGTTCCGCTTCTACCTTGGGTCGGAGGTGGAAGGCTATCCTTCGATGCCTCAGGGCCACTGGAGTTACAGACTTGTCCACATGAAGTCGGATGGCTGGTTCTTGGAGGCACCCTATGCCGGTGAAGAGTGAGGCGAACTCCTGCAACAGATGGTCAAGATCATTTGCGTGAACTTCAAACGCGAACTGAATAATATTCAAATCTTGGGCCGTGCGGCATCCGATAAGGAATCCCGACCCTTCTTGGGAGACGTATACTTTTGCACGCTGACAAGTGTCTTTATGTTTGAGGTCGGTCTGGAACACCCCACACATTGTTAATGGGGCACGATTCCCAAATGCGTAGACTTGCACTTTCGTACGCTGAAGTGTGGGTTTAGCTGGGAGGTTCCGATATACTTCTGCGGCCATGAGGTTGATCGTGGCTCCAGTGTCGATAAGTGCCGCTATTGGATGGTCGTGTATTTGAACTTTACATACTGGGGCAGCTTGTCTCGCCAAAGTGGGGGAAAAATGAAAGGGCTTTTGAGTAGTGAATCACTCAGGTCCGGCATACATGCCCAAATATACATGAAAACAAAAATAGTAGGCCGTTCCTAACACATAATGCAGATAATGATAATTGATCACAGGGTTGGAACAAAGGGTGGATAAATAAGAAAAGCAGGAGAAAGTTTCCTCCTTTCGGAAAAAGACCCTCACACACCCAGCGTGCTAGGTGTCATGCTTCATCATCGGGTCTGCTCCTTATCGGGTCGGCACTGCAATACCCGATCGGCACCCGTGATGGGGCCTTCCTGGCGGAGATCTTTATTCCTATGCCGTTGGGTGTTGAGTGTGTAAGGGCCCTAAAAAAGATATAGTGTAGGTGATAGTAATGTGTAAGGACGTGAAAGTTAAAACAGGAAATAGTGAACCACTCAAAACAATTTTAATGAGTCGTGGACGCTAACCTGATTAAAAACTGAAAAGGCGCATACTCTCACTCACAAGGTTGTGGGGAGATATGCTAAGAAATAGGTCAACATGTTTCTTGCCTGTTATCTATTCAATGGCAATTCGTCAGGACCAAAGGTAGATCTACCTACACTTTTTGGTGGTGGTCGGGAACTCAGTAAAGTGCATAAATGACCACCAATACAGCACCCTAAAAAGTGGTACCTGTAGATCTATACCAAAACCTGCAATGAGAACAAAAAACAATATGACGACGTTATCAATTCATATTAAAGTTATATTTAAAATGCACCACTAAACATCCATGGTGCCTCACACGCATGCAGAACACAGGTGAGCTAAAACATGCATCAACTGTGATCTGGGTGTAGTGAAAATTAAAAAAGCAGTAGCAACTACGAAGAACACAACAGGGTTTACACGTAGATGGTTATTTCGCACTCACCCAAATCGGGTGAAAGGTAGATGGCATCGTGTACCGGTTGAAGCAGACACTAAAGTGTAGTGTCCTGATGAAACAAGGAAAAGACGGAGGAAGAAAAGAAGAGAAAAGAAAAGGGGAGGGGAGAGAAACCAGAACAAACAAAATTGAAACACTGGGACCCAGTACTGGTATTCAGTGGGCAGTGCCAAAACCAAGATATCAAATCCAGAGACCACCGCCTGTATCTCTAACACTGGAGAAGTGCAGGTGTCAAGGGGACACTCCAAGTGTAAACACTGAATTGGTAACAAGGTGACTAACGTAAGACTGCTCACACCGGCACTGGCAAGCAGTCCCCCTAGTAACAACCAGGGACAATATCTGGAATAATCCTGGCCAACATCAGGTGTGGTTATCCCCGTATCCCCATGAACTGACCAATGCAGTATACAACACAAAGACGGGACACGTGCATTGACACAACGTCCGAAGGTGCACAATACAGAGTAGATGCCAGTGACCTGCATGTATCAGTGCCAAACCCAAAGTACAGGATCAAGCTCTCTCCAGGCCGTAACACCAAGGGCACAGTTATCAACATCCGCGGCAGTCTCGGAGTGAATCAGGACCGCCTAGTCACCTCCCATATGTAGAGAGCCGTCAGCGGGTTGCGTGCGCGCCCAAATACTTACAGTTAAGTCGAAAAGGACCATCAGTATTCCTACCCTTCGCTCTACCGGACCGGATTGCTTGAAGTGGCGAGGCTCTTCTAATTATATCCGGCCGGGCGCGTGAAGGAGGCGGTACTTCCGGGAATCACGCAAACGACTGTCCTGGGGGCTAGAACGCTCAACCTGCCTGGCAGGCGCCATATTGGACAGGTCCAGGGTAGTACTGTAAACCCATCTGAAATAGTCACCTCTGGGAACCGTGTTACTTTAGAATTTGTAAAAGAAAACCAAAGTTAAAAAATCAAAGTTAAAAAATGACGGGGACTTGATATGTAAACAATGTAATAACAAGACTCCTAGACAAGAGGGATATCAAGGTGGATGATGATTACATATTGATACTATTCAAGGCAGTATAAGATGGCGTCCAGAAGAGATAGAAATGGAGCACAAAATACAAGAGTGAGGATGTATTTTGAATTCATTAGAATTGTTTATGTGAGGAGGCTCCAAGGGATATCTTCATTCAGCCCACCCTTATCAGTCGATAATCGCAGCACCCAGCATTGTTCAAGGCGGAACAGCGATTTCTTAGGCATGCCCGGATGTGTTTCAAGAATGCACCATTGGAAAGAATCAGGAGCGTGCTGTTCCTGATGGAAGTGGGTAGTCATTTTAGTATTGGTTTTATGACATCTGAAATTACTTCTATGTTCCATCATACGGACTTTGACCTGTCTTGTAGTCATTCCTATATATAGGAGTCCGCATGGGCAACTCAGTAAATAGATACAATTAGATGAATTGCAATTGGTATGGGACTTCATTATCCACGATACCCCATTAGGGAACGTCAGCTCTTTACTGATCGAAGTCTGGGGGCATATAGAGCAAGAGCCACAAGGGTAATGTCCCTTAATAGGTGGAAGATCCCATAATGTTCTCTGAGAACTATTATGTTGTTTTTTGGGTCTCGTATGAATTAGCAGATCCTTGAGGTTGCTAGTTCGTTTGAAAGCAAATCTAGGTGTTGGTAAGTTCAGCGTCCCTGTATTGAGAATTTCCCAATGTCTCCGAATAATGTTTCTAATTCGGTCAGATTCAGGAGTAAAAGTGGTGACGCATGTGATTGTGTGGTCAGGCTCTCTAGTCACACTTTCCAGCAAACTCTCTCGATTGTTATGTCTTGCTCGTTTTTGTGCGAGAGCAACCACTTGTTTAGGATATTCACGCTTGACAAGATCTCTCATCAAGGTGGCCGACTCTCTCTGATAGTCTGATATAGGGCTGCAATTCCTTCTGATACGAAGGAATTGCCCAAAGGGTAAATTCTGTCTTAAAGCCCTTGGATGATGGCTGCTAAATAACAAAAGACTATTTTTGTCAGTAGGTTTTCGATACAAAGTAGTAGTGATCCATCTCCTTCTAGTTTAACCAGTAAGTCAAGGAACGGGATCTCTGTCTCCGAAATCCTGTTGGTAAACTTCAGGAATGGATTCAGCGTATTAATCCATGTACAGAACTCATCACATTTAGTGCGTTCTCCTTTCCATAGGATCAAGATATCATCAATGAATCTCTTCCACAGCAGCACGTTCGCCCGGTATGGATTATTGAGGTTATTGATGTCTCTATCCTCAAAAGCTGACATGTACATACAAGCTAAACTCGGCGCGAACGTACTGCCCATGGAAGTACCCTGTGTTTGATGGTAGAGCTGTGTCTCATACTCAAAGAAGTTTTCAGTTAACGCCATGGTTGCGCATTCTATTATGAAAGCCACCGGGGTTGGTGAGTCCCATTCGATGTTACTAAGAGCATCCTCAATCACTCCAAGGGTTGCCCTCTGTGGAATGTTGGTGTAGAGGGCCTCAACATCCAGAGTAACTAGTAAATCCACTCCCTCTGGGTACTGGGCCCCCTCCAGTAGGCGGAGGACGTCAGTAGTGTCCTTGACAAAGGAGGATGTTGCTTTGACCAGTGGTTGGATGAAATGGTCAACGAATTTAGACAGGGGTTCTAGAATGGACCCAATCCCTGACACAATGGGGCGACCAGGCACCGGGATGATCCCCTTATGGATCTTGGGTAAGCAGTAGAAATAAGGAATCTTGGGTTCTCTGGCTACTAGGAAGTCAGCTTCCTTCTTGGTAATCCAACCTTCAGTTTCTGCAGAGAAGACCATGGAAGATATACTCCTACTCAATCTGAGGGTCCGAAGAATACCCAGTGGCTGATGCTGTGTAGTCAGCTTTCAAGTAAGGGTAGATCTTTTCTGTGGAAAATTTCTGTATATCTTTCTGGAGTTTTGAGATCTTTTGTTTGATCAAATACTCCCTATTATCCGCAATCTCCGCATTGATCTCCGCTAGCCAAAAGAATAGCGGACGCCCTGCTGATTAGAATCCAAACAGCAGAGGGTGCTATCAAGGTTATTGTACAAACGACAGCATACAAAACTAAGCTAGCGGAGATCAATGCGGAGATTGCGGATAATAGGGAGTATTTGATGAAACAAAAGATCTCAAAACTCCAGAAAGATATACAGAAATTTTCCACAGAAAAGATCTACCCTTACTTGAAAGCTGACTACACAGCATCAGCCACTGGGTATTCTTCGGATGAAAGCTCTGGTCTCTCTAGAAGGGGTTCATCATCCAACAGTGACTCGAGCACGGGTAGTTGGAACACTAGGAAAACGAGACCTTACCAACCCCCAATGTACCCTCCCTACAACTTACCCCCTTATCAGGGACCCCAGTTCTGGCAATTCCCGATGTACCAACAAGGCCCTCCACCCTTTCTTCCACATGGGCCGGAGCCACCTTTTTCGACAGAGGTTGGGGCAGAGGAAGAGGGCGCAAAAGAGGGCTAAAAGAGTACAATGGCAGGAACAGCCTGCACGATCGGTAGAAACCAGGAGTCAGACGAGGGGAAAGAGAAACTGATCGTCAACCTCTCTCCTAGGGTTCTTACACCAGTAGAGGAGAAGGTCCTCCAAAAGGTCTTGGTTATGTGCCCACACCTAGAACTGACAAATTTCGTGACATCTGTGAGGTGCAAGGTTTCTTTCGCAAGATTCGATTACAAGCATTTTTCCAGGATCGTCCGCTACCTCCTAAGGACGACTCTGGTTTACATAGACCATCTACTTTTACGCCGAACAGCAGTATGGTTCCCAATGAAGTGCTGACGTACGAACAAGCAGTACTGAATGATCTGAACAGTACGACCACCCTTGCCTCCTATCATAATTTATCATCAAGCGAGGTCACCGCCATCAGGGATTTGACAAATGATGTGGATATTACCATCAAACAAGCCAATAAGGGTGGTGCGATTGTGATCATGTCCACTTTGGACTATGATATTGAATGCCGCAGGCAGCTGAGTGACAGGAGATATTACACCCCTATTAGAGAGAACCCGACCCTCAGATTGAGTAGGAGTATATCTTCCATGGTCTTCTCTGCAGAAACTGAAGGTTGGATTACCAAGAAGGAAGCTGACTTCCTAGTAGCCAGAGAACCCAAGATTCCTTATTTCTACTGCTTACCCAAGATCCATAAGGGGATCATCCCGGTGCCTGGTCGCCCCATTGTGTCAGGGATTGGGTCCATTCTAGAACCCCTGTCTAAATTCGTTGACCATTTCATCCAACCACTGGTCAAAGCAACATCCTCCTTTGTCAAGGACACTACTGACGTCCTCCGCCTACTGGAGGGGCCCAGTACCCAGAGGGAGTGGATTTACTAGTTACTCTGGATGTTGAGGCCCTCTACATCAACATTCCACAGAGGGCAACCCTTGGAGTGATTGAGGATGCTCTTAGTAACATCGAATGGGACTCACCAACCCCGGTGGCTTTCATAATAGAATGCGCAACCATGGCGTTAACTGAAAACTTCTTTGAGTACGAGACACAGCTCTACCATCAAACACAGGGTACTTCCATGGGCAGTACGTTCGTGCCGAGTTTAGCTTGTATGTACATGTCAGCTTTTGAGGATAGAGACATCAATAACCTCAATAATCCATACCGGACGAACGTGCTGCTGTGGAAGAGATTCATTGATGATATCTTGATCCTATGGAAAGGAGAACGCACTAAATGTGATGAGTTCTGTACATGGATTAATACGCTGAATCCATTCCTGAAGTTTACCAACAGGATTTCGGAGACAGAGATCCCGTTCCTTGACTTACTGGTTAAACTAGAAGGAGATAGGATCACTACTACTTTGTATCGAAAACCTACTGATAAAAATAGTCTTTTGTTATTTAGCAGCCATCATCCAAGGGCTTTAAGACAGAATTTACCCTTTGGGCAATTCCTTCGTATCAGAAGGAATTGCAGCACTATATCAGACTATCAGAGAGAGTCGGCCACCTTGATGAAGAGATCTTGTCAAGCGTGAATATCCTAAACAAGTGGTTGCTCTCGCACAAAAACGAGCAAGACATAACAATCGAGAGAGTTTGCTGGAAAGTGTGACTAGAGAGCCTGACCACACAATCACATGCGTCACCACTTTTACTCCTGAATCTGACCGAATTAGAAACATTATTCGGAGACATTGGGAAATTCTCAATACAGGGACGCTGAACTTACCAACACCTAGGTTTGCTTTCAAACGAACTAGCAACCTCAAGGATCTGCTAATTCATACGAGACCCAAAAAACAACATAATAGTTCTCAGAGAACATTATGGGATCTTCCACCTATTAAGGGACATTACCCTTGTGGCTCTTGCTCTATATGCCCCCAGACTTCGATCAGTAAAGAGCTGACGTTCCCTAATGGGGTATCGTGGATAATGAAGTCCCATACCAATTGCAATTCATCTAATTGTATCTATTTACTGAGTTGCCCATGCGGACTCCTATATATAGGAATGACTACAAGACAGGTCAAAGTCCGTATGATGGAACATAGAAGTAATTTCAGATGTCATAAAACCAATACTAAAATGACTACCCACTTCCATCAGGAACAGCACGCTCCTGATTCTTTCCAATGGTGCATTCTTGAAACACATCCGGGCATGCCTAAGAAATCGCTGTTCCGCCTTGAACAACGCTGGGTGCTGCGATTATCGACTGATAAGGGTGGGCTGAATGAAGATATCCCTTGGAGCCTCCTCACATAAACAATTCTAATGAATTCAAAGTACATCCTCACTCTTGTATTTTGTGCTCCATTTCTATCTCTTCTGGACGCCATCTTATACTGCCTTGAATAGTATCAATATGTAATCATCATCCACCTTGATATCCCTCTTGTCTAGGTGTCTTGTTATTACATTGTTTACATATCAAGTCCCCGTCATTTTTAACTTTGATTTTTTAACTTTGGTTTTCTTTTACAAATTCTAAAGTAACCCGGTTCCCAGAGGTGACTATTTCAGATGGGTTTACAGTACTACCCTGGACCTGTCCAATATGGTGCCCGCCAGGCAGGTTGAGCGTTCTAGCCCCCAGGACAGTCGTTTGCGTGATTCCCGGAAGTACCGCCTCCTTCACGCGCCCTCCCGGATATAATTAGAAGAGCCTCGCCACTTCAAGCAATCCGGTCCGGTCGAGCGAAGGGTAGGAATACTGATGGTCCTTTTCGACTTAACTGTAAGTATTTGGGCGCGCACGCAACCCGCTGACGGCTCTCTACATATGGGCGGTGACTAGGCGGTCCTGATTCACTCCCGAGACTGCCGCGGATGTTGATAACTGTGCCCGTGGTGTTACGACCTGGAGAGAGCTTGATCCTGTACTTTGGGTTTGGCACTGATACAGGCAGGTCACTGGCATCTACTCTGTATTGTGCACCTTCGGACGTTGTGTCAATGCACGTGTCCCGTCTTTGTGTTGTATACTGCATTGGTCAGTCCATGGGGATACGGGGATAACCACACCTGATGTTGGCCAGGATTATTCCAGATATTGTCCCTGGTTGTTACTAGGGGGACTGCTTGCCAGTGCCGGTGTGAGCAGTCTTACGTTATTCACCTTGTTACCAATTCAGTGTTTACACTTGGAGTGTCCCCTTGACACCTGCACTTCTCCAGTGTTCGAGATACAGGCGGTGGTCTCTGGATTTGATATCTTGGTTTTGGCACTGCCCACTGAATACCAGTACTGGGTCCCAGTGTTTCAATTTTGTTTGTTCTTGTTTCTCTCCCTTTTTCTCTTTCTCTTCTTTTCTTCTTCTTTTTCCTGTCTTTTCCTTGTTTCATCAGGACACTACACTTTAGTGTCTGCTTCAACCGGTACACGATGCCATCTACCTTTCACCCGATTTGGGTGAGTGCGAAATAACCATCTACGTGTAGACCCTGTTGTGTTCTTCGTAGTTGCTACTGCTTTTTTAATTTTCACTACACCCAGATCACAGTTGATGCATGTTTTAGCTCACCTGTGTTCTGCATGCGTGTGAGGCACCATGGATGTTTAGTGGTGCATTTTAAATATAACTTTAATATGAATTGATAACGTTGTCATATTGTTTTTTGTTCTCATTGCAGGTTTTGGTATAGATCTACAGGTACCACTTTTTAGGGTGCTGTATTGGTGGTCATTTATGCACTTTACTGAGTTCCCGACCACCACCAAAAAGTGTAGGTAGATCTACCTTTGGTCCTGACGAATTGCCATTGAATAGATAACAGGCAAGAAACAGGTTGACCTATTTTTAGCATATCTCCCCACAACCTTGAGAGTGAGAGTATGCGCCTTTTCAGTTTTTAATCAGGTTAGCGTCCACGACTCATTAAAATTGTTTTGAGTGGTTCACTATTTCCTGTTTTAACTTTCACGTCCTTACACATTACTATCACCTACACTATATCTTTTAGGGCCCTTACACACTCAACACCCAACGGCATAGGAATAAAGATCTCCGCCAGGAAGGCCCCATCACGGGTGCCGATCGGGTATTGCAGTGCCGACCCGATAAGGAGCAGACCCGATGATGAAGCATGACACCTAGCACGCTGGGTGTGTGAGGGTCTTTTTCCGAAAGGAGGAAACTTTCTCCTGCTTTTCTTATTTATCCACCCTTTGTTCCAACCCTGTGATCAATTATCATTATCTGCATTATGTGTTAGGAACGGCCTACTATTTTTGTTTTCATACTGGGGCAGCTGCCTGAGTATGCGCCAGGGCGTTAAGCATCCTGACCACGTGGACTGTGGCCGCATCGTCCTCATCCATATCACTGGCGGGGGAGTCTTCCACAATTGGCTCAATGGCCCGCACTTGCTTTCGCCCGCTTGGAGGCCGTCTGCGCTGGGACGAGCAGCATACCGCTGCAAAATGGTTCACTTTGCCACAGGAGCTGCAGATCTTCCCGTTGGCTGGACACCCACCGTCGTGTGGGTGTTGACCACCACACCATCCACATGGGCGATTTGCTGACGTGGTCTTAGTGGGCCTCTTGATCGTCCCTGTCGTTCTCTGTTTTTCTCCTGGTGGGTCCGTGCGAATCGCGTTGACGGGCTCCGTCTTGACTTGCGTCGTGGTGTTGGGATCCATATGGGCTGCCCGTGCTTTGGACAATTCCTTGGACCGACCAAGCGTAAGTATGTCTCGCATGGACATGTTGTGCTCTTGAAGTATCCGTTCACGAAGTTTTACCGACGCGCACCCTTGTATGAACTGGGCACGTACCTCATCAGCTTCGTCCGGGAGGGTACAGGTGCTCGCTAGCTCCTTTAGGCGCTCATAAAAAACATCTACAGACTCCTCTGGCTGTTGCTTCGCCTGGCGCAGCAGGAACCTTTCGTAATCCGGATTGGCGTATGGCTCGAAATGCGCGGTAATGGCGTCGCGCATTGTGGCGTAGTTCCTCGGGGGGCCTCCTTCCCTCACCGTCTTTGAGATTTTATGTATTTCCGCTCCACCAAGGTGTAGCAACATGGAGCGTCGGCGTGGGGCTGCGATCTCAGCGGCATCGAAGTATGTTTCCAACCGCTCCACCCACGCCTTCCATCGCGCCGCCTGTGAAGGGGGGGGGGCGGTGATGACAAATGGCTCCAGGGATGGGAATGAGGCCATGGCCGATTACGCTTGGGCGTGGCTGAGTCCGGGTGTCGACTGTCGTGAGACACGGGCGCACTCACAGGGTTTCCTAGCGGGGCCACTGGGCAGCCGTGTTGGCGGGGCGTTGATCCTGGTGTGATGGGCGATGGTGCAGGACCTGTGAGGGGGCTGGGGCGTGAGAAGGCCCTCTGAACTCCCAATGCTGCTGCCAACCAGGTGAGCGTGTGTCCTGGATTGGGGGCACTGCCACCGCTGGGGCCTCTGCCTGAGGAGCAGTGTGCTGGTTGTCCACGGGCCTGGGGTGGCAGGAGCAGGATTAGCGATGCCCACGCCCCTGCGGAAATCGCTGGATGCAGGGGGGCGGAGTCACGTCCCCTCGGGGTCCGCGCCGCGTCGCCGACAGTCGTGGAGGCAGCAGTGAGCACCAGGAGAGGCAAGGGCGTGGCCGGTCTTACCCGTGGGTGCAGCGGAGGCTCCGGTGGGAACCAGATGGGACGCCAGGTGGCAGAGTCGCGCTGCAGGTGGCGCGTCAGAGCGCACTCAGTGTTGCCCGAGGCAGCGGAGGCAGTCAAGGTGCGGCGGGGCACGCGATGGGCAAGCGGCCCGCTCGTCGCCAATGTAGTGTCCTGCTGGGTGACGACACTAGGCCCAGTGAGTGCGCAAAGAGGGACACGACACACCGGTTGCATTAGTGGCCAGCAACCAACTTAGCCACGCCCGGCTCCCCCGAGCTATTTATTAGCCTCTCTTGTGCGCGCCGCGTATGCACGTCGGCCGCGCCAATTAACTTCAACACCCAGGGGTCGGGTACAAACACCCCTCCCCTCTGGGACCCGAGTGGCGTAACCCACCACTCGGAACCAACATTACAGGGACCAGGCTCTGCCACCTCCAGGCCCAGCCCCCTCCTCACACATGAGGTTACTTTGTAAGTTGGCAGGTATACCTGTCATCTTCGCTATGTGTCAAGTTGCTTCTGACAGTGGTGTGTTTTGGATTCCGAGGCGGTAGCCTCTTTACTCCACATTTATTTTGAATTTTTTAAGTCGCCGTTTTGTTCTGTTATTGATCTGTGACACTTTGTCACAGGTGAGCTGTAGCCTTAACGAAATATATACGGGGAGGCATGACCCCTGTGATTGGATGAGACATTGGGCTGTTGGGGCTCATGGGATATGTAGTTTCACGTTTTCAGTGTTTTGATTGGCTGCTCTGATTTCTCTGTAAATAAAGAGAAGGACAGTCCTCGCCTCCCTGTCGTCAGCTACAAAAGTTTTCATTCACGTTATTAAATTACTCGGCTTCGGAAGCTTTGCTCTTTCCTCGTGTTCCTTCCTCCCTGCGCGGTGACTTTTGGGCGGGGCTTCATTCGGGCCTCTTTCCAGAGCCGTTAGTGCTTGTTTTTGAATTACTATAGCATCTACGCTACTGACACCGGAAGCGGAAGCTGCAGGCCAAGAGCGGGGCAGTGTGACTGTTTCGGTGGCTCGGAGGTCGCCTACGCCGTCTCTGGGGTCTGCACGGCGCACCTATCAACCCCCGGCCCTGAGGGGTCAGCGCCAGCTTCCTCCGAGTTACGGCGGGACAGGCGCGGATCCTCCTCTTCGGGTACGAGCCGCTTCCGGGTGCCTCTGCACGGGGCGCTGCTGATTGGTGCAGACGGATCTTCCGGTGAAGGATGGAGCCAATTAGGGCGAGGCTCTCTGTGTCAATCCCGGTGTGGGGGCGGGGCATCCAGCATGGACTCCTGTGTTTACCTCCTGAGCTGGACCTTTAACTCCACCTTCACGGGGGACACTGGCCCCCGCTTCAGACGCTGTCTTGTTAATTGTGGGGAAAGAGTTGTGTCGCACGAGGTGAGTCTTGCGGCATGCCTTCCAGAACTAATACGTTCGGTCTTAGGCCCCTCTAGGAAGTCCGCTCGTCAGTATAAAGTTGTACTTGTGTCTGTTCATTCCTTATTTTATGTGTTGTGTTGGTTTTTATGTGCGTGTTCCCCCCATTATAAGTCCCCTGTGAAGTCACGCCCTCTCTACTACCTCAAGGAAGCTCTTCCATGATAGGAATTCTGTATTCCAAGCCTATAGAAGGGCCTTCTCAGTGTGCTTCGAGTTACTGCCACTTATTACAGTATTTTGCCTTTAGTGTACTTTGTACCCCATGTATCATATATTTTGTACCCCATGTACCCCCTGCTGAATTCACGCCCTCTCTACTACCTCAAGGAAGTTCTTCCACTATAGGAAATTCTGTACTCCAAGCCTATAGAAGCGCCTTCCCAGTGTGTCATGTGTGACTGCCATTTATTGCAGTATTATACCTCCATTTGTATTTGGTATCCCATGTTTCATGCACATCTGTCACTTTTTCCTATTGGAACTCATTCCTCTTTTGTATTTGGTTTGTTTGTTTTTGCACAATTGTCACTTTTTCCTCATGCAATGTAACGCTTGTCTTTGTATTATGCTCATTTGTATCCTCCTCCTTATGTAATGTTGCTGATCCTGTTGTGAAGCGCTCTGACACCCTCGGGTAAAGTCCGCGCTATATAAAAACGCATAAATAAATAAATAAATAAATAATGCACGAGTGACTGAGTTCCAGGCCTGAAATCTAAGCCATAACTTTACTCACTCTCGTCTTTCTTGGAAACTGCAAATTAATGTTCTTCTCAATGATTGAATGAGTTAGACGGGATGACGGATGGTGCTTATATATATCGGATGGGAAAGCCCTGGTAATTGCAAGAGAGGTCTTGGAGGGCTCCTTAGGGTACAGAGAAGGATCAATTGCAGCCCGGGCAGTGAAAGTTTTCCCACTTATCTGCCTCAGCCCTTGAACATTCACCTGAGCCTATACCTATTCTTCCTGTGCTTTTGTAGATAGGCCTGTTGATATCATGGATACGCTCGTCTTGCGAGGCTCGGGCAGACCAGGTTGTAGACTGATTGTGTGTTCTTTGCTGTCAGGCAAAGTTAGTCTAGCTTTATGGCCTTTTCTGTGCGCTATGGCTACAATGATCCAAAGCACCTCCTGCTACCTTGAGGCTTCTACAACGTTGGTGTTCTTTGATCACAGAGTGCGGTGCTTTCACAATGCAAAGAGGGTGGAATATTCATCTCCGGTGTGTCATCTGTATGGCATGTATTGCCCTACCAACGTTTACAACAGGAACACTTTAAATGAAGCTCATGTTGGCATGGCCTGTTCCTAAAAGTCAGTCTACAAAGCTGCTGCTTGCAAAACACTAGTGTGTGACTGACCCAGCATCGCAGAAGGTGGCATTTCTTTATAATCCTCTTAACCATTTAAAACACACATGTGAACATTGTGTCAGTTTTGATGGAAAAGAAAGCACTACTTCTTGAGCTGTTTAGTATCCTTAGTAGTTAGGGAATTAGAAAAGGCTCGTGGAGTTTCATGATTCTTGCTGGTCGTAGGTCAGTCAGGGAGGCCATAGGGCAACTGTTCTGTGCGGTGAATAATATCATTTCTTCTGCCATTGGTTGAAATTGGTGTAGTTAAATATTCAAGTTTTCAGAATTGATAGATGTGATAGGTAGAAGTGATTACATTTTATGCTCAAGATTATCTAAAAAAAAATCTAGAACATCAAGTTCAAAGAACACCTTTGTCTTACCCTCAACCTTAATAATCATAACTCCTGACTCCAACAGTCCAAATGTAAAGTTTCCATGACGTAGTCTCATTCTTCAAGCCATACATTTCTTTTAGCAGTTTCATACAAGAAGTGTGTGGTGTTTGAAAATCCAGTCCTTCAGAATTAAAGATAGTTGGTGACTTGTGAATAGTTGTCACCTACTGATGGTGTAAGATACATGCTTTTGCAGGTCTAGTTTGCTCAGACATCTGTCTCTTCATCTCATCTATGTGCCCTTTGAAATTGCGACTTCTCTGTAAAATTTATTTTGAGCAAGTGTAGCAGAAACCTTTCGATAAATGCTACCATGTCGGAATTTTCCATGTTTTTGGTATGCCCTATAGTCGGATATTGTCCCTCCATGACCTATCTTGCATTTATGTTATTTTCCATTTCAGCTGCTAGATTTCAGCTTCCCTTTCTGGATGCTTATTCAACTACCTCCACTCCTTCCAATCTTAGGTCAGTAGAATCTTTTCATTTGTGAATCAGTGCCAAATCCAACCTCCTTAATTTCACATCAGAGGACATTTGTCATTTTGGTCCCAAATGTTCCCATTCTGGAGCCCACAGCTGAGATTTGTGTGCCTTGGATATTTTCAAAACACAGTGGCCTCTGCATTTTTTACCTTCTCACACATCTAGAAATTACAAGACATAATATACAAACAAGTCGTGCAGTCATTGTTAGGCGTCTATAGCACTAATGTGTCTGCTACTCCATAGCGCATTTGCTTATCAATAATATCTTTTATTTTCTAGTTAGTTTGCTTGTACTCTATTTTGGGCCCTTTTCTACTTTCACACCAGTTTAGTTAGTCCTGCGTGAAATTAAAATTACACCTGTGTAATTTTTTGTAATTTCGTATTACACTTGTTATAAAAAAATTATGAAATAAGCCACAGTGTGTAATTCTGCTGTGTTTGTGCAAAATTATAGTGCAGGAGTAATGAGAATGACCAGAACACTGTTGTTCGCGGCACTGGTGTTTTTGAATGCTATTTTTAATTACAAAATGTATCTTTGCACCCAAAATGGACGCTAAGATGCATTTCATGTTAGAATAGAGTGCTAAGTGCCGGATCTGCATTTCACGTAGTTACACATAATATTGCATAATTTTCCAGATATTTTGCTTTAATACGAAAAAGCAGACTATGCACATTTTGCACACTCTAGTTAAAATCTTATTCGCATTTCTCACTTACGACTGTCTTGGTATCTTGTGGTTACCTAGTAGACTGTAACCTGGTCCCTGATGCAGCCTTTATGTACTCATCAATTGTCTTTAAACCCACGTCATACTTTCAGTTGGGTGAACACAAGACATGGAGTCTTCAATATCCTGAGTGAACACAGAATCTTGGGCCATTCGTTTACTCTAAATGTAGACATTATGGAATTGATTATTCTAATGAAAGGTTCTTCCTGGGGGATTCTTTTAGAATAGATGCCAGTCTACTGCAAGACACCATACCTATCAATTCCGTCAGTCTCCTCCCTCGTGAGAATGTCGGGTATTATCATTTTTTACAGCCAATTCCTCTAATGTTTATGGAGGAAAGGATGATTGCAAAAATTGTAACTGAAAAGGGCTCCCAAAATTAAATCCATAGACTTTCCTGTGTATGTATTTAAATCTACTCGAGCCTCTTGCTAATGACATACCCTAATATATTCTTCAGCTTGCTATGGAAGCACTGAGGTTTCAGTGTTCTCTGACGATTGATAGAAAGAGTCTGCTGCTAGACTTTGTATTTAAAAAGCCTGTCTGGTCTAACAAGTGACTGTGTAGTGTGAACACGGCTTGATACACTTTCTGTTAAGTTAAGCGCAATACAGCACCATTGCTCTTTGAGATGCTCCCAGTTTGGATGGCTTTGTTAACGTCCCTCATGCACAGGCCCTGATGTGCTGAAAATTCCCTCATGCGCAGCACAGTGCCATTACGCTCCAGCATCCTCCCAGTGCCAGGACCTTACCACCAGGAATCTAAAGAGAGGACCATAGACTTGTGTGGGGTTAAAGTTGTTTTGGTGATTGACTTTTACTTTTATTCATTGTAAGGGCAACTCATTTTTATTCTGACCCTCTCCTATTCTTAGGGTGAACACCTTTAATTCCAAAGAACCATGATGTGAAAGTTTTAGTTGAGGGTGATAGTTTAGGTCCTCCTTAAACGTTGGAGCCATGTCTCCTGAATATCAAACATCACCGTAACCAGTCCTTCTGTCCTTTTTAGGTCTCGGCTAGACATCAATCAATCAATCCATTTATAGAGCGCACTACTCACCCGTGAGGGTCTCAAGGCGCTGGGGGGAGGGAGGGGGAGTGCTGCTACTGATCGAACAGCCAGGTCTTGAGAAGTCTTCTGAAGGTCAGCAGGTCCTGGGTCTGTCGCAGGTGGATGGGGAGGGTGTTCCATGTCTTGGCGGCGAGGTGGGAGAATGATCTGCCGCCGGAGGTCGTTCGGTGGATGCGAGGGACGGTGGCGAGGGCGAGGTCAGCGGAGCGAAGCTGGCGGTTCGGGGTGTAGAAGGTGAGTCGTTTGTTGAGGTATGCTGGTCCGGCGTTGTGGAGTGCTTTGTGAGCGTGGGTGAGGAGCTTGAAGGTGATCCTCTTGTTGGCGGGGAGCTGGTGCAGGTCTCTCAGGTGGGTAGTGATGTGGCTGTGACGGGGGATGTCAAGGATGAGGCGAGCGGAGGCGTTCTGTATGCGTTGAAGTCTTCTCTGGAGTTTGGCTGTGGTTCCCGCGTAGAGGGCGTTGCCGTAGTCCAACCTGCTGCTGACGAGGGCTTGGGTGACTGACCTTCTCGTTCCGGTGGCGATCCATCTGTAGATCTTGCGAAGCATGCGGAGGGTGTTGAAGCAGGAGGAGGAGACGGCGTTGACTTGTTGGGTCATTGAAAGTGTTGAGTCCAGGATGAACCCCAGGTTGCGTGCGTGGTTGGTGGGTGTCGGTGCAGCTCCCAGCGTGGCTGGCCACCAGGAGTCGTCCCAGGCGGAGGGGGTGGAGCCGAGGATGAGGACCTCTGTTTTGTCAGAGTTCAGTTTCAGGCGACTGGTCTTCATCCATTCTGCGACGGCCTTCATTCCTTCGTGGAGGTTGGTTTTGGCGGTGGCCGGGTCCTTGGTGAGGGAGAGGATCAGCTGGGTGTCGTCGGCGTACGAGACGATGTTGAGGTCGTGCGATCGGACGATGTTAGCGAGCGGTGCCATGTAGATGTTAAAGAGGGTCGGGCTGAGGGATGATCCTTGATCTATCGCATGCACTGGTTGGCTAGACAGAGCATGCGCTGTCTCGAAAAGACGTGCTGCATTCTATCTGTGGGCTTACAGCCCACCCATCTCCTACCATTGGTAAACTTCAGCGTCTTTCTCATTTTCTTTGATGCCATGCGGGGATCATGCACTCTTATTGTGTTTTGGCCCTCCTATAGTGCATGAACCAAATATGTCTCCTTACACTGCTCCCAGGTTGCAAGCAATTTGTTTCTTTTTTTTCAAGCACTCCATAGGATTACTTGTGTTTTCAGCACATCTCGCTTGTACACACACACCTACCACTAAAATGCATGTACATACAGGGCTCAAAAAATCCACATATGCAAGCTAAATTTAATGAGGGCGAGCTGTTTTTAGGTCTTCTCGCCCTTTCTGGCGAGTAGGAAGACAAACTAACTTTTGTCCTCTGTCTCTGAAAACGGAGCAAATGTGACAAGATAACAAGATTTAAAGGCGTTTTTATTGCTCACAAAGTTAATGAGCAATAAAGATGCCTTTAAATCTTATCTTGTCACATTTGCTCCGCTTTCAGAGACGGAGGTCAAGTAGGTTGCAGTTGGGTCGAGGAGATTTTTCAAGGTACTAGACCTGCAGGACTAGTACCATTTTAGGAATTTTTCGAGCCCTGTATAATTTTTAATTTTTTTTTTTTTTTTTGTAATCCAAAGTATTGTTACAGAGGTAAGACAATGTCGTAAAACCCTCCAGAACCCCCCCCCCCCACCCTCCCCCTTGTGCGACAATACGAATCAAAGACATAAAAGTAAATAACAAAACAAATTATACACTGGATAGACATAAGTAGAGAGAGAAAAAGAAAAAAAGAAAGAAAAAAGGACAAGAAATCACGTAAAACCAAAGGAGACAGGAGAAAAACATGGCAACATCCTAAACTACCATGATTTTAATATACGCCAATTGGAGAGAGAGCGGCCCTTAAGTTAACCAATAGACTGGTTAGCCCTATGAACCAGTCTGATCCAGCCAGGTAGTTAGCAGTTCCCAAATGTCTAGTCCCTTCCTTTGCCCTTTACGACCTTTTTTGGCATAGATAGCCTTCTCAAGATGATAGGTCGCGACTAATCTAGCCAGCCATTGGGAGAAAAGAGGAGGATCTGCGTCTACCCATACTGATGCTATGCAGATCCTCCACATCGTCATTGCCACAAATATGAGTGCCCCGCCTTTCTTTCTACTGACCACCGCTTGGGTCCCTAATACAATAGTCGTGGGGGTCAGCTCTATGGCCTGGGAAATAACCCTCCCAAGAAAATCCTGTATTTTAACAAGAAGTGGAGTAAGTTTCGGGCAGGTGGCAAACATGTGTACTGCGTCTACCCCAAACTCCGAGCACCTAGGACACAGCGTCCCCTTACCAGTTCCCCATTTGGCAACTCTGCTAGGTGTAATGTATAAAAAGAAAATGGTTTTAAAATATTGTGCCTGTAATTTGGCTGACAACAGATCGCTCTGGGCAAGTTTCAGTGCATTATAAAATGTACTATGCGGGACTTCCAACTTTGCTTGCCATTTGTCTGCTATTCTGGGTAGGTCATCAGGAGTTTGACTGTTCAGTGCGGAGTAGATAGCACCAATCCGAGGCATAACTGGGGCCCTTAAGTTTTCGATAAATTCTATTTTTACAAACCCGGCGGGTCCTCCAGCTTTCCGAGACAAAATATTGTGTATAGCAATATGCTTAAAAGCATCTTGGTCTTTCAATCCATACTTACTTTGAAGCTCAGCAAAAGATTTAATACCTTCAGTACAGATTAGGTCTCCCAGTTTTAAAATACTGGCTTTATACCAAGCTTGCAAATAAGACCTCCCAAAAATAGCAGGCAAATTACAATTCTTGTTGATAGGGGAGAAATAGTTCATTCTACCTAGCCCGTAAATCCTACGAACATTGCAAAAGACCTTAAAGGAGCTCATCAGTGTCTTGAATCTAACTCGCTTGTAGTATCCAAAAGACATTTGTCTGATGAGACAGCCACGGGCCTCTTCTCCTAATAGTAATTGAAATGGCGAAGGAAGCCCAATAGGAGGAGAGAAGGAGTGTTCCTTCACCAATTCCACACTATATTGTAAAACTGAAGCCCAGTAATAGAGCACTATATTAGGGAAAGCCCATCCACCCTCTCCCTGGGAAGAGACAGTTGCTTTAGCGCCCGTCTGGGTTGTGAATAAGCCCATATAAATTGTGTAAAGAGTTGCTGAAATTTTTGTAGCAAGATTTTGTTAAATTCTAGTGGGATAGATCGAAAAAAATAAAGTAATTTTGGGAAATAAGTCATTTTAATTACATTGCATCTACCCACTAAGGTCAAGTGTAGATTGTTAATTCGGTTAAGCGCTCTTTTTGTTTCAGTAGCCAAAGGGATTAGATTTTCTGCCACAATTTCATCCACATTTGCCATCACAATCACCCCCAGGTATTTGGCCTTTGTGACAACCCGTCTGTCTATCCAGTTAATTTCTTTGTTAACAATAATTTGGGTTTTATTTTTGTTCAGTGCATACCCCGAAATTTTCCCAAAGTCTTGGGCCTCCAGTTCCAATGCTAAAATGGCACTTTCGGGTTCTGGGGTAGTTATGGCCAGATCATCAGCGTAAGCCATAATTTTAGTGTCCCAGCCGAATCTGCTTACTGCCTGAATAGCCGGGTTGTGCTCTATTTTCTTAATCAAGGGGTCTATATAAAGGGCAAAAAGCAAGGGGAGCACGGGCACCCTTGCCTGGTGCCCCGAGAGATTTTGAATTGCTTAGTTAGCCTCCCATTTATTGATACACTGGCTGTCGGATTCAGATAAAGAGCTTGAACAGCTTGTGTTAACTTTGGTCCAAAACCCATCCTTCTCATAACGCCCCAGAGAAACTGCCAGGAGACCCGGTCGAATGCTTTTTCAGCATCTAAAAGGATTAATGACATCGGGTCTCCTGTTGCTTGTGCTGCGTCAAACAAAGTAATGGCCCGCCTAATATGTTCGGTGGTGCCTTTCTTGGGGATAAATCCGTGTTGCCATTCAGAAACCAGGGTTTCAATAACTGAAGATATTTTAATTGCAAGAATTTTCGAGAAGATTTTTGAATCACAATTTATTAGCGTGATTGGCCTATATGATCCCATTTCTAGCGGTGATTTATCTTTTTTAGGAAATATAGAGATTTTAGCATTGGACCAAGATGCGGGCGGAGAGGCCCCGTTAAAAATAGAGATTACTAAAGAGGAAAAAATGGACTTTATTTGGGGAGCAAAAATTTTATAAAATTCCACAGGGATACAATCAACCCCTGCAGCCTTCCCATCCGGCAAACTGGCTAGAGCTTCAGCAATGTCTTCCCAGGTTGGAGTAACATCAAGCTGGTCGCGATTTTCCTGACTAAGTTGGGTTAGAGTCACTTCTTCTATATATTTAGCGATCTCGTCCTCCCTGACATCTACTGAGCTACTGTTCTCTGCATATAAATTAGAATAGAACTCTCGGAAGCCCTCTTGTATTTTACTTGGGTCATTAGTCTCTTCTCCTGTTACAAGCTGAATCGACAGTATTTCACTACCTGTAACCTGCTGCCTGGTTTTAATGGCCAAATGATGGCCAATAAGGTCACTATATTCGTAATTTTTTTCCCGCGTCGTGGCCCACTTAGCTGCAACCTTCTCTGCAAATACTGACCCAATTTCTGCTTTGATGAGTATCACTTTGTTTTGAGTAGACTCAGTATCCCCCTACTTGAACAATTTGAATTAGTTTCTCCTCTGCCTTTTTCAGCTTTTCCTGAAGTTCGTAGATCATTAATTTTTCTTTCTTGTTTTTCCTAATTGAAAACCTAAGTGTCTCCCCCCCGAATACCTGCCTTTAATGTGTCCCAGACAACCATAATTGGGGCCGACCCCATGTTTATCTCAAGAAATTCTTGAACCCATACTTGCATATGTGCCCGATATCCTATGTCTTGTAGTAATGCTTTCTCAAAACTCCATTTCGGGGTTTCCCTCCAGTTCCCAAGCCCCCCAATGTCTAAAATAAGCGGGTTGTGATCTGACATAAAGTGCGGAGCAATATCTATGGAGCATTCGCGGAGTAGAGAGGACGAGATCAAAAAGTAATCCAATCTAGCAAATGACCGGTGTGGGGCAGAGAAGTAAGTGTAGCCTGGTAGATTAGAATTTAGGTTAGCCCAGGCATCACTAAGCCCATGAGTTTGAACTAGATTAACTATTGCTTGGTATACTCGAGGCTTCCTTCCTGCGTAAGACCATTTATCATCCGCTTTCCAATTACAAGGCAGGTTGATATTAAGGTCGCCACAGACAATAATTGGGGAAGGCCAATGGGCAAGCTCCCCTGTAATCCAGTTAATGATTCCTGGGTCATCTGCATTACTCCCATAAATTGAGCATAAGGTAAAGGGGGAATTAGGTGGCAGGTGGCACTCTACGATTACCCATCTACCCAATGAGTCAGATTTCACGCGGGGATATTTTAAAGGTAATCTACTTTCAGCCATAACCCCTACACCTTTTATTTTCGCACCCTGTGTAGTACCCCCTATAGTTTTAAACCCCAGTGTGTTCAACAAGTGCTTTTGTGAACCCTCTATATGCGTTTCCTGGAGGCTGACGATATCGGCCCCCAGCGATCTTCAGCCTTGTGCTACTTTTTGTCTCTTTGTAGCTTCATTCAGCCCACATATGTTCACTGACACAAATCTGAGTATTTATCTTGGACATTTGAGCATTTTAAGGAGATTTAAACCAATAAATTCCTGTTCCCTTAAATGAGCTTGACTTTATGAACTTGTTTACTTTATCATGTGTTTTAACCAGTGTTTGTATGTGAAAAAAAAATGTCCTCAATTCATTTATTTCATAATGATTTCCCCCACCCCATCCCAACCCTCCCCCTCTCGTTGAGCAATCAGGAAAAACCTGAGTGATGGTGGTCAAGAGTAAATCTCCGCCACTAGACCACGCCTTAGAGAATTTAAGTAAGTCTTCGGCTATGTCTATTCACACCTGATATGAAAACGGTTAGATAGGTGTGCCCTGGATTCTTGATGGAACTAATCAGAATCAGAAAGAAAAGAAAAAAAGAAGAAAAAGGGAGCACATAAAAGTGAAGAGAAAAAAGGAAGAGATCCCCGCCCCTCCCTCTTACCCCCTACAAAAAAGCAGGGAGAAATTTGCCTTGGGATTTAACTTGAACCCTTCTTAGACTTGATTTCTCCCAGGTATTCTCCAGCCTTAATCTCGGACAAAAAGATTTTGGAAGCCCCATTAAAGATAACTTTGAGTCTGGCAGGGTTCATTAAATACACTTGAGCTCCTATCTGTTGGAACGGGGAAATTAGCTGACGCAAGCGCCATCTTCGTTCTACCGTCTGATGGCAAAAGTCGGGCTTCGCAAAAAAGTTACCCCGTTGGACCCTTTCTGGGAGTTAGGGCGGGCCTGGTCGTATACAAGTTGTCTAAGAAGAAAATTTCCAAAATACACCAGGAACGCCCTGGGATGTCCACCAGATGAGCTACTGCCGTCACGTTGTCGTCTCAGATTAAAAGGGAAGCGATGTGCCCTTTGTACCTCATGGTCCCAGTCCCAGCTTGACTGATCAGGAAAGGATCCTTGTAGAAGTTTCACTATATAGCGCCTAGGATCTTCTCCCTCCTTCCCTTCTGGGATTCCAAGCAGACGAAGGTTGTTTCTGCGTTGCCGATTCTCCTGTTCCTCCATTTTGGTCATTAGATCAGACAGTCAGGCGGTATTGGAGTCACTCTGATTTTTAATTGAGGAGACCTCTGTTTCCAGACACTCGGTGCGCCCTTCAACCATGGTGACACGGTCACTTATATCGGTGCAGATTTTATTCAGTCTTCTCATGCCCCCTTGTAGTTTTTTAGCCGCCCCTTTTGCTGCGCGTTATCTGCCCGAACCTCTTCTTGAAATTCTTTTATAGAGGCTAGGATCGAAGCTAGTGAGGGTTCGGTAGTATCTTCAGGTACGCTCTTTATGTTTTCCCACAGTGTCGTGTGAGAGTCGTCTTCTTCGAGAGGGTAGGACATCTGTGAATCTGAGTAGTCCCACTTAAGCTGGCTGCGTCTTTTAGCCTTGCTTCTTGCCTTCCTAGGGCGTTGTACTGTTCCTATGTCCTTAGATGACTCCTCACTATTATCTTCGCTTGTATTAAACCCCCCCTCGTCCGAGGAGGTCCCAGTGCCACCTGATACCGAGTAAAAGTTTTCAGTACCTGTCTCCGGTGTCCATGGGGCTTGAGGGCCGGAGGCGGCTGCTAGACCCTGGATATAGTTATCAATACCGGCTTCGGAAGTTTTTAAAGTATTCTCCAGGTTAACTATCGTGGGGTCGGGATCACCTCCTATTTTTTGGGCTGCAGGAACTGCAAATATCAAGTTCCCCTGAGCAGTTGGTCCCCCAGCTTCCCCTTCTACAAGAAGGCAGGGAGGGGCGGTCAAGTTGTCAGCCGTTTCTTGCAGACCATTCGTTGTCCCCTTGTCAGTTTGTTGTACCCCTACCGGGTTTTCCTTGGCAGGGAACATTCCTTGCTGAGTGGTCAGCACAGTTGGCTCATCAGTTAACGAATCCATGGGGGCACTCTCGGGGGAGATGTATGAGACACGTAGTTAGTCTTAGAATCCGTGGCGTGAAGTGGCCCCTTAGCTCCAGAAAATAGTTTAGCGACTGAAGGCTGGGAACCCACTAAGTCCTTGTGTACACCACCTCCCCCGTGCCTCCCTACCGTTTTTTTGTTGACACTGACCTCGCGCTTGGTTTTGGGCAAGTTTTCTCCTAGTCCAGTATCTCCAGCATCAGCGTTGGCAATAGCTGCTCTTGTCTTGCTGGTTTTCCCCGCCTTAGCTCCCCTGGTCGACATGATCCTAAACCAGCGCCGATGCTGCTGGGCTCTCTCACATACCCAAACTGGAGCGAGTACCAGTGAAGCAGCGCACCGCACAATCCAGCAAAAAAGCAGCGTCCGAAGCCCCCAGCACACTCGTAGAGACGCTGGCGTCACCCGGGAGCCTTTGTAATCTTGGAAATATACCGCATCCGCGATAAACAATTCAATAACGGCTGGCGGAGGACAAAGACCGATCGTCTGCACTCTCCTCGCTTTCAGCATCTGCATCACATCGCAGGGCGCCTAGCCGATAGTCGATGTAACTGGCGTGTGTGGCCGAGCAGCGTAGGATTCACTCTGACTCCATCTTGCTCCTCGCAGCCCTGTATAACTTTTAAAGAAATGCATTTGTTTATTAAAACGCGAATAGCACTTGTTTTTTTTTGTTGCACGATCTGATGGTATTGGAGCGCTCACTCCACCCTCCGTCTTGCCATAGCGCGAACACGAGTCAATGGTTTTGGAGCGCTTCAAGTGCTCACCAGTTACGTTCCACAATGACACATTCATTTTTGTTGCTGATCCTGCTTCAATTAAGGTACTTTTCCCCCCCTTCATTGTTGCTTGTTCCCACTCTCTCCTGTCGATGCTTGCCCATCTCCCCATCCCTCCTCCTTCCCTGCTTAACCCGCACATCCACAACCTCCCTTGTGTCTGTTGCTTTTATTTATTTATTTGCACAATCCGATGGTATTGGAGCGCTTGTTCCCCCTCCATCTTGCCATACTGCTAACACCAGCCGATGGTATAAGAGCACTTCAAGTGCTCACAAGTTACATTCCACAATGACACATTAATTGTCGTAGGCAGGGATAAGCGTAAGTGATTTGCCCAGAATCACAAACTGTTCAGCCGCCCTCGAGATTCGAACCTGCTTCCCCAGTTCCCACTGTCGGCAGCTCTGGTCGTAACAACACATCCTCACTTCAAAGCTCCTCAACTGTTTCTCACTATCCCTTCCATATTTTTTCGGCAAGACCATGTCAACACCGAACAAGCATTGGGAAAGCCAATAGATTTTGGCAATGCCCTATCTATTGGTCTTTTCAATGTGAATGTCTTTTAGCCATGCTGTCTAGCAGCACATCTTCTCTTCAGCATGGCTGAAAGTCTCTAAAAAAAAAAACGTTATGATGCGGCCACAACGTATCGCTTTTTTGTGTTAGGAGGGCAGGACAATAAGCTCAACATGGGTGGGGGGGCGAAGAGACTCGCATCGGCTCAACATCCTGTGATCATGGGCTTTCAGTGACTTTTAACCATGCTGAACAGCAGATGTGCTGCTAGACAACACAGCTAAAAGACATTCACATTGACAACGCCAATAGCTCGGGCATTGTCAAAACCTGTTGGCTCTGCCAATGCTTGTTCTAATATGAAGCACAGGTGAGCATTGATGTTCATGAATGTTATTTCCTGTCTCATACTAAATCTGTATTTCTAACTTCCTCCAACTTCTGGAGTATGTCCCAACTGCCTGCCCTTTCTACCCTGAGAGAGGTGGGTGCATCAACCCTGTCAATTTGTGTTTGTCATTGTTCATGGTTTAACTTTTTTATTGCTCAGGCATCCCTTGTTTTCAAATGCCAGGTGCTATGATTTTGCTCATCTGTCAGCAGATGTTTTTATTCTGTATTTTTATTCGGAGTGCCATTTTTCACATATGAAGTCCTTTCTCTGTAAGTTTTGTGTTTTCTCACATGCATACCCTGTTGACGCTAATGATGGTGCTGGGGGTATGTCTTGCCCTCAGAATCCCACTAGGATGGTGCCATAATCTGCTAGGTAATGGCATGTCTCACAATGATGATGCCGTAATCCTCTGCTAATTGAGACTGGGGAATGTTTAGGATAAAATGCAACAATATACGATCAGCGTAAACACTTGGGGCCGAAAGGCCATGGCAAGGGCCCCATGGAAGTGCGGTCATCGAAGAAACGACGACTGGCGCAAGATGCAGGACGTTGCATTGTCCAGTTTGAAAGTAAAGTTAAGATACTATAGCAGCATGTTCTGGATACGTACAAATGTTTCTTTTGTGGAGCTCTCCTTGTATTTTTGGTTGTTCTCACCATCTCTTGGACTTTTTTTATTTCAGGAACGGCCTCTGATCGACTGACCAGTTTGAGGTGCATCCCTGATCTTTGAGGAAAAGGTTGCTTATTGGCCATAGCCATGGAAGCAGCGGAAGCCTGGGTGAAGGATCAGCTCCACTGCCTTCTAGGGCTGAGTGACCGGCATGTGGCACAGTTCTTTGTGGGCACAGCACGCCGCAGTGCCAATCCTGACGACTTGGCAAGAAGACTGCAGGAGACGGGCACTCTGGAGGTAGATGAGAAGGTGCGCCAGTTTTGCAGTGAGCTCTGGAACAAGGTAGGTGTGCAGAGACAGAGTCTTTTATTGGGGAGGAAATAATTTGTGCAGTAGGTGCAAGGACCAGGCCAGTGTGTGGTAAACAGAGCCATGTATTTTAGCCCACAGCAAGCTCTGCAACAAGGCACAGTCTGCATTACACAGCAAGCTCCGAGGCAGAGTCTGGCTGTCATAGTATAGTCTGAAGTGCAATCTGCACTGCATGACTTGGTTGTAGGTACACTTTGGGTGACTGTCAGTGCATGGTGTGTGGTGTAATCTGTGTAGCAGAGCCTTGTTTGGGCAACAGTGTGAGAAACGAGGTCTGTGTCAGGGCACGGTGTGTGGTGTAATCTGTGCAGTAGAGCATTGTTTGGGCTGCAGTGTGAAAACTGGTCCCTGTCGGCAAGGTGTGTGGTGTAATCTGTGCAGCAGAGCATTGTTTTGGCTGCAGTGTGGGTGGCAGGAAATGTGAGGCTCCGTGGCAAGGTGTGGTATAAGTTGCAGTCTTGATGGCAGTGCACATCACAAGACACACGTCAGGCGTGAGGTGCAGTATGTTGTAGGGCATGACGTGAACATAGAAACAAATCAAGTGCAAATACTTTCGAATGCAAGCACACATTCAAGGTTTCAAAATAATTCTGCAGTTTTTGAAGACCTTTGCTAGCAAGGGTTTTTACTAGCAGTGCACAAGGGGCTGTCATGGAGCGTTCCAGGACTTCATGCTCTGCAGATCGTGTTTTTCTCGACCGAGATGCTCCTCATACTTCAAGAAAATGTACAAAAAACGAGGCTGAAAGGGACACTTTACAGCATAGTCTTGCAAGCAGACTTTTGAACAAAGCATAGTTTGACAGGCTGGTCTGGAGGGACTGAAATGTTCCAGTGATTCTGGATCTGCCACGGTGCCCAGGAGCAATCTGTTGTGTTAAATGAGATGTGTAAATGTCTGAACACACTGTGTGCGATGGAAACTCTGGTTCAAGTGTCTGCTGCTGCAGCTCTTGTGCCTGTCCTCAGCTATGTCCCTCTACCTCGTTGAATTAATTCATTTTGTTAGGTGTCCCCTTTAGAGTGATAGTAAATAGAATAAAAAACACACATTGAGTGGTGTTCATAGGCCCTCACTTGGTATGAGCACTTCAGAATGATAACTGCGTCACCGCGTAACGAAAAGCAATAGTTGGTCACTAAATATCAAAATTCGGAGTGCAGCCGAAGGTCTTGGCGGACTTGATGCCTCGAGTGACTGCGGCTTCACATTCATCGTTTCCCCGCTCTTGCTCATCAGAAATGGATCTTTCAGACTGGTCCCTGGCAGCCAGCACTATTTTATCGTACATTCCTTCTTTGAGCCAGGTTACTAGTTTTGTTTCTCATCTCACAGTATTGTCATTTTCTTCTCTGCTGCTGCTAGTGGACATTACATAAAAGAAGAGGATCATACACCGATGGTCTCTAAGCTCTGCTTTGTGGCAGTTCTCGCACTTGCATCTGATCTACTACGGATTGCATTGGAAAGCGTGAAATGTAACATTTCAAGACATTCACTCTCCTAGTTTTTGTTGTCTGTGAAAAAGTAAAGTTACTTCCTTAGGGTTGGAAGTGTCTGTGGAATACAACGTTTGGGGACCCACGCTTTCCTGTTACAAATGTTTTTTTCCAAGTGTTGCCCACTGGATCTAAACTAAGACAACAGCTTGCAGAATGCAGGTATTTATTGAATGGAAGGCTAGAACTGGATTCGCAGTGTCCTGGAAACACCCCACAATCTCATCCAGTCTAACTTCAGTTCGAAGAGCTCGCCATACAAGCTTCAAAGCAGAGTACTAATGTCCTAAGCTATGGAAAATGTATTGGAAGGGCTGCAGCAGTGCAAGATTCCCGGAAACGCTGTGCGTGTCTGTGCGTCACTGAAGATTGCACATAGCTGCGGCTACTGGAGCAGTAAAGGCTAAGGCCTTTTCTTGGTGTCCAGAATCAGTTTGTGACGTGGGCACCAATATACCAGTATACAAAGTGGGTATCAATATACCAGCAAAAGGCATGGGCACCAATATATCTGTACATGGCATGGGCACCAATATATCTGTACATGGCATGGGCACATATATAGCAGTATATGAAGTGGGCACCAATATATCATAGTATGAAGTGGGCACCAATATATCAGTATATGAAGTGGGCACCAATATATCATAGTATGAAGTGGGCACCAATATATCATAGTATGAAGTGGGCACCAATATATCAGTATATGAAGTGGGCACCAATATATCAGTATATGAAGTGGGCACCAATATATCATAGTATGAAGTGGGCACCAATATATCAGTATATGAAGTGGGCACCAATATACCAGTATATGAAGTGGGCACCAATATATCAGTATATGAAGTGGGCACCAATATATCAGTATATGAAGTGGGCACCAATATATCAGTATATGAAGTGGGCACCAATATACCAGTATATGAAGTGGGTACCAATATATCATAGTATGAAGTGGGCACCAATATATGAAGTGGGTACCAATATATCATAGTATGAAGTGGGCACCAATATATGAAGTGAGTATCAATATATCAGTATATGAAGTGGGCACCAATATACCAGTGTATGAAGTGGGCACCAATATACCAGTGTATGAAGTGGGCACCAATATACCAGTGTATGAAGTGGGCACCAATATACCAGTGTATGAAGTGGGCACCAATATACCAGTACATGAAGTGGGCACCAATATACCAGTATATGAAGTGGGCACCAATATACCAGTATATGAAGTGGGCACCAATATATCAGTATATGAAGTGGGCACCAATATACCAGTATATGAAGTGGGCACCAATATACCAGTATATGAAGTGGGCACCAATATACCAGTATATGAAGTGGGCACCAATATATCAGTATATGAAGTGGGCACCAATATACCAGTATATGAAGTGGGTATCAATATATCAGTATATGAAGTGGGCACCAATATACCAGTATATGAAGTGGGCACCAATATATCAGTATATGAAGTGGGCACCAATATATCAGTATATGAAGTGGGCACCAATATACCAGTATATGAAGTGGGCACCAATATATCAGTATATGAAGTGGGCACCAATATATCAGTATATGAAGTGGGCACCAATATATCAGTATATGAAGTGGGCACCAATATACCAGTATATGAAGTGAGTATCAATATATCAGTATATGAAGTGGGCACCAATATATGAAGTGAGTATCAATATATCAGTATATGAAGTGGGCACCAATATATGAAGTGGGCACCAATATATCAGTATATGAAGTGGGTACCAATATATCATAGTATGAAGTGGGCACCAATATACCAGTACATGAAGTGGGCACCAATATACCAGTATATGAAGTGGGCACCAATATACCAGTATATGAAGTGGGCACCAATATATCAGTATATGAAGTGGGCACCAATATACCAGTATATGAAGTGGGCACCAATATACCAGTATATGAAGTGGGCACCAATATATCAGTATATGAAGTGGGCACCAATATATGAAGTGAGTATCAATATATCAGTATATGAAGTGGGCACCAATATATCAGTATATGAAGTGGGCACCAATATACCAGTGTATGAAGTGGGCACCAATATATCAGTATATGAAGTGGGTACCAATATGCCAGTGTATGAAGTGGGCACCAATATACCAGTATATGAAGTGGGCACCAATATACCAGTATATGAAGTGGGTACCAATATGCCAGTGTATGAAGTGGGTACTGATATACATGTATACGAAGTGAATACCGATATATGAAGTGGGTACCAATATATCAGTATATGAAGTGGGCACCAATATACCAGTATATGAAGTGGGCACCAATATACCAGTATATGAAGTGGGCACCAATATACCAGTATATGAAGTGGGCACCAATATACCAGTATATGAAGTGGGCACCAATATATCAGTATATGAAGTGGGCACCAATATACCAGTATATGAAGTGGGTATCAATATACCAGTATATGAAGTGGGCACCAATATACCAGTATATGAAGTGGGCACCAATATATCAGTATATGAAGTGGGCACCAATATATCAGTATATGAAGTGGGCACCAATATACCAGTATATGAAGTGGGCACCAATATATCAGTATATGAAGTGGGCACCAATATATCATAGTATGAAGTGGGCACCAATATATGAAGTGAGTATCAATATATCAGTATATGAAGTGGGTACCAATATATCAGTATATGAAGTGGGCACCAATATATCAGTATATGAAGTGGGCACCAATATACCAGTATATGAAGTGGGCACCAATATACCAGTATATGAAGTGGGCACCAATATACCAGTATATGAAGTGGGTACCAATATATCAGTATATGAAGTGGGCACCAATATACCAGTATATGAAGTGGGCACCAATATACCAGTATATGAAGTGGGCACCAATATATCAGTATATGAAGTGGGCACCAATATACCAGTATATGAAGTGGGCACCAATATACCAGTATATGAAGTGGGTATCAATATATCAGTATATGAAGTGGGCACCAATATATGAAGTGAGTATCAATATATCAGTATATGAAGTGGGCACCAATATATCAGTATATGAAGTGGGCACCAATATACCAGTGTATGAAGTGGGCACCAATATATCAGTATATGAAGTGGGTACCAATATGCCAGTGTATGAAGTGGGCACCAATATACCAGTATATGAAGTGGGTACCAATATGCCAGTGTATGAAGTGGGTACTGATATACATGTATACGAAGTGAATACCGATATATGAAGTGAGTATCAATATATCAGTATATGAAGTGGGCACCAATATATGAAGTGGGCACCAATATATCAGTATATGAAGTGGGCACCAATATATCAGTATATGAAGTGGGCACCAATATATCAGTATATGAAGTGGGCACCAATATACCAGTATATGAAGTGGGCACCAATATACCAGTATATGAAGTGGGCACCAATATATCAGTATATGAAGTGGGCACCAATATATGAAGTGAGTATCAATATATCAGTATATGAAGTGGGCACCAATATATCAGTATATGAAGTGGGCACCAATATACCAGTATATGAAGTGGGTACCAATATATCATAGTATGAAGTGGGCACCAATATATGAAGTGAGTATCAATATATCAGTATATGAAGTGGGCACCAATATATCAGTATATGAAGTGGGCACCAATATACCAGTATATGAAGTGGGCACCAATATACCAGTATATGAAGTGGGCACCAATATACCAGTATATGAAGTGGGCACCAATATACCAGTATATGAAGTGGGCACCAATATATCAGTATATGAAGTGGGCACCAATATACCAGTATATGAAGTGGGCACCAATATACCAGTATATGAAGTGGGTATCAATATATCAGTATATGAAGTGGGCACCAATATGCCAGTGTATGAAGTGGATACTGATATATGAAGTGGGTACCAATATACCAGTACATGAAGTGGGCACCAATATATCAGTATATGAAGTGGGCACCAATATATCAGTATATGAAGTGGGCACCAATATACCAGTGTATGAAGTGGGCACCAATATATCAGTATATGAAGTGGGTACCAATATGCCAGTGTATGAAGTGGGCACCAATATACCAGTATATGAAGTGGGCACCAATATACCAGTATATGAAGTGGGTACCAATATGCCAGTGTATGAAGTGGGTACTGATATACATGTATACGAAGTGAATACCGATATATGAAGTGAGTATCAATATATCAGTATATGAAGTGGGCACCAATATATGAAGTGGGCACCAATATATCAGTATATGAAGTGGGTACCAATATATCAGTATATGAAGTGGGCACCAATATATCAGTATATGAAGTGGGCACCAATATACCAGTATATGAAGTGGGCACCAATATACCAGTATATGAAGTGGGTACCAATATATCAGTATATGAAGTGGGCACCAATATACCAGTGTATGAAGTGGGCACCAATATATCAGTATATGAAGTGGGTACCAATATATCAGTATATGAAGTGGGCACCAATATATCAGTATATGAAGTGGGCACCAATATACCAGTATATGAAGTGGGCACCAATATACCAGTATATGAAGTGGGCACCAATATACCAGTATATGAAGTGGGCACCAATATACCAGTATATGAAGTGGGTACCAATATATCAGTATATGAAGTGGGCACCAATATATCAGTATATGAAGTGGGCACCAATATACCAGTATATGAAGTGGGCACCAATATACCAGTATATGAAGTGGGCACCAATATATGAAGTGAGTATCAATATATCAGTATATGAAGTGGGCACCAATATATCAGTATATGAAGTGGGCACCAATATACCAGTATATGAAGTGGGCACCAATATACCAGTATATGAAGTGGGCACCAATATATCAGTATATGAAGTGGGCACCAATATATCAGTATATGAAGTGGGCACCAATATATGAAGTGAGTATCAATATATCAGTATATGAAGTGGGCACCAATATATCAGTATATGAAGTGGGCACCAATATACCAGTGTATGAAGTGGGCACCAATATACCAGTATATGAAGTGGGCACCAATATATCAGTATATGAAGTGGGCACCAATATATCAGTATATGAAGTGGGCACCAATATACCAGTATATGAAGTGGGCACCAATATATCAGTATATGAAGTGGGCACCAATATATCAGTATATGAAGTGGGCACCAATATATCAGTATATGAAGTGGGCACCAATATATGAAGTGAGTATCAATATATCAGTATATGAAGTGGGCACCAATATATCAGTATATGAAGTGGGCACCAATATATCAGTATATGAAGTGGGCACCAATATACCAGTGTATGAAGTGGGTATCAATATATCAGTATATGAAGTGGGCACCAATATATCAGTATATGAAGTGGGTACCAATATATCAGTATATGAAGTGGGTACCAATATATCAGTATATGAAGTGGGCACCAATATACCAGTATATGAAGTGGGTATCAATATATCAGTATATGAAGTGGGCACCAATATATCAGTATATGAAGTGGGCACCAATATACCAGTATATGAAGTGGGTACCAATATGCCAGTGTATGAAGTGGGCACCAATATACCAGTATATGAAGTGGGTACCAATATGCCAGTGTATGAAGTGGGTACTGATATACATGTATACGAAGTGAATACCGATATATGAAGTGAGTATCAATATATCAGTATATGAAGTGGGCACCAATATATCAGTATATGAAGTGGGCACCAATATACCAGTATATGAAGTGGGCACCAATATATCAGTATATGAAGTGGGCACCAATATATCAGTATATGAAGTGGGCACCAATATATCAGTATATGAAGTGGGCACCAATATATCAGTATATGAAGTGGGCACCAATATATCAGTATATGAAGTGGGCACCAATATATGAAGTGAGTATCAATATATCAGTATATGAAGTGGGCACCAATATATGAAGTGAGTATCAATATATCAGTGTATGAAGTGGGCACCAATATATCAGTATATGAAGTGGGTACCAATATGCCAGTGTATGAAGTGGGTACTGATATACATGTATACTGAAGTGGATACTGATATATGAAGTGGGTACCAATATACCAGTATATGAAGTGGGCACCAATATATCAGTATATGAAGTGGGCACCAATATATCAGTATATGAAGTGGGCACCAATATACCAGTGTATGAAGTGGGCACCAATATATCAGTATATGAAGTGGGTACCAATATGCCAGTGTATGAAGTGGGCACCAATATACCAGTATATGAAGTGGGTACCAATATGCCAGTGTATGAAGTGGGCACCAATATATGAAGTGAGTATCAATATATCAGTATATGAAGTGGGCACCAATATACCAGTATATGAAGTGGGCACCAATATACCAGTATATGAAGTGGGTACCAATATGCCAGTGTATGAAGTGGGTACTGATATACATGTATACGAAGTGAATACCGATATATGAAGTGAGTATCAATATATCAGTATATGAAGTGGGCACCAATATATGAAGTGGGCACCAATATATCAGTATATGAAGTGGGCACCAATATATCAGTATATGAAGTGGGCACCAATATATCAGTATATGAAGTGGGCACCAATATACCAGTATATGAAGTGGGCACCAATATATCAGTATATGAAGTGGGCACCAATATACCAGTGTATGAAGTGGGCACCAATATATCAGTATATGAAGTGGGTACCAATATGCCAGTGTATGAAGTGGGCACCAATATACCAGTATATGAAGTGGGTACCAATATGCCAGTGTATGAAGTGGGCACCAATATATGAAGTGAGTATCAATATATCAGTATATGAAGTGGGCACCAATATACCAGTATATGAAGTGGGCACCAATATACCAGTATATGAAGTGGGTACCAATATGCCAGTGTATGAAGTGGGTACTGATATACATGTATACGAAGTGAATACCGATATATGAAGTGAGTATCAATATATCAGTATATGAAGTGGGCACCAATATATCAGTATATGAAGTGGGCACCAATATACCAGTATATGAAGTGGGCACCAATATATCAGTATATGAAGTGGGCACCAATATATCAGTATATGAAGTGGGCACCAATATATCAGTATATGAAGTGGGCACCAATATATCAGTATATGAAGTGGGCACCAATATATCAGTATATGAAGTGGGCACCAATATATGAAGTGAGTATCAATATATCAGTATATGAAGTGGGCACCAATATATGAAGTGAGTATCAATATATCAGTGTATGAAGTGGGCACCAATATATCAGTATATGAAGTGGGTACCAATATGCCAGTGTATGAAGTGGGTACTGATATACATGTATACGAAGTGGATACTGATATATGAAGTGGGTACCAATATACCAGTATATGAAGTGGGCACCAATATATCAGTATATGAAGTGGGCACCAATATATCAGTATATGAAGTGGGCACCAATATACCAGTGTATGAAGTGGGCACCAATATATCAGTATATGAAGTGGGTACCAATATGCCAGTGTATGAAGTGGGCACCAATATACCAGTATATGAAGTGGGTACCAATATGCCAGTGTATGAAGTGGGCACCAATATATGAAGTGAGTATCAATATATCAGTATATGAAGTGGGCACCAATATACCAGTATATGAAGTGGGCACCAATATACCAGTATATGAAGTGGGTACCAATATGCCAGTGTATGAAGTGGGTACTGATATACATGTATACGAAGTGAATACCGATATATGAAGTGAGTATCAATATATCAGTATATGAAGTGGGCACCAATATATGAAGTGGGCACCAATATATCAGTATATGAAGTGGGCACCAATATATCAGTATATGAAGTGGGCACCAATATATCAGTATATGAAGTGGGCACCAATATACCAGTATATGAAGTGGGCACCAATATACCAGTATATGAAGTGGGCACCAATATATCAGTATATGAAGTGGGCACCAATATATGAAGTGAGTATCAATATATCAGTATATGAAGTGGGCACCAATATATCAGTATATGAAGTGGGCACCAATATATCAGTATATGAAGTGGGTACCAATATGCCAGTGTATGAAGTGGATACTGATATATGAAGTGGGTACCAATATACCAGTACATGAAGTGGGCACCAATATACCAGTACATGAAGTGGGCACCAATAGATCATAGTATGAAGTGGGCACCAATATATCAGTATATGAAGTGGGCACCAATATATCAGTATATGAAGTGGGCACCAATATATCAGTATATGAAGTGGGTACCAATATGCCAGTGTATGAAGTGGGTACTGATATACATGTATACGAAGTGAATACCGATATATGAAGTGGGTACCAATATACCAGTACATGAAGTGGGCACCAATATATCAGTATATGAAGTGGGCACCAATAGATCATAGTATGAAGTGGGTATCAATACATCAGTATATGAAGTGGGTACCGATATAGGAAGTGGGTACAAATATACCAGTATATGAAGTGGGCACTAATAGATCAGCATATGAAGTGAAGTAGGTGTCGCTATACCAGTAAATGAAGTGGGCACCAATACATTAGTATACGAAGTGGGTACCGATAAATGAAGTGGGTACCAATATACAAGTATATGAAGTGGGTAGCGATATATGAAGTGGGTACCAATATACCAGTATATGAAGTGGGTAGCGATATATGAAGTGGGTACCAATATACCAGTATATGAAGTGGGTAGCGATATATGAAGTGGGCACCAATATATCAGTATATGAAGTGAGCACCAGTACATCAGTATATGAAGTGAGCACCAGTACATTTGTATATCAAGTGAGTATCCATATATCCGCATATGAAGTGGGCACCAATAAATCATTATATGAAGTGGGTACCAATATACCAGCAAATGCAGTGGGTACCGATAAATGAAGTGGAAATCCGTATACCAGTACATGAAGTGGGCATCAATATGTCAGCACATGAAGTGGGTGTAGGAAACTGGCTCTTTATATAATGGACCAAATCGAGGTACACTGTGTAAAGAGTCCAGGCAACCCTTATTGGTTTACACAGGCAAAAATGATAACACTATATGCTGTATTTTGTGGGAGTGTGAGCGAGCAGTTTAGGCTTATCAGAGGATAGTGCTAAGCGTTTGTTGTACTCAGAGGCAATAAATGAGACCCACACTGAAGAATAAATCTGAGACCAATTTAGAAAAATAAGTTTTATTTTATATAAATTTTGATACCAAGAACTTTGTTATCAAGTAAGTACTTTTTAAATATCAATTTTTACGGGTGAGTAAAATGTTCACTTAAATGCGTCTTTTCGCAGCAATGCTTTCCTATGGGAAAAAGGCATATGTTGCATACAGTTATTTACGGTCGGTTTCTGGGGGCTTTCTTCGGGACTCATGGTCATTGGGGTCCAAGGTCCAAAGTACCACCAGCAGTTACTCGTTACCTGCCTTGGGGCGTCTGAATGCAGAGGTGCTGGCCGGGTTGGTAGCTTTGCGCGCTACGCTGGTGGAAAGAAAGGGGGGCAGGTAGAAACAGGCTGCGGAGGGAGACTTGCGGACAAGTCCGGGAGCTCCCAATGGGGGCTTGTGTCACAAGGGTCCTAGGAGCAAGGGGGCACAGCCGGTTCATCGGTATCCGGGCTGGGATGCTCGGGTGCAGAGTAGATAGGTTGGCTGATGTCTGTGCATCAAAGGTCCTCATGGTTGTCAGTCTCGCCAACTGAGGGTGCAAAATCAGGACTACTGAGCCACTCTGAAAGTGGGTCTCTGTGGTGCTGACGTCCCTCGCTGGCTGCTCGGTCTCAGCGCAGTGTGAGTCCAGATTGGACTCTCATGGGCTTTGTTTGCTGCGAGGGTTCCAGTACCACGAGTATTGATGCTGTGCGGCTCCGGTCGGCCCAGTTGTCCTCTCACTCGGTGGGACGACAGATGTAACCTCTTCTTGGGGGGCTGCTACGTTGGGCTGGGCGGGTGCCTGCGGACTGCAGGGGAGTAGCTCCTCTACTCCAACCTAGATTGCTGTCAATTTGCGAACAGCTGGCAGTCTACTGGGCTTCTTGGTAGTTGCTTAGCTGCAGGACGAGTCACTCGGTCACGATTGTCGAGACTGGTGCAGGAAGGGTTTGGCGCCAAAAGTCCACAGCAAGTCTTCATTTCTCATTCTCTTGCGGCTCTTCTTTGTCTTCCTTTTCTGGATCCATCAAAAATCTAACTTCCATGGCATCAGGAGTGCCCCTAAATACTAAATTTAGGGGTGTTATGGGAAGAGACTGGTAGTAGTCAATGGGCTACTTACCTTTAGGGTGACTGCACCCTCTATATGACCACTTCCTGTGGGAAGTGGGCATAACCCTGACCCAATGAGCTTAATTCCACCAAAAACCAAGATGGTGGAATTCTAGATTTCGTGTTCTCATCAGGCACCCCACCTTAGGAGTGGAACTAGCCTGAAAGACGCTTCTTGACTAGCTAATTTTCCCACCTGTTATGGTGCCAAATGGGCCTGGGGCTGGGGTAGCATTTCCCCTGTCTGGGGGAGGACTGGGGCACATATCAGAGCCTTTGAAGCCCCCTTCCTTGATATGCTGATTACTTAGCCATTCTGCTTGAAGGAGGTGACAATATCTCTGTCCGGAGCAGGCATTGTGTCTGCCCTCAGAGAGCCTAAGCTGTCGCCTGCAGGGGACAGCTATCTGTGGTGGCAGGCTGATCTACACCAGTCAGCCAGTACACAAGAGGTTGGTAGGTTTTCAGGGGGCACCTCCAAGGTGTCCTCTGGGTGCATGTATTAACAAATCCATCACTGGAATCAGTGTGGCCTTATTATTACTGGTTGTTTGATACCAAACATCTTTAGTTTCAGTGAAGCCATCATGTAGCTGGTGAACTCGTAATCACAGTGCCCAGTATATGTACTCAAGATGGCTTCCCTGTTCACTGGCAATGTCCAAGAATCCACATGGACATCACAGGGGCATATCTGCTCATGCAGATATGTCCTCAAATGTAATATAATGCACCCTGCCTTAGGGCTATAGGGCCTGCTGTAGGGATGACTTTCTAATATTACATGCAGTGTCTGCAGGCATAGCACACGGTAGGTGTGCCATGTCGTGTCTTCACTTTTCTCTGCACCACGCCATGCAGCCTGCAATGGCGATTTGCATGAGTGTGTTGAGCGGTCCCTTTGGGTGGCACAATACATGCTGCAGCCCTTAGGGACTCTCTTTAGCCTCCCTGTCCTAGGTACCAGGGGTACCATTTACTTGGGACTTGCTGGTGGTGCTAAAGGTTTTGCCAATTGGGGGAACAATTGTACAGATTTAGGGAAAGCGATCTGGCACTGGGGACCTGGATAGCAGGAACCCAGTGCACTTCTGTCAAAATTGCATCAAATACCAGGCAAAAAGTGGGGGTTACTATGTTATGTTATGTTAATATGATCTTATAAGGCGCACAGCTACCCAGGGGTTTCCCAGCGCCGCCCATCAGAACTAAGAGAAAGAAACGAAAAGAGTAAATTAGATTCTACATATTAAACAACCAGGTTTTTAAGCATTTACGATAATTCTCATAAATGGTTTCAGTCCGCAGTGCCATAGGAAGAGTGTTCCACAACGAGGGGCCAAGACAGGAGAAGGACCGACCACCCATACGTGACAGCCTGGTCCTAGGCACCGTAAATTTCGCCTGGGTGGCAGAACGTAAGGAACGTGAGGGGAGGTATGGGTGAACTAAAGCATTCAGATATTGGGGCGCTTTACCGCTTTTGATTTTGAACATATAGCTCAGGGCTTTGAACTTTATACGGTTCTCAACCCTGAGCCAATGAAGATCTCGGAGGGCGCCTGAGATGGAAGCTGTTTTAGGGACCTTACAGAGCAACTTTACAGCCGCGTTTTGTACTAACTGTAACTTCCGTACCACATCCTTATTGGCTCCTAAATACAGAATGTTGCCGTAGTCCAGCCTTGAAGTAACAAGAGCATGGACCACGGTACGTTGTGTGGACAGAGGCAACATCCAGAGGATTTTCCTGAGCCATTTAAGGATGGTAAAACAAGTGGACGACACTTTCACTGCTTGTTGCCTCATTGAGAGCTGGTCATCAATTATAACACCTAAGTTCCGGACCTGCTGATTGGGCTGGGGCAAGGCGCCCATTTCAGGTGGCCAATGTTGAGGGCCCCATAGATCTCTATTCTTGCCCAGTATCATCACCTCTGTCTTTTCACCATTGAGTTTGAGCAGGTTGGCTTGCATCCATCCTGCAATATTCCTCAACCCAGATTGCAGAGAGGATGGTTTGGACACCCTGTCAGTAGATAAGGAAAAAACAATCTGTGTGTCATCGGCGTAGGAAAAGAGAGACAACCCCGAATCTTCAGCAATCAACGCCAGAGGCCTGACAGAAATGTTGAATAATAGAGGGCTGAGGATCGAACCTTGAGGAACCCCATAGGGTGAGGAGTAAGTTTTGGAGCTGGATGTGGGAGAGAAAACTTGGAACGTGCGATCAGCCAGGAAATCTTTAAGCCAATTAAGTGCCACGCCAGTCACTCCCAAAGATTGCAGAGCTTGCAGGAGCAGAATATGAGAAACCGTGTCAAACGCGGCACTTAAGTCTAGGAGTATAAGAGTCACTGTATCCCCGGCATCAACATGGTTACGTAACATTTCTGTGACTCCAAGCAAGGTAGTCTCCGTTGAAAAACCTGGTCGGAAGCCAGACTGTGAGCCATGCAAAAAATTTTGGGATTCAACAAATGATGACAATTGGACGTTGACGTGTTTTTCCAAAATTTTTGAAAAGGCCGGGAGCAAAGAAATGGGCCGGAAGTTGGACAGTTGTGCAGGGTCAGCATTAGCTTTTTTTTAAAGTGGAAGAACCATCGCATGCTTCCAAGCAGATGGTACCTTAGCTTCCATTAAGGAGGCGTTAAGCAACTCCATAATTAACAGCAGAGATGACTCTTCAAATTTCTGGAGTACAGAAATGGGAACTGGGTCCCTAGGAGAACCGGATCTAAGACTGTCCAAAATTCGCCTAAAGGAATTAATGTCTAAAGGCACCCAATTATTTAGATTGCTGATGGGTGTCAAAGATGTTCTGGCCTGAAGATTCATACTTTTGATTGACTGATCGAGATTCTTCATATGCTGTTGTCCATTAGCTGGTTGGGCTTCCTTAAGTGTGGAATATATACTTTCGACTTTATTAAGAAAGAACATCGCAAGATCATCACATTGTGATTCAGTGAGATCCGGGGATTTGGGTAGGCATGCTGTGCCCGATAGTTCATGACCATGTCAAAAAGGGGCATTTTTCTACAGTGGGTACCAATTTTCCAGCATATGAAGCGGCCACCAGTATATCAGCATATGAGGTGAGCACTAACATATCAGTATATATGAAGTAGGTACCAATATATCCGTATATGAAGTGGGTACCAATATATCAGTATAGGAAGTGGGCACCAATATATCAATCAATCAGGGGGTTGTAAAGCATGGCTACTGACCCGTGAGGGTCTTAAGGCGCTGGGAGGTTTGGAGGGGGCTGGGTGTGGAGGTTCAGTTGAAGAGCTAGGTCTTGAGGTCCTTCCTGCATGGGGTCACCGATGCGGATTGCCTGAGGTGGAGGGGCAGGGTGTTCTAGGTCTTGGCAGTGATGTAGGAGAAGGCTCTTCTTCCGGTTCTGGTCTTGTAGATCCGTGGAACGGAGGCCAGGGCAAGTTGGTCGGAGCGGAGTTGTCTGGCTGGTGTGTGGAAGACGAGGCGGTGGTTCAGATATTATGGTCCTACGTCATGGAGAGCCTTGTGTGCGAGGAGCTTGAAGGTGATTCTCTTGTTGATTGGGAACCAGCGGAGTTGTCGAAGGTGTTGTCATGTGGCTGCTGTGGGGGATGTCGAGGACCATTCTGGCTGCGGCATTTTGGACATTCTGTAGTTTCCTGAGCTGCTTCTGGGTGACGCCGGCGTAAAGTGCGTTGCCGTAGTCCATTATGCTGCTGATGAGTGCTTGGTGACCGTTTTTCTGGATTCTGTGAAGAGCCATCTTAAAGTCTTTCAAAGCAGATGGAGCTTGTGGAAACAGGATGAGGATACTGCGTTGATTTGGCAGTTCATTGAGTGCGAGGAGTTCTGTATGATGCAGAGGTTGCATGCGTGGTCCATAGGGGTGGGAGGGGTACCTAGCGCGGATGGCCACCAGGAGTCTTCCCAGGCTGAGGGGGTGAGTCCCAGGATGAATACTTTGGTCTTGTAAGAGTTGAGCTTGAGGCAGCTGTCTTTTATCCAGTTAGCGACGGCCTTCATTCCGTTGTGAAAGTTGATTCTGGCGGCTCTGTGTTTGTTGGTGAGGGAGATGATCAGCTGGGTGTTGTCTGCGTAGAAGACGATGTTGAATCAGTGGCTTCTGACGATGGCTGGGAGGGTGGCCATGTAGACTGTGAAGAGGGTTGGGCTCAGGGAGGAGCCCTGGGGCACTCCGCAGCCTATCTCTGTAGTTTCTGAGAAGAATGGGGATAGTCTGGCTTGCTGTTTGGCTGGTCAGGAAGGAGCGGATCCAGTCCAGTCCAGTGCCTTGTCGAAGATGACGGCATCATGGAGTCTCCTGATTAGGGTGCGGTGGGAGACGGTGTCGAAGGCAGACAAGAGGTCTAATAGGATGAGGGCTGTGGTTTTACCCTGGTCGAGGAGGGAGCGAATGTTGTCGGTGGCAGTAAGGTGTGCGGTCTCGGTGCTGTGGTTGCTTCGGAAGCCGGTTTGGGAGGTGTCCAGGATATGGTTTTCTTCGATTAACTCGGAGAGTTGGGCGTTGATGGCCTTCTCGATGACCTTGGCCTGGAAGGGGAGGAGGGAGATGGGTCTGAAGTTATTGAGGTCTGTCGGGTCGGCCGACGGTTTCGTCAGCAGGAGATTGATCTCTGTGTGTTTCCAGTTGTCGGGGAAGGCGACGGTTTCTATGGAGCAGTTGATGGGGCGGCGAAGCTGGGGGGTGGGGGCGATGGAGGCGGTTGCCTATGAAAGATGTGGTACGGGCAAGGATCCGATGGGGCTCCTGGGTGGATACTGTTCATGGTCTTGAGCTTGTCATCTGTGGTGAGCGGAGTCCATTTGAGCACGATCTGTTTGGGTGCGGCGTGGTTACTTGCAGTGGTGGGGGGTGTAGTTTCAGGGTCTTGGGTGTCGAAGCTGTCTTATCTTGTGGTGGAAGAAGGTGCTGAGTTTGTTGCAGAGGTCTTGGGAGGGTGGGACGTCTGTGGTCTCGCTTTGGGGGTCTGGCAAAGTCCTTGACGATGGCGAAGAGTTCTTTGCTGCTGTGAACGTTGGCGTTGATTCTATCTTGGAAGGCCGTTTTCTTTGTGGTTTTGAGGAGAAGGTGGTATGCATTGACTGCGGATTTGAAGGTTGCGTGGGTTTCCGGCATTTTGTTGTTTCACCATCTCTTCTCAAGTCATCGGCAGGTGTGTCTAGACTTGTGGAGGGCGGGAGTAAACCAGCTGGCTTTCTTGGAGTGTTGCTTGCCTGGTGTCTTCTTGAGCTGTAGTGAAAAATAACAAGGACCCCCTGTCGAGTTGATACAGCAATTCCTAGGGCAGGGCACTAATACAGTGTAATGTACATCCCTAGGCAATTATACGTTTATGAACGTTACAAATCTATAGATATATACGTCTCTTCAGTACATCTTATTTATGAACTCAGTGTAACAATCAACAGGAAAAATACAAAAGTAGTTTATTCTAATTAAAAAAGGTATTTTATTACAATTTTAAAATCAATTCATAACACATATCAAACTAAACTATGTATCTAATTGACATGTACATACATATATTCAATCGTATAAAAACGGTCACATAAAAAACTCAAATCGTGGCAGAAAAGGCAATTGTCTTCGCGCGTTTCAACGCAAACTGGGTCTTCGTCAGGAAAAGCCACACATTTGCCTAAAACATAATTAGAGAGTTACACTGCAGTTTATGATACATGACAAAAGAGATTGACCATCACCTCAAATGTGTGTTATTTAAAAAAACAGTAAGGAATTTCAATCGTGTCTTCTCCAGGGATATGAGAAGGAGGAATAGAGCGTGACTAGTATGTGACAGGTAGAAATGATAGAAAGCCATGAGTCACCCAGCTGGTGATGGTCAATCTCTTTTGTCCTGTATCATGAACTGCAGTGTAACTCTCTAATTATGTTTTAGGCAAATGTGTGGCTTTTCCTGACGAAGACGCAGTTTGCGTCGAAACGCGCGTCGAAGACAATTACCTTTTCTGCCACGATTTGAGTTTTTTATGTGACCGTTTTTATACGATTGAATATATGTATGTACATGTCAATTAGATACATAGTTTAGTTTGATATGTATTATGAATTGATTTTAAAATTGTAATAAAATACCTTTTTTAATTAGAATAAACTATTTTTGTATTTTTCCTGTTGATTGTTACACTGAGTTCATAAATAAGATGTACTGAAGAGACGTATATATCTATAGATTTGTAACGTTCATAAACGTATAATTGCCTAGGGATGTACATTACACTGTCTTCTTGAGCTGTGCCAGAGTGTCGGCGCAGTTGGAGATCCATCGTTGAAGGTTACGTGCTGCGGTGTTGGCGTCTGTTGGTGTTGGTGAAGTGGTCGTGCTGAGGAAGTCCACGAGACGTTCTTCGGTGGTCTTATTCCAGCTGAGACGGGGGGAGGCGATGAGGGCGGGGGTGTACAATGGGCGTGGCGAAGGCGAGATGTTTGCAGTGGTGGTCAGTCCAGAGGAGGTCGGTGGTGTAGCTGTAGGTGATGTTCCCGCTGGCGGAGAAGACTGGGTCGAGCGTGTGTCCGGCTGTGTGGGTTGGTGCGGTGACTAGCTGCTTGAGTCCGATATTGGTGAGGTTCTCCAGTAGGGAGGTGGTGTTCTGGTCACTGGGGTTTCCCAGGTGGAAGTTGAGGTCTCTGAGTAGGATGTAATCAGTGGCTGTGAGAGCCTGGGGTGCGATGAGGTCTCCGATGTCGTCGGTGAAGGGCGGGCAGGGGGGCCTGTAGACAAGGGTGCCGCGGTTGGAGGTGTTTGGGTTGTTCTGGAAGTGGAGGTGTTGCATGGTTGTCGTTGGTCATTTGCGTGCGTGGTCAGTTGGAGGGTGTTCTTGTGGGCGATGGCAATGCCTCCTCCTGGTCGGTCAGCATGGCTTGCGGGTGATTTTGTAGGCGTCGGGGATGGTGATGGCGATGTCTGGTCCAGAACTGGGGTTGGTCCAGGTTTGCGTGAAGATGGCGACGTCAGAAGCGGTGGCGTCTAGGAGGTCCCAGATTTCTGTGGCGTGTTTGTGGAGGGATCGCACATTGAGGAGGATGTAGTTAAGCCGGTCAGGTGCGCTATTGGTCGGCTGGGCGGCAGGAGAAGCTGCTGTGTTGGCGTGGTTGAAGGTGTGGCTTTAGTTCCGGCAGGCGAATGGTCCATGGGTCTCCTTCAGCGATGCGAGCTGGCAGGCGGCGTGGCGTCCTGAGTTGAGGGCGAGGAGCGTGCTTGCGTCATAGTGGTGGAAGGTCCGAGAGGCAGGGTCCCTGGCGCTGGGCGTGGTCCACGTGCAGACTTGCTTGCCTTTGGCACGCCTTCGGCACGGCTGCACATCGGCCGCCATTAAGTAGTACTGCGGGGGGCTGGACAGCTGGGAGGTGGGAAAACGCGGTAGCGGGAAGGGTCACTGAAGGGGTGGGGCTGCAAGGGATCGCAGCGGCAGGGGCGACGAAGAAGCAAGAAACACAGACCAGCATTTGCAATGCAATAGGTCTCGCATTTGCGAGAGTTTAAGCTGTTGGCATTGTAAATGACTGCCTTTTATTTATGTGTTTTGAAAATCTGCAAGCGGTACACCGTATTCTGTGGTTCTTCTACAGTTGTATGGAAGGTTTCTGCAGGGGCGCTACCAGGTACCCACCCACCCACCTGCCTGTAATTTATTAGTCAAGAGGTCTAGCACACATGGTCTGTTTCTGTCATTATTGGGGGAGATGTGATTGTTTTTTGCAGTTCCTGGGCTGTCCAGCAGCAGGCAGAGGTACTATGGTAGTAGTGTTAGGTGTATACTGCCCTTGATAAGCCCATTCCTGTTCCGCACCAGGGCTTGTGCCACTACTCCCCTGTCTCATCTTGTAGGGGACTGTGGGATATGGGTAACAGGTTCTACAATAACATCATCAAATAAAATGAGCCCACATAAATTCAGAAGTTCACCTGCCCCATTGCAAGCATGTTTGCTGACTTAGCTGCACAGACCTTCAGGAGACACAGCAACAGTTAAACATAGGAGGACACCCTTTGTGTGCCCCTGATAGGCAGAAAAGTCAACAAAAGTAAAGGTCAGATTGTTTATGTAGTACCTAATATCAGTATTCAGCCTGCTTCTAAACATTTCAAATTGGAGCACAAAAGGGAACTTAAGCAAATGAGGATGTGATAATTAACGCCTATTCTAACTTTTTGGGGAATAACGTGTATTTAGGTTCGTAATGCACCACCCCTCTCGTGTCCAGGCAACACTAGTTTTTTCTTCTAATTATATTTCGAAAGGTTTAACCGGCCAAAGTTTAACAAAGGGAATTGGTAACAAACTGGTAACTGCAGGTGCAATAAACTTCACACCGCTTGCACTGCTGTCCCTGCACAGGAGTTTGTGTAGAAGTTGCAATTTTAATAAGTCCGCTGTAATAAGGCCCTTGCTGAACATCACATCACATACATTCATTTAGAGCACGTCATGCTATTTGCCCCAATACCACAATTCTGGTGACTGCATTAACGGGATAATGAACTGTGATTTTACTGCAAAGATGTAAATGGGGAATAACGTAGAAAAGGTGTTTCGTTGTGTTTGCTGCCATTGGAGGTGCGGGACCGCCATGACAGAATTAATTCATTTTGTGGCGAAGTAACAACACTGCTTTCTAAACCGAAATCTATTTTCTCATATTTAATACAAATTTATACCACAAAGAAGCTGAGCGCCTTACTGTGCAAATTTATGCCGAGCACGTAAGGAAGGCGATTGTCAAGACGGTAATTTAAGAGCAGCTGGTCTGCAGTCCACTCTGAAGACAATTTGTTTTGTGGTCATTTATCGCTGCGGCCCTTTGGTCCCATCCCCGTTCGCAGTTAATATGCAACACTGCAGCGCTCTCAAGTGGCAAGAAGGGGCAGCTGCAGCAGTTGCAACGATTAAAGAAGAGATGGGTGAAAGAAAGGAAGTAGTAACGATAGAACTTTTGCGTCACAGGAAAGACGATTTAAAAGGATTTTAAAAAAAATAATGAAATTATATATAATTCTCTATAGATCCTTTAAGGGAAACCCAAGATTCGAAGCTTGGTTATCTGTGATCGGTTCCGTTAGCTTTCATTCTGTCTGGAAGTAATAATATTAATTTAATTAGAGTAATGACAATGGTAAAAATAGTTAAAAAAATAGAAATAATAACTCCGTTAAATCACTTAGAGACACGATTATAATAATAATTATTATTATTATCATTAGCAATCCCCACCAATTGCTTTTAAAAACCCAGTGGCAGCTCTGTATCACAATTTAGGCAAAGTGTGGCACGAGGAGCTATTTTAAAAGCAATTGTTATTAACAACAGACCGCATTGGGCTTCCACGTTTTTGCTAACATAAAGTATGATTTTACACTTCAGTAGCCATTATAACTAGCGCGGCCGCGAAAGTTAAAGCGACCGCGCTAATTAGACAAGGAATGTCAGGGATGCAGCTGGCATCCGGCCGCGCTGCTGCTCGCTCCCGAGCTCCCTAGGCCAGGGGAGTTAACATTTGTAGAGAAGGCGGGACATGCACCCGCCTTTGGCCAATTGCGGGCTTTCAGTTTTTGAAAGCCACACGCAATGGCCAATCACTTCAGCTTTTCAGCAAGCTCGTGCGTGTGGCTTTTTTTAGCCACACGCACAAGTTTGCTGAAAAGCTGAAGTGATTCCAAGAGGTCATTTTCTAGAGCAGCGCATGCGCGCTGCGCTAGGCTCGACCTAAAAAAGGAAATAAAAGCAAAAAAGGTAAAAGCAGGAGAAAAATGAAAAGAGAAAAGCAGAAAAAGAGAGGCAGAAGGGTAGTCTAGCAGCAGAGCAGTGACGCTCTGCCACTAGCCATCCAGGGATGAGGCGCAGGCAGGAGCCCGCGGGTGGAGGAGGGCCTTGAACTCCTGACCTCCGGGTCAGCAGCAGCAACGGGGGCAGCAGCAGCTACCAGACGGAGCTGCGCAGTGAAGCAAGCAAGTCCACTAAGGGTTAAATATGTCCGCATATGAAGTGGGCACCAATATGCCAGTATATGAAGTGGGCACCAATATACCAGTATATGAAGTGGGCACCAATATACCAGTATATGAAGTGGGCACCAATATACCAGTATATGAAGTGGGCACCAAAATACCAGTATATGAAGTGGGTATCACTATACCAGTATATGAAATGAGTACCGATATACCAGTATATGAATTGGGTATCACTATGCCAGTTTTTGAAATGGTTATCACTATACCAGTATATGGAGTGGGCACCAATATACCTGTATATGAAATGGATATCCCTATACCAGTATATTAAGTGGGTGCATATAATAAAACACTCCTGTAAAATGTTCCTCTTGTTATGTCTACGGGCATCGTTGCAGCCCAGCATGGTCCCCCACCCCACAAATCCCTCTATGGCCCTTTCAGCACCATCTTGGTCTGCATATGCCCAACATGTGCATGTGTCTCTCCCGTAAGGCATCTGGATTGTTCCCCTCCATAGGCCCCAGAATAGCCTCTGTTCATTATCCTGTTTTACTGCAGTTTGCCTGCCCCCTCCTTACACCTCAGATTAGCCTGTGCCTCCTTGCACTCCAGTCTGGGCTGTGACTCCCTCACACCTTCGGTTTGCCTGTACCTCCACAACACCTCAGATTAACCTCTGCCTCATTACACTCCAGTCTGGTCTGTGCCTGCCCCCACCTTACACCTCAGATTAACCTCTGCCTCCCTACACTACGTTCTGGGCTGTGTCTCCCACACTAGTCGGTTTTTGCCTATCCTTCCCTTACACATCGGATTAACATGTGCCTCCCTTACACCGCTCCTATTCCAGTTTCTTTGGTCTGTAAGTTGGAATTCTATTTTGATTATTGTGCTCCCTCTCTACTCAAATTGATAAAGTGTTCTGTTTCTACTTTCGACACATTCGCATTCTGCGGAAAATAATTCCTTTACCTCTCATTGTGCAGCTCAGTCAGTCATTCTTAACCACTTCAGACCTTGGTATCTTCATCTCCCTTCAGATCTGTTGTCTTCCTCTTCAGAGATCTCACAATTCTGCAGTCCCTCATCTTCAGTTTACCTAAACACTTTATTGCTTTTCTGTGATGTCAGTACTTTCTCCCTATTACGAGGACTCTTGAGTAATGGTGGCATTCCTGTGGGAACTATTGTTTGTCAGCTTGGGAAAGTGTTCTACTAAACAGGGAATCGATCTCAAAGGTAAGGATTGCATGGAGGAAGACCTAGACTCGGAGTAAGGGAGATTAACGGTAAGTAACCGGGACAATACTCTCTTTCAGTCCCATGACTTGAAGGCAGGACACCTGACGTGCAGAGAATCCTGTTACAGAACTGCATGCTTTGTCGTAGCAGGACTGTACAGAAGCCACATATACAGGGCAGGCAGTATTGAGTTAGAGGACCAAATGCAGCACATGAAGTTTGCACTTATGTATACACATACAGCCTATGCAGCTTCCCCATATAGATCTGAATGCAGGGCATGGATTATCTGCGTACATGCCGTATCAAGGGCCAGAATTACTTTTTAAACAGACAAGCATACTTACTGATTAAAACTTGACTCGGGGGAATTGCTTATTCCAATTTAAATCACACTTTTCACGCACACATATCTCACTATACCAATCTACACGCCATACTCCCACACTTCTCATACGGCATTGGGACAAAAGATCTCCGATAAAGAGCCCCCTTGTGGGTGGCCGGGGGGCATTGCAGTGACGACCCGACGAGGAGCATCCCTTATGATGAAGCATGACACCCACATGGGTGTGTGAGGGCCCTAGTTCCTAAAGGAACCGTCCCCACCTGCTATGGTTCCTTTGACACTGACCTGAGACCTGTTCTCCCTTCCTCTTCGTAGGAGCTGCATACTTTTTTGTTGATGGAATCTGCTTTTGGGACTATGCATGCTGGACCTACAAGCACTTCTGATCCCCCTCTTCTTATGACAGACAGGAACTCATGAGGGCCATGTATTATCCGCCCAGATCTGCAAATATGGCATGCATTATTGAATTGTAGGATACATATGCGCTTTCTGCTTCTAGAGCGACAAACGGGGCATGCAGTGTCCCCTTATAAAGTTGCCTACAGGCCGTACATTTTTTGTTGTGCGATCAGTGGATGTTAGACTTCTTTGCCAGCTCATCCTCTGTCTGAGCCCCTCTACATCTGTTTGTAGATTCCACGGAAGCAGGTGGTGGAGCGCCCAGCCCGGGCTGCAGAGAGGGAGGCATTGGCCATGCAACAGAAAAACCGCATGTATTCATTACTTGAAGACAGTGAAGAGAGCGAGGGTGAGGCAGCTGAGCGCAAACGTAAGCGACGGGCAGAGAAGAAGCAGCGCAAACAACTGAGGCAGAGGAAGGAGGCGTCTTCAGAGAGTGAGGTGGAAACAAAGGAGTAAGTCATAAATTCCTGTTCAAGCAGGAACAAATTTGTGCTTCCCATGAGATGTAAGAGAATTAACAATTTAGGGTATCCTTCAAGAAAAATGAAATGGGGGACGCGAGGGGGGGATTAAGCTCAATGCTAAGTAAGGAAGGGGAGTATGCATCATGTATGACATTTAACCAAAGTAGTAAGTGTGCATGCTATTATTTGAGATCATCAAAAAAATGGCAGTACTGTCTCTTCTCTGTCATGTTGGTTCCGTTCACGTGGGACGCCTTGCACTGTCTGCCTTTACATGTTTGAATACAGACTATACGTTTGTTTGCAAAATAGTGTTTTGTCTTTTCCGCTGGCTTTCTCTGTCAGTTTCCTACTACAGTCGTACGTTGCCATTGTGCCTGTAATCTTTAAGCTATACAAATAATTTCCAATAAGAGCCGATGCTTTTTGATAATGTTAAATGCCCTGGTTCTGATTGAGTAGGGTTGCCTTTGTTATGCTATTATTTGTGGCCATGTGCAGAGGCATAAAAGCCTCTTCCACATCATAGGGGTCACTGGAGCATACATCTGCGCTGGGAGCAGGACCCCTAGGTACACGAACTTGCACTCTGTATCACAGCTGGTCTTTATGGGTCTGTTTGCTGTGGGAACAGCTACACCTTCTGTCGTCATATGGAATCCTAGTTGTGAAGTCTTGTGGGAGCTGGCGCTCTACTCCCTTTGTGGCACTTTTTGGAATAGGTCCCTTTTCTGGTCTCTGTAGACTCTCACAGTACCCAGGTATTCCCACTTCTAATGCCCTGTTTGCCCCTCCACCCTCAGGAGCAGTCAGTCACCGCTGCCTGTACAGGTGGACTCTGAGGATGAGTGGGAGAAGGAGGATCGTGAGCGTCTTCGAGACCTGGAGGAGCGCGATGCCTTCGCCGAGCGGATCAAGAAGAAAGACAAGGAGAAAACGCGTAACATTGTGGAGCGCTCGGACAAAAAGGTGCAGATTGGTGAAGTGGAAGTGGAGTTTGAATTTAGGATTGTTTGGAATGAGAGGGATTAGCAACAGACAAGGCCTTAAATGGTATGAGTGCATAAAACACTGCCAATTTAGAAAGTGATGTGTGGAGGAGTGTCCACAGAAACGTCTTTAGTACATGGTCTGTGGGTGGTGGTCATCATTCGAGGGATGAGCTGACAAAACAGCTCAGGCAGGACTGGATTTGGTAGGGAATGTGAAAAGGCACAGATGGTGTAGGGAAGAAAAAGATTAACCTGGAGGAAAGAAATAGATTAGGAGTTTGCTGTTATGAGTGGATAAGGGGTGAAAATATATAAGTCCACCCTCCCTTATGTATTACTCTGATTAATTGGGTCTCTCTTCCTAATGTGTACTGATTCCATGACTGTGTCATCAGCTCTGATACACTGACTACAATATTTGGTTCTCCCGCCCAGGCCTACGAAGAATCTCAGAAGCGTCTGAAACTAGCTGAAGAAGATCGCAAGAAAATGGTAAGCCTTTGGCCGCATTGCACCCCGTGTCTGGCCCTTCTTTATTTGCTGTGGTTCTGATCTGTCTGGTACTTGCAGCTGTTTTGTTTGGTGGGTGGTCTATAACAAGTGTCTGCACAGACCGGAGGTACTTCTGTCCAGAGTTGTAGTGCTGCTAGCTAAATACTATATCCGTAAACCAAAGAGCAGCTCCTTGTCTGTTGCACAACATGTTCCCGCCATTAACGGGGGTGAAACCGCATTTGGGGGGTGGAAGCCGACCCCAGATTGTGCTAGAATGCTCTGATGTTTGAGTGGTTGATCTTCATTTTACAGCTTTATTTACTTGTATGTTCTCCTAGTTCAGGCTCTGTCTGGACATTGACCTTATTGGTTATTTGACTGTCGTACTGTAGCTTTGTAACGAACTGAGAACGACCTCCTAGATTAACCCTTAACTGTTCCACCTCACTACCCCAAGAGAGTCAAAACTCGAGAAGGAGCCTTTGGCACTTTTCATTAGTGCAGTGTTACCATGGGCTGTGGCATTCTAACTGTAAACTGTAGGAAGCTGGTTCTTTATGTGGTATACTAAAACAACAACTGCACAGTACCCCCCCTAACCGCCCTATGATCTGGGGAGAAGGCCTTACAAGTGCTGTATATTAGGTACAGCTAGAAATAGGGGTGCGTTCGTTACCGTCATGGAGCCTGGGGAGTTATCTGCTCTCTTTTATCTCATGCAGGTGCCAGAGCTCCGTAAAAAGTCACGACGAGAATATCTGAATAAGCGTGAGACAGACAAGCTGGAAGATCTGGAGGCAGAGATTGCAGACGACGAGTACCTCTTCGCAGAGCATGAGCTGACTGAACAGGAGAAGAAAGAACTGGAGTACAAGCGCCAAGTGCGCGATTTGGCCCGCGACTACAAGAAGGCTGGCAACCAGGAGAAGATTGAGAAAAGCAACCGCTACTTCATGCCTGAGGAGACCCGCAAGAAGGTAAGAGCTGTACTGTTTGCATCTCTGAAGCATGGGGCCTGAAGGGGTCATGTCCCCTTGTTCTCCTGCACCTGCTGGTGGTACTGTTTGCATCTCTGATGCATGCGGCCTGAAGGGGTCATGTCCCCTTGTTCTCCCTGCACCTGTTGGTGATAGTGTTTGCATCTCTGAGGCATGGGGCCTGAAGGGGTCATGTCCCCTTGTTCTCCTGCACCTGCTGGTGGTACTGTTTGCATCTCTGATGCATGCGGCCTGAAGGGGTTATGTCCCCTTGTTCTCCCTGCACCTGCTGGTGGTAGTGTTTGCATCTCTGAGGCAAGGGGCCTGAAGGGGTCATGTCCCCTTGTTCTCCCTGCACCTGCTGGTGGTAGTGTTTGCATTTCTGAGGCATGGGGCCTGAAGGGGTCTCGTCCCCTTGTTCTCCTGCACCTGCTTGTGGTAGTGTTTGCATCTCTGAGGCATGGGGCCTGAAGGGGTCATGTCCCCTTGTTCTCCTGCACCTGCTGGTGGTAGTGTTTGCATCTCTGAGGCATGCAGCCTGAAGGGGTCATGTCCCCTTGTTCTCCCTGCACCTGCTGGTGGTAGTGTTTGCACCTCTGAGGCATGGGGCCTGAAGGGGTCTCGTCCCCTTGTTCTCCTGCACCTGCTTGTGGTAGTGTTTGCATCTCTGAGGCATGGGGCCTGAAGGGGTCATGTCCCCTTGTTCTCCTGCACCTGCTTGTGGTAGGGTTTGCATCTCTGAGGCATGGGGCCTGAAGGGGTCATGTCCCCTGGTTCTCCTGCACCTGCTTGTGGTAGGGTTTGCATCTCTAAGGCATGGGGCCTGAAGGGGTCATGTCCCCTTGTTCAACTGCACCTGCTGGTGGTAGTGAGAGGCATGCGGCCTGAAGGGGTCATGTCCCCTTGTTCAACTGCACCTGCTGGTGGTAGTGAGAGGCATGCGGCCTGAAGGGGTCTCGTCCCCTTGTTCTCCTGCACCTGCATGTGGTACTGTTTGCATCTCTGAGGCATGGGGCCTGAAGGGGTCATGTCCCCTTGTTCTCCCTGCACCTGCTTGTGGTAGTGTTTGCATCTCTGAGGCAAGGGGCCTGAAGGGGTCATGTCCCCTTGTTCTTCTGCACCTGCTGGTGGTAGTGTTTGCATCTCTGAGGCATGGGGCCTGAAGGGGTCATGTTGTCTGGTTCTCCTGCACCTGCTTGTGGTAGTGAGAGGCATGGGGCCTGAAGGGGTCATGTCCCCTGGTTCTCCTGCACCTGCTGGTGGTAGTGTTTGCATCTCTGAGGCATGCGGCCTGAAGGGGTCATGTCCTCTGGTTCTCCTGCACCTGCTTGTGGTAGTGAGAGGCATGCGGCCTGAAGGGGTCATGTCCCCTGGTTCTCCTGCACCTGCTGGTGGTAGTGTTTGCATCTCTGAGGCATGGGGCCTGAAGGGGTCATGTCCCCTGGTTCTCCTGCACCTGCTGGTGGTAGTGTTTGCATCTCTAAGGCATGCGGCCTGAAGGGGTCATGTCCCCTGGTTCTCCTGCACCTGCTTGTGGTAGTGAGAGGCATGGGGCCTGAAGGGGTCATGTCCCCTGGTTCTCCTGCACCTGCTTGTGGTAGTGTTTGCATCTCTGAGGCATGGGGCCTGAAGGGGTCATGTCCCCTGGTTCTCCTGCACCTGCTGGTGGTAGTGTTTGCATCTCTAAGGCATGCGGCCTGAAGGGGTCATGTCCCCTGGTTCTCCTGCACCTGCTGGTGGTAGTGTTTGCATCTCTAAGGCATGGGGCCTGAAGGGGTCATGTCCCCTTGTTCTTCTGCACCTGCTGGTGGTAGTGTTTGCATCTCTGAGGCATGGGGCCTGAAGGGGTCATGTCCCCTGGTTCTCCTGCACCTGCTGGTGGTAGTGTTTGCATCTCTAAGGCATGGGGCCTGAAGGAGTCATGTCCCCTGGTTCTCCTGCACCTGCTTGTGGTAGTGTTTGCATCTCTGAGGCATGCGGCCTGAAGGGGTCATGTCCCCTGGTTCTCCTGCACCTGCTTGTGGTAGTGTTTGCATCTCTGAGGCATGGGGCCTGAAGGGGTCTCGTCCCCTTGTTCAACTGCACCTGCTGGTGGTAGTGAGAGGCATGCGGCCTGAAGGGGTCATGTCCCCTTGTTCAACTGCACCTGCTGGTGGTAGTGAGAGGCATGCGGCCTGAAGGGGTCTCGTCCCCTTGTTCTCCTGCACCTGCTTGTGGTACTGTTTGCATCTCTGAGGCATGGGGCCTGAAGGGGTCATGTCCTCTGGTTCTCCTGCACCTGCTGGTGGTAGTGTTTGCATCTCTGAGGCATGCGGCCTGAAGGGGTCATGTCCCCTGGTTCTCCTGCACCTGCTTGTGGTAGTGTTTGCATCTCTGAGGCATGGGGCCTGAAGGGGTCATGTCCCCTGGTTCTCCTGCACCTGCTTGTGGTAGTGTTTGCATCTCTAAGGCATGCGGCCTGAAGGGGTCATGTCGTCTGGTTCTCCTGCACCTGCTTGTGGTAGTGAGAGGCATGGGGCCTGAAGGGGTCATGTCCCCTGGTTCTCCTGCACCTGCTGGTGGTATTGTTTGCATCTCTGAGGCATGGGTGCTGAAGGGGTCATGTCCTCTGGTTCTCCTGCACCTGCTTGTGGTAGTGAGAGGCATGGGGCCTGAAGGGGTCATGTCCCCTGGTTCTCCTGCACCTGCTGGTGGTAGTGTTTGCATCTCTAAGGCATGCGGCCTGAAGGGATCATGTCCTCTGGTTCTCCTGCACCTGCTTGTGGTAGTGAGAGGCATGCGGCCTGAAGGGGTCATGTCCCCTGGTTCTCCTGCACCTGCTGGTGGTAGTGTTTGCATCTCTGAGGCATGGGGCCTGAAGGGGTCATGTCCCCTGGTTCTCCTGCACCTGCTGGTGGTAGTGTTTGCATCTCTAAGGCATGCGGTCTGAAGGGGTCATGTCCCCTGGTTCTCCTGCACCTGCTTGTGGTAGTGAGAGGCATGGGGCCTGAAGGGGTCATGTCCCCTGGTTCTCCTGCACCTGCTGGTGGTAGTGTTTGCATCTCTGAGGCATGCGGCCTGAAGGGGTCATGTCCTCTGGTTCTCCTGCACCTGCTTGTGGTAGTGTTTGCATCTCTGAGGCATGGGGCCTGAAGGGGTCATGTCCCCTGGTTCTCCTGCACCTGCTGGTGGTAGTGTTTGCATCTCTAAGGCATGCGGCCTGAACGGGTCATGTCCCCTTGTTCTCCTGCACCTGCTTGTGGTAGTGTTTGCATCTCTGAGGCATGCGGCCTGAAGGGGTCATGTCCCCTTGTTCTCCTGCACCTGCTGGTGGTACTGTTTGCATTTTCTGAGGCATGGGGCCTGAAGGGGTCATGTCCCCTTGTTCTCCTGTACCTGCTGGTGGTAGTGAGAGGCATGCGGCCTGAAGGGGTCATGTCCCCTGGTTCTCCTGCACCTGCTTGTGGTAGTGTTTGCATCTCTGAGGCTTGGGGCCTGAAGTGGTCATGTCCCCTGGTTCTCCTGCACCTGCTGGTGGTAGTGTTTGCATCTCTGAGGCATGCGGCCTGAAGGGGTCATGTCCCCTGGTTCTCCTGCACCTGCTGGTGGTAGTGAGAGGCATGGGGCCTGAAGGGGTCATGTCCCCTTGTTCTCCCTGCACCTGCTTGTGGTAGTGTTTGCATCTCTGAGGCATGGGGCCTGAAGGGGTCATGTCCCCTTGTTCTCCCTGCACCTGCTTGTGGTAGTGTTTGCATCTCTGAGGCATGCTGCCTGAAGGGGTCATGTCCCCTGGTTCTCCTGCACCTGCTTGTGGTAGTGTTTGCATCTCTGAGGCATGGGGCCTGAAGGGGTCATGTCCCCTGGTTCTCCTGCACCTGCTTGTGGTAGTGTTTGCGTCTCTGAGGCATGGGGCCTGAAGGGGTCATGTCCCCTGGTTCTCCTGCACCTGCTTGTGGTAGTGAGAGGCATGGGGCCTGAAGGGGTCATGTCCCCTGGTTCTCCTGCACCTGCTGGTGGTAGTGTTTGCATCTCTAAGGCATGCGGCCTGAAGGGGTCATGTCCCCTGGTTCTCCTGCACCTGCTTGTGGTAGTGAGAGGCATGGGGCCTGAAGGGGTCATGTCCCCTGGTTCTCCTGCACCTGCTGGTGGTAGTGTTTGCATCTCTGAGGCATGCGGCCTGAAGGGGTCATGTCCTCTGGTTCTCCTGCACCTGCTTGTGGTAGTGTTTGCATCTCTGAGGCATGCGGCCTGAAGGGGTCATGTCCCCTTGTTCTCCTGCACCTGCTTGTGGTAGTGTTTGCATCTCTGAGGCATGCGGCCTGAAGGGGTCATGTCCCCTTGTTCTCCTGCACCTGCTGGTGGTACTGTTTGCATCTCTGAAGCATGGGGCCTGAAGGGGTCATGTCCCCTTGTTCTCCCTGCACCTGCTTGTGGTAGTGTTTGCATCTCTGAGGCATGGGGCCTGAAGGGGTCATGTCCCCTTGTTCTCCCTGCACCTGCTTGTGGTAGTGTTTGCATCTCTGAGGCATGCAGCCTGAAGGGGTCATGTCCCCTGGTTCTCCTGCACCTGCTTGTGGTAGTGTTTGCATCTCTGAGGCATGGGGCCTGAAGGGGTCATGTCCCCTGGTTCTCCTGCACCTGCTTGTGGTAGTGTTTGCGTCTCTGAGGCATGGGGCCTGAAGGGGTCATGTCCCCTGGTTCTCCTGCACCTGCTTGTGGTAGTGTTTGCATCTCTGAGGCATGCGGCCTGAAGGGGTCATGTCCCCTTGTTCTCCTGCACCTGCTTGTGGTAGTGTTTGCATCTCTGAGGCATGGGGCCTGAAGGGGTCATGTCCCCTTGTTCTCCTGCACCTGCTGGTGGTAGTGAGAGGCATGCGGCCTGAAGGGGTCATGTCCCCTGGTTTCCTGCACCTGCTTGTGGTAGTGTTTGCATCTCTGAGGCATGGGGCCTGAAGGGGTCATGTCCCCTTGTTCTCCTGCACCTGCTGGTGGTAGTGAGAGGCATGCGGCCTGAAGGGGTCATGTCCCCTGGTTCTCCTGCACCTGCTTGTGGTAGTGTTTGCATCTCTGAGGCATGGGGCCTGAAGGGGTCATGTCCCCTGGTTCTCCTGCACCTGCTGGTGGTAGTGAGAGGCATGCGGCCTGAAGGGGTCTCGTCCCCTGGTTCTCCTGCACCTGCTTGTGGTCTTCCACCTCATCTTTCCACCTTGTTATCAGAGCTCTCCCTCCTGTTTTTTCTTCCCAGCCTATAATCTAGATCCTGTTTCTTTCTGTCCGTATTTTCCTTTTTTTCTTTACATAGTAGTCCTTCATTTATCTCTTCCTCTCCAGGAGATCTCCATTATTATTCACAAGCACTGAATTCTCCCGCCCAGCTGCAGGATCGTGGAGCACTGTTGCCAAAAATAAATCCATAATAGGTTTCTTTTTTTGAAAAGTCAATATTTTTTAATGCAAAATATTTTTAACTGCTTATAATAAGACTATATTGGCTAATATTTTGCCTATTTTTGTTGGAAAAAACAATTTTGTATGCGGAGAAGGAGTCACTACAGAGACGAGAAAACCCTTTCACTAACCTTTTTTTTAATAAAGGTGGTTGAAGACGGGGACAGTGTAGCCTCAAAGGCTGAAGCCTGAGAGGCCGGGTAAGCTACCACAGCTCCTTTAAGGAATAGTGTCCCGCCCTGCCCTGGCGGTGGAGCCAGTTCAAGGATTGTGGTAGAACTGAGGGTAAGTCCCTCGCCAAATAGTTTTCTAGTCACGTTTTATCTATAGTGACTTTTTCTACATTTAAAATGTGTCTTTTTGAAAGAAAATAGGTGAAAATTTACCATACTGCCTTTTTATAGGCTTCTAAAAATACTTTGTGTTTTTTCAAAATGGCTTTAAAAAAAATTGCATTTTTTTATTATAAAAGGTGGTGCTCTGGGATCCTGCACGTGGGCGAAATAATTCACTGCTTATCACTATAATGGAGATTCCCACGGAGGAGACCTACGATTACACCGGTTACTCCTGACTTCTCGCTGCATTTTTGTGCTTTTTCTCCACTTCTATTTCGCTCTCGGTTCCCTTCCTCTTTTCCTGTTTTTTTTTCTGTCTGTTTTTTCTATTTTCCTATTTGTTTTGCCTGTCTCTTTCTCATTTATTTCTCCTTTGGCTTTCTCCCACCATAAGTCTTTCCGCTCACATAATCACTATTTTTTACCTCTTTCCCAGTGCACTCTCTGTTTATGCGTTTCCAGGATCTTTCTGCTCCTCTGACTTGTGTCTTCTCTCACTGTCTCCGGCAGCAAATCCCGGATCGCTATGAGGAGCCCCAGACCGAGGATAAGTTTGCACCCCGAGATGAACAGAAGCGCTGGGAGGAGGACCACATGGGTGCGGCGTCACTGCGCTTTGGGGCCAAGGATGCGCATGAGCGCAACAAGCAGAAGGAATACGAGTATGTGATGGAGGACGACGAAATGATTCAGTTTGTCAGCGCGGTGAGGATGAAGGGAACCGTAGAGAAGGTGAGTCTGAGAGTAAGAGACTCGTGAGATTTAAACCTACTTCTAAAATGTTTAGCACTTGTTTAAATCTCCTGCTTTAAGAATAAACATATAGGCAGGAACTCTTCGTAAAACTGTGAAATCTACTGTCTTACACCAGACTTCAACCCACAGTGCACTGCAGAGACCCTTGGCCTCCCAGTTTATTCTGTTCTGTGGGGCAAACTTGCCTTCCCACTGGTCCTCTGGAGGAAGAGCCCCTATAGATCATGTTTGCTCAGTTCTCCTCTTAAGCTACTGATCAACCTACCTGACTAGAAGCAAAGTGATGGGCTTAGTAAAATAGAAAGGATAATCATGGTTACTCCAGGGCTGCCCGCTCATAAATGTTATGTTAGCAATATTTATAGAGCGCACGGCTACTCCCAGGAGTGTCCCGGCGCTGAGAAAACATAGACCACATAACGTCAAACAAAGCAAACCATTGCTGCAAAGCTCACAACTGAAAGAGCCACGTTTTCAGACTCTTCCTAAAAGTAGAGAGGTCAGGAATCTGTCTAAGGGAGAAGGGTAGGCTGTAAATGCCCCATTAAAGATCAAAGCATTGGGAAGGCCAATAGCTCTGGTGTTGGCTGACAGTATTTTGGCTTTGTCAGTGCTTGTTTTGTCATGTTCTTTCTTTTTTTTAAATTATTATTATAAAACTTTATTGTTCGGTGGTCTGCTGTGCCGCAACAACGTAAAATAAAAAATATTAGCTAAAAGCAAAAACATTCTTCATCTCAGAAAGCATTGACACAGGAGCCTTAGCTCTGCAGGGTACTGCTGTGTGGGGGTGTGCTCCATACATGCCAGCATTTTAGAACAGCAAAGTGGGAGATTAAAAAACAAATCGGAGGAATGGGTTTTCCTCATTGACTTCTATTGAAGCAGAGACAATTTCAGGCAGGAGACGGCCAAACTCAAGCCATTTTCGATTTTTCCGCCTGAGTTGGGTCTGTTGGCATGTATGGTGTAAAAGAGCTCAGTGCTGTCTGTCACTTACAGTGAGGTTACCCAAGGACTGATGTAGGCCGATCCATCGTCCCATGCTGTAGTGAGTGGAAAAAGGGTGCTCACATAAGAGGCTAGTAGAAGAAGAGGACTGGCTGAAAGCCCCCATTTAAGTAAGTCTATATATAATTTTAGTGAATTAGCTTTGACCGGCCAGGATGTCTGGGTTGCATGTCTTTAATACCAATAGTAGCCACAATATGGCGCCAGAAAGCCATGCATGTGAAATTGTGAAGCAGGACAATTACCTAATTATATCACTTTTGATATCATGGAAAGTCACTTGCATTGAATCCTCCAATGTATTAGGATCACTAGTGTCTGGCACCTGGCAGCTAAGGTGGTAGCTGGACACTTAAAATGGAAAATAGATTGTATACGAGTGAAAATGGGGAGGGGTTCAGACCGCCAATGAACCAATCCGGTCTCCCAGGAGTCCTGTGGGTCCATCTCCATATTATGAGGCCACCAGTGCCAGCGGGCCAGTGTGGAAAAAAGTCTGCCTCTATTGTTGTATCCTTTCATTTTCTTCAAAAAGAGCTCTTTCGTTGATCCGACCTTGCCTTTAGAGGGCTTTGATGTTGAAAGGACCCAGGCAATGCCGAAGGGCTCAACATGCATCAAATGCCACTTTACAGCTGCATTGAGAGTGGTTAGATCTCCTGAAGAGCGCCATGTAAGCCAGTGATAATCTACAGCCCCTGCGTTGACCCAGTGCCACTCTACAGCCCCTGCGTTGACCCAGTGCCACTCTACAGCCCCTGCGTTGACCCAGTGCCACTCTGCAGCCCCTGCGTTGACCCAGTGCCACTGTGCAGCCCCTGCGTTGACCCAGTGCCACTCTGCAGCCCCTGCGTTGACCCAGTGCCACTCTGCAGCCCCTGCGTTGACCCAGTGCCACTCTGCAGCCCCTGCGTTAACCCAGTGCCACTCAGCAGCCCCTGCGTTGACCCAGTGCCACTCTGCAGCCCCTGCGTTGACCCAGTGCCACTGTGCAGCCCCTGCGTTGACCCAGTGCCACTCTGCAGCCCCTGCGTTGACCCAGTGCCACTCTGCAGCCCCTGCGTTGACCCAGTGCCACTCTGCAGCCCCTGCGTTGACCCAGTGCCACTCTGCAGCCCCTGTATTGACCCAGTGCCACTTTACACCCCCCTACATTGACCCAGTGCCACTCTGCAGCCCCTGCGTTGACCCAGTGCCACTGTGCAGCCCCTGCGTTGACCCAGTGCCACTGTGCAGCCCCTGCGTTGACCCAGTGCCACTCTGCAGCCCCTGCGTTGACCCAGTGCCACTCTGCAGCTCCTGCGTTGACCCAGTGCCACTCTGCAGCCCCTGCGTTGACCCAGTGCCACTCTGCAGCCCCTGCGTTGACCCAGTGCCACTCTGCAGCCCCTGCGTTGACCCAGTGCCACTCTGCAGCCCCTGCGTTGACCCAGTGCCACTCTGCAGCCCCTGCGTTGACCCAGTGCCACTCTGCAGCCCCTGGGTTCACCCAGTGCCACTGTGCAGCCCCTGCGTTGACCCAGTGCCACTGTGCAGCCCCTGCGTTGACCCAGTGCCACTGTGCAGCCCCTGCGTTGACCCAGTGCCACTGTGCAGCCCCTGCGTTGACCCAGTGCCACTGTGCAGCCCCTGCGTTGACCCAGTGCCACTGTGCAGCCCCTGTGTTGACCCAGTGCCACTGTGCAGCCCCTGCGTTGACCCAGTGCCACTCTGCAGCCCCTGCGTTGCCCAAGTGCCACTCTGCAGCCCCTGCGTTGCCCAAGTGCCACTCTGCAGCCCCTGCGTTGCCGAAGTGCCACTCTGCAGCCCCTGCGTTGCCCAAGTGCCACTCTGCAGCCCCTGCGTTGCCCCAGTGCCACTCTGCAGCCCCTGCGCTGCCCCAGTGCTACTCTGCAGCCCCTGCGTTGCCCCAGTGCCACTCTGCAGCCCCTGCGCTGCCCCAGTGCCACTCTGCAGCCCCTGCGTTGCCCCAGTGCCACTCTGCAGCCCCTGCGTTGCCCCAGTGCCACTCTGCAGCCCCTGCGTTGCCCCAGTGCCACTCTGCAGCCCCTGCGTTGCCCCAGTGCCACTCTGCAGCCCCTGCGTTGCCCCAGTGCCACTCTGCAGCCCCTGCGTTGCCCCAGTGCCACTCTGCAGCCCCTGCGTTGCCCCAGTGCCACTCTGCAGCCCCTGCGTTGCCCCAGTGCCACTCTGCAGCCCCTGCGTTGCCCCAGTGCCACTCTGCAGCCCCTGCGTTGCCCCAGTGCCACTCTGCAGCCCCTGCGTTGCCCCAGTGCCACTCTGCAGCCCCTGCGTTGCCCCAGTGCCACTCTGCAGCCCCTGCGTTGCCCCAGTGCCACTCTGCAGCCCCTGCGTTGCCCCAGTGCCACTCTGCAGCCCCTGCGTTGCCCCAGTGCCACTCTGCAGCCCCTGCTTCTCTCTGGAATATGAGCTGTGCATGCACCCTACACTCTTGGAACACCTTTCCACCACTAGCTGTCCTGCAGGGGAGGGTGCACTCCCAAAAGATGCTATTCTCTAAGTATAGTGACTAGTCAGCATCCTCCCAGAGCTGCTCCCACCAAGGCCTTCACAGTTTTGTTCCCGTCGTGAGTTAGCCTCGAGGGGCGTCAAGATCTTGAATCATCGAAGCCTTTCTGATGCCAGAAATATTTCACTTGCACAAGGTCAGGCTTATGCTTTGTGAAAAGCGTGCTTCAACCTTGACAACTTCTGTTCCATGTGCTAGGATTAGGAAGGTTTGGGGTTTTCTAACGATCTGTACACAGCGGCCTCCGCCTCATGGGCAGGCACCACAGGTGAATATGGGAGGCGACGTGCCACCAGTGATTCTGTCATGTCTGACCACGTTTTGAGTGCAGCACCACATACCATTCTGGTACGGACAGGAAGGCAACGATATTGAATGGTGCCAGTGTCTCAGCCTTTCTGGGCAAATGTGACATGGGTATGGGGTCTTTGGTTTTATTTTTCTATTCGTCACTGCTAGATGTGCCATGGTGGTGACGGACAGAAACAAAAGACATCGGTCTTTTGCTTTAAATGTTTAATCACATTTCATTTTTTTTCTTTAAAATTGTCTTTATTGAATTTTAAATGCAAACAAATAAACATTTGCCAATTGCATAGTATCAGTCGTCTACAACACTGAGTCTCACAGAAGTATTATCAACACATAGTACTTGAACCAACTCCTATAGTATTAGTATAGCCGGACCATTGGATGTAGATTTGTCCCACAGAAGGGCTATGTGGGGGGCGCTACCCATCAGCTGGTGAGGTGGGAGTTGGGTATTGATCAGGAGTGTCTTGTGTTAGGGTATGGAGATGTGTGGAAGGACGCCCAGATATCTCAGGGGTGGGATGAGAGGGGTTGAAAGTTGGCACAGTCCCCTCCCATGCTCTTGCAGCGGCTCATGCTCTCCAGCCAGTCTAAAGGAGTGGGTGGTCTGACACTACCCCAGTGTAATGCTATCTCACTTTTTCCACAGTAACAGTGCCATAGAAACCAAGCGGTGTAATGCGTGGGGAACATTTTGTGTATAGCCCAGCAGGGCAACTAGGGTTCTGGGGTCATAGCGTGTTCCGACATGGCTGATATGTGTGTGTGTATATAGCCACTCAATAGGAAGCTACCGCCGGGCACGTCCAGGTTAAATGCGCAAAGTCCGCTCCGGGGGCGTGACATTTCAGACAGCTATCGGATCTGGAGTGATCGAATCTGGCGATGTCGGCTGGCGAGAGGTAGTATTGATGCAGTTATTTAAAATGTAGTAGCTTGTGTCTCTGATTAATAGAAATGTTTTTGGTTTGTGCACAACAGCAGTTCCATATTTGGTCTGTGAGTGGCATCCCCAGTTCTCTCTCCCACTTCCCCGTGTGGTAGTATCTTGTCTCAGGGTCATGCATGAGTGATAAAGTCTGGATGTCATATGACTTCCGTCGGTGGCTATGACCAGCATTGTCAAGGTTGGGAAACCATCGGGTGGGAGCGGATAGGAGGGCATAAGGGTTCGCAGAGTGTTGTGTAGCCTCTTAAAATTAAAGAGGTCCATGTAGGGGATATCGCGAGCTGGTGTAGTATCTGTTAAGTGCAAGACATGGCCATTGGGGAACAGGTCGCCCATCGTAGACAGAGTGTCGGTCAAGCATGCGTTTGACCAGCGTTTCTCTTGTAAGGGGGAGCCATAGGTTGTCAAGAAGGGGAAGAGCGCCAGAATATAGAAGACCCCCACCCAACAATCGTCACATCTTGTGCCATGCCCAGCATGTCGTAGAGACCGTCTGGATATCCTGGACCTCCAACGGTATATCCTTGGGTAGGATCTGTGAATGCAGTAGCCCTTCTAGTTGTGTGCGCTCGGGGCGGATGTACGGAATGAGAGCGTCGGTGTGATATCACCGGTAAGTGTAGTGGCATTGGGCGGCTAGATAATAAAAGCAGAAATCTGGGACTCCAAGGCCCCCCCGCTCGTAAGGGAGAGTGAGAGTGTCCGAGCGAATTCTTGGGTGGCTTCCCGCCCACACCAGGTGCTGTTTGGTGCTGCGAGGAGTGTGGAAAAAAGTCTGTGGCAGCGGAATGGGAATGTTCGTGAATAAATATAGGAACCTGGGAAGTACCACCATTTTAATTATGGCCACTCGTTCCGCCATGGAGAGGGGTAGTCTGATCCTTCTATCCACTTGTGACGTGAGGGAGGCCATAGCCGGGCCGTAATTGCGTTGTAGGATCTGATCTCTGTTTCTATGAATATGAACCAAACCTGAAGGGACCTCATTTGGTTCCATAAAGCTGCACAGCCACGTGACTGTATGAATCAAATGAATTAAATTCAAATAGTTTAATCCTCTGTTTATCCATGTTTTCCTCCATTACTTTTAATCCTTTTTTCATAGTTCATTCAATTCGTTTTACTCATTCCAATACTTTGCGACGATGTTCACACAAGCACAGGGCACCAGTAGGTTCCACAGGTCACAATTTATTAAAAGTAACCCAATGCATTTCGGGATAAAATCCCTTCATCAGGGGCATCTATAATACAAAAAAAAATGTGCGCGTCACTATCAACATTATGAATCTACTCCCAATTCAATTAACAACCGAATTGCATGCATTTTACTCAAAAATATTTACATCAGTGAATTGGGAGTATAATACTGCGAGTTTTTTAACACCAACTACATGAAAATTGTAAAAAAACAATCCAGAATTGTAACACCAATCCTTTTATTAAAGCACCCATGTAAAACAATTGTTGCATCTAACCAGTAAACCTTCGTATGTTGAACTAACACTATTTCCCATATACTACGTTGTCACCTCTCCCTTTACCCTTAAACAACTATGCTTTTGATCACGCTTACCGTGACATATGGTGAATTGAGTCCCCTGTTAAAAAACCAAACTTGCAAAATGCCATCTTCTTTTCCAACAGTATACCAAGTGCCATGGTATCATATTCATGTTTTCTGGCGTGTCGAGGCACGCTTATCCCTTTCAGTGAGGACTGAATCAATCGTTCAAAGCCTGTTCCTGATTTATCAACCTTCCTTATTACCCCCAGGTGGTTAACCACGTGTATCTATACAAAAGCTGTGAACAAAACTAAACTACGGACTGCGTGTATAACAAGCTTGTTCTCCTTCCCCCTATATTTTATCTGAACAAACTACACAGCCCAGAATGCAATGTGACCCATCCCTCTCAACAAGGTGCTGTCCGCAACACCCCGATTTGTCGATGCAATTTTGCAATATGACCAATATTTCTGATGCTGGGTGGACGAAACAATTGGATCCCCAACATCTACATCTGTATTGTCCTCATAATTAATTTTAAACAATTCATGTTCGTAATAATTGATTCAGTCCTCACTGAAAGGGATAAGCGTGCCTCGACACGCCAGAAAACATGAATATGATACCATGGCACTTGGTATGCTGTTGGAAAAGAAGATGGCATATGGGAAATAGTGTTGGTTCAACATACGAAGGTTTACTGGTTAGATGCAACAATTGTTTTACATGGGTGCTTTAATAAAAAGGATTGGTGTTACAATTCTGGATTGTTTTTTTACAATTTTCATGTAGTTGGTGTTAAAAAAACTCGCAGTATTATACTCCCAATTCACTGATGTAAATATTTTTTGAGTAAAATGCATGCAATTCGGTTGTTAATTGAATTGGGAGTAGATTCATAATGTTGATAGTGACGCGCACATTTTTTTTTTGTATTATAGATGCCCCTGATGAAGGGATTTTATCCCGAAATGCATTGGGTTACTTTTAATAAATTGTGACCTGTGGAACCTACTGGTGCCCTGTGCTTGTGTGAACATCGTCGCAAAGTATTGGAATGAGTAAAACGAATTGAATGAACTATGAAAAAAGGATTAAAAGTAATGGAGGAAAACATGGATAAACAGAGGATTAAACTATTTGAATTTAATTCATTTGATTCATTCAGTCACGTGGCTGTGCAGCTTTATGGAACCAAATGAGGTCCCTTCATGTTTGGCTTCTATTGCAGCGCAATGGGGCGAAGCGCGGAGCAAGCAGGCACGCCTTCAAAGTTCTGAATTGGTTGAAACTTTTTTTTAAAACGGGATTACGCCGGTGTGCATCTTACCAGCTCTAAAGTACATTCTATGAATATGAACGCCAAGGTATTTGGTGCCATCTTCAGCCCATCGGAGGGGGAAGTCTGCAGGTGGTACTTGAGCGGCATCTGTCATTGGTAAAAGTTCTGATTTTGCCCAATTGATGCGGAGTCCTGAAAGGTCTCCATATCTTGCTATTTCTTGCATGATTGGGGGTAGATTCTCCTGTGAATGTCTGATAAAAAGCAGGATGTTGTCTGCATATAGAGAAAGCAATAGAGGGGCGTGCATTCGTTGTAACCCAGGGTATGAGCGGCGGTCCTGTAAGATGCGGACCAGTGGGTCCATTGCGGCTATAAAAAGGAAAGGAGAGGGGAGGGGTTGTGTATACTTTACAGTATGTATCTCCTGTGGACGAGGCAGGACCCATGCTGGCACCTTACCTCTGTATAATGGTGGTTGGTGGGGTTGTAGGAGGGGAGCAACAGACATGAGCCCATTTTTGATTGCCATGATCTTATGATGATATGTTCGTTCAGCTCTCCGCTTTGGCCCAGTTGTGAAAGTTAGATTTGTGTCCTCATCCCAAGCCTGACCCAGCTATGACATTGATCCCCTGATTCCAGGATGATGGTCCACAGATGTCCGAGGCGGAGAAAGTGAAACTGTCCATCCAGGAGGTGCGCCGCAGCCTGCCTGTGTTTCCTTACCGCAGCGACCTCCTCACCGCCATTGCTGAGCACCAGATCCTGATCATTGAGGGAGAGACTGGCTCAGGAAAGACGACCCAGATCCCACAGTACCTGTATGAGGAGGTAAGCACATGTTGCGCATAACCAGGAGGCTGTAACCATGTGAGACGGGCTAAGGGAAGTCGACAACAATCGCACAATACCTGTACGAGGCAATAAGTACTTGTCACATGTAACTATGAGGGTCTAACCATTTGAGACAGGCACACAAAAGACTACACAGGTCACACAGTACCTGTTCGAGGAGGTAAGCACATGTCACGCGTAACCAGGAGGCTGTAACCACGTGAGACAGGCTAAGGGAAGTCGACCACAATCGCACAATACCTGTACGAGGCGATAAGTACTTGTCACATGTAACTATGAGGGTATAACCATTTGAGACAGGCACACAAAAGACTACACAGGTCACACAGTACCTGTTCGAGGAGGTAAGCACATGTCACGTGTAACCATGAGTCTGGAACCATATGAGACGGACTCAGGACAGACAACACAGATCCCACAGTACCTGTACGAGGAGTTAAGCACATGTCACGCGTAACCATGAGGCTGTAACCATGTGAGACGGGCTAAGGGAAGTCGACACCGATTGCACAGTGTGAGAAAGTGCCATCTTTCTTGCATGGTATGCCCCCACTTTTTGCTGAATTGCTGATGTGCTTTGACTGAGTGTGCCCTGGGCTCCTGCCAACCAGGTACCCAGGGCCTGTGTTCCTTCCCTAAAACTGCATTAATACCTACACCCAATTGGCATCCCTGGCCACAGGTCAGCCCCTAGTAAATGGTACCAAGGGTACCCAGGGCACTGTGACCAAGGAAGGCCCCTACGGGCTGCAGCACTTGTTGTGCCACCCTTTGGGACCCTGTACTTTTACACGCACACGCTGCCCTTGCAGGCTGCGTGTTTTGGTGCAGAACAAAGTGAAGAGTCGACATGGCACACATCCCTGTGTGCCATGCCTACAAACCACTGCCCTGGCCTAGGTCAGCCACCCCTCTAGCTGGGTGCACTATGCCAGTGGTGAGGGCACAGAGGCATGAGCCCTGTGCCCCTACAGTGCCCAAGTCCATTCTCGGGCATTGTAAGTGCAGTGCTGCCATTAAGAGTATATGGTGCTGGGAGTCTGTCATTACGAACTCCACAGCACCATAATGGCCCCACCGAAAACTGAGAAGTTTGGTATCAAACTTCTCAGCACATTAAACCCACACTGATGCCAGTGTGGGATTTAATGTAAAACGCACTCCAGAGGGCATCTAGAGATGCCCCCTGAAACCAACCCGACCTCCAGTGTCCGGACTGAGTGGCTGCCCAGGCTGCCACCACCAGACCTGTTTCTGGACCCCTGGGTCGAGAGCCTCTGCTCTCAGGGGCCTGAAACAATGCGCATCCTGGGGCGAGGTGCCAAAGCCTCCTCCCCCAGGACGGGCAGGGGAAGCTTCAAAGGCATGCCGCCTTTGAGCTTCCCCAGACCATTTGCTGCTCCCAGCAAACTGGTCCCCACTGGTTCTACCCCCACTTCTGGCGGGAGAACCGGCGGGAAAACGAGAGGCAGGAAATGGGTTGTGCCCACCTCTGCCAACTCCACCCCTAAGGTGGGGGAGGCGAGGTGAAGCACAAACTCGAGTCCCCGCCATCTTGAGGATGGGGGGACCCAGCCAACCAGGGACAGGCTCCTGCCCCCTCCCACTGGAGAGTGGCAGAATAGGGGTGTACCCACCCCAGGGAAGGGACCCATTGGTCCCTGCCCTTACCTACCTGTAACCACCCCTAAATTCAGTATTTAGGGGCTCCCTGAACCTTCCTGCCTCAGTTCCCGAATCCGAAACAAGAAGAGAAGACGAAGCAAGAAGACCAGCCGTGCAGCTGCTAACAAGGAGGCGACGACAACTGACTTGGCCCCAGCCCTACCGGCCTGTCGACCTCCGAACCTGCTCCTGCGGAACCCCGGCCTCAGATACCTCAAAAACCCCGGAGGACCTGACTTCTGTGCCACAGCCTTCAACCCAGGGACTCCCACGAGCAGTGGTACTGTTCAAAAGAAAAACTACAAAAGACCCGGCCCTGGCACGGAACCGGGAAACCTGCACACTCTACACCCGCCGAGCCCAGCCTGTGCCTGAGTGAACAAAGACTTTGAGGACGTCCCCCTGCGATTCTGACCTGGAATCCAGTGACCAAGGACCCTCCTCGACGACCCAGACGACGCCTGCAGCCTCAGGACAAGGGACCCCTCCAACCGCGACCAGCAGGGGGTAAGATTTCCCGACCTCAAAAGACACCCCTGCACCCGGCGCCCCACGGCCCCCTGTGCCCAACTCCTGGGTGTCTACCTATCCTCCAAGACCCCAACTTACCTCTCGAAGTGTTGGTCGCTCCTGAAGAGTCACCGTCCCCGAGCCTGCAACCTTTGTTCACCTTCCAAGATCTCCATTGGTTAACATTGAGCGCCCGACGGCTCAAAAGCACCCTGCACCCAGCCGCCCGAGTGGCCCTGGCAGTGCAACCTCTGTCCTAATCCACTTCCCCATTTGCCCTGAGCAAGTGACCAGGAGCCCAGCCCCCACAGCCGAGTGGCATGCTAGCCAGCAGCCACCAACCAAAGGCCCCCTGCCGTCCATAGGATAACATTGGGCCTACTCACTCTGCACCCGGCCGCCCCTGTGCCGCTGAGGGTGTAACAACGGTACTTACCTGACCCTGGGGGACCCCTGAGTCTATGCCCAGAACCTTAACTCTGCCAGTCGAGTACTTACCCAAAAGCCGATAACTCACTTTTCTTCCATAGGGTAACATTGACTGTTTTCACTCGAAAATTCTTCTAAGTGTGGAGTTACCCAACTTTAAAATATTCGCCTAAAATCAACCGAGTAACGAAAACGGAAATACTCACCTGCTATTAGGAGAGATCCCAGTGCTGGATCTTGGTGCCCAGCACTGACCCTGAAAACTAATCACAACGTTACTTACCGCTAACTCAATTTTCTTCCATAGGGATCCATTGACTGATTTTCTGTGAAATTTCTTCTAAGTGTCCACTTTTGAAATACCAAAATATTGCTTAAAAATCACCCCAGTAACGAATTCCGATTTACTCACTTGCTATCAGGAGAGGCCTCAGCACTGCACCTTTTAGACCAGTACTGACCCTGAAAAGTAATTTTAACCGTACTTACCCGTAATCTGAAATTCCTTCCATAGGATATGAAGTGAAATGAAATGAAATGAAAATCGATATCATTGCCTGCTTCTTGTTGAAAAAGTTTCTAAGTGTCGATTTCTGAATCTTACAAATATTCGTTAAAAATTTTGACAACGATACAAACGTAATTACTTGCCTGTTTTGGATAGATATCCCAGTGCTGAACCTGAGAACCCAGCACTGGATTACAAAAGTAACGTAAACCTACTTTGCTTGCAAGCTGCATTTCCTTCCATAGGATAACATTGGTAATTTTACCCAGAAAAGTTTCAAAGTGTCAACTTTTGAAGAAATACAATAATATTCCTCAAAAATCACTTCTATAACCAAAACGCTTTTACTTAACTGTTTACAGGAAGTGTCCCGGGACTGAATCCAGGATCCAGTCCGGTGGTTAGAAAAGTAATCCACAAAGTAATTAATTGCATTTAACTAAAACTTTCCATTGAGCTCAATGTTGCATTGTGTTTGAAATTGTGTTGCCTCTTGCAACAACTGTGACTACTGTCATCCAAAAGTCTATTGCCTACTTGAAAAGTATTTAAACAAAGCATTTCATTCTGAGAAAGTATATTTTGATTCCTATTGTTGGTTCTAAAATAAAACAAGCATATATTTTTATATACCAACCATTGGCCTAGAGTTCAGTTCTTGAGTGTGTGGCTTCATTTGCTGACTGAGTGTGTACAACAAATGCTTTACACTGTCCTCTGATACTGCCTTACTGTCGACCAAGCTACCACTTTAGAGAGTAAGGTTATATCTAACTTTAGCCTCTGCCAAACCTCTGGGGACTGTGGACCCTGTGCACACTGAACCTTACTTTGGTTCAGTGTATATACAGAGCCACTTTCCTACACACAGTACTTGTTCAAGGAGGTAAGCTCATGTGCAAGACAATTCTGCAGTGTCTTTAGCAAGAGATAAGTGCACGTGTGAGTCAGCCTTAGGGGGCTGCTCATTTGATCACGTAGTACTGGTATGAAGATGTAACTATGTGAGACGGGCTAAGGATAGTCGACACCAAACCCACAGTGATTGTATGACTTGGTTGAGGCCACACAGATTCCTCCATAACTGTATGAAATAGTAAGTGCAAATGCAAGATGGCACAGAGTAAGGCCACATCTCTGCCACTTTAGATGTATGTGGGTGTAAGGCTCTAGACCTGAGCCCTGGCATGTACGCTTGATGAATAATTTGACCTCTTGCTGCCTTTAAGGTTATTACCATGGAGCCTAAATTAAGAGAGATGTCAACAACCTGTGGAATATAATGTAGACGATCACTCCTTCGAAACCGTGCTGTTGGCTTGTTCACAATAGTCCGGGCCCCTGGAATTATGCAGTAGGGGAGCACTTAATTATGTGGCAAGGTTGACTAAATCATGCGGCAAGAAAAGGCAGATAATGTGACATAATGCAGCACATTTTTTAGTACTCACTTCATTTTACACATGGTGTAATACTGTGTGGGCAAAGATTTGACCTCATTAGTACCAGTTTAACAACCAAATACAGAAAAAAGGAACCGAAAGATGACCAGTTAACATTTGCAGAGGGCCTTCTGCTACGCGCTAAACCACATTGCCATGTTTTTAGTAACCTTTGATTCATTTGAGCTAGAAACGTTTTTACATTTTTTTTTTTTTTTTATCTGCAGAGTATGCAGCAGAATGAATATATGGCAAATGCACCAAATCCATAATTATGTGGAAAAAGACGTGGCCACGTAATCGCATAATCCCAGTGGCCCGACGAGTCTCCCTATCTGTTTTGGTCTCTTTAAATTTACCATGGCACTCTGCCTCTTTTCAAGGAGAGGGACTGGCAAAGACGACCTTCTGAAATCTAATTATTTTTCTTGCTTTAGGGTTACACAAAGAAGGACGTGAAGATTGGATGCACGCAGCCTCGGCGGGTGGCTGCCATGAGTGTTGCCTCGAGGGTCTCCCAAGAAATGGGGGTCAAGCTCGGGAATGAGGTACGTGATATAGATGGGTAATGTTTGAGGGTGAGGTGGTATGTGTGCTTGGTGAAGTATGGAGTGTGCAGGTGTGGCCTGCTCCGGGTTTGGCCCTGTGAGGTTGTGGTCTCTGCAGAGCAGTGAGAACGAGTGTAGGAGTCATGACGTCTGTGGAATGAGAGACGTTTCTGGTACAGCCGTATGTTTGTAAGGAACGCAGTGGATCCAGTATATACTTGGCGTCTTAATGTGCGCACAGTTTGAGTCAGATGCGGTACTAGAAGTGAGACCTGACTAGGTGTAAGTTAGGGATGGGGGAGTCTCAAGCAAAGTAGTGGCAGCAGATAAATGTAGAGTCCTACGCAGAGTGAGGGCGGGGATGGGATGGAAGGTGCATGATCGCAGAAGGAACTGATATCTTATTCCAAGTGAAAGCATAGGGAGCGGCTCGCGTTAAAGCGAGCAGTGGGATGGGATATATGAAAGAAAATATAAAGTGAGCGAGGGGGGTGGGCATGCGGGGGATTCAGAAGAAAGGTGGTGGGGCTCTGCCTCCGTGAGGGCTTGGAGAGTACAGGAAACAGGATCCAAGACTTACTGAAGCTTCAGATCAGAACGAAGTCCACACTGAAGCACTATAAATGTGTGCTCAATGGCTTAGTCAAGGTAGGACTGCAGAGGTCTCGGGGGTGTGCGAGATTCGAGGTGGAGTAAAATTGCAGCAGGATTAGGTAATAACATGGGTTTGGTTAACACTTGACCATGGGCCTCGATTATTTTTCCCTTGGAGCAGGTTGGATACAGTATCCGCTTTGAAGACTGCACCTCGGAAAGGACAGTGCTGAAGTACATGACTGACGGCATGCTCCTGAGAGAGTTCCTGACGGAACCTGACCTGGCCGGATACAGGTGAGCTCCCTTCAGGTGAACACGTTGTATTTCATGTTAAGAGTTTGCCTTGCTCCAGACGTCTGGCGTAGAGTTGACACCGAGGCTTTTTAACCACTTCTGTGTAATGAGGCTTGTCCTTTCTCCAGGGAGCCCTTTATTCTCTCTCTCTCTCAATGTCCTGTGATTAAAATGTTTTTTCTGAATGTCCCAACAAGGTACATATTGTGTCCCTGTAAATCACCAGACCTTTCTATCGTGGCCTTCTAGCACTGAGAAATGAAGATGTCAAACCATACCTCGATGGAGAAGGGCATATGAGGTTTCTCAAATGTTTTACAAATTTGAGCAATGCTTCAGTTACTCACACAGACAAAAAGCAAACTTTGAGGGGACCTTAGTACTGTTTCGGCTGGTCTTTTGGCTGATTTGAAGGGACCTCAGCATTGTTTCGGCTGGTCTTTTGGTTGATTTGAAGGGACCTCGGCATTGTTTCGGCTGGTCTTTTGGTTGATTTGAAGGGACCTCGGCATTGTTTCGGCTGGTCTTTTGGCTGATTTGAAGGGACCTCGGCATTGTTTCGGCTGGTCTTTTGGCTGAATTGAAGGGACCTCAGCATTGTTTCGGCTGGTCTTTTGGCTGATTTGAAGGGACCTCGGCATTGTTTCGGCTGGTCTTTTGGCTGAATTGAAGGGACCTCAGCATTGTTTCGGCTGGTCTTTTGGCTGATTTGAAGAAACCTCGGCATTGTTTCGGCTGGTCTTTTGATTGATTTGAAGGGACCTCGGCATTGTTTCGGCTGGTCTTTTGGCTGATTTGAAGGGACCTCGGCATTGTTTCGGCTGGTCTTTTGGCTGAATTGAAGGGACCTCAGCATTGTTTCGGCTGGTCTTTTGGCTGATTTGAAGGGACCTCGGCATTGTTTCGGCTGGTCTTTTGGCTGAATTGAAGGGACCTCAGCATTGTTTCGGCTGGTCTTTTGGCTGATTTGAAGAAACCCCAGCATTGTATCGGCTGGTGTTAGGAAGTGGGTTTCTGTTGCAGTAACCCCCCCACTTTTTGCCAGACGACTGATGCACTTTGACTTGATGTGCCCTGGGTCCCTGCCAATCAGGTTCCCAGGACCTGTGTTCTTTCCCAAAACTGTACCCGATTGGCATCTCTGGCCACAGGTCAGCCCCTGGTAAATGGTACCACAGGTACCCAGGGCACTGTGACCAGGGAAGACCTCTAAGGGCTGCAGCACTTATTGTGCCACCCTTAGAGGTCCTGTACCTTTACACACACATTATATACAAGATTGATGGCAGTGGTTTTAGAAAGACCAGCCAGCACCTCTGTTGAGTTTGCAAATGTAAGTCACAATAGGTCTTCTGGCGTGCTCAATGCAAACACTGTGCCATCCACAGTGTTACTCAGTACTTAGAGAAAAACTTTCCTCCATACACATTACTCATAGAAATTTGAACAACAGAGCACAGCAAAATGTTCCAACTGACTATCATTAGTCAGTAATAAATTTAATTCCAAAATGAACAAAGTATGAAGCAGACAGTGTAGCACAATCTTGAACATAGATGACTCAAATTTCCAAAATGTTGACACGTAGGTGCAGCAAATGAACAGCCGACACGTGTTTCGTCGTTAGACAACTTTCTCAAGGCTGTTAAAACAATGTGACAAGTTGTTTGATTTTGAAACAAGCGGGAATTCTAACTACAGTTTTCCAATATTCAATACTCCAATTAATCGTGAGCTTTTGTAAAAGTGCACATTGAAAGTGATGCCAGAAAATCACCAGTCCAAATGTGAGAAACACAGAGTCCATGTGCAAGAAGGTAAAAAGTGTAATCAACAAAAGACCCGACTTCATAATCACAAAAAACAACCCAAAGTGATAAAGAAATAGAAAGACAATATAAGGATGTGATCCATAGGACAGGCCAGACTCACTTAGAGGTTCTCCCATCCAGAAACCCAACAATATATATTAAATAAACTTTGTTCATTTTTGGAATTAAATTTATTACTGACTAATGATAGTCAGTTGGAACATTTTGCTGTGCTGTGCTCTGTTGTTCGAACCTTTATACACACACACACACACACACACACACACACACACACACACTGCCTTTGCAGGCTGCGTGTTTTGATGCAGAACAAAGTGAAGAGTCGACATGGCACACACCTCTGTGTGCCATGCCTACAACCCACTGCCCTGGCATAGATCAGTCACCCGTCTAGCTGGGTGCACTATACCAGTGGTGAGGATACAGGTACATAAGCCCTGTACCCCTACAGTGTCTAAGTCCATTCTTAGACATTGTAAGTGCAGTAATGCCATTATGAGTATGTGGTGCTGTGAGTTTGTCATTACGAACTCCACAGCACCATAATGGCTGCACTGGAAACTGGGAAGTTTGGTATCCAACTTCTCAGCACATTAAACCCACGCTGATGCCAGTGTGGGATTTAATGAAAAATGCACACAGAGGGCATCTTAGAAGATGCCCCTTGAAACCTAACCCACCTCTAGTGTCCAGGCTGAGTGGCTGCTTCAGCTGCCACCACCAGACATGTTTCTGGACCCCTGGGTCGAGAGCCTGCTGCTCTCGGGGGCCTGAAACAATGCACATCCTGTGACGAGGTGCCAAGCCTCCTCCCCCAGGATGGGCAGGGTTCACGAACGGGAAGCTTCAAAGGCATGCCGCCTTTGTGAGCCTCCCCAGACCATTTGCTGCTTTCAGCAACTGGTCCCCCCTGGTTCTACCCCCCACTTTGGGTGGGAGAACAGGCGGGAAAAACTAGTGAGGGAAAGAGGTGTGCCCACCTCTGCCAACTCCACCCCTCAGGTGGGGGAGGCGAGGTGAAGCACAACTCTGAGTCCCCGCCTTGTTGAGGATGGGGGGACCCAACCAACCAGGGACAGGCTCCTGCCCCCCTCCCACTGGAGGGTGGCACGATAGGGGGTGTACCCACCCCAGGGAAGGGACCCATTGGTCCCTGACCTCTACCTACCTGTAACGCCCCTAAATCTAGTATTTAGGGGGCACCCTGAACATTGTTTCCTCAGATCCAGACAAGAAACAAGAAGAAAATGAAGAATGACGAAGAGCCGTGAAGAGCTAACAAGAGGACGACGCCCACTGACTTGGCCCCAGCCCTACAGGCCTGTCTCCCCTCGAACCTGCTCCTGCGAAATCCCGGTGTGTCCTGCAGCCAGCAACCTCAAAAATCCCGGAGGACCTGCCTGCCTTCACTTCAAAGCCTGCTTCTCCCGTGAGCACTGGACTTGTTCAAACTGCAGCTTCTGGCTCCGGCCGGATACCGCGAATCGAGCCCACTCTGCACCCTCCGAACCCGGCCCGAGCTCGAGTGGAAAAACACCACGAGGAGGTCACCCCGGCGATCCCGACCCGAGATCCGGCGACTCCTGACCTACCTCAAGCCTCCAGACGACGCCTGCAGCCTCAATCCAGAGGATCCCCTCTACCGCGACCAGAGCGGGTAAGACTTTCCGATGTCCCAAGGCACCCCTGCACCCGACGCCCCACGGCCTTGTGTGCCCAAACCAACGGTGCCTCACCAACCCAAGACATCCCAACTTACCCCTCGAAGTGGTGGTCGCACCCAGAAGATCCTCGTCCCCGAGCCTGCAGTGTTTCTTCTAACCGGAGGCGCTCCATTGAAAACAACAGGGCACCCGACCTCAAAACAGCACCCTGCACCCGGCCGCCCTAGTGCCGCTGAGTGCACCTTTGGTGCTAATTTGGTTCCCAATTTGCCCTGACCTAAACCCTAGGAGCTTTGCTCCCACAACCCAGTGGCCTGCTTGCCAGCAGCCACCAACCGGAGACCCCCTATCCTCCATAGGATAACATTGGGCCTCAACACTCTGCACCCGGCCGCCCTAGTGCCGCTGAGGGTGCAACAACAGTGCATCACTGACCCTGGGGGACCCCTGAGTCTAACCCCAGAACCTTAACTCCCACAGTCGATTACTTACCTACAAACCGATAACCTGTTTTTCCTCCATAGGATAACATTGACACTTTTTCTCCAAAAAGTTTCTAAGTGTGGAGTTTTGAAATCTAAAAATATTCTTTAAAAATCGCACAAATAACCAAAACGTATTTACTCACCTGTTTGCAGGAAATGTCCCAGTGCTGAATCTAGGTATCGAGCACTGAGTTAGAAAAGTAACGTGAAAAGTAACTTACCTGTAATTTACTGAAAAAGCCTATTCATTTCAATGTACTGTATTTGCTAAGTGTTGCAACCTACTGCAAGCCCTGTAAATCAAACAAAGTACCATTTCTACTGCATTTCCAAACTGTTCTATATTCAGCAACTTATTATTGCAAAGCATTTTATGCTTACCTGTGCCAGGCTTCCTTGGTTCTAAAATAAAACAGTATATTTTTATACAAAAACAATTGGCCTAGAGTTCAGTTCTTGAGTGTGTGAATTCATTTGGTGACTGAGTGTGTACATCAAATGCTTAACACTGTCCTCTGATACTGCCTTACTGCTCGACCACTCTACCACAAATAGAGAGTAAGGTTCTATCTAACTTTAACCTCTGCCTACCTCTGGGTCACTTGGACTCTATACACACTATACCTCATTTTGGTGTAGTATATATAGAGCCAGTTTCTTACATTGGTGGATCAGCGGTGGGATATACAACTTGCATTTGTTGGACTACTTGGTTACCACCTGATCACACGACAGAACTCTTAAATTGCCTTTAGAATAATGATTTTTTCAAATTGGCATTTTTACCAAACTACAAAGAAGCCTGTAAGGTAGCCCCTTCACCTACCAGTGAGGAGCTAAAGGTGTGGTTCTGGGCACTGACAGCTGTCAGTAGCCTTTGCTGGGTGTTAGCCTTCATGGCAGCACTGTCCTTGGCATGGTGGCCTAGCCCCCTGCCAAATAGCAAGTTAGGCCCCTGACCTTATTGGTCATGGTGGTGTTGCTCAAGCTGTGGGTAACCTCTGTGGGTAAGCTGGGCTTTGCCCTAGCTAAGTTAGAAATTGCAGAGGTAGGCACCTCTGAACCCAAACTAAAAAGAGGGGGTGAAGGCACTAAAGAGATAGGAAAGGAGCATTGGGAATTAGGTCCTGAAACTGTTGAGGTAGGCCAGCTCTCCGAAGGGACTGACCTGGACAGAAGGATGTAAGGCAGAGTAGGCCCTGCAACTTTCAAACCACTTCCTCTACTCTTCCTCGCCTGAAAGACTAGGAAGACTCTCCCAGCTTTGGCTGAGTCTCCTGGCCTTTGGGCTGGGGGGGCTTGTGTAAGGAAGTGGGTTTCTGTTGCAGTAACCCCCCCACTTTTTGCCAGACGACTGATGCACTTTGACTTGATGTGCCCTGGGTCCCTGCCAATCAGGTTCCCAGGGCCTGTGTTCTTTCCCCAAAACTGTACCCAATTGGCATCTCTGGCCACAGGTCAGCCCCTGGTAAATGCTACCACAGGTACCCAGGGCACTGTGACCAGGGAAGACCTCTTAAGGGCTGCAGCACTTATTGTGCCACCCTTAGAGGCCCTGCACCTTTACACACACACTGCCTTTGCAGGCTGCGTGTTTTGCTGCAGAACAAAGTGAAGAGTCGACATGGCACACACCTCTGTGTGCCATGCCTACAACCCACTGCCCTGGCATAGGTCAGTCACCACTCTAGCTGGGTGCACTATACCAGTGGTGAGGGTACAGGTGCAGGAGCCCTGTACCCCTACAGTGTCTAAGTCCATTCTTAGACATTGTAAGTGCAGTGCTGCCATTAAGAGTAAATGGTGCTGGGAGTTTGTCATTACGAACTCCACAGCACCATAATGGCTGCACTAGAAACTGGGAAGTTTGGTATTAAACTTCTCAGCACATTAAACCCACACTGATGCCAGTGTGGGATTTAATGAAAAATGCACACAGAGGGCATCTTAGAAGATGCCCCCTGAAACCTAACCCACCTCTAGTGTCCAGGCTGAGTGGCTGCTTCAGCTGCCACCACCAGACATGTTTCTGGACCCCTGTATCGAGAGCCTGCTGCTCTCGGGGGCCTTAAACAATGCACATCCTGGGACGAGGTGCCAAGCCTCCTCCCCCAGGATGGGCAGGGTTCATGAAGGGGAAGCTTCAAAGGCATGCCGCCTTTGTGAGCCTCCCCAGACCATTTGCTGCTTTCAGCAACTGGTCCCCCCTGGTTCTACCCCCCACTTTGGGCGGGAGAACCGGTGGGAAAAACCAGTGAGGGAAAGAGGTGTGCCCACCTCTGCCAACTCCCCCCTCAGGTGGGGGAGGCGAGGTGAAGCACAACTGAGTGCCCGCCATCTTGAGGATGGGGGGACCCAACCAACCAGGGACAGGCTCCTGCCCCCCTCCCACTGGAGGGTGGCACGATAGGGGGTGTACCCACCCCAGGGAAGGGACCCATTGGTCCCTGACCTCTACCTACCTGTAACGCCCCTAAATCTAGTATTTAGGGGGCACCCTGAACCTTGCTTCCTCAGATCCAGACAAGAAACAAGAAGAAAAGAAGAATGACGAAGAGCCGTGCAGAGCTAACAAGAGGACGACGCCCACTGACTTGGCCCCAGCCCTACAGGCCTGTCTCCCCTCGAACCTGCTCCTGCGAAATCCCGGTGTGTCCTGCAGCCAGCAACCTCAAAAACCCCGGAGGACCTGCCTGCCTTCACTTCCAAGCCTGCTTCTCCCGTAAACACGGGACTTGTTCAAATTGCAGCTTCTGGCTCCGGCCGGATACTGCGAATCCAGCCCACTCTGCACCCTCCGAACCCGGCCCGAGCTCGAGTGGAAAAACACCACGAGGAGGTCACCCCGGCGATCCTGACCCGAGATCTGGCGACTCCTGACCTACCTCAAGCCTCCAGACGACGCCTGCAGCCTCAATCCAGAGGATCCCCTCTACCGCGACCAGAGCGGGTAAGACTTTCCGACGTCCCAAGGCACCCCTTCACCCGACGCCCCACTGCCTTGTGTGCCCAAACCAACGGTGCCTCACCAACCCAAGACATCCCAACTTATCCCTCGAAGTGGTGGTCACACCCTGAAGATCCTCGTCCCGGAGCCTGCAGTGTTTCTTCTAACCGGAGGCGCTCCTTTGAAAAACAGGGCACCTGACCTCAAAACAGCACCCTGCACCCGGCCGCCCTAGTGCCGCTGAGTGTGCACCTTTGGTGCTAATTTGGTTCCCAATTTGCCCTGACCTAAACCCTAGGAGCTTTGCTCCCACAACCCAGTGGCCTGCTTTCCAGCAGCCACCAACCGGAGACCCCCTATCCTCCATAAGATAGCATTGGGCCTCAACGCTCTGCACCCGGCCGCCCTAGTCCCGCTGAGGGTGCAACAACAGTGCATCACTGACCCTGGGGGACCCCTGAGTCTAACCCCAGAACCTTAACTCCCACAGTCGATTACTTACCTACAAACCGATAACCTGTTTTTCCTCCATAGGATAACATTGACACTTTTTCTCCAAAAAGTTTCTAAGTGTGGAGTTTTGAAATCTAAAAATATTCTTTAAAAATCGCACAAATAACCAAAACGTGTTTACTTACCTGTTTGCAGGAAATGTCCCAGTGCTGAATCTAGGTATCGAGCACTGAGTTAGAAAAGTAACGTGAAAAGTAACTTACCTGTAATTTACTGAAAAAGCCTATTCATTTCAATGTACTGTATTTGCTAAGTGTTGCAACCTACTGCAAGCCCTGTAAATCAAACAAAGTACCATTTCTACTGCATTTCCAAACTGTTCTATATTCAGCAACTTATTATTGCAAAGCATTTTATGCTTACCTGTGCCAGGCTTCCTTGGTTCTAAAATAAAACAGTATATTTTTATACAAAAACAATTGGCCTAGAGTTCAGTTCTTGAGTGTGTGAATTCATTTGGTGACTGAGTGTGTACATCAAATGCTTAACACTGTCCTCTGATACTGCCTTACTGCTCGACCACTCTACCACAAATAGAGAGTAAGGTTCTATCTAACTTTAACCTCTGCCTACCTCTGGGGTCACTTGGACTCTATACACACTATACCTCATTTTGGTGTAGTATATATAGAGCCAGTTTCTTACATTGGTGGATCAGCGGTGGGATATACAACTTGCATTTGTTGGACTACTTGGTTACCACCTGATCACACGACAGAACTCTTAAATTGCCTTTAGAATAATGATTTTTTCAAATTGGCATTTTTACCAAACTACTAAAAGTTTTGTTAGGGCCTTGGTTAAGTCCCTTTAGAATTTTCGAAAATAAAAAGTCACTGTAGTCGAGGGTAGAGGGGTTAGAACTTTTTTTGTTAGAATGTCTCAAAAAAGAACCCAGCTACTAGTGAAGATAATAATGACATACAGGACATGGTTGAGGAGCTTGACCTCACCCCTTACCTTCACTTGTCTTTCAAGGAAGTAAGGTCCTTATGTAAACTTATAAATATACCAATGGGCCCTCACCCAACCAAACAAAAGCTCCAGGAGCTGTTGGCTGAGTATTCAAAGGCCCACGCCTCTGAAAATGGTGATGACCAGTCAGAGGGAGAAGGAGGTGAGGAGGATGGAGAAAGGTGCCCACCTCCACCACTTCCTAGGGAAGAAAGGAACCCTGTTCCCTTACTTCCAAGAATCAACCTCTGGGGACCTAGAGGCCACACAAGTGGCTCAGGCTCTGGTGAGGACATTGAGGACAGCCTCAATGAGGAGGACAGCCTGTTAGCAAGGCTGGCCAAAAGACTGGATCTGGAGTCCAGATTCCTGGCTCTAGAGAAAGAAAGAAAGAAAGAAAGAAAGAAAGAAAGAAAGAAAGAAAGAAAGAAAGAAAGAAAGAAAGAAAGAAAGAAAGAGAGAAAGAAAGAAAGAAAGAAAGAAAGAAAGGAGATGGGTTTAGCACCCATCAATGGTGGCAGCAATCTTAATAAGGATAAAGAGCAATCTTATGATCCTAAAATCCCCAAAGGGATTGTCCCTAAATATGAGGGTGATGATATCACCAAGTGGTTCACAGCTTTTGAGAGGGCTTGTGAAGCCAGAAGGGTGAAGAAAACTCACTGGGGGGCACTCCTTTGGCAACTGTTCTCTGGTAAGTGCAGAGACAGACTCCTGACCCTTTCTGGGGCAGATGCTGGGTCTTATGACCTCATGAAGAGAACTCTGATTGAGGGATTTGGACTCACAACTGAGGAGTACCGAATTAGATTCAGGGGGGCTCACAAAACCCAAAACCAGTCCTGGATTGATTTTGTGGACTACTCCGTAAAAACACTAGGTGGCTGGTTAACTGGAAACAATGTGCATGACTTTAATGGAATTTACAACCTGTTTATGACGGAACACATATTAAGTAATTGCATTGATGAAAAGTTGCATCAGTACCTGGTAGACCTAGGTCCACTTTCTCCCCAAGAATTGGGAAAGAAGGCAGACCACTGGGTCAAAACAAGGGCAACTAGGAGGTCCACTGGGGGTGACCAAAAGAAAGGGGTTACAAAGCCTCCCCAGAGGAAAGACAGTGAACCCCTTAAAGATAAAAGTAAGGAGTCCCAGGTAGCCTCCCAAAAACCTGTCCAGGATGGTGGGCCCAAAGACACCTCACAAACTAAAACAGGGTACCAAGGTAAGAATTGGGATCCTAACAGAGTATGGTGTCACAACTGTCAAAAGGCAGGACACCACACAAGGACCCTAGCTGTCCTAACAACAAAGCCCCTAGTACAGCTCCAGGGGTGACTAGTGTAGCTCCAGGGGTTGCCAGTGTAGCTTTGGAGGATGGTTCCTCAGATGAGGAAGCCCTCATAGTCTTCAACTGGAAAATGGGGCCACAAGGTAAGCTGGAGATTCCAGAGGGGAGTAGACACTTCCACCACCTACTGGTGAATGGAATCCCAGCCACTGCCCTGAGAGATACCTTTGCCAGTCACACTGTGGTGCATGACAGGTTGGTTCTCTCAAACCAGTATGTCCCAGGGGAAACAAAAAGAGTAAGGACTGTCCCAGGGGGTGTCACTGTTAGGCCTGTGGCTGTAGTGCCCCTAGAAGTAGGAGGGTCACTTAGATGGAGAAAGGTGGTAGTCAGTAAAGACCTCCCCCTTGATTGTCTCCTTGGGAACGACCACCCAGAGGTTGGTCTGAGCCAAAGAGAGGTACTGGTCCAGTGCCAGACCTCACCCAAGGAACCTGGGGGGCTGAACCTGCAGTTAGTGCAGCTAAGCCCCAAAAGAAAAAGAAGAAACAGTGTAGGAAAGGTGGGCAACTGTTAGCCACAGTTCCAGTGGGCCAGGGAGATTCTATCCCAGCAAGGGAGAACTCCAAAATTGGCACTGGTGAAGTCCCCCCCCCCTAGCCAACAAAAAGCCCTGACTAGTCAGGCCTGAGTATGTGGCTCCTCAGCTGGCAGAATAGAGGGTGGAAGAAGGGTGTTCCCTACCAAGTGTAGTGACCCCCCACCCTAAAACAGCAGACAGGCAACCAGAACCCAAAGAAGCCTGTAAGGTAGCCCCTTCACCTACCAGTGAGGAGCTAAAGGTGTGGTTCTGGGCACTGACAGCTGTCAGTAGCCTTTGCTGGGTGTTAGCCTTCATGGCAGCACTGTCCTTGGCATGCTGGCCTAGCCCCCTGCCAAATAGCAAGTTAGGCCCCCTGACCTTATTGGTCATGGTGGTGTTGCTCAAGCTGTGGGTAACCTCTGTGGGTAAGCTGGGCTTTGCCCTAGCTAAGTTAGAAATTGCAGAGGTAGGCACCTCTGAACCCAAACTAAAAAGAGGGGGTGAAGGCACTAAAGAGATAGGAAAGGAGCATTGGGAATTAGGTCCTGAACCTGTTGAGGTAGGCCAGCTCCCCGAAGGGACTGACCTGGACAGAAGGATGTAAGGCAGAGTAGGCCCTGCAACTTTCAAACCACTTCCTCTACTCTTCCTCGCCTGAAAGACTAGGAAGACTCTCCCAGCTTTGGCTGAGTCTCCTGGCCTTTGGGCTGGGGGGCTTGTGTAAGGAAGTGGGTTTCTGTTGCAGTAACCCCCCACTTTTGCCAGACGACTGATGCACTTTGACTTGATGTGCCCTGGGTCCCTGCCAATCAGGTTCCCAGGGCCTGTGTTCTTTCCCCAAAACTGTACCCAATTGGCATCTCTGGCCACAGGTCAGCCCCTGGTAAATGCTACCACAGGTACCCAGGGCACTGTGACCAGGGAAGACCTCTAAGGGCTGCAGCACTTATTGTGCCACCCTTAGAGGCCCTGCACCTTTCACACACACACTGCCTTTGCAGGCTGCGTGTTTTGCTGCAGAACAAAGTGAAGAGTCGACATGGCACACACCTCTGTGTGCCATGCCTACAACCCACTGCCCTGGCATAGGTCAGTCACCACTCTAGCTGGGTGCACTATACCAGTGGTGAGGGTACAGGTGCAGGAGCCCTGTACCCCTACAGTGTCTAAGTCCATTCTTAGACATTGTAAGTGCAGTGCTGCCATTAAGAGTAAATGGTGCTGGGAGTTTGTCATTACGAACTCCACAGCACCATAATGGCTGCACTAGAAACTGGGAAGTTTGGTATTAAACTTCTCAGCACATTAAACCCACACTGATGCCAGTGTGGGATTTAATGAAAATGCACACAGAGGGCATCTTAGAAGATGCCCCTGAAACCTAACCCACCTCTAGTGTCCAGGCTGAGTGGCTGCTTCAGCTGCCACCACCAGACATGTTTCTGGACCTCTGGATCGAGAGCCTGCTGCTCTCGGGGCCTTAAACAATGCACATCCTGGGACGAGGTGCCAAGCCTCCTCCCCCAGGATGGGCAGGGTTCATGAAGGGGAAGCTTCAAAGGCATGCCGCCTTTGTGAGCCTCCCCAGACCATTTGCTGCTTTCAGCAACTGGTCCCCACTGGTTCTACCCCCACTTTGGGCGGGAGAACCGGTGGGAAAAACCAGTGAGGGAAAGAGGTGTGCCCACCTCTGCCAACTCCCCCCTCAGGTGGGGGAGGCGAGGTGAAGCACAACTTGAGTGCCCGCCATCTTGAGGATGGGGGACCCAACCAACCAGGGACAGGCTCCTGCCCCCTCCCACTGGAGGGTGGCACGATAGGGGGTGTACCCACCCCAGGGAAGGGACCCATTGGTCCCTGACCTCTACCTACCTGTAACGCCCCTAAATCTAGTATTTAGGGGCACCCTGAACCTTCCTTCCTCAGATCCAGACAAGAAACAAGAAGAAAGAAGAAGAATGACGAAGAGCCGTGCAGAGCTAACAAGAGGACGACGCCCACTGACTTGGCCCCAGCCCTACAGGCCTGTCTCCCTCGAACCTGCTCCTGCGAAATCCCGGTGTGTCCTGCAGCCAGCAACCTCAAAACCCCGGAGGACCTGCCTGCCTTCACTTCCAAGCCTGCTTCTCCCGTAAACACTGGACTTGTTCAAATTGCAGCTTCTGGCTCCGGCCGGATACTGCGAATCCAGCCCACTCTGCACCCTCCGAACCCGGCCCGAGCTCGAGTGGAAAAACACCACGAGGAGGTCACCCCGGCGATCCTGACCCGAGATCTGGCGACTCCTGACCTACCTCAAGCCTCCAGACGACGCCTGCAGCCTCAATCCAGAGGATCCCCTCTACCGCGACCAGAGCGGGTAAGACTTTCCGACGTCCCAAGGCACCCCTTCACCCGACGCCCCACTGCCTTGTGTGCCCAAACCAACGGTGCCTCACCAACCCAAGACATCCCAACTTATCCCTCGAAGTGGTGGTCACACCCTGAAGATCCTCGTCCCGGAGCCTGCAGTGTTTCTTCTAACCGGAGGCGCTCCTTTGAAAACAGGGCACCTGACCTCAAAACAGCACCCTGCACCCGGCCGCCCTAGTGCCGCTGAGTGTGCACCTTTGGTGCTAATTTGGTTCCCAATTTGCCCTGACCTAAACCCTAGGAGCTTTGCTCCCACAACCCAGTGGCCTGCTTTCCAGCAGCCACCAACCGGAGACCCCCTATCCTCCATAAGATAGCATTGGGCCTCAACGCTCTGCACCCGGCCGCCCTAGTCCCGCTGAGGGTGCAACAACAGTGCATCACTGACCCTGGGGGACCCCTGAGTCTAACCCCAGAACCTTAACTCCCACAGTCGATTACTTACCTACAAACCGATAACTTGTTTTTCCTCCATAGGATAACATTGACACTTTTTCTCCAAAAAGTTTCTAAGTGTGGAGTTTTGAAATCTAAAAATATTCTTTAAAAATCGCACAAATAACCAAAACGTGTTTACTTACCTGTTTGCAGGAAATGTCCCAGTGCTGAATCTAGGTATCCAGCACGGAGTTAGAAAAGTAACTTACCTGCAATTTACTGGAAAAGCCTATTCATTTCAACGTACTGTATTTGCTAAGTGTTGCAACCTACTGCATCCCCTGTAAATCAAACAAAGTACCATTTCTACTGCATTTCCAAACTGTTCTATATTCAGCAACTTATTACTGTAAAGTATTTAATGCTTACCTGTGCCAGGCTTGCTTGGTTCTAAAATAAAACAACAGTATATTTTTATACAAAAACAATTGGCCTAGAGTTCAGTTCTTGAGTGTGTGAATTCATTTGGTGACTGAGTGTGTACATCAAATGCTTAACACTGTCCTCTGATACTGCCTTACTGCTCGACCACTCTACCACAAATAGAGAGTAAGGTTCTATCTAACTTTAACCTCTGCCTACCTCTGGGGTCACATGGACTCTATACACACTATACCTCATTTTGGTGTAGTGTATATATAGAGACAGTTTCTTACAGCTGGTCTTTTAGCTGATTTGAAGAAACCTCAGCATTGTATCGGCTGGTCTTTTGGCTGATTTGAAGAGACCCGAGCACTGTTTCGGCTGGTCTTATGGCTGATTTGAAGAGACCCGAGCACTGTTTCGGCTGGTCTTTTGGTATATTTGAAGAGACCTCAGCATTGTTTTGGCTGGTCTTTTGGCTGATTTGAAGAGACTTCAGCATTGTTTCGGCTGGTCTTTTGGCTTGAAGAAACCTCTGCATTGTTTCGGCTGGTCTTTTGGCTGATTTGAAGAGACCCGAGCACTGTTTCGGCTGGTCTTTTGGTATATTTGAAGAGACCTCTGCATTGTTTCGGCTGGTCTGTTGCTGATTTGAAGAGACCTCCGCATTGTTTCGGCTGGTCTTTTGGCTGATTTGAAGAGACCCGAGCACTGTTTCGGCTGGTCTTTTGGCTGATTTGAAGAGACCCCAGCATTGTTGCGGCTTTTGAAGGGACCCGAGCATTGTTTCGGCTGGTCTTTTGGTTGATTTGAAGGGACCTCTGCAATGTTTCGGCTGTTTTTTTGGCTGATTTGAAGATATCCCAGCATTGTTTCAGCTGGTGTTTTGGTTGATTTGAAGGGACCCCTGCATTGTTGCGGCTTTTGAAGGGACCTAAGCATTGTTTCGGCTGGTCTTTTGGCTGATTTGAAGGGACCCCTGCATTGTTGCGGCTTTTGAAGGGACCTAAGCATTGTTTCGGCTGGTCCTTTGGCTGATTTGAAGGGACCACCGCATTGGTTCGGCTGGTCTTTTGGCTGATTTGAAGGGACCTCCGCATTGGTTCGGCTGGTCTTTTGGCTGATTTGAAGGGACCGCAGCATTGTTTTGGCTGGTCTTTTGGCTGATTTAAAGGGACCCCAGCATTGTTTCAGCTGGTCTTTTGGCTGATTTGAATGGACCTCGACATTGTTCCGGCTGGTGTTTTGGTTGATTTAAAGGGACCCCTGCATTGTTGCGGCTTTTGAAGGGACCTCCGCATTCTTTCGGCTGATTTGAAGGGACCTCAGCATTGTTTCGGCTGGTCTTTTGGCTGATTTGAAGGGACCTCCGCATTGGTTCGGCTGGTCTTTTGGCTGATTTGAAGGGACCTCCGCATTGGTTCGGCTGGTCTTTTGGCTGATTTAAAGGGACCCCAGCATTGTTTCAGCTGGTCTTTTGGCTAATTTATGTAATGCTTCCTCTGCAGAATTCTGTGTTTGTCATTATGGTAATGGGTGCGAATCCTTGTGGGTCAGCCCAGCCTTTCATCCTCCTGAGGTTAATAAAATGAGCACCATTATGTTGGGGGTAGTAATAAACATGTTATTCAGTGGCAATATACGTCTTGTGATAAATGTGCACTTTACAATTATGTGACACTGGAAATAACTCGGGTAGGTCATTTCATGTTGTAGACTCAACAAGCTCCAAAGTGTAAGTTTTGCACATCAAAGAATCTTTTCAGAATAACCTTGAGTTGTGTACCTATTCTCAAGTGATTAAAGATGATCTCTGGGCTCTAACCATAACCGAATCGCATGATTTCTAGTTCTGCAGATTCCATGGCTGGGTGGCAGGCATTCCCTCCTGCCCGAGTGGCTAAGAGACATAGTTGAAGACTGGCAGTGATGGTAATGCAGCGTGGGGGGTGGGTGTTGTATTTGTGATAACACTCAAGCGACCGAGCACTTGGTAAAGTAGCTCTGTTTTTGAGGTCTCACCTGAGCCAGCGCATGCGCTGCTCTGGCGAGACTTTTAGTGAGTGGGCATTCAAAAATCCGACCACACGCTTTCTGTGTGGCCTCGAGCGTGCGGTTACGCGCACAGTTACGAGCAGAGGCGCCATCTGGCTTACCTCTCTCGTCATGCGCTCAGCGCATCGCTCGCGGGCACACAAAGCGTGTGGACGCTGCAGCTGCTTTCACTTTTGCCGCAGCGCGCCCACTCGCTCCGCCCTCTCCGTCTCCTTTTTGAAGACCGCTTGTTCTATATTCTCTCTGGTTTGGATGAAGGAATTCCAGCTATGCTTCTACATTTCTCTTGCCAACTGCGTTTTGCGTTGCTGGCAGTGCGTGGTCATATGTTTATTTAATGACAGTGTGTGGCCTCTTGGCTTACAATGTGGTTATCGAGTAGATTCCATTGAGGGAAGTTTGGATGTAGTTAAATTCAACAAATTCCTTTTCATCAGTAGCACACCACTGACTTTGTCTAATAGAGCTTTGCGCAAGATTCCAATGTCGTATACATTTTTTAAACACTTCATTAATCTATCTTTGGGCTGATCTGCTTAACCAATATCAATTAAACAAAGTTTTAGAAAGTGCCGGAACTTTTGCAAGCGCCACATGACAGTAAGCTTCTTTCATGGTCGGTGCCAAATGTTTTGGCTTACTCGGATTTAGTCTTACTCTCTACGTTTTACTCCATCTAGACAGATGCTCCCACTCCTGTATTCTACTACTCTTACTATTTACTCCGAATCATACTCCCAGACATACTTTTAATCCTATATACACCTACTCTTACTTACTCCCACAATTATTCCTACTTATGCCTACTAGTACTCATACTTAAACATATACTTTCTTTTAATTACTCCCACTCTTACTCTACACATATTCCTAATCGTACTCCTACTTCTACACCTCTGTACATTGGATCTTACTCCTCCTTTTACACTTATTTCTCGACTTATTCCTACTGTTGCTTCCAGGTACTCCCACTCTCACTCTTATACTTACTTTTACTGACTCTTCATCTTACTCCTACTTACTGCTACTCTTACATATGTATACTTACTCTTAAAAACATTTGCTCTTCTATTCTTACTTCTAAATACTTATACGTTCATCCACTCACCCACATATTTCCACTAACCCACGTAAGCATATATCCATGCACTAACAAGCAAACACTCATTTATCCACGGAGACCCAAGCATTCATCTATTCACTCACTCTTTTATCCACCCAGCAATGCATCAACGCCCTTCTATCTACACATCCTTCCACCCACCATCGCATACACCCCCAGCCAGCTGTCCATCCCTCTATAGCACTTCACAGCCATGATTTTAAGCATTTTTCCAACCAACATCCACCTGCGTCTGCATGTGCTGCTACGTGTGCGGTCCGATTTGTGTGTACATGTGCGTTCAAGTGCACATCTGGGCCGTGTCTGTAGGCAAATGAGCACCTGCACGTGCGGTGTTTGTCAATGCATTCAACATAGAACCTGTACAAATGTATCAAGACCAGACCTATTGGCAAGGTTGGTTACTTTTTGACTTTCATTCTTACTTTGCATATATTTATATATTCTGAGACATTACTAAAGTGATGTATTTTTATATAAAATAAAACCCTCGCAGGACATTCACAGTGTACTGCCGCTGTGATAAATATATAGCACCACTGCACTACCCCTCTTCTAACCCTCTACCCCTCTTCTAACCCTCTACCCCTCTTCTAACCCTCTACCCCTCTTCTAACCCTCTTCTACCCCTCTACTCCTCTACTCCTCTACTCCTCTACCCCATTACTCCTCTACTACCCCTCTTCTACCCCTCTTCTACCCCTCTTCTACCCCTCTTCTACACCTCTACTACCCCTCTTCTACCCCTCTTCTACCCCTCTTCTACCCCTCTTCTACCCCTCTTCTACCCCTCTTCTACCCCTCTACTACCCCTCTACCCCTCTTCTAGCCTTCTACCCCTCTTCTACCCCTCTACCCCTCTTCTACCCCTCTACCCCTCTTCTACCCCACTCCCCCTCTTCCCCTCTTCTACCCCTCTACCCCTCTACTACCCCTCTACTGCCCCTCTACTACCCCTCTACCCCTCTTCTACCCCACTACCCCTTTTCTACCCCTCTACTACCCCTCTTCTACCACTCTACCCCTCTTCTAACCCTCTACTACCCCTCTACTACCCCTCTACCCCTTTTCTAGCCTTCTACCCCTCTTCTACCCCTCTTCTACCCCTCTTCTACCCCTCTACTACCCCTCTTCTACCCCTCTACTACCCCTCTACAACTCCTCTACTGCCCCTCTACTACCCCTCTACCCCTCTTCTACCCCACTAACCCTCTTCTACCCATCTACCCCTCGACTACCCCTCTACTACCCCTCTACCCCTCTTCTACCCCACTAACCCTCTTCTACCCATCTACCCCTCTACTACCCCTCTAATCCTCCTCTACCCCGCTACCCCTCTACCACTCCTCTACTGCCCCTCTACTACCCCTCTACCCCTCTTCTACCCCACTACCCCTTTTCTACCCTTCTACCCCTCTACTACCCCTTTTCTACCCTTCTACCCCTCTACTACCCCTCTTCTACCACTCTATCGCTCTTCTAACCCTCTACTACCCCTCTACCACACCTCTACCCCTCTACTACCCCTCTTCTACCCTTCTCACCCCTCTTCTACCCCTCTACCCCTCTTCTACCCCTCTACCCCTCTTCTACCCCTCTTCTACCCCTCTACCTCCCCTCTACCCCTCTTCTACCCCTCTACTTCCCCTCCTACCCCGCTACTACCCCTCTACTTCCCCTCTACCCCGCTACTACCCCTCTACTACCCCTCTACCACCCCTCTACCACCCCTCTACTACCCCTCTACCCCTTTTCTACCCTTCTACCCATCTTCTACCCCACTACCCCTCTTCTACCCTTCTACCCCTCTTCTACCCCGCTACCCCTCTTCCACCCCTCTTCCACCCCTCTTCCACCCCTCTACTACCCCTCTACTACCCCTCTACTACCCCTCTACTACCCCTCTACTACCCCTCTACTACCCCTCTACTACCCCTCTACTACCCCTCTACTACCCCTCTTCTACCCCTCTTCCACTCTTCTACCCCTCTTCCACTCTTCTACCCCTCTTCCACTCTTCTACCCCTCTACCCCTCTTCTACCCCTCTACCCCTCTTCTACCCCTCTACCCCTCTACTACTCCTCTACCCCTCTACTACTCCTCTACCCCTCTACTACTCCTCTACCCCTCTACTACTCCTCAACCCCTCTTCTACCCCTCAACCCCTCTTCTACCCCTCTTCTACCCCTCCACCCCTCTACCCCTCTATCCCTCTTCTACACCTCTACCCCTCTTCTACCCCTCTTCTACCCCTCTTCTACCCCTCTTCTACCCCTCTACTACCCCTCTACTACTCCTCTACTACCCCTCTACCACCCCTCTACCACCCCTCTACCACCCCTCTACCACCCCTCTACCACCCCTCTACCACCCCTCTACCACCCCTCTACCACCCCTCTACCACCCCTCTACCACCCCTCTTCTACCCCTCTACTACCCCTCTACCCCTCTTCTACCCCTCTACCCCTCTTCTACACCTCTACCCCTCTTCTACACCTCTACCCCTCTACCCCTCTTCTACCCCTCTACCCCTCTTCTACCCTTCTTCTACCCTTCTTCTACCCCTCTTCTACCCCTCTTCTACCCCTCTTCTACCCCTCTACTACCCCTCTACTACCCCTCTACTACCCCTCTACTACCCCTCTACCACCCCTCTACCACCCCTCTACCACCCCTCTACCACCCCTCTACCACCCCTCTACCACCCCTCTACCACCCCTCTACCACCCCTCTTCTACCCCTCTTCTACCCCTCTTCTACCCCTCTACCCCTCTTCTACCCCTCTACCCCTCTTCTACCCTGCGGTGGAGTAAGTGGCAGCCGGAGCCTGATAGCACTGCTTGTCCTTTAAGAGAAAAAAAAGCATTGGCATAGCCAATAGGTCTCGCCTTTGGGACCTTATAAGTGTTTAGTTATGCAGCACAATATCCTTGGTACAACAACATCAACTGTTGCATGGCTAAGCACTTATAAGGTCCCAAAAGCGAGACCCATTGGCTATGCCAATGCTTGTTCTGTGTACGTCCTGTTCCATGTCTTTGCATTTCCTGAGAACATGTTGACAAGCACTGAGGCAATGAGAGGTGAAAACCGCATTGCTGTAAGTGCCACACTTCTATTGGTTTACATCACGTAGTTCGTAACTCGACATAACAATATCATTTTTTAAGTCCTTTTAGTCCATCTTTGGTGTTTGACTTTCTTTTCTGTCTGAACCATAATAAAAATTCCACACAATTCTCGTGAAAAGTCGTATTCCGAGATTGGAGTAGACAGTCACATGTTCCCATGAAGGTAACATGCATTTATAAAGTACATGTTCATCTATTAGGGCATTGATACCCATGAGCATGCTTTTATCAGATTTGGCAGGATGAAAGGCTGAGTGGGCTGCTGTGATTGAATGCTATGAGCAGATTCCTTGAGAGGGAGCACTAGGCCGCTGTGCCCCCAGACCTGGTTAAACTATAAAATGCGGGAGAATCCAGTCTCATATCTTCTTCCCTCTTCAGTGTCATCCTCATCGACGAGGCTCATGAACGCACCCTGCACACTGACATCCTCTTTGGGCTCATTAAAGATATCGCTCGCTTCCGGCCTGACCTGAAGGTGCTCATCGCCAGTGCCACCCTGGACACCGAGAGATTCTCAGCCTTCTTTGATGACGCCCCCATCTTCCGGATCCCGGGCCGCCGCTTCCCTGTGGACATCTACTATACAAAGGTGACCGGGGCAGCACAGGGCCTCTCGATGGGGACCGGGGGGCAGCACAGGGCCTCTCGATGGGGACCGGGGCAGCACAGGGCCTCTCGATGGGGACCGGGGGCAGCACAGGGCCTCTCGATGGGGACCGGGGGCAGCACAGGGCCTCTTGATGGGGACCGGGGGCAGCACAGGGCCTCTCGATGGTGACTGGGGGGCAGCACAGGGCCTCTCGATGGTGACTGGGGGGCAGCACAGGGCCTCTCGATGGGTACCGGGGCAGCACAGGGCCTCTCGATGGGGACCGGGGCAAGCCAGGGCCTCTCGATGGGGACCGGGGCAAGCCAGGGCCTCTCGATGGGGACCAGGGCAGCAAAGGGCCTCTCGATGGGGACCGGGGCAGCAAAGGGCCTCTCGATGGGGACCGGGGCAGCACAGGGCCTCTCGATGGGGGACCGGGGGGCAGCACAGGGCCTCTCGATGGGGGACCAGGGCAGCACAGGGCCTCTCGATGGGGGTCCCGGGGGGGCAGCACCGGGCCTCTCGATGGGGACCGGGGGGGCAGCACAGGGCCTCTCGATGGGGACCGGGGGGGCAGCACAGGGCCTCTCGATGGGGACCGGGGGGGCAGCACGGGGCCTCTCGATGGGGACCGGGGGGGCAGCACGGGGCCTCTCGATGGGGACCGGGGGGGCAGCACAGGGCCTCTCGATGGGGGACCGGGGGGCAGCACAGGGCCTCTCGATGGGGACCGGGGGGCAGCACAGGGCCTCTCGATGGGGACCGGGCAGCACAAGGCCTCTCGATGGGGACCGGGGGCAGCACAGGGCCTCTCGATGGGGACCGGGGGGCAGCACAGGGCCTCTTGATGGGGACCGGGGGCAGCACAGGGCCTCTCGATGGGGACCGGGGGGCAGCACAGGGCCTCTCGATGGTGACTGGGGGGCAGCACAGGGCCTCTCGATGGGTACCGGGGCAGCACAGGGCCTCTCGATGGGGACCGGGGCAAGCCAGGGCCTCTCGATGGGGACCGGGGCAAGCCAGGGCCTCTCGATGGGGACCGGGGCAAGCCAGGGCCTCTCGATGGGGACCGGGGCAAGCCAGGGCCTCTCGATGGGGACCGGGGCAAGCCAGGGCCTCTCGATGGGGACCGGGGCAGCAAAGGGCCTCTCGATGGGGACCGGGGCAGCAAAGGGCCTCTCGATGGGGACCAGGGCAGCAAAGGGCCTCTCGATGGGGACCGGGGGGCAGCACAGGGCCTCTCGATGGGGACCGGGGGGCAGCACAGGGCCTCTCGATGGGGGACCGGGGGGCAGCACAGGGCCTCTCGATGGGGACCGGGGGGCAGCACAGGGCCTCTCGATGGGGGACCAGGGCAGCACAGGGCCTCTCGATGGGGACCGAAGCAGCACAGGGCCTCTCGATGGGGACCAAGGCAGCACAGGGCCTCTCGATGGGGACCGGGGCAGCACAGGGCCTCTCGATGGGGACCGGGGCAGCACAGGGCCTCTCGATGGGGACCGGGGCAGCACAGGGCCTCTCGATGGGGACCGGGGCAGCACAGGGCCTCTCGATGGGGAACGGGGCAGCACAGGGCCTCTCGATGGGGACCGGGGCAGCACAGGGCCTCTCGATGGGGACCGGGGCAGCACAGGGCCTCTCGATGGGGACCGGGGCAGCACAGGGCCTCTCGATGGGGACCGGGGCAGCACAGGGCCTCTCGATGGGGACCGGGACAGCACAGGGCCTCTCGATGGGGCACAAGCGGCTGTACGTTTTAAGGAATGAGCTGGGTGCAGGAGGGATTTGGTGAAGATGGGAAATTATTGATTGAAAAGTTGTAGGAGTGATCTGTGAGTCCCCCTGGGGATGAGGAAGTATGGGGTAGATTGGCAGTAGAAGGAAGGGTATAGAAAGGATATGCGTCCCAGGGACAGAAGAAGGCTGGAGATAAATCTGGGAGTTTGAGGCGTGTAAAAGGGATTTGTAAGTGTCACGGAGGATGAGGTGGGTGGCAATAGTTATGGGAGTGAGATGGGTAGGAATGATGTGTTTACCAGAGAGCAATGATTGCTGAACATGCCAAGGCAGCAGACTGAGTATAGGGATGCAGGGGTGATGTTCCATGCTCTGCCTGTATATTGTAAAGAAATGCACTGGGAAGCCCCAGAAAATGATTGAAACTGACTGATAAGCCACATGCTAGCCGTGATGTTACAGTGCTCCTTTTAGAAGTGATTTCCATTCTTCACAGACCTCTACTTCTGTTTCTTTAGAAGGTCCACTCTCAAAGATCAGCTTTACAACTCTAACAATCAAGAGGCTTAGAGTGAGTGCCTTTTTTGGACATTAATATTGTCTGCCTGTCCCCTTAGGCTCCAGAATCGGATTACCTGGAAGCCTGTGTGGTCTCCGTCCTTCAGATCCACGTGACCCAGTCCCCTGGAGACGTCCTTGTGTTCCTCACTGGACAGGTAAGAGGTCTAATTTCAGTGCAGTTCTATTCGAGGCACAAACTGGTGCATCTTGTCTTCTGTTGGGGGTGGAATTTGGAGGAGGAAAAGTTGGAAGAAAGAGTAGGTGTCTGCACCCCAAACTGTCCTGTAGTGGAATAAATGGATCTCTGTGTTCTGCAGGAAGAGATCGAGGCTTGCTGTGAGATGCTGCAGGAGCGCTGCCGGCGCCTGGGATCCAAAATTGCTGAGCTCCTTGTTCTGCCTATCTATGCAAACCTGCCCTCGGACATGCAGGCTAAGATCTTTGAACCTACCCCTCCAGGTGCCAGGAAGGTGAGTAGATAAATCACAGTGGATGTCCTAGCAAAACAAAGTTTCCCTTCTTCTTGTTTTAGCTGGGGCTTCAGACGTCAAGTTATTTGTTCTTTTAAAAACATCCAGTGATCGTGTCTAAAAATTAATGAGGCAGAATGTAAAGATACTTTTTAGATAGGTTTGCATAGGTAACTCTACGTCTCAGAAGGGCTAGCAACTTAATGACCACCTTATGAAGCAAAAATGTATGTATAAATTGTAGCAGAAGTATGTGAGGTTTGGATACTTCTACTTGCAGACTCCTCATCTTCTGATTATCCCAAGACATGAGACTGGATCCAGAAACTTTGCAATAGCTTTCCTGCAGTGGCAGATGGCGCTAGCTCCACGCTGATGTCGGTCATGAGGATGTGATTATCCTAGATCCATGTAGACAGTACCTTGGTGTCCTGATATCTGTTCCCTTTTTTCCATGCCACTTGATATGGATCAGGGGCTACACTCTAATTTACTTTTTTCTTCATGTTTCTTCATATAATTTTTACCAAAATTTTTCTTAATTGTGCAATGCTTTATGGATGTCACCCCCTAAGAACCCAGGTTTTAAGTCCTGCCGCTCCTGTCTTGGACGGCTCTGCATCTCCATTCCCCATGAGGTCTGCCTGTGGGGCTTTGGGCCGAAGGAAGACTCCACTTCGGATGACAAATGCTGCCTCATGCACACTAAGGCTATCAAGGAGCAGGAGGCCAAGCTTTTTATGGCACGTGCAACGAGCATCAGCCAGACAGCGGTCGCGGCCATGTTTGAAGTCACAATCTCCTCCGTCCTCTAAGAAAAGAGGAAGAAGCACAGAAAGAAGATGAAAAGTGACGACTCTTCACTTTGGCATTCACTCCTGTTCCTGAGGTAGGTCTCACCGCCTCCAGCTGACTCCTCTTCAGATCTAGAACTGGTGGACATCACTCCTCCCAAGGACCCTTTGCTGGCCTTGCTACTTCTTTCTCTGGCTCCTGCTCCTTCTCCTACAAGGGCCTTCTACTGTCCCCACTCCCTGCACTGGCCCTGCAGTCAGGCCCAGCCGATATTCTGGTCTATGTGGATTTCTCAGCACATGGCGTTGATCCTGTGCAGTTTCTGCTCACCATTGTGCTTTTCAGGAATGTAGCAGCCCCTCTGGTGCTCTTTTTGGAACCCATGTTCTGTTTGAGGCTCATAATGTGATACAGCTGATGGGTTCACCCTCGGAGCCTTTCGCCCTAAGGGTCATCCCTCAAAGCGGACCACCGATGCAGCCTGGAGCTGCACCAGCACTAAACCTCTGCCAGTGGTTCCTCTAATGGTGCTGACACTACCAAAGCCAGCACTAGAGAAGCCCCGATGCCAGCCCCTCCCTCCCCAGGAACAGACCCTAATACCATTCTTATGAGATTCAGGAGGGAAACACCATGATTGGCTGAGGAAGTTAGGTACGAGAAGCAATCATAGCGTAGGCTTACACTTCAACAGCAATACTGGCAAAGAATGGATGACCTCTTCGGGTCAGATTCAGATGCCAGAAATAATGCAGCACGACGATGGCGACGAGAGTGAAGCAGCCACTTTACTACCTCCTACTTGGTGGGAGGAGTCGCAGCAGGACGATGGCGACGACAGTGAAGCAGCCACTTTACTACCTCCTACTTGGCGGGAGGAGTCGCAGCAGGACGATGGCGACGACAGTGAAGCAGCCACTTTACTACCTCCTACTTGGCGGGAGGAGTCGCAGCAGGACGATGGCGACGACAGTGAAGCAGCCACTTTACTACCTCCTACTTGGCGGGAGGAGTCGCAGCAGGACGATGGCGACGACAGTGAAGCAGCCACTTTACTACCTCCTACTTGGCGGGAGGAGTCGCAGCAGGACGATGGCGACGACAGTGAAGCAGCCACTTTACTACCTCCTACTTGGCGGGAGGAGTCGCAGCAGGACGATGGCGACGACAGTGAAGCAGCCACTTTACTACCTCCTACTTGGTGGGAGGAGTCGCAGCAGGACGATGGCGACGACAGTGAAGCAGCCACTTTACTACCTCCTACTTGGTGGGAGGAGTCGCAGCAGGACGATGCGACGATAGTGAAGCAGCCACTTTACTACCTCCTACTTGGTGGGAGGAGTCGCAGCAGGACGATGGCGACGATAGTGAAGCAGCCACTTTACTACCTCCTACTTGGTGGGAGGAGTCGCAGCAAATGTTGTAACAACTTCTTCAAACAAAAGTAAGTTATAAACGTCCAGGCCAAAATTCTTGCTAGCAGGAGCATGTAGAGCAGTGAATCTACAGCATGACACACTACGAGTAGATGCTTTCAGGGTAGTTCACATTTTTCTTACTACCCCAGTGATAGAAAAAGGCGCAACAAACAAGGGGTTAATTTAGGGTGGAATCCAGGCAGACGTAAGAAACTAGTTGGGAGCAGAGAGAATCTCCCACTTCATCATTAGTTGCACGTTGATGATAGAACACTCTTTATAGAATGCCTAAGGCACGTTTAGGTACATTATAATTTTGCGATGGACCATTGGATAGTGGATTTGACAGGTGAGACTGAAGAAAGCTGACAATAATGGGGAACATATGAGGATGAAAGACATAAGAACAGAAGAAAGGTGAATGGTGAAGTGCACGCTGAAGTGATTCATAAATAAAAACAAATTCCGCGACAAGAATCCACTCCACTGAGTCTGTATGATATTGTGTCATTACAGACCAAAATGTTTGATGGCTTCGTTCATATTTTCCGTCAGCCCATCATTAACGGGTAGTAACGAGTGGACATATGTCCTTCTATTCCTAAAGAATGGGATAAAGCCTTCCATAATGTAGACAAGAATTGAGGACTTGTGTCCTTATCTGTGACATCAGGTAAGTCATGTAATCGCACCACTTTCTTGAAGATGACTTTGTTGTTATTGGAGCTGTTGGTAGTGCTGGCAGTAGTATGAAGTGTGCTATTTTGGTAAAATACTGGACTGCCACTAACAGAACGGTAAAGGAATCTGAAAGCGTTAATTCAGCAATAAAATCCATAGAAATCTGTAACTAGAACAAGACCACATGGACAAGAGCACGAGCACACAATTAGTTTAGTATGACGGGAGTTAGCTTGTGTACAGGTAACACGAGAGAGAACATGTTCTTTCACATCCTTGATGTATAGCAGACGGCCAAAAATATTGAGAAACCAAATCTATCGTCCATTTATGCATAGATACCCTGCCACGGGCTGGCCATTTATGCATAGATACCCTGCCACGGGCGGGCCATTTATGCATAGATACCCTGCCACGGGCGGGCCATTTATGCATAGATACCCAGCCACGGGCAGGGTAACATGGCAGCAAATACTTTTTCTTCTTAGGGAGAAATACACATCCTTTCCTGTACACAGAGATACATACAGATGGCGACAAAATCTCCTTGAGACTTCAGTGACATGTTTTCAATGTTCCTGCAAAGTACCAGAAATAATCAAGATGTCTTTGAAATGAAACGACAAAATAAATGTCCAATATGTCTGACTACTTCATTGAGTAGGTGCCGAAAGGTAACAGTGGCATAACATAATCTGAAAGGCATTAATAAATATTCTTAATGCCTGAACTTGTTGTTAAATGCTGACTTCCATGCATTTCCTTCTCTAATTCTAACTAGATTATAATCTCTTCTCCGATGAAGCTTGGTAAACAGTTTGATCGAGTCAGACCGAAGAAAGGAGTAATTGGTATCTGCTCTTGATTGTAACAGCATTTAATTCCCTATAATCCACATAGTGTCTTAACTTTCCATTCTGTTTGAGAATGAAAAAGGTAGGAGCACCAGCATGAGATGCTGAATGCAGCATGAAAACCCTTGATTTTCCTGAATATTACACTTTAATTGAATGAATGAGGATATATGTTCAACCGTAAGGTATTTTTACTCCAGGAATTAAATCTGTGGTGCAGTTGACATCTCTATGAGATACGAGAACATTGGCAGACATTTCGTTAAACACATATGCAAATTATTGATAAGGCAGAGGCACTATTTAGAAGTTGCAAGACACAACAGAGGCTGTGTAATTTGTTGGGAAGTAATCTTAAAAGATGCCTCCCGACAATAAGCAGCAGAGAACTCCATTGAATCCAGTCAATAGAAGGATTATGTTTCCTTAACCAGGGAGTTCCTAAAGTAATGGGGCTAGGGCATAGATGATATCAAAACTCTCCCTTTCGAGATGTGTGCAACTTGTGGCCATGCACAGCTCTCCACTAGAGTGTGTAGCATCTCCTAAAGCTAAAGGCTTGTCATCAGCTGCCCAAATAAGCCCTGCTAGAATCTTTTTTGAAATGTTCCCTTGCAGACTTGCTATCCATAAATATTCTGGATGCCCGCAGTCCTCCATGTCTAAAGTACATGTAATTCTCTTTGATAAACAGATCAGGGCAGATAAAAAGAAATGGGCTGCATTATCAGTTGGTGGAAAAGTCTGGTTTTTGCCTGTTGTTCAGTTGCAGACTGTAGTATCCTAGTATCCTTTCCATGTTAATGTTTTACCATCTACTCAGCCAGTGGAATGTTGCAGTGATGATGCGCTTAGGAATGTGGGGAGCCTGTGAGCAGAAGTCACAGTTGAGAGTGGGCTGAGCAGCATGCTGGCTGCTCCTGGTGGGTCTGATCTACAGAACATGTAATCTACTTCAAAAAAACATCTTCCCCGCGTGGACCTCGTTACTACATTTATTTGGTGACGAGTTGGAGATTTGCTCACACTTTGTTGTTGGTCTTAAGCTACCTTAAGATGGCATCTACTGTTGGTCAACTTGTTGGGGAGAAGCATCAAGATGTACAAGATCAGACAACACACGGAAAAGTACGTATCAAGTCTTGGTCACAAGTGGCCACACAGAAACCTAAGAAGCCACAAAGGAAACTAAGGATACTGGAACAGCACGCATTCCAGCCCCACCAGTGTCCATTACATCGGACAGCCCCAGCCCAAGCGTGCTGTACTCTTTCATCTGGACACATTTACAAGAATTACACATTCAAGGAAATCAAGCCATTTCATTTTTGTCACTCTACATGTCAACTCTTCTAATTTCGACGCTGCGCACAATGAGATTTTAAAGGACTTTCGATCTGCAGTAAGCCTGTCAACCTGCGTTGTCATCTGGATGTGTGCGGTAGATGGGAGATGCCTGTACAATGTATTTTCCATGTTCCTGGCCGTGTTGGCTAACTGGCCTTCGCTCTGGAGGAAGAAGAGTGCTATCGTTTTGGCCAGTGGACTTGTATGGAGTAAGGCGCAGAGCCTGTTTTGTTTCACTTCAATATGCTCCTCGTGTGGTGTTGTAAACATTGGACGCTAAGTTTTTTTTTTTTGATGTTTTAATTGTGGAGGAGATGCATGGAGGATTCAAGCATATGAGACAACTTTCTGTGGTTTGGTATCCCTCCCTGCAGTTTGTGGTTCTTTCAGGTGAGACAAATGCCGATTTCCACTTTTTCTTTTGAAAAAAAAAGGAAACGTGTAATATCTTTCTGCACCGACGCACGTGGATCTGTTGCGCATCTTTCTTCAATACTATAAACATTTTCACGTCTGTGGCAGTATTGTCAGTTAAACCGCAACACACACGATTTTTAAACTGCAACGCGCGAGCACTCTTACCTTCATCTTGGTGTTCGCGCGCTGTTTCTTCGGTGACGTCTTTCCTTCACGATTGTGGAACTTTCAGCTGTGTCGTTCCTGGCCGGTTCTGCTTTGCCTTTGGACCTTTTAGTGCACCTACGTGCCGAGAGCCATACGGCGGGATGTCTGTAAACGTGCAGCCATCTTGTGTTTGGAGGCACTTTTAAGTTTTGGTCCTCTACGCAGTCTACTTGGTTTGGCTGTTTACTGCCAACCACAATGCTTTCTACGTGCTGCAATAAAGTTTTTCAGAAATTGAAAGGTGTCCTGGTGTAAACCTCATGTATTCCGGTGATGTCACATTGTTATATCGTTTGTGGATTTTCTCTTCTGTTTGTCTTCGTGGGCAACCCTTTCAAGGACAAGATCCTGTGGACTCCGTTGTTTTTCAAGTCTTTACATTATCGCTTTCGAGTAAGGTGTTCTGAGGTACAGTTCTTCTCGCTAGATTCAGGTTTTTCACAGGGACACCTTACTTTGCAAAAAAAAGTTATTTTTGAATTCATGCAATTTTTCACGTTACTGTTATGGCTACCAGCAATGTTTATTTTTGGGGGTTTGCATCTGTTTCGCAAAGTCATGAAACTTTTTAGTTCTAGTTTGTTCCGAACTATGTCTTCTAAGTGTGTTTGTTCAAACACTGGTGTGTGTCACATGCATACGGTGACACGTACACACATAGCTGTAACTGTCTGCAAATGAAATGTTAATTTTATTTATTTTATTTATAAAGTTTTATAAAGCGCGAACATGACCAAAATGTTGGTGTCAGAGCGCTGTACAACCTAATAAATAGCATTAAATCTACAAGGAGCAAAATATAGAAAATACAGCATGAAAAGATAATACAAAGAGACATAGTGAAAACACCAGCAAAGAAATCAAATTGGCATGGATAGTCGCCTCAGATAGGAAGGACATTATTCAGCAGTCTCATTTTTACTTCGTTTTTGAAAAGAACGAATGAAGGGATGGTCCTGATCTCTGGGGGAAGAGAGTTCCAAATTCTTGGGGCAATTCCAGAGAAAGATCTCTTATAGGTTTTTTGTGTGTGAAATTTTGGGGGTTTTAGCAGTAGGGAGCATGTACTACGAGAAGCTCTATTCCTTCCGGATAGCACCAGTTTCTGAGCCAGGTAGCGAGGAGTGTTGTGGTGGATGGCTTTGTATGTCAGGTAGTAATTGTTTGTAGTTTAAGCCTGTTTTGAGTGGTTGTGTTTTACCATATCTATCTATGTTTTGGCTTGTAGTACATTTCATGAAATTACTGTTTGTCTCCACTTAACCTTCATAGGATTGTATAATTGGTTGTGTTGGGCTGAAAGTTGTACGTACATGGACTCTAGGTACACACCGTCAAGAGTTCATTATTTCAGTTTACATGCATGCAATCTACATTTTAGTCTTCCCTACATAGGGATGGCGATGGGTTTTAGTCCATTTGCTCACAGTACACTTGTCCTCTTGGGCTACTTCCGGTTCCCACCCTCTTTCAGGGAACCTATGCATGGGTTTTAGTCCTTTTTAGGTCTCGCGCCTAGCGTTGCAGTGCGCAGCACTGCTCGCGCAGCGCGAGACCTTTAGAAAGGGCTTCTGAAAACGACCTACACGCTCGTGCGTGTGGTTTTGTTTTCAGAAGCCCACATTGGCTGGTGCGTCCGTTTTTTTTATGGGGACGGCACGCCATTGGTCAAAGGCGGGCGCATGTCCCGCCTTTGCCGCGCCCATTCCCGACGGTGGCCAGAACGCGCAGCAGCGCGCGTTCGTCAGCTGCCGCGCTCCCTCCCCCCGCTCCTCTGTGTTGCGCGCGCACCACTGGTTTAAATATGCTCCCTCCCCACTTCATGGCCGGCCGCAGCTCTTTCATCGCAGTGGATGGGATCTACGAGAGCGATGTGCGTGTGCGGCACCAGCAGCAGCTCTCCCGTGGCCTGGTAAGGGCATATTACCTCTGTGTTGCAGAAGTTACAGAGACTGCCAGCGCAACGTGTAAGGCACGATATTCAGCTGCTGTGAGAACATGTGAACGCGCTCCCTGGGCTACAGCTGCCTCCCCCTTCCTCCTGCTTGTTACATGGGTCACCGCGTTGTCCCTTGTTCTGTGTTGTGGGATAATTCTGAGAGTACTTCACACAATGCGTTTGTGTTTTGTTTCATTGATCAGTGCAGTGCCCACTTTGCGGCCGCCGCGCTTCATCTTTGAGCATGGCAGCCTTGCTATTTTGCGATTTTTGTCATTCTTTTGACTGAAAGCATTTCAGTCAGCCGTGCTATTTTGTGATTTTTGCCATTCTTTTGACAGAATTCGCAGCCTTCGTTACGGTCGTTATGGTATCATTCAAGATGTCTGCTTCACTGTTTCGCTTGTTGCCTTAGCCAGCCTCTACTACACTCTCACAATCCCGATGTGGGGGATGCAGAACAGGCAGTGTCATGGATGCTGCACAGCCGAAGTCACTGTATACATCGTTCAGGTTCCCCTTTATTGTTTGCTGTTGATCAACCCCACATCTACTCTGGAAGATATGGAAGGGCTTCCCCCCCGAGCTCCATTCGCTAGGCTTTAGTTGCAGTTCCCGGGACTGACCGAGTGTGCGGGGGAAGGGTGTAAGACGCGTGAAATAAGATCATGGCTGATACGCAGTCTGAGCTAGAAGCAGATGAGAAGGCTTCATCAGGGCCTATGCTCTCCGGTCGCCCACTATTCTAGGAAACAGAACTACCAACACCACAGAGGCAAAATTCACTTTACTTATGGTCTGCCACACAGCACCCTATTGAGCCTTCATGGACCTAAAAGTGCCCGTTTTTATGTAAGAGAGACTCAAGCAGTTAAAAGAAGGCCCGTGATTACATTGTACTTTTTTTTTTTTACATAATTTCCCTGGGCTGTATCTATTTATTTCTGTAATTGTACAATTGTGCTTTCCATTAAATATCTTTTTATACTTTTTGAGACTTATTCCTTTATGAAATAAAACTTTAACTTATTTCAGAAGCTTTTGTGTTTTTACACTAACTTCATATCGGTGGGAAAGGGTCCTGCCGCATGCACACACCGCATGTTTTATCTTTCTCTGCCTGTGTGCCTGAATGTGAGGACTGAGAGGGATTAAGTATGTTATGAAATAGAGAAAAGAGTTTGTATGTTTTTTGTACAGTTGCAAAAACATGAAAGTTAACTCTGTTCACGTTCTTGCAGCACTGTAAAGTGCGCACTCCTAACCCGTCTTTAGTTTCAACTCATGTGTGACCGGCCCGAAAGTATTTGTACGCTTTATAACTACATTTCACAACTTTGTAAAGAAAACCGTGCCTACAGTTTCTTGGTCTTGTGAGTGTGTCTATGCTACCTCCTTCACCCAAATGCACCATCGTATCTGCCTGCCCTCTGTGGTAGATTCATGTTGGGATTCCAGTGAGTAGTGGCTAACCAATGTGACCTGGGCCTTAGAGCAAGAATGGAACTGGGCCCCCCTGGCCGGTGTTTGAACTATGAAATACAGCAATGATTAGGGGCCCTCACTCTTCGGCGCCCGGGACCACTGCACCTGATGCACCAATGAAAGCTACAACACTGCTGGTGTTAGTAAAGCCCATATGTAGCCATGTTGGAATACCTGGGTGTATTGAGATACTGTATGAAGGAGCACATTCCATATTTTTTTATGGTAACGTTTATTAGATACGACTTTCAGCTTGCAGTTTTGTCTTTTATTTATCTTACTTTCATGGAGAACAGCCTGGTGGAGATGTCAGCCTGAAAATTAAACTTGTCTGTGGTATTAGGTCAAGGGTCTAAACAGACACCATTTTGTGTAAATGTAAGCATTTGAATTGCATAGAAATAAATGTTTCTGCAACATGGCTGGCAAAGAGTAACATAGTTTGTATTGGCCATAAATGTCCATTACAGGTCTGTTGAATTTTTTTTCGGGTGCCAGGCGAGCTCGACTGTACTATAGTTAACCGCTAGGAAAGATACTCCTACCCACCGAGCTATCTTAGTAGTGCATTCATCTGCTCTGTCGGGCATGCCCACGGGGCAGCAGCACCCTTTGTGCGCACGATTTCTTTCATTGAAAAAACGCACAATAGGTATGCCAACTGCATTACAAACTTACTGCCAGCTCGAAAGCAAACCATCCACCATGACACTATGCCAAAAATCCACACAAAAGATTAGAGAAACGTATATATTAAAACACACAAATTCTGACTTGCAATCAATTACCTTTGGTAGGTCAGGTTAAGGAATTGCTTATGTGGGAGAAGAATGTGCACGCCAGAGAGCAATGTTGAATACACTATATAACAGAAGTCATTAATTTGCCCTAATTATGCCTCCTTTCCAAAATCTTAAACTATTCTTTGGAGCTCCCCTCCACCTGCTCCCAAATGATATATTTTACAATTTTACATTGTTTTCCATTTTTTTTTAATGTTTAAGCTGTAGTATTTAATAGCGCACGCACAAACAAAATGCACACCATGCCTTTCATAATAAAGAGAGCATTTATTTAAAATCTCTTCATGGCACTGAAGCCTTTTGATAACTTATTTCTTTAACTCCTATTTCTGGGTTGTTTCATTTCAGCCATCTGTCAGCAAATCTCCAGAGCAGTTACTAAATTAACTTCATAGTGAAAGTGAAGCGTTTCATTTCACCAGTGTTTAGCGTGTCTTTCAACCTTGACATCTAGCTCATTTTGTGAATTTGTGCTCAATGAAAGGCCTCCTTTACTTGTAACTGTTCCATCATTTTTAAACTTGGTAACACAATCCACACAAATACAATCCACATCATGCCACATAATTCCAATTAGCATCATTTCCCTCAATGCCACATACTTCCACGCCACACAATTCAACTCTACACATTTCCATTCCACACCACATAATTTGACAACAAACGACATAATTTAACTCAACAACACAATTACATACCACATACATCCAATCCACACCACAGAATTTCACATCATGCCACAAAATTCAACAGCATACCACATAATTAAACTCCACTACATACTACTACCCAACACAAAATACCATTCCACATAATTACACTCCATGACACAATCCCACTCCACATGATTCCAATACACTCAATACCACATAATTACTATCCACATAATTCCACTGCACACCATGCCACATAATTCCACTACACAATTCCATAACTAACAATTCCAATCCAACCCACTTAATTCCACTTCACTCCACACCACATACACCCACTCCACTCCAAACCAAAAAACATGGGTAAAAGACATTGTCATTTACAATTCCAATAGCTCTAACTCTTACAAATGCGAGACCTATTGCATTGCAAATGCTTGTTGCATTAGTTAACCATCCCTATTCTTAAGGACAGGTTATGGGTTCAGACCCATATACATTAGTCGACAATATCTATCCTCCCTTTCGTCTTAGGGTAGGTCAGGGGTTTCAGTCCCATGTTTTCTTACTTGTGTTGTATGGGTTTAAGTCCCATTACTTCACTGCACAGTATGTGACCTCTACATGGTGTTGTCTTTACAAGGGCTATCGTTTCATGGGTTTTAGTCCTCCCATTCTTACATGCGTTGAGTACATCTTTACCTTCACATAGGGTGCGTTTCATGAGTTTCAGTCCCATTTGTGTTATTTTCTCAACGTTCTATATATATATTTTTTTAATATATTACATTGTCAATTTTGCTACGTAAAGTTATGTTCATATTAAATTACTTTTGTCAATATGGTAATGGGGTTTGGATGAGGGATCTTATTGTATTTTCCTCATCTTTCCTCGTGACGTCTTTTTCTTCTTGTCATCTGTGGATTCTGGACTTTATCCTTGTTGTCAGTCTTTCTTTGTCTTCTGTCTTTCTTTTATCGTAGTGCTTTTTTTTTTTGTTCTTCCTTCCGCCTGAGGTTACTCTTCCTTCTCCACTGTGTGTGTGTCTGGTTGTAGCCCAGTGTCGTGTTGTGCTATGCCTTGCTTTCTCGCTTGCCTGCCTGGCCAGTAGGTGTGTCTGAGGGGTAGTCATTGGTGCTTTCTTGTTTTGTCTTTTCCTCGTTGTTTTCTTTCGCTGGGTCTCTCTACTCTTTTCTGTTAATTATAGAAGGGAGGATGGGTTATATTTATCTGGTTTTTTTTATCCGTCGCTTCCTCTTTTTCTACTTCCACCTATTTTTCTGTTCCCTCCTTGTTGTTCACTTCTTTGCACCGTTTATGCTGTTTCTGTATTACTCTTTTTCTTTCCTCTTTTATGGTTCTCCCTTTTCTGTTTCCTATCTTTATTGCTTTTGTTATATAAGAAAGGGGGATATGTAGTATCCTAGTATCCTTTCCATGTTAATGTTTTACCATTTTACCATCTACTCAGCCAGTGGAATGTTGCCGTGATGATGCGCTTAGGAATGTGGGGAGCCTGTGAGCAGAGGTCACAGTTGAGAGTGGGCTGAGCAGCATGCTGGCTGCTCCTGGTGGGGCTGATCTACAGAACATGTAATCTACTTCAAAAAAACATCTTCAATTACATCTTCCTCGCGTGGACCTCGTTACTACACAGACACTCCTGTTTTCCGACAGCTGAGCACTTGCTTGAGGAAGTGTCCAGAGATACCACAGTATAAGCATGAGTTGTTTTTGCGGCAGCGATCGCTCCCCTCTAGAGACGTTTTCCTAATTCTAGCTGTTTGCATAGGGTTGTCGGTGGTAGATGAAGAAGAGGCAGGCTCCACTGAAGGTTTAGGAGAACAATAAGAACGTCGAGTATCCGAATGTCTCTCCTCGCAACATCACTTATTTCTGTTCAGCCTGAAGAGTTAGTTCAAAAAGTGGGAAGAAACGCCCCACTCCCCCAAAAGTCCAATCCTAGGATTAACAACCAATGTTTCAACAGTATGAGGTGCTCGTGATTATATCAGAGGTTGGTATACAAAACCGTGTATAAAACAAAGAGAAGAACATTTGATGATATTGATTTATTTTCCGGTGCTTCGACACTCTTCTTTAGGCAATCTTGTAAGCTTTAGCCAACACCTCTTTCATCATATATGGGGGGGGTCTCCCCACAACTTTCTCAAGGCTCCTAAATTGCTGTCATCTTAAGGAAGGTCCTTATATCCAAGTGTGCTTGCATCTCTTAATATAAAGTATTTGGCCTCCCTATGTCCAAGAAGCAATGGGTACGAGTCCTTCCAGAGATAATAAGTCTGTGGTATGACCTGAGATCTGTCTAGTACAGAGCGATGGTCCATTACCAAATTAACTGCCTTTTTGAGATCTCCTCAAAATTATTTATGGGTATTACCCGCAAAGATGGGTCCAATCTCTACTCTACACTGTTACAAATGAATATCCGTATTCTGAGGACTGTGGAAAAGGTCTCTTATATCGTGCTCGATTCTCTCTCGAGTCCTCCCCGAGCAAGTTCTTGTCGCTTGCATCCGAGCGAGACAGCTGCCTTCGGCATCTAATAATTGGGGAAGACACTGGAACAAAACAAGAGAAAGAGGTAATAGAAAATCCTGGCATCATCTACAGTGTCACAGTGCAGAAAGGCTTTTTTTTATGGCAGGGAGCTCTCTGCAAAAAAGATGCATCATCTACAGTGTCACAGTGCAGAAAGGCTTTTTTTTATGGCAGGGAGCTCTCTGCAAAAAGATGCATCTAAATGATGATTACAGGATCACAAAGCAAACCAGTCTGGAGAGGAGAAAATACTCCCTAAGGAGACCAAAGAAATGAAGGGAAATTAAAAGGAAGGCTGGGTGCAACTTGGAACAGCAGAATATATCAGTGTTGGCAGGTAAATTGATAAAGAATCACTGGCCTTACATGCTCAATTTACTCTGCAAAAATATTCTGTCAGAGGAAGTATTTTTCACGTGACTTATAACTTTCTGTGTTCCTCTTTACTTTCACCCAAAGCAAGATGGCCACTGCGCACATCTTTCCCTTCTTTTATTTCTGTTGATTAGGTGGCCACATTGCGTGTATGACGCCAGTGCCGCAATATGAGGGAACCTCCTTGAGTGCTCTCCTGGTCTCCAAAGAGGTTATCATCCCAGTGCTCACAGATGCCATAAACCATCGCTTCAGACAGCCCCCAGTAAAGTTTCACTTTGGTAGTAGAATTTGCATCTGATAGAGACATCTAGCCTCAGATTCCTTACCTTTGAACTTCCCAGGCGTCAGACTGGATCTGGAAAATGTTTCTTGAGCAGTACCCCTGCGCGCCGTTAGGTGGTGTGGGTCGACTCAGCGTGACATCTCAGGCGGCATCTCCGTCATCATGATATCCGCGTCATTTATGTAGGCGCCACCTCGCACACGCTGATGTCAGTTCCTTTCCTTCTGCACCAGCCAGCACAGATCCGTTTGAAGAGAGCTACCCCCTGTCATTTTTTGACAGACTTTTTTTGGGGACTTTTTTCGAAATTTATCATTGTTTCATGTAGGTTCTATCATGTCCAAAAAGACCTCTGGATTCAAACCATACAGCGCCTGGAGCATGACCATTTCACGAAGTCGTGCTCCGACTGCCTGGCCATGGCTCCTAAAGCTTTGAGGGAGCGGTCCCTAAAACTGCTTGCGGCCCGGCGTCGGGCTCCTCTGAGATAGTTCTCGCTCCCGGTCTCAGTCGAGAGGAAGGTCCGAGCACCGATCCAGGGGCTCCAAGTCTCTGTCCTCCCATTCGAAGTCCTTGAAGGGGTCCGGTATGAAGCATCACAAAAAAAACACAAGACGTCGAAGCCTGCTTGGACTTCACCACGTCCGTCACCTGACGCGACGGGAGTCTCGGCGTTTGAGGCCTCGATTTGTGGAGCGTGTGCCTGTGTCGGCTCCACGTTTCCCCTCCTGACCGGGAGCGACCCCCGCCCAGTTGAAGGAATTTTATGACGCCATGTGCGCCATATTTGGGTGGGCTGACCCTGCTGGCGAGCCTTCGGGCCGGCAGGCTCAGCGGAAGGAGTTCCATTGAGTTCCACGCCGTCTGCTCCGGCCACGGTGCCCAGGGCTCCTCATGGATCTGTTCCCCCAGATCCAGGCTGGCGCCGGCCGTACCTACTCGACCTTCCCCGATGCTGTGTCCGACTCCGCCTACCGGCAGCATCAGTACCATTCTCATCCCTGACGACAAGGAGCCGGCCGGGCGTCCACCGAGGCAGGCGCCAGAAGAGCCCTTGGACGGTGTCGCATCCTCAACCTTATTTGAAGGGGCTAGGATTGGAGGAAGATTGGGAGGGGATGCAGGACCCCTTAGAAGTCATGCTTTATTCCGAAGAAATTGACTGGTGTGAGGACCTGGGTAATGCCAGTGGTTTGGATACCTCTTCAGAGCCTGGCATGCTTTCCCCATCTAACGTGGCAGCGGAGGAGGGAGCTCCCTTTGCTCTGGTGGTGCGTAGGGCTGCGGAAGTCTTAGAGCTGCAGCTCCCTACTTTGGCGGTCAAGATCAATGTCCGTCCTGCAGCCTGGCGTCTCCACCTAGGAACCCTTGCTGCCATTTAATGAGGCCTTGACTGATGTTCTCCTGGGCACCTGGTTCAAGCCCAGCACAGTGGCTACTGTAAATAGAACAATTGCCCACCGCCTTCGCCCTACACCGGGTGACCCAACTTTCCTCACATCTCACCCAACCCCCCAGAGCTTGGTGTTCCAAACCTCTACTGCTCGTTCCCTTCTGCACCCCTGGATAGGGAATCCAAAAGGCTGGATAGCTTCGGCAAGAAAATATTTTCTTCTACCAGCCTAGCATTGCGGTCGGTAAACACTGCATGCCTCTTGGGCTGTTACTCCCATTTGTTATAGGATACAGTTGTGCACATGCTGCCACAAGTCCCGAAGGAGGCCCGGGCTGTCCTCTCCCATGCTGTTGCAGACGGGAGAGATGCAGTGAATTTTACCATAAGCTGTGGCCTTGAAGCGACAGACTCGCTGGGTAGAGCAATTTCATTGACGTTGTACACTAGGCACCACGCCTGGCTGAGAACGTCTGGCTTCTCTAGGGATGTCCAAGCCAATCTTCTGGATATGCCCTTTGATGGCTGTCATCTCCTCGGAGATAGGGCGGACACCACGCTAGAGAGCTTCATGGAATCACGGGCTACGACCAAGTTCTTGGGCCTCTTTGTGTCATCTCGTCCTATGTCCGCCTTTCGCCCTTTTCATGGCTATGGAATGGGCTTCCAGCCGCGACAGCCCTATCCTAGCCAGAGGACCGCGCAAGTTCTGCAACCTCCATGCCGCCATGGTCGCAGCTCGCCCGACCCTGTGGGTCGGGCGGCCAGAGGTCAGGTCAGGCCACAAACCCCCTTCCCTCCTCCTCCTCCTCCTCCAAATCCTCCTAGTCCTATCTTTCCAGGTCATGGGCGTCCAGTTTGTGGCATGATGCGCCATCACCTCCACCACTGGCGGGACATCACCTCGGACAGGTGGGTTCAACAGATAGTCCGAAGGGGCTACTCCCTCCCCTTCGAGACTACCCCTCCTTTCATGCCTCCTACATATGATTGGTTGATGGAGGATCACCTTTCTTTACTTCGAGAGGAAATCACAACTCTCCAAGGGAACTATAGAGAGGGTTTCGGAGCCAGAAATGGGCTGTGGTTGTTATTCCCTCTACTTTCTGGTCCTCAAAAAGGACAGAGGCCTTCGTCATATCCTCGGCCTCGGAGCCCTCAACTACTTCCTCAGAAAAAAGAAGTTCAAGATGCTCACTCTTGCTCAGGTTCTGTCAGCCCTGGACCCGGAAGACTGGATGGTAGAGTTGGACTTGCAGGATGCCTATTTACATATTCCCGTCCTGCCTGCCCATTGCCACTACCTGCGTTCTGCGGTGGGCCATGAGCACTTTCAGTTTACCGTGCTCCTCTCCGGCCTCACCAGTGCCCCTTCGGGTGTTCGTCAGGGTGATGGCGGTGGTCGCAGCTCATCTGTGGAGATCAGGGGTTCCAGTCTTCCCCTATCTCGACCACTGGCTGTTTCGGGCGGGCTCGCTCCAGGCGGTTGTCTCCCACCTCCATATTATGGCAACCCTCCTGCATTCGCTGGGGTTCACTTTCGAGGTGCCGAAGTCACACGTGACTCCTTCACAGCTGCTCCCTTTCATCAGAGCTGTTCTGGACGGCTAGTCTAAGATATTCAGGCTATGATACCGATTTTTCAGTCCTATCCTGGATTTCTGTGAGACTGACTCTGAGGCTGCTGGGCCTCATGGCCTACTGCATCCTGCTAGTGAAGCATTCCAGATGGCACATGCGGGCTCTGCAGTGGGACCTGAAGTTCCAATGGGCGCAGCATTGGGGGAATCTCACCTACCTGATCCTGATCTCGAAGGGAACTGCGCAAGATCTGCAGTGGTGGCTGACAAACCGCGAATGGGTCACAGGCAGACCCCTCTCCCTTCTCCACCCAGATCTCAGTGGTGACAGATGCGGCACTCATGGGATGGGGCGGTCATCTGGTGGAGGTGGAGATCAGAGGACTCTGGTCTTCGATTGAAGCCACTCCTGTCCAGAGTGCTCAAGAAGATCAGGAACGACTTGGGCCCAAGTCATTCTTGTGGCTCCGGATTGGGCACGGAGGGCTTGGTATTCCGAGCTTCTGCAGATGAGCATTGATCCTCCGATCAGGCGGCCCCTTCGGGAGGATCTTCTGTCGCAGCAGCAGGAGAGGGTCCTCCACCTGAACCTGTCAACCCTCCACCTCCTTGCATGGAGATTGAGCGGCGACCGTTAACAGCATTCAACCTTCCTCCCGAAGTATTCAAAGTTATTCTGGCAGGCAGGCGTCCCTCCACTAAATCAATATACACGTGCCGATGGCAGGAATTTTGTAAATATTGTACAGAACGGTCTTTTGACCCTCTGTCTGCCTCCCTTTCTGACATCCTCCTTTTCATCCTGTCTCTTGCCCAGCAGGGCTCTGCTCTGGGCACTCTACAGGGTTATCTTTTGGCTTTTTATGCCAGACCAACCGTCACTATTCAAGTCCCCTATTGTACATAGATTTCTGAAGGGGCTTACACATTTGTTTCCCCCTCACCTTTTATCATGCCCAGTGGGACCTTAACGTGGTCCTCATTTATCTAATGTGTGCACCATTCGAGCCCCTGCACAATTGCCCCCTCCAGCTGCTTACCATCAAGGCAGCCTTTTTAGTGGCAATAACTTCTGCCAGGAGGGTGAGCGAGTTGCAGGTACTTTCTTATCAGCCTCCTTACCTGACCGTCTTCCCAGATAAGGTAGTGGTCTGCACTAGGGCTTCTTTTTTGCCTAAAGTGGTGACACCTTTCCACCTAGGACTATCTGTCACCTTGTCCACCTTCTATGCTCCTCCGCATTCTTCTAAGGAAGAAGAACGTCTCCATCTAGACCCAAAAAGAGCATTATTGTTCTACCTGAACCGCACTAAAGAGTTCCAGGTGGGCGATCAACTCTTTCTGGGGTACGTTGGGGCTAAGAAGGAACGTGCTGTGCAGAAGAGTACCATCTCTCGATGTATTATGCTCTGCATTAAAACTGTTATACTCTGGCAAAGAAACAGCCTCCTGAAGGCCTCGGAGCTAATTCTACCAGAGCTAGGGCGGCCACAACGGCTCTCCAGCGTGGTGTCACGTTCCTCGACATCTGCTAGGCGGCTAAGTGGGCATCCCTGCACACGTTTGCCAAACATTATTGCCTGGACAATCCGGTCCGTAGGGAAGGGCTTTTGTCCGTTCGTTCCTACAGGACTTTCTGGTTTAAACTTTTCTGCAGTCTCGCCTCCGGGGATAATATTGCTTCGGTATCTGTACAAAGGTAAGGAATCTGCGGCTAGATGTCTCTATCCGATGGACAAGTTACTTACCTTTGGTAACCCCTTATCTGGTACCCACCCATCCTCCCCACACTGCAGATTAGTTCTTAATGTCAGGGCTGTTCCCCTTCAGGGCCCTAGTTGTCTAAACTTCAACAGTCAACTTCATGGCTCCGCGCTTCTGGCGTGGAAAGTCGTGAAAAGTACTGATGTCAGTGGGCCGAGGTGGCATCTGTATAGACGACGCGGACGTCACAATGACGGAGACGACGTCACACGGAGTGAACCGACGGTGCCTAGCGCTCGCGCAAGGGTACTGCTCAAGAAAAACCTTCCAGATCCAGTCTGACTCCTGGGAAGTTCAAAGGTAAGGAATCTGCGGCTAGATCATGTCTCTACCAGATAAGGCGTTACCGAAGGTAAGTAACTTGTCTTTTTGCACAGGACTCAACAGAAGTGATGTTTTAATTAGTCTCATGAAGATAGATAACATCTATATCCAAACATGGAAGTGTTTCAAGTGCAGCTGGATAAAGAAGAAAGTCCATGTGCCCTCACGTGCCCTCATCCATATCTCTTTCTTATCAAATGCTGGCTGCACATTGAACTGGATTTCAGGTCTGATTGTTACAAGAGCAGAGGATTTGTTTTCAAACAGGAAAAAAATTGGTGTGCATTTGTTATCCCTCAACAGGTTTCCTTAACTGCTACAAGACGACATATAGCAAACTATAATTTGAAGAGTTTGTGGTGAGCTGAGCCACTGCCAACCAAAACTGCGGGTACGAAACTTGCATATCATTTGTTTTATTCCTTGTTTTCAGGTTGTGGTGGCCACCAACATAGCCGAAACCTCCCTGACAATCGATGGAATCATCTACGTAATCGACCCCGGGTTCTGCAAACAGAAGAGTTACAATGCTCGCACGGGCATGGAATCCTTGATTGTGACGCCGTGCTCTAAGGTAGGAAACTCCTCTGACATGATGTCCTTGTTGGCGACGTCTCTATTGCAGTCCTGCAGACTAATAGAAGCACCGTGCTTTAATGTATGGAAAAGCCCTCGCACCTGCATAAGGTGCCTAGAAAAGGCACCACACTGCACCATCATTGGCTTTCACTACTTACAGACCAAATGTGGCCCTCCTGGGAGCGAGTTTGAATCTGACTATTGTGTTATTATTGTCTATGACTCTACAAAGAAAGGAACTAATTCTCTTGGGGGCCTTGAGTTCCTGGTGGAGACATCGGTTTGTGGTACTGTAACTTTATCCATCTGTATCTTTATATTAAGAAGGGGACTACCACACCTTCGAATTTGTCTGAGTTCCTGTCTGTAATCTCGTGCTGCAAGATGCAGGCATCAGTGGTGGCCACCAACCACACTTTTCCGCATCCTGCTTCTTGCAGGAATCAGGAGACCAAGAGCTGATTGTCCTAGTCCTGAGTAAGTGTGCTGACCCACTGCCTACTCGCTAACAAAGGACTGCTTCGCCTCTCCATGTCTCTTATTTGTGGTAAATTCTCCCATTATTGGTGCATGCTTGTACAACCCTTTACCTCTTACATTCCCTACTTCTCCACAGGCCTCTGCCAACCAGCGAGCAGGTCGAGCAGGGCGTGTGGCGGCTGGAAAATGCTTCCGCTTGTACACAGCCTGGGCCTACAAGAATGAAATGGAGGACACCAGCATTCCCGAGATCCAGCGCACCAACCTGGGCAACGTGGTGCTGCTACTGAAGAGTCTGGGTAAGGAAGACTGGGGGATCTTCTCCACACACTTAACCCTGCCTCTCATACAACTAGTAACCTCATCCAAACATTATTCACAGACCTAAATACCGATCTGATGTCAGATGCCTCAGAGAATTGTTGTCGGGATCCTCCAAAATCTCCCTCAAATGCGAGGCTAGATTGAACTCCGGCTGAAAGCCACATTTCAGGGTTTAGGTCATGGCAGGTACAGCACACACTAGGAGGGGTCTGAAGATGCAGTTTACATCTGTCCAGCATCTAAAAGCCCCATTGTAGTCACTTATGTGGAGTTTGGGTTTACTCATAAGAGACTGGCGTTTCACGTTGATTGTTTATGGTCCAGCCCACAAACCTGGCACTCTGCTGGTATTGTCAGGAAATTATCTCCCTGTTCAATACTTTTCAAAGACAGTCACAAAAACAGTAGAACCAAAACCACTCATTTGCAGGACCAGGTTTTACTCTTATTGCAAACAATACACATATCTACATTTTTCATCCACATCATTAGAAAAATCAAAGATAACTTCAATAGCGGTGTCATTGATGACGTCAATGATGCCATCATCGATGTCATCAAATATGTCATTGAGCAGTTTTAGAGTGATGTAATGGGTTAGGTCATAAACCGTGCTAGACGGAAGTGCAAGTCATGATTAGTTTACCAAACCATAACTGATGAATTTCAGTGTCTGGAACCATAACTGCACTTTAACTGTGGTTTATTTCAATTAATAACTTTTGTTTTTTTCCAATGAAGTTTAAAAAAAAATTTTTATCACATGCAATATCCAGGTGTTCCTGCGCCAAACCCTACGCAAAACCCACATGACATTTGGCAAAACTTTAGCCTGTTTAGTTTTCTGTTAATGTAAAGGTTTATGCAAATCAATCCTGGGGGAGCAAATGTAAGGGAAGGAGGGGGCAAAAAATCATTGATTTTCTAATGTCTTTACCACAGACCTACATGAAATTTTGCAGACCCTTGTGTTTAGCTTACTGTATGTCGTATGCAGGAGGTAGAATTAGAACGTGTGTATGTCCGTGTCTGATTTGGATCGTTCATGTCCTTCTCTGTGCAGTATTGTTCTGGTTGGAATGTGAAGGCAGTTAGTGTCCGAACTGCTAGCCACAAGTGGCCTCAGGGTAGGAGGTAGTTAGGAGCTGGCAGTCTGTGTGGGTTGGTCTCAGGTAAGAGGTAGTTAGGAGCTGGCAGTCTGTTGGGTTGGCCTCAGGGTAGGAGGTAGTTAGGAGCTGGCAGTCTGTGTGGGTTGGTCTCAGGGTAAGAGGTAGTTAGGGGGCTGGCAGTCTGTGTGGGTTGGTCTCAGGGTAAGAGGTAGTTAGGGGGCTGGCAGTCTGTTGGGTTGGTCTCAGGTAAGAGGTAGTTAGGGGGCTGGCAGTCTGTTGGGTTGGTCTCAGGTAAGAGGTAGTTAGGGGGCTGGCAGTCTGTTGGGTTGGTCTCCGGGTAAGAGGTAGTTAGGAGCTGGCAGTGTGTGTGGGTTGGTCTTGGGGTAAGAGGTAATTAGGGGGCTGGCAGTCTGTTGGGTTGGTCTCAGGGTAAGAGGTAGTTAGGGGCTGGCAGTATGTGTGGGTTGGTCTCACGTAAGTAGTAGTTAGGGGCTGGCAGTGTGTGTGGGTTGGTCCCAGAGTATGGGGTAGTTAGGGGCTGGCAGTGTGTGTGGGTTGGTCCCAGGGTATGGGGTAGTTAGGGGCTGGCAGTGTGTGTGGGTTGGTCCCAGGGTATGGGGTAGTTAGGGGCTGGCAGTGTGTGGGGGTTGGTCCCGGGTATGAGGTAGTTAGGGGGCTGGCAGTCTGTGTGGGTTGGTCTCATTGTAAGAGGTAGTTTGGGGGCTGGCAGTCTGTGGGTTGGTCTCTGGGTAAGCGGTAGTTGAGGGCTGGCAGTCTGTGTGGGTTGGTCTCAGGTAAGAGGTATTTAGGGGCTGGCAGTCTGTGTGGGTTGGTCTCAGGTAAGAGGTATTTAGGGGCTGGCAGTCTGTGTGGGTTGGTCTCAGGTAAGGGGTATTTAGGGGCTGGCAGTCTGTGTGGGTTGGTCTCAAGATAAGAGGTAGTTAGAGAGCTGGCAGTCTGGGCTGGTCTCTGGGTAAGATGTAGTTAGGGGTCTGGCAGTCTGTGTGGGTTGGTCTCTGGGTAAGATGTAGTGAGGAGGCGGTCAGTCAGTCTGTGTGGGTTGGAAGTAGGTATTGACTGTGGTGATGCTAGGATATGTTGTGTTTTAGGAGGTAGTTGGGGGCTGGCAGCCTGTGTGGGTTGGTCTCAAGGTAAGATGTAGTTAGGCGGCTGGCAATCTGGGTTGGTCTCGCGGTAAGAGGTAGTTGGGCGGCTGGCAGTCTGTGTGGGCTGGTCTCAGGGTAAGAGGTAGTTAGGCGGCTGGCAGTCTGTGTGGGTAGGTCTTAGGTAAGAGGTAGTTAGAGGCTGGCAGCCTGTGTGGGTGGGAGGTAGGTGTTGACTGTGGTGATGCTAGGATATGTTGTGTTTTAAGAGGTGATCGGATCCACGGCATTAGGATCCTTTGTGTTAATTGTAGAAAGGAAAAACTAAAACCTGGAGGTGCCCCCGGAAGGCTCCGCCTGCAGATCTGTAGGTTCTCATTTCTTCTTCACCTTTCCTTCTCTGCAGGGATCAATGACTTGATTCACTTTGACTTCATGGATCCCCCTCCTCATGAGACGCTGGTACTGGCACTGGAGCAGCTGTATGCCTTGGGGGCACTGAACCACTTGGGGGAGCTCACCAAGGTACGAGAAGAAATGCCAGCTTTTGAGCATGACCAGACCGATTAACCGGGGGCGAGGGACGTTTGTATTGTAAGCCAGTGTGTGTATCTGCTTCCCTAAGCCTCCTGAGACATTACCATATGTCTGTCCTGTAAGTGGGAGAACAGTGGTCTGTGGCCCTTGAGTAACCGCTGATGTAGTTCTCCTGCCCGATGTCCAAGCCTGGAAGACTAGTATAATCTGAGGTGTAGTTCTGCTTTTGATTGTCTAAACCTGTAATTTTGGGGATATCTTTCACTGTCTGAGTTCTTGGCTTCTGCGCTGCTCCACCTGTCTTCATCTCCAAAAATGAAATGTATTTCTTCCGCTACTTAGAATTTCGACTGTGGGGCATGTGCCAGTCATTTGTTTTGTTCCTGAGCATAGGAGGAGCTAGTTGCTGGACACAGAAGGCCTCTCTTTCCACCCTTGTCAGTGCAGGCTCTTTAGTTTATTAATTAATGTGAAGGCTTCGGTGCTGGCCTGGAAAGGCCTCGCCTTCCACCTGTGACAACACAGGGTCCTAAGTATGCAAATTCATGGGACGGCCTCAGTGCTGGAGTAGGAAGACCTCTATGGGACGGCCTCGGTGCAGGTCTGGGAAGGCCTCGCCTTCCAGCCTTGACGGCATCGGCTCAGCCGGGAATCATTTCTTGGAATGGCCTCAATGCTGGACTGGGCGAGCCTAGCCTGTCACGTCTGACGGCAGTGGCTCATAAGCAATGGCCTGTTGCTGGGCTGGAAAGGTCTTGCCTTTCACCCTTGACAGCATGGGTTCATCAGTGGATAAACGCAGTTTAGAATGATGTCTTTTGAGTGACCTTCTTTAATTCTCTCTATTCCTCTCGTTTCTCAAGCTCGGAAGGAGAATGGCTGAACTTCCAGTGGACCCTATGCTTTCTAAGATGATCCTTGCTTCTGAACAGTGAGTTGAGACTGAAACTTTAATTCCTTTATAGTAATAAAGATATTTTTCATTGGTTGTGAAATGTTGCTCTTAGGCATACTCGTTCTTTAGCATCGGGTCTTTCATTGATTCATATGCTTGAATATTCCCCCGTCCTCCAGCTGGGAACCCTGTGTCACCGATGTTCAATAGCAGTGTACCTGTACACAAGAGAACTCTGAAATTAACATAGACATCATGCGACCTGTCCACCTCATTCTATCACCTGAAGTCCGGCCCGTCGGAGTGACTGACACTGAGCTCTTCTCCCCTCAGCGGCTCTAACTACCAGAGGTTTCACCACAAGAGCTCAGTTCCTGGTGTTTCTCAAGATTCTTCATTTATCTCAAAAATGTTCTAGGCCTCGGGTATCGGAGGATTCAGTTCAGGTGACCTCAAGACAAGGGGGTGGGCGGACGGGAGAGGCAGAGGGCGAGGTCAATGATGATAAAGTTGACAGAATCTCCGATGATGATGACAGCAGTTCAATTGACACGACAAATGGTGGTGAAATTAACACAAACATTGGCAGTCTGAACGCTCACGATGAAAGAGATGAAGATGATGGTCATCCAGGACAATCGAAAGACCCCGGATCGGACGAGTATGTGGCTCCTGTATCAGAGATCAAGGACTCTCGCCCTATGATCTCGAGAAATTGCATACCCTCATCAAAACAGCATCAAGTACATTGAGTTCATCAGTGTCTGCATTTGACAAAATCGTATTTCTTATTTTTATGCTAAACTAAAAGCGAGAAGATGGGTCAGGCTGATGCCTGTACTTGCCCACCTTTAGAAAAGGGTAGTAGTTTAACTTTTCTAGGATTGGCAAGAAATCTGAAGTACCGTATAATTTGCCGTCATGCTTCATGAAAAGGGTGAAAAAAGATTTAGTAATTTCATCGGCTGCACAGAGGAGATAAAGCAATCTCAATATACCATGCATGGCCGCTCCGGACGTAGAAGGCAGGAAATGGGATTCCTAGGAGCTGCCAATGCATCAACAATGTTATTAAGATATTGTAGGAAAGTGAGTTATTATTTGGGGTGGACAAGTATCCACCTCAGCATAAGGTCCCCCATTGCTAGATGTCACACAAATTAAATTAAATAAACCTGTGTTCAATACCTGGTAATGTGATTCGAGGCAGTCCAGCTTAAATCAAAGGCAACGTGTAAAGACTTTGAGCAGGCGTACACCGTAGAAAAAGTCACACAAAACACAATAAAATCCCACAACCTATTTTAAAATAAAGAGAAATCGTTTGAGTAAAATAAGATCAAAACAACAACAAAATGATAAGGGGAACCACATACCTGAATTTTAAATATTTCAGTGAAAATAGCAGCACAAAGCTCCAGTCTATGGAAGTGGCAGACCGGGACATATGCGAGACCGACCGCAATGGAGTCCTGCCGGATACACCATGTGGATTGGTCCCAGTGAAAGTCTGGTAGTCAGACAAGTTAAAGAAAGTCCAAACGCAGGAAAGGATTTTGGCACTTTTGGAGAAGAAAAATCCTCCTTGAGCTGGCCGCTGCTGAAAATGTAGCTGCTGCTGTGGAGACAAAGGCTGGATTCTTGAAGCAGGTTTGTTCACCTGGAGCGATCTATGGAGATTTCTTGCTGACAATATTTTAAGTCCCAACACAGAATCTGATGTAGTATTTTTCGGAGGTGCTGGGAGCCTTAAACGGGACGCTGCTGAAATTTAATCTGAAGCCGTGGCACTGCAAGTAGGATACTTTTACCCACAGGTCCCCCTGACGCTATGTAGGAAATGTTTTTCCAAGTATCCAAACTTTCTTCTGGTGCCCAAAAAACCCAAACTAGTGCACTTCTGCACAGGGTAGGCCTAAAGCGATGTTTTCACTGCCACTGTAGTGGATGACACATAGGTTCTGTAGTGCCATGATTGTACACTTCTAAGGCTCTCAGGACCTCAGAGAAGGCACTTAGAAACTCTCCGGGTGCGAGACCGAGGCCAGCAGCAAAGTCCAGTCCAGGTTCATTTGCCACTGGTCAGCTGTGTACTTCCAGGAAAAGGTCTCCTGCAGCGTGCTATGTCCCTGTAGCAACACAGGCGGTCAAGGGAGGGGATAGGTCCATCCTTCAAGGCTCCTCTCGGGTCACTGACGGCAGATCCAGTCCTCTTCTGTTCTGTACGAGTAAAAAAGGACAAACCTCTTTCCTTTTAACACAGGAGAAACTCCTGACAAACTTTGAACATGCTATTGACTCAGCATAACATTAAGTACTTGTCCAAAATAATAAAGTAATAAGTTAATTGATAAATGTCAATAATGTGTATCACATAATGCACAGACTCCTTCATTAATTTCTTTAATAATAATTCTTTTGAAATCATCTCCACGTGTCTGGTTGTAGCCAACGCGTTTCGTCCATTCGAACTTCTTCATGGCTTCATTTAATATTTTAATCTCCGGTGTCGGTAGAGTAAAGCGTTTCATATGATCATATGACCACGAACATCACATCATTCCATTAAAAAAATTAACTGATTCCAAAATACTATGGATCATGCTTGTGTTTCTTTTTATCCTTTATTGAAGACAAATGTTTTCTGTATCTTGAAATTGAGAGAACATAGAGACCCACAAGTCCAAAGGTTTCCCTTGTGTTGGGACCTGGTGTTTTAGATTTCCTTTCGTTTCATTATCCTATCAGGCAGAGTCCTCCCGAATTTGTTTTAAGCGAAGCAGCCCCAACAAAACAGGTCTTTGATAAATCACAAAAATGTTACTAGACCTGCAGGCCTAGTGACTTAAATAATCTACTCGACCCATTTGTAATGCTCTTGACCCATAAACTGGTTTCGAATGATGTGAACGTGGGCAACTATTTTAATTCACTGAGCCGCCTTTTTCTTCATTATCACATATTAGAGCACCTTTAAATACGCAAGTTCAGCATGTCTGCTGTACAAAAACTCTCGTTTGATTTAATAGACTAAACTTTTTTTCCATATTTAATACGAATCTAGCCACATATAGGATACACACGACTGCCTCTTAGTTCATTAACAGCATTTTCATCGGGGGGGGCAGGAATGTTTCTCAAATCATGTTTAAAAAATATCACTTTTAGCAAATACACAACTAAAGCATGAAGTGGTAGGACACTGTCATTTGTAATCAGCAGATTTTACTTTGAAATGACCACAAACTTTCCCACTGACATGTAGCTTTACTGATGAAACTATATAGTGTTCAAACAATGTTTGAAAATAGTTTCTGCAAATATTTGTCATTTGCACATCACCAAGTAAATTGTTCTGGTTTGTTTTGCTCCTATTTAATTCTTTGTTTGCATCACACTTCTTAATCACAAATTGCTTTTGTAATTCCTGATATATTTTGAAATATTTGTAATAATAATTTACAGGCTATTTATTTAAATGATGTGTTAGAGAAAAATAACTGACATTTTCAGACAGCTCATTTTACAAAAACCTCTAACTCTAGTAAGAGAGAAAAATAAACCTCATTTTCCAAGCAGCAATTAGTTAAAAGACAAACTGACATTTGACCTCTTTCCTTGAACAGACAGCAAATGTGTCAAGATTTAATGGCATCTTTTTTGCTCATTCACTTTCTGAATGAACAGAACACCTGTTCCTTTCCAGTAGGCCTTGGCGGTGAACTCTGCTCCGTTCGCAGAGTTTGCAGAGTTTTCTGCACTCCGCGGAGCTCTCAGAGTGCAGAAAACTCCACTTTGCGTACTGCAGCGGCGTTTTTCCCCCGCTCACGCTCGCGAATGGCAAGTTCGGGAGCGCGAGCTGCAGCTCAGGTAGAATTTCTACTCGAGCGGCAGGAAGACCAGCGCGAACAGCAGTTCACACTGCACTCCGCTACTTGCGGAACTTTGCGAAGTTTTTTTGTCACTTAGCGTAGTTCCGCGTAGCATAACTCCGCGAACTACGCCCAGGCTTGCTTTCCAGCCTAAGTTTACTCACCAGATGGGTCTAGTAGGTGCGAAAAATAGCTCGACCTGATATGATTTTACTTGCAATTGCGAGTGGGCGAGTCCTTTTTCGAGGCCTGCAAAATAATATGCTGCAAGCTTGAATCGGTGAAAAACAAGGTTTGATTAGGGGTGACCTATTTAATATTTAAAATCATGTTTTCATACCTCTCAAAGGAATGAGTTTGACAGGTCTTGCTGTAAGTTTCAAGCTGTTGCAGTCAGGCTACACAGGGTAACGTGGTGGATAATTAAGGAGAACTTAACTAGCTGGTCAGTCATTGATCCACCCAAAGCTACAAATGCTTATAACGAGTTGCTTCTCAAATAGGTTTGGGAATGTATTTGAGTGGCATGCATGTCGGTGAAAGCTGATCTCTCTTGGAATCCACACTTCACAACTCAGGGCAGTCAGATTGGCCCTCAAGCTTTTCTTCTCCATGTGAAAGTCTCTCAAATGTTAATGTGAACAGATGACACCACAATAATGCACATCCGCAGGCAAAGGGGCACAAGATCTCTTGTGTTACTTCTGGAAGTTGCTTCTGTTATATAGGAACAAAGTGCAGAACATGTACCCAGGCTACAGAATGTCATTGCAGACGCTCTCAGCCTTAGGATAGTAGAAAGTCCTCTTCAGTTGATGGGGCGCACCAGATTGTACGCTTCTGATGAATACTTTTAAACTCAGATTCCTCATCTTTTGAATATTCCCCAGGCACTAGACTGCATCTGAGAAACTTAACAGCAGTGCAGTCCATCAGGTTAGTTTAGTGTTAAACAATTTTATTAGTTTCGTTAAATAGACCTTAGTGCAATAGTGACAGGCATACAATACAGATCATAAATGATGTTCACTACATATACAATAATTTGCTATAAAGAGCTATGCAGATAATTGTAATAGATTAAAAAATAGATTAAAAAGGAGAATTACCCAGATAACTATAATTAACAAATTAAAAGTGATAATAAATATATTTCATATGACATTCAAGCATATTTCAACTACTGTAAATTTCATACATATTTTAGGTCCACTAAAACTACTACAATAAAACTGTAACATCAATCCCCCCCCACCCACAGTTACCCCAATCAAGTAAAGCCTTCATAAATAAAGTGCCAAAATATTCCACATGTACAGGTATATCACAGTAGTACACATTATCCTCAATTATATCTGAATTAAACTAGGTTTCCCTTCTTTCACCCACGAGGACTCTGGGAGTTTTTTAACAAATCTGTGTCTGCTTCCGAGGCCAATACTCGATCCACCAGCTGTTCCCACGCTTTAAACCTTTCAGTTTTTCCTCGCCCTCTCTATCTCAAGAAACAACACAGCACTCTCCAAACTTGCCCATTTAACCATTTCCTTACTCCATCTGGTAATTTGAGGACCATGCGCCGATTTCCAGTGCATAATAATTTCTTGTTTTTCCAGAATCAATCCTAAATCAGTAAATCTAGTAATAGTTTTTTAGGTCGAGCCTAGCGCAGCGCGCATGCGTTGCTCTATGGGAGGCTTCTTGTGAGCACTCCAAACTTCTCCGTGTGTCTAGGACTTCCCCCACGCATTAGGTTGGTTGTTGCCTGTGTCATTTATTTTTCGTAGCCTGCAAATGGCTAAAGGCGGGCGCATGTCCCACCTCTTTATCAAATGTTCACTCCCACAGCGTTTTGCTTGCGGGAGCGAGCAGCGGCGCGCAGTGTGGCAGCTGCATTCCTTACATTCCTTGCAGTGCGCGCGCACCACTCACGGTCTTCTTGTTTTTCTCGCGATGCTGTGCTGCCGTGGTATTTTTATTTTTAAAGCGCTCCTTTACCTTTGGGTCGAGTTCGCGCTATATAAAAACTGCAACAAGATTAGGCGGTTATATTTTTACTTCATGACGCCCTGTTGGGGCGATGGAGGTATCTGCGGCATAGGGCCCGATGGGCAGCAGGCGGTACTTGTGTGCGGTCTGTCACACAGGAGCGCTCTGCCACGCCCACAATTATTCGGCTCACTTAATCTCAAATCAATATTGATACTGTAAGTAAACACGTATTACAGTTAAAAAAACATAAATATTAGGGTAAAAGTTAAAATACAAGACAATTTAAAGCAATCGGAGACAGTGTTTATCATTCCGCGGATACATCCCGCCAGAAAGATAAAATGCAGTGCAGATAAAAATAACAATAAATTAAGAAGTCTAAACATTTATCACATGGATTCCCCTAGATCGTCCAAACTTTGCTCGCAGATTCTAACAAAGATTCCTACTGCGGCGCAAGCTGTCCTTTCACCCACCCGTATGGGTCTCTCTCGGCGCTTTCTAGCGTGACATTGTTTGAAATGGAATATTTGCTGGTTATGTCCTAGTCGGCGAACACATGCAAACTTTGACACTGGGAATGGAATATGGTATTATACATTAGAAAGTCATTACAAGAATGTTTGAAAAAGTAAAGTTAATAACAAAAATTAACAAACAACTTCAATGCAAACAGTGTATTGCACTGCGGAGAAAGGTTTTAATATGTGCTGTTGGGTGATGCTCAGTCCCCGGACAGTGCCTGCAGTGTGGGTAAGAAATACATCTCATTTCCCACTGATGCTGCATACATGTCAGCTGCATGGTCATTAAATAGACACCTCTAAGAAGAAAGGGTTAAAAAGCATAGCTGCGGCAGATTAAAACGCCATGGTGGTGCAACCTGTGTCTCTCGGGCAACAACTGCAGTCTGTGGGGTGTTGCTACCAGCTGGACAGGTCGACAGTTTCACCATAGCAGGGTATGCAGTGACACCAGGGCAGTGTCTGCGATGTCAATTGCCAGCGTCAGCGGCGTCATCCGTGCAGTTACACCACATAGAGTCTGAAGTGTCCCCTGTGCAGTGCTTGCAGTGTCACCCGTGTAACGTCTGTAGTACGCAAGCAGTGCCTGCAGTGTCACCGGACAGCTCCGGCAGTGCCGTCCGTGGAGTCTCTGCAGTGCCGCACTTGCGATGCCTGTAGTGTCACCTGAATGGTCTCTGCAGTGTCGCCCGTGCAATGTCTTAGAGGGAAACCCAAACGGTGCCTGCAGTGCCACTATACGTACCCTTGCGGTGCCTGCAGAGTCACTGGAAAGTGTCTGCAGTGCCACCCTAGGTACCCTTGCGGTGCTTGCAGTGACAGCATCTGCAGTGCCTGCAGAGTCACCTGGACAGCGTCTGCAGTGTCACTAATAGGTAGGTACTCTTGCGGTGCCTGCAGTGTCACTGGACAGCGTTTGCAGTGCCTGCAGTGTCACTGGAAAGCGTCTGCAGTGCTGCTATTGGTACCCTTGCGATGCCTACAGTGACAGCGTTTGCGGTGCCTGCAGAGTCACTGGACAGCCTCTGCAGCGTCATCGTTGCAGTGCATCTGGCTCGGTGTCAGCATCAGAGAGGTGAGCCTCGCCAGGCCCCATTTCATAGAAACTTTACTCCTTCAGACGGCGTGCTTGAAATCCAGTAGATTCTTGAAAACACCTCATAGAATAAAATGCAAAGCCCCCTAAACAAAGGCCTCTTGATTCTTTTACGAAACACGGCGTCACAGGGCCTGCCTGTATCACATCACCTGACATCCACCTCACCAGCAGCAGACCACATTCAATATCCGCGATTCCCCCCCGGCTCCACCCCTGACCGATTCGGCCCTGGGTGGGGATAGGGGTCCCCTAGGGAACGTGGAGAACAGAGGTCTCTTGTCTCCTAAGGAAAGTCAGCGCCACATCAGTCTCCTACAGCTGTTGGTGATGTGTTTAGCTCTAAACCTCTTCCTGCCATCCATACATGGGTGGCTGGCGCAGGGCGGAGTGGGGCCCTGGCTGTACACGTCTGGAAGTGACTGGAGCTACATGATATCTTCCTGCCATCCATACATGGGTGGGTGGCGCAGGGCGGAGTGGGGCCCTGGCTGTACACATCTGGAAGTGACTGGAGCTACATGATATCTTCCTGCCATCCATACATGGGTGGCTGGCGCAGGGCGGAGTGGGGTCCTGGCTGTACACGTCTGGAAGTGACTGGAGCTACATGATATCTTCCTGCCATCCATACATGGGTGGCTGGCGCAGGCGGAGTGGGGTCCTGGCTGTACACGTCTGGAAGTGACTGGAGCTACATGATATCTTCCTGCCATCCATACATGGGTGGGTGGCGCAGGGCGGAGTGGGGTCCTGGCTGTACACGTCTGGAAGTGACTGGAGCTACATGATATCTTCCTGCCATCCATACATGGGTGGCTGGCGCAGGGCGGAGTGGGGCCCTGGCTGTACACGTCTGGAAGTGACTGGAGCTACATGATCTCTTCCTGCCATCCAGACATGGGTGGCTGGCACAGGGCGGAGTGGGGCCCTGGCAGTACACGTCTGGAAGTCACAGGAGCTACATGATATCTTCCTGCCATCCATACATGGGTGGGTGGCGCAGGGCGGAGTGGGGTCATGGCTGTACACGTCTGGAAGTGACTGGAGCTACATGATATCTTCCTGCCATCCATACATGGGTGGCTGGCGCAGGGCGGAGTGGGGCCCTGGCTGTACACGTCTGGAAGTGACTGGAGCTACATGATCTCTTCCTGCCATCCAGACATGGGTGGCTGGCGCAGGGCGGAGTGGGGCCCTGGCAGTACACGTCTGGAAGTCACAGGAGCTACATGATATCTTCCTGCCATCCATACATGGGTGGGTGGCGCAGGGCGGAGTGGGGTCCTGGCTGTACACATCTGGAAGTGACTGGAGCTACATGATATCTTCCTGCCATCCATACATGGGTGGCTGGCGCAGGGCGGAGTGGGGCCCTGGCTGTACACGTCTGGAAGTGACTGGAGCTACATGATATCTTCCTGCCATCCATCCATACATGGGTGGCTGGCGCAGGGCGGAGTGGGGTCCTGGCTCTACACGTCTGGAAGTGACTGGAGCTACATGATATCTTCCTGCCATCCATACATGGGTGGGTGGCGCAGGGCGGAGTGGGGCCCTGGCTGTACACGTCTGGAAGTGACTGGAGCTACATGATATCTTCCTGCCATCCATACATGGGTGGCTGGCGCAGGGCGGAGTGGGGTCCTGGCTGTACACGTCTGGAAGTGACTGGAGCTACATGATATCTTCCTGCCATCCATACATGGGTGGCTGGCGCAGGGCGGAGTGGGGTCCTGGCTGTACACGTCTGGAAGTGACTGGAGCTACATGATATCTTCCTGCCATCCATACATGGGTGGGTGGCGCAGGGCGGAGTGGGGTCCTGGCTGTACACGTCTGGAAGTGACTGGAGCTACATGATATCTTCCTGCCATCCATGCATGGGTGGCTGGCGCAGGGCGGAGTGGGGCCCTGGCTGTACACGTCTGGAAGTGACTGGAGCTACATGATCTCTTCCTGCCATCCAGACATGGGTGGCTGGCGCAGGGCGGAGTGGGGCCCTGGCAGTACACGTCTGGAAGTCACAGGAGCTACATGATATCTTCCTGCCATCCATACATGGGTGGGTGGCGCAGGGCGGAGTGGGGTCCTGGCTGTACACGTCTGGAAGTGACTGGAGCTACATGATATCTTCCTGCCATCCATACATGGGTGGCTGGCGCAGGGCGAGTGGGGCCCTGGCTGTACACGTCTGGAAGTGACTGGAGCTACATGATATCTTCCTGCCATCCATCCATACATGGGTGGCTGGCGCAGGGCGGAGTGGGGTCCTGGCTCTACACGTCTGGAAGTGACTGGAGCTACATGATATCTTCCTGCCATCCATACATGGGTGGGTGGCGCAGGGGCGGAGTGGGGCCCTGGCTGTACACGTCTGGAAGTGACTGGAGCTACATGATATCTTCCTGCCATCCATACATGGGTGGCTGGCGCAGGGCGGAGTGGGGTCCTGGCTGTACACGTCTGGAAGTGACTGGAGCTACATGATATCTTCCTGCCATCCATACATGGGTGGCTGGCGCAGGGCGGAGTGGGGTCCTGGCTGTACACGTCTGGAAGTGACTGGAGCTACATGATATCTTCCTGCCATCCATACATGGGTGGCTGGCGCAGGGCGGAGTGGGGTCCTGGCTGTACACGTCTGGAAGTGACTGGAGCTACATGATATCTTCCTGCCATCCATACATGGGTGGCTGGCGCAGGGCGGAGTGGGGTCCTGGCTGTACACGTCTGGAAGTGACTGGAGCTACATGATATCTTCCTGCCATCCATACATGGGTGGCTGGCGCAGGGCGGAGTGGGGTCCTGGCTGTACACGTCTGGAAGTGACTGGAGCTACATGATATCTTCCTGCCATCCATACATGGGTGGCTGGCGCAGGGCGGAGTGGGGTCCTGGCTGTACACGTCTGGAAGTGACTGGAGCTACATGATATCTTCCTGCCATCCATACATGGGTGGCTGGCGCAGGGCGGAGTGGGGCCCTGGCTGTACACGTCTGGAAGTGACTGGAGCTACATGATATCTTCCTGCCATCCATACATGGGTGGCTGGCGCAGGGCGGAGTGGGGTCCTGGCTGTACACGTCTGGAAGTGACTGGAGCTACATGATATCTTCCTGCCATCCATACATGGGTGGGTGGCGCAGGGCGGAGTGGGGTCCTGGCTGTACACGTCTGGAAGTGACTGGAGCTACATGATATCTTCCTGCCATCCATACATGGGTGGGTGGCGCAGGGCGGAGTGGGGTCCTGGCTGTACACGTCTGGAAGTGACTGGAGCTACATGATATCTTCCTGCCATCCATACATGGGTGGGTGGCGCAGGGCGGAGTGGGGCCCTGGCTGTACACGTCTGGAAGTGACTGGAGCTACATGATATCTTCCTGCCATCCATACATGGGTGGGTGGCGCAGGGCGGAGTGAGGCCCTGGCTGTACACGTCTGGAAGTGACTGGAGCTACATGATATCTTCCTGCCATCCATACATGGGTGGGTGGCGCAGGGCGGAGTGGGGCCCTGGCTGTACACGTCTGGAAGTGACTGGAGCTACATGATATCTTCCTGCCATCCAGACATGGGTGGCTGGCGCAGGGCGGAGTGGGGTCCTGGCTGTACACGTCTGGAAGTGACTGGAGCTACATGATATCTTCCTGCCATCCAGACATGGGTGGCTGGCGCAGGGCGGAGTGGGGTCCTGGCTGTACACGTCTGGAAGTGACTGGAGCTACATGATATCTTCCTGCCATCCATACATGGGTGGCTGGCGCAGGGCGGAGTGGGGTCCTGGCTGTACACGTCTGGAAGTGACTGGAGCTACATGATATCTTCCTGCCATCCATACATGGGTGGGTGGCGCAGGGCGGAGTGGGGTCCTGGCTGTACACGTCTGGAAGTGACTGGAGCTACATGATATCTTCCTGCCATCCATACATGGGTGGCTGGCGCAGGGCGGAGTGGGGTCCTGGCTGTACACGTCTGGAAGTGACTGGAGCTACATGATATCTTCCTGCCATCCAGACATGGGTGGCTGGCGCAGGGCGGAGTGGGGTCCTGGCTGTACACGTCTGGAAGTGACTGGAGCTACATGATATCTTCCTGCCATCCATACATGGGTGGCTGGCGCAGGGCGGAGTGGGGTCCTGGCTGTACACGTCTGGAAGTGACTGGAGCTACATGATATCTTCCTGCCATCCATACATGGGTGGCTGGAGCAGGGCGGAGTGGGGTCCTGGCTGTACACGTCTGGAAGTGACTGGAGCTACATGATATCTTCCTGCCATCCATACATGGGTGGGTGGCGCAGGGCGGAGTGGGGTCCTGGCTGTACACGTCTGGAAGTGACTGGAGCTACATGATATCTTCCTGCCATCCAGACATGGGTGGCTGGCGCAGGGCGGAGTGGGGTCCTGGCTGTACACGTCTGGAAGTGACTGGAGCTACATGATATCTTCCTGCCATCCATACATGGGTGGCTGGCGCAGGGCGGAGTGGGGTCCTGGCTGTACACGTCTGGAAGTGACTGGAGCTACATGATATCCCGCCTCCCTCAGCCAGACACACCCACCAACACAACGGACCCAAACGAAGCAGCCAGCAACCTCGCCAAGTGGCTGACCGCCTGCGCCGACGACCTCGCACCACTAAAAAACCCTCCCAGCAGACCCGGAAGCAAGAAAACCCCTTGGTTCACCAACGAACTCAAGGAATCCAAGAAGAACTGCCGCACTCTCGAGAAAGCCTGGCGACTCGACCAGACCACAGACAACAGGACCGCCCTCAAGCACGCCACCCGCAAACACCACCAGCTGATCCGTGCCACCAAGAAGTCGGCACTCAAAGAACGACTGGACAACAACGCCCACGACAGCAAGGAACTTTTCAGCATCGTCAAAGAGTTCTCCAACCCCAGCGCCGGAAACAACGACATCACCCCCTCGCAAGACCTCTGCAACTCACTCGCCGCGTTCTTCCACCGCAAGATCACCGACATACATAACAGCTTCGACGCACAGACCACGCACCCTACCGCCGAACCAACGCCCGCCACCACCACCCTCTGCAACTGGACCCCGATCAGCACCGAAGACACCACCCGCACGATGAACTCCATCCACTCCGGATCACCAACCGACCCCTGCCCACACCACGTCTTCAACAAAGCCGACGCCACCATCGCACCCCATCTCCGGGACATCATCAACTCCTCCTTCCACACCGCCACCTTCCCGGAGAGCTGGAAGCACGCCGAGCTTACCGCCCTCCTGAAGAAACCAACGGCGGACCCCACCAACCTCAAGAACTACCGTCCCATCTCGCTCCTTCCGTTTCCGGCCAAAGTCATCGAGAAGACCGTCAACAGACAGCTTGCCGCCTTCCTCGAGACGAATGGATCCCTCGACCCCTCGCAGTCCGGGTTTCGGGCCAACCACAGCACCGAGACCGCCCTTATCGCAGCCACCGACGACATCAGAACCCTAACCGACAACGGGGAAACAGCAGCCCTCATCCTCTTGGACCTCTCCGCGGCGTTCGACACCGTCTGCCACCGCATCCTAGTGAAGCGCCTCAGCAACATCGGAATCCGAGAGAAAGCACTGGAATGGATCATCTCGTTCCTCGCCGGAAGAACCCAGAGAGTCCGCCTCCCCCGTTCAGATCCGAGGCCACCGAAGTCATCTGCGGCGTTCCACAAGGATCTTCACTCAGTCCAACCCTCTTCAACGTCTACATGAGCCCCCTCGCAGCCATCGCACGCCAACACAACCTCAACATCATCTCCTACGCCGACGACACCCAGCTGATCCTCTCCTCACCAACGACCCCACCACCGCCAGAGCCAACCTACACGACGGGATGAGAGACGTCGCCGACTGGATGAGGAACAGCCACCTTAAACTGAACTCAGACAAGACGGAAGTCCTCATCCTGGGCTCATCACCCTCCGCCTGGGACGACTCTTGGTGGCCCCGGCCCTGGGCACCGCGCCCAAGCCAACGGACCACGCACGCAACCTGGGCTTCATCCTGGACTCCTCCCTGTCGATGACCAGACAAGTCAACGCCGTCTCATCTTCGTGCTTCAACACCCTGCGCATGCTCCGCAAGATCTTCAGATGGATCCCCACTGAAACCAGGAAGACCGTCACCCAGGCACTCGTCACCAGCCGACTGGACTATGGGAACACCCTCTACGCCGGAACCACAGCCAAACTTCAAAAAGACTCCAGCACATCCAGAACGCCTCCGCACGACTCATCCTGGACATCCCCCGACACAGCCACATCACCGGACACCTGAAAGACCTGCACTGGCTCCCCGTCAGCAAGAGAATCACGTTCAGACTCCTCACCCACGCACACAAGGCCCTCCACGACCTGGGCCCCAAGTACCTCAACGACCGCATGACCTTCTACACGCCCACCCGCCAGCTACGATCAACCAGCCACGCCCTCGCCACCGTACCACGCATCCGCAGAGCCACCGCCGGAGGAAGATCCTTCTCCTACCTGGCAGCCAAGACCTGGAACTCCCTCCCCACTCACCTTCGGCGAACCCAGGACCATCTCTCCTTCAGGAAGCAGCTCAAGACCTGGCTGTTCGAGCAGTAACTTACCCCTCCCCAGCGCCTTGAGACCCTCCCGGGTGAGTAGCGCGCTCTATAAATGCCGTGATTGATTGATTGATTGATTGATTGATATCTTCCTGCCATCCATACATGGGTGGCTGGCGCAGGGCGGAGTGGGGTCCTGGCTGTACACGTCTGGAAGTGACTGGAGCTACATGATATCTTCCTGCCATCCATACATGGGTGGCTGGCGCAGGGCGGAGTGGGGTCCTGGCTGTACACGTCTAGAAGTGACTGGAGCTACATGATATCTTCCTGCCATCCATACATGGGTGGCTGGCGCAGGGCGGAGTGGGGCCCTGGCTGTACACGTCTGGAAGTGACTGGAGCTACATGATATCTTCCTGCCATCCATACATGGGTGGCTGGCGCAGGGCGGAGTGGGGTCCTGGCTGTACACGTCTGGAAGTGACTGGAGCTACATGATATCTTCCTGCCATCCATACATGGGTGGCTGGCGCAGGGGCGGAGTGGGGTCCTGGCTGTACACGTCTGGAAGTGACTGGAGCTACATGATATCTTCCTGCCATCCATACATGGGTGGCTGGCGCAGGGCGGAGTGGGGCCCTGGCTGTACACGTCTGGAAGTGACTGGAGCTACATGATCTCTTCCTGCCATCCATACATGGGTGGCTGGCGCAGGGCGGAGTGGGGCCCTGGCTGTACACGTCTGGAAGTGACTGGAGCTACATGATATCTTCCTGCCATCCATACATGGGTGGCTGGCGCAGGGCGGAGTGGGGCCCTGGCTGTACACGTCTGGAAGTGACTGGAGCTACATGATATCTTCCTGCCATCCATACATGGGTGGCTGGCGCAGGGCGGAGTGGGGTCCTGGCTGTACACGTCTGGAAGTGACTGGAGCTACATGATATCTTCCTGCCATCCATACATGGGTGGCTGGCGCAGGGCGGAGTGGGGCCCTGGCTGTACACGTCTGGAAGTGACTGGAGCTACATGATATCTTCCTGCCATCCATACATGGGTGGCTGGCGCAGGGCGGAGTGGGGCCCTGGATGTACACGTCTGGAAGTGACTGGAGCTACATGATATCTTCCTGCCATCCATACATGGGTGGCTGGCGCAGGGCGGAGTGGGGTCCTGGCTGTACACGTCTGGAAGTGACTGGAGCTACATGATATCTTCCTGCCATCCATACATGGGTGGCTGGCGCAGGGCGGAGTGGGGTCCTGGCTGTACACGTCTGGAAGTGACTGGAGCTACATGATATCTTCCTGCCATCCATACATGGGTGGGTGGCGCAGGGCGGAGTGGGGCCCTGGCTGTACACGTCTGGAAGTGACTGGAGCTACATGATATCTTCCTGCCATCCATACATGGGTGGGTGGCGCAGGGCGGAGTGGGGCCCTGGCTGTACACGCCTGGAAGTGACTGGAGCTACATGATATCTTCCTGCCATCCAGACATGGGTGGGTGGCGCAGGGCGGAGTGGGGTCCTGGCTGTACACGTCTGGAAGTGACTGGAGCTACATGATATCTTCCTGCCATCCAGACATGGGTGGGTGGCGCAGGGCGGAGTGGGGTCCTGGCTGTACACGTCTGGAAGTGACTGGAGCTACATGATATCTTCCTGCCATCCAGACATGGGTGGCTGGCGCAGGGCGGAGTGGGGTCCTGGCTGTACACGTCTGGAAGTGACTGGAGCTACATGATATCTTCCTGCCATCCAGACATGGGTGGCTGGCGCAGGGCGGAGTGGGGTCCTGGCTGTACACGTCTGGAAGTGACTGGAGCTACATGATATCTTCCTGCCATCCATACATGGGTGGCTGGCGCAGGGCGGAGTGGGGTCCTGGCTGTACACGTCTGGAAGTGACTGGAGCTACATGATATCTTCCTGCCATCCAGACATGGGTGGCTGGCGCAGGGCGGAGTGGGGTCCTGGCTGTACACGTCTGGAAGTGACTGGAGCTACATGATATCTTCCTGCCATCCATACATGGGTGGCTGGCGCAGGGCGGAGTGGGGTCCTGGCTGTACACGTCTGGAAGTGACTGGAGCTACATGATATCTTCCTGCCATCCATACATGGGTGGCTGGCGCAGGGCGGAGTGGGGTCCTGGCTGTACACGTCTGGAAGTGACTGGAGCTACATGATATCTTCCTGCCATCCATACATGGGTGGCTGGCGCAGAGGCGGAGTGGGGTCCTGGCTGTACACGTCTGGAAGTGACTGGAGCTACATGATATCTTCCTGCCATCCATACATGGGTGGCTGGCGCAGGGCGGAGTGGGGTCCTGGCTGTACACGTCTGGAAGTGACTGGAGCTACATGATATCTTCCTGCCATCCATACATGGGTGGCTGGCGCAGGGCGGAGTGGGGTCCTGGCTGTACACGTCTGGAAGTGACTGGAGCTACATGATATCTTCCTGCCATCCATACATGGGTGGCTGGCGCAGGGCGGAGTGGGGTCCTGGCTGTACACGTCTGGAAGTGACTGGAGCTACATGATATCTTCCTGCCATCCATACATGGGTGGGTGGCGCAGGGCGGAGTGGGGCCCTGGCTGTACACGTCTGGAAGTGACTGGAGCTACATGATATCTTCCTGCCATCCATACATGGGTGGGTGGCGCAGGGGCGGAGTGGGGTCCTGGCTGTACACGTCTGGAAGTGACTGGAGCTACATGATATCTTCCTGCCATCCATACATGGGTGGGTGGCGCAGGGCGGAGTGGGGTCCTGGCTGTACACGTCTGGAAGTGACTGGAGCTACATGATATCTTCCTGCCATCCATACATGGGTGGGTGGCGCAGGGCGGAGTGGGGTCCTGGCTGTACACGTCTGGAAGTGACTGGAGCTACATGATCTCTTCCTGCCATCCATACATGGGTGGCTGGCGCAGGGCGGAGTGGGGCCCTGGCTGTACACGTCTGGAAGTGACTGGAGCTACATGATATCTTCCTGCCATCCATACATGGGTGGGTGGCGCAGGGCGGAGTGGGGTCCTGGCTGTACACGTCTGGAAGTGACTGGAGCTACATGATATCTTCCTGCCATCCATACATGGGTGGGTGGCGCAGGGCGGAGTGGGGTCCTGGCTGTACACGTCTGGAAGTGACTGGAGCTACATGATATCTTCCTGCCATCCATACATGGGTGGGTGGCGCAGGGCGGAGTGGGGTCCTGGCTGTACACGTCTGGAAGTGACTGGAGCTACATGATCTCTTCCTGCCATCCATACATGGGTGGCTGGCGCAGGGCGGAGTGGGGCCCTGGCTGTACACGTCTGGAAGTGACTGGAGCTACATGATATCTTCCTGCCATCCATACATGGGTGGCTGGCGCAGGAGCGGAGTGGGGCCCTGGCTGTACACGTCTGGAAGTGACTGGAGCTACATGATATCTTCCTGCCATCCATACATGGGTGGGTGGCGCAGGGCGGAGTGGGGCCCTGGCTGTACACGTCTGGAAGTGACTGGAGCTACATGATATCTTCCTGCCATCCATACATGGGTGGCTGGCGCAGGGCGGAGTGGGGTCCTGGCTGTACACGTCTGGAAGTGACTGGAGCTACATGATATCTTCCTGCCATCCATCCATACATGGGTGGGTGGCGCAGGGCGGAGTGGGGTCCTGGCTGTACACGTCTGGAAGTGACTGGAGCTACATGATATCTTCCTGCCATCCAGACATGGGTGGCTGGCGCAGGGCGGAGTGGGGTCCTGGCTGTACACGTCTGGAAGTGACTGGAGCTACATGATATCTTCCTGCCATCCAGACATGGGTGGCTGGCGCAGGGCGGAGTGGGGTCCTGGCTGTACACGTCTGGAAGTGACTGGAGCTACATGATATCTTCCTGCCATCCATACATGGGTGGGTGTCGCAGGGCGGAGTGGGGTCCTGGCTGTACACGTCTGGAAGTGACTGGAGCTACATGATATCTTCCTGCCATCCAGACATGGGTGGGTGTCGCAGGGCGGAGTGGGGTCCTGGCTGTACACGTCTGGAAGTGACTGGAGCTACATGATATCTTCCTGCCATCCATACATGGGTGGCTGGCGCAGGGCGGAGTGGGGCCCTGGCTGTACACGTCTGGAAGTGACTGGAGCTACATGATATCTTCCTGCCATCCATACATGGGTGGGTGGCGCAGGGCGGAGTGGGGTCCTGGCTGTACACGTCTGGAAGTGACTGGAGCTACATGATATCTTCCTGCCATCCATACATGGGTGGCTGGCGCAGGGCGGAGTGGGGTCCTGGCTCTACACGTCTGGAAGTGACTGGAGCTACATGATCTCTTCCTGCTCGCCAACCACCTTGCAGGGTCCTTGAATACCAGTGCAGACAAGTTGAGCATGAATCTGGCGAACCATGAGTGGTGTGTCCACCTTGAGGTGGTGCACGGCATTTGAATGAAACGGAAGAGCCCTGATTGGAGCTGTTATGCACCACGCAGAAGGTGCGGGGTCATTCGGGAATGCATTCCAGCTGGAACAGAGCACAGGAATTTTGCATGCGTTTCCACTGCTCCTTTCCTGCCTCTGGCACTGAACAAGGTAAGGAAATACCTTTAGCTTGATTGTCCTGGACTGGACTGGACCAGGAGAGTGTGGTACCCTTAGCTTCTGAGTCTGAGCACCTGCCCTCCGATCAGGTTTCCGTCGTGGAAGGACCTCTTGTCACAGCAAGAAGGCAGGTCTTGCATCCGAGTCTCCACAACTTACACCTCCATGCGTGGGGGCAAATAAATGCGTTTGACCTGCCTGCCGAAGTGGTGGATGTCATTCTTGCTGCCAGATGCCCTTCAGTTAAGTCCACCTATACTGGGCTTGGGAGCACTTCCATGCCTTGTGTGGTACCTGCGATTGTGATTTCTTGTAGGCTGGACGTGCTGAAATCCTTTTGTTTGCACTTGTGTTGGCCCAGCAGTGCCTTTCAGTTGCAACGGTAAAAGGTTACTTGTCCACTTTCTTGTGTTTGCCAGACCAAGTGTCTTAGTTCAGGTCACCGTTGTGATGCTCTATATAAAAGGTTTGACACACATGTTCTTCTAGCTGCATTGATGAATGCTTCCTTGGAGCCTTTCTACAGATCCTCAGACCAGTACTAGTCCTGGAAGACAGACTTCTAATTGGCTGCGACTTCTGTTTGACGAGTTGATGAAATACACGCACTGTCGATTAAAAAGCCGTATTCGACTTTTTACCAAGGATCATTGATTCTCGGGGCAAATCCTAAACTTGTTCCAAAGGTGCAATCGTCTTTTCACTTAAATAGACGCATTATGTTGCCAAATATTTTCCTGAATCCAACGATGGCTGAAGAGAGATTATTACACTCTTGGGATGTTGAAAGATGTCTCAAATTTTATTTGAAACAGACAGAACCTTTTGCAGGACATATGAGCTATTTTTAAGTTTTGGGTAAGTGAATAAAGGTAGACACTTGTATAAGCAAAGAAGACCCTTTCATGAGCAAGGAAGACCCTTGTATGAGCAGTGTTGCTAGATGGAGTGTTTCTTGCATTGAACTTGCTCGTGGGCAGACTTATCAATGGCAGAGTTCTAGCTCATTCCACAAGAGGGATGGCAGCAACAGCAGCTCTGTTCTCTAGAATAAACCTGAAAAACCAATGTAAGTCGACGCGTGTCTTTGCCAAGCACTACTGCATCGAAATGAAGTCTAAAATGGCAGAATGACCGTCAGTTCTGCAAATTATCTACAGGAGCTGAACCTTATTCTTGCCTTCTCTTATCCTTATATCTATGAAAGATCTAATGCTGAAAGTCACTTACCTGTAACTACGGATCTCAGCACATGTATCTTTCACAAATTCTCATGTGGCCCTCAATCCTCCCCTTTCTTAACAAGGCTGATTTATGCATTCCAATAACCTGATGAACTCCTCTGAGGGGAGTAGTGATGGGTCCTCTCTGGTTCGCCAGGCTTGGTGTCCTATACCACAGGCACACTGCTATTGAAGTTTGATTCACAAGGGTTCCCGACCTGACGACCGACCGGGTAATATTCAAGCATGTGAATCTATGACCGAGTCAGTGACCAAGCACTGCTGGTACAGGTAAATAACCTCTTTCTTGCCATCTGCCCCCACAGGTACAAGTGCTCTGAAGAGATCCTCACCATCGCCGCCATGTTGTCCGTCAACAACTCCATCTTCTACCGTCCCAAGGACAAGGTGGTACACGCGGACAATGCTCGCATGAACTTTTTCGTGCCTGGAGGAGATCACCTAGTTCTGCTGAACGTTTACACGCAGGTGAGGATGGGGCATGCTCTGTTTAAGAGGGAAGTCTAGTCTCGAATGTACACATGCACAGAGCATGCTGTTGCATAAGTAGTCAATAGCCATGGTGGGGTGTATTTGCATATCCTGCAGCGCTACCTTAGTGAAAGAAGGTCCTTTTGTCTCACAATGATGGAGGGGTGGGGGGGTTTATTTCACACTGCTTACAAGCTCTCATCTTCCTCCCTTTTCACTTTAAATCGATGTGTTAGATGACCATCTTCCCTGTACTCTAAATAGAGCACAGGACTTCGAATTTAAAATAATTGTTTCAATGCGGCTCTAAAAAACGGGTGAATTTTTCAGTTTTTTTTGTTTATATATATTTTTTTGTTTTCAGCAACCTTCTTAATCTCGCAGAAAAAGGGAATGCCTTAGGCTCATAGCCAACTTTGCCTAGTAAACAAATGAAACAAATAAAAGATCTGCATACCATCCTCCAAAAACTCCACGTTTGTGTGTTTTAATTTCCTTTTAGAATTGAACTTGCTTGAGTGTGTTTTAGAAACCAACAATGCATGTAAGCAGCTGTAGGAAAGTGGCTCTGTATATACTGTACCCAAGTAAGGTTCAGGGTGTACAGAGTCCACAGTCCCCAGAGGGTTGACAGAGGCTAAAGTTAGATATAACCTTACTCTCCAAAGTGGTAGCTTGGTCGAGCAGTAAGGCAGTATCAGAGGACAGTGTAAAGCATTTGTTGTACACACTCAGTCAGCAAATGAAGCCACACACTCAAGAACTGAACTCTAGGCCAATGGTTTGTATATAAAAAAATATATGCTTGTTTTATTTTAGAACCAACAATAGGATCAAAATATACTTTCTCAGTATGAGATGCTTTGGTTATTCACCTTACAGATAGGTAGTAGACTTTTTTGATAGTGGTTATCACAGTTGGTGCAAGAGGCAACACAGGGTCAAATTCAATGCAACATTGAGCTCAATGGAAAATTATACTTAATTACAATTGATTACTTTGCAGAGCACTTTTCTAACCACAGGACTGGATCCTGGATTCAGTCCTGGGACACTTCCTGTAAACAGGTAAGAAAAAGCGTTTTGGTTATTGTAGTGATTTTTGAAGAATATTACTATATTTCAAAAGCTGACACTTAGAAACTTTTCTGGGTAAAATTACCAATGTTATCCTATGAAAGGAAATACAGTGTGCAAGCAAAGTATGTTTACGTTACTTTTGTAATCCAGTGCTGGACTCCTAGGTTCAGCACTGGGACATTTACTTAAAACAGGTAAGTAATTACGTTTTTGTAGTTTGTTCTGATTTTTAAAGAATATTTGTAAAATACAGAAATCGACACTTAGAAGAAATTTCACAGAAAACCAGTCAATGGATCCCTATGAAAGAAAAGTGAGTTAACGGTAAGTAACGTTGCGATTACTTTTTAGGGCCAGTGTTGGGCACTCGGGTCCAGCACTGAGGCCCCTCCTAATACTAGGTGAGTATTTTCGTTTTCGTGACTCGGTTGATTTTTGGTGAATATTCTAAAGTTTCAGAACTCCACACTTAGAAGAAATTTCGCAGAAAACCAGTCAATGGAACCCTATGGAAGAAAAGTGAGTTATCGGATTTCGGGTAAGTACTTGACTGGCAGGGTTAAGGTTCTGGGTAAGACTCAGGGGTCCCCCAGGATCAGGTAAGTACAGTTTTTACACCCTCAGCGGCACAGGGGCGGCCGGGTGCAGAGTGAGAAGGCCCAATGTTATCCTATGGCAGGCGGGGGGCCCCGGGTTGGTGGCTGCTGGCAAGCAGGCCACGCGACTGTGGGAGCTGGGCTTCCTGGTCACTTGCTCAGGGCAAGTAGGGAAGTAGGTTAGGATAGAGGTTGCACTTCCAGGGGCACTCGGGCGGCTGGGTGCAGGGTGCTTTGAGCCGTCGGGCGCTCAATGTTAAACAATAGAGGTCGTGAAAGGTGAAGAAAGGCTGCAGGCTCGGGGACGGTGATTCTTCAGGGACGACCAACACTTCAGGAGGTAAGTTGGGGTCTTGGAGGATAGGTAGACACCCAGGAGTTGGGCACAGGGGGCCGTGGGGCGCCGGGTGCAGGGGTGTCTTTTGAGGTCGGGAAATCTTACCCCCTGCTGGTCGCGGTTGGAGGGGTCCCTTGTCCTGAGGCTGCAGGCGTCGTCTGGGTCGTCGAGGAGGGTCCTTGGCCACTGGATTCCAGGTCAGAATCGCCGGGGGACGTCCTCGAGGTCTTTGGTCACTCAGGCACAGGCTGGACTCGGCGGGTGCAGAGTGTGCAGGTTTCGCGGCTCCGTGCCAGGGCCGGGTCTTTGGTAGGTTTTCTTTTGAGCAGTACCACTGCTCGTGGGAGTCCCTGGGTCGAAGGCTGTAGCACAGAAGTCAGGTCCTCCGGGGTTTGTGAGGTTGCTGAGGCCGGGATTCCGCAGGAGCAGGTTCAGAGGTCGACAGGCCGGTAGGGCTGGGGCCAAGTCAGTTGTTGTCGCCTCCTTTTTAGCAGCTGCACGGCTGGTCTTCTTGCTTCGTCTTCTCTTCTTGTTTTCGGATTTGGGAACTCCGGAAGGAAGGTTCAGGGAGCCCCTAAATACTAAATTTAGGGGTGGTTACAGGTAGGTAAGGGCAGGGACCAATGGGTCCCTTCCCTGGGGTGGGTACACCCCCTATTCTGTTCCTCTCCAGTGGGAGGGGGCAGGAGCCTGTCCCTGGTTGGCCAGGTCCCCCATCCTCAAGATGGCGGGGACTCGAGTTTGTGCTTCACCTCGCCTCCCCACCTTAGGGGTGGAGTTGGCAGAGGTGGGCACAACCCATTTCCTGCTTCTGGTTTTCCCGCCGGTTCTCCCGCCAGGAGTGGGGGTAGAACCAGTGGGGACCAGTTTGCTGGAAGCAGCAAATGGTCTGGGGAAACTCCAAAGGCGGCAGGCCTTTGAAGCTCCCCCTGCCCATCCTGGGGGAGGAGGCTTTGGCACCTCGTCCCGGGATGTGCATTGTTTCAGGCCCCTGAGAGCAGAGGCTCTCGACCCAGGGGTCCAGAAACATGTCTGGTGGTGGCAGCCTGGGCAGCCACTCAGTCCGGACACTGGAGGTCGGGTTAGTTTCAGGGGGCATCTCTAAGATGCCCTCTGGAGTGCGTTTTACATTAAATCCCACACTGGCATCAGTGGGGGTTTAATGTGCTGAGAAGTTTGATACCAAACTTCTTAGTCTTCAGTGGGGCCATTATGGTGCTGTGGAGTTCGTAATGACAGACTCCCAGCACCATATACTCTTAATGGCAGCACTGCACTTACAATGCCCAAGAATGGACTTGGGCACTGTAGGGGCACAGGGCTCATGCCTCTATGCCCTCACCACTGGCATAGTGCACCCAGCTAGAGGGGTGGCTGACCTAGGCCAGGGCAGTGGCTTGTAGGCATGGCACACAGGGATGTGAGCCATGTCGACTCTTCACTTTTGTTCTGCACCAAGACACGCAGCCTGCAAAGGCAGTGTGTGTGTAAAGGTGCAGGGTCCCTAAGGGTGGCACAACAAGTGCTGCAGCCCTTAGGGGCCTTCCCTGGTCACAGTGCCCTGGGTACCCATGGTACCATTTACCAGGGGCTGACCTGTGGCCAGGGATGTCAATTGGGTGTAGGTATCAATGCAATTTTAGGGAAGGAACACAGGCCCTGGGTACCTGGTTGGCAGGAGCCCAGGGCACACTCAGTCAAAGTACATCAGCCATTCAGCAAAAAGTGGGGGCATACCATGTAAGAAAGATGGCACTTTCTCACAGCAGCTCTGTGCCATTGCATGCATATGATATTAACAAAGATAGCAATTTCCTAATGGACGCAGAGGAACTGAGATGCACTACAAAATATGTTTGATTCTATACAATAAGGCAGGGAGTGAATGAGCAAGCAGGCTCGTCTCCTATATGTAGCACTGTAGTACAGTGGGCAAGGATTGAAAGAGCACATGGACTGGGGCCTTCCATCACCTTCTGTTTATTTAATTGTTCTGCTAAGCACTATTTGCAACAAAAGACTGCCTCACAGCACTTTCCAGAGAGCTGAAACCATTTGCTACATAAAACTGTGGATAATATGTACATTTTAGGGCCTTGAAGCCATTGTACATCTGAAAACGTTTTTTGTGTGTAATCAGTGGCGTCCTGCGTGTAGTGTTGGAAGTTAGCCTTTTTACCCTGGTGAGGGATTGGCTTTAGCCTTCTTGCCCTGGTGAGGGATGGTCTTTAGCCTTCTTGCCCTGGTGAGGGATTGTCTTGGATTGTCGTTTTGCAGCGTGAATCTTTTCTGGATTCACATGCTGTGCATTATTCCCCCCATCTAGTGGTTGAGTCCGGAATTGTAGTATTTCTTTCCTTTTTTTGTTGGTGGGCGTCGACATATCACCATTTGGTGTCCTCCTGTGACGTCGACGGGCTTCCTCTGGAAGCTCCCACCTTTGGTCGCCATCTTCAGATTTTTTTTTTTTTTTCCCGCCGTAGGGTCTGGATTGATACTGAAGGAGCTCCCAAGATTGGAAAGAAGAATCGACGAAAATAAGGAAAAACTTCAGAAGAACTGCGGTAGAATGTTTCAACTTTCAAGAAGAACGACCGGAGTTCGACGAAAGCTGAAAACCGAATCTTCGACGACGATCGGAGAATGCGCATGCAGGTGGCTCCCTGTGCGCGGTAATGGACAAGACACCGTTCAAGTTTTGCAAAAATTGTCACCACAAGTACGCTCAGAAAGATCAGCATCCAGTCTGCAACCTTTGCCTACCGCTGGATCACCGAAGCGAGGACTGTAACACGTGCTCCGACTTCACCCCGAAGACGTTGAGGGTGAGAGAAAGACAGCGAAGAGCTAACTATGACATGCAATGCCAAGGACCACCACCATCGCTGCGAGACCTGGGCCTCTCTAGTGAGGAGGAGGACAATGTTGCCGAAGGGCCAGAAGGCGATGAGGACAGAGACGTTACAGTCGTGGAGGTCGAGAAGAAGACTTAGAAGGAGGTAAGAGAGTCGTCAACCTCGAAAAAACTAGAAGAGTCTCGAAAATCTGACTCTAGACCCATGAAGGGAGCCTCGGCATCGAAGCACTCGACGACCGCAGTTGCATCCAAACAAAAACACACCGTAGGATCCTTGGATAAGGACTCCGTAACGACAAAGACCCTCGAAAAGCCAAAGACGTCGAAAGACAGTCTAGAAAAGGACGCCTCGGCGTCGAAAAAGGAGTGGTCCAAACATGCTTCGACAGCCGGATTGGTGTCCACAAGCACGAAGCAAAAAGCTGAAGGTCTCGACGCCGAAATACACACGGCTGAAATGGAGAAGAAAAGGAAGAGACTCGACGCCGAAATGACAAATATTTTACAACGTAAAAAAGATTTCGAAAGCTTGAAACAATTCAAGATACCGCTGAAAACGACAATAGAAGTCGAGAAGGTCGTCGAAGAGGTAATGCCTCCGACAACACCTGGGCCGCTCGAAGAGGAAGAAGAATTCTTCTTCGGAGAAGACGTCGAAGAGGACGAACAAACGTTTGCAGGATCGGCGATCTCAGAGACTCAAGACCTGCAATGGCAAGATCTCGACGCCGAATCACACGAGAAGGCTGTGGAAACATATCCTTCGAGGCCATCACCCCCAGATGACATTGGCATGTATAATCAGGTGATTAAGAAAGCTGCTGAACCATATGGAGTGCAGCTAGAGGAAGAAAAACCACAATCATGTTTTTTATTAGAGACTTTGATGCCAACACAATCAAGAAATCAATTCCTTCCAATGATGCCAAGTGTATTGGATCAGGGAAAAGAGGCATTCAAAGAGCCTGCAACATGCAAGGCTATCACACCAAGAGCAGAAAAGAAATATAAGCATTCCTCTAAAGACCCAATATACATCAGGGTCTGTACCAGCTGACTTTATTATTACTTCCACAGCAAGGAAAAGAGCAAATGTACCAACAACAGTAGGTCCACCTCCAGACAAAGAAAGCAAGAGGATGGACCTTGTAGGGAGGAAGGTAGAAAGAAGTGCAGCAAACCAATGGTGCATAGCTAATTCCAATGCATTGCTAAACAGACATGCTTAGCTGGGACACTCCTTGGAGTAGCCGCGCGCTCAACAAATACCTTATACCTTATCCACATTGGGAGGAGGTAGGAGAATTGTTAAAGAACCTACCTGAACAATTCCAAAGAAGAGCTAGCCACTTGGTGGAAGAGGGTAAAAGCATTGCTAATACATGCTTGAAATCAGCCCTACATGCTGCAGAAACATCAAGCAGACAAATGGTGATTGGTATCACAGAAAGGAGGCATGCATGGCTGAGAATATCAGGCTTCAAGCCAGAAGTGCAAAGTAATATCATTAACTCACTGTTCAATGGCGAACAACTGTTTGTAAGTGTGGTTGATGACAAACTCAATCAATTAAAGGACAACGAGACAGCCAGGTCCATGGGCGCTGTACAATTCAGAGGCATGTGTAGAGACACCCTCTCAAGGAGACCAGCAGGTAGAGGTACACACCAACCTGCTACTTCATATCAAATTTTCCAGCAAACATACCAAGGAGCAAGCCAGGTACAGCAGCAGAACTGGCAATATCAACAGGGAAGGCAATCCTTTCGAGGGCGTCCCCGTGGCAGAGAACAGCCACAAAGAGGCGGACAACAGCCCACTACCAAGTGACTGCATTACAAAGAAGGTACACTCGTAAAGAACAGCAATGAGTGTACACACAGAAAAACAACCAATGCAAAAACAAAAACCTGTCAGTTTACAGTTCCTCCAGCATGCCACACCAGTAGGAGGCAGACTAAAATATTTCCTTCAAAGATGGAAGGACATAACGTCAGACAAATGGATTTTAAACATAATACAGTACGGATACTGCATAGAACTAACAAAACAACCTCCAAACAGGAGACCAAAACAAAAGATACATTCAAAAGCAGAATTATCTCAGATATTCAAAGAGGTGCAGGAACTTCAAGGGAAACATGCAATAGAGCACGTACCACACAAGGAAAAGAACAACGGAGTATATTCTACATACTTCCTAATTCCAAAGGTAGACGGAACATTACGCCCAATACTAGACCTAAGGTTTCTAAACGAATTTATTAAGACACAAAGATTCAAGATGACTACACTGCAAGAGGTGATACCTCAATTGCAAGGAGATTACATGGCTACCTTAGACTTAAAAGATGCATACTTACACATCCCTATGAACAGAAGACACAAGAGGCTGGTAAGATTTGTGGTGAACAAAAGACACTACCAGTTCAAAGTACTGGCTTTCGGTCTAAAATCTGCACCAAGAGTGTTTACAAAGTGCCTAGCTGCAGTAGCAGCACATCTCAGAAGGCAGGGGATTCACGTTTACCCCTACTTGGACGACTGGTTAGTAAGAGCAAACTCTTACAGCCTATGCAAACAGCATCTACAACAGGTGATAGAGACACTAGTTCAACTGGGGTTCTCCATACATTGGGAAAAGCATCACCAGAGCCAGAACTCATAAAGGTGTTCTTAGGCGCAGAAATAAATACAGTGTTGGGGGGAGAGCATTCCCAAGCGAGAAAAGGAGATCAGCCTTATTGAAGGAGACTCATCTATACCAGAGGGGGCATCATCTGACAGTGAGGACAGTGGGGAAATTAATGGGAATGATGGCCTCCTGCATTCACTTAATTCCCAACATTCGACTATACATGAGACCATTTCAAGAATGGCTACAGACACAATGGCCACATTGTTGGGAGGATCTAGTGGTTGTCACACAGACAGTTTTTCAGAAGATGGCATGGTGGAACAAAACAAACATAGCACAGGGAAGACTCACGCTGCAAAACGAATAGTTTCTTACCTGTTGGTGTAGTTTTGGAGCTTGAAGAATTTTCTGAATTCACTAGCGAACCCACCCTCCTCCGCCAGGAAAGATGAGAATAGGATGAGAGGGGGAAAAAAAAGCAATCCGAAGATGGCGACCAAAGGTGGGAGCTACCTGAGGAAGCCCATCGACGTCACAGGAGGACACCAAATGGTGGTATGTCGACGCCCACCAACAACAACAACACAAAAAAAAGAAAGGAAAGAAATACTACAATTCCGGACCCAACCACTAGATGACGGAATAATGCACAGCATGTGAATCCAGAAAATTCTTCAAGCTGCAAAACTACACCGACAGGTAAGAAACTATTCGTTAACCTTCTTGCCCTGCTGAGGGATTGTCTTTAGCCTTCTTGCCCTGCTGAGGGATTGTCTTTAGCCTTCTTGCCCTGCTGAGGGATTGTCTTTAGCCTTCTTGCCCTGCTGAGGGATTGTCTTTAGCCTTCTTGCCCTGCTGAGGGATTGTCTTTAGCCTTCTTGCCCTGCTGAGGGATTGTCTTTAGCCTTCTTGCCCTGCTGAGGGATTGTCTTTAGCCTTCTTGCCCTGCTGAGGGATTGTCTTTAGCCTTCTTGCCCTGCTGAGGGATTGTCTTTAGCCTTCTTGCCCTGCTGAGGGATTGTCTTTAGCCTTCTTGCCCTGCTGAGGGATTGTCTTTAGCCTTCTTGCCCTGCTGAGGGATTGTCTTTAGCCTTCTTGCCCTGCTGAGGGATTGTCTTTAGCCTTCTTGCCCTGCTGAGGGATTGTCTTGAGCCTTCTTGCCCTGGTGAGGGATTGTTTTAGCCTTCTTGCCCTGGTGAGGGATTGTCTTAAGCCCAAACACTGATGGCTGCTATCATGGCCTGAACGGAGTTTAACTCATTGGTCTAGTTAATGGTGCTTGTGTCCACGCTTCGTGATGCATTCTCCTAATGGATACTTCTTCCTGCATATTCCTCACCTCATGGTTTTCTTCCTGGTGTACGTGCCTGTGTTTCTGTGTCTCCTCTACAAAGGTACGGGGTTCTTCTTGGTTTTTACCAATGAAAATCTTTAGTGATTTCTGAAGCGACTTTGTCAAATGACACCTCCTAAGGTCTTGGGTGTTATACATCACTGACCATATTGCAAGAAGATGCCCTTTTTGGATTCACACATCTGTTCTGTATGTGATGTCTGTGATTGGACCACAACCCCTTGGCTTGTGACTGTTGCTCGTTCTTGCACCTGAAGGACATTGGGGAGTGAAAGGCCAAATTTTCCTTTTATGTAAGTCCCCTACCAGGTGGTTATTCCCCCCAAAGGATCTTACTGCAAAAAATATTAAACGTGCAATAGGGATGGAGAAGTTCTCTTCTTTCTCAAAGTAAGACCCACTCCAATGACCGCTAGGAAACTAAGAGGTACTGTTTCCTCTTCCGCGTCTGAGCTGATTTGTGTTCTGATAAAGGTGAATCTGGAGTTCCTGACTTCTGTGCAAACCTTTCTCAGGCGGAGACACTTTGACAGGCCATGTTCAATATTTTTATGATGCCCATGCATACCTCTGGGCCACTTCCCAAGGGTGAGCTCGCTCCCTACTTGGAGATTTAACAGCTACAACGACACCTGACTCTGTTCCTTCACAGGTTCAAATATTGGCAGTGCTTCCAAGAAAGTTCCTATGTCCTAAGCCACCAGCCCTTGTGCATTTGGCCCTGCCTACAGCGTCGTCACTGGCACCTCCCTTAGAGGGTTGAAGCAGCGCCACCATTGTCTTTAAGTCGGCAGACAGTATATGGATGGCAAAAGAAAAGGTCCTTGCCTATTCTAATGGCGAACCACTGGCATAGCGCCTTCCTTGAAGACCTAGATTTGCGCGGATGGAGGAGCTCCTCAGCAGACTGATATCCTCCTCCTCCCCATCTCATGAAAGCTGGTGTTTACATAGGCTTACAAAATGCCACTTCTCTAGAAGGTGACGTTTCTTACCCCTTCAGTGGAAGTTCGGTCCTTTACCTTTGTGGTACAGAAAAGAGCAGAAGCTCCATCTCCTGTCAATATAAAGTGCTCTTGGTGCCTTTTTTGGCTGCTTTTGAGAAATCCTTCTCAGGCCTGGCACCCCATAGACCCATCCTATGTCTTCCGATCTTAAGTTCTGATGGTACTTCTCCTGGTCCAGTTACTCATGCATGCTGTGTCAGAGAGCTGCAGACGCCGTCAGTACAACCACCACACACACCTTCTTTCCAGACAAGTTGGTGCTTTCTACCCGGGAACCCTTTGTACCAAAGGTCGTGTCGTGTTTTTACGTGAGGGAGTCTGGTGCTCTCCTCTCTCTGTCTGCCACGTCCCTCAGAGGTGGATGATGGGCTTCATCAGCTGAACTTCAGGAGAGCCCTTAGCTTTTACGTGAACTGAGCTAAGGATCACTGGTTAGATGACCAGTTCTTTGTGGGGTTCTCCGGTGCAAAGAAGGGGAAGTCAGTCCAGAAATGGAACTTATCCAGATGGTTTGTTCTCCCCATAAAAATGTGCTGTGCATAGGCCATGAAGGAAACTGCTGATGGATTTGTGCCATTCTACAAGAGCTAAAGCGTGATTTGACAGATATTTAGATGCATGGATCTCTTTGAAAGATGGCATCCATTCTGTGCACGTCCCTCTGAATGATTCAGTCGGCCAAGGGGTCTGCTCAATGCATTGCGGCCGATACCACTTCTATTGAAGGCCCTGCAGAAGTTGTAGCTCCTGCTTGACTCCGATTGGGCGAGGATGATTTAGTATGGTGACGAGTTGGTGTAATACACACATGGTTTGTTACTACTCTGCAGTCGCCTCCTCTTCCTCTTTTATTAGACTATGATTGGATTCTCTATCCCAATCCTCTGATCCTTCATCCGCACATGCGGAGATTGAGCAGTGCCAACTAGATGCATTCTATTTACCACCAGACGTGGCAGACACCATCTTGGCTGCCCGCCAACCTGCTGCAAAGTCAGTTTGTCAGGATTGTTGGCTGGTGCTCTTCTGAAGGTTTGCTCTTCTTACCCTCTCATCTCTACAATGTTCTGCGCTCCCCCCTGCACAGAAGACCTTTGCAGTCGCTACTGTAAATGGATAGCTAGCTGCATTGTTTGTCTTTGTGTCTGCCTGATCAACCCTCCTTGTTTAGGTGACCCCTTGAGGCATGCTTCCTAGAAGTTCAGACATTCTCCTACATCTTTCATTGTTCCACAGATGGTCATAACTTTGGTGCATCTGAGGACGAGTAACACGCCCTTATGTTCTGGTCACCATATGCTGTTTTCTATCTAGAGGAGCTGGTACTTCTCCCTTGTTACTGAAGGTTGTGTCTGCTTTTGACATGGGCCAGTCCATCACTCTTCCATCCTTTTTTTCTTTGGCTTACCCCATTAAGGAAGAGGAGAGGTTACATCGACTGGATTCCAGGCGCCTGGTATTTTACTGCATCAACCGCACAAGACAGTACAGAGTGGATAATCGGCTCTTTGTGAGCTTTGTCGGAGCCAAGAAAAGCAAGGGGGTCACTAAACACATAATTGGGGTCACCTTATGAACAAAGATCTTGCACACCTTGGCTAGGAAAGTTCCCGCAGATGTGAGTTGTGCCCCCTGCGCTAATGCCACAGCAGCTCTACTGCTCTTTTAACAAAGGCCTTCAGAGGCTGATATTTGCTAGTCAGCCCCTTGGTCCTCTCTGCTTGCCTTTGTCAAACATTTCAGTTGTGTGGCTCAGGCACACAGAGATGGATACTTAACCAGGGCTGTGTTGCATAACTTACTTAGTTAACTGGCCCTACTCAATCTCACCTCCTGGATGATATTGCTTTTGTGGATCCATTGATAAGGTGAGAAATCTTCAACTTGCAACGTCCGTGCCAGATGCTAGACGCTAGGAGTGCGCACAGCAAGTGAATCTACAGCCCTGCAAACTGATTGATACTGGGGAGTAACCTTTGCCTCCTGGTGGATAGTACATCTTCCGGCAGATTCCTCACCTCTTTCCCTCCTCCCCTTATGAGTTAGTGCCTGATATAAGAGGCAAATGTGTTTCTGCTGTTCTGTCGTGTGTCTCAATGGGTAGCAGAAAACATAGGAGGAATGCCCGCCATCCTGCACCATATATTGTCTGATGATGTCACAGCCGAGGTGGATGGATCCTCGATTGGAGTTGTGTGATTACGCTTGGCACCACTGGAGAGTTTTTGCTTGGGGAAAAGATTTCTGGATCAAGTCTGGTACCTGGAGCATAGTCATGGGCGAGGAATCTGTAACAAGATATAGTGTCCACCTGAAATATCATTAGTTTAATGTAAGTAACTTTTTCTTCTCTGTAGGTGGCGCGCATTAGTGCAACCTGTGATTTTGCGACTGATAATCCTAAATGACTAACTTCTGCCCCTGTCCTTCCTTTATCTTCAGTGGGTGGATAGCGGCTTCTCTACTCAGTGGTGCTACGAATGCTACATCCAGTTTCGCTCGATGAGGCGGGCTCGAGATGTGCGAGAGCAGCTGGAAGGGTTGATGGAGAGAATCGAGGTGGAAATGACAAGCTGTGAGAGAGACGGTATACCAATCCGGAAGGTGAGGACTCTTGTACAAAAGAGTACAGTAAGGAACCGGGAATTTTCCACATCTGCTTATTTACATCATATATGTATTTATTTATTTTGAAGGGAGAGATTGGGCAAGGAATTCCTGCAAAATCCATAGTCAGAATGCTAATAGTGTTTCAACAATTTGGTCATCTGAGATTGTTTTCATGGGGAACAGTGCTTCTCTATCTAAATTGTACCCAACTGTGCTCTCACAGTCCAGCTCCTTTAGTTCTACACATGGGATGTGCAATATCAATGGACGGCAACGGAGAAGAGGAAAAGCATTTAAAAAGAGGCTTCAGAATAAGAGTACTTAAGCCTCACACCCATCCCCCACCCACACTACTACATCTTCAGGGCCCAGGTCTTCATTCTTTCCATGCTTTGCTCCGAGCACTCTTTCTAGTAGCACTCGGTCACACGTAATCAGTATATATTGACACTTCCTCTCCTTCTGGAACAATCTTCATGAATGTCTCTAAAAGGTACAAGCATCCTTCCTGACTGGCACTACCATGATCATGTTGAGCACACGGACACATGTCTCAGTTCTTTCTCTCTTCTTTAGAGCCTATTCAAACATTCACCCCGGATACCCCGAAACCGGTACCAGGAGGCTTGTTTCCGGTCCAGGGAGGACCTGGCCTGGCAGTTCGGACTGGACTGTTCCCTGGGGCGCAGGGTCAAGGCTGATTTGCATATGGCTGGGTTTAAACTGGAATGGCATGGAGAGCAAAAGAACGATGGATTTAGGCCCAGATCCCTGTACTTGGGTGAATGTTTGACATTGTTCAACATTCTGTCCATCAATTGTTGTTTTTGCATTTGTCACCCCGTGTGGGACGGGTATGCCCAGACGTGTTTCCCGTGCTCTCCATGCCACTGGAGGCAAGCTAGCCTGGCTGATGAGAGGTGAAACCCCGAAACCGGTCCTAGGATGCTTGTTTCCGGTCCAGCGAAGACCTGGCCTGGCAGTTCGGGCTGGACTGTTCCCATGAGGAACAGGGTCAAGACTGATTTGCATATGGCTGGGTTTAAACTGGAATGGCATGGGGAGCAAAAAAATGATGGATTTAGGCCCAGATCTCTGCACTTGGGTGAATGTTTGACATTGTTCAGCATTCTGTCCATCAGTTGTTCTTTTTCCAGAGGTACCAACATTGACACATAAAATTATGTTCGGACTAACCTTTTCACTACTGTGCACAGAGACTTTCACCGAGCCCTGCTCTGCTCCAAGCTGCAGCTGCTGTGTCACTAAACTCCACTCGGTTATTGCATCTCAAGCAGCACAAAGCACCAAGTGAGAGACACCCAAGGATCAATACAAGCAGAGGTGTGCTCCTTGGAAAGATGAACGTGTCATGGACTCAGACTTGGATGTGCTGTATAGGTTCTTTACAGTGATTGACAAATGTCTGGTTAATGTTGGTATCAAACCAGAGAGAGGCTTCTCGACTTGAATAGTTTAGTGTGAACAATCAGAGATGCACACTGAGCATCATACATGTTGTTCCAGAGCTGGCATGCTGCTGTCTGCGGAGCACCAGATTGAATCATTGGGAGCATCAGCTGAAAAATTAAAGGTTCTTGTTCTCTAACCCACAAGTTCACACACGCCTCGTATCAGCTGCATCGTGTAAGATTCGAGCTCCAGCTACCTCTGTCTCTACTTCATTACACCAGTCTACCTCTCAGACCATCAATGCTCGATGCGTGTCCAGATCTGGGAGGAAATGAAAATTAAAGCAATTTAGTAAACTATTAGTTGCCAGGGCTAAGGTAGGATTTCCATAAAGTGGCTGATGTGTGTGACTAAGTAATATGAAGAATGTCCTCACATAGGCCTTGCATTGTCCTGCTTAGACATACATGCTTATCCCAGAAAACATTATCATCATTCCTCAGATTTTGTGCTTTTTGATCATAGAGTCACTAGTGAGCAAAGGTTTTCAGACCATCAATGCCAAAGGATGGCTGTCCTCAGACTGCTGTGCTCTCTCTGTAGTGAGTCAAGGTTTTCGTCTCTCCTCCTCTCCATCACAAATAGAGCTAATCTTCAGAGGAGCAGAGAGGGCACAGAAGCATTGGCATCTGAATGCAACCGGCCTTGTGTCGGAAGTAGAATATCTACATCTGTCTCTGAACAATCTCTGGACTGATATGACTTCTGCCAGGAGAGCACTAGGAGGTGATGGCTGGCACCGAGGTGGCATGTCCTTGATCGACCTGCGGACCACCACTGTAAGAAACTGACTCTATATATACTGCACCAAAGTGAGGTACAGTGTGTATAGAGTCCAAGGGTCTCCAGAGGTTTGGCAGAGGTTAATGTTAGATAGAACCTTACTCTCTAAAGTGGTAGCTTGGTCGAGCAGCAAGGCAGTATCGGAGGACAGTGTTAAGCATTTGATGTACACACTCAGTCAGCAAATGAATTCACACACTCAAGAACTGAACTCTAGGCCAATTGTTTTTGTATAAAAAATATACTGTTATTTTATTTTAGAACCAAGCAAGCCTGATACAGGTAAGCATTCAATTCTTTTCAGTAATAAGTTACTTGTTGTACACAGTTTTAAAAAGCAATGAAGATTGTACTTGATTTGATTTACAGGGGATGCAGTAGGTTGCAATACTTAGTAAATGCAGTACATTGAAATGAAAGGCTTTTTAAGGTAAATGCAGGTAAAATTACTTTTGCGTTATTTTTGTAATCCAGTGCTGGACTCCTAGATTCAGCACTGGGGCATTTACTTAAAACAGGTAAGTAATTACGTTTTTGTAGTTTGTACGATTTTTAAAGAATATTCTTGTATTTCAAAAGTTGACACTTAGAAACTTTTTCACCTAGAACCACCAATGTTATCCTATGGAAGGAAATTCAATTCACAGGTAAGTTACTTTAACGTTACTTTTTCTTACTCAGTGCTGGATGCCTAGATTCAGCACTGGGACCTTTCCTGAAAACAGTTGAGAAAATGCGTTTTGGTTATTTGTATGATTTTTAAGGAATATTCTTAGTTTTCAAAAGTCGACACTTTGACACTTTTTCTCCCAAAAAGTTTCTATGTTACTCTATGAGGAAAAACAGGTTATCGGTTTCGAGGTAAGTATTCGGTCTTTTGAGTTAGGGTTCTGGGGTCAGACTCGGGGGTCTCCCAGGGTCAGTGATGCACTGTTGTTGCACCCTCAGCGGCACTAGGGCGGCCGGGTGCAAAGTGTTGAGGCCCAATGTTATCCTATGGAGGATAGGGGGTCTCCGGTTGGTGGCTGCTGGCAAGCAGGCCACGGGGTTGTGGGAGCAAAGCTCCTAGGGTTAAGCTCAGGGCAAGTTGGGGACCAAGTTAGCACAAAAGGGGCACCCTCAGCGGCACTAGGGCGGCCGGATGCAGGGTGCTGTTTTGAGGTTGGGTGCCCTGTTGATTTCAATGGAGATTCTCCAGGAAAAAGAAACACTGCAGGCTCAGGGATGAGGATCTTCTAGGAGTGACCACCACTTCGAGGGGTAAGTTGGGATGTTGAGGGTTGGTTAGGCACCGCTGGGTTGGGCAAACAAGGCCGTGGGGCGTCGGGTGCAGGGGTGCCTTGGGACGTCGGATTTTCTTACCCGCTCTGGTCGCGGTAGGGGGGGTCCTCTGGATTGAGGCTGCAGGCGTCGTCAGGAGGCTTGAGGCAGGTCAGGGGTCGCCGGATCTCGGGTCAGGATCGCCGGGGGGACCTCCTCGGGGTGTTTGCCCACTCGAGCTCGGGCCGGATTCTGCGGGTGCAGAGTGTGCGGGATTCGCGGTTCCTGGCTGGCACCAGAAGCTGCAGTTCAAACACGTCCGGTGTTCACGGGAGAACCAGCTTGGAAAGTGAAGGCAGGCACGTCCTCCGGTGTTTTTGAGGTTGCTGGCCGCTGGACACGCCAGGGTTTTGCAAGAGCAGGTTCGAGGGGAGACAGGCCTGTAGGGCTGGGGCCAAGTCAGTGGGCGTCGTCCTCTTGTTAGCTCTGCACAGCTTCTTGTCCTTCTTCTCTTCTTTTTCTTGTAGTTGCTGGATCTGAGGAAGGAAGGTTCAGGGTGCCCCTAAATACTAAATTTAGGGGCGTTACAGGTAGGTAAAGGGCGGGGACCAATGGGTCCCTTCCCTGGGTTGGGTACACCCCCTATTCTGCCACTCTCCAGTGGGAGGGGGGCAGGAGCCTGTCCCTGGTTGGCTGGGTTCCCCATCCTCAAGATGGCGGGGACTCGAGGTTGTGCTTCACCTCGCCTCCCCCACCTTAGGGGTGGAGTTGGCAGAGGTGGGCACACCTCTCTTCCTCACTGGTTTTTCCCGCCGGTTCTCCCGCCCAAAGTGGGGGGTAGAACTAGTGGGGACCAGTTGCTGAAAGCAGCAAATGGTCTGGAGAGGCTCACAAAGGCGGCATGCCTTTGAAGCTTCTCCTTCGTGAACCCTGCCCATCCTGGGGAGGAGGCTTGGCACCTCGTCCCAGGATGTGCATTGTTTCAGGCCCCCAAGAGCAGCAAGCTCTCGACCCAGGGGTCCAGAAACATGTCTGTTGGTGGCAGCCTAGTCAGCCACTCAGTCAGGTCACTGGAGGTTGGTCGAGTTTCAGGGGGCATCTCTAAGATGCCCTCTGTGATGCATTTTACATTAAATCCCACACTGGCATCAGTGTGGGTTTAATGTGCTGAGATGTTTGATACCAAACTGCCCAGTCTTCAGTGTAACCATTATGGTGCTGTGGAGTTCGTAATGACAAACTCCCAGCACCATATACTCTTAATGGCAGCACTGCACTTACAGTACCCAGGAATGGACCTGGGTACAGGGCTCATGCACCTGTACCCTCACCACTGGCATAGGGCACCCAGCTAGAGGGGTGACTGATGGATGCCAGGGCAGTGGTTTGTGGGCATGGCACACAGGGATGTGTGCCATGTCGACTCTTCACTTTGTTCTGCACCAAGACTCGCAGCCTGCAAAGGCAGTGTGTGAGTGCCAGGGTACAGGGCCTCTAAGGGTGGCACAATAAGTGCTGCAGCCCTTAGAGGCCTTCTCTGGTCACAGTGCCCTGGGTACCTATGGTACAATTTACCAGGGGCTGACATGTGGCCAGAGATGCCAATTGGGTTTAGGCTTCAATGCAGGTTTAGGGAAGGAACATAGGCTCTGGGTACCTGATTAGCAGGAGCCCAGGGCACACTCAGTCAAAGAACATCAGCAATTCAGCAAAAAGTGGGGGCATACCATGCAAAAAAGAGGGCACTTTCTCACAACCACCTTTTAATAACTCTTTGTTTTTGAGACCCAGCTTTATCAGTAGAAGGTGATCAGTTTTGGTTTTTACTCGGCACTACGGGTGCTCACAAAAGTTATGAAAGGAGCTCCAAAGCAGTTCCAAAAAGGCTTTCACCCACAACTATAATTAGAAGAGTGACTGATAAGGTTCACAACATCCATAGAATCCATTGCAAGACAGACCTCCAGATCACGGCCACAAGATGAAAAATTCCTACCATCTGAATAGAACCTGAGTCTGGCTGGAGTGATGCTTCTAGATAAGCTGAAGTCTGGCTTGAGTGGTGGTCTCTAGAAAAGCTGAACTCTGGCAGGAGTGGTGGTCTCTGGAGAAGCTGAAGTCTGGCTGGAGTGGTGGTCTCTGGAGAAGCTGAAGTCTGGCTGGAGTGGTGGTCTCTAGAGAAGCTGAAGTCTGGCTCGAGTGGTGGTCTCTAGAGAAGCTGAAGTCTGGCTGCACTGCTGGTCTCTAGAGAATATTAGTCTGGCTGGAGTGGGGTTGTCTAGAGAAGCTGAAGTCTTCCCGGAGTGGTGATCTCTAGAGAGCTGAGGTCTGGCTGGAGTGGTGGACTCTAGAGAAGCTGAGGTCTGGGCGGAGTGGTGGTCTCTAGAGAAGCTGGTAACTGCTGGAGTGGTGTTCTCTAGAGAAGCTGGAGTGGTGGCCTCTAGAGAAGCTGAAGTCTGGCAGGAGTGGTGGTCTCTAGAAAAGCTGAAGTCTGGCTGCACTGCTGGTCTCTAGAGAATATTAGTCTGGGTGAAGTGGGGGTGTCTAGAGAAGCTGGAGTGGTGGTCTCTATAAAGCTGAAGTCTGGCTGGAGTGGTGGTCTCTAGATAAGCCGAAGTCTGGCTGGAGTGGTGGTCTCTAGAGAAGCTGGAGTGGTGGCCTCTAGAGAAGCCGAAGTCTGGCTGGAGTAGTGGTCTCTAGAGAAGCTGAAGTCTGGCTGGAGTGGTGGTCTCTAGATAAGCTGAAGTCTGGCTGGAGTGGTGGTCTCTAGATAAGCTGGAGTGGTGGCCTCTAGAGAAGCCGAAGTCTGGCTGGAGTAGTGGTCTCTAGAGAAGCTGATGTCTGCTGGAGTGGTGTTCTCTAGAGAAGCTGGAGTGGTGGCCTCTAGAGAAGCTGAAGTCTGGCCGGAGTGGTGGTCTCTATAAAGCTGAAGTGTGGCTTGAGTGATGGTCTCTATAAAGCTGGAGTCTGGCTGGAGTGGTGGTCTCTAGAGAAGTTGAAGTCTGGCTGTAGTGGTGGTCTCTACAGAAGGTGAAGTCTGGCTGGAGTGGTGGTCTCTAGAGAAGCTGAGGTCTGGGCGGAGTGGTGGCCTCTAGAGAAGCTGAAGTCTGGCAGGAGAGAAGCTGAAGTCTGCTGGAGTGGTGGTCTCTAGAGAAGCTGAATTCTGGCTGCACTGCTGGTCTCTAGAGAATATCAGTCTGTCTAGAGTGGTGGTCTCTAGAGAAGCTGAGGTCTGGCTGGAGTGGTGGTCTCTAGATAAGCTGAAATCTGGCTTGAGTGGTGGTCTCTAGAGAAGCTGAGGTCTGGCTGGAGTGGTGGTCTCTATAAAGCTGAAGTGTGGCTTGACTGATGGTCTCTATAAAGCTGAAGTGTGGCTGTAGTGGTGGTCTCTACAGAAGGTGAAGTCTGGCTGGAGTGGTGGTCTCTAGAGAAGCTGAGGTCTGGGCGGAGTGGTGGCCTCTAGAGAAGCTGAAGTCTGGCAGGAGAGAAGCTGAAGTCTGCTGGAGTGGTGGTCTCTAGAGAAGCTGAATTCTGGCTGCACTGCTGGTCTCTAGAGAATATCAGTCTGTCTAGAGTGGTGGTCTCTAGAGAAGCTGAGGTCTGGCTGGAGTGGTGGTCTCTAGATAAGCTGAAATCTGGCTTGAGTGGTGCTCTCTAGAGAAGCTGAGGTCTGGGCGGAGTGGTGATCTCTAGAGAAGGTGGTGTCTGCTGGAGTGGTGTTCTCTAGAGAAGCTGAAGTCTGGCCGGAGTGGTGGTCTCTATAAAGCTGAAGTGTGGCTTGACTGATGGTCTCTATAAAGCTGAAGTGTGGCTGTAGTGGTGGTCTCTAGAGAAGCTGAAGTCTGGCCGAAGTGGTGGTCTCTAGAGAAGCTGAAGTCTGGCTGTAGTGGTGGTCTCTACAGAAGGTGAAGTCTGGCTGGAGTGGTGGTCCTAGAGAAGCTGAGGTCTGGGCGGAGAGTGGCCTCTAGAGAAGCTGAAGTCTGGCAGGAGAGAAGCTGAAGTCTGCTGGAGTGGTGGTCTCTAGAGAAGCTGAATTCTGGCTGCACTGCTGGTCTCTAGAGAATATCAGTCTGTCTAGAGTGGTGGTCTCTAGTGAAGCTGAGGTCTGGCTGGAGTGGTGGTCTCTATAAAGCTGAAGTGTGGCTTGAGTGATGGTCTCTATAAAGCTGAAGTGTGGCTGTAGTGGTGGTCTCTAGAGAAGCTGAAGTCTGGCTGTAGTGGTGGTCTCTAGAGAAGCTGAAGTCTGGCTGGAGTGGTGGTCTCTAGGGAAGCTGAAGTCTGGCTGGAGTGGTGGTCTCTACAGATGCTGGTGTCTGCTGGAGTGGTGTTCTCAAGAGAAGCTGGAGTGGTGGCCTCGAGAGAAGCTGAAGTCTGGCTGTAGTGATGGTCTCTAGAGAAGCTGACGTCTGGGCGGAGTGGTGGTCTCTAGAGCAGCTCGTGTCTGCTGGAGTGGTGTTCTCTAGAGAAGCTGGAGTCTGGCTGGAGTGGTGGTCTCTAGAGAAGCTGAAGTCTGGCTGTAGTGGTGGTCTCTATAAAACTGAAGTGTGGCAGTAGTGTTCTCTAGAGAAGCTGAAGTCTGGCTGGAGTGGTGGTCTCTAGAGAAGCTGAAGTCTGGCTGGAGTGGTGGTCTCTAGAGAAGCTGAAGTCTCGCTGGAGTGGTGGTCTCTATAAAGCTGAAGTCTGGCTGGAGTGGTGGTCTCTAGAGAAGCTGAAGTCTGGCTGGAGTGGTGGTCTCTATAAAGCTGAAGTCTGGCTGGAGTGGTGGTCTCTATAAAGCTGAAGTCTGGCTGGAGTGGGGGTCTCTACAGAAGCTGGAGTCTGGCTGGAGTGGTGGTCTCTACAGAAGCTGAAGTCTGGCTGGAGTGGTGGTCTCTACAGAAGCTGAAGTCTGGCCAGAGTGCTGATCTCTAGAAAAGCTGAAGTCTGGCTGGAATGGTAGTCTCTAGAGAAGCTGAAGTCTGGCTGTAGTGGTGGTCTCTATAAAACTGAAGTGTGGCAGTAGTGTTCTCTAGAGAAGCTGAAGTCTGGCTGGAGTGGTGGTCTCTAGAGAAACTAAAGTCTGGCTGGAATGGTGGTCTCTAGAGAAGCTGAAGCCTGGCTGCACTGCTTGTCTCTAAAGAAGCTGAAGTCTTGCTGGAGTGGTGCTCTCTACAGAAGCTGGAGTCTAGCTGGAGTGGTGGCCTCTATAAAGCTGAAGTCTGGCTGGGGTGGTGGTCTCTAGAGAAGCTGAAGTCTGGCTGTAGTGGTGGTCTCTATAAAACTGAAGTGTGGCAGTAGTGTTCTCTAGAGAAGCTGAAGTCTCGCTGGAGTGGTGGTCTCTATAAAGCTGAAGTCTGGCTGGAGTGGTGGTCTCTAGAGAAGCTGAAGTCTGGCTGGAGTGGTGGTCTCTATAAAGCTGAAGTCTGGCTGGAGTGGTGGTCTCTACAGAAGCTGATGTCTGGCTGGAGTGGTGGTCTCTACAGAAGCTGGAGTCTGGCTGGAGTGGTGGTCTCTACAGAAGCTGGAGTCTGGCTGGAGTGGTGGTCTCTACAGAAGCTGGAGTCTGGCTGGAGTGGTGGTCTCTACATAAGCTGGAGTCTGGCTGGAGTGGTGGTCTCTACAGAAGCTGAAGTCTGGCTAGAGTGGTGGTCTCTACAGAAGCTGAAGTCTTGCCGGAGTGCTGATCTCTAGAAAAGCTGAAGTCTGGCTAGAATGGTGGTCTCTAGAGAAGCTGAAGTCTGGCTGTAGTGGTGGTCTCTAGAAAAGCTGAAGTCTGGCTGTAGTGGTGGTCTCTACAGAAGCTGGAGTCTGGCTGGAGTGGTGGTCTCTACATAAGCTGAAGTCTGGCTAGAGTTGTGGTCTCTGGAGAGCAGACTGTTTAATGGAGTCTACTTCTAGTATGGTAAATCATACAACAACAAAGCCTCATATTTACAAGCAGGGATGTACTCATTCAATGATACTTGGCAAGCTATCCATGAACTCAGGCTTCTGCGCCACAGAGGAAGAAATCTGGATATTGGTAATGTGCCTAGAAGGGAACCTGATAGCAAGTGCAGACTAAGTCTGCAGGATGTGCACTGCTCCTCACACGTGGTCTCTGCATGAAGAGGTTACTTCCAAGACTTCATTCTAGCTCAGAATACCAATTATGACTCGTCTCTTGTCGGGGATCAGGCTGTACACACACAGCCATGGCTTCCTCTGCACTGTAATGAAAATTTGAATGAAATCAGAATTCACCTTTTAGAAGGGCCCAGACACGGGGAGACATACTAACCATCTCTTTAAGTGGATGGAATGAAGACTGAGTCAACATGCTTGGGCGTTGTTACAAAGCTTGTTAACCCAGGACTACGTGGACTAGTAGTGGGTGCCAATCAGTGCAGTAATGTACCTTTATCTAGAGTTTAAAGTGAACCCACTACCACAGGAGTGTCAACCTTGGAGCCAAGTGCTTTCCCACCAGATGGTGTAGACGCTTCCACAAAAGGCAGTTGAATGTCCCAAAGCTGAAGATGTAACCTTTAGACTGCCACCAAAGTCTTTTGCAGATGACAGTGGCCGATCCATTGTCTCTTATGAGCCCTCTTTCAGATTGAGATAAAATTCACAGACTCTCATATTACAATATTTCCCCGCACCCATTTTATCAGCATACGGTGGTGGCAAATACGGAGAACCAAAGCTGAATTAAGGCATAAAAAGAAGACTAATTCACCCTATGGAGGTTTCCGAGGCCATTGACCCAAGTTAAGAGGAGGTTAGCTACTTAGAATCATGTTTCAGATTTGATTCACACTGTAACTTTGGCCCTTATTTAGACTTTGGTGGACAGGATACTTCCTCACAAATGTGGCAGATAGTCCATCTACTGTGTTGCAAGTTCCCTCGGCTATAATGCATTGTAATATGGGGGATGAGAAACCCAGCACTTTTGTGATCGAGTATCCTCTCCGCTAGCCTCTAAATAAGCTACTTAGTTTATTTGTCAGTGGCTGGCCTCCAGTACTTGTTACTGGGGTGGTTATCGCATAGAAACTCTGGCATAGAGATAATCGTGCTGGGCATATTTGGCAGCCACCATATGCAGTTACAAGAATGGGTCAGCTTAGATATGTTATATGACCTGCTCTGGACCTTCTGGTCAACCAGTAACACTTCTGTCTCTAGACCAACCATTGGCACATCCAGGTTGAGAATACTTGCACTTAAATCAGTACACTGAAGAGCCATCGCCCTACACCATGACCTATGTGTTGCCCCTTCCCTCCCAGCTTTTAACATTGCACTACAGGCCTATCTCTCCACCCTTAAGAAAAAATGCATCTGACCTGCCTCTTTGAGGGCCCCCAACCTCTTGGCAAGGACTTGAACTGTGAATGCAGAGTTGTATTTTGCTGTTGCGTCTGTCTCTCACCAGCACCTCGGGTTGGTGATCCTACTCGGCTGCTGATGCTGCAGTACCCTATTCTGTTACTTTATTCAGTGTCTCTGGTTGGTATGTGGGATACCTGCATGGCTACAAGTTTAGTGTGACAAGTTGGCAAACTTCGTTTCTGTCAGCAAAAAGCCTTACATGGTTTTTAATAAGGCACACTCCCTCACTTATTTATTGTGACTGCAAAGTACATCTACTCAAGGTGGAGTGGAGTTTAAGAATTGGCTGGTTGGCAGGGCTGGAGCCTGGTTGTATGCAGAGCCCCCAAATATTGGTATTCTGCAGCTTCTGCATCTCTTAAAGAGCCTGATGTCTGCCCTTTGGTATATCTCATTTGTGGGACAGAAAGATTAAGAGCACAAGTGTCACTATGTTAAACACCTTTTTTATGTGCCATTTCAACAAGAATGACTGGTAACCATCTACTGATCAAATGCAGCAACTGACAAATTGGGAGCTGAATCCACTATAGTTGGAAGTTTGCCCTTTCTGCAGGGTCACCCCGTTTTTTGGGGGGGGGGGATTATTTTTTCTTTATGTGGAGCCCTATTTTTGTTGGCCTTGGAACTCTGTGCACTTTACCTCTCCTAACCAGGGGTAAAATTCCTCTGCTCCCCCACCCCCGCCCCCCACTTTAAACATAGTAAAATTGGTATACACCTGATTGGTTTATTAAATGTGCCTATATGATCCTAGTATATATATATTTCCAAGTGTACCGAGGGCCTGTAGATTACATGCTACTAGTGGACTGTAGCACTCATTGTGCCATCCATTGCAGTGGCACTGTAAAGCATGTCTTTAGGCCTATGATTGTAACCTGGCTGTGCAGTTTTAAACTGCCATTTCAGCCTCTTAAAATAGTCCCTTTTTGACCAGCCTAAACCTTCCTTTTAAATATTTGTAGGTCACCCCTAAGTAGGCCTTACAGCTGATAGGGGTAGGTGCATGATATTTAAAGGTAGGACATGTAAATGTTTATTGCTAAAAATGTTCTTGTTGTGTAATTTACCTCAAAGCTATTTTCACTGTAGTACGGTTGGCTGTTCATAGAAAAGCATTGGAATAAAGTATTAAGTTTAATAAATGTTATCTCTGCCTAGGAAACGGCTACAAATTTAATTTTTGGACTTTTTGAAATATTTCTTACTAGCCCAGTTCACTGGTGAAGTCACATTTGTAATAAATATTTCGTAAATTTAACTTTTAGAAAGTCACCTTTACCCTGCCTAAAGTCCCTGGACGCTAAATCTGTACTTTGCTTTCTCCCTTCTGCCTGCCAGCAAATAGCATTTTCATGAGTGTTAATGAGGTGTGAACTTGCTAGCAGGAAAGGGACAAAAGGCCTTTTTGTGGGGAGGTATTGTTATACCCTGGATGACCTGTGGGCTGCGCCCAAAGACTTGCTTAACTTTAAAGAGGCCTACCCTGTGACACCTAGATATATCTAACACCAAGGCCTGAAACTTCAATTGCACCTCCCAGCCAGACCAGCCTCCATCACAGTGGGCCTCTTGTGGACATCACAGTGTCAGATCATGCTGGAGTGTGACAGGTCTGCTGGGGTATTTTATATAACACTTGGGGTGCACTTCAAAAGAGGTAAACAGATTGCCAAAACAATATGTGTGTATCCACTGTCTTATTGATGAAAGCTTAGCTTTATCCGAACAGTCTTGTATGTCAGAGTTTATTGGCGGTACAAGAACTGACTTAAACTGGATTTTAGTGTTAGATGTGGGAAGGGCACTAGGATTGTCATAGTCCTCGGATTTCCCCACACACACTCATCCCTCCGAGCCAAGTTGATAGTGGCCAAAGACTTTGGCCACCTCGAAAATTACGAAAGTGGGTAGGGTAGCCCTGGGAACCTTTACCCCATTGGTTAGGGTGTCTTCATGGGTCATTCCCACATACTAGCTTGTGCAAAGCATAATTGTGGCATCTCCAGACATCTACTGAAGAACACTCCTGGACCTGTGGAAGATCAGAAGAGAACTGACCTGAACTGAGACTTGAGAAGAGCCTAGAAGGCTAAACCTGCTCACCCTTTTGTACTCAGGACAAAGACATTGGCTCCAAGAGTTATAAGGTGGGTCTTCTGTTAATGCTACAGGCACACAATAGACCTTTTCTTGCAGATGACCAGGGGCAACTGGACCTGGACTGGACTGGACCCTCCTCTTGGCCTCTTTCCACACCCTGTGAGTCTCTAGGTGCCTTCCCTGAGGTCCTGGTACACTTTAGAAGTGTACTCCTGTAACGGGTTGGGACTTAAAGGACTAAAGTCAGAAAGTAAAATATTTGACCTGGATAAATCTGGTTAGTGTATCCAACCAGTGCTCCACCGTGGTCAGAGTCAAATTGCACCTACGTCCTGTTTTGCCTCGACTGTTGACTATTGTTAGCTCTCTTTGCTTCTTTGCGCTATTTCTATTTAAAACAATGATATGTCAAACATTAAAAACTCATATCTCTGGTGCCCTTATTGGATTTTTGTCATGTTGATGTAATTTGGTTTATTAAACATTCTATTTTTCAATTCTTTTTGTGATTTGTATTGTTTTGTATTTCAGCTTTATTACTGTTTTAGTGTTGCGTGAATACTTTCCACATTGCCTCCAAGTTATGTCTGTCTGCTCTGTGCCACAGCTACCGGGGGGTTGAGCTCAGGTTTAGTTAGTGACTTCAGTGGTTCACCCTGATAAGGAGTGCAATTATTACTTGAAGTAGGTGCCTCCCCCTCCTCCCCCCCCCCCAACTAATAACCCAATTTCTTGCAACTATAAATACAGTATTCTGCGGACATTACCAGAGTTCTGTACGAGGCATTCTCTCACCAATAGATGGCAGCAGTAACCAATTCATAGCAGGTCCACTCTGTATTCCAGAGCATTTAGCTGATTTGGCACTCCCCAAGGTGAGCACAGATGGTTCCCGGGTCAGAGTATGGGACGTGTTGTGTGACTTGGTGAGAGGCTTCGGCCTAAAAGTCAGAGAGCCCCTCTGTTATTTCACAGCCTCTTCTTTCTCCCACAGGCCATCACTGCAGGATTCTTCTACCACACGGCTAGACTGACACGCAGCGGCTACAAGTCTGTTAAGCATCACCAGACCGTGTATGTGCACCCTAATAGCAGTCTGTTCGAGGAGCAGCCACGGTGGCTTATCTACCATGAGCTTGTGTTCACCACCAAGGAGTTCATGCGACAGGTAACTTGACTTTCACTCTGGGACTGATGGAGGGGGATGTGTATAGAAGCTTTGGTATCTCGTTTGTTCGTGTGTAACCTGTGTGATTGCTCTTTTGATGGACCCTGTAAGATCTCTGCACCCTGAGGGAAAGCTCTGATGTCAGGCCATTTAAGATCCAAGTAATGTGATCTGTGCAAACTGGGGATTAGCTCTGCTGTTAGGGGCCGTTCTGAGGGGGGGGCACAGGGGTACTGGCCCCCTAACTGTGGTTGTGTGCCTCTGGTGTCTGTCCTACTACGTCACTGTAAAATGGGTCACATACCCCCTTACCTCACTTGCCTCCCATGGTAGCAAGCGTGAGAGGTGAAAGACTGCTCAGAGAGATTGTGTGTAGGGTAAGACCTCAGACTCCACAGTCAAACAATAGTAGTTATATTTATATAGTGCTTACTATCCCTCATGAAGCATCCAAGCTCTTTACGGTTAGTAGCACGCTACTCCGAAACCCAAGATCAGTGGTTAATCTGAAAGAGACATCTAGCAGCAGATTCCTTACCTTTGAATTTCCCAGGTGTCCGACTGAATCCGGAAGATTTTTCTTCACTCAATACCCCTGCGCGTCTGTACCTGGCATCGGTCGCCTCCGCGTGGCATCTTCCGCATCACCTATATAGGTGCCACCTCAGCGCGCTGGCGTCAGTTCTTTTCTTTCCACGCCCATCAAGCGCTGATCCATGAAGAGAGCGACCATCTGCCACTTTTTGACAGATTTTTCCGACTTTTTGTCGACTTTTTTGGTGTGTAGGAAGTCATGTCTAGGAAGACTTCAGGGTTCAAACGGTGCAGCACTTGTCCCCGTGCAATGTCGCTGTCGGACCCGCATTTGGTTTGTCTGTGATGTCTGGAGCGCGACCACAACTCGAAGTCGTGCTCCGACTGCTGGGCTATGGCTCCGAAGGATTTGAGGGAGCGGTCCCTAAAGCTGCTTGCAACCAGGCAGGCGACACCGCGTCACTCAACTCGTCAGTGGTCGCGTCACGATCCCGGTCGAGAAGAAGGTTCCCGTCACTGCTCCAAGGGACCCAAGTCCTCTTAGTCCTACACAAAATCATCTGGACATTCAGGTAAGAGGCACAGAAAACACAAGAAGACATCTCCCCTTTCTGGCGGCCGATGCGATGGAGGAGCCTCAGTGTACAAGACCTCGTTCTCGGTCCGGGCTCCGCGCCTCCCTGCTTTTCCAGGAGCCAGAGCGACCCCCGCACAACTTAAAGGATTTTATGAGGCCATGTGCCTCATTTTTGAGTGGCCTAACCCCTCTGGGTCCGCCTTTGGGCCCTAGGGAGTCTGAGGGGGGCCCCATCGGGTTCTGAGCTGGTGGCTCCAGTGCCGCGGGCCCACCATGGATCCGGGAATGGATCCGGACCAGTGCCGGTCGTGCCATTGCGACCTTCCCTGGCACGGCCCCGATGCCACTGGTGCCCGCCGATGGCATCCGCCCCATTCTGATTCCCAAAGACCCGAAGCCGGTAGCACGTCAACAAACACCGATTCCGGCGCCAACAGGCTCTCCAGGTCCTAGGTCACTTTCTAAGTCGTATTCTGAACAGCTGGGAGAAGATTGGGAGCTGTTGCTTAACCGTTTAGAAGACCATCCTTACGAGGAAATGGACTGATATGAGGAATTGGGTGAGGCCAGCGGAGTGGATACTTCTCCAGATACTGGCATGCTTTCTCCCTCCTATCGTGGTTACGGAGGAGGGAGTGTCTTATTCTATGGTGGGGCGAAGGGCTGCTGAGGGCCTTGACCGTAAGTAGCGGTCAAGACTAACATCTTGACAGAGGTGCTTGAGTCAGGAGTTTCCTAATCCGAAGCTTTGCTCCCATTTTATGAGGCCATCACGGACGTCCTACTGGGAACCTGGTCCAAGCCCAGAACAGGGGCTCCTGAGAATAGGGCGATTGCCCACCGCCACCGCCGTGCTCTGGAAGACCTAAACTTCCTCACTACCCACCTTATCCCGAAGAGCTTGGTAGTCCAAGCTTCTACATCCCATGGCGCGTTCTCTTCCGCTCCCCCGGACAGGGAATCCAAGAGGCTGGACAGTTGGGGCATGAAGATTTTTTTCTTCCGTCAGCCTTTCATTGTGGTCGGTGAACACCGCATGCTTATTGGGCCATTATTCCTATTCTCTGTGGGGAACGGTTAACACAAGTGCTGCCACAGGTTCCGGAGGAGGTCCGGGCCGTCCTTTCCCAAACAGTTTCAGATGAGAGAGATGCAGTAAAGGTTGCCATTAGGTGTGGTTTAGATATGACACGACTCGCTGGGCAGAGCAATTTCATAGATGGTGGCTGTTAGACACCATGCCTGGCTGAAAACATCTGGCTTTTTGGGGGATGTCCAGGCCTCAGTCGTGGCCCTTTGATGGCACCTGTCTCTTGGAGACATGGCAGAAATCGTGCTGGAGCACTTTAGGGATCACGGGCTACGGCCAAGTCCTTGGGCATCAGTGACTGCATGTCCCCAGTCTGCCTGTCACCCCTTTTGTGGCTATGGAAGGGGCTTTCAGCCACGTCAGCCATATCCCAGCCACAAAGTTGTGCAATTCCACAACCCCTACGCGTCCATGGGTGCGGCTCGTTCTGACCACGTGGGTCGGGCGGCCAAAGGTCCGGTCAAACCACACCCCCAACCCCCCGGCTGCTTCAGTCTCCAAACCCTCCTAGTCTCGCCCTTCCAGATCATAGGCGTCAAGTTGGTAGCAGAATCTGCCATCACCTCCACCACTGGCAAAACATTACATCGGACAGGTAGGTCCTCCAGATAGTTAGAAGGGGCTACTCCCTCCCCTTCAAGACCACCCCCTCCCTCAGTCCTACGACTGGATGACGGAGGATCATTTGATTTTGCTTCCGGAGGAAGTCATAGATAGGGTTCTGGCACCAGAAGTAGACTGTGGTTGTTATTCCCGCTACTTTCTGGTCCCGAAAAAGGACAAGGGCCCTCGTCCTGTCCTAAATCTACGAGCCCTCAACTACTTCCTCAAAAAGGAAAAATTCAGGATGCTCACATTAGCTCAGGTCCTGTCTGCCCTGGACACGGAAGATTGGATAGTAGCGTTGGACTTGCAGGACACCTATTTTCACATCCCCATCGTGCCTGCCCATCAAGGTTACCTGTGGTTTACGGTGGGCCACAAGCATTTTCAGTTCACCGTTCTCCCTTTTGGCCTTATCAGCGCCCCTTGGTTGTTCACCACGGTGATGGCGGTGGTCGTAGCTCGTCTGCGCAGATCAGGGTTTCCAGCCTTCCCCTAACTTGATGTCGCCTCCCACCTCCAGACTACGGCGAAACGCCTGCATTCACTGGGGTTTACTATCAATGTGCCAAAGTCACACCTGACTCCCTCTCAGTCACTCCTCTTCATCGGAGATGTTTTGTACGGTTGTATGTCATTTCAACGCGTGGTTTTACCACGCATGGCTTTACCACGCTAATATTACCACGCATACCGTTAGTTCGCGTTTGTATTTAGTCTAATAAAAAAATACTCCACTACGCAAACAACTATCACACAAACATTCACCACTCATACCATTGCATCGGTTTTTAAAATTTAATTTTATGTCTAATTTACTTCTGTTCTTCTGTTGTAATTAAAAACATGAGATCACGCTCTAAGTTTTGAAGAGGAGCTCACAGGAATGAGAATCTGCTCACAGAAATGAGGGGAGGCTCGCGGGAATGAGAATCTGAAAATGAGGGGAGGCTCGCGGGAATGAGAATCTGAAAATGAGGGGAGGCTCGCGGGAATGAGGGACAGTTTTACTGAATGAAGAGGAGCTCACAGGAATGAGAATCTGAAAATGAGGGGAGGCTCGCGGGAATGAGGGACAGTTTTACTGAATGAAGAGGAGCTCACAGGAATGAGAATCTGAAAATGAGGGGAGGCTCGCGGGAATGAAGGACAGTTTTACTGAATGAAGAGGAGCTCACAGGAATGAGAATCTGAAAATGAGGGGAGGCTCGCGGGAATGAGGGACAGTTTTACTGAATGAAGAGGAGCTCACAGGAATGAGAATCTGAAAATGAGGGGAGGCTCGCGGGAATGAGGGACAGTTTTACTGAATGAAGAGGAGCTCACAGGAATGAGAATCTGAAAATGAGGGGAGGCTCGCGGGAATGAGGGACAGTTTTACTGAATGAAGAGGAGTTTGCAGGAATGAGGGGAGGGAGGCTCGCGGGAATGAGGGACAGTTTTACTGAATGAAGAGGAGTTTGCAGGAATGAGGGGAGGGCGGCTCGCGGGAATGAGGGACAGTTTTACTGAATGAAGAGGAGTTTGCAGGAATGAGGGAGGGCGGCTCGCGGGAATGAGGGACAGTTTTACTGAATGAAGAGGAGTTTGCAGGAATGAGGGGAGGGCGGCTCGCGGGAATGAGGGACAGTTTTACTGAATGAAGAGGAGTTTGCAGGAATGAGGGGAGGGAGGCTCGCGGGAATGAGGGACAGTTTTACTGAATGAAGAGGAGTTTGCAGGAATGAGGGGAGCGAGGCTCGCGCAAATGAGAGGCAGTTCACAGGAATGAGGGACGGGTCACTTGAATAAAGGATTAAAGACCAGTTTACAGGAATCGGGGGCGGTTCACAGAACTACGGATAAAAAGAGGATACAAGTGTTTAGATGAAGCTACATGATCCACGAAAACACTGAAAGGCATACAACAGCAGACCTGCAAAGACAATAGGAAGTAGTCACCGCCTGCTGAAGGACTTTTAGAAGCTGAGCCAGTTCACTTCCATGCTAGGGAGCTTTGACTCCTGTTATTCCGTTGAACAGCAAGCACTAGGGGAGTCAAGCTAGGAGATGGATGTCCATTTCTACTATCCTTGTACTATTGCACTAGCCACCCAGGTGCACATAGCGCAATTAATTCAATAAAGAATCTTCTAATCCGCACTGAGATTGTAATAAAGAGAAACACTACATAGAGAAACACTGCCACCTACTGTTCAAATGTGTGGTAAAGGCTTTTGCTGTTAAGACTTGCGTGGAAACAGTCTATTCGAAGTAAAAAATGTGTGGTAAATGTACTCCGAAGTAAAAACTTCGGAGTAAAGGCTGTTTCCCGTCCTGCACACAGTGCAGTTCTGGGCCTTTCCTCCCGAGCGGCAAGTCCAGGATATTCGGGCTAAGATTCTGATATTTCAGCCTCTATCCTGGATTTCCGTGAGAATTAATCTGAGGCTTCTGGGCCTCATGGTCTCATGGCCTCCTACATCCTGCTAGTGACACATGCCAGATGGCATATGCTGGCTCTGCAGTGGGACCTGAAGTTCCAGTGGGCGCAGCATCAGGGGAATCTCTCTGACATGGTCCAGATCTCGGAGGGAATTGCACGAGACCTGCAGTGGTGGCTGGCAAACCGCAATTGGGTCAGAGGCAGACCCCTCTCCCTTCCCCAACCAGATCTCACAGTAGTGACAGATGCGTCACTCCTGGGATGGGGCGGCCACCTGGGAGAGGTGAAGATCAGAGGACTCTGGTCTCTGGCGCAATCCAGACCCCACATCAACATGCTGGAGCTCAGAGTCATCCATTTGGCATTGAAAGCCTTTCTACCCTCCATCAAAGGGAGGCTAGTGCCGGTGTTCACGGACAACACCACCGCCATGTGACATTGCAACAAACAGGGCGGGGTGGGTCGGGGGATCCTTTGTCAAGAGGCCCTGCGTCCCTTGACTTGGCTGGGACAGCAGGGGATATCCCTGGTGGTTCAACATCTGGCAGCTTCTTTAAATGCCAGGGCAGACAAACTCTGTCGTCTATATCTAGCGGATCACGAATAGCGCCTCCATCCGGAGGTGGCGCAAGGTCTCTTTCAGCAGTGGGTAGAACCTTGGTTAGTTCTGTTTACTTCTGCCGAGATTGAGCAATGTCAGCAGTTTTGCGCGCTGGAGTTTCCAAGTCGGCTCTTGCTCAGATACTCTTTTTGTCTCGAGTGGAGCTCAGGCCTCCTGGATGCCTTTCCACCCATACCATTCCTGCCCAGAGTTCTCAAGAAGGTCAGGAGGGACCTGGCCCAACTCATTCTTGTGGCTCCGGACTTGGCACGGAGAGTCTGGTATCCCGAGCTTCTCCAGTTGAGCATCGATCCTCCCATCAGGCTGCCTCTTTGGGAGGACCTTCTGTCGCAGCAGCAGTGGAGGATACTCTACCCGAACCTGTCAACTCCACGCCTTCTTGCGTGGAGATTGAGCGGCGGCAGTTGATAACATTACAAACTTCGGGAAGAAGGTGTAATGCTATTTTGCCAGCCAGGCGCCCTCCATCCAGACGATGAATGCCCGCCATGGAACACATTTGTAATGTATTGTACAGAAAAGTGTATTTACCCTCTTTCTGCTTCCCTTTCTGATCTGTTACTTTTTGTTTTACCCTTGTCCACTCTCTGCTCTGGGCACTTTGAAAGGGTATCTTTCCTGAGGCTGCCAGACCAGCCCTCTTTATTTAAGTCACCCATTGTTATTGATATTTATAGAGCGCACTGTTACCCGAAAAAAAACTTGAGGAGTGAGAAATTGGTGAGACACTAAAAGAAATTAATTGGAGAACAGCCATGTCTTTAATGCCTTCCTGAAGGCCAAAAGGTTGGACATGCTTCTCATGGACAGCGGAAGGGAATTCCAGGATCTAGCCGCGTTGACAGTGAAACTTCTGCCACCCCAGTTGGCTTTTATTACCCTAGTAATGATCACGAGTTTTGCGTCTGATGAGCGCCAAGCTCTATTTGGAGTATACCAGCGGAAACGGTGTTTCAAGAATTCTGGTCCTGTTCCCTGTAGAGCCTTAAAGACCAGACATAAAGACTTAAATTGTGTCCGCTTCCTAACTGGCAGCCAATGGAGTTTTTTTATTTTGGCTGAGATAGATTCATATTTTGAGGTATTAGTAAGCAGCCTGGCAGCTGCGTTCTGCAGCATTTGTAGTTTGTTCATCGATCCTTTATGGATCGTAAGATAAAGGCTGTTACAATAGTCGAGTCTGGACAATATAAGTGCGGTTACAACAGTTTGTTGTGCGCCTTTTGGAAGGAGTGGCATAATTTTTTTACAGGATTTAATGATATAAGATGTAGATGATGCAACTGAGTTGACCTGGTCCTTGAGGTTCAGTTTATCGTCGATCCATAATCCAAGGTTTTTCACCTTCCTAATAGGGATTGGTTGAGGGCCCATCTTTTCAGGCCAGCAACTAGAGGTCCAGAAAGTGGGATTGTTGCCAAAAAACACCACCTCAGTTTTCCCGGAATTAAGTTTCAGGCAGTTTCGGGCCATCCAATTTCCCACGGCTTGCATGCAGTCCTGCAGCCTAGACGCTGTGTCCTGAACATCATCCGGTAGTATCGTCACCACAAGTTGGGTGTCGTCAGCATAGGAGGTCAAGGTGAACCCAAAGGATTCAATCAGGGGTGCCAGTGAAGATACATAAATATTAAAAAGTGTTGGACTCAACGATGAACCCTGTGGCACCCCACAGGGTAGGGAGAAGGATTCGGCTTCAAAATCGCCAAGGGCCACTGTTTGCATTCTATCAGTTAGAAACGATTTGAGAAGTTTCCAGGCACTGCCCTTAACTCCTAACTCATCCAGACGGTTCAACAACAGAATATGGTGAACCGTGTCGAAAGCCGCGGATAGGTCTAACATAATCAAAATGGCCTTTCCGCCTTGATCCAAGATGATCCTGATCTCTTCTGTGGATTTCAGAAGCGCTGTTTCTGTACTATGGCCTACTCTAAACCCATATTGAGTAGGGTCGAGGGCCTGGGAGTCCTGCAGAAATTTACTGAGTTGGGCGTTCATGTTTCTTTCAATTATTTTTGCTGGGAAAGGTAATCTGGATATTGGCCTAAAATTGATTGGATCGCTGGTATCTAAACTGGGCTTTTTCAATAGGGGCAGGATTGATGCATGTTTCCAAACGTTGGGAAAATATCCTTCTGAGTATATTGAATTACTAATAGGTGTCAGTGTCCGAGAAACTGTCTCAGCCACCAGTTTTACAACGGTGCATGGACAAGGATCATACGGAGAGCCAGACTTCACTTTTTCCAATAGATTGTGGGTGTCTGTCTCTGTTAGGGGGGCAAAATTGTTTATTTGTGGGGCATCAGAGGTAGCCTTCCTCTGATCTGTGACCAAGTCAGAATTCAATTTAGGAGAAGAATCTGAGAAAGTTAGAAAAATACCATTGACTTTGTAAAAAAAGAACTTGGCTCTTGAGTTGCTGGGATGTTCTGAGCGCGTGGGTGGGCTAGGGAGTTTACTATTTTGAATAGCTCTTTAGGGGAATTTTTGGCTGAATTAATTTTTTTTTTAAAGTAGTTTTGTTTTGTATTTTCAGCAATTGCTTCTAACGTGCCAAGGCCTCTTTATATTCCTTTTTATCCTCTTCCTTATAGTTCTTCCTCCAGTTTCTTTCCTGAAGTTTGCAGGCAGCTTTTGGTCCCTCAGCTCTTTTGAGTACCAAGGCGAGGAAGGTAGTTGTCTGGTATGGCTTAGACGTTTTAGAGGTGCAAGCTTATTCCCTGCTGCCTCTAACCATCTGGTGTATAATTTGGTTGCCTCCTCCAGATTGCTAGATGGTGGAATGATCGTAGAGGTTAATAATTGATTCAATTCCTCTGCTTCTATTTTATTCCAGGCTCTTTTATCTGAATATCTTATTAATGCTTTAGGAGCCGATCGGTCTGGTAAAGAGAGCTCGACTATAACTGCCGAGTGATCAGACCAAATTAGAGGAAGGATGCTTTTAAAAGAAAGCTGCGTATTATTTGTAAATATGCCATCTAATGTGTGGCCCCAATCACCTTTTGCTCTAAGTTTCCGCCCTTCATCAGATCAAGCAGACTGATAGTGTCTGGATCCGAAGGTGACTCAAGATGATAGTTAAAATCTCCTAGAATAGTAACGGAGTTTGTGCTGATCCCCCTTTCTAATATACTGCTTGCTTGTATTAGAAAACCTCCCCTTGGGCCAGGGGGTCTGTAAATAAGGGCACCTCTAAAGTATATTAGTGTGAAAGTTTGAAACAAAATTCAAACGTTTCACATTCAGTAATGTCCAACGGAGAGAAGGATGCTGTAATAGATTTGTGATAAATAACTGCTATCCCTCCCCTTTTTTCCTCTGTCTATTTAGCGTATAACAAAGGTAGTCTGGTGGTGTGGCCTTTACTAAATCTGGTCCAGACGCCTGATTGTACATAGATTCCTGAAATGCCTTGTACATATGTTCCCACCTGCCCCTTTCATTATGCCTCAGTGGGACCTTAATTTGGTTCTCGCCTTCCTGATGTGTGCTCCTTTCAAGCCCCTGCATAATTGCCCGTTCCGGCTGCTCACCATTAAAACAGCCTTTTTAGTGGCAATCACATCTGCCAGGAGGGAGAGCAAGCGGCAGCTTTATCGTCCAAGCCTCCATTCTTGACGATCTTCCCTGACATGCTGGTGCTTCGCACTGCAAACACAAGGAGATGATGGACGGAGCGCTGAAACTTTTCAGACACTCACTCCCAGTCACAGATATGGGTTGAATCCATCATCATTCTTTAGCTCACTTCACCACCCCAGTTCAGACACAGCTATATGCAAATCAGTCTTGATCCTGTGCCTCATGGGAACAGTCCAGCCAGAACTGCCAAGCCATGGCTTCCCTGGACCGCAAAACAAGCATCCTGGAACGGGTTTCGGGGTAACACCCCTCATCAGCCAGGCTAGCTTGAATCAAGTGGCAAAGTGAGCAAGGGACCCACGTCTGGGCATACCCTGCCAACTTAGGACGAACAAAGCAAATGCAAGGAGATGATGGACGGAGCGTGGAAACTTTTCAGACAATCACACCCAGTCACAGATCTGGGTTGAATCCATCATCATTCTTTAGCTCACTTCACCACCCCAGTTCAGACATAACTATATTCAAATCAGTCTTGATCCTGTGCCTCATAGGAACAGTCCAGCCCGAACATCCAAGCCATGTCTTCCCTGGACCGGAAAACAAGCATCCTGGGACTGGTTTCGGGGTAACACTCCTCATCAGCCAGGCTAGCTGGAATCTAGTCGCACTAGGGCCTCTGTCCTCCTGAAAGTAGTAGCACCATTTCATGTGGGGCAGTCTGTCACCTTGCCCACTTTCTATGCTCCTCCGCACCCCTCTAAGGAAGAGGAATGGCCTCACGGTCTGGACCCAAAAAGAGTGTTTTTGTTCTACTTTGACCGCACAAAAGAGTCCCAGGTGGACGACTAACTCTTCGCGGGGTACGTTGGAGCGATGAAAGGTTGTGCGGTGCAGAAGAGGACTATCTCACGATGGTTCGTCCTCTGCTCTAAGATTTGCTACACTCTGGCAAAAAAGCAGCCTCCTGAAGGCTTAAGGGCTCATTCCACCAGAGCGAAGGCTGCTAGCACGTCATTGCAACATGGAGTCCCAGTCCTTGGTGCTAAAATTACAGAGCCAATGGGCACCGAACTGGAGACCCTATCTGTCCCAAAAAGATTCCCATTTGTGCACCTACAGTACCTGGTGCAGTGGTGAGATCCACTTTAGTCTCAGAGGGTGGGATGGATGTAGCTGCCCTGGCAGTTTGGCCCAGTAACATGGAAAAATACAGACAGCAGCCGCATATTAATGGGGTTAGAGTGGAAGCACTGAGGGATACAGGTGCAAGCAATGTACTAGATTAGTTGTAACGCGCACCTCTAAGACAACTATCGTGCCGTTTTAGATGGCTCTTAGACGCTTCCAGTCAGAAGCTGATAGGACTAGGGGGAACCAATCAGCCGCAGAGGGGCGGAGCCTGTTGTGCTCCGTGGTCTCACAAAACCGGCAACAGTGCGGACGTGCCGCTGGCGTGCCAAAGGCAAGCCCGTCTCCGCCCTTCCGGATGGGGCCAGGGGCCAAACACTATGCCCAAAAATTTACTTGCACATCCAAGGAATTAAAACATTTTGCCCCACAAGACAAGCAGCAGCTTGAACCTTTATTCAAACACAAACTGAATAGGCTAGGCATTCCCAACTCTAACCCAGAAATGGACACACGTGCCGTGTCCTGCCAAACACTTAAAGAGTCATAAGAATACTATTCCCATATTCAACAACCACCCAATAAAGGAACTAAATATTATATCCTTAAATACTCGCTCCATGGTTAAACACCAGTTAGAAATATTTAACCTTATAAATACAAAGTCACCAGATATTTTCTTCATGACGGAAACTTGGCTAACAGACGAATCCACTCCTGACATACTAGCTGCCCTACCAGAAAATTATTACCTTCAACAGACCATTAGATCCACTGGGAAAAGAGGGGGTAGTGTGGCAGCAGCCATTAAAAAGCATGTGTCCTTCACCGCCCTATCCCCGATAGGGATCACATTAGCTGACAGTATAACGATTAAGCTGGATTCCCCCACTTCTGCCTTGGTGTGTGTACTTATTTATAGACTGCCTAAAGGCATGGAGTTTTCCAAAGACCCAGCAAATAGCATCGCTTCACTGAGTGTGGACTATGCAAAAGTTTTAATAATTGGAGATATGAACTATTGGGCGAATGAAGAGGGGGGCAAGGACTCCAGGGAATTGACTGACATGCTACAGAGTCTGAATCTTGAACAATATATACATGTGCCTACACATATAAAAGGACATACACTAGACCAGGTTTGGTCTAATAACCTTACTCTCTCGAATCTGGTTATTCACCCGTGTATTTGGCCAGACCATTATTTAATAAGCTTTACACTAAGCGACATTATACTACCCAAACCCATGGCCAGAAATTGGAATCGCACAAACTTGAATTCCTTCTGCAATACTCTGGCATTCAAACTACCCGCCATGACAGACAATGTGGACAAATTTGAGGAAGAAATCTCGAAATGGCAACTGATGGCCAGTAACATACACGCCCCTCTTCAAAATAAAACTAGTCATGCTCGTCGTCACAAGGCTTCCAAATGGTTTTCAGCTGAGTTAAAAATAGCTAAATTAAGAACGCATCAGGCAGAACGGAAATGGAGTAGAACATACTCGCCAGAAAACAAGGAGCTATTTATTCAAACTATGACAGCCTATAAAAAAAGCCATTCTAGAGGCAAAAAAATCCTTTTTCACTAACAAAGTCATAAACTCCGACAAAGCTAAAGATATTTTTAACATAGTGAGGGATTTATCTAACCCTGACCGAGTAATACTTCCAATTACCCCTTCATAGAAACTTTGTGATGATCTCAATTCCTTTTTCTAGACAAAATAAAGAAAATACAAGAATCCATTGTTCCACAAGATATGTAAATCATACAAGAAAACAGAAACCCCACTACTATCTCTACTTTTTCCTGTATTAGCAAAGAACGACTTGCAGAATTACTAAACAAAGTAAAATCAGGCTCCCTAAAGATGTATGCCCCCCCCCAAATACACAAACTAATTCTCATTTCCTTCCCAGAAAGCACTCTTTCCTTATTGAACCTATCCCTTATGCAAGGATATGTCCCTCTAGCTTTCAAAGAAGCAGTGGTTATTATGCTTAAAAAAAACCTGGTGAGAACCCTCAGCAGCTAGACAACTACAGGCGCATCTCTCTACTGCCTGTCCCCGCAAAAATCTTAGAGGCGCATGCAGCAAAACATCTTTGCTCCTTCCTAGAAGAGACTGGTTTTCTTGATCCGCACCAGGCAGGCTTTCGGCCCTCTCACTCCACCAAATCAATCATTTTATCAGTAGTGGACGATATGAAAGGCAGGGTAGATGAAGGACGCACACTGGGACTGGTCTTATTAGACTAATTTGCAGCATTCAATACCGTTGATCACGGGATTTTAGCGGATCAAATTGCTGTGTCAGGCCTTGGAGGAACTGCTTTACATTGGATGAAATCCTTTTTAAAAGATCAAACCCAGTCAGTCCGCCTCTCACCTTACAGCTCTGCTAAAGTCAGCGTGAATTGCGGGGTACCACAGGGCTCCTCCCTGTCCCCCCATCTCTTCAACCTTTATATTCACCCCTTGATACATACTCTACAACAGAAAAAGGTAAAAATATACAACTATGCGGATGACATGCAGCTGATTTTCACAATTGATGAGACACTGGACTCTCGGGAATTTTTCCAGAATACTATGCTATTCATCGAAGATTGGATGAATAGCAACCAGCTAAAACTTAATTCTGACAAAACAGAGATTGTCATCCCCAATAATAAATTAAACCACTGGACTCCTGCTTACTGGCCAACAGAGTTAGGCCCCCCACCAAATCCCAAGAGCACGGTAAAACGTCTCAGCATCCAAATTGATGAGGAGTTATCCATGAAACCCCAGATGAGCATGGAAACAACCGCTTGCTTCCTTCAACTTAAGAAGTTCAGAAAAATGTGAAGATTCCTCACTAGAGAGGCCAGCATTCTTATCATTATTGCCTTGATTTTGTATAGAATTGATTACGCCAATGCCCTCTACCTGGGACTCCCTTTTAATCAAAATCATTGACTTCAGCTGGTACAAAATCAAGCTGCAAGAATCATTTTCCAACAATCAAGATATTGCCACACGAACTTGCTGATGAAGGAGCTTCATTGGCTCCTAGTGGCGCCGCAGTCCATGTTTAAAACGGGATCCATTATTTTTAAAGCGATCCACAGCCAAGGCCCCAAGTACTTATCCACAAGGATCCATAGACACTCCCCGAAATGTAATCTCAGATCTGCTCAAATGAATTTACTGTTGGTCGCGAGATTTAAACGCAAAAGGATGGGAGGGACACAGTTCTCTACGTTAGGCCCCCAGTTCTGGAACTGTCTACCCATCGCAATCAGACAAGCAGCAAACTACATGTGCTTCAGAAAGATGCTGAAAACATGGCTATTTACGCAAGCCTATAGCTAGGTGTTGGTTCAGACGATGACGGCGGCTAACTAACTCCGCACCTAGAGACCTGTTGGTGTACGTGCACTTTATATATTTCCCTTAACATAGCATAACAAGTGTCTCCATGGTAACTGAAAAAATGATACCCCCAGACCAATACCTGACCGAAGAGACCTATTCAGCCCCCGGTGCTGGCAACGAAACTAAGGTCCGTCCCATGGCAATGGTGTACTTGGACTGGGAGGGGTTACTGGCTTAAAGAAGGTGGTGGTATCCTCTGCTAGTCCTGTAGCCTGTCTGCTAGGAAATGATCTGGTGTCCTGAGCTTGGGCTGAGGCAGAGCTTAAAACCCAAGCAGCCATGGTGGGTATACCTGAATGGGTGTGTGTGAAAACCAGAGTACAAAGCAAAGCCCAGAGTGAAAAAGAGGAGTTGGAGCCTGGAAAAATGACCCAACCCTCCAAGAGAAAAGGTTGGAAGTCTGGGAAACAAACTTCAAATCATTCACAAGCTCAGGTACCCTTCTCCTCGGAGAGAAGACCTGTCAGCCCCGGAGGAAGTGGAGCCCCAGGAACTTGGGCATTACACGGCAGAGCTCCTAGGCCTAGGGGGACCCTCCAGGGAGGATCTGTGCCAGGGACAGAGGACCTGTCACACTTTTGAGAGCCTGACACAGCAAGCTGTTGACCAGGAAAAGGGAGATGCCAGTGGCTCCCAACAAACCTATTGGGAGGAAGGACTCCTGTACACTGAGGCCAGAGACCCCAAACCTGGTACCACTAGGAGAGTGGTAGTGCCTCAGCGATACGATGAGTTCTTACCCTCTCTAGTACATGACATCCCCTTAGCTGGGCATCTTGGCCGGACCAAAACTTGGAGTAGGTTAGTTGCTCACTTCTACTATCCCGGTAGGTCCCAGAAGGTGAAGACTTTTTGTGACTCCTGTGTTACATGTCAAGCCAGTGGCAAGGCAGTTAACCACCCGAAGGCCCCCTTAATTCCACTGGGGGTTCCCTTTGAGAGGCTAGGGGTTGACGTTGTCGGTCCTCTTGACCCTCCAACAGCGTCCGGGAACGGATTTATACTGGTGGTAGTGGATCATGCCACCAAGTACCCTGAGGCTCTTCCACTTGGGACTGTCCCAGCTCCTGCAGTTGTCAGAGCCCTCTTGAGTAACTTTTCAAGAGTGAGTTTTGCTAAGGAGGTGGTGTCAGACAGAGGTAGTAACTTCATGTCTGGTTACATAAAGGCCATGTGGAATGAATGTGGTGTGACTTTCATGTTCACCATCCCATATCATCTGCACACCAATGGTTTAGTTGAGAGATTCATCAAAACCATGAAAGGCATGATCATGGGACTCCCTGAACAATTCAGAAGGAGATGGGATGTCCTTTTGCCAGGCCTGCTCTGGCCTACAGAGAAGTGCCACAGCGGGAGTGGACTTTAGTCTCTTTGAACTTCTGTCTGGTCATCCTGCGAGGGGACCGTTGGGTCTAGTAAAGGAAGGCTGGGAGAAGCCTCTCAAAGAGCCTAATCTAGAAATTGTGGACTGTGTGCTTGGCCTACGTTTAAACCAACTACATCTTCTATTCCAAACGCCCCTCCAAATGGAAAAGTACTTTCCTACGTCAACTCCCAGTCACTCACTCAATCAAAATTCCCTATGGATTTAAATTATCCACTACTTCCTCCCCAATTTTTCCTGGTGAAATCGACATCTCCATCTTCAAAACGGGTAACATCCTTATACAAGCCGCCGAATCACACCTCTCCATCTTTGAGCACCACTTCAGTACCTTGTCTCTCCACCTAGACAAAATGATCCCTAATCCTCCGTATAACCAACCGATCAACACCCCCCCGCTCTCTCTCCTTCCCCTACCCCACTCTCCCCTCCCTCTCTTCCCTCCTACCAACACCTTAGTCCAAACATCTACTTCCCACACCCCTCCCCTTTTATCTCTATAACCAATACCAGCTCCCAATCACAATCCCCCATATACTCTCCCCTCCAATGATCCTCCCTCTTCCTGACATCCCCACTTCACACCCCCTCCTCCAACCACTCACATCCTCCAATAACCTGTCCCCCCCAACCCCTTCCAAAATACCTAACCCTTATCCTCCCTCCTTGACCCCCCAACCTGAATCCCTACCCCTCCTCCCCGGCTCTCCCACCGTCCCACATCTGGCCCTACCCTCACCCGCGCCTAATCCTCCACCACTACCACCGAATTTCTTGCCACCGTTAATCCCCGACGCAGTCATACTTCAAACTCTCAATGCCCTCATATTATTTCTATCCACATCCCCTGAGTTTTCTAATCTCTCGTCCTCCATCATGCCATCACCTACGCCTAATAGCCCTATCTCTACTCATTCCACCTCCATCGACCCCACACACCCCACACACAACTGCCCCCCGTCTGCAACAAACACTATCCATTCCCTCTCACCCTCATCCTCCCCTTCTAAGATCCCCTCTCCCCTATAACCTTGACCCTACACAACATTGAACGCAATCTCTCTTTACTGACTAATGAATTCTCTCGACTTAGAGAAGATATTAAATCCCTCAGCTCTGGAACCCGACTCACACGTGCAAACTCACCCCACTCCAACCGCAAAATCCCCGCCAACATCAATCGTCATCATTGGAATACTTCCCCCTCTACAACCGGATGTCTAGACCTCGCCGCACCTCGAACCACCTCTCCCCATCAGACCTCTCCGAACTATGCAATTCTTACCATCATAATACCCTAGTCAACAACCCACCTCCCACCTACTCCAACATCCCTGTCATTCTAGGCACCAACAGAATTCCCTCCTCTCCCGCCTCCCCAAGACCCCCTCCACATCTCACCACCATCCACTCCTGCCCTCCCACCCAAAACAACCCCAAACCACTCGCCTGCATGCTTGTTAACTGTCGATCTGCCGTTCGACACGCCACTGAAATCTCTGAATCTATCCTTAGCGAATCAATTGATATTGCGTTCCTCTCGGAAACATGGTTCAATGACCACTCAACGAGCATGCTTGATCTAATCTCCCCCCCCCCGGATACTCTATCCTCAGAAAAGACAGACCTGACAGAATAGGAGGTGGCCTGGCCATAATCTTCAAAAACGAACTTCAGCTCTCCCTTGTTAACAACTCTGGCCATTCGACTTTCGAATACCTTGAAGCTGAACTTAAAGTTCAAAATACCCATCCTATTCGTTTACATACTATCTACCACCCTCCTGGTGATCCTCACTCCTTTATTGATGAACTTTCTGACTTGATGACACAAGCCTCAATATCCAACTCAAAAATCTCTTCCTTGGAGACCTCAACCTCCACTTGAATGACTCCAATGATCCGACTACCACCCTCTTCACCAACCTTCTCGAGATCAATGACCTCAAACAAATATGTCAGTCCCCCACCCACACCAAAGGAGCCACCCTGGACGCCATCATTACCAACAATGACTTGGCCTTCCTGACCAACATCATCCCCATTGACTGGTCCGACCACCACCTCATATTGTTCACCATTGCTATCACACCCCTCCCCTCCCCACCAAACAAATTAAACCCTTGAAATGGACCAGAAATCTAAAATGTATCCCTCCTGACGAGCTTGAGTCCAAACTCAAAGCTCAACTGCTCCTCACTCCTCCCTCACATAACGCAAATGAGCTTACTGAGCACTTTAATAAAGCTGTTACGGATGTCCTAGACCAAGTGGCCCCTTCTAAACTTAAAACTCTAAGAAACATCCCTTCCAAATCATGGTTTAACCTAGAACTTAACAACGAAAGACGCTCATTAAGACTGATGGAAAGAACCTGGAGACAGCATCCCTCCCACTCAAACCTGACACTCCTCAGATCAGCTAGATCTACATACAAAAACACATTTTCAACGAAAAGGCATCCTTCTTTCGTACTCAACTCGATCGGGCCAAAAACAGACCTAGAGAACTGTTCAACATTATCCGCCACCAAACCTCCTCAGCTCCGCCTAACCCCACGGCCTCTACCATTAGATGCGAAGAAATTGCCCTCTTCTTCTCTGAAAAATCACCAAAATAGATCAATCCTTCCGCTCAACTCAGATCCCAACCAACCCCCTACTTACTCCTGACATCACCTCTAAATCTCACTCCTCACTCTTGACATCCCCTGATCCCCCTCACACTCACCCGCTCCCTCACTTCACCCTAACCCCTCCTTACACATTCCTTCTCCTATTACCACCCTAAACTACCCCCCACACCTTTCCACCACTTTTCCTCTCGTACCAATACACCAAAACTCACGACCTAAAAATAATGCCTCCTGGCAAAATTTCCTCCCTGTGACTGAGCGTGAAATCCACAGCATCATTGCTAAACTAAAACCATCCTCCCATACCAAAGACCCCCTCCCATTTAACCTCGTCCAAGACCTAAAGCACATCATTGTCCCATCCTGGACCACAATCATCAACTCTTCCCTTGCTACTGGAAATGTCCCTAGCTCCCTTAAACTTGGTCAAATCTCCCCCATTATTAAAAACACTAATGCTGATCCTAATGACTTAAACAACCTCCGCCCCATCACCAACTTCCCCCTTCTTTCTAAAGCCCTTGAAAAATGTGTCTTGCTCCAATTAGACAAACACATCGAAAAATTCAACCTTCTGGACCCCTTACAATCAGGCTTCAGAAAAGGCTGCAGCACTGAAACTGCCATGCTTAACATTGTTGACGATATCCACCACTCCCTTGATAATGGTGAAACATGTCTACTTATCCTCCTTGATCTCTCCGCAGCTTTTGACACTGTTAACCACTCTGCCCTACTTAATGTGCTCAAAGATCGTTTCGGCCTCAATGGTACTACCCACAAATGGTTTGTCTCCTATCTTCAGCATCGAACCCAGCAAATTAAAATTCAAGACTGTCTATCTAACCCCACTCCGATCTCCCTAGGAGTCCCTCAGGGTTCTATTCTCTCACCCTCTCTTTAACCTCTTTATGGAACCCCTCACCCTCATTCTTAAACAAGCTGGTATCAACTACCACCTCTATGCCGACGACACCCAACTCTACTATAAGATCAAATCCCATACCGACATCATACACCTTAATAACACCCTCACTAAAATCCAATCCTGGTTCCACCTTAATCATCTCAAACTCAACCCCCAAAAACTGAAATCATTCTCTTCTCCCCTAAAAACAACCCCCTCCCCATTCAAACCTGGATCTCTGACCTCAATGCCCTCAACTGCTCTCTCTCCTTGTCCAACTCAGTAAAATCTCTTGGTATCTCCATCGATAACAGCCTCAACCTCAATGTCCACATCAAAAATTCGGCTAAAGGAGCCCTCTTCACTCTGCGGCATCTCAAGAAAATCAAACCCTTTCTCCCAACTGAAGATTTTAAATTAGTAGTTCAATCCCTGGTCCTTTCGCAAATTGACTACGGCAACGCCATCCTCACCGGAATCCCCAAGGTCCACCTAGCTCCACTCAAATCTGTACTCAACCTTGCAGCCAGGCTCATCACCGACTGTAAACGGTTCGACCACATTTCCCCAGCCCTCAAAACTCTTAAATGGCTCCCCATCGAAGGCAGATCCGCCTACAAAAACGCATGCATCACACACAAAATCCTCCACCAAAATGCTCCCTCATACCTCGCCAATAAACTCTGCAAAGCGGGCAGCACTCGACCTCTGAGAAGCACTAACGCTCTCCTCCTTGTCCCACCCCTGCTAAAAAGAAGTCCACACAATCCCGCTCCTTCTCCGGAAATGCCCCCTACATCTGGAACGCCCTCCCCAAAGACCTACGATGCAACCCCTCCTACTCCAGCTTTAAAAAAGACCTCAAAATTCACCTCCTCAACAAATATTGGGGGTCTTTACCTGTGCCTTAAACTCGATCTGCCATATCTTATAGGTATTTAACCCTTTACTCTGACTATCTGTTTACATGATATGTTTAATATGTTTAATCTCAAGCCGTTCTTTCTTCTGTTTTACCTGCTATCATTCACATGTTGTTGAAATGTTGTTTTACTGTTACTAGCTCTGTCGTGTAAAGCGCTCTGATACCTCCGGGTCCAGCCAGCGCTATATAAAACCTCTAAAATTAAAATAAATATGGAAAAAGCATCCAAAAACCTTGAGGCCAGCCAAGAGCTCCAGAAGCTCTGGTATGATCAAAAGGATGCACTGGTGGAGTTCCAACCAAGGCAGAAGATACGGAGACTAGAGCATGTGGCTCTCGGGGCACTCCAGGACAAATGGAGTGGCCGTTACCCTATCCTTGAAATGAAAGGTGAGGACACCTACTTAGTTGACCTAGGCACTAGCAGGACCCTCACAGGGTCATCCATGTGAACTGCCTGAAACCTTTCCATGACAGGGCAGATGGGACTATGCTGATGGTCACTGATTAGGATCAGGAAAAAGAGTGAATCTCTCCCTGATCTCCTCCCCCACAGTTATAAAGATGGGTCAGTTGATGGAGTGGTCTTCTCAGACACCCTCTCTGCCCAACAGCAAGCTGACTGTAGGCACGTCCTGCAGCAGTAAGCTGGGCTCTTTTCCCTCACCCCTGGTCAGACTAACTGGTAAACCCATAATGTGGACACTGGTGACAGTATGCCTGTCAAAAATAAGATATAACACACGTGTATTTGTAAAGCGCACGTTCACCATGAAGGGTATCTTGGCGCTGAATAACGGATGTTTATTGTTACCCAACTCAATGGTATTAATTTTATCGACCTTGGAAGGATGAAAGGCTGAGTGAGCCCGCTGGGATTTGAACCAGTGACCATGAGGTCAAACACAGGCCCCTATAGTGGACACGTTAGTCCACTAAGCCACCAGACCTGGAAATACAAACAGTCTGACCAAGTGAAGGAAAGAATCAGAGCTGAAGTTGGCAAAATGCTGGAGTTAGGGGTGATTAAGCCCTCTGAAAGTATTGGGGGTCTCTACTGTGGGAGCTGTTTTCAGGAAAGTGCAGGGATAGACTCCTGACGCTTTGAGACAGATGCTGAGTTCTATGACCTCATGAACGGTACCCTGATTGAGTGCATTGGACCACTGAGGAATACAGGATCAGGTTTAGAGAGACTCTCAAAACCTCGAGTCAAACCTGGGTAGATTTTGTTGACTTCTCAGTCAAAACACTAGGTGGCTGGTTAAAGTTAACAAGGTGTAAGACTATGATGGGCTTTATAATCTTATTATGAAAGAGCATCTGTTAAGTAAATGTGTTCATACAAAGTTGCATCAATACCTGGTAGACCTAGGTCCACTTACTCCCCAAGAATTGGGAAAGAAGGCTGAAAACTGGGCCAAGACAAGGTGCAGACAGATGACTCTGAACATGGAATAGGAGCGGTCCTATCCCAAACCAATGATGATGGCCTAGATCAACCTGTTGCTTTCATTAGCAGGAGGCTTCTCCACAGAGAGCAACATTGGAGTGCCATTGAGAGGGAAGCCTTTGCTGTAGTTTGGTCCCTGAAGACGTTGAGGCCATACTGGGTGGGGGTAAGTAGGAAATTGCCCCTTTTTTACATGGTCACCTCCTCTTTTTCCCTGGTATATGATGCAATTTCGACTGGATGTGCACTGGGTTCCAGTTAACTAGGTCCCTAGTGCCAGATCTCTTTCCCAAAAACTGTACAATTGTTTCCCCAGTTGGCAATACTTTTAGCACAGCCTGTAAGCCTCAAGTAAGTGGTACCCCTGGTACCTAGGACAAGGAGGCTAAAGAGGGTCCCTAAGGGCTGCAGCATGTATTGTGCCACCCTAAAGGACCTGTAGGAAAGTGCCTCTTTTGAACATGGTTAACCCTCAGTTTTTGCCTGGAAAATTATGTGATTTCGACTGGAAGTGCACAGGGTCCCTGCCAACCAGGACCCTGTGCCAGAAGCTCTTTCCCTAAACTATACCTTTTGTTTCCCAATTGGCACAACGTCAGTACCCCTTGTAAGCCCATAGTGAATGATACCCCTGATACCTAGGGTATTGGCACTGAAGAGGGACCCCAAGGGTAGCAGCACAAATTGTGCCTCCCTAGGATCCCCTCACCAAGGCCATGCGCCCTGCCATCGTAGACTACGTTTCTTGGTGCAGACAAAACTGAAGAGTCGACATAGCCCCCATCCCTGTGTGCCATGTCCACAAACACAACATGGGATATAGGTAAGACACCCCTATGGCACCCCTTATAGCCCTAAGGCAGGGTGCACTGTATCTCCCATGAGGACATAACTGCATGAATGGATATACACCTACAATAGCCATGTCGGTTCTTGGATATTGTAAGTAGAAAGGGAAGCCATGAAGAGTACATGGGCTGGGCATTCATCATTACGAGTTCCCCAGCTCCGTTATGGCTTCACTGTATTATGGGATGTTTGGTACCAAACATCTCGTCTTAATAAACCTGCACTGATTCCAGTGTCAGATTTATTAATAATTGCACACAGAAGATCCCTTAGAGGGGTCTCCTGAAACCTACCAACCCTTAGTGTGGTCACCGACTGCTCTAAGCCAGCCTGTCACCACCAGACAGAGTTTAGACCTACTGGGGTGAGTGCCTGCGCGCTCAGAGGTCGAGAACAATGCCTGTCCTGGGCGGAAGTGTTCACACCTTCCCCGGGCAGGAAGAGGAATCTGTGGCGGAAAGCTTTAAAGGCCTTGCTGTCTTTGTAATCCTACCCCAGCCTCTCCTGTTAGAAGGAGCAGGCCCCCTTCCTGTCTCACCCCCTTTTGGTGGGAAAACTTAGAAAGAATAGGAGGTGTGCCCCATCTGCCAACTCTACCCCTCAGGTGCTGGATAAGGTGAAGCACATTTTTCAGTGCCCACCATCTTGAAGATGGAGAGACTTCTCCAATCAGGCTAAGGCTGTGTCCCCCTCCCACAGAAGGTGGGCATACTAGAGGGTGTAGACGCCCCAGATAAGGGGCCCACTGGCCACTGCCTGTCACTCCCTTGTTTACGCCCCTAAATTTAGTATTTAGGTGGCACCCCCAGATCCTGAACTACGGACACAAGAAGATGAATGAAGAAACGCTGTTGGACCAAGAACTGCAGACCTCATGGTGGACCTGGGTGCAAACTCCTGCCTGCCGCCATAGAACTCGACAATTGCCATCCTCCAGCTCGTCTCATCGATGTATGGCCTCCACAAACCCCGGAGAGTCACCACCACTTTGCAAATCACCAAAGAACTCCCTCGAGATAGAGGTACTATCTCCCTGCAGCCGCAAGTCTCCAAAACAGCAAAGTCTGGTCCAGTGTCGCCCAGCTCCCCAGCCTGACCGATGTCTCCCTGTGCCCTCCGAAGGTACACTTGCTCTAGAGGGTCAGCTCGGCCTCTGTACCAAGCCTTGAGGCCCCAGGACCCACCGGAGCTGCAAGGCACCAACACACAGGGTACCGGACTCCTTGCTGCAAACACCGACAAAGCAGAGTCCAGGTGGACTCCAAATTTACAACCAGCCAGCACCCAAAGAGGAACTTCAGGACTCCGGCGAACCACCTCAGCAGTGGCCCAACAGCTCCAGAATTGTCGCTCCAATGTGCCTGCTCCTGACTGGGAGGTGCTTCTTTGCGCGCCGTTGCCCAGCTGCACATTTCCTCTGCACCCACCGAGCCCGCCCGGCTCATCTTCAATCCAGCTATGCTCCCACGGCCTCAGAGCCCTTGCGACTCCTACTCTCCCTTGAGAGCCTTCGGACTTACCTTCAAGTCCCCTTTTGCTTTTGCAGGTGGCACCTTGTCTTCATAGGGCACCTGCTACAGAGACCCCTTTTGCTGTGTTTCCTGAGCAATGTGGGAAGCTCCCGGGAACTTGGCACTTTGGACCTTAGCCCGACCCTTCCGATTTCTAAAAGGGTAACCACAATAACAACTATATTGCATTGCTTTTCCACTTGCTTTTTTCCTTCCATAAGAAATGTATTGTGCGTAATTGCGCATAACTGTGATAATTGCATACTGTAATTTATCAGATTGCGAAAAGTATTTACTTTGTATCGAAGATCTTGGTCAAAATATTTCTTTAAAAAGTACTATTTTTCTAATTTGGTCTCGACTTCATTCCTTGAGTGTGTGTAATCATTTATTGCCTTGGCGTGGTCTACAAATGCCTAGCACTACCCTTTGATAACCATAACTGCTCGCTCACACTACTACAAAATAGAGCGTTCGTGTTATCTACTTTTGCCTCTGTAAACCAATAAGGACCTCTTTGACCTCTCTGCACAGTGTACCCCATTGTGGTGCACTATATAGAGAGGTGGGTTTCCTACAGTGCCCCTCACCAAACACATACAGACTGCCAATGCTGCTTGCGTGTCTTGGTGCAAACAAAAGTGAAAACACGACATGGCACACTGCCCTGTTTGCCATTCCTGCAGACACTGCATGTTATATATGTAAGTCACCCCTACAGCAGTCCTTACAGCCCTAAGGCAGGATGCAACATACTGCATGTGTGGACATAACTGCATGAGCAGATATGCCCCTGTGCTGGCCAGTTCACTTGCTGCCAGAACCAAGTGGCCAGAGAAGCCATTAAAAAAAAAAAAAACGTTTTTTACCATTTTCTACAAAAAAAGATGAGCCGTATAATGATGCATCCAATAAGTAATTATGTCACATCAGTTCGATTCAGAGTTGTCAGGAAGCCGTTTTAAGTAAATGTGCTGGGTACTGGCCAAAAAACGAGTTCGACAGCTACATGATGGCTTCACTGAAACCAAAGATGTTTGGTATCAAACATCTTGCATTAATAAACCCAAGCTGATTCCAGTGATGGATTTATTAATACAGGCACCCAGAGGACACCGTAGAGGTGCCCCCTGAATACCTGCCAACTACTGGTGTGCTGACTGACTGGTCCTAGCCAGCCTGCTACCACAGACAAGTTTCTGACCCCCAGGGGTGAGGGAGGGCCTTTGCTCTCAGGCGGTCAGGAACAAAGCCTGGTGGGGCAGAAGGTGTTTACACCCCCCTCCCACAGGATGAGCTGCGAATTAGCATTCCAAGGCAGGGATCTTCAAAGAGCCTACCATCTTTGGTATGTGAATCTAGCTTCTCTCACAGGAGAGGATGCCGACCCCCCCTGCCTCCCCATCCAGGCCTCATTTGGCGCCAGGGCACGCGTGAAAATTAGTAGTCAGAGAGGCGTGTTCACCTTCAGGCTAGTTTCACTCCTGATTTTTGTCTTCACTTCAAGTAGCCCACCTTAAAAGTCTGTCATATTTATGATGGCAAACTTAGGAACTCTGGGACAGGGTTATGCCCACTTCCCACAGGAAGTGATCATATAGGGGGGTCGTGACCCCAGGGGTAAGTAGCCCATTGGCTACTACCCTACACTCCCCTAACACCCCTAAATCCAATATTTAGGGGAGCCCCTGGCACCAGGAAATCAGATCCTGCCGACCAGAGAGAATACGGACATGAAGAGTGGCAAAAAGCAAGAACAGAAGACCAGCAACTGACTTGGCGCCAACCCTGCCGGCCTGCCTGCTGACTTCGACAGTTGCGCCAAAGGCCACTTATCCTGCAGCTGGAGCCTGGGAGAACTGCCAGGACTTCACTCAAAAACCCGGAATTCCTGTGGAGCAGTGGAGCCGCTTCCCTGCATCCTGCAGGCTCCCCAAAAGACCTGTGAGGACTCCGGACCGCCAAAACCTGACACCCGAAAGCACCACTGTACCCGACCCACCTAGCCCTAGCTGAAGTAGGCCAACGGTGCCATCGTGGTCTCTCGGCCCTCCAGAGACAAGGCCCACATGGACTTGCCCACTGTGGACTTCCCGACGCCGCCTGCAGCCTCTGTGTGCAGGCTCTCTCTACCACGAGTGTCTCTGGTGACGAAAACCGGACGCTGTGAAGTACCTCTGCACCAGTCGCCCCATGCCCATGGAGAAGAGGAATGAAGGTGTCGCCGAACATCGTGAGGCCAGAAACCATTTGCTGGTTTAGACTGACTGGCATCCTAGTCCAAACCTGCAGCCTCTTTGTGAACAGACCGAACCCCTTTGACTAACATTGGGCACCCTGCGCTGTATTGCACCACTACACCTGGGCGCCCTAGTGCCGCTGGAGGTGACCTATTTTTGCTGCCTTGGAGCTTGTCCTCTACTCACCTTAAGTCCTGAGGATTGGTCTCGTAAGTCGCTGAAAAGAATTTGTATTCCGTATTTGTTTTTCCTCCCATAGGATAACATTGCAGCCTCTAAAAATTGCACTAAGTGTCGACTTTTTAAAACTAAAAGTATTTCTATCTCGAAACATACTGTTCGAGGCATGTGAGCTATAGATCACAAGCTTTGCATACTCCTGCCATCTAGTGTCGGGTCCGGATGTTTGCAAGTTGTTTTTCTTCGAAGAATTATTTCCAGTCACGAGGTATAGGTGACTCCTCCTTTCGGTGATGGTGTGCATGGGCATTGACTCCATTGTTAGATTGTTTTTTTCCGCCATCAGGTTCGGACGTGTATTGCTGCGCTCCGAAACTGTTTCTTCGGGTTCCCCTCGGTGTGCAGTCCACTCTACCCGCATCGGTATTGTTTCAAACTCGTATCCCGCTTCTCCGCGTATCGTATCCGTCGAGGAAACCTCTATTTCGATCGAAGATCCTCGGGAAGGCTGTCCGGCCTAACCACGTCACTCCACTTCGCAGTCGATGGAACGGACTCCATTCAAATTCTGTCCTCGGTGCCACGCCAAGTATCCACGCACCGACTCACAGGAAGTGTGCAACTTGTGCTTGTCTCCGGAGCACAGCGAACAGGACTGTGACGTGTGCAGATCGTTCCGATCAAAGAAAACGCTCCGTGATCGTCTGGCTTGACGTCGCGAAATGCAGAGTCAAAACGTCGAATATACACCGGACATCTACGGCGAAGAATTTGAGCAAGAATTCAACGCACAAGGGGCCGAGGAAGAAAAAGAAGAACTTGTCTCTGTTCCACAATCTGACTCCGAGATGGAAGAAGACTTGCCACAAGGTCAACGTCCTGTGAGTACCGAACGCCCCTTGACCCAAACTCCAACTCAGCCGAAACAAGAGGCTTCGGTCCCACCCCCGCCTTCGGGCCACGGTCGGCACCGGCAAGATGTTTCTGACGCCCCGCCCTCCATCTCTGCACCGAAACACGACACTTAGTCTTCTGGCTCGGGATCCAGTCGGCCAAAGACTGGCACCGAGCCGAAACCTTCAGGCTCGAAGCCGAAAACCGCTTCAGAGCCGAAATCATTGACACCAAAAGTGAAACCTCCTTTGGCATCGAAACCTTCCGCGTCCAAAAGTCATTCTATCCTGGCACCCAAATCCTCGGTGCCGAAACCTAAAACTATTTCTCCGAAGCTGCAGGATCTGATTTTCGGCGCCCCAACACCCAAATCGGGCCCAAAACAAAAGTAACTTTACAAAAATCTACATACAGGACATGTTCTTACTAAATCACCTCTAAAACGCAACCCTGAGTCAGAGGACACCCTTGATGATATTCCTTTGAAGAGAAAGAATGTAGGTAATAACCCCTCCCCTCCTTCTCTTCCACCACGTTCCCCTACACCAAGGTCTCCACCTTTACACCACTTACTGATTACACCAACTAACTCTCCACCACCACCTGATGATGGGGGGAGGGGGGGACAATATTTTACCACTAGACCCCTGGAAGGATTATAACACGGATTCTCCTACAGACAACGACCCAGATCTTTACCCTGCAAAGCCTTCCCCTCCTGACGACAATGTAGGATATCTAGCTAGAGCTGCAGAATATCATGGGGTACAGTTACATAAGGAATCTCTAGAGGAAGTTTTCCTATTTGAAATGCTCAGTAGCACACAAAGGGCTAGCCACACTCTACCTATGCTTAAAGGTATGATGAGACATGCCGACGATATCGTTAAAGATCCAGTGCGTGCTCACATTCTCACCCCCCAGAATTGATTAAAAAAATATATAAGCCTGCTCCCTCAGATCCAGTCTTTATTAAAGGACAGTTACCACTAGACTCTTTGGTGGTCTCTAATGCCCATAAACGGGCCAATTCACAGACTACAGGAGATGCTCCCCCTCCAGAAAAAGAGTCAAAACTATTAGACGCCTCCGTTAAAAACGAGTAGCCGCCCAAGCAGCACATCATTGTCGCATGGCCAACATCCAGGCCCTGCTAGCCAGATATGATGGGGCACACTGGGATGAAATGGAGCAGTTGCTACAACACCTCCCAGATGAACACAAAGCAAAAGCCCAAGATTTAGTGCAGGAAGGGAATTTCATCTCCAATTCCTCAATCAGATGTGCTTTAGATGCTGCAGACACCGCAGTTAAAGAGATCAACACTAGTGTGTTAATAAGAAGACATGCATGGTTGAGGATTTCTGGTTTCAAACCCGAAGTACAACAGTCTATTTTAAATACTCCTTTTGACAAGGAGCATCTCTTCAGGCCCGAAATAGATAAGTCATTAGAAGAAATGAAAAAAGACACAGAAGTTGCCAAGTCCATGGGAGCTCTGCAATCTCCCTCTAATCGGGGCTCCTTTCGTCGCTCCTTCTACCGTGGGGGGTCCTCAGACAATACTGCTGCCTCCTACAAAGGCAACAATCAATCTTCCTCTACAAGGGGCTTCTTTAGAGGAGGATACAGAGGTAACAACAGCAAAGGTCGGGGCAAAGGTTCCACACCACGTAATTCCCCCTCCCCCAACAAGCTGTGACTTGCCTACACTTCCCCCTGATCATTTAACACCTGTCGGGGGACGTCTTCTACAATTCTTCCCCATTTGGCAGTCTATCACCACAGACAAATGGGTGTTAGGAATTATCCAACATGGTTATTGCCTGGAGCTTACCAACAATCCTCCAAACATTCCACTACGTTCTCACAAAATGTCACAAGAACATTTACATCTACTTCAGCAAGAGGTGCGATCTCTCCTGTCCAAAGGAGCCATAGAACCTGTGCCATTACAACAGCAAGGAACAGGTGTGTACCCCTGTACTTTCTCATCCCCAAAAAGGACGGCTCCTTGAGACCGATTCTAGACCTCCGAGAACTAAACCTCTACATACTTTCTGAGCATTTCCACATGATGACACTTCAACAAGTTCTCCCACTTCTACAGCAGGGCGATTTTATGTCTACTCTAGACTTTAAAAACGCATATTTCCACATTCCAATTCATCCCCCTCATCGCAAATACCTCAGATTCATGATAGGGGGTCATCATTACCAATTCAAAGTACTACCGTTTGGAGTCACCACTGCTCCCAGGGTATTTACCAAATGCCTGGCAGTAGTCGCAGCTCATCTCAGGAGACAACACATCCACGTCTTCCCCTACCTGGGCGACTGGCTCATCAAAGCCAGCACTTACCAGAAGTGTCTCCAACACACTCAAGCCACAATTCACTTACTACACCAACTAGGGTTTACAGTAAATGTGTTGAAGTCTCATCTACTGCCTTCCAACACACAAACTTATCTGGGAGCCACGATAGACGCTCAGAAAGCTCTAGCCTCTCCCAATACAGCGAGGGTTCACAGTATTCAGTACCTTCTCACTCAATTTCATCCCAACCAATCATTACCAGCAAAAGTATTCATGCAACTGCTAGGGTGTTTGCGTCTTGCATTATAATTGTTCCACACGCAAGGCTTCACATGCATCCCCTTCAAGAATGCTTAGCAAGTCAGTGGAACCAGTCGCAGGGTCAGTTGACTGATCTAGTATTGGTAGATGGCCGCACCCATTGCTCTGTGCAGTGGTGGAACCCACAAAATGTATCCAAAGGGCGGCCCTTCTCGACCCTGTTCCGCAGACAGTGCTAACAGCAGACGCATGGCTCACTGGTTGGGGAGCTCATTTACACGATCACACAATCCAAGGCTTGTGGAGTCAAAAGCACAAAAAGCTGCATATAAATCACCTAGAACTACTAGCAGCGTTTCTAGCTCTTAAAGCCTTTCAAACTCGCCTTGTAGGCAAAGCTGTCCTGGTGGACAACATGACAGCTATGTACTATATACAAAAACAGTGGGGAACACACTCTCTCCAACTGTCACTCTTAGCACAAGCCATTTGGAAATGGGCCATACATCACAAAATGTATCTCCTGGCAGAACATCTCCCAGGAGTAAACAATCAGATTGCAGACAGAGACAGCAAATCCACGAGTGGGAACTTCATCCCCAGATTCTTCTTCCCTACTTTCAGGAATGGGGATTTCCTCACATAGACCTGTTTTGTTATATACTGTAACAATATCAATCCCCTTGATGCTTCAGTACAAAACATCATATGTTATCTCTTAGACTTACAGCAATCTGGATTAGGTTAAACATCCATTCATTTGCATTTAGCAGCAGTAGCTGCCTACTTACAAAACAGACAACACTTATCTTTATTCAGAGTACCAGTGATTAAAGCCTTTATGGAAGGACTAAAAAGAGCTCCACCTGCACCAGTTTGGAACTTGAACATAGTCCTTACGAGTTTAATGGGTCCACCATTCGAACCAATGCACAAGTGTCAACTACACTTTCTCTCATGGAAGGTTGCTTTTCTTATTGCAATCACTTCCTTAAGGAGAGTTGGTGAACTCCAGGCACTCACTATACAAGAGCTTTTCTTTCAACTTCACAAAGACAAAGTGGTTCTTCGAACCAATCCCAAATTTCTTCCTAAAGTGGTTTCTGCTTTTCAAATCAATCAGTTGAGTTACCCGTGTTCTTTCCTCAACCTGATTCTGTAGCAGAACGAGCTCTACACACGCTAGATGTTTGAAGAGCTCTACTATATTATGTAGAAAGGACAAAAGATTTTCGTAAGACAAAACAGCTCTTTGTTGCTTTTTCGCCACCACACAAAGGCAATCCCATTTCAAAAACAGGTTTTGCAAGATGGATCATGAAATGTATCCAAACATGTTATGTGAAAGCGAAAAGCACCTTGACAATACCCCCTAGAGCGCATTCCACCCGCAAAATAGGGGCTACTATGGCTTTCTTAGGCAATATTCCCTTAGCTGACATCTGTAAGGCAGCAACATGGTCTACGCCGCACACATTCACCAAACACTATTGTGTAGATGTGTTAGCGAGGCAACAAGCTAATGTAGGCCAGGCAGTACTTAAACACTTTTTCAAACAACTGCAACATCTACAGGCTAGCCACCGCTATGGGAGTTTACTGCTGTATAGTCTATGCAAAGCATGTGATCTACAGCTTACATGCCTCGAACGGATAATGTTACTTACCCAGTAAGCATCTGTTCTTGGCATGTAGAGTTGTAGATTCACATGCGCTCACCCGCCTCCCCGGGTACCTATAGTTGTTGCAGTTTCTTATTTTACTTACATACGCATGTACATCTCTATTCTACACTTACTAACTCCATTCTCATCCTCTGCGGGAAACCAATCTAACAATGGAGTTGATTCCCATGCGCACTATCACCGAAAGGAGGAGTCGCCTTACCTTGTGACTGGAAAGACTTCTTCGAAGATAAACAACTTGCAAACATCCGGACCCAACGCTAGATGGCAGGAGTATGCAAAGCATGTGAATCTACAGCTCTACATGCCAAGAACTGGTGCTTACTGGGTAAGTAACATTATCCTACCTGATTGGATTGATTCTGGTGCCTAAATATACATAAAGATGTGTTATTTTTATAAGTTGGAGTGGATCTCGTTATTGAGTCGTGTGCATCATTTATTAACTGTATGTGTATGAGCACTAACCAGGAAAATGCGCTGCATTATAGTGAATGTGCTGCCCCAGAGCAGTGCACTCAGGTGAAAAAACAGAGGGGCTGCTTTAAAGCCGCTCCGTGTTTCACAGTGCAGGCAGCAACCCACCTGCAATTTGAAGGGGGATTAGAGAGCCCCTTGCATGTGGGTGCAGTGAGTGGCTGCACCTGCCTGCAAGGGGATGTCAGGGGGGGGGGTCCATGGGACCCCTTTTCCCCCCCGCCAGAGGGCTGCCATCAGGGGGCGCACTGACAGTGCATCACGTTTTAAGTGGCGCACTGTCAGTGCGCCTACTGACAGCTTCTTTGCCACTGCGCCCGCGACTGTAATACGGCACGGGCGCAGAGGCAAAGGGATTCCCTATAGCCCCATGCAAATGAGGGAACACCCTCCGATAGCACTGGCGCATTATGTGCGCCAGTGCTATCAGTATTACAGAAGGGGACGCACAAGTGTCTGCGGCCCCTTCTGTGAGACCAAAGTGCCCAGAGTGCGCGCAAAGCGGGTGCAAACCCTGTTGCGCCCTCAGGGCATTCCGATAATACAGCCCCAGGAGGTAAGACTTTGACAAAACGTCAAAAAATAACTAAGAGGTAGCTCTTCCTGGATTTGCGCTGGCTGATACGGAAATAAAAGAACTGTCACTGTGCCTGGGTGGCGCCTATATAGGCGCTGTGAAGGACGCCACGTGGAGGTGAACAACGCCACATACTGTTGCGCAGGGGTACTGTTCACTAAAGATTTCCAGATCCAGTCTGACACCTGGGAATAATTGTAAGGAAAGGAATCTGAGGCTAGATAACGTTATCAGATATAGAAGGGCATGGGGAGCTTGCCTAAGAGTACAAAATGTTTGTGTAACCCAAGGGTTAGAGCTGCTTGCTTTAGGGTGCAATGTATGTGCAACCCAAGGTTTAGGGCTGGTGCTCTGAGGGTGCACTGTGTGCAAAACATAAGGGTGAGGGGGTGTGTGTATGTGTCTGTCTGTCTGAAGGTTTAGGGCCCACTTGCCTAAGGGTGCAAGGTGTGGTTGTGTAACCCATGGGCTATAGCTGCTTGCCCGAGGGTGCATGGTGTGTGTAATCCAAGGGTTAGGGCTGCTTCTCTGAAGGTGCATGGTCTGCGAAACATAAGGGTTAGAGCTGTTTGTATGTGTAGTGTAACCATGGATAGCTGCAGCCTGAATCCCACCATTACACATTTGCTCTGATGTTGTTATCTAACCGACCCAAGAGGTACCTTCTTCCTCAGGTCTCGTTTACCTTATCTGGTTTCTCCCCCTGTAGATTATTGAGATCGAGAGCAGCTGGCTGCTGGAGGTGGCCCCACACTACTACAAATCCAAAGAGCTGGAAGACACTTCCAGTAAGAAGATGCCCAAGAAAGTGGGCAAGGCACGTGAGGAGCTGGGCTGAAGAACTCTGCCCAAATGAAAGTACCAACTTCACCTTTTTAAAGAGAGGAGAGGACATAGAAAGACCCACCAAGGCAATTGAACCAGCTGCACTGGACAAATACTTCACCCTTGAGAGGTGTCGGGGATACCCCAGATGCCGAAGGACAACCATTCACCTCTGACCCAGTGGTCTTCCTGGGGTGGGGAGATAAACATAGGCAGAGCCGGGTGTACGACCCTCACCAAAAGAAAATGATCCACTTCACCTGGACAATTTTTATACCCAGGAAATACTGAGGTCCAAACTGTTCCCCAATAAGAAGTGTGTCCCCTTCACTTGGGCAAAACTGAATGTGGGAGGTGACCTCGGAATACCAACCAGGTGGAATTCGCTGCAGCTGGGCACCAGAGAATCCCCTGTAGGTATTACACCTCCTCCAGCATTAGTTTGAGATCTACGCCATGGAAGAGTGCGGTTTGTCTGCACCCTTTTTGGACTGAGGAGACTTCGAAGTAGGGTTACTGGGGTTGTGGGTGTATTGTACACTACCGTGTAAACTGCCCTCGGCTAACATCTCTCTACAGATGAAGAGTAAACGAAGTGGCTGAAAAAGTGTGCTCTCTTATGGACAATGGGATGTTTCTAAAGCCTAGCTACCCTGCACATGTAGGGAAACCAAGTGCAGTCAAGCTGGCTGTAGTGATATCTGCACTTGTCTTCCATATGCAGTCTAGCAACAATGGTGATTTTTTTTTTTTATTCAATGAATTAAAAAAAAAAAAATCAAGAAAAGTGTTCCTTTGTTCTGCAATTAGTGAACTTACTACCATACCCAGGATTCCAGTGACTTCTGTTCAGGTGGACCTTGTTTGACCAATTTATCCTTTTTAAAGAAAGGATTACCTATATTGTGAGAAATTGTTACATCTGAAAGAGACTATTAGTTATGGATTCCTCACCTTAAAATTACCCCCAGGCGTCCGACTGGATCCGGGGAATTTTACTTCAGCAGTACCCCTGCGCGTCGGTCGACTCCGCGTTCGTGGTCGCCGGAATGACGTCGCGGTATCTAGTTAGACGCTGCCCCTGCGCGCTGACGTCAGTTCTTTCTTTTTCAACGCCAGCCAGCGCAGATCTGGAGAGAGCGGTACCTCGAGTCACTTTTTGCGACTTTTTGTCAACATCTTTTCGAGTCGTTCGACTCCTGGTGCTCACAGGGATGTCCCGTCCGCGAACCAGCTTCAAGGCTTGCGACTCCTGTCGCAAATTGATGTCGGTTACGGACCCGAACCTCGTGTGCCTTTGGTGTTTGGAGCGCACCACCACTCGAAGTCGTGCTCCGACTGCCGGGCCATGAATCCAAAGTCTTTGCGGGAGCGGCCCTGAAAGCTTCTCGAGGCCCGGCAGTCCACTCCATGCCGCTCGAGGTCCCGGTCGAGAGGGAGGTCGCGGAGCCATCACCACCACTCATCGTCGAAGTCTTCGTCTTCGGGTAAGTCGAAGCACAAAAAGGTGAAGAAGCATCGTCGCTCTTCGCGTTCTCCCCGTCCGTCGGCCGACGTGACGCGGGTTGCGGAAGGTAGTCGTCCGGCTCTGCCCGCGGAGCCTGTTGGGTCGACTCCGAGCCTCCCTCCCCGGGAGCCGGGGCGACCCCTGCCCAACTTCGTAGTTTTTACGAAGCCCTCCATTCGATTTTTGGGCAGCTCGACTCCGCCGGCGTGCCTTCGGGCCCCGCGGACTCGACTGGGGGCTCTAGGCCTTCGATGCCAGTGGCTTTGGCTCCGGCGCCGCATGGCCCCCAGGGATCCAGGCCTGGATCCAGATCGGCGCCGGTTGACCTTGTGACACCTCCTTCGGCGCCTAATCCAGTGGCGACACCTCCACCCCCTCCTACACCGGTTGTGTCCCTGGCCGACGTCTACCCCAGCCTCCCCCTGGATGTGGACACGGAGCCGGACCCGCGCCGACCGGTACTTTTGTAACACTGTTCTCCCCTGGTGTTCCCTATCGCCCCGAGTGGCTACCAGAGGAGGGTGAGGAGGACTGGGAGGGGTCTGTGGACCCTCTGGCAGACCAGTTAGAAGAACCGGACTGGAGAGAGGAGTTGGGTGAGGCCAGTGGTCTGGACACCTCCCCAAACCTGGGCATGCTATCTCCCCCTACTGTGGCTACGGAGGAGGGTGCATCATACGCAGTGGTGTTGCGTAGGGCGGCTGAGGCCTTAAACCTTGAGCTTCCTACGGTGGCGGTCAGGACTAACCTCCTGACCGAGGTGCTTCAGCCGGCAGCGGCCTCTTCGGAGCCCCTGCTGCCGTTCAATGAGGCCCTCACGGACATCCTTTTGGGCACTTGGTCCAAGCCCAACACAGGGGCTCCTGTGGATAGGATGATTGCCCGACGCCACCGCCCGGCTCCGGGCGACCCCATTTTCCTCTCCCAACACCCCACCCCTGAGAGCTTGGTGGTCCAAGCCTCGACTTCCAAGGGCGCATTCCCTACCGCACCACCTGATAGGGAATCTATAAAGCTGGACCACCTTGGGAAGAAAATATTTGCTTCCTCCAGCTTAGGACTGCGGTTGGTTAACACCGCATGTCTCTTGGGCCGTTACTCCCATTCTGTGTGGGACACGGTCGCACAGGTGCTGCCACAGTGCCCGGAGGAGGCCCGGGCCGTGCTCTCTTGTGCAGTTGCCGAAGGGAGCGACGCAGCCAAGTTCGTCATACGATGTGGGCTGGACACCGCTGACTCGCTGGGCAGGACGATTTCAACGTCAGTAACCCTACGACGCTACGCCTGGCTGAGGTCCACTGGCTTTTCGGGTGATGTCCAAGCTACACTTTTGGACATGCCCTTCGATGGCCATCGCTTGTTATGCGACAAAGCAGACAACGCGCTCGAGCGCTTTAAGGACTCCAGGGCTACAGCCAGGTCCTTGGGCCTCACTTCCACCTCTCGCCCCGCGCAGTCTGCTTTTCGCCCCTTTTGTGGCTACAGAAGGGGTGCCCCGCTACGTTCCATCCCGAGCCACAGGCCTGCACAAGCTGTCCAGCCTCTGCGTGGTCGGGGTCGTGGGACCCACCGTCATGGGTCTGGGGGCCAGCGGGCGGGCCAGTCCACCAGCGCCCACTCTGCAGCAGCCTCCAAACCCTCCTAGTCCGACCTTTCAGGGCCACCTTTCGCCAGTGGGCGGCAGGATTCACCATCACCTCCCCCACTGGCTCAACATCACGTCGGACAGGTGGGTTTTGCAGATAGTCCGAAGGGGCTACTCCCTCCCCTTCGAGACTACCCCTCCATCCATGCCACCTCAATTCCATTGCATGTCGGAGGATCACCTGGCCCTTCTCCAACAGGAAGTTACGGCTCTTTTGGCCAAGGGAGCCATCGAGCGAGTTCCTGCCCCAGAAGTAGGTTGTGGTTGTTATTCCCATTACTTTCTGGTGCCCAAGAAGGACAAGGGCCTGCATCCTATCTTGGATCTCAGGAACGTCTACCGCTTCCTCTTGAAGGAGAAGTTCAAGATGTTGACACTGGCTCAGGTCCTGTCTGCCCTCGACCATGGAGACTGGATGGTAGCGTTGGACTTGCAGGACGCTTATTTTCACATCCCCGTCCTGCCGGCCCATCGGCGTTACCTACGGTTCACGGTAGGCCACGAGGACTTTCAGTTTACCGTGCTCCCCTTTGGCCTTACCAGCGCCCCTCGGGTGTTCACGAAGGTGATGTCGGTGGTCGCAGCTCATCTGCGCAGATCAGGAGTTCCAGTCTTCCCCTATCTCGACGACTGACTGTTGAAGGCGGGCTCGCCCCAGGCTGTCGTCTCCTACCTTCAGACTACGGCCGATCTTCTGCATTCGCTGGGGTTCACCATCAACGTGCCGAAGTGTCACCTGATTCCCTTTCAGCAGCTCCTTTTCATCATAGCGGTTCTGGACACAGCGCAGTTTCGGGCTTCTCCTCCCGAGTGGCAAGTCTGGGATATTCGGGCTATGATTCGGATCTTTCAGCCTCTATCCCGGGTTTCGGTCAGAATGACCCTGAGGCTACCAGGCCTCATGGCCTCCTGCATCCTGCTGGTGGACTATGCTAGGTGGCATATGCGGGCTCTGCAGTGGGACCTGAAGTTCCAGTGGGCACAGCATCAGGGGAATCTTTCCAATTGCATCCAGATCTCGGAGGGCACTGCACATCAATTGCAGTGGTGGCTAACGAACCAGGATTGGGTCAGCGTAGGTCCCTCTCCCTTCCCCAGCCAGAGTTCACAGTGGTGACAGATGCATCACTTTTGGGGTGGGGCGGCCACATGGGAGAGGCGGAGATCAGAGGCCTCCGGGCTCCACATCAACCTTCTGGAGCTTCGGGCGATATGTCTTACACTGAAGGCATTCCTTCCTTCTGTCAAAGGGAGAGTAGTGCAGGTGTTCACGGACCACACCACCGCCATGTGGTACTGCAACAAACAGGACGGGGTGGGGTCGTGGTGATTCAACTTCTCTGAACGCCAGGGCGGACGAACTCAGCCGCCGGTGCATGATGGATCACGAATGTCATCTTCACTCTGAGGTGGTGCAAGATCTCTTTCAGCAGTGGGGAGAGCCTTGGTTAGATCTATTCGCCACCGAAGAGAACGTGCAATGTCAGCAGTTCTGCGCGTTGGAATTTCCAAGGCGGCACTCGCTCGGCAACGCTTTTTGTCGCAAGTGGAGTTGCAGTCTTCTATACGCCTTTCCGCCTATACCACTTCTACCCAGAGTGCTGAAGAAGATCACGTGCGACCAGGCCCAAGTCATTCTTGTGGCCCTGGACTAGGCTCAAAGAGTATGGTATCCTGAGCTCTTACACATGGCCATTGATCCTCCGATCAGACTGCCCCTTCGGGAGGATCTTCTGTCGCAGGAGCAGAGGACGGTCCTCCACCCGAACCTGTCCAGCCTCCACCTTCTTGCGTGGAGATTGAGCGGCGACAGTTGACAGCTTTTGACCTTCCACCCGAAGTCTGTAACGTTATCTTGGCAGCCAGGTGTCCCTCCACCAAAACGGTATATGCCTGTAGATGGAACAAGTTTGTGGCATGGTGCGCAGCAAAGGCTGTGGATCCCCTTTCTGCCCCCCTTTTAGAGGTTCTCCTCTTCCTCCGCTCTTTGGCCCAGCAGGGCTCTACTCTGGGCTCTCTAAAAGGCTATCTTTCGGCCTTCCTTCGGCTTCCTGACCAGCCTTCTCTTTTCAAGTCCCCTATTGTAAATCGCTTCCTTAAGGGCATTACTCACTTGTTTCGTCTAATTCCCTTTGTAATGCCCCAGTGGGACTTGAACCTAGTTCTGACCTATCTTATGTGCGCTCCTTTCGAGCCGCTACATAACTGTCCTCTCAGACTTCTGACACTTAAAACTACCTTTTTGGTTGACATCACCCCTGCTCGCAGGGTGAGTGAGCTTCAGGCTCTTTCTTCCAAACCTCCTTTTCTGGCTGTTCATCCGGACAAAGTTGTCCTTCGCAAGGTTGTCCTTCTTTCCTTCCCAAAGTGGTTACCTCTTTCCACATAGGACAGACCATCACTTTGCCCACCTTCTTCCCGCATCCTTATAAAGAGGAAGAGAGGCTCCACCGTCTGGATCCAAAACGTGCGCTTTCATTCTATCTGGATCGCACAAAACAATTCCGGGTGGATGACAAGCTCTTTGTTGGCTATGTGGGCGCCAAGATAGGTCGGGCCGTGCAAAAACGACCCATCTCCCGTGGCCCATTCCACCCATCTCCCGTGGCCCATTCCACCCATCTCCCGTGGCCCATTCCACCCATCTCCCGTGGCCCATTCCACCCATCTCCCGTGGCCCATTCCACCCATCTCCCGTGGCCCATTCCACCCGTCGCCCATTCCACCAGGGCGACGGCAGCCACTACTGCTTTGGGACATGGAGTCCCCCTTTATGAGATCTGCCAGGCAGCTACGTGGGCTTCTTTGCACACTTTTACTAAACATTACTGCCTGGACAGCCAAGTCCGGAGAGACTGCTTCTTTGGCCGTTCAGTTCTCCAGGACTTTCTGGTGTGAACTTAGTTCGCAGACCCACCTCCGGGGTTGGTATTGCTGGAGTATCTATTCTAAGGTGAGGAATCCATAACTAATAGTCTCTTTCAGATGAACAAGTTACTTACCTTCAGTAACGATATATCTGTAAGAGACATATTAGTTATGGATTCCTCACCGCCCCACCCATCCTCCCCGTTCTGCGAACTGACTTCTAGGGTAAGGGACTCCCCTTCAGGGCCCTTGTTTTGTGCACCAGTGGTCAGTGTCTTGCATGACTCTGCGCTTCTGGCGTGGAATGTCGTGTAAAGAACTGACGTCAGTGCGCAGGGGCGGCGTCTAAGTAGATACCGCAACGTCATTCCGGTGACCACGACGCCAACGACGAACGCGGAGTCGACCGACGCGCAGGGGTACTGCTGAAGAAAAATTCTCTGGATCCAGTCTGACGACTGGGGGTAATTCTAAGGTGAGGAATCCATAACTAATATATGTTTCTTACAGATATATCGTTTTCGAAGGTAAGTAACTTGTTTGTCAGATCACTATCATTTATTGGGTGGAACTTTTTTGTATAATTTGTAAGTAACGGTTACTTATGCGCAGTTCTAGGTCTGCATCGCAGGAATCTTCATTTGAGTCTTAAATGCTTGAATACTTTCATGCTGCATGTGCGTACCTCGAAGCATTTTTCCATAGATCTGTTTCCATGAATATAGACATGAGTGCTAATGTCTGCATGATGAGCTGCACCTCTCTATTTACGGCCCATTCAAAGATAAAAAAAATTCCCCGAACATAGTTTCTGTGGTTGCAGATAACACATTTCAGGTCTGTTTTGCCACATCTTAGTTGCACAAGGGGCTAAATGGGTATAATGGGAAGGAAAAAATGCAGCCTAGACTGAGAAAAAAAGCATCCTGTCCCTTTAAGATTCGGGGAGATTTCCCTACCCATCATGCATTGTACCAGTAGTGCCTCTCAAAGTCAGTTCTTCTTTTGCTGAAAAAATGTGCTCCAAGTAGTAGTGGAAAAGGTGTGGCGCAGCGGCCAGGGTGCCTGACTCTGGACCACGGGGTTCACGGTTCGATCCCCGGTGCCGGCGGCAGGTTAGCCCAGCACCTTGTGACTCTGGGCAATAGCTTGCTTAATCTTCCAGAGGGCCCCCAGCGCCGGGACACCTCTCCGGAGGTAGCTGTGCGCTTTACAAATGCTGGTATTTCATTTCATTTCAATACCCAACGCTGCCCTGCCAGCGGATAATTTACGACTTAAATGACGCTACAGACTAGGACTACAAGCAACATTTCTTATGGATCGTAGGATCTTCATTGATAATTGTATAGTAAGCTACCTGAAAGAATACCCATAGGTGTATTGGTACGTATTATTTGATTAGGTTTGAAAGTGTTTCTTGACCCACTTTAACATCAGCTTGGCTGTCTGAGTCTAGGCAGTAATGTCTAATAAAGGTATGTATTGATTCCCAAGTTGCTACTTTGCAGATGTACGTGATTGGAATGTTCCTGAACCATTCTGTTTGGTCTAGTAAAGTGTGCTTTGGGTATGTCTGCCACTTGATAGGATGTGTCGGTGTAAGCCACTATCCATTAAGCATTAGAATATTGGAATGTTGAGAGCTCCATTGAAGACAGTGCAGTAGCTCTGGGCTTATAATGGCTGGTATAAGCCTTCTGCTCCAACATTCCAATGTTTGTCTTTCTGTTTCTTCCTTTTAAAATGTAGAACACTCTACCCTTAGTGGGTGGAATGTTCGGATAGCCTCATAGCCGTTCTGCCTCAGGCTAAACCTAACTCGGGTTCAGGGCCTTTAACAACCGGTATAGCCCTCGGCAGCAGGTTATAATAGATTCTTTAGAGGTTGCTCAGCCTTATCTCAGATGGCCATAATTCACGAAGAGCGGATAAGAGTTTTTCAGGGCTCTGGTCCTGTCAAGGTAGATTTGAAGTACTTGTCTGATGAGAGAAGGGACTGCACTGCAAGTGTAAAATGATTTGAAAAGAAAGTGGGCATGTTCTGGTGCCTGAATGTTAAGTCTCTTAATTTTTGTGCCCTTATTTATTTTATTTATAAAGTTTTGTATAGCGCGAACATGACCCTAGTGGGTATCAGAGCGCTTTACATGAAGGGAGTTAGGGTATCAGTTGGACTGGTAAAGTCGCCTGTATGAATGACAAACACAGCAATGAAAATAAACAGAGTAATAAGCTTGATCTCAAATAATGGTCAGCGATGAGAAGGTCAAGCATCATATAGAGTACTTAGTATGGTTCCGTTCAATAAGCATAAGGATGTTGTCTTAGGATAAAAACTTGGCCATCAGGAAAGATTTTGCTTCCTTTTTTGTAGGAGGCGGTAGATGAGATTAGACGAACATCCGGTGCTCTTGCGAAGAGGTCTAAAGAAGATGTCATCCAGGACCTACTCGTGGTTCTACTCGTAATAAAAGCAGAGAAAATCCCTGGCATGTGAATTGCTATTTAATGATTGGTGTCTAGCCAGAGCCCACCGGCCAGTTGAATGAGCTTCTGTGGACACTGGTCTTGACCCAGGTGCTTCCTCGGTTGTTGATCTAGCGTGCGTCTGTCTGAATCATGATAGTAGTCATGGAAGGAACGCTTTGAGGGCCAGATGTACTGCTGTCCGCTTGAGCTGGTTTATGTGATATGTTCTCTCCTTTTCCATCCACTGACCAAGACCCAGTAGGTGATTGAAGTGAGCTCCTCAACCTCTCGGAGATGCATCTGTTACGGTTGCTTATAATGGAGCTTCTCTCTGTAAGTGAACTCCTTGCAGAAGATTGACACTTGCAGCACCTTGGAGTCTGCTTCGATGCACTCATTCGTTCAGATCCCATTGCATGGGTTTTATTTGCAGGTTTGCATGTGGGATAATATGAATACAAGATCCTATAGAACCTAGGAATGGTGAGATCTGCCTGGCTGTTGGATTTGTGCTTCTAAACAGAAGACAGCACCGTCTAGATGACAGTCCCCCGAAGGAAACACTTTTCCTTTTATGGTGTCTATACGTCGCTTCAAGATAGGTCGGCATTTGGTCTGGAGAGAGTTGATTTCTGGAGATTAATCCATAGCCCCAGTTTGTACAACAGGTTGGATGTTACAAGGAGGCCTTGTTTCGCTGAATTCTGGTATTTCACCAAGGTAATACATGTAAATTCCTGTTTTCTTAGATGGGCTGCTACCCCTGCCAAGCATTTTGAAAAGATACACAGGAGTGATTTCAGATCAAATGGCAGGACTGTATATTGGTAGCTATATTCCCCTGCCATGAAGTACTTCCTGTGTCAGGAAGCTACTAGTATATGAAATAAACATCTATAACACATACCCAATAGTTTTGTCGTAGATTAAAGTGATTTGATGTAGAGCGAGCATTTGAATATTATCTTTTTTGATTAATTGATTTGTTGATCTTAGATCTGATATCAGTCTGAACTCTCCCATTGCACGTATCTTTTGCTCTAGAAAATACCAGGAGTAGATTCTTTGGCCTTTTAGTTTGTGTGGTACCAGCCCGATTGCTCTTTCTGAAAGTAGGACAGGTGTTTCCTCACAATTGAAAGTTAATGGTTTTGGGGGAACTCGTGGCCGAATGTCTACTGAAACTATCCATGAGGTACTGTATTTAGCAGTCATTTATCTATTGTGATTACATACCACTCTACCAGGTGCAACAACAACAGTTTAGAAAGCATAGTAGAGGTATCTACCACTTGCAATAGCGTTTGTTTCCATCATCCTCTCGGTCGGTGGCCAATTGGCCGGTCGTACTTACATCATCAAGGGTCCCGACCCGCAGCAAACCTAATAACTCGCCCGCTCTCCCTGGCTAGTAGTTTGTTCTGTTTGGAGCACTCGTAAAATCCCCTGGAGCTCAGCAGATTCAGGTCCGTTTCCAGTCATGTGACCGTTATCGCATGCTTACACTCTTGTGTCTGTCCCACTATTGTCTATCTACGAGAGGACAGACTTTCCGAATGCTTAAGGGGTTTAAAAGCGAGTTCATACCAAAGTGTTTGGAACTTTCTAATGTTGCTGTGCACCACCCGAAGACTCTGGTAGCGTTCATGTGCCACGGGCTCATGGGCGGGGTCCTGTGTCACTGCGTGGTTTGACATAAGGATGTGCCGGATGGCGTCCTGTCGTGTCTTTGGAGTAAAATATTTAGTTAGAACCTGTGAGGCACTCTGGGATATGGAGTTCTATGCTCAATGCCCCATTGAAATGCTACTCAATGCCTCATTATACCGACACATTATACAGTCAGCTTGAGAGTAGTCTAAGCGTTAGTAAAATAAAGGTACACCTTTGTATGTCTACTGAGGGTCAGTGAAGTGAGTGTAAAACGGACATCATTTATATAATGAGCATGAGAAGTGAATATCAACGAACTCCTCAAGGTTATATATGGGTGTGCAACTTAATTTAAACGCCCATGTCGTATATAGCGTGGGGGCATAGGCGCTCTCTTTACAGCAGTGTCGTGGTTTCAATCAGGTCATGGTCTCTGGTCGTTTGTATAGATGGGATCATGGTAGTCACACACTACAGTGAGCGTGTGTTTAGTACTCTTAGGCGGCACAATCATAAGAATTATAGGCTCATTTGGTGCCACGGGATAGCATCGTTCAGCCCTACTGTATTCGTTTGTAATCTGTAGACCCACCTTAGTTGCTTCTCCAGGAGCCTATTAGTGGTGCTGTGACCTGGGGTCACTTTCTCAATAAGTGACCATCTTAATTAAGTTATGATCTGAATGATCTTTTTCAGTGAAGTGCACTGTTAGTTTCGTAGGTGGCTTTTTACAGCGTACTGTGCTCACTTATTCGTGTTCTGATTTTTCTGGTTGTCATGCCAATGTAGCATAAGCCACAGGGGGCATGTGATCATGTAAACAACATTACTGCTGTTGCAGGTGGTGTGGGTTCTTTGCTCCAATGATTTTGCCAGGCCTAGTTCTAGAGTGTGTGTTTAGTCAGGGCACAGACTGAGCAGTTCCCGCAGGGGTAATGGCCTGTTACTCTAGGTAAGTCCCACAGTTTCTATTGATGTTGTTTCATTTAGTTTCATGTTCTTTTATGGACTAGTCTGTCCCATATACTTCTATTTCTTCTGAAGGAGAATATTGGCTTTGAAAAATTTAGATGACTAGTGGTGAGAGTACGCCACTGTTAGAGAGAAGACATAGACAACCGTGAAGTCTGTGTCTAATGAGGGGATGCGAGCCCTGGCGAATGTCAAGATCTTGATGAGGCAATTGAGATCACCTCTAGAGAAAGCATTCCTGACACCCCCATGATTGTGATGGAGAGCGGGGTATCTCCATTTTGGGTCTTCAGTATCAGTGGAGAAGGTTGAGAGTTTGTACACCATCAACTCATCATGTTAGAGGGTGATAGAAACTTCCTTGACGTCGAATGGTGCGTCCTTTTAATCTACGGGGATTATGGTTTGTGTCAACATCAACAGTGATGGCAGTTTTGTTGACACTGATTGATATGCCTCAGACATCAACGCTTCCCCCCTCTTTAGGTGGCCAGTGTCTTTAGTTTCTGTGGCAGCTGTGCACGGGCGCCATGTCGGATGGCAAGCAGGTGTCAACGTTGTGCACTTTGATAGCAATATTGAGGGTTGTCAAGAATGAGGACGTTGATATTTTTTGCTGTCCTTGGATCTCCCCAATGAGGGCATCTTTTTAAGGAGCCATCTTGCTTTCAGAGGGTACATGAGGAGGCTTTTTCAATCCTCATCTTCCTCCACTCTCATATCCTTGAACATGCTTCTGAGCCATTTACCATTCTGGTCTTTCAATGTCCTCTCAGACTTTTTTTGGCAGATGGCAAAATCTTTCAGAGTCCGGGAGACATGCATTGCGTGGATCCAAGACTGCTTTTTTTCTTCTTCCACGGGACAAACTTCTCAAAACAGGAAGCCTTGCGGCTGGAAAAGAATTCCATATGCAGGATAAATTTCCTGTCACTCGTCAACTGGGCTTAAAAGAAATCACATGAGTGAAAATGAAAAAAACTGTAATGATGACAGAAAATTCAGTCAAAATACAGACTTGTGAAACCATGTGCTCCAACATCCTACTCAGAACGGCTCTGACAGACAACTTCCAGTACATTTCATTATGGGTAGGGAAAGCTCTTGGAACAGAATGCTTTTTTTCTTAGTTTTCAATAGAGGTCTCTTACGCTGAGTTTTTTTTTCCTTCCCATTTTACATTTTCAACCCGTTGTAAAAGTTACTTACCTACGGTAACGTAATATCTGGTAGAGACACAGTCTAGCTGCAGATTCATTAACTTTTGAATTCTCACCAGACTGGATCTGGACATTCAGCAGTACCTCTGCACGCCGGGGGACGGCATCGTACGGCTCCGGTCCGGACGTCAGTGGAACCATATAAGTTCCCTCCGGCCCGCGGACATCAGTTTCTTCTGTGAAACATTCTGCGCCAGAATGCGGACCCACTACAGAAACTGGTTGAGGAAACTGTGTTCCAAAAAGATCAAAAATCTTTGAAACACTAATAAAGAAGAAATATCAAATGGTATGTTAATACCAGACATGGTTTTTTTTTTTTAATAAAACCCCCGAAAGAATCAATAAAGCACAGAGTTAAATCAAATCCTGCATCCTGGTGAATAACCACCATGGAAGGGAAGAAAACCTTATACTCTATAGATCATTCATCAAAAATCTTTGAAACCCTGTGCCTCGGTAAATAACCCCCATGTAAGGAAAGAAAACCTTACACTCTATAGCCCATTTATTAGTGGTAATGAGTGGCATGATAATAGGAAAAAACCTACAAAAACAGCACCAAGCTGATTGTTGAATCACACCATTACGTGACATATTGATAGTGCCAACACCAGGTATGATGATACCAAACAAAGACTTTCAAAGAAAGAACAAATAAGTCAAGACTGCCCACTGGTGTCCAGTCCATTGTGAATAGAAAACATCCCCCACCATACCGACCGCACACCTTTGGAAATGGACGATATGACAACATCCAAACAAAACCCATGTGGCCAAGCCAAGTGGTCTGTTGAGTCCCAACATTAGTTGAGATGGTGATCCCTGGTATATAAAACGAATACTGAAAAAGGGTATAACCATTACCTCATAGGTCGTTCGCAGAGTGGGGAGGATGGGCAGGGAGTTAATGAATCTGCGGCTAGACTGTGTCTCTAACAGATATTATGTTACCACAGGTAAGTAACTTTTACATCTGATCGAGACATCTAGCTGCAGATTCCTTAACTTTTGAATTAAATACCATAGGTGTACCCCCCCTGGAGGAGGGTCTGCGAGCCAATTCTACAAAAGTTCTCAATGAGAACCAGCTGTCCTAACTAGCAACCAACCAAATGTACGTAGGAATAGAAAAACAAGAGCTTGGCTCTCAATAGAATCCATGATGACTGACACAGAACATATAAATAATAAACAACCTTATAGGCCAAGAGAATCGGCCCTTGAAGGAAAAGGGGGGACGTCCCCAAAAGAACCATCTGTCAGTTATCAGACATTAAACTCTATCCCCCAAGGGGATAGATACTCATCAACTAAAAGGGCTGAGTGCGAGACAAAAGTCATGTAACAACGATAAAGAAATATCAGAGAAAGAACTGTCCTGATAAAATTCAAAAGGAGGACTCTCAGAACCCATTCCATTATACCAAGATGAATGAAAGATGAACATAAATACCTCCATGGTATCGAGAATTTTGTTTGAACAAAATTACCACTCGAAGGTTACATAATGCACTGTAAGGAAGTTAAAATGACACCAATAGATTTGAATTTAATATTGATATTCATAAATTGTCAGTTGTATAACAATGTCACCACAAAGGTGTATCACCTGGACATACATAATATATAAAATTGTGTCCCAATAGACTCCAAGTGGTCTGACAACACATAGAGCATCGCTGGCCCACATTTAGTGCAGGACCGCAGGTATCTACAAAGCCTGCGCCTGCATGGCCTAACGTGTCATGGTCCGAAGTTCTGAACACGACCCCGAACCCTGGGTACGCTCAAAATCCCAAGACAAGTGAAAGAAGAAAAGGGAACGCGCCTATTAGTGCCGTATGAAAACATTAAATAAGGAAAAGATAAAACATTAAAGGGAAATAATATATCGAATCAATCCTTGTTAGCAACAAGCGCAGGCGCCAACACTTGTGAAATGAAACACAATTTGATCACAAGCCTGCCTCAAGAAGTAACAGCCATGATTCGCAAGGACTTGTGAAGCACAGTGAAAATAGACACATACCCAAAAAGACAGGTAGAATATACCCTCCAAACAGATGCTAAAAAGCATTGTGGGCTAATAACAAGAGCTTCTTATAAAGCCTAAAAACTCCATAAATTGTATGACCGAAAATAGGTAAGGAAACTGCAACTAGAAGTCTCCATCAGTATGTTCCAGACTCTACAGATCAGAGTTCACACCCTATGTTCAAGGAATGAACAAATGAAATACTTATCCCTTCCACAGTGGTGAAGGCAACTAACTTGTGTCTTCCAAAGAATACACCATAAACTGAGTTTACTCTCACAATTTTCCAAAAAGCGAAGCACATATAACAAAAATGTAGATATGCAGTCTGTCCAGAAGGAGAAGACCACCTACACCATAAAAACACATAATCCAAGAGGATTTTAATGAAGGATGACCACAAGAACATGCATTCAAAAGAATACAAAACGTATGCCCTGAATATCGCCATAATATACACACCACAAAAGTAGTGAGGACATACCACATTGGTCACTCTAACGAGTAAAGACCAGAGCGTCCCTATATACCAGACTTACCACTGGCATACTAATATGTCACTATGAGTGACAACGAAAGGTTGAAAACATGCTCATTTAAGCACACGGAACTGCTTCAAAGAAGCCTGCATCAGAAAATCTTCCAATAAGAAGATATATCTCTTGACAATAACCTCTTGAGCACAAAGCTCATCCTCAGAGGCCAAGGGACAAAGGGAAACCTTCCTCGTTATCTAAATCAACACCAGCCTAAGAAAAGAAAAAGAATTGGTACTGAGAATAAAACATCTGCTCTCGCAGGACACCAAGTGTTCAAACCAATAACGGACACGTAAAATGCCCTAACAAAGCTTACTCGCTGTGAACGAAACCTACATCTCAAGTATAAGAACAAGTTACACCAGTAACAAACAATGAAAAGCTATGACTCTGAAGACCTCTGTCTTCCAAGGAAGCATCTCAACGCTGCATCAGCTTGCCTGCCAAAAAGGTGGGTGTCATCAAATGGCATGTCGACTAAAGTCGACTGGACGGCCTCCGAGAAACCCGAAGTTGGCAACCAAGCTCTACGCCTTAATGCCACTGCACGACCTACAGTCAGTGGTGTCCATACCACACCTTATGCGAAGCCTAGCAGTCTGCTGACCATCCTTAATCAAATCACCAATCTCCTAGCAGACGTTATCCAGAAGAGATGGCAACATATTATGTAGCGAATCCCATAAAGCATGGGAATATCGCCCCAGCACACAAGACATATTTATGGATCTCAAGGCTGAGCTTGCCGAAGCAAAGATGTGTTTACCACATGCATCACGACTCAGACTCCTTACCCACTGGAGTCTTAGGAACAGAATCTGCATCCTGTGAAGAAGTCGCAACCTGAGTCACCAAGCTACAGGTTGAAGGGTGTCTATGAAGACAAACTGGCTCCCCCGGCGCAGGCAGGTGTCTACGTGCAATATCTCGGTCCACTGAGGCCCCCCGACTCAGGCTTGGCCCAAGAACCTAATAAAATATCAAAAAGGGCCTCCCCAAACAGAAGAACAGGTTCTTCCCTAGTCTGTCCCTGAAAAAGAACCTCAATCAAAGGACCTATGGACTTTTGCACCGTAGGAATTGACAAGTTTAAAACTGTAGCCACTTTTCTTAGCATGTCTTCAAAGGAGCAACTTGCCTCCGTAGCAAGGCCAGGGGGAAAAAACAACCCTGAAACTGGAGATGAATCCAGGCCACTAGCCTCTCCCAGAGCAGACCACCAGCTCTCCTCCATCTGAGGCACATTAATATCAGGAAAGGGCCCTGCCTCAATCGACACAGGCTGACTTTCAACAACCTCTTCCTGAGAAGGAATCAAAACCTGTATATTCCCCTCAGTCTGAATAGTTGACTCCGCATCCGACGGCGTACTACGCCTACACAGAGGAAGAGAAGCGACGCCACTGACGTCAGTGTCGGAGTTGGCTGATTGAAGTCCGACGTCGTAGGTCGAGATCCCGAAGGACTGTGGACCTTCACCAAAGCGGGGCCAACCGACTTCGACCCCTCGACTCCAACGGCTCAGCCATCACTGAGGGCAAACCCTCCGACGGCACCCCACTCACCTCCTTGTGGCCTAAAGGCACTCCAGAGGGAGATGGGGTCCCAAAGATGAAGTGCAAGGAATTATAATATTCATTCATCTGAGCCATCGGCGCACCGGCTCCCGGAAACACGTGGAGACACAGTGCGGAGTCGCGTACGGCCTCCTCAACCGTCGAGCGGGAGGAGCCCTGGGAGACTGAGTCCCCACGTGGTGAAGTCCGGGAATGCCGCAACTTGAACTGCCCCTTACCTTTTGACTTCCCCCAGAGAACGACGTTCTCCAGACCGGCTTCAGCTCCTAGATCGACCTCACTTTTCCCGAGATGACGAAGACCGAGGCTGGGAAGCCTCTGAAAATCGTGACACTCACCACCATCAACTTCAAACGTCGCTCCTTTAACGACTTCGGTTTTAGCTTCTGGCAGGAGCCACAATCTTTGCTGTCGTGGTGCTCGCCTAAACACCACATACAAATTGTATGCAGGTCCGTCACCGACATATGTCAGTCACAAGACCCACAAGGTTTGAAACCTGTAGACATCAGGCAAAGGCACACTGTTCAACCGACATGGAGTGTCGAAGCAGGTCAGGAAAAAATAGTCCCGAGGAAACGCCTCTCTGGATCCGCCTCTCTGGATCCGTGTTACAGCGCGGAAAAAAAGAAACTGACGTCCACTCGCCGGAGGGGACTTATATGGCTCCACTGATGTTGGGACCGGAGCCAGCGTTATCGAAGAGCCATAAGACGCCGTCCCCCCCCGTGCGCAGAGGTAGGGCAGAAAAATTTCTGGAACCAGACTAGTGCCTGGGGCGAATTCAAAAGTTAAGGAATCTGTGGCTAGATGTCTCTATCAGATTTGCAGCTAAGATGGTGCAATGCAGGCTGCAAGTTAGTTATTTATAATCATGCAGACTATACTCAGCAAAACAAATCACCTTTGATAGGTCCTTAAGGGGTGCTGATCATCACATGGACGCTAGCATGCTGTGTTTATATTCTTGGACAATATATACATATATCAGACATGAAGTGTGGAATTATTCAGGTGTTCAAAGAAGATCCTACGATGCAGAACCAAATTAGTCCATGTGTTCTCAACGTAAAAAACACATTTAGCGTTGTAGGAGTCTTTCTGATGCTCCTAAACATAGAATATTCCCGCCATCATCCGGGGACCCCGGAACACTTCTTATCATATAGCATGAATACAATTTGAACTCAAAAATAGGCGTCCGTTCCAATTTACTGATTGTTTTTATCTGGAACAGCTAATTTAAAACAGTAAAAATGTTAGACATTTGTACAGTGTGAATTTAGCTGAAAAGGCAATGGAGTGCTGTACCAGGTCAAAGGCGAGCATACAGTCAGCAAGTGATAGGACAGGAAGCTGGTTTGTTACTTCAATGTGATGTAGTGTTCTTTAAAAAGTGTGTCCTCAGTTCTTTCCAAAATGTGAGCAGTCCCTATGGATATGGGGATATTGTTCCAGGTTTTGAGTGTATACAAGATGTCTTGGCTTTTATTAACCTTCTTAGTCTTCAGTCTGATAGTGTCCTGGCTGTGGGTGTGCAAAGAACCGCCAGAGATGGTGAGCTTGTCTACAAGATAGCAGGGGTGTTGGTCATAATTGCTTTGTAAATGATGCCACTGGTTTTGAAGATGGTGCAGCTGACAAGGGGAGCCAATGGAGTTCAATCAAGATAGAAATGATGTGATCACAATTCTTTTGCCCCTGGATGAAAGACTACATTGCAGAACCCAGCTGAAAGATGTCACATCAGTTAACAAACCTGTAGATCTTTGTGTTTTGCAGCATGAATCCTTTTCTGGATTCACATGCTTTGTATTATTCTGCCATCTAGTGGTTCAGAAACTTCTTGTTAGTCCCTCTCCCCTTGTTTTTTAGGTCTCGCCTAGCGTCGCAGCGCATGCGCTGCTCGCTCTGCGAGATCTATTGTCGTCTGGTTGCTTTCGGAAGTGGGGTAGAAGCTCCGCCCATGCTTTCTATTGGCCGGCGTCATCCTTTATGGTAAACGCTGGTCTCCGATAGAAAGTGAGGCTTTTTGGTGACCGCCCTGTCTCCTTTACGCCCCGCCCACCCGGACTGGATCTTTTCCTCGTCTGTTGCTCATCATGCGCGCTGCGTCTCTTCACTTCTCCCTTCTCACGAGGCGGTGGGCCGGTCGGCACTTGTGGTACGTATCTAGCTAGGGTGATGGTGTGTCTTGTGTATGCAAGTAGCGGTATAGGGGGATAAACGGGAGGAGAGATGAAACGTTGCTGCAAAATGGACTGCGTTTCTATGTTCTAAGATGACAACTAGAGTTTGGGAGAACAGTCCTGTAAAGATGCTGGTTCGGACAGTGACGTCAGAGATCTTATTACAACATTACTGTATTTTGGTGTGGAAATTATAAATTATCGCGTACGTCCCGATACAAAATACTCCATATTCTTAATCGCCCTCGTCATTCTAACAATATTCGGCCCTCTTCACTCAGCCCCGTGGCGTATTTCTTACCCCCTCCAATGCATCTCCGGACAGATTCAGTCTGCTGTCGACTTGACAGACAGGTAGAGTCTACAAGCCTCTCATGACACGCTCTGTCACCAGCAGCAGGCGTTGCTCTACACCTCACTCCCACGCTCTATGGTTCCTGTTAGCTTTCGATGTAGTCCATTTGCTCGACTGCGCTACCGGAAGTGTCTTTCTGCCAGTAGGTTGGAGTCTCACCGGAAATACAGAAGCCCTTCTTCCGGCTTTGCGTTCCCCTGTTCAGACTGCAGCCGGCTCCAGTGGTATAAAGGAGGTGCAAGCGCAGATGAAATGTCGGTGAAGAGAAAAGCGGAGGTGATGATCCCCGCAGAGGAGAGCGATCAACTGCTCATCAGGCTGCTGTGAGTGAGGCACCAACAGGGGGGGATGTCAGGCAGCTGAAGGGGCATGAAAAGCAGTAGCTGATAAGAGGCTCATAAGCAGCTCATAATTGCATGCCTGTAACCAGAGGCTTCGTGCATGACTTGACGTATGGAAGCCTGTGTATGTACCATTTTCTTAAAACATAAACAGCAAGGCTGACAGACTTGTCACTAGGGGAGCAAAGCAGTACCCCACTATTGATAGAAGAGGAACCCCTGCAGTGCGAAGAAGCTCCTTATCACCTCTTGCAGCCTGGTATTTGTAGTTTGCACACTCCCATCTTGACGCATGCCTGAAAGTGCCAGAAAGTAAAACAAATACAAAAAAACAACAGAGTATTGTTACTGACTCTTTGAACCATTTAAGACCCCTGCCTCTGGGCTTGTTAGTTGATGGATGACATGTGTAGGCGGTGGCCTGGTACCCATTCCTGTGCCCTCTCTCAAAAGGCTCACAAAAATACTTTACCTGCCCTGTCCCTGGCAGTGGTGGGTGCCTTGTGAAAACTGTCCCACGGACAGCACCTCTCTGCACCACGGCTGCCAACCAAGCGATGCACTTGTAAATAATTGTCTCGGGAGCTGTAATGTGAAAGTGGGTTGTAGAGGGGTGGGCGCTGCGCAGACCTCCGCTGGCACGGGGTCAGCTCTGGAGGAGTTGTGAAAGTTTCTGGCATTGCCCCTAGCTCTGAGCAGTTGTGGTTTTGCAGCAGGACAGCAGAGGCATTCACACTGCGTGCTTTGTATATTGATTTCCATACACCCGGTGTGCCTCTTATAAGTCGGTCCGAGAGTGGCCTTTCGCCCCCTGCTGCGATGGAAGAGCTGTGCTTGCTCCTGGTGCTGGGCAGGAGACAAGCAGTGTGTTCTGATCTTTGTGCACAGCAATGCTGTGATCGCTCTACGTGAGCCTTCAATTTCCAGTGCAGAGAATAAAATGGAACAAGTGTCAGACTTACTCCGATACCTGTAGGTTCTACAGATGATTTTAAACTCGTCGTTCAGTCACTTGTTCTTTCACGTATTGATTATGGTAACGCCATCCTCAACGGAATCCCAAAGGTCCACCTTGCTCCAATCAAAGCTGTGCTCAACTTTGCAGCTAGGCTCATCACAGACTGCAAACGTTTCGATCATATATCCCCAGCTCTCAAATCTCTGAAATGGCTCCCCATTGAAGGCAGATCTGCCTACAAAACTGCCTGCATTACTCATAAAGTCCTCCACCAAAACACTCAGCAGTACCTCTCAAAGAAACTCCTCATAGCAGGCACCACACGAACTCTGAGAAGCACCAACTCCCTCCTCCTAATCCCACTACTTCATAAAAAGAAATCCACACAATCACGCTCCTTCCGTGGTAATGCCCCTATCATCTGGAATGCCCCTATCATCTGGAATGCCCTCCCAAAAAACCTGCGCTGTAACCCCTCCTTTTCCAGCTTCAAAAAGGACCTCAAAATCCACCTCCTCAATTATTATTGGGGATCCTAACCTGTGACCTGCACTTGATCTCCTATCACCATGTTATATTTGGCCAGTAAAACCTGTCCATTTCCTGAACTTCACCTACCTAATTACCTGATATGTATAGCTTTTGCCCCTGTTTACCTATTTGATTTTTATATCCCGCATGTTGTCTTCATTATTCCTAATCTACTTGTATGCCATGTTGGCCCAATTATTATTGGGGGTCCTAACCTGAGACCTGCACTTGATCCCCAACCACCATGTTATATTTGTCCAATTATTTGCCCATTTCCTTAACATCACCTACCTAATTACCTGAAGTGTTTATCTCTTGCACCTGTTTATCTATTTTGATTTGTACATTTCGCATGTTGTTTCATTGTCTTTTATCTACTTGTATGCCATGTTTATATTATCTTACTCATGTAAAGCGCTCTGATACCTCTGGGTCTAGCCAGCGCTATATAAAACTTTTAAAATACTGTGCGATACAAATGGAGTTTGACTAACGGGATGTTATCCCTTCCCCCGCCCCTCCCCCTCTGTGAGCCGGAGTCTCTTTCCCACCAGGTGGACGGGATATCACAGGCTCTGTTAGCCCCTGTTTTTATCTAAGCTTCACATATCTGGAACTACGGAGGCCTAAATGTGCCTCATGTTTGTCTGTTATAACATTTGTGTAAAGCGCATAGTTGTACTCGTAGAGAACGTGTATGAAAATCTTCCTTATCGGGTGTGACGGTAGTGTCCAGCCAGTCCCGTTTTCCACTGCGTCCTGGTATTTGTAGTCATGAATTTAAAACAGGCTAAGCAAAAGTCCCCGTATGCGAAGAAAAACAGTGTGAGAACCCAGGCATTTCGTGCACCATGTTTGTAATCAGAAACTTATCCCAACCCATCCCCCGCCCCAACATATATGGTGTTGGCAGCTCTTTCGCAGCATTAAAAACATTACATTGTTATGGACCTGAGTCTGTGGTGGCTTTTGACAAGGAGAGACCAGCTTCTGCCGTGACTCTGGCTGCCCGCCCGCCCGCCCGGGGTAATGGAGTGAGACGGAGCTAATTGCGTGCGGTTCCTGGGCTGCAGGTATTTGGTGTGCCTGCACTTTCCCTACTTGTGGTGTGTGTTAGTGATGGAGAGATGGGATGGCTCCAGGCTGGACGCATGAAGTGCTCTTACTCACGCGTGTTAGCAGCAGGCAGGTTGGGACCAGGGTGAGTGCGCGGTCCCTTTTTTACAGGAGCTTGCTGCAGTCGTGACAGGGGTCAGGCGAGTCCTCACATTCTCTGCGCGGAGCTTGGAGCAGATGGGGGCGGGACCAGATGCCCCTCGACTACCCTGATATGGTTTAGGCTCCTCCCTCAGATAAGCAGATCAGTGGGTGTACGAGGGTGACTGCATCCTGTTATGTAGGTGACGACACGCAGCTGCAGGCCTGAACTGGATCAAATACCATGTATTCTCTGAAGATAAATCAAAGCAGCTGTGCAGACTCTAGAGTCCATTCCACTGTCACAAGCTGTAGATAGCCTCAGTTACCTGCTTCTGTTTCTCTCTGATCCTTATTGAAAGGGAAGCTCAGTAGATGTGGTAATTGCAAGTGACTGTGCCCTCTGACCCGCTTTATGAAGGTGTATCCTGCCTGCGACAGCCCTACCCTTCACTGCCCTGGCTGAGGGAGACTGACAGCTGTAGGTCACACACGCACCTCCCCCCTATGTCCCTCACTGTAACTGCATTCCCAGAGACAGGCAGTCTTTGCGTTGCTATACCATAGCTACAGTTCCATGTAGCTACCCGTATGTAAATACATTACATAAAATAAACTATCCTCAGAGTTGTCTTTTGTGTGCGAGTACTCGAAGAATACGATTGTTTAGAACAAATACAACCTATGGACATAACAGTTCTAGAAATGGTATGAAGCCTATACTCTGAAGTCACACGCTTAGGTTTAATATTTTACACTAGATTTGTAAAAGACAATCTCAAAAACAATGCAGTCCTCAGTGCTCTCATTTTAAAAAAAACATAGGGGCATATTCTCAAGAACGTGTGATAACCATCGCAAAAGTGACTTAACGCAACCCTCAACATCGCAGTCTATCGCGGGACATTTACGCCGTGTTAACCAAGTATTCACAACACGGCGGTACCATGCGATAGTCTCCAGAAAACGCGTCAACTGACCCCGTTAAAATCAACGCCACGCCGCAAAAATGCGAAACACGAACGCCAAAAAAGCTGCGATGAGGCCGATCGAGATACAAAAAGCAGCGAAAACCAGCGGCAGGCCTGTAAATCCCACGGGTCTGGCGGGAAAATGCACCATAGAAGCAACAAAAACAACACACCAGAAACAATCCAAAGTGCGTAGCAACATGGATGCACCCTGACCCAGCGCAGAGGCCAACGCGAACCCCAGAAGCCCCACAGTCCACCAGCAAGGACCAACTGGGTCGGGGAAGGCCAAGGAGAAGAGGGAGAGGAAGACTGGGTGCAGTCCGTAGGAAAACAAGACCAGCGTCACGGATGTGACAGAACACTACCAGCAACTGACCCACAGTCAGACCACCTTGAATGCAGCCGGAGTGCCGAGGAGGCCAAGAGGCGCTGGCATGACGTGAAAACCTAAACCAGGCCCAAAGCCGCTGCCAACAGGAAGGCAGCTACGGCGACAGGAGGTGGGAGTCCTGCGCCACAGGAGGAGCTGGAGGAAATGGAGGCCAGTCATCAGTGTGGAGACGGTGCAAGTAGGTGGGAGTACGGACACAGCTCGAGAGGACCTGACACAACAACAACAGGGTGAGTAACGAACAGGTCCTGGGGGGACGGGGGGGAGATGGGCACAATGGCACACATGCACAACGACGTGTAGCACACTGCACACCCACAATAACCCAGGGTCATGTCCCCCCATCCCCGTGGCACACTGCAGCACACACACATGGCGTGTGCAATCACAGCACATCCCATGACAATGTGGCACAAAGTGCAACACCGACACTGCAGAACAGGGGACACAACTGGGTCCGCCCATGCGCAGAAACAGGCCAATCACGTTTGACAGAGCAGGTGACTGTGAGATGCATATGTACGGGTACAACCTCACAACAGTCATGTAGTTCAAAGTCCACTGTCCCCCCCCCCCTCAAATTGCCAGCACCGCCCAGTCACAATGTACATTGTCACACAGTCTGCATGTCTACAAGAACAATGCGCCAACATAAATGTCAACACAATGTCAACATGCATCTCCCCTTCACATTGCAGAGGGACAAACAACACCTCCAGCAGGTCAGACCAGACAACCCATCAGTGATGCAGGACACGACCAACACACCATCGACACCGACGCCCTACAACAGCCCCTGGACATCCCACGCAACCCACCACCAGGACCAGGGCAGACAAGCTACTTAGAGGAGAACCCAGCCCCTGCAACAGACCACACAGCATGAAACACATGCAAGCACGGCTGGCCCACAACACTTCACCGACCCACACATTGCACCCCAATGCCAGGTGTCAGAACGCCAAAATGAGGTGGCCGAACAGGTGCGGGTGTGGTCTGAACCCATGGAAGGCGAACTAGATCACATACATGGGTGTAAATTACCCTTCAGGGACCACCTACACCCCCACAAAGGAGACCCACACTGCCATAGAGGCACATGCAGATATTATGTTGAACTGGCTACGGGCACGTGTGCCCGGCCCCTTTATTGGCAGGGCCACATGTACAGTGACACCTGTGCTGGATGTGTGTGGGGTGAGCATAAGCCAGCCCGCACGGAGTGCTGGTGCTGGCAACAACTTGAACAGTGGACACCAGTGCAATGGAAACAGAAAACACCTGCATAACAGAGTCAACTGCTGAGCAACATGGAGGGAGCCGGAGCAAGTACAGAGGTCACCCAACATACAAACAGAAGTGTCCGTGAGTTGCAGTGCACTGAGGTTGGGGCACTAGAGCTGTGCGCACTCATTTGATGAAAATAACTAGGATTGTGTCCATTCGGGATATTCCTGATGTAGATGTAGTGGGGTGTGTCGGACCTGCATCAACTTCCTCATCAACGTCCCAGGTCTCCCACACTGCCTGAGGTGACATTGCTGTGCAACATCTCCACATTACAAAACTCAATCAGTAACGGTCCATTGGTTGCGGTGCACTGAGTCAGTGGCACCTAGAGTGCTGAGCAGGGGATCAGGCAGATGATGGCATCCACGACAGGTCTGAGCAACTCAGTCAGTCTGCCAGTACCACTGTCTCGACTCTGGCAGATGGTGGTTGGAGTTGGCCCTGGTGATGGTGGCGTGTGCCTCCTGCGGTGATGCAACGTCCGGGCCAGTCAGGACTCGATTTGATGTGTGAGCCCTGGTGGTCCGCAGTTGAGGCTGGAGGCAGCGGACAGCGCAGGGCCACATGCACATGGCGTCGATGACCCCCAGACCACCATCACAGAGGTCATCCAATATTCATTCAGACAGGGTCCCTGACTTGAGCAGCACAGAGTTAGTGGCCCCGGGTGCACAGCGGCAGGCACAGGCACACCGCCACGGGACGGTGACTTGCGGTCCACTGAGGTAGGGCCACGCAGACTGAGCGGGTCCTCGTCCATGTTGAAGGTGAATGTCGCGGAGTGTTTCGGGAGACAGTGGAAGGTGTTCTTCCAGGGCATGATGCAGAGGGCAGAAGCTATCCGGAAGCAGCAAATGGAGTAGTGGAAAGCGAGTGCCTCGTTGCCACCACCAATTCGGTATCAGCTGCATGAGGATGAAAACCACCCCCTAGTCCATAGACTCAAACGCCCACAGTGTACGACCAGAGAGTGTCCATGAATGTCGGGGAACAGACTTAGTGGCACCGGGGCTGAGAGGGGATGCAGTCTGCGATGATGCCGGTACACTGATATGAACTCCTGCATTGACGATTCAAGACTCTTCGACCTACTGGACCGCAGTGTAGGCCAGAGGCAGCAGTCAGCAGTGGGCCACAGCCACGTGTCGTAGGCTCGCGATGCAGAGTTAGTGACATCAGGGCAGTTGTCGGTAGTGTTCGATCACCTCCGTAATGATCCTTTTTTCCTCCCAAATGCAACGCGTCATCCTCTTATGCCTCTCCTTGCGTGCAATGATTCCTACTCTGCCTTTGAATAATCGATGTTCAGTTCCAATTCTGTGACCTACGCGAGCGCAGCGTAGGCCGAGAGCAGTAGTCCGCGTGGGCCCACAGAATCTTGCGGCTGTGATGTAACACTAAGACCTGTTGGCACCACATCGAAGGGTGTATAGTGACATACACTCAGCCATGATTTATGTGCTCTGCCATGGTGTAATCAAGACTCAATTCCAAATGTGTGACCTACTTGTCCGCTGTGCATGCCGGTGGAGTACGTCAACGTGAAAGGAATACTGCGGGCCTGTGTTGCGGAGGCCGTGATGGTCTGAGGAGGCTGCCAAGGTCGCAGGCCTCGGGCTTGGAGATTGCACCGGCACGTGGTGGGCCCTCATCGACACACGCCGGTGTCGGAAGGTGGGCATTAAGGCCTGGTTGCGCAGGGGCGGGCAGGACTGATTCCGGGACCAGCGTCCCGGGGTGCAGCAGGCGCACAGGATCGCTGGCAACACCGCTCACGGCGTCGGCCTCGTGGCGCCGCCCTGGCAGAGACGGGCATTCCAGAAGAGGACCACGCCCAGGGTTACGTGCCTTTTATTCACACTCCTACGCTGGCCTGGCGTACGCCGGGCCAGCCCACTCCGCTCACGCTTATGGGGGGGACGTCACAAGCTACATTTCCGCGACTTCCCCACTGGCTGGGGTGACATGGTTGCGTCCACTGCACTCCAAACACCAGCGGTGTGTGTTGATATGGATATGTGTGTGGTCTGCATACTGCAGTCTGGCCAGCACATCCATACCACACTTGGCATTGTGTACATTCTCATTCATCGGTCCCTTGCCTCCTTCGCACATGCCTGGTCCCCACCTCTTCCGACATTCTGCTATTGTGTGTCCGAGGTGCCATGCCGTTGGTGGCTCATGTACATGGCTGGCCCAGGTTCCCACAGTGAGTTGTGCTGTTGTGTCTGGTGGGTGTGCATGTTGTATGTGAGCTTGTGACGTGTGCATTTCCTGTGTTGTGTGTTGCATGATTGTGGAGTTGAGGTGTGTGCATTTGGTATTGGCCAACGAGCAGTGCATTTTCGTGGGTGCCATCCTGGTGGCGCAGGTTGATGATGGACTGTCGGGAGGTGCAGGTATCATGCACACTGCCTGGGTGTTTGGCGAAGTCGTTGCGAAGTCGTTGGCGGAGATTCCACGGTGGTCCACTATTGCCTGCACATTGGTGGGATACGTGCGCTTTCTATTGCGCTTATTGTGTGCAGTGTCGCCAGGGGCCACTAGTAGGACATGTGTGCAGTCAATTGCCCCCTGACATGTGCGGAAAGCCAGCTGTGGCGTAAAAGAGGCGCAGTTACTCTCAGCCTTGCTTCTCATAAGCAACGACTATAAGTACAAAGTGCGTGTTTATGCACCGCTTGCAGGTTTTCCAAATAAATAAAAGGCATTGTCATTTACAATGCCAATAACACAAACTCTTGCAAATGCGAGACCTATTGCATTGCAAATGCTTGTTTAATGTGGGCATCGTCTGAAGGCAGTTGGTGCTATGTCCATCTTCCTGTGACATCAGATGTGTCCCCTGTAAGGCCCTGTGCGTGGTCCCCATCTTCATATTCTTTTTTCCGCCGTTGGGTCTGGAAGCAATAGATGGAGCTCTATGGACGTAGAATGAATCACTGAAGATAATACATCAGATCGAAGGAAAGAGTGAAAAATAAAGAAAAAAGGGGTAAAAACTATAGGACACTGAAAATCACAGGAAAAAGTGCTAGAGGATCACCAGAAGAAAGAATTGGACAACATAAGTTATCGACTATGTGGTCGGAGAATGTGCGGGAGGGGTGAGAGAGACACCAAGGGAAATGGAGAACACTCTCTTTAGATTCTGCCCCGAGTGCCACTGAAAGTATGCTCAAAAAGACAACCACAGGGTCTGTAACCTCCGTCTACCAGAGGACCATGACACAAGGAGTGTAAAGCATGTGCCCAGTTTAGACTCAAACCTTGAGAGCGAAGCAGGGGAGTGAACACTAGGCAACCATGCAGATGCAAATAAGGGGAGCCGGTTGAGTGAAGAGCAGTACGTCGTCGAGGAGTCAGAAGGCTCCAACATCGAGGTGAAAGAGGTCTGCGAAGTCATGGCAAAACATCAAACAAAGAAACCCAGGGGTTTCGAACCTTGAAAACAACAGGTAACATCGAAAAACCTTTCATGGGCCAAGCCGAAGACTTTGGCCCGAAATCCACATAAGACTGCCTTGGCCACTGAAGGAAAGTAGATATAAAAAAAAGAACCCCCCCCCACAGGCCCGAAAGAGAGAGACTGATGGAGGTTGCCCCCTCGGAGAAGATGTCGAAAGGTGAATGAGAGAAGGAGGCCAAAGAAGCTCGGCAGACCTGAAGAAAAGGGAGTAGAAACCTCTCGAAATGGCAGCGAAACTGTAGAAAAGGGATTTTGAGGCTTCCAGGAAGCCACCAGGGAAAAAGAGTGGGAAGTGTAGCACGATGAGCTCAATCCAGCAAATACTCCTAAACCACAGGAAGAGGAGCATGAGATGTTCCTCTATGAGGAGGACAGGGGATCTTCCAGGACGCCAAAATCGTGATAAAGAGTGGCAGGACCTTCAAAAGGACTTGCCGGGAAAAGGCCAGACACATACCCCTCGATACCTTCGCCACCCACGATGTCCAATGCCGTAGTGAAGAGGGTGGCAAATAAGTATGAAGTACAGTTAAAGGAAGAGAGGACACAGACTTATTTCCTCCTAGAGACTCTCCTACCATCTCAGAGCAAAGCCCAATACCTTCCCATGCTGTCAAGGATTAAAGATCAAGGGAGGGAAGCCTTTACAGAGCCAGCATCTTGCTAAGCGGTAACACAGGGGATAGAGAAGAAATGTAAATGTTCCTTGAAGTATCCCCCACCTCCCGACATAGAATGTAAGCAATTGTATGGATTCACATGCGACCCTCCACCTCCCCAGGAAATGAGGCAAGACAAAGAGGGTAGGATGCTACAATTCCAAAGTAGAGAAGGGAAGCCAGTGAGTACAGAAGGAATCTCCACAGAAGAAAAAAAGAACCTGAAGATGGCAACCATGCACAGGGGCTTCCAGGGCGCAGGTCTGACGTCACAGAGACGATGGACTTACCACCAAATGGGCAAAGACGACGCATAGAGGGGAAAAAAGAGAGAGCAAAAGAGGACTAACGAGGTTTCCAGACCCAACCACTAGATGGTGCAATAATGCACAGCATGTGTATCCAGAAAATTCTTCACACTGCAAACCGTCTCCTACTGGTAAGTAACCATTTTATTATAGAAGAGGGTCTTGTTACTAATGTGACATGTTCCTGATAGGTGCTGCAATGTAGTCGGTTTTAAATGGCTGCTCCAGGGAGAAAAATTCAGTACAAGCAGTTTTTAGGTCTCGCGTGGCGTTGCAGGGCAGAGCCCTGCTCTGCCCCCGCGAGGGGTTTTGTAAGAGAGGACTTTCAGAAGAGGGCTTTAAGCCCCACCCCTCATTCCCATTGGCCGGCGTCACCGTTTATGCTAAACGGTGGCCTGCCATTGGAAATGAGGTGTTTTGGTTGCCTCCCTTTGGCTTACATTTGGACTCGGTAGCCTGCTTCACAGCTGTCGTGAAGCACTTTCTTATCTTTATGGGGCCATGTGTTTAAACACATGGCCCCATAAAGACAAGAGATCCCCATGCTCCGGCGCGATCCTCTTTTGCTTTCGGGACCGCGCAAGGGAAGGTTCAGGCAGAGTTCACCAAGGCATCTGCTTTCCAGGCCGTCACGCGCGTCTTCTCTTTCCCTCCTCCACCCCCACCCCACTCTCTCTGCTGTTCCTCACCCTCCCTCAAGTGCTGTGTAGGGCGCAACAGCTTGGTCTTTAGAGGGGCTCTGTGTGAGTGTTTCTGACACTATGCGCGGCACTCAGTGCTTTAAATGGACCGGCACTTTTTAAATTTTGAGAGGGAGAGTGCCTGCACTTCGTAAGAGGGGCACTTGCTTCCTAAGAGCCATATAAACAACCCGTTACAATTAATATTCACCACAAAAGCCCAATAGCCCTGGTAAAGATGCCCACCACACGATACTCTTAACAACAGCTAGCACTGCTTTGTGAATCGTATTCACTGTGGGGCTCCCTGTGCAGCGCTGAGCACTTCTTTGGTGCTCCATTTCCCAGCGCTTCACTGCCAACTTGTGGCATTAGTAAGCAGTTAGCACCAAATTCACAAAATGATTTTATCATCGTGATTAAGGCTCCGTTGCTCTGACTGTGCAGCACCGAGCACGGCCGGAGAGTTGCATTATTACATATGTGGACGGTGGTAAAACTGCACATACGAGCAGGATGTCCAAACAACCGTCTCGTGTCCTGTGGGAGGCTCTCTGTTGGCACAGCGCCGAGCACGCAGGGAGCACAATGTATGCGTGAGGTCGATGGTTGAAAATGTTTGTAGCGCCCCTTCAAACCTGACACGTGGCGAAGCGGTAAGAGCTGCAGACGTTGGAACTAAGAAGCCAGGTTCGAGTCTCTGCGTCGGTTCAACATCCTGTGATTCGGGGCGAATCACCTACCCCCCCCCCCCCACACCACACACAAGAAAATGAATGGTATACTTGTATAACGTAACTGGTGCTCATGTAGGTCGAGTTTGTCCTATATAAAAGCGCAATAAATAAGAGTGATAAACAAAGGACGTCTGATATTGTACTGTTTCTTTTACTGACATTGACTGCAGAGCGCCGAGCGACAGACCACAGACTGGTGAAAGCCCAAATGAGTCTGTATTTCATGATTACATGTTAAAATCAGCACATACTTTGTATTACATTTCGCCTGGCACTTTTTCTCTACAATGTATTTCTAAGTGGATTGGGTTTGTAGCGCCAAGCAAGTCTCTCAACACAAACAATGTATTTATTTTATTTTAGCGTTTTTATATAGCGCGGACTTTACCCGAAGGTGTCAGAGCGCTTCACAATAGGAACAGTAACATTACATGAGGAGAAGGTTACAAGTGAGCATAATACAAAAGCAAGCGTTACATTACATGAGGAAAAAGTGACAATTGTGTAAATAACAAAAACAAACAAGATACAAAAAGAGGTAGCAAATGATACGTTACAAGAGGAAAAAGTGACAGGTGTGCATGATACATAAGATACAAAATACAAATAGAGGTATAATACTGCAATAAGTGGCAGTCACTCAGAACACACTGGGAAGGCACTTCTATAGGCATGGAGTACAGAATTTCCTATAGTGGAAGAACTTCCTAGAGGGAGTAGAGAGGACGTGAATTAAACAGTAGACTTAAAATGAAGGGAACACAAACATAAAATCCAACACAGCACGCAAGGGTGAGGAATGTACAGAAAAAGTACAATTTGCAATGAAGAGCGAACTTCCTAGAGGGGCCTGAGAATGAAAGTATTAGTTCTGAAAGTGTCTTTGGAAGAGAAGAGATTTGAGGTCAGCTTTGAAGATCCGGGTAGAGGAGGTGGCACGGAGCAATGGGGGAAGCGAGTTCCAGATTCTCACCGCGTTGCCTGAGAAGGATTGCGCCATCGATCTTTTCCTTTTGAAGACGGGGGGGACGGACAATTTCAATTTATTCGCCAGGTAACGAGGGGAGGACGTGTGTAAGGCTTTGTGTGTGATGCAGGCAGTTTTGTAAATAGATCTTGCCTCGATCGGAAGCCATCGAAGAGAGGACAGGATAGGAGTGACGTGGTCGCTTCGTTTAGACCCTGAAATGAAGCGAGCTGCTGAATGGAGGATGGATTTGAGAGGGGAGAGGTGGGATTTGGGTAGGCCCGTCAGAAGAGAATTGCAATAATCCAGTCTTGAGAGAACCAGAGATTGTACCAAGGTTTTTAAGTCTTTCTCCGGGAAGAACCGACGGATCCCCCATAGAAGGCGCAACTGGTAACGTGCGTTCTTAGCAATAGAGTTGATGTGGGAGATTAGGTTGAGTCTTTTGTCAAGAATGACACCTAGGGATTTAGCGTGGTCGACAATGATGGGTTTGTTGTTGAGTAGGTTCAGCTGATCCATCCAAGATTGAACAGGAGGAGGTGAGATAGAGAGGAGGAGGAATTCAGTTTTGGCGGGATTAAGAATGAGTTGGTGAGCTAACATCCAGTTGTGAATAGAGTTGAGAGTAGAGTTGAGTAGTGAGAGATCGTGTGCGGAAGACACCTTAAGGTAGATTTGAGTGTCGTCCGCATAAAGGTGGTAATGGATCCCAGATTTGCTTAGAAGGTTCCCTAATGGTTCCAGGTAGAGATTAAACAAAGTGGGTGGCAGGATAGAACCTTGAGGGACGCCTTGACCTACAGCCAATGGAGATGAAAGACTGTTCGCTATCTTGATCATTTGGGATCTGTCTGAGAGGAAAGAGGCAAACCATTTGAGTGTAGTATGTAGTGTAGAATGTAGTACAGGGCAGGGCACGAATCGGGGTACACGCGGGTGGACAGAGTCCGCCCACTCTTTTCACAGGGTGAACGCCGTCCACCCTGCCAAGAAGTTGGGCCCCACTGAAAAACATGCTGAATTAGTCTTGGTGTTATTTGCAAACACCGGGACACACTCAGCAGCGCCTGCACGTTGTTGTCTGCTTTCGATCATCAACAACGTGCAGGCAGGAGGGGGCTTTTTTCAGACTCCTGCTGGGCCCATAACAAAGGCTGAATTTTAGGGGTCATCAGGCCTCCTTTGGTTCGAGGCTCCTGGCTGGCAGCCAGCCAGGAGCCTCACACCTGATGCAAATGCAGTGGAGGGCAAACAAAGGCTCACACCTTGTTAGCACTTCACACATTCTTGAGAGGCAGCTTTTAACTTTTTTCAGTCCGTTTACAAGATATGCATGTGCTGTAAGAATGTCAGATGCATTGGTCTTTCCCTGTATTTACACAAAATAAATGTAATTTATATAGTGCTCACTACCCCTGAGGAGGCATTAAAATAATTTAAGTAGCACTTTTTTTTCTCTCGTAAAGCACTATGGGTAGAGGAAGTTTGCACTGACAAAAGGCAACACTGTTTTATGCACAGCTTTCAAAAGTGTGAATCTTCTGCCTCAATCAGGACGGTTTGTGTGTATACTCGAAATGTGTTCCAATGCACTCATGATAGACCTGCTAAACATATATGTGAGGGCTCAAGATCTGATGCCACTTCCTGTGATGCCACTTCCTGTGATGTCACGCGCCGTGATGTATCGCGCCGTGATCTCACGCGCCGTGATGCCACTTGCATTCTCATTAACTAGGTTAGTCCCCCCCCTCCTCCTTCTTTTTTTAGGACTTGTGCCCTAAGTACACGGGTGTGCGGCTTCTGTCCTTACTGGAACCAAGGGAAAGTTGGTCTGAGAAAATATAGCGAGTAGTTCTCGGGTTTCGAGGTTGAGTGCAGAGCGCCGGGCACACGTAAAGGGCTGTTCAGTAAAGGTAAAGTACAAGCTCACTTTACTGTACTGGGTCTTGAAGGTGCCGGTGTGAAATAAATCTGATTTAAAAGCACAGTTGAGAATAACCCCGATCTTAGAATGCGCTGCTTTCTTAGGTCCATGCCCGGAAACAGGCTTCAGGGTAAGGTAATGTCACCACCATAGGTGGGATTTTACATTGGCGTGGTTCAGGTATGAGGCCTGAAGTTCTGCAGTCTTCTCACAATGAATGGTTTTGTAAATCTAGGTTGGAAGGGGCTGGAGATATTTATGGATCGCCAAACGAGGAAAAGCAGGTAAACACACAACAAATCCTAATCTTTGAAAACCCACTGATCCCCTTGCACGTTCTTTCTCAGCTTGAATAGTTCCTGTCAAAGACGTGCCGAGTGCAAGAATGGGGTATCCCCTGGTTTAACGGGGTGTGGGCGAGGAACAAGGAAATATCCGCCACCCTCATCCTCCCACCCCCTGGAAATAAATGCACAGGTCTATTTGCGGCGTATTTACACATGAACAATACTACACCGTGCGTAAATATCACATTCCTGGTGTTTGCATATTCTCTGGAGTACGGTTGGAATTCTTCGGTGGTCTCTGTAGAGTCAGACATTTGCTCCAAAGGTAGCAGTCGGTCAATGAGGGTAACCTTCCAACCAGTGAACCAGGGGGTTGTCAATCAGAACCATACTGAGGACAGGGGCGCGGGGCAAGTCCCTGTAGTGCAACCCTCCCCCTTCCGGGGATTCCATTTTCAGCCCAAGGCAGCTGCATTTCCGCATGGTTATAGTTTTGCTGCATTTGTCACATAATTCACCATTTGCTGCATAACCTACAGATGTGAACATAAACTATTTTTGTTTCTAGCTCAAACATTACTAAAATGCAGTGTCACGTGTTGCTGCGCAGCGGAAAGCCCGTTGCAAACAGGGACTGGTCACCTTTGTTGCTATATTGGGAAGTTACACCAGTACTGATGATGTGAAACCTATGGCCTGGCGTTTTAGCAAGTTTAACAATTATAAAAGAATGGAGTGTTACCATCACAAAACATGCGGCATTACACCGTATAATTTGCCTTGCTTGCCACGTGATTTACTCAACACTGCCTCATAATTTGGTCTCCCTCTACCGCATATTTTCAGTCGGTGGCCCTCATGGGCGTCCGCAGAAATTTTTCCAGGGGGGGGCTAACCTGGCAAATGAAGGGGCGTGGCTAATGTTAATCAATAGGGGCGGGGCTAAAATGGCAGACAATCAGGTTCGGGTAATGCTCAGGCCAAGCTGATAAAAAAAGTGGTGAATTCTGGATTTGAAACTGGACAACAATTAGAGCACACATGAACCCTAAAATTACCCGCCTGGCCCCTTAAAACTCATACATTCCCTGATCCCTAAAATTAGCCCCCTGGCACCCCAAAACACATTACCCATACCTGCCCTGACCCCTAAAATTGTCCCCCTGGCACCCCAAAACCCATACCCACCCTGAACCCTAAAATTACCCCTGCCCCCCCAAAACTCATACCCGCCCTGAACCCTAAAATTACCCCCTGGCCCCTTAAAACCCATACCCACCCTGAACCCTAAAATTACCCCCCTAGTATCCCAAAATCCATACCCACACTGAACCCTAAAATTACCCCCTGGCACGCCAACACCCATACCCACCTGGAACCCCAAAATTACCCCCTGGCAGCTGGTACCCCAAAACCCACACCCAACCTGAACCCTAAAGTTACCCCCTGGCACCCCAAAAGCTGAACACTACAAGCTCACACTACATTTGCATATTCGGAGGGGACTATCCTCCTTGACATTTCCATGCATGTAAGTCTAGAACACTGTTCACTTAGAGTAACCTAGATATGCAGCCAGTAGGTAATGCTGATGCTGTAGAATGCATTAAAGTTACTGGAACTTACTTAAAAACTGCTGCCTGATCTTCTGATACTACTCAGTGGAGTCGGGCTGATCAGCAGCACTGTCGTCCTGGCATCCAGCCCCTCCCGAAGGTCTCACTGTGTAGATCAGAGGTCTTCAAACTTTTTTAGGCCAAGCCCCCCCTGACAATATTTTTTTAGGAGTGGAGGCCCCCCCAATCACTTACATTTCTGTAAGTTGGGATTTAGCATCTTTGCCAACCATTTTTACCCGAGGTGATATCTGACAACTAATTTTCACAATTTCGAAACAACATTATCAGTGTTTTGTAAATTTAAGATTTGTGAGTTGTAAATCTGGCCAAAAATCACAGAACTCATGCAACACCATTTGACGGGAAACTTTCTTTTGAGTGAAAACTGCCACAAGGTCAGTGCATGCAACCCCAACTTTCAGGACCCCATCTAGTACTGTGCAGCCCGATCCAGCAAATAATTAGAATGTTGGCAGACTTGGCAACCACATCATTCTCTGGGCAAGGTCTCTGCTCTGAAGATACAACTCAATCTATGGAAATTCCCACTGCCATATATGTTTATTTTGTATTATCCCACTAAAGCAGTATAGATGCCTTGGGCCCTGGTGCAAGCAATGAAAATGGCCTTCTGGACTAAAGCTGGGATTATCAGGGTTTAATGGGCCGGATGTAGCCGCGGTCCGTGCAGGTAAAAGCGGTGGGGCCGGGTGGGGGGGGGGTATTTCGACGGATGATGACGAGAGAAAATTAAATAAATAATTAATTTTCACTCGTCATTGTCCATCGAAATCCCCCACCACCCTTACCTGCACAGGCTGCGGCTGCCGGATATAAATTAAGGCTGTTGCAGGCAGTTACTTGACAGCACTATCACAAATGAACACAAGGAAGTGAAAAACTGCAACAAATGGCCTAAATTTGCCTTGTTATTATGGGAAATACTTTGACAAAAGATAAAATGTAATTTTGCCTAAGACTCTGAAATTGCCTGCATCACAGCAGATTTGCAGAATCCAAACTGCTGTTGGCTAAAACGCCAGGACTCACAGTGATAAGTCTCTCAACTGGGGCCTCTTGATAGCAAAGTGCAAGGACACTAGGGCATCAACATTTGCACAGCGCAATTATGCTGTATGTAAGACCCCATAGCGCCCTATCTTTTTCAGCTTGTTTTCAGTTAATGGTTCCTTTTTGTCTGATCATCAGGGTGTTGCTCTGCCTTTTAGAAACATTCTCAGGAAAGACAGCATCACCTGGACCATGAGCGGCAGAGGTGACTCAGAAGCACCTGTTTGTAAGTTAATAAAATGTCCTTGAGGAAAGAGAATGCAGGCACCTCCAGTATCTGCCACCATATAGTGGTTGTTTGCGTGATTTAACATCTATAAATAGATTTTGACTGGCTGATGCTACAAAAACCTGTTTAGCTAGCCCATCTACTGCTGCCTCTGCGACCAGCATGACTAGTGCCATCCAGCCTGTAGTTCTACAGTGGACTTTGTGGCACATGGCCCAAGTGAGTGTCAACTTACCATAACTGCAGGACTGGAATCATCTGTAGTAACAGAGAACAGATCTAATTTTTCAACTGACAAGGGAGAGACAAAACCCAAAACTTATTGGAGGTTTAAGAGTTGAGGGAGATCCCTCTCTGAATTCTAAGGAGGGGAGAAGTGTTGGGAGACTCAGTCAGTGTCAGACTGGAGTAGAAAAGGCCAGGATACCAAAATAAGAGGCCCCACTTATGAACTGGGTTCATGAAGCAGAGATGAAAAAGAATGGGCAAGACGCGGAGAAAGAGAGAGAAGTGTAAGGTGGTGAACAGAAGAGGCGTGAGCTGGAATCAAGAGTAAGCAGCCTTGGTATTTGGCCACCCTGGTGTTCAGCAGTGCTGCTGGCAGCTTCTAAGAAAAAAACATTGGGTCCCTAAACCTATTTATTTACTTTTTACAAATTAAGTACTGGAAATAGCACTGGAAACAGTACTATAAGAAGACCAAAAGAGACATGAAGATTGGGAGAATCGGATAGAAACATATTCTTCCTGGTTTTATGTGGTTTGTGCACATTGTACAGTAATTAAGCCAGATCCAGTGCAAGGACTGAGAAAAGTACCCCCGAATGATCTGGAAAGTAGACACCCCTTCCTCACAATCAGACAGCAGCTGTAGTTTTTTGGCCCTTATGTCAGAACTCAGAGCAGTGGATTCAACAAAAAGAGAACACCCACTCTATCAGAAAGCTTCGGTACGAAATCATTGGCAATAGTAAGCAGTACACAATATAGTTAGTTAGTCTCAGATCATCGTGAAATGTCTGAGTACAGCCACTCGGCCTCTCAAGTAATGTTACTTGCACTTGTAATCACAGTCATACTCATAGCCGGTTAGCCTCACATAAAAATTCCAGTGATCCGTTGTATACAACGCACGCCACTCTCTGGCCTGGTAGAAGCATCGGATGTAGCTTCAGTTTCGGAGCACAGCAGAAGGGGTGGTGAAAATATATTTAGTCCCAGACCAGAGGCGCAACTAGAGCCCAAATTTCGGGGGGGGGGGGGGCTAATTCTTCCAGCAATAGGCACAGTGGAGATGAAGGGGTGAAAAAAACAACAAAGCCTCACAAAAAGCCTCATTAACACGTAAATGGTCTTTTAAAGACCTGTGAAGTACTCGGGTGCGGCTGCAAACAAGACGATCGACAGCCCGAGAAGCTGTCTCAGCACCGGCTGACACACACGAGGGGGGGCAAGGAGGGGCGCTCCAGGGGGGGGCAAGCGCCTCTCCCTGCGGACGCCCATGGTGGCCCTGCCTAGAGCCTATTCATATGGGATTCTCGAGGGCCCCAGACCTCTTTGTGGGGGTGCGGCAGCCTTGTTCACTACGCCACTGACTAAAGACCGGAACAGTGTGTGTGGAGTCCAGCTCACCCCAAATCTAATCCCTCCATCCCCTTTTGAGTATACTCTGCCCCAGGGCAAAACTTGCTCATTTCCTGGACCTCACTATCTTTATCTGCCCAGCATAGAAAGCACTTAGAAGCAGCATACATCCGACTTTAACCGCTGCACATACAGAAAAATATCGAACTTCCCTGGCAGGATGTGGAGGGCAACCTAGGACGTAATCCGGTTACCCATCGTGCCGCACAATATCGAGAAGCTTCTCACTGCCCCGCCCTTTACTTGGGAATTACAAGGCAGCATTTGAAGGGAATGGGGTGAATTGTAGGCACGAAGTGTGAGTTCTGGAGACTGCTGTGAAGTGAAAGGTGTGCACATGTGACTGACTGAAGCGCTGGTGACTCCCCGGGGTATATTCCAGGCCTGTTTCCGTGCCTTGGCTCTGCCGGTGGAGAAGGGCAACAGACGAGTGCAGTCTCCACACCAGGCAGTGTGTTCAGGATTGCAGCTGTGCGTCCGGAAGAAGAGGCACACCACTAAATAAGGCACTTTTTACCAGTCGCGCTTAAATAGCAAATCAGCAATGTAAAACACACGCTGCTTACGTACTGTCAATCAACTTCTGTGCAAAGGATTCAGACACCAGAGAGCAGACACCACAAGAACAACAACCATGTGACAATCAGCCCGCAGCTTTTATATCTACAGTACACTGAATATAACAAGCATTTGCAATGCAATAGGTCTCGCATATGCGAGAGTTTGAGCTATTGGCGCTGTAAATGACAATGCATTTTATTTATGTGTTTTGAAAACCTGCAATCAGTGCATAAACACACACTTTGTACTTATAGTAGTCGTTGCTTACGAGAAGCAAGGCTGTCAGTAACTGTGCCTATTTTACTGCCAGCGTTGCTTCTCCTGAGCAAGGACTATAAGTACAAAGTGCATATTTACACGCGCTTGCAGGCTTTCAAAATACATAAATAAAAGGCCTGGTCATTTACAATGCCAATAGCTCAAACTCTCACAAATGCGAGACCTATTGCATTGAAAATGCTTGTTTTTTTGTTTTGTTTTTACTAGGGAGGCAACTCCTACTTTTGGAAGTTTGAAGTATCCACCTCCAGTTCAAGTCGGTGCCAAAGTACATTGATAAAAAAGTCCTGCATGCTGATGGAATATGTTTGTCTTCAGTGAGGATACGTATGATGCAGAACTAAAATTACAAGTAAAATAACATCTTCTATGGAGAACACCAATGTCTGCATTTTCTTGACAAATAAAAAAAATACACTCACTGCCCTGTTCATGATTTGTTTATGAGTAGCATCATCCATTTTGAATATCTTCCGGTCTTTATCTGACTTTACCAAATATGTGCAAAGGCTTTCCTCACTACTAACTTAACCAGCCTGATGTGCAACCACCCAAAGGCAAGCCTGTCTGCCCCATTTCGCACCGGGAGGCAGCTATCCGCCCTAAAGTAACACCCCTCAATAGCACCTTGTGCACCCTTACTCTTCGTGCCTGCACTATCAATGGCTAATTGACTCCTTAATGGCTGTGTGTTTCGCACACTCACTCTTATGCACGTACACTTGACCCATTAGTAAAAGTCTTTCTGCTAAACACGGTCAGATGTTCAGCCTAATTTGAAATGAGCAGAGCTTCTTACCAAAAGAAACGTTGAGATGGCCTCCTCGACACAAAAGGTTGATCATGTCCATGCTTTCGTAGATACCCAATGATCTGTGCCAGAGATTCCTCCCAAACTGGTGGGGTGCAGCAGTAAGTGATCAAAATCCCATCCCATAACTGTAGCGGAAATCTTACGTTGATCTGAAATTTAACAACAGCACTTTCTATGTCATTATTTTAGACAGGTCTCTAGATAAATTTAAGGACGTGTCTGTCACTTCATGGTAATTCACAAACCGGTTTGCTTTTGCGTGTTCCTATCCTTTGGCTGAAGCTTCTAGAGTGGCAGAATATTAGGTAACCTCTCTGTATGGGCCTGAAACTTTAAAATTGTATGTCCACTCCCAGTGCAGATCCTGCTCTTGCTTCCTATTACTTGATTCAACTACTTTGCCTTTCTAATCCGAGTTCAACGTTAAGCTTCAGAACCAGCGGGAAAAGCCTATCCTGATACCCAGAGGACAGGGGAAACAGTCCCTCTTAATCACCCAGATGCAGAAACTTTCCAATACTCTATTAGAGATGCAGAAGCCAACCGGACCTGCTTTAAATCCACATTTACTATAGGGTTGGACCAGCTACTTCCTCTGCACACAGGCCCTAAATCCCAGACTGCTACACAAGCATGCAACCTGCATGTCTCCAAAGTCTTGCATAATTTTAATTTGGAAACTAGCAAAGCAGAAAGCTAATGGATTAAGTTCCACACAAGAAGCATCCTCCTCATTTATTTGATATATATTTTTCCAAAGGAATACTCTTGACCATACAATCTGCAGAAAAAAGTATAATAAAATTGCACAATCCCAAAGGTTGGCTAAGAAATTATACTGCAATGCCTCACATTTATAGCTCAAATCTAAATTTTGTTAATAAGGACAACACATACTCCCACCTACATCCGCTGGCCAGTAGGGCTGGCAATGCCGATTATGGGAGGGGGAAGGGGGAAAATGTTAAGGGGAAATGTCACAGTGATAACTGGAGACATTAAGGGGAAAAATGAGACACCAAACATCCCATTCGCTCACCAGCGTAAAAGTTCAGCTGAGGACAGGTAGGTCGTCTATAGTCCCTCAGGCATAGGCCCTAACACACCGCTGCACGCTAGTCAAAGTCCGTGAGGTGCAGTACTCGTAGATATTGGGGCAAGAGTGTTCACGCAGAAGCCCCACTGCTTCTCAATTTGTCGCTATTGGCAATTGATGGTGGCAGAAATTTTCTTCATGTCCAGTGTCCCACACTTTATGGAGCCTGTCGATGTGTTTTGATACACAGTCCGGATCCCAGTGGGCTGCGCATAGTGCTAAGGTTATTGCCTTGTGGAGAGGGTGTGTGGGAGACCAAGGAGGATATAGCTATAGAACCAAGGGAGGCCCATATCAAAGATACTAAGTTGGCCAGTACTGCATCCCAGTAAGGTTTGAATTTAGGGCAGTGCCATAGCAAGTGTGCCTGTAGCCCCACAGTGACGCCATGGTTTTCCACCTAGCCAACCCTCCCACCCCCCCTCCCCCGCCTTGAGACCCTCACAGGTGAGTAGCACTCTCTAAAAAAACCCTGATTGATTGACTGATAGGCACTCTGGAGTATAATACCAATAATGTGCCGCCCTTTTAAGCATAGCTTCCTTGACTGTCGCGCTAGTTGCTGTGATCCGCGCTATACAATAGATATCTACCCATTCTTTATCAGTCATGGCGTGCCCCAACTTCGATTCCCAATGGCGCTGCGCCGCCACCCTGAGATGGTGTACCGAGCAATATTTTGTAGTTCAGATAGCAGCCTTTTGTCTTCTGGCTTGGTAATAAGCCATTGTTCAAAGCGGGTAAGGGGTCTGGCAGCGTGAGGGTTAATGGAGGGCTGGGAGACACAGTGGCGAATATACATGTAACGCCAACGTTCAGATTGAGGTAGCCCATATTCTTGTCAGAGTTGGCCAAAGGGCGGTGGGCCATCTGAATCGAAGATATCCCCAATTTGTTTACAGTTGGCTTCCTGCCTTGTGAGAAACCCCTCGCCGGTTGCAGGCAGAGGGAAGTCGGGATCACCAATCACCGGAGTAAAGGGGGATGTGGGGGGGGGGTGTAAAGGGTTGGTGAGACCTCGAGAGATAGTGACCCTGTCCCAGGCCTCTAGAATGCCCCGAAGCACCAGGGAGGAATAGACTCCCATGGGCAATGGTGTATGAGCAACGAAGGAACCTTCCAGATATGTAGTCTGGCAATCGCCCATGAAAATCCAATGTTTTTTGGGGAAATAAGCCGGTGCCACTTCAGCATATAATGCAGCTGGGCGGCAAGGTAGTAAGTGGGAAGGTGCAGTATACCGAGGCCGCCATCTGCTTGTGAGCAGTATGCTTGGTTCTGGCCAACGTGAGGTGTTTTACCCTCCCAGAGTAGAAGGGGTGGAGGTTGAGCCAGAAGGGTCTGCATGACAGAAAGGGACTTTGGGCAAGTCATTTTTACCGCTGCCAGACGGTCCAGCCAGGAGAGGCACCCAGAGCGCCAGGTCGGAGCTGGTCACGGCTATAGTGCTTTGTAGTTTTGTAGTTTTACTCCACTGTGCTAGCCACTGATGTGCACAGCAAAAAACCAAGGTATGGGAGAGCCTGGGGCGGGCAGGTAACTGGAAATATACTTTGCATGGCGAGGCGATCATTGGCTGGAGTGGACAGGTTGACTCTCTGGGAATTCTGAAAATTGATTTTAAAGCTTAAGGCATCCCCGAAAAGGCAAAGTTCGTGAAGCAGGCCCGAGACAGAGGTTAAGGAGTCTGTTACAGAGACCAGGACATCATCAGCACAGAGTGCCAGTCTGTGTTCTCCCCCTCCCACCATGATCGCAGACATCCACTGGTGTGCTCCAATTCTTTTGGCAAAGGGCTCCATGTATAGAGCAAAAATGAGGGTCGAGAGTGGACATCCCTGCCTTGTGCCCCAGAGGACTTTAAAGGGTCACAAAAGGAGGCCATTAACCCTTACTCGGGCTTGAGGGCAGACATAACCGCTTCATATCCATCTGCGGAACTGGGGCTCCAGACCATTTTTTTCTAAGGTTACCTGCAGAAAGGGCCAGTGCGCCCTATCAAACACCTTCTCAGCGTCGAGACTATTAGCGCGGGTCTGTGAGAGGTTTTATTGATAGGTGTAAAATGCTTTTAGTGTTGTCGCTACAGTTTCTCTCGGGGAAAAAAGCCCGCTTGGTCAGGGTCCACCAGTCCCTGCATATATTGGTGCAGACAGCCCACCAGGACCCCCGTAAACAGTCTGGCGTCAACATTCAGAAGGGAAATAGACCGGTAGGAGGAGCAGTGGGCTGGGTCCCCGGTTTAGGGATCACGGATATTACTGCGTCACACATAGTGGGCAGTAGAAGGCCTGTGTTGCTTTTAGAATTGAACAAGCGGAGAAGGAGTGTGGCTAGTTGTGGGTAAAAGGTCTTGTAGAAGGCCGGGGTGAAGCCATCAGGGCCCAGTGCTTTCCCAACCTTAAGGTGAGAGAGGCCGGAAATGATCTTCGCCAGCTGAATAGCCTCCTCAATGGAGGGGCGGGGGGAGTGGTGTGACAGGAGACCCGAAAAGGTACTGAGTGATAGCCGACTGCTCACACTGGAGTAGAGCATCAAGTAGAAATGTTCAAATTCCTGAGCGATGGCCTTGTTCATATGGACCTCCGTTCCTCTCTGACCGAGGATCCGCTCCTTTTGACGCTTGGCCTGGAGGCAGCCAGTCGGCTTTATTACCGCCGCTGTAATACTTTTGTTGCACTCGCAGTAACGCCTTTTTTTTTTTTTTAGTATGCCCCAGTTTGCTTATGCCGGGCATCCAGATCCTTCAAGCAGTGCTCGAGCTGTGAATCAATCAATCAATCAATCACAGAATTTGTAAAGCGCACTACTTACCCGCGAGGGTCTCAAGGCGCTGGGGAAAAAAAAGGGGGGGGGGTGCTGCTACTGGTCGAACAACCAGGTCTTGAGTAGCCTCCTGAAGGTCAGCAGGTCTTGGGTCTGTCGTAGGCTTAGTGGAAGGGTGTTCCAGGTCTTGGCGGCGAGGTGGGAGAAGGATCTGCCGCCGGTGGTGGTTCTTCGAATGCGAGGGACGGTGGCGAGGGAGAAGTCGGCGGAGCGGAGTTGGCGACGTAGAAGAGGAGTCGTCTGTTGAGGTAGGCTGGGCCAGTCTTGTGGAGTGCCTTGTGTGCGTGGATGAGGAGTTTGAAGGAGATTCTCCTGTCGACGGGGAGCCAGTGCAGGTTCCTCAGGTGGGGGGTGATGTGGCTGTGGCGTGGTACATCGAGGATCAGGCGTGCGGAGGCGATTTGTATGCGTTGCAGTCGCTTGATGAGCTTGGCCGGGGCTCCCGCGTAGAGGGCGTTCCCATAGTCAAGTCTGCTGCTGACGAGGGCATGGAATGGTTTCCTCACCAGAGGTCGTTAAACCGGGCAGAGATGGCAATGAAGGAACCCCGGAGGACGGATTTGAGGGTCTCCCACAGGAGGGAGGGGGAAACATCAGGTGTATGGTTTGGCTCAAGGAAAAAGGGAATTTGCTCCCTTAACGTGGCCTAAACCAACTGGTGTTGAAGCATGGGTTCATTCAGTCTCCACAAGCAGCCTTGGGGGGTGAGAGGGGAAAAAGCGTAATGGTAATGGGGGACTGGTCAGAGAGGGCAGACTCCAATGGCCGCATCCCGCACATAAGGATGTATGTAGTAAGGAGGAGACCAAGAAATAATACAGCCGGGCATAGGACTGGTGATTGAAATTGCAGAAGGAGGGGTTCAAGGTCCTCCAGGTGTCAGTCAAGGCCACAACAATACCTCAACAGAGAAAGCACCAGTGTGCCCAGCCCTTTGGACAGAGCGGTCCATGGTCAGGTGTAAAACTAGTTGTAGTCTCACCCTATGATACCTCGGAGACATCTTTTATTTATTTATTTATAAAGTTTTATATAGCGGTAGCTCGACCCGTGGGTATCAGAGCGCTTTACATACACAAAGGAAAAGAGAAATTGCATTACATCGCAGGACATGAGGATGCATAAAGATATAAGCAAAAACAGAATACTTATGCATACAGTGAAGGTGAGAAAAAAACGCAGGTGGTTGGAACAGTCTGATAACCACCCATCCTTGAAGGTCAAGTGAGAGGGGAGTACACTAGGTTATTGAAGCCTAGATTAGTTGGCTTGGTCGGTACAGTATTTGTTGAGAAGGAGTTTCAGGTCCCTTTTGAAGCAGGAGAAGGAGGGGTTGCATCTGAGGTCTATAGGGAGTGCGTTCCACATCCTGCGAACATTACCAGAAAAGGCTCAGCACTGGGTCATTTTCCTTTTCAAATTCGGAGGGATGAGAAGTAGTGAGTTGGTGCTTCTCAGAGTTCTGGATTTTCCTGCTTCTACCAGTTTGCTGTTTAGGTAGTTGGGGGAATATGCGTGAAGGGCTTTGTGTGTGATGCAGGCCAGTTTGTAAATACATCTCCCTTCCTTGGGAAGCCAGCTGAGGGCGTTGAGGGTTGGTGTGATGTGCTCAAATCTTTTTACACCAGTTATGAGTCGGGCTGCCATGTTAAGGACTGACCTAAGTGGGGCTAGGTGAGCTTTTGGTGTCCCTGTTAGGATGGCGTTCCCATAGTCCAGGTTAGAAAGGACTAGGGATTGTACTATTGTCTTGAGATCATCCTGGGGAATGAAAGGTTTAATTTTCTTGAGGTGTTTTAGTGAGTAAAGCGCACCTTTTGCAGAGTTTTTGATGTGGTCCTTCATTGACAAGTTCTTATCTAGGGTAATGCCTAGTGACTTAACCGAGTCGGATAGGACGAGGGGGCAGTTTAGAGCATCGAGATTCTTGAGCCAGTCTTGACTTGGTCGGTGGTTATTTTTCGGAGAGAACAGTATTAATTCCGTTTTGTCCGGGTTCAGCTTTAAGTGGTTTGCATTAAACCAAGTTTGGATCTTGGTTAGCGTGACATTGAGGTGTTGGATTTCACTGGGTGATTTGATTTTCTAGTAGATTTGTGTGTCATCTGCATATAGGTGGTATTGAACCCCTGCTTGTTTCAGAATAGTTGTAAGGGGTTCCATGAAGAGATTGAAGAGGGATGGTGAGAGGATCGACCCTTGCGGGACCCCAAGAGTGACTCGTGTTGGTATAGAGAAGCAGGAGTTGATTTTAATTTGTTGCGAACGGTGCTGAAGGAAGGAAGTGAACCATTTTAGTACTGTGCCATTAATGCCAGAGCGCCTCTTCAAAGTCTCAAGTAAAGCTGGATGATTTATTGTGTCGAATGCCGCTGATAAGTCAATAAGGATGAGGAGACAGGCTTCACCTTCATCTAAGGCTCTGTGGATATCGTCTGAAATATTGAGCATCGCTGTTTCGGTGCTACAACCTTTCCTGAATCCCGATTGAAAGGTGTCGAGGAGGTTGAACTCATCAATATGTTTGTTAAGTTGTTGGAGAACGCACTTCTCCAATGTTTTAGCTAGGAACAGGAGGTTGGAGATAGGTCTCAGGTTGTTGAGCTCATTAGGGTCGGCCCCTGGTTTCTTGAGTATGGGTGTGATTTGTCCTAGTTGAAGGGAGTCTGGGAAAACAACCTGATGTAAGAGAGGAGTTGATGACTTTTGTCCAGAAAGGGGCAATGATGTGGTTGAGTTTTTTTACTATTGTGGATGGGAGGGGGTCCATAGTGTGGGAAGTAGGCTTTAAGCTTGCAATTATATTGAAGACCTCGTTTTCCGACATGAGTTCGAAGTCCGACCAATTAGCATCATTTTTCAGTTGGAAGCGGACCTGGTTGTCCGTGGTAAGATTTCGATCTGTTTGGTCAAGGGTGATAAAAGGGGGGCAGGTTGCGAGGGAGGGAGGATTTGAGGTTTGGATGAAGGATTGCTCAATTTTTGGGACTTTATCTGTGAAGAAGCTGGCGATTTCTTCGCATCGATCCTTGGTGGCTTTTATTTCTTGTGGGGGTGTGCCCTTTGTTTGACTTTTAACAATGTTGAAGAGTTCTCTAGTTCTATTCTTCGCCTGGTCTAGTTGGCTGCGGAAGAAAGTGGCCTTTTCTCTAAAAATTTGTTTTTTATATGCCAACCGGGCCGATCTAAGTTGCGCTAGGTGTAGAGTCGAAGGGTTTAGTCTTCAAGTCCTTTCCGACTGTCTGAGTTGTCATCTTTCGTTATTAAGATCCACATTGAACCAAGATTTCGATTTGGTAGATCTCAAATGTTTGAGTGGCGCTACTTGATCTAACACCTCCGTCATTGTTGAATTAAAGTGGGCTGTGAGGTCAGCGGCCGTCGTAGTGGAAGGCTTGAGTTGTAGATGGGCATGAATCCTGCATTCCAGTTCAGTTACAGGGACTTCTTTGAAGTTCCTGGTCCAGTGCTTAGGTTTGTCAGATCGTATTGGTTGGTACCTGACATGTGAGTCAATATTAAACAGTATAAGGTGGTGGTCGGACCAGTCAATGGGAGAAATCGATCTCAGAGAGACTAGCTCATTTTTGGTGATGATCGCATCCAGTGTTGCTCCTTTGATGTGTGTTGGTTCATTGCAGAGTTGTTTGAGGTTGGTAATTTCAAGCAGGTTGGAGAGGTTCTGGGCTGTGGTGTCTTCTGGGTTGTTCCAGTGGATATTGAAGTCACCCAGGAACACGTCTTTCGTGTCTGTTAGGGAGAAACGTGTTATTAGGTCGGTGAGTTCTTCAGCGAAGAGGGTGCACTCACCAGGAGGATGGTAGATGGTGTGAAATTTGATGGGTGTGGTGCCTTTGACTGCTAGTTCAACGCCTAGGTACTCAAGTCAGGTATTCTGTAGATTTTAATGTGGTAAGCTGTATTCCTACTTTGTGAATTATAGCTAGACCGCCACCGGTTTTGATCGGTCTGTCGTGTCTGATGATGTTGTAGCCTGGAGGGGTGAGAAGGTCTAGGATGGGGGTAGAATGGTCATTGAGCCAGGATTCTGTGAGGAATGGGATGTCTATTTCTTCCGCGAGTATAACTTCCGCAATGTCTGTGGCATGTTGTACTGCTGATCTGCAGATGAGGAGCATGCACGATAAGAGGACGGGGAGCCTCAATGTTGGTGTGTGCTGTATGTATAGAAGTGTATTGAGCAGGGGGTCTGGGCGAGAGGACAGGTCTAGGGATTCTATTTGTGCCCACTACAACTGGGATTGCGGAAGGAGCCGTGTTCTGGCTTATTGTGAGGTAAGAGTCATTGATCTCCTCTGCTTCTCGTGCTGAAATGGGGCGGAGAGCTCAGCTAGATCGATGTGCCGGACTCCTCATAGGACAGGAGGGCCATGGGGTGCCAAGTGGGGCCATGGAAGAGGTTGTGTGGGGGGAAGGTGCGTAGCTACCCGGAGTGTGTGAGCAAGGTGGCTTAATCCGGTTGGGAAGGTCTTGTTGTAGGAGTAGGATATCGGCAGCTAGGGAGTCTATTTTTTGCTCCATTCGGGTCAGTAGGTGGGTAAGTGAGCTAAAAGGGCATCTTGCCTTCGGCGGGAGCAGTGTATGACTAGGATCTGTGGAAGGAGAGAGTGCTGGGTTATGGGATTGAATGGCATCATTGGGATTAGGAGTGGGGATAGCATGGACGTGCGGAGTCGGGTCATTGATGTTTCCAGTCATGAGGTTAGTAGGAGGTGTTGTGGGTCTTGGGTCCAAGGGAGGAGAGTGAGCCATGGTTAGGAGGAGGTCAGTGTCCAGGGGATTGGCAGTGGGATTAGGAGTGGCGACGGTTTGGGCATGTGGTCGTGGGTCCGAGGAAGGAGAGTGTGCGATGGTTTGAGGGAGGTCAGTGTCCAAGGGGTTATTGGTAGCGATGGACATGGAGATGGTTTGGGCAGGTGGGATAGGGACAGTAGTGGAGTTGGGGATAGTTTGCGAGGGTAGAGTCGGGTCTCCTGAAGTCAAAGGGGGGGTGCCTGTAGCGAGTTCAGTAGTGGAACGACTGTAGTTTGAGTCCGATCTGCCCAGCTCAAGATCCGCCTGGTGACGGCTCCCCGGCGGAAGGCAGGGTTGTATCCGACGCTGTCCTTGACCCGTCCCAATCCGGATTCCGAAGCAACCACAGAACCGAGACCGCCCTACTCACCGCCACAGACGACATCCGCACCCTCCTAGACCAAGGCCACTCCGCAGCCCTTATCCTACTCGACCTATCAGCAGCCTTCGATACCGTCTCCCACCGCACACTCGTCGCCAGACTACACGACGCCGGCATACAAGGGACAGCCCTAGACTGGATCCGATCATTCCTCACCGGAAGAAGCCAAAGAATTAGACTGCCACCCTTCCTCTCCGCTCCCACGGAAATCACCTGCGGAGTCCCACAAGGGTCATCACTAAGCCCGACCCTCATCAACACCTACATGGCCCCCCCCTCGCCGCCATCGTCCGACAACACGGCCTCAAAATCGTATCCTACGCTGACAACACCCAGCTCATCCTTTCCCTCACCAAAGACCCCATCACTGCCAAACTCAACTTCCAGAAAGGAATGCAGGACGTCGCAGTCTGGATGACCAACAGCTGCCTAAAAACTCAACGCCAAGAAATCAGAAGTCCTCGTCCTCGGAACCAACCCTTCAGTATGGGACAACACCTGGTGGCCGACCGCCCTCGGAAGCCCACCGACCCCGTCGGACCACGCCAGAAACCTCGCATCGTACTCGACTCAGCCCTCACCATGAACCGACAGGTCAACGCTGTCACCTCCAGCTGCTTCAACACCCTCCGCAAGACCTTCAAATGGATACCCCCCCAGGCACCCTGAGTCAAGGAAGACGGTCACCCACGCACTCATCACCAGCAGACTGGACTATGGAAACGCACTCTACGCCGGCATAAACAAATCCCTACTCCGCAAACTCCAGACTATACAGAACACCGCCGCCAGACTCGTCCTGGGCATCCCCTGGCACGAACACATCAGCCAACATCTACGAAGGCTCCACTGGATTCCTGTGGACAAAAGAGTCACCTTCAAAATCCTCACCCACGCCTACAAATGCCTACACAACACCGGACGCAAATACCTCAACGACAGAATCAACTTCCACGTACCCAAAAGAAACCTCCGATCCTCCAACCTCGCACTAGCCAAAACCCTCGCATCCACAGAGCCAGGGGAGGCGGAAGATCCTTCCCTCACATTGCGGCCAAGACCTGGACGAGCTCCCGGCGGACATCAGACGCGCCCCCTCCCTGAGCACCTTCAGGAAGACCCTCAAGACCTGGCTCTTCGGCTAAGCAGATCTGCGGACCCTCCCCACCCCCACCCAGCGCCTTGAGACCCTCACGGGTGAGTAGTGCGCTTACAATCCCCTGATTGATTGATTGGAAGGCATACCCGGGCAGGGTAGTCAACTGGAATGCGCCGCGGCATCAGGGGGACCGCCAAACCCTCCCTCCCCCACGCGGTCAAGCGACTCAGTATGAGGCATCTCACAGGGCCAACACTCGTCTGCCGCCTGAAGATTATGCGGGTGGTGCTGCCAATCTGGGCTTTGCAGCAGGCAGTCGGTCAGAGCTGATGCGCGCCCATCCATCTTGAGGGTCGTGACTCAACTGCTGTACAGCACTCTCCTCCCCTCACTGTAAGGTTCCGCCATCGTCCCGGGTAACCCAACACCAGGGGCCCCCGCCGCAGGCAAGGAGAGAAGCGTTTACTGGGCCAGAACAGCAACTTGGCGGGTTGGGCAGCGGAGCCTTTAGAGAAACACTTCTACTCCGCCACCTCATTGTCACATTTAACTAATGCACCATGCAGACCTCTTAACCGCCTCCCCAAAGTTATGCGATCTTACCTTATACTTCTGAGAAGAGGCACTGATTCGGTTAGCTATTGAGCCAGAGAATTTTCCTTACCCAGAAAGCCCTCCTCTTGCACGTTCCCTTGTGGTTGGGCTTCTTACCACTTTGTGTCCACCCGGTTTTTCAACCAACCCTTGTCCCGACTGCCTAGTTAGAGATGTAGGAGCCTTCACTGTGGACTAGCTCTGTAGATTGCTCATCATTTCCCGTGTCCCAGTTACTGCTCTCAGTAAAAAGTGCAGTCATGGTGCCTTTAGTGAAGAAAACCTCACTTGGATCGTACTAAACTATCATATCTTACCTCAATTTCCCTTTTTTTCCCTTATTAGGGAAATTACAAGGAGGTGGTTTTGAGGAGGGTTAAGGGGGCTGACATTTTTCCTGACATCACCACCTTATTCAGGCATGCAGGTTAGTGCTGTTGAGGCACAGTGTTAGACTTGTTAACTTCTTTTCCAACCAACAGAACTGAAACGGTTATTCTGTCACAATCTACATTGTCTGCATGCAAGTTAAAATGGTGTGTTCCTCAACAGGCTATATTTTCACTATTTTTTTTATAATCTCGTGCAGCCCTTAGCTCAGCTGCTTCATACTTTTGACGTGAATTGTATTCTCGCCAGGGCACCCTTTCTGGGTAACCGTCACACTTTGTAAATATGTACTATCATCGTATGTACACAGTCAATATGCACCTCTGATTTAATCTGACTGAAGCAACTTCCATAGTCTTAATTCAGAAGCCCACCCGACAATTAGATGCCTGACAATTTTGCTATGTTACACAGATTTGTAAAAGCGCACAATCACATGGAAGGGTCTCCTGGCACTCAGCAGTTATTAGACTAGCCCTATCTAGGGCCACAAGAGGTTAATCGATGAAGCAGATCTTCAGCTTCTTGAAAAATTTGAGAAGTGAGGAAGAGGCTCGGATGTGTGGAAGCAAGTAAATTCACAAGCAATGTAGAAGAAGGCACAACATCCAGATCTGTATGCGAGGGATATACGCGACTAGCAGTCTAGCCAAGCGTAGTGGTCTGGGGTTTTGTGGAAATGTCTGCAATTGTTGAGATATGCTGTGTTGGAGTTATGTAGTGCCTTTAAGGTGTGGATGAGAAATCTGAATTGTGCTCTTTTATGTACGGGTAACCAGTGTAGCTCTTATAAATTAGATGTGTTTGTGGTGTGGGAGGCCAGTTCTAAATGGTCTGCATCCTCCTGATGAGTTGCTTGATGATCCTGTAGTCCAGTTTGCTTGTGACTAGGGCGTGGATGAGTTTTAAGGGTGTCGATTTGTAGCCATTTGATGTTCCTTAGTGTCTTGAAACATGACACCGCGATGGCGTTGACTTGGGCAGTCACGTCAAGTTTGCTGTTGCTGATCCTGAAGTTTGTGATGGTAGTGGGTGTAGGTCCTAGTTCAACCACCAGGTGAAGTCCCACGGAGATGGGCTCTTACCGAATATTATGACTTCAGTCTTGTCAGAGTTCAACTTCAGACAGTTGGTCCTCATCCAGTCAGCTATTCTGGTCATGCATGCCGTGAAGTTGTTCCGGGTGTTGGGTGTCTTGTCCTTGAGGGAGTGATGAAGTTGGGTGTTATCAGCATAGGAGATGATATTGTGCGTGCTAATGATGATGCTGGACGGGGACGGGCGGGTCATGTAGGTATTGAGTAGTGTTGGGCTCAGGAAAAATCCTTGGTGGACTTCGCAGACAAGGCCTCAAGAGTCCGAGGTGAAAGCTGCCAGGCTGACAGATCGGGTCCTGTCGATCTGGAAGGAACAGATCCATCAGAGAGTGGGCCCTTGGATTCCAATGGCTTGTAGGCATTGGATGGGTGGGAGACCAGATGCAGCGGAGAGGTCTAGTAGGATGAGGGCTTTACTTTTTGTGGTTGGGCCAGACAGTGCGATGTCGAAGAGTTGATGGTTGTTGAGTTTATCAGTGGAGCTTCTGTTGATGATCTTCTCCAGTACTTTGGCTGGGTATGGAAGCAGGGAGATTTGGTCTGTAGTTCACAAGTATCAATGGGTACCGGGAGGTTTCTTTAACAGGGGGAGGAGTATTGCATATTTCCAAGTATCTGGGATAAGATGGAGGTGTTCAGGATAGGGCTCAGCATGGCACTGATGGGTAGCAGTCCTCTAGAGAAGGCGTGGTGGTCATAGGGGGTCCGACGTAATTCCCGAGAGGATGGACTTCGTGGTGTTGGTGGTTTCTTCCAGGCTGGTGGTGTGCCAGGTGGTTAACGTGGGTCCCTATTTGCGGGGTCTGTCAGGTCGAGTTGAGAGCTGAATTTGTTGCAGAAGAAGGAGCAATTGTTGCAGAGATTCGAGAGCGGTGAATTCTTTCACTATGGCGAAGATCTCCTTGCGTCTGTTAGATGTCTGGTGTTGATACAGCCCACCAAGGCAGTGCTACTGGTTGTCCGGGTGAACTGGAACAGTAGTGATTTAGGGCTGACTTGAAAGTTCCCCTGTCTACGTTGCTCATGAGCCACTATGACAAGGCCAGCGGTGATCGCATCATTGCATTTTGTTTTGGTGCGTCGGGCCAACATGACAATGGGAGGGAGCAGATGGACAGGGCTCTGCATTCAGGAGCAGCTACTGTACACAAAGACATGTGAATAAGAAAACAGCCAACACAAGATGAAAAATGGGTGGGAGGTGGTAGAGAGGAAACAAACAAAGGCAGAGAGTTAGGAGGGGAAAAAAGCAACATGGGCAGGTGGTAGTGAATAAAAAAAGCAACATGGACGGGGATATGGGAGGCAGCCTGAAAACACAAGCACGCGTAGCATAGGGAGTGCTTGAACACAAAAAATTAGCTACAAAAACGGGAGCAGTGGTAGGACACAAGTACTTGGTCCATGCTCTAGGGGAGGGCCAAACACAAGAGGACATGAAGTACGCATGCCATGACGAATTGGAAAAAGCACATGAGAGAGACGCGAAGCCTAACTAATGTTAAGCTACGGGTGGGCTGCAAGCCCACTGACTGTAAAAAACATGTCTTGAAGAGAGAGTGCATGCACTGTCTATGCGAGACAAAAAATGAGATCATATTCTGCTACACTTTACCTACTGCACTGGCTTACAGTACACAAAGGTATCCAGCTGAAACCCTTGATCATTCACAAAGCACTCTGATCTTCTTAGCTTCCATTCTAGCTACCAAATTCAGTTGGTGGTTCCCCAATTCGCTTTTAAGACCCAGCTACCAATCACTTTTGCATATTCCCTCCTCACAGAAAGCTCGTACTGAGACAGTTTTGAGGCAGTTCTATCAGTAATTGCTGCCAGGCATTTAAATTCTCTTCCTTTAAAGCTTCAGGAAACTCTTGTACACTTGGCGTTTCACTGAATAACTTCTCAGTGTCATCCCTTTTCCTTAGTAATGGGATTAGGTCATTCAGGACAGGAAGTTTAGGCATCAGTGTGCTCAAGAAAACCTCATACCATAATTCTGCAACATTTTTTGATGCCAATCCCTTCAACAGTGCCTCCACGTAAACTTACAAGACTCACACCATGTCACACCGGCAGGCTCCTAGAATTAAAACATCTGGTCTTGACTTGTTCCTCTGATAATTTAATTTTGTACAACCTATGTTACAAACTCGCAGAGCAGGTCTGGTGCAGCAGACACACAAGAGGAAAACTGCCAGTGGTGGGTGGGTGGATTTCACTGGCTTCATACATACTCCACAAGTAATGCGCACGTAAAGCCAGCCAAGAGGTGCGGATAACACTATCACATATCACAAACCGTTAAGACACATCATGCATACAGACATTTACAATCGTGCAGTGAGAGAAAAGTAACACAGGCGTATTTGGTTTTTTTACTGGAAGACATTGGCACCTACACAGCTGGTTTCTACAAGTTAGGCAAACCCACTCTGGATAAAGTGCAAAGGATGCCCACGTCTCGCTCTCCAAGGCACCTTATTCACTGTGGAGGACTGGACTCCCCATAGATGGAAAAGGGGGGGGCTCTAGGGTTGCATTTACAGGACTCTCTTGAACAGACAGATCTGCTTCACATCTGTCCCTGTGACAGAGCTAGTGGTCAGCTGCAGAGGTTTACAAAAAGGCCACTTTGTCTTGTCCACAAAAGTGCCTTTCCTACTCAGCAAAATAGTTTAGGGACATTAGCTCCTGTTCCGAAGCACCTCTTCTTTGCTGGAGATTTACATCAGCACTGCTTTTACCCTGCCCTGCACAACTGCAAAAAGAGGAGGTTGAGGGCTGGTCTATGCTCTGCCATTCCTAGCGCCACGAGGAGGCCGGCCAGCAGACGCTTCGTCTTGAAAACAGGGGGTTGTGCAGGCATTAACTGCAAAAGAGAAGACAATTCAAGCACATCAGTGTACAGCAAGATGACCAGATCTACTTCACAAGGTAAACATGACGAGAATGTTAGCAGACAGGTTCAGGAAACGGACACTACCATAAATCATCAATCTAGGTGTGTTCTCTCCAATATACATTTATCTTACACATTAAGCAGGTTGGCAAACGCACTGGCACACCCACACTAACGTGCGTAGCACCGGATACAATTTTTAACCGAGACACCTCATGTCAGCCCACAAACAAACAACCCACCCAGTCAGCAACAAGGACAGAGACGGACGCACATCTTCTCACTAAAAAGCAGAGGACACAGGACAAACGTTGACAGTGCTCCTGCCCAATGCCTCGCTCATATTAAATTATAATTTGTAGTTGGATATCAAAAGGCTCCAAAGCAACTGCACTGCTGCCTAAAGTATAGACGAACAAGTTACTCACCTTCGGTAACGCATTATCTGGTAGAGACAATATCTAGCCACAGATTCCTTACCTTTGAATTCCCCAGGCGTCAGACTGGATCCGGAAGATTTCTGCGTGACCAGTACCCCTGCGTGCCTGTAGGTGGTGTCATCCGCGCCGGAAATTACATCTCCGTCACCTATATAGGAGTCATATTGGCACGCTGACTTAAGTTACTTTTCATGCCAGAAGCGTGAAGCCCTTAATTGCACTGACACTGGTATGTCCAAACTAGGGCCCTGAAAGGGACTACCCGGAACCCTAGAAATCGGTCTGCAGAGCGGGGAGGATGGGTGGGTCGGTAAGGAATCTGTGGCTAGATACTGTCTCTACTATACAATGCTTTACCGAAGGCAAGTAATTTGTTCATCTGATAGAGACATCTAGCCGCAGATTCCTTACCTTTGAATAGATACCCAAGCAATACCGTCCCCAGTGGTGGACTGAGGACAAATTCTAAACTAGAAAGTCCTGCAGCACCGAACGGGTGAAGTGCCCATTCCTGCGGTTCTGTCTGTCCAGACAATCGTGCTTGGTGAATGTGTGCAGGGAAGCTCACATTGCTGCCTGGCAGATGTCCAGGACTGGGACTCCACGTGCCAATGCAGTGGTCGCAGCTTTAACCATGGTGGAATGAGCACTTAAGCCCTCAGGTGGCTGCTTCTTGTCCAGTGCATTGGAGATTTGGATGCAGAGAACGACCCAGCACGAAATAGTTCATTTCTGCACTGCCCGATCCTTCTTCGCTCCAACATACCTTGCGAAGAGTTGGTCGTCTGCCCGGAACTCTTGTGTACGGTCAAGGTACAACAAAAACGCTCTTTTTGTGTCCAGGCGGTGGTGTCGCTCCTCTTCTTTAGAGGGATATGGAGGAGCGTAGAAAGTGGGTAAGGTGACTGATTGGCCCACATGGAATGGTGTTACCACTGTCAGTAAAAAAGAAGCCCTAGTGCGAAGCACCAGTCTGTCTGGAAATAAAGACAGCAATTGAGGCTTGGATGATAAAGCCTGCTGCTCAATCACCCTCCAGCAGATGTCATTGCCACGAGAATGCCTATTTTGATGGTGAGCAGCCAGAGGGGACAGTTATGAAGAGGCTCGAAAGGAGCACAAATGAGCAATGTGAGAACCAGATTAAGGTCCCACTGAGGCATAAAAAATGGAGAAGGTGGGAACATATGAACAAGACCTTTTTGGAACCTATTTACAATGGGTGATTTAAATAAGGAAGGCTGGTCAGGCAGCCACAAGAAAGCAGATACTCTTTCAAATTGTCCAGAGAAGAGCCCTGCTGGGAAAGGGTCAAAATAAAAAGTAAAATGTCAGAAAGGGAGGTAGAAAGAGAGTCAATAGACTCTTCTGTACAATATGTTACAAACCTTTTACATCTGCAGGCATATACCGTCTTGGTGGAGGGAAGCATGACTGCCAGAATAACATTACAGACTTCGGGAGGAAGGTAGAAAGCTATCAACTGCCGCCATTCAATCTCCACGCAAGAAGGCGGAGACCTGACAGGTTCGGGTGGATGACCCTCCACTGCTGCTGCGACAGATTTTTTTATTTTAGGAGTTTTATATAGCGCTGGCACGACCCAGGGGTATCAGAGCGCTTTACAGCAAAAACATATGCAACAGAGTCTCAAGCAGATTACAAGTACAATAGTAATACAAGATATTTGAAAGGGTCCAATTTAGTATCATGAGATGAGGGCTTTCGTTAAGTCAGATTGCAGGAGTTTGGTTGAGGAGATGAGGTAACAAAGCGTCTATTTTTCCGGAGGGTAGAGATGACGGTTGAGGAGACATTCTTTTAGTAGTGTTTTGAAGCTAGAGAAGGAGGGGTTGGTTCTGATATGTATAGGGAGAGAGTTCCAGATTCAGGGGGCATTGCCTGAGAAGGAGCGTGAGAGGGTTTTTGTTTGTGTCTTTTGAAGCTAGAGAAGGAGGGGTTGGTTCTGATATGTATAGGGAGAGAGTTCCAGATTCAGGGGGCATTGCCTGAGAAGGAGCGTGAGAGGGTTTTTGTTTGTGTCTTTTGAAGCTAGAGAAGGAGGGGTTGGTTCTGATATGTATAGGGAGAGAGTTCCAGATTCAGGGGGCATTGCCTGAGAAGGAGCGTGAGAGGGTTTTTGTTTGTGTCTTTTGAAGCTAGAGAAGGAGGGGTTGGTTCTGATATGTATAGGGAGAGAGTTCCAGATTCAGGGGCATTGCCTGAGAAGGAGCGTGAGAGGGTTTTTTGTTTGTGTCTTTTGAAGCTAGAGAAGGAGGGGTTGGTTCTGATATGTATAGGGAGAGAGTTCCAGATTCAGGGGGCATTGCCTGAGAAGGAGCGTGAGAGGGTTTTTTGTTTGTGTCTTTTGAAGCTAGAGAAGGAGGGGTTGGTTCTGATATGTATAGGGAGAGAGTTCCAGATTCAGGGGGCATTGCCTGAGAAGGAGCGTGAGAGGGTTTTTGTTTGTGTCTTTTGAAGCTAGAGAAGGAGGGGTTGGTTCTGATATGTATAGGGAGAGAGTTCCAGATTCAGGGGGCATTGCCTGAGAAGGAGCGTGAGAGGGTTTTTGTTTGTGTCTTTTGAAGCTAGAGAAGGAGGGGTTGGTTCTGATATGTATAGGGAGAGAGTTCCAGATTCAGGGGCATTGCCTGAGAAGGAGCGTGAGAGGGTTTTTGTTTGTGTCTTTTGAAGCTAGAGAAGGAGGGGTTGGTTCTGATATGTATAGGGAGAGAGTTCCAGATTCAGGGGCATTGCCTGAGAAGGAGCGTGAGAGGGTTTTTGTTTGTGTCTTTTGAAGCTAGAGAAGGAGGGGTTGGTTCTGATATGTATAGGGAGAGAGTTCCAGATTCAGGGGGCATTGCCTGAGAAGGAGCGTGAGAGGGTTTTTGTTTGTGTCTTTTGAAGCTAGAGAAGGAGGGGTTGGTTCTGATATGTATAGGGAGAGAGTTCCAGATTCAGGGGGCATTGCCTGAGAAGGAGCGTGAGAGGGTTTTTGTTTGTGTCTTTTGAAGCTAGAGAAGGAGGGGTTGGTTCTGATATGTATAGGGAGAGAGTTCCAGATTCAGGGGGCATTGCCTGAGAAGGAGCGTGAGAGGGTTTTTGTTTGTGTCTTTTGAAGCTAGAGAAGGAGGGGTTGGTTCTGATATGTATAGGGAGAGAGTTCCAGATTCAGGGGCATTGCCTGAGAAGGAGCGTGAGAGGGTTTTTGTTTGTGTCTTTTGAAGCTAGAGAAGGAGGGGTTGGTTCTGATATGTATAGGGAGAGAGTTCCAGATTCAGGGGGCATTGCCTGAGAAGGAGCGTGAGAGGGTTTTTGTTTGTGTCTTTTGAAGCTAGAGAAGGAGGGGTTGGTTCTGATATGTATAGGGAGAGAGTTCCAGATTCAGGGGCATTGCCTGAGAAGGAGCGTGAGAGGGTTTTTGTTTGTGTCTTTTGAAGCTAGAGAAGGAGGGGTTGGTTCTGATATGTATAGGGAGAGAGTTCCAGATTCAGGGGGCATTGCCTGAGAAGGAGCGTGAGAGGGTTTTTGTTTGTGTCTTTTGAAGCTAGAGAAGGAGGGGTTGGTTCTGATATGTATAGGGAGAGAGTTCCAGATTCAGGGGGCATTGCCTGAGAAGGAGCGTGAGAGGGTTTTTGTTTGTGTCTTTTGAAGCTAGAGAAGGAGGGGTTGGTTCTGATATGTATAGGGAGAGAGTTCCAGATTCAGGGGGCATTGCCTGAGAAGGAGCGTGAGAGGGTTTTTGTTTGTGTCTTTTGAAGCTAGAGAAGGAGGGGTTGGTTCTGATATGTATAGGGAGAGAGTTCCAGATTCAGGGGCATTGCCTGAGAAGGAGCGTGAGAGGGTTTTTGTTTGTGTCTTTTGAAGCTAGAGAAGGAGGGGTTGGTTCTGATATGTATAGGGAGAGAGTTCCAGATTCAGGGGGCATTGCCTGAGAAGGAGCGTGAGAGGGTTTTTGTTTGTGTCTTTTGAAGCTAGAGAAGGAGGGGTTGGTTCTGATATGTATAGGGAGAGAGTTCCAGATTCAGGGGCATTGCCTGAGAAGGAGCGTGAGAGGGTTTTTGTTTGTGTCTTTTGAAGCTAGAGAAGGAGGGGTTGGTTCTGATATGTATAGGGAGAGAGTTCCAGATTCAGGGGGCATTGCCTGAGAAGGAGCGTGAGAGGGTTTTTGTTTGTGTCTTTTGAAGCTAGAGAAGGAGGGGTTGGTTCTGATATGTATAGGGAGAGAGTTCCAGATTCAGGGGGCATTGCCTGAGAAGGAGCGTGAGAGGGTTTTTGTTTGTGTCTTTTGAAGCTAGAGAAGGAGGGGTTGGTTCTGATATGTATAGGGAGAGAGTTCCAGATTCAGGGGGCATTGCCTGAGAAGGAGCGTGAGAGGGTTTTTGTTTGTGTCTTTTGAAGCTAGAGAAGGAGGGGTTGGTTCTGATATGTATAGGGAGAGAGTTCCAGATTCAGGGGCATTGCCTGAGAAGGAGCGTGAGAGGGTTTTTGTTTGTGTCTTTTGAAGCTAGAGAAGGAGGGGTTGGTTCTGATATGTATAGGGAGAGAGTTCCAGATTCAGGGGGCATTGCCTGAGAAGGAGCGTGAGAGGGTTTTTGTTTGTGTCTTTTGAAGCTAGAGAAGGAGGGGTTGGTTCTGATATGTATAGGGAGAGAGTTCCAGATTCAGGGGGCATTGCCTGAGAAGGAGCGTGAGAGGGTTTTTGTTTGTGTCTTTTGAAGCTAGAGAAGGAGGGGTTGGTTCTGATATGTATAGGGAGAGAGTTCCAGATTCAGGGGGCATTGCCTGAGAAGGAGCGTGAGAGGGTTTTTGTTTGTGTCTTTTGAAGCTAGAGAAGGAGGGGTTGGTTCTGATATGTATAGGGAGAGAGTTCCAGATTCAGGGGGCATTGCCTGAGAAGGAGCGTGAGAGGGTTTTTGTTTGTGTCTTTTGAAGCTAGAGAAGGAGGGGTTGGTTCTGATATGTATAGGGAGAGAGTTCCAGATTCAGGGGCATTGCCTGAGAAGGAGCGTGAGAGGGTTTTTGTTTGTGTCTTTTGAAGCTAGAGAAGGAGGGGTTGGTTCTGATATGTATAGGGAGAGAGTTCCAGATTCAGGGGGCATTGCCTGAGAAGGAGCGTGAGAGGGTTTTTGTTTGTGTCTTTTGAAGCTAGAGAAGGAGGGGTTGGTTCTGATATGTATAGGGAGAGAGTTCCAGATTCAGGGGGCATTGCCTGAGAAGGAGCGTGAGAGGGTTTTTGTTTGTGTCTTTTGAAGCTAGAGAAGGAGGGGTTGGTTCTGATATGTATAGGGAGAGAGTTCCAGATTCAGGGGGCATTGCCTGAGAAGGAGCGTGAGAGGGTTTTTGTTTGTGTCTTTTGAAGCTAGAGAAGGAGGGGTTGGTTCTGATATGTATAGGGAGAGAGTTCCAGATTCAGGGGCATTGCCTGAGAAGGAGCGTGAGAGGGTTTTTGTTTGTGTCTTTTGAAGCTAGAGAAGGAGGGGTTGGTTCTGATATGTATAGGGAGAGAGTTCCAGATTCAGGGGGCATTGCCTGAGAAGGAGCGTGAGAGGGTTTTTGTTTGTGTCTTTTGAAGCTAGAGAAGGAGGGGTTGGTTCTGATATGTATAGGGAGAGAGTTCCAGATTCAGGGGGCATTGCCTGAGAAGGAGCGTGAGAGGGTTTTTGTTTGTGTCTTTTGAAGCTAGAGAAGGAGGGGTTGGTTCTGATATGTATAGGGAGAGAGTTCCAGATTCAGGGGGCATTGCCTGAGAAGGAGCGTGAGAGGGTTTTTGTTTGTGTCTTTTGAAGCTAGAGAAGGAGGGTTGGTTCTGATATGTATAGGGAGAGAGTTCCAGATTCAGGGGCATTGCCTGAGAAGGAGCGTGAGAGGGTTTTTGTTTGTGTCTTTTGAAGCTAGAGAAGGAGGGGTTGGTTCTGATATGTATAGGGAGAGAGTTCCAGATTCAGGGGGCATTGCCTGAGAAGGAGCGTGAGAGGGTTTTTGTTTGTGTCTTTTGAAGCTAGAGAAGGAGGGTTGGTTCTGATATGTATAGGGAGAGAGTTCCAGATTCAGGGGGCATTGCCTGAGAAGGAGCGTGAGAGGGTTTTTGTTTGTGTCTTTTGAAGCTAGAGAAGGAGGGGTTGGTTCTGATATGTATAGGGAGAGAGTTCCAGATTCAGGGGCATTGCCTGAGAAGGAGCGTGAGAGGGTTTTTGTTTGTGTCTTTTGAAGCTAGAGAAGGAGGGGTTGGTTCTGATATGTATAGGGAGAGAGTTCCAGATTCAGGGGGCATTGCCTGAGAAGGAGCGTGAGAGGGTTTTTGTTTGTGTCTTTTGAAGCTAGAGAAGGAGGGGTTGGTTCTGATATGTATAGGGAGAGAGTTCCAGATTCAGGGGCATTGCCTGAGAAGGAGCGTGAGAGGGTTTTTGTTTGTGTCTTTTGAAGCTAGAGAAGGAGGGGTTGGTTCTGATATGTATAGGGAGAGAGTTCCAGATTCAGGGGGCATTGCCTGAGAAGGAGCGTGAGAGGGTTTTTGTTTGTGTCTTTTGAAGCTAGAGAAGGAGGGGTTGGTTCTGATATGTATAGGGAGAGAGTTCCAGATTCAGGGGGCATTGCCTGAGAAGGAGCGTGAGAGGGTTTTTGTTTGTGTCTTTTGAAGCTAGAGAAGGAGGGGTTGGTTCTGATATGTATAGGGAGAGAGTTCCAGATTCAGGGGGCATTGCCTGAGAAGGAGCGTGAGAGGGTTTTTGTTTGTGTCTTTTGAAGCTAGAGAAGGAGGGGTTGGTTCTGATATGTATAGGGAGAGAGTTCCAGATTCAGGGGGCATTGCCTGAGAAGGAGCGTGAGAGGGTTTTTGTTTGTGTCTTTTGAAGCTAGAGAAGGAGGGGTTGGTTCTGATATGTATAGGGAGAGAGTTCCAGATTCAGGGGCATTGCCTGAGAAGGAGCGTGAGAGGGTTTTTGTTTGTGTCTTTTGAAGCTAGAGAAGGAGGGGTTGGTTCTGATATGTATAGGGAGAGAGTTCCAGATTCAGGGGGCATTGCCTGAGAAGGAGCGTGAGAGGGTTTTTGTTTGTGTCTTTTGAAGCTAGAGAAGGAGGGGTTGGTTCTGATATGTATAGGGAGAGAGTTCCAGATTCAGGGGGCATTGCCTGAGAAGGAGCGTGAGAGGGTTTTTGTTTGTGTCTTTTGAAGCTAGAGAAGGAGGGGTTGGTTCTGATATGTATAGGGAGAGAGTTCCAGATTCAGGGGGCATTGCCTGAGAAGGAGCGTGAGAGGGTTTTTGTTTGTGTCTTTTGAAGCTAGAGAAGGAGGGGTTGGTTCTGATATGTATAGGGAGAGAGTTCCAGATTCAGGGGCATTGCCTGAGAAGGAGCGTGAGAGGGTTTTTGTTTGTGTCTTTTGAAGCTAGAGAAGGAGGGGTTGGTTCTGATATGTATAGGGAGAGAGTTCCAGATTCAGGGGCATTGCCTGAGAAGGAGCGTGAGAGGGTTTTTGTTTGTGTCTTTTGAAGCTAGAGAAGGAGGGGTTGGTTCTGATATGTATAGGGAGAGAGTTCCAGATTCAGGGGGCATTGCCTGAGAAGGAGCGTGAGAGGGTTTTTGTTTGTGTCTTTTGAAGCTAGAGAAGGAGGGGTTGGTTCTGATATGTATAGGGAGAGAGTTCCAGATTCAGGGGCATTGCCTGAGAAGGAGCGTGAGAGGGTTTTTGTTTGTGTCTTTTGAAGCTAGAGAAGGAGGGGTTGGTTCTGATATGTATAGGGAGAGAGTTCCAGATTCAGGGGGCATTGCCTGAGAAGGAGCGTGAGAGGGTTTTTGTTTGTGTCTTTTGAAGCTAGAGAAGGAGGGGTTGGTTCTGATATGTATAGGGAGAGAGTTCCAGATTCAGGGGGCATTGCCTGAGAAGGAGCGTGAGAGGGTTTTTGTTTGTGTCTTTTGAAGCTAGAGAAGGAGGGGTTGGTTCTGATATGTATAGGGAGAGAGTTCCAGATTCAGGGGGCATTGCCTGAGAAGGAGCGTGAGAGGGTTTTTGTTTGTGTCTTTTGAAGCTAGAGAAGGAGGGGTTGGTTCTGATATGTATAGGGAGAGAGTTCCAGATTCAGGGGCATTGCCTGAGAAGGAGCGTGAGAGGGTTTTTGTTTGTGTCTTTTGAAGCTAGAGAAGGAGGGGTTGGTTCTGATATGTATAGGGAGAGAGTTCCAGATTCAGGGGGCATTGCCTGAGAAGGAGCGTGAGAGGGTTTTTGTTTGTGTCTTTTGAAGCTAGAGAAGGAGGGGTTGGTTCTGATATGTATAGGGAGAGAGTTCCAGATTCAGGGGCATTGCCTGAGAAGGAGCGTGAGAGGGTTTTTGTTTGTGTCTTTTGAAGCTAGAGAAGGAGGGGTTGGTTCTGATATGTATAGGGAGAGAGTTCCAGATTCAGGGGGCATTGCCTGAGAAGGAGCGTGAGAGGGTTTTTTGTTTGTGTCTTTTGAAGCTAGAGAAGGAGGGGTTGGTTCTGATATGTATAGGGAGAGAGTTCCAGATTCAGGGGGCATTGCCTGAGAAGGAGCGTGAGAGGGTTTTTGTTTGTGTCTTTTGAAGCTAGAGAAGGAGGGGTTGGTTCTGATATGTATAGGGAGAGAGTTCCAGATTCAGGGGCATTGCCTGAGAAGGAGCGTGAGAGGGTTTTTGTTTGTGTCTTTTGAAGCTAGAGAAGGAGGGGTTGGTTCTGATATGTATAGGGAGAGAGTTCCAGATTCAGGGGGCATTGCCTGAGAAGGAGCGTGAGAGGGTTTTTGTTTGTGTCTTTTGAAGCTAGAGAAGGAGGGGTTGGTTCTGATATGTATAGGGAGAGAGTTCCAGATTCAGGGGCATTGCCTGAGAAGGAGCGTGAGAGGGTTTTTGTTTGTGTCTTTTGAAGCTAGAGAAGGAGGGGTTGGTTCTGATATGTATAGGGAGAGAGTTCCAGATTCAGGGGGCATTGCCTGAGAAGGAGCGTGAGAGGGTTTTTTGTTTGTGTCTTTTGAAGCTAGAGAAGGAGGGGTTGGTTCTGATATGTATAGGGAGAGAGTTCCAGATTCAGGGGGCATTGCCTGAGAAGGAGCGTGAGAGGGTTTTTGTTTGTGTCTTTTGAAGCTAGAGAAGGAGGGGTTGGTTCTGATATGTATAGGGAGAGAGTTCCAGATTCAGGGGGCATTGCCTGAGAAGGAGCGTGAGAGGGTTTTTGTTTGTGTCTTTTGAAGCTAGAGAAGGAGGGGTTGGTTCTGATATGTATAGGGAGAGAGTTCCAGATTCAGGGGGCATTGCCTGAGAAGGAGCGTGAGAGGGTTTTTGTTTGTGTCTTTTGAAGCTAGAGAAGGAGGGGTTGGTTCTGATATGTATAGGGAGAGAGTTCCAGATTCAGGGGGCATTGCCTGAGAAGGAGCGTGAGAGGGTTTTTGTTTGTGTCTTTTGAAGCTAGAGAAGGAGGGGTTGGTTCTGATATGTATAGGGAGAGAGTTCCAGATTCAGGGGCATTGCCTGAGAAGGAGCGTGAGAGGGTTTTTGTTTGTGTCTTTTGAAGCTAGAGAAGGAGGGGTTGGTTCTGATATGTATAGGGAGAGAGTTCCAGATTCAGGGGCATTGCCTGAGAAGGAGCGTGAGAGGGTTTTTGTTTGTGTCTTTTGAAGCTAGAGAAGGAGGGGTTGGTTCTGATATGTATAGGGAGAGAGTTCCAGATTCAGGGGGCATTGCCTGAGAAGGAGCGTGAGAGGGTTTTTGTTTGTGTCTTTTGAAGCTAGAGAAGGAGGGGTTGGTTCTGATATGTATAGGGAGAGAGTTCCAGATTCAGGGGGCATTGCCTGAGAAGGAGCGTGAGAGGGTTTTTGTTTGTGTCTTTTGAAGCTAGAGAAGGAGGGGTTGGTTCTGATATGTATAGGGAGAGAGTTCCAGATTCAGGGGGCATTGCCTGAGAAGGAGCGTGAGAGGGTTTTTGTTTGTGTCTTTTGAAGCTAGAGAAGGAGGGGTTGGTTCTGATATGTATAGGGAGAGAGTTCCAGATTCAGGGGGCATTGCCTGAGAAGGAGCGTGAGAGGGTTTTTTGTTTGTGTCTTTTGAAGCTAGAGAAGGAGGGGTTGGTTCTGATATGTATAGGGAGAGAGTTCCAGATTCAGGGGCATTGCCTGAGAAGGAGCGTGAGAGGGTTTTTGTTTGTGTCTTTTGAAGCTAGAGAAGGAGGGGTTGGTTCTGATATGTATAGGGAGAGAGTTCCAGATTCAGGGGCATTGCCTGAGAAGGAGCGTGAGAGGGTTTTTGTTTGTGTCTTTTGAAGCTAGAGAAGGAGGGGTTGGTTCTGATATGTATAGGGAGAGAGTTCCAGATTCAGGGGGCATTGCCTGAGAAGGAGCGTGAGAGGGTTTTTGTTTGTGTCTTTTGAAGCTAGAGAAGGAGGGGTTGGTTCTGATATGTATAGGGAGAGAGTTCCAGATTCAGGGGCATTGCCTGAGAAGGAGCGTGAGAGGGTTTTTGTTTGTGTCTTTTGAAGCTAGAGAAGGAGGGGTTGGTTCTGATATGTATAGGGAGAGAGTTCCAGATTCAGGGGGCATTGCCTGAGAAGGAGCGTGAGAGGGTTTTTTGTTTGTGTCTTTTGAAGCTAGAGAAGGAGGGGTTGGTTCTGATATGTATAGGGAGAGAGTTCCAGATTCAGGGGCATTGCCTGAGAAGGAGCGTGAGAGGGTTTTTGTTTGTGTCTTTTGAAGCTAGAGAAGGAGGGGTTGGTTCTGATATGTATAGGGAGAGAGTTCCAGATTCAGGGGGCATTGCCTGAGAAGGAGCGTGAGAGGGTTTTTGTTTGTGTCTTTTGAAGCTAGAGAAGGAGGGGTTGGTTCTGATATGTATAGGGAGAGAGTTCCAGATTCAGGGGGCATTGCCTGAGAAGGAGCGTGAGAGGGTTTTTGTTTGTGTCTTTTGAAGCTAGAGAAGGAGGGGTTGGTTCTGATATGTATAGGGAGAGAGTTCCAGATTCAGGGGGCATTGCCTGAGAAGGAGCGTGAGAGGGTTTTTGTTTGTGTCTTTTGAAGCTAGAGAAGGAGGGGTTGGTTCTGATATGTATAGGGAGAGAGTTCCAGATTCAGGGGGCATTGCCTGAGAAGGAGCGTGAGAGGGTTTTTGTTTGTGTCTTTTGAAGCTAGAGAAGGAGGGGTTGGTTCTGATATGTATAGGGAGAGAGTTCCAGATTCAGGGGGCATTGCCTGAGAAGGAGCGTGAGAGGGTTTTTGTTTGTGTCTTTTGAAGCTAGAGAAGGAGGGGTTGGTTCTGATATGTATAGGGAGAGAGTTCCAGATTCAGGGGGCATTGCCTGAGAAGGAGCGTGAGAGGGTTTTTGTTTGTGTCTTTTGAAGCTAGAGAAGGAGGGGTTGGTTCTGATATGTATAGGGAGAGAGTTCCAGATTCAGGGGCATTGCCTGAGAAGGAGCGTGAGAGGGTTTTTGTTTGTGTCTTTTGAAGCTAGAGAAGGAGGGGTTGGTTCTGATATGTATAGGGAGAGAGTTCCAGATTCAGGGGGCATTGCCTGAGAAGGAGCGTGAGAGGGTTTTTGTTTGTGTCTTTTGAAGCTAGAGAAGGAGGGGTTGGTTCTGATATGTATAGGGAGAGAGTTCCAGATTCAGGGGGCATTGCCTGAGAAGGAGCGTGAGAGGGTTTTTGTTTGTGTCTTTTGAAGCTAGAGAAGGAGGGGTTGGTTCTGATATGTATAGGGAGAGAGTTCCAGATTCAGGGGGCATTGCCTGAGAAGGAGCGTGAGAGGGTTTTTGTTTGTGTCTTTTGAAGCTAGAGAAGGAGGGGTTGGTTCTGATATGTATAGGGAGAGAGTTCCAGATTCAGGGGGCATTGCCTGAGAAGGAGCGTGAGAGGGTTTTTGTTTGTGTCTTTTGAAGCTAGAGAAGGAGGGGTTGGTTCTGATATGTATAGGGAGAGAGTTCCAGATTCAGGGGGCATTGCCTGAGAAGGAGCGTGAGAGGGTTTTTGTTTGTGTCTTTTGAAGCTAGAGAAGGAGGGGTTGGTTCTGATATGTATAGGGAGAGAGTTCCAGATTCAGGGGGCATTGCCTGAGAAGGAGCGTGAGAGGGTTTTTGTTTGTGTCTTTTGAAGCTAGAGAAGGAGGGGTTGGTTCTGATATGTATAGGGAGAGAGTTCCAGATTCAGGGGGCATTGCCTGAGAAGGAGCGTGAGAGGGTTTTTGTTTGTGTCTTTTGAAGCTAGAGAAGGAGGGGTTGGTTCTGATATGTATAGGGAGAGAGTTCCAGATTCAGGGGGCATTGCCTGAGAAGGAGCGTGAGAGGGTTTTTGTTTGTGTCTTTTGAAGCTAGAGAAGGAGGGGTTGGTTCTGATATGTATAGGGAGAGAGTTCCAGATTCAGGGGGCATTGCCTGAGAAGGAGCGTGAGAGGGTTTTTGTTTGTGTCTTTTGAAGCTAGAGAAGGAGGGGTTGGTTCTGATATGTATAGGGAGAGAGTTCCAGATTCAGGGGGCATTGCCTGAGAAGGAGCGTGAGAGGGTTTTTGTTTGTGTCTTTTGAAGCTAGAGAAGGAGGGGTTGGTTCTGATATGTATAGGGAGAGAGTTCCAGATTCAGGGGGCATTGCCTGAGAAGGAGCGTGAGAGGGTTTTTGTTTGTGTCTTTTGAAGCTAGAGAAGGAGGGGTTGGTTCTGATATGTATAGGGAGAGAGTTCCAGATTCAGGGGCATTGCCTGAGAAGGAGCGTGAGAGGGTTTTTGTTTGTGTCTTTTGAAGCTAGAGAAGGAGGGGTTGGTTCTGATATGTATAGGGAGAGAGTTCCAGATTCAGGGGCATTGCCTGAGAAGGAGCGTGAGAGGGTTTTTGTTTGTGTCTTTTGAAGCTAGAGAAGGAGGGGTTGGTTCTGATATGTATAGGGAGAGAGTTCCAGATTCAGGGGGCATTGCCTGAGAAGGAGCGTGAGAGGGTTTTTGTTTGTGTCTTTTGAAGCTAGAGAAGGAGGGGTTGGTTCTGATATGTATAGGGAGAGAGTTCCAGATTCAGGGGCATTGCCTGAGAAGGAGCGTGAGAGGGTTTTTGTTTGTGTCTTTTGAAGCTAGAGAAGGAGGGGTTGGTTCTGATATGTATAGGGAGAGAGTTCCAGATTCAGGGGGCATTGCCTGAGAAGGAGCGTGAGAGGGTTTTTGTTTGTGTCTTTTGAAGCTAGAGAAGGAGGGGTTGGTTCTGATATGTATAGGGAGAGAGTTCCAGATTCAGGGGGCATTGCCTGAGAAGGAGCGTGAGAGGGTTTTTGTTTGTGTCTTTTGAAGCTAGAGAAGGAGGGGTTGGTTCTGATATGTATAGGGAGAGAGTTCCAGATTCAGGGGGCATTGCCTGAGAAGGAGCGTGAGAGGGTTTTTGTTTGTGTCTTTTGAAGCTAGAGAAGGAGGGGTTGGTTCTGATATGTATAGGGAGAGAGTTCCAGATTCAGGGGCATTGCCTGAGAAGGAGCGTGAGAGGGTTTTTGTTTGTGTCTTTTGAAGCTAGAGAAGGAGGGGTTGGTTCTGATATGTATAGGGAGAGAGTTCCAGATTCAGGGGCATTGCCTGAGAAGGAGCGTGAGAGGGTTTTTGTTTGTGTCTTTTGAAGCTAGAGAAGGAGGGGTTGGTTCTGATATGTATAGGGAGAGAGTTCCAGATTCAGGGGGCATTGCCTGAGAAGGAGCGTGAGAGGGTTTTTGTTTGTGTCTTTTGAAGCTAGAGAAGGAGGGGTTGGTTCTGATATGTATAGGGAGAGAGTTCCAGATTCAGGGGGCATTGCCTGAGAAGGAGCGTGAGAGGGTTTTTGTTTGTGTCTTTTGAAGCTAGAGAAGGAGGGGTTGGTTCTGATATGTATAGGGAGAGAGTTCCAGATTCAGGGGGCATTGCCTGAGAAGGAGCGTGAGAGGGTTTTTGTTTGTGTCTTTTGAAGCTAGAGAAGGAGGGGTTGGTTCTGATATGTATAGGGAGAGAGTTCCAGATTCAGGGGCATTGCCTGAGAAGGAGCGTGAGAGGGTTTTTGTTTGTGTCTTTTGAAGCTAGAGAAGGAGGGGTTGGTTCTGATATGTATAGGGAGAGAGTTCCAGATTCAGGGGGCATTGCCTGAGAAGGAGCGTGAGAGGGTTTTTGTTTGTGTCTTTTGAAGCTAGAGAAGGAGGGGTTGGTTCTGATATGTATAGGGAGAGAGTTCCAGATTCAGGGGGCATTGCCTGAGAAGGAGCGTGAGAGGGTTTTTGTTTGTGTCTTTTGAAGCTAGAGAAGGAGGGGTTGGTTCTGATATGTATAGGGAGAGAGTTCCAGATTCAGGGGGCATTGCCTGAGAAGGAGCGTGAGAGGGTTTTTGTTTGTGTCTTTTGAAGCTAGAGAAGGAGGGGTTGGTTCTGATATGTATAGGGAGAGAGTTCCAGATTCAGGGGGCATTGCCTGAGAAGGAGCGTGAGAGGGTTTTTGTTTGTGTCTTTTGAAGCTAGAGAAGGAGGGGTTGGTTCTGATATGTATAGGGAGAGAGTTCCAGATTCAGGGGCATTGCCTGAGAAGGAGCGTGAGAGGGTTTTTGTTTGTGTCTTTTGAAGCTAGAGAAGGAGGGGTTGGTTCTGATATGTATAGGGAGAGAGTTCCAGATTCAGGGGGCATTGCCTGAGAAGGAGCGTGAGAGGGTTTTTGTTTGTGTCTTTTGAAGCTAGAGAAGGAGGGGTTGGTTCTGATATGTATAGGGAGAGAGTTCCAGATTCAGGGGGCATTGCCTGAGAAGGAGCGTGAGAGGGTTTTTGTTTGTGTCTTTTGAAGCTAGAGAAGGAGGGGTTGGTTCTGATATGTATAGGGAGAGAGTTCCAGATTCAGGGGGCATTGCCTGAGAAGGAGCGTGAGAGGGTTTTTGTTTGTGTCTTTTGAAGCTAGAGAAGGAGGGGTTGGTTCTGATATGTATAGGGAGAGAGTTCCAGATTCAGGGGCATTGCCTGAGAAGGAGCGTGAGAGGGTTTTTGTTTGTGTCTTTTGAAGCTAGAGAAGGAGGGGTTGGTTCTGATATGTATAGGGAGAGAGTTCCAGATTCAGGGGGCATTGCCTGAGAAGGAGCGTGAGAGGGTTTTTGTTTGTGTCTTTTGAAGCTAGAGAAGGAGGGGTTGGTTCTGATATGTATAGGGAGAGAGTTCCAGATTCAGGGGCATTGCCTGAGAAGGAGCGTGAGAGGGTTTTTGTTTGTGTCTTTTGAAGCTAGAGAAGGAGGGGTTGGTTCTGATATGTATAGGGAGAGAGTTCCAGATTCAGGGGGCATTGCCTGAGAAGGAGCGTGAGAGGGTTTTTGTTTGTGTCTTTTGAAGCTAGAGAAGGAGGGGTTGGTTCTGATATGTATAGGGAGAGAGTTCCAGATTCAGGGGGCATTGCCTGAGAAGGAGCGTGAGAGGGTTTTTGTTTGTGTCTTTTGAAGCTAGAGAAGGAGGGGTTGGTTCTGATATGTATAGGGAGAGAGTTCCAGATTCAGGGGGCATTGCCTGAGAAGGAGCGTGAGAGGGTTTTTGTTTGTGTCTTTTGAAGCTAGAGAAGGAGGGGTTGGTTCTGATATGTATAGGGAGAGAGTTCCAGATTCAGGGGGCATTGCCTGAGAAGGAGCGTGAGAGGGTTTTTGTTTGTGTCTTTTGAAGCTAGAGAAGGAGGGGTTGGTTCTGATATGTATAGGGAGAGAGTTCCAGATTCAGGGGGCATTGCCTGAGAAGGAGCGTGAGAGGGTTTTTTGTTTGTGTCTTTTGAAGCTAGAGAAGGAGGGGTTGGTTCTGATATGTATAGGGAGAGAGTTCCAGATTCAGGGGGCATTGCCTGAGAAGGAGCGTGAGAGGGTTTTTGTTTGTGTCTTTTGAAGCTAGAGAAGGAGGGGTTGGTTCTGATATGTATAGGGAGAGAGTTCCAGATTCAGGGGGCATTGCCTGAGAAGGAGCGTGAGAGGGTTTTTGTTTGTGTCTTTTGAAGCTAGAGAAGGAGGGGTTGGTTCTGATATGTATAGGGAGAGAGTTCCAGATTCAGGGGGCATTGCCTGAGAAGGAGCGTGAGAGGGTTTTTGTTTGTGTCTTTTGAAGCTAGAGAAGGAGGGGTTGGTTCTGATATGTATAGGGAGAGAGTTCCAGATTCAGGGGGCATTGCCTGAGAAGGAGCGTGAGAGGGTTTTTGTTTGTGTCTTTTGAAGCTAGAGAAGGAGGGGTTGGTTCTGATATGTATAGGGAGAGAGTTCCAGATTCAGGGGGCATTGCCTGAGAAGGAGCGTGAGAGGGTTTTTGTTTGTGTCTTTTGAAGCTAGAGAAGGAGGGGTTGGTTCTGATATGTATAGGAGAGAGTTCCAGATTCAGGGGGCATTGCCTGAGAAGGAGCGTGAGAGGGTTTTTGTTTGTGTCTTTTGAAGCTAGAGAAGGAGGGGTTGGTTCTGATATGTATAGGGAGAGAGTTCCAGATTCAGGGGGCATTGCCTGAGAAGGAGCGTGAGAGGGTTTTTGTTTGTGTCTTTTGAAGCTAGAGAAGGAGGGGTTGGTTCTGATATGTATAGGGAGAGAGTTCCAGATTCAGGGGGCATTGCCTGAGAAGGAGCGTGAGAGGGTTTTTGTTTGTGTCTTTTGAAGCTAGAGAAGGAGGGGTTGGTTCTGATATGTATAGGGAGAGAGTTCCAGATTCAGGGGGCATTGCCTGAGAAGGAGCGTGAGAGGGTTTTTGTTTGTGTCTTTTGAAGCTAGAGAAGGAGGGGTTGGTTCTGATATGTATAGGGAGAGAGTTCCAGATTCAGGGGGCATTGCCTGAGAAGGAGCGTGAGAGGGTTTTTGTTTGTGTCTTTTGAAGCTAGAGAAGGAGGGGTTGGTTCTGATATGTATAGGGAGAGAGTTCCAGATTCAGGGGGCATTGCCTGAGAAGGAGCGTGAGAGGGTTTTTGTTTGTGTCTTTTGAAGCTAGAGAAGGAGGGGTTGGTTCTGATATGTATAGGGAGAGAGTTCCAGATTCAGGGGGCATTGCCTGAGAAGGAGCGTGAGAGGGTTTTTGTTTGTGTCTTTTGAAGCTAGAGAAGGAGGGGTTGGTTCTGATATGTATAGGGAGAGAGTTCCAGATTCAGGGGGCATTGCCTGAGAAGGAGCGTGAGAGGGTTTTTGTTTGTGTCTTTTGAAGCTAGAGAAGGAGGGGTTGGTTCTGATATGTATAGGGAGAGAGTTCCAGATTCAGGGGGCATTGCCTGAGAAGGAGCGTGAGAGGGTTTTTGTTTGTGTCTTTTGAAGCTAGAGAAGGAGGGGTTGGTTCTGATATGTATAGGGAGAGAGTTCCAGATTCAGGGGGCATTGCCTGAGAAGGAGCGTGAGAGGGTTTTTGTTTGTGTCTTTTGAAGCTAGAGAAGGAGGGGTTGGTTCTGATATGTATAGGGAGAGAGTTCCAGATTCAGGGGCATTGCCTGAGAAGGAGCGTGAGAGGGTTTTTTGTTTGTGTCTTTTGAAGCTAGAGAAGGAGGGGTTGGTTCTGATATGTATAGGGAGAGAGTTCCAGATTCAGGGGCATTGCCTGAGAAGGAGCGTGAGAGGGTTTTTGTTTGTGTCTTTTGAAGCTAGAGAAGGAGGGGTTGGTTCTGATATGTATAGGGAGAGAGTTCCAGATTCAGGGGCATTGCCTGAGAAGGAGCGTGAGAGGGTTTTTGTTTGTGTCTTTTGAAGCTAGAGAAGGAGGGTTGGTTCTGATATGTATAGGGAGAGAGTTCCAGATTCAGGGGCATTGCCTGAGAAGGAGCGTGAGAGGGTTTTTGTTTGTGTCTTTTGAAGCTAGAGAAGGAGGGGTTGGTTCTGATATGTATAGGGAGAGAGTTCCAGATTCAGGGGGCATTGCCTGAGAAGGAGCGTGAGAGGGTTTTTGTTTGTGTCTTTTGAAGCTAGAGAAGGAGGGGTTGGTTCTGATATGTATAGGGAGAGAGTTCCAGATTCAGGGGGCATTGCCTGAGAAGGAGCGTGAGAGGGTTTTTGTTTGTGTCTTTTGAAGCTAGAGAAGGAGGGGTTGGTTCTGATATGTATAGGGAGAGAGTTCCAGATTCAGGGGGCATTGCCTGAGAAGGAGCGTGAGAGGGTTTTTGTTTGTGTCTTTTGAAGCTAGAGAAGGAGGGGTTGGTTCTGATATGTATAGGGAGAGAGTTCCAGATTCAGGGGGCATTGCCTGAGAAGGAGCGTGAGAGGGTTTTTGTTTGTGTCTTTTGAAGCTAGAGAAGGAGGGGTTGGTTCTGATATGTATAGGGAGAGAGTTCCAGATTCAGGGGGCATTGCCTGAGAAGGAGCGTGAGAGGGTTTTTTGTTTGTGTCTTTTGAAGCTAGAGAAGGAGGGGTTGGTTCTGATATGTATAGGGAGAGAGTTCCAGATTCAGGGGGCATTGCCTGAGAAGGAGCGTGAGAGGGTTTTTGTTTGTGTCTTTTGAAGCTAGAGAAGGAGGGGTTGGTTCTGATATGTATAGGGAGAGAGTTCCAGATTCAGGGGGCATTGCCTGAGAAGGAGCGTGAGAGGGTTTTTGTTTGTGTCTTTTGAAGCTAGAGAAGGAGGGGTTGGTTCTGATATGTATAGGGAGAGAGTTCCAGATTCAGGGGGCATTGCCTGAGAAGGAGCGTGAGAGGGTTTTTGTTTGTGTCTTTTGAAGCTAGAGAAGGAGGGGTTGGTTCTGATATGTATAGGGAGAGAGTTCCAGATTCAGGGGGCATTGCCTGAGAAGGAGCGTGAGAGGGTTTTTGTTTGTGTCTTTTGAAGCTAGAGAAGGAGGGGTTGGTTCTGATATGTATAGGGAGAGAGTTCCAGATTCAGGGGGCATTGCCTGAGAAGGAGCGTGAGAGGGTTTTTGTTTGTGTCTTTTGAAGCTAGAGAAGGAGGGGTTGGTTCTGATATGTATAGGGAGAGAGTTCCAGATTCAGGGGGCATTGCCTGAGAAGGAGCGTGAGAGGGTTTTTGTTTGTGTCTTTTGAAGCTAGAGAAGGAGGGGTTGGTTCTGATATGTATAGGGAGAGAGTTCCAGATTCAGGGGGCATTGCCTGAGAAGGAGCGTGAGAGGGTTTTTGTTTGTGTCTTTTGAAGCTAGAGAAGGAGGGGTTGGTTCTGATATGTATAGGGAGAGAGTTCCAGATTCAGGGGGCATTGCCTGAGAAGGAGCGTGAGAGGGTTTTTGTTTGTGTCTTTTGAAGCTAGAGAAGGAGGGGTTGGTTCTGATATGTATAGGGAGAGAGTTCCAGATTCAGGGGGCATTGCCTGAGAAGGAGCGTGAGAGGGTTTTTGTTTGTGTCTTTTGAAGCTAGAGAAGGAGGGGTTGGTTCTGATATGTATAGGGAGAGAGTTCCAGATTCAGGGGGCATTGCCTGAGAAGGAGCGTGAGAGGGTTTTTGTTTGTGTCTTTTGAAGCTAGAGAAGGAGGGGTTGGTTCTGATATGTATAGGGAGAGAGTTCCAGATTCAGGGGGCATTGCCTGAGAAGGAGCGTGAGAGGGTTTTTGTTTGTGTCTTTTGAAGCTAGAGAAGGAGGGGTTGGTTCTGATATGTATAGGGAGAGAGTTCCAGATTCAGGGGGCATTGCCTGAGAAGGAGCGTGAGAGGGTTTTTGTTTGTGTCTTTTGAAGCTAGAGAAGGAGGGGTTGGTTCTGATATGTATAGGGAGAGAGTTCCAGATTCAGGGGGCATTGCCTGAGAAGGAGCGTGAGAGGGTTTTTGTTTGTGTCTTTTGAAGCTAGAGAAGGAGGGGTTGGTTCTGATATGTATAGGGAGAGAGTTCCAGATTCAGGGGGCATTGCCTGAGAAGGAGCGTGAGAGGGTTTTTGTTTGTGTCTTTTGAAGCTAGAGAAGGAGGGGTTGGTTCTGATATGTATAGGGAGAGAGTTCCAGATTCAGGGGGCATTGCCTGAGAAGGAGCGTGAGAGGGTTTTTGTTTGTGTCTTTTGAAGCTAGAGAAGGAGGGGTTGGTTCTGATATGTATAGGGAGAGAGTTCCAGATTCAGGGGGCATTGCCTGAGAAGGAGCGTGAGAGGGTTTTTGTTTGTGTCTTTTGAAGCTAGAGAAGGAGGGGTTGGTTCTGATATGTATAGGGAGAGAGTTCCAGATTCAGGGGGCATTGCCTGAGAAGGAGCGTGAGAGGGTTTTTTGTTTGTGTCTTTTGAAGCTAGAGAAGGAGGGGTTGGTTCTGATATGTATAGGGAGAGAGTTCCAGATTCAGGGGGCATTGCCTGAGAAGGAGCGTGAGAGGGTTTTTTGTTTGTGTCTTTTGAAGCTAGAGAAGGAGGGGTTGGTTCTGATATGTATAGGGAGAGAGTTCCAGATTCAGGGGGCATTGCCTGAGAAGGAGCGTGAGAGGGTTTTTTGTTTGTGTCTTTTGAAGCTAGAGAAGGAGGGGTTGGTTCTGATATGTATAGGGAGAGAGTTCCAGATTCAGGGGGCATTGCCTGAGAAGGAGCGTGAGAGGGTTTTTGTTTGTGTCTTTTGAAGCTAGAGAAGGAGGGGTTGGTTCTGATATGTATAGGGAGAGAGTTCCAGATTCAGGGGGCATTGCCTGAGAAGGAGCGTGAGAGGGTTTTTGTTTGTGTCTTTTGAAGCTAGAGAAGGAGGGGTTGGTTCTGATATGTATAGGGAGAGAGTTCCAGATTCAGGGGGCATTGCCTGAGAAGGAGCGTGAGAGGGTTTTTGTTTGTGTCTTTTGAAGCTAGAGAAGGAGGGGTTGGTTCTGATATGTATAGGGAGAGAGTTCCAGATTCAGGGGGCATTGCCTGAGAAGGAGCGTGAGAGGGTTTTTGTTTGTGTCTTTTGAAGCTAGAGAAGGAGGGGTTGGTTCTGATATGTATAGGGAGAGAGTTCCAGATTCAGGGGGCATTGCCTGAGAAGGAGCGTGAGAGGGTTTTTGTTTGTGTCTTTTGAAGCTAGAGAAGGAGGGGTTGGTTCTGATATGTATAGGGAGAGAGTTCCAGATTCAGGGGGCATTGCCTGAGAAGGAGCGTGAGAGGGTTTTTGTTTGTGTCTTTTGAAGCTAGAGAAGGAGGGGTTGGTTCTGATATGTATAGGGAGAGAGTTCCAGATTCAGGGGGCATTGCCTGAGAAGGAGCGTGAGAGGGTTTTTGTTTGTGTCTTTTGAAGCTAGAGAAGGAGGGGTTGGTTCTGATATGTATAGGGAGAGAGTTCCAGATTCAGGGGGCATTGCCTGAGAAGGAGCGTGAGAGGGTTTTTGTTTGTGTCTTTTGAAGCTAGAGAAGGAGGGGTTGGTTCTGATATGTATAGGGAGAGAGTTCCAGATTCAGGGGGCATTGCCTGAGAAGGAGCGTGAGAGGGTTTTTGTTTGTGTCTTTTGAAGCTAGAGAAGGAGGGGTTGGTTCTGATATGTATAGGGAGAGAGTTCCAGATTCAGGGGGCATTGCCTGAGAAGGAGCGTGAGAGGGTTTTTGTTTGTGTCTTTTGAAGCTAGAGAAGGAGGGGTTGGTTCTGATATGTATAGGGAGAGAGTTCCAGATTCAGGGGGCATTGCCTGAGAAGGAGCGTGAGAGGGTTTTTGTTTGTGTCTTTTGAAGCTAGAGAAGGAGGGGTTGGTTCTGATATGTATAGGGAGAGAGTTCCAGATTCAGGGGGCATTGCCTGAGAAGGAGCGTGAGAGGGTTTTTGTTTGTGTCTTTTGAAGCTAGAGAAGGAGGGGTTGGTTCTGATATGTATAGGGAGAGAGTTCCAGATTCAGGGGGCATTGCCTGAGAAGGAGCGTGAGAGGGTTTTTGTTTGTGTCTTTTGAAGCTAGAGAAGGAGGGGTTGGTTCTGATATGTATAGGGAGAGAGTTCCAGATTCAGGGGGCATTGCCTGAGAAGGAGCGTGAGAGGGTTTTTGTTTGTGTCTTTTGAAGCTAGAGAAGGAGGGGTTGGTTCTGATATGTATAGGGAGAGAGTTCCAGATTCAGGGGGCATTGCCTGAGAAGGAGCGTGAGAGGGTTTTTGTTTGTGTCTTTTGAAGCTAGAGAAGGAGGGGTTGGTTCTGATATGTATAGGGAGAGAGTTCCAGATTCAGGGGGCATTGCCTGAGAAGGAGCGTGAGAGGGTTTTTGTTTGTGTCTTTTGAAGCTAGAGAAGGAGGGGTTGGTTCTGATATGTATAGGGAGAGAGTTCCAGATTCAGGGGGCATTGCCTGAGAAGGAGCGTGAGAGGGTTTTTGTTTGTGTCTTTTGAAGCTAGAGAAGGAGGGGTTGGTTCTGATATGTATAGGGAGAGAGTTCCAGATTCAGGGGGCATTGCCTGAGAAGGAGCGTGAGAGGGTTTTTTGTTTGTGTCTTTTGAAGCTAGAGAAGGAGGGGTTGGTTCTGATATGTATAGGGAGAGAGTTCCAGATTCAGGGGGCATTGCCTGAGAAGGAGCGTGAGAGGGTTTTTGTTTGTGTCTTTTGAAGCTAGAGAAGGAGGGGTTGGTTCTGATATGTATAGGGAGAGAGTTCCAGATTCAGGGGGCATTGCCTGAGAAGGAGCGTGAGAGGGTTTTTTGTTTGTGTCTTTTGAAGCTAGAGAAGGAGGGGTTGGTTCTGATATGTATAGGGAGAGAGTTCCAGATTCAGGGGGCATTGCCTGAGAAGGAGCGTGAGAGGGTTTTTGTTTGTGTCTTTTGAAGCTAGAGAAGGAGGGGTTGGTTCTGATATGTATAGGGAGAGAGTTCCAGATTCAGGGGGCATTGCCTGAGAAGGAGCGTGAGAGGGTTTTTGTTTGTGTCTTTTGAAGCTAGAGAAGGAGGGGTTGGTTCTGATATGTATAGGGAGAGAGTTCCAGATTCAGGGGGCATTGCCTGAGAAGGAGCGTGAGAGGGTTTTTGTTTGTGTCTTTTGAAGCTAGAGAAGGAGGGGTTGGTTCTGATATGTATAGGGAGAGAGTTCCAGATTCAGGGGGCATTGCCTGAGAAGGAGCGTGAGAGGGTTTTTGTTTGTGTCTTTTGAAGCTAGAGAAGGAGGGGTTGGTTCTGATATGTATAGGGAGAGAGTTCCAGATTCAGGGGGCATTGCCTGAGAAGGAGCGTGAGAGGGTTTTTGTTTGTGTCTTTTGAAGCTAGAGAAGGAGGGGTTGGTTCTGATATGTATAGGGAGAGAGTTCCAGATTCAGGGGGCATTGCCTGAGAAGGAGCGTGAGAGGGTTTTTGTTTGTGTCTTTTGAAGCTAGAGAAGGAGGGGTTGGTTCTGATATGTATAGGGAGAGAGTTCCAGATTCAGGGGGCATTGCCTGAGAAGGAGCGTGAGAGGGTTTTTGTTTGTGTCTTTTGAAGCTAGAGAAGGAGGGGTTGGTTCTGATATGTATAGGGAGAGAGTTCCAGATTCAGGGGGCATTGCCTGAGAAGGAGCGTGAGAGGGTTTTTGTTTGTGTCTTTTGAAGCTAGAGAAGGAGGGGTTGGTTCTGATATGTATAGGGAGAGAGTTCCAGATTCAGGGGGCATTGCCTGAGAAGGAGCGTGAGAGGGTTTTTGTTTGTGTCTTTTGAAGCTAGAGAAGGAGGGGTTGGTTCTGATATGTATAGGGAGAGAGTTCCAGATTCAGGGGGCATTGCCTGAGAAGGAGCGTGAGAGGGTTTTTGTTTGTGTCTTTTGAAGCTAGAGAAGGAGGGGTTGGTTCTGATATGTATAGGGAGAGAGTTCCAGATTCAGGGGGCATTGCCTGAGAAGGAGCGTGAGAGGGTTTTTGTTTGTGTCTTTTGAAGCTAGAGAAGGAGGGGTTGGTTCTGATATGTATAGGGAGAGAGTTCCAGATTCAGGGGGCATTGCCTGAGAAGGAGCGTGAGAGGGTTTTTGTTTGTGTCTTTTGAAGCTAGAGAAGGAGGGGTTGGTTCTGATATGTATAGGGAGAGAGTTCCAGATTCAGGGGGCATTGCCTGAGAAGGAGCGTGAGAGGGTTTTTGTTTGTGTCTTTTGAAGCTAGAGAAGGAGGGGTTGGTTCTGATATGTATAGGGAGAGAGTTCCAGATTCAGGGGGCATTGCCTGAGAAGGAGCGTGAGAGGGTTTTTGTTTGTGTCTTTTGAAGCTAGAGAAGGAGGGGTTGGTTCTGATATGTATAGGGAGAGAGTTCCAGATTCAGGGGGCATTGCCTGAGAAGGAGCGTGAGAGGGTTTTTGTTTGTGTCTTTTGAAGCTAGAGAAGGAGGGGTTGGTTCTGATATGTATAGGGAGAGAGTTCCAGATTCAGGGGGCATTGCCTGAGAAGGAGCGTGAGAGGGTTTTTGTTTGTGTCTTTTGAAGCTAGAGAAGGAGGGGTTGGTTCTGATATGTATAGGGAGAGAGTTCCAGATTCAGGGGGCATTGCCTGAGAAGGAGCGTGAGAGGGTTTTTGTTTGTGTCTTTTGAAGCTAGAGAAGGAGGGGTTGGTTCTGATATGTATAGGGAGAGAGTTCCAGATTCAGGGGGCATTGCCTGAGAAGGAGCGTGAGAGGGTTTTTGTTTGTGTCTTTTGAAGCTAGAGAAGGAGGGGTTGGTTCTGATATGTATAGGGAGAGAGTTCCAGATTCAGGGGGCATTGCCTGAGAAGGAGCGTGAGAGGGTTTTTGTTTGTGTCTTTTGAAGCTAGAGAAGGAGGGGTTGGTTCTGATATGTATAGGGAGAGAGTTCCAGATTCAGGGGGCATTGCCTGAGAAGGAGCGTGAGAGGGTTTTTTGTTTGTGTCTTTTGAAGCTAGAGAAGGAGGGGTTGGTTCTGATATGTATAGGGAGAGAGTTCCAGATTCAGGGGGCATTGCCTGAGAAGGAGCGTGAGAGGGTTTTTTGTTTGTGTCTTTTGAAGCTAGAGAAGGAGGGGTTGGTTCTGATATGTATAGGGAGAGAGTTCCAGATTCAGGGGGCATTGCCTGAGAAGGAGCGTGAGAGGGTTTTTGTTTGTGTCTTTTGAAGCTAGAGAAGGAGGGGTTGGTTCTGATATGTATAGGGAGAGAGTTCCAGATTCAGGGGGCATTGCCTGAGAAGGAGCGTGAGAGGGTTTTTGTTTGTGTCTTTTGAAGCTAGAGAAGGAGGGGTTGGTTCTGATATGTATAGGGAGAGAGTTCCAGATTCAGGGGCATTGCCTGAGAAGGAGCGTGAGAGGGTTTTTGTTTGTGTCTTTTGAAGCTAGAGAAGGAGGGGTTGGTTCTGATATGTATAGGGAGAGAGTTCCAGATTCAGGGGGCATTGCCTGAGAAGGAGCGTGAGAGGGTTTTTGTTTGTGTCTTTTGAAGCTAGAGAAGGAGGGGTTGGTTCTGATATGTATAGGGAGAGAGTTCCAGATTCAGGGGGCATTGCCTGAGAAGGAGCGTGAGAGGGTTTTTGTTTGTGTCTTTTGAAGCTAGAGAAGGAGGGGTTGGTTCTGATATGTATAGGGAGAGAGTTCCAGATTCAGGGGGCATTGCCTGAGAAGGAGCGTGAGAGGGTTTTTGTTTGTGTCTTTTGAAGCTAGAGAAGGAGGGGTTGGTTCTGATATGTATAGGGAGAGAGTTCCAGATTCAGGGGGCATTGCCTGAGAAGGAGCGTGAGAGGGTTTTTGTTTGTGTCTTTTGAAGCTAGAGAAGGAGGGGTTGGTTCTGATATGTATAGGGAGAGAGTTCCAGATTCAGGGGGCATTGCCTGAGAAGGAGCGTGAGAGGGTTTTTGTTTGTGTCTTTTGAAGCTAGAGAAGGAGGGGTTGGTTCTGATATGTATAGGGAGAGAGTTCCAGATTCAGGGGGCATTGCCTGAGAAGGAGCGTGAGAGGGTTTTTGTTTGTGTCTTTTGAAGCTAGAGAAGGAGGGGTTGGTTCTGATATGTATAGGGAGAGAGTTCCAGATTCAGGGGGCATTGCCTGAGAAGGAGCGTGAGAGGGTTTTTGTTTGTGTCTTTTGAAGCTAGAGAAGGAGGGGTTGGTTCTGATATGTATAGGGAGAGAGTTCCAGATTCAGGGGGCATTGCCTGAGAAGGAGCGTGAGAGGGTTTTTGTTTGTGTCTTTTGAAGCTAGAGAAGGAGGGGTTGGTTCTGATATGTATAGGGAGAGAGTTCCAGATTCAGGGGCATTGCCTGAGAAGGAGCGTGAGAGGGTTTTTGTTTGTGTCTTTTGAAGCTAGAGAAGGAGGGGTTGGTTCTGATATGTATAGGGAGAGAGTTCCAGATTCAGGGGGCATTGCCTGAGAAGGAGCGTGAGAGGGTTTTTGTTTGTGTCTTTTGAAGCTAGAGAAGGAGGGGTTGGTTCTGATATGTATAGGGAGAGAGTTCCAGATTCAGGGGCATTGCCTGAGAAGGAGCGTGAGAGGGTTTTTGTTTGTGTCTTTTGAAGCTAGAGAAGGAGGGGTTGGTTCTGATATGTATAGGGAGAGAGTTCCAGATTCAGGGGGCATTGCCTGAGAAGGAGCGTGAGAGGGTTTTTGTTTGTGTCTTTTGAAGCTAGAGAAGGAGGGGTTGGTTCTGATATGTATAGGGAGAGAGTTCCAGATTCAGGGGGCATTGCCTGAGAAGGAGCGTGAGAGGGTTTTTGTTTGTGTCTTTTGAAGCTAGAGAAGGAGGGGTTGGTTCTGATATGTATAGGGAGAGAGTTCCAGATTCAGGGGGCATTGCCTGAGAAGGAGCGTGAGAGGGTTTTTGTTTGTGTCTTTTGAAGCTAGAGAAGGAGGGGTTGGTTCTGATATGTATAGGGAGAGAGTTCCAGATTCAGGGGGCATTGCCTGAGAAGGAGCGTGAGAGGGTTTTTGTTTGTGTCTTTTGAAGCTAGAGAAGGAGGGGTTGGTTCTGATATGTATAGGGAGAGAGTTCCAGATTCAGGGGGCATTGCCTGAGAAGGAGCGTGAGAGGGTTTTTGTTTGTGTCTTTTGAAGCTAGAGAAGGAGGGGTTGGTTCTGATATGTATAGGGAGAGAGTTCCAGATTCAGGGGGCATTGCCTGAGAAGGAGCGTGAGAGGGTTTTTGTTTGTGTCTTTTGAAGCTAGAGAAGGAGGGGTTGGTTCTGATATGTATAGGGAGAGAGTTCCAGATTCAGGGGGCATTGCCTGAGAAGGAGCGTGAGAGGGTTTTTGTTTGTGTCTTTTGAAGCTAGAGAAGGAGGGGTTGGTTCTGATATGTATAGGGAGAGAGTTCCAGATTCAGGGGCATTGCCTGAGAAGGAGCGTGAGAGGGTTTTTGTTTGTGTCTTTTGAAGCTAGAGAAGGAGGGGTTGGTTCTGATATGTATAGGGAGAGAGTTCCAGATTCAGGGGGCATTGCCTGAGAAGGAGCGTGAGAGGGTTTTTGTTTGTGTCTTTTGAAGCTAGAGAAGGAGGGGTTGGTTCTGATATGTATAGGGAGAGAGTTCCAGATTCAGGGGGCATTGCCTGAGAAGGAGCGTGAGAGGGTTTTTGTTTGTGTCTTTTGAAGCTAGAGAAGGAGGGGTTGGTTCTGATATGTATAGGGAGAGAGTTCCAGATTCAGGGGGCATTGCCTGAGAAGGAGCGTGAGAGGGTTTTTGTTTGTGTCTTTTGAAGCTAGAGAAGGAGGGGTTGGTTCTGATATGTATAGGGAGAGAGTTCCAGATTCAGGGGGCATTGCCTGAGAAGGAGCGTGAGAGGGTTTTTGTTTGTGTCTTTTGAAGCTAGAGAAGGAGGGGTTGGTTCTGATATGTATAGGGAGAGAGTTCCAGATTCAGGGGGCATTGCCTGAGAAGGAGCGTGAGAGGGTTTTTGTTTGTGTCTTTTGAAGCTAGAGAAGGAGGGGTTGGTTCTGATATGTATAGGGAGAGAGTTCCAGATTCAGGGGGCATTGCCTGAGAAGGAGCGTGAGAGGGTTTTTGTTTGTGTCTTTTGAAGCTAGAGAAGGAGGGGTTGGTTCTGATATGTATAGGGAGAGAGTTCCAGATTCAGGGGGCATTGCCTGAGAAGGAGCGTGAGAGGGTTTTTGTTTGTGTCTTTTGAAGCTAGAGAAGGAGGGGTTGGTTCTGATATGTATAGGGAGAGAGTTCCAGATTCAGGGGGCATTGCCTGAGAAGGAGCGTGAGAGGGTTTTTGTTTGTGTCTTTTGAAGCTAGAGAAGGAGGGGTTGGTTCTGATATGTATAGGGAGAGAGTTCCAGATTCAGGGGGCATTGCCTGAGAAGGAGCGTGAGAGGGTTTTTGTTTGTGTCTTTTGAAGCTAGAGAAGGAGGGGTTGGTTCTGATATGTATAGGGAGAGAGTTCCAGATTCAGGGGGCATTGCCTGAGAAGGAGCGTGAGAGGGTTTTTGTTTGTGTCTTTTGAAGCTAGAGAAGGAGGGGTTGGTTCTGATATGTATAGGGAGAGAGTTCCAGATTCAGGGGGCATTGCCTGAGAAGGAGCGTGAGAGGGTTTTTGTTTGTGTCTTTTGAAGCTAGAGAAGGAGGGGTTGGTTCTGATATGTATAGGGAGAGAGTTCCAGATTCAGGGGGCATTGCCTGAGAAGGAGCGTGAGAGGGTTTTTGTTTGTGTCTTTTGAAGCTAGAGAAGGAGGGGTTGGTTCTGATATGTATAGGGAGAGAGTTCCAGATTCAGGGGGCATTGCCTGAGAAGGAGCGTGAGAGGGTTTTTGTTTGTGTCTTTTGAAGCTAGAGAAGGAGGGGTTGGTTCTGATATGTATAGGGAGAGAGTTCCAGATTCAGGGGGCATTGCCTGAGAAGGAGCGTGAGAGGGTTTTTGTTTGTGTCTTTTGAAGCTAGAGAAGGAGGGGTTGGTTCTGATATGTATAGGGAGAGAGTTCCAGATTCAGGGGGCATTGCCTGAGAAGGAGCGTGAGAGGGTTTTTGTTTGTGTCTTTTGAAGCTAGAGAAGGAGGGGTTGGTTCTGATATGTATAGGGAGAGAGTTCCAGATTCAGGGGCATTGCCTGAGAAGGAGCGTGAGAGGGTTTTTGTTTGTGTCTTTTGAAGCTAGAGAAGGAGGGGTTGGTTCTGATATGTATAGGGAGAGAGTTCCAGATTCAGGGGGCATTGCCTGAGAAGGAGCGTGAGAGGGTTTTTGTTTGTGTCTTTTGAAGCTAGAGAAGGAGGGGTTGGTTCTGATATGTATAGGGAGAGAGTTCCAGATTCAGGGGGCATTGCCTGAGAAGGAGCGTGAGAGGGTTTTTGTTTGTGTCTTTTGAAGCTAGAGAAGGAGGGGTTGGTTCTGATATGTATAGGGAGAGAGTTCCAGATTCAGGGGGCATTGCCTGAGAAGGAGCGTGAGAGGGTTTTTGTTTGTGTCTTTTGAAGCTAGAGAAGGAGGGGTTGGTTCTGATATGTATAGGGAGAGAGTTCCAGATTCAGGGGGCATTGCCTGAGAAGGAGCGTGAGAGGGTTTTTGTTTGTGTCTTTTGAAGCTAGAGAAGGAGGGGTTGGTTCTGATATGTATAGGGAGAGAGTTCCAGATTCAGGGGGCATTGCCTGAGAAGGAGCGTGAGAGGGTTTTTGTTTGTGTCTTTTGAAGCTAGAGAAGGAGGGGTTGGTTCTGATATGTATAGGGAGAGAGTTCCAGATTCAGGGGGCATTGCCTGAGAAGGAGCGTGAGAGGGTTTTTGTTTGTGTCTTTTGAAGCTAGAGAAGGAGGGGTTGGTTCTGATATGTATAGGGAGAGAGTTCCAGATTCAGGGGGCATTGCCTGAGAAGGAGCGTGAGAGGGTTTTTGTTTGTGTCTTTTGAAGCTAGAGAAGGAGGGGTTGGTTCTGATATGTATAGGGAGAGAGTTCCAGATTCAGGGGGCATTGCCTGAGAAGGAGCGTGAGAGGGTTTTTGTTTGTGTCTTTTGAAGCTAGAGAAGGAGGGGTTGGTTCTGATATGTATAGGGAGAGAGTTCCAGATTCAGGGGGCATTGCCTGAGAAGGAGCGTGAGAGGGTTTTTGTTTGTGTCTTTTGAAGCTAGAGAAGGAGGGGTTGGTTCTGATATGTATAGGGAGAGAGTTCCAGATTCAGGGGGCATTGCCTGAGAAGGAGCGTGAGAGGGTTTTTGTTTGTGTCTTTTGAAGCTAGAGAAGGAGGGGTTGGTTCTGATATGTATAGGGAGAGAGTTCCAGATTCAGGGGGCATTGCCTGAGAAGGAGCGTGAGAGGGTTTTTGTTTGTGTCTTTTGAAGCTAGAGAAGGAGGGGTTGGTTCTGATATGTATAGGGAGAGAGTTCCAGATTCAGGGGGCATTGCCTGAGAAGGAGCGTGAGAGGGTTTTTGTTTGTGTCTTTTGAAGCTAGAGAAGGAGGGGTTGGTTCTGATATGTATAGGGAGAGAGTTCCAGATTCAGGGGGCATTGCCTGAGAAGGAGCGTGAGAGGGTTTTTGTTTGTGTCTTTTGAAGCTAGAGAAGGAGGGGTTGGTTCTGATATGTATAGGGAGAGAGTTCCAGATTCAGGGGGCATTGCCTGAGAAGGAGCGTGAGAGGGTTTTTGTTTGTGTCTTTTGAAGCTAGAGAAGGAGGGGTTGGTTCTGATATGTATAGGGAGAGAGTTCCAGATTCAGGGGGCATTGCCTGAGAAGGAGCGTGAGAGGGTTTTTGTTTGTGTCTTTTGAAGCTAGAGAAGGAGGGGTTGGTTCTGATATGTATAGGGAGAGAGTTCCAGATTCAGGGGGCATTGCCTGAGAAGGAGCGTGAGAGGGTTTTTGTTTGTGTCTTTTGAAGCTAGAGAAGGAGGGGTTGGTTCTGATATGTATAGGGAGAGAGTTCCAGATTCAGGGGGCATTGCCTGAGAAGGAGCGTGAGAGGGTTTTTGTTTGTGTCTTTTGAAGCTAGAGAAGGAGGGGTTGGTTCTGATATGTATAGGGAGAGAGTTCCAGATTCAGGGGGCATTGCCTGAGAAGGAGCGTGAGAGGGTTTTTGTTTGTGTCTTTTGAAGCTAGAGAAGGAGGGGTTGGTTCTGATATGTATAGGGAGAGAGTTCCAGATTCAGGGGGCATTGCCTGAGAAGGAGCGTGAGAGGGTTTTTGTTTGTGTCTTTTGAAGCTAGAGAAGGAGGGGTTGGTTCTGATATGTATAGGGAGAGAGTTCCAGATTCAGGGGGCATTGCCTGAGAAGGAGCGTGAGAGGGTTTTTGTTTGTGTCTTTTGAAGCTAGAGAAGGAGGGGTTGGTTCTGATATGTATAGGGAGAGAGTTCCAGATTCAGGGGGCATTGCCTGAGAAGGAGCGTGAGAGGGTTTTTGTTTGTGTCTTTTGAAGCTAGAGAAGGAGGGGTTGGTTCTGATATGTATAGGGAGAGAGTTCCAGATTCAGGGGCATTGCCTGAGAAGGAGCGTGAGAGGGTTTTTGTTTGTGTCTTTTGAAGCTAGAGAAGGAGGGGTTGGTTCTGATATGTATAGGGAGAGAGTTCCAGATTCAGGGGGCATTGCCTGAGAAGGAGCGTGAGAGGGTTTTTGTTTGTGTCTTTTGAAGCTAGAGAAGGAGGGGTTGGTTCTGATATGTATAGGGAGAGAGTTCCAGATTCAGGGGGCATTGCCTGAGAAGGAGCGTGAGAGGGTTTTTGTTTGTGTCTTTTGAAGCTAGAGAAGGAGGGGTTGGTTCTGATATGTATAGGGAGAGAGTTCCAGATTCAGGGGGCATTGCCTGAGAAGGAGCGTGAGAGGGTTTTTGTTTGTGTCTTTTGAAGCTAGAGAAGGAGGGGTTGGTTCTGATATGTATAGGGAGAGAGTTCCAGATTCAGGGGGCATTGCCTGAGAAGGAGCGTGAGAGGGTTTTTGTTTGTGTCTTTTGAAGCTAGAGAAGGAGGGGTTGGTTCTGATATGTATAGGGAGAGAGTTCCAGATTCAGGGGGCATTGCCTGAGAAGGAGCGTGAGAGGGTTTTTGTTTGTGTCTTTTGAAGCTAGAGAAGGAGGGGTTGGTTCTGATATGTATAGGGAGAGAGTTCCAGATTCAGGGGCATTGCCTGAGAAGGAGCGTGAGAGGGTTTTTGTTTGTGTCTTTTGAAGCTAGAGAAGGAGGGGTTGGTTCTGATATGTATAGGGAGAGAGTTCCAGATTCAGGGGCATTGCCTGAGAAGGAGCGTGAGAGGGTTTTTGTTTGTGTCTTTTGAAGCTAGAGAAGGAGGGGTTGGTTCTGATATGTATAGGGAGAGAGTTCCAGATTCAGGGGGCATTGCCTGAGAAGGAGCGTGAGAGGGTTTTTGTTTGTGTCTTTTGAAGCTAGAGAAGGAGGGGTTGGTTCTGATATGTATAGGGAGAGAGTTCCAGATTCAGGGGGCATTGCCTGAGAAGGAGCGTGAGAGGGTTTTTGTTTGTGTCTTTTGAAGCTAGAGAAGGAGGGGTTGGTTCTGATATGTATAGGGAGAGAGTTCCAGATTCAGGGGGCATTGCCTGAGAAGGAGCGTGAGAGGGTTTTTGTTTGTGTCTTTTGAAGCTAGAGAAGGAGGGGTTGGTTCTGATATGTATAGGGAGAGAGTTCCAGATTCAGGGGGCATTGCCTGAGAAGGAGCGTGAGAGGGTTTTTGTTTGTGTCTTTTGAAGCTAGAGAAGGAGGGGTTGGTTCTGATATGTATAGGGAGAGAGTTCCAGATTCAGGGGCATTGCCTGAGAAGGAGCGTGAGAGGGTTTTTGTTTGTGTCTTTTGAAGCTAGAGAAGGAGGGGTTGGTTCTGATATGTATAGGGAGAGAGTTCCAGATTCAGGGGGCATTGCCTGAGAAGGAGCGTGAGAGGGTTTTTGTTTGTGTCTTTTGAAGCTAGAGAAGGAGGGGTTGGTTCTGATATGTATAGGGAGAGAGTTCCAGATTCAGGGGGCATTGCCTGAGAAGGAGCGTGAGAGGGTTTTTGTTTGTGTCTTTTGAAGCTAGAGAAGGAGGGGTTGGTTCTGATATGTATAGGGAGAGAGTTCCAGATTCAGGGGGCATTGCCTGAGAAGGAGCGTGAGAGGGTTTTTGTTTGTGTCTTTTGAAGCTAGAGAAGGAGGGGTTGGTTCTGATATGTATAGGGAGAGAGTTCCAGATTCAGGGGGCATTGCCTGAGAAGGAGCGTGAGAGGGTTTTTGTTTGTGTCTTTTGAAGCTAGAGAAGGAGGGGTTGGTTCTGATATGTATAGGGAGAGAGTTCCAGATTCAGGGGCATTGCCTGAGAAGGAGCGTGAGAGGGTTTTTGTTTGTGTCTTTTGAAGCTAGAGAAGGAGGGGTTGGTTCTGATATGTATAGGGAGAGAGTTCCAGATTCAGGGGGCATTGCCTGAGAAGGAGCGTGAGAGGGTTTTTGTTTGTGTCTTTTGAAGCTAGAGAAGGAGGGGTTGGTTCTGATATGTATAGGGAGAGAGTTCCAGATTCAGGGGGCATTGCCTGAGAAGGAGCGTGAGAGGGTTTTTGTTTGTGTCTTTTGAAGCTAGAGAAGGAGGGGTTGGTTCTGATATGTATAGGGAGAGAGTTCCAGATTCAGGGGGCATTGCCTGAGAAGGAGCGTGAGAGGGTTTTTGTTTGTGTCTTTTGAAGCTAGAGAAGGAGGGGTTGGTTCTGATATGTATAGGGAGAGAGTTCCAGATTCAGGGGGCATTGCCTGAGAAGGAGCGTGAGAGGGTTTTTGTTTGTGTCTTTTGAAGCTAGAGAAGGAGGGGTTGGTTCTGATATGTATAGGGAGAGAGTTCCAGATTCAGGGGGCATTGCCTGAGAAGGAGCGTGAGAGGGTTTTTGTTTGTGTCTTTTGAAGCTAGAGAAGGAGGGGTTGGTTCTGATATGTATAGGGAGAGAGTTCCAGATTCAGGGGGCATTGCCTGAGAAGGAGCGTGAGAGGGTTTTTGTTTGTGTCTTTTGAAGCTAGAGAAGGAGGGGTTGGTTCTGATATGTATAGGGAGAGAGTTCCAGATTCAGGGGGCATTGCCTGAGAAGGAGCGTGAGAGGGTTTTTGTTTGTGTCTTTTGAAGCTAGAGAAGGAGGGGTTGGTTCTGATATGTATAGGGAGAGAGTTCCAGATTCAGGGGGCATTGCCTGAGAAGGAGCGTGAGAGGGTTTTTGTTTGTGTCTTTTGAAGCTAGAGAAGGAGGGGTTGGTTCTGATATGTATAGGGAGAGAGTTCCAGATTCAGGGGGCATTGCCTGAGAAGGAGCGTGAGAGGGTTTTTGTTTGTGTCTTTTGAAGCTAGAGAAGGAGGGGTTGGTTCTGATATGTATAGGGAGAGAGTTCCAGATTCAGGGGGCATTGCCTGAGAAGGAGCGTGAGAGGGTTTTTGTTTGTGTCTTTTGAAGCTAGAGAAGGAGGGGTTGGTTCTGATATGTATAGGAGAGAGTTCCAGATTCAGGGGGCATTGCCTGAGAAGGAGCGTGAGAGGGTTTTTGTTTGTGTCTTTTGAAGCTAGAGAAGGAGGGGTTGGTTCTGATATGTATAGGGAGAGAGTTCCAGATTCAGGGGGCATTGCCTGAGAAGGAGCGTGAGAGGGTTTTTGTTTGTGTCTTTTGAAGCTAGAGAAGGAGGGGTTGGTTCTGATATGTATAGGGAGAGAGTTCCAGATTCAGGGGGCATTGCCTGAGAAGGAGCGTGAGAGGGTTTTTGTTTGTGTCTTTTGAAGCTAGAGAAGGAGGGGTTGGTTCTGATATGTATAGGGAGAGAGTTCCAGATTCAGGGGGCATTGCCTGAGAAGGAGCGTGAGAGGGTTTTTGTTTGTGTCTTTTGAAGCTAGAGAAGGAGGGGTTGGTTCTGATATGTATAGGGAGAGAGTTCCAGATTCAGGGGGCATTGCCTGAGAAGGAGCGTGAGAGGGTTTTTGTTTGTGTCTTTTGAAGCTAGAGAAGGAGGGGTTGGTTCTGATATGTATAGGGAGAGAGTTCCAGATTCAGGGGGCATTGCCTGAGAAGGAGCGTGAGAGGGTTTTTGTTTGTGTCTTTTGAAGCTAGAGAAGGAGGGGTTGGTTCTGATATGTATAGGGAGAGAGTTCCAGATTCAGGGGGCATTGCCTGAGAAGGAGCGTGAGAGGGTTTTTGTTTGTGTCTTTTGAAGCTAGAGAAGGAGGGGTTGGTTCTGATATGTATAGGGAGAGAGTTCCAGATTCAGGGGGCATTGCCTGAGAAGGAGCGTGAGAGGGTTTTTGTTTGTGTCTTTTGAAGCTAGAGAAGGAGGGGTTGGTTCTGATATGTATAGGGAGAGAGTTCCAGATTCAGGGGGCATTGCCTGAGAAGGAGCGTGAGAGGGTTTTTGTTTGTGTCTTTTGAAGCTAGAGAAGGAGGGGTTGGTTCTGATATGTATAGGGAGAGAGTTCCAGATTCAGGGGGCATTGCCTGAGAAGGAGCGTGAGAGGGTTTTTGTTTGTGTCTTTTGAAGCTAGAGAAGGAGGGGTTGGTTCTGATATGTATAGGGAGAGAGTTCCAGATTCAGGGGGCATTGCCTGAGAAGGAGCGTGAGAGGGTTTTTGTTTGTGTCTTTTGAAGCTAGAGAAGGAGGGGTTGGTTCTGATATGTATAGGGAGAGAGTTCCAGATTCAGGGGGCATTGCCTGAGAAGGAGCGTGAGAGGGTTTTTGTTTGTGTCTTTTGAAGCTAGAGAAGGAGGGGTTGGTTCTGATATGTATAGGGAGAGAGTTCCAGATTCAGGGGGCATTGCCTGAGAAGGAGCGTGAGAGGGTTTTTGTTTGTGTCTTTTGAAGCTAGAGAAGGAGGGGTTGGTTCTGATATGTATAGGGAGAGAGTTCCAGATTCAGGGGGCATTGCCTGAGAAGGAGCGTGAGAGGGTTTTTGTTTGTGTCTTTTGAAGCTAGAGAAGGAGGGGTTGGTTCTGATATGTATAGGGAGAGAGTTCCAGATTCAGGGGGCATTGCCTGAGAAGGAGCGTGAGAGGGTTTTTGTTTGTGTCTTTTGAAGCTAGAGAAGGAGGGGTTGGTTCTGATATGTATAGGGAGAGAGTTCCAGATTCAGGGGGCATTGCCTGAGAAGGAGCGTGAGAGGGTTTTTGTTTGTGTCTTTTGAAGCTAGAGAAGGAGGGGTTGGTTCTGATATGTATAGGGAGAGAGTTCCAGATTCAGGGGGCATTGCCTGAGAAGGAGCGTGAGAGGGTTTTTGTTTGTGTCTTTTGAAGCTAGAGAAGGAGGGGTTGGTTCTGATATGTATAGGGAGAGAGTTCCAGATTCAGGGGGCATTGCCTGAGAAGGAGCGTGAGAGGGTTTTTGTTTGTGTCTTTTGAAGCTAGAGAAGGAGGGGTTGGTTCTGATATGTATAGGGAGAGAGTTCCAGATTCAGGGGGCATTGCCTGAGAAGGAGCGTGAGAGGGTTTTTGTTTGTGTCTTTTGAAGCTAGAGAAGGAGGGGTTGGTTCTGATATGTATAGGGAGAGAGTTCCAGATTCAGGGGGCATTGCCTGAGAAGGAGCGTGAGAGGGTTTTTGTTTGTGTCTTTTGAAGCTAGAGAAGGAGGGGTTGGTTCTGATATGTATAGGGAGAGAGTTCCAGATTCAGGGGGCATTGCCTGAGAAGGAGCGTGAGAGGGTTTTTGTTTGTGTCTTTTGAAGCTAGAGAAGGAGGGGTTGGTTCTGATATGTATAGGGAGAGAGTTCCAGATTCAGGGGCATTGCCTGAGAAGGAGCGTGAGAGGGTTTTTGTTTGTGTCTTTTGAAGCTAGAGAAGGAGGGGTTGGTTCTGATATGTATAGGGAGAGAGTTCCAGATTCAGGGGGCATTGCCTGAGAAGGAGCGTGAGAGGGTTTTTGTTTGTGTCTTTTGAAGCTAGAGAAGGAGGGGTTGGTTCTGATATGTATAGGGAGAGAGTTCCAGATTCAGGGGGCATTGCCTGAGAAGGAGCGTGAGAGGGTTTTTGTTTGTGTCTTTTGAAGCTAGAGAAGGAGGGGTTGGTTCTGATATGTATAGGGAGAGAGTTCCAGATTCAGGGGGCATTGCCTGAGAAGGAGCGTGAGAGGGTTTTTGTTTGTGTCTTTTGAAGCTAGAGAAGGAGGGGTTGGTTCTGATATGTATAGGGAGAGAGTTCCAGATTCAGGGGGCATTGCCTGAGAAGGAGCGTGAGAGGGTTTTTGTTTGTGTCTTTTGAAGCTAGAGAAGGAGGGGTTGGTTCTGATATGTATAGGGAGAGAGTTCCAGATTCAGGGGGCATTGCCTGAGAAGGAGCGTGAGAGGGTTTTTGTTTGTGTCTTTTGAAGCTAGAGAAGGAGGGGTTGGTTCTGATATGTATAGGGAGAGAGTTCCAGATTCAGGGGGCATTGCCTGAGAAGGAGCGTGAGAGGGTTTTTGTTTGTGTCTTTTGAAGCTAGAGAAGGAGGGGTTGGTTCTGATATGTATAGGGAGAGAGTTCCAGATTCAGGGGGCATTGCCTGAGAAGGAGCGTGAGAGGGTTTTTGTTTGTGTCTTTTGAAGCTAGAGAAGGAGGGGTTGGTTCTGATATGTATAGGGAGAGAGTTCCAGATTCAGGGGGCATTGCCTGAGAAGGAGCGTGAGAGGGTTTTTGTTTGTGTCTTTTGAAGCTAGAGAAGGAGGGGTTGGTTCTGATATGTATAGGGAGAGAGTTCCAGATTCAGGGGGCATTGCCTGAGAAGGAGCGTGAGAGGGTTTTTGTTTGTGTCTTTTGAAGCTAGAGAAGGAGGGGTTGGTTCTGATATGTATAGGGAGAGAGTTCCAGATTCAGGGGGCATTGCCTGAGAAGGAGCGTGAGAGGGTTTTTGTTTGTGTCTTTTGAAGCTAGAGAAGGAGGGGTTGGTTCTGATATGTATAGGGAGAGAGTTCCAGATTCAGGGGGCATTGCCTGAGAAGGAGCGTGAGAGGGTTTTTGTTTGTGTCTTTTGAAGCTAGAGAAGGAGGGGTTGGTTCTGATATGTATAGGGAGAGAGTTCCAGATTCAGGGGGCATTGCCTGAGAAGGAGCGTGAGAGGGTTTTTGTTTGTGTCTTTTGAAGCTAGAGAAGGAGGGGTTGGTTCTGATATGTATAGGGAGAGAGTTCCAGATTCAGGGGGCATTGCCTGAGAAGGAGCGTGAGAGGGTTTTTGTTTGTGTCTTTTGAAGCTAGAGAAGGAGGGGTTGGTTCTGATATGTATAGGGAGAGAGTTCCAGATTCAGGGGGCATTGCCTGAGAAGGAGCGTGAGAGGGTTTTTGTTTGTGTCTTTTGAAGCTAGAGAAGGAGGGGTTGGTTCTGATATGTATAGGGAGAGAGTTCCAGATTCAGGGGGCATTGCCTGAGAAGGAGCGTGAGAGGGTTTTTGTTTGTGTCTTTTGAAGCTAGAGAAGGAGGGGTTGGTTCTGATATGTATAGGGAGAGAGTTCCAGATTCAGGGGGCATTGCCTGAGAAGGAGCGTGAGAGGGTTTTTGTTTGTGTCTTTTGAAGCTAGAGAAGGAGGGGTTGGTTCTGATATGTATAGGGAGAGAGTTCCAGATTCAGGGGGCATTGCCTGAGAAGGAGCGTGAGAGGGTTTTTGTTTGTGTCTTTTGAAGCTAGAGAAGGAGGGGTTGGTTCTGATATGTATAGGGAGAGAGTTCCAGATTCAGGGGGCATTGCCTGAGAAGGAGCGTGAGAGGGTTTTTGTTTGTGTCTTTTGAAGCTAGAGAAGGAGGGGTTGGTTCTGATATGTATAGGGAGAGAGTTCCAGATTCAGGGGGCATTGCCTGAGAAGGAGCGTGAGAGGGTTTTTGTTTGTGTCTTTTGAAGCTAGAGAAGGAGGGGTTGGTTCTGATATGTATAGGGAGAGAGTTCCAGATTCAGGGGGCATTGCCTGAGAAGGAGCGTGAGAGGGTTTTTGTTTGTGTCTTTTGAAGCTAGAGAAGGAGGGGTTGGTTCTGATATGTATAGGGAGAGAGTTCCAGATTCAGGGGGCATTGCCTGAGAAGGAGCGTGAGAGGGTTTTTGTTTGTGTCTTTTGAAGCTAGAGAAGGAGGGGTTGGTTCTGATATGTATAGGGAGAGAGTTCCAGATTCAGGGGGCATTGCCTGAGAAGGAGCGTGAGAGGGTTTTTGTTTGTGTCTTTTGAAGCTAGAGAAGGAGGGGTTGGTTCTGATATGTATAGGGAGAGAGTTCCAGATTCAGGGGGCATTGCCTGAGAAGGAGCGTGAGAGGGTTTTTGTTTGTGTCTTTTGAAGCTAGAGAAGGAGGGGTTGGTTCTGATATGTATAGGGAGAGAGTTCCAGATTCAGGGGGCATTGCCTGAGAAGGAGCGTGAGAGGGTTTTTGTTTGTGTCTTTTGAAGCTAGAGAAGGAGGGGTTGGTTCTGATATGTATAGGGAGAGAGTTCCAGATTCAGGGGGCATTGCCTGAGAAGGAGCGTGAGAGGGTTTTTGTTTGTGTCTTTTGAAGCTAGAGAAGGAGGGGTTGGTTCTGATATGTATAGGGAGAGAGTTCCAGATTCAGGGGGCATTGCCTGAGAAGGAGCGTGAGAGGGTTTTTGTTTGTGTCTTTTGAAGCTAGAGAAGGAGGGGTTGGTTCTGATATGTATAGGGAGAGAGTTCCAGATTCAGGGGGCATTGCCTGAGAAGGAGCGTGAGAGGGTTTTTGTTTGTGTCTTTTGAAGCTAGAGAAGGAGGGGTTGGTTCTGATATGTATAGGGAGAGAGTTCCAGATTCAGGGGGCATTGCCTGAGAAGGAGCGTGAGAGGGTTTTTGTTTGTGTCTTTTGAAGCTAGAGAAGGAGGGGTTGGTTCTGATATGTATAGGGAGAGAGTTCCAGATTCAGGGGGCATTGCCTGAGAAGGAGCGTGAGAGGGTTTTTGTTTGTGTCTTTTGAAGCTAGAGAAGGAGGGGTTGGTTCTGATATGTATAGGGAGAGAGTTCCAGATTCAGGGGGCATTGCCTGAGAAGGAGCGTGAGAGGGTTTTTGTTTGTGTCTTTTGAAGCTAGAGAAGGAGGGGTTGGTTCTGATATGTATAGGGAGAGAGTTCCAGATTCAGGGGGCATTGCCTGAGAAGGAGCGTGAGAGGGTTTTTGTTTGTGTCTTTTGAAGCTAGAGAAGGAGGGGTTGGTTCTGATATGTATAGGGAGAGAGTTCCAGATTCAGGGGGCATTGCCTGAGAAGGAGCGTGAGAGGGTTTTTGTTTGTGTCTTTTGAAGCTAGAGAAGGAGGGGTTGGTTCTGATATGTATAGGGAGAGAGTTCCAGATTCAGGGGCATTGCCTGAGAAGGAGCGTGAGAGGGTTTTTGTTTGTGTCTTTTGAAGCTAGAGAAGGAGGGGTTGGTTCTGATATGTATAGGGAGAGAGTTCCAGATTCAGGGGGCATTGCCTGAGAAGGAGCGTGAGAGGGTTTTTGTTTGTGTCTTTTGAAGCTAGAGAAGGAGGGGTTGGTTCTGATATGTATAGGGAGAGAGTTCCAGATTCAGGGGGCATTGCCTGAGAAGGAGCGTGAGAGGGTTTTTGTTTGTGTCTTTTGAAGCTAGAGAAGGAGGGGTTGGTTCTGATATGTATAGGGAGAGAGTTCCAGATTCAGGGGGCATTGCCTGAGAAGGAGCGTGAGAGGGTTTTTGTTTGTGTCTTTTGAAGCTAGAGAAGGAGGGGTTGGTTCTGATATGTATAGGGAGAGAGTTCCAGATTCAGGGGGCATTGCCTGAGAAGGAGCGTGAGAGGGTTTTTGTTTGTGTCTTTTGAAGCTAGAGAAGGAGGGGTTGGTTCTGATATGTATAGGGAGAGAGTTCCAGATTCAGGGGGCATTGCCTGAGAAGGAGCGTGAGAGGGTTTTTGTTTGTGTCTTTTGAAGCTAGAGAAGGAGGGGTTGGTTCTGATATGTATAGGGAGAGAGTTCCAGATTCAGGGGGCATTGCCTGAGAAGGAGCGTGAGAGGGTTTTTGTTTGTGTCTTTTGAAGCTAGAGAAGGAGGGGTTGGTTCTGATATGTATAGGGAGAGAGTTCCAGATTCAGGGGGCATTGCCTGAGAAGGAGCGTGAGAGGGTTTTTGTTTGTGTCTTTTGAAGCTAGAGAAGGAGGGGTTGGTTCTGATATGTATAGGGAGAGAGTTCCAGATTCAGGGGGCATTGCCTGAGAAGGAGCGTGAGAGGGTTTTTGTTTGTGTCTTTTGAAGCTAGAGAAGGAGGGGTTGGTTCTGATATGTATAGGGAGAGAGTTCCAGATTCAGGGGGCATTGCCTGAGAAGGAGCGTGAGAGGGTTTTTGTTTGTGTCTTTTGAAGCTAGAGAAGGAGGGGTTGGTTCTGATATGTATAGGGAGAGAGTTCCAGATTCAGGGGGCATTGCCTGAGAAGGAGCGTGAGAGGGTTTTTGTTTGTGTCTTTTGAAGCTAGAGAAGGAGGGGTTGGTTCTGATATGTATAGGGAGAGAGTTCCAGATTCAGGGGGCATTGCCTGAGAAGGAGCGTGAGAGGGTTTTTGTTTGTGTCTTTTGAAGCTAGAGAAGGAGGGGTTGGTTCTGATATGTATAGGGAGAGAGTTCCAGATTCAGGGGGCATTGCCTGAGAAGGAGCGTGAGAGGGTTTTTGTTTGTGTCTTTTGAAGCTAGAGAAGGAGGGGTTGGTTCTGATATGTATAGGGAGAGAGTTCCAGATTCAGGGGGCATTGCCTGAGAAGGAGCGTGAGAGGGTTTTTGTTTGTGTCTTTTGAAGCTAGAGAAGGAGGGGTTGGTTCTGATATGTATAGGGAGAGAGTTCCAGATTCAGGGGGCATTGCCTGAGAAGGAGCGTGAGAGGGTTTTTGTTTGTGTCTTTTGAAGCTAGAGAAGGAGGGGTTGGTTCTGATATGTATAGGGAGAGAGTTCCAGATTCAGGGGGCATTGCCTGAGAAGGAGCGTGAGAGGGTTTTTGTTTGTGTCTTTTGAAGCTAGAGAAGGAGGGGTTGGTTCTGATATGTATAGGGAGAGAGTTCCAGATTCAGGGGGCATTGCCTGAGAAGGAGCGTGAGAGGGTTTTTGTTTGTGTCTTTTGAAGCTAGAGAAGGAGGGGTTGGTTCTGATATGTATAGGGAGAGAGTTCCAGATTCAGGGGCATTGCCTGAGAAGGAGCGTGAGAGGGTTTTTGTTTGTGTCTTTTGAAGCTAGAGAAGGAGGGGTTGGTTCTGATATGTATAGGGAGAGAGTTCCAGATTCAGGGGGCATTGCCTGAGAAGGAGCGTGAGAGGGTTTTTGTTTGTGTCTTTTGAAGCTAGAGAAGGAGGGGTTGGTTCTGATATGTATAGGGAGAGAGTTCCAGATTCAGGGGGCATTGCCTGAGAAGGAGCGTGAGAGGGTTTTTGTTTGTGTCTTTTGAAGCTAGAGAAGGAGGGGTTGGTTCTGATATGTATAGGGAGAGAGTTCCAGATTCAGGGGGCATTGCCTGAGAAGGAGCGTGAGAGGGTTTTTGTTTGTGTCTTTTGAAGCTAGAGAAGGAGGGGTTGGTTCTGATATGTATAGGGAGAGAGTTCCAGATTCAGGGGGCATTGCCTGAGAAGGAGCGTGAGAGGGTTTTTGTTTGTGTCTTTTGAAGCTAGAGAAGGAGGGGTTGGTTCTGATATGTATAGGGAGAGAGTTCCAGATTCAGGGGGCATTGCCTGAGAAGGAGCGTGAGAGGGTTTTTGTTTGTGTCTTTTGAAGCTAGAGAAGGAGGGGTTGGTTCTGATATGTATAGGGAGAGAGTTCCAGATTCAGGGGCATTGCCTGAGAAGGAGCGTGAGAGGGTTTTTGTTTGTGTCTTTTGAAGCTAGAGAAGGAGGGGTTGGTTCTGATATGTATAGGAGAGAGTTCCAGATTCAGGGGGCATTGCCTGAGAAGGAGCGTGAGAGGGTTTTTGTTTGTGTCTTTTGAAGCTAGAGAAGGAGGGGTTGGTTCTGATATGTATAGGGAGAGAGTTCCAGATTCAGGGGCATTGCCTGAGAAGGAGCGTGAGAGGGTTTTTGTTTGTGTCTTTTGAAGCTAGAGAAGGAGGGGTTGGTTCTGATATGTATAGGGAGAGAGTTCCAGATTCAGGGGGCATTGCCTGAGAAGGAGCGTGAGAGGGTTTTTGTTTGTGTCTTTTGAAGCTAGAGAAGGAGGGGTTGGTTCTGATATGTATAGGGAGAGAGTTCCAGATTCAGGGGGCATTGCCTGAGAAGGAGCGTGAGAGGGTTTTTGTTTGTGTCTTTTGAAGCTAGAGAAGGAGGGGTTGGTTCTGATATGTATAGGGAGAGAGTTCCAGATTCAGGGGGCATTGCCTGAGAAGGAGCGTGAGAGGGTTTTTGTTTGTGTCTTTTGAAGCTAGAGAAGGAGGGGTTGGTTCTGATATGTATAGGGAGAGAGTTCCAGATTCAGGGGGCATTGCCTGAGAAGGAGCGTGAGAGGGTTTTTGTTTGTGTCTTTTGAAGCTAGAGAAGGAGGGGTTGGTTCTGATATGTATAGGGAGAGAGTTCCAGATTCAGGGGGCATTGCCTGAGAAGGAGCGTGAGAGGGTTTTTGTTTGTGTCTTTTGAAGCTAGAGAAGGAGGGGTTGGTTCTGATATGTATAGGGAGAGAGTTCCAGATTCAGGGGGCATTGCCTGAGAAGGAGCGTGAGAGGGTTTTTGTTTGTGTCTTTTGAAGCTAGAGAAGGAGGGGTTGGTTCTGATATGTATAGGGAGAGAGTTCCAGATTCAGGGGGCATTGCCTGAGAAGGAGCGTGAGAGGGTTTTTGTTTGTGTCTTTTGAAGCTAGAGAAGGAGGGGTTGGTTCTGATATGTATAGGGAGAGAGTTCCAGATTCAGGGGGCATTGCCTGAGAAGGAGCGTGAGAGGGTTTTTGTTTGTGTCTTTTGAAGCTAGAGAAGGAGGGGTTGGTTCTGATATGTATAGGGAGAGAGTTCCAGATTCAGGGGGCATTGCCTGAGAAGGAGCGTGAGAGGGTTTTTGTTTGTGTCTTTTGAAGCTAGAGAAGGAGGGGTTGGTTCTGATATGTATAGGGAGAGAGTTCCAGATTCAGGGGGCATTGCCTGAGAAGGAGCGTGAGAGGGTTTTTGTTTGTGTCTTTTGAAGCTAGAGAAGGAGGGGTTGGTTCTGATATGTATAGGGAGAGAGTTCCAGATTCAGGGGGCATTGCCTGAGAAGGAGCGTGAGAGGGTTTTTGTTTGTGTCTTTTGAAGCTAGAGAAGGAGGGGTTGGTTCTGATATGTATAGGGAGAGAGTTCCAGATTCAGGGGGCATTGCCTGAGAAGGAGCGTGAGAGGGTTTTTGTTTGTGTCTTTTGAAGCTAGAGAAGGAGGGGTTGGTTCTGATATGTATAGGGAGAGAGTTCCAGATTCAGGGGGCATTGCCTGAGAAGGAGCGTGAGAGGGTTTTTGTTTGTGTCTTTTGAAGCTAGAGAAGGAGGGGTTGGTTCTGATATGTATAGGGAGAGAGTTCCAGATTCAGGGGGCATTGCCTGAGAAGGAGCGTGAGAGGGTTTTTGTTTGTGTCTTTTGAAGCTAGAGAAGGAGGGGTTGGTTCTGATATGTATAGGGAGAGAGTTCCAGATTCAGGGGGCATTGCCTGAGAAGGAGCGTGAGAGGGTTTTTGTTTGTGTCTTTTGAAGCTAGAGAAGGAGGGGTTGGTTCTGATATGTATAGGGAGAGAGTTCCAGATTCAGGGGGCATTGCCTGAGAAGGAGCGTGAGAGGGTTTTTGTTTGTGTCTTTTGAAGCTAGAGAAGGAGGGGTTGGTTCTGATATGTATAGGGAGAGAGTTCCAGATTCAGGGGGCATTGCCTGAGAAGGAGCGTGAGAGGGTTTTTGTTTGTGTCTTTTGAAGCTAGAGAAGGAGGGGTTGGTTCTGATATGTATAGGGAGAGAGTTCCAGATTCAGGGGGCATTGCCTGAGAAGGAGCGTGAGAGGGTTTTTGTTTGTGTCTTTTGAAGCTAGAGAAGGAGGGGTTGGTTCTGATATGTATAGGGAGAGAGTTCCAGATTCAGGGGGCATTGCCTGAGAAGGAGCGTGAGAGGGTTTTTGTTTGTGTCTTTTGAAGCTAGAGAAGGAGGGGTTGGTTCTGATATGTATAGGGAGAGAGTTCCAGATTCAGGGGGCATTGCCTGAGAAGGAGCGTGAGAGGGTTTTTGTTTGTGTCTTTTGAAGCTAGAGAAGGAGGGGTTGGTTCTGATATGTATAGGGAGAGAGTTCCAGATTCAGGGGGCATTGCCTGAGAAGGAGCGTGAGAGGGTTTTTGTTTGTGTCTTTTGAAGCTAGAGAAGGAGGGGTTGGTTCTGATATGTATAGGGAGAGAGTTCCAGATTCAGGGGGCATTGCCTGAGAAGGAGCGTGAGAGGGTTTTTGTTTGTGTCTTTTGAAGCTAGAGAAGGAGGGGTTGGTTCTGATATGTATAGGGAGAGAGTTCCAGATTCAGGGGGCATTGCCTGAGAAGGAGCGTGAGAGGGTTTTTGTTTGTGTCTTTTGAAGCTAGAGAAGGAGGGGTTGGTTCTGATATGTATAGGGAGAGAGTTCCAGATTCAGGGGGCATTGCCTGAGAAGGAGCGTGAGAGGGTTTTTGTTTGTGTCTTTTGAAGCTAGAGAAGGAGGGGTTGGTTCTGATATGTATAGGGAGAGAGTTCCAGATTCAGGGGGCATTGCCTGAGAAGGAGCGTGAGAGGGTTTTTGTTTGTGTCTTTTGAAGCTAGAGAAGGAGGGGTTGGTTCTGATATGTATAGGGAGAGAGTTCCAGATTCAGGGGGCATTGCCTGAGAAGGAGCGTGAGAGGGTTTTTGTTTGTGTCTTTTGAAGCTAGAGAAGGAGGGGTTGGTTCTGATATGTATAGGGAGAGAGTTCCAGATTCAGGGGGCATTGCCTGAGAAGGAGCGTGAGAGGGTTTTTGTTTGTGTCTTTTGAAGCTAGAGAAGGAGGGGTTGGTTCTGATATGTATAGGGAGAGAGTTCCAGATTCAGGGGGCATTGCCTGAGAAGGAGCGTGAGAGGGTTTTTGTTTGTGTCTTTTGAAGCTAGAGAAGGAGGGGTTGGTTCTGATATGTATAGGGAGAGAGTTCCAGATTCAGGGGGCATTGCCTGAGAAGGAGCGTGAGAGGGTTTTTGTTTGTGTCTTTTGAAGCTAGAGAAGGAGGGGTTGGTTCTGATATGTATAGGGAGAGAGTTCCAGATTCAGGGGGCATTGCCTGAGAAGGAGCGTGAGAGGGTTTTTGTTTGTGTCTTTTGAAGCTAGAGAAGGAGGGGTTGGTTCTGATATGTATAGGGAGAGAGTTCCAGATTCAGGGGGCATTGCCTGAGAAGGAGCGTGAGAGGGTTTTTGTTTGTGTCTTTTGAAGCTAGAGAAGGAGGGGTTGGTTCTGATATGTATAGGGAGAGAGTTCCAGATTCAGGGGGCATTGCCTGAGAAGGAGCGTGAGAGGGTTTTTGTTTGTGTCTTTTGAAGCTAGAGAAGGAGGGGTTGGTTCTGATATGTATAGGGAGAGAGTTCCAGATTCAGGGGGCATTGCCTGAGAAGGAGCGTGAGAGGGTTTTTGTTTGTGTCTTTTGAAGCTAGAGAAGGAGGGGTTGGTTCTGATATGTATAGGGAGAGAGTTCCAGATTCAGGGGGCATTGCCTGAGAAGGAGCGTGAGAGGGTTTTTGTTTGTGTCTTTTGAAGCTAGAGAAGGAGGGGTTGGTTCTGATATGTATAGGGAGAGAGTTCCAGATTCAGGGGGCATTGCCTGAGAAGGAGCGTGAGAGGGTTTTTGTTTGTGTCTTTTGAAGCTAGAGAAGGAGGGGTTGGTTCTGATATGTATAGGGAGAGAGTTCCAGATTCAGGGGGCATTGCCTGAGAAGGAGCGTGAGAGGGTTTTTGTTTGTGTCTTTTGAAGCTAGAGAAGGAGGGGTTGGTTCTGATATGTATAGGGAGAGAGTTCCAGATTCAGGGGGCATTGCCTGAGAAGGAGCGTGAGAGGGTTTTTGTTTGTGTCTTTTGAAGCTAGAGAAGGAGGGGTTGGTTCTGATATGTATAGGGAGAGAGTTCCAGATTCAGGGGGCATTGCCTGAGAAGGAGCGTGAGAGGGTTTTTGTTTGTGTCTTTTGAAGCTAGAGAAGGAGGGGTTGGTTCTGATATGTATAGGGAGAGAGTTCCAGATTCAGGGGGCATTGCCTGAGAAGGAGCGTGAGAGGGTTTTTGTTTGTGTCTTTTGAAGCTAGAGAAGGAGGGGTTGGTTCTGATATGTATAGGGAGAGAGTTCCAGATTCAGGGGGCATTGCCTGAGAAGGAGCGTGAGAGGGTTTTTGTTTGTGTCTTTTGAAGCTAGAGAAGGAGGGGTTGGTTCTGATATGTATAGGGAGAGAGTTCCAGATTCAGGGGGCATTGCCTGAGAAGGAGCGTGAGAGGGTTTTTGTTTGTGTCTTTTGAAGCTAGAGAAGGAGGGGTTGGTTCTGATATGTATAGGGAGAGAGTTCCAGATTCAGGGGGCATTGCCTGAGAAGGAGCGTGAGAGGGTTTTTGTTTGTGTCTTTTGAAGCTAGAGAAGGAGGGGTTGGTTCTGATATGTATAGGGAGAGAGTTCCAGATTCAGGGGGCATTGCCTGAGAAGGAGCGTGAGAGGGTTTTTGTTTGTGTCTTTTGAAGCTAGAGAAGGAGGGGTTGGTTCTGATATGTATAGGGAGAGAGTTCCAGATTCAGGGGGCATTGCCTGAGAAGGAGCGTGAGAGGGTTTTTGTTTGTGTCTTTTGAAGCTAGAGAAGGAGGGTTGGTTCTGATATGTATAGGGAGAGAGTTCCAGATTCAGGGGGCATTGCCTGAGAAGGAGCGTGAGAGGGTTTTTGTTTGTGTCTTTTGAAGCTAGAGAAGGAGGGGTTGGTTCTGATATGTATAGGGAGAGAGTTCCAGATTCAGGGGGCATTGCCTGAGAAGGAGCGTGAGAGGGTTTTTGTTTGTGTCTTTTGAAGCTAGAGAAGGAGGGGTTGGTTCTGATATGTATAGGGAGAGAGTTCCAGATTCAGGGGGCATTGCCTGAGAAGGAGCGTGAGAGGGTTTTTGTTTGTGTCTTTTGAAGCTAGAGAAGGAGGGGTTGGTTCTGATATGTATAGGGAGAGAGTTCCAGATTCAGGGGGCATTGCCTGAGAAGGAGCGTGAGAGGGTTTTTGTTTGTGTCTTTTGAAGCTAGAGAAGGAGGGGTTGGTTCTGATATGTATAGGGAGAGAGTTCCAGATTCAGGGGGCATTGCCTGAGAAGGAGCGTGAGAGGGTTTTTGTTTGTGTCTTTTGAAGCTAGAGAAGGAGGGGTTGGTTCTGATATGTATAGGGAGAGAGTTCCAGATTCAGGGGGCATTGCCTGAGAAGGGAGCGTGAGAGGGTTTTTGTTTGTGTCTTTTGAAGCTAGAGAAGGAGGGGTTGGTTCTGATATGTATAGGGAGAGAGTTCCAGATTCAGGGGCATTGCCTGAGAAGGAGCGTGAGAGGGTTTTTGTTTGTGTCTTTTGAAGCTAGAGAAGGAGGGGTTGGTTCTGATATGTATAGGGAGAGAGTTCCAGATTCAGGGGCATTGCCTGAGAAGGAGCGTGAGAGGGTTTTTGTTTGTGTCTTTTGAAGCTAGAGAAGGAGGGGTTGGTTCTGATATGTATAGGGAGAGAGTTCCAGATTCAGGGGGCATTGCCTGAGAAGGAGCGTGAGAGGGTTTTTGTTTGTGTCTTTTGAAGCTAGAGAAGGAGGGGTTGGTTCTGATATGTATAGGGAGAGAGTTCCAGATTCAGGGGGCATTGCCTGAGAAGGAGCGTGAGAGGGTTTTTGTTTGTGTCTTTTGAAGCTAGAGAAGGAGGGGTTGGTTCTGATATGTATAGGGAGAGAGTTCCAGATTCAGGGGCATTGCCTGAGAAGGAGCGTGAGAGGGTTTTTGTTTGTGTCTTTTGAAGCTAGAGAAGGAGGGGTTGGTTCTGATATGTATAGGGAGAGAGTTCCAGATTCAGGGGGCATTGCCTGAGAAGGAGCGTGAGAGGGTTTTTGTTTGTGTCTTTTGAAGCTAGAGAAGGAGGGGTTGGTTCTGATATGTATAGGGAGAGAGTTCCAGATTCAGGGGCATTGCCTGAGAAGGAGCGTGAGAGGGTTTTTGTTTGTGTCTTTTGAAGCTAGAGAAGGAGGGGTTGGTTCTGATATGTATAGGGAGAGAGTTCCAGATTCAGGGGGCATTGCCTGAGAAGGAGCGTGAGAGGGTTTTTGTTTGTGTCTTTTGAAGCTAGAGAAGGAGGGGTTGGTTCTGATATGTATAGGGAGAGAGTTCCAGATTCAGGGGGCATTGCCTGAGAAGGAGCGTGAGAGGGTTTTTGTTTGTGTCTTTTGAAGCTAGAGAAGGAGGGGTTGGTTCTGATATGTATAGGGAGAGAGTTCCAGATTCAGGGGGCATTGCCTGAGAAGGAGCGTGAGAGGGTTTTTGTTTGTGTCTTTTGAAGCTAGAGAAGGAGGGGTTGGTTCTGATATGTATAGGGAGAGAGTTCCAGATTCAGGGGGCATTGCCTGAGAAGGAGCGTGAGAGGGTTTTTGTTTGTGTCTTTTGAAGCTAGAGAAGGAGGGGTTGGTTCTGATATGTATAGGGAGAGAGTTCCAGATTCAGGGGGCATTGCCTGAGAAGGAGCGTGAGAGGGTTTTTGTTTGTGTCTTTTGAAGCTAGAGAAGGAGGGGTTGGTTCTGATATGTATAGGGAGAGAGTTCCAGATTCAGGGGGCATTGCCTGAGAAGGAGCGTGAGAGGGTTTTTGTTTGTGTCTTTTGAAGCTAGAGAAGGAGGGGTTGGTTCTGATATGTATAGGGAGAGAGTTCCAGATTCAGGGGGCATTGCCTGAGAAGGAGCGTGAGAGGGTTTTTGTTTGTGTCTTTTGAAGCTAGAGAAGGAGGGGTTGGTTCTGATATGTATAGGGAGAGAGTTCCAGATTCAGGGGGCATTGCCTGAGAAGGAGCGTGAGAGGGTTTTTGTTTGTGTCTTTTGAAGCTAGAGAAGGAGGGGTTGGTTCTGATATGTATAGGGAGAGAGTTCCAGATTCAGGGGCATTGCCTGAGAAGGAGCGTGAGAGGGTTTTTGTTTGTGTCTTTTGAAGCTAGAGAAGGAGGGTTGGTTCTGATATGTATAGGGAGAGAGTTCCAGATTCAGGGGCATTGCCTGAGAAGGAGCGTGAGAGGGTTTTGTTTGTGTCTTTGAAGCTGAGAAGGAGGGGTTGGTTCTGATATGTATAGGAGAGAGTTCCAGATTAGGGGCATTGCCTGAGAGGACGTGAGAGGTTTTTGTTGTGTCTTTGAAGCTAGAGAGAGGTTGGTTCTGATATGTATAGGAGAGAGTTCCAGATTCAGGGGGCATTGCCTGAGAAGGAGCGTGAGAGGGTTTTTTGTTTGTGTCTTTTGAAGCTAGAGAAGGAGGGGTTGGTTCTGATATGTATAGGGAGAGAGTTCCAGATTCAGGGGGCATTGCCTGAGAAGGAGCGTGAGAGGGTTTTTTGTTTGTGTCTTTTGAAGCTAGAGAAGGAGGGGTTGGTTCTGATATGTATAGGGAGAGAGTTCCAGATTCAGGGGCATTGCCTGAGAAGGAGCGTGAGAGGGTTTTTTGTTTGTGTCTTTTGAAGCTAGAGAAGGAGGGGTTGGTTCTGATATGTATAGGGAGAGAGTTCCAGATTCAGGGGCATTGCCTGAGAAGGAGCGTGAGAGGGTTTTTGTTTGTGTCTTTTGAAGCTAGAGAAGGAGGGGTTGGTTCTGATATGTATAGGGAGAGAGTTCCAGATTCAGGGGCATTGCCTGAGAAGGAGCGTGAGAGGGTTTTTGTTTGTGTCTTTTGAAGCTAGAGAAGGAGGGGTTGGTTCTGATATGTATAGGGAGAGAGTTCCAGATTCAGGGGGCATTGCCTGAGAAGGAGCGTGAGAGGGTTTTTGTTTGTGTCTTTTGAAGCTAGAGAAGGAGGGGTTGGTTCTGATATGTATAGGGAGAGAGTTCCAGATTCAGGGGCATTGCCTGAGAAGGAGCGTGAGAGGGTTTTTGTTTGTGTCTTTTGAAGCTAGAGAAGGAGGGGTTGGTTCTGATATGTATAGGGAGAGAGTTCCAGATTCAGGGGGCATTGCCTGAGAAGGGAGCGTGAGAGGGTTTTTGTTTGTGTCTTTTGAAGCTAGAGAAGGAGGGGTTGGTTCTGATATGTATAGGGAGAGAGTTCCAGATTCAGGGGGCATTGCCTGAGAAGGAGCGTGAGAGGGTTTTTGTTTGTGTCTTTTGAAGCTAGAGAAGGAGGGGTTGGTTCTGATATGTATAGGGAGAGAGTTCCAGATTCAGGGGGCATTGCCTGAGAAGGAGCGTGAGAGGGTTTTTGTTTGTGTCTTTTGAAGCTAGAGAAGGAGGGGTTGGTTCTGATATGTATAGGGAGAGAGTTCCAGATTCAGGGGGCATTGCCTGAGAAGGAGCGTGAGAGGGTTTTTGTTTGTGTCTTTTGAAGCTAGAGAAGGAGGGGTTGGTTCTGATATGTATAGGGAGAGAGTTCCAGATTCAGGGGCATTGCCTGAGAAGGAGCGTGAGAGGGTTTTTGTTTGTGTCTTTTGAAGCTAGAGAAGGAGGGGTTGGTTCTGATATGTATAGGGAGAGAGTTCCAGATTCAGGGGCATTGCCTGAGAAGGAGCGTGAGAGGGTTTTTGTTTGTGTCTTTTGAAGCTAGAGAAGGAGGGGTTGGTTCTGATATGTATAGGGAGAGAGTTCCAGATTCAGGGGGCATTGCCTGAGAAGGAGCGTGAGAGGGTTTTTGTTTGTGTCTTTTGAAGCTAGAGAAGGAGGGGTTGGTTCTGATATGTATAGGAGAGAGTTCCAGATTCAGGGGGCATTGCCTGAGAAGGAGCGTGAGAGGGTTTTTGTTTGTGTCTTTTGAAGCTAGAGAAGGAGGGGTTGGTTCTGATATGTATAGGGAGAGAGTTCCAGATTCAGGGGCATTGCCTGAGAAGGAGCGTGAGAGGGTTTTTGTTTGTGTCTTTTGAAGCTAGAGAAGGAGGGGTTGGTTCTGATATGTATAGGGAGAGAGTTCCAGATTCAGGGGGCATTGCCTGAGAAGGAGCGTGAGAGGGTTTTTTGTTTGTGTCTTTTGAAGCTAGAGAAGGAGGGGTTGGTTCTGATATGTATAGGGAGAGAGTTCCAGATTCAGGGGGCATTGCCTGAGAAGGAGCGTGAGAGGGTTTTTTGTTTGTGTCTTTTGAAGCTAGAGAAGGAGGGGTTGGTTCTGATATGTATAGGGAGAGAGTTCCAGATTCAGGGGGCATTGCCTGAGAAGGAGCGTGAGAGGGTTTTTGTTTGTGTCTTTTGAAGCTAGAGAAGGAGGGGTTGGTTCTGATATGTATAGGGAGAGAGTTCCAGATTCAGGGGGCATTGCCTGAGAAGGAGCGTGAGAGGGTTTTTTGTTTGTGTCTTTTGAAGCTAGAGAAGGAGGGGTTGGTTCTGATATGTATAGGGAGAGAGTTCCAGATTCAGGGGGCATTGCCTGAGAAGGAGCGTGAGAGGGTTTTTGTTTGTGTCTTTTGAAGCTAGAGAAGGAGGGGTTGGTTCTGATATGTATAGGGAGAGAGTTCCAGATTCAGGGGGCATTGCCTGAGAAGGAGCGTGAGAGGGTTTTTTGTTTGTGTCTTTTGAAGCTAGAGAAGGAGGCGTTGGTTCTGATATGTATAGGGAGAGAGTTCCAGATTCAGGGGGCATTGCCTGAGAAGGAGCGTGAGAGGGTTTTTTGTTTGTGTCTTTTGAAGCTAGAGAAGGAGGGGTTGGTTCTGATATGTATAGGGAGAGAGTTCCAGATTCAGGGGCATTGCCTGAGAAGGAGCGTGAGAGGGTTTTTTGTTTGTGTCTTTTGAAGCTAGAGAAGGAGGGGTTGGTTCTGATATGTATAGGGAGAGAGTTCCAGATTCAGGGGGCATTGCCTGAGAAGGAGCGTGAGAGGGTTTTTGTTTGTGTCTTTTGAAGCTAGAGAAGGAGGGGTTGGTTCTGATATGTATAGGGAGAGAGTTCCAGATTCAGGGGGCATTGCCTGAGAAGGAGCGTGAGAGGGTTTTTGTTTGTGTCTTTTGAAGCTAGAGAAGGAGGGGTTGGTTCTGATATGTATAGGGAGAGAGTTCCAGATTCAGGGGGCATTGCCTGAGAAGGAGCGTGAGAGGGTTTTTGTTTGTGTCTTTTGAAGCTAGAGAAGGAGGGGTTGGTTCTGATATGTATAGGGAGAGAGTTCCAGATTCAGGGGCATTGCCTGAGAAGGAGCGTGAGAGGGTTTTTTGTTTGTGTCTTTTGAAGCTAGAGAAGGAGGGGTTGGTTCTGATATGTATAGGGAGAGAGTTCCAGATTCAGGGGGCATTGCCTGAGAAGGAGCGTGAGAGGGTTTTTGTTTGTGTCTTTTGAAGCTAGAGATGGAGGCGTTGGTTCTGATATGTATAGGGAGAGAGTTCCAGATTCAGGGGGCATTGCCTGAGAAGGAGCGTGAGAGGGTTTTTTGTTTGGGTCTTTTGGGGGGGATGAGATGGAGCGTATTGGAGCTGGTTAAGTTTCTTGATTGTCCTGCTTTGGTGAGTTTGGCTGCGAGGTAGTCTGGTTTGCCAGTGTGTAGAGCTTTGTGGGTAAGACAGGCCGTTTTGAAACAGCATCGTGCTTCGATTGGGAGCCATTTTAAGTTTTGTAGCGTAGGGGTGATATGGTCATGTTTTTTAGCTCCTGTGACCATTCGTGCTGCAGCATTGAGGGTGGCTCTCATTGGGGCTACGTGTGCTTTGGGCGCTCCAGTGAGTGTGGCATTACCATAGTCTAGTCTGGATAAAACCAGAGCTTGTGTTGCTGTTTTTCGGTCATTGGGCAGAAGGAAGGGTTTGATTTTATTGAGAAGTTTTAGGCTGTAGAAGGCGCTCTTAGCAGTGGAGCTAATGTGGGATCTCATGCTTAGCTTAGAGTCCAAAGATATCCCCAAAGATTTAGCTGAGTCTGATGAAGTAAGCTTGCAGTTTAGGGAGTCCAGGTTATTTAACCACTCTTGGATCTGTGTGCAGCTAAAGAATGATGATGGATTAAACCCAGATCAGTTGACTGGGGGTGAGTGCTTGCAATGTTCAACACTCCGTCCATCATCCCCTTTGGTTTTGCTGAGATTGGAGAAGGCCATAATTTTAGTTTTTTCTTGGTTGAGTTTGAGATGGTTGAGCGATAGCCAGCTTTGAACTTTTGTGAGTGTGGAGTTAAGTCGTTGAATGTCGGAAAGGGAGGATATTTCTAGGTAAAGCTGGGTGTCGTCGGCATATAGGTGGTACGAGATATTTGCTTTTTTTTAGAATGGTGGTGAGGGGTTCCATGTAAATGTTCAAGAGTGTGGGAGAGAGGACCGAGCCTTGTGGCACTCCTCGGGTTAAGGGTGAGATGTTGGATATGGAGCTGTTGATTTTGACGAGTTGGGAACGGTTGAGAAGAAATGAAGAAACCAATTCAGAACAGTGCCATCAGCTCCGATCCGTTTTTGGAGGGCATCTAGAAGTAGCTTGTGATCGACTGTGTCGCAAGCCGCCGAGAGGTCAAGGAGGACAAGCAGGCAGCATCTGTTTGAGTCAAGGGAGCGGTGTATGTCATCTGTTATGCTCAGTATAGCTGTTTCAGTGCTGCACCCCTTCCTGAAACCGGACTGGTGTGGGTCGAGTAGGTTGTTGGAGTCTAGGTGTTGGTTGAGTTGTGAGAGAACACATTTCTCGAGAATCTTTGCTAGGAAGGGGAGGTTTGTGATGGGTCTAAAGTTCTTGAGCTCGCTCTGGTCTGCATCGGGTTTTTTTTTAGCAGGGGGGAGACTTGGCCTAGTTTGAGGCAGTCGGGTATCAGCCCGTTGCTTAAGGAACTGTTAATGATCTTGGTCCATAGAGGGGTTAGGGTACCATTGAGGTTTTTAGCCAGAGCAGCAGGTAGAGGGTCTGCGAAGTGGGGTGAGGGTTTGGAGTTGGCAATCACCAAGGAGATGTCTTCTTCAGTGAGGGGTTTGAAGACCCTCCACCTCTTGAGTCTGGAGGATGGACTTTGGGATTGCGCTTGACCGGTAGTTAAGGCGGGAGTAGTCACGGTTCTGGGGATAATGGAGTGAGCTAGCGTTGGGGATGTTTCCGTTTTGGAAGAAGAGTCACTGGGTTGGGTTTGTGCGTGATGGTCTAAGGAGAGTTCAATTTTGTTGATTTTCTCATTGAAGAATTTGGCTAGGAGGTCACATTGTAGTTTAGAGGTAGGGGGATTTTCTTTGGAAGGTTTGGAGGTTTGATTTCGGATGATGTTGAAGAGCTCTTTGGGGCGGTTTTTGGCTTTGTCAAGGGTGTTTTGGAAGAAGGTGGCTTTCTCTTTGAGGATGTGTTTTTTGTAGTTCCTGCGTTCTTTTCTGAGTTGGAGGAGGTTGGTTGAGGATGGGTTTGCTCTCCAGTGTCTTTCAGCGGCTCTGAGTTGTCTTCTTTCAGAATTGAGGTCTTTATTGAACCATGCTCTCGACAGGGTATCTCTGACCTTTTTGTGTTTTAGGGGGGCTAGTTGGTCAAGGGTGGTTTTTACCGTTGTGTTGTATAGGGTCGTGAGCTCATCAGTGTTGAGGTGGTCTGTGTTAGGAGGGAGTAAGGATGATATTTTTTTTCCAAGTCAGGGAGAGGGATAGGATTAAGGTTTCTGCGCCATTGATGGGTAGATCGGGCTCGGTTTGGTGGCGCTGTAGCTTGGTTAATGTTGAACAGAATGATGTGGTGATCTGACCAGTCAATTGGAAGAATGTTGTTGATGTTTATTATTTCGTTTTAGCTATGATAGCATCTAGGGTGGAGCCTTTGTTGTGGGTTTGTCCCTTGCAGTGTTCGGTGAGATCTTTGCAGAGTAGAATTTCATTTAGGGATTGTATTAGTGTGTCCTTTTCGTTGTTCCAGTGGAGATTGAAGTCACCTAAGATAATGTTGTCGGAGTTGGAGAGGGAGCAATGTGTTAGTAGGTCAGATAGTTGTTCTCCAAAAGTGGAGGAGTTTCCTGGAGGGTGGTATAGCAGATGGCATTTCGTTACTTTGTTGTCTTTTAGTGTTAAGGTTGGTGCTTAGATATTCAAATGTTGAGTAGGAGACGGTTTTTATTTCAGTTAATTTGATGCTATTCTTATGGATGATGGCTAATCCACCACCGCGATGGTCTAACCTGCCCTTTATGATAGGAGAAATCTGGGGGGACTAGGAGGTCAAGGATCGGATAGGATGATTCGCTGAGCCAGGTTTCGGTGACAAACGCAATGTCGATGTCATAGTTCAGTAATGTCTCAGCCAGTTCTGTTGCGTGTTTGGTTGTTGATCTACAGTTTATTAACATGCAGTTTATATTGCAGCTGGTGGTGTGATTTTGGGAGGGGGGAGCCAAAGGGATAGCAGAGAGTTGTGATGGAGGTCTTATAGTCCTGGGAGGCTTGATGTCTCTGCCAGTTCCGGTGATTACCTGAATGTTGGAGATGGGGGGTTCGGGGCTGACTTGGGGTCGTATGACTTGGCAAGATCCATGGCCTCTCTCAGGAGCATCCTAGGGCTCATTCTTCTTGGTCTGTGATGTTGGTTGCTGAGAGGGGTGGTGTACCAGCTAAACGGATTTGTAAGAAACTGGCTCTATATATACTACACCAAAATGAGGTATAGTGTGTATAGGGTCCAGGTGACTCCAAAGGTAGGCAGAGGTTAAAGTTAGATAGAACCTTACTCTCTACTCGGGCCGGGTTCGGCGGGTGCAGAGTGGGCTGGATTCGCGGTGTCCGGCCGGAGCCAGAAGCTGCAGTTTGAACAAGTCCGGTGTTCACGGGAGATTCAGTCCTTGAAGTGAAGGCAGGCAGGTCCTCCGGGGTTTTTGAGGTTGCTGGCTGCAGGACACACCGGGATCTCGCAGGAGCAGGTTTGAGGGGAGACAGGCCTGTAGGGCTGGGGCCAAGTCAGTGGGCGTCGTCCTCTTGTTATCTCTGCACGGCTCTTCGGTCCTTCTTCTTATCTTCTTTTCTTGTTGTTGCTGGATCTGAGGAAGGTTCAGGGTGCCCCCTAAATACTAGATTTAGGGGCGTTACAGGTAGGTAAAGGGCAGGGACCAATGGGTCCATTCCTGGGGTGGGTACACCCCTATTCTGCCACTCTCCAGTGGGAGGGGCAGGAGCCTGTCCCTGGTTGGCTGGGTCCCCCCATCCTCAAGATGGCGGGGACTCGAGGTTGTGCTTCACCTCGCCTCCCCCACCTGAGGGGTGGAGTTGGCAGAGGTGGGCACACCTCCCTTCCTCACTTGTTTTTCCCGCCGGTTCTCCCGCCCAAAGTGGGGGTAGAACCAGTGGGGACCAGTTGCTGAAAGCAGCAAATGGTCTGGAGAGGCTCACAAAGGCGGCATGCCTTTGAAGCTTCTCCTTCGTGAACCCTGCCCATCCTGGGGAGGAGGCTTGGCACCTCATCCCAGGATGTGCATTGTTTCAGGCCCCGAGAGCAGCTGGCTCTCGACCCAGGGGTCCAGAAACATGTCTGTTGGTGGCAGCCAAAGCAGCCACTCAGTCAGGTCACTAGAAGTTGGTCGAGTTTCAGGGGGCATCTCTAAGATGCCCTCTGTTGTGCATTTTACATTAAATCCCACACTGGCATCAGTGTGGGTTTAATGTGCTGAGAAGTTTGATACCAAACTTCCCAGTCTTCAGTGTAGATATCATGGTGCTGTGGAGTTCGTAATGACAAACTCCCAGCACCATATACTCTTAATGGCAGCACTGCACTTACATTGCCCAGGAATGGACTTGGGCACTGTGGGAGTACAGGGCTCATGCACCTGTACCCTCACCACTGGCATAGGGCACCCAGCTAGAGGGGTGACTGATGTATGCCAGGGCAGTGGTTTGTGGGCATGGCACACAGGGATGTGTGTCATGTCGACTCTTCACTTTGTTCTGCACCAAGACACGCAGCCTGCAAAGGCAGTGTGTGTGTGTCAGGGTTCAGGGCCTCTAAGGGTGGCACAATAAGTGCTGCAGCCCTTAGAGGCCTTCTCTGGTCACAGTGCCCTGGGTACCTGTGGTACCATTTACCAGGGGCTGACATGTGGCCAGAGATGCCAATTGGGTTTAGTCTTCAATGCAGTTTTAGGGAAGGAACATAGGCCCTGGGAACCTGATTAGCATGAGCCCAGGGCACACTCAAAGAACATCAGCAATTCAGCAAAAAGTGGGGGCATACCATGCAGAGAGAGGGCACTTTCTCACAGTATTGGATTTGGGCAGCTGAGAGGGTTCACTGATGTTTAAGTGGGAGGGGATATGTGGGTGTTGGATAGGGGAGGCTTTGGTGTTGGTAAGGATTTTGTTTATGCCCTGAATGATTACATCGAGTTGTCTTTGAAAGAGGGTTAGGCTTTCGGTTAAGGATGTAGTGGGCATACGGGTCTGTGATAGGAGGGATTCGAGTTGTTTTTCCGTGTGTGTAATGCGTTCTGTGAGTTTGGCTGCAGATAATGGGTTCCGGGTGGAGAAGGGAGGGGAGCTGAGGGGGCGGTAGGTTTGGTGGGGTTGGTTGGGGCTGGGGTATATGAACTGTGGGTAGTGGTGGGCCAGGTGTTTATCCCTGAGCTAGTAGAGGGGAGTGAGTTTAGAGTGTCCTAAAGCTTCTTTGGTTGTGGTTTGGGTGGTGGTATGACGAGTGTTGAGGTTGTTAGTGGTAGGTAGAACGGGTTTGGTGTATTGAGTGGGGTGAGGGGGAGTGGTGGGGTAGTCTCTGGGGGGCTAGGGGGGTTGGGAGGGATGGAGTAGAAGGTGGGGGGGTAAGGCGTGAGGGTGGAGTGCAGTGTCTGGGGGAGAGGGTGGTCGGGGGGATGGAGTTGAGGGTGTGGGGGAAGGGCGTAAGGGTGGTGTAGTGTCTGGGGGGAAAGGAGGGACGGGGGATGGAGTAGAAGGTGAGGGGTAGGGAGTAGGGGTGGAGTGTAGGAGTGATGAGTGCAGTGGGAGCGAGTTGAAGGTAGGTTTAGTGAGTGTAATACTATGTGAAGAGTTCTGGGGGGTGGGTTCAGTAGAGGTCAGGTAGTTGGAGGGACTAGCAATGGGATTGTGAAGTTTGGGGAAGATGAGTTCAGAAGATCCTCCCAAAGGGGCAGCCTGATTGCAGGATCGATGCTCATGTACAGAAGCTCGGGAAACCAAACTCTCCGTGCCTAGTCCAGAGCCACAAGGATGACTTGGGGCCCAGTTGTTCCTGATCTTCATGAGAACTCTGGGCAGGAGTTGTAGGAGTGGAAAGGCGTACAGGAGGCCTGAGCGCCACTCTAGACAAAAAGCGCCTCCAAGCGAGAGTCGCCTTGCACACTCCAGCACGCAAAACTGCAGACATTGCCCGATCTAGGCAGAAGCAAACAGATCTAACCAAGGCTCTCCCCACTGTTAAAAGAAACTTTGTGCCACCTCCGGGTGGCGACGCCATTTGCGGGGCCCAAAGGCTTGCCAGTGGGGTCAGTCCGCTCAAATACGCAGCGCATGGTCTCCTAGAACTCTTACTTGAGCAGTGGTCGCTCTCGGAAAGGGTGGGAGGCTCGGAGTCAGCCCTGGCAACAACTCTGCAGAACCATGCCTGAAATTGGCAGATGAGAAGTCGAAGCATTCTTTGACTTCTTGTGTTTCTTATGCTTCTTCCCAGAGGGATCTGATTACTTGGTGTGGGAAGAAGAAGACTGGGGCTCCTGGAGTGGTCCAACGACCTTCCTCTCAATTGGCACCGAGACTGATGCGGTGTCGCCTGCCAGGCCGCTAGCAGCTTCAGGGACCACTCCCTCAAAGCCTCCGGAGTCATGGCCAGGACGTCTGAGCACAACTTGGAGTCGTGGTTGTCCTCAAAACACCACAGACCTACGAGGTGTGGGTCTGTAACCGACATGGCATGATGACAGGCGCCACATAGTCTAATACCGCTTTTCCTCGAAGACATCACCTCGACACACCAGAAGGAAAAATTCCTCAAAAAGTTAACTCGACAAAACGTCAAATAAAGTGTAAAAAAACGACAGAGGGGTAGCTCTTTCTTTGAATCAGAGCTAACTGGCGCGGAAAGAAAATAACTGGCGTCAGCGGGCCTATATAGGTGAGGCGGAGACAACTGACGCCACCTACCGGTGCTTGGTGTACTGCTCACGCAAACATTTTCTGGATCCATTCTGACACCTGGGCGAATCAAAGGTAAGGAATCTGCAGCTAGATGTCTCCATTAGATATTAGTTTACAACAGTAATATCGGAATAGGACAAAACAACTCATAGGGACAATGAAGTTTATACGAAAGTCGCGCCTTCAAATGATATCCTGGACACTCTAGGGCAGGATCAGATCAAATACTTCTAAAAGGGACACTGTTGCTTTGAATAAATACACTTGTGTTTCCATGTGTGTCACCAACCACCACACCCAGTTCTTGCATGGTTTTTCAGCATACATGGTTGTAGCAATGCATGCGAATTAAGGACTTGGATGTTATGAAGGAGGCAGAACGTACTGTAAATTGGATTATTTTTTGGGGTGGGTGACTTCCCACCTCAAGGAACAATCACAACCCTAAAACCCCTAAAGTCATTAAATCAACCTCAGGCGGTAGCAAAGGCTCAAACTAAGGGCAATTAGTGAAGTATTTATGCAAGACGAAAACAATAGTAAAGTCAAAATACATAAAAAGAAAAATCCCAAACCGAATTAGAAAAATAGAGTACACTTTAACAAAATGACAAGAATCCAGTAGGGGGAACTTGAGATATGAATTTTTAACGTTTTAAGTATGAAAAGCACCAAAAAGGACAAAGCGCCAATGATAGTTAATGGTCATGGTAGAGCAGGACTTTGGTGCAATTTGAGACTGACCGTGATGGAGGAGGGAGGGATACACTAACCAGGTTCATCCTGGCCAAAGATTTAACCTCCTGGCCTATTCTTTTCAGTCCCCATTCACCACAGCCTTCTTAAGCCCTCTAGAACCTCAGGAGAGGCACTTAGAAACTCGCAGGGTGTCAGGCAGAGGCTTAAAACAGCAGGGTCCAGTCCAAATGCCACTGGTCAACTGGGCAGTTGCAAGGAGGTCTCGTGTAACTTGCATCTCTCTGTAGCTTGCACAGGTCAGCCGCCTGACCCTTGGCATATACTTTTTTCCTAGTTACAAGAGGGAGCAGGCCAGTCCTTCAGGGCTCCTATCACAGTCAGCAGACCCAGACCACTTCTGTTCTTCCTCTGATCCAGGAGTGTCCTGTAGTGGGTACCTGGAGGTGTCACATTCGTGCCTGAAACCAGTTAGTGAATGGGAAGGACTCCTGGGCATGCCCTGACTAATGGGATGAGAGTTCTTGAGGGCCAACCCTACTCATGTTTGGCATTTTCAAGATGGCGGAACACTTCGGCCAACCTAAACACAAGCTCTGCAGGTATGTGAAATTCCTATAGCCCGCTGCCCAGGACATATCGTTTGGGGTCAAGGGCAACAAGTTTTCATGTGTATTTTGTCTTCGGGACAAGTAGGCCCAACCCCCTGCAGCACAAACCCTTTGGCAGCCAGTTTACAGTACCACATTATGGATCAGGGAAGGGCATTGCCTGCAGTGAAGGTAATATTTGTATCCATGTGTTAATGCTGTTTAAACTTGTACTCGGTCTGCAGTACTGACGGTGGTTCCGGTATTAAAATGTGTACACATGTTTTCAAAGTTTAGCAATATGAGGCTATTTATAATGCTCCCAGAATGCTCTCCGACTAGATGCAAATATTTGCAGAAGCTTGAAAGCAAGATTGACGATTCTTTGCTTTCAAAATAAAATGTTCACAAAAAAAGCAAGTGGGAAAAAAACAATTCACTAAACTACTGTAAAATTTAAGGTACCATTTCTTTGCAGCATCATTTAGTAACGTGTTGATGTATGCTAGTATTTCCCTAAAATATTCATAATGGAAAAATCAGTGTAACCAGTTTCAATAAGATTATGGGAAACATAAAAATAGACAAGGATTGTCAAAGCCAATATGTCTGAACTTGGTGGTCAGGCTTTTGGTTTTGTCAATGTGTCTATTGTTTTGGCATGGTTTTTGTAAAACCATATTGGTGGGAGCTGCTGGGCCCTCACCATAACAAACATTGGCAAAAGCAAAAAAAAAAATGTTGGTCTCAAAAAGCACACATTGCCACAGTAGGTCCTGACACTGAACAAAACTACTCTGTGTGCCGATATGTTCCTTGTGTAAGAGCAGAATACTGTTACTCACAGGGAAGCCAGCCAATAGACAGAGAGAGTGAGAGAGACAGAATTTTAATAAACACAAAGGTCATGGTGAGCGTCAGACCCAATTGGGGGCCCAATTATTAAAATAAGTCTCAAAAGTGCACCCATGCTATTTGTTCTTGCATTAAGTGAAGATTTACAGCTTTCGTGAATTCACAAGAATTTACAGAAGTAGGCCAAGAAATAGTACCCCTAGAAAATATTTGTGAACTGCATTTTAGCATGAGCAAATATGCATGTGTTGTACATTTGCTCATGTGAAAACCTGTTGAGTGTTTACAAGTTCTCTTTCCCTCCAACCACTTTTTTTCCCAGCCCTGGAAGAAGTTTTACGTCTGCCATTGTCAGGAGTAGATTTCCAACTTTGTCACTATTGAAAAAGATTAGAGAAGAGTTGGTGAAAACCCTTAAAACATGCGAGTTAGCCGCTTTGCACAGACTCAAAAGGGCATTCCAGCCTTGGAACTATTGCTAACCACTACCTTGAGCCTCAGCTCTGCGAAAACGTGGCAACATAAAGGGTTTGCTAGTATTCAAATCCTGCCATGGTAGGAATCCTGGCATAATCAGAGAGGCCGTATCAGAGCTCTTATATAATGAGATTGCTGCCATCATTTGTTGCCGCACTACATGGCACAAAAGGGGCAAGTGGATTCTGTTACAGGACAAGTAGATTTATGAAGTAACCTGCCCCATTAACAAGTAGATATTATATTAAATTCCACACCCCCTGGCTCTGAGGGATAGGGGTATGTGGGGAGGGTACTAAGGTAATCCTACTGCCCACCCACATCTAACACTAAAATCCTACGCGAGACAGCTACCGTACCCACAAACACAGAGACAGAAATGGAGTCCTTCAGCAACCAGACGGCAGACCCACATGAATGGTCTTGGCATCTTGTTCTCTTGCATTTCAGTGTCAAAAACGACGCCCTAAACCCCCACTCTTCATCTGAGCTCAAGGTAGTCATCCCTCACCATTTAGGCCATCCTGTCAGAGACCTAATGTGTAGCTTTTGGAAGGAGTTTTACACCTCATTCATATCTTATTCAGACCAAGTAAAGGCTCAGAAAAGCTGGGGAATTAATGCAAATTTGCCTCCTGGAGCTTCAGGCAAGGAAAAGGCCACCATGAATAGCTATTAAAATAGTTTTTCAATTATTTTTGTAGCTGGCCCCCTTTCCTAAGATACAGTATTAGTTTTACTATTACTTCCCAGTGTTTCTCTGTGGGCTACCCAGCCTTCCTACAATGAACAGCCTTTGGTTGCCAGTTACTGTTAGGACGTTAACAGTAGCTTTCTACATGTCCTACTTTTCAATACCATATGACTTGCCTTGTGGGCTACAAAGCCTATATAGGGGTGACTTATCAATATATAAAAGGAAGATTGTTTTTTACCAGCCGAATGGTTGTATTTTGACAGGCTGCAATGTATGTTTTGCATTGTTACAGTCAGGATACAATGGCGGGCCCGAGTCCATGTTTGCACTGCCACTATAGTGGATGACACAATAGGTGCTGCAGACTGCTTGCAGCATTTAACTTCCAGGCCCTGGGTAAATCTTGTACCATATATTAGGGAAGTGTATGGAAGTTAAATATACCAGTTAAATATACCAGTTACGATTATGCCAATTCGACAACATTTAAAGGGGGAGCATATGCACTTTACTATTGATTAACCGGGGTGAAGTTCTCAAGAGTTTCAAGCCAGCAAAAATATAGGGTCTAGTCAAAGGTGAAAAATACAAGGTGACCATACAGAGAAGGCGGATTTCCTACAAGCACCATTCCCACTGGAGTAACCATGGAGGTAGTTTTTCCTCAAAACTAGGAGACAGGAAAGACCGTATTGTGCCAGCCAAGCTGCCAGCAACTAAGTTGCACAAAACTGTTTTGGCAAGAGCTGTAAATGTTCTCAATATGGTGTTCAAAGACTAGTGCTTTCCGAAATCATGTGAATCAGCCCAAAGGTCTGCAATGGGTTCCTGTGCAGCTGGTATGAGCTGAAGTCTAGGGACCTGAACTCTTGTCATGTTGTAAGGCTTGGAGAAGTAAGAGGTTCAGTGTCTTATCCATCTTACTGCCTTTTTAATCTGCTGCGTGCGCTCGCTTAAGTTCTTCATTTTATAACTGTACTAAAGTGAAAAAAGATCAAAATCAACCTCCTATCACAAAAAATGACCCAAAAATAGCTTCATTATTTAGAGACTGCTTATTCTGTTTTGTGTGCGTTACACTGTTTGGTAGTCTGCTTAGCACTAGTCTATGGGGTGGTAAGAGAAGGTTTGAAAGTGTGCAATAGTATGTTCTAGTTGATTTAAATTGAGCCTTACATGCAGTGCAGAACATAAACTGAAAAGTGTGCGTTTGGGCCCAGGAGATTGTGAGCTGGGCATGAGCTCCTTCCCTTTCAGCACACCGGCTGCAGGCGAAGTGTTGGGGGGGCCCAGAGTCACCTTTACAAGCCTTCTTCCTCCCCTCCCACCTTGCATGGCCCCTTAAATTTAAGGTCACCTTATCTATATAGCAAATGTTTTTATTGGGTCTAGGGTTTAGGGCTTGTGATCCTATTGGTTAGGGTTGGACTCTCATTGGCCCAGGTCAACTGATCACTAGGAAACTTTAACCAGAGTTTTTAGGGCATCCCACTCGGCCGCCCAGGTAAAGGGTGTTGCCTGTTTGGGCCTGGAAAGAGTCAAGGGCCAGATACTTTGCTAAAAACCCCACCCACATCAGGTAAACCGATATACCTCCACCAGATACAAGGTAAGATAATCATCTAGAGCACGACCACTGACTAATTGTCAGTGAAATTGCTCTCCCTCCCTCGCAGCTCCACCATCAAGTGAGGCCTTCCCCCGAGCCCCTGCACTCTCGAGTGTTGGCGTTCGAGGCCCTCCTCCACCCGCAAGTTTTACCTGCGCCTCATCCCTGGTGGTCCAGTGGACCTCTGTCTCCTTTCTCTCGCTCCGCTCTTTCTCTCCATTTTCACTCGTTTTTTTCACTGATTTCAATCTCCCCCTTTTACTCTCCTGTGTCTTTCCTCCGTTTTCACTCGTTTTTTACTGATTTCAATCTCCCCTTTTACTCTCCTTCTGTGTCTTTCCTCCGTTTTCACTTTTTTTACTGATTTCAATCTCCCCCTTTCACTCTCCCTGTCTCTCTCCTCCGTTTTAACTTGTTTTTTCACTGATTTAATCTCCCCCTCTCACTCTCCTTCTGTCTCTCTCCTCCACTTTTCTTGCACTTTTCACTGCCTTATTTCCACTCTTTCCTCTCTTTTTCTGCCTGTTTTTCCCTGCCGCTGCTGCCCCTCCCCCCCAGCACGACCAACACAACCGGCCCAATCCAGCTCCCCTCCCCACTCCCGCCGCCCAGCCCTCCCCAACCCCTACTTAATGGCGGCCGCGCAGTGGGCGCGCCAAACCCTTCTGCGCACGTCCGCGACCCGACCAGCGCCAGGAACCCTGGACCTCCGCAACGCCAAGGTTACGACCCAGCGGCACTCCACGCTCTCAACCCAGGCCGCAACAACAACTGCAAGCTAGCATCACCAGCGGACACCCACGGACCCTTCAGCTGTCACCGCTGCCGGCACACCAGCAGCACCGCCAAGACCACAGACCCAGCGCAACCCGCCCGCAAGACAACAACCGAACCGAAGACCCTGCAATGCATCCTCCTCAACGTCCGATCCCTTCACAAACACACCACCGAAATCTGGGACCTCCTCGACAGCACCACCCCGGACGTAGCGTTCTTCACCGAAACATGGACCAACACCACCTCGGGACCGGACATCGCCATCGCCATTCCCCAAGGATACAAGATCTCCAGGAAGGACCGCCCCACCCGCCCGGGAGGAGGAATCGCCATCGTCCACAAATCCACCCTCCGCCTGAGCACACTCCCCGACGAGCCCACAGACCTGATGGAACACCTTCACTTCAAGATACTGGCCAGCCCTACCACCACCCTCCGAGGAACCCTCATCTACCGACCCCCTGGACCCTGCGGACTTTTCGCCAACTCCATCACGGACATCATCTCCCTGCATGCCATCGCGTCCACCAACTACACCCTACTGGGAGACCTCAGCTTCCACCTCGACAACCAACTGGACCCCAGCACCACATCCCTCCTGGACAACCTCCACAACATTGGACTCTGCCAGATCGTGACCGAACCCACGCACTCAGCAGGACACACCCTCGACCCCCTCTTCACAACAGGAAACTCCATCACCTTCAGCCACACCACCGAACTCCCATGGACTGACCATCGATGCGTCCACTTCACCTTCAGAACACCCACCATCCACAGACACCAGCACCTGCTCCCACGAAGAAACTGGACCAGAATCACCGACGACCAGCTAACCTCATCGCTCAGCAACTCCACCCCAACCATCGCGGAAAACGACGACCCCAACACCGCAGCCCAAACACTGCACAGATGGATCTCCGACAGCGCCAACACCATAGCCCCCCTCAAGAAAAACAACAACACCCACGCCAAGAAAGCCAGATGGTTTACCACTGAACTTCGAGAGTCCAGGCGCACTTGCCGCCGCCTCGAAAAGGCTTGGAGGAACACCAAATCCACAGAAGCACACAACAACTTCAGAGCCGCCACCAACGCCCGCCACCAACGCCCACCACCAACTCATCAGAAAAACGAGGAAAAAAGCGATTGAAGACAGAATCTCCACTCGCACACAACAGCAAAGAACTCTTCAACATCATCAAGGAGTTCGCCCAACCCACCAGCGAGTCCACCGACATCCCTCCCTCACAAGACCTCTGCGACAAACTCAGCACTTTTTTCCACCACAAAATCAAGAGCATATACGACAACTTCGACGAAGACAACCAACACACTGAACCCTCACCAACCACCCCCGACACCCTGAAGCCAGCGATCGACAACTGGACAGCCCTCACCACCGAAGACACACTGAAGACGATGAAGTAATCCACTCCGGGGCCCCCACGGACCCCTGCCCCCACCACATTTTCAACAGAGCCACCGACACCATCGCACCCATGCTCTGCCACACCATCAACCACTCCCTGGCAACCGCCTCGTTCCCCGACGACTGGAAACACGCCGAGGTCAACCCCCTCCTGAAGAAACCCTCGGCGGACCCCACCGACCTCAAAAACTACAGACCCATCTCCCTGCTCCCGTTCCCAGCGAAAGTCATCGAGAAAGCCATCAACAGCCAACTCGCCACATTCATCGAAGAGCACAACATCCTCGACTCCTCCCAATCCGGCTTCAGAAAAAAACCACAGTACGGAAACCGCCCTCCTCGCCGCAACAGACGACATCCGCACCCTACTGGACAAAGGAGAAACAGCAGCCCTCATCCTCCTCGACCTCTCAGCGGCGTTCGACAATGTATCTCACCGCACCCAAATACGCAGACTCCACGACGCAGGGATCCAAGACAAGGCCCTCGACTGGATCCGCTCCTTCCTCTCCGGCAGAACGCAGCGGGTCAGACTCCCCCTTTCCTCTCGGACCCTACACCAACCACCTGCGGAGTCCCCCAGGGGTCCTCCCTCAGCCCTACGCTCTTCAACATCTACATGGCTCCGCTCGTCCCCATCGTCAGAACCTACGGACTCAACATTGTGTCATACGCAGACGACACCCAACTCATCCTCTCCCTATCCAACGAACCCAATACCGCCAGGCACAACTTTCGAGAAGGCATGGAAGCCGTCGCCAAATGGATGAAAAACAGCTGCCTACAACTAAACACCAACAAAACAGAAGTACTCATCATGGGCCCAAACCCAGATGCCTGGAACGACACCTGGTGGCCCCCCCCGCCCTCGGAAGCCCGCCCACCCCGACAGACCACGCACGCAACCTGGGAATCATCCTGGACTCCGAGCTCAAAATGGACCGCCAGATCAACTCCGTCTCGTCCTCCTGCTTCCACACCCTCCGCCTCCTACGTAAGACCTTCAAATGGATCCCCCTCAAACACAGAAAGACCGTCACTCACGCCCTGGTCACCAGCAGACTCAACTACGGCAACGCACTCTACGCCGGAATAAACAAAAACCTCACCCGCAAGCTACAGAACATCCAGAACGCCGCCGCAAGACTGGTCCTCGACCTGCCAAGACACTGCCACATCTCCCAGCACCTGCGCACACTCCACTGGCTCCCCATCGAAGCTAGAGTCACCTTCAAGATGCTCACCCACGCTCACAAGGCCCTCCACGACACCGGACCAGCATACCTGAACAGCCGACTCAAATTCCACGCACCCCAGAGGACCCTACGATCAGCCCAGCTCTCCTATGCCGTGGTCCCCCGCACCAGAAAGACCAGATCGGGAGGCCGCTCCTTCTCCTTCTCGCAGCCAGAGCCTGGAACGCCCTTCCGCTCCACCTCAGACAGACAACATCGCTCCCCATCTTCGCAAGAAACCTCAAAACCTGGCTCTTCGACAGACCCCCCCCTTGATGGACAGGAACCTGCTAACCCCCCCCCCCCCCAGCGCCTTGAGACCCCTGCGGGTGTATCCATACTCACATCCCATCCAAACACTCGCCATCTTTCCACCTACAACTTTATGCACAACCTCAAATCCATACCCTGCCCCCTCACACTGCTAACCCCAACTTCTTTAACCCCATGACCTACCTCATTCACTTCACACACACCTACACCATATTTTAACAACTAATTTATCACTACCACCCATCACATCCCCTTTCCAACTTCCAATCAAATCAACTAAATTCTCCTACCAACACCTCACATTTATTCCCACCCCATTCGAACACCAATCTCACTCCCAACACAGCATGCCCCCCACACCAAAAGACCACCCCTACTTGCCTCACTTCTACCCTACTATACCATATATCACTACTCCCTTTCCCAACTCATGCAACACGTCCCTGCACTTAACACTAACATCTACAAATCTGATACAATACTACCTCAACTATTAACCGCCCTCACCACCCCAAACACAATATCTCTCATTCACAATTGCATACCATCCATCAACCATCATCTAAACAGCATAACCAACCTTACCATCAGAAAAGATCACAGATCGCCCCACCCTCACCTCTCACAAACCCCATCCTTGCAATCGCCCTCTTCTAAGACCTTAATCACTCAACACAACTTGACAAAACACAAACCAACTCATCCACGACTTTCATCAATTGCTTTTTTAGAGCACTAAAGCTAGGCCACCACGCTCCTCCACTACCTCTTCAAAGAAAAAGAAAACAGACAAACACCACCAATCATCCATACTACAACACAATTGTTAGACCACCTAAACAAAATGTTAACACTCAATCTGTCTCAAACGCTATCTGACTCCTACTCTCCCTCCCAAAAAAAGATGTATCAAATCTCTGATAAACCTATCGACTTGGGCAGGAAAGCGAGGGATGGCACACCCCTAGACCACCACTCAAGCAGCACCTCCTACCTCCTTCCCATAGACAAAAAAGAATACATCTTAAACAATAGTAACCACATATCCACAAAGAGCATAAGACCAACTATATTACACATTCATATTGCATCCTAAATGTTTGCTTATGCATGCCTGTTCAATGAGCAAAAAATTTAAACAACGTCTTTGATTCACTGATACATACAGAACAAGACCTACTATTAGTCACTGAAATCTGCCTGGGAAAAGACATGGCCTCACTACTGCACGAAGCTATCCCCCCTGGTTGTCAAACTATTTCACACAACCATGGAGGAAGTAAAGAGGGCGGACAGGCCATTGTATTTAAGGACACTGTATCTACCACCAAGTTGAATGAAGGAACTATACGATAGTTGTGAAGCCCTTCTTGCTAAATGCCAACCCAGCCCCACTTTCACCCATCACTCCCTCTTGCTCTGCGGACTTCCACCCACAAATGAAGATAATCTACCAAAAATGATGCTCTCCTGGACGTAGTCTCAGATCGATCAACAAAACTGTCCAATATATCTAGATTTTATTACCTAAACGGTTGGTTTATTAAACCAATATACCTCAACCAAATCCTAGTACATCTGGTCTAAATATACACAACTTACAAAAGATTGTCTTAGGACCCACCTGCGCAGCAGGTCATACATTGGATGTAATTTCAACGATCCGGAACTAACGACTATTTGACAAAACTCATCCTTTTCATGGGCTGATCATCATCTTCTCATTCAAGATCCTAAATAAAATATCAACTAAAGCCCACCAACCCACTATACATATAGAGAGCAGAAGAGACTAAACATGCAGGAGTTGGAATTACACACAACAATCAACATTCGACTGGAAACAAACTCGGTGGAAAAACTCTTATGATTGGATTTTTTCAGCCTTTGACATATTAGTCCCAAAAACAACTTTGAAACAATGCAAAAGGAAGAAGGGTCCTTGAAAGAATAAAGAGCTGTAAAAATTAAAGAACAATTATCAACACTTCAAAGTAGATGGATCAAGTACAAGAACCCAGAAGACAAAATGTGTCTACATAGACACAACAGAATGTACAAATCATACTTACAGAAGACCAAAAAAATCCAGTACTCAAGCTTGATTGATAATGCCAAATGGCTAATTTCACAATCCAGCCATCAAACCTCAACCCCACTTCCATAGGACTTCAGCAATAAACTAGCAACACATTATCTAAAGAAAGCAGACAAACTGGATTCTTCTCTAACAAAAGGGAGAGAGACAACTCCTGCCGTCCTATATAATCAACAATAAGTATGTGCTCATTCTCCTTTCTTCCAAGAATTTACAATTTCAGAATTTGAGCACATACCAAAAGTTAATAGCATAGCCAGCTAACCCTCAAACCCCTACCCTCCCCACATTTTCAAAAAGACCCTTTCCTTGAATCTAGTATCGACTCATTAGACTTTTAGGTACTGGGAGATTTTAACTTTTATTTGGAAAATTCGGATGATTGTGCCACCGCTTTTTTAGTCGACACTATGCCCAATTTTGATTTGAGGCAGCTGGTAGAGCATTCCACCCATACAGCAGGCCACATATTAGATGGAATCTTCACGAGTAATTCCTCTCTGAAGGTCACAGATGTGATGCAGATTTTGTGGTAAGACCACAAAGCTGTAATGTTCAAGATCGGTGCTCCACACCCTCAATCTAGATACAACTCTTCCTAGGTTACCAGAGGTCACGGCTGGCAAAATATAAATCTCCTTGAATTTCAATTTTTGCTATCCAACTCTAAGCCAAATGCTAAATCAGATGTAAAGTCAGCAGCCCTTCCCTACTATTCGTGGATCAGTGCAGCAGTGGAGTCATTAGCTCCCGTAAAATCCTATCCCTTCCAGGCCATGGATCACCGGAAAACTCAGAGCGCAAAAACAGCTTTGCAGAAGGAAAGAACGAAAGTGGAGATTCAACTGAAATCTACAGGATAGGAATAACTACTCTCAATCTATAACAGATTACAAAAACTTAATTATGGAAGAAAAAAGTAAATACTTTTCCAAAGAAATCCTACAGTCCAAGAAAACTACCAAAGAACTATTCTCTACGGTAAAAAGCCTAGCTAAGGTACCAATACCAATTAATAACAATTGTAGTCAGGACTTTTGTAATTCTTTAGCAAAATTCTTTCAGGGCAAAGTGGAGGAAGTTTTCAACACCTTCACCATTAATAAACAAAACATCACAGAAGGCCAAACAGTAACCGAAATACCTCCTTCTACCAGAGTACTGGAGGCGTTTTCTCCTTTGAATATAGAGCAGGTCCTAAAACTAGTGAAGACAAACAAATCAAGCTCACCCTTAGACCCATGTCCTCTTAGGATAGCCCACCTTGCGTCAGAAATTGTAAGTGACCAACTGACTAACATTCAACAAAATCATAAAAATAGGATACTTTCCATTTGAAAGAAAAATGGCCTCTATTCTCCATTTAATAAAAAAAACCTAACCTGGACCCATTGGAGCCCAGCAGCTATAGGCCCATCTCCAGACTGCCATTTCCATTGAAAGTATTAGAAAAGGCGCTAAATATAGAACTAATGGCCTTTATAAATTTCAATAAACTTCTAGATCCAACTCAATTTGGTTTTCGAGATGCAGAGACCGCCCTGGTTGCGGCTCCTGTAGACTTGAGATCCATCCTGGACAAAGGTAGGAAGGCTGTCTTGATCCTATTGGATCTCTCGGCGGCTTTCGACACGGTCGAACAAGTTACTTACCTTCGGTAACGATATATCTGTAAGAAACATAGGTTAGTTATAGATTCTTTACCTTAGAATTACCCCCAGGCGTCAGACTGGATCCGGAAAGTTTTTCGTCAGCAGTACCTCTGCGCGTCAGAAGGTGGCGTCGGTCGGCTCCGCGTCCGTCGTTGACGTCGTGGTCGCCGGGATGACGTTGCGGTAGCTACTTAGACGCCACCCTCGTGCGCTGACGTCAGTTCTGTACACGACATTCCGCGCCAGAAACGCAGAGCCATGCAAGACACTGACCACTGGTGCACAAAACTAGGGCCCTGAAAGGATGTCCTTAACCCTAGAAATCAGTTCGCAGAATGGGGAGGATGGGTGGGGCGGTAAGGAATCTATAACTAACCTATGTTTCTTACAGATATATCGTTACCGAACGTAAGTAACTTGTTCATCTGAAAGAAACAGTTATAGATTCCTTACCTTAGAATAGATACCCCAGCAATACCAACCCCGGAGGTGGGTCTGCGAACCAAGATCACGCCAGAAAATCCTGGAGAACAGAACGGCCAAAGAAGCTGTCTCTCCGGACTTGACTGTCCAGGCAGAAGTGTTTTGTAAACGTGTGCAGCGATGCCCACGTAGCTGCCTGACAGATGTCATTCAGAGGGACTCCTCGTCCCAAAGCAGTAGTGGCTGCCGTTGCCCTGGTGGAATGGGCGCGTAGCCCCACTGGAGGCTCCTTTTTAGCTAGAGAATAACAGGCTTTAAAACACAAAACGACCCATCTAGAGATGGTCCGCTTGTGTACGGCCCGACCTCTCTTGGCGCCCACGTAGCCAACAAAGAGCTGGTCATCCTTCCGGAACCGTTTGGTGCGATCCAGATAGAAGGAAAGCGCACGTTTTGGGTCCAGACGGTGGAGCCTCTCTTCCTCTTTAGAAGGATGCGGAGGCGGAAAGAAGGTGGGCAAAGTGATGGTTTGCCCGATGTGAAAGGAGGTGACCACTTTGGGGAGAAAGGATGGACGAGTTCTTAGGACAACCTTGTCCGGATGTACAGCCAGAAAAGGAGGCTTGGATGAAAGAGCCTGGAGCTCACTCACTCTTCTGGCAGATGCGATGGCTACCAGGAATGCAGTCTTAAGAGTTAAAAGCCGTAGAGGACAGTTGTGAAGCGGCTCAAAGGTAGCGCACATCAAATAGGTCAAGACCAAATTCAAGTCCCACTGAGGCATCACGAAAGGAATAGGAGGAAAAAGATGAGTGATGCCTTTTAAGAAACGATTTACAACCGGGGACTTGAAGAGAGAAGGCTGATCAGGAAGCCTTAGAAAGGCAGAAATGGCCGAAAGATAGCCCTTGATCGTGCCCAGAGCAGAGCCCTGCCGGGCCAAAGAAAGGAGTGTGGAAAACGTGTAATATTTTACTTGGCATAAGCTGCAGCCATTTTTGCTGTGGTGTCCATTTAAGTTTCCTTCATAATTCTTTCGTCTTTTCACTCTGCCTGGGCCATCTATTTTAGTTGACTTCCTGACTCAGCTAAAAGCAATGTACCTGCTGAGAGTTTGTAGCTGCCAGTACACCTGTTAACTGTCAATCATTTACTGCTGCCATAAGCACTCCTGCTCCCCCTCCCACTTTGCTGATCAAGTGGTTATTCATCTGCCCTTGTTTGCTGAAAACTATTTCTAAAATTGTTCTCCCTATTTCTGTTCACATGCTTACACTGCAGAAAAACTGTATAAAAGCCCTGTGTTCTGTGACTTCAGTGTACTACCTCCTCCAGCACTTGAGAGTGCTGTGTGGACGTGGTCCCACTCATGAGTGATTAATAAACTTGTTATTTATTTCCAACTCCAGTGCTGATCTCTATTTTGTTGGTCTTTGAACCCGTGGACAAGAGGGTGACCCTGCACCAGTGTACCCCTAAAAAAGGTACATTTCCACAGTTGGCGCCCGACTCGTGGGGACGCGGCCGTCAAAAGGAGTGGTCTTGACAGAGAATTGAAATCTTACTGAGGAAGCGCACTGCATGAGGAGATCTTTGTCTTTGCAGGCCGATGTGAATTTTCCGGTTTTCCTGATTTGACCCTCCAGGTGATGGCCGGTCTCAACTGGGGTTTTCTTTGGCGCAAATTTGCAGTGACCATTAGGTCGACCAGAGATCAGCAGGTGGGAGTTGGAGTCTTCTGTTTGGTAAGGTCGCTAAAGCGGCACTCTTGATTTGTTAAGCCTGGGCTTTTTGTTTGAATCTGTTATTCAAATTTTGCAAAGTTTGAAGGCAGGTAATGTGGAGATTTTTCTCCTTTTGAAATATTTTGTAGTAGTAATATTTTACATATAATTTGGTAAAGCATGCCTGTTCTCAGCACACTCCGTAGGTGGTGTTGCTGTTCTGGTGGTACCAAAGTAAGCTTGGAAAAAAGTCAGCCGGCTCCCCCAGAGGGGACGCCTAATAAGAGACATGTATGTCAAATATGGTATTTCTTCCATAATGTACGGTCCACTATGGAACAAATACACAAAGAAAGAATCCGATCTGCAATGGCCAGTGAATGGGTCATTTGATCTTAAAAAGGTTCAATATGTAGAGCAGTGTTTGTTTAAAAGAAGAAGTTGACAGGATATGTTTGATTGTGTGCATATGTGGGAGAAAGAAGTGTGAGAGAGAGCGAAGCGAGCAGAAGCTAAAGCAGAAAAAGAACAAAAAACGATATATCAAAAAGCGCTAGAATTAAAAAAATAAAAATAAAGAAAAGAAGGAAAAAAAATAGAAAAAGAAGATGGGGAACGTCGATTAGAAGTAAATGGCCAGTATCCTATTAGGCGCCCTATTTATCCCATACTTAATAAACCTCAGGATGACTGCATCCTATTAGAACGCCCCCCACCCCCGTATAAATTTCCCACTCCAAGTGCCCCTGCTGATGAGGCTTCTGACGACGAGCATTTGTCTTCAGACGACAAAGAACAAGATGGGAGACAGACTCGCTCTATTTTGACTAGAGCAGAAAAAGATGAATTAAAAACCGCTGCTAGGGAGGAGGCTCGCCGGCCTCATGCTGCATCGCTCATTGTAACTATGGTTCAACAGTAGAAAAATATGGAGCAAATTTTATTTTGTAGAAAAATTTGCTTGGGAGGTAATATTTGATTATAGACAAATTTCTCAGGAACTAGAGCTAGCTGATCTAAATACTGATTATAAACGATTAACAGAGGGGACTTTCCCTTTTTCGGCCTTATCTGATATGATTAGACGAGTGGTTAAAATACGAGACGCAACATTGCATTTACGAAAGGAGCAAGAATTAGCTAGAAAACAGAAAGGTGTAGAAACAGTTCAATCCCCAGCACAGAAAGTAGATGCTCCGGTGGATGAGGTTGCACCTGTTAGTAGTACAGTTGCTATAAAACCTATGCGTGAAGCTGCACCCCTCTATGTTCCTCCTAAGGGTGCGGGAACAAATGATGATAAAACATCGGATGATGCAAAGGGATATTTTATATATAATTGGGTTTACACTCCTTGGAGTAGAGCTGATGTGATGGCTCTTAAAGCTGCTTTGCCCGACCCCCCGGAAAAATACTGCCGCCTTATATGAGGAGGTGGAAGGAGCCATTAGTTCCTGCACTATGACCTAGCCAGATATTGATATGTTCTTTGGGCTTATTTTGCCTCCTGATATGTGGAGAACGATACGTAAAATAGATGACAATGTAGCATATGGTGATACTTGGGAACATTTAGAACAAATAGATGCGGAAAGGGAGCCTGCGCAGAAACTTCAGAAGGAGATATTAGATCTTCCTAAAGCTATTGTGACTAAGTTAAAGACTCTCATACCCCCTAAGAAAATAGATTGGACTACGTTAGCGTCCTGTAAACAGAAAACAGATGAGTTAGTTTCGGATTTCTTTTCAAGATTTGGAGAGACAGTCCATGATTTTAGTGGTTAGTCATTGGCCAATGATACGGGTAAGCATTTGTTTTGTCGATAAATTTGTCGCTAATATGTTACCGGAAATAGCTAGTCGCTTAAAGGCCAGCGAGAGTTCTTGGACCACGTCTTCCTCAGTTTTCCTTTTGACTATGGCCCAATATTATGAACAACAGGAACAGGAAGCAAAAGGCAGGGAGGATAAGAAGGTTAAGGAGTTAAAGACAAAAGTTATGTTGGCTCAAATATATGGTCCACCGTTTAGGGGAGGTGGAAGAGGCGGACGTGCAATGTATACACCTGGAGTGCCCCCTCTCCCTCGAGCAAATTTGTCCCCTGATCAGTGTGCTTATTGTAAAGAGACTGGGCATTGGCGTTCTGATTGCCCTCTTTTGCGAGGTCAGCCGAATCAGCGGGGAAGGGGAAGTATGAGAGGACGCCCAGGGAATTCAGGAAACAGGGGAGGTACAGGAGCTCGCCCCAGATTTGAGGCAGTTGAACAAGGACCAAATTACTCTAATACTTTTGATAGACGAAATCAATATCAAATGTCTGACTATCCTGCTGATGCCCTTTCAGATTCTGATTATGCATAGGGATGCCTAGGATGGGGTAAGGAACTGGTTGAGGTGCCGGTAGATCAAATGGGTCCTTATGTTGATGCAAGCATCTTGGGATCTACTGATCGGTTTTTGGTTGATATAGGGGCTACCCGTAATGCTCTGTCTAAAAAACTGGTTCCTAGGGCTCCCCGGTCTGGCACAATGATAACATCGATAGGATTCGATGGAACACCTACGCCTAGCCCACTTTCACAGCCACTTGAATTTGGACTTGACAAATTCACTGCAGCATGTTCATTTTTTGCTTTCCCCTAACACGCCGGACAACATTGTGGGTATCGATATGCTTAAATATTTTCGTGCTACAAAATGTTGTTCTCCGGAAGGTGTTTGTGTTATTTTAATTAACAATTATCCAATGGTTGAGAGATCCTGTCTTATCAATGAGGATGCCGCTCTGGCGTCCTTGCCTAGTGTGAAGTAGGAACACTGTTATTGTTATTTCTTCTTGCCTCCCATCATCACAAAGTCTCGCAAGAAATTGCAATATTGTAGACAGCAGGTTACCTATTTAGGTCACCTCCTGTCTAAGGAGGGACGTGCACTTACACCAGATCGCATTCAGACCATTTTAGATAATCCTGTACCCCGCACTCAGAAGGATGTTCGTGCACTGATTGACCTCACTTCTTTTTGTAGGCAGTTTTTTCGCACATTATTAAACCTTTGTTGACCCTTTTGACTAAAGACACTCTGATGCCCCTCCCATGGACTGCTGAGTGCCAGAGCGCCTTCTAACAGTTACGCCAAGCCCTTTGTTCTGCACCAGTATTAGATACCCCAGACATGTTGATGAGTGACTGTTAGAAGGTGGTTCTGACACTATGGGCCGCCCGGATTTTTCGCTTTTTGAGCACCTAATTGTTGAGCTTTTACTGTGGGAGAGCCTCGTAAATTGGGACTCAAAGACAGTGAACTCATGATGGAAGAGACTGCATGTGGATTTTACTGGTGTTCCCCTAGCTTGACTAGGCCGCTGCGCAGCAGCTGGAGTAAGGGGCACCGGGCTGGTTACATGCAGACACCTGTGTACAGGCGGGTGCACACGTGTAGGGGCTGCGCAGGGGAGATTCCTAGCGTGCGCAGTCCAGGAGCAGCTACAAAATGAATGGTGTGGCAGGACTTATGCAGAATTGGGTGGTGACACGGAATAGGCCTTATACACTAGGAAGGAACATGCCAGGGAAAGTCAGTGTGCTTTACTGTGTTTTTCACTTCATTATTCCCCTACGGGAATGTGGAGCCCATGTGTTAGATTAACTTCCATAAGGCCTACAGATTCCAGACACGCACTAAAGTCCACGGTAGCGGATGTGAAAAGAAATATTCTGCAGAGTCCAAAGTCATATTTGTACTGCTTTTGGGTCATCCAGGAATGTCATATTTCTCTGAGTCCCTGGCTGGGGTCTGGCCCTGGCAGCTACAGGCTAATCCATCAGCAGCTGTCGCTGGGTGCCAGGCACCAAGCTGAACCAAGATGAAGGCAGCACTGGGGAAAGGGTCTTGTTTCAGAGACCATGTGGCCAGAGACCCTGGACGACGCCATTTTGAACAAGCCCAGAGGCTGGACCAGGAGGAGGGAGCAGGGGCAGGGAAGTGATGTGTCGCTGTTTGATAGGACAAACAGAGACTTCCTGCCAGCCCCCTACTCAACTTTTAAAAAGTGCTTGGACAGGAAGAGAAGCTCTCTTGGGTGTGGTCTGCGGAGGCGGAAGGTGCTGGAGCCTGGCAATGGGCAGTTGGAAGGAGGAACCCCCTGACACTCCCCCAGGGCCTGCCAGTACCAGAAGAAGAGCCCAGGACCAGTGCGCAGAAGCAGAGGCCTCTGCGCAGGGAGAAGAGAGGCCAAGGAGGGGAGACAGGCGAAAGTCTGGCGCAGGGAGCCAGTGAAGACCGCTCCCTGCAGATTGCCCCCTCTTGGAGACCTGGAGGGCGAAGGAGAGTGCTCCCAGTGGCTGGGGGCCGCCTTCAGGATCAAGCAGACACGAAAATGGGGCCGATCGGACCCCCAGGGGCTGAGATATGGCCCCCGGAAGGTGAGCGACCTTTGACCCCTAAGAAGACCGACGAAGCACGTGGGGCTCCGCCGCCGGTCCATGAGATGCCCCCGGGGTGGGTCAGGACCCGGGGGCTGCCCCCAAGAAGAAGGAAAGTCGGGGTGTGCCGTCGCGCACCCCGTGAAAGTGCCCCCGCGGGGTGCCAGGAGCCCACCCTGGCCCCCACTGAAAACAAAGCCGGGGAGCGCCGTCGCGCTCCCCGTGAAGAGTTGCAGGGGGAGGGCGGGAGCGCCCGTCGCGCCCCGCGAAGAGGTGCCCAAGGGGGCCCGGGAGCCCATCCCCGGGCCCTGAAGCAAAGTCGGGAGCGCCGTCGCGCTCCCCGCGAAGATGCGGGAGTGCCAGGAGCCCACCCTGGCCCCCGGCGAACAATGGAAGACGGGGAGCGCCGGCGCGCTCCCGCGAAGATCGCCCCCGTGTGCTGCGGTGAAGAGGGGGGAGTGCCGTCGCACTCCCCCGGACCCTCGCTGGGCCAGCGGCTGTCGGCGTGTCTGCCCGCCAGAGCGGATAGACCAGAAGTGATGTGCCGGCTCCTGCGGCCGCACACGGAGGTGCGGGCCGGACAGGTAGCCGGCCGGAGCGGCCGGGCTCCCCGAGCCGGCTTCCACGGGCAGGAGGCCCCAACGAGTGAAGAGATGCGGGAGGGCCCGGGTGGGACCGGGCCCCCGCGAGGCAAGGAAGGCTGCGCGGCTCTCCCCGGCACAGCGGGAGAGCCGCTGTTAGAATATGCGGGGACTCCCATAATGCCTTGCAGGCCAGGACCGGCCTGCAAGGGCAGAACAGCGTTTTCCTGCTCGTGGTGGCCCCAGGAGAACGGGGTCACCACCAAATTTGTGCAAAGGTGTTGGGGGAGCTGCTGAAGAAGCGCAGTCTCCCCCAGCACGAAGAAAAGTCCCTCCCTAAGTGTCATAGGGAGCTAAAAAGAATAACCCCTCAAGGGCTCAGCTTGCCTTATTATACCTTCTGGGCTGGAACTTTTGTTCTACAGCTGAGGGTGTATTGCAAAGTGCTTCATGGAGTGAAGGGCTGAGTTGGGGATGTCTGGAGAAGGGCATCCCCTGGAGGTGAAGAGGTGTAATTGCACCAGAACTGCATTTACTAACGGTTATTCCTTTTTAGAGGGACTGAAGGTCACATATGTAATGTGAGGTACCTGTGTAAGGTGATGCCATAAGCAAAGGGGTTATGTTGCCAGACATTCCTGCTAGGGTGTCTGGCTGTATAGGCGTAATCCTGTGATTTCATCTGTGATGCCCTTAGGGGCTGTAATTGCAATGCATTCTAATGTCCAACAAAGGTGATGAGTACTGTCATTCTAAGGTGTGCGTAAACATGTATTCTTGCTGCTGCACTTAGGTGAAGACCCAGACTGCTAGCCCTTAAGATATAGGAGGTGCATACTTTATGGTCAGTAGGAAATGCTCAGTCAGGGTTATGTGTCACCAAGGCAGGTGTACCCATTTTTAATGCGCGTTGAGGTAATGGGGTGGGTCGCCACTGTGATGGAGCCAGTGCGCAGGGCCCTCGCTCCAGGTTAGGCTCAACACACTGCATTAGGGGGCAAGATGATGTGCATACATGGGAGTGGTGGTACTAGACCCCACCCACCCTGCGGGAGGGGTGGAGATGTTACGCAATGTCACAAAGTAATTCCAACAGCTTATGTATATTTGTAAATTGGTGCATAGTATTGAATAGTGTGTGTGTTTAATAAATGTACTCTTACTTTTATAAAGCAAAGTACAGACTGGACAATCAATTATTGAGTGTTATTTCTGCGCACCTGCAAATGGCGATTACTAGCCCACACCACCTCCCTTGAGAAAAGCCTCAGACTGCTCTGCAACGCTACCCTCTGAGAGTCAGGCGCTACAATTGGGTGTTTGGTTCCCAGTGAAGGACAAATGTAGTCATGTTATTTGTGCAGGCCTCACAGATACTGCCTCGTTTTCCAACAGTGACTATTTGTCCCAGTTAAATGACAGCTTGTCTTCTATTTATCAGCAGGTGCGGGAAGCTCTTCCTTCGTGAGCCCTGCTGTGCTGACAGGTCATCGCGACATTTTGGTCACCGAGAGAGGACGAGCTGCGTCACCTGAAAGACCTGAGGAAGTCTTCCCGGACCACACGATCCCTGGTACATCTAGATATCTGCTTCGATCCAGGAAGAAAGACACTTCATCACAGAAAGAGACTGTTTGAGCCACTGTCCTGGGTGGTTAAAGACGGACTACAAAGGGGGGTAGCCTTTTTGTCACTACTCGTCTCAACGTTAGTGAAGAAACCAATGCCTGCCCAGGACCTTAGGGCATCATCTATTTTGTTGTTTGCCGATGAAAATGAGCTCGCCTAAGAAGGAGATCACTGCGACAACGTGCAACGGCTGTACAATCTGCATCCTTGGTCTGACTTTCACTGTTGCCATCATCGCTACTGTAATGTGGGTAATGGAGGAAGTAATGCCTGGAGCCTCCTTACCTAACATTACATCACTTGCTGCAAAAGAGCACCATCATTTTGATTTGCCGCAACATGAACAGGGATACCGGCAAAATCTGAGAAACAATTCATTTCTTCAAATGTTGCATCAGACACACCAGCTAAGCAATGCTACTAACTGTTGGGTTTGTGGCAAGATTCCTCCTCATTAGAACATAAAAGGAATCCCGTTGTCACCGCTGCCATTCTCTCACAATGGCTCATGCCCAGCTTGGTTCAAACTTCTATATGCCTCTAATGAACAAAGTCTGTTACCCCAACAAAGATGGGGACCCACAAGCAAAAGGGACTGCCTTACGAATGGAAGAATATAGTAAAGGAAGTGCAGCAACAAACTATGTGTATCCAAATTCTAGGTCGGCTAAAGGAAATGGACCCCTTGTTATCTCTGTTACCATGACCACTGGCCCACGTTGTGTACAAATACAGGCGATGTGCCAGTGGGCCACAGTAACTGTACTACGGTGTTGCAGATGTCTACGAGAGGCCGAAGCAGCTTCGTTGCATCACGTCACACTTATTTTGTTTGTGGAACTAAGGCATACTACTTCCTATATCCAGGCTGGTCTGGTACCTGTTACATAGCCTTCCTTCTACCACCTGTGTTTTTAGCTCCCCCAACCTACCATCAAGATTTGCAATTGTTCAATCACTATGCTGGTAGTAGGGGAAAACGTGCAATCGATGTCTCTGTAGTCGACCAGATAGAGACCACATGGGAACAATATAGACTTTAACAGAGGATTCTTCTTCTTTGTTGGCCCAGTACAGAACAGTAAGCTGGTCCGTCGCCTCACACGTACATTGGAAGCAGTGATCAATCAGACAACTGCAGCCTTAGGGAACTTGACAGAAGAACAAGCATCGATCCGCATGGTTGCTTTGCAGAATAGACTTGTTCCAGATGTTATTCTGGCTGATCGAGGTGGAGCATGCTGTATCATTGGATCCAGCTGTTGTGTCTTCACACCGGACAATTCACTTTCTGTATATGTGGTCATCTCCAAACTACACAAAATAGCTACTGAGATACATCAAGACTCAGGAACATGGACTTGGGCTGGATGGTTCTGGAGTGTATCTTCTGTATGGGGCGTAAAAATATTTTCGGCCTTATTCAGAATTATTGCAGTTCTCTTTTCTTGTTGTTTATGTATCCAATGCGGGCCAATGCTTTGTTCCCTCTGTATTTCTGCTTGTACTACTTGTCTACCATTTAAAACAAATGTCCAAAATGTAAATGCCCGTTTAGCAATAGACCGAGAAGTCAGCAACATAATGCTGATTGATATACATGATATTTATCGTACGCCTTTTAAAGCATAACAAAATGTCTTAGCTTATGCCAAAAGGGCCGTCTGTGGAAAACGTGTAATATTTTACTTGGCATAAGCTACAGCCATTTTTGCTGTGGTGTCCATTTAAGTTTCCTTCGTAATTCTTTCGTCTTTTCACTCTGCCTGTGCTATCTATTTTAGTTGACTTCCTGACTCAGCTAAAAGCAATGTACGTGCTGAGTTTGTAGCTGCCAGTACACCTGTTAACTGTCAATCATTTACTGCTGCCATAAGCACTCCTGCTCCCCCTCCCACTTTGCTGATCAAGTGGTTATTCATCTGCGCTTGTTTGCTGAAAACTATTTCTAAAATTGTTCTCCCTATTTCTGTTCACATGCTTACACTGCAGAAAAACTGTATAAAAGCCCTGTGTTCTGTGACTTCAGTGTACTACCTCCTCCAGCACTTGAGAGTGCTGTGTGGACGTGGTCCCACTCATGAGTGATTAATAAACTTGTTATTTATTTCCAACTCCAGTGCTGATCTCTATTTTGTTGGTCTTTGAACCCATGGACAAGAGGGTGACCCTGCACCAGTGTACCCCTAAAAAAGGTACATTTCCACAGGAGGAACAAGAGAACCTCAGAAAGAGGGGCAGAAAGGGGATCCACAGCCTTTGCTGCGCACCATGCCACAAATTTGTTCCATTGGCAGGCGTATACCGTCTTAGTGGAGGGACGCCTGGCTGCCAAGATTACATCACAGACTTCGGGAGGCAAGTCAAATGACGTCAACTGCCGCCGCTTAATCTCCACGCAAGGAGGTTCGGGTGGAGGACCGTCCCCTGCTGCTGCGACAGAAGATCCTCTCGAAGAGGCAGTCTGATCGGAGGATCGATGGCCATGTTGAGCAGCTCGGGATACCAGACTCTTCGTGCCCAGTCCGGAGCGACAAGAATGACTTGGGCCCGGTCGCGCCTGATCTTCTTCAGCACTCTGGGCAGAAGTGGTATAGGCGGAAAGGCATATAGAAGACCGCAACTCCACTTGCGACGAAAAGCGTTGCCTAGCGAGTGCCGCCTTGGAAATTCCAACGCGCAGATTTGCGGACATTGCGCGTTCTCTTCGGTGACTGAAGATCTAACCAAGGCTCTCCCTACTGCTGAAAGAGACCTTGCACCACCTCCGAGTGAAGACGCCATTCGTGATCCATCATGCACCTGCGGCTGAGTTCATCCGCCCTGGCGTTCAGAGAACCTGCCAGGTGTTGAACCACCAGGGATATGCCCTGATGTTCCAGCCATGTCCAGAGGCGCAGGGCCTTCTGACATAGGGTCCACGACCCCACCCCGCCCTGTTTGTTGCAGTACCACATGGCGGTGGTGTTGTCCGTGAACACCTGCACTACTCTTCCCCGGACAGAGGGAAGGAATGCTTTTAGTGCAAGATGGATCGCCCAAAGCTCCAGAAGGTTGATGTGGAGCGCGGACTCCGCCGGAGACCAGAGGCCTCTGATCTCCGCCTCTCCCATGTGGCCGCCCCATCCCAGAAGGGATGCGTCTGTCACCACTGTGTGATCTGGTTGGGGAAGGGATCTGCCGTTGACCCAATCCTGGTTCGCGGACCACCACTGCAATTGTCGTGCCCTCCGAGATCTGGACGCAATCGGACAGATTCCCCTGATGCTGCGCCCACTGGAAATTCAGGTCCCACTGCAGAGCCCGCATATGCCACCTGGCATGATCGACCAGCAGGATGCAGGAGGCCATGAGGCCCAGCAGCCTCAGGGTCATCTTGACCGAAACCCGGGATAGAGGCTGAAAGATCGGAATCATAGCCCGAATATCCCGGACTCGCTGTTCGGGAGGATAAACCGGAAACTGCGTTGTGTCCAGAACCGCTCCGATGAAAAGGAGCTTCTGAGAGGGAATCAGGTGCGACTTCGGCACGTTGATGGAGAACCCCAGCAAGTGGAGGAGGTCGGCCATAGTCTGGAGGTGGGAGACAACTGCCTGGGGCGAGCTCGCCTTCAACAACCAAGTCGTCGAGATAGGGGAAGACTGGAACCCCTGATCTGCGCAGATGAGCTGCGACCACCGCCATCCCTTTCGTGAACACCCGAGGGGCGCTGGTAAGGCCAAAGGGGAGCACGGTAAACTGAAAGTGCTTGTGGCCTACCGTGAACCGCAGGTAACGTCGGTGGGCCGGCAGGACGGGGATGTGAAAATAAGCGTCCTGCAAGTCCAACGCTACCATCCAGTCTCCAGGGGAGACAAGACCTGAGCGAGCGTCAACATCTTGAACTTCTCGTTCCGGAGGAAGCGGTTGACGTTCCTGAGATCCAAGATAGGACGCAGGCCCTTGTCCTTCTTGGGTACCAGAAAGTAGTGGGAATAGCAACCACGACCTACTTCTGGGGCAGGAACGCGCTCGATGGCTTCCTGTTGGAGAAGGCCCAGATGATCCTCCGACATGCGATGGTACTGAGGTGGCATGGCTGGAGGGGTAGCCTCGAAGGGGAGGGAGTAGCCCCTTCGGACTATCTGCAAAACCCACCTGTCCAGCATGATGGTGCGCCTGTGGGGGAGGTGATGGCGGATCCTGCCGCCCACTGGTGATTGATGGGCCTGAAATGTCGGACTAGGAAGGTTTGGAGGCGGAAGCAGAGGGGGGTTGGTGGACTGACCCGCCCGCTGGCCCCCAGAACCACGGCGGTGGTTCCCACGTCCCCGGCCTCGCGAAGGTTGGGGAATTTGCGACGGCCTGTGGCTCTGGGCGGAACGTGGTGGGGCACCCCTTCCGTAGTCACGAAAAGCAGACAGCGCAGGGCGGCTGGAGAGGCCCAAGGACTTGGCCGTAGCCCGCGAGTCCTTGAAACGCTCTAGAGCGTTGTCTGCTTTGTCGCCAAAAAGGCGACGGCCATCAAAGGGCATGTCCATAAGGGTGTTCTGGACATCCCCAGAAAAGCCAGTCGATCTCATACAGGCGTAGCGTCGAAGGGCTACCGACATGGAAATCGTCCTGCCTAGAGAGTCGGCGGTATCCAGCCCACAGCGGATGGTAAACTTAGCTGCGTCCCTCCCGGCGGCAACAGCCTGGGGGAGTACAGTCCGGGCCTCCTCCGGACACTGAGGCAGCACTTGCGCAACCGTGTCCCACACAGAGTGGGAATAACGGCCCAATAGACATGCGGTGTTTACCGACCGCAGTCCCAAGCTGGCGGAAGAAAAAATCTTCTTCCCAAGATGATCCAGCTTCTTGGATTCCCTATCTGGTGGAGCGGTAGGGAATGCGCTCTTGGAAGTAGAGGCTTGGACCACCAAGATCTCAGGGGTGGGGTGTTGGGAGAGGAAAGTGGGGTCGCCCGGGGCCGGGCGGTGGCGTCGGGCAATCATCCTATCCACAGGAGCCCCCGTGTTGGGCCTGGACCAGGTGCCCAAAAGGACGTCGGTTAGTGCTTCATTAAACGGCAGCAGGGGCTCCGAAGAGCTCGCTTGCGGTTGAAGCACCTCTGTCAGGAGGTTAGTCCTGACCGCCACTGTAGGGAGCTCGGGGTGGAGAGCCTCGGCCGCCCTACGCAACACCACTGCATAGGAAGCTCCCTCCTCCGTTGCCACGGTAGGAGGAGACAACATGCCAAGGTCAGGGGAGGTATAAAGACCACTGGCATCCCCCAGGTCTTCTCTCCAGTCCTGGTCATACTCCAACTGGTCGGTCAGAGGGTCACCTGACCCCTCCCAGTCCTCCTCCTCGTCCTCTGGGTGCCAATCTGGCCTGAAAGGGACCCCAGGAGTGAACAGGGGCACAAAAACTCCACTCAGCGTCGGATCCGGCTCCGTGTCCACATCAGGATGGAGGCCGGGGTTCGATGCCGGCCGGGGGCACGACCGGCGTTGGGTGCGGTGCCGCGGGAAGCGGCGCCGGTGGAGGTATAATGAGGTCAACCGGCGCCGATCCGGATCCAGGCCTGGATCCATGGGGGGCCTGCGGCGCCGAGGCCGGAGCCGCCGGCGGAGAAGGCCTAGGACCCCCAACCGAGTCCGCAGGGCCCGAAGGCGCGCCGGAGTCGGGCTGCCCAAAGATGGCATGCATCGCCTCGTAAAACTGACAAAGCTGGGCAGGGGTCGCTCCGGGTCCCGGGAAGGGAGGGAAACTCTGAGTCTGCCCTTCAGGCTCCGCACGCAGAGCCGAGGGAGGGGCACCGCCCGCATCCCTCGTTGTGTCCGCCGACCGACGGGGAGAAGTCGAAGAGCGACGATGCTTCTTCGACTTCTTATTGTGCTTCAACTTACCTGACCCCGAGTTCGAAGACTTTGATGACGAGTCGTGATGGCCTTGCGACCGGTCCCTCGACCTCCCTCGCGACCAGGACCTTGAACGGCGCGGAGCCGACTGCCGGCACTCAAGAAGCTTTCGGGACCGCTCCTGCAAAGACTTCGGAGCCATGGTACGGCAGTCGGAGCACGACTTGGGGTCGTGGTCGCGCTCCAGGCAAAAGAGGCACACGCGGTGCGGATCCGTCACCGACATCAGTCGGGTACAGGAACCGCAAGCCTTGAAGCCGGGCATGCCTACGTGCACCAGGAGTCATTAGGACTCAAAAAGACGTCGACAAAAGTCGCTCAAAAATGTCAGCCAAAAAATGACTGGAGGTACCGCTCTCTCCAGATCTGCGCTGGCTGGTGCGAAAAAAGAAAGAACTGACGTCAGCGCGCGAGGGCGGCGGCTAAGTAGCTACCGCAACGTCATCCCGGCGACCACGACACCAACGACGGACGCGGAGCCGACCGACGCCACCTTCCGACGCGCAGAGGTACTGCTGAAGAAAAACTTTCCGGATCCAGTCTGACGCCTGGGGGTAATTCTAAGGTAAGGAATCTATAACTAACTGTTTCTTTCAGATAATCACATCATTCTAGTCAACTGGCGCTCTGAGCGTGGAATAACAGGTACTGCTTTCAAAGGACTCAAATCTGTCCTGTCAGATAGGGAACAACATGTGGCGATGGGAGCATACTCCTCAAATCAATTCAGGCCCCCTTGTGGGGTACTGCATGGCTCCTCACTGAGCCCAACTATTTTCAATCTTTATGTTACCCTAACTGGCCAGTTAATCGTCTCGGTATCCAGCAAATCAGAACAAACAGCAGAACGTATCAACATCTGCATGGCCCAGATAAATGAATGGATGGATGAAGGCCAATTGCCTAAAACTTAACTCTGGGAAAACTGAGGCAATGACACCTCTTTCTGGTCATCTAGCTTGTGCCCTATAGACATGGGCTCCCTGTCATTGCCCGTGAGAAAGGTGAGGAATCTAGGGATTATCTTTGATGTTAGATTGGCCTTCAAAGATCAGATCAATGCCCTGGTATTTCATCCTAAGGAGGATTAGGAAGATCTGTCCCTTCATTCCGTCTGATCTCCAGAAGACAGTTGTGACTGCTCTAGCCTTGTCCAAACTGGATTATGAAAAGGCATTATTTCTAAATATCCCAAAAAGATTCTTGCAGAGACTGCTGATGCTACAAAATGCATCTGCACAACTGCTCCTGGGCATCCCCAAGTACCGATCTGTGTCTCAGGGAATGATCAAACTACACAGGCTCCCAATCGACAAAAGGATTACATTCAAAGCACTATGCAAAGCCTTTAAGGCGCAGCATAATATTGGCCCAGACTACCTGACAGATCACTTCTCTTGGTACTCTCCATCAAGAAAGATCATCTCCTGCTAAACTCCTGGAGGTCCCCAGAACTAAAAGAGCTCACTGGGGCGGGAGAAGTTTTATTGTAGGAACAGCTAAACTTTAGAATTCGCTCCCCTTAACCCTAAAAAGACAGTCCCAATCTCTGGTCCTTTAGACAATCTGTTCTTCAACAACTAGTACGAGCAATTTTCAGCATCCTGTATCATCTTTTTATTAGAAGCAGCACCAAGGCGACTCAGGGCGTTCGAGTGCTATACAAATATTTAAATCAAATCCTTCAATCAACATTGCCATCTATCCTAGTCAATACATATGATCAATGATCAACAACTCCTTGAAAACAAAACCTGTCCTAGAGATATTAAAGAAGGCATACGTACACCCACTACTTACCAACAACTTCTTGGATCCTCAGGACCCCAATAGCTATATACCGATCTCTAATGTGCCTTTCCGTAGCATACTTATGGAAAGAGACTTTCACCAGATCTCAGAATTTATAGAAGAAAACAAACTCCTGTCAGATTGGCAAATAGGATTCTCCCCATTGAGAGGGACCAAATTGGCCCTAACTGCAATTTGGGACTCCTCAAAAAACACAGTCAATAAAAATGGTGTAGCTGCTTTACTATACCGTTCAGCAGCTTCTCACACTATACACCATGACACATACTTCTTAGACTAGAAGAAGTTGGTATAGAAGACCATCGCCCTCAACTGGCTTTCCTCTCACCTAAATAGATCATACCAGATGCACATAACACCTTTCTCTTCGGAAAAAAGAGGAGTTGCACAAGAATCTATCATCTCACATCTAACACTTCAACATATACATGAAACTACTATTAAATATTACCAATTTCAAACTCACTTGCTACAACTATGCAGATGACACACAGATAACAGAGATAATTCTCAAAATGGAAAAGAATAAGAACCTAGAAACATTAAAACTTAACACCTGCCTCATAGCCATAGAACAATGGATGACATGGAATCACCTACACCTGAATGCTTCAAAAACAGAAACACTCACCTGAGGCGATTGGAAAAATTATCACCCTACAGCTTTCTGTCCAGACAAATTGAAACATCCACCAAAAACAGCCACAAACTTTAAAAAAATGTCGAATTTTCTTTGACTCTGCACGTTCCATGAATACTCAAGTGGACAGGATGCCCTAAACTACCTTCTGCACCATGAAAATACTTAGACACATCTGTCCGCATCTGCAGTTTCCTCAAAAGGTACAAGCAACAGCATGACTCATCCTCTCAAAACTTGACTAAGCTAATGGACAATATTACAACCCTCCACTACTAGAAGGCTACAAAGTTTCCAAAACTAACCAGCACTTTTATAAATGTACATTTACAAACCTACATCTCTCTGGTCTTGAAAGCTCTATACTGGCTCCAAATAGTAAGGCCATCCTCTTTCAAACTACTGTATATCACTCACAGAGTTATTAATGGTAAAGGATCAAAACTCATCCAATCAAATATCACAAAATATTCCCAACAGACAAATGTACGTTCCAGACTGGCACTGCATGTAATAATTCCTTCTTATACGAAGACAACTACAGGTGACACTACTTTTTAACCAAAAGCAGCACAACTTCGCAATTCCCCACCAGCAAAGATCATAACTGCTGAGAATCACTTAGGGTTTCAAAGGATGGTTAAGACCTGGTTATTCCCAATGCGATCCAACAAAGATGCACACTTTCTTACTTCCTGCCCACAGGCCAAAACCTTCCAGGACATGATAATAGCAAGGTAGAGCTAAATCAGCAGAATCCCTTAACAAACAAGCCTTAATATCAGGAAGTACCACATCCCCCATGAAACTCAACACCCAGGCATCTTTGTTAAACAAACATGTCAACACATTCCCTCATTGATTTTTCATGCTTCAAAATCACAACAAAAGTAAACAAAAAAGCGATGGGTGGGAGAGATGCTTGAATAAATCTCAGCAACTGGTAATCTGTACATGGCTGGGTCCAAACTGAGGTGGCATGGTGTGCAAAAGAACGCTAGACTGGGATGTGGCCCAGAAGTTATCAGTGGCTCAGATTAATTCAAGCATTCCACCCATCACGTTTTTGTATGCTTCAAAATCGCAACAGACATAGTCAACAACCTATTATCCAGACATTCCCCATATAAAAAAAGAGAAGAAACAAGTACAAAGTCTGACCGCTTCAGTGATGTTCCATATCTATATGGACGAGAACAGTGTTGATGCCACTGGCAGTCAAGCAACTAGGAAGGAATAACTCATCACTTGCCCACATGTAATCAACTTTCAGCCTTTCTTTAGGCTTCATCAGATTGCACCCTACCTTATAGCTATGGATTCATCTCCTGCTTTTCTACTCTCAGTACACTCCATCCTCTGCATGCCTTCATGCCTCCGAGCTTACCCTATCCTTGCACATGCTAGCAGCATTACTCTGTACTAAATCTCAGTAAAATATTCATACCCCTCCTTACAAAGCATAAACTTTCCTTCACAGTTACTATTCCTAAAACTCCAAAACCTGTCTAACCTGTACTCATCCTGCTCCCATAAATCAGTGTCTCATACTGTTTAACCTCTCCTTGCTATCTTTACAACATTTAACTTCTTCTATCCTATTTCCACTAACATTAAGTCACTCTAAAAACTACACCCAACTGTTCTTACCATGATACAACACTATTTCTACAGAGCACAAGACTAATCCAATAACCAAGAAATCTACGACAATAACCACTGGATTAACCACTAACTTTAGATTATGTATAGCATGCTACCCGCCATATAGCGTTTCAACGCTTCGCTAGCGGTAGTTAGCGCTACATAAACGCAATTACAATACACAGAGTAAGATAACCAGGTTACCAGCATCAGTACAGCACTGTCTCAACGCAAACACCCTCGCATAAGATTCTGGAATTTCCATCAACCAGTTGTGTACGATTAGTAGAGATGTGATGTCTACTTTAGTAACGGTTTGTGTTGGTTAATGAGAAAGTAAAACAAGTTTGAGCCTGCTAAAGACCTCTGTAGTGTACTATGTGTATGGATCAATGTGCCAAAGGCCGTATTTGGTTAAGCGAAGTCATTGGTTTTTCACTGCGCAGTCGACGCAGACGGTTTTTCCTCGCCAGGTGAACAGCTGTGATGCAGAATGTTTAAGGTAACTGCTTGTAATATGTATGATGATGCAGGGAGCGCTGGGCTCGCAGCGTTGCTGCAACTTTACCTTGGTACTAGATTGTGTGCATGAGGGTGTCGGGATGAGTGTGACAGTCTTGGATACCTGTAAAGGTAAATTCAACTTCTAATTGTAAAAGTGATATGTACTACTGTTGGGTGTAAGGGGCGGTTATGCATCGAATAGTAAAAGTGATACGTAGTATTGTGGGAGTAAGGGTCTCTTTATGGTGGCCATACACAGCATATCAAGTGAGTTGTGTTCATGCAGTCAGGTCCATCTATTGCACACTGGTTGTGTCTTAGACTCTGGTTAAGTTTGTACCTTGGTGTAGGTCTACAGAACATCAAATCCTAGATGGGTCCTTTGCTGAGCAGGTAGGTAGATAGAAGCAGCAAGGAGGGCATATGTCTGTTAGGATTAAACATTAAAGGCAGTTTATTAGAAGACCTCTCTAAGGAAGGCCTCACTAAAACATTATGACCATTCACTGCCGTCTCTCCCTGAGCGATATATTTACATATTCAAGGCCCACTTGCTGAAGAGGAAGATGGCAAGAGTTCAAGCTGGGGCGGATAAGTCTGCTCCCTTTCATTTCCCTAGGTCTTCTAATTTCTGGGAGGGTACAGATGTCAGTGTTACATGAGGACTGCTTCTTAGGATGCTGAGAACCATGTTTTGGTCTTCGTCTCGTCTGAAATGACCTTGACGAGGCTACCAGCTATGTATGACAAATGTCAAAAAGTCTGAAAGCCTTTGTAGTGAGAAGGAGACTATGTGTATGTACACCTACGCTGACTCGCTAGAGGACAATGTATTGGAAGCCCATTATAACATTTAGAATCAAAGGAAGGATTGGTTAATAAGCAACACTGTCTTTCTGGAAGAGTATATAGGGCTCTTTTGAATGAGCTGGATGGGCACTATTCCATGCCCAAGGAAACTGCCATGATCGAGCCCTAAAGCAGATAGTAAAAGTCTCCAAAGTGGCTGATGGTCACATCTGCTTTACTGCCTCACTGCCAGAGACAAGGTCTCAGAAGGCATATTCAAGTAAAAGTACGGCTGGTGTGTAATGGAGTTTTCTTAGAACTTTATTATGGCTTGATGAATATGAACAAAAATGTAGTCCAAAAGGCATATAGTGGATTGCAATGTCCCTTCAAGGCCCAATAGCAAACTAAAAGCCATTTGTGCTTATATTGCTATGCTGTCTTCTTGAAACCTAAATGTGCCTTAACTTGTCAAAGATTCAGAGCATCCTGGTGAACCAGCAGAACTGGAACCTCAAGGTATAACATTGTGTTTGTAGTATGTGTGGTTGTAAATACACATGCTGTGCATTTTCTGCCATCTGGTGTTGTTTACTATTCAGTGGACTTATGACCTGCCCTACAGCATACAATTGATGTTTGTTGTGGTCACTCTTATTTGCAAATCTTTTGATTGGTCAGCTTCCCTTCCTTTATTGTGGTAGCACCTCCGTGGAGCATGGACCAAGGACATGTGTCCTTCCTAGCCTTTTTGCAATGCATTTTTTTATATAACCGTTTTGGTATAATTTCGGGGCGTACTATGTGCTTTCCTACTTTTAAAAAGTGGTATATGGTTTCTTATTTATTTTGCTTTCTCCCCATCTCCCGTCTCTATTAAGCCTGGGATGTCAACTCCGCTCAGTTCGTGTCATTTTTCGCACTCCCCGCAGCTAGCAGGGTTCCGAAAAACAAGTTTTTTCCTTGCTTGCGCTCGCCAACGGTAAGTTGGCGAGTGTGAGCGAGCAAAAACCAACGCTAGACTACTTGCCTGTGAGATTTCTCAATGCAGGCTGTCGCTACGGTTCGCGTTGAGAAACCTTCCGTTCACGTTGAGGAAGCTGCCACTCGAGTAGAACTTCTACTCGAGTGGCAGAAAGAAGCAGCGCCTCGTGCACTGTGCAAGAAGCCAACAGCTCTCACAAAGGCGAGACCAGTTGGCTTTGCCAATGCTTCTTCTTCGAAGTCACAGTATGTGCAGTGACTACTCCCATAGTCCACAATGTGCTTGGACATCAACTCCACCATTCCTATCTGGTTCAGATGTGTCCAGCAATGGCTCCGAGACAGACACATCCTTGCAGCTTTTTCAGACCAACTTGCTCCATTCTTCCAGACCAAAGAATGTTAACAATGCTGTGCAGTCAGCATAGAAATTTCCAGCCTTTGTCTCTTCCCCATCCACAAGATCTGTCTCACTTTCCGCTGCAAAAAATCTTTAAGGTATGGAAGGGAACGTAGCTGGGTGTATATCAAGATGCAGCAACAGTCTTACTCGGAGGCTCCCAATATTTTGAGCACAGGACCCTCTCTGCATCAAAGAGGAAGATGCAGGCCCCTCCAGGACACTAGAGACTTAATCAACACTCTGCCCTGAAACACTATCCTTGAGCGAATCCGAGGGCGAATATCAAGATGGAGGCACCTTTGCCTTTAAAAGCAGCAGGGCTCGAACAAAGAAGACTCCGAGGGGCATGACTGTGACTCCAAAGCAGCAAAATAAAGGGACCAAACCCAGCTCTACTAAACACCTCCTTCTCAAGGCAAACCACTGCTCCCACAGGAGTATGATGTCAAGTCCTGAGCAGAGGTCAAAGAACAGCCAACCGACAGTTTTCCACAGTCATCAGGCTCTTTCAGGCACCAGGAGAAGGCTCCATATCCAAGCAGGCTTCCAAAAAGGACATTGAGCCGTAACAGTTGTCAATCCCCCTTGACTTGAAGGACATTGAACACCCTTCCTTGGAGCCGAAATACTTGCATAGAGCGCCTCCAAAACTGAGGCCTAATTGATACAGAGGGCCACTTCAACTCGAAAAAAGACTAGTTACTTACCTGTAACTATGATTCTCCAGCGTGTCTATTCACATGCCTGAAGCATTCCCTGTCGATGAGAGTTCCTTTGGACTTCGTAGCACAAGAGGAGAACTACAAACCCATATGAGTAATGTTTGAGGCGAGCTCCTATGGGCAGGAGGGTGGGTCGCATGTGAATCGATGACAGATACCAATGCTGGAGAACCATAGTTAAAAGGCAAGTAACTTGTTTCTTCTCCAGCATAGAGTCACATTGTTGAATCAGAGTAGTAAGCAGTGTTAGCAAATTTGCAAATGTACAATACGTGAGGATGGTGGGACAGAGAAAACAGACTCACTGTATTTGACTAGGTGACTGAGAACTGCTTGCCCCACTGATGCATCTCTGTCTGTGGCTGCTTCTGGGCTCGTGAAGTTGTGTCTACTCCTCCACATAGCTGATCGCCAAATTTCCATCAGTGGCACTCCCGAATAGTATGCTAAAAGAAGCCATGCTTCTTGTAGAATGGGTGTCAATTGTTTGTGTTGAAGAACTTTGTGCTTTGGAGTAACAGAAGGTTATTGTCGCAGCTTCCCATCTCAAAATGTCTATGACAACATTTTGTCACAGGGAAACCTTTACATGGGGCTAAAAAAAACACTAGAAGCTGGAGCGGATTACATTTTCTTCATTTTGTTCTATCTAAATAGGATTTTAGTCTTTTTTTTAACGTCCAATGAGCGGAAAGTTCCTTCTGCTGGACTTTTTGGATTTGGAGAGAATATTTTGAGGACAACCAGTGCATTGGGGCAAAATTCAGCTGGTACTTTTCGTATAGATTTGGGATTAGTCCTTAATATGATTTTGTGTTTAGAAAATTGCAGGAATGGTTCTATGATGGTAAAGGCCGGGATTTCACTAATTCTTTTCGCCGATGTTATGAGTAGTAGGAATGCAGTTTTCCAGGTCAAGAATTTTAGGGCTGCTTTATGCATAGGCCCATATAGAGCCAACATTAACTGCGATAGTACAGTATTTAATTTCCAGGTTGCCGGAGGTACTCTAGATGGTGAAAACACCCTGAACAGACCTTTTAGAAACACCTTGACCATGCTATGTGACCATATATATGGCTGATTAAGTGTTTCTTTTAAACATAATACCACAGCCAGGTGAACTCTGATTAAGGCATGCCTCAGACTCAACATCGCTACGTTTAGAAAATAAGGAAGTATTTGATGTGCTAGAATTTGAAAACGATTAAATCTTTTAGAATGACGCAAGGCATGCAGTGTAAGACAATGGGCCATTAGTTGTGTGGCCTGCACAAGTAATGGGTCCACATGTGCCCTCCACTGGCAACCAAACACCCTATAGTAGGCTCTTGATTCTCTCTGGGTAGCAGAGCAGTCCAAGGCCTACTCAAAGGGAGGTGGTGAGAGTTAATAATCTCAATTTGCTGGCATGCAATAACACTCCATGAAGGATTGTCCAGTCTGTGCTCTTGCTTTAGAAAAGTAAAAGTACATTTATTACACAAACACTACTCAATATTTTGCAGTCATTTACAAATATACATTAGGCTGATAGAAATACCTTTCGATGACATTGCGTAATCACCTCTGACCCCCTAAAAAAGTCAAGACCAACCAACACATCAGTGCATTGACCTGGTCAAAGGTTCAAGATCAACCAACCACATGTCAAAAACACCATCATTTTAGGAGAAAATGCAATAATAAAAAATAACCAGCTGTAAATGGACTTGTTAATGTTAATAAAACATATATCTTTTGTTCCGCTGCCCTTTCTTTTCTTGTCCCCCCCCCCCCCCGGCGCAGCCTTTTCGTTTTATTTGGGTGTGACTGGTCCCACCCGGGCACCCCACGCACTGGCCATGATGGGGGGCACCCCAGGGAGCTCACACACCTGGCTGCCCCCACCAGCTCCCAGCGCGCTCAGCACTCTTCCATGCTGCTAGGGAGCTGGTAGGTCTCTTCTGCCCTGCCTGCGGGCGGGGCAGGGCACAGCTTGTCGTGGCAGCCTACCACTCCCCCAGGCCTGGGGGGGGGGGGGGCAGACAGTAAGGGGGGAGGGAGGCTGGAGGAGGGGTACAGAGCATGGCAGCGCTCCCCCTGCATGTGCCTGGTGCTGTGGCTCAGGTATTGGGTCCTGCGCGGGGGATGCCCTGGTCCGGGCATCCCCCGCGCCCGCCACATCAACAGACGCCGATACGACGCCAGCACCTTCCACGCACTCAACCCCGGAAAAGATCACACCTGCTACCAGGCCACCCCGAAGCGCACCCAAGGGCCCTTCACCTGCCGGAACTGCAGCTTCGCCAGCACCCGCCCCGCCAAACCACCGCCCAGGAAAGAACCCAACTACCTCAGATGCATCCTCCTCAACACCCGCTCCGCCCGCAAACACGCCATCGAACTCTGGGACCTTCTCGACTCAACCTCCCCAGACGTCGCATTCCTGACGGAGACCTGGCTGAATCCCGCTTCAGCCCCCCACATCGCCATTGCCATCCCGGCCGGATACAAGATCACCCGCAGGGACCGCACCAACGGAGTCGGAGGAGGCATCGCCATCGTCCACAGGAACACCCTCAGAGTCTCAACCAACACCGACGACACCCTCAGCACCGCCGAACACATGCACTTCCAGATCCACACCGATCCCAACACCACCCTCAGAGGAACCCTCATCTACAGACCCCCGGACCCCGACCACAGTTCAGCGATTCCATCGCTGACTTCGTCAGCACACACGCCATCGCCTCCACGGACTACATCCTCCTCGGGGACCTGAACTTCCACCTCGAGAACAACAAGGACACCAACTCCACCACCCTGATCGACAACCTCGCCACCCTCGGACTCAGACAGCTCGTGACTACACCCACCCACGCCGCCGGCCACACGCTAGACTCCATCTTTTCCGCAAGCCCACTAGTCTCCTTCAACCACACCTCCGAACCCCACTGGACTGACCACCACTGCATCCACTTCACCTACAGGAAGCCCACCACGCACCACCGCACCGAACAAATGCCTCGCCGCTGCTGGAGCAGAGTCAAGGAAGACCAGCTAACCACAACCCTCGCCCTGAGCCCACCCGCCGAACCCTCCGACACCGCCGCCCGCAACCTCAGACAGTGGATCGACGACTGCGCCAACACCCTCGCCCCGCTCAAGAATCCGCCCAACAGCCACACCAGCAAGAAAGCCACCTGGTTCACCGAAGACCTCCAGGCCTCCAAACGAACATGCCGAAAACTGGAGAAGATCTGGCTCCACGAACGGACAGCGGACAGCTACGCCGCCCACAAGAGCGCCACCCGCAATCACCATCACCTCATCAGATCCGCCAAAAGGGCCTCACTCAAAGACCGCCTAGACAACAACGCACACAACAGCAAAGAGCTCTTCAACATCGTGAAGGAACTCTCCAACCCCAGCTCCAACACCAACGACATCCAGCCGTCGCAAGACCTGTGCGACTCACTGGCCACCTCCTTCCACCGCAAAATCGCCGACATCCACGACAGCTTCAACACCACAACCGCCCCGGCAACCACCGAGACCACTGCCCCCACAACCACCAACCGCCTGCTCTCCTGGACCAACATCAACGACGAGGACACCAGCGAGATCATGAACACCATCCACTCCGGTTCACCGCTAGACCCGTGCCCTCACCACATCTTCAACAAAGCCAGTACAGCCATCGCGCCCCATCTCCGGAAAATAATCAACATCTCCTTCGAGACAGCAACCTTCCCGGAAAGCTGGAAGCACGCCGAGATCACCGCCTTACTCAAGAAACCCAAGGCAGACCCCAAGGACCTCAAGAACTTCCGACCCATCTCTCTGCTCCCGTTCCCCGCGAAGGTCACCGAGAAAATCGTCAACAAACAACTGACCCGCTACCTCGAGGAGAACATCATCCTGGACCCTTCCCAGTCCGGCTTCCGCAGCAACCACAGCACCGAAACCGCCCTCATCGCCGCCACCGATGACATCAGGACCCTGCTAGACAACGGAGAAACAGCAGCCCTCATCCTCCTGGACCTATCAGCCGCCTTCGACACAGTCTGCCACCACACACTACGAACACGCCTTCACGACGCCGGGATCCAAGAGAAGGCCCTGGACTGGACCACATCCTTCCTTTCCGGCAGAACACAAAGCGTCCGCCTCGCCCCCTTCCGATCCAAGGCCACCAAGATCATCTGCGGCGTACCCCAAGGCTCCTCCCTCAGCCCAACGCTGTTCAACATCTACATGGCACCCCTCGCCCACGTCGCCCGACAGCACAACCTCAACATCATCTCCTACGCCGACGACACCCAGCTGATCCTCTCCCTCACCAAAGACCCTCACACCGCTAAAGCCCACCTCCACGAAGGAATGAAGGCCGTCGCCGAATGGATGAGGACCAGCCGCCTGAAGCTGAACTCGGACAAGACGGAGGTCCTCATCCTTGGTTCCAACCCTTCAGCCTGGGACGACTCCTGGTGGCCAACATCACTGGGAACAGCCCCGCCACCCACCGACCACGCACGCAACCTAGGGGTCATCCTCGACCCCACCCTCTCCATGACTAAGCAGGTCAACGCCGTTTCCTCATCCTGCTTCAACATCCTCCGAATGCTCCGCAGGATCTTCAAGTGGATCCCCACCGAAACAAGAAAAACAGTCACCCAGGCCCTCGTCACCAGCAGGCTGGACTACGGAAACGCCCTCTACGCAGGAACGACGGCTAAGCTCCTGAGACGGCTGCAACGCATCCAGAACGCCTCTGCACGTCTTATCCTCGACATCCCCCGACGCAGCCACATCACACCCCACCTGAGAGACCTGCACTGGCTCCCTGTCAACAAGAGGATAACCTTCAAGCTCCTCACCCACGCACACAAAGCACTCCACAACTCCGGACCAGCCTACCTCAACAGACGACTCAGCTTCTACACCCCCACCCGCCAGCTCCGCTCGACCAGCCTCGCCCTCGCCACAGTCCCCCGCATCCGGAAAACGACCGCCGGCGGCAGATCCTTCTCCCACCTCGCCGCCAAGACCTGGAACACCCTCCCCACCAACCTCCGACAGACCCAAGACCTACTGGCCTTCAGAAGACTCCTCAAGACCTGGCTCTTCGATCAGTAGCAGCACCACCCCCCTCTTCCCCCAGCGCCTTGAGACCCTCGCGGGTATGTAGTGCGCTTTATAAGTGACATGATTGATTGATTGATTGATTGCGCCCAACTGTTGGTGTGTGGTGCAACGGTGCACCAATTTATTTTTGGTTGCAGGGGTCCAGGATGGGGTTATGGCCTTACAATGCATTGTGCAGCCCAGGGTTAGATCTCAGGGGAGGGCTGAGTGAGGGGGAGGGATGGGGGGGCGGTGCAACGTGATTCAAGCGCTCCTCATAAAGGGCGCAATACAACTGGAATCACACAAAGACAAGGCAAATGTCTCAATTTGCTCAACTTCCTCATTTCAAAGAGACCAGTTCCCTCCAACCGGTCCCTAAACCAGTACATACTGTCAGAGCACTATCATAGGACAACCTTGCAAGGCTTCATTCTGCTGCTCTGCCAAGGAGACTTCATGATGGTGCTGGACCTTAAGGATGCTTACTTCTCAGGGGTGTGGAATTTAATCAAATATCCACTTGTCCATGGGACAGGTTTCTACGTGTCATGTAACAAAATCCACTTGCCCCTTTTGTGCCATGTAATGCAGCGACAAATTATGACAGCAATCTCATTATATAAGATCTCTGATATGGCCTCTCTTGATTATGCCAGAGCACATACCATTGTAGGGTTTGAATACTAGCAATTCACTTATTTTGCCACCTTTCCACTGTATTCTACATACTGGGTCTAGAGGTAGCAGTAAGCAATAGTTCCAGGGTTGGAATGCCCTTTCGAGTCTGTGCAAACCTACTAACTTCCATGTTTTAAGGGTTTTCAACAACTCTTTTCTAGTCTTTTCCCATACTGAGAAAGGTTGGAAATTTACTCCTGACAATGGCAGACGTAAAACGTCTTCCAGGGTTGGGGAAAAAAGTGGTTGGAGGGAAAGAAACTTACAAACACTCAACAGGTTTTCGCATGAGCAAATCTACACATGCATATTTGCTCATGCTGAGATGCAGTTCACAAATATTTCTTGGCTACTACTATGAAAGCTGCACTTAATGCCAGGACATATACCATGGGTGCACTTAATGCCAGGACATATACCATGGGTGCACTTAATGCCAGGACATATACCATGGGTGCACTTAATGCCAGGACATATACCATGGGTGCACTTAATGCCAGGACATATACCATGGGTGCACTTAATGCCAGGACATATACCATGGGTGCACTTAATGCCAGGACATATACCATGGGTGCACTTAATGCCAGGACATATACCATGGGTGCACTTAATGCCAGGACATATACCATGGGTGCACTTAATGCCAGGACATATACCATGGGTGCACTTTTGAGACTTTCTTTAATAATTGGGCCCCTAATTAGGTCTGGCATTAACCATGACCTTTTGTGTTTATTAAAATTCTCTCTCTCTCTCTCTCTGTCTCTGTCTCTCTCTGTATCGGCTGGCTTCACTGTGAGTGACAGTATTCTGCTCTTTCACAAGGAGCATATCGACACACAGTCGTTTTGTTCAGTGACAGGAAATACTGTGGCAATGTGTGCTTTTTGAGTCCAACATTTTTTTTTTGCTTTTGCCAATGTTTGTTATAATGGGGAGGACCCAGCAGCTCCCACACCAATATGGTTTTACAAAAACCATTCCAAAACAAGAGACACATTGACAAAACCAAAAGGCTGACCATCAATTTCAGACCTACTGGCTTTGACAATCCTTGTCTAATTTTATGTTTCCCATAATCTTATTGAAACTGGTTACACTGATTTTCCATTATGAATATTTTTGGGAAATACTAGCATACATCAACACATTTTGCTAAATGATGCTGCAAAGAAATGGTACCTAAACTTTTACAGAAGTTTAGCTAAATGTTTTTTTCCCCACTTGCGTTATTTTGTGAATTATTTTTTTTAACCAAAAAATCATCAATCTTGCTTTCAAGATCTGCAAATATTTGCTTCTAATCAGAGAGCATTTTGAGAGCATTACACATAGCCTCCTATTGCTAAACTTTGAAAACATGTGTACACATTTTTATACCGGAACCACCGTCAGTAATGCAGTCCGAGCTTACAACATTTACTTAGAGCGCTCACCCTAATAAAAAAGGCTTTGCATTAATGAACCATAAATACTCGTTTGAACAACATTAACACATGGACAGAAATATTACCTTCACTGCAGGCAATGCCCTTCCCTGATCCATAATGTGGTACTGTAAACTGGCAGCCAAAGGGTTTGTGCTGCAGGGCGTTGGGCCTACTTGTCCCAAAGACAAAATACACATGAAAACGTGTTGCCCTTGACCCCAAACCATATGTCCTGGGCCTCGGGCTACTGCAAATCAGCTTAGCGGATCTCTTACAGTATCTGAAGAAACGGGGGAAAGCATAAACTGATTCCTCAACCAATACAGAAGGGGAGCGTCTTCTAAGCTTTTTACAGCCATAGTTCATTGAGCCACGAAAGATGGTTCCCCTTTCGACCAACAAATAACAGATTTAGGGACTTGCAAGATAAAAAGGAAACGCGCTCCTTTTTCAAGTTGTGGATAAATCAGATTCACTTTCTGACTTTTCCTCCTGCCAATTTTAGAGAACAGAGACTCTCGCACAACAATCTATATGCAGTCTAAAGCATACCCTGCCTCACCTTATCCACTTTGTGGTAGCAGATCAAGCCGTCTGGGCCAAGAAAGAATGTGGAATGGGCATCGTAGCATCTGTAAAAGAAAAAGGACCCAGTGAAAGGAGTAAACGCAGCACAATTTATCGAAGAGCAAGAGTTTCTCTCTCAACTCCTGAACAAACTGATCATGTTCGAATTCAAGACTAGAATGACCAGATGTTCGCTGAGAACATGACACTACAATCCCCACACTTACCTGTACAGTTCTGTCTTATCTTTCTTGTAGAAGCGGAACATTAGCACATGGAAGGGAAGCCCCATCACTCGCCACCGAGCTTGGACACTCCAGTTTTCAGGATGCTGCGTCAGCTTCAGCACCTCCATCTGGACATCGGCAAAGTAGTTCCAGGCCAGGAAGCGCAAGAGTGTCAACACAACCTGGTACATAGGGCGGCCACTGGGAATGAGAGGGAGAACAATGAAGTACTTTATTAGAGGCCAAAAACTACCAGTATCAGCTTTGTTGTTGCTATCAGCGAAAACATATTTGATAGTTAAAATCAGCCCAGTACAAATCAATGCCAGAGGTAGGGGGAATCGAGCCCCGCTTTCTGTAGTGCCAAAGTCACCACCCTGCAAGGTTATGTAATCATAATAAAGCATAGCTTGAGAGTCTATCAAAGACACTGCGCTTCAACGCAAGTATTCTTGGTAAGTAATGAAACTATGAAGGGCAGGAAAAAAAGCTCATTAACAATTTAAGCTGCAAAACCATTCCTAGAGTTCTATTAACTGTTTCATAGTAATCTCTGAGCTGCCGGACTGCCGTCGTACTGCCGAGCCGTGCTGAGCCGCTGCTGAGCAGGGCCGTGACCGTGACTCCGTACCTGCAAAGAACTACGTACCTGCAAGTCGCAAGCCCCGTGCTGAGCCGCTGCTGAGCAGGGCCGTGACCGTGACTCCGTACCCGCAAAGAACTACGTACCTGCAAGTCGCAAGCCCCGTGCTGAGCCGCTGCTGAGCAGGGCTGTGACCGTGACTCCGTACCCGCAAAGAACTACGTACCTGCAAGTCGCAAGCCCCGTGCTGAGCTGCTGCTGAGCAGGGCTGTGACCGTGACTCCGTACCTGCAAAGAACTACGTACCTGCAAGTCGCAAGCCCCGTGCTGAGCCGCTGCTGAGCAGGGCCGTGACCGTGACTCCGTACCCGCAAAGAACTACGTACCTGCAAGTCGCAAGCCCCGTGCTGAGCCGCTGCTGAGCAGGGCTGTGACCGTGACTCCGTACCCGCAAAGAACTACGTACCTGCAAGTTGCAAGCCCCGTGCTGAGCTGCTGCTGAGCAGGGCCGTGACCGTGACTCCGTACCCGCAAAGAACTACGTACCTGCAAGTCGCAAGCCCCGTGCTGAGCCGCTGCTGAGCAGGGCCGTGACCGTGACTCCGTACCCGCAAAGAACTACGTACCTGCAAGTCGCAAGCCCCGTGCTGAGCCGCTGCTGAGCAGGGCTGTGACCGTGACTCCGTACCCGCAAAGAACTACGTACCTGCAAGTCGCAAGCCCCGTGCTGAGCCGCTGCTGAGCAGGGCTGTGACCGTGACTCCGTACCCGCAAAGAACTACGTACCTGCAAGTCGCAAGCCCCGTGCTGAGCTGCTGCTGAGCAGGGCTGTGACCGTGACTCCGTACCTGCAAAGAACTACGTACCTGCAAGTCGCAAGCCCCGTGCTGAGCCGCTGCTGAGCAGGGCCGTGACCGTGACTCCGTACCCGCAAAGAACTACGTACCTGCAAGTCGCAAGCCCCGTGCTGAGCCGCTGCTGAGCAGGGCTGTGACCGTGACTCCGTACCCGCAAAGAACTACGTACCTGCAAGTCGCAAGCCCCGTGCTGAGCTGCTGCTGAGCAGGGCTGTGACCGTGACTCCGTACCCGCAAAGAACTACATACCTGCAAGTCGCAAGCCCCGTGCTGAGCCGCTGCTGAGCAGGGCTGTGACCGTGACTCCGTACCCGCAAAGAACTACATACCTGCAAGTCGCAAGCCCCGTGCTGAGCTGCTGCTGAGCAGGGCTGTGACCGTGACTCCGTACCTGCAAAGAACTACGTACCTGCAAGTCGCAAGCCCCGTGCTGAGCTGCTGCTGAGCAGGGCTGTGACCGTGACTCCGTACCTGCAAAGAACTACGTACCTGCAAGTCGCAAGCCCCGTGCTGAGCCGCTGCTGAGCAGGGCCGTGACCGTGACTCCGTACCTGCAAAGAACTACGTACCTGCAAGTCGCAAGCCCCGTGCTGAGCTGCTGCTGAGCAGGGCCGTGACCGTGACTCCGTACCCGCAAAGAACTACGTACCTGCAAGTCGCAAGCCCCGTGCTGAGCTGCTGCTGAGCAGGGCTGTGACCGTGACTCCGTACCCGCAAAGAACTACGTACCTGCAAGTCGCAAGCCCCGTGCTGAGCTGCTGCTGAGCAGGGCTGTGACCGTGACTCCGTACCCGCAAAGAACTACATACCTGCAAGTCGCAAGCCCCGTGCCTCGAGCCCAGGGAAGATTTGCGGCTGCGCTCAGCAGCGCGGAGGTAGACAGAGGTAGGCGGCGACAAGCCGGCTCTTCCTTTCAGAGGGCAAACGACAATGTGAGGCCCTTAAGGAGTGGGGGAGCAGGCTAGAGCCGCGGTCCCTCCCGTATGCCCAGAAGTGGTCGGCGTTAGGCCGGCGCGGCAGGGAGATCCGCTTCACCCCCCCAGCACTCCTACGAGAAGCACAGCTCCGACAGGATTCCAAGCCACACAGTCCTAGAGCCGTGATAGGCTCAGGAAACCGTGCAAGGGCCAACAACACGAACGTGAAAGGGCCAATAATACGATATTTTATAAGGGAGTAAGACCCAATAAGCCCTCAAACCGGCTCAGTTAGACAGCCGGCAACGATTGCAGTGACCATCTGGACTGTGGACGTGGCAGACTAGCGGCAGAACAGTGGCTACGTGAGCCTGCGGAGGGGAGAGTTCGAAGAGGCGGTGCCATACTATACTAATCTCCAGCTAGTCTGCCGGGGCCCGCCAGTCCACACGCTGCTTACTGGCCAGTTAGTTTCCCCCCTTGCATGAGCGCAAGGGGGCGGAGAATAGGGTGGAGGATTTACGACGACAGAGGCTATCTCTGCTGGATCTGAGGTGAGCGGACTCTCTCCTAAAGTGTTTTTCTGTGGTTAAATACTTTAATGACTCTATAGCCGCACTTTACCTTGCCTCTGGTAACCTAACTGGAAGCGGAACCTCACCTTGCTGGACGCTGGGCAGTTCCATTTTTGCCGCGGCCGGGAGAAGCTGCGAAACACGATGCTGGGAGACTACAATCCCCATCCTCCATTGTGCCTGGGGAAGCCCGGGGCAAGGGCGGGCCCGTCCACGCCCGTCGGAGGCTGGGATGGGCCCCCTCTCTGACTGCTGATATAAGAACTCTCGGAAGACAGCATGGGGAAGAAAAAGGTAAATACAATAACAACTGAGGGGGGGGGGGGCATATCTCTAAATTGGATTCCTTTTTGCTGAAAGCCACCACAGCTATAATCAAATCGCATTGACTGAGAAAAGACTGTCGCTGGGTGGAGGGGGTAACTCAATAGAGGCTACGGTTGGTCATAATGAGGTACTGAAAAACAGTGACGCACGGGAAGGGGCAGGGGCTGTTGGGCCAGACCACTTGGATTAATTAGCAGCGTCTTTTCCATCACCATCTCCTAGCCCTGTACTCTCAGCTACAGCAAAGGGAAAAACACTACCTAAAAGGAAAAGAGAGCCTCAAAAACTGAATTCACCCAAAAAAGCGAAAAAGATCAAGGAATTCGACCCCAACCTTAATTGCCACAGAGCATATACCCCAGCAAAATGTGTCAACTGTAATGATGCAGCGATCTCTTGAGGAGACTAACAGAAACTAACAGCCTTGCTACAGCCTATACTATCACGTCGGACTGCAATAGAAGGAATGCTACAATCCCTAATGATTGACAAAACAGCGAATGGTGGGTCACTCATAAACAAAGATAAAACTCTTGTGCAGACATCTAGTAATGTGCAGCTCAATCCGCTGCACCCTATAGGAAAACATAATGTAGGTCTAACTAAATCTACAGAGGAAACAAGGAGACCAATGGGCCGAAATCCAGGACAGTGCACGACTCCCACAGATGGGAGAGAAGAGGGAATACAGAGCAGGGAATTTGACATCTTGGGGACGGACATGAGCTGCTTAAGGCCCCCGTTGAGGGAGAGGACCCTATCCACAGAGGCCCATAATAGCTCCCACGAAAGACATAAAACGAGGAATTTGAATAGGGGGGACATGCTAGTCGAGGAGTTCTGAGCTTACCACCTGCTGCATGTCCTTACGTGATAATATTGGTTAATGTCCCGACTTTCATCAGACTAACAGGAAACAACTACCCAATTGATGGACAAATCGAGACACTGGTTAATAAAGACCGCAAGACTTCCATCATTTGTTTATGACCATTTAATCATGGCAAGAAGAATTTCTTGGGTAGGCAACTCTAAGAAAGTAATTGAGGGAGATTGTGTAGTACTGAATTTTAATAACGCATATCTAGTAGGGGAAATACTAGCCCTACTCCCCACAGCAGGAACACCAAGCTCACAGATCTATGCCGTCCCACTGGGCTGCTTTTATAAGCCACTGTTCCCACATAGACCCCTCAGGTTTAGGGCTCCATCACAGGGGGAGCAACGAAAGGAGTTACACACTAAGGGGGGATAACCGTTTTTTATTTACTGCTAATAGATACGCAGCTCTATCGGACCTAAATAGCTGCGATTGACTACCCCTAAGTGTGACACCCGAAACTGGCTATGATAAGGAAGAAAGCAAAAGGCTCAAAGCCCCCTTAAAAACTCCGGTAATGGTAAACCCAATTGCAGCTAGGGAAAGGGCTGATGGGATCGTTCAACCAGCTATTGTGGTTAATTCTCCCTTGATAGCAATACACTCTAGCTCCTAGGATTTGACATCTAGTATAGAGTTGGCAAGAGTCATACCAGAAACTAACATTTATCATACCTTGCTTCTTTGGAATATAGCTGGATACAAAAATAAAAAAGACAACAAGGAGTGGTATAATGTAGTTGCTCCCTATCAAATCCTATGCTTCCAAGAGACGTGGGAAGTGGACCCCATTCTTGTTAATGGTTATCGATGTTTTAATACCTTGGCCATCCCATCGACCAAAGGAAGAGCTAAAGGGGGATTGTTGACGTGTATATCTAACACCATCATATTTAAAGTGGCATGCTTTGTTAATAAATCGCCTTTTTTCACATCATATTAGATAGCAACCATAGCTTAAATTGGCTGATAATAAATTATTATAACAATTTTGTGACCCCACAAGAGGTGGTAAAGGACCTCGAAGAAACATTAGAGGATATAATACTTAAACAAGTAAAACCACTTTACTGTCTATGGGCAGGCGATTTTAATATAGCAATATGCAAGAAGAAAACAAATCTCACAAAATGAGGGCTTGAATGACCATTTCACGCACACCGTCTATGGAGATGCTCTGAATAACCTCTTAATGGTATGGCAGTTGGAGATTAGGACTCAGAGAACCCACAACTGTGGTCAAATAATCCCGACTTTTTACATGGGGGGGGGGGCACTTCGGTGATAGATCATATAATAACATCTATTAGTAGTAAGAATAATCAAGTGGAGGTAAATATAAGGATGACAGAATTCAGTGACCATGCTAACATCTCCCTAATGCTGCCTTGGAAAGGCCAATGTACAACTAAAAAAAGAGCACTATAACCCCTAACCTTGTCCTAGCTAGACGAAATGGCTACTCCTTAAAATGGAGTAAGATTGCCGAAGGGCTCTTTTTTTCCCGATTGATGCAGACAAATTATAATGAGGTTACCTCCTGTCTAAACCATCTAACAAATAAACCTCAAGTAGTTACTGCATTTATGAAGATCCTAGAGGCCATCAAGCAACAACTAATTCGCCCATCGGGTGCAGGTAACCAGCTACAAAATCGCTGGTTTGATAATACCTGCTAAAAAGCCTCTGCCAACCTTCGCCATGCCCTAAAAGTTAAACCAAGGGATAAATTACAAATTAAAAATCTGAGAGAGATTTACAAAAGCTCGTTAAAAAACCGGAAAAAAGAACTACGATCTGAAGCATGGGAGAAATGAAGGACAGCAGCCAATGATAGTGATTCGAAATCTTTTTGGGAAGTGGTTAATGCACCATTTCTACAAGAAGTAGGTGGCCTATCCACAGACGTGTGTATAGAAGAAAATACGTGGATAGATCCCTTCCAAAGGCCGAATACAAGTACTACTGTAGAACAGCCGGACACGATAATTTGCACTCTTCCCCCCACGCCCCTAGTTTTTAATATGGAGGAGGTAGAGTGTGCATTGTCGCAAGCATCATCATTAAAGGCAGCAGGACCAGATGGGGTACCAGTTGATATTTTTCTGAACCACAGAACCTTATGGGTCCCTCTACTCACACTAGTATTAAATGCCATTGGCATCATGGGCCCCTTCCGTCTTGGAAACAGTTCATTATTGTACCGATATACAAAAAAGGAGATGGTTCCGATCGTGCAAACTATCGGCCAATCGCCTTAATTGATAGCACGGCAAAGGTAATGGGCCGAATATTGTTAAATAGAATAGAAGACTGGGCATGTGAGAAAGGGATCCTGGCAGAGGTGCAATATGGATTCAGGAAAGGTAGAGGGACCGTGGACCAATGTCTGAACTTGGCACTTCTACCAGGAAAGTATACACAGGCCAAACAAGAGCATCTGTATATGGCATTTATGGATCTCTCTGCCGCATTTGACTGTGTTAACCATAACAAGTTGTGGCAAGTCATGGAGCAAATGGGGGTGGAGACGGCAAAAATCTGTTTCATAAGAAAACTGTACGCAGGTGCCACAGCGAAGGTTCGCCAAGGAAGGCTGGGTGAATGCACCAGACCTTTAAATATTACAAATGGAGTAAGGCAGGGCTGCGTACTCGCGCCATTCCTGTTCTCACTGTACACCAACAAATTAAATGAGCAACTGGTCGAAAAGGTAATAGACACCCCAATCGCAAGTACAACGCGTCTCCCCATCCTGCTGTACGCAGACGATGCGGTCCTGCTGGCACGAACAACTTTAGCCCTACAAAATTGTATCAATAATTACTTATCCTTTATGAAAAAACCTTGATCTACAAGTAAACAAAGCGTAGTCTTTTATTATGTGTATTGGAAAAAGTAAAAAGAAAGGAAATTATGCCATTGAAGAGAGAAAAGTTGACATTGTAGCCAATTTGCCATATTTAGGCATCATCTTCGACAATAATTTAGATTGGAAAATGATGGTCTCTTCGAGGGCCACACAGATGAACAAAAGCATAGCCGCAATCTTCAGGTTCGCATTGAATCTGGGTAACAAACCAATACCAGAGATGGTCAAAATCTATCAGGCCAGAACTGTATCTGTGGCTACATATGGGGTATAACCAATGTGGGCACTCTTCAAGAAATAGAGGAAGGGTTTACCAAGAGGCTACTGTCCGCCCCTAAGGCGTGTACCAATGCAATCACACAAAGAACTAGGTTTACCCTACATATCTGACACAATCAAACTGGCCCCTTTGTTACTCGGATTGGCAATTTGGAAACGGGAGTCAGTACAGATAAACCAATGTATCATAAATGACGTCATGGCATCGGCATATGGGTCTAAAATTGTGTGGCTAAATTATATAAGGTGCACTCTAGAATCTCTGGGATTGGGGGTCCTTTACGATGACCCCGTACAATGTGAAAACTTTTCGAAGGCAAAATTAATAAAATCTTTCTTAGAGAAATGTGCGCAAGAAAGAGAACATAGATACAAAGATAAAGCCAAGGTAATGGCATATAATAAGAGACCCCTACTGGTGCACGGCCAATCTTCGTACCTTGCTTGTGTGACCAATAATCACCATCGCTTCATGTTAACAAGGTTGGGCTATGTAACTATAATGCTGGGCTTCCCAGCGAAGGTGTTTCCCGAGAACCAACTGGGACGATGTCAGTGTGACTCCTGATCAAGACAATCAATTATCCACATATTGTATTTCTGCCATTTTTACAAAACAGAGAGGAAAAGATTTATCATTCAATTCTTGAAGAAATTCTGTCTACGTAATTACAATATTGCATTGTTTGTTATGTTACAATTCGAGACTCCTTATGTTTGCTTGGCGGGGCCTCGTTTTTGTGTGCAGCATCAAAAACTCGTAGATTAGCAAACATGTGGGCATATGTTAAATTTCTTATAATAAGCAAACTACGAACAAATTTAAATGCATCAAGATACAGTTGAATTAGTGAGGTGACATTTATGCTGTTTTTTAAGGGTTTTATGAAAGAAAAATGGTTTTAAGACAAGTTTTTATGATAATTTATTTGATACGTTTGTATATCCTTTTATCTGAACTTTTTATGCATTTGCTTTTAAATGTGAAATAAAGTACTAATTGATTGATCTCTGATAGAGTACAGGAAAAGAGTGCAAGAAGGATTCAAGAACTTTAATTTATGCTACACAATGTCACACGTCTGTACAATTAAACATTGATTTATGCTACATATGTCTGCACAATCTAACACGGATGTATGCCACAAACTTCTGCACAATCTAGGTGGGAAAAGCATGATGAGCTGGACTGTTCAGTCTCGTAGGCAAATTGGATGGGTGATTGGAAGCTGGAAAAAACATTCAAGTGAACTGGTTTCTATTGTAGCATATATGGATTAAAGTCACATGATATACATGGAATTGTGAGTAGTCTCCTTTCTCGACTGGTGGGCAGGAGTAGCAGCAGTTCTAAATACATTCTTAAACAATACTAATCCAAGAAAATATGGAAACAAATAATGGCCTGCAAATCTCTGGGTCAATCGCCAAGTCACAGCTCAGTAACCCTGCTACTCAAGCCATTGCCAAGTTTGGAAGTCCCAAAATTTAAAAAAATACCCTAACCTCATTGGACAAGGAAACTTTTTCTTCCATAGTCCATTTGAGTTCCATGAACCCGGAGACCGGTTCGCAGAACTGACGGCCTTCAATTGGCTGGCCACAACATCAGAAAAAATGTTGTGACCTACGTTACAGGATGCTGGGACTCAGTACCCGCTCCATGAAAAACAAATGTAAAGACCACATAAGAGCAGTGAGCAAGCCCTAACCCAGAGGTCCCTGTGTGTGTTTATTTAAAGAATGCTGATTTAGCCACTGGGGACTTGGATCCAAGCTCTTGAAGCTCGGAATCATACTGCCCAATGAGGTCTGCTTTCCGGGGATCCAGGCTGAGAACTGCAAATCTGGTACAAGCCTCACATGCATGGGACCACAAACCCACAGCAAACTTCAAGGGCCCATCTTGTCCTGCTGGCATGGTCTGCAGAACTGGATCAGCAGGAGATTTAACACTTGGCGAGGGAAACCATGAATCCGGTTACAGGCCAGGCCCTGCGGCCAGTGCTCACTATGCACAGCGAAGCGAAAAGGGGGTTGTTCATCGGCGGCGAGTGAATGCAGGCTCTGCGGCCAAACCCTGCTGCACATGGCATTCGGCTAGGCACAGTGGGCTTTGGCAACCCGCTGCGAGCTAAGCATAGAGCCTTGTCGCCAGCTAGGACCAGCAGGGAACAACCGCTGCACGCAGAACATAGTTGGCCAACACCTGTTGCTTGCACACTTTCAGTGTCTCTCACTTTCTCAGTCACCCAATGTCTCTCTCACACCCTTATTCACTTTGTTACTCTCTCGCGCTCACTTTCACACTTTTTCCCCCCTATATCGCCTCCTGTTCATCACTTTCACTCACATACAGAACAAATATACATATTTTAAACCATTAAAGTAGGTTCTTTAAATATATTATATATATCAATCAGGGAATTGTAAGCACGCTACTCACCCGTGAGGGTCTCAAGGCACTGAGGGGGGGGTTCGCAGATCTGTTTAGCCGAAGAGCCAGGTCTTGAGGGTCTTCCTGAAGGTGTTCAGGGAGGGGGCGCGTCTGATGTCTGCCGGTAGCTCGTTCCAGGTCTTGGCTGCAATGTGAGAGAAGGATCTTCCGCCTGCTCTGGCTCTGTGGATGCGCGGGGTTTCGGCCAGTGCGAGGTTGGAAGATCGGAGGTTTCTTTTTGGTACGTGGAAGTTGATTCTGTCGTTGAGGTATTTGGGTCCGTTGTTGTGTAGGCATGAGTGAGGATTTTGAAAGTGACTCTTTTCTCCACGGGGAGCCAGTGGAGACTTCAGATATATATATATTGGTCCAGTAGAAGGCTGGGAGCCGACGCGTAGACCGTCCTCTACCGTTTTGTAATTTGCACTATGGCTCAATAGAAAATTAAAATTCACGTTTTTTGAAGCCCTTCTGTGCGTGGTGCTGTGATCCTTCGTCAAAACAAACTGGAACAGGGAACGGAGGAATTTTGAATATATATATATATATATATATATATATATATATTCACTGAAAAAACCATAGGTTTTAGGGACAGTTATAGTTAGTTGGACATTGCACTCGTACAAAACCCGTGAAATTCCCCCGTTATAGTTAGTCCAGCTAACTATAACTCGCGCCCCGCAATGCACTGCTGATGACGTCACATATTACATCACTCATGACATGGTCAGTGACATCACTGATGACATCACTGATGACATCTCAAATGACATCACTGATGACATCATTCAGTGACTGTGTGTTTCTGTAAAGTTTAAATATTTTTAATATATATAGGAAAAGACGTATTGAAGAATGAGTGGGTGTGTAAGTGTCTGTATGGATGATTTAGTAGGTTCGTGACTGACTCTATAAGTGAGTGATTTAACGTATCTTACTGAATGCATGGGTTAGTGACTAAACTGGGTGAATGTCTGTATCCGTCTGTCTGTTGCTGTGTAAGTGGCTGCATGTGTTTGTGAATAGCTACATGAGTGTCTATATGAGTTATTGAATGCTTGTCTGAGTATCTGTATGGGTGCCTGAGTGTTTGTGTGGGAGGGGTGTGTGCAACTCTGTGCATAGATGTGTGAGTGGGTGATTCACTGGGTGGATGGTTTCAAGAGTGCATCTGTGATAGACTGTATGGGTGGGTAAGTGTGTGTAAGAGTGTGTTAGTGAGTGAATGTATGTCCCAGTGGTACATGTGTGAGTAACTACATATGTGAAAGGCAGTATATATGTGTGTTGGAGTATATAAATAGCTATAAGCAAGAGTGAGTGATTGTGATAGTGGCTGTATGGATGAGTGTGTGCTTGTATCAGTGATTGTATAAGAGCGTAAGAATGTGCTAGTATTTGTATGATTAAGTGAGCTGGTGTGTGTATAACTGTATAGGTGAGTAAATGGCAGTGTGTTTAATTATTTGCATGACTGACTAGGTGTCTGAGTATCTCTATGGATGAGTGGCGTTGTTTGAGTGTCTATATAGGAGTAAGAGTGCATATGATAGTCCTGTACTGAGTGACCGTAAGTATGAGTGACTGTACGGGTGAGTGAGTGGATGTGTGCGTAGACCTAAGAATCAGTGAGTGGGTATGTAGTTATTGGTGTTGGAGTGTCTATGGTTTTGCGAATGGCAGTCTGTAATTTAGAGTGGGTGTATCAAAGGTTATATTGGGGTGTGAGGAGGTGCATCAGATTATCACGTGGATGATGTCATCAGTGATGTCATCAGTGATGTCACTTGAGATGTCATCAGTGATGTCACTGACCATGTCATGAGTGATGTAATATGTGACGTCATCAGCAGTGCATTGCGGGGGCGCGAGTTATAGTTAGCTGGACTAACTATAACGGGGGAATTTCACGGGTTTTGTACGAGTGCAATGTCCAACTAACTATAACTGTCCCTAAAACCTATGGTTTTTTCAGTGAATTTCAAAGGTTTTTTAAATGCTAATTTGTAACTATAACGTCCCTGAAACCTATGGTTTTTTCAGTGAATTTCAAAGGTTTTTTTAATGCTAATTTGTAACTATAACATGTCTGAAACCTACGGTTTTTTCAGTGAATTTCAAAGGTTTTGTAAATGACAATTTTTAAATGTATTAATTGTTATATAAATTTTTTTCATACTGATTTCCAAATTTTTTAGAAACAATTTTTTTAAAAATATTTTATTTTTTAAATTACATTGTAATTACATTATACATTACATTACAAAAAATACTTTCTCAGAATGAATTACTTTAGTTTAAATACTTTGCACATAGGCAATAGACTTTTAAGTACAGTAGTTACAGTTGTTGCAATGGGCAACACATTTTCAAACATAATGCAACATTCAGCTCAATGTGAATTTCTAGTTAAATGCAATTAGTTACTTTATGGATTACTTTTCTAACCACATTACTGGATCCTAGATTCAGTCCTGGTACATCTCCTGTAAACAGTTGAGTAAAAGCGTTTTGGTTACAGTCGTGATTTTTAAGGAATATTATTGTACTTTAAAAGTTCACACTTAGAAACTTTTCTCATAGAATCACCAATGTTATCCTATGGAAGGAAATTCACTTAGAAGTTAAAAACTGTTATCGTTACTTTTTCTTACTCAGTGTTGGATCCTGGATCCAGCACTGGTGCACCTCCTGTAAACAGTTGAAAGAATGCGTTTAAGTCATACAGGCGATTTTTTAGGAATATTTGTAGTTTGTGAAAATCGACACTTTGAAACTTTTCTGCTGAAAACCAGACAATGGATTCCTATGGAAGAAAATATAAGTTACTGGTAAGTACGGTTAAAATTACTTTTCAGGGTCAGTGCTGGGCTAAAAGCTGCAGCACTGGGTTCTCTCCTGATAACAGGTGAGTAAATTGGAATTCGTACTTTGGTTGATTTTAGAGGAATATTATAAAGTTCCAAAACTCCACACTTAGAAGAATTTCCAAGTGAAACCAGTCAATGTTAGCCTATGAAGGAAATTCAAGTTACTGGTAAGTACGGTTAAAATTACTTTTCAGGGTCAGTGCTGGGCTAAAAGATGCAGCACTGGGTTCTCTCCTGATAACAGGTGAGTAAATTGGAATTCGTACTTTGGTTGATTTTAGAGGAATATTATAAAGTTCCAAAACTCCACACTTAGAAGAATTTCCAAGTGAAACCAGTCAATGTTAGCCTATGGAAGGAAATTCAAGTTACTGGTAAGTACGGTTAAAATTACTTTTCAGGATTAGTACTGGGCTGAAAGATACAGCACTGAGGTCTCTCCTGATAACAGGTGAGTAAATCGGAATTCGTATTTCGGCTGATTTTAGAGGAATATTTTAAAGTTCCAAAACTCCACACTTAGAAGAATTTCCAAGTGAAAACAGTCAATGTTAGCCTATAGAAGGAAATTCAAGTTACTGGTAAGTACGGTTAAAATTACTTTTCAGGACCAGTACTGGGCTGAAAGATACAGCACTGAGGTCTCTCCTTATAACAGGTGAGTAAATCGGAATTCGTATTTCGGCTGATTTTAGAGGAATATTTGTATGTTTCAAAAATCAACACTTAGAAACTTTTTCAACAAAAAGCAGGCAATGATATCCTATGGAAGGAAATTCAAGTTACTGGTAAGTACGGTTAAAATTACTTTTCAGGACCAGTACTGGGCTGAAAGATGCAGCACTGAGGTCTCTCCTTATAACAGGTGAGTAAATAGGAATTCGTATTTCGGATGATTTTAGAAGAATATTTGCACAATGGTGAAGGGAGGGGGCGGGGACTGAGGTGACATCTGTGTAAACGCGCCCCGTGGCGCGTTTTAAGTTGGGGGATTAAATCCCCTTGAATCCTGAGGGTCCCTAGGGGCCAACTAGCCCACCAGGAACCTCCAATATGCGCCAGGGGGCTGCGTTGCAGAGACGTGTAGAGAGGCCACACCCCTTTACACCTCTCTGCAACGCAGCTCTGTGGCGCTTTCTGGATGTACCTGTTGGGCTAGTTGGCCCCCAGGGACCCTCAGGATTGAAGGGGATTTAATTCCCCATCTTAAAACGCGCCACGGGGCCTGTTTGCACACATGTCACCTGAAGCCCCGCCCCTCCCTTCACCACTGTGCAAACGCGCCCCGTGGCGCGTTTTAAGTTGGGGAATTAAGTCCCCTTGAATCCTGAGGGTCCCCGGAGTCCAACTAGCCCACCATATACCTCCAAAAAGCGCCACAGAGCTGCGTTGCAGAGAGGTGTAAAAAGGGGCGTGGCCTCTGTACACCTCTCTGCAAGGCAGCCCCCTGGCGCATACTGGAGGTTCCTGGTGGGCTAGTTGGCCCCCAGGGACCCCCAGTATTCAAGGGGAATTCGTTCCCCCTCTGCAAACGCGCCAGGGGGCGCGTTTGCAGAGTGGTGAAGGAAGGGGGCGGGGCCTGCGGGCCCGATCGTTTAAAAAAAAAAAAAAAATTTTTGTCCCCTGAAGGGGGGCTCTGTGGCCCCCCTTCCTTTTTCCAGTTTTTATGCCCTGGGGACCCCATCCCCCAGGGCCTTACCCCTTTTTTTAAATTACAAATTTAAAAAAAAAACGGGAAGGGGGCCGCGTGGCCCCCCTTCCCTGGGCCTGTATTGGCCCCGGGGACCCCATTCCCGGGGCATGGCCTCGAATTTTTTTTTTCGTAGGGAGGGGGCTGCGTGGCCCCCTCCTCAGGCCATTTAAGGCCCCGGGGACCCCATCCTCCGGGGCCGGCCTTTCCGTTTTTTTTTTTTTGGGGGGGAGGGGGCCGCGTGGCCCCCTCCCGGGCCACTACTTGCCCCGGGGACCCCATCCCCCGGGGCTGGCCCTCTCGTTGGGGACTGGGGGGGGGTTCCCAATCCCCCCACAGTCCCGCCGGCTCCCCGTGTCCTACGGGAGCCGGCATTGCTTTTACACATGGGGAGCAGCTAACATGCTGCTCCCCATGTGGAAAAGCAATCGGCTTTGGATATTGGAAGAGAGAGCAGGTTTCCCTGCTCTCTCTTCCAATATCCAAAGCAGTTTGCAATGACAGGACGGGAGCCGCGAGGCTCCCGTCCTGTCATTGCAAACAGCAGTGTCCCGGGGGTAGGCACCCCGGGACACTGCAGGAGCCGGCCCTGGGGGTGGTGGTCCCCAGGGCCATCAAGGTCTCCAGGAGGGGGCCGCGCGGCCCCCCTCCCATTCAGTTCACAGCCCCGGGGAGGTGGTGGTCCCCGGGCTCTGGGGGTCCGTAACGGACCCCCATATTTAAATGTTTAGTGCCCCGGGGAGGTGGCGGTCCCCGGGGCGTGTGGGGGGGCTGGAGCCCCCCCACACAGGTTTTTTAATTAATAAAAAAAAAGCCCCGGGGAGGTGGTGGTCCCCGGGGCTGCGGGAGGGCTCAGAGCCCTCCCGCACCATTTTTTAAAAAAAGCCCCCGGGGGTGGCGGTCCCCGGGGCTTGGCGGGCCCTTTGAGGCCCCCACACATTAAATTATCCCCCCACCATGCCCCCGGGACTTGGGCCACCCGGGGGCAAATACAATCCGAAGCGCGGGAGACCGCGCTTCGATTTTTTTTTTTTTCGGCAGGATTCGCGCATCCTGCCGATTTTTAAAAAATTTTTTTATTTTTTTTTGCCCAGGGGGTCCTTGTGGGACCCCTGAGCAAACCTAGGGGGTCAGGGTGTTTCTACCCTGCCCCCTTTGTGCGCTTTGCGCACTTGTTTCTGTCCCTCGGTTCTACCGAGGGACAAAATGGCTGCCAACATTTCCTGAATCGGAATGTTGACAGCCAGCTGACAGCCAATTAACATGCAGCTCGTGATCGGGAGGGTACGCGGACCCTACTCGGCCATAGATATCACTATCTTTTTACTTTTGATTTTCTCAGCAACTACTGAACGGATTTACACCATTTAACAAAAAGGGTTCTTTCTGAACCAAGAACTACCTCTTTGCCAAATTTGGTGTAATTCCGTTCAGCAGTTCGGGCTGTAGCCGTGTCTAAAGTTTCCTATGGAAAATTGCATGGGGAAAACGCGTTTTGGGACCCCCTTTTTTCTCGGCCCCGCTGACGAATCCCCCGAGACTTTCAGGGTAGGAGCGGACCGGAGCGGGCCATAAAGTTTGAAAATTTTGCGAAGATACGTCAACCGGCAAGAGAGTTATTTCAAATAGAATGTCGCGGATTTCCTATGGATAATAGGTTGTAACTATAACTATCTACTGGCGACCGCCAGTAGATAATATATATATGTATATATATATATATATATATATATTTCTTCCAAAAAGCACTCTCCGAACCTCCACACAGGCGAACAGAGAGACACAGACCCAAGGAATAGTGGCAGGCAAGTTGTTTTATTCTCCTCTCACTTGTGACGCGTTTCGAGCACCCTGTGCCCTTGTTCACACATAAAGAATAATGTCCGCCATGATCTTTTTAAATGCTAGGTGTCCACCCCATTGTGAGTCACATGGTCAAAGCAATAGAAGAAACACTGTGTTATATATATATATATTCACTGAAAAAACCATTGGTTTCAGGGACGTTATAGTTAGAAATTAGCATTTAAAAAACCTTAGAAATTCACTGAAAAAACCACAGGTTTCAGGGACGTTATAGTTAGTTGGACATTACATTCGTACAAAACCAGTGAAATTCGGCCGTTATAGTTAGTTGAGCTAACTATAACTCGCGCCCCTGCAATGCACTGCTGATGCTGATGAAGCCCCGGATAGGTGGCGGTCCCTGAGGCTTGGGGGGGTGGCCCGTGAGGCCCCCCCACCCATTATTTAGGAATGCCCCGGGGAGGTGGCGGTCCCTGGGGCAGCGTGGGGGGCAGGAGCCCCCCCCCATGCTTTTTATAATAAAAAAGCCCCAGGGAGGTGGCGGTCCCCGGGGCTGCGGGGGCCCGCGCGATCCCCGCATAAATTTTCCACATTGCCCCCGGGACCTGGCCCACCCGAGGGCTTATTAAAACAAAGTGCGGGAAACCGCGCTTCGGTTTTTTTTTTTTCCCTCGACGGGATTCGCGTACCGTACGAGAATCCCGGCAAAACTTTTTTTTGTAATGCTTTTTTGGAACCCCCTGAGCAGGCCTAGGGGGTCAAGGTGTTTCTGCCCTGCCCCCTTTTCTTCTTTTTTAACCTTTTTTCTTGTGACTCGGTTCAACCGAGTCACAAGATGGCTGCCAACACTTTCTGGTTTGAAGTGTTGGCAGCCAATCAGAATAAAGCTTGTGATCTGGAGGGTTCGCGGATCCACCGCGGTCACCAGATATCGATGTTTTTTTTATTTTTGAATTTCTCAGGAACTACTGAACAGATTTACACCATTTAAAGCAAAAAGTGCACTCTGGACCAAGAGCTACCTCTCTGCCAAATTTGGTGTAATTCCGTTCAGCAGTTCGGGCTGTAGCTGCGACAAAGCTTTCCAAAGGAAATGAACATAGAGAAAACGTGTTTTGGGACCCCCCTTTTTTCCTCGGCCCCCGCTTGACGAATCACCCCGAAACTTACAAGATGGGAGCTGACCGGAGCACCCCATTAGTTTTGAAAATTTTGCGAAGATACCTCAAATGGCGCCAAAGATATTGGCAAAAGACAAAATGCTTTTCCTATGGGAACTAGGTCCTAACTATAACTACCTACTGGCGACCGCCAGTATGAGATAGATTATATATATATCTATATATATATATCTATATCTATATATATCTATCAAAAAATGGGAGTCCTTCCAAACGAAAAGACCAGAGGACACAGCGGGGATGCCAGGTAACCATTTTATTCATCACGGCTTAGGCATTATGCATTTCGGCGATTTTGTGTGCCTTCCTCAGATGCCTTTCTTGCCTCGGGTTACACTCCGTCCCTCTTTTTAATGTCTCATGGTGCTCCAAATGGTTGGAGTATAGCAAGCTCCGCCTTCATTGATTGCAGCTGTGGTCCGATGTCTACAGGACTCAACATCCCAGCATGCATTTCAAAAGAAGTACAGAATGCGGAGCAATGTAGCGCTTCAATGCGTACTATTGTACCTTGCAAAAAGAGGGAGAAGGCTGATTTGAGCCAAGAGAGTCCCGATCATAAAGATGTTAATGGCCGCTTCGGGTCCCCTACGCCTCAACCCCACGAACAGTTCCAAACAGGGCCATGACGATGTGATACAATGATCCAGCGTCCCCGTGCAGTCACGGAATGCTGATAGCAGTGGCCACTTGTCCGTAATGCTCCCAAGGTGGGCCAGCAAACTACCAATCCCTTGGTGATTTCTGCCACAATGCCTTTACTTATTGCGGGCCACTTGTGAAGCGGGTCCTCTGTTGTCACGCGCTAAGGCACAGCTCGTGAAAAATATCAAAAAAAGGGAGTCCTTCCAAACGAAAAGACCAGAGGACACAGCGGGGATGCCAGGTAACCATTTTATTCATCACGGCTTAGGCATTATGCATTTCGGCGATTTTGTGTGCCTTCCTCAGATGCCTTTCTTGCCTCAGGTTACACTAGGTCCTAACTATTGAATACAAATTTTCTTTAATATATTCTGAGACTTCAAGCAGGGTTGTCTCCGTGCTGTATCCAGCACGAAATCCCGACTGGGAGTCGTAGAGCAGATGATTAGACTCCAGAAAGTGAGATATTTGCCCGTTTACATTTCTCTCAAGTATCTTAGCAACCGTAGGAACTACTTTTCCCCTTGCCGGTCTGCCTGACCCCATCTACATTCCTTTCCCCCTCTACCTTCCACTCCCCATAATGTTGTGTGTCTTGGCTATGCTACGTGCCAATAACTTATATTATTGTGTAATTTCATGGTTTTCTCTTATGCCTACACTTGGACCCTGTAACTGATGTAATTTTTGTAACCTGTAACTTGCTGATCATCATGTAAAGCGCTCTGATACCTCCGGGTCTAGCCAGCGCTATATAAAACTCTGCAAATAAATAAATATAACTACCTAGAGATAGATATATATATATATTTTCTCACTTCTTTGGGAAAAACAAAAATACAACGAACAATGGGGGAAAAATGGGTTGAAAAGGACCAAACAATATGTTTGGAGGGATCTGGTTTCCAGCGGACCCTCTGTCCATTGACGGTTCCCCTGCACTAGGTGAAACTCCCCATCTCCAGTTTTTGTGCTATGAACAGAGCAGATGCTGGGCACCTTCTGTGACTAACAAACACTTTGACCGCTCATAATTTGTCTCTTGACTCAGAAAACCATAAAATCTGGTGAGTGACAGGATGGTTCTGCAAAATGTTAAGAGCAAACCAACTTTTAAATGTTTTAGAAACTCTGGTTGATTCTTGTACCCTACCACAATCATCACAAGTTAAGTTCTAGACTCTTCTGCAAACACTTCTTTTGTCGTTGTCTTCACACCGAGGAGGATTTCACACCAGTATAGGGAAAGAATACAAATGAAGCAGAGGTTAAAGCCGTGCAGGACTGCAACCCTCACTCCAGGCCGCTGAGTCAGGAAGTCTGATACCTTATTACTATGCGCTTGGAATCAGAACATACCTACATGTCAAGAAAGGAGACTGTGCCTGTCAGGAGAGACCCGATTCCTGGGAAGACCTGCACACGGCCCATCGAATGGAAGATATTCCGGAGGACAACTCGACTGACAGCCTTTCCATGAGACATAAGGTTGCCAAAGCTCAGCCCAGGAGGAAGCACACTGCACCAAGAGCATCATTTGTGCATATATAGCTACTCCTTTGCCTTCAGAAAGAGTCGAACCTGCAGCATCTGCAACCCTTCCTCTGTTTACAGGGTGCTTGTTCCAGCAGCCTCCTTCTTAAGCCCCATACCAACCAGGAGGAATGGGACCTTCACAAACCCAGTGTGTGGTCCAGTGTCACTGGCTTTAGAAGAATGTGCTGATTTCAGGTTCTTTGAACTAGTTCCTGGGCCTTACTCAAAAAGATATTGCCGGTTCAAGTCACAGTCACTATCTAACCCTAGAGACCAGATCAGTCACCAAAACACTACAATAGCATTTGGGCCATATTGGTTATATCCAGTTACAATCTCTGATTCTGTGCGCATTCCCTTTTTAATTCTCACTGAATGTTGCTTACCCTGTCACACTGAATTTGAACTGCTATCCCCTCCACTTCCTGAAGTAAGTCCCGACAGCTTGCCCTGGTTACCCTGAAAAATAACTTGATCATTCAGTTGGCGTACACCAGTACAGTGACTCGTGGACAACGGTGGTGAATGGCAGTGCCCTCAGTAGCTTCTGCCACTAACAAATGTCTTCTCAAGAACACCAAGAAAAGGCCTTTCAACTTGACAGACTTTTCACTAGGCAGCAATTTTCACTTTGTCTCTTACTTCAATACAGAATGTCCCTGCTCCCCCTGCTTGACAGCATCTGTGTCAAGACACAGTCACTGATGGAGAAATGATCCTGGGAGAGGGAGACACAGAATAGTTGACATTGATTCTTGGGCAGGAGGAGCAATCGCACACAGGAAGAAATAACCTTAAGAAAAGACAATGATAATAACTGTGGGGCAGGAGACACTGGAAGTGGACAGGTAGGTGCTGTAGATGGTGAAAAACCAACCATGACGGTGCTGGCACATGGTGCACACATACTGTGCACCACCCGTCATGCCAAACTCTCATAACGGACTCCTATTGTGAAAAATGGACAAAAAGAAGTGGACTTATCTGACCCAACCACTGGATGAACAGCATATAATTCTATATAAGAGTCGCGTCATAAAATTAAACTTTACTTACTTTTAAATATTGCCCCATTTTAAATTTTTACCTATGACATGAATGCAACACAAGAGTAAGCAAATAAGGGCTTTCCACAGCTGCCAGAAAGCATGCGCTAGACGGCTGCCCAACATGCTGAAACTGCCACAGCAACAGCTGTTTGAGGAGCTTAAAGTGCTACGACAAGTATCGGACAACTGCAGAGGTCTACAAAAATGCTACCCTGTAGGTTCAAAGCATACACACAACAGCTGTCAGGTGGCCAAGCACACAGTGAAATAACAGAGAAAAAGCAGGCTCGGTGATACTCACCGCGTCTTCATGTTCAGGAGCCCGTTGTCAAACTCCATGTCCTGCGAGTACATGCTATAATCGTGCCTCTTCAGGAAGAAGTTGGGGAGCTGGAGAAGTAAAGGTGGCATTGTTAGGTCACCTGAAAAGGGTACAATGAAATAGACTAACGCTTTGAAAGAACACACAACCCTTTAACAGGTTTCAAATGGACCGAGGTCACTCAACTTGAAGGTGCTCAACATTAGAGTCACTCAAGCACAGCCATGCCTTTCTTGTATGTACGCTCATGGCTCCAGTGTTTACCGGTTGAGATGTAATCGTACAGTCCAATGCAGCTGCATCAAAATGTTCATATGAAGTGATTACATATTCCTAACCCTTTTATTTGAGTATCAAGTGGGAGCATTATGCCACTGGGCACGTTCCTGCAGTGCAGTTACCGTTTGCGCTACTGGATCACATCTCAGGCTTCCTTTCTTGGTACCAAAGCATCTACGTGAATTTCACTGTTGTGGATTTGACTTGGAATTCCTTCTGTAGTGTTACTCAGTGATCGCTGTAGCAGCACCGTGATTCCAGTCCTTGGCTTTTAACAGTCAACCTGATGCGTTCTGGGAGTTTTTGTCTTGGTTAAGTCCAGTGAACCAATTGGACTAACTTACCTGAAAATTATTTGTAACAGGAGAAGACAGAACTGGAAACATGGACTCTGGTGGCTACTCTATCCTCCCATATCGGAAGCTGTGTATCCAAAACTCAGGGTTTGCAGGCCTCGAAAAATCTACTTGCCTACTCGCTATGGCGAGTCAGATTTAACTGGGCAAGCTATTTTATTTCCTTCTGGCGAGTGAATTTAAGCTGGAAAGGATCATGTGTAGTGTTCATTCAGAAAGTGAATGAGCAATAAAGAGGACTTTAAATCTTGTTTTATCTGGACACATTTGCTATGTGTTCAAAGAATGAGGTCAAATGTCAATTTGTCTTTTTACTAATTGCTGCATATCTTATCCTGAAAAATGCTGTTTACTTTTTTTTTTCTTGCGACAGTTAGAGGATTTTGTAAAGAGAGCTGACTGACAATTATTGTGAAGCAATAGGCTGTCAGTTTTTTTTCTTACATTAAAAAAACATTTAAATACCTTGTAAAAGAATAGTACAAATATTTCAAAATATATCAGGAATTACGAAAGCATATTTTTTTTGTAATTCAGACTTGTGATGCAAACAAAGATTTAAATAGGAGCCAAACAAATCACAACACTTTTGATGATGTGCAAATGACAAAAATTTCAGAAACTCTATTTTCAAATATTGTTTGTACACTATATAGTTTTATCAGTAAAGCCACGTCAGTGGGAAGTTTTGTGGCCATTTCAATGGAAAATCTGCTGATTACAAATGATAGTGTGCTACCACTTCATGCTTTAGTTATATATTTATTAAACGTAATAGTTTTTAAACAAGATTTGAGAAACATTCCTTCCCCGTCCTGATGACAATGCTGTTAATGAACTAAGAGGCAAGTCAGGGGTCATGTGTATCCTATATGTGACTAGATTTGTATTATAGAGAGAGAAACGTTCAGTCTACTGAACCAGACAAAGGAGTTTTTTGTATAGCAGACATGCTGAACTCGCATATTTGAAGGTGCTCTCATATGTGACTAGATTTGTATTATAGAGAGAGAAACGTTCAGTCTATTGAACCAGACAAAGGAGTTTTTTGTATAGCAGACGCGCTGAACTCGCATATTTGAAGGTGCTCTCATATGTGACTAGATTTGTATTATAGAGAGAGAAACGTTCAGTCTATTGAACCAGACAAAGGAGTTTTTGTATAGCAGACGCGCTGAACTCGCATATTTGAAGGTGCTCTCATATGTGACTAGATTTGTATTATAGAGAGAGAAACGTTCAGTCTACTGAACCAGACAAAGGAGTTTTTTGTATAGCAGACATGCTGAACTCGCATATTTGAAGGTGCTCTAATATGTGACTAGATTTGTATTATAGAGAGAGAAACGTTCAGTCTATTGAACCAGACAAAGGAGTTTTTTGTATAGCAGACATGCTGAACTCGCATATTTGAAGGTGCTCTCATATGTGACTAGATTTGTATTATAGAGAGAGAAACGTTCAGTCTATTGAACCAGACAAAGGAGTTTTTTGTATAGCAGACGCGCTGAACTCGCATATTTGAAGGTGCTCTCATATGTGACTAGATTTGTATTATAGAGAGAGAAACGTTCAGTCTACTGAACCAGACAAAGGAGTTTTTTGTATAGCAGACATGCTGAACTCGCATATTTGAAGGTGCTCTCATATGTGACTAGATTTGTATTATAGAGAGAGAAACGTTCAGTCTATTGAACCAGACAAAGGAGTTTTTGTATAGCAGACGCGCTGAACTCGCATATTTGAAGGTGCTCTCATATGTGACTAGATTTGTATTATAGAGAGAGAAACGTTCAGTCTATTGAACCAGACAAAGGAGTTTTTTGTATAGCAGACGCGCTGAACTCGCATATTTGAAGGTGCTCTCATATGTGACTAGATTTGTATTATAGAGAGAGAAACGTTCAGTCTATTGAACCAAACAAAGGAGTTTTTTGTATAGCAGACGCGCTGAACTCGCATATTTGAAGGTGCTCTCATATGTGACTAGATTTGTATTATAGAGAGAGAAACGTTCAGTCTATTGAACCAGACAAAGGAGTTTTTTGTATAGCAGACATGCTGAACTCGCATATTTGAAGGTGCTCTCATATGTGACTAGATTTGTATTATAGAGAGAGAAACGTTCAGTCTACTGAACCAGACAAAGGAGTTTTTTGTATAGCAGACATGCTGAACTCGCATATTTGAAGGTGCTCTAATATGTGACTAGATTTGTATTATAGAGAGAGAAACGTTCAGTCTATTGAACCAGACAAAGGAGTTTTTTGTATAGCAGACATGCTGAACTCGCATATTTGAAGGTGCTCTCATATGTGACTAGATTTGTATTATAGAGAGAAACGTTCAGTCTATTGAACCAGACAAAGGAGTTTTTTGTATAGCAGACGCGCTGAACTCGCATATTTGAAGGTGCTCTCATATGTGACTAGATTTGTATTATAGAGAGAGAAACGTTCAGTCTATTGAACCAGACAAAGGAGTTTTTTGTATAGCAGACGCGCTGAACTCGCATATTTGAAGGTGCTCTCATATGTGACTAGATTTGTATTATATAGAGAGAAAACGTTCAGTCTATTGAACCAGACAAAGGAGTTTTTTGTATAGCAGACGCGCTGAACTCGCATATTTGAAGGTGCTCTCATATGTGACTAGATTTGTATTATAGAGAGAGAAACGTTCAGTCTACTGAACCAGACAAAGGAGTTTTTTGTATAGCAGACATGCTGAACTCGCATATTTGAAGGTGCTCTCATATGTGACTAGATTTGTATTATAGAGAGAGAAACGTTCAGTCTATTGAACCAGACAAAGGAGTTTTTTGTATAGCAGACATGCTGAACTCGCATATTTGAAGGTGCTCTCATATGTGACTAGATTTGTATTATAGAGAGAGAAACGTTCAGTCTACTGAACCAGACAAAGGAGTTTTTGTATAGCAGACATGCTGAACTCGCATATTTGAAGGTGCTCTCATATGTGACTAGATTTGTATTATAGAGAGAGAAACGTTCAGTCTATTGAACCAGACAAAGGAGTTTTTTGTATAGCAGACGCGCTGAACTCGCATATTTGAAGGTGCTCTCATATGTGACTAGATTTGTATTATAGAGAGAGAAACGTTCAGTCTATTGAACCAGACAAAGGAGTTTTTTGTATAGCAGACGCGCTGAACTCGCATATTTGAAGGTGCTCTCATATGTGACTAGATTTGTATTATAGAGAGAGAAACGTTCAGTCTACTGAACCAGACAAAGGAGTTTTTGTATAGCAGACATGCTGAACTCGCATATTTGAAGGTGCTCTCATATGTGACTAGATTTGTATTATAGAGAGAGAAACGTTCAGTCTACTGAACCAGACAAAGGAGTTTTTTGTATAGCAGACATGCTGAACTCGCATATTTGAAGGTGCTCTCATATGTGACTAGATTTGTATTATAGAGAGAGAAACGTTCAGTCTATTGAACCAGACAAAGGAGTTTTTTGTATAGCAGACGCGCTGAACTCGCATATTTGAAGGTGCTCTCATATGTGACTAGATTTGTATTATAGAGAGAGAAACGTTCAGTCTACTGAACCAGACAAAGGAGTTTTTTGTATAGCAGACATGCTGAACTCGCATATTTGAAGGTGCTCTCATATGTGACTAGATTTGTATTATAGAGAGAGAAACGTTCAGTCTATTGAACCAGACAAAGGAGTTTTTTGTATAGCAGACACGCTGAACTCGCATATTTGAAGGTGCTCTCATATGTGACTAGATTTGTATTATAGAGAGAGAAACGTTCAGTCTACTGAACCAGACAAAGGAGTTTTTTGTATAGCAGACATGCTGAACTCGCATATTTGAAGGTGCTCTCATATGTGACTAGATTTGTATTATAGAGAGAGAAACGTTCAGTCTACTGAACCAGACAAAGGAGTTTTTGTATAGCAGACATGCTGAACTCGCATATTTGAAGGTGCTCTCATATGTGACTAGATTTGTATTATAGAGAGAGAAACGTTCAGTCTACTGAACCAGACAAAGGAGTTTTTTGTATAGCAGACATGCTGAACTCGCATATTTGAAGGTGCTCTCATATGCGACTAGATTTGTATTATAGAGAGAGAAACGTTCAGTCTATTGAACCAGACAAAGGAGTTTTTTGTATAGCAGACGCGCTGAACTCGCATATTTGAAGGTGCTCTCATATGTGACTAGATTTGTATTATATAGAGAGAAAACGTTCAGTCTATTGAACCAGACAAAGGAGTTTTTTGTATAGCAGACGCGCTGAACTCGCATATTTGAAGGTGCTCTCATATGTGACTAGATTTGTATTATAGAGAGAGAAACGTTCAGTCTACTGAACCAGACAAAGGAGTTTTTTGTATAGCAGACATGCTGAACTCGCATATTTGAAGGTGCTCTCATATGTGACTAGATTTGTATTATAGGGGGAGAAACGTTCAGTCTACTGAACCAGACAAAGGAGTTTTTTGTATAGCAGACGCGCTGAACTCGTAAATTTGAAGGTGCTCTCATATGTGACTAGATTTGTATTATAGAGAGAGAAACGTTCAGTCTATTGAACCAGACAAAGGAGTTTTTTGTATAGCAGACATGCTGAACTCGCATATTTGAAGGTGCTCTCATATGTGACTAGATTTGTATTATAGAGAGAGAAACGTTCAGTCTACTGAACCAGACAAAGGAGTTTTTTGTACAGCAGACATGCTGAACTCGCATATTTGAAGGTGCTCTAATATGTGATAATGAAGAAAATGACGGCTCAGTAAATTAAAATATTTGACAACGATCACAATCACTTGAAACCAGTTTATGGGTCAAGAGCATTACAGTTAGGTCGAGTACAGTATTTAAGTCACTAGACCCGCAGGTCTGGTAACAGTTTTATGATTTTTCGAGGCCTGGTTTGTGTTATATTCGGCACTAATCACTCCCTTACAGGCACAAGGCTCCGAGCAGGTGCTTCATGCCCATGTGGGGCGCCTCTCTCATTGGTTATCGTATGTTCATAAAATCTGGTCTGCTCGCACAGATGGTCACAAATTCCAATGCAAACTGACATTCTCCAGAATGGAGTCCGCCTCATTGCCTAACCTTGAATCCTCAGTATTAGCCACTATCTCAGAGAGAGAACCTTTAACTCTGAAAAGAACAACATTGGGCAGTCAATTTTCCACCCTCTCTGAGTGCAATTGCACAGCAACGTTACTGTAAAACAGTACAGCAATCTTAATTCCACATGACGGGACAGGAACCAATATGGTTAAGGAGATATCAGAGAAAGAGAAGTAACTTCCCTTCTTTATTCTTAAGCAAATTTTGCAAGGGCAAAACACTAGCCGGCCCATGAGTTTCCTCCCAAAATCACTTGTGGGTACTGAATGGCACCCGACAAACAACAGATTTGTCTCACTAATTTAACTAAGACACATCATGTCTTTCCTATGTCTTCCGGTTTCCTCTTTACCTTCGCATAGCCCCAGGATGCTCCCTTCGGAGTGACAGTTGCTCTTTACAAATAATCAAATCAACTAGAGCACTCTTTTATAGTCCAAATTAACTGCTGCAGAAAGCATCAAAGCCTCTGTTGCAGGGATTCTGCGGAGTCACAGAACTATGCTTGGGATTATGGGATCCACAGTAGGCAGGGACTGAGTCATCCTACCACCAGAGTACCCATGAGCCCGGGACCGACTAGCTATAGTGTCTCACTTGCCCTCCTACTCACTCACAGAGGAACAAGTGATTAGACACCCCAGAACACAACACTCCCGAACCTTTCAGGAATCATGGTTGCAGGACACATACTTTCGCTCTCATACTCATACTAGTCCACAATGAGTTCTGATAGAGACACGAGAAAAGTTCAGAATGTTTATTTTAACTATCGTGCTATAGTATGCAGTATACATGCCACAACAAGTAGGAAAATGCCTAACACAAATATGGTTAGCATAGCAAGTAGTCAATAAATCATAAATGGAGCTGTCATTATAGACTACAGCGTAGCCTAACCTCCATCCCCTTCTACAGAAGCAAAATGATTCTATATCAGAAGATCTCTAGGTGTTAGCAGTAGACCCCGTACCTCAGTATACACAGATGAAAGCTCTACATCCCAAATGCTGTCACGATCTTTTCCCTGCAAAGGCCCCTCTTCAAGTGTGTGTTACCTATCTGTGCGCACCTATGTGACAAAACTTACCTGTTCCCAAACACCAGCTGCATTCGCGCGTTTTGTCTGGGTGCTAGGGCCTGACCAGAACAGAATAACAAGGGGCATTGTTGTTCGAACTTGTCTACTTGTCCAGTCTAAATCCCAGGAAAGAACAGAGCGCAAAAACAACAGTGTGTTATGTGTGAAAGTACATTGTGGCACAAAGCAAAATATATCTGTAAAGTAACGTGTGAAAAGCAGAGGACAGTCTACGACGTGCTCATCATAACATAGGGAAAACGACAATGGGCCTGAACGGGACTTATGACACCTTCCCCTTGGTCAGGAGAGTAGCAGTGAATGACGACAGAAGTCAAACGATAAGCAGAGCCAAACTGCGAAAGCAATTGCAGGGCAAGAGTGCCTCCAAAAATGTGTGCACAAAAATATATCCAACTACAGCGTATCGCCGGGATCCAAGATGTAGGATGCCAAATGGAATGACAAATTCCAGTAATATATCCAAACCTTCCAAGTTAGCAATCACTGCCATCCAATTCAGTAGGTCAAAGAAACAAACATGCTCCTTGCTTCCAGTTATTGATAGAAGCATCCAAGGAGAACCTGTGTGAACGTCAATGAAACTGAGATCCAAGAGACGCTGTGCAGTTACACAGGGACTACCTCTGCCCACTGGCCCAAACGCTAGGTTGAATACAAGCCGCATACCCAAGGAACAGTTCTGGTTATGGGCCACTAAGGGACCCATTAACAGTTCGAAATCCAGGGCAGCATGAGATGGGGTAGCCAGGCAGACATCCAGGGGCACCGGATACAATGAAACACAGGTTGCACGCAGGTGAAGTAATCATATCGGAAGGTCAGACAAAAATTCGGCATCTAGAGCACCTAAAGGGACCATTCCCAAAAATTGTAGCATCCGCTCACTGTACAGCTGCAGCGATGCCCGTCAGGGCAGGACCACAGATGGAGCAGCCATTGCAGAATAGAAGGAACAACATGACAATGCCACAAATCAAGAAGAGCAGCAGCGGAAACCTACCAAACACACCGGAAAAAAATAGAATGTATAAAAGCCGGTATTACTCCGAAAACAGTTTGAAAAGAAGTTACGAGGCCGGAGCCCACGAGTTTATAAAAGTGTGCCAGGCCCGTGGTATCAGACGCATTAAATATTTGATGTATCAATTCCCCGAAATGCAGGGGGAGATTTGTGTTCAGTAATGATTGTATTTCACTAGACGTTCTTGCCACCTGCAATTCGAAGGTCTCACGAGCTGAAGTGAGAGCCAATTCTTGTTGAAACAATGGCGCTTTGAGTCGCTTAGCTTATTGAAATCTGTTTTCAGGGTTGGAATGGAAGGCCACAACGAACTATCTACACTCCCATGTGGAGGGGAAAACAGGACATTGTTGCAACAAGTAACTAACTGGGAGACAGACGCAACGTACGGGATTCCCGCTCGCAGACTGCAGCAGTCATGATTCTTAAGAAAAAGATAACTGCCGTTTGAAAGCAATGTGAGGGTGGGAATAATAGCGGGAACCGGAGTTCCTTTCAAATAAGCCAGATTAGGTGCAGAAACATTACAAGCACAATGGCTTTTTATTTGTTGACAGACAAGGGAATGTCCAGCAGCGGAATCACACATTTCTCCAGTTAGAAAAACGTATGTATCAGCCCATTGAAAAAGATATGTAAAAGGTAGGGACCATAACTCATGTATGTAACTGCTCCCAAGGGGTTCATATCTACCTATAGGATAGTGTTTCATGCAGGTAGTAAATTGAAACATCGAGATGGGCAACGAGATAACCCTGTGTATTAACCAAACTGCTGAATTAGTTTCCGCTACAGTGTAGGGAAGCTATTCAAGTTTTTCTATATGTAGCATGGTATAACTTGCGTCTTTCATAGCCATTAACTTCTGTTTACGTGTTAAATTGAAGGTGAAGAACAATGTGCTACAATTTAGGTACGCCCCCGTTTTTCAATGTTTGCAGTGTTTAACCAAATTGCATTACTGATCTAAGTTGATGTTGACCATGATATAAGGTAGACACTTCATTTTGCACAATATCAATGACAGTAGACACAACGTTATCTAGAGTATAAATACGAGATGATAATGTATTAATGCTGTTGTCGACAATAGCAAGCACTTTGTCTAAATTGTCTTGATCAATTGGACGTAAACGCACAGCAGCTTCCATTTGCGACAATTTCCAAAACAATTATATGCAGCATAAACAAATCATTTGGTACAAGAGGATTTCGGACCTAAAAGGAAATCAGAAAGGTTTGAGGCATTCGACAGGAGAGAAAGATGCTGCTTCGCGGCAGACAATGTGGAATGTTCTAACCATTGTTGACACAATTTACCCACAGAATAAGTGGTAACAGTGTTAGAAAGTGGGTAACGTGGATCAGGTCTATGCAAAGTAAATCCTGAACTAGTGTTCACGAAAGGAGAATGACAAACATTTGTGTTCAGAGGCCATAATAACAACCCAGATGTGGATATACCCGTGGAGTTAAATGTACCATTTTGTATCATACTATTTAGTTGGGCTGCAGTATAATTGGTATAGGATTGCCAATCGTCAAATAGGGCCAAGGACGTAATAGTATGAATATTCAAATCTTTAATCTTAGCCAACCCCAGACAAGTAGCCTGTTGGACAGTGTCATTAAGAAAAATAATTTGAGCAGGAATTTGACATGCAAGAAATAAAGATTCAACACCTTGGACCTGCCAGGACCTAGTACCCCATATCAATTTTAAATCAATAAATGTTTTTCCAATAATTGTATCCTTTTGGTGCTAAGTTGTCAATAAAATGGGATGCATAAATTAACTTGGTCTGAGTGAGCAAGATTGGAAGTCAATTTAAAATATGATACCAGATCCGAAAGATCATTACCAGTAAAATAAGTGTACTTTATTTTTTGTGTGTTGGAACTACCCTGAGATGGAGTCGGGCAATGTTCCCATTGAGTATAGTTAAAGTGGGGACGCGGTCTATTTGATCTGTGCTGAAAATGATGACCATAATGTTGATAACAGAACAAATCAGCATAGTTAGTAGAATTCAGATAGAAATCTTCAGCATCAAAAACAGTGTAATATTTTAATTCGGAAAAGAGGGAATTAACAGCCTTTACATCCCAATCATCTGATTGCACTCCAGGTATTATCACATCACTCATAGAAATCCGGAATACATATGGAATCTGTAGAGTCTACGTAGCACCAAATACATCGAATGGTACCTTATCCCATACAATTCCATGAGTGACGGGGACCGCTGAAATGTTCACAAGGGAATGGTCTCTTTACATTCTATGCGAGAATGAATGTGGAGCCAACACTCCGTCAACAAGTTCTGCAGCAGAACATTCCAGGAGGTAGTGGCTGTTAATCCAAAGGAAAAAAACTGTCACGAATCCAATCCACATGAACAGAAATACCATGGTAAACATGATCCAGACATATGTCCATGGTGGTACCAGATAAGTGCGTTTTAACCAAGATATAAACACAAAAATCTTTGCAGGTGGTGAAGATAAAACTGAAGATGGCAAAGAATCGTCCGAAGAAAAATTGTCTTGATCGATATAGTAACCAGAAAAACTCAGCTGAAACAATGGAGGCTGGGAATCTGGATTTGAAGTTGGGGCTTGTATTCCCGTAGAGGTCTCAAGGGGTGGATCAGAATTAACAATTTCCATTGTGGAGGGTGTAGAAGGTACAGCAGATACCAGGTCAACTGAAGGCTCGACATCCCCCTCCGGCAGCCGGGGAGAATCCGAAAAAACTGAGCTCACAGGCTGTAAAGGAATATCCCGTCCTGGGACACCACGAGGCAAACTATTCAGTATTGGCCATATGGTGTAATTTGACATGGTCAATTGAAATGAATCGATTTTCTTTGCAACCAGGTAGAGGAGGTAAAATCACAGTCCGGGTACCCCGGAGACCAAGAACTGGCACAGGAGCATGGGAGGATGGACTGAATTCTTTCTTGATCGCCACCTTTTCACGAACCAGATCACCCACTTTAGGGTGCCAGCCTGAAAAAGGAATCAGAACTGCTGCTTCTTCAGGCGAAGTCGATGGCAAATGAGATTTTGCCAGTGTATCACAACACTTTTGTAGATCCTGTAAGACAGCACAGTGGTTATCTACTTCAAATGTTGCGGCAGCCGCCACAATGTCTATACCTTCAAGGTCTGAAACCAACATCTTGATACCATAAAGCATTTCGTACGGGGTCCGCCCACCTAGAGATCTTCTTGGGAGATTGAGAGCACGTTGAACCCCATAAAGGTGAGTTAACCAACCACAGGCCGTACCAAATACCCTTGCTGTCAAATATTGCTTTAAGTCAGGGTTCATCCGCTCCACAACAGAATTGCCCTTGGGCCGCTATGGAGACGAAAAATGCACCTTCACTCCCATAAACTGCATCGAACCACTGTACGCCTTGGAGGCAAAAGCCGGACCTTGGTCAGAAGGGAAAGTGGCACAGGCATAGGTCCCGACAAGGACATGCAAATCCTTTATGACAGTGCGAGCGTCAGCAGAGCACTGCGGCCAAACCCAGAGTGACCTGGTGCAAGAATCCACTGCGACCAAAATATATTTGTAATGAGAGCCTTGTCAAGTTATGAAACATGAATGTACTGTATCTTGCCTTGTGATGTCGATTCCTATTGTTAAATAAAAAGAACTGTTAAAAAAAAAAATATATATATATATTTGTAAGCAGTGTCTGATGTTAAAGGACCGCAATGATCAAGGTAAATACATCCAAAAGTATGATTAGAAATAAACAGATGCGTTTGTGGTGGACGCGGCACAGCGGAACTCTTAATTTGTTGACGCACATCACAACAAAGGACATATTTGCGAGTTTGGGGGTATAACCCGCTCCACCAATAGGGTTGTTGTAAAAGAGAAACAGTAGCTGCAACACCAGCGTGAGCAGAAGTTATGCCTTCATGAGCGGCCACTATAACAGAATGTCTGCGGTCAAGGTTGGGAATCATGCGATCACCAACTGTGGGAATAGATAAAAAAAGGAACTTTGCCAGTAGTTAACTGATAAGTATAGTGTGAAGGGAAACCCTGAGGAAAAGGAGTGCCCTCCCTAGTTGCGGCAATAGCCGCCAAAAGGACCTCAATTTTTTTTTTTGAAACTTTATTTTGTTGATTAACAAACAAAACATACAATTGGGAAAAGGAGTCGTTAATGCATGAAGTATGCTCAATTGCGGGCAGCAAGGTACAGAAATGGGTGAAAAGTATTGTAGAAGGCTTTTCAGTGAGAAACACAGTTACATCAACATCGCATATATGCAAATACATAGGTCCATTCTTGTACAGTCAATCATCAGGCATAGGATAGGCATCACAGTTATTGATAACTTGGTTCTGTCTTGCCGTGTGAAAGGTCTAGACTGCCCCCATCTGCGTCTGTATTTTATCCATGGCTTCCAAATTTTTCGGAATTTACGCGGGCAGCCCCTCGCCTTGTAAATCACTTTCTCCGCAACCATATATAGGTCCATATTAGACTTCCATTCCGTAAGTGTAGGAAGTTGCTGGACACCCCAGTACTTAGCTATGTCTCTTCTAGCTACTACTAATCCTAGATTAGTCAGCAGGAGCCTGTGTCGCGGCAGGTCGATGTCTGTGGGAATACCCAGTAGCAGGAATTTCGCGTCCAACTCTAATTGAGCTCCCAGTATATTGTTCAATTCTCCCAGGATCGTGTGCCAGTAGGTTTGGATGTGCCTGCACTCGCAAAGGGTGTGTATGTACGTGCCGCGCTCCACATGGCATCTGAGACAGGACCTCATCAATTTTAATCATGGAACGAGTAACAGCGTCTATTCTAACTGTGGCTACTGCAGATTTGGCTGCCTCATCAGCCAATGAATGACCAACAGCAAGCGATCCCGCACGTTGATGTCCTAACGTATGGACAACATGTGTAAGGTGCAAGCTTGCCTTAAGGGCTGCCACTCGAACCCAAAGTGTTTTATACTTGATTGTGCTACCTTTAGAATCCCGAAAATCGTTTCGTTCCCAGAAGAACAAATTGTCATTAAAAGACTGTACGCAGTAAAAAGAATAACGCACGACAAGGGTGGGTAATCCAGGATCAGCATATTCAAGAGCTAAGAGGAGTGCACGTACCTCTGCCAACTGGGCCGTGCAGTCTCCAAGAGACTGCGTGTGCACCAACGTGGAAGTAAAAACTCAACTTTTCATTGAACTCATGACAATTGAGCAAGCAGCCAAATAAGCCTGTTGGAAACCAATGGCTGGTTGAGCCGAACATCAGTGTAAATGAGACATTTGTACTCATCCAGAGGAAGAACCGAAGGTGGTAAAGGGTGAACGTGTTCATACTGAAGAAATTCTTGTGCTTGCAAAGAAGGATCAAAACCAAAACGGACATCAGCCGATGTCAACGACGTAGCCCATTGAATCCAACAAGGATGAAGGGCTTTAGCATTAGGCACACTGGCTTTCGTGACCGCCTCCAGAGCAGGCACGGGAGAAACAACAACAATTCGTCTACCCCGTGCCAGAGCGCGTTCTTTCAGAACAGCCATCTGCACAGCGTTAAGAATTTTTTCAGTAGAGGAAAAACGCAATTCAGTAGGAGTGTACAGATGGGATTTATAATCAATTGGGACTGTGTCACCCTCATTAAAAGTCACATAAGTGAAACCGATCGCTCCGGGCAGAATCCGGATGACCAAATTCGTATTGAATCTCATTTGTAAGAACTGCTTTGCAAGTAAGTCAGACTGCAAAGCTCGTAGCACTGCTGTGTGTTCCGGAAGCCAAGAGGAAGCAGAAAAGGATAGGTGTATCAAAGCATAAAGAGGTTTGATACCCTGAGCATAGTCAGGAATGAAAGTCCTGCCGAAGTTTAAAAACCGCAGCAGTACACTGTGGGAGGCATATAAAACTGTTATTCGGGGGGAAACTGTCTCATTGATTGCGGGGAAGAAAAGGGAGCGGCAGGCTGAACTGGAAAGAGCGGAAGAGGAAGTGTTAAAAATAGAAGAGGAAATGGCTCGGGCGGGGACCCCCGAGGGTCTTCACCATTTGAAGTTACGACAAGACGAGTTCAATAGTATGGCCAGAGATAAAGCCAGAACGCAGAGTAGAGAAGTCCAGAGCAGAATATATGAACACGGAGACAAAGCGGGAAAACTGATTGCCTGGCTAGATAGAAGGGAATGGGCGTCGAGGCTGGTGCCGGAGATACGGGGGGAGGATTCCAGCACTGTCACGGACCCGCAGGCGATAGTAGATGCGTTTGCACATCATTATCGTGCGGTGTATAGTACGGCGGGTAAATTTACAGAAGCGGACAATAGGGAGATGATTAGAGATATCCAGTTGCCAGTCTTAGCAGACGACAACAGAGCCTATCTGGAATCCCCACTCACGGATGATGAGGTGGCGCATGCTATAAGGGGAGTGCACTCCGGGAAGGCCTCGGGGCCCAACGGCATCCCAGTCGAGCTTTACAAACTGAGGCCCGACAGACTCGCTCCATATATCCGGTCCATGTTCGAGGACCAGCGTGTGGCTAACATTGTAGTCATATACAAAGAAGGCAAGCCTAGAACAAGTTGCGCATCCTACAGGCCCATTTCATTGCTAAATGCAGAACCCAAAATCCTTGCGAAGCTATTGGCAACCCGACTGACTAAAGTTATCACTACCTTGATCCATCCGGATCAATCGGGGTTTATGCCGCACCGCAACACCGCCCTTAACTTAAGACGGTTACATGGAGTACTGGGTAGAGCTCCCACAATTATGGAACCGGCGGCGATCGTATCACTAGATGCCACCATGGCATTTGACATGGTTGAATGGCCCTATCTATTTGCGGTACTGGACAAACTGGGTTTCGGTCCGGAATTCACGGGTTGGATACGCCTTCTGTACTCCGACCCGTTGGCCAGAGTGGTGGTCAACAATCGCAAATCCCCGATTTCAATCGGAGCAGGGGCACTAGACAGGGTTGTCCCCTGTCCCCGCTCCTTTTTGCACTGGCCCTAGAGCCGCTCGCGGCATGGGTCAGACAGGACCATGCTATACGTGGACTGCGATGGTCATCAGATTGGGAAGATAAAGTCTCTCTGTACGCAGACGACGTCTTGCTTTATCTCGCCAACCCAAGAGGATCGCTGAGCCGGTTTATGGACGTGTTGGCAATCTTTAGCAGATACTCTGGCTTTGCGATAAATTGGTCCAAATCGGTGTTATACGTCCTGGGAGGTGACGCACCTGTCATTCCAGGCAATTGCCCGATTCAAATAGCCCTCGAAGGCTTTAAATATCTGGGCATTTACATAACACTAGACTCGAAACTCCGCTATGCCAACAATCTGAGCCCTCCCCTATTGCGACTTAGGAATGACGTGATGCGTTGGAAGGCCCTTCCGCTCTCCATGTTGGGCAGGGCAGTACTTTTCAAAATGATGGCTCTGCCTCGGTTCTTGTACGTGCTCCAAAACACGATGGATCCAGTCCCTGCGTCTTATTTCAGGGAAATCGAGTCTCTTCAGAGACAGCTTCTCTGGGATGGTAGACCCCGGTTGGCGTTCACCAAGCTTACCCTTAACTGGTATGACGGAGGAATAGGACTGCCAGATCTACGGAAATACTACGGGGCATCCCAACTAGCGGCAGTCAATCACGAGATCTACGGACCGCCAAATGATCCCGGGTATGCTATGGATAGGTGGCAGCTCCCCGGGGAGAATACACCAGAGCACTATATGCTAGACCCCGCAGATTCCAGCTCACAGGACCCACGGCACATGCCGTCCATGTATGGCATGAGGCCAACAGACACCTTAAATGGGAGGGCAAACTTACACTGGCCACCCCACTGTGGAACTCGGAGAAATTGGGAAGTCTCTGGAAGTCCAAGGATTTGATAAATGGGACCTAATTGGGATCTCACGAATAAAAGACATCTGGGGAGAGGGAATAGTACATACATTTGACTCACTCAAGCTGCAGTACAACTTGAACGATAGCGAACATTTCCGTTATCTCCAGGTCCGACATGCGCTGCTTACACACGTCCAGAGGGGCACAGCCCTTCCAGACGCTTCTCCACTAGAGGACAGGGTACTAGATGGACATCTCCCGGAGAGGACCATTTCTCTGATCTATCGGAAACTAATAAACAATATGAACGATCCATTGCCAACCATAAAAAGACACTGGAACGAGGACGGCCTCGAACTGGACGACGAGGATTGGCAAGAGGCGGTCTCCTCCCCGCGGGTGGTGGCTATACAGGCGAGGCTGAGACTGGTGCAGTTAAAAATACTGCATAGAATATATATCACAGGACCCCGTCTGGTTCGAATGGGTCATGCGGACAGCGGAGAGTGTAGGAGGGGCTGTGGGGAACTGGGGACATTTATGCATATACTATGGAACTGCCAAAGTATACAGTCATACTGGGGGAAGATCCATGACACACTGAGGGCGGTCCTGGGGATAGACCTGCAGCCAGAGGCCCGTAGATGCCTTCTAAATATCTGGGAACCGACAGACCTCAACACTTACACCACACAATGGACTACCCTGGCATATATGGTGGCGAAGCGCAATATCGCCCAACTGTGGGGGGCTAGTCAGACACCCCGGACCGAGAAGTGGGCAGAAGATTTAGATTGGTGCATGTTTAGGGAGAAGTCGGTATACATTGCCAGGGGATGCCCCGGGAAGTGGAGCAGGGTATGGGACGCCTGGAACCATTATAGGGGGACATCTGTGATCCACCGAACCGCTTGAGAGGCACTGAAACACAAGCATCCCCTTGATCTACCAACTGTATAACTGTGTAGTATATTGCATTGCCTGAAATGTCGTTGCGGAAAGATGGAATTACCTGCATGTATTATTTGACGTGTACTTGGTGGAATTGTTCAATAAAAAGAAATAAAAATAAAAAAAAAAACGCAGCAGTGACTGCAATTTGAGGGTAGATGGAGGTTGCAATTGAGCACACTTTTCCCAAAAATGGGGGGCCAAGCCCCTACCCTCATTGTTCAATTCCTAACCAAGAAAGAGAACGGCCAAAAACGCAATATGTGATTTCGCAAAATGTAACTTGTTGCCTAGAGCTGCAAAGCGTGTAATGATGCGATCCACTCGCACAAGATGAGGATTTAATTCATCGTCTGTCAGGTATATGTCATAGACATATGAAAACACATCATGGTTAATTTCATTCAAGAGTGAGACAATACGTGCTGCAAAAACAGCGGGGCTATTCTTATACCCCATAGGCAATTGCGCATGGCATCTCTGAGTGCCGAGGGCGCTGAATGCGGACAAGTCCCGGCTCTCAAGAGCCAGGTTGTGATTAAAAAAGCCATTGGACTATCCAAAGTAGTTTTAAATCTTTTACGTACAATTTTTTTGATCAATGCTGTACTATGCGTGTTTTGCACTGCATATGTACGGGTATGACTGTTCAAATGTCATTAATCCAAAACAATACTATATGAACCGTCAGGTTTTAAAACCGGAAAGAGGGGGACTATTCATCGCAGAGACACAGGGTACGATCCCACCCCGATACTCCAATTGAGTCAGAATCTCTTTAACAGACGCTTTTGCGTCACGTTTAATTGGATATTGAGGCTGAGGAACAGAGCGAACCGGCACAATATGTGACGGAGAATCTTTATCCCAACCAGCATAGTTGCGATATAAGGCAGGAGCTAAGGCAAGAGCCCACTCCGAAGCATAGGCATGCTTAGCATCATCAGGGAAGCCTTGCGAGAAGGAAGAAATTATTACATCCTCACCTCGAGGACTAGCAAGAACAAAGGAGGGTGGCCAATCGACCTCTGCCAGTAAAACGTCATAAGAAGACGTCAAGTTGTCCCAAAATATAGCATTTATGGTGCGCTTAATGTCACCTTCAATCTGAATGTCAATTTGATAAAGTCTATCAGGGGGTGCTACATGGGTGTCCGCAGTTTCGACAGCGACAAAAGCATTCGTTGCTTTTGCCTCCAGAAACGGATGGGGTGTCTGGCGCACTACAGTAACTTTTGCCGCGCTGTCAAGGAGATTCACTGCCTAACTCCTGTCCAGGAGGAGGGTTCTGACAGTCTGGGGCATATTTTGTTGTCAATGCCGCAACCTTTTTCTTCTGGAACGGGGCTCTATACGGAGGTGGGTTCTCTCTCTTGACCTTTACGTCAAAAGAGCGCTGCGGGTCCCGCTGGGGTGGCGCGGACTCGCCTTGTCTGCGATCTTGCCATCCTCCTCTGTCGTACTGATGATGAGATGATTCCTGAAAGGAACGAGGATCAGGAACCTGAAACCTCTCAGGAGTTTTAATCTTAGAGCGATCACGTAAATTATATCTACGTTCAGAAGCGTCTGGTGAAGGCGAACCACCACGAAACCTAGGCTTCCGTTGCTGCTTATTTTTGTCCCAAGTCTTTTTAGGAAAAGCTGGACGTCCCTCCTTTACAGGAGAGGCTTGCCCTGAGACTGTGGAGAAGGTCCAACCCCCAAATTATTGCATCCCAAGGATGTACAAGCATCGGCAATAATAATCGGCATCTCGCGTTCCCGATCCAGGTCAGGCACCGCCAAAAGTGGTTGACGAACCATCAAACCTACAGCAATAGGCGAACCCTAAACACTGAGGAGGTAAAGCCCTCCCACCACGGATGTCTTCGGAAAACGGCGCAGGGGTATTGTGGACAAGCACGAGTGCTACTCCGGGGTCCCATGAATAAGTACCAGACCAAACGTTGGCGGCGCCATGTATCAGGGATTCTGCAGAGTCACAGAACTATGCTTGGGATTATGGGACCATGGTAGGCAGGGACTGAGTCATCCTACCACCTGAGTACCCAAGAGCCCAGGACTGACTAGCTATAGTGTCTCACTTGCCCTCCTACTCACTCACAGAGAAACAAATGATTAGACACCCCAGAACACAACACTCCCGACCCTCTCAGGAATCGCGGTTGCAGGACACACCCTTTCGCTCTCACACTCGTTCTAGTCCACAATGAGTTCTGACAGAGACACAAGGAAAGTTTAAAATGATTATTTTCACTATCGTTCTCTAGTATGCAGTATACGTGCCATAACAAGTAGGAAAATGCCTAACACAAATATGCTTAGCATAGCAAGTAGTCCGTAAATCATAAATGGAGCTGTCATTATAGACGACAGTGTAGCCTAACCTCCCTCTCCTTCTACAGGAGCGAAATGATTATATATCAGAAGATCTCTAGGTGTTAGCAGTAGACCCCCGTACCTCAGTATACACAGATGAAAGCTCTATATCCCAGATGCTGTCACGATCTTTTCTCTGAAAGGTGCCTCTTCAAGCGTGCGTTACCTATCTGTGCGTACCTATGTGACAAAACGTACCTGTTCCCAAACAACAGCTGCATTTGCGTGTTTTGTCTAGGTGCTAGGGCCTGACCAGAACAGAATAACAAGGGGCATTGTTGTTCGAACTTGTCTACATGTTCAGACTAAATCCCAGGAAAGAACAGAGCACAAAAACAACAGCATGTTCTGTGTGAAAGTACATTGTGGCACAAAGCAAAATATATCTGTAAAGTAACATGTGCAAAGCAGGGGACAGTCTGCAACGTGCTCATGCTAACACAGGGAAAACGACAATGGGCCTGCACGGGACTTAAGACATCTCCGAAGCAGACTAAGGCATTTAGAAACATTGTTGCATGTGGTGCATTTAGCGTGCAATGTATTCCACATGTAAACACAGTTCTAGGTGAACAACATCTGCAAGAATCATATCCCCAGATTAAGTCACTGACCTCAAAAAATCTAATAGCCCACTCGCTATGGCGAGTCAGATTTTATCAGGGCGAGCTATTTTTAGGGCCTATTGCCCCGTTCTGGTGAGAGAGCTCCAGCTGGCAAAGAACAGGTGCTCTGTTCAGTCAAAAATAAAATGGAGCATTAAATTTTGTTTTTATCTTGTCACTTATGCTGTGCAAAGACAGGTCAAATGTCAGGTCCTGTCTTCCTACAAACTGCTGCTTATTTTATCCTGGAGACAGATGTTTACTTTTCTTTTTCTGACTGCAAAGGTAAAGGATTTTGTAAAGTGAAATGTCTGACAATCGTGTTGGGGTACAGTGAAGGTCAAATGAAAGGCTGTATGATGTCATATCAATTGTACAAATATTTTAAAATATATGTGCACTTACAAAAGCATTTTTTGTTACTCCGGAAGTGTGATTGAACACACAGACTTTAATAGAATCAAAACAAATCAGAGCACTACCTGGTGATGTTCAAATGCTAGACATTGGCTCAAACTTGATTCACACACATCATTGGACGCCATATAGTTTTATCATTAAAAGTGCCTGTCAGTGGGATGGTTTGTGGCCATTTCAGTTGAAATGTCTGTCTGCAAATGTCCATGCACTACCACTTCAGGCTTTAGTGATATATTTATTAAAAGTGAGAGTTTTTAAACATGAACCGTGAGAACGTCCTGTCCCCGCCCTGATGACATGCTATGAGTGAACGAAGAGGCAAGTCATGGGACAGGTGTACTCTATATGTGGGCTCAATTCGTATTATGCATGGATGTAGGAAGCAGGCTCTCTATATAGTGGACCAAAACGAAGTACACTGTGTAAAGAGTCCAGGCAAACCCCAACTGGCTCACAGAGTCACAAATGATAACCCAAATGCTTTATTTCATGGTAGTGTGGGTGAGCAGTTAGGCATATCAGAGGGTAGTGCTAAGCATTTATTGTACACACAAAGCGAGATACACACTCTACAAAAATCCAACAATTTATAAAAATAACAGATTTTTAAATGAATTTAGATACCAAGACCATCAGAAACGGGTATGTACTTTTCGAGATAGACATTTTTACTGGTTTCAAAAGTTTACACTAAGTGTCTCTCAATTTTAAGATGAAGACCGATCTGCTGGCTTTCAGAAAGGCATTAAAAACTTGACTTTTTAATCAATAGTTTCAGGAATTAGGATTATCCACCATTCTATCTGGTAGGTTTTTGTCTTTTAGGCCAGCGCCTAGACACCTCCGGGTATTAGAGCGCTTTATACATTTTATTTTCATCTCTTAATTTCAGTCCAATTTCTGGAGTGGTAATGTTATCCTACGGGGGGGAAAACATATTCTGCATTCGGACACTTGTCAGCGACTTACGTGACTGTTCTCCTGGACTTAACGCAAGTATGGGGCAAGGTCCAAGGCAGCACCAACAGGTAACATTGGGCGGCTGGGTGCAGAGATGCGTTACAGCGTTGGGTGCCCCGTTCACTTCAATGGGGATCAATCTGGTTGGAAAGAGGCTGCAATCCGGGATGGGGGAGGGAGGTCGCCAGTCGGGTGAACCCACAGGGGGCTCAGTCCTTGAGATGCTCAGGCACAAGGACACCATTGGACCACTTATCCTCGGGCTGTGGGGCTCGGGTGCAGTGGTGCTTTTAGGTGTTGGGTTTGTGCTGTGGAAGACACTCCCGGTTCGAGAAGGCCTGCAAAAAGAGGCTGCAGGCAGCGACTGGGAGTCCAGCCCGGGCAAACCCAAGGGTGGGCTCAGCCTTTGAGGGCGTCAGGACCCCATTGGCACCGTCACCTCTCGGACTCGGGCGTTGGGGCTTGGGTACAGAGGTGCTTTGTGACCTAGGGTGGCGGCGGTCGGAGGCTCACTTCTTGTCTTGGTCCTGCAGAAAAGGGGGCTACCAGGACAGCAGGGTCAATCTCAGTATGGGTCTCACTGTCCCCGATGTCCCTCGACGTGCAGGTCAGTCTTCCTCGGCGTTGGTGTCCGGGCTGGACACAACAAGCCTTAGTTGCTGCAAGGGGTCTGGTACCCCGGGTATTGGTGCTGTGCGGGTCCTGGTGTCCCCACACTTGGAGGGAGGACGGATCTGATCTGTGAGAGCACAGTGACCACTTCCCGGGCAGCTGCGGCGTCGGTAGTCCCGCTAAAGCTGCAGGGCAGTGAATCGGACCTTGCTTCTTTGGTGCCTGTGAGGGAGTAGCTCCTCTACTCCAAGGGAGTGCTCTGGCGATTGGCGAAGCACTGGCAGCCCTCCAGTTTTCATGGAGTCTGCACAGCAGCAGGATGAGTGGGTTTCTCCATGATTGTCGGGGGCAGCAGGCAGGTTTGGCACCAAGTGAATCGCTGCTCCTCTGTTCTCGTGTCAGCACTCTTCTTTGTCCATTTCTTCTTTGTGCCTGTCGTAACTCAGGTCCTAGCATGAGGGGAGCCACCTAAATACTGCATTTAGGGTTATTACAGGAAATTACAGATAGTAGCCAATGGGCTACCTACCTTTGCGGTGACTACACCCTGTATATGACCATGTCCTGTGGGAAGTGGGCATAACCCCACCCAGAGGACCCAATTCCACCAAAAACCAAGATGGGGAAATTTTCCTAGTCATGTGCACTTCAGGTATCCCACCTTAGGGGTGGTACTAGCCTGAGGGTGAACACACCTCTTGACTAGCTAATTTGCCCACCTGTCCTGATGCCAAATAGACCCAGACCAGGGGGTGGCATCTCCCCTACCTGTGGAAGTCTTGGGTATCAAAGGCGGCTGAGGCCTTTGAAGCCTCCTGCCTTGATATGCTGATTTACTAGCCTTCCTAGAGGTGTAAACACCTCCCGCCAGAGCAGGCATCGTTTCTGCCTCCGGGCCTGCCTAGTGGGTCAGAAACTAGTCTGTGGTGGCAGGCTGGACTGGACCAGTCAGCCAGCACACCAGAGGGCTAGTAGGGTTCAGGGATACCTCTAAGGTTCCCTCTGGGTACATGTATTAATAAATCCATCACAGGAATCAGTGAGGGTTTATTAATTTGAGGTGTTTGATACCAAACACCATATGTTTCAGCGAAGCCATTATGTAGCTGGGTAACTCATTTTGACCAGTGCCCAATACATACCTTAAGATGGCTTCCCTGCTCACTTGTAATATCTAGCTCTGGAACTAAACATTACAGGGGCATATCTGCTCAAGCATATATGCCCACACGTGCTATAACGCACCCTGCCTTAAAGCTGAAAGGCCTGCTGTAGGGGTGACTTACATATAGCCCAAGCAGTGTCTTTGGCATAGCACACAGGAGTGTGCAATGTAGTGTTTTCAAAAGTGGTTTGCACCATATCACGCAGCCTGCAATGGCAGTCTGTTTGGGATTTGTGTGTGTGTCCCTTAGGCTGGCAGAAGATATGCTGCAGCCTTTGGACCATCTTAGGACCCATACCTCGGGGCACCATTTCCTAGGGACGTGCAGGGGTGCTAAAGTCCTTAGCCAACTGTAGAACATACAGACATGACCTTGTTTTAGGGAAGGAGCACTGGCAGTAAGGTCTGGTTAGCAGGCCTCAGTGCACTGTCAAGAGTCAAAAATAAGCATCTAGTAGCTAAAAAGGGAGCAAAAAGTGGAGGGACCACTGCAAGAGCAACCCAGTTTCCCACAATGGAGCAAATGTCTGGTCTATTAAATCAAACAAAATAGTCTTGTGTACAACAGAAATACTGAACTCGCATATTTGAAGGTGCAATAATGAAAAGACAGGCAACTCAGTGAAATACAATATTCACCTAGAATCACACAATTTAAGACCAGCTTATGGGTCAAGCACATTACAAGTAGATTATTCAAGACACTAGACCTGCAGGTCTGGTAACATGTTTATGATTTTTTTTAGGCCTGCAAGGCCTTCTGATGTAACTGGTGAAATTCATGTCATAGAACTTAACCCAAACGCTTTGGTGGAGGCAGATGGGAACAGAATGGCTCTGAACTAAGGTATTTTTTTTAATTAGACTTTTAGACTAAAAAGCACAAACAAGACAACAAACCCGTGGAGTGTGGACATTCAAGGACAGGTACTAATGTACTCTTATTACCATGCAAGTGGGAAGATAAACAGACATCAGGCTCTGCTTTTCTTTAAACCATTCACTCTTATTTCTTGAGCTTATTACAATACAAAACAGTTTCCTGTTGCATACCGACCACAAATGCCTTCCCAAGATACGTGCACTGTCATGAAATTACCCAGGCTCCTTCTAGCCTTTTCTTGGATGTAAAGATAGCAATCTTAGAACGTTTATTTAGAAACTGTATTTGAAGATAATTTTCCAGCATGCGTAAAGATGCAGAGGTAATCCTAGTGCCAGAGCATTTATTTCTGTGCAAGGGAATGGATGTCGCTGAAGTGCCCTGGACGGCATTAAACGGAACAGAGGTGTGGAGGGCCCCATCTCGGTCTTTAACGCATCATCGTGACTCATCTAAAGTGCTTTATCCAGTTCTCCAAATAACATGATCTGCTGCGGATTTTGTGGCCAAGTGAGGACATGCGACTCTGGTCTTAGAAACAATGGGGAGTTTCAGCTCTACGGCCGCCCTTGGGTACTAATGAAAAATATAAGGTTTCTCATCTGGTTAGGTCCTTGCAGAACGGAAAGCCATCATGCTTTCTGAATTACAAGTAACCACCAACTCTAGCCCTGCAGGCATCTTCTGCAGCCGGAGCAGAAACCAGGATTGCAGGAAAATAAGAGATTTAAGGCCAAAACACATTCAAAACCTACAGATACAAACCCAGCCCCCTAGTCCTGCCAGACTGCTGGAGGAGTTATCTGACACTGAAGGGATGAGGTTATGATGAAGACATGGCTCCGTGTTTTTCCACACCTGGTTTTAATGCTGGACATGAGACAACCCAGATCAGATTCTAAGCCATGTTTTTAGAACCTGGGCTAGTCAGAAGGGACCAGACAATGGGCCCGATTCACAAAAGTAATCTGAGTCAAAATCCTAACTTTACGACTTTCAGTATTCACAAAAGGCATTTAGTAGTTGTAAAGTTAGAACTCCTAACTTTACTACTAAATGCCTTTTGTGAATACCGAAAGTCGTAAAGTTAGGATTTTGTCTCAGATTACTTTTGTGAATCGGGCACAATGAGTTTTTCCCATGCATGGTGGAGAACAGAAATGAAGATTCGGCTGAGCCTTGCTGCATCCAGAAGCACTAGAGCGAAGCAGTGGGTGGCAGCAGGCAGAGGAGTTGGCAGGAGCTGTGGGTCAGCCTCTCCGCCTCAGAAACCCCAGCCCAGGGGTTTCCAAGAAGTTGTAGGGGAGGACAGGAGCACCTGAGACATAATGACCCCTGGCTGAGACCCAGGGCCCTGCAGAGCTTCAACTGACAAGGTGTAGAGCACGGCTGGGGCACACAAACCATCAGCTGATGATACTTTGAGACACCCACGCACCTCAGTGTAAGCATCAGTTGTGCACTACCTTACAGACTAAAATCATCTGCAAGTGGATCTTACAGTGGGAGAGGTTCACTGGAGAAGACAGAGAGATCCCAGAACAGCTCTTTCTTTCATCTTATTTTTTACCTAATTTGAAAACATGTTAATGCTCAAAACACTAATATGACAACACACTGATGGTTGCCGTTTCCGGTATTTCTCCCAAGACACAATCCTCTTCTTAGCTATGGCTGTTTCTTTCCCAGGTTTATCGACAAATCTAATCTGTGTTGAAGATCTTTTGTTGCCAGAAGGTTTGCAAAAGGTTTTTGATCCCCACTTGACTTAGACAGTTGTCTGGGTAGGGTAAAGTTACAAAAATAAAAGCTGATGAGAACGGATAACTGCACACCTTCAGGAGCACCGAGGCTGCACTGCATAACGTGATTCAGTACATTTGATACATGAAATTTGTTTTAGTAGCAATATGATCTATTATATTTTGAGCCTTAATATGCTTTCTAACGAAGTTAAGCGTACACTAAGTGGCACAAGCCTGGTCAAAGCCAATCGGTATCGCCATTATAACTTATTCGCTTTCCCAATGGTGTTTAGCCATGTTGTGCATTGTAGCTAAAGTTATTTTGGAGAAAAAAAATCTTTGATGTAGCCGCTCACCTCATTTTGTAGGCGCAGACGCCACACATGCGTAGCTGTTTGTTTTCTTTCTAGTTAAAAGAAAATAAAACTTGCAAAACTGTTTTGTTTTTTAAGTGAGGGGGGAATGGAAGTAATGTGGGATGAAGTAACACAGGAATGCAGAAGCATCACGAGGTGGGGGGGGCAGGGAATGGACGTGAAAGCAACATGGGTGGCAAGCCCAAGAATATTACAGAGATGGAGGAGCGCAAGAGGGGTTGCAATGGGGAGAAGCATACAGGAAAGCCCAACACCAGGAGAGAACACCACAAGGGAGTGAAGTGCTCCCAGCCAGTAACAGTTGTAGAGTGGAAGAGTTGTTGCGGTATTTGACAACCACGACACCAAAACAGCAAGGCACGTCCTACACTCCCAATATCCTGGCAGTAACCGGCATACCGGTCACTGCCATAACCTTAGGATCCCGTCCATTCCTATTCTACATTCCTTCTTGACACACTATATTCTCCATTCCCGCTTACCATTCTTAACACTCTTACCACAGGGAGACAGCTCGAAAAGACATGCACTCTCAGTGCACAATACAAAAGAAAACAAGCATTGGCATAGCCAATAGGTCTCGCCTTTGGGACCTTATAAGTGTTTAGCCAGAGCTATTGGCTTTGCTAATGTCTTTAAGCTATGGTGTAGAGCAGTGTGGCTGCTGTGCAGCGTGTTGAAAGATTATAATAAAAAAGCATTAGAGCATTTTTGTTATTTTATATATAGCCAAGAATATATTATGTAGAACTGAACGAACCTATTAAAAAAATAATTAACATAAAAAATGTCTTCTAGTTTGTTCTTGCCATGCTGGCACATTCTTCCTGTCTGTTCTAATGCTTGTTTGTTATAGCTTTTTATGATATGGGGGGGGGAGACAAACAGCGATGGTAGTGAAGTGCTGCTGCACTGGTGCAGAGCTGGTGCGGCGTGTGTGCAGAGGTGGTGTGCTGCACCAGTGCTGAGGTGGTGCTCAGATGGTGCTGAGGTGGTGATCCGCTGGTGGTGAGATGGTGATGCGCAGGGGCTGAGTGGTGCTATGGTGGTGTTGTGGTGGTGCTCAGGTGATGCTGCGGTGGTGATGCTAAGTAATGTAGAAGTCTTGCTGAGTGATGCTGACTGGTGCTGTGCTGATAGTGAAGTGGTGCTGCACTGGTGCGGAGCTGGTGCTGCGCGTGTGCAGAGGTGGTGTGCTGCACTGGTGCTGAGGTGGTGCTCAGATGGTGCTGAGGTGGTGCTGCGGTGGTGCTCAGGTGATGGTGAGTGATGCTCAGGTGATGCTGCGGTGGTGATGCTCATTAATGTAGAAGTGGTGATGCTCAGTAATGTAGAAGTGGTGCTGAGTGACGCTGACTGGTGCTGCGGTGGTGCTGAGGTGGTGCTGAGTTGGTGCCACATCCTCTCCCCCACTGAACACCATACTGCCCCATTGACAGAAACTCGCACTGCCTTCAGCTACAAACCAATTATGCCCCACTATAAACACCTGGATGCGACTCAATTTAAATTATGGACTAGACAAGAGTAATACGTTGCTTCAAAAAAAAAAGTAATATCCTGGAAAAAGCAAACACTCATAGGGAATGCAAGATTAAGTAAAGTATGTGAAATGTAAGCAGGAACAAACATGGTTACCCTAACGTTTTTACACTCATTATTCAGAAATCAGTGAGTGTTTTTGTCTGAACAGTTAAGGACATGACTACTGGGCCAGGAAGGGACCCGTTTCAATGTCCATGGCTTATATCCTTACAAAAAGTAAGCAGTATGGTTTAAAAAGACCACATCCCTGAACACAGAGCAGCGGTACACACATTATAAACTAAAATAAGGAAAACAGGTGAAAATGATCACATTACACGTTTTCTCCTCCATACATCAACCAGGTATTGCAGGACCGCCAGGAATGGTGCACGTTCCCACCTGAGGAAAACAATGTTCACAGAAAGACGAGAAAACTAAAGTAGCGCTTCACTGGCAAACTCTGTAAAGTGGCGCTAATGTATTTGGGTGTGAATAAAACCAATAAGGTCACTTGTAATCTCTCTGTCTTGATTTATTTAGTTACTTTTCGTATTCTGTAAAAAAAGATTCTCTCCGTCCCGAGACTGCACGTTGGAATAGAAAAATGACAAAAAAAGACGACATTTCCAGCAAGTGTTTCTTTTTTTTTATCCATTTCACAGGGGAACGAATGAAGGAAAGGAGAGGAAAGAGTTGGCAAGAGCCGTTTCTTGAAGTCACGGTTTTCAGCAAATAAGGAGGAGCAATACAGAGACAGAAAGAGAAGAAATAGGAGGAAGAGGAAGAACGAGAAGGGGGGGGCAGCTGCCAGAGGCAGAGCAGGAGAAGTGGACAGTGGACACTCGTTTTTATGCAGCCCTGGCACATAATATAAAGTGGGAGGAAGAGGAGGGAGGAAGCGGCTGCTGAAGCAAGGGTGTGCGAGAGTTAGCCGAGCCCTGTTACTCTACCGCCTGCTGCTGCTCCTGGGTCCCAGCCCCCACCTCTGTGATCCAGTGAGAACATGGCATCAACAACAATGCCAGGGTTTATTGAAAATGCCGGTGTTTCGTCGAAATGTTGACATAATGGGCTAGTGACCAGAAAGAAGGAAGCAGCAAGGCATCCACACTGCTGATGCTAGGATTGAAGGTTTGCCAGGCTCGGGCCACAATGAGTGTCCTGCGGGTGGACTGAGCCGGGAGGGGGCCACCGAGCACGCACCGGGACCCGGGAGGGGCACGGATGGTGCAATAATGCCACGGACGCCGGCAGGTAAATGACTACCTTTTTTGCACCTATGCTGTCAGAGCTGGTGAAGCAGAGAGCAAAAAATAAAGGCAAGCACGCATGCATGTAGCCACTGAAAATATGGTGGTAAAAGTCCCTAAGCAGAAAGCAAACAAGCGCGCGCGCGCCTCGCGCTAAAAGTAAAAAAAAAAAAAAAAGTTTGACGAGGAGAGGAGGAGGAGGCAGCAGGGGAGGGGAGAGGAGGAGGGGGCCTGGGTTCCCTTGCGGGAGCGAGCAGGAAACATCTGTTTGTAATTATTAACAGATGGTTCCTGCTCGCTCCCGCAAGGGAATCATAAACGTGCACGCGTTGCCATTGAAAGCAATGCAACGCGTGCACGTTTTTTGGCAGAAAAAGGGAATTGATTGCTAAAGGTCTTTTTCCTATGCAGCGCATGCGCGCTGCGTAGGCGAGACCGAAAAAGTAGTGCTGTGAAAAGCAAGTAATGGTAAAGAGGCTATACTGCATGTGAAGGACAAAGGCAAGACTGACAAGCTGGGGCACCAATAAAAAGCAGTCAAATAAATGAGAGTGACAAGGAAAGCCAACCAGTGGTAGACAACAAGCAGGCTCCAAGTCCCTCTATGTTCTTGGTAAGTCATAATATGCCATGCAACAAGAGTCTATATTTTCACAAACACAAGGGAACCCAAAAGGTAGATAAGGACCTTGGGTAACAGTTTAGTATTAGAACAGTGGTCCTTAAACAGAACAGTGTGGTCATCAGGATAAATATAGACTCCAATCAGTGCTATATTACGAGTGTCCAGCCGGACATTCAATTTAATAATTCAAAAATGTCAAAAACCAAAAATAAACACATCAATACAGTGGGACACAATCCTGCATCCTACATAGAAACATAAGTACACTTAGGACAGGAACATATCAGGCAAGACAGGGTAGCTTGTGGAATATTGAACACAATTTCTAACAAGCTTGAGGAAACAGTAAATACACTTTTTGATCAGATTTGATTAATGTGCAAACTGTTTACATTGGTCGACGATGTTTCGATCCTCTTTAAGAAATAGTAGGATCATCAGGACAGTTAAAAATACAAGCCTGAATAATTAGAGATTGCCTCAAGGGGCTTGCGGAAGGTAAAGCCACAATTACACTCAGTGGTGGAGGCCGATTAATTAGGATGTTCTAAGAATGAAAAACCTGGCGATTAAACTGTAAATTATCAGTTCATGGGCAGCAAGTGGCGATGCAAGGCTTGATGGCAGGGATGCCATCAAGCCTTGGACCACACAGCATAACGTGCATCGCCACTTGCTGCCCTGGAACTGATAATTTACAGTTTAATCGCCAGGTTTTTCATTCTTAGAACATCCTAATTAATCGGCCTCCACCACTGAGTGTAATTGTGGCTTAACCTTCCGCAAGCCCCTTGAGGCAATCTCTAATTATTCAGGTTTGTATTTTTAACTGTCCTGATGATGATCCTATTATTTCTTAAAGAGGATCGAAACGTCGACCAATGTAAACAGTTTGCACATTAATCAAATCTGATAAAAAAAAGTGTATTTACTGTTTCCTCAAGCTTGTTAGAAATTGTGTTCAATATTCCACAAGCTACCCTGTCTTGCCTGATATGTTCCTGTCCTAGGTGTACTTGTCATGTTTCTATGTAGGATGCAGGATTGTGTCCCACTGTATTGATGTGTTTATTCTTGGTTTTTGACATTTTTGAATTATTAAATTGAATGTCCGGCTGGACACTCGTAATATAGCACTGATTGGAGTCTATATTTATCCTGATGACCACACTGTTCTGTTTAAGGACCACTGTTCTAATACTATGCAACAAGAGTCTAGCAGGCTCGACCTATAAAGGCGTTTTGGGGTTCTCCTTAAGGTGAAGAATTCCGTAGCTATATTAATGTAGTGGAAATACGCTTCAGACAACTGCTTTTACCGGGAAGTCTCTTTCTCTTCATTAACGCCTCGATGACAAGTGATTGGTATTGCTTCCAATGAATAACAATGCTGTGGGGACCATTATTTAATTTCTCAGATAATTATCCCATTTACAATTTTCCTCATCAATTGGGGAATAATGTATGTTTTCTGCACCAAACTCCATTTCTCGGAGTATTTTCCAGGCTTTTATCCCTATAAATATTCTGTCGGATTTTATCACATCAAGTAATATCCATGTGTGATAAAATATGACAAACTTTTAACTGTGTCGCCCACGCAAACAGGAGTTTGACTGGATTTTTTCAAAGAGAAACAGCTTTTGTCCTTACCTCATGCCGCAGCCGCTCATATGCCACAACCAGATGCTCTTCCATATCTGGGTCACTATTCCCTTGTGTGGTCTTCGCTTGTGTGCCTTTACCAGTCTGAAAAGCCAATAGTGGAGTGGACAGGAGACTCCTGCAGTCTTGGCAAGGAAACCCTGCCAGATAGGGCATTCTGCAGAACGTGGGATCAAAGAGAGTCCTGAAGGAATCCAAGTCGCCGCCGTTGAGGTGCCATGCTGGGGGGCCTCCACCATTCATATGCCATGCCCAGAGTCTGCTGCCTTCGGTGCCTGTTTTCAGACCCCATTGACTCTCTGCAATGTCATCTTCCCTGTGGGCCTCCACTGTGGTAATGGAGCCAACAATGCTTTCCAGAGGGAAACACAGAATAGCCTTCTTGGGCTGTGCCCGGCTGCGAGTTTGCACTAGTAGAGAAAGGCCCTGCTCTACTTGCTCCGCCAACAAACGGTCGAGGTGGACCAGGGAAGAGCGTGGTGCCTCCATCAGGGTGTTGTGCTGCCTCCCTCGGCTGCTGAGTTGCAGGCAGAGACTAACCTTGTCTTTGGACACGTTAGTGAAGGACTGCACATGCAAGTCTCTTTCAGGAGCCCAACGGTGGCACAGGCTGTAGCAGGTGCAGAAGAAGGGAGAGGCTCCAATGTCGGGGGATGATAAGCAGCAGAGGGAAGGGGGTGGGGAGCTTCGCAGGCCTTCATGTTCCACTGCAGCGCCATCGATCTGTAAGAAGGCATTTCAGGTGGTGTTACTGTTTAGTCTCAAAGTGAACGTACTGAACAAAAAGACGAGAATGTCAAACTCTATCCCTGGCCCACACTGCACTACACGGGCAAAGCCCTATATCACTGCAACATCACAACACTCAAAGCAAACAATGCTTTCAGAGACAGCCATACGTTCCCTTCAGAAACAAGTGGCAGTGTGGACTAAAAATGGGTAGGTTTTAAGTGCGTCAGGTAGATTAAAACTTCACAGGGACCTCTCAGAGGCGGTACTGAGCATAACATGTTATTGCAGAGTGCTTTCATTGACATGTCTGCGGTGAATCCCACCCTCGTCGCCAATGTGGGCGAAATGATGGAGAACCATCAAGGTGGCTCAGGTAAGTCTTTATTATCAAAGTAGACTGCCCACGACATCTAACATGTCCCTGTCCCACCAAGATCCAGGCAGCAACTGATATGCCTGTCACTGCCAGAACCATAGCCAGACAAGGGCCACTCAAGACCTCGTGAAGTCACACTACACCTGCGCGTGTTTAAATATACAGGAGATGTTACTGAACATCGCATTCAATACTACCTACAGCAAACTATTACACGAGGAATAGATGTCACAGGGTGTCAATGGAACAGTGAAGAGAAGGTGTAAATAGAACAGTGAAGAGAAGGTGTAAATAGAACAGTGAAGCTGTCCCCAGACCCCAAAGGACGGGCCCAGGGCTGACATCAGAGCACCTCGTGTCTCACAGTGGACAGACGCCGCCTGAGGACCAGGGCACTAGTGCTGACTGTAGGGGGCTGAGGGGGTAGATCCGCCTACAGCAGGACCTGGCAATGAGCAGCAACATGGCAGGGCCACGCATTGGGGCTTTTGGTTTGTGCAGGTCCCGTGACGTCACTCCGAGCCGATGACGTCACCTGCTTCAAAGGTCAAGGGCTGACAGACGCCCCCACCTCCATCACTCTGGGTGACATTGATGAGCCCTCCACGTGCCACCTGTCACCCTCCTCACCTGTCCGTGTGGGCTGTCGTCCTCCTGCCCCCGCGGGACCGAAGCTCTTCGGACTGCCAGGGCCCCCCCGAGGCCCCGCGCCAGCCCCGGGACTCCCCGCCGGTAGACACAGGTCCCCGCCATCGCCAGGCACCGGCAGCAGCAACACCAACGGCCGGTCTCTGCGTGTGACGTCAGCGCGTAGGCCTGACTCGAGCCACCGCCCCCTCGCAGAGGGCGTTCGCGATTCGCGAACCGCGAACCGTCCGCCATCTTTGAAAGGGATGGGAAGTGCCAAGGCACCAGGAGTCTATCTCACAAAATCAAATACCGGACACAGTGAGGTTTTTTCCCTCAGCCTTTCTCTCTCATTTTTGTGTAACTAAAGAAAAAGGACTGTTAAGAAGTTTACTTTATTACATGCCGAATAAAACGTACCCTTATAGTTTAATTTCCTATTCTACACGTCACTCAGAATGAGTAATAAAACTTCAGTTAAACGCACTAAGACGTGCCAAAGGACGACAGAGAAGACGGACTACAAAGACGAGGGACGCCCTTGAAATTAGCAGGCGTCACAGCCATGTTGGAACGGGACATCGCCGGTGGAACGCGTTGTAAGGCCGCCATTTTGGGTCGGGATGTAGCCTAGCAGGGCAGAGCCGAGGTTTTCCAGTCACTGGATGGGAGTGACTGGGAAGGGTGAGAATCACTGAAGCCAAAATGGGCTAGTGGTCGTCCTGGAATGCTGTCTGTGTTATTGTACTGTGAGGCTTCTTTCCATGCAGACTCCAGAATGGAAGTGCTAATTTATAGCTGATATATTTCCATTCTGCAGCTTGTATTGAGAGTTACAAGGTTCACTCAGCACCCTGTCATAGCTGCCAAGGTTTCAGATTGCTATGTGTGACATTTTCATAATTTCAGTCTAATTAGGAGTGACATTTCAACAACTATGAATGACACTTTCTTGTGCGCAAAATCTAGCAACCAAGACGAGGGAAACATATAAATATCAGAAATTACACCTATTTGAGCAAAGAGAAACTCTAAGAAGATGTTGCCCCAAGAATAAATTGTCCTATATCGAATCTGGAAACCTCAGTGTTCTGGTTGTGGTCTCTCCACTTATTAATATTGTGTGATCCTTGTCAAATCACCGATCTTCATGTACTCCTCTGTTACCTACAGATTAGGATTGCTTAGAAACAGGTTGCCTGCTATTTAAAAAAAAACACACACCCTCCCTCAATTAGTTATTATTTCTGAAACGCTCATCTTTCTAGAGACACTTCTAGGGTACTGTATGCATACAAATATTTTAAAGGGGCTACCGAGGAAACATGTTTCTAAGGAAGGCTATCTCACCAGGTTTCAAGGTGTGTTTTTCGTGAGCTACTTCATTCTGACCTGTGTTTTACCTCCATCCAAAAGTTTGTAAATAACATATGCAAGAAAGAGGCTCTTTGCTCACGCCTTGGAGTCTCTACTTCATAACTGTTGCTGTTTTTTAAAGAAATATTTTAGATTTAAAATGGTTATGAAAGATCAAAAAAGTTTGAAGAAACACTATCTAAAGCAGAAAATTGCACTAGTGTTGCAGAAAATGTTCATTATGTGTACAGTTTTACCCCCTCTGACCTCAGATATGAAGTAGCATGACCATTCAACCAGACACTTGTAGTGATGTCACAGCCTTTTGGCTCTGATGAAATCACGTTGAGGTTGATGCACATAATCTACGATAATTTCTCCAAACGTCACAAAATGAGACCTAAGCCAGGTGCAAAAGTTGCACAGGGCAGCATTTGGATGTTAGAGCCACCCCCGCTGGCATCCTAATGATGCCGCTGACGTCATCTTTGGGCTACAGAATGCCGGGGGATCAGCTCTGTATGTTAGCTGTTAAAAAATAAACTTGTAACCTTTACACATTTCTTTTTCACCAGTTCAAATAGCGCCAACCCTGTCTGGGTACAAAAGAGTGTTTCACAACCAATACAAACGACAGAGAGTAGTAATCCACTCCGCTTCAGATTCAGCTTCTTGATGAAGTTTATTGAAGAGTAGAAATAACGTCTACAGCCTTCAGCAGTACGGAGAATACTGGTCAATATTGGAATCCTAGCTGTGATGCTGTTCTACCGCATCACAGCTACATCATAAGATTCCAGCTACCACATATCTCCCCCCCAATATTATCCTAAAGAAAAGAGAATTTGTTAACTTGCAGGGAACAACGAAACACAATAATAGTACATTAATACTAGATAAAGCAACAAACTAAAACATAATAATAATAATACACTCTAAGAATAAGATGCATTACAATATCATTATACACTACTGGAATGGGATATTTTACACAAATCCCCAAAGCTCCATTTCTTACCATCGTCCAGTTGAGCCTCTGATCCAATGACTAGAATGACTTTATGGGGCTGTGAAAACTTACTCTCACCCTTCTTCACAAAACCAGCGTTCCTCACAACTACCCAATAACCCATATCAATGTCCAACTCCTTAACATTTTTCCTACTGTCAAAGTGAATTTTGTTACGCCACTGACAATCAGAAACCCTTGACTTCATTTCTTCTCTATCAACCCACACTTGATTCTTCTCATGGAGCCACATCGGAGATTCCTTAGTACCAGGCTCTCTTCCCTTCAATGCTATAAAAGGAGAAACCCCCGTCACAGAATGAGGTGTGATTCTGTGAGCCCACATCATCTTCCGTAACTCCTCTTTCCATGATGAACCATTTGCCAGAGAAAGCTGAATACACTCCATCACAATACGATTTACCCTCTCAACAAGTCCATTTGCCTGTGGACGAAACAAAGGCACCTTGTCATGTCTGATTCCAAGTCTAGCAAGAAAATTTCCCATTTCAGAAGAAACCAACTGAACACCGTTATCAGTCACCAGAACTCTAGGTACACCCTCTTCAAGAAATACTTCCTCAAGAAATCTTATCACATTAACAGTAGTGACTTGACCCATGGATTTGCATGTAAACAATTTACTATGGTAGTCCACCAACACAACTAAAAAACGATTACTGGTACCCAATTTGTCAATCGGACCTAACACATCCAATGCCAATTTATCCCATGGCCTCATAGGCAACTCCACACACCTCAAAGGAGGTTCTCTGACCACTTTCACTTTGTCACTATTACTGCATGCATGACAATCTCGCACTAAATCTTCTACATTCCTGTCCATTTCCGGCCACCAAAAACATTGCCTCAACCTTCTCTTTGTTAAACTCCTTCCCAAATGTCCCTCATGGACAATTCTTAACAATCTCGATCTCAACAAACTAGGGGGAACTATACGACTCCTTCTTAAAATTGTATCACCTTGCACACTAAGCTCATTTTTCACTGTCAAAAATTGCTTTGCCACTTCCTCACAATTATCAAAATCCTTCCAACAACTCATAATGAGCTCCATCAACACCTTATACTCCTTATCATTTTGTACTGCTTCTTTCCATTCTTCCTGTCCAACTGCAAACTCATCATCCACACTAACCACTTGGTCCTTCATAATTTCCATACATGAATTATCGTCCACAGGCATCCTAGAGAGACAATCCGCAATAACATTTTTATTACCACGAACGTACTACACAATAAAATTGTAATCTAGCACAGATAAAAGCCACCTTGAAATACGAGGAGTTACGCTTCCATCTAGACCACGACCACCTTTAAAAATATGTACAAGTGGCTTGTGATCAGTCTTCACAACAAAAGGCAAACCCCACAAGTAATACCTAAAATGTGCCATCCCCCAACAACAAGCTAATGCTTCTTTTTCTATGGTTGAGTAAGACCTTTCTGCTCCTTGTAACCTGCGTGAAGCAAAACCAATAATTCTCTCGCCTTCTTCAGACATCTGCATTAGAACTGCCCCAAGCCCAACATTACTTGCGTCAGTGATCAACATGGATTTTCTATTAGATTCAAAATGTCCCAAAGATGGAGCACAGGAAATAATTTTTTTTAGATTAACAAACTCATCTTCACATTTAGAATCCCATTCAAATACACTTCCCTTTTTAAGAAGAAGTCTCATGGGTTCTACAAGATCTGCAAAGTTTGGTACAAATTTAGAACAATATTCAGCAAGTCCTAAGAATGATTTTAACTGTTCTTTGTTAATTGGACAGGGAGCATCTCTTATAGCCTTTACAATGCTACTTTTTGGTCTAAAACCACTAGCGGATAGCTGATGACCTAAATAATTGACTTCTCTTGGTCTTAATTGACATTTTTCCATTTTGATAGTCAATCCATGCTTAGTAATTCTTTGCAAAACTTCTTCCATTAATCCATCATGTTCTTCAAACGACCTCCCCACAACCATGATATCGTCCTGAAAGCATAACACCCTTCCCATTCCTTTAAAAATGTTTTGCATGATTCGTTGAAAAACGGCAGAGGCAGACGCCAAACCAAAAGGCATTCTACAATATCGAAATGCTCCTAAAGGTGTTACGAAAGAAGTCAAAAGACGTGAGTCAGGGTGTAGGTTTACCTGATGGTAACTGAGGACATGTCCAGAACACTGAAGACACTGCCTCCCCCCATCATGCTTAACATTTCTCCAATATTTGGTAAAGGTTGTCTATCTACCCATATATTCTTATTTAAATCTCTCAAATCTATACATAAACAAATTTTGTTACCATCCTTAGGAGCAACGACAATCGGAGATAACCATTCAGATGACTCTATAGGTTCAATGACATTGGCCTTTAACAACTTGTCTAATTCTCCTTGAAGTGGTTCCCTCATCATATACGGTATTGTCCTAACCTTATGTACAATAGGCTTGGCATTTTTCTTGAGGATTATTCGATGAGAAAATCCTTTTAACACACCTAAATCATCGGTAAAAACATGAGAATACTTTTTCATAAATACTTTTCCCCACTCATCCTCCACATCAACTTTAGATGATATATGCCCAATTACTGGCTCAACAACCATAACCGGTTCTGCAGCATTAGGATTAAGTATAATGTTCAAGTCCTTCTGATGCCGCCAACCCAAAAGATCAGATCCTTCATGCGTGATATAAACTCTTCCATGAACACCATTCTTATTGAAGATAATGTCTCATCCATTGCATTCCCAAAATGTTAATTTTGGTCCCACCATATCCAACTGCCTTCACATCTGCTTGTAATAAATTGCTGATCTGTCCACCCAAGTTCTTTTCGAAAGTCTCTTTAGAAATTAAGGTAAATAAGCTACCAGAATCAGCCAATAATTTCGCCGTCCCTTTAAAGTGATTTCACAATGAGGTTTTTCCAGTTTCTCTGTACTCTCTTTCTTCAAATTTAAATAATTTCCATGTATAGTCATAACTGAATCAAGATTGAACTTTTCCTCAGATTCAATAACTTGAGATTAAACCAATTCTGCATCATCTACAGACAAGAATATCTCCTCACGATCCTCACTTTTATCTTCAATTTCCTTGACGCTGGTAATATGCTGGTTTTGTGCACTCCCTTTCAATCCACAGGCTTTTGCCAAATGTCCTTTTTTCCTCACGACCTACATGTAGAATTTCTCGCTCCACATGCAAAACTACAACTTACATGCCCTGGACACCCACATCTATAACAAATTATGGGTCGTCTCTCTCCAACTTTTACAGGCACATATTCACAGTTTTTATTAACTGGCTTCTTAACAATTTCTCTTTTAACCTCCTTTACTTCAGCAGGTACTTCTTTTCCCATTGTTATTACCGCACTTCCACTCAGACCCTTTCCTTTGTCAATTTCTTTCATCCATACTGCAGTGTTTTCCATACTACGAGCAATCTGAATAGCTTCTTCCAAAGTAGGATCCTTCGAGAGTAACTTTTCTTTCACCTTTTTATTATTTGTACATCTCACAATTTGGTCCCTTATCAAAGAGTCAAATAGACCCTGAAATTCACACATAACTGCTAACCCACGCAAAGAAGTTACATATGTCATTATATCCTCATCTTGGTTCTGTACTCTACAAAAAAATGTATGTCTTTCAAAAACGACAATCACTTTAGGGGTAAAATGTTTCTCTAACATCTGTAAAGACATATCGTAGAGATTCATTGGTTGACCATTTCCCATGCCTAACGATATTTCAGGCAAATCATCATATATTCTCCTCTCTTCTACTCCAAGATGATGTAAAAGTATGGCTTGTTTCCTCAAGGGACCATATATGTCTCCTCCAATAGCTAAGAGTTAAGTAAAGAAAATATTTTTCCATCGCTTCCAGGGAATAGATGGTTCCCCTGGAACTGGTAAAAACTTGGAGGTGCAGACATACTTTGCTCTGTCATACCTGCAATAAAGTTTTATTTAACAAACTAAAATAAGAGAATAATATAACAATCTAATACAATAAGCTGAAATAACAATTCAAAATAATTAATTAAAATAACTGATTAAAATAGCCAATTAAAATAATTAATTAAAATAACCAATTAAAACAATTAATTAAAATAACTAACTAACATAAATCAGGAATTCCAGCTCTAGTCTCGTTTGTTTCAATGCAGGAAAAGTTGTGAGTCCTTTTTTCTTTTTCAATATAGAGAAGGAAAGTTAAGAGTCCTTCTTCAATTTTCTTAATTCATAGTCCTTCTACAGTTTTCCTTAATCCTTTAACATAGTGGGAGTAACAAGATGAAGCTCTCCTCTCTGGGCTTCACTCTATCCTTAATACTTATTGCAGGATCAAGCAGATGAATCGAAGACATCCGGTCTGGAGAAAACCCTCACTCAGAAGGTAAGGCACAGCGCGTAATGCAGCACATAGCTTCACTTTGCAGAAAACAAACTCGCATCAACAAGCGCGGTGCTCGCACTTTGCCACTAGATGGCGAACAGCGCAAGGAAAAGGCACTCGCATCAACAAACACAGTGCTCGCGCTCTGTTACTAGGCGGCGAACAGCGCGAGAAAAAAAACCAAAACACTCGCGTGGTTGTTTAAACGCGGTGCTCGCGCTTAATGCCTTATTAACGAATAGGGCAAGCAAGAAACCACTTTTAACTAAATACAGGGCCAAAATAAAAAATCCTAGATATAAGAGCGCTGGCACTAAATTCACCACATGTAACTTACAGTTTTATGCAGGTGTTGCCAAAAAAACGACAAGGAAAATCCTTCAATAGCGCTAATTAATTAATTAGCGGCGTTCCAGAGGTGAAGGCTGTAGTATCTCCCGCCCTCTGCGCAGGACCAACTCGTCGCCAAAATTTGTAGTAATCCACTCAGCTTCAGATTCAGATTCTTGATGAAGTTTATTGAAGAGTAGAAATAACGTCTACAGCCTTCAGCAGTACAGAGAATACTGGTCAATATTAGAATCTTAGCTGTGATGCTGTTCTACCGCATCACAGCTACATCATAAGATTCCAGCTACCACACAGAGGTTTATTATATAGCGACTCGCCCACCTTAAGAGAGCTCATTTAACCAGGCAAAGAGCTGATCCAGCGAGTCTCTGGACTTTTACACCGATCTTTTTTTGTGTCATCCAGCAGATCAGGTTCCAGTTTGACACCCTGCTGCAAGACTTATCCCAGGAACAAGAGGCTACAATCATGTTGCCATGTTTATCATTTCATTCAACTAGTGACTATTACCGCTAGAAACATCAAAGTTGCATGCATTACTCACAAAGCCATTCATCATGGCACCCCATAATGCATGGCCCAAAAACTCACCCCTTCTTCTGGTGGATGCTGGTCATAAAGAAACAATAAACTCCCTTCTTCCACAACCAATAAGGTTTAATAAATAAAACACAATCTCTATTCGGGAAGCACGCCCAAAATATGGAAGTTTATCTCTATAGGAAATTGAACAAACCGCTCGTTCTAGACTATCAAAACAGATCAAAAAAACTTCTGGATCAAGAAACAGCCTTTGAACAAAGCGCTGCATCGCAATATGTCTAATTTTTTTACAAACATGATAATGTGATAGCACATAGTGAACACGGCAATGTGACCTGTTTGTCTCTAATGTTCACCCTCTGGTACACATCACTCGAAAGCGCTCTGTACTAGCTTTCGCCCTCACATTTTCTTCACAATATTTTGCTACTTTTGTTGTATGTAACTTAAAGCGCTCTGACACCCTCTTGTCTAGTTCGCGCTATACAAAACTAAGCAACCAAAAAAAAAGTACAATGCTATTTTTTTCAGAAACTAAATGAAGAATCAGAAGCCCAAATCTCCGTGGAAAGTTGTCACTGTACAGCTGAAAATCTTGGTAAGCTCGGCATTATCTGATGTTTAAAGAACGATTCTCTGGTTGGCGTATAAGAGGAGAAGTCACACAATGCGGGCTGACCGACTCGTCCCCGCAGGGGACCCTCATAAGAGGGCGGCCCCTCTAGTGCCACAAGATGGCACACTGGACAGTCTAGTGTCCGGTGACCCTCGGGGTCCTGCGCGTCACTTCCGGCCGAGGTGGGGGAAGGGGAGAGGTATAAATGCCTCCCCCGCCCACCTGGCGGCCTCTGTGACCTCACCCTGACGCCGTTTCCCTCACTACCGCTTACCCTGCGTTCCAGGGTGGGGGGGGGAGGTTCTTCTAATCCTCTTTATTTGTGTTGCAGGCGGAGTTACAGGGCGATCCGGAGGCGGAAAGGTACTCAGGAGTACCCTCTTCAGGAGCACAAAGGGTGCTGAGGCCTAATATCCCCAGGAAGTCTGTGCGGTGGACCCTGGGGTGCGACGGCGCCCCGTCTGTCCTACGGGCGGTTGGAAACCTGTACAACCGGGGGTTGCTTGAACGCTCCGCCCCTCGTAGGGGGGGGGGGCGTGAGTAATAGGGTGGACCGATGGTTCACCGGAAGTGGGAGGGGCTATCCCCTCACCACAACCGCTAAACACCGATTGGCTAAGGCCACGATGCAAGTTGGCCCATCAGGTGGTAGGCCGCTAGGGGCGGCTTGCCTTTGGATCGCCTGTAAGATAACCCACCATGTTGGCATATTTGGTATGCTAATAAACCTGCAGCAATTTTCCCACCAAAAGTTTGTCTTGTCTGCTTATTTATTATGTATGTATGTTGCTGTGGGAGGACTGGTGAGTGTTGCCGATATTGGCACTAATACCGGGGTTTAAATACCGCACTTGGAAAAAAACACAGGAGAGGAGGGGTCCCACTCCTTCCCTGCTGTGCTAGGGAGTCACTTCGCCCCTACCCCGTTGCAGGGCCCCTTTACTCGGCACTGACTGTACCCTAGAAAATCCACTTGGGGCAATTATTAATTTAACAAGTCGGCACGATCTAACAGAAGTCTGGGAGTCTGAGACTCGGGTGATGACTGCGGTGCACGCGGCCTGTACTCGGAGCTTTACAGAAATGTGAGGGTGACGGTCACCCTAGTATTACCTGCGCTCACGAGGATGTGTTTACCACGGCGCTAGGCCGTTTGCCTCCTCAGATTCCGGTCCTGCAACGTCACTCCCCCGCAATTAGAAGGGGGGCAGCAGTAACGGTCATCATTTTAATTTTACTTAAGTAAAGTCATGCGGCAGTAGGAGGCGCAACGCTGCCTATCAAATACCGGCGGCAGCAAGGCGGGAATCTCCTTCTTGATACATGGAATCAGCCAGCAGCTGTACTACCTCACTCAGCCAACGCCGTAGGCGCCAACCCTGCGGGAGCAGTACGTGCACGCCATGGCGTTTAGCATAGTATTTACGCAGGAAAGCATTTAGTAGGCAGCTCTGACAGCTTTGATAGCTGAGGTGCCTTGCCTGTAATGCGTGACAATGCATTTCAGTGCGGTGATGCGGATCACCTCACTGAAATGCGTTAGTCTAACGCCTGATGCGTGGGACTTGGCAGGACGGCCTGGTGGGCACTTCATAACAGGCAACTGAGAAATAAACCGGTGGCAAAGCAGAGATCTCGAGTATTGTTTCATTATTTGAATCTTGCCAGGCCACAGCAAGCAGCACTCCCCAGTCATCACTCAAACATGCATGCATGCACTTGTAGCACATGGGTTCTCATTCTTGAGCACGCAGGCGCTTCCATGCACATGCACTGCCAGCATACTGTTACATTTACACACCTGATTTCTTCCAGTATCAAGGCCCTTGTCTTGTTCGCTTGGTGTAGTTTTGTTGTTGTTAGTTTCCTCATTCATTCTTGTAGTAGTTTGATAATCATTCTGGATCCAGGGGTAGGCTACCCAAGTGCATGGTAACCAACAAACCATATGTTACTGTCACAATGTGCCTGTCCGGGACCGGGAGGAAGAGGAGAACAAAGATGTTTTCCACCCTTATGTGTCTCCTGTACTTTGTTTACAGTCTCCCTTTGGGCACTGTGTGGAGGGCTGTACCGGTCCCTTTAATCTTCCTTACTTCCTGGAGCCGAGGCCGACCCATGTGACAACGTCACATGCACCAATGGAAGCTGTCGAAGACAAGAGGGAGGTCCTTATAACAGGAAGCCCAAGGAATACCAAGGGCGGAGAAAGAAGCCGGGTGTCACAGCGGTACGAGGAACCGAGGACAGAGACCGAGAACGGGAGGAGCTGCAACCCCAAGGACTCCGACGAGGAGTCTCCTGCTGGCGCAGTACTGAGGACGCCGTCTCCGGCTCGAGGACTACGGAGCCAAGAAACCAGGAACCGGGAGCCGGACCCTATCCGGTATCACGTGCAAGCCAGCCGCGCTCCTGGAGGAGCGTGGCTCCCAGAGGTACGGGAACGCACCCGGGGGTGGTTTGGGAAAGGGATCTCAGCCGCAGAGACACCAATAGCCAAGGAAGGGGAGGGTTAAGAACTTAACCGGCATCTCTGGCATTTAAAGGCAGCGTGATTCCATAACTGCAATTGGCGACACATGGTGGTGGAACCGGGTGTTGGTGCTCATCCCTCACTCCCTCCCTAAGTCAAAGTACATATCAGGCCGCTTGTCCTAAATCTTCCTCCTTTTTTCTGTTTAATTTCATGCCCCATGAACTCAGCTTGGTTGGACGACGACGAGGTCCTGTGAACCACCCTACCTCTGAATGAAAGACGGGGGAAACCGAGTATTGTTATACCTTTGCGCCAAGAGACGTTAAATAAACCTTCTTTTTGCACATCTGGTGTTCATTGCCCATTCACAGTTACCATGTATTTGAATGCAATAAAACCTGTTGCATTCACAATGCAGCCTAGCACAATAAAGCTCCGTTTCTTCTACTCTCAGTTTAGGAATTCACTTGTCCTGCTTAAATGATATTTTGTATCAGTCCAATTTTATTAGAAACAAATTTTCCTGAGCACCACTGTGTATATTTTAAAGAATAATAGTCCAATTCGTCTTCTTTTCATCCGATGTTTATTTTTCAAGATGTTTCCTCCAACGATCACAAATAATCCCCTTCTGGCATATTACAATGTTCTTCAAAATAGCCAACACGTGTTTCGTCAGAAACGATGCATTTGCATCTCTGACTTCATCAGGGCTCTCACAATATCTCTAGTTGCAGTCTTCAAAGTAGGACATAAAGAGATGGTGATATTATACTTTGAAGACTGCAACTAGAGATATTGTGAGAGCCCTGATGAAGTCAGAGATGCAATGCATCGTTTCTGACGAAACACGTGTTGGCTATTTTGAAGAACATTGTAATATGCCAGAAGGGGATTATTTGTGATCGTTGGAGGAAGCATCTTGAAAAATAAACATCGGATGAAAAGAAGACGAATTGGACTATTATTCTTTAATATATACACAGTGGTGCTCAGGAAAATTTGTTTGTGTTGCAGGACTGGATTTATCCAGTCCATATATGTGGGTACAAGTGGCGGCCCTCTTCCTTTGAGCACACAATTGGAGATTTTTTGTACTGGACCGTGGGGAATATTGACAAGTTTGCGCAATAAGCCTTGCCACATTCAGCTTTTCTCTTTCAATTTTATTATAAATTTTAATTTTTTTAAACCTTTGTCTTGTTTCACATTTTAAACAGTGTTTCGTCTATGTATATATTAAAAACGACAGCCACTTATAACCGTGTGGACAATCAATAATGAACATATCGTTTGATAATATGGTGTCCATTATATCGTGTCTTGTTTAGCCTGGAATTCTGCCTGTTGGCATGCTAGCAGTTACCCAGAAACTTATTTCTAACTTGTGACACGAACAGGCTGTTTAGATACCACTTCACAGCTATATAGAGTAGGGCTCTAAATATCCCAAAACAAAATTCGCCTCTGTAAAAAAATAACTAAATTGAGACTGACTTCTTTAATACTTTCTCCATTGTTTCATTGATATGGTTTACTTTACCAGTCCAAAGCTGCCAGCTTGATGATTTGGCTTTCTGTGGCCACACTTCCGTGTGCATCACCAGATGGCCAAGCTCTTGCTTGTATTTACGGTTAACATAGCAAGCATGCACAGGTTTTCCTATGTTGCTTATGTTATACTTTCCCTATGGGCTTATCATTACCAGTAAACAAACAGTAGGCATTCCAGTTCACCCACCTGTACATCAGCAAAAACGACCACGTCCATGTGCATATTTTAAAGATGTGATCTACTCTACGTCGAGATTTGTGTCGTAGATCACACTTCTAACTTTGTTTAGACTCCTATCTGGATCAGCACCAGCGCTAATTAGGGTTGTGACTCTTGCGATCAGAAGAGGTCTGGTATATGATCTTTCAATCAATTAAGAGATGCAGTGTGCTACTCACCAAAAAGCGCTTTGACGCCTCTTCAGGGGTCTTACTGCTATGATCTCCCAAATAACACCTTCTATCTAGACTCTTCCCTCTTCTATCCCTCCATTATCCTACTCATTGCAACTAACTGACTCACATGTCCACCGCTCAAATTAACACATATTTCCCTGTACTAATTCACCACTAGTGCATTTTGGTTCCGGAGTAGAGTGCTACTCGCCGAAAAGCACTTTGACGCCTCTTCAGGGGTAGTAACTGCTATATAAATATAATTACAATATCAATAAGATGATAAAAATAAAATTTGCTAAATTAATAAGAAAAACATGAAAACACGAGAGACAGTAATTGTGGAGATAAGGATCTTTTGCTCAAAGTCTGGCTTTCCTTTCTTTTCACTTTTTGAAACTGTACACGGGCAGAAGCGTTTTGAGCAGTGGCGGCTCCTCTGCTATAGGCGGAGGAGCATCATCTCACAAGAAAAATAAAATGATAATAACAATGTTATTATCGTTTTATTTTTCACTATTGTCTGGTGCTGTAAAGGTGCGGGTGGGGCTGTGCCGGCCTCCTAGCAGGGGGAGGAGTGGAAAGCACACTCTAAAGTGTGCATGACTGTTTGGCCGGCCGTCTTGGGCCGGCCAAACTGTCATGCACACTTTGCACGTTCCCCACCAGGCTGAATTACACAGCCTGGTGGGGTACATGCCCAGGCTCCCAGTCCCCACCTGAGCGCCAAACCATGGCACTCAGACCAATCAGAATGCTGCTGTATGCAGCGTTGTGATTAGCTAGGGGAGCCTGGGTGCTTCCTGTTCCTGAGCAACTCGTGGACGAAGAGGATGGAAGAGAGCCTGCTGCTGGGAAGGTAAGTGCATTTCTCTTTTTCTTTTTTCCCCCTCCCCTTTTCTTTAACCCCTCCCCCCTGTCCGCCCACCACTACTCCCCGGTAGCAGCCGCTACTGGTTTTGAGCCTGTTTTCCCTAGAGTTCTTTTATTTTCTTTAATACACATTATAATTATATTGTTAAACTTATACCGAATGCCGCCTTACCAGCACAAGTGTCAGACCCCATTCGGGGAGCTATTGGGAAAAAACGGGCTACTGGGCCTGAGCAGTGGGGGCTGTGGTCATTACCCTTTGATGTCTGAGGATCCATCACACTTTGGCCCTGCCAACCGGCCAAGTACAACCCTTTCAGCCCTTGACTCTCATGGCAAGTCGTCACGGGCTCCACAGAGAGATTAGTGCAGGTGTATAACAAGGTCAGCGCTTAAAAAACACTCAACAGTGTAAATACTTTATTGTTGAGCTCAGTGCTTATATTTATAAAAGAGAGCGCTTTAAAACATAAAACTACAAAACTCAGGTGCTCAGGGTCTCTAGCGCAGGGCTGCTGTCTTACAGGAGAGTCCCCTGTTCGACTTCCTCTCACTCTTTTCTAGTGTCAGGGTAATTCTGGTGTCTGTCCCAAGCACAGGTGTAATGCTCCCTTGCCGCCTCAGGGGCCAGACTCATGGACTCAATTTCTCAGTCTTATACCTCTCCCCTATGCAGTTTCTCTGGTAGGCCTAACTATACTTCTGCAAACCATAGTCCATGTCCTCCACTTGGCGCAGTAAGACACACTGTTAGACCTGGCGTCCTTGGCGTGGTTTTCCCTAACTTTTTGCCTTGAGACTTCCTGTTTTTGTGGCCTTAGGACGCTGCACACTGTACCTCTGCTAACCAGTGCTAAGTGCTTGTGCTCTTTCGCTAAAACATGGTAACACTGGCTTACACCCAATTGGCATTTTAATATACTTGTCAGTCCCTAATAAAGTGGCACTATATGTGCCCAAGGCCTGTAAATTAAATGCTACTAGTGGGCCTGCAGCACTGGTTGTGCCACCCACGTAAGTAGCACTTTAAACATGTCTCAAGTCTGCCATTGCAGAGCCTGTGTGTGCAGTCTAATCTGCCATTTTGACCTGGCAAAATAAACCTTTTCCAGGCCCAAAACTTCCTTTTTAATACATTTAAGTCACCCCTACTGTAAGCCCTGGACAGTGTAGAGGGCAGGGTGCAATGCATTTAGGAAGTTGGACATGTACTTTCAGGTTTGACATGTCCTGGTAGTGAAAAAGTCTCAAATTCTTTTTTACTACTGCAAGGAACTCTTCCATAGGATAACACTGAAGTTATCTTATTACATTCTATGAGTGTAATTTCCAAATGGGACGAGATAACCAGTTCATGTTTTCTGTCGCTGGAATCACAATTTTAAATCCTAATTTATGGGGAAGTTGGATTTTAAATTGCAATTCTGAAAATGCTGCTTTTGCAATAGCCATTTGGTGCCTCCATCCTGTCTCTGGGTCACATGACTGGGTGTGGGTCACAGTTGGGCTTTGTGTATTCCTCCTAGACAGCCACACACAATGGGAGCTTAGGTGGGACTGGATGGACCATCACTGGCAGGATGGGAGGGAGGAGCTGGGCACAACCTTACTCACACATGAATAGGCTGTGTCCTGCCTCCACACAAAGATCCACATGTCCCCTGTAGTTAGTCTGGAGCCAGGGAAGGCAAGGCATCTATGCAAACCAAAGGCATGTCTCTACAAACTTCTCCCCACTTCAAAGGCAAAACTGTGTATAAAGGAATGACCTCAGACACCAACACTTCAGTACACTTATCGACCTGTGGACACTCTGCCATGAAGAAGGACTGCTATGCTGCTCAAGGACTGCCACTCTGCTGGACTGCTTTAAAGGAACTGCTGCCCGGGTGTGCTGGCCTGCTGTCTTCTTGCCTGGGGAAGAAGTGGACCTGCAACTTCATCTTGAACCCAGGACCCCAGAGTGACTCAAAGGGCTTGTGTGCTGGCCTCCTGATCTTAGCCTCAGGGACATAAAAGGATCCTGAACCCATCCTCAGCAAGTTCCTGACCTCCAAGTGGAACCTCTCAGGTCCTGGACCCTTGGTGTGGCTCATGGGCTCTTTAAATTAAGCTTTTGGGCTCTTTGTGACCGCAAACAGGCCAGTTTGTACCGGAACCACACTGCTTGCACCGAAATCCAGTGCGAGCTGCTGCCAGCCTGTCTCTTTACATAGCAGCATCAACCGCCTGCAGGGGACCGCCAACACGAAGCTCCAGCCTGCCCGTCCGTGGCGCCCAGCGTGCTCTTAGCACCACGCTGACTGCCACCCGCAATGCTCTCTTTGCTCCTTGTGACTCTCTCCAACGAAATAGGACTCTTGGCAAAAAACATGAGAAGGTAAACTTTCAGCTGGACTATTCTGGGATAGTATCTAACCAGCGCTCCATCGCTGTCAGCCTGAACTTATGACTTTGATCCGGTACAGAACGACCAGATATTCATGGTTGGCATTTTATGCTTTTAGGCACTATTTTACAGTTTTTTCCTTCTAAAATTTATAACTCTGGTTCTACTGATTGGATTTTTGTCGTTTTGAGCTTGTTCTTTTTATTAAACAAAGCTCTATTTTTTTTCTAACCTGATGTGGGATCTTTATGTGTGGTGTTTTGACTGTTTTACTGTTTTGAAGTGTTATACAAATACTTTAAACATTGTCTCTAGGTTAAGCCTGACTGTTCTGTGCCAAGCTAACAGGGGATTGAACAGTGGTTAATTGGGGGGTTTGCTTGTGTCTTACCCTGATTACGATTGTGGTTGCTGCTTGGCCAGGGCTTATACCCCAGTCAACCAGTAACCCAATTTCTAAAATGCACTGTCTGCACAGGTGCTGCCACTCTGCTCCGAGCCTGGGAGTAGACGAGTCAAACTGTGGAGTCCGCAGGGTGCAGCAGGCACAGTATGGCTTTCTTTGGATTAGCAGCCCTCTTCTGGGCATACAGTGACTCAGCTGGAAATTGGTGAGTTGGTGGCTCAGCTGGACAGACCTCCCGTGGCTTTAAGCAGCAATGCAGTCCACTCTCTGGCTCGGGTCCGGGTGGAACAGTTGGGTTGTGATGGCAAAATCCACCTGATTGTACTTCCATTCAGTTGCTCAAGCACACAGTTGACGGGTGCTTTGAAACAGTGGCATAGTCTGTTCGGTCACTTAGGGCTAGTACCCGCAGCTAATCACTCGTAGTACATTGGTTTACACTTGGAACGTGCAACAGGGTTGGCAACATTCATATTTTTCCATGGCGCAAACTTGAGCAGGTCCAGTGGCCTGTGATGGATCCATTCGGACACACTTCGGGAATGTGCCACTGACCAGCAGCACGCAGCTTTCATTGGGGCGATCCACCCTGACACACTTCAGCAATGCTGGGGATCTTCCTCTTCAGACTGGGTGACTGACTCCGAACTGCGATCACACTGGCCCCACTCTTGGGAGTCTTTGGTGGATGGACCCTCAGCTCTGAGGTCAACAATTCTTGTCCATGCTGGCAGTCAGCTCCTTCTCCAGGGTTGGCTCGCTCCTTCCCTCTTCTGTCCCCCAGGGTATGTCCAGGCATTCCAGGACAGGGAGACAGTTCTTCCTTCAGATCTGTCTCTGGGTGACCCTCAAGCTGGCTGACTGGCAGACACCTGCCCTGGTGGGGCAGCAGTCCTGCAGGCGCTCTGTGGAGCACCCCCTCATTGGCCATAGAGAACGCAGAACTGAAACAAAAAGTGGGTCATCAGCTCCCACTTTTATACAGACATAGCAGACAGTAGATGTGTATTTTCAGTCTGCACTTTGAGACCCAGTGTGGGTCAGTTCCTTTGATGTGTCCTTCTCAGGCTGACTTCCAGACTGAGCCTGTGTCTAGAGTGGTGCTCCTCACTGCAGGATTGCCACCTGGCTGGAGCACCAACAACAGAGGCTTAAAGAGGTGTGATCATTCAGCACTAGTGTTGTATTCTTTACATTAAGACACTGGTAGCCATGTTGTAAGTTTCTAAGTCTTCTTTATTAGTTCCAGTTCAGGGTAATATCAATCATAGTTCAGCCATGTAACAGCTCCTACATCTCCTACACCAGCCCCACCAGGAGCAGCCTGCCTAGCTGCTCAGCCCATCTCCAACTGTCATCCACTCATCCACACAGGCACCCAGGCATTCCATTCATCACATTCACACCAACATTCCGTTGCCATCTCTCACTCTGGCTGAGCAGCTAGGAAGACCTAGGCTGATTACATATGAATGTAAAACTTAGGATATAACATTATCCCTTTCCTTTAAATAAAAACAAAAATTACAATACTAAAGGAGAAACTATACACACAAAAAACAGAAATGTACATAACTCAGGGATGCAACTAAAAGTAAAACATCACAAGACAATGAACATGCAAATCAAGAAAAGATGGGCAAAATATGACATAAAAACGTGCATCAATATCCCCATCCTCCCTCATAACAAATTAACAAAATATTAAGAAGCGTAAACTTGTAGAAAATCAACTACACATTGTAATACTTTGAAGCAAGCTGTAAAATATACACTGTAATGCAAAAGGTAAAAACCCTGCATGCCAATCCCAACAACAAGGGAACTGCCAAAAAAAAAATGGGACAACGACCCATAACACTGTGTGAGTGGCAAGCACCCAGACCCACACCCCAGTTGTACTTTTGTACTGCGCGCAACTGTAAATGGGGTATACCCATGATGTACATTAGTACTGCGCACAACTGTAAATGGGATATAAACCCATAACTAACCCTGTGAAAGGGTTACCGTAAGAACGATTGAGTATGGGAACTAACCCATGACCTAAACCTCATGTAGAGGTTACTAACTGGGACTCAAACCCAACACTGTGATAGGACTTATTCCATAGCCCCAAACCCATCCCTCATTAAAGTGATCATCTGTGATGTCCACCCACTATGAGACTAGGACGTCCCAACCATTAAACATTGTATAACTGTGGCATCACAACTAATCAAACTTTGAAAATTGCTAATACAATTCCATGTAGTGTAGAACACGAGTGGCCAGTGCCCCACGCCGGTGAGCGACCTCTCACCCGAGTTGTGCCAGAAAACAAACACCCTTGCGTAAGGGAACTAAATAGAGAACATGCCTAAATAGAGAACATGCCTAAAGTAAAAATGACACCCCAAAAAAAAAAACGGGCATGAATCCTTCCGGCACCGCAGCAATATGCCCCCAAAAATACAGTCTGAAAAATGTAGCATAACCATGGAGGAGAGCTCGTGGATATACAGCATGCTTCCAACAACTAGTCATACTCGTCCCAAGTCAGTGTTCATAAGAATGGTTGATGCCAAGCACATGGGGAAATCCCAAAAACAAACTTGTGACATGAAAAGACTGGTAGCAGTAGCGACTCACTCTGAGACAAGGATCCTACATTTCCGATGTAAAAATTACCTCAAAGCAGAGCAACACACCAAAAGATTCCTCAACTTGCTGTGAAGAAACGAGCACCGCATGGTCCCTGGACTTCGTCAGGCTTTGTTGAAACTTTATCAAAAAAAAAAACGAAACAGCGTGGTTGGCAACGGGATGGAAAGGCACCAATAGGGAATTGTATGCCAAAGCCAACCAACCACAAGATGGCGGCACATAATAGGCGTCATGCCGGGTGGCTCCCGGCACGCAGATACATCAAAACGTGATGGGAATACGATGGTGCTGCTTTGACTTCCTCGGAATGAAGAAAGAAGTGGAGGGACGTCACAGAAGGAACAGCGCGAGACACCAAAGGAGAAGGTAAGCGTGCTCGCGCAGCTCATGACTCGTGCCACAGTTTTTTAATCAAGAACATGGCAGTTTAACTGGCACTATACAGACTTGGCTGAAATGACCCCAACAATAAGAGACAAAAAAAAAAACTACCTCAGCAGCGAAGTAGTGGACCCTCTGTCTACACTCGTGTGAAATTGAATACGAGTCAGCCACACAACATGCAAGCAAGTCCCCAAGCTCACCTCAGTAAGGCAGATCGAAAGAGCTTGACAAAGGTAGAAATAGCCTTTTCTGTGCGAGAGACACCTCAGTTCTTGTGCCCATAGCCAAACTTTGCGAAGACCACACTTGACTCTGTGTGAGAATTTCACGTGTCCAAGACCAACTTGAAGACATGTCCCACGCCGTCCATAACAAATGTATGTTCAACACTCCAATCCAGTTTGTACAGATGTAGAGGGTCAAACAAGTATCCACTATGTTAAATGTCCTTGAACGTGCAAATGTGCTTTCCGTGTGTCCACAGCAGAAATATTGGTAAAACAACACTGCCCCTGTGTGGCGCTGGTGAAAAGTAGAGAAGAAATATGCATACTGTACATCAAGGCTCAGTCTGCGCCACATCACTGTATTTCGCTATAGAAGAAAGCTCTTGAGACCATGTGCAGCACGTTTGTGAGGGGGCTTCCAGTCATCCACTTTGTAAAATGTCCTTACTTGTGCTCTACTTGAAACCAAAGCACAAGACTTAGCAACACCACACCACTCTTGTGTTGCACTTGTGAATAAGCTTCACAGAGTTAGGTTTTAACTCACAACTGAACAGCCACAACTCCTTTTCGCTACAGATACATCCATGCGGCACATTAAAAGGACATGGTAGGGCAGACATACCCTAACTTAAGAGACCGTACCTGTGGTCAAGTCCATGGAGCAAGTTCAGGCTGGTGGGAGGGCCGTCCGTTGACTTGGACACTGGTGGGACTGGCTTGCCTGTTGCTCCATACACGACGCTCTTTTCTTGGTTTCTTGTTCTCACGTTTCTCTTGGTTTCTGTAATCTTTAGTATATCTTTGCTTCTGTTTCAATCCTGGAAGACGCATGAGTCCAGGTCCGCTCGTCGCCAAAAAGATGTTGTATTCTTTACATTAAGACACTGGTAGCCATGTTGTAAGTTTCTAAGTCTTCTTTATTAGTTCCAGTTCAGGGTAATATCAATCATAGTTCAGCCATGTAACAGCTCCTACATCTCCTACACCAGCCCCACCAGGAGCAGCCTGCCTAGCTGCTCAGCCCATCTCCAACTGTCATCCACTCATCCACACAGGCCCCCAGGCATTCCATTCATCACAGTCACACCAACATTCCAATACCATCTCTCACTCTGGCTGAGCAGCTAGGAAGATCTAGGCTGATTACATATGAATGTAAAACTTAGGATATAACAACTAGGCTAGCAACAGGCACGCTGACAGTGACCAGGAAGTGAGACAAAAGGCTGGCCTCATCAAATCGATCAGTAGACTTTCATCAATACCGAAGTGCAAGGTAAGTGCAGCAGCAATTCTATAACAAAAGCCACTTTGCCTTGTTCTCTCATTGTAATTTGTGTGTCGTCACACCCCTCTTCCCTAATTATTTTATGGTGACATTAACATTATCGAAAATGTTAGCACATAACAGGGCTTAATAAACTTTGTACATTTTATAGAATCGACCGTTAAATGTATTTATTTTTCATAATAATACAAGGGACCGAGACCGGATCCTACAATGTCCTCTCGGCAGAAAGACGCGTTGATGCTCAGAGGAGCATAGGTCCACACAGGACAGACCAGTTTACCCCTCACACCTGCCTCCTTCCTGCACCCACCTAAACTCATACAGGCAGTGCCTGTTCCAGGTCAGATGTGCTTAAAGTAATTAGCTTTAGTTTCTCATGGCCCGGGCTCTGAGCTGTGATGCTCTACAGTCTCTATAGTCGGGGACCGGCCCACCGGTGTCTGTTCGTGACTATTGAAAGCTCTGCTTCCCATTCGCACTGCGTCGTTGCTCTGCAGTCTACATGTTTCAACCCCAAACGCTGCTGGAAGCAGCTGAGGCTGTCTGCCTCCGGGCGTGGCTCAGCTCAGATTTTGCATACACATGAGAGCTTCAGCCTGGCCACGGCACAGCACAGCACACAGATGCCCTACATGCTATCTAACTGACAGATGTTACCTAGCAACCAAGGCTCATTGGTCTGGCTGGCCTTGAACAACTTCAATCATGGGATTTCCAGATCGCCTTTCATGGCCACAGTTGGAAGGGAACAGTGCATTCTCACAGAGACTTAATGAGATTTTTAAAGACAAGAACGCGCTGTCAGCAGAGCTCATTCAGAGAAAATTGATTTGTGTGACCAAGTTTAGATCTTACAGTAATGCGGTAAATGGCACATTATGTGTTAATCTAACACTAGATGTGTGACCCTTGTTGGGAATTGATTCATAAACAAATACTGGAAGAGTTTAACGACTCACATCTAGAATAGGTGGGGATGCCACCTTTGTTGTATTTTACCAATATGGGCATAACTTTTATGTCAACACTAATTAAAAATTGGTATTTTTTCCATTTGAAACTTAGCAAATGAAACAAGAAATGAATTTGAAAGTATTATTGCAGAGCAATCTGAACTATTCCTAAATAGATATTTAAGCAATCCGAGCTATAATTTCCATGTTAAAAACATGATACAGAGAATTGTACATACACTCTTAATAACATACACTCTCTTTCTCTCTCTGGCCTTTCCAGGATCTCAATTCATTCGTAAACAGCCAGAATTTTTGTTAGAGGAGGGTGGCAAATCGGGGACCAGCCACCCTTTGTAAGAAATTGGGATGCTGGTTCACTGGGGTGTGAGCCACGGTCAAGCAGCAACCACAATCCTTGTCAGGGCAAGGCACAAGTCAAACCCAAATTAACCGGGGCTCAAACCTCTAGTAGCGTAACACAGGGGGTCACACAGGGCGGCTCCTCCGCTAAGGCGGAGGAATGTCAATCACTTCTTTAAAGCAGTGCAAAGAAAAAATAAAATGATAATAATGGAATGTTATTAACATTTTATTTTGAGTATTGCAGTAGCGCTGCAGCCAGGTTGTTAGGGTGGGGTGGGCCGGGCTCCCCTGACGTCGAGGGAGGAGGAGTGGTGGCTGTACCTTAAGTGCGCATGACGGTTTGGTCGGTCGTCTCAGGCCGGCCAACCCGTCATGCACACTTTGCATGTTCTCCACAAGCTGTATTGTACAGACTAGGCGGAGAACATGCCCAGCCTCCCAGTCTCTCTCTGAGCGCCTCACCATGGCACTCAGATCAATCAACGCTGCTGTAAGGCAGCGTTGTGATGGACAGGGGATTCTGGGAGGCTGTGTGTTTTCTAGTTCCTGCTGGAGGAGAGGCGGTGTCTGGCGACCACCAGGGACGTTTTCTTTTCTATTTAATTTTTTTTCCTAACCCTCTACCGTACCCTGCCATCGTTCCCAACCAGCCACCACTGCTCTTGACCCACTTCTGATTGCTCTCGGAAACGTTCCTTCAGCCCCAGTCAGTCACTCTCACGACCCAGGCCTGAACCGTGCGATACTACCTGGCAACACAATGTCGTTGGGGGCCTGGTGAGGAGAGGGCAGTTGGTCCGCTGCACTAAGGGCCTAAAAGAGAGCCATGGGTGCCTCTCAGAAGAAAAAGGCACCCCGTCAGGTACACATCGATCAGAGTCATGCCCGGGCAATCTGGGCAAAACGTCTGGTGCGCAATGATAGAGATCGCACCAGACAGTTCCGGTCACACACAACGAAGCGTTGCAAATTCGTTGCCTCCCTCGAAATGAGGCACAACGCCTGGTGCACAATGATATGAGTCACACCAGACATTACCGGTAACACACAACGAAGAGTTGCAAAGTCCGTACCTCCCTGGAAATGAGGCACCATGCCTGGTGTGCGATGGTACGAGTCGCACCAAGCATTTCCGAACACAAACACAGGCGCAAGTTCAGCAATGCCACATGAGGTAGAATGAGGCCCTCCTATGGTTATGCTCCCACCTCCGGTGCTCACAAAATCGGACACCGCACGCAATGAGCATGCAGTCGGTGTGTCACACGAGAGAGCTGCAGCATGATCGATGAAGCGGGCCATCAAAGATAGAGATATCTTTTTTTCATTTCTATAAAAACAACAAAATAGTACCATTGCAAGAAACTCCCCCCAAAACCATCCACTCACTCTTACTTACATTCATACTCAAAAACTACCATACATACTCAGCATTCATACCATGTCCCAGCAAGCTACACATACATAAAACAAACAACGACAGAAAGATCCCAGCCCACAACACTACAATGGACAAAAAACTCAACCTGTTTTTCCGTTATAGTTTGTTTTATGTATGTGTAGCTTGTTGGGACGTGGTATGATTGCTGAGTATGGTAGTTTTTGAGCATGAATGTGTGTAGAGTGAGTGGATGGTTTTGAGGGGAGTTTCTTACAACAGTACTATTTGTTGTTTTTATAAAAATGAAAAAAATATATCTCTATCTTTGATATAATAGTCATGTCACAATACATGGAAAGAATTGTTAAAATGTATTTGTAGACTTTCTAAATATATGTTATAATATGACTTTGGAGCGTGGCTAGGTCAGACCTTGCGCATTACCATAATTATAAATACCAGTAGTATCTAAGAAGTGCTCAAGGGAACAGATAGGAAACGGCCACCCACGTATCCAAAAAATCCTCTGTGACCAAAGATACACAAAGAACGAATATGCCCAAGACGAAACACGTGTTGGCTACATCTTGGCTATACCAACTACGCCAATCTGCTGTCATGAGCCATGTGTAAAACATCTACGGTTATGAACAGGATGAGAAAATAAAGGATAAAGAAGAATACTAATATTTGGACTGATTTTTTCTTAGACTGATTTCCTGATAACGTAATTTTGTCTTTTGCTCGGGAACGGGAACTTGTTTCATTTCCAAATATATGTGTTGTTTTGTAATCAACAAACATAAAACGTGAGATATTTTGAAAAAGTATAATAAACTTGATTCCACAAAATACCATGTATATGTGGTACTATTTTACATGAGGAACAGAACCAATAGCACTTGAGAGGCATTGCAGAAGAAATACAGGTAAAGTGGGTATCTTTTTCCCGCTAATGTTTCTTTCCGCCCTTGGCCAGACCTAAAATTATTAATTTATGGGGTTACTTTCTTACATAAAATTAAGTGATTTGCCCAGAATTGCAGGATGTTGAGCGTCCCTGCCGAGACTCGAACCCGGTTCCCCAGCTTTGAGGTCTGCCGCTCTAGCCATTAGGCCACATCCTCGCCCCGGTTTGTCATTGGGAATCCAATGATAGGAAACATTATGAGGCTGCTCCACTGCAATCCACTATTGCAGCCTGAAGTGATTTCCACCATTCTCCCATGTTAACCTACGGGAAGAGCAAACCTCATAGGTAGTAAAAACACACATGAGTTTTCTTCACTACCTGGGCAGGATACACACATGTGTACCTGCCCTGCCTTTCATCTACCACTTGCTTCACCCCTTAAGACGTACCCTCGGGGTGCTTGGGTGGTGGTGAATGGTCCCCTTATGATGGCAAGTGACTTAGAAAGTCCAGCCTGAGTAGAAGCGCAATTGCGCACACACAGGCCTGCAATGGCAGGATGGACACATGTTTAGAAACACCGTAGGTGCAAATGCGCACACCGGCCAGGAATTGCAGGCTGGACACATGTTTAGAAACACCGTAGGTGCAAATGCGCACATTGGTCTGCAATGACAGGCTGGACACATGTTGTAAGAAGCTGGGTTTCTGTTGCAGTAACCGCCCCACTTTTTGCCAGAACTACTGATGCACTTTGACTTGACGTGCCCTGGGTCCCTGCCAATCGGGTTCCCAGGGACTGTGTTCTTTCCCCAAAACTGAACCAAACCCAATTGGCACTCTTTGTCCACAGGTCAGCCCCTGGTAAATAGTACCCCAGGTACCCAGGGCACTGTGACCAGGGAAGGCCTCTAAGGGCTGAAGCACTTATTGTGCCACCCTTAGAGGCCCTGTACCTTTACACTCACACACTGCCTTTGCAGGCTGGGTGTTTTGGTGCAGAACAAAGTGAAGAGTCGACATGGCACACATTTCTGGGTGCCATGCCTACAACCCACTGCCCTGGCATAGATCAGCCACCCCTCTAGCTGGGTGCACTATACCAGTGGTGAGGGTACAGATGCATGAGCCCTGTACCCCTACAGTGTCTAAGTCCATTCTTAGACATTGTAAGTGCAGTGCTGCCATTAAGAGTATATGGTGTTGGGAGTTTGTCATTACGAACTCCACAGCACCATAATGGCTACACTGAAAACGGAGAAGTTTGGTATCAAACTTCTCAGCACATTAAACCCACACTGATGCCAGTGTGGGATTTAATGAAAAATGCACACAGAGGGCATCTTAGAGATGCCCCCTGAAAAACGACCTACCACTAGTGTTTCTGGTCCCCTGGGTTGAGAGCCTGCTGCTCTCGGGGGCCTGAAACAATGCACATCCTGGGACGAGGTGCTAAGCCTCCTCCTCCAGGATGGGCAGGATCCTTGAAGGGGAAGCTTCAAAGGCTTGCCGCCTTTGTGAGCTTCCCCAGGCCACTTGCTGCTTTCAGCAACTGGTCCCCACTGGTTCGGACCCCCACCTTGGGCGGGAGAACCAGCGGGAAAAACAAGTGAGGAAGTGATGTGTGCCCACCTCTGCCAACTCCACCCCTCAGGTGGGAGAGGCGAGGTGAAGCACAACTCTCGGTCCTTGCCATCTTGCAGATGGGGGGACCCAGCCCACCAGGGTGAGGCATATGCCCCCCTCCCACTGGAGGGTGGCATAATAGGGGGTGTACCCACCCCAGGGAAGGGACCCATTGGTCTCAACCTTTTACCTACCTGTAAAGCCTCTAAATCTCGTTTTTATGGGCACCCCTGAACCTTGCTTCCTCAGACAAGAAGAAACTACAAGAAAAGAAGAAGAAGGACTGAACAAGCCGTGCCAAAGCTAACAAGAGGAAGACGCCCACTGACTTGGCCACAGCCCTACCGGACTGCCTCCACCTCAAACCTGCTCCTGCGAAATCCCGGTGTGTCCTGCAGCCAGCAACCTCGAAAACCCCGGAGGACCTGCCTGCCTTCAACTACAAAGACTGTGTCTCCCTTGAACACCGGATTTGTTCATCTACAACCTCTGGCCCCAGCCGTAAACCGCGAATCCGCACCACTCTGCACCCGCTGTCCACGGCCCGAGCTCGAGTGGGCAAACACCAAGAGGTGGCCTCCCCGGCGATCCTGACCTGAGATCCGGCAACCCCTGACCTGTCTCAAGCCTCCAGCCGACGCCTGCAGCCTAAATCCGGAAGGTCCCCCCAACCACGACCAGGAGCTGGTAAGAAGATCCGACCCTAAAAGGCTCCCCGGCACCCGACGCCCCACGGCCTTGGGTGGCCAAACCGACGGTGCCTAACCAACCCCCAACATCCCAAATTACCTCTGGAAGTGGTGGTCGCACCCAGAAGACCTTCGTCCCCGAGCCTGCAGTGCCTTTGCAAACCGGAGGTTCCCTATTGCAAACAACAGGGCGCCCGACGTCGAAACAGCACCCTGCACCCAGCCGCCCTGGTGCCGCTGAGGGTGCACCTTTGGTGCTACTTTGTTTCCCCATTTGCTCTGAGCTAAAGTCCAGGAGCTTTGCTCCCACAACCAAGTGGCCTGCTCGTCAGCAGCCACCAACCGGAGGCCCCCTATCCCCCATTGGATAACATTGGGCCTCAGCACTGTGCACCAGGCCGCCCTAGTGCCGCTGAGGGTGTAACGAGAGTGCATCCCTGACCCTGGGGGACCCCTGAGTCTACCCCAGAACCTCAACTCCAACTACCGAATACTTACCTTAAAACCGATAACACTATTTTCCTCCATAGGATAACATTGACTGTTTTTCTTGGAAAAGTTTCTAAGTGTGGAGTTTGAAAACCTAAAGAAATTCTTTAAAATTGTACTAACTAACAAAAACGATTTTACGTACTGTTTACAGGAAATGTCCCAGTGTAGTATCCAGGTGTACTACACTGTGTAAGAAAAGTAATCTCAAAAGTAACTTACCTGTAATTTTCCTCAAAATCCATTACAAAGTATTCTGAAAAGCATTGCATTATCAGTAACACTACTGTAATCAAATCAAAGTACATTTACAATTGCAATCCAAACTGTGTTACAATCTGTATATTTACTGCAAAGTACTTATCACTTACCTGTGCCAGGCTTGCTTGGTTCTAGGAAATAAAATAACTAAAAGTATATTTTTATACAAAAACAATTGGTCTGAAGTTCAGTCTTTGAGTGTGTGAAATCATTTGCTGATTGAGTGTGTACAACAAATGCTTAACACTGTCCTCTGATACTGCCTTACTGCTCAGACCACACTACCACAAATTGAGAGTAAGGTGCTATCTAACTTTACCTCTGCCTACCTTTGGGGTTCCACTGGACTCTGTGCACACTATACCTTACTTTGGTATAGTATATACAGAGCCAGCTTCCTACATTGGTGGATCAGCGGTGGGATATACAACTTTGCATTTGTTGGACTACTTGGTTACCACCTGATCACACAACAGAACTCTTAAATTGTCTTTAGAATTCGGATTTTTTCAAATTGGCATTTTTTGCAAAATTACTAAAAGTCTTGTTAGGGCCTTGGTTAAGTCCCTTTAGAATATTAGAAAAATAAAAAGTCACTGTAGCTAGGGTTAGAGGGGTTAGAAATCTTTTTTTGTAACAATGTCTCAAAACAAGAACCCAGCTATTAGTGAAGATAACCATGATGACATAGAGGGCCAGGTTGAGGAGCTCGACCTCACCCCCTACCTCCACTTGTTTTTCAAGGAGGTAAGGTCCCTATGCAAAATTAAAAACATAGCCATGGGTCCCCATCCCACCAAACAAAAGCTCCAGGAGCTGTTGGCTGGGTATGCTAAGGACCACCCATCTGAAAATGGTGAAGACCAATCAGATGAGGAAGAAGAGGAAGGGGATGATCTGGTAGACCAACCCCCCCCGCCCCCCACTTCATAGGGAGAAAAGGGCCCCAGTGCCCTTAACTCCAAGAATAAACCTCTCAGCACCTAGAAGCCACACAGGTGGCTCAGGTACTACTGAGGACAGCCTCAATGAGGAGGACATCCTGCTAGCCAGGTTGGCCGAAAGATTAGACCTAGAGACCAGACTCCTGGCTCTAGAGAGAGAGAGAGCAGAGATGGGCCTAGGACCCATCAATGGTGGCAGCAATTTATAAAACATAGAAAAAGAAGGATCCTATGATTCCAAAATCCCCAAAGGGATTGTCCCTAGATTTGAGGAGGGTGATGATATCGCCAAGTGGTTCACAGCCTTTGAGAGGGCTTGTGAAGCCAGAAGGGTGAAGAAAACTCACTGGGGGGTGTTGGACTTGGCCCTGCTTGCAGGGTCATCCCTAAACATTTTGGCCTTCCCCCTAGTCTTTTTCCCGACATAAGGTTGGTGGTTTCAGGACTCTGGGCACTTTAGCACTGGTTAGCAGTGCAAAGTGCGTGTGCTTTCTGCCTTCCATAGGCTTACATTAGGAACCCCCCCTCCCCCTCTTATGGGATATCTCCTACACGGAATAAAATAAGTGTGTCATGTTTGGTGCGTATGGAATGGAAATAATAAGTGCTGCGCAATGGTGTGCGCAGGTTTACTTTCCCTATGTTAGAAATGCCACTTTTAAACCTTGGCATTTCGGTGTGCTGTGTGCCTGCCTTGTGTAAGGCTGGCTCCGCCCCTGGGGTGTGTCTGTCTCCCAGGCCCCAGCTCAGGAAGGAAGGAGGGAAGTCTGGCAGACAGGGTGCTCTACACCTCCCCCAAAACCAGTTGGGACCGGTTTCCCCAGAGACCCTTCCAGAAGCTTCTGGCCCTTTCTAGTAGGTGGGGTGAGGGGTGTATAAATAGAGGAGCTGAGACTCCATGTGCTCGTGCTTGGACTTTGACTTGGAGGGGACACTCTGCCAGGAGGGACCGCCGCAAGGGCCTGCGTGCTGGCCCCTGTGCCCATCTGTACCCCTCTGCTGTCCACAGGACCAGTGAGAGACCTTTGCTGGAGTGAAGACTGCTGTGCCAGGAGGAGGGCCAGATTATGGGGGTTGACTGTTCCAAGGAACTGCTGTCCTGTTCTGATGAGCTGCCCACTGCCTGCTGATCTTGCCCAACATTGCCTGTCTGCTCTCCTGGCCCCAAGCGCCTCGTGGGCGCTACTTTATGGTGGGGGACCCTGGAGCTGGAAGGAGTCTAGCGCTTCGTGAGCGCTACACCGAGAAACTGCCCAGGAGAAGAACAGCGCTATCTCTCTACTGCCCAAGAACTTTGATTCCGCCTACCAGGGGAGAGAGGAGCTGGCGCCTGCAGCGCTGCGATGCCAAAGCGCTACGAAGCACTCCCGGCGAGTGGGATTCCCCCTGGCATACTTACTTGAAAGCGGGAGCCCACCCCGCAGTGTGGTGCCGGAGGATCGGGCGCCATCTCGCCTTTAGAGCTTATTAATTCGCGGGTGCCCACCCCGCATGTTCAGCACCTTCGCGCGGGTGCCCACCCCGCCTTATACTTCATTTAAAACGGGAGCCTACCCCGTATTGCCTGCTGAGGAATCCTCGAGAATTCACTGCCGCCGCCCGGGACTGGAGCGCGCTGTGTAGCGCTGCGAGGGAGGTGAAGCGCTGGGTAAGTCGGACTCACCGCCGCCGCCCGGGACCTGGTTGTGCTGAGAGGCAGGAGCGCTGTGGCTGGGAAGCGCTGTGTGCCCAAGTATCACCACCGCAACCGAGAGGAGCATTTCCGGCTGGGCAGAGAGGACGTCCAGTGACGCGGGGCTCCCGTGTGGAAGGAAGCCCCGCGCCCACGAAGGGGAAGTCCGGAGCCTTGCAGGCTCACCCTCGAAGTCCCGGGGCCCAGGAGGGGGCCCGGGTGAAGTGCTGGAAGGAGCGGGACGAGCCGCCGGAGACCGCGCTCCGTGTCCGCCTCTCGCCCCAGCCGCCCGGAGCCTCACGGCCGTCCCACGCGAATCCCGGTCCCAGGAAGGGGGACCGGGCGAAAGGAGACAAGCGGCCCAGCATCAAAGACACGGCGGGGCCCAGGGGGTGAGGAGAGCCCCGCGGGTAGCAGAAGCGGGACCCAGAGGAAGAGAGAGCCCGGTGAGTGGGGCTTATTGGGGAACTGGGTGTGGGGGGGCATCGGGGCACATTGTCGGTGCCCGCCTCCCCTTTGGTCCCTCTGAGAGGACCATAGTGGTTGTGCTGGCCTTGTTTTTCCAGCTGCCCCGCCTGGCAGTGGGCAGCTGCAACGTGCAGCCACCTTTGTTTTGAAGCCCCCGTGGGGCTCCACCACGGATCGGGCCACAGTGCCCCGGGGCTACACAGCGACGCCGCAGTTGCGGGTCGCTGCAACATTTGAGGCATTTTTGCATTCTAGAGTCCCGGAGGGGCTCCAACGGGCCAGAACTTTGAGGGCCACATCATCTCCGATTTTAGAGTCCCAGGGAGGGGCTCCAACTTGGACAGGGACTTGTGTGCCTCCGGTGCCTGGGCCCCCAGCTGCACCTCGACAGCGCGGGCAGCTCCAATGAGGGGCATAATTGTTTTGAGTACCAGGTTGGGCCTCCGCCATGTGGGTGTTACCGCGCCCTCAGGGGTGCACCTCTAATGTTATGAGCGGTGTATTTAGCCTGCATGATTGTGGTATAATGTATAATGCCCCCATGCGGGTAGTTAATGCCTAATATATTCCAACGCCTGAGGTCTTCACGCTCCTGATGATGCCTCTCGACTAGTGTATTTAGGCTGATGCTCGCCCAATCTGGGCGAGGCCCCACATTTGTTATATAATGTGTTCTCTGCCTGCTGAGGAAGCCTTCATGCATATTTTATGCCCCCTCCTGATATGGCAATGCCCCATGTACTTTCATGCCTAATGAGGGTGCCTTTACGCTCATGATTTATGCCTAATCTAAGGTGGTCTAGGCCTAATGCTAAAGTTGTTTTGTATAGGCCTGATCTAATGGAATTTACGCCTAATGTTGCCTTCATGCTTCTAATATGGTTATGCAGAATGTATTTTTAGGCTCATGGTTATGCCCACTGCTAATGAGGTTTATGCCAATGCTCTGACCCTAATGTTGGGACCTCTATGCTCACATTTTGATGTGTAATGCTAATATGCTATATGCTAATGGGCTAAGGCTATTGGAATTCATGCCTAATGTAATTCTAAGGATTTGTGCCTAAGATGATTAAGGCCCCAGGAGTGTTGCATAATGCATTTTTCTGTGCCCATGGTTATGCCTAATGTTTTGAGACTGATGATGATGATGCCTAATATCCTGCTGTGTGATGGTTTAGGTTTCTGTCTAAGGCTACTGGGTTCATGCCTCCTGCTAATGGGAGGATGTTGAGCTTATGACCCTGCCAGTAGGTACTGGCTGTTATACCCTTATTGCTTGTGTTTTGCATTTATTACCTGTACTTCTGTGATGGTTCTGGCAGCGACCCGATTGGCGCTGCCCTGTATATAATCCCCTGTAAATGGTGACCTGGCGCCAGTTGGTGCAGTGTATAGATTTCTGTGATTATACTGTGTTTTACACAATACAAAAGTTATTTTTACATAACCTTGTGTAGAGTCTCTTTGTAGTGTGCCTAGTGTGTCGTCGTGTGTGGGTGCTGCGCAGATGCTTTACACATTGCCTCCAGAGTTTAGCCTACCCGCTCCGCGCCAAGCTACCCCGTTTCTAACAGGGGGGCACTCCTTTGGGAACTGTTCTCTGGTAAGTGCAGAGACAGACCCCTGACCCTTACAGGGGCAGATGCTGGGTCTTATGACCTCATGAAGAGAACTCTGATTGAGGGATTTGGACTCACAACTGAGGAATACAGAATTAGATTCAGGGGGCTCATAAAACCCCAAACCAATCCTGGATTGACTTTGCTGACTACTCAGTTAAAACACTAGGTGGATGGTTGACTGGAAGTAAAGTGCAAGATTATGATGGTCTTTATAATTTGTTTATGAAAGAACACATATTAAGTAATTACATTGATGAAAAGTTGCATCAGTATCTGGCAGACCTAGGTCCAATTTCTCCCCAAGAATTGGGAAAGAAGGCAGACCACTGGGTCAAGACAAGGGTTACAAGGACATCCACTGGGGGTGACCAAAAGAAAGGGGTTACAAAACCTCCCCAGAGGAAAGACAGTGAACCCCTTAAAGATAAAAGTAAGGAGTCCCAGGTAGCCCCCAAAAACCTGTCCAGGAGGGTGGGCCCAAAGACACCTCACAAACTAAAACTGGGTACCAAGGTAAGAATTGGGATCTCAACAAGGCATGGTGTCACAACTGTCAAAAGGCAGGACACCACACCAAGGACCATAGCTGTCCTAAAAACAAAGCCCCTAGTGTAGCTCCAGGGGTTGCCAGTGTAGCTTTGGAGGGTGGGTCCTCCGATGAGGAAGTCCTCCTAGAGTTCAACTGGAAACTGGGCCCAAAAGGTGAGTTGCAGATTCCAGAGGGGAGTAGACACTTCAACCACCTACTGGTGAGTGGAATTCCAACCACTGCCCTGAGAGATACCTGTGCCAGTCACACTGTGGTGCATGACAGGTTAGTACTCTCAAACCAGTATGTCACAGGGGAAACAAAAAGAGTAAGGGCTGTCCCAGGGGGTGTCACTGTTAGGCCTGTGGCTGTAGTGCCCCTAGAAATAGCTGGGTCCCTTAGATGGAAAAAGGTGGTAGTCAGTAAAGACCTCCCCCTTGATTGTCTCCTTGGGAATGACCACCCAGAGGTTGGTCTGAGCCAAAGAGAGGTACTGGTCCAGTGCCAGACCTCACCCAAGGAACCTGGGGGGCTGAACCTGCAGTTAGTGCAGCTAAGCCCCAAAAGAAAAAGAAGAAACAGTGTAGGAAAGGGGGGCAACTGTTAGCCACGGTTCCAGTGGGCCAGGGAGATTCCATCCCAGTAAGGGAGAACTCCAAAATTGGCACTGGTGAAGTCCCCCATAGCCAACAAAAAGCCCTGACTAGTCAGGCAACTGTCCAGCCTGAGTTGGTGGCTCCTCAGCTGGCAGAACAGAGGGTGGAAGAAGGGTGTTCACTGCAAATGTAGTGACCCCCTACCCTAAAACAGCAGACAGGCCCCCAGAACCCAAAGAATCCTGTAAGTTAGCCACTTCACCTACCAGTGAAGGGCTAAAGGTGTGGTTCTGGACACTGACAGCTGTCAGTTGCCTCTGCTGGGTGTTAGCCTTCATGGCAGCACTGTCCTTGGCATGGTGGCCTAGTCCCCTGCCAAATAGCAAGTTAGGCCCCCTGACCCTATTGGTTATGGTGGGGTTGCTCAAGCTGTGGGTAACCTCTGTGGGTAAGCTGGGTTTTGCCTTAGCTAAGTTAGAATTTGCAGAGGTAGGCACCTCTGAACCCAAACTAAAAAGATGGGGTGAAGACACTAAAGAGCTAGGAAAGGAGCATTGGGAATTAGGTCCTGAAACTGTTGAGGAAGGCCAGCTCCCCAGAGGGACTGACCTGGACAGAAGGATGTAAGGCAGAGTAGGCCCTGCAACTTTCAACCCACTTCCTCTACTCTTCCTTGCCTGAAAGACTAGAAAGACTCTCCCATGTTTGGCTGAGTCTCCTGGCCTTTGGGCTGGGGGGGCTTGTGTAAGAAGCTGGGTTTCTGTTGCAGTAACCCCCCCCCCACTTTTTGCCAGAACTACTGATGCACTTTGACTTGACGTGCCCTGGGTCCCTGCCAATCAGGTTCCCAGGGCCTGTGTTCTTTCCCCAAAACTGTACCAAACCCAATTGGCACTCTCTGGCCATAGGTCAGCCCCTGGTAAATGGTACCCAGGTACCCAGGGCACTGTGACCAGGGAAGGCCTCTAAGGGCTGAAGCACTTATTGTGCCACCCTTAGAGGCCCTGTACCTTTACACTCACACACTGCCTTTGGTGCAGAACAAAGCGAAGAGTCGACATGGCACACATCCCTGTGTGCCATGCCTACAACCCACTGCCCTGGCATAGATCAGCCACCCCTCTAGCTGGGTGCACTATACCAGTGGTGAGGGTACAGATGCATGAGCCCTGTACCCCTACAGTGTCTAAGTCCATTCTTAGACATTGTAAGTGCAGTGCTGCCATTAAGAGTATATGGTGCTGGGAATTTGTCATTACGAACTCCACAGCACCATAATGGCTACACTGAAAACTGAGAAGTTTGATATCAAACTTCTAAGCACATTAAACCCACACTGATGCCAGTGTGGGATTTAATGAAAAATGCACACAGAGGGCATCTTAGAGATGCCCCCTGAAAAACGACCTACCACTACAGTCCAGGCTGAGTGGCTGCTTTCAGCTGCCACCACCAGACATGTTTCTGGTCCCCTGGGTTGAGAGCCTGCTGCTCTCGGGGGCCTGAAACAATGCACATCCTGGGACGAGGTGCTAAGCCTCCTTCCCCAGGATGGGCAGGGTCCACAAAGGGGAAGCTTCAAAGGCTTGCCGCCTTTGTGAGCTTCCCCAGGCCACTTGCTGCTTTCAGCAACTGGTCCCCACTGGTTCTGACCCCCATGAGAG